>OY288226.1:4085789-6597934 GCA_958449745.1 Ochropleura leucogaster
GCGTCATCTCACCGATGGGCAAAGGCCCCATTTCTGTGGATTTGATAAAATAAGATATTTTTATTTGCTTAAACATGGTTTTTACATACAGAAAGAAAAACGCCGTAACGTAAGATTAAAAAATTAAAAAATTGTTTCAGACATGTTTTCGATCCATGACTAAAAATGTTAAGGTATGTTATGTATTTTTTTTTAACTGTTGACCCACACTAGGGATTTCTCTTGTATCGTGGGTGCGTTTACAAACATTTAAACTCACATACACAAACAGCCAGACTTGAAACAACTACCTGTAGGTCATACAAATATTTGTTCCGTGCCCCCGCACGGAACAAATATTAGTATGACCCCGCATAGAACCCGCGACACGCAGTGCAGCAGTCGATCGCTCACCTACTGCGCCAACCGTGCCGTCAATTTTATGTAATGTTATGTTATATAATGTAACAGTAATGGTCGATGGTTTGGTCCAGCTCGTCTTGCCATCTTCTCTGGTCTGTCGTTACGCCTTCTGGCTGTGTCTGGGCACCAGAAAGTGGCTATTTTAGGCTACAGCTCATTTGTGCTTACGGTTGACGTGGCCAGTCCAATTTCTGAGTAGTATGTTTTTGAGCAACGTCAGTTTATTCGACCGCTCGTTTCCAAACGGTCGTCGAGTGATCCTCCTGAAGATGAAAAAACTTTGCCCCACACTAGGACTTCTCCTGTATCATGGGTGCGCTTACAAACATTCAAACTGACATACACAAACAGCCAGACCCGAAACAACTATCTGCAGGTCATACAAATATTTGTTCCATGCGGGAATCGAACCCGCGACACGCAGGGCAGCAGTCGATTGCTCAGCCACTGCACCAACCGTGTCGCTTCATTAAACGTATTGCTTTTATTTTACATATTTGCATATTTTTCCTGGTAGGAGGGCGGTGCTGCATCTTGCATCTAAGCCTGGAGCAGTTCAGTGCAATTAAAACTAGAAAATGTGTATACCATTTGAACATAAAACTAAATTTTCAATCTATACCTAACGCACAATCTGAGATCGTGTCTTTACTTGAGAATCTAAAACTTTTAACTACGTACCTCTTCTGTGAACTTATCTTTTTAGTTTCACTTTGTACTAAAGTTTGTTCATTTTTAACACTTAGGAAACTTGTATAATTGATTCTTGATTCTTTAAGAAACAACTAAAATATCTTGACACACGAGGTTATCGACAAGTGGAATGTGAACTCGGCCGATTGTCGTAACGGCCAATGGCTTGATAGCCAAGAGACTTGATGAACATCTATCGAAAGTCTTCTTAGGTGGTTGGATCAAGGTCCTGATTCAGAAGGTAGTACTCATCTACATGGCCAGCATTGTGAGGAGGTTCCTGTCTCTGCTTCTTTTTCGGCTTTTTTGCAGTAAGGCTTTTCTCTAAGAATACTGTGTGTGACTATGAGGAAGAAGAGTTTTAGTCCCCAAGTATTTTTTCGAAACCTCAATTTTCCTTCGATTTCCGCCCCCAAATAATACCATTTGTAATATATAAAACCCCAGCTATTACTATCAGACACCCCTAAATCTCCCGCCGGACCATTTCAAAGCAAAAGATGACTTAAAACCTAGATATAGATCTGACGTACAATTGTGTCGATTGATTCAGATAATACCGCGGCCATTTTTCATCGCCTTTCAACCCCCTAATACCGCCCTAAATACAGCTTTTTATTGGAATCTAATTTCATCCCTCGGAGACAAGTAGGTATTCGGATTATCAGTACTAGTCAGAAGTCGATCGATCAATGCTTCGTGTGCTTCTGTGAGCATAAGTAATTTAAACTTTCTTCCTTTTTCCGTAAGGGATATTTCACGTCACGTCGATCCTTGTTTTTTTCATACATTGTTTTCTCTAAATGTCAGTGTAGTACGTGCAACTTTTGACGGCACGATTGGCGCAGTGGCTGAGCGATTTACTGCTGCGCTTCGTGTCGCGGGTTCGATTCCCGCACGGAGCAAATATTTGATGACCTACAGGTACAGGTAGTTGTTTCGGGTCTGGCTATTTGAGTATGTGAGTTTAAATCTTTGTAAACGCACACATTCATTTGCATGCTCCCATGCGAATGAATGTGTGTGTTTCTATTTCCTAGTCATCTCTTAGCTGCCACGGTTAATTTTTAATTTATTTGCATTTTTAATTGAATCAGGCGTTTAGCAAACAGAGTAGGAAGAGAAGAAAAACAGATCCTTACTAATATTATAAAAGCGAAAGTGTGTTTGTTTAATAAATAATAATAAATAATAAATATCTTGGGACAACTCACACACGGCTATCTGATCCCAAGCTAAGCAGAGCTTGTGTTATGGTAACCAGACAACTGATATACATACTTATATAATTTATAAATACATACATATTATAGATAAATCACACCCAGACACAGTACAAACAATCATGCTCATCACACAAAGTTTTTCCTGGGTGGGAATCGAACCCACGACCTCCGGCTCAGCGGTCAGGGCCACTAACCACTAGACCAACAGGCCCGTCAAATTGTTTGTTTGTTTGTTACGTCTTCACGCCTTAATGGCTAAACCGATTTTGATGCATTTTGGAACAGAGATAGTTGAGACCCTGGAGACATACATAGGCTTTTTTATATTTTTTTAAAAGTGGGAGAAAAATGGAAGAAAAGGGAAAACTCAATAAGGCGCAAGGGCAAAAGCTATAGGTAGCAATGGTAAAAAACCTGCAAATCAGGAAAGGAGAACTGTGTTACCCAGAATTTAACGCGAGCGAAGCCACGGGCAAGAGCTAGTAATTTAAATTTATACAATGACAGCAAACGACAAATTAAACATTTGTTAAGGTATATAATTTGATTTTCACTTCATACCTCATTTACCCTTAAAAATATACTAGAACACATTCCCCTAGTTTTTTTCCAGCCAGCTTGCAGCTCCCCCAGGGAGCCGATGCGCTCAGTTAGGCAGGTCACGCTGTCAAAACTGCGCAAACTCTAAAAGCTTTGGCTGTTTCACGAAATAAATACTGGCACGAAACACGAACTCGAAAATAGGGTTTTCATTTGTTTTTCTTTACGTCACTTTTCAGGCAAAGCTCTTTAGTTCGCTTTTTGAAACTTTGGCATTATATTTATCTGTGCCTTGGTCACTATAATTTGGATGCGTTCAATGTTTGAGTGGATCGGTTTCTTTTAAGCAAGCATGATTCAGCCTAGGCCGCATTATAGCTAGTATCCAGCGATTTGGGACCAAGCGCAAGAGTAATCAGTACTGATTACACATAATTACATTTTGATGATCACATATATCATACTAGCTGTGCCCAGCGGTTTCACCCGCTGCCCACTTAGAGGTATGAAAAATAGATGTTGGCCGATTCTCAGACCTACCTGATATGTGCACAAAATTTCGTTTAAATCGGTCCAGCCGTTTCGGAGGAGTATGGGAACGAAAACTGTGACACGAGAATTTTATATATTAGAAGATGTATATATATTGTATCATATATATGTGTCGCTGTGCCCAGCGGTTTCACCCAATACTGAGCTCCCAACTATTGTAGCGTGATGTTATACAGCCGATAGCTGTGTATACAGACCAAACTTACGAGACATCATTCTCCCCTATCAGACATCATTTACTCCTTTCTCCTTCATATCATTCCTTACACAATCCATTCATCTTTTCTTTGGCCTTCCTCTCACTCTCCGTCCATCAACATTCAGATCCATCACTCTTTTAGTCACATGCCCTTCATCCCTCCTCATTACATGTCCATTCCAAGACAAACGACTCCCTTTCGATTTTTCTGTAAGAAACGCATTTTTCAAACTTCCTGTAATATATAGTACTTGCTTTCGCCCGCGGCTTCGCCCGCGTTAAATTTGGGGTAACACAGTTCCCCTTGCGCCTTATTGATTTGTAATAGCAACGCTAAGTTTTCCCTTCTCTTCCCTCTTTGTCCCTCACATCCCACTTTTTTTAAATAAAAATTAGTCCTAAGCCTATGTCCGTCTCCTGGTTCCCAACTATCTCTGTACCAAAATTCATCCAAATCGGTTCAGCCATTAAAGCGTGAAGAGGTAACAAACAAACAAACAAACTCACTTTCGCTTTTATAATATTAGTAAGGATTCATTCCATACAGACAAAACTGTTAGAAAGAAGACAAAGAATTTTATGCAATCCTAGTACCTACTTTAATCATAATTCATTCAAATTGATCCAGCCGTTTTGTTGCAGTACAGATGAATAATCTAGATTATTATTATTTATTTACTAGCTGTTCCCAACGGTTTCAACCGCGCTGCTCAGCACCTGTTGGCCGTAGCGTGATGTTATATAGCCTATAGCCTTCCTCAAGAAATGGACTATCCAACACTAAAATAATTTTCCAATTCCAACCAGTAGTCCCTGAGATTAGCGCGTTCAAACAAACAAACAAACAAACTCTTCAGCTTTATAATATTAGTAAAGATTAGTATAGATTTGGCTTATTTGTGAATCTAAACCACACAGGGTTCCACCCTAACGCATACAAAAATAAACAAATCGGTCCAGTCGTTTAGGAGGAGTTCAGTGACATACACATATACAACAGAATTATATAAGTAAAGTAAGTTTGTGTCATTATCACAGGTTTTATTTTACCGCTACATGTAGGTCTTGTTGTTGCAAGCGTGACTGTTAAGCATAAGGTCCTACGTTATATTCCCGGGTCGGGAAAAGTGTTAGGTTCTCCGATATTCCTTAATTGATGGCAATAGGCTGGCTCCTATAACATGGGACTTAAATATAACTATCGAAATATTAGTGTACTACTAGGTACAGACCTGACTAACTTTTTGAGTATTACAAGCGTGATGATATGGTAGGTTTTATTTTTAAATTAAAAATAAGTAAAATCACCCATTTTTCTTATAAAACTTTTCCCTTCTTTCTTTAAAAGAGATACCGCGGCCCCCGAACATAAAGGGCAAGAGAAGGAACATGGGTGGGTTTTAGTCAGTTAAAACCTCACACTTTTTTTCTATTGAGATACGGAACCTAAAAAATCGGAAGACAATTCGTATTTCTTGGACCACCTTGGTGTTTCAATTATTGCAAGTTTACTTAACAACAAACTGAGCTAAAATAATAATAATTAAAACAGCAAACAAATTCTCGACCCAATAAAAACAAAGTAAATAAAAACTACCATTCTTCATTCGTTGTGTAGCCTACATAAATAACATTTTTATGCGACAAAACAGCTAACTTTTGCACAAAACACGTTCAAACAAACGGCTGTTAGCATATGGAACCAAAAGCCGAGGTTTCAATCCATAATAAAATGTAATGTACCGAGTGCATTATGCATGAGAAAACTTTTACATACAAGTTTCACCCATACCTTCCCAAGTTTAGGGTTGAAATTGAATCGTCTGGAAATCAGGAAGCTAGGAACACGTTAGTATGTCGATGCTTAGTTTTTAGTGGATATCAGATCAGAAAAATAAAATGTTATTTTTGAGTTATAATGGCAATACTGTATGTTGTTCTTGTATTTGGTTTCGTGCAAACTGCTGTTTTCTGTTATTGGAAAGATGTGAGTTTTATTTAATGTTCGATTTTTCTTTTTTTAAATTTTGATGTTTTTTTTTATTTCTTTCTTTCAATCAAATATGTGCAGTTTTAAAATACGAACAGGACAGAGATAAAATAGCTTTTATAAACACTGAATACGTCTTTCTTTTATTGTTTTTTTTTATGGCATTTCGCAAACCTGGAGCCAAAGTTTTCATGCCGCCTTTGAACGTCGAGAAATATCTCTCAGGCATATTTAGTTTCTTCACGATATTTTCATTCGTCGTCATGCAAACGAATCTGAAAACCAGAAGTCTAAGTCCGTACAAGTCTCACACTCCCTTCCGCTCCGCCCAGAGCTGGAAAAGTCTGTTGATGATTTCCCAAGTAACTGACTACTCAATTGTATTTATTTATTATTGTTAATGGTTTATTTAATAATATTATTGTTCTTTGTTTTTTTTTTAAATATTACTGTCTTTCGACATAATTTGTACACCGGCCAGGGTCAAACTTGTTAAGTCAAAAAAAAGTTTGTTACACCGACAATAAGTATCATTTATAGTACCATATAACTATATTATCTACACATGTTTTGGCAAATAAATGAATTTGAATCTGAAGCCATCTGAAATAGTAGGTTTTCTTCTAGAATTTTCAAGGTCTGAAAGTTTCAAAGTAATTTGTTATAACACTCCTTAAACAACAATATTAAATATTTCTTTGCTCTACATGATTATTATTTTATATGTATTTATATATTAGTATTTGATTTTTAAAAATGTAGCTATTAATTTTGAAAAATGTTACGCTACAAACTACCTACAGTACTGTTTCTCCTCCTTTAAAATTAAATCAATCCAAAGGCTGTCTCAAAAAGATCGCTTTTAGCGACAAGACTGCCCATTGTGTCAACCTATTTATAAGTTGTTTAAATGTTATTTGTATGGTGTACATAATAAAGAATATTCTATCTATCTATCTATCTACATTTGAACAAAAAATAAACTAAATCTTCGTCAACATCATAAAGAAAAGACGTGTCAGCGCCACGCCCAAAGGAAATCGAACAAGGCTAATATCCTGGGAATTGATAGATGCCTACTGATGTGATGTCTTGGAGACAATCTATCTAGGGTTAGATTAAACGGAGTCTGTGATGGATAGCAACCACCGAACCAATATTTGTTTTAAGACGTGCACGTGGCTAAACAATTTGGAGTCGCTTGGATCAAATTCCAAGTTAAACCCTTGCTTAAGCTGGTTTGTAGATCAGTGATAGAGTTTGACGGGCCTGTTGGTCTAGTGCTTAGTGGCCCTAACTGCTGAGCCGGAGGTCGTGGGTTCGATTCCCACCCAGGACTAACTTTGTGTGATGAGCATGATTGTTTGTTCTGTGTCTGGGTGTGATTTATCTATAATATGTATGTATTTATAAATTATATAAGTATGTATATCAGTTGTCTGGTTACCATAACACAAGCTCTGCTTAGCTTGGGATCAGATAGCCGTGTGTGAGTTGTCCCAAGATATTTATTATATTTTAGTGATAGGTAATCGCAAACTAGCATGGCCAACCCAATGTAGCTCTTTTATACAAAAAAAACTTGAGAGGTGTCAAGGGACACCCCGGATGGAACGAAGTTATTATTTATTATGTATAAACAACCGGTATACACTCCACAAAAGCAATCGTCGCGACACCACACTGTTCAATGCGAAATAGAAAAACGAAACGGAATAACTGGCTTACTTTTTATGAGAGAGCGAGGCAGAGAAACTATAGCAAAAAGTGTCGTTACGACTTTTGGTCTTAATTTTTTCCGTCTAGCCCCCTTTCGCAATGCGCGATAAAGAACTTCGTTCGAAAATAACAATACCTACTTCGTAAGTGAACATTTCCAAGTTATTTACTGACTTGAAATGTAATTCTCAACGAATTCTTTTCAGCAAAACGTTACGTACGACACGAATGTTGAAATTAAATTTCAACTTCACTTTTTGTTATTATAACTTTAGTTTTACGGTGTCATGAACCGTGATTCTTCTAGCTAGACTAGGGTTGTGCTAATTTTGCCTGTATAATTTTCATGTGGGTGTGAAAGTTTCGTTTGGTATTTTAGAGCAGTAGGCCTACCACGACGTCTTAAAGCAGATTTTATTCCACTGAGGGAAAGAGATGGTACTAGACACCCTGTATAGCTCTGTCTCTTTCCCTCAGTGGAATAAATTCTCCTTTAAGACGTCATGGTAGGGTAGCTGAATTGTTATTTCAATAACGGTTCAAGTAGTTTAATGAAATTATGAATATTTAATGATTTATTTTGATAGGAAGAAGATAAGGATTATTCTGCTTAATTTTTGAATAGTATTAGTTTAACATTTATTCTAGAATACTCGTTTTGCTAACGGATTTTAACGGATATTTTGACATAAGTCTCATAGATCTTATGTCAAAATACAACCAGTAGTAGAGGGCTGATTTTTTCACATCTCTAAGAGACCACAGACAATTAGTTATATGGTTTTAATTTAAACCCGATTCTTCAAAGCATTTTTTCTCTCGTTTTAGGGTATATAGAATCTCTCTATATTCCTTATAAAATATTTTTGTTGCCCGTCTATCTGTCTGTCTGTCTGTCTGTCATGACTCTTTATCTAGGGAACGCGTAGAAGTATCGAGTGGAAAGTCAAAAATGCAAGTTTGTATGCAATCAGCGGTGCGAGAGAAATATTAAGAATAACTTGTTTAGCCTAACTAACTGTTCTTTGTCTTCCTACCTTAACATGTCAAATTTAACTTAATTAGGTACAAGTGAAACTAATGAAAGCGTGTTAGTTAGTGTGTATGTCTTTGTGTACAACATTTTAAATAAAAATATTATATTCACTGGCACTCAGTCAATGAATGTAATATTCATAATTAAAATTAATAAAATAAAATATTTATTACGTGGCAACCCTGGCAGTGTCGCCCCGGTTCCGTATTTTCTTATGTTTCATAAATGGCACTTGCCGCGCGTATCCGCTAATATATTTCGCACAGCACATACCTACATTCCAAGTGGATGTAAGTTGGCTTCACTGCACACCGTGGTGTAACGCAGGATAACATGAAATCAACATTGCCTAGGAAAATATTGAGGTCGGCTTCCAGTCGTACCGAAAGCAGCTGAATATCATTATTTTACACGGAGCGAATGACTATTTCGCCGCCACAACCCAGTTACTACTTTGTAATACGATACTACTTGGTAAGACTGGTTGTCAGACCGCGACATTGACTACCTGTAACGACTGCAAAAGATCTAAAAATGACAGCCGGGACTAACAGCTTAAATTGCTTTCCGAGGCACGGAGAAACATGGTTTTGTAATGAGTCACTCATCCAACGACCAACCTAGGCAACCGCGGCGTAGTGACTGACCCAAGTGACTGCTATTTTTTAGCCACCAGCTCTTTCTTCAGGATAACATAAAATTAAAAACAATTTTTTTTTATTTGAGAAAATACAGGCCAAAAATACAGTCTTCGGGTCTGTGAGGTGATGACGCTGGTAAAACCGCGCCGGGCAGCTAGGCGTTTTCACGGCATTCCTTGCCGAAGACGTCAAATTTCTGGCTTCTGCGCGAAGACTTTAGCTAACCGCTCCTGCATTCTGCAAAAATGGCCAGATCAGATTAATGCCCATATCAGCGATTCCAGTCGTTTGCGCGAAGCTCCAGCACCCTTTGGCATCTAAGTTAGTGGAGTTTCCATGGAGTTTCTTGCCGGTTCTTCTCCAATGGAAAATACCAAAACAAACCGTGCACCTTTTCTCGAGGTTTTATAAGTGCTCATGCAGGCCAATGTGAAATAAAAATATTGTGATTATTTTTTATAGCGATCAACGTTACAACACGGTGTAATGCACTTAAAACTTACGCTTAAGTAATTTTGTATTCTCTAAATGAAAAATGTTCGCGCAGTAACTCTTAGTGCACTCTGCAACTTATTTATTATTTTTAACTTTTCAACTTACTGTAGTGCTTGAAATTCTTAAAATAAGTGACTGTTGAAATGCATTTGCTTTCATGCTTAAGAAATGAACGAATGAAAGAAATGAACGAATGAAAGAAATGTACCATTTGATTTATATAAGCAAAGCATTAAAACTTCTTTTAAAAAAAAACCGCCCAAGAACAAGTCAGACTCGCTGACCTAGGGTTCCGTACAAACTTGCGACATAAACAGCCATAATTATTTATTCAATGCACAATGTACAAAAAAGTTACACGCTAGGCTTATAACTAGTGAGTACATGACCCTGTTAGGGCGCAGCAAAATGACTTAAAACTAATAAAATTATATTGCAGAATATATCACGTATGGTAGGAACTTTCACTATATTATATTAATTAAACTTATATCTATAGTACGGCCAACGAGAAGCGATACCAAATGTAAACAAAACCCATGCTAAAACCCCATCTAAAATGGCCGCCCAAATGTTGGCGAACCCGTCTTAACGTTGTCATGTTTTTGCCGGGAGAACGAGACATTACGACAAAGGCACAAGATGGAAAGAGCTAAATATTAGATTGTCAACGCCACAGTTGTTCTTTAGGTTAATGACCTTTCGTATCGCTGCTAGTTGGCCTTAGTATAGACATAAACAATATTCATTAAACTTATATCTAAACTTAAACATTTAGCACATACATAATTATATTTTGTTTCACAGCACAAAGAGACGATCGCAGAGTTGAGTATGTGGTTTTAATTTCAACTCGCTAACTACACGCGTTCCCAAGATAAAGAGTCTTGACAGACAGACGGACAACCAAGTGATAAAATAAGGGTTCCGTTTTTTCCTTTTCAGGTACAGAACAGAACGGAACAGAACAGGTACAGAACGGAGGAGCTCGTGGCTAAATAATAGCAGCCGCTCGGGCTCGCTCGATCTTTAGGTTAAGCCGCGCTTGTCTAGGTTGGTCTGTGGATGGGTGACCACCCGTTACATACCGAGTTTCCTCTGTGCCGTTAAGCCGTTGGTCCCGGCTGTCATTTGAAGATCTTTGACAGTCGTTACAGGTAGTCAGTGTCCCCAAAGTCTGACAACTAGTCTTACCAAGGGGTATCGTATTACCAACATAGTTAGGAAAAGGCTACGCAGATGATGAGGTACAGAACACTTAAAACACGAAAATAAAACATTTCATCTCAAGTACTTAAAATACGTGACTAGCGGAATGCATTTCCTTTTATGTTTTAGTAATGAAAGAATTCAGAATATGAACCGATTCGATTTATATAGCAAAGCGAACTTCTTTAAAAAAAAGAAAACACGAAAGACAACATCACATTTGAAATTAATAAAAAAAAAAAGAAGAAACGAGGTTTAAAATAAAAAAAAAGCATAGAGGCTTGAACCTGAGCTTGCTGTGTCGCGGAAGTTTAACATCGTCCAAGGTCCCCGGGGGGACGAACAGGGGGTTAAACAAGGAGGTCTTATCTCCGCCTGAGGGCTTTACAGACTTGTGATGGTATAAGTTTGCACTACTTTCTGTCGTCTTGACGCATTTCGGTATCAGAGGGTTAAGTGTTGTGATCCATCTTTATTTTTGTTTTATTTGTTTTGAGTGGAGACCCTATCGGATTGAGGAGTTTATTTCGGAAGACATCTTTGTAATTTGACGTCTTTTTTTGGGGATGGGAAATCAGCAATATAAGTTCCCCCGCTCTGGGCGGTGTGGGGGGAGAGAGTTAGGCTTGTATTGACTAAAACCTATCCGTGTTCCTTCTATTGCATTTCCTCCTTCGAAAGAACTCGCTTGAACTCTTGACTTGTTGATGTGAAACATCTATAGCAGCACGTAAAACCGCTATATGATGGTATTTGTACAGTCTATATAGCAGTAGTGTGTATGGTGTCGCCATGCGCAATCGACTGTCCGATTCTCTCCCACTCGATCCGGCTTTAAGCCAACTCTCTCGCATGTTAGATTTTTATTCACCACACGAGGGACAGGTTAAGCAACCTTTGCCAAGGTTTGGAAATGGATGGGTTACCACAGGGAGCCAGGTTTAGCAACCTTTGCCAAGGTTTGGAAATGGATGGGTTAGCACGGGGGCCAGGTTAAACAACCCATGTCAAGGTTAAGAAATGGATGGGTTACCACAGGGGGCCAGGTCAAGCAACCTTTGCCAAGGTTTGGAAATGGATGGGTTACCACACGGGCTAGGTTAAGCAACCTTGCCAAGGTTTGGGAATGGATGGGTTACCACAGGAGGCCAAGTTAAGGAACCTTTGCCAAGGTTAAGAAATGGATGGGTTACCACACGGGGCCAGGTTAAGCAACCCTCACCAAGGTTTTTAAATGGATGGGTTACCACAGGGGGCAAGGTCAAGCAACCTTTGCCAAGGTTTGGAAATGGATGGGTTACCACACGGGCTAGGTTAAGCAACCTTTGCCAATGTTTGGGAATGGATGGGTTACCACAGGAGGCCAAGTTAAGCAACCTTTGCCAAGGTTAAGAAATGGATGGGTTACCACACGTGGCCAGGTTAAGCTTTTCTCACCAAGGTTTTTAAATGGATGGGTTACCACAGGGGGCCAGGTCAAGCAACCTTTGCCAAGGTTTGGGAATGGATGGGTTACCACAGGAGGCCAAGGTAAGCAACCTTTGCCAAGGTTTGGAAAAGGATGGGTTACCATACGGGGCCAGGTAAAGCAACCTTTCCCAAGGTTTGGAAATAGATGGGTAACCACAGAGGGCCAGGTTAAGCAACCCTTGCCAAGGTTTGGAATTATATGGGTTACCACAGGGAGCCAGGTTAAGCAACCTTTGCCAAGGTTTGTAAATAGATGGGTTACCACTGGGCCAGTAATAGAGTTTTATTAAAGCGCAATACACATTGAGCCGGGCCGCCGACATATGTCGCCAACTTTTTGTCGGCGGTCTAGTTGGCGGCTCCACTTAATACAAGTCGGAAAATTTGGTCGGCGGCATATTGGCGGCTTGAGATGTGAAATTTATTTGGCAGTCAGCACTACAGGTCGAGCGTCGCCGGGCAACTGAGCGCAGGCGTACACAAGCCGCCAACATGTCGGCGGGTGCATGTTGCTGACATGATTCTTTTCATACAGGCCGCCGGGTTGTTCCGCCGGGTTTTGTCGGAGACCCGGCGGGCTCAGTGTGTATTGCGCTTTAAAGTGGCTTCGATCCCCGAATTCTTTAACGATGATGAACACGAAAACGAAACCGATGTCCTTTTGATAAGTCCACAATGAAACAGAATAATGATGTTTTCATTGACATATTTAGTTCCTAACACAATCTGTTCTGTTTTGCATATTACTTTTACAAAATAATGTCGATGTTTCACATCTGCCAGGCGACCCGTGACGGCTCACTTTCTTTTTTAAACTCATACATGAAACAGCCAGACCCGGAACAACTATCTGTAAGTCATACAAATATTTGTTCCGTGCGGAAATCGAACACGCGACACGCATCGCGGTATTTGATCACTCAGGCACTGCGCCAACCATGTCGTCAAAACGTGGGTTAAGACTTTGACCCCCCGGGGTTGCGGGTTGTTCGAACGAGATACCGCGGCCCCGGAACGTATAGGGCAATATAAGAAACATGGCTGGGTTTTAGTCAGTACAAGTATGTAACTCCCCCCCGCTCCGCCCAGACCGGGGGGGAGTGAAAAAAGACTGATCTCCCTTTGCCGAAGTCTTTGTTTCAGGCAAGTATACCCCTCCAAAAATTCAAAATCAAGGTTCTTTTATGGTTTTGTTAACAGCAATATACCTGGTATCTGCTTAACAAGATACAACAAAGAGAATGCATACCAATCGCCTTTTTGGTCACATTACCAGCGCAGTTTCCATCCATTTAGGATGAAACTGTGGATGGAAACCGTTTGAAACGAATAAAAAGATAGTAATCGGATTGTTTCTTGCAATGAATGCTTACTTTGGGATCCGAATTGTTATTTTGGTTGTGAAACTCGGAGTATTAACAAAACAGAGTGATTCTTTAGGTATTGTGTAGTTTCAGCAATTGAGCATGTTTCACATCACGGCTACAATATATGGGGAAGGTGTATCATATAATAATTTCGGCAGTTCTGTTTAAGGGCCACGGCAAAAAACATGACTATTTTTTTTTTGCGGATGGTAAATCATCAAATAACTTCCCCCGCTGTAGGCGGAGCGGATCGGGAGTGTCAGACTTGTACTGACTAAAACCCACCCATGTTTCATCTATTGCCCTTTATGTTCCGGGGCCGTTGTATCTTTTTCGAACAACCCGCAAGCCTGGCAAGCTTTTCTGCTTTGCTGACATCTCTTTGAGGCGCGCGTGAACACTAACGCACCGTCGACACGGCCTGTCGTCAATGGAACGGACGGACGGTGAGCTACCTATTGCTCACCGTCCACAGACCCCATTACTATGTATTGAAATTCGTACTCCGTGGTAGCTACTGAGAAAATCCTTATCGAAAACCTCGATAGCCTTTCCTGGCCTGGAAATCAAACCCAGCATTTCAAGCTCAACAGTCGCAACCACTAGAAAATCCTTTGCAGATTAAAAAAAAGGGCAAGATCAGGACCGATTGCAAAAATGTTTTGCCATAAGAAAGCTTTCTACCACTGAGTAACATAGGCAACATTTGAGATTTTCTCCTGTATCGTGGGTGCTTTTACAAACTTTTCCATATCTACACAAAAAATAATTAATGTCATAAGTCAAAAAATTAAAACGAATAAATTTCAAGTCAATTAGATTATGGGACATTTATTTTAATTCATAATTCATCAATAGAATAAAGACACTTACAAGAACTGTTTAAGCTCACTCTGAAACCTCTCTCTCTGAAATAGACTTTGTATTCCTTTTGGCAGTTTATTAAATGTTTTTATTGACTTAGGATATGCGCTATGCTTTATGTAACCAAAGACGCGGGCGAAACCAAGCAGGACAGCTAGTGTTATATAATCCTTACGTTATTGTCCTTCACCTCTTTGAAACTATTTTATGAGTTTTTTAAATACTATCCTTAACATTCTCCAGCCACGTTGCCTCTTTATTCTTCGATAGATATATAAATAACGCTAGATAATCTTATCTACACCCCGCTCTACCGAGGATTCTTGTCGCGTCATTACTTACTTTGATAGCGGAACCAACTTTTTCTCATGTCCTGCACTTTGTTGCGCGTTTAGAAGGAAAAAGTTTAATATGATTGCGGATATCTTTAGTTTGATAAAAGCATTTTTGTTTCGTGTCCGACTACTTTGTCTCTTTAAGGTCCAGACAACATTTTTGGTCAACTTTTATGAGGAATGTGAATGAGTCGACATGGTTGGCCTTGTAGATTCTTAGACGCTTGTTATCGTATGATTTTATTCTACGTTTTGTAAAGTAAGCAATGACTTATTGTCGGGCTTACGCTGTCGTCTCATACTTAAGTACTATAGCTGTAACAACAACATTGTAAAACCAAATGATTTCAAAACAGTTACCATGGAGTTTCTTGCCGGTACTTCTCCATAGGAAACGACCAACCCGAACCGTGCACCTTTTCTCGACGTTTTATACGTGCCCTATATGAAATAGAAATGTTTTGATTTTGATTTTGACTACGCAGACTAGTGTCTGGAATGGCCTTTTTAAGGAAGAACCACACTTAATGTGTGTGATGAGATATTATTATATACCCTCCCCCCGTTTAGATTTTTTGTGTTATATACAACAATGACCATAATGCCATGGAAGTTGGGTAGATCTTTGGTGTGGGATGCAACTTGTGTCGACACCCTTGCACCATCCCATCTTCCTAGCACGGTGGGTTGCGCTGGAGCTGCTGCTGCAGGTGCTGAAAACCTCAAACGGCGCAAATATCACAATTTGATTGGTAATTATGTTTTTGAGCCGTTTGGGGTTGAAACACGGGGTCCGAGTGCCCATGTAGTTTTTCGAGAAATCGCCA
Organism: Ochropleura leucogaster; assembly: GCA_958449745.1. Classification (NCBI taxonomy): domain Eukaryota; kingdom Metazoa; phylum Arthropoda; class Insecta; order Lepidoptera; family Noctuidae; genus Ochropleura; species Ochropleura leucogaster. The sequence continues at coordinate 4,101,355 of OY288226.1, forward strand.
AGCGGTTGGTCGATTCTTCTCGTGACCAGAGGGCTGGCCTGTTTTTTGCACAAAAAATAAGCATTGCCATCCAACGCGGTAATGCTGCCAGCCTTCTGGGCACTTTACCTGTTGACGGCGATACGGACGAATTTTTTGACGCCCTGTTATTTTACATTTTTTACTTGTATATATTTTTTTATTATTAGTTTGTGTATATTTATAGTTGTATATATTTAGTAATTAATTAATTTATAATATGATGAATAAATCTTCACTGAAAAAAAACAATGATAAAAACTGATATAATCTCCAGCACTTAATAGTCTACCATAGTCTTTACCTGATATTGGTTGTGTCGTTTCGTCAAAATTGTGGTGTCGTTTTCGACAAAAGGCCAATAAATAAATAAGTGAAGTGAAGTATATTGTAACTGTTTACAATCTAGGCATAGTCTACAGTCCACAGTGATATGTGTCCATTTGTTTGTTAACCAGTACGACCACACAATAGCCAACGATGCCGTGGGCATTAACATATGTTGTTCCATGTTTACTTAATTACATGTCTTGTGACTGTGAGGTACTTGAGGCTAAGTTTAGCAGCCGCTCGGATCGAACTGTAAGTTAAGCCGCTTGCATAGTTTGGTCTGTGGATGGGTGACCACACTGACCACTCATTTCATATCTCAGTGATGTAAGCGGGACTGCTGAGAATGCGGTTCTGAATGAGGCAGTGTTATTGGTTTTTTCCATCGGGATTTCTTTGAGCCCATTTGATGGCATACCTATACTATGGGACTGAAAATATAACTGGCGAAACGATGTTGTACGATTAGATACTCCTCTGCCCAATTCGAGCGGCTGTAATTTTTTTTTTTTTTATAAAAACGTCCCACACTAGGAATTTGTTCAGTATCGTGGGTGCGTTTACAAAAAAATAAATTCACAAACACAAACAGCTAGACCCGGAACAACTTATCTGTAGGTCATAAAAATATTTGTTCCGTGCAGGGTTCGAAACCGCGACCCGCAGCGCAGCAATCGATCGCACAGCCACTGCGCCAACCCTGTCGTCGATTCAGATAGTTTTTTTTTTTAAACTTATAACAAAGTTTGGTATCAATAACTGTGCAGTTAACATAAGAGGTCTTGGCCAAAAATTTAAACGAAATCGTTAAACACTCCAATTTACCTTATTATTTTCAACACCTCGACAGTCAATTTAAATGGGTCTGTAATCTCGGTAAATGACTACAAAATGGCCGCGAATGAGTATCAAAATGGTTGCTAATCAAAGTTTTAAGGACTATAGCGTGGATGCTTTTTAAGAGGAGCTCGTGGCTAAATAATAGCAGCCGCTCAGTTCGATCTTTAGTTTAAGTCGCGCTTACCTAGGTTGGTCTGTGGATGACCACCCGTTACATACCGAGTTTCCTCGGAAAGCACGTTAAGCCATTGGTCCTGTCATTTGTAGATCTTGGGCAGTCGTTACAGTAGTCAGTGTCCCGGAAGTCTGACAACCAGTCTTACCAAAGGGTATCGTATTACCCTGTATTAACTGGGTTATGGAGGTCAGATAGGCAGTCGCTCCAAGTAAAATAGGCAGTGGTATTCAGCTGCATCCGGTAAGACTGGAAGCCGACCCCAACATGGTTGGGAAAAGGCTAGGCAGATGATGAGCGTGGATGCTTTTTAATGGTGTGACGAAATAACGGTGCAGTTCGAACCGCGTGTGAAGCTATATTGCGTTTGACAACTTAGGCATTAACGTAATTAAATTAGTAAAAAAAGTAACTATTTTAATCCGACTTCAAAAAAGGAGAAAGTTCTCAATTCGTTATTTTTTATGTATGTTCACCGATTACTAAGACGACTGAGGAAGAAAAAAGATGTCTGGACCGATTTAATACCCCATTAAACAAAAACTTAATAAAACAAAATCGGTCCATTCATCTTTTTTCTTCTTCAGTCGTCTTAGTAATCGGTGAACATACATAAAAAATAACGAATTGAGAACCTTCTCCGTTTTTGAAGTCGGAATTCAAAAGTAATTAAAAAAGGTTCCCTGGGTTAAAAACTCTTATAAAGATCCGCCCCTGGGTTTTATACAAATCATCGCTAGAGGTACAAAAATTGTGACCGTTTATATCGTAAAAAACAAAATCAAATAAATACCACACGATTATTTTTGATCGTTGGCTGGTGAAAATGGTATTTAAAATGCGAAATAAATTGAGATATTTCGAGAATAAACGCATAACAATTTTGCAAATGGCGGCACCATTTATCGCTTTGAATTTTAGGCAGTTTTTTTCGAAACGTTAGTGTTATGGCGGTGAAGCAGTGCAAATCACACTAATATTTTATAGGGGAAAGTTTGTATAAGTGTTTATTACTCCATCGCGTTAAACGGTTTTGTATGTATTTATATGGATTAAGCATCTACCCCAAATATGCGATGACTTTCCCAAAAAGAGGACCCCGAAAATCGCTAGTAGGTACTCTAAAGTATCAAAGATAATGTTTTTTACTTTTTATGAATTTGTAGATGAAAAAACAAAGTATTTGCTTGATCGAATGGGAGATAAACAATGATTCCTTCTATGAAAATTTGTTACCTATATTATGTAATCCTTACTAATATTATAAAGCTGAAGAGTTTGTTTGTTTGAACGCGCTAATCTCAGGGACTACTGGTTGGAATTGGAAAATTATTTTAGTGTTGGATAGTCCATTTCTTGAGGAAGGCTGTAGGCTATATAACATCACGCTACGACCAGCAGGTGCTGAGCAGCGTGGGTGAAACCGCGGGGAACAGCTAGTAAATAAATAAAAGCGAAAGTGAGTTTGTTTGTTACGTCTTCACGCCTAAATGGCAAAACCGATTTAAATAAATTTTGGTAGAAAGATAGTTGGGAGCCTGCAGACGGACATAAGCTATATTTTTTTAAGTAAGAACAGGAGGAGAAAGAGGGAAGAGAAAGATATTTTTTTTTTCGATCTTCACGCGCGTTAAAGTTAGCGTTAGCCCAAAGTAACTATGCCACGCGGACAAAGTCGCTGGCGGAAGCTAGTCTCAAAAATAAAACATTACAATCGATCGCATTTCTCTTTCTACCGGTGACACGGTGTTAGCAGAATGTGTTTACAAATATTGGATTCCAATCGGGCCGGAGTCAAGATGTATGCTTAGTTAAGGTCCCATGTCGTGTGTGGGTTACACAAATAATGGTGTTTGAGGTTTCTATGGGATGTTGTGGTCCAGTAGCTTTGATGGAATTTTTAAGTAATCCGTACATCCTTACTAATATTATCAAAGTAAGTTTGTATGTAAAATTCATCAAAATCAGTTTAGCTATTAAGGCGTGAAGTCGTAACAAACAAACATACAAAGAAACTTACTTTCACTTTGATAATATTAGTAAAATAAAATTCTAATTATTTTAAATTAATAAAATAAATTTAAAATATTTAGAACTAGGTATCCATACAAATCTTTTAAGTTAAACAGTCACCACGCGGCACTTGTATAACAAAAGCACTTGTACTACGATCCTAATTTATCATCTGTGACTTCTAAGGTAACTAACTGCTATAATGGAAAATCCAACATTGCACGTAAGATTTTTTTTACACCCAGGAATCTTGTGGTGTCACATGTCGCCTCGTAAATCCTAGACAGGTATTCAATGATTCTTTATAATATCTTTTTATTGTATACTAGCTGTTCCACGCGGTTTCACCCACGCTGCTCAGCACCTGTTGGTCGTAGCGTGATGTTATATATAGCCTATAGCCTTCCTCAAGAAATGGACTATCCAACACTAAAAGAATTTTTCAATTCCAACCAGTAGTCCCTGAGATTAGCGCGTTCAAACAAACAAACAAACAAACTCTTCAGCTTTATTATATAATAAGTATAGATTATTTGGTTTTTCTAACCTGACAGACAGATGTGTTGCTGGGGAGTTTGTTCCGCTACTTCTTTCCAGCTAAAACACTAGGAAGTGACAAAGGGCGGATGTTTTGGGGGACTGTCTCTTGTAATGTTGTCTTGTAAAGCTGATTATTAGGTTGCGGGTTGTTCGAAAGAGATACCACGGCCTCGGAACGTAAAGGGCAATAGAAGGAACATCGGTGGGTTTTAGTCAGTACAAGTCTGACATGCCCCCCTACTCCGCCCAGAGCGGGGGAAGTCATTGGATGATTTCCCACCCGAAAAAAAAGGCTGATAATTAGCTGTTTTGAACGTTGAACAATCAAAAGTGTTAATTATCAGCCTAATGTAAATAAATAACCTTTGATATTGACTTTCACCTTAAGTGTCATGGGAATCGAACCCAGAATTTTATACCTATTTCGATGCCAAGTGTTTAATCTTTGATTTTAAGCTTAATACTAAACTTGTAATAAAAATATTTTTGTTTATTAAGAGAATAAAGGAAACAACGATTTATGATAAATTCACATTTATTATTTCCAAAGGAATTTTACATCACAAAAAAACCGAAACAATCACTTAAATTGTTAATACAAAATGCTAGTAATTATTACTGAAAATAATTATTAAATGCTCAAAGCAAAAGGTACAGTCGTTTACAGAAAGAAAAAAAATATAAAATCATTATATTTTTTTTATAAATGTTACTTTCAAATAAATACTCTAGGATAAATTTGTTTAAAAAAAAACAATATTAGTAAATGAACTCAGCTTCCATGGTAACTAACATAATTTAAGTAGCGACTGTACCTTCAAATACATACCTATAAAATCTAAGTCATGGTACTATGTTTTATACATTTAAAATAATATGCTAATGTAAAACAAATTTGCAATAAATGTTGGTCTGTTTAAAAATCAATGAAAAAACTATTTTAAACTGTAAAATAAAATATTAATGTCAGTACTCAGTTCACGAACTTGTAATTTAATGAATAAAATCTTTTTGTATGTATTTCCAAACTGTTTTCTTATTTAATATAAAAAGATTTTATCTTTTTAAAAAGAAATCATACAAATAATTGCAGACGAAGAAAAACTGTTTGTTATTCTATTAGGAATTTATTATGTACCTACTTTTTTACTTAAGTGTAATTTAACTAGATTTTTTTTTAAAGTAGGGTTCTTGTTCATTGTTAGACAAAAAAAAACGAAGTTTAGGCCAAATTGGAACGCATTCTATAAAAAAAGATTTTTTCTTATCGTGAACTGAGATATCATTCATTCTTGCAACTGTTATCACATTAAGTATTTATAATATTTTATATAATTTACATTTAAATAACATCGCTTTTCCCTCCACGAGTAAGCTTTCAATATTCCGAAATATTTTAAAACAACAATCCAAAGATATTAACATACAATACGATTTTTAACATTTCCACTTTACAAGCGTCGATACAATCTTCTCTATATCTTTTCGTATATCTTTCGGAAAAAAACACCATTCCTCGTACATAATCTTTTTTATACAACACAAAAATAAATGATAATTATCATTTATAACATAAAAGCTCGATTTTGTGACAATAATTATTATTTTAGATACATGTTATTAACTATTTAACTAGTATGGCAACTTTTCGTATAACATACTTATTTTTATTTACACTATTTACATTCACAACGTCTTTTTCTACATTTTTGTTTTAGCTAGTCTCCTTCAAACTTTTTTTTTTTATCAACAAAAAGAACAAAGTTTTTTTTTACAAATCGGTAATTTTTCAAACATGACATAATTTAAAAGAAAAAATAAAACTTAATTGCGCTGTTTTTTAAATGTAATCATCTTAATAATTAATTACAACAATGTAATCAAATAATTGTTTTATCTAAACATGTGTAACTTCTACACAAATTCAGTCTTATACATCTTAAGGAAGATGCAAAACTATTTTACAATCTAGGTTTTTTCGTTCTATCCAATTGACAATTACCGTTCATTCTATTAATCAATACTTCAAAAATCTATTTGCACATTATTTTATTCGAATTAATTAATCGGTAATGTATTGTTTAACAAAAATATAAATCGATTGTTTTCAATAAAATTAGTCGTTTGAAATAAATCAATTGAAAACAACAAAAATCACAATTTTTATAAAAAAAAAAACGAAACAGTTCAAAAATCACAACGGACGGGTCCAAAGTTCCAAAACGATTTTTACCGAATTTTATCACAATAATAGTAGATTATTAACCAAGGGGATAAAGCAGTGTCTTCTGTCGCGGGTGACGATTTAAATCGCGAGTGTAACGAAGGACTCGAGGTTTACTCCCGAGCGTAGCGAGGGAGTTGAAAACTTAAATCACGAGCGAAGCGAGGGATTTAAGACGAGTCCTGAGTGTAGCGAGAGATTTAAGTTTACCCAAGACTAAGACAGCTTTATCACCGAGGAAAATACTCTACTTTTCGTACCATTTGCGAAAAAATTAACACAGTAATAATATGAGATAAACATTTATTAAAGATAATGATATTAAAAGTAAAAGTTAAGATTCGAACATTGGTCCAATTATTTATAAAGAGAGCTACACTTTTGTTTGGTACATTTATTGTTGAAGAGTATGATTGCGGCAGCATTTGCACTAATGGAATCCGACAATACACTGTCACTGTCGCTTTGATTTAACAATGTATTTTTAGAACATTAACTTATTTATAAAAATAAACTTAACGTTTATGTATTTGAAGAAAACAAAATCGCGGCAAATTCCTAGACCAATATGTTTTGTCGGAAAAGCAAAGGCATCAAGCTCATACGACCTCGTCGGTTTTGGTAATTTTATTTAATAATCCTAACTGCATATAAATTGCGTGTTCCTTTTTAAAAAAGATGCGTAATGCTTTATATACCTACAAACTCAACGGTGTAAGACACAGATGTAGTTCAGTATTAAGTATTCCAATTTTAAATCACATTCTCTCCCTAGGGGATGAATGAAATTCAGTACAATTTTCTCTCCCTGTTTTTGACAGATTAAAAATGACTATTGTTATGTTCGCTTTTTGGGGCATAGAATGTCACTTTTTTGAGCAAGTGGTACGAAAATGTACATTTTACACTTTTTTTAAACACTTTAACCGAGGCCATTAATCTAGGCCACTGGCTTCCCAATGTCAACTTTGAGGCCTTATTACCTAGTCCATTTAAGTCACTTTGTCTTCACGATTTGACACTAAAGATGTTTTGTCTCTTTTAATATTTTTTGTCTCATTCGCACTCTTTAGTAACTTTGGCGTGTTCTAGAGTAGTGTCGGTAGATTTTGTTGCACATTTTGCCTCACTTGCCATCTGAGTAGGAGAATTTCCTGCAAAAAAATAATAATAATTAAAAGTTGTAGTAGAAGAAGAAAGAGCCGCTCGGGTCGATCTTTAGGTTAATCCGCGCTTGCCTAGGTTGGCCTGTGGATGGGTGACCACCCGTTACATACCGAGTTTCCTCCGTGCCTCGGAAAGCACGTTAAGCCGTTGGTCCCGGCTGTCATTTTTAGATCTTTGACAGTCGTTACAGGTAGTCAGTGTTCCGAAAGTCTGACAACCAGTCTTATCAAGGGATATCGTATTACCCAGTACTAACTGGGTTGTGGAGGTCAGAGAGGCAGTCGCTCCACATAAAATACTGATATTCAGCTGCATCCGGTAAGACTGGAAGCCGACCAAAACATAGTTGGGAAAAGGCTAGGCAGATGATGATGAGTAGAAGCAGAAACACATTAGAAGCAGACAAGATGCTTAGACTTCTTCCTAGGTTGGCTTATAGTCTAACTAGACAGACAAGAGAGAGCAAATGAAAAACATTGACGCAAGCGTTGCAGCGTGTTGACTTGTTGACGACTGTGACGCAATATATTTGGACACAGTGTCCGAAATAATACATTTTAACTAATGGTTCGGACACCAAAGAAGTTGTTTTGTACAGTCAGTTATAAAAAAAAAACGAAAACACGTCAATTGTAGAAAACCATCTTTCGCCCAGCCTATACTTAGTTGTAAAAATCCAGTTTTGAACCAAATTTTAACGAAAATAAAAATAAAATAAAATTCATTTATTTCGGATAACTCGATCCATATTAAAGACACATTAGATTAGACAAAATAAATTAGATTAGTTTAAAATAAATAAATTGAATTAAATTAAATTTGATCAATATAAATTAGATGAAATTAAATTATCTTGAATCAAATTAAATATCTCCAATAATAATCAAACTACAATAATTAAGGTTACATTCAAAAACATTAAACTACACGTTCGATAAGACATCTCCATAGTGGAGAAGACATCCTATCTGCAACAGTCCTCAGAATTCCATTGCAGCTGCCACGCATTCTGCAGATCAGGGATACAGTTTTCTTGCGGATAACTGCATGAAAACCATCAGTGCGGTACAGCGCAAACATCCCCGATGCACTACAGAAGCGAGGCAACCCCAACAACATTCTGAAGATGTTGTTGTATTGGACACGCAGGACCTCCAACGATCTTTTGGTGTGACTGACCCACAGATTTCCCGTATAAAAGCTTTGACAATAAGCTTGAAATAATGTTATTTTAACTTGTTCAGAGCAGCGGGCAAATCTGCGGGCCAGCATGTTACCTCTCACCGCCAAGGCCCTGCGCTCCCTCTCAATATCCATATCATCTTCAAGACCCTCGGTAATTAAATGCCCCAGGTATTTAAAAGAAAAGAGCCGTTTGTAATTTATAAAAATTCGACGACACGGTTGACGCAGTGGCTGAGCGATCGACTGCTGCGCTGCGTGTCGCGGGTTCGATCCCCGCACGGAAAAAATATTTGTATGGCCTACAAATAGTTGTGTACTGTGTTATTCAAGACAATAATCAACCTATGTGGCAAATTTCGTTAAGATCCGTCCAGCCGTTTCGATGTGAATGAGAAACAAACATCCATCCATCCATCCATCCTCACAAACATTCGCATTTATAATTTTAGTAGGATAACTAAAAGTAACATTTCGCAAATAGTACATTGCAAATCAACGTTTTTCGAATAATTTTAAGTTTTATTTGTTTTGAGTCCTCAAAACATACCATATTTTCTGAGTAAACTCCTTTCTAGCCATTATTTACCCAAAGAGAAAACATTTATCTTTTCATGAGCCTGAATATAATTACGCGATTATATCAATTAAATGATTACTGAATATAATGAAAGGAAACCATAGCGAAATAATGGTAGAACTAGCTGTTTTGCGCGGAATCACCCGCGTCTTTAGTTGCTGCCCTGCTCCCGTGGGCAGTAGCGTTATGTTGTAAAGCCTATGTTACTTCTTGATAATGTAGCTTCCTATTAGTAAAAATTGGTAAAAATCGGACCAGTAGTTTTGAAGTCTATTAGATACAAACAAACAAAACTTCCCTCTTTATATCGTTACTAGCTTTTGCCTGTGGCTTCGATCGCGTTAAATTCGGTAGCGCTTTTTAATTTATAATAGCAACGCTAAGTTTTCCTGTTTCTTTCCTCTTTCTCCCTCATATCCCACTCTTTAAAAAAAAAATAGCCTATGTCCGTCTCCTGTTTAACAACTATCTCTGTACCAAATTCATCAAAATCGGTTTAGCCATTAAAGCGTGAAGAGGTAACAAACAAACAAACTCACTTTCGCTTTTATAATATTAGTAAGGATTTATAGATTAACATTTATAATAACATTTTGTAGATTGGACTGTTTCATTTCATATCAAGTACATTTTATCAAAGCTTTATTTGTGTACGATTTTGCGAGTAATTTCGAATTTAATCTGATAATTATTATAATTGTGTAGATAATGATTTAAGTGATTAACGGGTTTAACTTTGCTCGAAAATGTTTTATAAGAGCGTCTATAAACGAATAAATCTGACATATATAAATAGCATTTTTGGTTGTTACATTGATTCATATGTATTTTGCAATTAAACAGTCAATCAATATTTAATATTGTTGCAATATTTGATCATGTACCTGATTTTAATTCATTGTTACACATATGACACCAGAACAAAATGTTCCATTTCATTGATTCTGTTCAGAATATGTGTCACAAAATATTGACCTTTTTTAACTATTCCCCACGGAAGTATTTCTCCTGTATTGTGCGTTAACAAACATTTAAACTCACATACACAAACAGCCAAACTCGAAACAACAAAAAAATTAGAAATCTTTAAAATATTGGTTCCAACGAGAAAACAACAAAACCATTTGAGTAGAGAACACTTAATTTTACACTAGTGTGTTCACAAGAAATAAAAGACAATTAATTTTAAAAAGAAACTGTTGAATGGGCGGTCGCACACGGCTATCAATTACAGGCGAGATAAGACTAACAAGGAAATTAATTATTTTTGCTCTAAAAAGCTTGTAAAGTCAAGTTTTTTTTCTATATTTCCCGGGTTTATCTTCTATATCTTTATATTCTTCTATTATTCAACAATAGAGTACCTAAATAAAATATAAATATAATTTATAAAATAAAATAATCTTTAGTAGTGAAAAAATAGTGTTGTTTTTTTTTTGTTTTAGTTGTCTCTGATGTTTTAATTATAATTGAATTTAGATAGATGCAAATATTTGTACACAGGACGACAGATCAACCTATACAAAACCAGTTTATGCGGATCTTTCATTGTACTTGAAATCTATGGTGTACGATCCGTTGTTGAGAGAGCAGCATATACTGGTTTTGTATAGGTTGATGTGTCGTCGTGTGTACACCAGAAATGGTGGAATATATGAGTCTGTTATAACTGGAACATCTTTTGCAAGTACTGTATTCTGACAAATAAATTCTTTCTTTTATTTTTTTCTCTTTTTTATCAATTGGCGAGTCCCTACCCTTGTCATATATTATATCCTGGCCATGGGCCATGACTTGGCTTAATAAGCCTTCAAGAAATATCTCTTTCAGGGATTGATTTTTCTCAAGGTATTTTCTTAACCGTATGAAATTAAAAAGTACCACAATAACCGGGCATTTTAATGTTCGAAAATAAAAACCTACCTTCTTTCTACCTTATTAAGTCGTATTTTGATTAAGTTTCCGCCTACATAATTTAAACTAGACCGACCCTGTTTGAGCCGAAACACGAGTAATCCTCAAGTATCTTCCACTTCGTTTGACCTTATTCAAGCACACTTACCTCATTAAATCTTTAAGAACCATCCTTCAACACTTGATAGGTCGAGGAGAGAATATTTTATAAAATAGAGTTTTGGTTACAGGAGTTTAGCAATTTAAGCAGTTTAGTATTTTTTTTTAATGATTTTCTTCTCGCAGTTAAACCTTGGAGGTTGTCGTCTCCTTAACAGGGCAATTCCTGTTGACGCATCGAGCCATGGCAAAAATTTGCCAGCTTGGAACGAGCCTCGCTTTAGGGCGTCGCCGCGTCGCTGAGGCAGGACAGTAAAGGGACAGGCTGGATCTGAGTGATATTATTTAGGGACTGGTTGAACCCACTGGCTCAGCATCGAGAACTGGCTCTAGCAAGGGACGGGATCGCCTCGTCGGCGGGGACGGGTTGTCGGCGAGGACGACAATTACAGGCACTTTTAAATATCATAAAATAATGCTGCTTCTGTACCAGACACAAGACATAATAGCTGGTGCAAGTACTGTAGTTGCCCAATTATTTATTTAAACACTTCAAGCACAAAGTACAGAGGCGGACTGAATGCCAGAGGCATTATGTAGTCAACTTTAGGGTGATGCAGAGACGAACAGTGGTGGGTGTAAAACTGTTATAAAAAAATATTTGGGCTTACTCTTAACCTCAATTTTGTCTGAGGACAGAGGTCAATGTTGGGACGAACTGACCCAATAGAAGCCTCTTAACTAACGACTTGTATGGATCAAAACAAAAATGGGTCGAAGCTGCTTCGTCACTCTTCATTACTCTATAATCCTGCTACAGGAGAGTAGTAAGGATCCTGGTGACCAGAGGGCTGATCGTTATTTTGGCCAAAGAATCATGCTAACAGCCTGGGCACTTTTTGTATTGACAGCGATGTTAATGATTTTTTTGACGCCCTAAAATTGTTTTCCCTTTTTGGGACTTGTTCCCCCAAATAATGGAACTCAGATCCAGCATGTCCCTTTGCTGTATACTCCCAGCGACGACCTAAGCCGAGGCCCGTACCCCGCAGAGGGTGCCCTGAACGTGTAGTAGCTTAGTTCATAAGTTTTTTGCCCCTGGCTGGAGGCCTTAAATGCAAGGCATCCACAGGACTGTCCGGTTAAGCAGATAACGACCTCTTAGGTGGGACTGCGAGACGCCATGGGTGTGTAACGATTGACATAATAACAAAATATCTAACGTTCACTTGACATAATTTCAATTAACATAATTTTGTTTAACATAACGATTAGTTGACATAATGAACTGTTGATATAATTTCATTTTACTTAATTTCATATGACATAATGAACATTTCCTATAGTGCACATTTCACATAATATTCATTTAACATATTATTCATTTACTATAATATTCATAATCTCATAGTTAATATTCATAGTTGAAAAAAAAGGAGCGAATCGATTATATTCTTAAAAAAAGGAATACACTGAAATTTATTAAATAAATATTGTATTAAGTTTTTTTTTCTTCACTTTATACCCTATACACCTGCCACCATCAACTATTGTTACACTGGATGTGATCTGGATTTTAGGGCACCCCGATTTTTTTATAAACCACCCAGAAGTAGGAGCCCCGCGAAGCGGGGCTCCGTCGACCAAGCCCACCTTCGACCATGCATAGAATATTTTAAGGTTTGGTTAAGTGCCATTTGAGTTAGGCTAGAACTGTGCCCATTAAACATAGTTTAGAAGTTTAGGTTATTAAAAGAATATTATGCATATTGAAAATTATATAAAATGAACGTTATACTAAATGTTATTATGTTAAATAAATATTATATGATATGAAACATTAGGTCATATGAATTTATGTCATTTGATATTATGTCATATGAACGTTAGTTCAAGTGAAATTAGAGCATTTGTTATTATGCCAAACATTACACACCCGAGACGCCATACAATCATAAAATGGGACTTGTAAATGTTTTAGTTAGTTACGCTAAATTATTATGATAAATAATGTGAGCAAACAAATTCTTACCATTCATCCTATTAGTCTTCAAATGTGGTAACGTATTAGTAGTTCTGTCCAGCATACTTTTACTGTAATACACACTATTTGTCTCAGGGTTGAATCTCACTGGGGGAGAGTTGGAGCAACTTCTGGAGTCCATCGCCAAAGACCTGGGTTCCAGGTGGTATCTCGGTTCTAACTCTGGCATCTGAGTGAGGTTCAGAGGGTTTCTATTGGGATTACTGTAAAGAGATGGCGGTGGTGGTGTTGCGTATAATTCTGGGGGCAGCAGTTGTTCTGCCGGTAGCTGTAAAAAAAATAATTTTGATGAGTTCGTTGAAAAAAAATGGTCCTTTTTCCATTGTTACAAGCACTTTTGTCTGTGGAAACATTGATAAACAATAAAATGAAACTACAGTCCCAGTCACAAGGCATAATAACTGTGAAAGTACTGTAGTTGCCTATCCCAAAGCGTAGATCTCTATGGAGAAGAATGGGCATGAAACTCCATGGATACTAAATCAGACCAAGATGAGTTAAGTCTGACATGATGAGACAAGTTTTAATTATACAAGTTACTTTTGATTTCGGTTTGGGATTTAAGCGAAGTACGAAGGAGATATAAAAGTATACAAGTCTATGCATATACAGGTGCACCCTTTGCTCCTTTATTTTAGTTTCTTTCTTATGAAAACTTCCAGCTAGGATACAGATTGCAGTCAGCTAGTGAAAAAGTCCAATTAAAAGTTTTAACTGTCAATGTTAGGGTAGCTAAAGAGACAATAGACAAGCTAGAGAAAATAAAAAGCAAGCTGTCGGAAACAATTATGATAATATTATTATTAAACAAACTTCAAAGTTTCTACATGATATTTTTTAAATTTATTTTCATAGTCGGCAAATTGTACACGACAGTTAGAAAGTTGACTAAGTTTGTAAGTTAGTCGACTTCCATACTCTGTGAGGTACACAGAAAAACAAAATAACACTATGTTCGACCCAGGATTCAAACCCAGGACACCACATCTAGCAGTCGCACAAGTCATAAAGGGCAAAACAAGTAAAAAATCAATGAAAAAAAGTCATTAATAAGGTAGAAAATACCCAAGTTTAAGTTCGCGTTCGAAAAACGCTTTTTTTACATTTACAGTTTTAATAAATACATTAATACTCACCAAACCACTAGTATTCAATGGCAAAGCATTCTTATATTTCAGCCAATCTTCATAGACTTTATCATAAGGTTGTCTGTGACAATCATTGGGCCCAACATTTGGCATATGCAAGCTGCTCATTGGCCCCAAACTTTGTATACTAGGACCAAGATTGGGCATCTGCAACGTTGGCGCATAAGTTGGCCGTCGATATTCCATTGGTCGAACTTGTATATACTGGTTGCAGGGATCGATGTTGTGATCGTAAAACCGGTCGCAGTTTGTCGACATATCGTATTTGTCTGTGGTCTTCGATATTAGTGGTCTTATAGAACTGTAGTCGGTCGTGGATGATTTATTTGAGCAGCTGTCACTTATTTTGCCATCTAGCGGTATAATATCTGGATTTTTATCTGTAAAGAGAGTATAATAAATTCTTTTTAGTGGGTAGTCTTTTGTTTTTTGTTGGTTTCTAGCAGGATTTATTGAACATATAGCATCGTATTGGACATGTCTGTAAAGGTGTTATAAATTAGTGGTAAATAAATAAATTAATAAATAATAAAAAACATTTTGGGGTTTATGCTGTTTCGCTGCAGCATAATTCTTAACTGTTGTGACAATAAAATATCAACCTTATTGTCACAACAGTTAAGATCAATTTAATTCGGCAGTAATGTAAATTCAAAGGTAAAACATTTATTCATGAATAAAACTGTATTTAAGACATTTTCCAGTCCGTCAACCCTAAATTCAACCCTCAATTCAACCCTAAACAGAACTTAAGCCTCCTAACCCTACGAAAAGACCAGAATACTATTCAAATTACACACAATTCTGAGGGCAGTTCAATTAAATATTCAGTAGGCCTACCATGACGTGTTAAAGCAGAACTTATTCCACTGAGGGAAAGAGATGGCGCTAGACACCCTGTATAATAAATAATAACAAATAAATACTTATCTTGGGACAACTCACACACGGCTATCTGATCCCAAGCTAAGCAGAGCTTGTGTTATGGTAACCAGACAACTGATATACATACTTATATAATTTATAAATACATACATATTTTAGATAATTCACACCCAGACACAGAACAAACAATCATGCTCATCTCACAAAGTTTGTCCTGGGTGGGAATCGAACCCACGACCTCCGTCCGGCTCAGCAGTCAGGGCCACTAAACACTGGACCAACAGGCCCGTCATATAGCTTTGTCTCTTTCCCTCAGTGGAATTAGTTCTGTATTAAGACGTCATAGTAGGGTAGCAGGGCTGTATCAGTGGGTGGGCAGTGTTAGTAATTCATTTTGTCTAGCTTTGTCTGAAGGGGTCTTATGGTACGGTCGTCGGTCACGATGGCTTATGGTTTTGCCCGAGAGTACAGGTATATAAGACTTAACCTGCTTTATACATAGGGTGGTTCGTTTTCAGTTGCCGAAATTTATTTCTTGGAATCTTTTCATCAAAGGTTTTGGTATTCATAAAATCAAGAAGAAAAGAAATCATGTCTATCCTTATCCTTACTTCCTTATCCTTACTAATATTATAAAAGCGAAAGTGAGTTTGTTTGTTTATTTGTTTGTTTGTTACCTCTTCACGCTTTAACGGCTAAACCGATTTTGATGAATTTTGGTACAGAGATAGCTGGGAAACAGGAGACGGACATAGGCTTATATTGAAAAAAGTGGGATGTGAGGGAGAAAGAGGGAAGAAACGGGAAAAGTTAGCGTTGCTATTACAAATTAATAAGGCGCTACCGAATTTTACGCGAGCGAAGCCGCGGGCAAAAGCTAGTTTGTAATAAAACAACGTCGTGGGTACGTTAACAAACATTTAAACCCTACACAAACGGCTAGACCCAAAATAACTACCTATACGAACATAACTACTATCACGAAAGCATAACAGGATAGTATTTCAGAGTCCTCTTGCAACTTGCAATTTGGCTTAAAAAAAGCACTGATACGTTTTGAACCACAGATTTGTAAACGGATTATCCTGTATCTGTCTGCTGTATTTGTATATCTTGTACTGTGATTTCTCTAAGCTCACTTGTTTGTTTGTTCTGTGAAATGAGATATGATGCTCAGAGAAAAGCTTAAGTGTTCCGTTTTGTAGTATTCAAATGAAAATTGTAAGAAAAAAAGGGTTCTTTTTTTGCGGGCCTTGGCAGGCTCCTCTGCTTTGTTGACATCTCTTTGAGGTACCCCAACCTACCCATATTAGCTTTGTCAGCCAATAAGTATGTACTAAACCATTATTTCCCAATTTCCCCTCTGCGCGATCAGCATTTATATTAACTAGGACATGCGTCGGTCTGTCACGTTGTTTATGTACTACGTTAGCATTTAATATAGTATATAAGATGAATATTTTGTTAGAATTAGTTAATTACTGTCTTGCTGTAACTCTGTCGGAATAAAGTCATTTTTTTAAATACTTCCGTTGTCGCTTACTTAATTGGCGCAGCCGGTAGGATCTCTGTAGTCAGTCTGCCGTGTATACAATTCTACGTGGAGCAGCCGACGTCCGTCTCAACGGTTCAGCAGAGATCGCCGAACAAATAAATTCATTAAGAAGCCACTTCGAGTTACGGAGGAGGACCAGCCACAGCAGTAATTCAGGGAGCATGGAGCTAGCTGCGGAATTGTGAGTAAATCTTTTTCACCTTCCTTTCAGCTCTTCCATCTTTTCCCAACCTTGTAATAGTCTATGTGTGTGTGTATTATTAGGGATTGGACAACGCCGTAATAATATTTGCATAGATTTTATTTGTAGAAATTAATATTTAGAGTAGGAATATTTTAATAGCACATCGATTTTGTATGATTTTTTTTTTTCTCTCTTTGTTGTTGTTACTTTCATAATTTTTCACAATGGAAAACATAACCCGTGTCCCACAAGAATTGGTCAATATCATACCAGTATTCAATGGCGACACTAGAATGTTACCTCTTTATATTAAAAAGTGTGAATATGTTTTGTCTTCGTTCATAGGAAACGCAGCACAAAACGAATATTTATTTCATGTCGTAACAAGTAGGTTATCGGGCGAAGCAGCCAGTTTGGTAGGAGAAAGAGAATCAATAGGTACGTGGGATGAGCTAAAGAAGTTGTTAAACCAACACTTCGGCGATCCACGCACAGAGGATTGTTTAGCAATGGAATTAGAATCATGTAAAATAAATAAAGATGAAAGTTATTTAGATTTTTGTCATAGAATACAGCGAATGAGAAGTATTTTATTTGCTAAATTATCAGAAACTATTATTGATGATTCATTACGTAAGGCGAAACAAATTATTTATAATAATAGAGCAATGAATGTTTTCTTGTTTAATTTACCGCCATTTTTAGTACGATTAGTTCGTTTGCGCGACGTCACAACGTTAGAAGATGCATTAAAAATTGTTCTAGAAGAACAAAACTTCCAGGCAGTTTATGAGTCTAAAACAAACGACAGGCGTAATTTTATCAGAAATAATAAACCTAATTTTTCTAATAACCAAAATGCACTTGAATCGAATAATCAAAAGAAAGATTCACATAGCATATCAAGTACACATGTACCGAATAGTGCTACAAACAGCACAAATACATCGAACAATTCGCATCAGATTAGACATTATAATAATATTCAAAGAAATAAAGACAATTTTAATCGTACAAATAACAATAATGCGTCAACGCAGCTAAGTAGGTCATCTGTTCCGGTTGCACAACAGAACCAACAGTTCGCGGCCAATGCACCGGGCACGCCGATTTTTGCAGCGCAAGCATCTACGTCGGGTGCGAATACTGATGTCACCATGCGTACTGCAAGTTCGCGACGTGTTAATTATATAAATAACTCTAATAATAATGCACAGAGTTCAATTAATTCATACAATGAGTGCCAAGAATTTTCTCCTGACGAACCCGGGGCGGGAAATTTTTGCGTAACGGCCTCTACCATAGAGAACGAATAAAAATAAATTGTAATAAACGTTTAAATCTACCACATATTGTTATACCAGAATTAAAGGCAGTTTTTATGATAGATACGGGAAGTGTTAGATCGTTTATTAGTCCGTATATCGCGAATAAATATTTTAAGAATTATTTACAGTATGAACCCTTCGAAGTTGTTAGCACTCACGCTTCGAGTGTTCATAGTGAAACGGCTATTATTCCATTACCGGTTACCTTTGGAAGTAAAGAATTCCATAAGTTTTACGTCTATAGTGTTGACGATAGGTACGATGGGTTAATAGGTAGTAATTTGCTGAAACAATTACAGGCAAAAATTAATATGGAAAATCAGATATTACATTTAAAAAATACTGATATTCCTATCATTTATTCACCGCCTATGAGAGAGGTATATAATCTACCATCTCGTAGTGAAGTGAGAGTAAGGCTCCCGGTTAACTTACTGGACGGGGAAGCTGTGTTAGATTTTAAACAATTTACGGAAGGGATTCGAATGCCCGCCGCATTAGTTAAGTGTATTAAAGGCTATGCAACAACTGTTATTCAGAATTATAGCCATGAAAATAAAAAATTAGTTGTTACGGGACCTTTTCAAGTGGAACCATACATACAGGACCCATCTGTTAGTGTTAATTTCACCGATTATAATTTAGAAGTGGATAGTTTGCTAACAAAGAATTTAGAAAAATTACAGTTAGATCATATGAACTCAGAAGAACGTACGGTTATTGAGGGACTTTGCAAAGAATATAAAGATATTTTTTATTGTGAAAATATTCCGTTAACCTTCACAAATCAGGTTAAACATAGAATACGAACAAAAAATGAAGACCCAATAAACATTAAGGCACATAGATTGCCACCTGTTCAAACAAAAGAGATTAGGAATCAAGTTGAAAAAATGTTAAGGGATAACATTATCCAGGAATCTCATTCTCCCTGGAGTGCTCCCGTACATTTAGTGCCGAAAAAGTTGGACGCATCAGGTCAACAAAAATGGAGGATGGTAGTCGACTATAGACGCCTCAATGAAATCACAATTGATGATAAATATCCTTTGCCCAACATTAACGATTTATTTGATATGCTAGGTAAAAGTACCTATTTTACAACCCTCGATTTAGCTAGTGGGTACCATCAATTAGAGGTTCAGGAAGAAGATAGAGCTAAAACCGCATTTAGCATACCTTCAGGTCATTACGAATTTAATAGAATGCCGTTTGGGTTAAAAACCGCACCGGCAACATTTCAGCGAGCAATGGATAACGTCCTACGAGGCCTACAAGGCTTACATTGCCTAGTTTATCTCGATGACGTCATCATTTTCTCTAAAAGCTTGCCTGAGCACGTAGAAAAACTTAGAGCAGTTTTTGACCGCTTCCGTCAAACAAATTTAAAAGTTCAATTAGATAAGTCTCATTTTCTTAGAAAGGAAGTATTTTATTTAGGGCATACTATTACGAGTGAAGGTTTAAAGCCAAACAATGATAAAATAGATGCTGTTCTTAGGTATCCTATACCGGAAACGGTTACACAGATTAAAAGCTTTTTAGGATTAATTGGTTATTATAGGAAATTTATCAAAGATTTTGCCAAAATAACTAGACCACTAACAGCTTGTTTAAAGAAAGGTCGCAAAATTGTTATTAATGACGAATATAAAGAATGTTTTGAGACTTGTAAAAAGCTCTTAACAAATGCACCTTTGTTACAATTTCCTGACTTTAGTAAAACTTTTATTTTAACCACGGATGCATCAAATTTTGCAATCGGGGCTGTATTGTCACAAGGAACAATAGGCTCAGATAAGCCTGTAGCCTATGCTAGTAGAACCTTGAGTGACACTGAAGTTAGGTACTATTGAGAAGGAACTTTTAGCCATAATATGGGCAGTTAAGCACTTTCGACCGTATTTGTATGGGAATAAATTTACCATATTTACAGACCATAGACCATTGGCTTGGCTGTATTCATTGAAAGAGCCCAATAGTAAGCTCACGCGATGGCGTTTAAGGTTAGAAGAGTATGATTTTGAGATAAAATATAAGAAAGGCCCTCAAAATACAAACGCAGATGCGTTATCTAGGATTAAGATTAATGCAATTGACGATGATTTAGATTCAATCTTCGTAAATGTAGGAGATAGGCAAGAACGGATACAAAAAATTATAGAAAACGAATTGCAAGACCTCGAAACTCCAATAGAAACGATAGAACTTTCGGATTCTGATGATGGGGTCACTGCCAACTCAGTTTCAAATAGAGAACAAGAAGGCATTCCTATTTTAAACGAAGCTGTCGATACTAAACCAAAACAGATTTTAGTTCATTCATGGTTTAAAAATAAATTAGCTGTAAAAGATATTTCTAATAATAAACAAAAAATTATCGAAGTTCATTTACCGACAAATAATGAATTAGTAGTTAAAAACTTTTTGAAGGAGTATATAGACCCAAAACATAAGTACTTTATATACTTCGAACATCCATCTTTTAGAAAAACTTTTTCAAACATGGTAATTAAATTATTTAAAAAGGATTCCGTCAAATTAACTGAGTGTACAGAAAGAGTTATAAATTTGACAGGATCTGAAGAAGATCAGAAAGAAGTCATCTTAAAATACCACGACGGGAAAACGTGTCATAGAGGTATTAGAGAAACTTTAACTAAACTTAAAAGATATTATTGGTGGGCAAACATGAAAGAGACCATCACGGCAATCATAAATGCTTGCGAAACTTGCAAACGCATGAAATATGATAGGAAACCGATTAAACCCCACATTCAATTAACACAAACTCAGGATGCACCTTTTCAAGAAGCTTTTATGGATTTATTATTTATAGAAGGAAAATATTATTTAACTACAGTGGATGCATTTAGTAAAATAGCACAAGCTATAGAGGTACCGAATAGGAGTACACCAGAGATAGTTAGGGCATTGATTAAATACTTTAGCATGTACGGTCTGCCTAGAAAAATAAGTTGCGACTCCGGTACAGAATTCAATAATACTTTGATTAAAGAAATGTTAAGCTTATACAAAATTGAACTTCATATTGGGACGCCAAATAATCCCAGTTCAATGGCAATAGTAGAACGGTTTCATTCTACTATTATTGAGATTTACCGTATAGCAAAATACGATAAAAGCGATTTAGATGCAGCATCAGTCATGACTTATGCTATCATGGCTTATAACAATACTATTCATTCAGCAACAGATTTTACGCCGTTTGAATTAGTATTTGGTCATACGTATTCTGATAATGTATTTAGCGTAGATAGAGAGAAAAACTTAACTCAAAAATTATTGTTAGATCACAGAAAACGTCTTAAAGTACTTTATGAATTCGTTACAGAAAAATTAGAATCGGATAAAATTAAAGTAATTAATAAAAAAGGTGGCGAAACGACACCAGTACTTGAACCAAATGATAATATTTACATGAAAGACACTAGGATAAGAAAAGCTAAAGAAAAACCGCGATATGAAAAAGCGAAAGTTATAGGTGAAGTTGAAAGAAATATAGTGCCAGTAGAAATAAAGAAAAGAAAAACTAGAGTAGCGTTAAAAAATGTAAAACGTCCTCCACAGATCGTGTCTGGTACTTCTGGTACTAGTGGTGCCAACATTCACGCTGGACCTCCAAAACCTCGGTCAGAATCCGGGGATAGCAGCGATAAAGAAGGGAGTAGCAGTGAAGAGGAATAGTTACTGGACTATATATAAAATTGTAGATTTAGAATCATTAGACTTACAAATAAATAATAATATTCGGGATTTTATTAATTTGAAAATTAAAATTAAGGAAAATAATTTAAGTAATGAAACTATAGGAATAGAAAGTCAAATAGAATATCTTATTAAATTAACTAAAGATAGATTTTTTCAAATTTTACCTTTTCACTACAGGAATAAAAGAGCCTTGTTTAATCCATTAGGCTCACTTGTAAAAGCCATTACAGGAAACTTAGATGAAGATGATGCAATTAAATATGACAGAGAAATCCAAATGATACAGAACAAAGAGCATGTGGTCGAACGTAAAGTTTCATCAATGCAAAAAGCTTTTGATAAATTAGTAAATGACTCTGAAATTATAAATTCAAATATTAAAAACTTAGGTTTACATACCAACGAAATGGAAAAATTAGTTGAACATGAATTTAGGTTTAACAAACTTTTCCAAATACTGAATACTATGTATCAAATTTTAAATAACTTTCGAACCTGTTACGAAAACATACAAGAGATTGAGACGGCAATAGCCTTCAGCAAATTAAATACGTTGCACCAATCCATTATAAATAGTACAGAATTATATAATACGTTAGAAGTCATTGCTAAACACGCTAGAACAATATATCCAGTAAGCAAACGTAATTTAATAAAATTAGAACGTAATATAATACTTAAATCGTATATAAATAACAACAAGTTAGTATTTGTCTTAGAAGTTCCCCTAATTAATAAGGAAACATATAATTATTACAAGGTTATTCCCATTCCTATATTCCATTCTCCAAATACCTTTACAATTATTCCCAAATACCCTTACCTGATGGTGAATAGATTGAAATACATGCCCGTGGTAAGCCCATGTACTGAAATTGAAAACAACAAATTTCTCTGCGCGGAAACTAATCTAGCACAGTTTCCAACCGAGACCTGCATTGAACAAATAATGCTGATGAAGAACAACTACACCAACTGCATACAGAACCACATTGAAATAG
Source organism: Ochropleura leucogaster (assembly GCA_958449745.1). Classification (NCBI taxonomy): domain Eukaryota; kingdom Metazoa; phylum Arthropoda; class Insecta; order Lepidoptera; family Noctuidae; genus Ochropleura; species Ochropleura leucogaster. The sequence goes on from OY288226.1 coordinate 4,124,314, forward strand.
AAAAAACTAAGATACAAAAAGTAACCGACAATCAATGGTTGGTTTACTCAGAGGAAAATCTCATCATCACCGAGAATTGCAATACAGAAATCATGAAGTACACTGTTCTTGGGACCTTCATCGTGACACCTGGTCAACAATGCGAGACACAAATAGGCGAGGTCATCGTGGCCGCCACCACAAACACTACAGTTTCCAGTCTTCAGCTGCCATTGATCCAGATGCCAGATCTACAACAGGACATCCAGAGAAAATCAAAGAAAGTGGATTTAAGAAACGTGGACTTCAGTGATGTGAAAGAAGTGTTACAAAGTGCAAAATTCAGTGAAATAGACGATACGACACAAACAGTGATTATAGGAATTAGTATATGGACAATCTTAGAGTATGTGGTTATTGTAATAGCAATAGTTATCTTTATAATGTATAAATTTAAATTCTTAAATTTTTGTCGAAATTCTCCGAAACTGTCTGTGACACCTTCGGATAATTTCTCTCTTAGGGAGGGAGGAGTTAAGGTACCCCAACCTACCCATATTAGCTTTGTCAGCCAATAAGTATGTACTAAACCATTATTTCCCAATTTCCCCTCTGCGCGATCAGCATTTATATTAACTAGGACATGCGTCGGTCTGTCACGTTGTTTATGTACTACGTTAGCATTTAATATAGTATATAAGATGAATATTTTGTTAGAATTAGTTAATTACTGTCTTGCTGTAACTCTGTCGGAATAAAGTCATTTTTTTAAATACTTCCGTTGTCGCTTACTTAATTCGCGCGTGGAACACTAACGCACCGTCGACACGGCCTGTCGTCATAAGACGGACGGACGATACCCCTTGCTCACCGTCCACAGGCCCGCACCTACGGTGGCCGGGAGCCGTCTCGCGGCGGTTTGAGGTTCTCTCCCTTAAACGTCCGGCCACCTCCTTCACTAGCATGACTGCTTTGCAGGAGGTGGCCGTTTCCAGTTCGCTCCGGACCATAGAATGAACCAGGGCCGGACGCGAGAGATCGCCGCCGCCGATCGTCTCCACGAGGGCACGGCGGTGCTCCGCCTAAGCTGGACAGACCGCCATTGTGTGCTCCACCGTATCCTCCGGGCGATCGTCACAATGATGACACCCGGGCGTTTCCTCCGTTCGTTTTTTTTTTATCTACACAAAAGGGGTTAACTGGCCAAGTACCTATGTGCAAATTCGAGCACTTTCACTTTTTAAGTAAAGTGGAGTATTCGTCTACAGAGCTAAATCATTTGTATCCTACATTGTATTTGTTATGGCTATTTCGCTATCATTTCTATACTTGTAGTGTCATTACTTTAGCTTAACTTTATGGCTTTAGAAACATACAAAAGGCAGACGAAAAAGTGGTCATAAAACAGCCAAATACGTCTTTTATTGCCACTAAAGTAAACCTATTTATAACATTCCAAAATAATCCAATAAACGGCAGTGGCGAAATTCGTATACTATCAAGGTTAACAAAAAAGAGCCGTGGAGACACAATTGGATTATCAAACAAACCATAACATTATGAAATAAAAAGAAACACGCGGTACACCATCAAAACAATTTGAAGTGATTCTGTAATCCTTACTTAATAATATTATAAAAGCGAAAGTGAGTTTTTTTGTTACCTCTTCACGTTTTAATGGCTAAACCGATTTTGATGAATTTTGGTACAGAGATAGCTGGGAACCAGGAGACGGACAGAGGCTAATATTTTTTTGAAAAAAGTGGGATATGAAGGAGAAAGAAGGAAGAAACGGGAAAACTTAGCGTTGCTATTACAAATCAATAAGGAGCTACCGAATTTAACGCGAGCGAAGCCGCGGGCAAAAGCTAGTGATAATATTATTTGAGATACTTATTATCATTGTCATTAAATGGATATTTGCTAAATGAATATGACAACAAATTGGAACATTTATTTGAAAATGGAATAGGTACAATAGGGTAGTTCCCAGTTCAAAGTAATTACATTCTATTTAGTCCGTCTTTTAAATTATTCAAAAATAAGGGACACGTATTTTTTATTTGCAAATTAGATTAAAAGTGACAAAGATATAGCCCGTTAAAGTTACGTGTGACGTCACGCGTTGCTGCGTTTTTACGTCTTACGTAGTGACGGACTAATATTTTGTTTTTGGACACTGGCCTATTGGTAATCGATTTTATCTTTTAATAGTGGGAAAATATACGGAATTTTTAATAGAAACTGACTGGACAGGTCCACTCAATCTGTGTGATGCTTTTTAGGGTTCCGTAGTCAACTAGGAACCCTTATAGTTTCGCCATGTCTGTCTGTCCGTCCGTCCGTCCGTCCGTCCTCGCTTAATCTCTGTGACCGTTAGCGCTAGAAAGCTGAAATTTGGTACCAATATGTATATCAATCACGCCGACAAAGTGGTAAAATAAAAATTTGAAAAAAATGTTTTATTAGGGTAGCCACCCTATATGTAAAGTGGGAAGTGATTTTTTTTTAATTTCAACCCTAACGTGTGATATATTGTTGGAAAGGTATTTAAAAATGAATAGGGGTTTACTAAGATCATTTTTTGATAATGTCAATAATTTCGGAAATAATCGCTCCAAAATTAAAAAACAATGTGTGAAAAAAATCTGAAAAGTAGAACTTATAAGGACTTTCTATGAAAATTATTTTGAACTTGATTGACACAACAGTTTTTGTACAAAAAAGACAAAAAGTTGTACAAAATAATTTCTGGACTAAGTTTGTAGTATAATCGTATATTCAAGCTTTTTTTGTAACTATGTTTACATATTTTATTATCCTGAACGTATCTTTTTTCAAACAAAAAAAGAATTATTGAAATCGGTTCTCGCAATCCAAAATTACCACCGAAATTGCACGTCTTTGTATTAATTAGTAACCCAATTCCTTGAGAGATGGTGCTGTAGGTACTTATTACATTGGATCGGGTATTACCGAATTGTTCGGTTGGCCTCATAACTGGGAACACTTATTGTGACGGACGGGAAACTACGGAACCCTACACTGAGCGTGTCCCGACACGCTCTTGGCCGGTTTTTTAAAAGAACATTGAACATTGAATCTGCATAGTCCTCATGTAAGTTAACCAAGAGTTTTGTCTGGACCTTAAAAGAGACTATGACCTTTGAGTTTATTTCGGCTGTTTCTTCTCAGAGTAGTTGGGTACGAAACACCGGCCTCGTCTAGTTTTTGAAAAGTACGTGTGTTTTTTAAACCTACTTGCAAAATAAATATCATTTAAAGTACGGCCAACGAGAAGCGTTACCAAATGTAAACAAAACCCATGCTAAAACCCCATCTAAAATGGCCGCCCGAATGTTGGCAAACCCGTCTTAACGTTGCCATGTTTTTGCCGGGAGAACGAGACATTACGACAAAGGCACAAGATGGAAAGAGCTAAATATTAGATTGTCAACGCCACAGTTGTTCTTTAGGTTAATGACCTTTCGTATCGCTGCTAGTTGGCCTTAGTGTAGATAGGGACTTACCCAAACTATCAACACTTTCCGATTCTTTAGTGCCAGTTAGTGGTATATTCGATGTTTCATCCTGTTGTCTTTTGTCCTTTTCGTGTTTTCCTGAAAACAAAAGAAGAATTAAAGCCTCTGTGATCTGTGTAACGTAAAGCGCAATACACACTGAGCCCGCCGGGCCGCCGACATATTATGTCGGTAACATTTTGTCGGCGGTCTATTTTGCGGCTTCACTTAATACAAGTCGGAAAATTTGGTCGGCGGCATGTCGGCGGCTTGAGAAGAGTATTATATTTGGCAGTCAGCCTTACAGGTCGAGCGTCGCCGGGCAACGGAGCACGACACGCGCGGGCGAATGTTGCCGATATGATTCTTTTCATACAGGCCGCCGGGTTACGTCGCCGACTTTGTCGACGGCCCGGCGGGCTCAGTGTGTATTGCGCTTATCGTAAGAACCGCTGCCATCCGGGTAAGAACTGCAGTGGTCAATCCTGCCAGGGTTGCGGGTTGTTCGAAAGAGATACCGCGGCCCCGGAACGTAAAGGGCAATAGAAGGAACATGGGTGGGTTTAAGTCAGTACAAGTCTGACATCCCGCTCCGCCCAGAGCGGGGGGAGTTATTGGATGTTTTCCCACCCAAAAAAAAAAATGGTCAATCTGGACTCTTAACCCACTTCGTTCCCAAGTTGGCCGGTGTAGATCAAATGTAGTGTATGAAATGTAATGACCAAATTTAGTTATGACATTTATCCATCCAACGCGTTATCAGACTTTTTTCACTATATTGATTAATAATCATTTGACATCTATTTATAACTAGCTTTTGCCCGCGGCTTCGCTCGCGTTAAATTCGGGGTAACATAGTTCCCCTTGCGCCTTATTGATTTGTAATAGCAACGCTAAGTTTTCCCTTTTCTTCCCTCTTTCTCCCTCACATACCACTTTTTTCAAAAAAATATTAGCCTATGGCCGTCTCCTGCTCACCGTTCACAGGCCGGCACGCAGCAGGTGGCCGGCACGGGGCATCTCCCGCGGTTCTATGTAATTTTAAGGAACTTAAGATCCTGTTCTTGATAGTTTTGTTTTTACTTTGGGAAATGTCGTTTTCTTAAAGATATTTTCCGTCACTATTTCAAAGTTGTGGTAAGATCTAATATATAAAATTCTTGTGTCACAATGTTCGTTCCCATACTCCTCCGAAACGGCTCGACCGATTCTTATTAATTTTTTTATGCATATTCAGTAAGTCTGAGAATCGGCTACTAGCTATCTTTCAAATCCCTAAGTGAGAGGACCTGAGTAGCGGGCGGAACCGCTGGGCACAGCTAGTATCTACATTTATGTAGGTATATTAAACACGCTTGATGCGACCAAAGGTAGAACACGTTTGCCTAGAAGCAACCAATCCTTTCAAACATTGGAGATATCTGGAAACAGGTAAACCGGTAGTGAATTCCACGGACTGCCGGGTTGCAGAATTCATGTGGAAGCAAGTTTATGCGGGTTCGCGGAATTGCAACCATACAACTGTGACGCTTTGCGTATCTCTGCTCGTCCACATTTACACAAAGTGCTTGATTGAATTTGAAACTATTACCTAAGAGTTGCATGCAAATTCTGTTCTTTGTAAAACAATTTTCTTGGAAATTTCAATCATGTTAAAATATATTTATTAAATTCGTTTTAAAACCATTACCAAAATGAAAAGATCTTGGAATTTAATTACGTTATAAATAAAATCACAAATAAATAATCTTTCAGTTGTGAAAACAGAATATTTTAAGAAACAGTATCTAAACCATAGAATTTTTCAACGAACACGCTTTTAATTTGATTAAAAACAGTTTGCTTTTAATTTTCAATTTTTAATATTTTCGAAGAAAACAGTGATATCAGACGTTATTTTGTAAATATGGGAACTTTTAGAGGAATAGTAATATATTTATATATTTCCAGGTAAATATTAACACAACTATCTTTCAATCCTTACTAATATTATAAAAGCGAAAGTGAGTTTGTTTGTTTGATCTTCACGCCTAAATGGCTAAACCAATTTTGATGAATTTGGAACAGAGATATTTGGGATCCTGGAGACGGACGTAGGCTTTTTTTAAGTGAGAAATGATGGAGAAAGAGGGAAGAAAAGGGAAAACTTAGCTTTGCTATTACAATAAATAAGGCGCAAGGGGTAAAACTACAGGTAGCTGGAATCAGGCAAGGGGAACTGTGTTAACCCAAATTTAACGCAAGCGAAGACGCGGGCAAATGCTATTGCATTCATAAACTCAATCGATTTTGTAGTGCCTCGGGGATGTTTACTGAATCGTGTACAGATAAATTCTTGCTATAATAAGAAAAAAGGCAGCATAGCTTGTGAGGAGGATTTGGGGGAGTAGCAATAGCATCCTGAAAGTCGTGGCTGAGGACCCGAGACATCATTTACTGAGGCATCTCATGCAGATTCATTGTCCGCCTGAAATACCCCGTAAGTACACGACTCACTGAATCTCGTCTTTTTATTAATAATAAAAAGACCATTTTTTGAAAGAATATGATATATTCTTTCAAAAAATGGTTACTAATCCTAGTGTGTAAGTTTTTAATATCTAAGACATGTACCATTGACGACAGGCCGTGTCGACGGCACGTTAGTATTCCACGCTTGCCTCAAAGAGATGTTAGCAAAGCTGAGGGGCAGCCAGGACCACCGCCTGCCGGGATTGCGGGTTGTTCGAAAGAGATACCGCGGCCCCGGAACATAAAGGGCAGTTGAAAGAACATGGATGGGTTTTAGTCAGTACAAGTCTGACACTGCTGCGCCAAGAGCGGGGGAAGTTATTTGATGATTTCCCATCACAAAAAAGGCATGTACAAAAATGGTTCTTAAGTTATTCCAAATAAAACAAAACAATATAATCGATTGACGTACGATTTGACTTGCGGATTTTCTAACAATTTTTTTTTTGGCTACAAAGGAACTAACTGGGTGGTAATTCTTTTCCCGTTTTACACCTATAGTACGGCCAACGAGAAGCGATACGAAAGGTCATTAACCTAAAGAACAACTGTGGCGTTGACAATCTAATATTTAGCTCTTTCCATCTTGTGCCTTTGTCGTAATGTCTCGTTCTCCGGGCAAAAACATGACAACGTTAAGACAGGTTCGCCAACATTTGGGCGGCCATTTTAGATGGGGTTTTAGCATGTGTTTTGTTTACATTTGGTATCGCTTCTCGTTGGCCGTGCTTTAGTTTCAATAAAAGAACATTAATACTCACTTTCTCTCTTGTTGCAGTATTTGCAGCAGAAGATAACAGCTGACACTGCTGTCATGGCGGCAATGACTCCTACTGCTCCCAGCACTATTATCAGGACTGTTGTCAACTCCACCTTCACAGGTACTTGTGCTGTGGGGAGAACTGTTGCTTTTATTATTCATGTTCTATCACAAATAATATGACATCACGCCTATGATATCTGAAGAATTCGACAGAGATGTAACACTAGGTAGTAAACCAATTTCACCAGTTTTGTGTGGTAAACACACAATGCAAATGGGTATATTTGTCAAAGACACCCAGAGCTATTCGAATCTTTTTCAGAAATAAAATTGTACTCTAGGGATCCAACAATGCTTAGAAAAAAAAGTTTATTACATCAAAAAAAACTGTAGCATGATGGCAATACGGGTCTTATTAAAACACCAAAACGTATAAGGGAGCTTCGATTAATAAGAATTATTTAAAATTGCGTGAATGGTTGTTAGAGACATGTAACCATAACTTGAATGATTTTTTAAATAACAAGAATGACTTTATAAAAGCTTTGCCATTAAGTTATAATTTATAACTTAATAGCGACAAAATAAAATGTAGTAATTATTTGATTCGATCGAAATTGACTAGAAGTGAAAATGTATGAATGCATGAAATTACATCTTAAAATATGTAATTAGGAGCAAAGTGTATGACATAAAAATTTTTAACCGCAATCTATACAAAATTAGTATAAATTTATTTTGAATGATATATCGAATATTTGTGAATACCTGGCACTGGTGAAACGTGTTAAACTTTTCATTATTGTATGTCTCCTCAACACCATCTTTTTGTCAAATAAATTACTAACATTAAACAACAGTACGTTGTATGTTGTTGGCCTTTTGATTGCCAAACCATCCTTGCAAAACATAACATCATGCCTCTGATCCCAGTCCTATGTAATAGGGTGCGACCCTATTGACATCAATCGGGCCCAAATCAAAACTCTGCAGCCGCTACAGATAAATTACTCATAAAAAACCAAACAACACATAGCCCAACCTGGGAATCTAAGCCAGGACTTTATGCTCAGCAGTAAAGAGCCAGGTTGAATTACATACACATCAAGAACTTTTTTTTTGAAAAATCATTTGTAAGTCTTATTATAGGTTGACTACTTAACGGAGACCGTGTCAGAAGTAGCTGCGCGGTACGGGAGGAGGGGGGGGGGTACGGTAGAAGAGATGGTACAGGAGGAGGGGGGACGTGATGCAAGAACTCATTCATTCGGCAACTGGCCTCCGACACAGTCTCAGTTAAGGTGTCGGCCTATAGTTAAATATTTAAATTAAAAAAACATACCTGTATGACGTTGAGGGTACTTCAGAAGACTTGACGTCAGTGTCAGAGCTTCACTGAATCCTTTCCTATTGAAGGCTCTGACTGACACTGACAAGGAGTTACTAGCTGACAGACCGGATACTTCGAACTCAGGGTCGTCACTGCTGACATTGCGGAGAAGCTGCCCGGTTGTCATGTCGATGATCTGGGTGAAAATAAAGAAAACATTATTCATCATCAAAAAAATTTGGTTGCCTGTAAAGTCGGTATACGGGCGAAAGTTTTACGTGACAACGACTTTGAGTGGTAAAATAATTTTAATGTGAATATTCATTCGTATAGTACGAAGAAGGATGATATGTCTGTCTCTCTCGCTCTTAGGCGGGCTAACCATACCCGAGTGGAAGGGACGTGTGCCTCTTACTCGCTCTCATTGTGAGCGCATAACGTGAGCGGAGCGTAACGCAGTTTCTTGAAGTGTCACCCGGCAAACCAATTTATAAGACGTTGTCACGTCAAAAACAAATGAATTGAATGGACATCATTTCCATGACATCAAAGATCTTTCATAAGAAAATATAAGAAAAAATAACTTTTTTTTTAAATTTCAATTCTTTAAATAGTAGTGTTGTTCTGACGTACAGTAAAAACTTTTTCTTTGAAATGAATATCTGCCTAACCCATTCTCTACTATATTGGGGTCGGCTTCCAGTCTAACAGGATTCATATCTGTAACGACTGTTAAAGGCAATGAGAGCCAGTACCAAAAGTTTAACGTGCTTTCCGAGGTTGGAACAAACTCGGTATGTAACGGGTGGTCACCCATCCACAGACCAACCTAGGCATGAGCGCGGCTTAACCTAAATATCGACCTGAGCGATTGCTATTATTTAGCCTCATTTCGTCTCATTATTAACATGTGGTCCACCAGTAGCGGAAGCAGGGTCCAAGCTACTGGTGGTTAGGTCTCCAGGGACAAGAGCCTCCCCATATCTATTTGAAGACGCGACATCGACATCGACACCGACATCTACAATACCCCTTTTTTTGCGGGATCAAATAACTTCCCTGCTCTGGGCGGAGCGAGGGGAAGTGTCAGACTTGTACTGACTAAAACCCACTCATATTCCTTCTATTGCTTTTACGTTCCGGGGCCGAGATATCGCTTTCGAACAACCCGCAACCCCGGCAGACGGTGTCTCTGGCAGGCCCCTCTGCTTTGCTGACATCGCTTTGAGACATGCGTGGAACACTAACGCGCCGTCGACACGGCCTGTCATCAATAGACGAACAGACGGTGAACTACCCATTGTTCACCGTCCACAGGCCCGCATCTAAGGTGGCCGGGAGTCGTCTCGCGTCGCCCGATGATCTACGATACCCCTTAGAACTATTTTCTTACGACAAAAATAACGGTCCAACAAAATGTTATTTCTTTTTCTAACCAATTGTAATACAATATTGACTGTTCACAAAGAATTCTCATGTCAAACGAGATTTATTTATAGAGAACTAAGTGACGTTAATAAGACATATTGAAGCCTATCGACATCTTACAATTTATGAAGCCAAAAAAGATACACTATTTCTTTTTTTATTAACAAAATGATGATTTATTATATATATATTTTGATTTATCTTATAAGGATTTTTGTAACTATTGAAATATCCAAAGGAAAATAGCCTTAGAGATACTTTTTAGGGTTTTGTACACACGACGGCACATCAACCTGTACAAAACCATTTTAACCTGATCTCTCTACTACTCTGTGCAATCCGTAGTAGAGAGATCAGGTTATAATAGTTTAGAATAGGTTGACCTGCCGTCATGTGTTTTTAAAAAGAAAAAAAGCGTAACCCCTATAGAATAACTTTGTTTTTCGTCTTTCTGTCTGTCTCTCAAGACCCTTTATCTGGAGAACGCATGAAGGTTTAGAAATAAAATTAAAACTATATATAAATAAATATCTTGGGACAACTCACACACGGCTATCTGATCCCAAGCTAAGCAGAGTTGGTGTTATGGTAACCAGACAACTGATATACATATTTATATAATTTATAAATACATACATATTATAGATAAATCACACCCAGACACAGAACAAACAATCATGCTCATCACACAAAGTTTGTCCTGGGTGGGAATCGAACCCACGACCTCCGGCTCCGCAGTCAGGGCCACTAACCACTAGACCAACAGGCCCGTCAAAATATATTCAAATCTTTAAACTCTTGGAGCTGTAAAAAGATCAACCTTCTAAATTTACACAATCAAAAGATATGGCTCTTTATGTCCCATTTCTAAAATCAAAACCTATAGGTTATTTTCCAGTAGGTTATTAATGACCGCAACTTCGTACGCCTTTTGTGTTTTGTTTTTTGAATATTTTGTAGTCACCGAATTCAAAGGCAGGGATTTCAAAGATTTTGAAGTTCTCCCACAATATTTTAAATCAATGATGGCGAAAATATATTCTAAAGAAGAAAACAAATTATTTTCGAGTCCCCGATAGCGAGCAACAATAAGGCGTCAAAACATTTGCTAACAAAAGAAAACAATATGGAATCTTTACTTCCTTACTATTATTTATTATTTTTATAAATATTATAAAAGAGAAAGTGAGTTTGCTTATTTGTTTGTTACCTCTTCACGCTTTAATGGCTAAACCGATTTTGATGATTTTGGTACAGATAGTTGGGAACCAAGAGACGGACATAGGCTATTTTTTTTTTATAAAAGAGTGGGATATGAGGTAGAAAGAGGGAAGAAACGGAAAAACTTAGCATTGCTATTACAAATCAATAAGGCCGGCAAAAGCTAGTAATATTATAAAAGCGAAAGTAAGTTTGTTTGTTTGTTACGTCTTCACGCCTAAATGGATAACCGATTTTGATAAATTTTGGTACAGAGTAGGTTGAGACCTAGCAATTTTTTTTAAAGTGAGAATTGAGGGATAAAGAGGGAAGAAAAAGAAAAACTTAGCATTGCTATTACAATAAATAAGGCGCAACGGCAAAACCTATTGCAGATTTACAGGTAGCAGGTACCTGCAAATCAGGAAAGGGGAACTGTGTCACCCCGAATTTAACGCGAGCGAAACCGCGGGCAAAAGCTAGTCTTCAAATACTTTCAAGCAACAATTAGTTTGGAGAGATTTTAAAAACAAAAGCTGTCGAATTTTGGAACAAAAGTCCTTATTAAAAGTTTTTAGGAAATTGTCAGGGATGACAAATTCTAATAATTGAATTGTCCTTAAATTGAGTTGTATATTAAATTGTTCTTTCAAATAATTGTTTTAGCCAGGTTGTCACTTATTGCTTGGTATTAAAGTTAATATTTGTTTAAGTGGAAATATTTGAAACAAGTATTTGACTTGATGGATGGTCTAGATTCTAAATCCTTACTAATATTATGAAAGCGAAAGTGAGTTTGTTTGTTTGTTACGTCTTCACGCCTAAATGGTCAAACCGATTTTGAAGAAGTACAGAGATAGTTGGGACCCTGGAGCCGGACATAGACTATATTTTTTATAGTGAGTGGAGTAGAAAGAGGAAATAAAAGGGTGGAGAAAGATTTGTTTTTCGATCATCACGCCGGTTAAAGTTAGCGTTAGCCCAAAGTAACTATGCCACGCGGACGGGGGGACGCGGACGGGCGCAAGCTAGTTCATCAATATAAGCCTTTTCTAAACTACTTTCAGGTCGGCTACCAGTCTTATCAGATGGACCTGAATTCTAGTATTTTAAATTGAGTCAATCTAACCTGCATAGGAGTAATACGATACTCCTTGCAGGCGCTCTAAAATGGACTCGAACAGAATCTCATTAGGATAGCAATAATTTTAATTTAAAATTCATAAAATGGTCACAGACGCAGTTAAAATTATATAATACAGTGAATTATTACTTTGTTACTATTTTAAGAGTGGTAACGTTTTACTAATCTTACTAATATTATAAATGCGAATGTTTGTGAGGATGGATGAATGTATGGATGTTTGTTACTCTTACAGGTCAAAACGACTGAACGGATCTTGATGAAATTTGGCATAGAGGTAGATTATAGTCTGGAATAACAAATAGGACTTTTGTGTCCTTATATAGGTAAAAGAACTTTCAAAATCGGTTCAGCAAATCCAGATTATTACCCCCTACAACTTCTCAAACTCACAAATTTTGCCTCTTTATAATATACTAGCTGGCGCCCGCGCCTTCGCCCGAATGATATCAATAAAAAATATTTTATGTGTTATTCCAGACTATAATCTAGCTCTGTGCCAAATTTCATCTAGATCCGTTCAGCCGTTTTGACGTGAAAGTGTAACAAACATCCATACATACCTACATTCATCCATACTCACAAACATTCACATTTATAATATTAGTAGGTAGTGTAGTTGTGCAAACCATTGCACCGTAGTCCGCTCTCAAAAACTCAAACTCAAACCGTTTGAGTTTGTAGTCCGTTGTTAATGTGCTAAACTAAATAATGAAACTAACTAGCTAATATGAAACTACGTAGCAATTTTGTCTGGAATTCTAACATAACACTGTTTACTCTGTAATAAATGTTCGCCATTTTATGTGTGAAACAAACAAATTTTGAATAATTAAAATGCGCAATGACCGTTTGCAAATTAAAAACTTACAAGTTAAATTTAATATTGAACTAATTAACGCATAGTTCAAGATGTATGTAGGTACCTTATGTAGGTATAAGAAACAGCGGGATACGTACAGAGCTAACACCGGGGTTGTGGGTTTTTCGAAAATATACCGCCGCCCCAGGAACTCAAAGGGCAGAAGAAGAAACCCAGATGGGTTTTAGTCAGTAAAAATCTGACACTCCATTCCGCTTCCCCCAGAACGGGAAAGTTATTATCAAAAACCCTGGATGTCAGGATTAATTAATTGGTTTTTTTTTTTTTTCATAGAATGTAAGGTTGAGGTGCTAGTTTTAAAGCAATGTGAGTGACGAATGAGTGTATACCTAATTGTATGTGTGTGCATATCTTATGACATTTATATAAAGAGAAAGACATCCTTACTTATATATATATATATATATATATATATATATATATATATATATATATATATATATATATTATATAATATTATAAAAGCGAAAGTGAGTTTGTTTGTTTGTTACCTCTTCACGCTTTAATGGCTTAACCGATTGTGATGAATTTTGGTACATAGATAGTTGGGAGTCAGGAGACGGACATAGGCTTAGCATAGCGAAAGCTAGTATGTATATAACTTGACCCTAGTGAAGTTATTTTAAGTTTCTTCGTAATTTAATGTTAAAAGCCTAACTATGCATTCCAACTTACAGTTAAGAATAACACTTACCTCCAATAAGAATGACTGGTGGATCCCTCCGTCATGTCCCGGCGTGCAGTTGAGGGTCAGGGAATCGTAAGTGACGTTGGTGATCTCACATGCTTTGGGGGTAGAAGGCTTATCTGCACAGAAAAAGAAAAAAATAACGTTTAATCCGTTGAAGGTCGTTATGTTCCTACACATAAGACACATAAGACTCAAGTGTCTTAAGAACCCACGGGGGAACTTAATACTGTGTAGTTATCAGTTTAAATCTTCATTTTTCTGAGGGCCTACCTCGCCAAAATATCGACACGCAGTGCAGTGGATCGCTCAGCCACTGTGTCAAACGTGTTATCATTTGTAACGGCTGTCAAAGATCTACAAATAACTTAACATGCTTTTTGAGACACGGAGGAGACTCGGAATGTAACGGGTGGTAAACCTTAAGATCGACGCGAGCGGCTGTTATTATTTAGCCACCAGCCTAACACGAACTAAAGCATCTTAGAAGAGCCTGCTAGGGCCTCCGCCTGCCGGGATTGCGAGTTGTTCGAAAAAGATACCGCGGCCCCGGAACTTAAAGGGCAATAGAAGGAACATGGTAGGTTTCAGTCAGAGTCTGACACTCCCCCTCGCTCCGCCCAGAGGGAGGAACTACTTGATGAAACGGGTATAGTATTACCTAGTACTAAAGTAAGAGATTTCGCACCCCAAAATAGAAAGCATCTTATAAACAGCAAAATCATCCGATATTATTCGTACCTTATTGCTGACATCCGACCTATTAGTTCCCACTCCACACTAAACTGTCTGGTACAGGAAGAGCTTCACATTTTATAGGAATAAGCTTCGAAAATTGATCGTACTTTAGCCTGTCTAGCATTTAACGACCGAAGGTCTTTGATTTGTACAGAGCTGACTGTGGTATTTGGTATTTTATTAGCGTTTTCCTTTTGTCCTTTGTTTGGGATTGGGGCATTACTATGACAGCGAGCTAGAATTATGGTCACAGGTTTATAGCAAAAGACATTTTATTTTTAAATACAAAAAACAAATTAAGGAACTGTAGGTGCTCGAATAAATAGATGGGTATACTTTATCATAGGTACATCAAAATGACGCCATTAAAACCTCAATATTTGTAAAAGGATTACTTTAGATTGTATTGTGCTGTTTTTTGTACATCTTTGACAGTCGTTACAGATAGTTAGTGTCCCGAAAGTCTGACAACCAGTCTTACCAAGGGGTATTATAGTACTAACTGGGTTGTGGGGGTCAGATAGGCAGTTGCTCCATGTAAAATGCTGATATTCAGCTGCATCCGGTAAGACTGGAAGCCGACCCCAATATAGTTGGGAAAGGCTAGGCAGAAGATGAATAGTTCAGATTTTTGCGATGTGCCAAAAATTCTTTTTATTTTGTTCAAGTGCGTGTTTTTCTGTTATTAAACTTTTTTTAATTCGAACCATAGCTTTCCACTATAAGGCAAAAAAAAGCTCCTTCTTCGCCATTTGCACGTCAATAATTCAATGCTTGTAAGACCTCGTCACTAGATACGTCAACCACTTAAAGTACTCACCAGCAGGTAATATATGGAAGAGGCACGGCTTCGTCTGCCGACCCACGGAGTTGGTCCCCGAGCATTGCACCCAGCCATAGTCTGATGAAGTATTCACCATGTAAATGTATGTACCTTTAAGAAACATCAAAAGTATATTATGGGATTAAAGAGAGAACTGAAGAATGAATCAGTTACCCTTTTGGCCTTAACTGCAAGGCTAGAATAAGACAGAAACAAAATAGCTAACAACCTCTTCGGAAGACCTGAGAGACGCCATTATACAAAAAAAAAGTTTCTGTCATTCTTTTATTTGAATTAAGAAGGGACAGATTTATATATTTTTTTGTTTCTTTGTCGAAGTGGTTGGCTTCTTTGCTACCGGCCAGTTCCAATTTCTGATCTCAATCAATTTTGAAAACCCTTTATGATCCTTTTTTACCGTCCCCATTTTTTTTCATAGGTATTCAAATAAAGCGTGTTATTTATTGCACTAATTAGTTACTATAACAAATAGACTACGTGTTTGATCTTTTAATGACTAGAATTAAGTATGCCTAACGTTGATTGAACAAGTTGGTTATCTGCGACAGTATTCATGCACAAAATGCATAAGCCGAGCCATAGGTAAGGGTGCGAATTGCAGCTAAAACCCAGAAACGCAGAGACAAATGCCCACGTGATTCAAACGACTATTTAAATATACTTGCG
Organism: Ochropleura leucogaster; assembly: GCA_958449745.1. NCBI lineage: Eukaryota > Metazoa > Arthropoda > Insecta > Lepidoptera > Noctuidae > Ochropleura > Ochropleura leucogaster. The sequence goes on from OY288226.1 coordinate 4,140,009, forward strand.
AATAAACACTATGAAACTATGATTATTATTTTTTTCCCCGCGCATTGTCTTCACAGGTTTAAGGTGAAGCAAGGGTATGAAGCCGCTAAACAGCAATAGTATTCAGATAATAAGAAAAGATTGCCGACTTTAGGCACGGATCGGCGGTTTATTGTTGTCTGTAGCAAAATCAGGAAAAATAAAACCCTGTGATAAATTAAAAAATAAACACTAGTACCTATGCAAGGTTTCCGAGAAAATTTGTTAAAAAAAATATAAATTTTGTCCACTCCCGAATTACCAAGAATTATCGACAAAACTGTCTCAAAAATATCGGAAATAATATGGAAATTATTCATGGTTATAAAAAAAATACCTGGTAAATTAGGCACAGTTGTCATCGGTGATGTGGTTAGCTCATGCTTGCTGTGAGCAGAGCTGTTGAACCACCAGTGGTAGGACATCGGTTCCTGTGGACAACGAAACAGAGTTGAAATTTGTATAGCAGCAAAATAATGCAAGGACATTTCGTTTTTTATTGTTTTCTTCACATAACATTAAATTTTTAAATATTTCTTAAAAACACAAAAAAAATATATAAAAATAGTAGACCACCGGTATCGGGAACAGAGAAAGAAAGGAACCTCCTAATAATACGAGCCGTGTCCAGGAGTACCGCTTTCTGTATCAAGCCCTTGATCCAGCTGCCTAACGAAAGCCTCCTCAGGTATTGGCCGAGGCTCTTGGCAATTAAACCATTAGCGAGATACGACTATCCCCACAATGATTGCTGAGTCCACATCCCACATGTCGACAACCTCGCAAGCCAAGTCAATATACTTCATTTGTTTATCTTTCTCGGCTTTCACGAGGTTCTCATCATGCGGGACTGTTATGTCAACAATCATTGCACGTACATAATTATTATTATCAGCAAGGAGATCACGGTAAGCTGTTGGTCACGGTTGATATTTGTAGCTCTTTGGCAGTACGTTTAAGGTAGAAAGAAAGCATTTCTTTTCGGCTCCGACATCATCAAATGACTTCTACTCTTGGCAGAGCGGAAGGGTCAGACTTGTACTGAAAAAAAGAACATCCATATTTCTTGTACGTTCCGGGCGGCGGTATCTGATGGGCTTGTTACGTCATTACGCCTAAATGGCTCACCCGTTTTTATGAATATTTGTACAGAGATAGTTAGACCCTGGAGACGGACATAAGCAAAAAAAAAGTGAGAAAAGGGGGAGAAAGAGGGAAGAAGGGGGAAAACTTAGCTTAGCTATTACAATCAATAAGGCGCAAGGGCAAAAACTACAGGTAGGTACCTGCAAATCAAAAATTTAATGCGAGTGAAACCGCGGCCAAAAGCTAGTAATTTATAATCAAATAACTCTTACATAGTTTTTCACCTAGCAGTGTGGCGCAGTTACTTATTTAATAAAGACAAGGTTAAAATATACTCATCTTTATCGTATTATTAAAAGTAGCATTATGTATGTATAATATGTACGTGGAGTATGTACGTGTGAAGACAACCTGGACTTTGAGAGTCGTGCAGTTGCAGTCGCGCCATGACATTAATTTTAAGTCGTTTGTGGTGCGGCTGCCGACTAGTCAATTGAACACCTTCCTCAAAGGAGAGTTTTGGCCGAAGGGTGTCGTGTATCGACGTTTTCGTGGAAGGATACCGAACTCGCAACGAAACATGAAGCCACCACTCTCATCACCTCGTGTGCAATAGTATTTAATTTTATAAAATATGTATTACTTAGTTAATAAATTTAAGATTATTTGTGTATAGTAGCCTTCGATGCCTGAAATAAATTGATTTATTATTATAAATTCACCTTTCGTAACAAGGAAATTAAAACCATAAATAGTTTATCTGATAAATTATTCAAAATGGGTTATTTGATTAAATATATTGCTTTAAACAACTCAAATTAATTGGTTTCCTTACTGACCCAATGCCCCAATTTACTAGTAAATATTATTATCTTGGTTGGTCGAGTAACTAGCGCGTCTGCTGAGCTGTAACTTTGGGTTCTATTCCCAAGTTTTGGTTATTTTTTCTTTCTTTTTTTTTAAAACATTGCCCCCCAACTAGGAATGACTTCTGTATTCTGGGTGCGTTTACAAACATTTAACCTCACATACACAAACAGCCAGACCCGAAAACAACTATCTGTAGGTCATACAAACATAATGTTCCATGCGGGGATCGAACCCGCGACACGTAGCGCAGCAGTTAAACGCTTAGCCACTGCGCGCTGCGTAACCGTAACCCTTTGGTGTTTAGACGCGTGATGTTATATGCCATTTGATTACACAATTAATTTAACACCTGATATATTAATTGGTTTTCAAACTGGCGCAATGCCCCATTTTGGTCAGAAATACATTTCGGCTCCAGTTATAACAATCCTTTTGCAATGTGACGCCATCGCCATTTTGATTATTTCAATTTGGAATTAACTTAGTATGGACAGCAACAAAATCGGTTTGGACTCTTACTTTTAATTTAACATAAATATAAATATTACATAATTATAATTATTTGTTAGATACTCTTGTTTTCAGTAGTTATTGTTTATTTATTCAGAGAATAATTTTAGTAGTCGTCGTTTTTTTTTTTTAAAATTGGGAGGAAATTTCCCTCAGGTTTTATTTTTTATGTTTTGATTTGAAATACTTGTCTTACTTTACAAACTTTGCATTAATAACTCTTTACTTTTCTAAGGTTTGGTCCAAAAAAACAAAAAATAATTAAGAGCAAGACATGTAAGTACATTGTGGGTAGTTACGGTTACGGGTTCCGGGTAGTTTGAAAGAGATACCGCGGCCCCGGAACACAAAATGTAAAGAGAAATATGGATTGGTTTTAGTCAGTAAAACTCTGACACTCTCTTCTGCTCCATCCAGAGCGGGAGAAGTTATTTGATAACAGTTCTATTTAATTGCTGACGCTACTCGTTTAAATTATTGATGCATGTTGATAAATACGTATTACTGGATTTCATTGACGCATTGAGAGCACTCGCGTCTCGTTCAAAATGGCGGAAATGTCATTTGTATTATACGATGTTTGTTTTCTTTCGTCGTGAGTTTTAAAGAGCCAGTTTTTTCGGGATTTTCATTGACCTCAAAACTGTTTGTCAGATAGGAAATGAAAGTTAAGAGCTTTGGACAATTCTTACTATCCTTACTAATATTATAAAAGCGAAAGTGAGTTTGTTTGTTTGTTACGTCTTCACACCGAAATGGCCAAACACCGATTTTGATGAATTTTGGTACAGAGATGGTCGGGACTCTGGAGACGTACATAAAAAAGTGAGAAAAGCGGGAGAAAGAGGGAAGGGAAGAAAGAGGATCGATGATCGATTTTTCGATCATCACCATTCGAGGGTTAAAAACGCGGGCGAAAGCTAGTTGGTATATAAGTGTGGATCACTATATTTTTTTTCCGATGAAAGTGTAGCTAAACCGATACGGAGATTCGGGAGACACCCCGGGCGCCGGGCACCGCGAGACGACTCCCGGCCACCATAGATGCGGGCCTGTGGATGGTGAGCAATGGGTAGCTCACCGTCCGTCCGTCTATTGACGACAGGCCGTGTCGACGGCGCGTTCGTGTTTCACGCGCGCCTCAAAGCAGAGGGGCTTGCCAGAGCCTCCGCCTGCCGGGGTTGCGGGTTGTTCGTAAAAGATACTGCGGCCCCGGAACGTAAAGGGCAACAGAAGGAACATGGGCGCTTTTTAGTCAGTAAAAGTCTGACATCCACCCAGGGCGGGAGAAGTTATTTGATAATATCCCACGAAGTAATTGAGGACGAGGCTCCAGATACCGGACACTGACCGATCTTGTCAGTACCAAAGTGTTCGAGGTCCGAGGCAAAGAAAACCAGAAGTCCGAAAAATCCAAAGGGGTGTTCTCACCGCTCTGGTTTTCTTAGACCTTCTGGTTTTCTTAAGACATCGTAGAAGACGGTTATGGGAGGAACGAAGATTCTTATTTGGAATTAAAAAAAAAGGCAAAGTTGTTAGGAACCTGTTTATCGAAGCGCGGATAAAACTCAGTATGTAATAGGTCACCCATCCACGGACCAACCTCGCCGACTGTAGCTTTACCTTAAAATCAACTCAAGCGGCTGTTATTATTTACCCCCTAACCCTACTATTACATACTTATCACTTAGGCTGTAAAAAACTCCGTACCTACGCGAAAAAATATATAGTTTATTTAACTTGCCCTGTTTTCCCTTGTACAGTTATGAACGCCAATATATGTACACTTAACAACTTCTAAAAGTGATTTTTAGGGTTCCGTACCTCAAAAGGATAAGACGGTAACCTTATAAGATCACTTTTTTATCCGTCTGCCTGTCTGTCTGTAAAGACTCTTTATCTCGGGAATGCGTGGATGTAACGAGTTGAAATTAAAATCATGTACTCAAGACTATAGTCCCTTTGTGCTGCAAAAAGATCAACCAGTTTAGTCTATGCAGTTAAAAGATCCTACTTAATCTAATATTATAAATGCGAATGTTTGTGAGGATAGATGGATGTATGGATTTTTGTTACTCGTTCACGTCAACGGCTGAACGGATGTCGATGAAATTTGGCACAGAGGTAGATTATAGTCTGGAATAACAAACAGGATACTTTATATCACGCGGGCGTAGCCGTGGGCGGCAGCTAGTATGTCATATGTTATAGAGATATTTATGACATAACTTTGTATGGAACTAACAGCGAGTACGACTCGCACTTAGCCGGTTTATTTTTTTAATTATTAATGACTGACATGGCCCCAAGCAAGACATACCCAACATGGTATAATTAGCACTTGCTTCGCTGAAGGAGGAGGAGCTCGTGGCTAAATAATAGCAGCCGCTCCGGTCGATCTTTAGGTTCAGCCGCGCATGCCTAGGTTGGTCTGTGGATGGGTGACCACCCGTTACATACCGAGTTTCCTTCGTGTCTCGGAAAGCACGTTGGTCCCGGCTGTTATTTGTAGATCTTTGACAGTCGTTACAGATAATCAGTGTTCCGTAAGTCTGACCAAGGGATATCGTATTACCCAGTACCAACTGGGTTGTGGAGGTCAGAGACGCAGTCGCTCCATGTAAAATACTGATATTCAGTTGCATCCGGTTAGACTGAAAGCCGACCCCAACATAACTGGGAAAAGGCTAGGCAGATGATTATTCGGTGAAGGAAAACATTATGAGGAAATCAGTATGACTGAGAGATATTTTTCGACGGTATGTTTGCCAAGACAGAGGTCCATGGACAGCATAGGAACTTTGACACCAGGTTAGGTACTTAATTATTTTACTTTTCCTGCCCTTGCCCCATTCTATTTGGGGTCGGCGCAACACGTTTTCTTCTTCTATTCTCAGACGTCACTGCATCATTAACTCCTTATTCTTATTCTTTATTGCACACAAAACAATAAAAACACACAAATTACAATATACAGCTTATGTACAACGGCGAGCTTAACCCAGAATTGGGTTTTCTTACAGCAAACCACCAACAAACTCCTTCATATCATTCCTTACACAATCCATCCATATTTTCCTTGGTCTTTTTCTCGCTCTCCGTCCATCAACACACACGCTGTATATTATAGTTAAGCCGGCTAATCTTGAGCATAAAATTAGCCTTAACATATACTCGGCGCTGACTGTACCGACAGCGTAAAGAAAACAAAAATCTGGGATAAAATATACGGCAGTGCAGGTAATATAGCACGCTGATGGAGTATTATGTTATTCATGAGAAACACTCGCTTTGGGATGCTGCACGGATGCTGTGTTATTATGATCTGCTACCGATAAAGGTACTCTATGTGATTTGTTTAGAAAAGTTGAGTTAGTTTTTTTTTCAAGGAAAAAAAACGAACGGTGCTTTTATTATGCGACACGTGTATTAACAAATGTGTTGTATCGTCAGTAACTCTCTTAATATACAGTTGTTTGCGTATGTGAAATCATCAAGCACATCCCCAGCTCTTAGTATTAGACTTTTACTGACTAAAACCCACCCATGTTCCGGGGCCACGGTATCTCTTTCGAAGCAACGGCAACCCCGGCAAGCGGTGGCCATAGGTGACACCTCTGCTTTGCTGACATCTCTTCAACACGGTCATGTCTTTGTTGCTGTCAACTCGGTTTGTACGTCACTAGACGGACGTACGGTGAGCTGCTCATTGCTCATCGTACTTGCACGGGCCTACATCTACGATAGCCGGGTGTCGTCTGACGCCCGACGTCCTGAGCGTCTCCTACGGCGGCTGGTTCCATTCCCTCTCGCTCTAAATAGACCTTAGACTCGCAAAAACTAATTAGAGCCAAACATTTCCGTGCACGAATTGGAACCAGCCAATCGCCAAGGCACTGCGCCAACTGTGTTTCGTAGTAGCTAGGGTTTGATAAAGACATGGTATAAAAAAGCTACCCACCCATTGCGTGATATTACGTGAGGTTATAGTAGGATTCTTTAGGGTAATAATTCACGTTTCCTGTAAACATCGTGCTGTGCTGGCATTGAATGATACGGGCATCGGTGTGTTGTTCAACATTCAAATCCATCAATCTTTTAGTCACATGCGCTTTGTCCCTCCTCATCACAGGTCCATACCAAAACTATGGAATCTCTTTTTTTTTTTTTGAGTATATTAGAGGAAGTACCTATGAAAGTTGCGCCTCTTATCCATTCTTCACACAATTATTTCACCATTCTCAGACTCCATTCTCCGCTACATGCAATCGATTTTCATCCATCTTTTTTACTATCTAACCTCTAAATTTACAAATATTTTCAAATTACACTTAGGAAGTAAAATATTACTATAGATCTCCACACTATATCGAGTCTTTCTACTGGAGGTCCATGAGTAGAATTACCAAAAAAGTACGCGTCAGAGATTAAACTATTTGTCTTGTACTTTTTTAAAGTGATTTTTGTTTATGGCAATACCGTTTGGGAATTCAATCGCAATAACAACCACAGTTTTAAAAATAAAGCTTTTTCCATCAGGAAATAAGTTATAGCGCTTTCAATAAATATGCATGAGTTTACCCGTATAGTTTTACTGTTGCAGCATTTTAACATTTAACTAACAAAACACACATATTTTTGAACGTAAAAATTGAAAATAACTATATATTTGGGAGCACAAACAATTTTGAAAGTGTCAATATTGATAAAAATTGATAAAGCATGCTTTCGATATTTTTATGTTGATATTTTACTGCTATTTGTCAATATCGAACTAGATTACAGTTACAGTTTAAAATCATTTGGCGTGGTATGTAAATGTTTGATAAAAACTGGTATTTTATGATACTAGTCACACGTCCCGGCTTCGCATATACGCAATGTAGATATTTTATAAGTACTAATATTATACATTAGAACTTCCTCTTGAATAAACCCTTTTTAATTACTAAAATCCTTACTATAATATTATAAAAGCGACAGTGAGTTTGTTTGTTTGTTTGTTACCTCTTCGCGCACTAATGGCTACACCGATTTTGATGAATTTTGGTACAGAGATAATTGAGACCCTTACGACGGACATAAGCTAAAAAAAAGTCAGAAAAGGGGGAGAAAGAGGGAAGAATAGGGGAGTGAAAGATTTTTTTTCGATAATCGCGCGGTTTAAAGTTAGCGTTAGCCCAAAGTAACTATGCCACGAGGACGAAGTCGTGGGCGGAAGCTAGTCTATTTAATAAAGAAAAACAGTCAAGAGCGAGTCACACTCGCACACCGAGGTTTCCGTACAAACTTGCGACATAAACTACTATATCTTTTGACTGGGTAAACTTACAAGTTTGATTTATCACAGCTATAAGGGATCACAGACTTGTGTATGGGTTTTAATTTCAACTTGATACCTCCACGAGTTCCCGAGATAAAAGGTCTTGACAGACAGACTGACAACAAAGTGGTCCTATGGCTTCCGTTTTTCTCCTTTTTGAGGTACTTACAGAACCCTAAAAACCTATCACTTTTTAAGAAAAATGATTCTTAAATTTAATAAAATGCTGAGTAACCCATTAATTGAAGATTTAGGTAACCATTAGTGACGCTTCGATAATATGGGACATAGAGCGGAAAATACAGAAGTCTAACTTTGATTGGGGCCTGTTCGTCACTTTACTTTTTTTCGTGTTTTAGGAGATAAAATAGGAGATAAATACCTTATCACATATATATACATTAACCCTCTTTATCATTATGTAGACTGTAAGCAGCATACCGTTCAAACGCCTCAAAAATTATAAAAATAGATTTTTATACCATAGTAACGTATGTAGTCTACATTCCGAACTAACGAACTAGTACCAAAAAAATAACTCTCGACCTCAGTACTGCCCTATTTTAGTAATTAACTTTTTTTGGGTTTTAAAAATAAATACATGTATTTTTTTTTATTATCGTCTACAATCCAAAAAATCAAATAAATCCGAGTCGACTGGCTGCTATGCCACGTGCCAAGGGTTCGATCCCCACACGGAATTAACTTTTATATGACCGACAGATAGTTGTTCCGGATCTGGCCGTTTGTGTTTGTGACTTTAAATACTTGTACATTTTCGTTTTAAATAGTTGTACCCACGATACAAGAGAAAATCCTAGAGTGGGGCAGCGTTTAATTTAAAAAAGCACCTTTCACCACCTTTAAAGGCTTAAAGCTTTTGAAGTCTGAAAAATGCATTTGACAGCATTTGCTAGAAACCAAATGCAAAAGAAAATGGAAAACTTGTTAACAAAATACATGCTAGGAGACAAAAGAAAATCACATGAACGGGCTCAAACGAGCACAAGGAAAGTTAGAACCAGTCACTGTAATAACTTTGAGATGTAGTTTTCATTAACATTCGCGTTCAAAATCGATTTGTCCTTCTGGATTTTTTACCCTGTGACACCTATCGAAGAAAATTCTATCAAGAATCATCTTTCAAGGTTGGCAATTCGCGTCTTAACTTTCATATAAAGCCATTGTAATAAAAATTATGACCTTGAGGTGGCCTTGAATCGAACTTCCCGTCTTTAATTTCTTTTGTGGCTTAATATTCGGAAATTATTTTCTTGAACGAGTAAAGAGTATTATTAAAGATTTTTGGACGTTTAATAGGAGGGTATTAGAGGAAAAATTATGAGAGGAAATAAGCCTTTTAATTATGTTGGGACGCACTTTGAGTAAATAGAAGTTACTGGAGCGAGTTCAAGATTTACTCCTGGCTGGTTAGGTACCCATTTTGTTGGATAATAAGTTTGTCATCATAAACAAGTACCTATTTTCTTAGTTATACGGTCTATACTCTATTTAATTGGGCCGTGTCGACGGCGCGTTCGTGTTCCACGCGCGCTTCAAAGAGATGTTAGCAAAGCAGAGAGGCTTGCCAGGGCTACCGCCTGCCGGGGTTGCGGGTTGTTCGAAAGAGATGCCGCAAGCGAACACAAAGGGCAAAAGGAGGAACAGATATGTGTTTTAGTTATCAAAAGTCTGACACTCCCCCCGCTCCGACCAGAGCGGGGGAACGGGTTATTTGATGAAGATCCTTAAAAAAAACAACCCTCCTTAATAAATGCGAAAGCTTGTGAAAAACTAAAAATGTTTGATAGATATGGCCGTATGATTGTCATTAAGTTTCTTGCAGCCTTTCACGGTAACAATATACTCCTTTGATTTACTCAATGCAATCTGTAACATTCAAAATTACTTTCTTTTTTTTATTCAGCCTGTACTGTCCCACCGCTCGGCATAGGCTTCCTCCAACTGCTTCCCCGAGTTCTTCGACCTAGCCTTCGAGGTGTCCAGGTCATCTAGTCATCTTTTTCGGGGCCGGTCTGCCCTTCGGCACCCATCGTGTAAAGATTTTTGACCGGCGGTCATCAAATGACTTAATGGACGGAAATCCTTTTTTTTTTCGTAATGTGCTTTCCGAGGCACGGGGGTATCGTACCGGCAACTTCCAAACTCTGGGTATTGAAAGTTTAGAAAACATGCATGTGAAAAAGTTGGAACTTTGAACCCCCAATATCTCCGTAGAAGTTTCCCCGGTAGATATGATCTCTAACTAACAAAATTATCGCAATGACGCCATGACGGGGAAAACAAGTGAATTTCGGCTAGGTAAAGGGTATTTTTACACCTATTATAAATTATTTGTGTTCTTACCTTAGGATTTGCATCAAGATCACAGTCGATGTCAATGACCTCTCCTCTTGCAGCCCTCACCACGATTGGAGCTGAAGACTTGCATGTTGGCACAACTGTTTATAAAAGAAAATAGTAATTAATAGGTACCTACATTATTTGTTAAAGTGCATGGGTTAGTACTTTTTTCAGATATTTTTTGTTTTTAATAACGACCAGCATCCACCGTTGTATAAAAGCAATAACAAAATTCAGTATTGAGTCAAAAAATAAAGATGGAAGTTATAAATTCAATATGGCGTCCGGATGAAATATTAATCATAAGAGGTTGGCTCGCGACACGAAAACTTATACTTTACCGTTAAGTTTTAAGGTATAAATTATAGTATTTCTTGAAGTTGGGGTTAGAAATATTAGACAGGATTTACTTTTGCTTCGAAAGTTTGAGTTTTAGATAAATTATTTGTGTTTGGAAGCATAACATGGGTCGGCAAATGTTGTTGGATTAAGATGGCGATTTCGACATAAATATGACAGATCTCTTTTGGTTAAAAAAACCTTACTTACCTTATATTATAAAAGCGAAAGTTTGTTTGTTTGTTACGTCTTCCTAAATGGCAAAACCGATTTTGATGACTTTGAGTTAGTTGGGACCCTAGAGACGGACATAGACTAAATAAAAGTGAGAAAAGGGGGAGAAAGAAAGAAGAAAAGGGGAGAGAAAGACTTTTTTTTCGATCATCACGCGGGTTAAAGTTAACCCAAAGTGACTATGCCACGCGGACGAAGTCGCGGGCGGAAGCTAGTACTGTATAGGTAAACGCTTTCTACTTACATTTGACATCCAGCACGAGACTCTCAGAAGATCCTTCACCCAGGCTGTTCCTTGCTGAGCAGACATAAGCACCGGCGGCCTTCCTCGACACCCGCTGCAGGACCAGGCTCTGATTGGCCAGGAGGACTCCTGGTCCTGGTTTTACTACCACCCCCTGGTAAAAAAAATATGTTTAAAGTGAAAATTTTATTAAATCGTCTGTGTGTTGCATGTCGCGTGACGGTCGGCCGCGGAGTAGTGACGTCCAAATGTCTATAATGTGAAAAAAAGTTTCACTTTTACCGTGGTTTCATGAAACCACACAATCCTTTTTTTATTTTATTTTTTCATGTTTTATTAAGTTTTTTTTTTGTTCTGTTGTGTTATAGCTTCGTATTGGATGTATCTACAATGTGACAAATAAATAATAATAAATGTATATCTTTTTAATTTTCTTAAACAAACTGCACCTGCTACAATTTTGACATGCTTCTTTTGTTTTATCAGCGTTCGTTTTTACCCGACTAGCAGAGGGTATTGTGTTTTTAATATTCTTTGACCTGTACCATTAAACAAAGTAGTACACTTATATAGGGCTTGAGGCAGGTAAAATTTTGTTTTGGATTGTTCTCTCTAAATTAAATTACACATTATTTTTTTTCCAAGAAATTTATCATATCGTATCTGTTTTAATGTATGTCTGTGTATAATGTGTAATAATATTATACTAGTTTTAAAGCTTCTATGGGTCTATGCCACCCGAAATAAAGTTTAATATTAAATATAAGAGCTTAATTTATTATTTTATGGTGCGTGTATTTGGTGAAACGGAACGCAAACTCGAAACGCATCATCTTAGAAATAAAAAAGTTGTGACGTCAAAGTCCATACGCACGGTTGGCGCAGTGGCTGAGGGATCGACTGCTGCGCTGCGTGTCGCGGGTTCGATTCGAAATATTTGTATGACCTGCAAATAGTTGTTTTGGGTCTGGCTGTTTGTGTATGTGAGTTTATATGTTCGTAAACGCACCCACGATACAGGAGAAATTCCTAGTGTGGAGCAACGTTTTAAAAAAAAGAATAGAAAAAGAAGAATTTGAAACGTACTTAATTGTTCGCTAAGACTTATTATAATATTGTAACTGCAATTTCTGCTGGAGTATTTTATTAAGAGCTGAAAATGAGTTTTAAAAATTGTTGTACATGACGGTAGCAGTTGTAAAAAAATTGCAGGAGTTTAATTATATTTTTTTACGACAAGTAGTAATTGAAAACAATTTTTTGTTTCAATTTGTTGGTGAACCTAATAAAAATAAAATACACTATCAAGTAACGTAGCCTAGAAATTTGCCTGGTTAAAAGGTAAAAGGGTTACCACCACACTTGAATCTTATAACTCAAAAATATGTGGCGAAATGTATGTTTTAGTTTGCACGCGCCTTCAGAAGGAATTCGGCCGTGCGAACGCGTACGGAAACGCACGAACGATTCCGATTCCTTTCAAGTATAATAGAATTGGTCACATTGGACGTACACCACTTCAGGGAGTACAGACTACATAAATAAATAAACTCATGCCATTTCCTAAGGGGGTAGGCAGCACCTGTAGCAGCTGCTACGATTCTAACACACACTTGACTTTGTTAACCAACTTCAATAAAAAGATGAGGTTCTCAATTTGTCCGAATCTTTTGTTATGTATGTTCACCGATTTACTCAAAGACGCCAGGAAGGTTTTTCAAAATTCTTTTTTGTTTGATAGGGTATAGTACTTCCCATATCAATTTTAATTATATTGGTTGGGTGGTTTATGAGTTATTGTCTATCCTTACTAATATTATAAAAGTGAAAGTGAGTTTGTTTGTTTGTTACCTCTTCACGCTTGAATGGCTAAACCGATTTTGATGAATTTTGGTACAGAGATAGTTGTGAACCAGGAGACGGACATAAGCTTAATATTTTTTTGAAAAAAGTGGGATGTGAGGGAGAAAGAGGGAAGAAAAGAGAAAACTTAGCGTTGCTATTACAAATCAATAAGGCGCAAGAGAAACTGTGTTACCCCGAAAAACTAGTAATACATATTTTTTCGGCTAGGTCTAGTATGTCGATGATCTGTTAATCTTTTAGTAACAAGAGAAAATGAATACTCAATAAAAATATTATGTGTTATATCATTATACGAACACGAAGACATATCAACCTATACAAAAATAGTTTATGCTGATCTCTTAACAACGGATCGTACACCGCGGATTTCTCGTACGATGAGAGATCCGTATAAACTGGTTTTGTATAGGTTGATGTGTCGTCGTGTGTACCATAACTAAAAATGCTAAAATAAAAACCTTTTTTGTACTTACATTATGTGTAAAATATACATGATTATGCCACGGGTTTGCTCGTACTCTGCAATCTAGGTACACGTCTGAACCCTCCACCACTTTGCTAGCGTCTAGATTGGCTCCTAATTCCAGTTTCGCCACCGGTAGATCTGTTGGGAGTGAAGCAACATTTAGAAAAGAGTATGTTATATTTATATTTAAGAGTCTTTTTATAGTAACTTACTATAAAAAGACTCTTAAATATAAATATAACATACTCTTTTAATAATAATTTGGACAATTTTGGAACATTGTACTTTATTTCTAGCATCTTCGTAAAGAATATTTTTAACGAACATCGGCTAATGCTTGATTTTCTATTACAAGTGATTGCTTGAGTCTATCAGCAGCTTAAAAAAATAATTTTGAAAGATTTTCCAATTTAATTTTTTGCTAGAAATGCATCTCCGGAGTCATATTTGATTTTGAATGACATCACCATTCAAAATCAAATATGACTCCGGAGAAAAAATTAAATGGAAATCTATAACTCTTTCATCATCATTTTCCTGCCCATGTCCCATTCTATTTGGGGTCGGCGTAACACTTTTTCTTCTTCCATTCTCCCTAATTCCCTATCAGACGTCACGGCATCATTTACTTCTTTCTCCTTCATATCATTCCTTACACAATCCATCCATCTTTTCTTTGCTCTCGCTCTCCGTCCATCAACATACAGATCCATCACTCTTTTAGTCACATGTGCTCTAAATCTATAACTCTTTATCATGAAAAATATGACGTACGTTGTATCTCCATCTTCCATCCATCTTCATGAGTAGAATGTGGCAGACTTGGTTGGACAGCCCTGCAGGAGAGGACCCTTCCAGCGTCTTCTATGGTTGGCACGAAGGTCAGAATGCTACTGGTGATGTTCCCGTCTGTTGATGTCTGGATTCAAAGAGAAAGGTTATTAAGTTAGTATTTTTTCCATAATTGAGGTTCCGTACCTCAATAGAGGGTCACTTATAGGATCACTTTGTTTTCCGTCTGTCTGTCTGATTTTTTTTACTTAAAAAAAAAACTTGAGAGGTGTCAAGGGACACCCAGATGGAACGAAGTTGTTATTTATACCTGTATACTCTCAACAAAAATAATCGTCGCGACACCACACTGTTCAATGCGAAATAGTAAGACGAAACGAAAATAACTGGCTTGCTTTCTATGAGAGAGAGAGAGACAGAGACAGACAGAAAAAAAACACGCACGCCGCACGGTTTACAACTATAGCAAAAAGTGTCGTTACAACTTTTAGTTTTATTTTTTCCGTCCTTTCGCAACGCGCGAAAAGGCACTTCGTTCCAAAAAAACAAAAACATTGCTACACAATGACAAATCAAATCAATTTATTCAATTTATTGAGATAGACCCAAAGTATTTAAGCGGATCTTTCATAATACGGGAATTCTATACAGAGCGAAGCTATGTTATGCTGGAAATGTCTAACTTCAAATATCACTGAGTAAACTAGAACTAGATTTGAGATTGTTTGGCTAGATTAAAATCCATGTTTAAATTTTGATTTGCAATGAGGCTGTCATACACATGCGAACGGAGCTTATACCAATCATGGTACAGAAGCGTAATACCCTACAAAGCATTGCTTCACCCCTCTGTCAGGCCTGACTTGGAGTATATAGCGGCTTAACATACAAACTGAACTGAGCGATCATTCCTAGACTTTGAAGTCAAGTGCAGTCTGGTTTTAGATGACAGAACATGGTCAAGAGTCACAGTAGTCGAAATACTTGGTAGAACACATCCGATGTACTTGTTAAGAATTTGGAATCCTCACTTAATATTATAAAAGCGAAAGTGAGTTTGTTTGTTTGTTACGTTTTCACGCCTAAATAGCCGAACGGATTTTGATGAATTTTGGTATAGAGATAGTTGGGACCCTGAAGATGGACAAGGCTAAAAAAAAAATGGGGCGAAAGTGGGAAGAAAGATATTTTTTTTCTATAATCACGCGGGTTAAATTTAGCGATAGCAAAAAGTTATTATGCCACGCGGTTAAAGTCGCGGGCAGAAGCTTGTAAAGTATAAAAAGAACGAAAAAAAAATACTAAAGAGAAAATGCAGATTTAGTAAGACAAAATACACAGAACATAAATATCATTAATCTTGTCAATTTACCGTAAAAACCAATAAGAATCATTTACGTCAGAACAAAGATCAAGGCGAAGTTATAAATCCCTTATCTAGATTTGCAAAGGACGATACTTAATCCCAGAAAATGTTGCAACAATCGCTAAGCAAAAAAAAAGAAACAAGCGTTCCATCAATCGATTTAAATGGATTCGTTGCCCATTCCTGCTACCGCACTATGACGTCTTAAAGCAGAAGTTATTCCACTGAGGGAAAGAGACAGAGCTATACAGGGTGTCTAGCACCATCTCTTTCACTCAGTGGAATAAGTTCTGCTTTAAGACGTATAGTAGCCCTACAGATAGCATCATTAAGGTCTCTTACATCTCAACAAATGTTGCAACAATCAACAACAAAACACAAAATTATAATTTCCGAAGGCGGACTGCAAACGACAGTGCCGCTGCGGTGAAAAAAATCAAAAGCATTTATTTCAATTAGACCAATTTTTTTTTTTGGTTTGGGAAATCATCAAATAACTTTCCCCGCTCTAATAAAACCCACCCATGTTCCTTCTATTGCCCTTTATGTTCCAGGTATCTCTTTCGAACAACCCCCAAACAATTAGACCATTACAGGCACTTTTGAATGTCAAAAAAACAAAATGTTAAAGGTACCGTCCACATATTGCAAATGACGACGACAAAACTTCTATGACACAATCTTTTCACAGTTATTTTACCTCTTACAAAACAACGTAAATAAAGGTGAATTTACTACTAAATCTGAGGCAAAATCCTTACTAATATTACAAAAGCGAAAGTGAGTTCGTTTGGTGGTTTATTACGTTTTCACGGATAAATGGCTAAACCGATTTTGGTGAATTTTGGTACTGAGATAGTTGGGACCCAGGAGACGGACATAGGCTATTTAAAAAAAAAAGAGTTATGAGGGACTTAAGACTTAAAACCTAGCATCGCTATTACAATAAATAAGGGCAAAAACTACCCCGAATATAACGCGAACGAAGCCGCGGGCAAAAGCTAGTTCAAATCAAAGGACAATAGCAGCCTTTCTCTTTTTCAGTCCCGTGAAAGAAATTTGTCGAACAAAAACACCACGTTTTGTCTGTTATCGACAGCCCTACGCGACGGCACAATGTTACGTCTAAGGGGCAGTCTACAATAGCGAGAGAATTGCGACGATATTGTCGTATAAAAAAAAGGATTCTGTGGTTTTATAAAACCACGGTAAAAGTGAAACTGTTTTCACATTTAGACGTCCCTACTCCGCGGCCGACCGTCACGCGACATGCGTACAAGTTTGAGACGATGTAATAAAAGTTTCATTTTAATACAAAATCCGCAAACTAAAATGTTTCTTAACCCGACGTTCGAAGGTTTTTTTTACTATATGGACTTTTAACATATAACTCAAATTAGCCAATTCAATAGGAAAAGTACAATTCTAATTATGGATCTATGTCGTCCGCTTAACCGCAGCGACACACGACAGTGTCGCCAACTACAGAAACATTTAATAGAACAAGAGCGAGTCAGACTTATACACCGAGAGTTCCGTACACACTTGCGACATATACGGCCATATCTTTTGACTGCGTAGACTTGACAAAAGGGACTACAGACTTGAGTGTATATACGGTTTTAATTTCAACTGGATACCTCCACGCGTTCTCGAGATAAAGAGTTTTGACAGACAGACAGACAGACAACAAAGTCATCCGATAGGGGTTTCGTGTTTTCCTTTTGAGGTAGGAAAACCTAAACCTAGTGTAACTACAATTTGGCTTCGCAGTTGCGGTCGTTTTCAGAACGAAAGTCAAAACCACACTTTTTATAAATTCGACTAAAGACCGAACTGCCAACCCTACTATCCAATCAATCGATTTGAATCAAACCATTGCCGATTCTCGATTCCGTCCTCAAGGTTTCAATATACAACTCCTGGTTAATGACAGCCTACCATTGTGCTGTCCATGTCAATCTAGATCGTCGTAATGCTATGTATGTAATTAGGTTCGTTGACTTGAAGAGGGCATCGCGATCGTAGCGACATCTATTAGGGTAAGAATTAGTTATGCGTTTCAGTTCTGGTTTCGCTTAAGAGATGGCGTTAGTAGTTACGTTCGTTAACGAGTACTAATATTGTAGACAAACTAAGGTTTTATTAACTTCTTGATACATAAATTCCTCCACAAAATAATCATTAAAATACCGAGGATATTAGAAAGTAGTCATCGTCGCAATTTCATGTAAGGTGTGAAAACTGCTTGATTAAGTAAAGTTTAGTTACCAAAAAATATCCTAAATAAAGTGGGCAATAAAAACTAGGCTTAACTTAAATGTAATACTAAGTTTATATTAAAATGTTCTTACAAAAGAAATCTTGAAGAAGAGATTAAACCGATATTTAATTCTGAATCTGCAGAACAATAGCTAAACCACTTTATAAGTTCATCTTGCGTTCCTTAAAATAATCGCTTCACTTATTTTAATTTAAAAAAGAAAGAAAGAGAACGAAGCAAAGAAAAGTAAAGAATTCCGTTCAGCATATTATTTTTGTAAATGAAAGAATGTTGTTTGGAGTCTGTTTTTGTAGTGTTGTACCAAATTGTAAATTAAGTTTCGGCCTTCGAGCTTTTATTTTGTCCGGCGAAAGCCGAAACCTAATTACAATAAAGCTTGCAGTCCAACTGAATTAAGCAATTAAGTTTCGAAAATGGTTGCTGTAGATACTACTACATTGCGGATTTAAAATAGGTTTTGAAATTTTGAAATTATCACAATAGAGTATGGGTAATAAGGCTATACTCTATTTTTATAATTGCAAAATTTATAATAATTGCTTATAATTATTGCTAGTATTTTTTTATAGTTGCATTAAAATAAGAAACAATTACTCATGGATTAAGTGCCTACCAAAAATAAAAAAGTAACTCCATCATTGAAATCCTTTCACTCCTACACGGCTGAAGAGATCTTGATAAAGATTAATATAATTATGTATTATTCATTAATAAAAACAGTTACCTTTTAAATCCGGTAAAAAACTTTAAGTTTGAATTAAAAAATCTGTTTTGAACAAGTTTCCGTGGTGATCAATGCTCATGCTTCCTCTTTTTAAGAAGAGAACTCTGCCCACTAGTAGGACATTTATAGGCTGGTAATACCAGCAATTTAGTAATAGTCGTACATTCCAGAAGTTACTCAGAAAGAAATTTTGACTTACTTAATTAAAAGTTTAAAGTATCTATATTATTTTCCGTTACAGCATGAACTGTACTCATTAAAAGGAGAGTATAGAGGGAGAAGTGTAAGCCACCGTGAATATAACAAGACCAAACTTTCGTCCTAAGTTTAAGTTTCGGCCGAAACTATAACCTAATTTGAGGTAGAACTCTAGTTCGTATTTATCGTTTGCAGAGGCCATCTGGCGTGAAATTCGATGCAATGTAAACAGAGTTCGCTCGCTGTGCTAATGTTACGATAAGCTTATCATGCAAATGTCTAGGTTTTGCTGGGTAAGCAGACCAGTAGGTGGTTCATAGACTGAGCTGTTTCTGCGCTTCACGCTTAGCTTACATCCATGACGTGCAGGAATAAATTAATTCATAATCTGCCTAGCCTTTTCCCAACTATGTTGGGGTCGGCTTCCACTTACCGGATGCAGCTGAATATCGGTATTTTACATGGAGCGACTGAATATCTGACCTCCACAACCCAGTTAGTATGGGGTAATACGATACCCCTCGGTAAGACTGGTTGTCAAACTTTCGGGACACTGACTACCTGTAACGACTGTCAAAGCTCTACAAATGACAGCCGGGACAAACGGCTTAACATACTTTCCGAGACACGGAGGAAACTCGGTATGTAACGGGTGGTCACCCATACACAGACCAACCTAGGCAAGCGCGGCTTAACCTAAAGATCGACCTGACCGCCTGTTATTATTAAGCCACGAGCTCCTCGTGAATAGGAATAAATTAATTATCATTGCATTTGGATTAGATTTTGAAATTGGTTTGTCTAGTGGCAGCAAGACTTTGCGTATTGTGTTATTGGAATTTTCAATTCAGGAGCTTGCTTAGTAGCAGCCTTGGAGTCTGAATATGTCCCCGGTTGATGCCAATAGGGTCGCGCCCTATGACATGGGATTACTACCTTAAGGCGCTGTGCAAAGCAAACGTCTAGATTTTCTTCACAAAGTTAGCCGTATCTCTACATACCAAAAGCCAAAAAAAATACAGTGTATAGTCAAATACATAAAGAGAAGACTTTAACAAAAAATATTTACAGAAGCGGACATGATATTTAAATCTAATTAAACGCCGAAATATTTTTGACCTTATTTCGATTCTGTTGATGCACTACTGTCCTGTACTTGTGTCAGTCCACGCCCAGTCTGCAGCTAGCCTCAACTCAGCGACTACCTAAAGATTAGCTTGTTACCGCGCCTTAATATTTCTTTTGTAATAACTTCTTTTACAAATCCTTACTAATTTTATAAAAGTGAAAGTGAGTTTGTTTGTTACCTCTTCACGCTTTAATGGCTAAACCGATTTTAATGAATTTTGGTACAGAGATAGTTGGGAACCAGGAGACGGACATAGGCATTTTTTTTTACAAATACTGGGATGTGAGGGAGAACGAACAAATCAATAAGGTGCAAGGGCAAAAACTGCAGATAGCAGGTACTGTCTTATACTGAATTTAACGCGCCGCAAGCTGCGGGCGAAAACTAGTGTTTTATACAAATAAATGCTTTACATAACTAGCAAAGTTTAGGTGACGTGGTTGTACTGTAAGATACACCTCTACACCACCCTTAGGGAGAACAACCGTGATGTTATGGGTCCCACATCTTTCTGCGAGTTGCAAGACCATAAGTTAAGTTAGTTTAGCTCCAGTATAACATGGTCTCACTTCGTATAGATTTCCCGTAGGTATTAAGTAAAGAGAGATGCAAATAAACTGGTTTTGTATTTTTTGAAGTGTCGTTGTGAGTACGTCAATTTTTTTTTCTCTAGTCTATGCTGTCCCACGGTTGGACTAAGGCCTCCGAAATACTGGAATCTTTTGGAGTTTGGGGAGTTCTGGGGAGTTTGTTCCGCCACTTCTTCTTCCCAGCTAAAACACTAGGAAGTGGCGAAGGGCAGGGCGTTTTTGTGGGACTGTCTCTTGTAATGTGACGTTCAAAAAGTGCTGATTATCAGCCTAATTTGAATAAATGACTTTTGATTTGATTTTGATTTTAGTATTCGTTCGGGTCGTTAGCTTCCTACAAGCTCGACCAGAAAAAGGCAAGTTAAATTTTAAATAGGACCAAACGACTATATAAATTAGTACTACTACTTACAGTTTCTCTAACAGTCTTCAGTCTGGTTCCTCCCTTCCACCAGGATATGGTCGGCTTGGGCCTGGCTCCAACAGCTTGGCAGACCAGCTCGGTGCTCTGCCCCGCCACTAGAGGACGCTTGCCGCCTTGGAGACGCACCCAGAGTGGTCGAACTGTGGACAAAAGTATGATTGATACATTGGTTATTAAAATCTGGATCTTTTTAAACTTGGGGTGAATCGGTTTCTTCAAGGCAAGCGTGAAAAAAAGTCGATGAATCAAACAAATCTGTTTACTTAAAGTTTTTTTGAAGTCGGTTCTTATATTGCTATTATGTTGAAGCGAAGTTCCTTATCGCGCGTTGTAAAAGGGGGCTAGACGGAAAAATTAAGACCAAAATTTGTAACGACACTTTTTTTCTTAAGACCAAAACTGTAAGAACACTTTTTGGCATTGTTGTAAGCCGTGCGGCGTGCGCGTGTTTCTCTGTCTCTCTCTCTCTCTCTCATAGAAAGCAAGCCAGTAATTTTCGTTTCGTCTTTCTGTTTCGTATTGAACAGTGTGGTGTCGCGACGATTATTTTTGTTAAGTGTATACAAGTTTTTTGTACATAATAAATAATAACTTCATTCCATCTGGGTTTCCTTTGACACCTCTTCAGTTTTTCTATGTTTTTTATTTTTGCCATTCTAGTTATTGTATGATGGTACCGTACACATTTTTTTATCGAGTTTCCATTATGCATTGCTACTAAGTAATATTAGCAATCATCCATTTTCATTAGAAATAAAAATTAAGACTTATATGGTTTTATCATGGGTGCCATTGTCAGAACTGTACCAAATTGGGACCACACGGAAAGCATTAGCTTTCCAATAAAAAGAATCAAACGAATCGGTTCTCCCAATCGAAAATTCTGAGCCTTTTTTTGTCAAGTCGGTCAATAAGTATAACAAACACATAAAATAACCAAGCCTTTAAAAACAAGTCATTATCACTTCCCAGTCTTCCCACCTCAGTACCCTTTAATTAATAATCCCCAAATAAGGATAAGATCACTTCACGACAAACTAATTGAATTTTAATGGCATTTTTCAATTATTTAATTAAAATGGATTCCATTCTTCCGCGCTGTCAGAATGGGATTTACTTACGCATATCAAATATCAATCAATCAATTTTGGAATTAAATTAAGGATTGAAAAAGGGATCGGAAGGCCAGGTGTTCAGCATATGGCTTGTTGAGGATCGTAGCTATTATTTTAACTAGTTGGTCCCTTGTACCGTATATTAATTTTTGAACTGCTCCGTTGGTCTCGCGGTGTCAAGCGTGACTGTTGAGCTGGGTTCAATTCGGGTCGGGCAAAATCTGATATTCAGTTTTTCTATAAAGAATTTCACAGTAGCAACCCGTTTGGAAGTTGGCGGTAAGATAATAGCGTGCCTTGGAAAGCATGTTAACCCGTTGGTACTGCACCTGATCTATCTCCGGTCGCGTCAAGATTGAGATTTGAGGGAGAAAGAGGGAAGAAAAGGGAAAACTTAGCATTGCTATTACAATAAATAAGGAGCAAGGGCAAAAATTACAGGTACCTGTAAATCAGGAAAGGGGAACTGTGTTACCCCGAATTTAACGCGACCAAGCTGCGGGCAAAAGCTAGTAATACATTGTTGTCAAGCTAAATCGGAGTATACATAAAGTTTGTACATCGCAAGATAATTTTGCTTTTCTAAACGACTTTCCATCATTAAGTTTGTGTTTTTTGGTGGCAAAAAAATATCTGAGTTATTCTTTGTACGGCTGACTGTTTAAAAAATTCATTGTGGGCCACAACAATAGCCCACTTGTGGGAAAACAAAAGTCTAACTTAGCAACAATTCAAAAGAACCCGATCCCTTTTTTATTTAGACCACTTAAGACAATTAAGGCGCGTTTTTTGTTGGTTCTAACCCTTTTCAGGGTACCGCAAGGTTGTGTCATAAAACGTTTTCATAATAGGGGAACAACCAATAATCAGTTTTTTGTTTTTGGAACGAGGTTCCCTATCGCCCGTTGCGAAAGACGGAAAAATTAAGACCAAAAGTTGTTACGACATTTTTTGCTATATTTCTCTGTCTGTCTCCCTTTCATAGAAAGCAAGCCAGTTATTTTCGTTTCGTCTTCCGTCGCGACACCACATTGTTCAATGCGAAATAGTGCATTGAACAGTGTGGTGTCGCGACGATTATTTTTGTTGAGTGTTTACAGGTTTTTGTACATAATAAATAATAACTTCGTTCCATCCGGGTGTCCCTTGACACCTCTCAATTTTTATACTCTTGGTTTAATTGAGTATAACTAATTATTAATTTGAGGTTTATCAAAACTAAGTATGGCTTACGAATATCTGTTTTAAATATAAGTTTTGCACAAAACAAACACCAAAAAAAATAACTACATTATGCATAAAGCAGTGTTTGTCCTATAAAAGCAAGATCAAAAATGTATAATTTAAATTCACTATGTACAAAGGTAGATTTTAAATATAAATGCATCAATTACGAAACGCCTGTGAAGGCTTAAACAATTTTGCATGCAGTGAATAAAATCGATAACTTTTGAAAGCTACGGATCCCACGGTGTAAAAGTAAAATCAATTAAAGCTGTAACATGCTGCAAGAGAAAATGAACTTTGTCTCAAAACAATAAAATTGGTTTTCGCATGAGGTTGAGGTATTCTGAATCACTTCCACAAAAAACAGTAAGCTGTTTATCAGATTTGGATTTAACACTGTTCAGGTTAGGGTTTAAAGTCGATTGTTAGTTCTTCAAGTAAGGCAGATGCAAAATTTTGTGTGAGAATGTTTTCAAGTAAGTGCGAAATTTTTGATTATTTATAAGTACCGTGAAACGATAACATTCAATTTTCTAAGGTGTTTTTGTAAAGTGAACAAACCATTGTCGTTTTTTTAATAGTTTTTGTTGAAAGCTGTGAATGAGTTTTGAAGGACGCTGATTTAAATCGAGTGTTTTATATTTTATAGCTTTTGCCCGCGGCTTTGCTCGCGTTGAATTCGGGGTAACAAAGTTCCCCTTTCCTGATTTGCAGGTACCTGCTACTTGCAGTTTTTGCCCTAGCGCCTTATTCATTGTAATAGCAAAGATCTACAAATGAGCCGAGACCGACAGCTAAACGTACTTTCCGAGGCACAAAGGAGTGTAACTGGTGATCACCAATCGATATACCAAGCGCGGCTTAACCTAAAGACTGATCCGAGCGACTGTTATTATTAAACCACGTTTAAATTGAGGACAACTCCTGCCGGGGTTGCAGGTTGTTCGAAAGAGATACCGCGGCCCCGGAACGTAAAGGGCAATAGAAGGAACATGGGTGGGTTTTAGTCAGTAAAAGTCTGACACTCTCCCCCGCTCCGCCCAGAGTGGGAGAAGTTTTTTGAAGATTACCCACCCAAAAAAAAAGTTGAGGACAACTTGCGACGCACTCCAACTTTGAGAATTCGTTACTTCACTTGTTTCTGCCGGAAGGCGCCATCATTCATTATTTTGACAGATCAACTTTGAGATGCTAATCATTCAACCTTTGACGTTTGACAGCCATTTTGAAGTCCATTAACAACTAAGTAAGTTATGGTAAGGTAAGTGATGAGTACAAAGGTTAAGAAGTAGATGGGCTATCGTTTGAGTTGATGTTAAATTAAGTAATTGTTGATCAAAGGAGAAATGGGTTATTTGTTGATGGGAGAACAAAAACTTTGGGTTCATCAAAGAGTTTAATGTTTAACTGTTTATTATTGTTTCCGAGTTTAATTTACGGACAATTTTGGATGTATTATTGTTATCTTTCTAGGTGTTATTGTTTATTTCAGCCTGCTTTTTTGTTTTTTTTTTTTTACTGTCATCTCGCAGAAACTCAAGTCACGGGTTGACCACTGAAAACTAGTGCTGTGCTGTGGGCTCCCATAGCACTTCACACATTCTCAAATGACAGCCGGGACCAACGACTTAACGTGCTTTCCGAGGCACAGAAGAAACTCGGTATGTAACGGGTAGTCACCCATCCACAGACCAGCCTAGGCAAGCGCGGCTTAGCCTAAAGATCGACTCGAGCGGCTGCTATTACGAGCCTGTCACATTAATTAAATTGACCCGTAGACTATTAGACACATTTCGCATTAATAACAGTCGCCCACTACTGGCCGGTGTGTTTAAGGATGCATGTTTAAATGGGAGACTAGCAATAGTAGCCAGACTCACACACGGAGGGTTCCGTACAAACTTGCGATATAAACGGCCATATTTTGTGATTGACAAGACCAAGGGAGTTGATTTTTTCACAGTACAAAGTGACTACAGACTTTAGTATATGGTTTTAATTTCATCTCGATATCTTTACGCGTTTCTGAGATAAAGGTCTTAAAAGACATACCGACAGACAGACGGACGACAAAATTATCCAATAAGGGTTACGCTTGCTGGTTGTTCGAAAGAGATTACGCGGCTTGGAACATAAAGGGCAATAGAAGGAACATGGGTGGGTTTTAGTCAGTCTCAAAGTCTGACATGCCCCCCCGCTCCGCCCAGAGCGGGGGTAGTTATTTGGTGATTTCCCACCCAAAATAAAAAAAGGGTCACGCTTTTTTCTTTTTAGGGTACCTACTGAATTCTAAAAAGACCTTCAAGACATTTTCCTAAGGCATTTAACGCAGTACGCAACCCCCAAAAACGAAATACGATGTTGTGTGAAGCATATTATAAAGGCGAATAGTACCCACATTTAAACTGACATGCATTTAAAATCAACAGAATAAAAAGAAAGATATTGCATTTGAAAGTTATTTATTAAAACATTAGGTTCCGTCCGCGACTTCGCCCGCGTGGTATGACTTCGCCCGCGTGGTATTGTTACATTGGGCTAACACTAATTTTAAACAACGAGATGATAGAAAAAAAAATGTCTCCCCTTTTACTCTCCCTTTTTTCTTACTTTTTTTAGCCTTTGTCCGTCTCGTTTATCCAGGGTCCCAACTATCTCTGTACCATTATTATTAATCCTTACCAATATTATAAAAGCGAAAGTGAGTTTGTTTGTTACGTCTTCACGCCTAAATGGCTAAACCGATTTTGATGCATTTTGGTACTGAGATAGCTGAGACCCTGGAGACGGACATAGGCGATTTTTTTAAAGGAGTAAGAGGGAAGATTAGGGAAAACTTAGCTTACTAGATTAGCCTACTAGAATAAATAAGGTGCAAGGGCAAAAGCTAGTATTATATTAATAATAGTAATGATTTAATTTTGTTTTTATCTATTAAATTTTTTCGTCTATACTAATATAGTTTTAAGTGCGTTGTTACTAACAATTTATGGTTCTAGACTTATATTATTTTTTATTGTTAATACTACACAAATGTCGGCTAAAAATATAATATTAGGCAAAAGGATTTTCCTTATACCCGGGTCTGGGAAATAGACTGGAAAATATGAGACTAGGAGATAAAAAAATGCCTGCGTAGACTGAGATATTACAGAAAGATATAAATGAGCCCTCTGCCTCTAACTTCAACTAAGACTGTTTTATGGTTCCGTACGCAAAGGGTAAAACGGGACCCTTTTACTAAGACTTCGCTATCCGTCTGTCTGTGAGAGTTAGTTGAAAATTTCACAGATGATATCAAATTAAATCAAATCAAATCATTTATTTCAATTAGACCATTACAGGCACTTTTGAATGTCAAGAAACAAAATGAATCTACAATCCCGGTCACAAGGCATAATAACTTGTGAAAGTACTGTAGTTGCCCATTCCAAAGCGTATATATTTTTGTTGCTACTATAATGACACGGTGCAGTGGCTGAGCTGCTGCGCTGCGTGTCGCGGGTTCGATACCCGCACGGAACAAATATTTGTATGGCCTACAAATAGTCTGGAATAACATAAAGGATACTTTTTTATCATCACGCGGGCAAAGCCGCGGGGCGCAGCTAGTAATATTATAAACGTGAAAGTTTGTATAGATGTTTGTTACTATTTTACGTAAAAATGTACTGAACTGATTTTAATGAAAGTTTACAATGTAAAGCTTACATCAGAATAAAACATGGGCTACAATTCATAAAGATATATCGTATATTCTATTACCACGCCAGTGAAACCGCGGGGCGCAGCTAGTATTATAAATGCGAATGTTTGTGAGGATGGATGTTTGTTACTCTTTCATTTCAAAACGGCTGAACAGATCTAAATGTGATTTGGCACAGAGTCTGGAATAACACATATGATACTTTTTCTTCGGTCATCACGAAAGCGAAGCCATTTTGAAAAATCTAAATGAGTTAATACCAGCGGCATTTTGAAAAGAACATAGCAAGAATCAATAATTAAAAAACATGTGTTGTTAATATTCACATTATCGTGAAATATTACAACATTAATAAAACAAATAGCAATAATTATCTCTTGCAAACATTAATAAATAAAATGGCAATGATTAAGACCGGGTGCAAATTATTCAACAGGACAACTGTTAGTACTTAATTATTAAATACTTGTACATTAACTATTGAAACAGCATAGTAAATCACTGGTTTTAATTAATTGTCATTAATTAGTTGCTTTATAAGGATCCTTGCAATGCAATTGGCAACTAAGATAAGTTTCTTTATTATTAGCAATTATGCGTTTATGTGTTTTTTTTTTCTGAAGTTGATTTGCATAATTCGATGTTTTTTCTAATGATGATAAAGTCTTTAAATTATCTGTTTAGCAAAATTGAAAGGGCTACCATTTTGAAAGAAGACAGGCAAACTTTAAGTATTTGTCAATGTTAGTACTAAGTAATTAACGTAAGTTTATTGAGCAAACATAATGAAAGCAGAAGAAATAACTTGTTTTTCGTAAAATAGATGCTCATTTTTGTCAATTTTTTCTCAAAAAAGCTACTTTTCTTTTGTGTGCAATTTTTTTATGCGTCACAATAAAAAAGGGTCAAGTGCGAGTCGGACTCTCGCACCGAGGCCGCGAGGGTTCCGCACAAACTAGCGTCATAAACGCCCATACCTTTTTATTCCGTAGACTTAAGGATTGGTTTTTTTCACAACTTTAAGAGACCACATACTTGAGTATATAGTTTTAATTTTATAGATACATCTATGTCGTTGCCGAGATAAACAGTCTTGACAGACAGACGAACAACAAAGTGATTCTATTTTCCTTTTAAGGTACGGTTCCCTAGAAATATAAAAATCGTTAACGAGATCAATAAAAACACACCTTTACAAAAAAAAAAACAAGAACGACACAAAAATGCCGCATCCATTATACGATTCCCATCCATGTCGGTACATTCGCTAACAAAAGTATATCATGCTGTCAATTAGACTCCTTTAGATTATCATCTCAGAGTTATGTATGGCATGATTATATCGTTCGGCTTTTTTCGGGGATTTTCGTGATTTACGACAGGTCACGATTTTAGCGGCAATATGGCGTTTTAAAAGGTTTCCAGAAGGGATTCTGATTGGATTTTTGCTGTGTTGAAATATGTGAGTTATACGAGAAATGTTTTGTTATTTTTGTTATCAGAGAAAATTCGTATTTTTTTTTCTATGGGCATTAAAGTTTCTCGGAAGCCAAATCTCTTTGAGTTTTTTTTTTTTAATAAAAGGTATGAACTTGAAAACAGACTTTGACATTTGACAGAAGGTAAAGACAAAAGAAAAGTACTCATTCGTGAAGTGAAGTGATTAGAGATTTATTTTTTTGTACAGGCATTAGGGTTTCTCGGAAGCCAAATATCTTTGTGACATTTGATATAAGGTATCTGATGTTTTGACAGCTTTTGCCAGAAGTAGTACTCATTCGTGAAGTAAACAGCTTTTCAACAGTGAACAGTGATTTCCTGGGCTGATTAGTAATTTTTACTCGATGCTATTGATTAAATATATTATTTACAGCTATATAATTTACAGCTATATTTGGTAAAACTGGGAGTAAGCCTTCAACTTAGTCTGCAAAAGGAATTTATGTTCAACAGTTAAGCTTAAGTCCTATGTAATAGGGGTGAGCCCATTGCCATTAACCAGCTATCAATTCAGACTCCGTGATTGCTACTGAGAGTATCCTGATAATAAAGCCCAATAACACTTTGTCTGACCTGCGAATCAAACCCAGGGCTACATGCTCTGCCCGGGTTGTGGATTGTTCGAAAGAGATACCGCGGCCCCGGACCATAAACGGCAATAGAAGGAACATGGGTGAGTTTTAGTCAGTACTAGTCTACCCCCCCCCCGCTCCAACCAGAGCGGCGGAAGTTATTTGATGATCCATCCACAAAAAAAAGGCTACAAGCTTAGTAGCCGCAGCTTGCGACTAATAGACTAACTAGGTACTATTTAATTATATTTGAACTATAACACTTTCTCAACGCAATCTTACAAACTAAAACCATAAAAACAAATTCAATTCCATGACTCAGCACTATCCTAAAACACATCACAAACTTCCACTTTCACCCACCGAAACTCCAAACATCAATATTAATCAAAACTTAAACTAATCCAACAAACCACTTTTGTGCTCACATGTACAAATCAATACACAATAACATGCGTATAAATATCGACAAGATAATCCCATCTCGTGGGAGGGAGATGGAGAATTTTGTGCCTGGTGTGTGAGGGGGACAGCGATAGATACAGTACGTGCAAGTCATGGACAAATATGTATAATCTGGAACGGTAATGATGCGTCAATCAGGGGATGCACGGTTGTGTTATGAGTGTATGGTTATATAGGAACTGATTTTGTAGGATGTTGTGAGATAACTAATGCATGTGAAGTAAGGAGGTTGGATTATAGAGGTTATTATGACGGAGAAAGTAGATGTTGAGTAAAAAGCGGCCAAGCTCGAGTAAGAAAAGGGGAGAGAAAGATTTTTTTTTAAAAGTTTGCGTTAGCCCAAAGTAACTAACTATGCCACGCGGACGAAGTCGCGGTCGGAAGCTAGTCATTAAATAATTTACGCCACGATTAGGCGATATAAACCCACCCATGTTCCTTTTTTTGCCCTTTTTGTCCCGGGGCCGCGGTATCTCTTTTGAACAACCCGCAACCCCGGCAAGCGGTGGCCCTGGCAGGTCCCTCTGCATCACTTGACCATTAAGGCAGGTTTAATGTATTATTAATCACTAATTAAGTACTTAAAAGTAACTTATAAACTTAACTGAAACTATACTCCAATAATAAGAAACTCCGACCTAACTAAGTTGAAGTTAAGTTTAATGAATGTCTAATAAGCGCCCGTCTACTTAACTTAAAGTTAAGTTACCGTACGTTGAATCAACGTTTCTTAAGACTTTGTCTTGAGATTAAACTTAGGATAGTGATGTGCTTAACGCTGATGTTGCAGCTTTAAGTTTTGTTTAAGTAAAGTTTTAGTTTTCTTCGTGTATTAGTTTTGCCAATATTTATGTACTAGCTGGCACCAGTGGCTTCGCTCGGGTGATATAAAAAAAATATCCTATGTGTTATTCCAGACTATAATCTACCTCTATGCCAAATTTCATAAAAATCCGTTCAGCTGTTTTGACGAATAAATTATTGGTTTTAAAATGACTTCATTTTGTTAACTATGCATTGTCATCTAAACTAAAATATCTATGCCAATTTCAGCCTAATCCGAAACGGATAAATGGGTGAAATGTAACTATTTATTTACATAAATAAATATCTTGGGACAACTCACACACGGCTATCTGATCCCAAGCTAAGCAGAGCTTGTGTTATGGTAACCAGACAACTGATATACATACTTATATAATTTATAAATACATACATATTATAGATAAATCACACCCAGACACAGAACAAACAATCATACTCATCACACAAAGTTTGTCCTGGGTGGGAATCGAACCCACGACCTCCGGCTCAGCAGTCAGGGCCACTAACCACTAGACCAACAGGCCCGTCTAATAGTAACATAGTAACACTTAGGTACAGGTGTGTTTTAAAATGGCCCAAAATCTCTCAACTTGGTGTGCATAAAGAGGCGGCACCTAAAATTGGTATTCAGACGCCTACATTTTGGCTTTCAGTAACTTAATATGAAATTATTGAAGACACAGTTGGCGCAGAGAGCGATTGACTGCGCTGCGGGTCGCGGGTCCGATCCCGTACGGAACAAATATTTGTAAGGCCTATAGATACTTGTTCCTCATGTGGCTGTTTGTGTATGTGTTCTTAAATGTTTGTAAACGCATCCATACAGAAAAAATCCTAGTATGGGGCCAAAACATTTTTTAAAGAAAACAAACTATTAATTAGTTTTTACTCACGGTTGACATCAATGGATATGTTTTCTGAGACGGGAGCTATAAGCGGATCTGTTACAGCCTGTAAACAAAATACATCAGCGTTATTATTGTCCTAAACCTCCTTTTTTTAAAGTCGGTTAAAAAAAATTAGTTTATTGACACAAAAACCTCAAGTATAAAGCACTAGCTGTTCCTCGCGGTTTCACCCACGCTGCTCAGCACCTGTTGGTCGTAGCGTGATGTTATATAGCCTATAGCCTTTCTCAAGAAATGGACTATCCAACACTGAAAGAATTTTCTAATTCCAACCAGTAGTTCCTGAGATTAGCGCGTTCAAACAAACAAACAAACAAACTCTTCAGCTTTATAATATTAGTATAGATAAATAAGTTCCATTAAAAAAAAACTTGCATAGGCCTTACCTGGCAAATTATATCAGTGCCGTAGTCTGACCTCTGTAATCTGAAGGAGACGGTAGCCCTTGCTTCGGAGTTGGCGAGGAGTGCGTGGGACTTCCACCAGGACACGCGTGCTGTTGGACGACCTGGACAGAGAAAATGATGGCTTAACATTTAGTGCTTAAGAGTTAAAGTCCTCCCGCGATCAAGACGCTTGCAACGGTGTCGAAATGTATAAATATATAATATCAAATAACGGCGTTTTGTGTAAGATGGGCTTTTAAGAAGGAACCACCGAACCACATATGTTTGAGTGGACCTGCCAATCAGTGCAGTCAGTGCACGTCAGTCAAGCATAGTTCGGCTCATAACTGAAGGAGCTCAACAACACGACGAACAATTCCAAAAAGAACTTTATCGTATAGTCCAATCAAATTAAAATCAAAATTATTTATTTCAATTAGACCATTAGGGGCCAAAACCTACCAAAAGGGCCTGTGCCCTTTGAATGTCAAAAAAAAATCAAAATGTTAAAGCTACAGTCTCGATCACAAGATATAATAACTTGTGAAAGTACTGTAGTTGCCCATTCGAAAGCGTTGATCTCTATAGAGAAGAATTGGCAACAAACTCCATGGACACTCTTTTAAATTAGAATATTATTACAAAATAGTATTAACATCATTCGTGTTGAGATTATACAAATATGTGAGTACGATGTAGAAAGACGTGCAGAGTAAGGGCGTCCAGAGTAAAAACAAAATTAAATATAAAAACTTAATAAGTTAAAAATGAACCGTGGCAGCTAAAAGATGACCAGTCCCAACTGACAGCGCCAACTAAAGTCCTTTTAGCTATTTTTATGGCTCTGACTCATCATCTGCCTAGCCTTTTCCCAACTATGTAGGGGCCAGTCTTACCGGATGCAGCTGAATAGCAGTATTTTACATGACATTACATGGAGCGACTGCCTATCTGACCACCACAACCCAGTTAGTGCTGGCTTATGCGATACCCCTTGGTAAGACTAGCTGTCAGACTTTCGGAACACTGACTACCTGTAACGACTGTCAAAGATCTACAAATGACAGTCGGGACCAACGGTTTAACGTACTTTTCGAGGCACGGAGGAAACTCGGTATGTAACGGGTGGTCACCCATCCACAGACCAACCTGCCTAGGTTGGTCTGTGGATGGGTGACCACCGCAGCTTAACCTAAAGATCGATCCGAGCGGCTTCTATTATTTAGCCACAAGCTCCTCTCTCTCTCCTCTCTTTTATGGCTGTGACTGTACCTCGACAGCACAAATATTAAAAAAAAACTTTCCTCAAAGGACTTCCTTTAACCCAAAAAGTACAACCACAAAATTCGAAATACACGACTTTTTACCTTGTCATGTCGAAAACCAGCGAAAATAATTTCCATGAGCGAGCACGTATAAAATAATTTTCCTCTTTCCGACAAAAGCTCCTGGCAACACCATCTCCCTGCTTATTCCTCTTTAAGCTAACAAAAACCCATTCACAACCAAAAAGTTTTCAAAAAACCGGCCATTTTGGACCCACATAATTACTGGCCGTGTACAAAAGGCCAGACATATAATTGTATACTTTACATTGTGAGCGGTGAATGGCTTGAGTGAATAAAAAAATCGTGTAAAACAATGGCATCGGTGTACCCCAGTGTACCCATGTCAAGTAAGGGTGCGACGTGTGGTACAAGTCAGAAGTGATAGCGGGTTGTTTTTTTTTTGTTTTTAATAAATATGGTTTTCGATGCCTATATGTGGACAAGTCCGTCTGGCACTTAGGTAGCTCGGAAATCCATTTATTACTGTTTTCTAGCCGAGCCACGAGTGCAGTCTTCAGTGTTCGGTGCTAGCGTTCGACGATGGGTATGATCCCGTTGAGTTACACCATTTTGTGTTACACTGTTACCCATTGGAAAAAGAATTACCGACCTAGTGCACCCATTATGAAACGGCACCCAGAATTGTTTAAAAAATTCGTAGAATCCAGTCTTACCAATGGGTAACGTCTTTTTGTCTTATTTTGTAGGTCAGATATATATTAAACTAGCTTTTGCCCGCGGCTTCGCTCGCGTTAAATTCGGGGTAACACAGTTCCCCTTGCGCCTTATTGATTTGTAATAGCAACGCTAACTTTTCCCTTTTCTTCCCTCTTTCTCCCTCACATCCCACTATTTTCAAAAAAAAAGTTGCCTATGTCCGTCTCCTGGTTCCCAACTATCTCTGTACCAAAATTCATCAAAATCGGTTAAAATATTAAAGCGCTCACTTTCGCTTTTATCCTTACTTGTAATTAACTTAATTACTTACTTATTATAAAAGCGAAAGTGAGTTTGTTTGTTTGTTTGTTACCTCTTCACGTTTTAATGGCTGAACCGATTTTGATGAGTTTATAGTATATATACGAATATGAATATGATATGAATTTATAGAATATATAGTAAGGATAAAGGCTAAAATATTGATGATATGAATTATTCAAACATTTTCTTTTAAACATTTCAATTGCATTCAGTTGTTATATTTTGTTTACCCGCTACCGCCTCTAACTCACACCACAAGTAAATCGTGTGCGTGAATCGGACATTTTTCGTGAAAACGGAACACCCTCTGACGGCGGCTGATACAGGGTGCTGCAGTCTTGTGCCGGCACCACACTTTGTTCAAGCCATTTGCTAGTTTTTACGACATGATTTCGTGTTAAAATGTTTTCGTTAAAAACCGTGGCAAATTCTCGGGTTTTCAGCAACAGAAAATGATCAAAAGTAGTTGTAGTAACGGAGTGCTTTCGAAGTTTAGACAAGAGTAATTTGCTTTAAATTTCTTTTAAGGATAATAATATATGGATATTTTCTTCCACTTTCAACTGAAATAATAATAAGCCCCATTTATATTGTATCTGTATAAGTATATAATTATGTTTTCAAAAACAAATAGCTTCAATTTTTTTTTTTGTAACCTGTACCAATATTTTCGGATATAACCCAAAGGTTGATTGGTAGAAAATGCCTTATGGTATTAACTCCGCCTATGTACCACTATTGTACATGAAATTTATATAAATAAATAAGGTTTTTGGTCACTCATGTTATCCAATAAATCTTTAGTTTGATAATGCCCTTATGCAAAACATTATTGAAATTTGAACAGGTAGGCATCTACCTGTTCAAATTTCAATTTTTTTCCAGACTAACATCTACCTCAGTGCCAAATTTCATCAAGATAAAAGAAGCAGTTTTGACGTGAAAGAGTAACAAACATCTATAAATCCATCCTCACAAACATTCGCATTTATAATATTACTAGCTTTTGCCCGCGGCTTCGCTCGCGTTAAATTCGTTATAACACAGTACCTGCTACCGGCAGTTTTTGCTCTTGCGCCTTATTGATTTGTAATAGCAACGCTAAGTTTTTCCTTTTCATCCCTTTTTCTCCCTCATATCTCATTTTTTTTAAATGGCCTATGTCCGTCTCCAGGGTCCCAAATATCTCTGTGCCAAAATTGGGCGTGTAGGCGTAACAAACATACTCACTTTCGCTTTTATAATATTAGTAAGGATAGTAGGGTGTTCGAATTCTTCAACTGTTTGACCACTGATATTGTCCTTCATCTATGCTCCCAACGTTATGTTTAAAAGAATCCAGAAGTCCACGCAAAAGACAACGGAGCCAGTATTACAGTGCCTGGTATAGACTTTTTTTTTTTCGGGTTGGAAATCATCCAATGACTTTCAAATTCAATCATCCATGTCAGACTTGTACTGACTAAAACCCACCCATGTTTCTTCTTTTGACCTTTACGTTCCGAGGCCGCGGTATCTCTTTCGAACAACCCGCAACCCCGGCAGGCGGAGGCTCTGACAAGCCCCTCTGCTTTGCTGACTCTCTTTGAGGCGCGCGTGATACACGAACGCGCCGTCGACACGGCCTGTCGTCAATCGACGGACGGACGGTGAACTACCTACTGGTACAGACTTAGCTGGTATTTGTAGACAGGTAATCGATGTGAGTGCGCTCTTCCACGTATGTTCTAGGAACAAGGAAACGTAAGTTTGTCCGATATTTCTGAACATTCATTATTGTTATGGACCAATACAGCGAAGTGAATAGCTCCAAGAGATAGAAGATAGTGTAAACCGGAGATATAAATAAATAAAAAACAAATAAATATCTTGGGACAACTTACACACGGCTATCTGATCCCAAGCTAAGCAGAGCTTCTGTTATGGTAACCAGACAACTGATATACATACTTATATAATTTATAAATACATACATATTATAGATAAATCACACCCAGACACAGAACAAACAATCATGCTCATCACACA
Organism: Ochropleura leucogaster; assembly: GCA_958449745.1. Taxonomy (NCBI): domain Eukaryota; kingdom Metazoa; phylum Arthropoda; class Insecta; order Lepidoptera; family Noctuidae; genus Ochropleura; species Ochropleura leucogaster. The sequence continues at coordinate 4,175,877 of OY288226.1, forward strand.
AAGTTTGTTCTGGGTGGGAATCGAACCCACGACCTCCGGCTCAGCAGTCAGGGCCACTGACCACTAGACCAACAGGCCCGTCAAATATCTATAGTAAAGTATCTGGTAACGAATGCCAACAAAACATAGGATTAAGAACAGGCTGGCAAAAAACTTAAAAAAAATCGCCTAACTACTTTTAGCTACAAAATTGTTGTAGTGACGGACAACTTTTTTTTTTTTTCAAATTGGATCAAATTGACTTCTCCCGCTCTGGGCGGAGTGGAAAGGGAGTGTTGAGACTTGTACTCACTAAACCCCATTCAGCCAGACCCGAAACAACTATCTGTAGGTCATACAAATATTTATTCCGTGCGGGGATCGAACCCGTGACACGCAGCGCAGCAAGTCAATCGCTCAACCAGTTTTTTTTTTAAAAACGTGGCGCCACACTAGGTTTCCTCCTGTATTGTGGGTGCGTTTACAAACATTTAAACTCACAAACACAAACAGCCAGACCCGAAAACAACTAGAATAGAATAGAATATATTTATTCAAAGTTCAAACAATTGGCAATATAAATACAATTTAAATCCTAGAAATAATGTTGGTATAACAAAATTTCGATGCCTGTACTAGGTTAAGTTAAACCTGTATCACAGGCGGTATTTTCTAATAATTAGTGTTAGGATAGTAAATTCCTTAACAAAATTTAGATAACATTAGTGAAAAAGGTTAACTTAGTATGGGTTACAATAAGATATATATTTTTAAACCTATTATAAGATACGAACAAAAAAAATAACATTTATAAGATTTCCAAGAAAAAGTATAAATACAATATAAGGAAAAACCAAGTAGCACTAAATATTTGTAAATTTATATTAGTTCTGGTGCTGAGGTAGCTCTTTTAAAACGCAGCTGGGGCTTTACAAATATCGTGGTGTTTGACAGCACGCGAATGGCACGCGAGAAATTGAAAAAGTAAAAAAGGTTTATTTTTACGAAATATTGGGCGAGGAAACAGTGTGTTTTGATAGATGATAGCTGAGTGAGAAATTGTATGATAGTAGTCTGTTATCTTACTAATATTATAAATGCGAATGTTTGTGAGGATGGATGGATGTATGATGTATGGATGTTTGTTTCTCTTTCAAGTCAAAATTTGGCTCAGAGGTAGATTATAGTCTGGAATAACACATATGATATATTTTTTCGATATCACGCGGGTGAAGCCGCGGACGCCAGCTAGTACTCTATAAGAATGCACTTGCAAAAGAATTCACTCTAGCAAAGTCAAGATTTTTATTTTGCTGATGTTAATGGTATCAGAGACAACCAAAACGGGGTGCGCATGAAAGTTAGGCGCGTCGCCCACACGACCAACAGTCGAGGCGCAGTCGAGGCGCGGGCACACGACATTTGTAAAGAAAATCTCGTTGCGGCGTGCCTCTTATGTGCCTGCAACTCAACTGCACATAAACTATTGATCTAGTGGGCGACGCGCCTAATGCGCCCGCGCCTCGACTGTTGGTCGTGTGGGCGACGCGACTTAGAATTAAAAGCCGAAAAAGCGATAGAGTCTTCAAATAAATGGTGACAACCTCACTCTAACAATCACTACTCGTTCAACCTCCCCTAACAAAAATAACTTACACAAAGAGAACTACCTTAATAACTTCTCTAACAAACCTATAACCGCATTACTGTAATACATAAATAATACCTAATATTCCCTTAAATAGCGCTCTGCTTACCTTCGCCGCATCACCCTTATAGGGTTGTCTAACACACATTGCATGTTCCCACTGAGTTAGAATAAACTTAAATTCAAAACACACCCCTGACATGTGCGTGTAAAGCTTCGGCCGCAACCTCAATCGATGCGACCGAGTTATACGCGCGTGTGTCATGTGTCTCTTTTACGACATATCGTGGTATTGTTTTGTTATATATGCATCATCCCTCGTGACTTTAATTCATTTAACTTTTTATTAAAAAAACACCTTTTTTAAATTGAAATTTATGATAGTATTCTGACCGTTTTTGGCTACGGCGGCGGCTATCTCAGCGGAGATTAGCCATCTGCACGGGAAGTATTTAGCCGCGATCAACCGATCGCTCCCGATCGACTGGTTGGCCATCCCTGATTTATAAGTTCATGTTCGTTAATAGTTTACAAGAATAAACAAACTACTTCGTCAATGTATCGTCGCGTTTGTGCTTTTTAACATGTGCTTTTTAACTGACTATGAAAAGGAGAAGGTTATCATCAACCCGTCGTTTTTTAGGTTTCCGCACCTCAAAAATAAATAACGGAACCCTTATTCGATCACTTTGTTGTCCGTCTGTCAAGACCTTTTATCTCGGAAACACGTGGAGATATCAGGTTGAAATTAAAACCATATACTCAACAATGTGGTCCTTTTGTGCTATGAAAAAATCAACCCTTTACGAAATCAAAAGTTTACGTCGCAAGTAAGTAACCCTCAGTGCGCGAGTCTGACAAGCTCTTTGCTGTTGTTTTTTATCGTAACCGGAAAAATAAAAAGAAAACAGTCTTTGCAAACTGTAATGTGCTAAAATTGTTTCATTTTTTTTATATTTTGTCCCATTGGCTAAAGTTCTCATCATCATAAATTGTTATCAGTTTGAATTCGCATGTCATTTGTTTCCCTCACACAAGCATAATCTTTGCAATTTCTTGCACCGCATTCTGCCGCAAGACGCGCCGCTCGAACGTGCAGATCGTGGCCTAGTGATTAGTCAGGGTTGTCTAACACACGTTGCATGTTCCCATTGCGTCAGAATAAACTGTTGTTCACAACACACCCCTGACATGTTAAGCGTGTAATGCGTAATTTAGAGGGGTGAAATTGAGGTAAAAAATGTTAAGGTTGTGTTGGGGAGGAAAAGGGAGTGAACGGAGGAAAATGTTGGTAATGGTGTTATTGCGATCTTAGAGGAGTTGCTAAAGTTGTCTTTTTAGATATAACAGAGGGGATAAGGATAACAAACAGTTAATTAAATTAATTTAATTTGAGTTGAAGACGTCGAGTGGTTTCTAAGAAAGAGCCCGGCTTTTAAGTTATATTTTTTTTGCCAAAAATGTGACCGACTTCAAAAAACACTTAATACACGGAAAATATATTTACTTCCGGAAGTCGGCGACTTTTTTTTATTCATAGATTTTTCACCACTGACTTCGCTCCGCTTTTTTGGAAAAAAAGTTATTGTCAATAAGTACACCAATTATTGTCGAGTATTTAGTTTTCATTACTACTAAGAGATTTAGCATATCGTCCATTCACATTTTAAGAAAAAATATGTATTACAGAAAACTCATAATCACAGAAGCAATATAGATAAAATTCATATTCTTTGAAAGTATATCTAATCTACCCTTTCCATTACAAAATAATTTTGAAAAAAGCCTTAATCGACAAAGAAATCGCGTTACAAACATACAAAAGTAAAATTGAGAACCTTCTTCTTTTTTAAAGGCGGTCTGAATTTTAGTTAATTGTCTTTTCTAGATACACATCACAAAAAGAAAGTGGTGGAATACATAACCTCCTGACTTTTTTAGTCGGGTTGCGTAATCTTTCAATTTTCTTTGTAATCTCTACGAGATTTATCAACAGATTTTCTGATCAAAGAAATTGCTTCGAAATCTGACGAGATTTTTGTTTTGGGGTGGGAAATCACCGAATAACTTTTCCCGCTCTGGGCGGAGCGGGAGGGAATGTCAGACTTGTACTGACTAAAACCCACACATATTCCTTCTATTGCCTTTTCCTCTGAGGCGCGCGTGAAACACTAACGCGCCGACAACACGGCCTATCGTCAATAGACGGACGGACGGTGAGCTATCCATTGATCACCGTCCACAAGCCCACAGGCCGGGGTGTCTCCCGCGGGTTCAAATTAGGTAGAATTCTCTTACCTCCAACGGCGATACATGTAAGATTGACTTCAGTTCCTTCGTCGTAAGGACCCAGGATACCGTTTCGGATCTCGTTGCTCTCATGGTTCAGGATTATCAGCCGTTCTGGAGGTACTGGAAAATATATACGTGTTAGAATTTGAAGTACGCAACAAAAAGACTACGGAAAAATCACATTACACAGGTTCCTAAAAACAAAACTGATCCTACTAATATTATAAAAGCGAAAGTGAGTTTGTTTGTAACGTCTTCACGCCTTAATAGCTAAACCGATTTTGATGAATTTTGGTACAGATTCGTGCGGAAATCCAACCCACGAGACGCAGCGCAGCAGCCGATCACTCAGCCACTGCGCCAAGCGTGCCGTAAAAGTTGAAATGTTTGTGAGTGGGTTAAAGTTTTGTTTTATATGAATCCTACTATTTTTGATACTTGCAACCATAAAACCAAAATGGCAGTAAAGCAGCTAAATAGCATCTTTCAAAAGAAAAGTCGAAACTAGTCTACTGTAACTACCTTAATAATGATTATGTTCCTCTGTCCATTTCAGTCTAGGGTAAATCCTTACCAATGACATACTTAGGTCTACTTAAGATCACTAATGTCTCTTTTTCCTAAAACCTATTACCCAACTAATCCTTATCCTTACTAATATTATAAAAGCGAAAGTAAGTTTGTTTGTTTGTTACCTCTTCACGCTTTAATAGCTAAATCGATTTTGATGAATTTTGGTACAGAGATAGTTGGGAACAAGGAGACGGACATAGGCTAATTTTTATTAAAAAAAAAGTGGGAGATGCGGGAGAAAGAGGGAAGAAAAGGGAAAACTTAGCGTTGCAATTACAAATCAATAAGGCGCAAGGGGAACTGTATTACCCCAAATTTAACGCCGGCGAAGCCGCAGGCGAAAGCTAGTGCCTAAATAAAAGTACTCTTTAACTTTGTAGGGCACTAGTTGTTGACCGAGGGTTAAGCCTCTCGAAATTATTCCTCAGTCCTCTTCTAAAGAGGCAACCCTTATCACTTAGGGGTATGAAAAATAGATTATGAAAGATTCTCAGACGTGCCGAATATATGTACACACGATAACACGTCAACCTATTCTAAACTATTATAACCTGATCTCTCTACTAAGGATAGCACACCATAGCAGAGATCAGGTTAAAATGGTATTTGTACAATTTAAATTTCATTAAAATCAGTCAAGCTATTTCGGAGGAGTGTATCAACTAAAAGAGTGATACGAGAATTTTGTTTGCAAAAGAATTTAGGAAGATTATTGTCTGCTAACAATTGCAGGGGTTATTTATTTTTGCACAAAATACTAATCTTTCTGACATTAAGAAAATTATAAAGTCTAAGCAACCTCCTTATAACATTAATTATCTGACAGTAAAAGTTTCATTTAACTCAATCCAGCTGTTTTGGAGGTAATACAGAACAAACGGGAATAAAATCAGTACCGTTAAAAATAAGTACCGTATTTTATACTTTCACTAGCTATGCCCAGCAGTTTCACCCGCTGCTCACTTAGGGGTATCAAAAATAGATGTTGGTCGATTCTCAGACCTACCCGATATGTACACAAAGTTTCGTTTGAATCGGTCCAGCCGTTTCGGAGGAGTATGGGAACGAAAACTGTGACACGAGAATTTTATATATTAGAGACTAGCTTTTGCCCGCGACTTCGTACGCGTGGATTAATAGTTCCCGTTCCCGGGGGATTTCCGGGATGAAAACTATCCTATGTCCTTTCTCGGGTCCCAGACTATATCTGTACCAAATTTCATTAAAATCGGTTCAGTGGCTTACCCCCGAATACTGAAACGTCACTCAAAATTTAAGTCCCACTTAAGTTTAACAGAGACTCAGAAGTGACGTTTGACCATACAAAATCTAAAGTTTAAGAGCTGCTCAAATGTTAAGCAGCCCTCACATTTTGAGTGACGTTTCAGTATTCGGGGGTTAGGCGTGAAGAAGAGACAGACAGACAGAGTTACTTTCGCATTTATAATATTAGTTTAGAAGTTTAGATAATGCATTCAGTAAACAGCTGTTGTTTTGAAATTACAAACAAACACTTTAATTGCATTTATGTGTAAAGATAGATTTCTTTAAATGTGGCCTGATGTTAGTGATGATAAAGGATATTAAGTTCTAATCTTGGTGTCATTTAGATTCAAATCAGATTAAATCAAAATATTTTTATTTCATAATAGGCCTACATGGGCACTTATAAAACGTCGGGAAAAGGTGCACGGTTTGGGTTGGTCGTTTCCAATGGAGAAGAACTACTCTTTTAAAATCATTTGGTTTTACAATGTGTTGTTACAGCGTTAGTACGTAAGTATAAGATGACAGCTTAGGCCCGACAATAAGTCATTGCCTACTTTATTAAACGTTAAATAAGATAGGAAGTTAACAAGAGTAACAAAAGCTAGCAACGTTTTTTATAAAAAAAAATAAAAACCGGCCAAGAGCGTGTCGGGCCACGCTCAGTGTAGGGTTCCGTAGTTTCCCGTCCGTCACAATAAGTGTTCCCAGTTATGAGGCCAACCGAAAAATTCGGTAATACCCGATCCAATGTAATAAGTACCTACAGCGCCATCTCTCGGGGAATTGGGTTACTAATTAATACAAAGACGTGCAATTTCGGTGGTAATTTTGGATTGTGAGCACCGATTTCAATAATTCTTTTTTTGTTTGAAAAAAGATATGTTCAGGATAGTAAAATATGTAAACAAAGTTACAAAAAATGCTTGCATATACGATTATACTACAAACTTAGTCCAGAAATTATTTTGTACAACTTTTTGTCTTTTTTGTACAAAAACTGTTGTGTCAATCAAGTTCAAAATAATTTTCATAGAAAGTCCTTATAAAGTGCTACATTTCAGATTTTTTTCATATTTTCTAAACTTAAGGTTCAAAAGTTAGAGGGGGGGGGGACACATTGTTTTTTACTTTTGGAGCGATTATTTCCGATATTAATGACATTATCAAAAAATGATCTTAGTAAACCCCTATTCATTTTGAAATACCTTTCCAACAATATATCACACGTTAGGGTAGAAATTAAAAAAAAAAACACTTCCCACTTTACATATAGGGTGGCTACCCTAATAAAACATTTTTTTCAAATTTTTATTTTACCACTTTGTCGGCGTGATTGATATACATATTGGTACCAAATTTCAGCTTTCTAGTGCTAACGGTCACAGAGATTAAGCGAGGACGGACGGACAGACAGACATGGCGAAACTATAAGGGTTCCTAGTTGACTACGGAACCCTAAAAAACAATACCTTGCCCCTCACTAGGAATTTCTCCTGTATCGTGGGTGGGTTTACTAACACTCAAACTTACATACACAAACATCCAGACCCGAAACAATCATTTGTAGGTCATACAAATGTTTGTTTCGTGCGGAAATCCAACCCACGACACGCAGCGCAGCAGCCGATCATACAGCCACTGCGCCAAGCGTTCCGTAAAAGTTGAAATGTTTGTAAATACACAGGAGAAATTTCTAGAGTGGGTCAAAGTTTTGATTTATATGAATCCTACTATTTTTGATAATTGCAACCATAAAACCATAATGGCAGTAAACCTTGCCCCTCACTAGGAATTTCTCCTGTAACGTGTATAGATAAATAAGATAACTTGAATACTTACTTAGTACAGTGAGGTTTAGCCGCGTGTTCTTGGTAGGCGATTTGATGAAATCAACTCGACATCTATACTGCCCACTGTCTTCAGGCCTGGAAAAGAGGTATTACAATATGAGTTTTCTAGAATAATACAAAGAACTAGCTGTGCTTAGCGGTTTCATCCGCTGCTCTGCTCCTTTTCTAGAGAATGGTATGAAAAATTGATGTAGGCCGAATCTCAGACCTACTTGATATGCACACAAATTTTTGTTGAAATCGGTCCAGCCATTTTGGAAGAGTATGGGAACGAAAACTGTGACACAAGAATTTTATATATTAGACTAGCTGTGCCCAGCGGTTTCACCCGCTGAGTTTTAGGGGTATGAAAAATAGATGTTAGCCGATTCTCAGACCTACCCGATATGTACACAAAATTTCGTTTAAATCGATCCAGCCTAGAAGATATAAAAATCACGGAGAAACAAATAAACCTTTTCAGCCGTCTTTAGATATTACACTTGTATGAAAAACTGATTAAAATAATCAAATATGATGAACATAGAAGACCCAAGCATTGGTCACCACGCTTGGTCAAGACGGGTTGGCGAATGCTAAGGCGCGTCGCCCACACGACCAACAGTCGAGGCGCAGTCGAGGCGCAGTCGAGGCGCGGGCGCGTTAGGCGCGTCGCCCACACGACATTTGTAAAGAAAATCTCGTTGCAGCGCGTGCGAAAATGTGCCTGCGCCTCGACTGTTGATCTTGTAAGCGACGCACCTAATGCGCGACGCGCCTCGACTGCTGGTCATGTGGGCGACGCGCCTAATATTATAAATGCGAATGTTTGTGAGATGGATGTTTGTTACTCTTTCATGTCAAAACGGCTGAACGGATCTTAACAAAGTTTGGCACAGAGGTAGATTATAGTCTGGAATAACACATAATACTTTTTTTCGATCATCATGCGGGCGAAGCTGCGGGCGCCACCAGTTAGTCCTTTCTATCCTTACTAATATTGTAAAAGCGAAAGTGAGTTTGTTTGTTTGTTACCTCTTCACGCTTTAATGGCTAAACCGATTTTAATGAATTTTGGTACAGAGATAGTTGGAAACCAGGAGACGGACATAGGTATTTTTTTTAGTGTGGAAGAAAAGGGAAACCTTAACGCAGCAGGTAGCAGGTACTGTGTTATACCGAATTTAACGCGAGCAAAGCCGCGGGCAAAAGCTAGTTATCTATAAGTATAAAATCAAAATCAAAATCAAAAGTCATTTATTCAAATTAGGCTGATAATCAGCACTTTTTGAACGTCAGATTACAAGAGACAGTCCCACAAAAACGCCCTGCCCTTCGCCACTTCCTAGTGTTTTAGCCTTAGTTTTAGTGTTATAGTTATCTATAAGTCTTTTTAATCTCGTTGCTTCCACACTATATACTAGTATATCTACGTTGTAAGTCATGGAGGTCCGTTTAATACATGCAGGTACCCCAATGGCATCCTTGGATGAGCCAGATGTATTTTAGTATCATCATAGGTTGAGGTCATTTTGATGGACTACGAAAGCCTGATATGAATAATTGATTAAAGTAAGGAACTAGTGGTGTAATAGCGATCGTTTTATCTATTTGCATGGAGATAATGTAGGTAGATATTAAGGCCTATTCAAACGTAAGCGGTATTCGGAGCGTTGGAGGAGCTCGTGGCTAAATAATAGCAGCCGCTCGGGTCGATCTTTAGGTTAAGCCGTGCTTGCCTAGGTTGGTCTGTGGATGGGTGACCACCCGTTACATACCGAGTTTCCTCCGTGCCTCGGAAAGCACGTTAAGATGTTGGTCCCGGCTATCATTTGTAGATCTTTGACAGTCGTTACAGGTAGTCAGTGTCCCGAAAGTCTGACAACCAGTCTTACCAAGGGGTATCGTATTACCCAGTACTAACTGGGTTGTGGAGGTCAGATAGGCAGTCGCTCCATGTAAAATACTGATATTCAGCTGCATCCGGTTAGACTGGAAGCCGACCCCAACATAGTTGGGAAAAGGCTAGGCAGATGATGATGAAACGTAAGCGGTATTCGCTGCCGCTGTGGGTAGAGGTACATACCGCGCGGGTTTCGCTCAGGTATTTAGTATCAAGTACCGCGGCTAGAGCGACCTGAGCGATATTCGCTGCCGCTGTGGGTAGAGGTACATACCACGCGGGTTTCGCTTACGTATTTAGTATCAAGTACCGCGATTTTCTCTACCGCAGACGGTAGCGAATACCGCATAGGTCTGAATAGCTACCGCGCGTAATTCTACCCACAAGGATAGCGAAATCCACTTTGGTGTGAACAGTAATATTACCGCATACCCACTGGGTTTTCTCTGACGCAGACGGTAGCGAATACCGCTTAGGTCAGAATAGGCCTTTATGCGATATTATTTTCGAAGTGTAAAATCGGCCACGTAGTCTTTTATTTTATTAGTTAAAACGTTGCCCCACACTAGGACTTTCTCCTGTTTCGTGGGTGCGTTTACAAACATTTAAACTCACATACACAAACAGCCAGACCCGGAACAACTATGTATCTGCAGGTCATACAAATAATTGTTCCTAGCGATGAAGATGGCCGGGCGTTTTAGGGAGAGAACCTCAAACCAACCACGCGCCTCAAAGAGATGTCAGCAAAGCACAGGGGCCTGCCAGGGCCTCCGCCTGCCGGGGTTGCGGGTTATTCGAAAGAGATACCGCGGCCCCGGAGCGTAAACGGCAAAAGAAGGAACATGGGTGGGTTTTAGTCAGTACAAGTCTGACTCTTACCTCGGCCAGAGCGGGGGAATTTTTTATCCGCAAAAAAGGAGTGAAACAGAGTGGCAAAGTTTTTATGGAAGAAAGTGATTCCTTAACCAGATTGATTTGACATTTTGCATAAACATCATCATCATGGAATTAATGAACTGTATAACATCAGCAGTGCAGCGGGCGAAACCGCCAGGCACAACTACACCAAAATAAACGAACATTCTTCTTTTGTTTTTACATGAATAAATTCTAGAATGTAAGTTACAAATTATCTCTAAACCATTTTGTCCATTCCCAGTCTAATTAACACTCCATATTTTACATTATATCACAAAAATGTCTTGCTTTACTCTTTAAAAAGCTTACAGAATACCTGAAGTAAAAATAAAAGAAAAATAACTAGTGCTTTCCTTCTATCCGCTATCCGGTAATATATTTTCTCGTAGCCAAGTCGACGAGTGGCCGATATATCTCACCTGCTTAGCCCCCAAGGCGAACGGTAATGTAATCAACGGTATTAGAAGATGCATTTGTCTTTAGTGGGAACAAATTGGCTTCTTTAGTATTGGCAAGGATATATATATAAAGTCGGTAAATGCAGTAGTGAAATGTATTGTTGGCGAATTTGTACGAATTTATTCTTAACCATCATCAAATAACTTCTCCCACTCTGGGCGGAGTAGGGAAGAATGTCACTTTTACAGACTGAAACCTATCCATGTTCCTTCTTTTGCCCTGTATGTTTTGGGGACGAGGTATCTCTTAAGAATAGGCGGTGGCCCTGGCAGGCCCCTCTGTTTTGCTGACATCTCTTTGAGATGCGTGTGGAACACGAACGTGACCCGTCACTAGACGGGTGGATGGTGAGCTAAAATCTAACCTTTGTTTAAAAGCATACTATTCAATTAATTTAGACGATAAGCATAGTTGGTCACTGTGTTGAACTCAAGACGATTATTATAAAAAAAAATTTCTCTTCATGTTCTTTCGCCAAATTAGCTTATTGATATGTTACATGTCTTCGTCATGTAATTTTATATTTTTACTTTTTTTTTCTTTATTTACTTGTTTCATTTTGTGTGTTTTTATTTATTGACATGTGGTTAACTAGTGACCTCGAGCATTGACTGAATATATATATATTTTTTTTGGTTACTTTTATTGGTAAATCATTTTTATGCTTAGCTTATTTCTTTTGCACTATGGTCCTAGTTTATCACCTGATACTTCTTCACTGCACATGTAAGCGGGCACACCCGTTAGACTGGTGAATTTATTATTTAGACTTGGGTAATTTTATTTTTTTATTTTTATATATAATTTGGTGTTTGCTAGCTGACAAGTGACAATTAATGAATTATTTTTTATTTTTTTTCTTTATATTTTCTTGTGATAAACGGAATTGTATAAAATCTGGTTCTTCTAACCTGACAGACAGATGTGTTGCTGGGGAGTTTGTTCCGCCACTTCTTCTTCCCAGCTAAAACACTAGAAAGTGGCGAAGGGCAGGGCGTTTTTGTGGGACTGTCTCTTGTAATCTGACGTTCAAAAAGTGCTGATTATCAGCCTAATTTGAATAAATGACTTTTGATTTGATTTTGATTTTGCTACCTATTTCTCACCGTCAGTGGCTGGGAGTCGTCTCGCAACATATTATAACGGTGAGGGAAAATATTGTGAGGAATCCAGCCGGTCTTTGAGTCAAAATAAATGGCTGGTGTGGTGAATGCAAATGTCGCACACCAAAACTGTAACAAAACGGTTACTTCGTCTACTGAAAAATCATCTTCAGTAATAGAAGAAAACGTTTTACTGTTTTTAGTGAAATGCTGAATATTTATTTTTTTTAGATCATAAATAGGTTGTATAATGACATAATTGTGAATGATCACCGAGCATTCGTTATTTTGTTTATTGTTGGGTTGATAGATGTTATATGACGGCATGGCGTAGTGACTGACCGGCTGGCTGCTGCGCTGCGTGTCACAGGTTCGTTATCCGCACGGCACAGCACAATATTTGTATGGTTGTTTTTGCGGGTCTAGCTTTTCGTGTTACGATACAGAAGAAAACCAAGCAAGTGCGAGTCGGACGCGCACAGAGGGTTCCGTACAAAACTTGGGACATAAACGACCATATCTTTTGACTGTGTAGACTTAGAGGGTTGATTTTTTCATAGCTCTAAGGAACCATAGACTTGAGTATATGGTTTGATAATTTCAACTCGATACCTCGACACTTTCGCTAGTTAAAGTACAGAAAGACTGACAACAAAGTGATCCTTAAGGTTTCCGTTTTTCCTTTTGAGGTACAGAACCCTATAAAGAAAAACAAAGAACTAGATTTACTAGAAATTTCAAACGATTTTTTTTTAAAACGTTGCCCCACACTAGGAATTCCTCCTGTATCGTGGGCGCATTTACAAACATTTAAATTCACATACACAAAACAACCAGACCCGGAACAACTACCAGTAGGCCATACAAATATTTGCTCCGTGCGGGTATCGAACCCGCAACACGCAGCGCAGCAACCGATCGCTCAGCCACTGCGCCAACCGTGTCATCGAATATTCCCAGTTGATACAGAAAGGATACCGGAAACCCTGACAATTTAACCGATTTATTACGTAAACATCTCTAAGCAATTAAAATACTGCCTCATATTTCCCTATACACAAATATTTGTTCCGCTTCACGAAACGTGATACTTAACCAATCAGTAATTTAATCGAATCAATCATGTAGGAATTTTCCACATATTTGGTGAATCGTAAACAACAAGTTATGCCTGGACCACGACCTCGAGGACTACGCTACGTGCGGCAAGTTGAACGCGCGTTTTTTTTAATTTTATGTATTGAACTAAAAAAAAGTACATACATTATTTAAATGACACTGAACCCCATACTAAGATACCCTGTGTCGTGAGTCGATCGCTCAGCCACTGCGCCAACCGTGTCGTGAATTCCCAAAAGTCAATTTTGGCAGGCTAAGCAGCTTCTTTCATTTGATTTTCCCGTCTTCTTGTGTGTTACACGCGGGTCGCTTGAGCTTGTATCTTGTGGCCAAGGGGTAAGACACACGAGCGAGAAATCCCGTACATTAAACCCTATAAACTGTATAAGGATTCGTAACTAATTGAATCGGAATTTGATATTTTATATAACAAACGATATTAAGTGTTTTAGAAACGTGGATTATATTGACCACTCAAATGAGTTAATATTTTTCTTAAGAACATATAAAATTGATATCTTGCTAATTTCTGAAACACATTTCACTTCCAAGAGCTTTTTCAAAATTCCGAATTATACGATATACCATACAATGCATCCGGATGGTAAAGCACATGGTGGTTCTGCCGTCCTAATCAAATCAAACATCAGACATCATCAATCTGAAACATACTGCAAGGACCACCTCCAAGCAACGAGCGTAGTTGTGTTTGATTGGATAAGTGATATCACAATATCGGCCCTATATTGTCCACCGAGACACACTATTAAAGAGGAACAGTTCAATGACTACTTCAAAACCCTTGGAAAGCGTTTCATAGCGGCTGGTGACTATAACGCCAAACATACCTTCTGGGGATCCAGACTAACCTTACCAAGAGGTCGCGAACTGCTCAAATGCGTACAAGCGGGGAACCTTATAGTAACTTCTACAGGACAACCAACATACTGGCCTTCTGATGAAGGAAAAATTCCAGATATTATAGATTTTTGCATATCCAAAGGTATATCGAAAAACAACATCTCTTGTCATAGCTGCTGGGACTTATCCTCAGACCATTCACCTATTCTTTTGGAATTGGGAACGCAAGTCATAGAAACTGTTAAAAAATGTACATTACACAACAAACAAACGAACTGGCCCCTATTTCGTGCTCTGATTGATAATTCATTTGAAGAATCTACGACACTACAAACAGAATCCGACATTATCAATTCAATTAATTTTTTCACTACCAGCATCCAAAGTGCAGCATGGAATTCGACCCCAATAACTCAAAAGAAGTATGCTGACCAGCACATACCTTCAAGCATTCTCGATAAAATCAGTGAGAAAAGAGCCCTCCGCAAGCAATGGCAAAAAAACAGAAGTCCCGATACAAAAAAACTCTTAAACTTTAAAACAGTACAGCTAAAGCGTATTCTTGAGCAAGATAGAAACGCAGAGTTTCAGGCATACCTACAGAGTCTTGATGCCACCGCCGCTACTGACTACTCTCTTTGGAAAGCGACGAAAAAAATTAAGCGACCCACAACTGTTTCCTCACCAATTAGAAAACCGGACAATAGCTGGGCACGTAGTGACCAGGAAAAAGCAAACACATTTGCTGCTCACCTGACAAATGTCTTTAAACCCCACCCCTATGAAGGTCCACCAGAACACAAAAGAATGGTGTCGCTACATCTGGAAGCAATAAACTCTGATGAACCGATGCCAATGAGATTCACTACGAAAGAAGTCAGAAGAATAATACAAAAAGCCAATCCAAAGAAATCACCAGGATATGACCTAATTACTAACAAGATCCTCCAGGAATTGCCTGACTCTGGAATCAAAATACTCACAGCAATATATAATGCGATATCCAGACTTCAATTCATCCCACCACATTGGAAAACTGCACAAATAATAATGATATTAAAGCCGGGGAAACAACCGGAGGACCCTAAGTCATACCGACCGATTAGTCTTCTGCCCATCCTGTCGAAAATATACGAGTCATTATTGTTACTACGAATATTACCCTTAGTAGAACAACAAAGACTGATTCCTGATCATCAGTTTGGGTTTCGCAGAAAGCACTCTACTATTGACCAGATACACAGACTAATGAACGAAATAAACAGAACCTTCGAAGCCAAAAAGTACTGCGCCAGTGTCTTTCTTGATATATCCCAAGCATTCGACAGAGTATGGCATAAGGGGTTATTATTTAAAATAAAATCTCTCCTGCCCAACTATGCATACGAGATTTTGAAGTCTTTCTTAATGAACAGACACTTCTTTGTGCAATATGGTAATGCATTCTCAGGTCTTTATAGTATAAACGCAGGAGTCCCACAGGGTAGCGTACTAGGGCCGCTACTCTATCTTATATTCACCTCGGACTTGCCAACCTCAGACTGTATAACCACCGGAACATTCGCTGATGATACTGCAATCCTTGCTTCCCATAAGGACCCAACAGAGGCGACTAGAATCCTGCAAAACGGCCTAAACGAGATATCAGACTGGCTCAGAAAGTGGAGAATCAAAGCGAATGAAACCAATTCAGCCAATATTGCCTTCACCTTGAAAAGGGGTACCTGCCCGAGAGTAACGCTCAACAACCTTGAGATTCCTCAAACCGATCATATACGGTACTTGGGCTTACATCTAGATAAGCGACTCACGTGGAAAACTCACATATTCACCAAACGCAAACAACTGGGACTACAGATACGCAAACTCTACTGGTTAATAGGTCGGCGATCACAACTATCATTGACTAGCAAACTCCTCCTGTATAAGGCCATACTTAAACCTATCTGGACATACGGTATACAGTTATGGGGGACAGCCTCACATTCTAACATTGAAATCATACAAAGATTTCAGAACAAAATGCTAAGAATGATAACCAACGCACCCTGGTTTGTCACAAACGAACAATTACATCACGACCTACGAGTCAATACAGTCAAGCAGGAAATTCTACACCATACAAAATCTTATAAAAAACGAATTACCAACCATCCCAACCCCTTGGCGAAAGCACTGATGGAAGAAACCCGGACAAACCGTAGACTGAAACGGAAAACACCGCAGGATATACTTAAATCCTCATAATATAAAGTAGGATGTGACACTAAAGTCACATACCGAGCATGACCTCCACACACCAACAAACATACTACTTATTGTTCCAGCACGGTAACAGATTGTAGTAAACAAAGAAAACAAAAAAAAAAAAAAAAAATATACTGGAGAAAGTGTTTTTTCCTAGTAGTTAGTTGTTTGAGTAACATTTATTTTTATTTTTTTCTTTTTATAATAAGTGCCACAAAATTATAAAAACCTACGTACCTGTTTTAGTCCTAATAATGCTACATATGCACGTTTGTCGAAAAACATCGACATTCCGAAACAATTATATTCTACTAGCTTTCGCCCGCGGCTTCGCCCGCGGTTTCGCCCGCGTTAAATTTGGGGTAACACAGTTCTCCTTGCACCTTATTGATTTGTAATAGCAACGCTAAGTTTTCCCTTTTCTTCCCTTTTTCTCCCTCACATCCCACTTTTTTTTTTAATAAAAATTTGCCTATGTCCGTCTCCTGGTTCCCAACTATCTATGTACCAAAATTCATCACAATCGGTTTAGCCATTAAAGCGTGAAGAGGTAACAAACAAACAAACAAATAAACAAACAAACTCACTTTCGCTTTTATAATATTAGTAAGGATTGGTAAGGATTTATCGCCGTCAAATCAATACGATTGGCGACAAATATAGTTTTTTTATACAACAGTGGTTTTTTTTGCGATAACAACGTTGTTTAATTTCTTAAATATATCCACACTTTTGAAAAAAAATAATTTGAAGGTAATTTTGCTTGATTGTTAAGACATGATTTTATCATTCTCCTGTTCTTATTCCAAGTTATTTGGGGTCGCATATCTACTTCTTCAATACTCCTCAATTATTCGGCATTTCATTGGACATCCTCTTTTTTGTTATATCACACAGTCCATCCACCGTTTCTTTGGTCTTCCTCTTCTACTACTTATACCCATCACATTCACACACAAAACTTTCCTCACGACATTTTCCTCATTTCTCCGCATCATATGCCCATATCAAGTCATTAGTATGGATGAAAATACATGGTAGCTATCCATGTAATTTGTCAATTTAGTGAGGTCATTCTAATTTTAAAAAAAAGTAGGGATAAAATCTCTGTGCGTACCCAAAGTATCTAGCATAAAAGAATTAGATAGATTTTCCAAAATCAAATTGACATAGACTCATCATCTGCCTAGCCTTTTCCCAACTATGTTGGGGTCGGCTTCCAGTCTACCCGGATGCACCTGAATACCAGTATTTTACTTGGAGCGACTGCCTATCTGACCTCCACAACCCAGTTAATACTGGGTAATATGATACCCCTTGGTAAGACTGGTTGTCAGACTTTCGGGTCTGACTACTTGTAACGACTGTCAAAGATCTACAAATGACAGTCGGCACCAACGGCTTAACGTAATTTCCGACACACGGAGGAAACTCGGTATGTAACGGGTGGTCACCCATCCACAGACCAACCTAGGCAAGCGCGGATTAACCTAAAGATCGACCCTAGCGGCTGCTATTATTCAGCCACGACCTCCTCCAAATGGATATAGACTATAGACTATATTATAAGATTACCAGCATATTAAAAATCTAAACCCATAGACAAGCGTTTTATTTTCATAAACTATAATATTTTATTTGAAGCACACACTGTATTTTGCTGCCTTGTTGAGCCAGATTATGCCAATTTGAACTGTGTATGTAGCAAATCTAAGACTCATTTTCCTATGTTTCTCACAAGCATAACATAATATACATATTAAGTAGACAAATGTATGTCTGTGTTAACGCTCAAACATTTTTCAACAATCTGAAACCCAGCTATTCTCATAATAGGTAACATTATAGTAAACCATTACACAAGTCTACACTTTCTAGGCCAACAGGTCATTAGTCGGCCGCCATATTGCGCCGTTGTGTTCTAGCCTTAATTAATACCATGTTTTGGGCTATAAAGCTCGGTACATACGAGCGGAGTTATGTCCAACTGGGTTTTAGTTTATCTTCGTACTTTATAGTTTGTGTAATCTAGGATTAGTGATCGAGGGATCATAGTTTTAGTCTGAATGGAATTTTAAATGTTTTCGTAACAAGCAAAATGCTGTTTTAAAATCTAGATTTGTAGTTTGTACCTAAAGACTTGTACCCACGTATAGAGATGCCACGAATATTCGGCAATAGCAAATCTTGTAAAGAAAGACACGTTATTTTACTCAAAATAATGCATTTATTTCCAAATTACAACATTTTAGTAGTTAAAAGGAATCAGTGGTAAGTTGTGATAGATAAAAACGAGCTTTTAAGCATTTTTCAGCGCGAACGCAGCGAGAAAAACAGGTTGTGACTTGTCTTATTCCAGCTAACGCGCGCCCACCAAGCATGTACTTCGCGCCGAATATTCGGCGTTTCGGCCAACAGTGTTGCCGAATATTCGGTATTCGGCCAATTCATTATTCGTGGCATCTCTACCCACGTATAGGGGTATATATAAATTCAGGTTGTAAGCTAAGTGTGTGTCAAATTTCATCTAAATCATGCATCATGCTGAGTGGTGACCTACCTGTCGCAGTCAAGCTATTTTTTTTGTCCCACATATCTAATATATAAAATTTTCGTGTCACAGTATTCGTTGCAATACTCCTCCGAAACGGCTGGACCGATTTAAACGAAATTTTGTGTACATATCGGGTATGTCCGAGAATCGGCCAACATCTATTTTTCAGACCCCTAAATGAGCAGCGGTGAAACCGCTGGGCACAGCTAGTGTATTTGTAAATTCCTCAATCACGCAACATTTCGCATTTTTAACATTAGAAAGATTTGATTTTAGGAGCTCGCGCAGCGCAACAATAGCAGCCGCTCAGGTCGGGTTAGTCCCGCTATGGTATGGTCCCGGTATGGCACTCTCTTAAAATACCTATCAAAAAGTCCCGCTACGGTACCCATCTTTTAGATCTACGTTAGACAATAGAAGGTACAACTGAAAAGAAAAGTGTATCTATAAATAAATACTTTTAGGAGTGTATCAATAAAACGTCTGTTTGCGATATTAAATCAGTCTTTTATTAATTCAAAATATTTATAAAAAAATATCAAACAGTAAAACGAAATATTAATTGCAATGTAATTTTTAAAATAATCAACAATATTAATTACCAATAATCAACAATGAAAAAAATATAAAAATCCACATCTCAGAAAAGTATTACTGTAAATATTATAAACTACAAATAAAAACAACATCCAGACATAAATATTAGTTACAAATAATCAACATGGAGAAAAAGGCGCAAATTGTAAACATAAACTACAAAAAATAATCAACATCGAGAAAAAGTATTAAACATTTTAATAGGCTAAAAACAAAATTAAAATAAACTATTTTTTTAAATGTTCTGATCGAAATGTTGACTTTGATATGTTAATCAGAAAATCACCAATGGAGATAGCTTTATTTTCGTAACTTTTTGTTAGCTTTTGAATCTGGCGGTCGATTTCTATACTTGTTCTTTTTCTTGAATTTATAGGTGATCTTTTTAGTCGAAAGCTATAACAAAAATCATCAGTTATTTAAGTTAAGCTATATTTTTTTCAGTAACCGTCTGTAATAGAAGGCGACAACCAATAATATCTACCAAAATAAATAAAATCAAATCAATTTTGAAATTCTTCTATGTACTCGTATTATGTAAAAAAATATATATCTGCTTTTAAAAATATTATATCTGCTTAAAAATATTGTCTAAAAAATACAACTTACTTGGCTTGTTTTATATCAAAGTGACATGTGTCGTTGCCAATTGTTTGCAGAAACAATAATAAACTGGGATTTTTTCCAATAATTTTGTTGAATCTGCCATTCCATGATTCCGCCAAGTTAGTTGTTCTATGGCGTTCATTATGGCAACACCAAATGAGGTCTGGATATTCAAGCCACTGAGTGACAAAATAGTCATTGAATTTGGTCATAGCTTCATCGTCGAAACTGAAAAAAATACTTATTAAACGTTCGTACTTGTAAAGCAATGAAATTAACAGGTCCTTACTGATATTGTTGTTCTTTACTTTTTTGCCATATAATTAGAGTTAAGTACTCAAACATCATTTTGGAAAGTAACCAAGATATTATACCTATTTTCCATTATATGCAGCCAGCCGTCTTCAATATCTTGTTTTGGCAAAAACGCCAAGCCTATGCATTGCTTAACATAGTTCGAGGACTCTTCGTGTTCCATGAGATTTAAAGATTTCGCTTTTTTGATAACGTTCTTTTGAAAATGTACGTTACATCCATTTATTTTGATATCAGGAAAAATCTTCGCTGCTGCATTTATTACTCCTATTTCATAATCGAAGGTAAATTTCAATGGACGCCATTCAGGCAAAGTTTGTTTAATCAATTCGAAAACTTTTTCATAAGTTTTCCCTTCTTTGTTTTTTAACAGAATATAAAATAATGGTGCTACATTCGTGGATAACTCAGTGCTTCCCATGTCTCCATGAATGACATAAACTTGTTCGAATGGGTTTGGGCAGCCGTCGAAAGTGCCATCACCAAAGTAATGCGTTACACATTTTATATATTCCTTTACTTCTGTCGAGGAAAATATAATTATTCAATTACAGTCTTCATTACAATAATCAGCCAATACATACTTATTAAATTCTTCTGGTATTATAATATCTTCCACATTCTTAAATTGTGTTTTTGGTACGTTCAACGACTTATTTCGGTGTCTGTATAATACTGTTTTTAATTTTTTATAGTCAGGAACATTTCCTGTAAGGTGTAACCCTTTGTCTTTTAAGTTACCCATGTGTTTTTCGAAAATTTTCTGTACTGATCCGTAATTTGAATTTACTTCTTTTTTGTACTCACTTATAGCCATTTGAACTTCATTGTCTTCAAAATTTGGCACGCACTGATCACTGTGTTTATAATCTTTAATTATTGGTATTCTCAATAGTTATATATCCACTACATTTAATACTATTTCTCCTATTTACACAATGCCAAGTACTTGAATTTTTATTTTCTCTGCGTTTAATATATTTATGTCCGGCACGTAATAAAGTTTTTCCACCGCGTCGACTGTCAATAATTATTAAATTTACACCACGTGAACTACTTGACCCAGACATTGCAATAGATAAACTAACAAGCTATCCTAATTACTCATATCGCAAAAGTACAGCTGCAAATAGCAAACTAAACCCGGAATAATACTGTCTCTCTCTATTTTCATAAAAACAAAAGGGAAGAGCTAGATACGAATTCGAGGAAGGGCTCGTCTCTATTGTTTTACGAAAAAACCGGTTGGTCAGGTAACTACCTGAAGAGAAACGACAATTACCGAGCGTGATTTGTTTAAAAAATAGTATTAATAAATATTATCTTGCTTAACTATAATAGTTAAGGTGATTGCTCCAACTAGCCCGGGAAATTCAATTTTTTTTTATGTTTTTTGCAATTTGCAGGCCAACGATAAGTTGAATGTTGATTAAAATATGATTCGCGATTGTAAGACGTACGTAGTTACAGAACTATAATCATCAAAATCACCAATACAACCCTCAAAATTAATATAACAGCATTAATGATTTTTTCTGTTATTTTTCTGTTCGCGTTGTTCTATTAATTTTGAGGGTTGTATTGGTTATTTTGATGATTATAGTTCTGTAACTACGTACGTCTTACAACCGCGAATCATATTTTAATCAATATACAACCTAGCACTGGCCTGCAAATTGCAAAAAACACGAAAAAAAATTGAATTTCGCGCGCTAGTTGGAGCTTCCCCCTTAAGAAAAGATATTTTTTATTAATACTATTTTTTTCTTAACGCATTGTATAACTTTTCTTTACAACAGTACCAAAAACTGAAGGGTACCATAGCGGGACTTTTTGATAGGTATTTTAAGAGGGTGCCATACCGGGACCATACCATAGCGGGACTAACCCCTCAAACTCGATCGTCTTTAGGTTAAGCCGCGCTTGCCTAGCTTGGTCTGTGGATGGGTGACCATACCGAGTTTCCTCCGTGCCTCGGAAAGTACGTTAAGCCGTTGGTTCCGGTTGTCATTTGTAGATCTTTGACAGTCGTTACAGGTAGTCAGTGTTTCGAAGATCTGACAACCAGTCTTACCAAGGGGCATCGTATTACCCAGTTCTAACTGGGTTGTGGAGGTCAGAAAGACAGTCGCTCCATGCAAAATATTGATATTCAGCTGCCTCCGGTTAGACTGGAAGCCGACCCCAACATAGTTGGGAAAAGGCTAGGCATTAGAAGGATTTCAAGGTCCTAGTCGTTGGTAACCATGAAGCGAGATTGATCGATGATTAGTTAAAAATAAATAAATATCTTGGGACAACTCACACACGGCTAACTGATCCCAAGCTAAGCATAGCTTGTGTTATGGTAATCAGACAACTGATATACATACTTATATAATTTATAAATACATATATATTATAGATAAATTACGCCCATACACAGAACAAACAATCATGCTCATCACACAAAGTTTTTCCTGGGTGGGAATCGAACCCACGACCTCCGGCTAAGCAGTCAGGGCCACTAACCACTAGACCAACAGGCCCGTCAAAGTTATATTATTACATGTTGTCATCGTCAGCCTGGCCGTTATTAAGCTTGCCTTCCTAAGCGGATTCAGCTAATTACCAGTATTTTACATGGATCGACTGCCCATCTGACCTCCACTTTGATAAGACTCCTTGGTGGTCAGATCGGAACCCTGACTACTTGTAACGACTGTCAAAAATCTACAAATGATAGCAGGGAGTAACTTAACGTGCTTTCCGAGGCACGGGGGAAACTCCGTATGAAATCGGTGGTCACCCATCCTCTGGCTAACCTAGACAAGCGTAGTTTTGTTCTGTCATGCCAAAACATGAACATAATTTTAAGTTTTAGTTAAACATAATTATGTACTAAGCATAACATAATTAGTACAGTATTCTTATTTTAAGCTCAGCTACGCTTTTAGTATAAGTTGCATTTAATTAAGTTTTTCTCTGTAAGTGAATTTGTAATTCTTTCGAGAAATAAATATATTTAACCGTAAGTTTAACCTCAATATCAAATCGGCAGTTATTATTTGGTCACGAGGTCTGTGAAAGATAATCCCAAATAAATTGGGATAAAAGCAAGAATATGATGAATATTATTCTAATAACGCTTACCTTAACTTGGTGAGAACCAGTACAGCAGGTCTGGTGTCGCTTCTGAAGGTAGCTCTGACTCCCAGGGTGGCGTCCGCCCAGTGTGAGGTCACGCCTTCACGAGTGTCCAGCCTGTCAACAAAAACCAATATAAACATACCTACATAACAAAATCAATACATTGGTCGAAAGGCTGCCTGGACCTGAGGCCCTAGTTCGATTTTGTGGTCAAACAGTGTTGAGTTCTAATCCGG
This sequence comes from Ochropleura leucogaster, assembly GCA_958449745.1. Classification (NCBI taxonomy): domain Eukaryota; kingdom Metazoa; phylum Arthropoda; class Insecta; order Lepidoptera; family Noctuidae; genus Ochropleura; species Ochropleura leucogaster. The sequence goes on from OY288226.1 coordinate 4,199,517, forward strand.
GATTTTTTTGTTGCAGCCATTTCTATATGCGGATGGGTTCATCAAATGAGCGAAGATATTTTTCACATCATCTTCAGAGAGTTTGTTAGTTTTTGTAGTTTTAATTTCAACTCGTTAACTCCACGCGTTCCCGAGATAAAGGGTTTTGACATACAGACGGACAACAAAGTCCGTTTTTTCCTTTTGAGGTACGGAACCCGAAAAATTTCTAAAAAAATGGCGAACTATGTTCCTATGACCCCAATTCAAAAGTAGGTTCACCCTACTATGACGTCTTAAGGCAGAACTAATTCCGCTGAGGGAAAGAGACAAAGCTATACAGGGTGTCTAACGCCATCTCTTACCCTCAGTGGAATAAATTCTGCTTTAACTCGTCATGGTAGGCCTACAGTTATTGGAGTATTTTCAGGCACAGGTACCTACATTTTACAGCTAGTTTCTGGCATGAAAAAAAAAATTATGTAAATAATAGAATTCGAATTAAATTGGCAAGAATTTAATCTGGACGAAGAATGATTCTATGCTTGTAAAGCTCAAAGTCAATGGCAAAGTTTTCGAAAACTTCTTGTTATAACAAAATGAAACCATAAAATCTTCGAAACTAATAACGCCCACGGCACTACTATGAAAAGATTTCAAACACTTATAGAGCAATCTAAGTTTTTAATAAAGCCGTTTAAGATCACTTAGAAACGTTATTAAATTTTGAGGTTAAATTGCTAAAATATGTCGTCGATTTGTGGCTGATATTAAAAATAAAATCATCTCAAAACTTTCATATTCCCAGTCAGGTCCATACATATAGTGTAGTGCAGTTCTCCTCGTGATTGTTTAGTCAACAATAAAAACTCAAGTACTTACAGTAGGCAAATAACATATGTGACAGTTACAATACAAATATACATCTGACTTTTACTGACTGAAACCTACCCGTGTTTATTTTACTGACGCTTGACGCTTCCCGGGGCTTGATATCTTATTCGAAAAACCCATAAACCCGTATGGTGTCAACCCTTGTGAAATTTTAGTTTACAGGGAAATGTCACGCGATCAACTATACTGACAAAGTAACTAAGTAACTAAGTAACTATAGTCCTGTATATAGTCCTAGTAATGCTGTATATAGTCCTTATTTAAACTCTTTGACAACAATCCAAAAACATTTTTGAATTTAAAATCTAAATTTGAAAAATAAACAATATTTTTGAAAAGCTTAAACTAATTGCACGCTACTCCATAACATTAAAAATAACGTGTTAAAATAACGACTAATAAAATAGTTAAATAACGATTCCGTTTATCGTTTCGGTTATCGGTTTAGCGTCGAGAACAAACAGGCCGACCCGTCTCCAGTAAGTTATTTAAGCATAGAGGTGACCGTAAAATAATTATGATAATGTCAGTTAAAGTAGCTTTAGTAGACGTCATGCCATGACGTCAACGTATATTTTTGAGTTGCTGTGTTGAAGTTATGGCCAAGACAGTTTTTATAAATACCTATCTGTTACATGCATTCAACGAATAGATGTATAAGATCTACTTTGTAAGCACGAACTCTGGCTTATGATCTTATCTATGTTGCACAATTGTCAAAGCACAAGTAAGAGATGGGAATATGTCGAAGTGAAAGCAAACCATAAAAATCTCGAAGATATAAAAGAGACTATGACCTCTTACTTTCTTGTGTCACTGTCAACAAGGAACATTTTTTTCTTTTACTTTCTAGGCTAAGCTATCCTACGACTGAGTAAAGCCACACCAAAGTATTTATGAAAGATCGTTCTGTCTTAAAAATTGCTGCATATTCATGGCTGCTGACTTTAAATTAATCGCGTACTACCCTGAATATTTTAATGAGCACTTCCTAGCTCGCCTCGTCAAGAATGCAGGAAAAAAAGTATTCACGAATTTCGGCAAGGATTTTGAAGTTTTATAAGTAATGAACGACTCACATAAATGTACTTCTTGGAGCGTATGCTAAAGATGTTTTTATTTCAAATCATCGTGATTTCAAGCAGCCATACTACTTAAAACTATCGATAAAATATTCTAAAAAAACGTTAAATATATTATTAAAAGCATTTTAGTTCCTAAAGTATGGGTTTTATAAATTTCAACAGTTAATAAAATAAATTAATAGTTTTAGTTATTTATTTTAAACGAAATATTGTTCGTAGTTTATGTTATACAATGTCAGACTTTGGTATTTTTGGATTCCAAGTTTAAATGATGCCATAAGATTTGACAACAGTAACATAACATAATATTACGCTACACACTTGGGTCTAATTCACTTCGCCGCTTTTTGGCAGCCATTTTGAAATAGTCTCTATGCGTGTACAATAAATAATCATATCTCTCAAAGTGTTAGTCTTACTAAGACGACAATAGGTTTATTCAGAGGGCAACAATATTGTTTATCGTTTAAATTAAGAAATGATGAGCTTACATTTTCGTAACTTTAGAAAACTTAAGCCCAAAAAAATATGCAAATCAACGAAAGTTTTGTAAACATTTTTGTGAGAAAAATAATGGTAGTTTTTTTTTTAAATCAATTAATTTTAGTACTAGAATGTTTGTTATATATTGTACATAGAATATCGTTAGTCCCTGACTGGATACATTGTATCTTTATTTATTGTAAATACGTCTGCCTTGCACGATTAGTGACTTAATGACAAAAAAAATCGAAAGGTGACAAATCGCGCGCATGCGCAAGTTGACGAAACAAGTCACATTTTGATGCGAATTTTACCATCATAAAGAGCATTTATTATGGTTCTATATTCGGTTTTAACAAATTTCAGGTCGCCCCAGTTCTAAATAAAAATATGTATATAAACCCACACAAACAAGCCTACCCTATAAATATAAAGAAGATACTTAAAACTGTTCCCTCAACTAAATCTTTCACTTGGTTTCCAAAGTATTTTTCCTCAGCAAAATTCTTCCTGAAACTGTTTTCACTCAAAGTTTTCAGTAACAACCTAAATGCAATTAATATCTTCCAGCTTGGCAGTTTCTTTTAAAAGATTTTTCAGGAAACAGCGAGTTTCAACGTTGTTTGATTTTGTTCGTTTATTGCATGGAGTAGTAGCGAAAGTATTATTTTTCTAAATATTAATTAACTAGCTTTTGCCCGCGGCTTCGCTCGCGTTAAATGCGAGGTAACACAGTTCCCCTTTTCTAATTTATCTGAGGTTCCTGCTACCTGTAGTTTTTGCTCTTGCGCCTTATTTATTGTAAATAAATAAATAAATATCTTGGGACAACTCACACACGGCTATCTGATCCCAAGCTAAGCAGAGCTTGTGTTATGGTAACCAGACAACTGATATACATACTTATATAATTTATAAATACATACATATTATAGATAAATCACACCCAGACACAGAACAAACAATCATGCTCATCACACAAAGTTTGTCCTGGGTGGGAATCGAACCCACGACCTCCGGCTCAGCAGTCAGGGCCACTAACCACTAGACCAACAGGCCCGTCTAATGTATTGTAATAGCAATGGTAAGTTTTCCCTTTTCTTCCATCTTTTTCCGAAATGAGGGAGAATGAGGGAAGGGGAATTTTGCTAATTCTAATTGTGGCTGGTTTTAATTGTCTAACCTACTTTAAATGTATTTTGTATAGGGCACGCCACAATAGTGGCGGTGATTCCCCTCTTTGAGGAGTGGCTGGAGAGGCGTCATGGCGTCCTCACCTACCGCCTGACGCAGGTCCTCACTGGACACGGAAGTTTCGGGAGGCACATAATCAGGCGGGAGGAAACGCCCGGGTATCACCATTGTGACGATCGCCCGGAGGACACAGTGGCGGTCTGCCCAGCTTGGGCGAAGCACCGCCGCGCCGTGCCCTCGTGGAGGCGATCGGCGGCGGCGATAAATAAATAAATATCTTGGGACAACTCACACACGGCTATCTGATCCCAAGCTAAGCAGAGCTTGTGTTATGGTAACCAGACAACTGATATACATACTTATATAATTTATAAATACATACATATTATAGATAAATCACACCCAGACACAGAACAAACAATCATGCTCATCACACAAAGTTTATCCTGGGTGGGAATCGAACCCACGACCTCCGGCTCAGCAGTCAGGGCCACTAACCACTAGACCAACAGGCCCGTCAAAATCCGGATCACTCGCGTCCGGCCCTGGTTCAGTTTATGGTCCGGAGCGAGAGGAAATGGGAAGCGGTCACCTCCCTCTGCGAAGCAGTAATGCTAGTGAAGGAGGTGGCCGGGCGTTTGAGGGAGAGAACCTCGAAGTATCGTTTTTGTATTTTGTATTCAATTGTTTTTTTCTTGATTTTCATGTTTTATGTACGACCGATAACTTGTATGTGTGGTGTGTACTATTGCATAAAATGAATGATTATACCATGACACATCAAATCCCAGAATCAATGTTACTGAGATTTTCCATCAGCAATTTCTAGAAAGAAGCCTAGAAACAGAATGTGTCAGGTCGATGTCAATCGGCTCCTCCCTTTTACATTTCTGTCGAAAAGAGGATGTACTAAAGCTACACCACTACCTAACACTTTCGGCATTACAAGCATAATGTTATGGATTAAAAACAAAGAAACACAACATATTACACCACTCTAAACTTAACCCATTAAAAGCCATGTCCCACATACCAACCAATTATCCCTATACGTTCGTTAACCCCCAAATGCCGGCGTCATTTAAACCCAAATCACTTGATCACGACTTAAGCCTTCGATTGTCAAAAAAAAAACATTAACATGTCTATGACAGCGGCAGGAAACGGTTGACACCATAGACACGGGATCCAAATTGACAGATTATAAGGATTAATGTTGACTAGTTTGTGATGCGGCGCTACTTGTGTTTTGTTATCAGGTTTTTTCGTGAGAATAGGAGATGTGTGCTTTTTGTCTCTTTTTTTTTCTGGATTTTAATAGTCGGAGATATATTTTGGGACTACACTGTTTTTAACATTATCGGGGGATACTTTTTGACCTCAATCCTGTTCTAAAGACAGTCATCAGGTCAACGATGGAATAAGTTAACCCAAACGAGCCCTATTGATTCGGGACTATACAGCCCGGATCTATTAAATAAAGTATTTAATAGAGTTCATAAATATGAAGTCGAGGATAAGCGCAGGCATAACCTACACGCGGGGTTGCGGGTTGTTCGAAAGAGATACCACGGCGCCGGAACATAAAAGAAGTGACATGGGTGAGTTTTAGCTAGTAAAAGTCTGACAACCCCCGCTCCACCCAGAGCGGGGGAAGTTATTTGATAGTTTCTCACCCATTCATTATAAGTTAGAACCTAATCTAAGAGCTGGAGTGTGTCATACAAATGACTTCGAAGCTTTTCATAGTGCATGTAAATATGTATGGCCACGAGTTGTTCTTCAATATCTATAGTCAAGCTTTTTAGTATCATGTTCTTATGTTCTCATTACCAAAAAAAAAAAACAATATTCACCATGACAGTTCAAAACAACATTGCCTTTACCCACATACATCTCTAGCAACCGTATAACAGCGCGATACTACCCAACATTATTCCTCCCATTCTTGGCAACGAACAACAAACTAACAAAAAGACCGACTTTTGTTTCGTCTTAATGTACCAACTTCTGATCGTATTCTGTGAATTTTCAATTCGTTTTTATGTGGTGGCCTAAAGTTCTGTTTATGGTGCGTACTGGGTTTCCAGGAAGTTAATGATGGTGGAAGTTTTAGGAAGTTTATTTAGTACTAGCTTTTGCCTCGGGTTTAGCTTGCCAGAAGTTAGCGTTTTAATCCTACTAATATTATAAATGCGAATGTTTGTGACGATGGACAAATTTATGGATGTTTGTTACTCTTTCACGTCAAAACGGCTGAACGGATCTTAATGAAATTTGGAATAACACATAGGATACTTTTTTTCAATATCACGCGGGCTAAGATGCGGCCGCCATCCTTACTATATATTATAAAAGCGAAGGTGAGATTGTTTGTTACGTCTTCAAGCCTACATGCCTAAACCAATATCGATGAATTTTAGTGCAGAGATAGTTGGGACCCTAGAGAGGAACATAGGCTATTTTTTTTAAGCTTTGCTATTACAATAAATTAGGCGCTTGGGCAAAAACTACAGGTAGCGGGTATCTGCAAATCAGGAAAAGGGAACTGTGTTACCCCGAATTTAACGCGAGCGAAGCCGCGGGCAAAAGCTAGTATTTTACCTCTCGTTTGGTGATCAGACAATGATACTGAACAACTATTTTTCCACTTCTAAGTTATCTTTTGACTTAGATGGTTAATTTCACAGGTCCAAAGGAGCCACAGACTTGAGTATATGGTATTCCTTTTAACTCGATGCCTTTACGCGTCCGCGAGATTAAAGTTCTTGACAGACAGACAGACGAACAATAAAGTGATCCAATAAGGGTTCCGTTTTTTCTTTTTGAGTTACGGAACCCTAAAAATTACCCGGGAACACTTTTTTTACGGATGGGAAATCATTAAATTAGAAGTTATTACCAAAATGACTGAAGAGCCATTTCGGTATAGTAAAGTAACATACATACATTCTTACAAATAATATTGCCAAAAACTTTAAAGCAACTTACCAGTACAATCCTACATTATGAAGGTAATCGTCATAGACATGATGACCATCATCAAATAACTTCCCCCGCTCTGGGCGGAGCTGGAGGGAGATTCAGACTTATACTGACCAAAACCCACCCATGTTCCTTCTATTGCCCTTTATGTTCCGGGGCCGCGGTAACTCTTTCAAACAACCCGCAATCCTGACAGGTCGACGCCATTGACCAGTTAAGTTGCAAAGCGCCTCAAATCAATAGAATGAACATGGGTGGTTTTAGTCAGTAAAAGCCTGACACGCCCCCCCCGCTCCGCCCAGAGCGGGGGAAGTAATTTGATAGCTTCCCACCCGTCAAAAAAAAGTTGCAAAGTGATCAAAGTCGGTCGCGTAGCCGAGACGACACTGATAAATAAACTTCAAAAACGTTCCAACAAATGCAAACACCACATTTACATTTTTAATACCTAGGCTTGGCTTCGGGAGTGAAGTAACGTGAAAAGGCAATGGCGTGCAAAAGTTTAATACCCCCTTATCTTCTACCGAGAGCTTAAGGCTATCTCCAGTCCGATATTTCAGTCTAATCCAAGAAGGATTTTCTATACACACAGAGCGACTAGAATTAATCCTAGTCTTATCTAGACGTCGTCTTTGTCTATGCCTGATCCGAGAATCAATACAAGACTGTCTGAGTGTCTGCTATAGAGCTGCTTGTCTTTGGATATTATATCTGGACTGGATTAAGGTTGGTTTAGTTTTTTGTTTCGGGCTGGCTCTAGCAAGGGACGGGTGGGGCAGTTACTGAGACGTCGCGATGGGCCTTGTCGGCGAGGATGGAAAGAATTGCCATACGTTACCACTTCTTATAGCTAAAAGAAAAGGTCCAACTTGAATAGACCTATCGATGTTTTGTTAAAAGAGTTTCATACAGACGTTCCCTATATAATTAACATAAACAGTGCTAACCATGAATGTCTATTCTGTTTAACTCTTCATTGTTTTGAGTTTGAGTTTAGTGTACTAAAATCGGTTAATTCGCATCGTCACTGAAAGGAATACATGGTCCTATCAGCGGTACATGTTATCCGACTTGCAAAAATGGAAAAGGTTGTGTATTTGGTGCTTAACTTATTCACCAACACTACACCCTGTATGGGATATACAGGGTGTAGTGTTACCTTTAGCGTTAACTAAACGATAGCAAGCGCATACTTTAAAACTCAACCAAACTACAGCTTAGAACTCTGCCCATCCCATAGGAGATAAAAGCGTTAGTATATACAAGTTATTACATCTAAGTAACTCATGATGAAGCTCTCAAACATACAGCTATAAGCAACATTGTCTTATAAACAGATGAGAACTGTTTCCAATGTTGTTTACGATACGATATTTTAGTACCCATACAAGTTATGTAGCTCATTGTTGCATAGATGGAACAGAAACGATCCTTACTTAATATTATAAAAGCGAAAGTGAGTTTGTTTGTTACGTCTTCACGCCTAAAAGGCTAAATCGATTTTGATGAAATTTGGTACAGAGATAGTTGAGACTCTGGAGACGGGCGGCATGGGCTATTTTTAAAGTGAGAAATGAGGGAGATAGAAGGAAGAAATGGGGAAAACTTAGCTTTGCTATAACGATAAATAAGGCGCAGAGGGAAAATGAGAGGTAACAGATACCTGCAAATCAGGACAGGGGAACTGTCATACCCAGAATTTAACGCGAGCGAAGCCGCAGGCAAAAGCTAGTATTATATAAGGTGCAACGTAACAAACGAACAACTTCCCGTTTGGTGAATCTGAAAGGATACTGAACAACTATTGTTACACGTTTTAGAAAAATAATAACTCGAAAAAAACGGCGAAGTACAAAACTTGTTATAAGCGGCCATATCTTTTCTGCCCTGTGGACGGTGAGCAATGGGTAGCTCGCGGCCCCGGAACGTAAAAGGCAATAGAAGTAACATGGGTGGATTTAAGTCACTACAAGTCTGACACTCGGCCTTCGCTCCGCCCAGAGCGGGAGAAGTTCATAAAGAACCTCGGTACATGATGTTTTTTGGCATCAATAGAGATATCTTTATTTAAAATCTCCAATTATTCTGCCAACCCTGTAATCCGCTACATGATAATATTGTTTTGTAACACGCATGTACCACAAAAGCCGTGTTACAACGAAAACGGGCGCCATCTTAAATCGAACTAATGCTTCAGTAAGTGAGTACCGTTGCGGCGTTTTTGATGCGCGATTCAGGTTAATAAGAGTATTAATACTATTAGATCACGTATCGTTAGAAAGGATATTGTATCAATATCGACTCTGAAGTATCGATACCTAGATATTTCGTGTATTTTAGAAGAAATTTTTTTAGGTTGCATTATAAAAAGGAAAGATTTGATTGTTTGTTTGTATCGAATAGACTCCAAAATTAATGGACCGATTTTAAGAATTTTTTCACTAATAGAATTGGCTATATTATTATATAACATCACGCTAACACCCACAGGAGCGGGGCGGCAACTAAAGATGCGGGTAAACCGCGCTAGACAGCTAGTATGTTACATTTTAACGTGAAACAAAGTGACTTTTTAAATTAATTAAAATGATTAAATACTGATTTATTATTGAATTCAAACAAAAATAAGTATTAGTTGCAGGAGATAAAACTGATATTGAGCCTGTAAATAATTATTTTTAGTTTTAATCAGAATCGATATTGATATGAACTAAAATATAGTCTTAACCTCTGAAGCCACAGCCGGCACAAAAACGTGCCAGTAAACAAGTATTACCGTTGAGCCCCGCTGGCACAAATGTATGCCACCAAACCCCGACCGATTTAAAACAGTATTTGTAGTAAAGATAAGCCTTCAAATCAGATTACGCTTACGATAAAAGCCCGCCCGGCGGTGCTTGACGGATAGTTGACGTAGTAAATAATGACGGTCCTTGAGAGGTTAAAAGTATTTTATAATCTTTCAATTACATACCCCACACACACATTATACACATATATCTCTTCACAGAGCGTCTCCACACTAACTAATACGTATATTTACGCTCGGTAACTCTATCCAAGTATTACGACTCAACCAATCAGTATCAGCGCTGTCACTAGTAATTGGTATTCATCTTGTCGTCACACATTAGCTGTGCTCGTTACTTTAGTGTCAAATAGCAGGAGTAGTGCAGTAGAACCAGTCTGTGACAACCTTCGTATTGTGGCGACGGAGATTGTGTCTATGGAGTTTCTTTTCAATTCTTCTCCGCTTTGGAATGGGCAACTATAGTACTTTCACAAGTTAGGGGCTATCATTGATCACATGAAGTTCATTAGACCACTCTTATAGCCCGAATTGCACCTCCTTAGTGACACGTCGTGAGTTTAAGAAAACAAACGCTTGCTCGAGTTTTAATTTCATTTTTAAAAAAACCTCAAAAGAAAAAAATGGATACCTTTTTCTCCACATCTGTCGCACCTGGAATGCAGGAATTGCAGGACAAACATTAATTCTTAATTTTATTTTCGCCTTGGACTGCTTTATTTGATATATCAAAAGTGCCTGTAATTCCAAAATCGAACTGCGCATCATACACGACGTCAGGCAAACTCCCTGACAAATGGAAAATTTAACAGACACAAAAAATGGTGTGTCTTCTTTTTTCAAAGATGGTGCAGAAGTCTCCATAAAGACCTCATACCAGTTTAAGTACCTGCGTAAACGATGCATCCATCGATACTACCACGACTCGCAAATGGCAAGTTTAAAATTGGAATTCCAAAATTTGACCATTAAAAAAAAGGTTATAAGCCAGTTATGAATGGAAAGGTTTCATGTACAGAGGTTTTCATGCAGAGCTACACAGTAATTTCTATCATAGGCATATCAAAATTTAGTTCTGCCATTCCTTTGAATATAATGTTTATCCTTTCAATATGAAATTGAGTCTTCTGCTTCGTCCTACTTTGTGGCAAACGTCTACATGAAAGCAGGCGTGTCTAATTTTGATGTTTATTCAGTTATAGTCTTATAGGTAACGTCACAGGATTAATTAAGTCTGAGTGTAGTTTTTGAGCATCAATGTTTGTTTACTGAACGAGGGTAAGTAAACCTTGTAGTTGAAATATTTGTACTTTATTGATGTTGTATTTAAGCTTGGATTAGTGTGTGCGTGTTTAACAAGACTAAAGATTTATGAGAGATGTATTGTAGATGGCAAATCAAACCCACCCATGTTCATTCTATTGCCCTTTATGTACCGGGACCGCGGTACCGTGGAAGGCGTTGGCCCTGGCAGGTCCCTCTTCTTTGCAGACATCTCTAAGGCACGCGTGGAAAAAACCAGGGCTTAGTCGGACTTGCCACTTGGGTCTCGGGTCTTTCATAAATCTTTGGCGGTCGTTACAAATACCTAAATAGTAGCTAAACATTTTTGGAACAGAACGCTTTTGTATAATCAACCATGTTTTTATACATTCGTGAGTTCAATTCAAAAACGTTACAAATTAAATTTTAAAATAAAACCCACCGTTATTGTGCCGATAAAAAGTTAAGTTATATACCCTAACTCAAACTCCATAAGAATAACAAAACGTCAACAAAATAAATACTCTATCAACTACATAAATACCACAGGTATTTACTCGTAGTATTAGTAACAAACCGTATTGATTTCAATCAGGATAAGTGCGCTTGGAGTATTTAGCCGTCAGTCTGAAGTACTCTTTCGCATGATTAGTCATTATTTATTGTTTTAATGACGGGGCAATATGGCGGTTAAAAGCTTTAAGTGTACGAGCGAAGGGTTTTGTTTAACTGTGGCTTATAGGATTATGAAATAAAAAGGTTGCGAGGATATGATAATTATCTTATGTTTTTTTAAATACTTTTACAATTAATGTTCTCTTCAGAATTATTTTCTAAAATTACGATTCAATGTTTAGATAAAGGATCGAAGCGCATTATATTACTGACAAACTTTGACTACCTTCTATATTTCAGTTTGTTTAAAATTAACATCATAATTTATACGCACTCTTTGATATATTGTTTAAACTAATTATAAATTAAACTAAAATTATTAAACTAAACTAAACTTATAAAGAAATTAAAAAATAGCGTCAAAAAATTCGTCCTCAACGCTGTCAGTTGGCAATGTCCCCAAGGGACTGGCCGCGTTGCCACGTTGTATGGCAACGCTAAGCCTCTGGCCAAAGTAAAAGCCAGCTCTTGGGTCACGGGAAGTGTCAACCAAACGTTTTGATATTGCCTTAAAAAGGCTGTGAGCACAAGGACCCCACGGTCCCAGAGTTTCAACCCCAAACGGCTCGAAAATATAGTTCCCAATAAGGTTACTATATTTACGCCGCTTGAGGTTCTCTGCAGCCGCAGCAGCAGCGCCAGCGCAGCACGAAGAGCTAGGAAGATGGGATGGCGCAAGAGTATCGACGCACGTTGCGTCCCACACTAAAGGCCTACCCAACTTCCAAGGAAACAAAGACATACCGTCCGGTCTTTTGCCATCGTCGCGTGCCAAGCCATTGGGTTCTAAAACAGCTGGAACGCCGACGGTGACAAGAGCTCGACGGATGATGTCGTTAATATTCGCGTGCCGCGCAAAACGGCCCGCACTTCGGCTGCATGATAGGCCGTGGTGTCCAAGGCTGTTGACTACTTCACCACAATGACAGCGATGAGGAGAACAACAAGGAGCACCTAAACGTAAGGAAGCAGCGAGGCGGAAAGTAGTGTCGTCGAACAAAGTGCCTATGCTCGACGACGGTAGTGCGTAAAGCCAAAGACCCGACTCCCACTTGCCCACAGCCAAAAGGCGCGCACGCTCAGCAGTAGTAGCAGACGTGTTCAGTAGATTATTCTGAACTACTCTGCAGAGCGGCTCGTCCCACTGTCTCTGGGAAAATGGTTTGTCGGGTTGTTCAGTGTTCGGGCAAGCGACTTTCCAAGCATCCTTAGCCTCGGAGAAGCATGGTACATCAAAATCAATCAGTGTGGAAGCCAGGATATTCCTGATTAATTTCTCAGTACCGTGGACCGAGGATAAGAAAGCTGGTAGACTAATACTAGAAATTTTGCGGACGCCGAGTCCTCCCAAACGAATGGGAAGAGTGGCTTGAGCCCAAGCTCGGTCGTCCAGAGCCACATTTAAAATTAAAGATAAGGTATGTCTGATAATTTGATCCATTTTATCCAAAAGATTAGTGTGCTTCCATAATGGGGAAGCACGTAGGCAATATGTTAATTTAGGGCCAAAACAGCAGTAACGAATTATAGTAAAAGCCGAATGCATGTTAATTTGGAGCAATCTTTCTGAGACATCATTAAATTTTTGACATCATAATTTATTATTTTTTATATGTTTTGTGTGTTGTCGATTGGAATTAGAATGATGTAAGTGTTGTGACAGTAATATCAGTTTTTTTTCTTGTTTATAATTTTTTCTTGTTTTTTTTTTATACTGTTTGATAATTTGTTATAATAGACATTTTGTACCGTTCCCCGTAACTCAGTTCCCCTTGTGCCTTATTGATTTGTAATAGCAAAGCTAAGTTTTCCCTTTTTCTCCCTTATACTCTACTTTATTTAAACAAAAATTGTCCGTCTCCTGGGTTCCAACTATCTCTGTACCAAAATTCATCAAAATCGGTTTAGCCATTAAAGCATGAAGACCTAACAAACAAACAAACTCACTTTCGCTTTTATAATATTAGTAAGGATAACAACACCTGTACCTAGTTATGAGTACCCTTCACCCGTCTGCTTTTGATTAAGTTAAGCACGGATGTTGTCTCTACACTAGTAATAAGTAACCATTTGCAAACACAGCGGTCTATGCCCACGGACTGAGCCCTGTAAGTATTTAGATTCAGAATAAAGTCGACTTCAAATCGGCAGTAAGTGTTCTCATTTTTCTCCTCAGTCAAAATCCTGAGTTTAAGGCGCTGTACAAAGCAAACACATCGAAAAAGTCTAGATTTTCATCGCAAAGTTAGCCGTATCTGTACATGCTACTAGCCACCAAAAATTACCGTGTATAGTTCAATACATAAAGTAAAGACTTAAACAAAATCAGTTTATAAAAGTGGTCTAGTACTAAAAAAATAATGTTTAAAAAGACCAAGAAAATTATTCGTCTCGAAATTCGCAATTTTTTCAGAGACAACTATCATATTTTTTGTATCTATAACAAAGGAAATTGTATAGACTAAAGAGATATCTAAAATTATTTATTATTATTTATTTGTTTGTTTGTTTGTTTGTTACCTCTTCACGCTTTAATGGCTACACTAATTTTGATGAATTTTGGTACAGAGATAGTTGGGAACCAGGAGACGGACATAGGCTAATATTTTTTTGAAAAAAGTGGGATGTGAGGGAGAAAGAGGGAAGAAAACGGAAAACTTAGCGTTGCTATTACAAATCAATAAGGCGCAAGGCAAACTGTGTTACCCCAAATTTAGTGCGGGCGAAGCCGCGGGCGAAAGCTAGTATTCAATAAAAACTACAAAATGACCTAGATTTTGGCGGACATTATGGTCAAATAAAATCAAACACCGAAATATTTTCGACCTTATTTCTATTCTTTCGATGCAGTACTGACGTGTACCTTGTACTTGTTGCCTAGTATGCAGCTGGCCTCACTTCCGCGAATACCTAAAGATTAGCTTGTTGCCGCGCCTTAAGTGTAGTTTTAAATAACGGTTTCTTACGCGCCCCGAAACCATAAGTACCTAACCCACCTATGTTCATGTTCAATAAACAAAAATATTTATATTTTTAATTATATTGGTCTTTTCTATTCCTTTGATTAATCTACATACGAGTACGTACATAAATAAGCCTCTATTTACGTTTTCAGTTAAAACTTACAGAATATGCAATTTATATTAATTACAGCATTAAATCACCAACGCAGAGTAGACTGTGTACTCTCGCACAGCCGGCAGCTGCTGGGCTTAAAAACACGATTTTTATCTTAAACTATTTTTTCCCGCGCGGTTTTTTCCGCGTTCCCGTAGTTACTTATCCTACAGCGTGATAGGCTATGACCATCACTTATAAAGGCTTGCCCCTTTACCCCTTTAAATAACTTCCCCCGCTTTCTGCGAAGCGGGGAGAGCGTCAGTTACTAACTGAACCCCACCCATGTTCCTTCTTTTGCCATTAATGGTGCAGGGCCGTGGTATGTCTTTCGTACAATCCGCAACTCCGGCAGGCAGTGACCCTGGCAAGCCCCTCTGAGAGATTACCCCCTTAGAACCACATAAACTGTTTATAATGTTAGTATAGATTTGATTGTTTCTCGTTTTTGAAATTCAATTACTGCTCATGTTATTTCTGCCTGTTATTTTTTTTTCTAAACTTACCTACGCATCATAAATTTATTTATCTTTTGCTTTGGAAGAATAATCGAAATGTAGAATACTCACGTGTAAATTGGCGACTCATGCCCCTGCTTATACCAGATGACGAGCCCCATGCGGTCGTCGGGTAGCGCCGGTGTGACGTCACACGGGAGCTCCACCCCGCCCCCTGTCGGCGCGTGAAGAGATTCGATTGATGCTGCAACAATAGAGGAGTAACTTAGATATTTTGAAGGTCAAAAGTTTCATCTATACATTATAAAGCTGAAGAGTTTGTTTGTTTGTTTGAACGCGCTAATCTCAGGGACTACTGGTTGGAATTTGAAAATTCTTATAGTGTTGGATAGTCCATTTCTTGAGGAAGGCTATAGGCTATATAACATCACGCTACGACCAACAGGTGCTGAGCAGCGTGGGTGAAACCGCGTGGAACAGCTAGTAGGATATAGAACTAACCAAGTTGCCTACCAAAGGTAGTTTTGTATAGAAAGGATCACTTGTTGGGTAAGCACGACATCTTAAAGCAAGACTTATTCTCGTGTATGAAAGAGACAGAGCTATACAAGATGTATAGCGCCGTCTCTTTCCCACCCTCCTAGTGGAAGCTAGCTAGGCAGATCAAGTATGTGAACCTCGAAAGGAAAACAAAGGAACCCTTTCTTTTCGTTTGGGAAATCATCCAATGACTTCCCCCGCTCTGGGCGGAGCGGGGGGGCATGTCAGACTTGTACTGACTAAAACCCACCCATGTTCCTTCTATTGCCCTTTACGTTCCGAGGCCGCGGTATCTTTTTCGAACAACCCGCAACCCCGGCAGGCGGAGGCTCTGGCAAGCCCCTCTGCTTTGCTGACTCTCTTTGAGGCGCGCGTGAAACACGAACGCGCCGTCGTCACTGCCTGTCGTCAATCGACGGACGGACGGTGAACTACCCATTGCTCACCGCCCACAGGCCCGCATCTACGGTGGCCGGGAGTCGTCTCGCGGCGCTCGGCGCCATGGGCGTCTCCCGCGGCGGCTGGGTTGGGCAGATGTCAGAACAGTTGGCAGAACCTCAAAAGGAAAAAGGCGGAACCCTTATAGGATCATTTTATTGTCTGTCTGTCAAGATACTTTATCTTGCCGACGCGTGGAGATATCAAGTTGGAATTAAAACCATATACACAAGTCTAGATACCACAGGCTGAAGCTGTCAAAAAATCATACAATCTACGCAGTAAACAAAAAAAAAATTGAGTTTGTGCGGAACCCTCGGTATGCGAGTTCAAGACACGCACAAGACCGGTGTTTTGGCGATAGACAAGGAACAAGAGAACCTACTGAAATCCAGACATACTTCTTTCATCGCGTCCATGATCATACACCTAGTCTTGAACGCAAGCGGGCTGCCAGTACCACTTTTTTTTAAACTAAATCACGAAGTAATTTACACTTTATAAATCATCCTCTACAACACATTATCCTACAACACTCGCTAGAGGCCACAAATAATAAACAAAAACGCATTACGCACTTTGTTACCGCGTCGGAAAAATATAATGCACAATTCGAACATCCAGAATGATGCCCAAAAGCAATCATTAAAATAATAATCCCCCTGCTCACTGGTGTATCATTTTAGCCCAATAATTCTTCAAGGATCGCAATTTTATCGCGATAAAATACCTGTGATATGGAACAGTAACTGTTATTTTTTCACTGTTATTATTGCACATCTATCTGTTTACAGCTTGGGGGAAATTCGATAAATGATTACTATATTTTTTATCGATGACGATCTGAAAAAGGGTAAGATACTAAGTGTCAAGTAATTGGTTATGTTTTAAGGTTGTAATTCAGTGGTTATGGTAAATAAGTTATTATTGACAGTAGGCGGTTTCGTTTGCTTACAAGCGGCCATCTTTGGGGAGGTTTCCGCCATTTTATTCCAAATTGGTTCGTTATTTGCTACTGTAATCTTGGTGTATATCTTTACATTGGTGTTTATTTTACCCTATGTTTATCGCCGTTCATCGTTTTAAAGTCATTATTTATTGATAAAAGCTGCAGGTCGTTGGATAAAGATGTGCCAAGATAAGAATGAGATTGGGCAGAGTATGCCTTTCGTTTGAAGGCCTAACTATGGGTCGCGGCAGGTTTCGAAGGAGTTCGCGAGAGCATGTTCCGTCAGAACTAAGACCAAGATGATGAACGGTTGGCGAGGAGTGGACGGAGACCTTTGCTTAGGAGTAAGATAGAACAGGAAATTTATTCATAAACTGTGATTGAAGTTGAGATTTTTTTTGATAGATAGAATATTCTTTATTATGTACACAAGAATAACAGTATACAACTTTTAAATAGGGTTACACAATGGGCGGTCTTGTGGCTGAAAGCGATCTTTTCAAGACAACCTTTGGATGGATTTAAAGGAAGATATACAGTACTGTAGGTAGTCTGTGGTGTTACATTTTTCAAAACGAATAGCTACATATATATAAAAACATAGTTTAGTAATAACGTATTTCCACCGAAAAGTTTCAGTTTTTATAAAATGTTGTAGATCATGGCGGTCAAAGAACTCAGGAATTTTATGAAACTCAAACATTTTTTATCGTTGAATCTGTATCACAAATTCACGATCCAAGCGAATCCCGTCTAGGTACATTAAAAGCTTTATCGTGTTGAATATACTATCGCCTCGTTAAAAACGATACAACAAATTGTTTTATTATTATTAAGCATTTATTTCAGATAAAGAAAAAAACACCATAAATTGTAACGAAATAAAAATAATATGTTAGTAAAAAAACTCATTTAATATTAAAAATATTGGCCTGGAACCCGTCTGCACACTGTTCTAGTACCGCAGTAGTGGGCAATCAATCCTTTCTATAATGGTGTTTAAGAAACTGCTAGCACTGACACGCACCCGATGCATCAGGGAAGCAATACGTTTGCACACAATTGTTTTAAAACAATCGGTTCCAGGCTCGGCGAACATTCCTGACGCGCTACAAAAGCTAGGCAGATCCAGCAGCATCCTAAAACCATTATTATACCCCTTTACTTCCCCCGCTCTAGGCGGATCGGGGGGGAGTGTCAGACTTGTACAAACTCAAACCCACCCATGTTCCTTCTATTGCCCTTTGCATTCCGGGGCCGCGGTAGCTCTTTCGAACAACCCGTAACCCCGGCAGGCCCCTCTGCTTTGCCGACATCTCTTTGAGGAGCGTGTAGAACACTTAGGCGCGTCGCCCACACGACATTTGTAATGAATGAATGACTGCACTGCCGTATCCAACGCACTCAACAGAACCATATCATCCGCATAACTGATATTGTTTACAAATACACCATCTACAGAACAACCGACTTCAGATTATGCTGGAACTTATATTTAGGCTAAAATATAGATAAAATCGAATTGTAAATAATTGCAAACGTACCTTGGAAACAATACCTAACTACGTAATACAGTTAAATTGCAAATCAACAAATACAAATACGACTGATCAAATATTAATTACGGAAGCACATTATTTGTCCCGTCTAAGGGCTTCGACACACTAATGATGCGAACACGTGCGATTAATCAGATTATTAGTTTTGTTGATTGGATTCAGATAATTGGTACTTCCGGTTGTAAGGTTGGTAGGTAGGCACGTTTCTAACCAGTAAGGCATGTGGCAGTGATATAGATGTGGTAAAAAAAACGACTTTTCTTTTTGCCGATTCTTCTCCAAAGGAAATGACCAACCCGTACTATGCAACTTTTCTCCACGTTTTATATTGGCTTATGTGAAATAAAAATAATTTTATTTTGATTTTTAGCTCCTTCTAACGTGTGAAAACAAGCGCACGCTTACATAGATGCCCTTCTGTCTGGCAACCCTATATGTAATGTGTTTGCGGATGAATGGAATAGAGTGATGCAAGGGAGTATTATATGCCTGGTGTTCTGTGAGAGGAATTATGCAAGGGGCCACTGTACCGTGTTAGTTTTAATTGAAACTATTGCATGTTGTATTTTCGACTTTTGTTTTTTTTTCTGTTTATTTGTTTATTGTTTTCTCTTTATTCATTTTTACACCTATAAAAAAGAGTCTCCGCCGGTATCGGAGTCAGGGTCCGAGCTACCGGTGGTTTGGACTCCAGAGACAGGAGCCTCCTCACAATGCGGGCCGTATCGAGGAATACTGCCTTCTGAACCAGGCCCTTGACCCAATTGCCTAAGGAGAGCTTCTTAATTATTTTATCGTTTATTCATTTCAATACGTAATACATACATACAAATTTAAATACATAATATTTCTTAATCAAAAACATAAACAAAATTAAATAATATTATAAATACGAAAAATTGAACTGCGTGTGCTGTTACTCCTTCACGCTGTAACGGCTTGACGGATTTAGATGAAATTTGGTATGAAGATAGCTTATATACTGAATTAACACACAGGATACTCTTTTCTCACACTTCCATACCAAATTATTTTTACGTGATCGAAGTCGCGGGCTCGTATAGCTAGTAAATACACTCGCGATGGCGAGTATGCTATCGCTCGTACGAAATTAGTTTTCTGTACTTCTCTACCCTGTGCCACAGTGGAATATAACCGTGATGAACATCAATTTGCATGCTAATCAATCCGGCTCATCTTTACGCAGCCTCCCGCATCAGATTAATGCATGCTCATCTTACTAGTTATTATTGTCAGTGAGATTAAGTGTATTTAAAATTATATGGGACAATTGATTAAGTGTTGTGTATATCCCCTCTTGTTAATAATTAAATAAAAAATGTTGAACCATACTAGGAATTTCTTCTGGATCGTGGGTGCGTTTACAAATATTTAAACTCACATACACAAAAAGCTAGACCGGAAATAACTGTATGTAGGTCATATTATATTTGTTCCGTGCGGAGATCGAACCCGCGACTCGTAGTGCAGCAATCGATCGCTTAGCCACTGCGTCTACCGTGCCGTCATGGAGTTCAGTTATATTGTCATAAATTTTTTCAAAAATAAGTTAATGAAAACTTCACTCCGTGATTTTAAAAAAAAACATTTCCCAACCATGTTGGAGTAATAAAAATTAATAAATAAAACAGTAACTTAAATAACTTACGCTAGGTACATTGAGGAGCATCCTTTTGAGCAATTAATTTGCTTGTGTTAGAATGCTCCGCCCTTCGTATGTTAAAATATCGTAGTATTTATTTAAGACTAGCTTTTGCCTGCGGCTTCGCTCGCGTTAAATTCGGAGTAACACAGTTCCCCTTGCGCCTTATTGATTTGTAATAGCAACGCTAAGTTTTCCCTTTTTTTCCCTCTTTCTCCTTCACATCCATTTTTATTGAAAAAAAGTTAGCCTATGTCCGTCTCCTGGTTCCCAACTATCTCTGTACCAAAATTCATCAAAATCGGTTTAGCTATTAAAGCGTGAAGAGGTAACAAACAAACAAAAAAAAACTCACTTTCGCTTTTATAATAATATATTAGTAAGGATAGCAGAATGTTCAGGAAAAAACATGTTGGTAAAAACGCAGAATGAATTCATCATCTTAATGATGAATTTATTTTCTTAACTTAAAACTGTTCCTCGGTAGAAAAAAAAGCAGATTTGGCACTGTTACCGAAGACGCGCTGAACAAGAAACTTGACAAGTCTGCTGCAAAAAATCCAGCCGCTTTAAAAAAAATAGCCTGGCATATTTATTCACTAGACGCTACATGGAAAGTTTTATTAAAGCGCCCATCGGGCATTCTGCCAAAAGTATGGCAATGTAGCAGATTGCATGTGACGTCATTTCCTGTTAAAACTACCCTCGTGAAATTAAATCGAATTGGCTTCAACGGCACTTTTTAGGGTTCTGAATCTCAAAAGGAAAAACGGAACCTTTATCACGTTGTTGTCCGTCTATCTGTCAAGACCCTCTTTCTCGTAAACGAATGAACGAATCGAGTTGAAATTAAAACCCTAGACTCAAATGTCTGTCAAATGATATAGCCGTTTATATCGCAACTATAAATATAGATTATAGAAAAATATAGATTCCGCCTGCGATTTCGCCCGCGTGGCATAGTTACTTTGGGCTAACGCTAACTTTAACCCACGTGATTTTCGAAAATTGTTTTCTTTCTCTCCCCTTTTCTCCCTCTTTTTTACCCTATACTCACTATAAAAAATAGCCTTATATATAGTATATATATATAGTATAGTCCGTCTCCAGGTTTCCAACTTTCTCTGTACTAAAAATCATCAAAATCGGTTTGGCCGTTTAGGCGTAACAAACAAATAACCTCACTTTCACTTTTATAATATTAAGTAAGGAATTTGTACGGAACCCTCGGTGCGCGAGTTCGATACCCACTTGGCCAGTTTTTGTTAAAAGGTTACATTGATTATTCACTTTATAGGGTACTTTAAATTTAATTAAGCTCATAGTTCAGGCAAGCCTCAAGAGTAATGCCCAAAATATTCACTCGACAAAAACTCTCTCCTTTTTTTTCGGTAAAATAAAATGCAGATTTCGTTCCTATAGTAACGCGGGTGGTTTTTCAGGCGGATTTTTTCCTACGTTGTTTTAATTAGAACTGCAGCTGAACTGAAAAAAATGTGATACATTTTCTGTGCTATGACCTGCACTGAATTCCTCCATCAGCGTTATATGTACACACGACGGCACATCATCATCTGCCTAGCCTTTTCCCAACTATGTTGGGGTCGGCTTCCAGTCTAACCGGATGCAGCTGAATATCAGTATTTTACTTGGAGCGACTGCCTATCTTACCTCACCCAATCCAGTTAATACTGGGTAATACGATAGCCCTTGGTAAGACTGGTTGTCTGACTTTCGGAACACTGACTACCTGTAACTACTGTCAAAGATCTACAAATGACGGCCGGGACCAACGGCTTAACGTGCTTTCCGAGGCACGGAGGAAACTCGGTATGTGACGGGTGGTCACCCATCCACAGACCAGACATCCAAAGATCGACCCGAGCGGCTGCTATTATTTAGCCACGAGCTCCTCATTTACCACTTTAACCTGATCTTTCTACTACAGTGGGCGATCCGTAGTAGAGAGATCAGGTTATAATAGCTTAGAATAGGTTGACCTGACGTCGTGTGTACATAGGTATTAAGAATGTATGTGTGGATAACGTATAACATGGGCTTGACGATCAAGTAGTAAAGACACTTAATTGACAGCACGGTTGGCGCAGTGGCTGGGCGATTGACTGCTGCGCTGCGTGTCACGGGTTCGATTCGCACGGAACAAATATTTGTATGGCCTACAAATAATTGTTTCGGGTCTGGCTGTTTGTGTATGTGAGTTTAAAATTTTTGTCAAAGAACCTATGATACAGGAGAAATTCCTAGTGTGAGGAAAAATATTTTTGTACTCCAAATTGCAGCCCGATTTCTCTACACTCCAGCTCAATTTGAAGTCTGAATTTATATTCAGTCATTAGTCTAGATTAGACTAGTTGGCTGTTTGTGTATGTGAGTTTAAATGTTTGTAAACGTACCCACGATACAGAACAAATTCCTAGTGTGGGGCAACGTTTTTTTAAAAAAAAGAAAGAAAAGGCAGGTTCATCTCCTTTTTTTTTGCAGATGGGAAGTCATCTACTAACTTCCCCGCTCTGGGCGGAGTGGGGGGTAGTGTCAGACTTGTACTGACTAAAACCCATCCATGTTCCTTCTTCTTCCCTTTGTGTTCAGGGGCCAATTACTATGGCATAAATAAATAATTGTTGTAAATCCATAGTCCTCGGGGTCTACTCTAATTCTACGTTAAACGAAATTGCGGCCGAAACTTCGAACGTTTTCTACCACGGTTTCATTTCATTTCATTCATTTCAAAATTTCGGACGTCCGAAGTTTATTTGACATTAAAATTTTCTAAACCTACACTAATTCTCGCAAAATGATATAGAGTAGGGTTACAAACGTAACTACTTTTTACTTTCGTTCCTTAACGAAGTTACGTTTCGGAGAAAGAGAGTAGACCCCCTCGATCGTACGATTGTTGATCACGATCTAGCAATAATAGTAAAATTTGTACGTATGTTCCACATGTCAGCGATCTGCGTAGAAACTGCCTAATTGTATTAACAGTTCGTTTCCAAGAGCCTCATTAAGTATCATATATCAGCTAGCTATAATCAGTTGTAGTGACTTTATTTATTGAGATAAAGATCATTTCGATGGCACGGTTGGCGCAGTGGCTGAGCGGTCGACTACTGCGCTGCGTGTCGCGGATTCGATTCCTGCACGGATATAATGATTGACAAACAGCCAGACCCGAAACAACTATCTGCAGGTCATACCTGCAGATAGTTGTTTCTGGTCTGGCTGTTTGTGTATGTGAGTTTAAATGTTTGTGAACGCAACCACGATACAAGAGAAATTCCTAGTGTGGAGCAACGATTTTTTTTTTAATATAAACATATTCGGTTTATTTCAAACGTTCATATGGGATGATAATTATTTATTATAAATTTATAATTATGAGCGAAGCCACTGGCTAAAATTATATTGAAGCAAAGCCGCGGGCGCCAACTAGTAAAAAAATATGTGTCAAATTGAATAAACGGAATTATTATTCCCAATGAGTAAAAGCTCTTAAATAGTTCATTGTTATTGTAATATCCATGTTAATTAAATTATAAAAATCTGCAGTGTAATTAAAAATATATTTTATTCGCGCAGCATATTCTCGTTATGCAAATCAAGCAACACTCATTTAATTGCATCGGACACCTATTTAAATGTAATACGAAACTGAACATAAATTAAATGTATCTTTTGATCACAATTCAATATGTTAATGTGTGAACAATTACGGATTCGTACCACGAAAACCAATTTGCTGGTCGAACAGCAGCGAGGGAAAAAAGAAACGAAAAAAAATATTTTGTTTAATTGCTACCTACCCTCTCATAGATTGAATATCAATAAAGGAAACATATTGAGGTTACGCGGCGACGGGTTTTTAATTTCATTTTTTTGGAGCCGATATTTTTTTATGGTTTTTTTTTTTGGGTGGAAATACCGTACCGTGCGTGATTGTTTTATTACATTGGAGACTGTACTATAGGAACTTTGTCAGCACAAAGTACCAGCTTTATAATATATAGCAGCTTTAAAGAGGTAATAAAAGGGAACAGAAAGATATTTTTTTTCGATCATCATGCGGGATAAACTGGTGACACTTTGACGTTTAGTCTTAGTGCCTAAGAAAGCTAGAAGTATTAGTCTGTCCTCTAAAATTCACATTCAAGTGAAATACAGAAAAGTTTTTGATCGTTACACCGCTGTCGACGCTCAAGGAAACAACTGGCGTGATATTATAGACATTATAAATTTTACCAGCTAATTAACATACGTTACAAGGTACAATGTCTATATCAATTACACTGGTTTACCGCTAATTGTTCAAACAACGCCTCGCAGAATTTAGCAGGTGTTAAATAATTACCATAGCTACAAAGTATCAATTAACGCCATTGGTAGCTAATTACTTGATTTATGCTTGTAATGAGAGATGTTAATAAATATATACATTACAATTTTGTTGCTAAGGTGATGGTGAATGGCGTATTCTGCTAATCCAATCAGAAAATGATACCTAATCTGGTTATGAATGCCAGAGAAGCTAACCAAAATATATTTCGGGAAATGCTAGACAGATGTTGAATTGTAGATATTAATATATGTGCCTTTCACAAGTTGCCAAGTTGCTCCTCTAAGAAATCCTTATGATTGGGATAGGATGAACTTTTGTTTAAAATGAAATATCGTATAATATCTTTATCGTAAAAACCACGTAAATCAATAGTCAATTATTCAAACCAGCAGTTTTTGAACGTCAACATATTATTGTCCAAAGTTGTTATGTTAAAACAAAGATCATAGGGTAGTGTCATCTGTAGAGTGAATGCAGCAGTATTTGTGTATTTGCATAAAAAACAGTTATTAGTAGAGATCTAGCACTATCGTTTAACATATTTTCGTTATTATTTTGCAATAAAAAACAAGCACACCACATCTTTGTAAAAATAAATGCTTAACAACAAATAAACCTTACAAGTGACGTCTTATTTATTTACCTAACGTAACCTCAACATGTTAATCTCTATCGAAGTGATGCATATTCGATCTTCTATATGATAACAATACGTTTTAATTTTGTTTTACTTTAATTTAAATCCCTTGCTTGTTACATGTTCTTATTTATTACTTCCTTTAGACACCCGCGGCTAGGATATGCATTTAAATTTGTAGGGTGAGATTATATTGTTAGAAAAATAGGGTGTATTCGTTAATGATATGAATGGATAAGAATGGGACCAATTTATTATTGTAGTATTATAGTGTATTGTCATCATATAATTTCGAGACCTGGCCCTATAGCCAAACAGCAGTCGGCAGCTAGGGTTGCCAGGTCCTCAGACGCAAAAGCCGGACAGACTTGTGAGTTTGTCCTGACATTTGGGTAAAAAATCCGGACATCTCGTTCTTTTTGTCCATTTTTTTATAAAAAGTGTAAAACTATTTTTTTTTTGTCCTAACATTCGGTCGAAAAATCCGGACGCCTCACAATTTTGAAAAATTTTGGTGTTACTTAAAAAAATGGAAATCCGGGATTTTCTGATTGCATTTTAATAAAACAAAAGCAAAATCAAGCTAATATTTTTTTATAATAAATCAGTCTCTAACTCTCTTAATCATCAGTCGTTATATTATAACAAAACAAAAATTATTTTCTTACTTAACATTATCAAAATTAAACATAACAACAAAAATAAATCAACGTAACGTAAGCGAAACAAAACAAATATATCTTCTCCTTTATTTAAACAAAACAAAACTTTTAAACTTTAAAAGCTTGTATGACAAGTATGACAACAACTAATAACCTAATATTTTTCGTTAGCAGAAATTTGCTTTAAAACTTCTTTTTCTTTTAATATGTTGTCATGAAAATCTTTGCAAGACATGTGTTTTAAATTATACTCTACAATTAAAATTTTGGAAATTGTGTCAACGTTTAGCTTGTTTCTTTGTTTGGTCCACTGCTGGCCAATCAATTTCGAAATTGAAAAATCCTACCTAAATCCTAACAGGCCGGATGCCGCTTATTTTGGCCGGACAAGCAATCAAAAATCCTACGTATGTTCTGCTTTATCCTAACACCTGGCAACCCTATCGGCAGCAGAAGACAATCATTATCACTCAGCAGTCACTAATACATTTTCAACTTTATACCCTAGCGCATATAGTAGAAATCTATTGACGTTTACATATCGTAGTCGTTCAGCAGTCTTTAATAGATTTTCAACTAATGCGCTAGCTAGGGTATAAAGTTGAAAATGTATTAGTGACTGTTGAGCGATAGCGATTGTCGTCTGCTGTCGTCTGCTGTTTGGCTATAGGATCTGGCTACATAATAACTGCTGCTCGGGCGATCTTGGGGTAAAGCCTTTTGTTTAGGTTGGTCCATGGATGGGTGACCACCTATTACATATCAAGTTTCCTCCTTGCCTCGCAAAGTTTTTGATTGAATTGATTTGTAGATCTTTGATAAGCGTCACAGATAGTCTGTGAGTCGAAATTCTTACAACCAGTCTTATCATAGAGAGTGAAATTTACCAGTGATTAACTGGTTCGTAAAGGTCAGATGTCAGACAGGTAGTTGCTCTATATAACATACCTACTGATATTTAGCTGAATCCGGTAAGACTGAAAGCCGACCCCAATATATTTGGCTAAAGGCTAAGCAAATAAATTACCAATATCAGAATAATAATTTTAAATTGACACATTAATTAGTACATCATTAATATTGTTTTGTGATGTAATTTTTATGGTCAATGTTCAGAATTTTGTGCGGCAAATCATAGATTTATACCTACCTACCTATTGAAATTGAAAGAATTTCATTTTATTTTCTTTTTAATAACGTTGCCCCGCACTAGGATTTTCTTCTGTATCGTGGGTGCGTTTACAAACATTTAATCTCACATACACAAACAGCCAGACCCGAAACAAGAAACAACTAGACTACCAGTAGATCATACAAATATTTGTTCCGACGACGCAGCTGTCGTTCGCTCAGCCACTGCGCCAACCGTGACGTCAAAATTAATAATTGTGTGTGTAGGTATACCTCAGATTAAGCTTTGTTTTATATCTAGATGAGGCCTATACTTCGTACCTGACTTCTCTGAGAAGAAACTGCTGAAACAAACTCAGAGGTCATAGTCCGTTTTAAACATAACATAACATCACGCCTGTATTATAAAAGGATATAGGCAGATATCTATCTCATAGTACACCCATGTCCCTTTTTAATTTGACAGTTCTGTAATTTTATAAATTTTGACAGCCTTTATTTTTTTTGGCAATTTTTTTATTTTATAAATCTTGACATGTCTGTATTCTTATTTTGACATTTCGTAATACCTTATTTTATTTAATCAGTAAGAAACATGGCAGATAAAAAAAAATTAAATGCCGAATTTAGTAGGCGAAATATGAAGTACTTACTGTGACTATTTTATTTTAAGATCTGTAAGCACAATATTTCTTGCAAATAAAATGATTTATTATCTATTATTATTAAACTCCTGACATAATCTTCGCTAAGTCACATTTTACCATGTCACACTACAGGCAATTTTAAGCACAAAATACTAAATTCAAAATATCGTAAATACACCATGGTAAGCAATAACAACAATAATGTTCACGCCACCAACAATGGAGGGGTAAACTTGAACGTAATTTTCAACGGTTTTACAAAAAAGGTACGCAAAAAAGGTTTTATTTTTTTTTCGAATCACCCACGTTGAGTGAACTTTAAGTATGTTTTTTTTTATACAAAGATTCGTAACGAATGGATGAGTTACTGAGCGTAGTATTGTGTTAATACTGAGTGTAGTTTTTATGTTGCTAAAAATGGGAACAAGTATTTGCACTTTGAGTGCATTTTTGTAAAGCCGTATGTTGGATTGTATTTTATTTCTTTCTTTTTTTTCTGTTGCAGATTTAAAAACCGGCCAAGCCCGAGACCCGGATCACAGGATTATGTACCTACTTGGTTTTAATTTTAACTCGACATTTCCACGCTTTCCAATTAATTAATTCAATTAAAAAATATGATAGTGCTATGTTATGGATTTGTTTATTATTATTTTAATGCTATTATCTCACAAAAAATTGGGAGATAATAGCATTAAACTACTCCATTTATACAAACTGAGATTTAGTATTATTATTTGTTTCTAAGTTTATAAAATAAAATAATTTAGATTAAATATTGCCATTGTATCACAACATAATGGACAGCAAAAAATAAAAAGCTTTTTATTTTATTTTTTGCATCCATGCTTTTCCGATATAATGGGACTTGACAGACAGACAGCCAAATAAAAAAGTAATCTCATAAGGGTTCGTTTTTTTTGCTTTTGAAACACGTAACCCTAAAATGTACTGAACCAGGACCAATAATAGTTAAATAAGTAAGAAACGTTTTTTTTAAGGTGAACGTGTATTGCGGTCCCGAATTGTGAATTATAATTAAAAAATACAACCTGACACTAACCTTCTAACTGTAAAAAACACGTAAGAAAATTTGATTTTCGTATACTACACTGACACTTCCACCTTAAAGACTATCATTGTGTCAGTAACGTCATAAAGATTCGAGCCAAAACCAAACCGGTATGGACAAACTGCAGACAGGGCTCGAAAACTTTATACACTAGCTTCCCCCGCTGTCTATTGACGACAGGCCGTGTCGACGGCGCCTTAGTGTTCGACGAGCGCCTCAAAGAGATGTCAGCAAAGCAGAGGGGACTGCCTGGGCCACCGCCTGCCTGGATTGCGGGTTGTTCGAAAGAGATACCGTGGTACCGGAACGTAAAGGGCAATAGAAGGAATATGGGTGGGTTTTAGTCAGTACAAGGCTGACATTGGATCCCGCTCCGCCCAGAGCGGGGGAAGTTATTTGTTGATTTACCACCCAAAAACCATATCATCCTTCATGCAGTTAATCCGTCGTTTCTTTGTTTTTTCTTCACTCTTTTAAATACATACGTATCAAGTATTGTAATATCGGCCATGTTGAAATATACAATTTTGTAAAGATGAGCAATAAATGTTCAATTGTGCCAATTTTAAGTGGGGGATTGCATTTTGAAGTGGTTTAAGTGGATGACTAATGCTCGAATGTGGAGCAGTTGTGCTATTTTGATGCACTGTTTTAACCGACTTCATAAAACTAGACTGTGTTTTATTTTTATTACGCAGTTTCCCCGAAATCTTTACTAATATTATAAAAACGAAAGTGAGTTTGTTTGTTTGTTACGTATTCAGGCCTAAATGGCCAAACCGATTTGATGAATTTTGGTACAGAGATAGTTGAGACCCTGGACACGGACATGAACAATTTTTTTTAAAGTGAGGAATGGGACAGAAAGGCGGAAGAAAAGGGGAGAGAAAGATATTTTATTCGATCATTACGCGGTATAAAGTTAGCGTTAGCCCAAAGTAACTATGCCGCGAGGACGAAGTCGCGGGTGGAAGCTAGTTATTTTATAATCGAAAGGGTATCGGTCGTATATAGGTGTATTTATAATGTCCACTGCTAATCCCATATCAACTTCATTCATATTGCGTGGGTAATTTTATAAGTTACCTTCTATAATACATATTTATTTATATCTTCTACTGTATTTGGTTGATTTGCCTATAACTTTTAGTAGAAATCGAAAAGGAATACTGGATAGTTAATTGTGTAACTATAAAGGTAGCCAATAACATCGTAACATAACTAAAAACGCTGAAAATTAAAAAGAAAAAACTGTTATTTGCAAGTTTTTTTTTCAGTTTTTTCGCAAAGTTTTTGTATAAAGCGAGCCTTTTGAGTTTAACGTGCTCAAATAACGACTTCGCACCGGTACTGTGAAATTCCTGGCGGGGAAACCAATGAACTGTCATGCATGAGCGAATAAATGAATACAAAATGAACATTTCAAAAGGATGCGCATATCGGATGTATCTTAAGATCAGTGGCCCGAACTATAGTGCGAGATGTAACGTAACTGTAACATTAATACTCAGATATCTTCTAACTAGCTGGCGCCCGCGACTTCGCCCGCATGTTATCGGAAAAAAGTATCGTATGTGTTATTCCTGACTATCATCTACCTCTGTGCCAAATTTCATGAATCCGTTCAGCCGTTTTGACGTGAAAGAGTAACAAACATAAATACATCCATCCATCGTCACAAACATTCGCATTTATAATAATTATACATATTATAGTATAGTATTCTAATATATAAAAAAAATTGTGTCACAATGTTCCTTCCCATACTCCTCCAAAACAGCTCGACCGAATCTTGTGATTTATTTTAATGCATATTCAGTAAGTCTGAGAATATCCCAACGGCGGGTGAAACAGCTGGGCACAGCTAGTTTTTATTTAATAATTACTCGTTTCACATAAAATAATTGCATAATTTTAAGAGTTTAT
This sequence comes from Ochropleura leucogaster, assembly GCA_958449745.1. Taxonomy (NCBI): domain Eukaryota; kingdom Metazoa; phylum Arthropoda; class Insecta; order Lepidoptera; family Noctuidae; genus Ochropleura; species Ochropleura leucogaster. The sequence goes on from OY288226.1 coordinate 4,230,040, forward strand.
TCATATCTATAACTGTAAGTGTTGCAATTATTTAACTTTAGAATATCAATGTGTCAGCTTCGGAATGGCAGTAATTAGCGTTTAAATTTAATTATATCACATTCTTATACATATTTCAAAACATACTTCATGTTATTTCATTATAAAATTAAATTTATTTAATATATAAAATTCTCATGTCACAGTTTTCGTTCCCATACTCCTCCGAAACGGTTGGACCGATTTAAACGAAATTTTGTGTACATATCGGGTAGGTCTGAGAATCGGCCAACATCTCTTTTTAATACCCCTAAGTGAGCAGCGGGTGAAACCGCTTGGCACAGCTATATTCATATAATATTAAAACAAGTTAATTTTATTCAATTAATTATTTTATTTGTAAACCTTTTTGTTGTCACTATGATGAATGCTTCCTATACTTACCTGTAATACGCATACATACTAGCATTTATAGCTTTCTTCATTTATTCCTTTTTTAGTGTGTATTTCTGTTGGTGTACCAAATAAATAAACAACAATGCTAAAGAACAATTGTATTTTCGATTCAAAAATTTACTAATTGCGTTGTGTGCCTTGTAGGTAGGTACTAAAGCCTTAACAAAATACATCAAGAAGTAATCTCATAGCCAGGTTAGTTCAAACAGCCTTATAGCAACCACAACAAAATCTCATTGTGCACTTCCTACATCCTATTTAGTCATAAAACAAAGACATACGAATCTACGGCCCCAAATCCCCTCAACCCGGATCTAATTCCCCCCAAAACGGATATAAACGGGCTCATGACATTCATCAAATGTATTGTGTGCCAAACTAAGGGGTGTAAGGGGGTATTGTTTAAGCCCTTTCCATACAGTCTGAGTCTGTGTTCTTAACGATATTTTGTGCATATGTGCCTATTCAGAGTTAAACGTCTTGGCAGGAATGCCTTTGTAGTTCAATTTTACGATCTTACGGTCTATTGTGTAGGGATGGGGGTGTTAATTAGAAATTAGGTGTCGATATCGATAGAATTAATTTTATTCATCAATTATACACAAAATGCATGTTTAAGAGCTGCAGTTTATTGTCTTGAGAACGACATTTTAACAATCATTAGTTGATAAACTTGATAGGCTATCACGTATCCCCGAAATTTTCAAAAATGATATTAAAAAATGTAAATTTTTATAGAAAAAGAACAGAATAATAGTAGTGAAATTTATAGGTTTCAGTATTGCTTATTCATGCTTAATTACAATTAACATCACAATTCTCCATTTTTATAAGTTACTTTTTTGCAACTTCATTGAGCGTGTTTAAAACGCAAGTCAGAACATGCTTTGTTTTAAAGTTATACATATTTGGTGCCTTATGTTTAAATCTTAAGGAAAATGTAGGTATGAATATATAAGCAGGATTTATTATAATGTTTGGAGTCGTTTGAAATATTATATTTTGTAATTTCACAGACGGTAGCAGTACTTGAGTAATTTGTGCGATCTTATTAATTTATGACGTAATCTTGTATGACTGAGATTTAAGGCTTTGAAGTTGTTTATTAATTAAACCTTACACTAGATTTTATCACATGAATGCTTTCAACTTTTGATTGGATAGTTGAATGACTTTATTCTTTTAAAGAAAATGTAGGTTATATTAAGAAAGCAAACGTTACAAAATTAAACGTAATCATCAAATGTTACGGTGTACTTAAAAATAATCTCATTATATGTATATTTACTGTTTTTGCTTTTGATTCTGTAATTAGTCTGTAAGCCTTTTTAAAAGTAATAAAAAAACTCTTACAAAATTCAAACCTTCTGCAAAGCAAAAAAAACGCCAAAGAAAAATCTCAGTCCATAACTCAAATCAATTATATCGACATAAAATATCGATAACCAACCCTCACCCCACCACTGACAACTACAAACGCGCCACGCCAGGTGTTCCCAATCTCTGGTCCAGATTCCTTTTCGACAAAGAGCCCGTTCATTTCTCGTATAATCTAGCGATCGTTCCTCGAAACTGAGATAATCGGCTACGTAAAATCGATCCTTTATTCGATTATTTTGTGGAATAATAATGAGGTGCCATTGACGCCTGCCGGTCACAAAAAAAGAAAAAAAACATGGCCGCCCGTCAAAGACGTTTGGAGCGTTCCCGCGCATTTGTTGTTGTTGTTTTTTTTTCTGTGATTTCGTTAGAAATATGTCTTGATTGTGTCATGGATTTCGAAATGGGTTTATTAAGTTAAATTTTTGGATAGTCAGGAATGTTTGTGTGTCCTTATTTCACAGTTGTTTTGATGTTCCGTGTAGTTATTTATGTGCGACAGCAGTTTGAATTAAATGGTTCCATTTTCGTCAGCTGACTCTTTTTGTATGTGATGTACATTGTAAACGGGAGTAATATATCGCTCTTTTTGTGTAATTTTTATTTTGTCACTAATTCATTGATTAATTTTTAACATTAACACTAGAAGCGGGATAAATATCATATTTATTATTTATGTTAAGCACTATTGCAAGCACAATAATCAGAGATAAACATGATCACGCTGTTTGATCAAGAAGTTGAATTTAGGGCTCTGAACTCGCATAAGGCCCAGGTCTGATTATACGGCCCATTACCTCTTCCCAGTAGTGGGACATTACAGCCAAACAAGAAGTGAAATTCCAAGTCAAGTACACAGTTACACAACAGTTTATTTCCATTGAAAATTTTATACATTTAATAATTGCCTTAAAGAACTGTCATTAAATAAATTTCATTTGATTTAAAAAAAGAACTGTTTGTGATATTTTTAAAGAGTCAAAGAAGGTCGTCGGTTTCTTAAAAAAGTTCAACTATCCGTGCCGAGCCTGAATACTTATTTCTTTTATTGACCGTACATAATATGTAACTATTATTGACAATTAAACTAAGCATAGCTTAACAATGTTCCCAACTGCGACTAATGACTAAATTAATTGCAAATTAATATGACATGCGGAACAGAGACTGGGATTGTCGCCGACAATGAGGACTATCAAGATATACAGATGTGTATTGAAACGCATGTCTGTGACAATTTGACATGTGACGTGTTGTGAATATGCATGTTCAAATGTCAGTTTTGATCTGTCATGTACGTTTATCTGTTATAGATAGTGTTTATGGGACATTCGCTTAAGCCTGCGGCTTCACTCGCGTACAAGTATAAAGTTAGTAGGGTATACAATGTGTGATAACTAAATCTTACTATTCTATCAATAATAAAAATACTTGTGACTTAACCATTAGATAAACTATGAGTTAAAAACAAAACTAATGATCCAATGAATAAATTTATTCTGAATACATATTTTAATTTGTATATGTAATTCAATCTTTTATTTTTTTTTCTTTAAATCTGTGAATTGACAACGAATATGCATGATGATGGTGAATGATGGACGTTGATTTCAAATGATATGTTATTGTAATGTTAAACAAATATTAAAAGTCTTAAAACAGAACTTATTCCACTGAGGGAAAAAGACAGAGCTATACAGGTGCACCATCTCTTTCCCTCGGTGGAATAAGTTCTGCTTTAAAACGTCATGGTAGGCCCACAAATACATGTAACAAGAACGCAGTGAAACAACATCAAACCTTGCTCCATTGCCTTGTCATCCAGTTTTTATATCATTTAACATCACTTTGATACAATTCTCGTAGAAACTAGTTTGACGTGTTCTCAACGAATAGGACCACCCTGCCGACACCTATGATTATTGTGCGACTGAGGGTAAAGATATGAAGGACCACCTCTATGTGATAATTATTTGATATTGTTTGAGTTTTTGGCTTTTGTGGACGAGAGATGAGATACCACAATTTTGCTAATAACACGTATACTGGTAATAAACTATCAAACGCTGGAGAATATTTAGACAGTAATTTAAAAAATATAAAAACAACTAAAAGTATTTCTTTGCAGATTTAGATTATTAATTCATGACGGAATGACAGAAACAGAAAAGAGACTACCAGTAAAAAAAAACGATCCAAAAAGTTACACCTGTTTTCTTGAATTTATACAGTTTGAAAACAAAACAAAAGAAAGAAGACATTTAACAGAAGTTGTACCAGGGATATAAGGAGGAATGATGGTGAATGGTTTACGTTTCCTTCATCCAAACAGCATTTACAAAGAGAGCTATCCCTAATACTAAGTTAAGGAGAAATAAGGAGTGCAATCTGCCAGCGTCATCGCCAGATTTTTGTGTTACACGTGACATCATAGATGGCGCTATAGTCTTCTTGTTGAAGTTCTCCAATACTCTGGACGCCCTTACTGTGCACGTCTTTCTACATCGTTCTCACATATTTGTATAATCTCAACATGAATGATGTAAACACATTTTGTAAAAATATTCTAATTTAAAAGAGTGTCCATGGAGTTTCTTGCCCATTCTTCTCCATAGAGATCAATGCTTTGGAATGGGCAACTACAATACTGTCACAAGTTATTATGCCTTGTGACCGGGACTGTAGATTCATTTTGTTTCTTGACATTCAAAAGTGCCTCTAATGGTCTAATTGAAATAAATGATTTAATTTGATTTGTGCTTTGTTGCTGCAGTATTTTAAATTGTATTGGAGTTGTTGCAACGGCAGGAACTTATTCTGTGTCTTATGCATATAGAAATAAAATTGCTGAGACAGTTTGAGCATTTTGAGAGGATGAAGGGTATCCCCACATGCTGTATTCAGACCTATTTGGGATTGTTCTTCAAAATATTCTGCTTTTGTAAGAGCCAGTGAAAATACACAAAGCAATAGAAATATTTAAACGTCGTAGAGCATGTGGCGTTCTATCGTTTCTACCTATCCCCTTCGTATACTCAAGTACAAGTATGTGTGTCATCATCTGCCTAGCCTTTTCCTATGTTGGGGTCGTCTTCCAGTCTAACCGGATTTATCTGAACACCAGTATCCTACTAATATTATAAATACGAATGTTTGTGATGATGGATAGATGTATGGATGTTTGTTACTCTTTAACGTCAAAACGGCTGAACAGATCTTGATGAAATTTGCCACAGAGATAGACTATAGTCTGGAATAACACATAGGATACTTTTTTTACCATCACGTGGGCGAAGCCGCAGGCGCCAGCTAGTCCAGTATATAAGCTATCTTGATCCCAAATTTCATCTAAAACCGTTTCAGAGTGAGGAAGTAACAAACAGATATTTTTTTTTCAATATCACGCGGGCGAAGCTGCAGGCGCTAGCTAGTAGCCGTATAAAAGAAACACACTCATGCTTTCCAACGTTTTAATAATAAAGCAATCATGAAATTGAAGACGGAAAATGTTGACTAGATCTCACGCAAGAAGCGCACGCCATCCACCTCCGGGCTCGTCGCTCAGCTCCGCCTCGCCGCCGCCGGAACCCAGCCTCGTCGTGAGCGCTGTGACACCGGCCGTGGCAGTTGCGTCGAGCTCGAGCGACGAGTATTTTTCCCCGCCCACGACGCCACCACCTGCTCGTCGACGGGGAGGACGCCGGCCGCCGGACGGTTTTGGACTTCGAGGCCCACCGGCCTCTGATAGGGTCCCAGCTCCCGGCGGAAGTGTGCAGCGCATGCGATGGACTAGTTCCATCAATGAAAACGTCATGCGCTCATACTATGGGGCTACAGAGGGAGGAAAGTTGTCAAACTATTTTGACAACTGCGAAAACCTCACTGATGCTCACTCAATCCTGTATTGTGCGGCTGTAGCAGCGTGTCGTGTAGCTCACGTTAAATTTCCTGATGACAGAGCTGCACGACCGAAACCAGCTGTTCCATTCTGGCAGTGCAGGATTGAGCGGCGTATTGGTGTGGCCAGAGCACTCATTGGCAAACTAATCAGTTTCAGGGAGGGCAACACTCGACCTCGAGTGATGCGCTTTGTGAGGCGGGCATTTGCAGGGACTGACATAAGTCCTCCAGACTATATGTCCCGCATCACAGAGCGCATCGACTTCCTGAAACAGAAAGTATATGCATGGGCAAACCGTATTCGTAGGTATAAGCGGCGGGTGGAACGATACACTTTGAATCGCACATTCCAAAGTGATGAAAGGTGGGTGTATAGAGCCTGGGAGCGACCGGACCAAGGTGTGTCTGAGACGCACCTACCGGATGATGACGCCATGTGTTTGTTTTGGCGCAACATCTGGTCGGTGCCTGTCAGTCATACCGAAGGTGAATGGACTCGGGAAGTCGAACGAGCGTGTGACCCCATACCAGAAATGGGGGCCTTAACAATCAGCCCCCAAGATGTAGCTTGTGCTGTCCGTCCGCTGCCTAATTGGAAATCTCCAGGGCCGGACGGACTGCACAACTTCTGGATAAAGAACATTCAGAGGTCGCACGCTTGTTTGGCAACCCTATTTCAGACAGCCTTAGAGTCAGGGTCGCTACCCAGGTTTCTGACAACTGGTATAACCCACCTGCTCCATAAATCGGGTAGTACGGCGGAACCCAAAAATTATAGACCAATTACGTGTCTTCCGACACTTTATAAAGTTCTTACATCCATTTTGAGAGCTAAAATCACTAAACACATTGATGACAATTCTATCATGTCTGCTTCTCAAAATGGATGTAGGAACGGGTCCCGCGGTACTAAGGAGCTGCTCCTCATTGATATGGCCATTAGTCAACAGGTTCGCCGTTCTCGAAGACATCTGTCGACATGTTGGATAGACTATAAGAAGGCCTATGACTCCGTGCCACATACGTGGCTCATGAGGGTGCTAGAGTTGTACAAAGTTGATGCAACTCTGCGCACCTTCCTGAGCTCGTGTATGAGGCAATGGAATACGGTCCTTCCCTATCCAGAATGTCGGCAGATTCTGAGGAATAGTGAACCGATAAGGATAGAGCGAGGTATATTCCAGGGCGATAGTTTGAGTCCACTTTGGTTCTGCTTAGCCTTGAATCCTCTAAGCACGTTGCTGGAGAATTCAGGTCTGGGCTATCGATTGAGGAGAGGTGGTCAGGTTATATCTCACCTCCTTTACATGGATGACCTGAAACTCTTTGCCCCCAACGATTTGCAGCTGATGAAGCTACTGAAGGTAACTGAAACTTTCAGTAGCGCCATCAGGATGGAATTTGGTGTGGACAAATGTGCGGTCATGCATGTAAAGCGAGGGGAAATTGTGGAATCTGTGGGAACCCAGCTCTCAGATTCCATAAACCTTAGATCCCTCTCAGCAACCGAAACCTACAAGTATTTGGGGATGTCGGAAGCGCTGGGCATCAATGTTGCTGACATGAAGCAATCGTTGAAGGAACGCTTCTTTGGCCGCCTGAGAAAAGTATTTAATAGTCTTTTATCAGGCGGAAACAAGGTGCGTGCTTTCAACGGTTGGGTCATGCCGGTTTTGATGTACTCTTTCGGCATACTCAAATGGACTCAAACAGAACTGGACGCCCTGGATAGGAAGGTGCGTACATTGTTAACGGCATTTCGTATGCATCACCCACGTTCCTCGGTTATGAGACTGTATATCCCGCGGAGTTGTGGAGGTCGAGGCTTTTTAAACGCCAAGACTCTCCACAATCGCGAGATATGCAGTCTCAGGGAATATTTCCTAGAAACCGACGTGGGAATGCATCGGGATGTAGTTGCAATGGACAAAGGCCTCACCCCGCTCTCCTTGGCTAAAGAGAACTGGCGCAAACCTGTAGTGCTTGACACTAACGACCGCAGGGAGGTATGGCAGAGTAAGGAGCTTCACGGACGCTTTTTTCGGGCCCTACATGGACCCGATGTAGATCAATCAGCGTCCGTAGCCTGGCTACGTTCCGGGGACCTCTTTGGAGAAACCGAAGGTTTTGTCTGTGCAATTATGGATGAAGTTATGATGACAAATAACTACCGGAGATTTATTGTGAAGGACGGTACGGTTGACATATGTCGGGCATGCCACCGTCCGGGAGAATCAATACGACACATTATCTCCGGTTGTTCGCGTCTAGCTAACGGAGAGTACTTGCATAGACACAACCTTGTAGCCAGGATTATCCATCAGCAACTTGTTCTAAAATACAACCTTGTGGAATCGGAAGTGCCGTACTACAGGTATGAGCCCGACCCAGTTCTTGAACATGGCAATATCACATTGTACTGGGATCGCTCCATCATCACTGACAGGACTATTGTTGCCAACAAGCCTGATATAGTGGTGGTGGATCGATCAGAGCGGCGCGCAATGATTGTTGACATAACAGTCCCGCATGATGAGAACCTCGTGAAAGCCGAGAAAGATAAGCAAATCAAGTATATTGACTTGGCTCGCGAGGTTGTCGACATGTGGGATGTGGACTCAGCGATCATTGTGCCGATAGTCGTATCTGCCAATGGCTTAATTGCCAAGAGCCTCGACCAATACCTGAGGAGGCTCTCGTTAGGCAGCTGGATCAAGGGCTTGATACAGAAAGCGGTACTCCTGGACACGGCTCGTATTGTTAGGAGGTTCCTTTCTCTGGAGCCCTGACCGCCGGTAGCTTGGACCCTGTTCCCGATACCGGTGGGCTACTATTTTTATATTTTTAAATGTTTTTTTTTTATGATTATAAGAAATATTTAAAAATGTAATTTTATGTATAGAGATCAATAAATGGACGATAAAGCAATCACTTCACAAAACAAAATATTTACTGAACCCATCTGCGAAAAATGTTTGCAAAGAAAAAGGGAACGAATGAAAAAGTTCACATCAAATATTACAGGATACGAACATACCTTCAGATGATTTCATACTGAAGATAAAAAGAAATATTCAAAGTGTAGGGTTTGGAACCGAGTCGGTTAAGGTCGGGGTAAATCAAATCAACAGGACATGACGTTTGGTGCAAGTCAGAAAATGTATTCATTAGTGATGAACCAGTTGGATGATTTGTTCTTCGATTGGTACCTCTGTTGGTTAGTTTTTTGCGGATGAGAAACCATTAAATAACTTCCCCCGTTCTGGGTGGAGCGGAGGAGAGTGTCAGACTTGTATTGACTGAAACCCTCTCATGTTCCTTCTATTGTCCTTTACGTTCCGGGGCCGCGGTATCTCTTTCGAACAACCCGCAATCCCGAACGGGTTGCCTCTGAGTTTGGAAAAATCCAATAACACTTTTATCGACACGGGAATCAAATCCAGGACCGAAAACTCAGCAGTCACGCTTGCGATCACTACAACAATGAGGCAGTTAAATGTTATCTCTATAATTAATACATATCTTATTTAGCCTTCGTTTTTTTTACTCAATAATCTCGTCGTTTGGCTGCAATGCAAAGCGATGATGCAGGCTAGACTGGAGCAAGCTTACCTAGAATAACCTAATTCTATCAATTTGACGACACGGTCGGCGCAGTGGCTCAGCACTCGACTGCTGCGCTGCATGCCGCGGGTTTGATTCCCGCACAGAACAAATATTTGTATTGCCCACAGATAGTTGATCGGGGTCAGGCTGTTTGTGTATGTGAGTTTAAATGTTAGTAAACGCACCCACAATACAGGAGAAATTCCTAGTGTGGGGCAACGTTTTTTTAAAAACAAAAAATTGCAACTAAAAATATGGACGGACGTGTAAACACAAAATCAATATCTTAGCCAAATCTGGCTTGAAAGCCAGATCGAATATAACTAGGTTCAGAATAACGCTGTCTCAAAACTTTTGCAATTTCATCTTTTCGTTGGCAGTCTGCCGCTGAATTTTATGTATTTTATTGAGCGATCAGAATTATTATATCATGATCGCTTAGGATTATAGTAATAACGTCAAAGTTTGAGTTAAAGAAGTTTCGAAAGTAAGCCTTGTTATAAGAATGGTAGACTTTAATTTCGTTATTAGTAAACAAACACACACAGTTCTATTTTTAATACGCATTTTACAAATTGGCTCGTGCTCGTTGCTAAATAATAGCAGCCGCTCGGGTCGATCTTTAGGTTAATCCACGTTTGCCTAGGTTGGTCTGTGGATGGGTGACCCGTTACATACCGAGTTTCCTCCGTGCCTTGGAAAGCACGTTAAGCCGTTGGTCCCGGCTCTCATTTGTAGATCTTTGGCAGTCGTTACAGGTCGTCAGTGTTCATCTAACAACCAGTCTTACCAACCTTATCGTATTACCCAGTATTAACTGGGTTGTGGAGGTCAAATAGACAGTCGCTCCATGTATAATACTGATAATTTGCATATATATGATAGCATGCAGTTGCTTAGTTTATATGTTTTTTCCTGTATCGTGGGTGCGTTTACAAACATTTAAACACATAAACAGCTTGACCAGGAACAACTACCTGTAGTTCATTCAGAAATTTGTTCCGTGCGGGGATCAAATTGGCGACACGCAGCAAGGCTGTCGATCGCTCAGCCACTTCGCTAACCGCGCCGTCTTGTTACCGTATTAGTACGGTATTTATGTTGAAGGATGGGAAGTTATCAAATAACTGGGAGGACGAGTGTCAGACTTTTACTGAATAAAACCCACCCATGTCCGTTCTTTCACCCTTTATGTTCCGGGGCCGCGGTATCTCTTTCGAACAACCCGCAATCACGGCAGGCAGTGGCCCTGCAAGGCCTATTTGTTATTATTTTGCTTGAAAAAGAACCTCAAGACAAGCTCAAAGACTAACATCGAATATACTACAACAACTACAACTGACCAGGGGCCTTAGTCTGCTATTACAATAGTGTCAGAATGGTCGATCACTGATCGCATAATGGTTGATTTTGACAAGTTTAGTATGTAACAGATTACCAAACTTGTCAAAATTAAGGCCCCTGATCACTGATGAGTGATCAGCAGTTTTCAATATTGTATCTTGCACACACACATACATATTTATTTATGTACCTTTAATGATAAAGTAACATCCTTCTACTTATTTTTTTGATGGATACATTAGCAAGATGTACAAATTATGACAAAGTAAATTATTTCGTTGATTACTAGAACAATCATAATTAAATGTAACGTCTTACAGCCTGAACTTTCTTATTCTTTATTGTACACAATTATGACGATCTGTAGGATTACTATGACGTCATAAAGTAGTACGTATTCCAGTGTAAGAAAGAGATGGCGCTAGACATCTTGTATAGCTGTCTCTTTCCCTCAACGGATTTAGAATTGCTTTACGACATCGTGGCTGGTCCTGTACGCGGGGCAAACGTGGTGGCTTTTGCCCAGCAGAGGTAAACAATAAGACTCAAATTGCAACACGATCACTATTAACTTAGACCATACAACAACTCGTTGCAAATCAAGTAGCAATCCCAAATTCACGGAATCTTAATTAAATTACCCGCGGAGGCGTCACAAATTACTGTAATAGGAGCTTAATTAAGTTATTACTGTTCTTAATTCTATTTATAAAACGTAAACTTAACTCTTTTAGGCGTAAGATGGAGTTGTACCTTATTAGGTAGACCATAAGTCACTAAATCAAGAGTACAAATGTCTTCAGCGACCTAACTAATAAATAGCTCCACTAATACAACATTTAAGGACAATCCCTACAGCAGTACAGCCTAACACAGATAATTCCATCAATTTAACCTACAAAATATCACATACTACATCTGCGTAAAGTACTCAATGATAATCTATATTAATATCTATACTAATATTATAAAGCTGAAGAGTTTGTTTGTTTGTTTGAACGCGCTAATCTCAGGGACTACTTTTGGTTGGAATTGGAAAATTCTTTTAGTGTTGGATAGTCCATTTCTTGAGGAAGGCTATAGGCTATATAACATCACGCTACGACCAACAGGTGCTGAGCAGTGCGGGTGAAACCGTGGGGATCAGCTATTACAGATAAAAAGAAAAAAATGGGCTAAAAGCGAGTCAGAATCGCGCACCGAGGGTTCCGTACAAACTTGTGACATAAACGGCCATATTTTTTGACTGCGTACACTTGAGAAGGTTGATTTTTCGTTTTAATTCCAACTTAGTACCTCCACGGTCTTGATAGACAGACAGACGGAAGGACAACAAAGTGATTAAATAACAAAGTAATCCAATAAGGGTTATATTAATGATCCTTATTCCTTTTAATGATTTAAGGTACGTTTAAAAACCTTAACTTGTTACTCTTTCAAACCTCTTAATTAATCCCCCCCCCCACACACACGCGCACATACACATACATAATATGCACAATCATACATAGGTAGTAGCGAACAGTCTTCATTTTACGGAAGTCGGTAAACAAACCTAATAATCTATTAAAAGACGTTAAGGAACAGCAGAATTTTGGAGAATACAGAATTTCGAGGAATTTCATTAAAACCGTTCTAGCACAGAATAGGTTAAGTACAGAAGGTTGATCTCAACTAATAGTTTATATAATTTATTGTTAGCAGTTCAGTATTGGCACGGTGGAGTTGGCATATCTGTTTAGAAAAAAACCTCAAAACAAATGAGCACAAGTGAGCCATCCCCTCCAAACAAAAGATCGCATTTAGATATAAAACGTGATGACAACTCTAGTGCAAAATTTATGCTCTAGACCCAGCGGTTCAGAAATAGCGTTGTTTAATTTGCAAGTAACTATAGGAATAACACAAAAGAGATCAATGTAAGAATCTCTGTTTACACAATAAAAAATCAGTGGAGTTGGTGCAGAATGTGAATTCGCTTAATTACTACTACGTATACTGTTTTCGCTCGCTGAGTAAAGTTAGCCTTCTGTCAAACTATCTATTCTGTGTCCCAAGTTTGCTAGAATTTCTTAATGGTTGTTTGAACAAGACTCGTATGCAAATGTCTCCTTATGATCAATAAGAGGAGTCGTAGAAAGATATGGTGACGTTATGGGAAAATTATGGGCTATTCAGGCATAATGGTGGACTGTTAAACGTTTCAGGATGTATTCTGTGGTGGCGGAGAAATTGAATGAAGTAAGATGAGTTTTTAAATGGTTATTTCGGGTGGTGAATCTCGAATTTTCATACTAAGAATGTAAGAGTAAGCTTTTCTTAAACAATTCGCTATTCTGACGTTCCGTTTCCCTTCAAATTGCACAAAGCAAATATGTTGTAGCGTTTACCTGTCCGTTTACCAAATCAATCTTTGTTAAATGATAAATGATGTTTATTATACAAGTAGGTTTTCACAAACACTTTTACACGTCTTTGTTAAAAACTAGATGATGAACTTATATACTCACTAGCTGTGCCCAACGGTAGATGTTCGCCGATTTTCAGACATTCCCGATATGCTCACAAAATTTCATACAAATCGGTTCGGCCGTTTCGAAGGAATTTGGTAACATACAACACGACACGACAATATATTTACACAAATACAAAAAAAATATACGCATAATATAACCTTATTTGTTTAATTATTCATCTCTAGATGTCGAACAATTCCGTTTTCTATGGGTAAAGGGATCAAGGCCAGTTGACACCACTCAAATGATGACACTGTCCTAATCTGCTAATCTCAGATTACAGCATCAAGCTAAAATCACCAACATAACACTATCTGATAACGAGATCGGATCCAGTTAATCCTTGTTATTCTAACCGGGTTTTAACCTAATGACGCTGTAGAACCGGCTTTAGTTGATATTTAAAACAAATGCTTAATACTTGGTGTATCATCTGGATTAAGATGTTGATATATGGGGTAAGGAAACTGTCTTTTGGTTAAAATCAATTTTAAAATCCTACTTACTAATATTATAAAAGCGAAAGTGAGTTGGTTCGTTTGTTTGTTACGTCTTCACGCCTAAACGGCTGAACCGATTTTGATGAATTTTTATAAAGACTTAGTTGGGACCTTGGAGACGGGCATAGGCTAAAAAATGAGAAAAGAAGGAGAAAGAGGGACGAAATGGAGTTTTTTAGAACATCAAGCTGTTTAAAGTTAGCGTTAGCCCAAAGTAACTATGCCTCCGGACAAAGACTTTGAAAAGATTTAGATTATAATGAGACCAACAAATAACTCCTCCCCGATCCGCCCAGAGCGAGGGGGAGAGCCGGACTTGTACTGACTAAAACCCACCCATGGTCCTTCTATTGCCCTTTATGTTACGAGGCCGCGATTTCTCTTTCGAACAATCCGCTACCCCGACACAGAAACATATCGCTTGGTCCGGGTTATTGAAACTGCAACCTTACACAAGTACATACAGATACTACAAAACAAAACCAGAGGATAAGCATAAGCATCTATCATCCCAGCAATAAAATAACGAACACCAGTTCCTAAAACTTCACAACAGTCACCGGCAAAAACCGAAAACTTTAATCATAAACCGTAAAACTCCGTAATTCCATGACTTATGCCCAACAAAACACCGTAAAACTAATGAAGAAATACCGTTAAAACATTTAACTAAATATTTTCTTGTAAATAATGGCCAGTTTCGTTTATTTACGGCATTGTCAGGCATGGGGGTCCTAAGGGAACGATAAAACGCTACTTCAAGGACTGTGAAAGGGATTTTTTTACCATTTACCGTCTCTAGGGATGATCCTTGTACGGTTCTCGCGTGGATTACGGTTTTTATTTAATACGTTTTGTGTGTTAGTGGGATTGTTTTTGGAAGCTGTTTATTTTTGTTTCTTCAAGTTACCGAGATTTTTATTTGCCGAGTCTTTTTCCAGTTGCCATAAGGAATTATTTATGATTAAAATTGGACATAGGAGTTATCCGTAATTAGATTTTATCAAAATGACTGATAATTGAAAAATGTCTCCGAAATCTAAACTTTATATAGAGGTTGTTTTTAAAAAAACACCGGTCAATTGCGAGTCAAACTCGTGCACTGAAGGATCCGTACAAAACTGCGATATAAAATGTTATATTTTTTGACTGCGTAGACTAAGAGGATTGTTTTTTCACAGCTTCAAGGGTCCTCAGGCTTAAGTATGTGACAGACAGATGGACAACAAAGTGATCCTATAAGGGTTCCGTTTTTTTTCCTTTTGATGGCACGTCACCCTAAAAACATGGGTTGGACCAAACACTTATAGACTTCACGCTAACTGCAACAGACTGAATGAACATTTGATTATTTTGTATGGAAACTCCATTGTTTTTCCTTTTTGACGAATTTTCCTTTTATTATATTTTCTAGTTTAATGGCCTTAATTACAATCTATAGCACGGTCAACGAGAAGCGATACCAAATGTAAACAAAACCCATGCTAAAACCCCATCTAAAATGGCCGCCCGAATGTTGGCGAACCCGTCTTAACGTTGTCATGTTTTTGCCGGGAGAACGAGACATTACGACAAAGGCACAAGATGGAAAGAGCTAAATATTAGATTGTCAACGCCACAGTTGTTCTTTAGGTTAATGACCTTTCGTATCGCTTCTCGTTGGCCGTACTGTAGTTTAATGGCCTTAATTATAATCTAAGAGCTCCTCTTATTCTGTAACACCATGCAGAAAGAATATTTAAGAGTCATTTTTCGCTGTTGATCTATCGACCACCGACCATGACCCAATTTGGTGAAAAAGCGAGCTCGTCAGCTAAAAATAGCATGTCAACATGATTCGGTGATCGGTTTATCTCCTATGAACTTACCCGTATATTTTTAACTTGAAATTTACCTTCATTTTCATTAAAAAAATATCCTGTGATCCTTCGATAACATCGAAGAGTAAGATAATTTACTCCTATCAGCTGTTTTTTTGCGGATGGGAAATCATCGGGTTATAATTTGGTTATTTAACAACCTACTAATCCTACTTCCTACTTATACATATAATACTAGCTTTTGCCCGCGGCTTCGCTCGCGTTAAATTCGGGGTAACACAGTTCCCCCCAGTTGATTTGTAATAGCAACGCTAAGTTTTTCGTTTTCTTCCTTCTTTCTCCCTCACATCCCAATTTTTTCAAAAAAATATCCGTCTCCTGGTTCCCAACTATCTCTGTACCAAAATTTATCAAAATCGGTTTAGCCATTAAAGCGTGAAGAGGTAACAAACAAACTCACTTTCGCTTTTATAATATTAAATAAGGATATATAATTAATATTTATTTAATATAATATATAATATTAGATATAAATGCAAATGTTTGTAAGAATGGATAGATGGATGTATAGATGTTTGTTACTGTTTACGTCAAAACGGCTGAACGGATCTTTATAAAATTTGGCACATAGGTAGATTATAGTCTGGAATAACACATAGGATACTTTATTTTCACTTTCACGCGGGCGAAGCCGCGGTCGCCATCTAGTTCAGAATTATTTGGGAAATGTATTAATTTTATTTCACAATTACTTTATACTCTATGCTGTGCCCTACAGGGTCCATAATTGTACCTTAGCTTAAACCCATTGCAAGATCTCCACACATTATGGAATGTAAATAATGAATATCAAATTAATTGCTCTGAGCGGAGCAGGAGTAGTGTCAGACTTTCACTGACCGAAGCTCATAGAGGCTCAAATCCTTTTTATTACAAAGTAACGCTCGACTTTTACTCTAGGTATAAAAATAACTGCTCTCCTTACCTCAAAAATTATTTAGCGCATAAATATCTATCTCAGTTTCACGTCATAACGTAAACCAGGTCTTACGTTACGGCACGTTACAGCCATTTAAAACGCTCTAAAAACTTTGAAGCTGAGAGAAACATGCTTCGAAGATAATTTAGGTCATAGCTACGTTGGAACATGGAATATTAAAGAATGGAGTACTCATAACAAAAGTATCTACCAATAATGTCCCAACTTGCTATGACTAAGATCTTATCTCTGGGATGTTTGTAGTGGATGCAACAAGTATTAAAATATTTGATTTCAGATTTATTCCAGTGACCTCTTGGCTACAAGTTACGCTCTCCAGGAAATATTACAACAGCGACAAAAAACAATTATAAGAAAGTAGTAGCCGGGGTTACGGGTCTTGCCGAGATTGCGGGTTGTTGGATATTGCGGCCCCAGAACACAGAGGGAAAAAAAAGGAATATGGATGGGTTTTAGTCAGAAAAAGTATGACACTCATAAAAAAAAAACCTATCACAAGCCACTGCGAAGCGAATTTTAGAGATACGGTACTTATTCGAAGGAGTGTGACGAACGCAAGCTGCTTGACGCAATTCAATTCTCCCGAGGTTATTAACAAAGCCTTACACTTGCATAATCAACATATTATGTAATACGCTGGAACTCCTTAGGCGTATGGTGGGTATTATTCGGATATGATCGCGGAAATTGATGCGACATCTTGAGGAAATCTGTGCTGAGTTTCTTAATCTGTTCGAAAATGTAATGTGCCGACTCATTAGATGGAATGGCTTTCTTACATGATTAAAATTTAACTTAGGTGCATTCACAAGGCGTGCGTAAGACGTAATTGGTAAAATACATACACCGTATTAAAAAAAAAACCAACAAAAAACTTTATCGCTCCTGATTTTAGAATCCTTACTAATATTATAAAAGTGAAAGTGAGTTTGTTTGTTACGTCTTCACGCCTAAATGGCTAAAGCGATTTTGATGAATTTTGGTACTGAGATAGTTTGGACCCTGGAAAAGGCTATTTTAAAAAAAGATTGAGATATAAGGCAGAAAAAAGGAAAACTTAACTTTGTTTTTGCAATAAATAAGGCGCAAGGGAAAACTACAGATAGCAGGTACCTTTAAATCAGGAAAGGAAAACGGTGTCACTCCGAATTTAACAGGAGCGAAGCCGCGGGCAAAAGCTAGTCATACATAAAATAAATTCATGTATCAAATTTATTTTCGCGTCGGTGTCTCTAACATACACACTGTACACACCGTCATAGTTAATGCAACTTTATGTTCTACTCTAGAGCCAAGCAATAAAATAGTTTAAATTGCTTCATACAGTTATTGTTAGTAACGCACACAGAATAGATTGTAAACTGGCTGCTGTGACAGAGTTAACATTCTCACATTTAACTAAAATTTTGAAACAATTGTAGCACCACCAAAATCAGAGTGACCTTTATTTGTGCTACGATATGGTTTAATTTAAGTTGCTACTGTAAAGTCTGCAGTCGGCAAATTCCTGTTGTTGTTATAATGCTTTCAAAAGAAAATTAATGTAAAAACTGTACCTACTATGACAAGCGTCGACTGACTCACAAGTAGTAAACGTTTGTTAGCACTCCATTCTTTCATACTCTGTGGCTCAAGCTATTATATTCCTTTGAGTTTAAGCTGGATAACGTTCGCTGTTGTTTGTTTCATGTTTTGTACTGATACCTAACAAATTTTACTGTAAATGTCAATGTTATTTTAACCTATACTAATAAAATACGAAAGTTTTTCTGTAAGTAAGTTAAGCACTACTAAACCGAAGTTTCACTGGTGAGTAATTATTTTAATCTACATTATTTATATCTCTCATTAAAATTTAACTTCTATCATTTACAAACTATAAATAGGCATTAAATATGTAAAAGTTTAAAAATGTTAAAATAATTACAGGGCGTCAAAAATTCGTCCGCATCGCATTCAACAGTGCCCAGAACGCTGGCAGCATTACCGCGTTGGATGGCAATGCTAATTCTTTGCGAAAAAAATAGTTTCACTTTATTTCGATTGAATAAATAAACAAAACGCACTGCCTCTCTCCTAAAACAACAATATTAAATGTTTCTTTGCTCTTCATGATTATTATTTTATGTGTTTATTATATATTAGTATTTGTTTTCTAAGGCCGTGCGCTGCGTTAGGCGGGCGCACGGCGCGGGCGCCCGCTTGGCGTGCTGTTTCTTAACGCAGCGCACGGCCATTGGCCGAGCGCTGCGGCGGGCGACCCCTTGCACGCAGCGCTGATCTATGAGATTACATGAAACAGCACGCCACGCGGGTGCCCGCGCCGTGCGCCCGCCTAACGCAGCGCACGGCCTAATTGTAGCTATTAATTTTATAAAATGTTAGACCACAGACTACCTATTACAGTACTGCTTCTCCTCCTTTAAATCCATCCAAAGGTTGTCTTGAAAAAGATCGCTTTTAGCGGTAAGACTGCTAATTTTGTCACCGTATTTTTTTTTGGGGTGGGAAATCATCAAATAACTTCCCCCGCTCTGGGCGGAGTAGGGGGTGTCAGATTTGTACTAAAACCCACCCATGTTCCTTCCATTGCTCTTTATGTTCCGGGCCCGCGGTATCTCTTTCAAACAAGCCGCAACTCCGGCAGGCGTTGGCCCTGATAGGCCCCTCTGCTTAACACTAACGCGCCGTCGACACGGCCAGTCATCAATAGACGGACAGACGGTGGGCTACCCATTGCTCACCATCCACAGGCCCGTATCTACGGTGGTTTATTAAAATGGCGATACGTGAGTTTATTAAACCCAACTACCAACCCTTAGGGAATTGGTTTTTATCATATTGCGGGGTAACGAACACGGATTCTCAACTGAATCAATAGTCAACCACGAAACAAGTAAATGTAGGCCTTACAAATATTTGTTTTGTGCGAAATTGGACCCGAAGCTCGGAAGCCAATCAATATACCCATGTTGGAAACTGGTGCAATAATAATATTACCTATAGTTTTTAAAATAACTGAAAAACGGCTTTGGTAAGGTTTTTGACTAGCTTCCGCCCGCGACTTCCTCCGCGTGGAATGGTTACTTTAGGCTAACGCTAACTAGGAAAAGATAAAGAAATCTTTCCCTCCCCTTTTCTTCCCTCTTTCTCCCATTTTCTCATTTTAAAAAATAGCCTATGTCCGTCTCCAGGGTCCCAACTATTTCTGTACCAAAATTAATCAAAAACAGTTTAAGCGTGAAGAAGTAACAAACTGAATTTACTTTTATAATATTAGTAAGGAATATGCTGGCAACATCATTTCATTGTTTTTGACAATTTCTTTGACATACATGTATGTTGTTATAATTAGAATATAATTTGTTATGTGCCAGCACTCTTTGTATATGCAAAGTGAACTTGTGCCATTTTTTAAATAATCGGATGATAAGAATGACCAGATCAGGCAGAAATAAAGAGTGTGCAAAATGTTACCTCAATTGCAAGCCTCAGAGGGGTTCAAACTTCTAAGATTTTTAGGGTTCAGAAGGGCTACTATGACATCTTATAGCAATTCTTATTCCACTGAGGGAAACCTCTCCTCACTGAGGGAAAGAGACAGAGCTATACAGGGTGTCCCCTGTATAGCTCTGTCTCTTTCCCTCAGTGGAATAAGAATTGCTTTAAGATGTCATAGTAGGATAGCAGTACTTCGAATGAAAAAAAACAGATCCCCTATACGATCACTTTATTGTACAGACGCCTGCACATCAAGCTACTACAATCTGTCAGATTTCTTTGATAGATTTTCGACTCTGTTTCTAAAGTATTAGGTTCAAGGTTCATTGGGAAAAATTTACAGTTTCGGGTAGTTTGACCTGCAGGCGTCTGTACGTCTGTCCGGGGGAAGTTATTTGATTGATATACCATCCGCAAAAAATGTCTCAGTATAGGTAGGTTCACCTTTGACTTTGTCTGGCAGTTTGAGTACTATAAGGGACCTACACAAATGTTCTTTCTTTGGTATTCTTCGTCGTTTCGTTGAGCTCCTGGGGTTTTGAGTCGAGCTACACGATAACTGACAAATGTTTGCACTGACTGTACAGGTCCACTCAATCTGTGTAGTGCTTTCTTAAAAAGACCATTTCAGACACTATCTGCATAGTCCTCAAGTAAGTTGACCAAGATTTTTTGTCTGGACCTTAAAAGAGACTATGACCGAGTTTGTTTCGGCTGTTTCTCCTCAGAGTAGTCGGATACGAAACACCGGCCTCATCTAGTTTATAAAAAAAGACGTGTAAAAGTGTTTGTGAAAACTTACTTGCAAAATAAACATCTATTATCATTCTTTTATCATTTTATGACTACCCTCCATGCATGCAAGCGTAATGTTATAACTAACTGTTTGAACTTAGACCTCTTTGCTGTGAAGTAAACGAACTGTATTAAGTTATCATGACCACAAAGGCCTTTCCGAATAAGGTCATGTTGTAACGAAATTCCCAATATCAAGGTACGGCGAATATAGGTTACGGTAGCCCCTAATCTTTTGAAACCTAATATCGTTATTGGGGGACCATGTGGCCTAATAAATTTGGACCTTTGCGGGGGAAAGACTGTTTACAAGCTAATATAAACAGTCTTTCAGCTGCAAATGTTCAAATTTGTTTTGTAGAATTTTGTACTGGTAAAGTTGGCTTCGATATTCAAAAATAGAAAAAAAAACCCAAACTAAAAAACCGGCCAAATGTGAGTCGGACTCGTGTACGAATGGTTCGACGTCGCGTTTTTGATGATAGGCCGTGTCCACGGCGCGTTAGTGTTCGCGCCTCAAAGAGATGTCAGCAAAGCAGAGGGACCTGCCAGGGCCACCGCCTGCCGGGGTTGCGGGTTTTCCGAAAGAGATACCGCGGCCCCGAAACATAAAGGGCAATAGAAGGAACATGGGTGGGTTTTAGTCTGAAAATGTCTGACTCCCCCCACTCCGCCTAAGCAGGGGAAGTTTTTTTTTTTAAACTTTGCCCCACACTAGGAGTTTCTCCTGTATCGTGGTTACGTTAACAAACATTTAAACTCACATACACAAACAGTCAGACCCGTTACAACTATCTGTAGGCCACATAAATATTTGTTCCGTGCGAGAATCGAACCCGCGACACGCAGCACAGCAGTCAATCGCTCAGCCACTGCGCCAACCGTGTCGTCATTGGTTCCAAGTTACCCTCAAAAGAGACACAAGAAACGCTATGTGGACTTCAAGGAATGTGATTGTTTGATAACCGACATTACATCATAGCAAAACGCTTGTAATCCCCGAATGGTTATGCAGAGGTCTGCCTAATAAGCAAGGCTCGGAATTAGGTAGAGTTATTTATGTACTTGCATCGAAATTTTGATTTTAATATGGATCTTCCCGGGATTTCTAATGGAAAATCTCGTGTAGTCAACAATATTACAGATAAATAATAAAAACAATATTTGTTTCATATTTGGTATTCGGCATATTCGACATGTTTACCGAGTTTTCGTTGTCGGCCGAATATTTGGTCAGTTAGGTCTTACTTTATTGTGAGAAATTAAGAAAGTTCAACATTCCGGCAGGTTATGAATCATATTACTAGTGTGTATAATTAACTTTTTTTATTTATTCAATCCCGGGATTTTTTCTGGTCTCTAAAAATTAATCCCGGGATTTGAGGCATATCCATCTTATTATTTCGCTGTATGAAATCAGTGTAAATACATAAATAACTCTACCTAATTCCGACCTCTGCTAATAAGTACACACGACGGCACATCAACCTACACAAAACCATTTTAACCTGATCTCGGTACTACGGTGTGCGATACATCGTAGAGAGATCAGTAGGCCTACCTTGACGTCTTGAAGCAGAACTTATTCCACTAAGAGAAAGAGATGGTGCTAGACACCCTGTATAGCTCTGTCTCTTTCCCTCAGTGGAATAAGTTCTGCTTTAAGACGTCATGGTAGGGTGGCAGTAGGGTTACCATGACATCTTATAGCAGTTCTTATTCCTATGTGAGAAAGAGTTGGTGCTAGAAACCCTGTATAGCTCTGTCTCTTTCCCTCAGTGGAATAAGTTCTGCTTTAAGACGTCATGGTAAGGCAGCAGGTTATAATAGTTTAGAATAGGTTGAACTGCCGTCGTGTGTACATTAACATTTCGCCAGATTTAAGTCCTATGTTAAAGGAGACTATGTGAGGTGGTGATTGACGAGCCTATTGCCATCAACCAGGCTCAAATCCAGGATCCGTGGTTGCTGTAAAATTCCTGATGGCGAACCCGACCCGGGATTCAAATCAAATCAAATCATTTATTTCAATTAGACCATTACAGGCACTTTTGAATGTCATGAAAACAAAAAAAAAAAGATGCTGCTACAGTCCCAATCACAAGACATAATAACTTGTGAAAATAATGTAGTTGCCGATTCCAAAGCGTAAATCTCTATGGAGAAGAATGGGCAAGAAACTCCATGGACACTCTTTTAATTCATAATATTTTTCAAAACCATGGATACATCATTCATGTTGAGATCAAAAATATGTGTCAGAACGACGTAGAAAAATACATTCGGAATCAGAACCAACCATCAGACTTACAAGGCAGTTCTGCAGTACGGCAAACGAGAAGCGATACGAAAGGTCATTAACCTAAAGAACAACTGTGGCGTTGACAATCTAATATTTATCTCTTTCCATCTTGTGCCTTTGTCGTAATGTCTCGTTCTCCCGGCAAAACATGACAACGTTAAGACGGGTTCGCCAACATTCGGGCGGCCATTTTAGATGGGGTTTTAGCATAGGTTTTGTTTACATTTGGTATCGCTTCTCGTTGGCCGTACTGTACAACTTATTTTAATTAAACATGTATTCTATTCGATCCCTATAATCTTGGTCACATGAATCGCATCACAATCAAGTACAGACAATTATTCAATCTATATACTCGTTAGTAATTGAACATGATGTTGTTTTGTACAACTAGTTGTGCAACTGGTTGTGCAATTAGTTGCTGGACGGATCGGCCTGATCAATTTGTACCGATAACAGAAGAATGTGTTGTGTATTTTCGAAAAATAAAATTTGATTTCCTGTATTTATTTTATCTATATCAAATTATTATTTACAATCTACATTATAGACATAAACTAAGAATAAAAATATGTACGTCAAAAAATTTGACCGCATTACTGTCAACAGGAAAACTTAAAAATGTGTAATTGGTGATATTGTAAAAAAAGGAATGATCAAACGAGAAGTAAACGGCGAGGTTAAGGGGAGGTCTCTGCAATTTTAAACGTCTTCAAATTTACAAATATAAAAAAGAACACCATGAAAAAATATTTTTTATTTTATGTGAATACTAGCTTTTGCCCGCGGCTTCACTCGCGTAAAATTCGGTAGCACCTTATAGATTTGTAATAGCAACGCTTAGTTTTCCCTTTTCTTCCCTCTTTCTCCCCACATCACACTTTAAAAAAAAACATTAGCCTATGTCCGCCTCCTGGTTCCCAACTATCTCTGTACCAAAATTCATCAAAATCGGTCTAGCCATTAAAGCGTGAAGAGGTAACAAACAAACAAACTCACTTTCGCTTTTATAATATTATATAGTAAGGACTCATGACCGGTCGCTGGGTGAAAATTTAAAAAGAGAAGAAAACGTAAAAAATAAATTAAAACATTAATAAAAATTACTAGCTTTCGCCCGCTACAAACGCTACAACTACCACCTTAGTAAACATTATGGTAAAGCATATAAAGATATTGAGAACTGTAGTATAATTTCGGGTCTATGCCACCCGAAATAAAGTTTATTCATTCATTCAATTCTCTCTCCTTACTTATAGCCCAACTCTCCCTTATTAAAAACAATAACATCATATCACATGACAGAAAAAAAACAAAAGAAACACAATAACAAACAATAAAAACAAACCATAACAAACATAAACAAATAAACAAAAAGCAGAGACTTTGTCTATCAAGCCAATAACAATAAATTAAGCCGGACTAGTGTGACAACGATTTTAACAGGACCCGAGACTGTCCCGGCGCCAAAGTAATTGCGATCAATCCACACAGTATTTATAGATACCAATAAAGATTGTAGATAGCAATAATGATTTCGATAGCAATTATTATTTATAGCTATTTCGATTGCTATTTGCCACTTGTTTATTTTGTTGTTTTATTGCAGTTCAAAGAACTTCGAGAATTTTCCTTTTATGTTGGAGTTATTAGGAAATGTTGATAGACATTTAATTAATGGGCCATTGTTTTGTCTATTAATTATCAAATAACTTAATCACGGCAATTAGATACGAAAGCTCCAGTTAACAATATATAAAAATAATATTATATAAAAAACCTACCAGCTATTGCACGCGGTTTCGCTCGCGTTAAATTTCGGGTAACCTCTTTCTTGATTTTCCAGGTACCTGCTACCTATAGTTTTTGCCCTTGCGCCTTATTGATTGTAATAGCAATGCTAAGTTTTTCCTTTTCTTCCCTCTCTCTCCCTCATTTCTTACTCTAAAATTTGGCTATGTCCGGCTCCAGGGTTCCAACTATCTCTGTACCAAAATTCATCAAAATCGGTTGGGCCATTTAGGCCTAAAGACGTAACAAACAAACAAACAATGGATAAGGATATATAAAATATATAAGGAAGGATATGGTGCTATACAACGTCTTGCCATTTTTATGGATAACTCCACCCCGTGATTTCACTCGCGTGGTGATAGAATATACAATATATCTTTATGAATTGCAGCCTATGTGTTATTCTGATGTATAAGCTATCCTTACTTCCTTACTAATATTATAAAAATAAAAGTGTGATTGTTTGTTTGTTACCTCTTCACGCTTTAACGGCTAAACCGATTTTGATGAATTTTGGTACAGAGATAGTTGGCAACCAGGAGACGGACATAGGCTAAACTTAGCGTTGCTATGACAAATCAATAAGGCGCAAGGGGAAATTTGTTACCCCAAATTTAACGCGGGCGAAGCCGCGGGCGAAAGCTAGTACTATTATAAAGTTTCATAAAAATCCATTTAGTAGTTTTTGCGTGAAAGAGTAACAAACATCCACACATTGTGTTAATTCGTTCTTGTATTGTTTATTTTGTTGCATCACATAAATGATATATCTTTCTATCTAAGTTTCATTGTCGACCATAACGCACACTCTCCCACAATGCAGTTGCCAGTCATGAAAAAACAGTCCAAATTTCACAGACATAGAAAGTACATGATCGTCAGAATTTAAGCGTACGTAACATACAACTAGGTACTCGACGCGCTGAAACTTCATAATCTCCTGGTACCTACAAGTGATCCTAGATATGCAGAAGTTTGTTCGCTGAGCTAACATAACTCGTAAGTTCAGCAGTCTGCAGTGGAGTTCTAATAAAGTTAAACGTAGGGCTTTTTCAATCCTCAAACATTAAGTTGGCTGAGAAAATGAAGAATTTTAAGTTGAAAATGGGAGGTTAATTTAAAAAAAATCTTTACCCCACACTAGCAATTTCTCCTGCATCGTGGGTGCGTTTACAAACATTTAAACTCACGTCCACAAACAGCTGGACCCGGAACAACTATCTGTAGGCCATGCTAATATTTGTTCAGTGCGGGGATCGAAACTGTGACACGCAGCGCAGTAGTCGATCGCTGAGCCACTGCGCTAACCGTGTCGTCAGATTCACTAAGTTTCTCAAGTCGCTTTTTGTTTTGCAGCTTACAGTCATGTTACTTGTCTATCTTTGTTATGTGGTTAGGTGGTTTCTTTTTTTTTTTTCGTGTGGTCAATTATCACATAACTTCCACCGCTCTTCGAGGCGCGCGTGAAACACGAACGCGCCGGCGACACGGCCTGTCCGTCAATAGACGGACGGACGGTGAGCTACTCATTGCTCACCGTCCACAGGCCCGCATCTACGGTGGCCGGGAGTCGTCCCGCAGCGCCCGGCGCCCGAAGCGTCTCCCACAGCGGCTGGGTTGGTTTGAAATTCTCTCCCTCAAACGCCCGGCCTCCTCCTTCACGAGCTTCTTCACTAGAGGTGACCGCTTCCCATTCCCTCTGTGGTTAGGTGCTTAGCCTGGTGTCTGAGTAGAGTGGGGTTTGCCTCTCTGACCTCTGATTTGGCTGGACTAACATCCAGAAATATCTCCCAGGCATGCTGGTCCCTGCCGGGGTTGCGGGTTATTCGAGAGAGATACCGCGGCCCCGGAACATAAAGGGCAATAGAAAGAACATGGTTGGGTTTTAGCCAGTGCAAGTCAGACACTCCTTCCCGTTCCGTCCAGAGGGAAGTTATCACACGGTATTTGCTTTACCGAAAACATTGCTAATAATGACAGAGATGAGTGAAAGAAGCTAGGTAATAATGCCTGTGTCGTAAGACGACCTGACCAACAAACTGATTTTTTCTCTACTCTAATTATCTTTATTAACTAGATTAAAATAACAAATACAATACTGTATATGTACTGCATTTGGTCAACGAATAAGGGCTTATCATTATTTTGAAATAATAATTTAAAAAAGCACTATTTTTTATATTCAAAAAATAGTAGCCCACCGTAATCGGGAACAGCGTCCAAGCTACCGGTCGTCAGAGCTCCAGATAGAGGTACCTCCTAATGATACGACCCGTGTCCAGGAATACCGCTTTCTGTATCAAACCAATCCAGCCGTCTTATAAGAGTCAATCACTACACATAGTCTATCACTTTATCATTTGCAGTAAACAAATTCCACCCTCCGCAAACATTTGAATGATCCCAACGACATAATTGCCACGCAAAAAGACGATTTATTTCAACTCTTTAAAGCTTACCCTTCAGCTTCAAAATCACTTCATCCAATTCCCCAAGGAAAGCTAAGATCTAAAATGGGATCTTTCGCAGGAAACACAAAATTATTAAAAAGCTAAACTGCATCGTAAGACATCTAGAACTTTTATTACCCGATAACTCTAGCATATCTCATTATAAATTAAGCGTGAACTCAGTTTCGTCTCAAATCGTTATCCTTACTAATATTATAAAAGCGAAAGTGAGTTTGTTTGTTACGTCTTCACGCCTAAACGGCCCAACCAATTTTGATGAATTTTGGTAATGAGATAGTTGGGACCCTGGAGACGGACAATGGATAAAACGACGTGAGAAAAGGAGGAGAAAAAGGGAAGAAAAGAGGAGAGAAAGATATATTTTTTTCGATCATCACGCCGTTTAAAGTTAGCCGAAAGTAACTATACCACGCGGAACAAGTCGCGGGCGGAAGCTAGTCTCATTATAAATCAAGCGTGAACACAGTTTCGTCTCAAATAGAGTATAATTAAATTTTAATGTACCAAAGGGGGTGAGGTTTCATCCCTTTCGTTTCTAATTTAGGCGTGTACCGCGGTTTGTGTGTTAAGGGGTGAAATTCTATGGAAGAGAAAATCAGGACTGTACTTTGTTTTGAATTTGAGTTGTATGAGGGTAGTTGGATACTTAAATATACGGGAAAACTTTGTCTTGTGAAGAAAAGATGTATGGTGACAAAGTATTGTTGATATATTCCGCATTCATTTGCCACACATGGATTTGTTGACCAATTTATCTATAGTATAATATATTTGTTATTAATTAATATGTACATTATATTACAAAGAGGAATGATTTGACTGCTGGCCCGCATTTAACAATTAATTTTAGGAAGCTACAAAGCTTCCTATTAGTGAGAAAATGGTTAAATGTTTTTATCAGGAAGTATCATAGGCTATACAGCACCACTCTACTACCGAAGGGAGCGGGGCAGCAACTAAAGACGCGCGTGAAACCGCGCAAGACAGCTAGTTGTGAATAAACGTAAAAGAAAATAATTATAATCCTAATACGTGAAGTTTTTTTTTTATATCTACCTATATCTACTTATATACAGTACGAACTGAAGTTTTTTTAATACTAACTAACCCTCTATCACCCTGCCAGGGTTGCGGGTTGTTCGAAAGAGATACCGCGTCCCCGGAACACACAGGGCAAAAAAAGAACACGGGTGGATTTTAGTCAGTACAAGTCTGACACTCAAACCCGCTCGGCCAAAAGCGGAGAAAGTTATTTGGTGATTTCCCATCTGCAAAAAATAGGTAACTTATATTTTTGAAAAATAATTCCGGGGTGGGTTCCGTGCAAAAACCAAACGCACGTGAAATAATTAACAACAAAATAAAATGCGGGCATTAGCTAATCACCTAACAAACAAACACAACACAGTACAATATTATAAATGCGAATGTTTGTGAGGATGGATGTATGTATAGATGTTTGTTACTCTTTCACGTCAAAACGGCTGAACGGATCTTCATGAAATTTATTTTTTACAGAGGTAGGTTTATAGTCTGGAATAACACATAGGATACTTTTTTTTTCGATAACACGCAGGCGAAGCCGCAGGCGCTAGCTAGTTTGCCAAATAAAACTCTCATCGTAAAGACACAAAAATAACGAGACTAAAATATCTGCCTCTCCAACCATTACAGGCATTTAAACATTGCTTTAATTTGAAGCTTCCTTTTATGCCCGACCGATTTAGCTTTGAGCTTAACTCTCAGTAAGCACTGAACTGAATAAATGAATTTACTAGATCTTCTGCTATTTGTACGTAAATACTCGCTTTAAATGAGAACTTCATGGCTAAATAATAATTGTAAGTCGGGTCAATCTTTACAAAAAAAAAGAATAGAAGTTTATTTTATCTGTCTGTTTGTCTGTCAAGACCCTTTAACTCTGGAATGCGTGGAGGTATCAAGTTAAATTTAAACCATATACTCAAATCTGTGGCCCTTTAGAGCTGTGAAAAAAATCAATCCTTTAAGTCTACGCAGTCAAAAGATAGCCGTCTATATCGCTAGTTTGTACGGATTCTTAGGTGTGTGAGTCCGACACACACTTGGCCGGTTTGTGAGAATCCTACTTATATTATAAATGCGAGTTTGTGAGTTTGGATGTATGTTTGATCCTCTTTCACGAAAAAAACTACTTGATGAAATTTGGTACAAAGGTAGATTATAGTCTGGAATGACACATAGGATACATTTTTTATCATCACGGCGAAGCCGCGGGCGATATTTCATTGTACACCGAAATATAAACACAACTGTTAGCTTGATCTGTCCCTGGGTTCCTCCTCATCATCCTGGGTTGCCTAAAAATTAACAGATATAGCTCATTAAGCCCAGAAGCACAGTGCTACTTAAACTATCACCACAGGCTTATAAAAACAAATGAAGACGGCAAAAAAACCATAAACACGATCAATACCTCATCAACGCCCAACATAAAACAGCGTTCTAAGTAGAAATTTAATAAAAATACGCCTTTAACGCGTCTTAGAACTCAGATCACGTCGACGTCCTTTAAAAATGTTGTCCTTGGAACCCGAGGGTGGAATACCAATGCCACCCGGGAAAGATACATGGATTCGCGTCATGGTGTAAAATATTAGGGCAGTAAAACACAGATGGGGTAACTGGCAGTTAAACATTGTCGCGAAAAATGAGGACGGAGACGTATAGGAATTAAGTAAAGAGGGCTGGCAAATAATGCCTTTGCCAAATATTAACTCTGGGAGTATTTGTTACGAGTGGTACGAAAATAAATGGAGACAGAGCTAGAGTACGTAAATTGGTTTAGAAAAGTAAAAAAAAAATACTTTATTTATTGTAGTTGGGTCGAAAGTAGTATATGCTTTTGGCTTTATTATACGGATGGGAAATCATCAAATAACTTCCCCCGCTCTGGGCGAAGCGGAGGGGAGTGTTAGACTTGTACTGACTAAAACACAACCATGTTCATTAAATAAATAAATATCGTGGGACAACTCACACACGGCTATCTGATCCCAAGCTAAGCAGAGCTTGTGTTATGGTAACCAGACAACTGATATACATACTTATAAAATTTATAAATACATACATATTATAGATAAATCACACCCAGACACAAAACAAACAATCATGCTCATCACACAAAGTTTGTCCTGGATGGGAATCGAACCCACGACCTCCGGCTCAGCAGTCAGGGCCACTAACCACTGGACCAACAGGCCGTCAATGATTTCGGCTAAGTCTTCATTCAATGGGTGCCTACAGATGGACACCGATGCCCGAAAAATGTGGCTTATGACTGCCAAGTTATAGTTCTAGGTGTGGACAAGAATTCATGAAAATACTTAGGGGAGCACTAGCCCAGCAGTGGGGTAGTATCTACTAGGGAAAAAATGCGGAAGTGTTGTGGTTATTTGATCTTAATTGCGGAGCAGACATAGCCAGAGATCACATTAGATAACGAGGTATGGAAGGAGTAAGGGGAGGCCTTTTTTTGCCAAGCACAATTGACATGTGTTACAGTACAATATCTTTGTGCTGTATCTACAATCTACATCGCAATCTTATGTTCTTTATCGCACGTTCAATATCTATTAAATGTTTCTACTGTCTGTTACCGACACGAAGTCACGTCACGAAGTTAGTATATAAGATGCACCTTTGATTATAACCAGACTATACTACATCTTTTGTCTCATTTATACCTAATCATATACTGCCAAGAAGTTTGGCAAAACATGCTAGAAAATAAAATAGTGCCTTCTCATAATATTCCTGCTCTTGTCCCGGGATATTGCTATTTGGGTTCAGCGCAACACTTTTTCTTCTTCCATTCTCCCTTGTTAGACGTCACGGCATCATTTACTCCTTTCTCATTCGTAGCATTCCTTACACAATCCATCCATCTTATCTTTGCCCTTCCTCCCTTTCTCTCCATCCATCAACATTAATATCTATCTAAAAAAGTACTGCCTTCTAAAAAAAACTTGAGAAGTGTCAAGGGACACCCGGATGGATCGAAGTTATTATTTATTATGTACAAAAAACCTGTGTATACTCAACAAAAATAATCGTCGCGACACCACACTGTTCAATGCGAAATCGAGAGATGAAACTAACTGGCTTACTTTCTGTGAGAGAGAGACAGAGACAGACAGAGAAACACGCGCAAGTCACACGGCTTAAAAGTATAGCGAAAAGTGTCGTTACAACTTTTGGTTTTAATTTTTTTCGTCTTGGTTTACAACTTTTGGACTTAATTTTTCTAGCACCCTTTCGCAATAAGGAATTTCGTTCAAAAACTTCGTTCCAATAATAAACAGAATAACTGAAGAAATATAACCTCGTTGCCTAGATCATAATGCGAATTGACATCCCTCTCAACAAGATAGAAATTAATACGCCTCTCACATGATTTTATTTGCGAAACATCACACGATGACCACAGAACAAATTACTGAGGACTTATTGGTTTTCCGTCGTGAGAAATTATTGCTGTTTGGACATGAGTAGTTCCAGATCAGTGAATACTTGGCCATGTGGATTATTATAAGGCTATTTTAAATTATAATAAACTAGCTTTCGCCCGCGGCTTCGCCCGCGTTAAATTTGGGGTAACACAGTTCCCTTTGCGCCTTATTGATTTGTAATAGCAACGCTAACTTTTCCCTTTTCTTCCCTCTTTCTCCCTCACATCCCACTTTTTTTTAGCCTATGTCCGTCTCCTGGTTCCCAACTATCTATGTACCAAAATTCATCACAATCGGTTTAGCCTTTAAAGCGTGAAGTGGTAACAAACAAACAAACAAACTCACTTTCGCTTTTATAATATTATATATATATATATAGTAAGGATTGGTAAGGATTACGTTTTATGATTTGTTTATTTTAAACGTTGCCCCACACTAGGATTTTCTCCTGTATCGTGGGTGCGTTTACAAACATTTAAACTCACATACACAAACAGCCAGACTCGAAACAATTGTCTGCAGGACATATAAATATTTTTTCCGTGCGGGACTCGAATCGAACCCGCGACACGCAACGCAGCAGTCGATCGCCCAGCCACTGCGGCTATCGTGTCGTCATTTAGAGTTCCGTAATTCAATAGGACAACCTGAATCATTTTTGTATCACTTTGCTGTCTATCTGACAAAACCGCGTGTAGGTATCAAGTATGATCTTGACGGAGTAGGAGGAACTTTGACAGTCGTTACAAGTTTGCCCAAAAGTCTGACAAGGACCAAAGATCCAAGGAGTATTGCATTACACAGTTCTAACTGGGATATGGAGGTCAGATAGGCAGTCATTCTTTATCAACTCGCGGAGAATTCCGATTGCGTAATTTAGGAATGTGACTTTGTGTTGTCGCTTTAGTATATTTTGTACTATGAGACTACAAAATTGGCATATCTAAACCTGGTTTGATAGATACTTAATTGGGATCGAAGAACGAGATCAAAATAATACTTAAAAATAATTTTATCAGGGCATGTCTAGGTTTGCGTTTTTATTTTATTTCTGATGCTCTCCTGTGCCATTGATAAATATATAAGGTTAAGGTTTTATTTTTTATTGTTTTGGTATTGTTGAAAGACAATGCCTCTATTGTGATTTGTATTGAAATCCTACAACGCTCGCAGCGCATGACGTACAAAGCGTTGGTTCAAAGCCTAGGAGTCAGATTCCAAAATAAAAGAATTTTCTTTACAGTTTTGGCAATTCAAAAAAGGAAAACATACTCCTTTTTTGAATTGCCAAAACTGTAAAGAAAATTCTTTTATTTTAATATCTCATAAATATTCGGCCAGTTTATGCATCATAAATAACTTTACCATATCTCTATAAGACCCTTACTTAACAAAATGTCAATATAACTTTATTCCACGAGTGCTTAAAAGTAAAATAGTCTACCTTAAACTACCCAAAATTCAATTATAGCCAATAAATTATCCGGTCGTCCGAATAAATTTATCCAACATGTCAATTTAATACCAAGTAATAAATTATCAGCGAGGACACTAATATTAAAGTCTGGGGTAATCCGGACGTGTGGTCACCGTATTACTGATGTCACAATATTGGGACATTATTATGTTATTGTGACAGTTTTAATTAATTAGCTGATGGCGATATAACGTTTTTAGGGATGGTATGATGTAAACGTGTTGATTATTTGTTTTTGAGTTTTGGTTTAAATTAAACGCTTTTTGGCAAGTCAAAGATAAAATACAAACGTCACCTGTCGTTTTTATTTCGGGTGCATAATCATCGAATAGCTTCTCCCGCTCTGGGTGGAGCGAAAGGGAGTGTCAGACTTTTACTGATTAAAGCCATTCTCTTTGTGTTCTGGGCCGCTCTATCGATATATGTATAACCCGCAACTTAGGCAGGTAGTGGCCCTGGCAAGCCTCTCTGCTTTGCTAAGATCTATTTTAAGCGCGTGCGCGTGTGGAACACAAAAACGCCGTGGGCACGGCCCGTCGTCACTAAACAGACGGTCGGTGAGCACCTCACCATCCACAGACCCGCGTCTACGGTGGCCGGGAGTCGTCTCGCGTCCTGCTACAACTATTACATCTTTGCATTCATATTTCTTCGTATATATAACATGCTCGTCAGTTAATAGTAAGTACCTTACTTTTCTGAAGAACATAACGCCATTGAGATTTTTTTATGTTTAATGTATATTTAAGTTCGTTTAAATTTTAGTTACCTCCTGTCGTAGAATCCTCCTCTTTTCTATTGAGAATGCAGGATTGCAGACTCCGTTCCTCATAGTTCTACATGTTTCACTATTTAAATAGCATTTCGTCATTCTAAACTAAAATGTATTTAGAAAGTTTCATTCAGTAACAAAACCGCCAACGTTTGCAACTTTGTTTTAGTTATTATACTATTGTGACATAATTTTAACCATTTCCGTTTACTAACTTCACAATCATGGCATGTACATATTATCTACAATACATTCATATATTTGATGTTTCTGTAAATGCGAAGTGAATTACTGCTGATTTATCAAACTCCCCACAAATGGCTGGTGATAATGTCTAATAACAAACCACATTTATCATTATGACGTTGAGGGGGGCAGCAGAAACAAATAAAACTACCCCAAACGGTTATTGAGGGTATTAATGAAATACCGGGGAGACCCTAATCTTGAACTATTATCCACATTCTTCATACACATGTAGCCGTGCTATAATGACAGTTGCAGGAATGTCTCCAATATTGTGGAAATACCGTGGTCACCCTACAAATTTGCTTTCTTAATATTTTTACGAAACATTTTTTTAACGTCAAGATTTTAGTTGCCAGGGTTGAAAATAATAAATTGGTTCACTTGAAAATGCAAATGGGTTTAGTCCCTTCATAGGTCTTACAGAAAAATAATATTGTATTCGACATTTATATTTTATTTCTTACTAAGTTTGTCTGGCGTAAAAGAGAGATTTATTTACGTACTTCTTATAAATTGTGATTATTCTAAAATTGATGATTGCGTAGATAAAAATGTTTTCTTTCATTTACACAATAATCAACATGTTTTTTTATCGAAGTCAACATAATTTATGCCGCCCTTAATCCTAAGCCATTTTAACCCTTTTTTCAGTACATCGTTCCAGTGTTTTTTTTTCAGCTCAGCTCTACTATACGTGTCCAATAAATTTAAAGCTCTGTTCCATTGCCATAAAAGTTTAAATTCGTTTGGAGGAAAAGCAGTATGCACTGCTTTGATGCTAGATCTAAAAGTAATCATTCCATAGCGACAGTTTCATTTTTAAAAAT
The DNA here is from genome assembly GCA_958449745.1 of Ochropleura leucogaster. Taxonomy (NCBI): domain Eukaryota; kingdom Metazoa; phylum Arthropoda; class Insecta; order Lepidoptera; family Noctuidae; genus Ochropleura; species Ochropleura leucogaster. The sequence goes on from OY288226.1 coordinate 4,265,219, forward strand.
TTATTGAAGTACATATGTGCAGAGTCATGAGACCTTGGAACTGAAAAAAAAATAAAAAAAAATTCTCGTGTCACAGTTTTCGTTCCCATACTCCTCCATAACGGCTGGACCGATTTAAACGAAATTTTGTGTGCATATCGGGTAGGTCTGAGAATCAGCTAACATCTATTTTTCATGCCACTAACTGAGCAGCGGGTGTAACCGCTGGGCACAGCTAGTCTAATATATAAAATTCTCGTGTCACAGTTTTCGTTCCCATACTCCTCCGAAACGGCTGGACCGATTTAAACGAATTTTTGTGTACAATCGGGTAGGTCTGAGAATCGGCCAACTCCTATTTTTCATGGCACTAACTGAGCAGTGGGTGAAACCTCTGGGCACGTAAAAGTCTGAAATCGCCAACCAATTTGTGCAAGCGTGGTGAATGGTGATCAATGCTCGTGCCTTCTTGGTATGAGAAAAGATCTTTATCCAACAGTGGGACAGTTATAAGCTGCAATTATTTATTTCACATGAGATATTTTGTAAATATTCGTAACCTCTCTTTATGGTACCTCCTTTATGGTACCTGGTCATTAAATGGATTTATTTTAAGCTTGGGACATGACCAAAAAGGTTTATTAATAACTAATGAGATTAAGCCACGGATTTCTGCTCGTTTGATGGCATTAGGCTGGCTCGTTATTACACAACTGGGGAAATGTGAGTATAGTATTATACACCTCTACCTAATCCCTTTGGGGGGAAAACAGGCGGGATGTTACATAGTTCTAGTCTATTAGCTACTAAACAACATCGAAACTTAACCCATCATTTATTTATTTTATTTATTTATTAAAACTTCATGCACAAAAACATTGTACAAAGGCGGACTTAATGCCTTGGGCATTTTCTACCAGTCAACCTTAGGGTGATGCAGAGACAAAGACATAGTAGGTGCAACGTGACAGGAAATATCAATTTCATTATTAATAAATACAACTTAACTTTAATACAACTTTACAAACTTAACAAATATAACTTTTTAATTTTGAGAAGAGTCTGCCAACTTCTTACGTAAGTGTACGCTATTTTACATGGAGTGACTGCCTATCTGACCTCCGTAATCCAGTTAGTACTGGGTAATACGATACCCCTTGGTAAAACCGGTTGTCACAATTTCGGGACACTGACTATATACATATAGTCAGTGTCCCGAAATTCTGACAACCGGTCGTTACATGTAACGTCCATCAAAGATCTACAAATGACAGCCGTGACCAACATTTTAACGTGTATATAATAAACCCGTATGTGTAGGTTGGTCACCCATCCACAGACCAACCTAGCCAAGCGCGGCTTAAGGTGAAGATTTCTTGAGAACGGCCAAAAATCAGGTTTTTTTACGCAGTGTATCTCTTAAACCATACATAATTTTAATCACTGAAATAAAAAATGATATTTTTAAAGCTTTTTTGCATACATTGATGGAATTCAAATTATAATTAAATATACTAAAATGTGTAAAAACATATTCAAACACACCTCTAAATTCTCTTTTAAAGCAGTTTATCTCTTCAATATTAATCGTAATTATAATCAAAAGTATACAATAAAATTACCAATGCCAAACTGCGTTCAATGATGGATTGTTTTTGATTGAATAGTCAATATTTCATTTTATACAAATTTATTTGTATTTTTACGACAAACTTATGCAGTAAAGTCCAATGTCAAAATGTATGAACAAGGTCAACGATATAATACTGCGCCTTACTAAAGATCGACCTGTGCGGCTGCTATTATTTAGCCACGAGCTCCTCGTTGACCAACATCGAAACTTAACCCATAATTGGTCAATAGATACCGCACAGCCATTAAGCCATCAAACGCCGATTTTAACCCTCAAATGGCACACGTCAACACATGATTCATCATAATGCCACTACAAGAGTGTCAGAGGTGGCAAACTGGCAATTATTTGCCACATAGCCACACCTGACTGATTATTGAACGAGCGGAACGCTTCAATTGTTCTGCTAGCAGTACCGGCTACAGCCGTTTCGTATGACGGCATTTTGCTGTACGGTGTGCAGCGAAAATTGGCAAATATTTTATGAACAACTTTGTTTGGCTTTCCCAAAATGCAAAATAATGTGACTACCAGAGTCAGGGTATTTTAGTTGTTATATTTAAAGCAATAAATAACTTGTTGCAGTAAATAACAGGTTTGTTGTCATTAATTCAGCACATACATAAACACAGACGGGGTTGGAAATATATGTATTAACTAGCGTTAAATTCAGTAGCGCCTTATTGATTTGTAATAGCAACGCTAAGTTTTCCCGTTTCGTCCCTCTTTCTCCCTCATATCCCACTCTTTTAAAAAAATAAATAGCCTATGTCCGTCTCCTAGTTCCCAACAATCTCTGTCCCAAAATTCATTATAATCGGTTTAGCCATTAAAGCGTGAAGAGGTAACAAACAAACAAACTCACTTTCGCTTATATGATATTAGAAAATAGAAAATTACAGAATAAAATATTATAATAATTAATACATATTTAAAAATGATCCAAAGGTCGCACGCTCGTTTGGCGACCCTTTTCCAGACAACCTTAGAGTCAGGATCGCTACCCAAGTTCTTGACAACTGGAATAACCCACCTGCTCCATAAATCAGGTAGTACGGCGGAACCCAAAAACTATAGACCAATAACGTGTCTTCCTACAATGTATAAAGTTCTTACATCCATTTTGAGGGCTAAAATCTCTAAACACATTGATGACAATTCTATCATGTCTGCTTCTCAGAATGGATGTAAGAACGGGTCCCGTGGTACTAAGGAGCTGCTCCTCATTGATATGGCCATTAGCCAACAGGTTCGCCGTTCCCGAAGGCATCTATCGACATGTTGGATAGACTATAAGAAGGCCTATGACTCCGTGCCACATACATGGCTCATGAGGGTGCTAGAATTGTATAAAGTTGATGCAACTCTGCGCACCTTCCTGAACTCGTGTATGAGGCAATGGAATACGGTCCTTCGCTATCCAGGATCTCGGCAGATCCAGAGGAATAGTGAGCCGATAAGGATAGAGCGAGGTATATTCCAGGGCGATAGTTTGAGTCCACTTTGGTTCTGCTTAGCCTTGAATCCTCTAAGCACGTTGCTGGAGGGTTCAGGTCTGGGCTATCGATTGAGGAGAGGTGGTCAGGTTATATCTCACCTCCTTTACATGGATGACCTGAAACTCTTTGCCCCCAACGATTCGCAACTGATGGAACTACTGAAGGTAACTGAAACCTTTAGTAGTGCCATCAGTATGGAATTTGGTGTGGACAAATGTGCGGTCATGCATGTAAAGCGAGGGGAAATTGTGGAATCTGTGGGAACCCAACTCTCGGATTCCATACACCTTAGATCCCTCTCAGCAAACGAAACCTACAAGTATTTGGGTATGTCGGAAGCGTTGGGTATCAATGTTGCTGACATGAAGCAATCGTTGAAGGAGCGCTTCTTTGGCCGCCTGAGAAAAGTATTTAATAGTCTTTTATCAGGTGGAAACAAGGTGCGTGCTTTCAACGGTTGGGTCATGCCGGTTTTGATGTACTCTTTCGGCATACTCAAATGGACTCAAACAGAACTGGACACCCTGGATAGGAAGGTCCGTACATTGTTAACGGCATTTCGTATGCATCACCCACGTTCTTCGGTTATGAGACTGTATATCCCGCGGAGTTGTGGAGGTCGAGGTTTTTTAAACGCCAAGACTCTCCACAATCGCGAGATATTCAGTCTCAGGGAATATTTCCTAGAAACCGACGTGGGAATGCATCGGGATGTGGTTGCAGTGGACAAAGGCCTCACCCCGCTCTCCTTGGCTAAAGAGAACTGGTGCAAACCTGTAGTGCTTGACACTAACGACCGCAGGGAGGTATGGCAGAGTAAGGAGCTTCACGGACGCTTTTTCCGGGCCCTACATGGACCCGATGTAGATCATTCAGCGTCCGTAGCCTGGCTACGTTCCGGGGATCTCTTTGGAGAAACTGAAGGTTTTGTCTGTGCAATTATGGATGAAGTTATGATGACAAATAACTACCAGAGATTTATTGTGAAGGACGGCACGGTTGACATATGTCGGGCATGCCACCGTCCGGGTGAATCAATTCGACACATTATCTCCGGTTGTTCTCGTCTAGCTAACGGAGAGTACTTGCATAGACACAACCTTGTAGCCAGGATTATCCATCAGCAACTTGCTCTAAAATACAATCTTGTGGAATCGGAAGTGCCGTACTACAGGTATGAGCCCGACCCAGTTCTTGAACATGGCAATATCACATTGTACTGGGATCGATCCATCATCACTGACAGGACTATTGTTGCTAACAAGCCTGATATAGTGGTGGTGGATCGATCAGAGCGGCGCGCAATGATTGTTGACATAACAGTCCCGCATGATGAGAACCTCGTGAAAGCCGAGAAAGATAAGCAAATTAAGTATATTGACTTGGCTCGCGAGGTTGTCGACATGTGGGATGTGGACTCAGCGATCATTGTGCCGATAGTCGTATCTGCCAATGGCTTAATTGCCAAGAGCCTCGACCAATACCTGAGGAGGCTCTCGTTAGGCAGCTGGATCAAGGGCTTGATACAGAAAGCGGTACTCCTGGACACGGCTCGTATTGTTAGGAGGTTCCTTTCTCTGGAGCCCTGACCGCCGGTAGCTTGGACCCTGTTCCCGATACCGGTGGGCTACTATTTTTATATTTTTAAATGTTTTTTTATGATTTTTAGAAATATTTAAAAATGTAATTATATGTATGTTAAAATAAATAAATGTACGAAAAAATACATATTTTATTATAATATTTTATTCTGTAATTTTCTGTCACATTGCACCTTATTGTTTTTATCTCTGCATCACCTAAAGGTTGTCTGGTAGAAAAATGTATTTTTGACATTTGCATGAAGTATTTTCTTTTCTTAAAAAACACACTTTAGCACGTACTAGGAATTTCTCCTGCATCGTGGATGCGTTTACAAACATTTAAACTTACATACACAAACAGCCAGACTCGGAACAGCTATCTGCAGGCCATACAAATATTTGTTCCGTGCGGGAATCGAACCCGCGACACGCAGCACGGCAGTCGATCGCTCAGCCACTGCGCCAACTGTGTCGTCAATAACAAATATATATGTATATATCTCTCTAGTAAATATATATATAAACAAAAGAGTTTACCACAAGTCTGGATCAAACGAGGGAGTTTAAGTTATATCACTAGTGTCATATAGTCGTAAGTAAATAGACATACACACATCATCATACACAGACACACCTACATATTTTAGATACACACACGCACACATTTTAGTGCCTATCAAATTGAGTAGTCAGTCTCAGCTAATATTAATGTTCCCTCTGTGTACTTTGTAATTGGCGTAATGTCGAATTTAATAAATGTATGTCAAACTCAAATCATTTATTTTAATTAGACCACTACAGGCACTTTTGAATGTCAAGAAATAAAAATGATGAAGCTACAGTCCCGGTCACAAGCCATAATAACTTGTGAAAGTACTGTAGTTGCCCATTCCAAAGCGTTGATCTCTATGGAGAGGAATGGGCAAGAAACTCTATGGACACTCTTTTAAATCATATTTTTTTACAAAATCATGGAGATGATACATGTTTATGTCCTGTAAGCTGTGAAGTTACCTCTTATAAATTAACTAGCTGTGCCCAGCCGTTTCACCCGCTGCTCAGCTGCGTTTCTAGAGAAGGGTATGAAAAATAGAAGATGGACGATTCTCAGACCTACCCGATATGCAGAAAAAATTCGTTCAAATCGGTCCAGCCGGTTCGGAGGCGGTTGGTAACAAACACCGATAGATAGTCGATTGCAAAACGAGTGCAGAAACAATAGTCAAACACCAAAGAGGATGCAGTCTGAGAAAGATGTCTTGAAAATGTTTTAAACCTGTAGAAATAGCAATTTTTTTGCTAACCATACCCTTGTAGTGCCAGCTCTTGGTCTGATCAGCCAATTTACGCTGATTGATCGGAACATTTCTCTTTAATTATAACAACGTGTAATAGCTACGTGCCTGATGCACTTCACCGACTTTACGGAAGGTCGGTTATGAGTTTAAAGTGTTTAAAGAGAGGGTCTCTTGTTGTCTGTGTGTTTTTGTTGATAAGATTAGGTTTTAAATCGAATCTGCATTAAGGGCACTTATAATAAACATTATTCCTCTATTTTTATCATTATTTTTAGAGAAATCTATAAAGGAAAAACCTTAAAAGCGTGGAAGTATCGAGTTGAAATTGAAACCATAATACTTAAGTCTGTAGTCAGATTGAGCTGTGTAAAATCAACCCTCTAAATCTACGCAGTCAAAAGATATCGCCGTTTATGTCGCAAGTTTCTACGGAACCCTCAGTGCTCAAATCCAACACGAACTTGGCCGTTTTATTTTTTGAAAAGGGACGATGGAAGAAAAAAACACGTTGCGCCGAACCCAGCAGGAAAATGATTATGTGACTTTTGAAATAATTCAAAAATAACGTCATAAAACTTTTTCTTACACCCAAAATAAACAACGTTGCAAAGAGTGATGTATTCCGAGAATAGCTATTAGTACAGCATTTTTGGGCTTCGTAACAAATTAACGTTTAAAGCCATACTTACATCGTGGTGGCATGGAGAGAGCGACGGTCGCATCCTCGTACAAGGTACGCCACGATAGTGGCGATAAGTCCCCTCTTTGAGGAGAGGCGCCACGGCGCGGCGTCCGTACGGGATTAAACGCCCGGGTGTCATCACTGTGATGATTACCCGGAGGACACGGTAGAGCACAATGTGGCGGTGTGCCCAGCTTGGGCGGAGCACCCGCGAAGTTATTTAAAGATTTCCCATCAGCAAAACAGCCATACTCACAGGTATTTGAAACTTTTATGTCTGCAGCATCTGAAGACGTTTTTACCGATCGTCTTTTGTAGATCTTTGACAGTCATTACAGATACTCAGTGGCCCGACAGTGTCAGACTTTCGGAACACAGTCCCCCTTTTCTGATTTGCAGGTACCTGCTACAAGTAGTTTTTGCCCTTGCGCCTAATTTATTGTAATAACAATGCTAAGTTTTCCCTTTTCTTCCCTCATATCTAAATTTTTTTTTTTAAATAGTGTCCGTCCAGTCCGTCCATCCTATATCCGTCTCCAGGGCCCAACTATCTCTGTACTAAAATTCATCAAAATCGGTTTGGCCATTAAGGCGTGAAGCCGTAACAAACAAAATAAACTAACTTACTTCCGCCTTTATAATTTTATAAGTTAGGATACAATGACACTTTATGAAATAAAATAATCTTAAATAATATTTTCTTTTTTGATATTGTTTTTTTTTTATTCTCTTGACAATTAAATTTAGATATATTCAAATACATATTTGTACACGAGAAATGGTAGCATCTGTAATTACTGTAACATCTTCCGTAGTACTATATTCTGATAAATAAACTCTTCTTTCTTAACCTACTTTTATAATTCTTAACCTTTAAACAAGCAATTTAACCGAAAACCCTCTAAAAACACAAAAACCCGCCATCCCTCAAAAATTAACATTTATCTCTGGGCTGTCCCCTCTATTTTCAAAGAAATTAATTAAAATGACTAATTTGTTTTTGAAAATTTTGCGCCTCTTGTCCTTCTTTAATTGCTTTCACAATTTATTCGTTAATAAGTTGTTGGTTTTCCTCCGTTTTGCTCTTATTATTTATGAGAAGACTCTTTGTGATACCAGGATTATATTTTACAAGATTATCAAAGAATAAATTAAAGGGGATAAATTTAGGATTAAGAAAAGTTACCCTTTGGGCTTATTTTTGGCCTTTGTTGCGAATATTGACATTTATTGGCACACTTACTGACTTTATTTAATTTATTTTATTACATTAAATAAATATCTTGGGACAACTCCCACACGGCTATCTGATCCCAAGCTAAGCAGAGCTTGTGTTATGGTAACCAGACAACTGATATACATACTTATATAATTTATAAATACATACATATTATAGATAAATCACACCCAGACACAGAACAAACAATCATGCTCATCACACAAAGTTTGTCCTTGGGTGGGAATCGAACCCACGACCTCCGGCTCAGCAGTCAGGGCCACTAACCACTAGACCAACAAGCCCGTCAATGTATGTGTAATGTCATTAGTATGGCTTACAGATAAATAAATTTACACATTACACAGACTAAAAAATAAGCTCACTAAAACAGCCAAAAGTATCTCTGACGACACAGTTGGCGCAGTAGCTGAGCGATCGATTGCTGCGCTTCGTGTCGCGGGTTCGACACAAACAAAAACACCCAGACCCGAAACAACTATCACTAGATCATACAAACATTTGTTCCGGGCAGGGTTCGAACCCGCGAGACTCAGCCAACCGTTGCTAATATTATAAAAGCGAAAGTGACTTTGTTTGTTGCCTCTTTACGCCTAAATGGCTAGTACGATTTTGATGAATTTTGGTACAGAGATAGTTGAGACCCTGGAGACGGACATAGACTATTTTTTTTAAAAAAAGGTTGAAATATGAGGGAGAAAGAGGGAAACAACGGAAAACTTAGAATGGCTATTACAATAAATAAGGCGCTAGGGCAAAAACTACCGGTGGCAGGTACCTGCAAATCAGGAAACCCCTTTCCTGATTTGCACTGACTTTGAACTGTCTTATCCCGAATTTAACGCGGACAAAGCCGCGGGCGAATACTAGTGACCTATTTCGTCAAAACTCCTTTTCATCGGCTATTAATATCCCAATTACGTTTAGCAACTTCAGTTAACATTTGAACCGAAATCATAATTAATACGTGACCACGTTTAACTCTCCTAGGAGTACATTAACTTCACCTAACCCAATATCAAAGTTAAGTAATTCATTTCACTAACTTTCGCTACCTTTCATTACCGAACTAACTGTACCCAGTTAGTTTAACTACGGTCGAACTGATTTTTAATAGTAACAAGTGAGGAAATTTAACTAGAAGAGAACTCAGTTGCCTGTAAATTGGAATTTGAGTGGTTTTAATTTGTGGTCATAGTTATATAACACTAGCTGTGCCCAGCGGTTTCACCCACGCTGCTCAGCACCCGTTGGTCGTAGCGTGATGTTATACAGCCTATAGCCTTCCTAATGAAATGGACTATCCAACACTAAAAGAATTTTCCAATTCCAACCAGTAGTCCCTGAGATTAACGCGTTCAAACAAACAAACAAACTCGCGGTACTTTTTTCGATAGCACCCGCGGCTTCGCCTGCGTGATATCGTAAAAAAGTATTCTATGCGTTATTTCAGACTATAATCTATCTGTGTCTTGTGGGATAGTTTTCGGCTGTTTTTGTCATTATTAATCTAATCTTTAAAATTTCCGTGTCACAATGTTAGTTAGCGTACTCCTCCGAAACGGCTCGACCGATTCTAATCAAATTTTGGGTACATATTGGGTAGGTCTGAGAATCGGCTAACATCTATTTTTCATACCCCTCAGCGGGTGAAAACACTGGGCACAGCTAGTAATCATTATAAAAAAAGTTTATTTTTTCACAAGATTTAAAAAAGCGTATTTCATTCTTTTTTAAATCTGGAGTTTTTTACCTTCCTTTTAAAACTAATACAATCTGATTGGTGTAATCAACACATTGATCAAATACACATTTTAGTTGTATTTGGAAAGCAATTTATTTATCGGTTGAGTGTTCCCAATTTAGTGTTAATGAATCATAAAATCAAATGTTTGTAATCCCCAAAGGATTATCTCACTAGAGCGTTTAATTTTATTTATTCCAATAACTAATTACCAATTATCAGATAACTCGATAATATGTAACCAAATCAGTTTAACTCAATTGGGACGTCAAATATGAAAACGATAATTGATAATATTTTGTTATCAAAACCTTTGTTTCGGCTGATCGACACGGCAAATATTACTGATGACCACAAACAATTTAATCTAATTTTGCACAAATATTATTATTTACTTTTACTAATTTGAGTTGTGGTTGACCGAGTTACCCTGCTACTGGTTTATTGAATTTATTTATCCGGATTTGCTGCTGATAATTCATTTTGGCAAGCTTAAAAAAATCTGCCAAGTTAGGTAGAGTGTTCTGTGGGTACAAACTTCGACGGCGAACGGCGACATAAACTGCCGTTAGCCCTACTATGACCTCTTAAAGCAATTCTTATTCCGCTGAGGGAAAGAGACAGAGCTATACAGGGTGTCTAGCACCATCTCTTTCACTCAGTGGAATAAGAATTGCTATAAAATGTCATAGTAGCCCTTCAGATCTTTTGACTGCGTAGACTTAGAGGGTTGATTTTGTTACAGTTTAAAGGGACCATAGACTTTTTTTAAACTTTGTCCCCACACTAGTATTTTCTCCTGTATCGTGGGTGCGTTTACAAACATTCGAACTGACATCCACATATAGCCAGACCCGGTACAACTACCCATAGGCCATACAAATATTTGCTCCGTACGGGAATCGAACCCGCGACACGCAGCGCAACAGTCGATCACTCAGCCACTGCGCCAACCGTGTCGTCAAACTTTAACTAAGTCACTAACTTGAGTATATGGTTTTAATTTCAACTTAATATATATCTATGCGTTCCTGAAATAAAGGCTCTTGATTGCCATGCTGGTTGGCAATGCTGATTCTTTGGCTAAAATATCAAGTGTGGCTGAAATATTGGAAAATAAAGACGGCTGTTGGGCACGACAAATAATTTGAAGCCCTTTATCATATTTATGATGATGGCTAACCTTGACCTGGCATGATGTTGACTTTTTATCTTGATACAGCTTTTCTAAGAAATAATGTCCGACGTCCGCGTAAAAGAATCTAAGGGCAAAAGCCAGTAATGAATTCAAGTATTTTTTTGTGGATGGCAAATCATCAAATAACTTCTCCCACTCTGGGCAGAGCGGGGGGGCATGTCAGACTTGTACTGACTAAAACCCACCCATGTTCCTTCTATTGCCCTTTATGTTACGGGGCCGCGGTCTCTTTCGAACAACCCGCAACCCCGGCAGGGTGAATTCAAGTCTGATGAACAAACATAATGAAAAATGCTAACAGTTTCTCTGTGTGAAAACAAAGAATTTTTGAACCTAGTCAAAGTTAGCAACATGAATAATTTAAACTCACAGGATAGGAAAATCTAGTACAATTATAAAACTTTCGATTTGACTAAAATTAACTCTCCCTTTAATTTTTCCCCAGACTTTTTTGTAAAAAGTTGGGCCCCGAAGTTGGACGGCTCTCAAAACTAAATGACAATATATCTGAAAGTTTGTGAACACCAATTAAAGTCACGCCCGATCGAGTTTACGCACTGAACTTATCAATTTCAAAGGTTGCTATGGCAACCAACTTGTTAGTTCAGCAGGGAATCTGGTGAAACTGTTTAAAAAAACAATATAAGGATACATAAAATAATAACTAGAATAGCATTATGAGAGTAAGGTTACCTGTGATATCGAAAACAAAGTATGCCATGTGTGAGTTCAGACCATAATCTACCTCTGAGCCAAATTTCATCAAGATCCGTTCAGCCGTTTTGACGTGAAAGAGTAACAAACATCCATACATCCATCCATCCTCACAATCATTCGCATTTATAATATTCAGTTAGTTGATAAGCACATTCGCAATTCTCAAGTATGATGAACTATCTTATGATAAGAGCCGTACTTATTGCCAATCAAAAGCGCACAAATCTAGAGTCTAACTGCCTACTAAGTTGGACGAGCTCAATCACACTAGCCAGACCTAAATATCAAACCCAAGACCTCATGTTTAGCAGTAGTACTATCAACTATTAAACTAAAGGCTATCTGATTGATATATTGGGCAATAACCACAACGTTATTAAGGTTCCGCAACTCAAAAGGAAAAAACGTAACCCTTATTGGTATCGAGAAGGTATCGATTCGAACTTAAAGCCATATTTTTAACTTTGTGGTTTCTTTGTCCAGTGAAAAAAACAACTCTCTAAATACATAAATATTTACCAATAGTTTATAGCACCTTTACAGACATATCCAATACAATACTAGTCACCAAATAAAACAACATACAAAAAAAAAACACGTTAATTAAATTAAAAATAAATTGATACTTATTTAAATTAAACATGGCAAAGCATACAGATGTGGCTGTTTGTACGGAACCCTCCGGTGCGCGAGTCTGTTCGCTCTTGACCGGTTTTTGTTTTATTCAGTTTCTCATGCCTGTTATAACAGAATGACTGTAAGGTAACATCAATCGTCGCTAATCCCGGGTAAACATTTGTACCCAAAACAGTAACGCTACAGGTGTGGGGTACAAAATAACGCCATCATAAACAACGAACAAATAAAACTGTACCCCACACACAATTGTAAATAACTCAACCATTCCTAACTTCAGAGTAAAACAAACGACTTTTTATTATTTTGTCGCAGCGTCGCAACGTGCGTTTTTACTTTTTACGTTATGGCAATCGCTGTGCGATACATCAGTGGCGTTTAGGGGACCAGCGCTCATTTAATGGCCACACACGGGCGTGGACAGTCGGGTGCAACGTTGTTTTAGTAACTGCTTTTGCGAACATACTTTCGCCAAGTTTTTTTTTTGTAAATAAAACTATTTCAATAGAAAAAGTATACCTACTTGACAGAAATATTTGATATGATATTTGTAGATAATACATAGTATAAAATTGAAATCTGCATGTTCGCTTAGACCTTTTAAATTATTCAACAGATTTTAATGCAGTTTTCTGCAATAGATATAGAGTGATCCAAGAAAAAATTGCGGCTTGTTCGAAAGAGATACTGCGGCCCCGGAACAAAAAGGACAATAGAGGGAACATGGGTGGGTTTTAGTCAGTACAAGTCTGACACTTCCCCCCCGGTCCGCCCAGAGCAGGGGAAGGTATTTGATGATTTCCCATCTGCAAAAAAATGGGAGATTTATATATATTTTATTAGCATACTAGCTTTCGCCCGCGGCTTCGCCCGCGTTAAATTTGGGGTAACACAGTTCTCCTTGCGCCTTATTGATTTGTAATAGCAACGCTAAGTTTTCCCTTTTCTTCCCTCTTTCTCCCTCACATCCCACTTTTTTCAAAAAAATATTAGCCTATGTCCGTCTCCTGGTTCCCAACTATGTCTGTACCAAAATTCATCAAAATCGGTTTAGCCATTAAAGCGTGAAGAGGTAACAAACAAACAAACAAACAAACTCACTTTCGCTTTTATAATATTAGTAAGGATTAGTATCTACATTGCAGTCGCTGAGCGATCGACTGCTGCGCTGCGTTTCGCGGAATCGATCCCCGCACGCGTCAAATATTTGTATGATTTATAAATGTAGTTGTTTGTGTATATACAAGTTTAAATGTTGGTGAATGTATCCACGATACAGGAGAAATGACTAGTAAGGAGCAACAATTATAAAACGGCCAAAAATAAAATTAAAAAGAACAAAATTAACTTCACCGAATTTAAATACAATCAAAAGTCTAACACTTTTGAAAGCGATTGTACACAAAACAGCCATACATTACTAAACAACAATATACAATATTTGTGTGCAGGAATTCTGGGTATTGCCCGGTTATTGTATGAATTAACCCCCCACAGTAACATGTTTATTACATGGGGTCTACGGTGCAAACGGATTAGAGAAGTGTTTTTTTTTTAAGTTGTTTTTCCCTTATGGGGTATAAAATACCCCAGGCCTGTTTTAAATCATGTGTTAATGTTATGACATGGTATTTTGGGGTTTTGTACCGTTAAATTAAAAGCTCGTCATGCCTAGCCTTTTCCCAACTGTGTTAGGGTCGGCTTCCAGTCTAACCGGATCCAGCTGCATACCAGTTTCTTATATGGATCGAGTCCTCATAGTTAAACAGTCTTATTCTCATAGTACACCCAAATATTGCGAGTTATTTTTAAATTCCATGTTTTTAGGAGGCTACCCTGTTTCTATCAACTGGGCAAAAATCCAGACTTCATACCTGCTGCTGAGGAATTCCATATAAAAAACTCTATAACAATTTGTCCAACCCAGCAATCGAACTGAAGACCTCATAGTCAAACCAACCTAGCCGTCGCGAGAGACGTACCGGGCGTCGGGCGCCGCGAGACGACTCCTGTCCCGTCCGCCATAGATGCAAGCCTGTGGACGGTGAGCATTCAGTACCTAACGATTGCAACCACTAGAAGCAGTCAAATTATTAATTACTTCATATTGTTTTTTTTTAATTGCCAAATAAATTCATAGCATAAAGAAAACGCACACATCGAGCAATAACCCCGCTACCGATAGCCTTATATTGCGCCCATGGCTTGAACGGCGTGATATCGAAAATAAAGTATCATATGTGTTATTCCAGACCATAATCTACCTCTGTGCCAAATTTCATCAAGATCCGTTCAGCCGTTTTGACGTGAAAGAGTTACAGCACAACACAAAAAGTAACAAACAACATCTATACATCCATACATCCAGCCATCCTCACAAACATTCGCATTTATAATATTAAGTAAGATATACAAATAACACACCTATAAATCAATTTCCAGTGACAAACAAACATACAAACAAACCCTGTATCAATAGCATTAAGGGTGACAATAGTACAAATAATCCTGGGACTTGATTGATTCACTCAATCAATCAACCTAGTCTACATACTGTGAAATAAAGAGTAATAAAGATAAGCCACATTTTTATTATTTGTGTGCGAAAGAAAATACGTACCTACAACTGAAATTGGACGGCATGATTGGCGCAGTGGCTGAGCGATCGACTGTGTCATACTCCGCAGCAGAACCACTTTGACTTCATTTTTTTTAAATTACAGGATAAAATGTAGATTAGGCAACGACGCGCTGGTTGAGTCAAAGCTCCAGGGCCAGGAGCATCGCAGACGCGTTGCCAGCCTTTCGGTTTTCTATCGGTTACATTTCGGAGAGTGTGCGATGGATTGCACAGCCTAATTCCGCCAAGCCCGTTCCATCATAGGACTACAAGACGTACGGCGATGCGCCACCGTTACATGGTAGACATCCCACCCACACGCACTAAACGGTTTGGGAATACCTTCATTGTGCGTACTGCTAAGGAGTGGAATTCCCTGCCGGAGTCTGTATTTCCTGACAGCTATAACCTGGGGGTCTTCAAGTCAAGAGTGAATAGGTTATTTCTAGGTAAGCGTGCTTCATCGTCGACCACATCATCACTTACCATCAGGTGAGATAGTGGTCAAACGCGAGCCTATCAATAATAAAAAAAAAAAAATCTCCTGTATCGTGGGTGCGGTTACAAACATTTTAATTCACATACACATACCAGACCAGACCCGAAACAACTACCTGTAGGTACATGTCATTCTTATAACACCATTGTAACTGTATTCAACAAAAAATAAATGATTTGATTTGATTAGGCCATACAAATATTTGTTCCGTGCGGGAATCGAACCCGCGACACGCAGCGCAGCAGTCGATCGCTCAACCGCTGCGCTGTCGTCATTAATTAATTATTATATTGTAATAATTACACTCTCATATTTGAATTATAAAATAAATAGTATTAATTATGTTATATTTACATTTTTGTATTTTTTTCTTAATCTTTAGAGCTTATGAATCCATTTCTTTGATATACAATTTATTTATCGTAAAGAAATATATGTACTAATCACGTTATTTGCTAAAAAAATCATGACAGGCGCTTTCCGATAAAATATTTACATGTTACTAAAAATCAGTAAGAATTTCTCTAAAATTGTAGATGTTATCTTGATATACAATAAATATACATTTGTTTATATTATGGCCTGTGTCTAATCAGCGTGAAATAGCTGTTATTTTAAAGTGGTTCTGCTGGAGAGTATGCTCTGTGGCATGACCACTTTGAAATCATATTTTCTAAGAAACTAACAATATACAATTTTTGATATTAAGCTACAAAAATATAGACATTATCTACATTTTATCCTGTAATTTAAAAAAAATGTAGTCAAAGTGGTTCTGCTGCGGAGTATGACATGATCGACTGCTGCGCAGCGTGTCGCGAGTTCGATCCCGCACGGAACAAATATTTGAATGACCTACTGGTAGTTGTTTCAGGTCTGTCTGTATGTATGTGTATGTGAATGTAAATGTTTGTAAACGTTGTTAAGTACCTATTAAGAACCTACTATTATAGGCTAAGATACGGGACCCCTGTTGTCTAATTAATAATATAAATAAAAATAAACGCACCCACGCCACGATCCAGGAGAAATTCCTAGCGTGAGGCAATGTTTTTTCCGATAATAAATAAAAACAAATTGAAGATCTCACGAAGCCGTCAACAATATGCATGGTTGGCAGCTTCATGAAGGTGATATCGGTTCTGGAACATAAAGGGCAAAACAGGGAACCTGGGTGGGATTTCATCAGTACAACTCTGACACTCCTTCCGGTCCACCCAGAGCAAACGAACGGATATTTATTTGATGACTAGTTTTTGCCCGCGGCTTCGCTCGCGTTAAATTTGGTATAACACAGTACCTGCTACCTACAGTTTTTGCACTTGTGCCTCATTGATTTATAATAGCAACGCTAAGTTAACCCTTTTCTTCCCTCTTTCTCCTTCATATCCCACTTTTTTTAAACAAAAAAAAGGCTTTTTTTAGCCTATGCCCGTCTCCTGGTTGAGCTGGAGAGGAGCTCGTGGCTAAATAATAGCAGCCGCTCGGGTCGATCTTAAGGTTAAGCTGCGCTTGCCTAGGTTGGTCTGTGGATGGGTGACCACCCGTTACATACCGAGTTTCCTCCGTGCCTCGGAAAGCACGTTAAGCCGTTGGTCCCGGCTGTCATTTGTAGATCTTTGACAGTCGTTACAGGTAGTCAGTGTTCCGAAAGTCTGACAACCAGTCTTACCAAGGGGTATCGTATTACCCAGTATTAACTGGGTTGTGGAGGTCTGATAGGCAGTCGCTCCATGTAAAATACTGATATTCAGCTGCATCCGGTTAGACTGGAAGCCGACCCCAACATAGTTGGGAAAAGGCTAGGCAGATGATGATGCCCGTCTCCTGGTTCCCAACTATCTCTGTACCAAAATTAATCAAAATCGGTTATTAGTAAGGATTGCTTATCCGTAAAAAAAAGAAGTCTCTTACCACTTCAGGTGTAGTGCGGTATGTAAACGCTTGTTTATTACCGACGCGATGCGCAAATGTACATACATAATGTAAATTTAACTTTTTACGCGTATCTGAGCTAAATCGCACACAGACAGATGAGTACGAAACAAATAAATGATCTATTTTTGTTTCATGTTATCCGCGAATGATTCTTTTAATTAACTATCGACCCGCTCGATACCAACCTTTTACATTTAAACCTTCCTCTTAAATCACTCTGTCTATTAGAAAAAACCGCTTCAAAATCCGTTGCGTATTTTTTAAGATCTAAGCAAAAATAGGGACAGACAGCCATCAGAAAGCGACATCCTTACTAACATAAAGCGAAAGTGAGTTTGTTTGTTACGTCTTCACGCCTAAATGGCAAAACAGATTTTGATAAATTTTGGAAACAAGTTGGGACCAGGAGACGGAAATTGGCTTATTTGACAGATATTTTTTTTTCGATCATCACGCGGGTTAAAGTTAGTGTTATCCCAAAGTAACTGTGTCAAGCGGACGAAGTCGCGAGCAAATGCTAGTTGTTTTATAATGTAGTGATAAACTACAAAAATAAGTTTTGTAAAAATAGAAGAAAACTGAAACAGTTATTACTTTATTAAACAATCATTTCAGAGAGATAGTGAGCTAATAAAATATCAACCACATAGCAACCATGTGGGTAGTTTAGTAGTATGTCGGGTTTCACATCAATATCAATTTGAAGCGACAAAAAGATAAACAAACCGGGTTTGATCTGTGGCCCGCAGCTAGGTAGGGTGACAGTCAAGGGTATAGTCCTGGGACATTTTATTGGAAACAATCAATAAGTTCTCTATGAGTAATCAGTAATATTAATTCCATAACAACAACATTGTAAAACCAAATGCTTTTGGTAACCATGGAGTTTCTTGCCGGTTCTTCTCCATAGGAAACGAGTAACCTGAACCGGGAACCTTTTCTCGAAGTTCTATAAGTGTCCATGTAGGCCTATGTGATATAAAAATATTTTGATTTTGAACAAATGTGCGTAAGTTTCAAAATTAATTGATTACTTAATATCTTTTTTTTTTAATAATTTATTAAATTTTTAATATTATAAATTATTATATTTTTAATAAAAAAAAACTATATTTTGAAGGAACTGTGTCCGAATGAACTTATTATTGAAAAAAAAAATCCTTTACAATAAGTATAAAAAAAAACTGTAAATTATGAATTTGTTTATTTAACCACGATTAAACAGAGAATACAGTAAAGACGACAGGAACAGAAAATAGTTAGTACAAATCTCTTCCAGCATACCATTTACTTAAATCCTTATCCTTACTAATATTATAAAAGCGAAAGTGACTTTATTTATCAGTTTGTTACGTCTTCACGCCTAAATGGCTAAACCAATTTTGATGAATTTCAGTACAGAGATAGTTAGGGTCCCAACTATCTCTGTACTAAAATTCATCAAAATTGAGAACGGACATAGACTATTTTATTTAAAAAAAAGATTGAGATATGAGGGAGACTATTACAATAAATAAGGCGCAAGGGCAAAAACTACAGGTAACGGTTACCTTTAAATCAGGAAAGGGGAACTGTTTTGCCCCGAATTTATCGCGAGCGAAGCCGCGAAAAATAATGACTTAAAGATTTCATTACAAAATAAAAATGGCCAACGAGTAAGAAGTAACTGCTCCTATTTCAATATTTCCATGTATTACGATACTAGTCCGCTAGTTACTCCCGCATCATGGTCCCCCTGCTACTCAGTATTGCAGATTAAATCGAACAAACAGACTGAAATGAGATTTATTTGTGTATATGTAACGCTGATTTTGTGTTTCATCACGATCTCTGCGTACTATATCGGCATTGATTTATTAGTTTTATACTACATACATACATACACGCCTTTTTGGGTTTATTTGGCCTAGCTAGGCTGAAACCATAGAACCGCCACCTGCTACCATATTTTTTTTTTCGGGTGGGAAATCATCCAATGACTTCCCCCGCTCTGGGCGGAGCGGGGGAGCATGTCAGACTTGTACTGACTAAAACCCACCCATGTTCCTTCTATTGCCCTTTACGTTCCGAGGCCGCGGTATCTCTTTCGAACAACCCGCAACCCCGGCAGGCGGAGGCTCTGGCAAGCCCCTCTGCTTTGCTGACTCTCTTTGAGGCGCGCGTGAAACACGAACGCCCCGTCGACACGGCCACCTGCTACCATTGCTGCACACTCCTTTTAAGACGTATTGTTCCTCCATTCTCCCCTATCAGACGTCACGGCATCATTTACTCTTTTCTCCTTACACAATCCATCCATCTTTTCTTACGCCTTCCTCTCGCTCTCCGTCTTAAACATTCAGATCCATCACTCTATAGTCACATGTGCTTCGTCCCTCCTCATTACATGCCCATACCAAGACAAACGACTCCCTTTATTTTTTTTGTAACAGGCGCACCTGTCAAACTTTAACTTTACTTAAACCAATAACAAATAAACATCAATAAATCAGACTTCTAAACCCAAACAACTGTATTAACACAACACAATGAAGTGACAAAATGAAATCGATTCGATCGTATCTCGATAATATTTCAAAAATCGATTCGGTTTCCTTTTAAATTGGATTCGATTACAGGTAGTAATTTGAATAAATAAGGGTTGGTTAGGGCGTGGGAGTAAATTCCTGTCTCATTTAATGGCCCTGTTATCGAATAACTATTGGTATCGATTTCCAAGGCGTTTTATTCGTGTAAGACTTGGATTAGGGTGTTTGCAAGCTTTGAAAACATATTTTAACACTCTTTTATTCGCTTCAATGGTAACTAACTATGTAAAAAATCTTAGAAGTTTAAGGACATCAACCACTTTGTATGGCGTTTGGGCTTGAAAATAAACATAAAAATATTGCACTATTTTTGATTTTAGTGAGTGGCTTAGAGTACATAGAAAACAAATATACTATATAGGAAGTTTTGTATCAAACTGTTTAATAATAATTATAATAAAAAATAAAACTTCAACACTTTAATATAAATATGCAATTGCAGCAATAATGCTTAATAGCTTGTATGCCTTGATTTTAATCTTCTTATAATATAGGGATCGTTATGTGAAAAATCATCAGAATCCATTTTGAATAGCGTAAGTCGTCAAAAATATCCAAAGTCAAAATAATGTTCACAGCAATATTCGAACAAGAGCACGAACACAGAGCGAATGAAATTGACAATTGACATTGACAATCGATCACCGGTTCTGGATCGGGGTTGCCAGTTCTCTGAACTAGGTATCAGTCGAACTATACGATTTGAAATCGATTCCTATGCTATACCTACTCTTAATTAAGCATGTTTTTGTTATCTAATAAACTACATTATTTTTATTTCAATACTTCATGTAACTTTTACTGTTGAAATTATTTCATGGATTTTTTTTAGCTTCTGTTGTCGTTCAATGCTGCAGTCAAAACTTTATAATTATGTTACCCAGCTTAATTTTGATTTCAAGATCCGCTTATACAGTTACAACAACGTCCGCATTTAAACTGATCTCAACGACATGCAGAAAAATAAAATAAAAAACCTTGAAAGACCACTTTACATATTCCCGAGACCATTCGACTACCGACCAAGACCCCCATTAAGTCCAAACCATACCGTTTTATGTTATAATTCCCTCATAAACTACCACAGACAGGACTATCATGGTAAGGGCATACTAAACTGGTCCCACCGCCAGCGAATTTCGAGGAGCTTTAAGCGATGACTGGTTAACAAGGACCGATTATTGAGGACCGATTATTGAGGACCGATTATTGAGGACCGATTAGCGAGGAGCTTTCTGTGGCAAATAAAAATCCGCTCAATAGGGTATTTTACTCTATATGAAAGAAATTCTAAAAATATACAATTCAGATAGTTTAGGCAACAAGCAGTCGGAAAATGTTAAATTTAGTTAATAAAATAACTAAATCAATTTTTAAATTGATTTCAAAGTTTTCACTTTTTTTAGTCTGTTCTTTTACTACGCGAAACAGTGTCCGCCATGATTGTTACGTCATATGGTCATGAGAACAAAAAGTGACAACTGTCAACTGAGCAACTATTACTATTTTAGTATTTTAAAACTTTACATTTTAATTTTTATTGAAATAATAGTAATCATACCATGGAAGACATAAATACTACCATATAATAATACCATAAACTATAGTGAAAAATACAACTAAACAGAAAGACTAATAACAGCGCATTTGTTTACTCAGGTCATGACGTCAGTTGGTCATCATGACCACAGATTCCACAGAGTAACATGGCGTCAAGCGTTTTTGTGATTTTACGCGCGAACATAGAAATTGTAAAATTGAAATGCAGTTTTATGGCACTTATCGTTTGAATATAATTTTTTTGTTTTTTTTGGTGGTTTATTAGGACCCTAGGATCAAAATGAAATACTTTTTAAAAATGGGTGTAATACCGTATTGTCATTGTGTGCTTGAGTAACAAACATCTATCTAGTCCGCCATATTCATCCTCCGTAACTTTTGCATGCAAAGTAGTACTAGCTACGCTCGTGGTTTCACCAGGTTAGCCCAAGATAACCGGACCTATGTGTTAATCAAGGGAAGAAAAAATTGCTTTTAACATAAAAATTTCATCCAAAACCGTTCAGCCGTAGCGTGAACGACTAACAAACATACATACATAAAATCGCCTTCATCACAATCAAGAAATCGCTTCTCGTACGCAATAGGACGGAGGCCTTAGGGGCCAAACGAAGCGTTTCTATTGGCTTTTATTACAAGATGGCTGCCAGATAAGGGCGACTGATTTTATGGGATACGATCACGGGGTTTCAAGACATGGGGTTATAGACTTATCTGTGATTTTGTAACGCATTGTTTTATTGGGTTTTATGATATGTAATTATCGTTGTCATTTTAATGTAAAGAAATTCCAAATGTAGGGCAAGGCTAAATAAACAAAAAATGTTTTCGCAGTATTTTTTTACACTACACTTGTCATTAGTACGTGATTTTTGAGATTATTATTGAGCAGCTATTGTTTACTAAAATAAAATCATGTTGGCGCGTTAGTGTTCCATGCGCGCCTCAAAGAGATTTTAATAAAGCAGAGGGGTGTACCAGGGCCACCGTCTGCCGAGCTTGCGGGTTGTTCGGAAGAGATGAAGAACATGGGTGGGTTTTAGTCAGTACAAGTCTGACACTCCCCGCTCCGCTTAGAGCGGGGGAAGTTATTTGATGATTTCCCATCCGCAAAAAAAATTAAGGTCTCTGAATACTTACACATTTCAATGCTAATGTGAGACGCAATTGCCCTACAGGATGTTTTTATATTGACATTAAGGAAGCAGAATTCACAATTATCCTTACTAATATTATAAAAGCGAAAGTGAGTTTGTTTGTTTGTTATACCTCTTGACGCTTTAATGGCTGGACCGATTTCGATGAATTTTGGTACAGAGTTAGTTGGGAACTAGGAGACGGACATAGGCAACAATTTTTCTTTAAAAAAAGTGGGATACGAGGGAAGAAAAGGAAAAACTTAGCGTTGCTATTACAAATCGATCAGGCGTAAGAGCAAAAACTGCAGGTCTGCTTGGTGTGTTATACCGAATTTAACGCGAGCGAAGCCGCGGGCGAAAGCTAGTAAATAAATAAATTATTGTAAGATTTCTTATTGAACAGAGTTTGTCTTCTCACGGACTTCTCAAACAGAGAAGCGAAATGAAATTGAACATTAATATAATTAAATTAAAACTTTTGTTCGGGACAAAGTTTGCCTTTGTTAATAGGGTCGACAGCTAGCGTTTGATTAAATACAGGATGTTGTAAAGGAATTGAGATAAATTAGTTGCCCTGATTTTGTGATGTATAAGGTATATGCAATATCTAGATACGACAATTACAATGCGTAGCGCTTCTAAACGCTGTAATTATCTACCTAGCATTTTCCCAACTTTGTTGGGGTCGAGTTTCAGTCTTACCGGAATCAGCTGAATATAGTTTAAATTTTAAATAATCAGACTCTAAATAATCAGACAGACGGACAACAAAGTGCCCCATAAGGGTTTTTCCTTTTGAGGTACGAAACCCTAAAAATATTTAAGTAAAAAAACACGTTTGAGAATGACAAGGTTTTTTTTTCAGTAAAACCCTTTCATCTGACAGCAATTTTTTTGCGGATGGTAAATCAACAAATAACTTCCCCCGCTCTGGGTGGAGTGACAGACTTGTACTGACTAAAACCCACCCATGTTCCTTCTATTATATTCCGGGGCCGCGGTATAATCTCTTTCGAAAAACTCGCAAAAGTATTATAGGGTTTGTGTAGGAATTCATCAATAGCAATTACGGTGTTTGGATTTGTGCCAGATAGCGGCAAGAGGCTCTAAATAATTCTAGGACTTTTTTTTCGTTATGACGCGGGCGAAGCCGCGGGCGCCAGCTAAATAAGAATGATTTTGACAATGTATTAATTTTATTTCACAGTTACTTCATGCTCTATGCTGTGCCCTACAGGGTCCTTAATTGTACCTTTTCTTGAAGCCCATTGTTTCGAACCTAAGAAGAAGAAGTTTTAAAAAAAAACAGCATAACAGAGCCCTTATGGCTCTGTTATGCTGTAGTACAGATTACAAAACAGAAGGCCTACCATGAAGTCTTAAAGCAGAACTTATTCCACTGAGGGAAAGAGATGGTGCTAGACACCCTGTATAGCTCTGTCTCTTTCCCTCAGTGGAATAAGTTCTGCTTTAAGACGTCATGGCAGGGTAGCAGAAGCTACCGAAATAATAAGAAAAAAACACCCTGTTCATGTCGCAGCATAAAATGAATTTCAAAGCTAGTCGCAAAGTGATAATTAAATGAAGAAAATTTTAAATGATTCGGACGAGTCCATTATAGTTCACAAAGGACTATTTCATAGAAATATTTGTCTGAGGACCGTAGTAATTTAGTTAAAATTAGTTCTTGTGTTTGAAGTTTTAATATTTAGTTTCGAGTCTCTTTGACTAAGTTTAATTATATTAATGGAGAATTAATTCTTACAAAAGAATTTTGTAGTCAGGATTTAAAGACCATCATATTCTGCCTAGCCTTGATGTTGATGGACGGAAAGCGAGAGGAAGGCCAAAGAAAAGATGGATTGATTGTGTAAGGAATGATATAAAGGAGAAAGAAGTTAATGATGCCATTATGTCTGATAGGGGGAAGAGGAAAACGTGTTGCGCCGACCCCAAATAAAATGGGACAAGGGTATGAAAATGATGAATGATTCTGCCTAGCCCCATTCCAACAATATCAATGAGTGGCCAAGAAAAATATTATTATAAAACCAGCATGCACATTTGTCAGACTTGTACTGGCTAAAACCCATCCATCATCATCTGCCTAGCTTTTTCCCAACTATTTTGGGGTCGGCTTCCAGTCTTACCGGATGCAGCTGAATAACAGTATTTTACATGGAGCGACTGCCTATCTGACCTCCACAACCCAGTTAGTACTGGGTAATGCATTACCCCTTGGTGAGATTGGTTGTCAGACTTTCGGAACACTGCGTGCTTTCCGAGGCACGGAGGCAATTTGGTATGTAACGGGTGGCTACCCATTCACAGACCAACCTAGACAAGCCTAAAACCCACCCATGTTCCTTCTATTGCCCTTTATGTTCCGGAGCCGCGGGAAACCGAAACCACAGAATCAGGCATGCCTGAGAGATATTTCTTGTTTAAGCCAATTCAAAAACCCATGGACGGCATAAAAACTCTGTCAGTTTCAAACACTAAGTACAAAGAAATAAATAGAAATATCATCCAAGTTCTTGGAGTCTACAATCCGATGATGGTTTGCCCAAGTTTTCAATTAATAACTTGGACAGATTCGGTCTGCCAAGTTATGAATGCCAAAATATTAAATTCTCATACAAATTCAAATGTACAATTTCTAATTGACTCTTCTCCACAATAAACTTCTTAGCGGAACTTCCCCGCGATACCAACTTTTAATAAAACCATGCGCGACCGTGTCGTTTTCAACTCAAAGAAAATGGAGAACATTCGAGATTGCCAAACCGCAATACGGAGCAATTAATGTTGTAGTAGGTATATGTTGGTAGCTATATGTATGTTTTGTAAAGACATGAAGTGGGTGGATAGAAAAGGATCATTCCTTTTTTTATTAACCCGTGGCGCGATTGCTAACAATGTAGGTAAAGTGCCCCAAACGTCGAGCTATTTTGAATGAATTTTTGATTTTGGTTAGACCTTCGGAAAAACGAAGATTTCATAGTTATATCGATATATGATGTTTCCAGAATCCTTATGAGTTTTAAATAAATTTTAAAAATAAATGTCTAAAATATGAAAACCACTCACAGCGGTTCAAACTTTGCACCCGTGTGCAAATGCGACATTTGTGGCACAAGTAAAACTTTGCACCCAGTGTGACACTTTGACGCGCGAGGGGTTAATGTCATCTTGCTATTCAAACTAAGAGGTCGTCTGTTAACCGGGAAATTTCTGTGGATGCCTTGAAATTAAGGCCTCTAGCCAGCAAAAAAATACAAATGAAGCGACTACACGCTTAAGGCTTCGCCCTCGTGATGTTAAAAAAATATTCTATTTGTTATCCATCCAGACTATAATCTAACTGTGTCCCAAATTTCATCAAGATCCGGTCAGCCGTTCTGATGTCAAAGAGTAACAAACATCCATATCCAAACATTTGCTTTTATAATATCATTAAGTAGGATGAAGATATTATTTGACCTTCTGAAATATTTTTTTGTTCAAGATATTATGATTAATATTAAAATATGTAATTGTTTACTCTGCCGTCAAAATGAAATATGAAGACAAAATGAAATGTTGGGATTCTAGTAATTGTTAAAAGTTCCAAATAATTTTAAAACAATTTGTTTTGAAGACTGATTCAATAAACACATACAGGTTGAGTTTTTGAGACAAGAAATATTTTTCGGAATAAAAATGAAATGTAATTCGTTTTTTTTGCATGTAATCAGTGTGTAATTAGTACCTTAATATTTAAATTCCTTCGTAAATAATTATTACAAGCCATGGGTTGAACTGTATAAAGTTTAGGCAACATACAGTAAAAACGCCTCAAATTTATAATAATTGATTTCATAACGTAATCGCGTACTGGGAGCCCGTAGTCTACATTCCGAACTAACGAACTAGTACCAAAAATACGACCCTCGACCGCAGTGTTGCCTAAAGCAACAGTTCTTATTTTTGCAATTTTGTTTTTTTTGTAAATAACATTAAAATCAAAAAATACGTGTATTTTATTTTGTACTAGCTTTTGCCCGCGGCTTCGCTCGCGTTAAATTCGGTATAACACACCAAGTAGACCTGCAGTTTTTGCTCTTGCGCCGGATTGATTTGTAATAGCACCACTAAGTTTTCCCTTTTCTTCCGTCCTCATATCCCACTTTTTTTAAATAAAAATTAGCCTATGTCCGTCTCCAGGTTCCCAACTATCTCTGTACCAAAATTCATCAAAATCGGTTTAGCCATTAAGGCGTGAAGAGGTAACAAACAAACAAACTCACTTTCGCTTTTATAATATTAGTAAGGAGTAAGGATTTATATCTAATCCTAAAAACCCGCCAGGGCGTGTCAGACTCACGCACAGAGGGTTCCGTACAAACTTGCCACATAGCTTTGGGGGTTGATTTTTTGACAGGAAAATACGGAACCGTATTTTCCTTTTGCGGTACGGAACGCTAAAAATACAATCCGAGGTTATGAGTGATAGAGATTATTTTTGCGGACTACACACAAGTCTGACACTCCCCCCCCCCGCTCTGGGCGGAGCGGCGGAGAGTGTAAAACTTATACTGACTAAAACCACCCCATGTTCCTCGCCCTTTACGTTCCGGGGCCGCGGTATCTGTCGAACAACCCGACACCCCGGAAGGGTAATAGAGGGTCAGTTAATAATTTAAAAAAATAACGATATATTTACAAGATTTCGGACCTTAAAGCAGGCACATATGCCAAGAAAACTTCAGTTTACGTGAAATACGGGTAAACAGTGTTCCCAAACAATGTATTTTCACTTTATTACTCTTACTTAGTCGTGATTTAAACAGTGAAAACAGAGCCAAGTGACTATTAGTACTACACTTGGCGAGGTGCCTAAGTTTTTCCACATATTTTCAGGTTTAAAAACTATTTTTGTTGCAGTTTCTGTTAAATGGGTCATTTGACCACTTCTAAAGTGTAGCTGAGCCAACAGTTCTAATTTTAGCTGGGTTTTTTGTGGATTTAAGGCTTTATAGTGTCTCAATTATAGTAGTTTACTGAAAGGATGGTGAATTGGTGACTCATTAGTAATTTGACTAAAGTAAATTTAATTTTTGGAATGGTTAACTAGCTTTTACCCGCGGCTTCGCTAGCTTTAAGTTCGGGATAACACGGTTCCCTCTTTCCTGATTTACAGGTACCTGCTACTTGTAGTTTTTGCCCTAGCGCCTTATTTTTTGTAATAGCAATGCTAAGTTTTCCCTTTTCTTCCCTGTTTCTCCCTCATATCTCACTTTTTTTAAATAAAATTAACCTAGGTCTGTCTCCTGGTTCCCAACTATCTCTGTACCGAAATTTATGAAAATCGGTTTCGCCATTAAAGCGTGAAGAGGTAACAAACAATAGGGCAAAAACTGCAGGTAGCAGGTACTTTGTTATACCGAATTTAACGCGAGCGAAGCCGCGGACAAAAGCCGCAAAGTTACTAATAAGTCCTTTTTTATCTATACTAATTCATCCAATTTCGTTCCAATAAAAATAAATTTATAAAACATTACAAGCAAAGAAATGTAAAAGAGTTAAATTATATTAAAACCATCAATGTCAAAGCAATTCGAACGACAATGAATTTATTTGAGGTTTACAATTGAATTGCTGATCCGTAACCCAATATTATTAGCGGTTGGCATTGGGGTAAAATTAGATCCTTTGAGGACCCTTTTCAGGTTTATTTTTATACTGTACCTATATATCTGTACTAATATTATAAAGCTGAAGAGTTTGTTTGTTTGTTTGAACGCGCTAATCTCAGGGACTACTGGTTGGAATTGGACAATTCTTTTAGTGTTGGATAGTCCATTTCTTGAGGAAGGCTATAGGCTATATAACATCACGCTACGACCAACAGGTGCTGAGCAGCGTGGGTGAAACCGCGTGGAACAGCTAGTTTTATATAAATGTAAAGCAGATAAAAATGGTTTTCTGGTATCTGGTAGACCTACTGTTTAAAATTCTGGTCAATTTTTTGTGTCAATCTGTACTGTCTTTTTTATTCGCATGGGAAATCATCATGTAACTTCCCCCGCTCTGGGCGGAGCATCAGACTTGTACTGACTAAAACTCACCCATGTTCCTTCTATTGCCCTTTTCGTGCCGTGGACGTGGTATCTCTTTCGAACAACCCGCAACCCCGGTCTTATGACTTGCTGACACCTGTGTATCGGAGTCCTATTTCAATATCCAGTTGGTTTACTATGTCGTTTTAAAGGCCTGGATACATACTTATCACTATCAATAATAATGAATTGTTTACTTTTTAATTTACTAGCTTTCGCCCGCGGCTTCGGTCGCGTTAAATTCGGTATAACACACCAAGCAGACCTGCAGTTTTTACTCTTGCGCCTGATTGATTTGTAATAGCAACGCTAAGTTTTCCCTTTTCTTCCCTCGTTCTCCCTCATATCCCACTTTTTGGCCTATGTCATCTCCGGGTTCCCAACTATTTCTGTACCAAAATTCATCAACATCGGTTTAGCCATTACATCGTGAAGAGGTAACAAACAAACAAACTCACTTTCGTTTTTATAATATTAGTAAGGATGCCAAGGGAATGTTTATGATACCGGGTTAAAAAGTATCTTGTGTGTTAATCAAGGTGAGAAATTTCATTGAAATTCCTTCAGCAGTTTTTGCGTGAAAGAGTAACAAATATTTTTGCATTAGTAAATTTAGTAGGATGTTTATTAACGGACAAAGAACTAAGGGGAGCTTGAGGCCAGTATAAACTGTCGAATATCTACAAGTGGGCGATAACTGGTTTCCAAATTTTAAGCGGGCAACATTCATACACACATATTAACAGTGTCATCATTATTTGACGTCACGATTGGCACATTGCCTGAGCTATCGACTGCTGCGATACGTGTCGCGGGTTCGATGCCCACACGGATTAAATATTTGTATAGCCTACTGATAGTTGTTCCAGGTCTTTGTATATGTGAGTTTAAATGTTTGTTAACGCACCCACGATACAGGACAAATTCCTAGTGTGGGGCAACGTTTAAAAAAAATATAATAATTTCATTTATTTCAGGAAATTTTCCCATACAAATTTGAGTAGCATCCATTACACATACATAAGATTACAAATATAAAATATATAATTATATAAATATATAATTATATTCTTCCCTTGTCCCATTCCATTTGTGGTCAATGCAATACGTTTTTTCACATACAAAAAGTGTAAGGCTACTTATGTAAGGAAGCTTGTTTAGTTGAAAATGAAAATTCACCATTTTTACTACAGTGAATTTGAATTAAAATTGCTACATAGAAACAAAAAACAAACGGCCAAGAGTGAGTCAGTCTTGCTTACTAAGGGTCTTGTTTGCGTAGATTTAGAGGGTTATTTTTTTTCAAAGCTTCAAAGGACAGCAGATTTAGGTATATGGTTTTAATTTCAATACGATAACTCGACAAGTTTCTAAAATAAAGGGTCTTGATAGACAGACGAACCATTCATGTTATTTTGTTGCCAAAAAAGTCATTCTTTTAGCGTTAAGTAATAAAAAATACGTACGTACTTACATAATAAATCTCTCGACTTTACACGACCATTTATTACGACCTATTTAAATAGAAACCTATTATACAAAGGGTAGAAAGGTAATAAATAGCTATAATATATTATGTTTTCAAATAAACCTTTACGCCGTCGTCGGTTGATATTCTGCGGTTGAACTTACCTGAAAAAACAGAAAATTACGTGATAAGTATTTTGATATATGCACGAAAAAACATCAACCTGTAGATTGTAACACGCTTTTGTTAGCTTTTTTCGGATGGAAAATCATCAATTTTTCCGCCCTGGGCGGAGCGAAGGGGGACTTATAGGCTAAAACCCGTCCATGTTCCTTTTTTTGACCTTCATGTTCCGGGGCCCCGGTATCTCTTTCAAACAACCCGCAACCCCGGCAGGAAACTTAAGTCTTATACTCGTTTTATATTTACCCGACTTAAAAAGTTTGTCTTATAATGTAAACAAAGCCGATGGGTAGCTCACCGTCCATCCGTCTATTGAAGACAGGCCGTGTCGACGGCGCGTTAGTGTTTCACGCGCGCCTCAAAGAGATGTCAGCAAAGCAGAGTGGCCTGCCAGGGCCTCCGCCTGCCGGGGTTGCGGGTTATTCGAAAAAGATACCGCGGCCCCGGAACGTACAGGGCAATAGAAGGAACTTGAGTGGGTTTTAGTCAGTACAAGTCTGACGCTCCCTCCCGCTCCGCCCAGAGCGTGGGAAGTTATTTGATGATTCCCCACCCCAAAAAAAAGCCGATGGTAACTATTTTGACGTTAGTCTAGTAGTTAAACAACGGTTTTGCTTGCCATAATAATAAAAATAGAATAAAATTAATTTGACGGGCCTGTTGGTCTAGTGGTTAGTGGCCCTGACTGCTGAGCCAGAGGTTGTGGGTTCGATTCCCACCCAGGACAAACTTTGTGTGATGAGCATGATTGTTTGTTCTGCGTATGGGTGTGATTTATCTATAATATGTATGTATTTATAAATTATATAAGTATGTTTGTATATCAGTTGTCTGGTTACCATAACACAAGCTCTGCTTAGCTTGGGATCAGATAGCCGTGTGTGAATTGTCCCAAGATATTTATTTATTTATTTTATTTATTTAAATAGATATACATTAATATTGAAATGAATAGATTTCGGACACGCAATCTAGTTCCTAAAATTGGTCCGAAAACCAAAATCAATGCTCCAAACACAATGAACTAAATTCCAACTTCTATCATTTAAGTTAAATCAAAATAGTTTTGTGTGTCTATTCTAGTTTTAGGCCTCAATAGTATATAGTACCTAAATGACCTGTAAATTTTACCCAAATACTTAGTTTTGGAATACTGGGAATAATTTGAATTAATTGAAAATCTGTTAAATTGTTCCTTTGTTCCAGGATTCCACATTTGTCGCAGTGGATGAGCGATCAACTGCGTGTCGCGGGTTCGATTCCCGCACGGAACAAAAAAATTGTATGATGTTTGTAAAAGCACCCACGAAATTCTTTTAACTTAAAATTAAAGGAATTTGTCTTAACGTTTACAAACGGAAAGAAAAATAAATCTTAGGCAAAGCACACACACACACATCACGATTTTCTTTCCTAAACTTGTAGGTGAATGTAGCTTAGTATTAGTTATTTTATTAAATCCAGGCTGCAACTCAAACATACTAAGGGTTAATACTGAGAATTTCAGAATTCATAAACTAAACTTAAAAAGACTAATTAATTTAATTTATTTATTTTACGTCTTTTTGTACTTTTTATTGAACAGAGCCTACTTACTTCCTTACTAATATTATAAAAGCGAAAGTGAGTTTGTTTGTTTGTTACGTCTTCACGCCTAAATGGCCAAACCGATTTTGATGAATTTGACAGAGATAGTTGGGATACTGGAGACGGACATAGCCTATTTTTTTTATTAAAGTTTGTGATATGAGGGAGAAAGGGGAAAACTTAGCATTGCTATTACAATAAATAAGGTGCTGTAAGGGAACTGTGTTACCCCAAAATTAACCCGAGCGAAGCCGCGGGCAAAAGCTACTCCCAAATAATTTGTAACACATTCACAAACTTTAATGAACGGAAACTATGGGGACAATTTAAACAGTAACCGAATTAAAATTCAGTTTCTAATGAAATACCAATAATGTATTCCAACCTTAATAACTAAACCGCTGGGAGAACATAAAGTGCAAAAGTTAAAACAACTGCCACTAAAAAAACTTTGCAGAGAAACCACTTTGAATAGCTCTTGAAATGACAGTTGTTTTGTTGTGCCTAAAAAATTGGCAGTAAGAAAGAAGGAAGAGACATCGACGTCAAACACATAATCAGTTCATCATTCTGAACCTGTGGGGTTTTTAACATTATAATTTTTTATCCGTAATGTAAAAAATAATCAGCTGTTCCATACATTTAGACCAGATGAACTGCAGTTATGTTTTGATACGGGGTAAGGAGGAAAATGTGAGGAAATTTTGAGTATGAGTATGAAGAAAACGAAAGAAATATTTTATGTTAAAATGTAATGATAGCTCATTACATTTATATAAAATGTTAAAAATATTTTTACTACAATGAATGAATTGATGAATTGATATTGAATGTATTGTAAAATAAAATAAAGATTGATGTGATAGTTTTAATTCTTTTTTTTCATAATATTATTTTACAGAAATTGTTCATTGTTTTATCTTGTGCGAGTGTAATAAACAGTTATTTTTTCTTTCTTTCTATAGAGTTTGTTATTCATTGTACAGACGCCAGCAGGTCAAGCTACTCGAAACTGTAAATTTTTCCCAATGAACCTTGAACCTAATACTTTAAAAATAAAGTCGATAATCTATCAAAGAAATCTGACAGATTGTAGTAGCTTGATGTGCAGGCGTCTGTACAATTAACCTTCTGCCGTCCACCTCCATATTGTCCAACTGCCTGCATCGAAATGAAGAGACTTTGTTTAATAGTGCCATATTTACCCATTCTCTGGAATGAATTTAGGTCGCAATTTGTGGGTGGCAACATTCAGACATGTGTGAATGTTCTGTATCGGCCGCCATTTTGGCTTAATTTATGGTATAGTCTAGTTTTAATGAGAAGATTAGAATGGGAATTGGAATATTTCGGTCTAGATTTAGTGTATGTTTTGTTTACTAGTCTGAGTATAATGCTGTCTGATTTTATATAACGCTGGACCAGTCCAAGAATTTCTCGTCGTGTGTTAAACAATGCCTAGTGGTGTAATCGACGGATTGATAAGCCATAGGTCCAAAGTTCGAACCTAAGACACGCGACACTGATTTTTCGGATTAATGTGCGTGTTTTATAACCATCACCTGTGGTGAGGAAAACATCGTGAGGAAATCAGCACTTCTGAGAGATATTTCTCAGCGAGTTTGGTAAGTCAAAGACCTATGGGCGCCTAAGAAACTCAGCTCGCAACTTAGTTATTTAGTAATTGGGTACGTTTACAAACATTTCAACATAACACATAGCATCACATCAATAAAATACAGTTACTACCTTATTGGTAACTAAAACATAGTTACCACGTAATTGGTAACTAAAATATACCTAGTATATATTCGAGCCGTTTGGGGTTCAAACTCTAGCATTGTGGAGTCCTTGCGCTCACAGGCATTTTAAGGTGTTGGCTAGCTTTTATTTTGGCCAGAGGCTTAGCGTTGGCATACAACGTGGCAACGCGGCCAGTCTCTTGGGGACAATGCCAACTGACATGAACTTTACGAAACACACAAATTTTTTTGACGCTATTTTTTGATTTATCATAAGTAAGTTAAATCTTTCATTGCTTTAATTAATAACTATTTTACAATCTGATTGAAAAAATATATATCAGAATAAAAAAAAAACGTGTGTTTTTAACAATCCTGATGTGAGCATATGAGTAACAAAGCTGATTCATATCTGTCTAGACTAACCTTATCTCAGCATAATTTGAGAAAACTAAATAAATCCTTACTAAAATTATAAAAGCGAAAGTGAGTGTGTTTGTTTGTTACCTCTTCACGCCAAAATGGCTAAGCCGATTTTAATGAATTTTGGTACAGACATAGTTGGGCCCCTGGAGACGGACATAGATTATTGAAAAAAAAAATGGGTTGTGAGGAAGAAAAAGGGAAGAAAAGGGAAAACTTCACGTTGCTATTAAAAATCAATAAGGCAAGGGAACTGTGTTACCCCGAATTTAACGCGAGCGAAGCCGCGGGCAAAAGCTAGTATTTCATATAAACGTTCGTTTAAAACGGGCCTTGTTAGAAATTCTGGTCGTGTATTTCTAATCTTTAGCTTATAAACGGTTTGAATATCTAGAAATCTAGGTCTATAATTGGTTACTCATATTTGCAATGAAAATACCAGAATTTGGTTTGTGGCTTAGAATAGA
This sequence comes from Ochropleura leucogaster, assembly GCA_958449745.1. Taxonomy (NCBI): domain Eukaryota; kingdom Metazoa; phylum Arthropoda; class Insecta; order Lepidoptera; family Noctuidae; genus Ochropleura; species Ochropleura leucogaster. Next base: position 4,299,740 of record OY288226.1, read on the forward strand.
ACTAATATTTCGAGTCGGCTATGTTCTCATCTGTTATTATTTTATACAGCTGAAGAATTTGTTTGGTTGAACGAGCTAATTTCAGAAACTGCTGGTTCAAGTTGGCAAATTATTTTAATGACGGAAAGTTCATTTTCGCCGCGAGACGACTCCCGGCCACCGTAGATGCGGGACTGTGGACGGTGAGCAATGGGTACCTAGCTCACCGTCCGTCCCCGCGCCGTCTATTGACGACCTACAGTTCTGAGTCTGGCTGTTTGTGTATAATATAATAATATAATAATATTTATTTATTTTTCTCACCACAATATACATAAATTATTATTTGTTTTACATTGTTCAAATTCGACATTAATACATAATTCAACTTAGTATATATTGTGGGAGACTGGTGCCTAAGTGGTTTGCCTCCAGAGCTCAAAGTTACTCTACTGGGTGAGTCGGTCAGTCGAGTCAGTGAGGCACGAAATCTGGGTCTGTTTATGGATGCTGAGCTGAGGTACGAAGGTCACGTGGCAGAGTCGGTGCGGAACTGCTTTTATAGGCTCAAGGTCCTGTACAACATAAGGCCGTATCTGTCGGAAGAGCTGCGTATTCAACTAGTTGAGTCACTAGTACTCTCTAACCTGAACTACGGAGATACCGTTTTCGGTCCTCGACTACTGGCAAGGACTGAGCGACTGATCCAGAGAGTGCAGAACGCTTGTGCGCGATTTTGCTTCTCAGTTCCGCCTAGAACCCATATAACACCTTTTTTAAATCAACACTCCATTCTTAAGATGAAGTCACGCCGTGTTTGGGGTTATTAAGCACAAGGAGCCGGCTTATCTTTACAAAAAGCTAAGCTGGATCGCTAGTAGAAGAGAATGCACGACTAGACAGTGCTCTCAGCAACTCACTACAGAAGTGCACAAGACGGCAGCCTTCAGATGCAGTTTCAGGTACGCCGCGTCCAAATGTTGGAACAACATTCCCCCGCCGATAAGAATTTAAAAACACTCGGTTCCTTTAGGAATAGATTGCGGCAGTATCTGATCGACGCTCAGAAGAAACTGGGCCTGACCGTCACCAACACTTCCATAATATAGAGGGTTTTCTTGTCCTAACGGCTCACTTTGTCCTATTAACAACAGACACTAACTATGAAAAATGAAACGCATACACGAAACACATTACAATACACGTTACACAATACACGAAACACATTACAACTATACTCACCGTACATTATGATAAAAACTGCAACATAATGATACCTACATGAACAAGTAAACTCGTACAAACACTAAGTCTAGACACACTCCATACAACTTAAATAACAGTTAGTCATTACTTATATTACCTATACTGTGATAATGAAGTTTATTATTTTTAGTATTTAAATTCAAAATCTGTCTTACCGACAATCCACCTGCATAATATTCGCCGCACATTATCTCGACATCCGTGTGTCACTAGCAGGATTCAGCAGAATACCAGCGTCAGGTAATCCACCTGGCATTATGCTGAGCTGGACTCCTTTTTGGTGCAATTTTGAGACACACACCGCCCATTAGTGGGCGACCTTAATAAATATATGTGTTGTGTCTAAATGCCTATGGGTCGATTTTACTCAATCTACCTTACTTTTTTTTTTTAATGTGTACCAATTGTTTTACTGTGTGGTGTTTTTTTTTTTTAATTCTTGTATTGTGTCTTTTGTTGCATCAAATAAATGATTTATCTATCTATCTATCTAATTTAAGCTCGAGGCTTGTGTTTCAGGACACCAGGAACCCACCCCTTTACATTTTCATTTTATAAATAATGTACTAAGCGCGTTGACTGAACTTAGTAAGGAACTAGTTTCATAATTCATCTTATTGTAGTTTTAAGTAGGTATTGCAATTTATTTATGCGAGACAAATGTTAGTAGATGTGTAGTATGGGTGTGTAGTATGGATGTGTAGTATGGGTGTGTGTGTGTGTGATTGTATGTTTAGGTTGATATAAGTATTTTTTCAGTATCATTATAATTTAAATTTAATAGCCAGTCGGTAAGCCTTTTTTTGCATTTATTTTTCGTAAGGCTAAATATTTGTAACACCTTATTAGTTTTATTGTATAAGTAACCGCCCAGATAGCAGAAGAAACGCTTTGCAAAAATAGTTTTCACTGGGTCATTCGTCTTTTCCCCCTGTATATGTGTGTGTGTATGTGAGTTTAAATGTATGTAAACGCACCCACGATACAGGAGAAACAGAGAGTGGGGCAACAGTTTTTTTTTTTTCAAAAAAGTAAAATCTTTCGTTGATCTCTCATTACCCGGACATTTTTTTAAACAAGGTAAGTAATTAAACCAAGATGTAGACCACAGATTGTTGCAAAGTGAAAACTTGATCCTTCTGCATCTCATTTGCTGCAAAGTTCAAACAAAACATGGTGCAGCGAAGTATTTGAAAAGTTAAATTCGTGTTTTTAGATGCTGGAAGAATATTAAGTTACTAGAATTCCCCGCAGTGTTATCGGCAGTAAAAAACTTCATTTGATTCAAACAATTTTTTTTTCAATAAGGTTTTTTTGGGGATGGAAAGTCATTAAATAACTTTCGGGCGGAGAGTCAAACTTGTAATGACTAAAACCCACCCATGTTCCTTCTTGTTATTAATTCCCCTTTATGTTCCGGTGCCGCGTTTTTTAAACAACCCCGGAACAACCCGCAACCCCGGCTACTAGACCAGGCATATAGAGGTTTATTTTTATTTACAAATGTTACAATCTGCCAGCTAACCTCATGACGAAATAACGGATGACCTCTTGCCTTGCCACCCACAGAAATTGAAATAGGAAATAAAATACAAAACACATATTTATACGTCTGTACTGCAATACAATATACAATAACGATACAAAGAAACAACGTCAAAATATCATAAAAATACTCTTAAAGAAACATTTCTTGAAGTTTATTTATAAAATCTAACGAAATAAAGATACTATCTTGGACAAAGTGCCATAACAATCTCACGCTGGGACAGAATGACGAACAAAAGAAACATAAATATTATATAATGTTTATATAAGTGCGGGCAATCGTTTTGGAATTAAATTTTGAAACGGCTCGGTAGCTCACTGGGTGTCAAAGATTTAATTTGTTCGATTACTACAGCGTTCAAATATGGATTCTGTTCCGTTAAAAAGAACGTGGGACAAGAACACAGCTATGTTGGAGTCGGCTAAGCATAGCATAGCATACGCTCTAAGTAGCTAGATACCAGTGTTTTACATGCAGCGACTACCTATCTAACCACTATCTGACCTCCAAAAGTCAGTTACTTACAACTAGATACCACTTGTTTAGACTGGTTGTCAAACTTTTGGGATTCTCAATAAACGTAATGATTTTAAAGATCTACAAAATTCAGTCTGGGCCGATGTCTTAACGAGCTTTCCACCACCAAGCGTAGCTTAACTTTTAAGACGGCCACATACGTCTGCTCTGTTACAAAACCACGAGCACGGCGAGGGCGCATCTAATGATTTAATTCTTTACGGGATTATTACAAGGTAAGGGACCGCGAGAGGGTTGAATCTTGAGCCCTAAGCTTTGTCGGCAATTGGGTTTTGAGCTCCGAGATTATTGTATTTCCTATTTGACTGTAGATATTTTAGTGGCTTCTATTATCTTTGAACCCAGCTGGTATCATGTTGGTGTCATGGAGCTCGTGGCTAAATAATAGCAGCCGCTCAGGTCAATCCTTAAATTAAGCCACGCTTGCCTAGGTTGGTCTCTGGATGGGTGACCACCCGTTATATACCGAGTTTCCTCCGTGCCTCGGAAAGCACGTTAAGCTGTGGGTACCGGCTGTCAATGTCCCGATAGTCTGACCACCAGCCTTACCAAGGGGTATCATACTACCCAGTATTAACCGGGTTGTGGAGGTCAGATAGGCAGGCGCTCCATGTAAACTCCGACGACTCCAACAGTTGGGACAAGGTTAAGCAGATTTGATATCATGTTTTAGTTGTTGCTAAAGCAATTTTGTTCAGCACATTCGCCATGATTGATAGAAGATTTGTTAAGCATGCGCATTTATGCCTCTAGAATCTAACTGGTACGCATGTACGTGGGCATACATATGTGCTTGAATGTGTTTATTTCCAAAAGTGACTTTTTACGAACTATTTTAGACGTCATTTCTTTTTGGAGCTAGATTAGACCGGTGTATCGTACCTGACTACTCTGAGAAGACACAGTCAAAACAAACACATAGTCATAGTCTCGTTGAGGTCCATTTAAAAATCTTGGTCAACACACATAAGGACTATGCAGATTAGCGTCTTGGGAACGCGTCAAGGTATCAAATCTATACTAATCTATACTAATATTATAAAGCTGAAGAGTTTGTTTGTTTGTTTGTTTGAACGCGCTAATTTCAGGGACTACTGGTTGGAATTGGAAAATTCTTTTAGTGTTGTATAGTCCATTTCTTGAGGAAGGCTATAGGCTATATAACATCACGCTACGACCAACAGGTGCTGAGCAGCGTGGGTGAAACCGGTGGAACAGCTAGTCAATATTAAAACTATATATAGATATAAGTCTTTGCGCCCTCGGAGCTGTGAAAAACATTAACCCACTAAGTCTAGGCAGTCAAAAGATATGGCCGTTTATGTCACAAGTTTGTTCGTCATCTAATGACGATACAATAACAGATCATTGTATCATCATTGGATGACGAACATCAGACGTGAGTTTGATGAAATAAACCAAAACAAAACGATAATAGGTAAAAAAATTAAGTGAAACGAAATTCGGTCAAATATTTTTCAAACGATGATAGATAGGTAACCGAACTTTCCAGATTAAAGATTTTACGATAACTAAGCTAAGCTAACGAAGATTAAAGTAAGAATATTTGAGGATGTCTGTGTGTGTGTGTGGGGGAGTGGGTGTCAGTGGGTATGAGGAAGGTGTGTGCATGAGTTAGCAAGTGCGGAAAGAAAGGAAAAACTGTGTGAAACAACTATATTTATACCTAACAACGTCGTCTCACGCAACAAGTAATATTATAAAAGCGAAAGTGAGCTTGTTTGTTATCTTTTCACGCCTAAATGGCTAAACCGATTTTAATGAATTTTGGTACAGAGATAGTTGGGACCCTTGAGACGGACATAGGCTATTTTTTTAAGTATGAAAAAGGAGGGAGAAACAGCTATTACAATAATAGGACAAAAACTACAGGTGGCAGATCGCAAATCAGGAAAGTTGAACTGTCTTATCCCGAATTTAACGCGGGCGAAGCCGCGGGTGAAAGCTAGTGGTTCCATAAACTCAGAATAAATAAATAATTATAAATAATTAAATAAATAATTATCTTGGGACAACTCACACACAGCTATCTGATCCCAAGTTAAGCAGAGCTTGTGTTATGGAAGAATATGCTAACCATCCGATAACCTACCAACCTAGGCAATAAAACAGGTTCTAACCTTAGCCACAGGGATCTAATATTAAACCCGTAACTGTGCAATTTTTCATTCGATATCATAGAACAGTTGATGGGATTACATCGCCGCTATGCATGCGAAATGCAAATGCCTTTGGTTATGAAACAGGGTATTTGCAGAAGGTTTGTTTTAAATCGTTTATGGTTATGAGAAAAACTTATATTTAAAATTATCGTGTCACAGTTTTAGTTGCTGTACCCTTCCAAAACCGCTGGGCCGATTTTTTCTAAAATTTGATACGTAAATTCGGTGGGTCAGAAAATCGTAGTCGTAATCTATTTTTCAAGGATAGCCCTCTTCAGGGTCGAACCTAAGCAGCGGGTGAAACCGCTGGGTACAGCTAGTTAGTTACGATATATGTAGTTCCTTATCCTTGTATTCGAATGCTGAAGGAGGTTCAATTACTACTACTGTTTTTTTTATATGTTTGTTAAGCGATTTCTCCAACGACTGTGAGCCAATTTAAAAAAATATATATATTCGAAAGATAGATCCTCCATATGAGAGTTCCAGAATTATCTTCTGTAATACATATTTTCCTCTATGTATGTGGACGATATGCATATATCTCTTAGTAGCATAACTAAAAAGGCTGAAATAAAAAACTCTTTTGCCAAAAGATTAACTGACTTCCAAAACATCAATAAAAAACGGAAAATAAAATTACTTTCGAAAGTCAGTGGCAAAAAAAAAACTATGAAACAAAAAAAAGTCACCGACTTCCGGGAGTAAATTTATTTTCCGCCTTTTTTTGTGTTGCAAAGTTTTAAAAGTAAGGAAACTTAATGAGTGAAACTTCTGCTCCGAGTTCTTTATTGGTAACTATAATACCATACCAATAGCTACTACAAACAAGGGGCGAGAATTAAAATGTTACGACAGGATACATAGATACATGACACGATATCATATGGAACATTCTAGTTTCATACGAGCCCAGCTGAGTACTCAACGCGGTGCAAAATTGAAATTTGTACAAGCGCCCGTAAAAATACGAGTGGTACTCTGCAATTTAGTTTTAATAGGTTTCCTGTTTTATTGATCGTCGTATTTTTGTGTGCTTTGTAGATAAATGTTGTTTATGGAAAAAAGGGTCTTTTAATCAACAAATAACATCCCCCGCTCTGGGCGGAGCGGAGGGGAGTGTCAGACTTGTACTAACTAAAACCCACCCATGTTTTTTCTATAGCCCTATATGTTCCGGGGCAGAAGTATCTCTTTCGAACAACCCGCAACCCCGGCAGGCGGTGGCCGTCTGAGGCGCGCGTGGGACACCAACGCGCCGTCGACACGGCCTGTCGTCAATAGACGGACGGACGGTGAGCTACCCATTACTCACCGTCCACAGGCCCACATGTACGGTGGCCGGGAGTCGTCTCGCGGCGCCCGACGCTCGGGGCGTCTCCCGCGGCGGTTCGGTTGGTCTGAGTACTGAATGTTTTTTTTAACGGTGCTCCACGTTGTGTCTTTCTCCTGTATCGTGAACCTAACTTTATGATTATTGTATGCCTAAGGGCGGGACATAGCTGATCTATCAAATTATTTAAGAGTTGTATTATGTAAAAAACTATGATCTATAATAAAGATATTGAATTGAAATAGACCGTAAAATACGATTGAAAATGAATCTCTCACACGTAAAAATAAAAAACGATAATTACAAAATCTAGATCAATTCTCGTACCTATTCCTTTAAATTTCCATTTCTTTCCAATACTTACAAATCGCCAAAAAAATGCCATCACTAAGCAATAAAAGCCTTAACATTTCATTCTCAATAAATTCAACATTAAAAGTCAATGTTTTATTCATTTGGGCATAAGATGAAGAAAAAAAAACAAAAGCATCACGATTTGAATCGGGGAAGCTTTGACATCTCATTTCCCTAAAGTCAGTTGGAGCCACGATAAAATTTCGATTCTACTCTAATGAGTCAATAAGGCCTACTTTACCCTCTTAATTTTCAATAAAAAAAAAACTGGCCAAGCAGGAGTCGGACTCGCGAACAAAGAGTTCCGTAACACTGTACCTAAAGGAACTAAAAACGTTGAAACAAAACATTTCTTCTATCCTTGTTTTTTTACATGACTGGCCCAAAAAAAGGATTGTTACGTTTTCAAGGGTCAATGTAGGTATGTATGTACGTTTGCGAGTTTCTTTATTAGATTATAACTTCTAAACGCCTGAACTGATTTTGATAAATCAGCATCAGTTCAAAAAATTGTTTAAGTTAACTGTTTCTCTTTTAAGGTTCTTTGTAATTGTAGATTTTTACTAAAATATTTATTTAAAAATTTTGATTTTAATTTTTATTGTTTGCTGTCATTTTATTTTGTTTATCAATATTTGTACACACGGCGACAGATCAACCTATACAAAACCAGTTTATGCTGCTCTCTCAACAACGGATCGTACACCATAAATTTCAAGTACAATGAGAGATCCGCATAAACTGGTTTTGTATAGGTTGATCTGTCGCCTTCACAGCAAAACATAGCGTCCAATCGTGTTTAAACCTTTAGACCTTTATGTAAATACCTATATTTCACAAATAGTCAGATTCTGATTCAATATGTTTGCTAAACAGTGTAAAACATGAGGCTAAAAAGCAAAACACTTAAAAAAATCCACAGAACTGGACCCGATTTTTGTTCTAAATTATCTAGACCCGGTGACAGACGGACAAATAAACAGCGGGGCCTTAGTAAAAGGGTCCCGTTTAAGAGTACGGAAGAGGAGCTCACGGCTAAATAATAGCAGCCGCTCAGGTCGATCTTTAGGTTAAGCCGCGCTTGCCTAGGTTAGTCTGTGGATGGGTGACCATCTTACATACAGAGTTTCCTCCGTGCCTCGGAAAGCCCGTTAAGCTGTTGGTTCCGGATGTCATTTGTAGATCTTTGGCAGTCGTTACAGCTAGTCTGTGTTCCGAAAGTGACAACCAGTCTTACCAAGGGGTATCGTATTACCCAGTGCTAACTGGGTTATGGAGGTCAGCTGCATCCGGTAAGACTGGCAGCCGACCTCAATATAGTTGGGAAAAGGTTAGGCATAAAATGTTTAATGGTACGGAACCCTAAAACGTCCTATTTGCATAAGCCACTTTAGGCCGCTTACAAACTTACGATTGTCGTGTGTCGTTTACCATTTTAGTGGCAGTAAATTTAGTCGGAGGAGCGACATTTTAATTTTAGATGCGTTCTGTGTTTTATTGTGAACGTGACTACTAGAATTATCATAGTTATTTATATTGATTTAATTGTTTATTTTCATTAATTGTTTTGTTACAGTTCTTTGGGTTTCATTTAGGAACCGGTGTGACGTCTATTTTAATTATTGTTGAGTGTTTTGATATACCAAAACACTCAACAATAATTAAAATAGACGTCACAGTAGAACTGTCTTTCTGCTTCCAAATTTGTAGAAAATTTAGCATTTATTTAGCGTTTTTTTTTTTGAGTTCCCTCATAAGGTAATAAAAGGGAAACCTTATAAGATCACTTTGTTATCCGTCTGTCTGTGTGTCAAGATCATTTACCTCGCGAACTTGTGGATATATCTGGTAGAAATCACAAAATAACTCGTCGTATATCGTAGCTGCGTTTACAAACATTTAAACTCACATACACAAACAGCCAAACCTGAAACTACTACCTGTAGGTCATAGAAATATTTGTTACGTGCAAGAATCGAGCTCGCGACACGCGGTGCAGCAGTCGATCGCTCAGCCACTGCGCCAACCGTTCCGTCAGATTATAACTCTAACTAGCTTTTGCCCGCGGCTTCGCTCGCGTTAAATTCGGTATCACACAGTACCTGCTACCTGCCGTTTTTCCCCTTGCGCCTTATTGATTTGTAATAGCAACCCTTAGTTGTCCCTTTTCTTCCCTCGATCTCCCTCATATCCCACTTAAAAAAAAGCCTATGTCCGTCTCCTGGTTCTACTAAAATTCATCAAAATCGGTTTAGCCATTAAATCTTGAAGAGGTAACAAACAAACACACTTTCGCTTTTATAATATTAGTAAGGATATCAATGGTTATATGTCAAACAAAATAACCAGAGAAAACAGATTATTATTATAATAAAGAACAATGTACTCGGTAGGTTACAACGTATTATTAATGTTACTGAAATATAATCCCGCTTCACAAGACGACCTACTAAACTTAAATTACGTAAGACAATACCCCACGCATAATCGTAAGTCTGGTACACGTAGTGATGGGCCCATTAGCCGACAACGGGACGACGACGGGCCGACTAGTCGATTGCAAAATTGCCGACTAATAAGGTTTCTTTTTGCGTATGAAAAATCATCAAATAACTTCCCCCGCCCTGGACGGAGCGGAGTTTCGGGTCTGGCTCTTTTTGTATTTGAGTTAAACGCACCCAAAATACATGAGAAATTCCTAAAGTGGTGCAACGTTTGATAAGAAAAAAAATACTATCATCATCATTTTCCTGCCCTTGTCCCATTCTATTTGCGTTCGGCACAACACGTTGTCTTCTTCCAGTCTTCCCTATCAGACGTCACGGCATCATTTACTTCCATCCATCCATCTTTTCTTTGGCCTTCCTCTCACTCTCCATCCATCAACATTCAGATGCATCACTCTTTTAGTCACATGTTCTTCATTCCTCCTCATTACGTGTCCATACCAAGATAAAAAATAAAGGTTTAAATGAAATCTAACCATGCAACCAGGGGCCTTTTTTTTTTTTTCGTGTGGGAAATCTTCCAATGACTTGGTAATCTGCTACATACTAAACTTGTCAAAATTAACCATTATGCCATCAGTGATCGACCATTCTGACACTATTGTAATAGCAGACTAAGGCCCCAGACTATTTATCGATAAGTCGGCAAACAGTCAGTACATCTCTACTAACAAGCCTCGTACCGTAGGAGGCCTTTTAACCAAACTTTACGGCATGTTGCCGCCATAAACAAAAATATAAAACGTTAAAGTGAATAAGATTGTTATTAAAACAAATAAAAGTTAGTACTAGTTGACCGGTTTGAACAAAAAAAAGTTTAGAGTGAGAAAAAAAAGCAATATCGAGGTAGTCGACACTAGTGGTTGTAGTAAGATGAATTCGGCTATAAATAGGGATATTTTAATTAGGAGTATGTGTGAGAATTAAGAGCTAAATAATAACAGCAGCTTGTGTCGATCTTTACCGCTGACCACCTATTACCGTCTGCTACGATAATGCCCTTCTCACCGGTTTAATTAAATCTTTATTTTTTTGTCCAAGCCATTTACCAGTCCGTTTTTTTTTTTAAAAGAAACTCGTGATAATATTTACAAGAACTTGGTAGATTCGTCTGAGAATTAGTCTGACAACCAGTCTTACCAAGGGGTTTCGTAATAACCTGTACTGGGTTGTCAGATAGATAGGTAGCCGCTCCACAAAAAAATACTGATATTTAACTGCTTCCAGTCAGAACTTAAGGTGACATATCAACATAAGTAGTCCGCTTTTTTTTTGTTTTTTTATAAACTTCGCCCCACACTAAGATTTCTCCTGTATCGTGGGTGCATTTACAAACATTTAAACTCACATAAACAAACAGGCAGACCGGAAACAACTATCTGTAGGCCATGAAAATATTTGTTCCGTGCAGGGATCGAACCCGCGACACGCAGCGCAGCAGGCGATCGCTCAGTCACTGCACCAACCGTGTTGGCTTTGCTTCCTTACTAATATTATAAAAGCGAAAGTGAGTTTGTTTGTTTGTTACCTCTTCACGCTTAAATGGCTAAACCGATTTTAATGAATTTTGGTACAGAGATAGTTGGAACCCCGAAGACGGACACGGGCTATATTTTTTTTAATAAAAGGGAGATATGAGGGAGAAAGAGGGAAGAAAAGGGAAATTTAGCTTACAATAAATCTGGCGCAAGAGGAAAATTACAGGTATATAAATACATACCTGCAAATCAGGAAAGGAGAACCGTGTTACTCCGAATTTAACACGAGTGAAGCCGCGGGCAAAAGCTAGTATACTATAATGTTAAGACATTTAATTCACTGTATATCATACGTGGCCTTTATAAAACTTGAACCGTTTCTTATCACATATTTTGTTTTGCCATTTCTTTTGTGAAGTTGTGCATGTCTTTATAATTCGCATTTACCCCACCCAGTTGATATCATTGTAGTATATGTGACATTTATATGCGCTTGAGACTCGTTTCTTAACCATAGGGTAAAGTCGGGATACATGCATCTGGAGAATAGATGTTCTGATGGATTAAATAAATATCTTGGGACAACTCACACACGGCTATCTGATCCCAAGCTAAGCAGAGCTTGTGTTATGGTAACCAGACAACTGATATACATACTTATATAATTTATAAATACATACTTATTATAGAAAAATCACACCCAGACACAGAACAAACAATCATGCTCATCACACAAAGTTTGTCCTGAATCGAACCCACGACCTCCGGCTCAGCAGTCAGGGCCACTAACCACTAGACCAACAGGCCCGTCGATATTTATCGCTTGAACCGCTTTCTATTTTATTTACCTATCGATGTAATTACCCAACTGCTACTAAGTGGATCGTGTCTTTTGGCTCTGTGGGATTTCATGGGACGACAAGCTGCAATCCTTACTAATATAATAAAAGCGAAAGTGAGTTTGTTTGTTTCACGCCCAAATGGCCAAACCGATTTGATGAATTTTGGTACAGAGAAAGTTTGAACCCTGGAAACGGACATAGGCTATTTTTTTTAAGTGTGAAAAGGGGAAGAAAAGGGGAGAGGATTTTTTTATTATGTTTGTAAGCGCACACACGATACAGGAGAAATTCCTAGTGGGGGACAAAGTTTAAAAAAAAAGTAGATAAACAATTAGGTATTTCTACAAATGTGGCACCTAACCCGACTTTAGTTATTTATTTATTTAAACTTCATGTACAATAGTGGTACATAGGCGGACTTAATGCCATAAGGCATTCTGTACCAGTCAACCTTTGGGTAACTTTACCCTACGTTTAATAATAAAATGCTATCTTTGTATTACTAAATAAACTTATACTGCGGTTATTTAAAAGCCCACACATTTTATTGTTGTTATTTTTAGGTTTTACTATCTTCTACTTGAGCTTGGGACCTATTGTTTTCATTTTGTATTTCAATCAGCTATTGTCTATAAAGGCTATCTATATAATAATTCAATTTCTATATCAAAACTATTTTGAGGATGTCCTCATTAGGGTGAAAACACGAATATTCGGCTCAACAATCGAATATTTATTTTAATTAAAAATGCTTAAAATTGCTTTTTTTTTTTCAGACCAAGGTAATATTTGAAGTGGATTAATAGAGTAAAAATACTGCTGAGCTTTGGTTCGCCAAGTTGGGAAAAGCTTTTAGTACTGAGTAATTTCTATCAAGTGTCTCAATAGCAGTTGCTACTGAGACACTTCACAAAAAGGGGGAGAAAGAGGGAAGAAAAGGGAAGAGAATTTTTTTTTCGATCATCACGCGGGTTACAGTTAGCGTTAGCCCAAAGTAACTATGCCATGCGGACGAAGTAGCGGGCGGAAGCTAGTGCTACAATAAATGTTTAGGGTTACTGCCCTCTTAGATAGGCTATATAATAGTCTATATAATAATCTAAACACAAAAAATATAAAAAGACAGGTCAGAGAGGCTGATCATCAAATGAAACTAAATTACGGCATTACTCAGTTCTCCTATTCAGAAAAATCTCAAGAAAAAGCTAGTTAAACCCCAAGCTGCAATTAAAACGCGATTTTTATTCTTTTTCTTAATAGATTGGCTTGGGAAGTTGAATTTCAGAATTGCTTTCATTAAAATAGTGGTGGAAGTCAATTAATTTTTATGACTGCTGTATTAATTGCGGTTGACAATGTCACTGAGGTATATAGTATTTTAATTAAAAAGCTGTCTAGTAAAGTGTTCTGGTAAAAATATGTCACCGCGAAGATAGAAATAAAGAAACGAAATTGTTTGGATTTCTTACTTGTAATTGTTTATGCCCAGTAACTCTGTAAGGATTGGGCCCAAACAGTAAACGACAGAAAAAAATGGCAGTAAGGAAGAGAAGTTTTTGCCCTCTAGTGGGACAATTCTGACTGTCAATAAATAAAACTTTGTCTACTGCCATTAGACTCAGCTTCAGCCCGTCCCTTTGCTTTACACCCCACAAGGGAAGCCCTTAGCGTATAGTTGCTTAGTTTGTAAGTTTTTTGCCTAACTAAGCTGGAGGTCTTGCTCTAGAGGCATCCAGAGGAATTGTCCTGTTAAGCAGACGACAACCTTCTAGATTGAACTGTGAGATGCCATTTAGAAATTAAGAAAAAAACTATGTATATTATAACTATATTATTACTAGCTGTGCCCAGCGGTTTCACCCGCTGCTCACTTAGGGGTAGAGGAGTAAGTACGGTAACTAACATTGTGACACGGAAATTTTATATGTTAGACTAGCTGTGCCCAGCGGTTTCACCCGCTGCTCAGTTAGGGGCATGGAAAATAGATGTTAGCCAATTCTCAGAACTACTCGATATGCACACAAAATTTCGTTCAAATCGGTCCAGCCGTTTTGGAGGAGTATGGGAACGAAAACTGTGACACGAGAATTTTATATATTAGATTATGTTATTGGTTGAACAAAAATTAAAGGTCAAATCGTTGATAGACCATGAACTATGTTTAGATATCGGATACTTTAAATCTGGGTGACACGGGTGAATTTGCGGGTAAAAGCTAATTGGTATACTCTTAAAAAATAGGTACCTAAAATATATAATCTTCAATAGAAAAAAAACAAAATCCTCTAAAAATAAACCTATTTAACCTTCGCATAAATTGAGTAAAACAAATTTTATTAAACGGCCCATTTTTATTAAAAAATTCAACAACCAATTTTCAATTACTAACAAAAATGTTTACTACAGCAAAAAAACAGAACTAAAAAGGCCTTACGAAAGCAATTACTGAACAATAAAATAAGATAAAACAGAGCTACCTAATAACAATAAACATACTGGTTCGAAAATTGGGTAGCTCACCCTAATTTAAAAACTAGACGCAAAGCTTATTTATCTATTTACAAGTACCTATCCAATTAAGGGTAAGTAAGCCCTTAAGGTAAAGATCCTTAAAACAGTTTCGAAATCTTAGCGGTATCGATATTAAAATTGTTGGATTCGATATTTTTGAAGATTTTGGCTAAATAATAACTGTCGCTCTGGTCGATATTGAGGTTAAGCCTAGTTTGGTTATGCTTGTGTGATGTTAGAGCTTTTTTTGGGGTGCGAAATCATCAAATAACTTCCCCTGCTCTGGGCAGAGCGGGGGGGAATGTCAGACTTTTACTGACTAAAATCCACCCATGTTCCTTCTTTTATGTTCCTTCTTCTATTGCCCTTTACGTTCCGGGGCCGCAGTTTCTCTTTCGAAAAACCCGCAACCCCGGCAGGATGATGTTCGAGCTTGGTTTCAAATCAAACACCTGTTCGTCTTCATTGAGCAAATCAACGGCGCAACTTAGTTTACTTACGCTAATTAGCTATAAGGTTCAATCGATGTTCCCACGGCAGCACATCAACCTATACAAAACCTAAAATGGTTTTGACCTGAAGGGTTACCATGACATCTTATAGCAGTTCTTATTCCTGTGTGAGAAAGAGATGGTGATAGACATCCTGCATAGCTCTGTCTCTTTCCCTCAGTGGAATAAGTTCTGCTTTAAGACGTCATTGTATGGCAGCTGATCTCTCTACCACGGTGTGCGATCCGTAGCAGACATCAGGTTATAATAGTTTAGAATAGGTTGTCCTGCCGTTGTGGGTACATATGTCACTTCACTTCATCTTTTCGTTATTTTGAAGTATTACATACTTGACTAGCTTTTTTGGAGTTTCCTTGAAGAGTTCCTAATATTCCCTAACATTTTGGTCCTTCGAGCCGGATTGGAAAAATATCAGTGGATTTACGAAAAATCTATGGATTTGGACAGATATTATTATCGTGGAATTTGCCGAGGAGGTGGCCGGCAACTCATTTAACGTTTAGCGTATTATAAGCGTTATATCAAGGGAACAAGATATTTAATACGCCAAAATTTCATTCATCGTGTTGTGGTGTAAATCATTTTTTTTTTCTTTATTTATTGATGGGCGGAGAGGGAGAGGAATGCTACAGGAAAGATGGATGGATTGTGTAAGGAATGCTATGAAGGACAAAGGAGTAAATGATGTCGTGACGTCTGATAGAGGAGAATGGATGAAAAAAATGTTTGTGTCTGTCGTTTTGCCACCCCAAATAAAATGGGACAAGGGCAGCAAAATTATCGTGTTATTTGGCTCACCAAAAATTGAATACTTACTGACAGGTGTACCAATTACTCACAGGTAAGCAGATCATGCATGTCGATAGGTGCTAAGTGCGTACTTAAAATAAGATGAGATTAAAAATTTATACATTTATTAGCTCGTTACGGCACTTGCACGATAAAAATAAGCAATATTACAATGAAATAAAACATACGCTGGCGAAGTCACAAGCGGAAACTTAACTCATTATTATTAAAAAGCCGAAAATTATTTTGTGTATGTTTGTTACTCGTACTCAAACGGCTTAACAGATTTGGATGAAATTTGGTAAACTACTTAATAATTAAATAAGGTAAACTACTTATTAGTTCTACAACTTGCACACATAATCATATAAAATTTTAATACAAAAATACTTTGCTAACATGTAAACAATAAAAAAAAAATACAATTACAAATACAATATAATTAATTTTTGTATTTAAGAAATATTTAAAAATGTAATTTTATGTATAGGAATCAATAAATGGACGAAAAAAAAAAATAAGTAACATCGTTTTATAGAAGTCCCAGTTAAAACAGAAAATCCTTACTAATATAATAAAAGCGAAAGTGAGTTTGTTTGTTCCTCTTCACGCTTTAATGGCTAAACCGATTGTGATGAATTTTGGTACATAGATAGTTGGGAACCAGGAGACGGCTAATTTTTATTTAAAAAAATTGGGATGTGAGGGAGAAAGTGTGAAGAAAAGGGAAAACTTAGCGTTACTATTACAAATCAATAAGGCGCAAGGGGAACTGTATTACCCCAAATTTAACGCGGGCGAAGCCGCGGGCTAAAGCTAGTTATTTATAAGAATAATCGTAATTTAATTCCTAATATCTTTATCGATACTTTTAAACCGATACTTTTCTGCACCTAAGTCTTTGCACCCTTTGAAACCTTAAGGCACTTTCTTTACAAAATTAACTCGGTAATTGGTGGAACTAAATTGCGCTGCGTTATTCTCTACGTAAAATGTTAAGAGCCCCCGTAAATGTAGGTAAATTCAATAATGTTTGGATTGGAGTAAGACATAAGAGGAAGCGGGACATTGATATAAAAAGAAGAGTTACACTGAAGAAATGATTGGTGGCTCTAAATCGTTTGAGCAGAAAGTTAGACTAAAACGCTGGGTCTCAAAACGTGTTTATTAAAAAAAAAAAACATCCCAGAGCGCGTCAGTCTCGCGCACCAAGTGTTTTGTACAAACTTGCGACATATGCCGCCATATCTTTGACTGTGTAGACTTAGAAAGCTGACTTTACACGTACTTTTTGATTTGAGTGTGATATAATTTCAAATTGATACCTCAATACCAAGATGAATAATCCTGATTGAGAGATCGACTGCTGCGCTGCGTGCCGCGGTTTCGATTCCCGCACGGAACAAATATTTGTATGGCCCACAGATAATTGTTCCGGGTTTGGCTGTTTGTGTATTTTAAATGTTTGTAAACGCACCTGCACTGCGCAAATATCACAATTTGATTGGTAGTTATGTTTTTGAGCCGTTTGGGGTTGAAACACTAGGCCCATGGGGTCCGAGTGCCCATTATTTCGAGAAATCGCCAAGCGGTTAGTCGACTCTTCTCGTGACCAGAGGGCTGGCCTGTTTTGCCTAAAAAATAAGCATTGCTAACCAACGCGGTAATGCTGCTAGCCTTCTGGGCACTTTACCTGTTGACGGCGATGCGGACGAATTTTTTGACGCCCTGTAATTTTCCATTTTTTACTTGTATATATTTTTATTATTAGTTTGTGTATATTTATAGGTTGTATATATTTAGTAATAATTTAACTATATGATGAATAAAAGTAAAAAAAATATATAATAAAAAAAAACGCACCCACGATATAGGAGAAATTCCTAGTGTGGGGCAAAGTTATATAATAAAAAAATAAATAAAAAAATAATTATAAGTAGGCTAATATTTGAATTTTGTCACCATAATCAATATCAGTTCAGCACACAACACTTTCTCGTTCATGTTTACAAACACGATCAAGGAAACAAAACTGACAAAATACAACAACCTCAATGATTTATATTGGTTTAATACTATCTAATTTTTGACATTAAAAAAAAACATTGATTCAGGATATTGATGAATATTTAATTGAGGTGCCAGGCTGTTTATCGTCCACCTTATGAAGCATCCACGTGTATTATATTTAAATCTGCATCTGTTATCTGCAATTAGAGTAAAAAATACTTATTACTTACACTTTGTTTAAAGTAAAATAATAAATTGTTTTTTTTTTGTGTTATTATCTTAATACTACGCGCTGCTCAGCACCTGTTGGTCGTAGCGTGATGTTATATAGCCTATAGCCTTCCTCAAGAAATGGACTAAGATCCAACACTAAAAGAATTTTCCAATTCCAACCAGTAGTTCCCGAGATTAGCGCGTTCAAACAAACAAACAAACAAACTCTTCAGCTTTATAATATTAGATTAGATAACATAAATGATAAGGGTTTAAATGTACTTATGTAATTTGATATTTAGTCCATTTATTGTTTTCTTTACATAAAATTATATTTTTAAATATTTCTTAAACACATAATTTGATATTATTATTATACTGTTTGATATCCAAATAAACAGATAAAAAAATTAAGCAAGTGTTTCTTTCACTGAACTTACCAATAGAACATTTCTTGCATGATATCCTTTGCGACAGTAATATTATTATATATTATCTTTCTTCATTCTCCTTAGGTCTCATCATAGCAAATAATGTGCTATCTATACATTCTATAACACCGGGTATGTTAGTTTTCTTATAAAACCTAAAATAAATAACATTTTAAATAAGTACTAGTACACCTAAATAATGTAATCAAGGGTTTAACAAAGGTGTAAGGTTTAAAAGATATGCAATGTCTGCAAGCAGCCATTTGTGACCGTACAATTTACTTTCACACTGAGCTGATAAAAGATGTAGTTCGGGATAGGTACTGAATTCAATAATTTGGTCACAAAACTTACTTTATAATGCTGTAATATTATAGAAAAGTTACCTGTAATTTTTATTAGTTGTTAAATATAGTGGCATCAGAAGCTGAACCAGGCCAACAGGCTACTAAATTCATATTTCATCATTTTACATCACACAGCTTATATTAGGGAATCCCTTTCAATTTCTAAATTCTCCAGTCTCTGAACCTAAGAAAAGAATTGAATTGTGTTAACAAAAATTTATATAGTAAAACCTAATCCCATCCCCTACTAAATAACACATGGGTGATGAAATAAAATTATTATATGATTTACAAGGTACCAATGAAACAAATAAATACTGCTATAACATACAAAAAACTGATGATTTAGATACACCAACAAAGTCAGTCACTGGTATTAGCATTGTCCATAATGCGTAAAATAGTAGTCATTATGAGTTGGTGAAAAGGATGTAATAGTATCATGTATACCATAAGTAAAATGCGTAATGAATGGTGTTGTTTTGGTTGTCTCAAATGAATATTATGCGGTAAGACACACACATACCTGGCTCCTTGGCTTCGACATGTAAACTTTGTACA
This sequence comes from Ochropleura leucogaster, assembly GCA_958449745.1. NCBI lineage: Eukaryota > Metazoa > Arthropoda > Insecta > Lepidoptera > Noctuidae > Ochropleura > Ochropleura leucogaster. The sequence continues at coordinate 4,319,142 of OY288226.1, forward strand.
GATGGCTTATACAGCGGAAATCTAACTTGGAATTCATTATTATCGAAGATACTAAAATGATCCATCTTCAATTTATATCTTCATTGATTAGAACCACTTTCTTCAACTGGTTCGGAGTTACTCCAGCCCAAAAATCTTTCAAAATCACTTGATTCACTATCTGAACAAGATATTTTACATTTTTGTGGATAGCCGACTGAAATCGAACAGTAGTAACTTTGACAGTTCGTTGACATTTATACTTTTATAAAAACACCAAAATAATATTCATTTATTCACACTGTTTAATTGTACTGTTACGAAACACATGCTATAAATATAAAAATACTAGAAAGTAGATTTTATACAACTTGAACGTATGTTATCGATCTTCATGCCATCTAGAACTAACTTCACACGATGAATCCACCAGTGTGACCAACTACAAATTAGAGATCCTGCCCAACTTAGGCAAAAAACTGACAAATCCTGCCAAAATCGAAAGCACAAAATGCCAATGTAATTTAATAAAACTCCAAAAATTTAAAATAAAAAGACACATTATTTTTTGGAGTTTTATTTAAAATAATTGATCTTAAAGTCTAAAACTGAACTGAATTAAATTATACATTCGTATTAACATCGAATTCTTCTTGATCACTTTCTTTATACATCGCTTTTGTCATTTTGTCAACAAAAGTGCCAGAGAGTAAAATAAAGGGCTAATCCTGCCAAAATGCAGGTTCCTGCCACATATGGTCACACTGGATACCACCTAGAACTAACTTCAATGTGTCGCTGTAGTACCAAATCACTCTCATCAATTTTCTCCATCGCCCCAAAAGAAGTATAACTTCAAAAAAATAAAACGTAAATCGCTACCGCTCCTCACATAACCAGTACACGCGTGCAAAGCAGTATAAATTAAAAATATAATTAACTCCGCACCAAGAACACATTTTCTAGTCATTAAAACGAGCTTCTCGTTACAAACGATATCTTTAAGTACATACTTAGAATATTATAACATCTATAACACGTGGAATATTTTCTTCACATACAATTAGGGAGTAGGTATGGAGACAAGCACACGGTGGAGCACACTGTGGCAGTCTGCTTCGCTTGGGGCACCGCGGTGTCCTCGTAAAGGAGATTGGCGGCGGCAACTGCTCGCGTCCGACCCAGGTTCAGTCCATGGACCAGCTACCCTACCATGACGTGTTAAAGCAGAACTTATTCCACTGAAGAAAAGGGACAAAGCTATACAGGGTGTCTAGCACCATCTCTTTCACTCAGTGGAATAAGTTCTGCTTTAAGATGTCATAGTAGGCCTACAGGGCGAGATAGAATGGGAAACGGGCACCTCCTTCTGCAAAGCAGTCATGCTAACGAAGGAGGTGGCCGGACAATTGAATGAGAGAACCAAAAATCAACCCAGCTGCCGCGGGAGATGATCCGGGCTGCAACCCGCGTGATGGTCGAAAACAAAATATCTTTCTCTCCCCTTTTATTCCCATTATCTCACTTTTTTCTTTTATATTACCGTCTCCAGGGTCCCAACAATCTCTGTACCAAAATTAATCAAAATTGATTTGGCAATTTAGGCGTCAAGATGTAACAAACAAACAAACTCACTTTTGCTTTTATAATATTACGAGCTTTTGCCTACGAATTTGCTCGCGGTAAATTCGGGGTAAACAGGTCCCCTTTCCTGATTTACAGGTACCTGTTACCTGCAGTTTTTACCCTTGCGCCTTATTTAATATAAAAGCAATGCTATGTTTTCCTTTTTCTTCCCTTTTTCTCCCTCATATCTCAATCTTTTCTTCTTTCTCAAACAAAATAGCCTGTGTCCGTCTCCAGGGTCCCAACTAACTCTGTATCAAAATTCACTAAATCGGTTTAGCCCTGTAGGCGTGAAGAGGTAACAAACAAACAAACTCACTTTCACCTTTATAATATTATATATATTAGTAAGGATGTAAAATGACCAAATAAGCTTAGCATTATTTATTTCTGCACAAATTTATGTAATACCGGCTTAAAGATCAGGAAACTTGTTAAATCTTACAAGGAAACAGGCGTAACAAGCAGAAACTCGATGTGTTTACAGTTTGCCTTAGTTTGGCAGTGTGCCATTGAGTGTTAACTCTCTATAATTATGTCAAACGGGCTGTAAACAAGCATTAACTTTTGCTTCAGATCATTACTTTGGTTAAGTCTATTGGGATTGCTGTTTAGAAGGCCTATTTATGTTAAATTTGCCGAATTGAATTTATTAAATAACTTCTCCCGCTTTTGGGGGGCCGGGGAGGAGTGTCAGACTTTTACTGACTAAAACCCACCCATTTTCCCTTGTATTGCCCTTTACGTTCCAAGGCCGCGGTATCTCTTTCGAACAACCCGCAACCCTGGCAGGCGGAGGCCCTGGCAGCCCCCTCTGCTTTGCTGACATCTCTTCGAGGCGCATTACGGGACACTAACGGCACATTGACGACACCAAACCCCGAGAAATAATTCTAACTCAATGTGCCCACACACTCACGGAACTTACCCATGTTCCTTCGTTTGCCCTTTTTACGGAGGGAGGGGGGAGAGGCAGACCTCTCCCCCCTCCCTCCGTTCAGAACGGGCAAAGTTATTTGACGATTTTCCACCCAAAAACAAAAAGGGGGCACGGATTGTACCCGTCTGACTAAAAATATTTTATTTACAAATAAATGATATCTACATTTTCCTCCAATATATGAAACAAAAAAAAATCTTAATTTGTTCAAGGTTTCAATAATCTATTACACCATTTTTCCCAAAAAAAAAACACTTACGGAGGAAACTCCCTAAGTTTAATTTTATTACCAAAAACACTGTGTAGCACTTTTAATTACACTACATTGTAATAAAAAATATACCCCTCGACCCTCCAATTAAAGAAAAGGTAAATACCATTTTTTTCCCAAAAATAAGATAATTATACAAACCGTGATCAAATTAAAAAGAATTGAAGACCCTCGTAATTAAACGAAAGGCCTTTGATGGTTTTAATGAGAAAGAAAATGAACTGGTATTTGATTGGCCAATGGATGGCCTAGATTGTAAGCCTAATTATTACTTGGACAATTTAATCCTAGAGACTATTACTAATTCAACCCTTGTATTTGACACCATTCTAATTCTTCAGGCGGTTTTTTTATTTATTTTTGTGCGAAGAATAAGAATCTAGAACTCGTTCTGGGAGTCAACTCGCAGTGGCTGAGCGATTGGCCACTACACTTTTAATAAAATAAATAAATAAATATCTTGGGACAACTCACACACGGCTATCTGATCCCAAGCTAAGTAGAGCTTGTGTTATAGTAACCAGACAACTGATATACATACTTATATAATTTATAAATACATACATATTATAGATAAATCACACCCAGACACAGAACAAACAATCATGCTCATCACACAAAGTTTGTCCTGGGTGGGAATCGAACCCACGACCTCCGGCTCAGCAGTCAGTGCCACTAACCACTAGACCAAGAGGCCCGTAATTTTTTTTGGCGGGTTCGATCCTCGCACGGAACAAATATTTTTACACCCTGTAGGTATACAGGCAGTTGTTCCGTGTAGGCTGTTTGTTACTCTTTCACGTCAAAACGGTTGAACGGATCTTTATGAAATATTGGCAAAGAGGTAGAAGAGCTGGTGCCCTCGGCATTGAGCGCGTGAAATCGAAAAAAAAGTATCCTATGTGTTATTCCAGACTATAATCTAGCTATGTGCAAAAGTTCATCAAGATCCGTACTGCCGTTTTGACGTGAAAGAGTAACAAACATCCATACTCACAAACATTCACATTTATAATATTAGTAGGATAATAGGCCATAAACTCTTGCGCATCATGGTAGTTTGACAGGATACTTGAGATAGCCTGTTATTGTCGCGTCTATTCCTTGGGAAAACATCGGCTAGGCGTTTAAAACGACTTAGTTTTAGTGTGTAAAAAGTAGTTGCCAACTAACAAGTTAACATGTTTCTCAAACACAATTAAGTACCTAGACAATTTATTGAAATTGATTAAGTAATTTTCTCATCAATATGCTAACTAGTAAACGCTAAACATAATTGTGCAAATGAGCACTATAAAGATTCTACATCAAGTTTCTAAGATTACCTCGTAAACAAACATTACGAACGGGTCTGGTTACTTAGGCCACCCACAGGGCAATCATAAAACCTTATTACACTAGTGAGAAATCATCATCATTTTCCTGCCCTTGTCTCATTCTATTTGGGGTCGGCGCAATACGTTTTCTTCTTCCATCCTCCCCTATCAGACGTCACGGCATCATTTACTCCTTTCTCCTTCATATCATTCCTTACACAATCCATCCATCTTTTCTTAGGCTTTCTCACCTCTCCATCCATCAACATTCAGATCCATCACTGTTTTAGTCACATGTGATTCAACTATTTAATTGAACAGGTGACAAACGTTGGAAAAGCATTTCACATCAGAAATTATGTGAATGCGTGTAAAATCTATACTTCTATACTTATCTATACTAATATTATAAAGCTGAAGAGTTTGTTTGTTTGTTTGAACGCGCTAATCTCAGGGACTACTAGTTGGAATTGGAAAATCTTTTAGTGTTGGATATTCCATTTCTTGAGGAAGGCTATAGGCTAATATAACATCACGCTACCGCGTGGAACAGCTAGTTATTACTATAACTAGCTGTTCCACGCGGTTTCACCCACGCTACAAACTCTTCAGACAAACAAACTCTTCACCTTTATAATATTAGTATAGATTACCCCCGGCCCGGGTTAACGGGTTGTGACCCCGGACATACAAGGCAAAAGAAGCAACATGGGTCTGACTGCAGCACTGCTAAACCTAAAAGTCCGACCAGCAAAGCTGTTATTGCTTAAGGTTTTTTTTTTATGCCTTGTCATATTATTTCTAGACTTAATCTAGTTATTTCTAGTAATGCCACTTAAACTATTTTTTAAATAAAACGTGATCGAAATAATAAAAACAAATAATCAATTTCGATTATGATAAAAAAACGGCCAAGAGCGAGTCAAACTCGCGCACCGAGGGTTCCGTACAAACTTGCAAAATAAATGTCCATATCTTTTGACTGCGTAGACTTAGAGGGTTGATTTTTTAACCACAGAGTTGAGTATATGGTTTTTAAAATTTCAACTCGATACCTCCACGCGTTCCTGAGATAAAGGGTCGTGACAGACAGTCAGACAGACGGACAACAAAGTGATCCTATAAGGGTTCCGTCTTTTTTTAGGAGCTACAGAACCCTAAACAAGCAGAAATCTAATTTGCTGCGTCTACGTAATATTGTAATTTTCGTAATTATTTTGTGAGAAGATTAAAGAGCTTTGTTATTCAAATAATCACAAAACTTAATCAAATATTATTCTAACCTACATAAGTTATTAAAGTTTATCACCTAATCACGTTATTGAATCAAAAAAGTTCTTTGATTAATTAGAAAAAAACGTGAGTCTATTGTTATGCTTACGACGTATATGAAAAAGGGTCTCAGTAGGGAAGTAATGGTTACAAGATTTTTTAAACCTTTGAATTATACGCATCGAATCTCGTTAAGATAACATACAACATTCGTTACAAAATCCATACATTAAAAAAACGTTACCCTACACTAGGAATCTCCTGTATTGTGTGCGTTTACAAACGTTCAATCTCACATACACAAACAGCAAGACCCGGAACAACTACATGTAGGCTATACAAATATTTGTTCCGTGCGGGGATCAAACCCGCGAAGCGCAGCGCAGCAGTCGATCGCTCAGCCACTGGGCCAACCGTGTCGTCAATTAATTTTATAGTAATTTTGTCTCTCTGTCTGACTGTTACTGTTTACTCTTAAATGCCTGAACGAATTAAAAAAAAAATTGGTACTCATTGGTTAGGAGTAAGGAAACTTTTCATCCCAATAGAATGCTCTCGTAGGTTAGGTTCTGAGATCGACGTGAACGAAGTTGCGGAAAAGATTTTGTCGTAAAAAATGCGGGTCAGTGCGATACAGATTCGCGCACTGAGAGTGCCGTACAAACATGCGACCTAAACGGCCATTTATTCTGACTGCGTAGACTTTGACATTCGTTACAGGTAGTCAGTATTTCGAAAGTCTGACAACCAGTCTTACCAAGGGGTATCGTATTACCCAGTACTAAATGGGTTGTGGAGATCAGATAGGCAGTCGCTCCATGTAAAATACTAATATTTAGCTGCATCCGGTTAGGCTGAAAGCCAACCTCAACATAATTGGGAAAAGGCTAGACAGATGGTAAATCATGTCCACAACAATGCTATTTACAAGTTTGTTTCCCAATCTTTAAATGAAACACTTAATAGAATCTTAGAATATTACACAAGCATTTAATTTCCTTTAGTTGGTACTTCCTAGCATACTATGGTTTCCGAGAAATTTCATTAAGTTGGCTGCAATCACGTCTTAAGGAAACAATTTCATGCTTATAGCACATTTGAGCGTAGTTCTACCAAGACGGAACTATATATTAAGGTGTGAAATATCTTTGACGAAGCCGAAATATAATTATTATCCTAGGCATTGGTATATTTTTTTTTCTAGATCCATCAACCTGATAACCTTTAACTACAATCCTTACTAATATAATAAAAGCGAAAGTGAGTTTGTTTGTTTCTTACGTCTTCACGCCTAAATGGCCAAACCGATTTTGATGAATTTTGTTACAGAGATAGTTGGGATCCTGGGCACGGAGATAGGCTAAAAAGAAGTGAGAAAAGGGGTAGAGAGAGGGCAGAAAAGGGGAGAAAAGGGGAGATTTTTTTTTCGATCATCACGCGTTTTTAAGTTAACGTTAGCCCAAAGTAGTAGGTAGTATGAAATATTTTTTTGGTCTTCATTATGATTATTTTATATGTATTTATATATATAAGTTCTTATTTTTATAAATGTAGCGATTCGTTTTGATTAATGAAACACCACAGATTTCCCATCCGCAAAAAAATAAGGTTGATTTTTCAGCTCGAAGAGACCACAGAGTAGTATAGTTTTTATTTCAATTCGATACCTCGTCGCGTTCCCGAGGGCCTTGACAGACAGATAAATCATTAGATAGATAGATAAATCATTTATTTGATGCAATAAAAGACACAATACAAGAATTAAAAATTAAATAAAAAAAACATCACTCAGCATAATGCCAGGTGGATAACCTGACGCTGGTATTCTGCTGAATCCTGCTAGTGACACACGGATGTCGAGATAATGTGCGTCGAATATGAACTAAAAATAATAAACTTGATTATCACAGCATAGGTAAATGTGTAATGAATTACTGATATTAAAGTTGTATGGAGTGTGTCTAGACTTGTGTTTGTACGAGGTTACGAGACAGACAAACGGACAACAAAGTGATGCAATGAGGGTTTAGTTTTTTCCTTTTGAGGTACAGAACCCTAAAACGGCTAGAAAATTACATTAAAAACCCAAACACAGGCCGTCGAATGTCCGTCATCAATCAACCAATGATTGATATGGACAGTTAACCTCAAATCATGTCGGATTTATAACAATATATCTTAATTTACTTTACAAATTATGGTTTTATTATAAAACTCCGTTTGGGTTATGTAAATCAGGTCACATGATGATCCTTTTGTCTGACTCTTGGTCTATTTTTAAACCGATTTATAGTAACATCAACATTATATACCCCAAGAGAGGATAAAGAAAAGTTCTTCAAAATATTTTGTTTAAGCCGTTAAATTTGTGTGGTGCTTTTTTAAAAAGACCATTGCAGACACTAATTTGCATAGTCCTCATGTAAGTTGACCAAGATTTTTGTCTGGACCTTACCTCTGAGTTTGTTTCGGCTGTTTCATCTCAGAGTTAGAGAGAGTTAGTTAGTTAGAGAGTACATTACACCTTCCTTTTTTTTAAAAAAGACTTGTAAAACTGTTGTGAAAACCTAGTTAAAACTTGATGATAAATTATGTTTATTGCTAAAATAAACATCATTTTCGTAGACGTGGCGGTAAAAAGTCCCATAGAAAATACTTGGCTCTTTATTAATTTCTTTATTAATCCTTCAGCAGGGTTCTTAATGTTGTAGTTACTTATCTATATCTGGCATTCTTCCTGTTGTCAAAGCGGGCGTTCTACGTTCGAAATTTACCTGAAAACAAAAGAAACACAGAATGAATAAATGGCATCGTTTAATACATACACAACATTGTATTTTTACTGTGACGCGAGAATTTTATATATTTAAGATTTAATTAATACGCACATGTACATACATATATGTATATATATTTATATATAGTGCGTAATATAAATTAAAAAACTGTAATGTGCCAAATAAACGAGTTCTCTTCCAATTGTTCTTTAAACAAATAAGCAAAAAGCTTATATTAACCTTACAAGTTTTTTCATAACGTTTCTTAAATTCAAATTCTTTTGTCTACATTATTCTAGACCTCCAGATGGCTACATAATGAACGGACAAAATTAGAGCTAAATTAAAACATCAAATCGAAAAGTAAGGATTGCTAGTTTTTAGTCAAATAGGTCATTATTCGTCGTCAATCTTTAGCCCGAAATAAAATTCTAGTCTCAAACGAAACAATGAACGCGAATTAAATATACCTCAGGCCGGAAAACCTGCAGAGGGGCCTGCCAGGGCCACCGCGTGCCGGGGTCGTTGCGGGTTGTTCCAAAGAGATATCGCGACCGGAACATAAAAGACAAAAGAAGGAAGATCAGGCTTTTCGTCAGCTAATCCATACACTCCCCCCGCTTCGACAAGAGCGGGGGAAGTTATTTGATGATTTCCCAACCATAGAAAAAAGACCGAAAACGTCGACCGTTCAGTACATTAAATCCCCGCCCGTAACTTCCCGACTTCAGCCACTGAGGTCAGTCTTTTGACCTCTCTGTATGTCTTATACCAATTTTGTCAGTAATTTGGCAACGTGCCTCTTCCCTCACAGTGTCAACCACATTACACTACTTGGCAGAGTAATTGCTATTTGATAGTGTCATCGTTAATGTATGATATTGAACGTGTTCTCTGTGGTGATATCTAGAGTACCTATTAAGTTTTCATTGAGGAAATGGTTATAGGAATGGGGATGGGGTGGCACAGTTGTATCGGGACTGATTTTGCGCATTTAAGGTGATGAGTTCGAACCCTGGCAAGCACTTTTTGGTTTTTAGGGTTCCCGTACCTCAAAAAAAAAAAAAAAAAAGGGAACTCTTATTGGATCTTTGTTGTCCGTCTGTCTGTCTGTCAAGATCCTTTATCAGGATGAAATTAAAATCAACTCTGAAGTCCTTTTGTGCTCAGAAAAAAATCAACCCTCTTATTCAAACAATATGGTTGTTTTTGTCACAATCACTATCGGCTACTATTTTACATATATGCTTTAATTCCAAAAAATATAAATTAATGGTGTGAAAAAAGAATTTTCAGTTAACGTCCTTTCGACGCTTGACAATAAGTACTAACACAACTTTCAACTTCACAAAAATTCGAATAATCTATTCCATTGTACGATTATAATGAGTCCATTCAAAGCAGAAATCCACAAATCTGTTCAAAAATATCTATCCCAAACGTAATATTATAATAAAGTTACCCCTGAATTCTGACCTTCATGGACCCTTCCGCCATATAAATCAATATTGAACCAACCCTAACTAATCTGAGTCAAACTATTAGGCAAAGGGCAATAAATTCTCATAAAATTCATTATTATTAGAATATTTTAACGATGTTTGATTTGCTAGGCAATGTAGGGCTGGCACTCTGGTTGTCAATTTTATGATCTTTTTTTAATACGTTTTTATTAGCTTCACTTGTAACTCCGTATGAAAGAAAATCTTGAAATTTAGGATGTTAATTTTGCAGCTCTGAGTTCTGATGACTCTACATGTCTAGCTAAGAAACGTCATTACAAATCCAAAATGGCGGCCTCCCCAAGATGTCGGACTGGCTGTTTGAAATCCACCTCCATGATATGGGTATCAAAAGAAAGGGTAATACGAAATAGCGTGTTTTTAGTTTTTTAAACTATAAACATATTTTATTTAACTAACTAGTTATGTAAGCAATCTTACAAGTTAACCCTCTATCTATACTAATATTATAAAGCTGAAGAGTTTGTTTGTTTGTTTGTTTGAACGCGCTAATCTCAGGAACTACTGGTTGGAATTGGAAAATTCTTTTAATGTTGGATAGTCCATTTCTTGAGGAAGGCTATAGGCTATATAACATCACGCTACGACCAACAGGTGCTGAGCAGCGAGGGTGAAACCGTGGGGAACAGCTAGTCGCTCATAAATTGGGATATATTTAAATTTAAGAATTCATTGTCACATCAACATTCAGATCTATCACTCTTTTAGTCGCATGCCTTTAATTACACGTCCATACCAAGTTAAACAACTCCCTTTCAATTGAACAGATTATTTATTGTATAGTACTTCGGATATTTTTGTCCGGGTACATACGAAATTCCCAAATGACGTGAGCGAGCTTTTCCATACAAACACAAAGGTAATCAGTTGTCAAAGGCGAATCGGTCCATAGGTCTTTGTAGTATATTTGGTATTTCCTGTATTATTTATTCGTTCAGACAATTTTTTTTTCGCATTGTCTTTGCCTAGTACAGACGCCTGCACATCAAGATACTACAATCTGTCAGATTTCTTTGATAGATTTTCGACTTTATTTTTAAAGTATTAGGTTCAAGGTTCATTGGGAAAAATTGACAGTTTCGGGTAGCTTGACCTGCTGGCGTCTGTACAACAATAATACGTATGTGTATAACATCACCTTCTGCTTAGCCTTTTCCCACCTTTTGGGGTCGGCTACCAGTCTAACAAGATGCAGCTGACTATCAGTATTTTACATGGAGCGACTGCCTATCTGACCTCCACAAGCCAGTTAGTACTGGGTAATACGTTACCTATTGAAAAGACTGGTTGTCAGACTTTCGGGACAGTAGTTCCAGTTATAGATCTTTGACAGTCGTTACAGGTTATCAGTGGTCTGAAAGTCTGACAGCCAGTTTTAACAAGGCGTTTAATACTAACCAGTGCTCACTAGGTAATCATATATCTAAGATATCAGATAGGCAGTCGTTCCAAGTAAAATACTGGTATTCAGCTGTATTCGGTTAGACTGGAAGCCTTTCCCAACACAGAACGAGGTAATTGATGAGATGATAGGAAAGTCAAAAATGTGTGGGACTGACTTAAGTTACTGTAGCTTATACAGGGTGTTTGGAAGATCGATGCAAAGCCGTGAAGCAGACCTAGTATAGACTATTTAGAACCATTTGAACCTAACTTGTCTTCGGCGAAGTGTGACTATTTTTTTTAAATCAAATTTTAATGATTTTTGATGATAATCCTAAAATTTTGTAGTTATTTGCAAATAATTAGTCAGTTTGAAAGATAAATCATTTATTTTTTTAATTTATTTTATTAAAGTAATGTCTGAACAATCAAACGAAACATGATTAAGGCATCTGTGTCATGAGAATTTTTTTTTTTAGACAGTTGAAGTTAATACTTCTGTTTTTAGATTAAGAAAACAGATTTTTGACAGTTTAAAAAAAAATCACGGATCGTGCTTTTTCTGTTCAAACATTTTTAAAGACATGCCTAGTTATTAGACTTTCTTTTGAGGTATCAATTACGCAGATAGCTTACAAATTATTGAAATTAGGATCTACAAACTAAAGTGAGGGAGAAAATTAAACATTTTAAATAGGGTGATAAAACGAGACTAGTGCTTTAAAATAATAACATTTATTATTATACTTATTAAAAAATAGATTTTATGTTAAAAAAAAATAAGAAGATAACTTTAATTTTGGACATTCGAAATAAAATTTAGGGGAGACTAACACTGCCGACGCGTGACGCGAGCGATAAGATGGCGATAACTTTGACAATTTCAGGTAGCGCCCGCGCACCCCTAGTTACGTGAACACATTTCACAGCAAAAACGACTTTATTGGTAAGACAATAGGGTCGTGTTTCTTTAGATAGGGTCAGTAACTACCTGTTTTTTTGAAGGGACGCCAGTTTACTCAGTCGAGTAACAACTGCGCTTGTGACTAGACGTTATCTCCTTTTTCGTGACAATTCATCGTGTTCAGTTGTAGCCCTTTGCGCTCCTGCACGTGACTCTTGAACTTTTATTTTAAGTTGAACTTTTAGTGCGTTACCAGCCGTTTTTGTGAGAACTGACTATGGCTACTTTCTCGAACGAGGAATATGCTGACATCGTTTTTATGTATGGCAGAGCAGACGGCAATGGATCTTTAGCACGACGGATGTACCAAGAACGCTATCCTAATCGGAGAGTACCGAACGTAAGAGTGTTTTACAACACATTTCGTCGGCTTGCTGCAGATGGGATACACCGTGTGGAACCTGAAGTCAATCCAGGTAGACATGGTACTGACATCGAACAAGATATCTTAGCGGCATTTCAAGCTGATCCATATACCAGCACTAGAAAAGTAGCTCGAAATTTAAACATCTCCCATTGGAAAGTGTGGAATACAATGCACCAAAATAACAGGTATGCGTATCATGGCACGGGCGTTCAAGGTCTTGAAGAGCGAGATCCTCAGAGAAGGATACAGTTTTGTCGTTTTCTTCTTAACTCTGACATTGAAAATGCATGGTTTCTGAAGTCAATCTTGTGGACAGACGAAAGTAAATTTTCTAGGGAAGGCATAACTAATTTCCACAATCTTCATCAATGGGCTGAAAAACACAACAATCCACATTGGAAAAAGCAGAAGTCATTTCAAAGGAAATTCTCGGTCAACGTGTGGGCCGGAGTGATCGGCAGAACACTGGTTGGGCCCCATTTCTTACCGGATAATTTGGGGTTCCCTCTATCTGGCAGAAACTTGATGCTCCGAAATTTATTTGGCATAACACACTTAGCATAATTTTCTTTAAACGAACATTTCAAAGGCATAAAATTTATTTGGTATAATTATCGTTTGGCATAATGTTTAAAACTTCGAATTAACAATGGCATACTTTTAAGATGGCAGAATTACATTTAGTATAATTACGATTCGCAGAGTTAAAATTTCGCATAAAATATTATTTGGTATAATTTCACTTGGCATACTATGCAGACGGCAGTAATGGCTAGGTTAGGTTAGGTTAAAACTGTGACCTCTTACGCACGAGCCGAGCGAGCGAAGCGAGCGGTGCCGCGGCAGCGGCCGGCGAGTGCCAGAAACGACTTGCGTTAATATAAAAAAAGAGATTGTTTTAAGTAGGTTACCCGGAACTGAACTATTTAGATTAGGATACCTAATTACTTATTGAATTCAATGACATTATTTCAAATTCAATTAAACAATAACTAAAATAAAAGACATTATTTAAAAAAAATAATTAATCAAAATAAATGACAACTTAAAATGACAAAGATGACCCTAACTATAAACTTTCTACGATATGACAATTCTGCCGTTTATTTATCATCGATATAAAATATATTATGCCAAAAGACGATTCTGACTGTGAACTTTCTGCGATATGATGTTTCTACTTTATAAATATTATGGATATGAAGTTTATGCCTAGAGATCATTCTGACTTACAAAATTATGAGTTTAGAATGTATGATAAATGAGTGTCTGCTAAACTATTTTCTGCGAAGTGAAGTTTATGCCATCCGTTGTTATGCAAAATAAAATTATGACATAAAAAGTTCTGCTATAAAGGGTGGACCCGATAATTTGAATGGCAATAGTTATTTGGAATTCTTACAAAATGATTTTCCAGAGCTTGTAGAGGAATCCGGGGCCCTAATATTCACAGGAGACCGAGAAATTATTTTCCAACAAGATGGTTGTCCAGCGCATTGGACATTGAATGTACGCGAGCACTTAAACAATTGCTTCCCTGACAGCTGGATCGGCAGAGACGGACCAATCCTTGGCCCGCCCGGTCACCCGATCTAACGCCGCTTGACTTTTTCGTGTGGGGTCGGGCCAAGGAACTAGTTTATACAAACGTAGAGATAAATACTAAAGAAGAACTGATTGCGAGAATAAATTCAGCATTTGAAACAATGAAACTAGAGATGAAGTTGAAAATTACAACAACGGAAGTGAGAAGACGGGCCCGTGCTTGTGTTAGGAACCGCGGCGGACATTTTGAACATGAAAAATAAATGATTTGTATTAAAATTTTGTTTTAATTATTTCACCGATACATTTTAATTTTCTCCCTCACTTTAGTTTGTAGATCCTAATTTCAATAATTTGTAAGCTATCTGCGTAATTGATACCTCAAAAGAAAGTCTAATAACTAGGCATGTCTTTAAAAATGTTTGAACAGAAAAAGCACGATCCGTGATTTTTTTTTAAACTGTCAAAAATCTGTTTTCTTAATCTAAAAACAGAAGTATTAACTTCAACTGTCTAAAAAAAAAAATTCTCATGACACAGATGCCTTAATCATGTTTCGTTTGATTGTTCAGACATTACTTTAATAAAATAAATTAAAAAAATAAATGATTTATCTTTCAAACTGACTAATTATTTGCAAATAACTGCAAAATTTTAGGATTATCATCAAAAATCATTAAAATTTGATTTAAAAAAAATAGTCACACTTCGCCGAAGACAAGTTAGGTTCAAATGGTTCTAAATAGTCTATACTAGGTCTGCTTCACGGCTTTGCATCGATCTTCCAAACACCCTGTATATTTATAATTTTCCACAAGTAAAAACTGTACAAAAGCGGACTTAATGCCTTAGGCATTTTCTACCAGATTACTTCAAGGTGACGCAGAGAAATACAAAATAATTACTAAATATATCAGTCCTATAGAAAGTTGTTTTAGATATTTGTAACAGTTCTTAAGTGATATTGGGTATATCCGTAAGGGATTACTCAGTAGCAACTTGGATTTTAGTAGTTTGTAGTATCCCCCCCCCCCCTCTCCCGCGCCTTGGACAGCACGTCTTCTTTTTGGGATGGGAAATCATCAAATAACTTCCCCCGCTCTGGGCGGAGCGGGGGGGGGGGGGTGTTAGGCTTTTATAGACTAAAACCCACCCATGTTCCTTCTATTGCCCTTTACGTTCCGGGGCCGCGGTATCTCTTTCGAACAACCCGCAACCCCGGCGGACAGCACGTCTTACGCCTAATTTCTCTCCATCGCGCCGATGGCTAAGCCCCGTTTGGATTGGCTGTCGCGACCGAAAACGGCAAGGAGTATTTTATTTAGAAACCCAAAACGCACAATCGATGGTCACTATAAATGAAACACACCAACATAATTGCATTACATAAACCTCAACGATGACCCCCAATTGAACTGATACACCCAGAAATACACACGATGGACTGAATCGGCCAGATTTGCATGCATTTGCAATGATCATCGTACTTAATACAAATGGTGTCAGATGTAATATCGTTCGCACAGCACTTTAGTACCGTGATAACTCTTCAATTTAATGCGAATACTAACTCCAATACTCCAATAATATGTTAGTTTGGCAAACATTCGGAAACGGAAGTTTGCAAATCTTGATATCGATAAGCAGTTCTGAACTTCAAATTATTATAGTTGAAATTATTCTGGCTTGCGTTCAAGGATATCTAAATGTTCAAGTTTTTGGTAATGGATCGTGGCGTACGTGGTGTAGTGGAAGTTGGAAGTGGGGTAAGCAGAAATGGAAACGATAGAGGAGTTAATACAGTTTTTGAGTTAGAATTTATGATATAAAGTTCTATTTAACACTAGCTTCCGCCCGCGACTTCGTCCGCGTAGTATAGTTATTTTGGGCTATCGCTAACTTTAAGCCGCGTGATGATTGAAAAAAAGTATCTTTCTCTACCCTTTTCTTACCTCTTCCTCCCTCCTAACTCACTTTAAAAAAAATATAACCTATGTCCGTCTACAGGGTCCTAACTATTTCTGTACCAATTCATCAAAATCGGTTTAGCCATTTAGGCGTGAAGACGTAACAAACAAATTATATTTCGCTTTTATCATATTAGTAAGGATTGGTCTACCTATTATATATGTATCTTCATCACTTTTTTTAGGGTTCCATTCCCAAAAAGGTAAACAAAGGTTTTTTGATCACTTTGTGGTCCATCTCTGTCTGTCAAGACCCTATATCTTGGGAACGCGTGGACCTCCACGCTGAAATAATGTCGCGAATTTGTACGGAATCCTCTTTACTTGTTTGAGAGAAAATATCCTTATGGATACTCTCCGTCTACGGTGAGCTAAGTGTTACGTCGGAGTCAATCCAACTAAAAACCCACTGTTTCTACTACTACTATCGTCAGTGTTCTACGCGCGCTTTAAAGAGATATCAGCAAAGCTGCTGGGGTTGCGGGTTGTTCGGAAGAGACACCACGGCCCCGGAACATAAAGAAAAGAATAAATAAATAAATATCTTGGGACAACTCACACACGGCTATCTGATCCCAAGCTAAGCAGAGCTTGTGTTATGGTAACCAGACAACTGATACACATACTTATATAATTTATAAATACATACATATTATAGATAAATCACACCCAGACACAGAACAAACAATCATGCTCATCACACAAAGTTTGTCCTGGGTGGGAATCGAACCCATGACTTCCGGCTCAGCAGTCAGGGCCACTAACCACTAGACCAACAGGCCCGTCTAAGAAGGAACATGGATGGGTTTTAATCAGTAAAAATCTGAATCTCCCCCAGCTCCGAATGGGAAAGTTATTTGATAATTTCCCATCGGCAAAAAAGGGATATACCAAGAACTTTTGCGCGCACCCCGACTAAATTTACCCCTATGTAGGTACCCACAGATTTACATCTCTATCGCCGTTCATTTCAATAACAACAATTATGAACACTTCAGTACTTTAGTATTCTGTAACACTAGTTTAACAAAGTAGGCACTCAATTACCCATGTTGGTTGCATGCTTAATGAGGAGAGGAAATGGGTATACGGGCGGTATAAGTTCCGTTGTTTTGGGGATGGGTTGCTTTGTCAGCGTCAATTCAAGATTAGCTTTAAATCCAAACCATGTTTTTTAGTTGCGGGTTGATCGAAAGAGATACTGCTCCGGAGCATAAAGAACAAATTAATGACCATGGGTGGGTTTTAGTCAGTAAAAACCTGACACTACCCCCCGACAGCTACACCTTATAAAGTTCCCCCGTGGGTACTTAAGACACTTGTAAGAACCAAATGACATTCAACGGGTTAATTACCTGCTTAAAAGCAAAGTATACTGTGAATTAAGATACGCAGTCAAAAGCTTAAACTTAACAGACTGTTTTTGACTTACATCAATCATTTTATAGACCGACTTTTACTATTAACCTCTCAAGGACCGCCTTCTAACTATCCGTCAAGCACCGCCGGGCGGGCTCTTATCGTAAGCGTAATCTGATTTTAGGACTACAGACTGTTTTTGACTCACATCAATCAGTTTATAGGCCGACTTTTACTATTAACCTCTCAAGGACCGCCTTCTAACTATCCGTCAAGCACCGCCGGGCGGGCTCTTATCGTATGCGTAATCTGATTTTAGGACTTATCTTTACTATAAATACAGTTTTAAATCGGTCGGGGTTTGGTGGCACTTTGTGCCAGCGGGACTCAATGGTAATACTTGTTTACTGGCACGTTTTTGTGCCGCTGGGGCTCTAGAGGTTAACAAGCAATATAAATAAAATTGATATGAGACCACCTCAGACGAAACAAAGACAGAATGAAGATAATCTGTGTACAGTTGACGTAGTAATCAGTGAACCATAAAAAAAATACGCTCGAAAATAGAACTACCCTCTTTTCTGAAGTCGGTTCCAAACATATGCAATTACTCTGTGCAAGAGTGTAGACACAATTAAAGCAAAACGACGTCATTTTAAACTTTACAACTTAAGCGGTCAAAGCATAAATTAATGAAGTAACGACATTGAATCAATAGTTATAACAGAAGATTCATGATTAAAATTAATCCGTAAGGAGTACTACTAGAAATTGTGTCATAATTAAATTTTGCAGCAATGTTGCCATGAACCAAAAAAAACTTGAGGGATATGGAAAAAATAAATATCCTGTGTGTTATTCCAGGGTATAATCTATGTCTGTGCCAAATTCCATTCCCGTAAAAGAGTAATAAACATCCTCACAAACATTCGCATTTATAATATTACTAGCTTTTACTCGCAGCTTCGCTCGCGTTAAATTCGGGGTTCCACAGTTTCCCTTTCCTGATTTGCAGGTACCTCCTACCTGTAGTTTTTGTCCTTGCGCCTTACTGCTTGTAATAGCAATGGTAAGTTTTTCCTTTTCTTCCCTCTTTCTCCCACATTTCCGAATTTTATAAAAAGCCAATGTCCGTCTCCAGGGTCGCAACTATCTCTGTGCCAAAATTCATCAAAATCGCCATTAAGTCGTGAAGACATAAAAAATAAATAAACTCACTTTCGCTGTTATAATTTTAGTAAGGATTAATGCGAATGTTTGTGAGGATGGATGGATGAATGGATGTTTGTTACTCTTTAACTTCAAAACGGCTGAACGGATCTTGGCACAGAGATAGATTATAGTCTAGAATAACACGTATAGTACGGCCAACGAGAAGCGATACCAAATTTAAACAAAACCCATGCTAAAACCCCATCTAAAATGGTCGCCCGACTGTTGGCGAACCCGTCTTAACGTTGTCATGTTTTTGCCGGGAGAACGAGACATTACGACAAAGGCACAAGATGGAAAGAGCTAAATATTAGATTGTCAACGCCACAGTTGTTCTTTAGGTTAATGACCTTTCGTATCGCTTCTCGTTGGCCGTATTATAGGATACTTTTTTTTCGATATCCGGGCGAAGCCGCGGGCGCCAGCTAGTAGTTACATAACTTAGCCTTCTGTATTTCTCACACTATGTTCACAAACATATAACCACATGAAGTTTTACTATTATTGTGCTAGGTACAATTTTAATAAAATTTTATATTCGAACGCCTGAAGCTTGTATTCCAAGATGGCGTACCCAATTTTATTGAAGGCACAATATTGTTGAAACAAATAGGATTTTTGTTGATTTTATTGTTTATATGTGCTTTGTTTAGTTTATGTCTCATTTTCGGATTGTTGGGTATTATTCACACCCTGTAGTAAAGTTATAGTTATTTCGGCAGGGTTGTAAGAAAATGGCGTACATAAATACGACGTTAAACTAAGCTTTTATGTCGCTCTTCTGCTAGCCATTAAGTTCCATAACATCACGCCTAATCACCAAAGGGATAAGCAGTTGTGTAACTAATAGTACACCCATGGGGGGAAGCCTATTGCCATCAATCGGGTCAATATAACGGCACGGTTGGCGCAGTGGCTGAGCGATCGACTGCTGCGCTGCGTGTCGCGAGTTCGATCTCCCCACGGAACGGAAAATTTGTATGACCTACAGATAGTTGTTCCGGGTCTGGCTGTTTGTGTATGTGAGTTTAAATGTTTGTAAACGCTCCCACGATACAGTAGAAATCATAGCGTGTGTGTTTTTTTTTAATGTCCAGACTTTGAAACGTCAAATTGTAACCGCTGCTTCTAACGTTTCATGAGTTGTTTTAGGTTACTCACGTTTATTAGGGTCCCAAACCCAAATGGTAAAACGGGACCCTATTACTAAGACTCCCCCCTGTCCGTCTGTCTGTCACTTGGCTGTACCTCATGAACTGTCAGTTTAAATTTGCACAGAAAGTGTTTTTCTACTTTCGCAACAATAACAAATAATAAAATAATAGAATAAAATTAATATTTAAAAAAGGCTCCCATACAATAAAAATTTCAGTCAGAGGCCTATGGAAGGCATAAAAATTCAGATATCAGGTTGGGCACTAGCCATGATAACTGATGTTTATGAGTCAATCATTTTATTCTAAGACTGGTTGGCGCCCGCGCTTCGCCCGAGTGATATCGAAAAATAATAATACCCTTTATGTTATTCCAGACTATAATCTACCTCTGTGCCAAATTTCATCAAAATCCGTTCAGCCGTTTTGACGTGAAAGAGTAACAAACATCCATACATCCTCACAAACATTCGCATTTATAAGTTAAAGAGTTCGATTCTAACTTGGCTAGTTGTCTAAAACTATGTAATGATTAAATCTACTAATAGATTAAATTCGTCACAAACCGCTATAACTGAGACCACGTCCTTCTTCGCACAGAGTTAAGCAGGAATTTGAATCTGTAAGTTTTGCTAAGTACGTGATATTGTCGCTATAATATGTAATATAGTACGGTTACTGCTTTATTAAATAATTATAATTTCTAGTTATTTATGATTGGCAAGTGTTTTGATGTTCTGTTCTAAGCTACCTTTAAACAATTTATGTAAGACCATCTCTGTACGGCTAACAGAGATGGTTAGGCCCCTGGAAACGGAGATAGGCTATTTTTTTTTTAGTGTGGGAGTTTCAAAGTGAGGAATGAGGGAAGAAAAGGGCAAAAACTACATGTAGCAGGTACCTACAAATCAGGATAGGGGAAACTGTGCAAAAAAAAGGGAGAAAAGAGGAAGAAAGAGGAAAGAAAAGGGGAGAGAAAGATAATTTTTTTGATCATCACTCGGGTTAAAGTAAGCGTTAGCCCAAAGTAACTATGTCAAGCGGACGAGCTCGTGGGCGGAAGCTAGTTTTTCAATAAATGTTCCCGGAACAAAACGCAACTTCTATGGTTTTTAGATGCTAAAAAGCAGTTACAGCAGAATTTTTCAAATCATGTCGAAATCCTGAACCACCTCATACACTATTTTAATATTAATGGCACAGTATACGTACATAATAGACAGCGTTTTAAATCCCCTTACATGTCCCCATTACTGCTTAACCCCACAATTCTATTTACCCCACAAAATAAAAGCCATGAACATACCCAAACTCATTTAACTCAGGGCGCCGTTGTAAGCAAAAACAAAAGAACCGCGGCGACGGTTAATTTTCGTGGAACTTCCTACTGGCCCGGATATATTAATGCTATGATGCCTAGATTAAATTACGGAGGATAAGTAAAATTATGCCTCAAAGGACTTTTATTTATTTAATTTCGTGGCTTCTGGAAAATGAGGGTAAACCTATGATGCGACTTTTGCTAAGTAAATGATTATATTTTATAAAGTAAACCTGATCCTAAATAAATTATAGGCCGCGGAACACAAAGGTTTGCCCTTTGTGTTCTGGGGCCTATAATTTAAAAGAACATGGATGGGTCAGTACTAGTCTGACACCTTTTACGGCGCCGCCCAGAACGAGAGAAGGCATTTGATGACTTCATATCCGAAAAAAAGCGTTTGGTACCTACTTTAACCCACCCGGTAATCAAATAGCCCATGCTCAGCACTCAGCAGACGCATTTGCAATTATTAGACCAACGAGTCAGAAAATATTCAGTTCACACAAAACATGTGAAAAAAGAAAGTTAGCAAAACTGAACGCAGCATTCCCTAACTAATTGAATGTTACAATTTAATTAAGAACCTCAAATTAAAAAGAATAAAGTAAGTTATACAAGAAACACGGAACAAAGTAATTTCATTTCACACTGCAATTGAACATTTCCTATCCATCTTAGTACGTTCCAAGAGAAAATGTTTTGACGCCATTTTGTTTTAATTTGAAGAAAGTTTTAACTGCACTGGGAAATTAACAAATATCAAGTTAATGATAAAAAAACACGCCTATAGTCTAAATATTTACTATAGTGGTAACTTTATGTAGTATCGTAGTAAATAACAAAATGAATGTCATTATGTGTGTATGTATGTTGCTAAATGTATTTTGTCTTGTGACAGATAACTCAAAACTTTTGCGTGAGCACAATAATTGGAATATTAGAATAAGTGTCTTGGCTCCGTTTATTCAGTTAAATACATATTAATCAGATTTTTGAATATTTCTTAATAAAAACATTAACAATAAACAGTATCCCACCGGTATCGGGAACAGGGTCGAAGCAACCGGCGGTCAGGGCTCCAGAGAAAGGAACCTCCTAACAATACGAGCCGTATCCAAGAGTACCGTTTTCTGTATCAAGCTCTTGATCCAGCTACCTAACGAGAGCCTCCTCAGATGTTGGTCGAGGCTCTTAGCAATCAAGCCATTGGCTGTGACGACTATCGGCACAATGATAGCTGAGTCCACATCCCACATGTCGACAACCTCGCGAGCCATGACTTATTTGGCTTATCATTAAAGATGGAATAATCGGATGAATAAAGTAAATTTTTAGCCAACAAAGTATAGAAGAGGCTTATTAAGATATTTTTACTAAAAACGGGATTGGAGGAAAGTATTACTAATCAGATTGATGTACATTTACTTAAATTTCCTATTAACTTATATTCCCTAAGGTTTATTAGGCTCGATTTGACATTTGTTACAAATCTCTTCAAAAATCACTGACGATAAATTAAAAGTAAGGAAAAGCAACCGTATTACGTTGACATTTGGGTCATATTATGTTTACTATATCTCACGGAGTTCACACCTAAATTGAATTTCCTGCGACGGAGGCATTTTTCTTTCTATAAAAAAGTGCTTTCCGTACTTCATATAATTTCAACTTTATTTAAATATGCATCTGATAATTCTATCTCTACTTATCATGCCATAGTCAACCAAAATAAGCAAGTGTGCAAAATTTCAATTTGATTCACAATAGGAAAATGAGTCAAATTCAACTACTATGATTTTTATAAATCCTTACTAATATTATAAAGGCAAAGGTAAGTTTGTTTGTTAGGTACCTCTTCACGTTTTAATGGCTAAACCAATTTTGATGAATTTTTGGTACAGAGATAGTTAAGAACCAGGAGACGGACATAAGCTAAAAAAAAGTGGGATATGAGGGAAAACGAGAGAAGAAAAGGGGAAACTTAGCGTTGCTATTATAAATCATTAAGGCGCAAGGGCAAAAACTGCAGGTAGCAGGTAGGTACTGTGTTATACAGAATTTAACGCGAGCGAAGCCGCGGGCAAAAGCTAGTGGTTAATAAATGGCCTTAAGCGCAGCAATGACCCTAAACGATTCTCTATAAAACTTGATGCAGTGTCAGCCCTAATCTCGACGCTGCATTCTGATAAAAAAAAATGAAACCCTGTTAAAAATAAAACATTTTACCATCAGAACCAAGCTATTACCACAGAAATCACGTCATGTTTGTCTATGTTCATGATTCTAGCTAAACCTCAAGGCTCTTCATCAATCCATTTAGGGAGTTTGGCAGTAATCAAGGCCCATTCATTGGTTTCCTGCTCGCTATTATAGGAGCTTCGATTGGAATCAATATTCGTAGTGTAAGGCGCCGTCTTACTGGCAGATATTGTTTTTGACGACACGGTTGGCGCAGTGGCTGAGCGATCGACTGCTGTGCTGCGTGGCGCGAGTTCGATCCCTGCACGGAACAAATATTTGTAGGGCCTACAGATAGTTGTTTCGGGTCTGGCTGTTTGTGTATGTGAGTTCAAATGTTCGTAAACGCACCAACGATACAGGAGAAATCATAGTGTAGGGCAACGTATTAAAAAAAATCTTAAGAGGTGTCAAGAGAAACCCGGATGGAACGAAAAAACCTGTATACACTCAACAAAAATAATCGTCGCGACACCACACTGTTCAATGTGAAATAGAAAGACCAAAACGAAAATAACTGGCTTGCTTCGTGCTTTTGTCTCATATGTGTTTTATCTATACCTGCTTAGTAGCAAAAACGAATACTCGATGAGAATTTGTGTGCGATACCACCATTACAACAACTAAAAAAGTTAAAATAAAAAAAAACAGACTTCCAAAAAGACGGAAAATAAATCCAGAAGTCGGTTGTAAAAATCCTTACTAATATTATAAAAGCGAAAGTGAGTTTTTTTGTTTGTTACGTCTTCACGCCTAATTGGCTAAACCGATTTTGATGAATTTTGGTACAGAGATAGGGACCCTGGAGACGCGTACTTATAGGCTATAAAAAAGTAAGAAAAGGGGAAAGAAAGATATTATTGTTTTTTTCGATTATTACTTGGGTTTAAGTTAGCGTTAGCCCAAAGTAACTATGCCACGCGGACGAAGTCGCGGGCGAAAGCTACTAGTCTATAAATGAAACAAAAGTCACCGACTTCCAAAAGTAAATTTATTTTTCGCCTCTTTTTTTGGAAAACGGTTTTATTTCGGCAAAAAGTCATACGCTTTGGTAGAATTTGAACTCCACGTGCTTCACCGCTTCACTCCACCGTAGAAGAAGCCTTAGTTAGTGCGTATGTGTCAATTAAGGACTGATATTGAATTACTTAGAATATAATGAAGCAATTAACTAATTGCAGAGGTCAGATCATGTCATGCTATCATGTAGTAATTATTCAAATTGAAAACTGATCTTAGGGGGATTGACATTAGTTGCAAATAACATTGTAAAATCAATAAACGGTATATAAATGCGTATACTCAAGTTAACACCTTACTCTTGTTTAAAAATTGGGCCAATTGCGAGCATAACTCCTGCACTGAGCATTCCGTACAAACTTGCGACATAGATGGCTATATCTTTGACTTTCAAACGGGAAACCAAGTTATCTTATAAGGAATATAAGGTTTTTGTTTTTACCTTTTGATGTACGGAACCCAAAAAAATCCTTACTAATATTATAAAAGCAAAAGTTTGTTTGTTTGTTGTTGATTTTGATGAATTTTGTTACAGAGATAGTTGAGACCCTGGAGACGGACATAGGCAAATTTTAAAAGTGATAAATGAGAGATAAATAGGGAAGAATAGGGAAAACTTAACTTTGATATTACAATAAATAAGACACAAGGGCAAAAACTACAGGTAGCAGGTACCTGCAAATGAGGAAAGGGGAACTGTGTTAACCCGAAATTTAACGCGAGCGAAGCTGCAGACAAAAGCTAGTACGCAAATAAATTACAACACTATAAAACTTGTAATTGTAATTTACAACATAGTTTAGGCTAAGGAAAAATAAACATTTTTCGAAATCAACAACTAAATTACAAAAACTTCATTTTGTC
This sequence comes from Ochropleura leucogaster, assembly GCA_958449745.1. NCBI lineage: Eukaryota > Metazoa > Arthropoda > Insecta > Lepidoptera > Noctuidae > Ochropleura > Ochropleura leucogaster. The sequence continues at coordinate 4,344,243 of OY288226.1, forward strand.
CTCAATTTCTTTCGCTGTCAACCACTTCATTTAGGTACAGGAGTCATTAATATTTGCAATAAACCCTCACTCGCCTCCAGGGAAATCTCTTAGCCGGATCGCCGACGATTAATCTCTGGTAAGTAGATTCTTCTGATATGATTCGGGCTTGTGTTCCGCTGTCTGAGAATTTGTTGGGATTATTGGGTAATAAAATATATAAGCGGATTCTTATTCATATAAAAAAACCCGCCAAGGTACCGTCCGTACTATCCTTACTAATATTATAAAAGCGAAAGTGAGTTGTTTGTTACGTCTTCACGCCTAAATGGCAAAACCGATTGTAATGAATTTTGGTACAGAGATAGTTGGGCCTTGAAGACGGACATAGGCTATATTTTTTATAGTGGGAAATGACGGAGACAGAAGGAAGAAAAGCGAAAGCTTAGCTTTGCTATTACAATCGATAAGGCGCAAGGGCAAAAATTACAGGTAGCAGGTGCCTGCAAATTTGGAAAAGGGCAACTGTGTTACCCCGAATTTAACACGAGCGAAGCCGCGGGCAAAAGCTTGTATTTAATTAAACTCTTGCTGATTATCAACATCTGCTTAGCCTTTTTCTAACTTTGTTGGGGTCGACATACAGTTTTAACAGATGCAGCTGAATACCAGTAATGTACATGTAGCAACTTCCTATTTGCCCTCCACCACCCAGTTAGTACTGGGTAATACGATACCCCTTGGCAAGACTGGTTCTCAAACTTTCGGAACACTGTATATCTGTAACGACTGTCAAAGATCTACAAATGACAGCCGGGACTAACAACTTCACGTGCTATCCGAGGCACGGAGGGAACTCGGTATGTAACGGGTGGTCACCTATCCACAGACCAACCTAGGCAAGCGCAGCTTAACCTAAAGATCGACCCGAGCGGCTACTATTATCCTTATCCTTACTAATATTATAAAAGCGAAAGTGAGTTTGTTTGATTGTTTATTTGTTACCTCTTCACGCTTTAATGGCTAAACCGATTTTGATGAATTTTGGTACATATATAGTTGGAACCAGGAGACGGACATAGGCAATTTTTTTTTAAAGAGTGGGATATGAAGGAGAAAGAGGGAAGAAACGGGAAAACTTAGCGTTACTATTACAAATCAATAAGGCGCTACCGAATTTAACGCGACCGAAGCCGCGGGCAAAAGCTAGTTTAACCATAAATTCCTCACCAATTACACACTTCAATAAAAAAGCAACACCCTACATTGAACAAGGCACAAAAATAAAGCAACGATCGATAAAATATCTCAATTGGCAGCACATTCATCATTTTGCATTGCCATAAACAAAACAAATGAACAGGGACCCATTTAAAATTGTGACGTAATGTAGACTTTATTTATCTGTATACCCCGTGGAGTCCATTTGTCACCTGTATTCCATATTTAGTTCAACATTGTGTACCATAATTTTTTTTCTACCTTTACGGGAGCAGTGAGTTATGTGTGTAATGGTGCACTATTTGTAAGACGTGGTATGATACTTTATATGGTCAAGTACCACCATGATTTAAAGTTAAACTACCTTATAGAAAAAGCTTAAGGGAAGCCCGCGAAATTCAAATTTGCTTACGTTTAGTGTCAAGTTGTGTGTTTTTAAAAAAAACTATTACCGTATATTTAATTTTAATCATATCGAATGACTAGATATGTCTTAAAAAACAGACTAATAAACTTCTTTTTTTTTTCCTTTTCTATTTTCTTAGTTTTATGTAGGTACTCATATATGTCACTCCAACAGCTGAGACGATTTATGCAGCTGTGGAGCGTGCAATTAAAAAAAGTTGTAAAAAATATTTTAATGATTAAATTATCTTTACCTGAAAATATTCTAAAAGAGAAAGCAAGTTTGTTTGTTTGTCACCTCTTCACGCCTAAATGACAAAACCGATTTTGATGAATTTTGGTTCAGACATAGTTGGGAGACGAACACAACCTATTTAAAAAAAACGTGAGAAAAGGGGGAGAAAAAGGGAAGAAAAGGGGAGAGATAGTTTTTTTTTCGATCATCACAAGGGTTAGCCCTAAGTAACTATGCCACGCGAAAGAAGTCGCGGGCGCAAGCTAGTAACACAATAAGCCATTTTTGTGATGGGCGCAAATCATATTTTTATTAACACACAACTTGATACTAACCAAAAAACGGAAGTTAATTTGAGCTTCGTTAAGATCCTTGGCGTTTTTAAACAATGATGAATGATATATATACCTACACTACAATACAATACGAAGAAGAATCCGAAAAATCAGATTATTGTGTCTTGGAATCGAACTCAAAAACTTATGAGTTGGCTGTCCGACGCTCACGCCACTAAGCTTATTACGTTTGTGAATGAGTGGTCATTCTCTATCTTGTAGATTCATAGCTATTCTTAGATGTTCCTGTTAACTTCTCATCTTATTTTGCGTTTTGTAAAGCAATCAATTACTTATTGTCGGGCCTACGCTGTCCTCTCATACTTAAATACTAACGCTGTAACAACCACATTGTAAAACCATATGATTAACAGAGTAACCATGGAGTTGCTTGTCGGTTCCTTTTCATAGGAAACGACCAAGCCGTACTGTGCACTTTTTCTCGACGATTTTTAAGTGCCCAAGTAAGCTTACGGAGTTGTTTTTTTTTTAATTTTTCTTCTTAAGAGCAATCACACAAGCATATTATACTCCACCCTTTAAATCCGATGCCAACCATAATTACCATTCCATCCCTTATAACTTTAATCACAAAACAACAACAGTTAATCAGAGTTATCAATCAACCAGTCCCGAATCAATCAACTCGAGTCAAATCAATCGGTTCTAGACATGTGATTTATCTTTTATTAAATTAAATTTGTGAAATACCAGACTGAAACCCATGGGACGAAATCTTGTTAGACTTTAATCCTTACTATAATATTATAAAAGCGAAAGTGAGTTTGTTTGTTTGTTACCTCTTCACGCTTTAACGGCTTAACCGATTTTGATGAATTTTGGTACAGACATAGTTGGGAACCAGGAGACGGACATAGGCTAATATTTTTTGGAAAAAAGTGGGATGAGAGAAAGAGGGAAGAAAAGGGAAAACTTAGCGTTGCTATTACAAATCAATAAGGCGCAAGGGGGGGAAATGTGTTACCCCAAATTTTACGCGGGCGAAGCCGCGGGCGAAAGCTAGTTTTCTATAGATTCTAGAAGAATATTTCAGATTTTTTGTTTTTAGATAATGTATGATTTTTGTATAAATATCTAGGTATTTGTTTTAGGCTAGGTAAATAATAATTTAATGAGCAAAAGTTTTGTCAATCAGAATTATAAATATTAGTTTTATAACAATTATAAATATATAATAAGACCGTAATTTTGTAAAGTTTCTACTTATATTTTTATTTAATGTGTTTTGTCGCTTAGCGACCACATCACCCAGTGAAGGAATAGCTATTTATTTCTACTAATATAAATGCGAAAGTTTGTGACGATGTATGGATGTTTGTTACACTTTCACGTCAAAACGGCTAAACGGATCTTGGTGAAATTTGGCATAGAGGTAGATTATAGTCTGGAATAACACATAGACAATAAAAATTATATATTTTTTAAATAAAAGGGACTAAATCGTACGGAACCAAAGTCCACATTAATTCACAACTAACCTCTTTGTTATCCAATTTATAATGTTCACAAAAACAGAACAGATGTAAGTCTTTACCCTTTTGTAGTTTGTCCTAACATTACAAAACAAAATGCAGAAGGCCCAGTTCAAAGGTGATCAAAAATATATGAAGTATTTTTTACAGACACTGGATTTAAGTTTGGCACCTTGATATTTAGCTTTTTTTTCGTAGTAGAATATAATTCTGAAAATAAAAAATGTGCTATGTAATACAATTCTATTTGGGTACATCAACACTTTTGACCGTGTAGCTCATCACTTTGTCAGAAAAAGCAGTTTAAAAATAGTGCAGAAGTGTACCTAATTCATGCAGTACACCCGCATGTCACCAGTTATGTTAATAAGGCGCGACCCTATTTAAAAAAATAAAATTATGATATCCTAAAACAGTCTGGAACAAACGGTATTTAAAATTATTGTTGTATGGAGTTGGGCATTGATAGCTGTGCCGCAGTATTATAAAAAATAAATAATAATAAATCAATTTTATTTTCCCGAACATCTGATGTTTATAAGTGCATTTTGCAAAAAGTACTTATTTAACACACAAAGCAGTTAAAAAAAAAAGAAATTGAAAAGCAAAACAAAGGCTAAAACAAAAAAAAACTGTCATTCCATTTTTAAAGTATTTTGGATTTGATCTTCTGTCCCAACTTCCAGTGTGACTTCACTACAAGAGCACTGCCACCGCGGGCGGTCCAATAATGTGTGCCTTACCTAATGTAAGGTTATCTTAAAAAAAAAACTTCGGGTCATAGAACAATAAGGTTTTTATCCCAACCTCCAACCATGTAGGTGTTGATTTATGTACCAGGGTTTTTATGGTTGAAGTTTTATAGCCTTTGTGTGGTTTCCGAATGCAATTCGGTAAAGAATTCATGGGAATTCAGATTTAATATCTGCATGGATGTGTTTATTATGATTGGTTGACTCCTTATTCTAAAAATTTTACGAATTATTCGAAGTATATCGTGACTAAAAGTTTAAAGGAAGTTAATAAACCGTTACATCGAATACAAAACCTCCTCCTTTTTAGAAGTCGGTTAAAAATGACAAAGCTCTACAACTAATCAATAAGCTACTTCTAAACGCGATCAAATTCCCGAATCCTCTCAATTATTATCAACCTAAATCTGTTCAGTTCTAATTAAAATGTCAGATGTAATTAACAGTACATCAGCTTTGTCCTAAAGTCTTTAATTAGGACTCGACAGCCGGTGATTGGTCCAACCGATATTAGGTGGAGATATTGAATTACCAGCTTTTAGCCGAAACTATTTACACATTGACGTCAGTGCGCTTTAGAAGCGTAATTTCGGTCATTTTGACACATTATCGAGTATCTACATTCCGTGCCTCGGAAAGCACGTTAAGCCGTTGGTCCCGGCTGTCATTTGTAGATCTTTGACAGTCGTTACAGGTAGTCAGTGTTCCGAGAGTCTGACAACCAGTCTTAACAAGGGGTATCGTATTACAAAGTACTAACTGGGTTGTGGAGATCAGATAGGCAGTCGCTCCATGTAAAATACTGATATTCAGCTGCATCCTGATGCCAGTCTAACCGGTTAGACTGGAAGCCGACTCCAACATAGTTGGGAAAAAGCTAGGCAGATGATGATCGAATATCTACATAAATCGAAGCAATGGAGTCTATTTGGAATTTACTAACCGGAACAGGCTAGGGCAGGCAGGCGAGTACGGCTTTAAAAAACCGGCCAAGTGTGAGTCAGACTCGCACACTGATAGTTCCGTACAAAAATGCGACATAAACCTCCATATCTTTTGACTGCGTAGACTTAGAGGGTTGATTTTTCTAGGGTCTTGATAAGCAGACAGACAGACAGACGGACAACAAAGTGATCCTATAAGAGTACCATTTGCAGAGGGGCCTGCCGGGATTGAAGGTTGTTCGAAAGAGATACCGCGGCCCCGGAACATAAAGGGCAATAAAAGGAACATGGGTGGGTTTTAGTCACTATAAGTCACTCTCCCCTTCGCTCTGTCCAGAGCGGGGGAAATTATTTGATTATTTCCCATGCGCAAAAAAAGGGGTACCGATTTTTTCCTTTTGATGTATGGCACGGTACCAATACACATTACATTATTGCAAATCCATTCTCTTCTCTACTTTTTTTTATTCTTTATTTAAAAAACTTGAGTCGAGAGAGATCGTCATTATAAACCAGCCAGCATTCTTTAAGGTTAGCTTATTGCTATGCAACCTTCATAGTACCTAGAATTGTTTTAAAAGCTTTAACTGCCGTGTTGGTCCAGCGGCCGCAACCGCTACTGCTGAGTATGATGTAAAATAAATATCTTGGCACAACTCACACACGGCTATCTGATCCCAAGCTAAGCAGAGCTTGTGTTATGGTAACCAGACAACTGATATACATACTTATATAATTTATAAATATATACGTATTATAGATACATCACACCCAGACACAGAACAAACAATCATGCTCATCACACAAAGTTTGTCGTGGGTGGGAATCGAACCCACGACCTCCGGCTCAGCAGTCAGGGCCACTAACCATAAGACCAACAGGCCGGCAATGTCTAGGTTTGATTACCCGTTTTTAACCTCGCCTGAGAGTCCTGAGACTTAAGTATATGGTTTTAACTTCAACTCAATACTTACAAGCTTTCCCGAATTTAAGGTTCTTGACAGACAGACAGATGTACAGGAAAGTGATCCAATAAGGGCTCAGTTTTTTCCTTTTGAAGAACGGAACTCTAAAAATCTACCCTGTTTATTCTGCTCTACCACACAACACCGTGGAGGTATTCTCAACCCTCAAATAAGATTACTCCCTTAAGTATTCTTACAAGTCAGTATGATAAAGATATATTAGGGGTCGCAAACATTTTTTACAATTTAGACCATTGTACATGAAAAGACACTCGACTTAAAGAGGTCGGTGAGGACCAGTCATATATACTTATGGGGGATTTTTCGTCAAATTGGTAACTTTGGAGGACTTTTGTTTCGTGATAGAGTACTCACTTGGGAATAGATATTGGTTGTTCTGAGATTGTCTTTTGTTTTTCGGAAAGCAATTGAAGGTTGGATTTTTGTTTGATGGTGACATTACGACTTGTTATTTATGAAGGGTTAAGCAAAGGACGGTGAGCAGAGAGAGCACGGTCTGCTGACGACAGACCGTGTCGACGGCGCGTTCGTGTTCCACGCGCGCTTCAAAGAGATGTCAGCAAAGCAGAGGGGACTGCCAGGGCCACCGCCTGTCGGGGTTGCGGGTTGTTCGAAAGAGATACCACGGCCCCGGAACATAAAGGGCAATAGAAGGAACATGGTTGGGTTTTAGTCAGTACAAGTCTGACACTTCCCCTCGCTTCGCCCGGAGCGAGGGAAGTTATTTGATGACTTCCCGCCCCAAAAAAAAAGAGAGCTATAGATACATATGAATACATGGGGAAAAAGTCCAAGTTAAATTCTTTATTGTTAACGAAGTGTAGTAATTTAGATCTCAACAAAAGGTAAGTTCTTAGAACTTAGTTGCCTGTTTAGGCATTGTAATTTAATAGTTAATGATACATATAAAAAAAATACATTCTAAATTTACCAGTCAAACTTTTTACATTATATTAATTATTATTATTCAAAGGTTTTATGTCATAAGATTATCATCACATTCTAATAAGTTTTAACAATCATTGCTCATGTAATTACAAAATATATTAAATCATTATTTCTCTTCCATGAATTCTTTTACTGAGTAGTATGCATTTTTAATCAAAAAATCTTTTAAGTTCTTTTAAAACTAACAACCATTTAATTTAGAGACGAATCTGCCAGCTTCTTAAGTAAATGTTCTCAAGCTCTTACTGTAGAAGTAAACCGATTGGTGGCAGAAGCTCATGCAACCAATATACACTTATTATATAACTAGCTGTTCCTCGCGGTTTCACCCACGCTGCTCAGCACCTGTTGGTCGTAGCGTGATGTTATATAGCCTATAGCCTTCCTCAAGAAATGGACTATCCAACACTAAAAGAATTTTCCAATTCCAACCAGTAGTCCCTGAGATTAGCGCGTTCAAACAAACAAACAAACAAACTCTTCAGCTTTATATTATTAGTATAGATATTAGTATAGATTACAGCTTATTTCCTCAAAAATATATTCTAACATTTTCACAAACCTTGTTTAAAGTTAACCTGAAAGAAATTGTATTTTGTGGCTTGAAAGACGGTTGGGAAGTGGAAGAGCCACTTTATTCCAAGGAGTACTTCGTGGGATTAGGAGCGGAAGCCACTTAACAAAGAAATGCTGGCATTTTAGAATACAAAGTTACATATGACAGTATTAGCTGCTAGCGAAAGGTATTTTGCAAATGTTTTTCGCAAGTACAAAGGTAGTTTAGAGGTGTTTTTAAACATTTTATGCTCTTTTGCCATCTTTCCAAGACTTTGGACGACTGTTTATGATTGCTTATGTTATTTTTTGGGTTCCGTATGTTGGACTCGTACAGTAAAACTCACTTTTAAATTCAACTAAATACTTCATTCCACTGACTTTCTAGTGCACGGTTCGGGTTGGTTGTTTCCATGGAGAAGAACCGGCAAGAAACTCCATGGTTACTCTTTTAAATCATTTAATTTTACAGTGTTGTTGGTACAGCGTTAGTACTTAAGTATATAAGGGCAGCGTAGGCCCGACAATATGTCCTTGCTTACTTTACGATTATAACCGACTAAATTTAAAACTAACGCGCCACACCGTCAACTGGCAAAACTCGAATGTAGCGCGCCACTTTGGTTGGTATCAGATGACAGTCGTACCAACTTAAAAGGCATCATCGCAACTACTTATACTATTGACCACAATGATTAATAAAAATATAAAGTAATAAATTAACTTATTTTCTATATTATTCTAACACGTAGGTACACACGACGACACATCAACCTATACAAAACCAGTTTATGCTGCTCTCTCAACAACGGATCGTACACCATAGATTTCAAGTACGTTGAGAGATCTGAGAGAGAGAAAAGGAAAAAACGGAACTCTTATAGGACCACTTTATTGTCCGTCTGTCTGTCTGTCATGACCATTTATCTCTAGAACGCGTCACAAGTCTGACAATCCCTACCGCTCCGTGCAGCCAGGAAAAGCGGGAAAAGTTATTTGATGATTTCTCATTTGAAAGAGAGAAAAAAAACGGTATAATAATAATGACGAGAATACAATTACTTTACACTAATAGTATAAAGACGTAAGTTTGTATGTTTGTCACTACTTCACGCCAAAATGGCTCAACGGATTTCAATGAAATTTTGAATCAAGAAGCTTATGTTCTGTATTAGCGTATTGGCTACTTTTGAGCCGGAAAAATGCTGTGTTCCTGTGGGATATTCAAATAACTCAATTATGGCTTTTCACTGCAGAACTCAGTTTGTATTATTATAACACAAATATTACTGTTATCACAATGCTAAGCAAAATACATAAATAACTAAAAGTACAACGGTAAATAAGGTACAGTTTTTTATCGACTAAATCCAACACGAAATAACCTAAATCCTAATAAATTACATAATATTATAAACGCGAGTGTGAGTTTGTTTGTTTGTTATATCTTCACGCCTTAATGGCTAAACCGATTTTGACGAATTGTGGTACAGAGATAGTTGGGACCCTGGAGACGGACATATGCTACACTTTTAAAAGTGACAAAATGCCGGACAAAGAGGGAAGAAAAGCGAATGCTTACCTTTGCTGTTACAATATATAAGGCGCAAGGGCAAAAACTATAGGTAGCAGATACCTGCAAATCAGGAACGGGGAACTGTGTTACCCCGAATTTAACGCGAGCGAAGCCGCGGGCAAAAGCTAGTTCAACATAAATCTGATAATAACTCCAATTTCACGATTTCTTTGCATAACGACTAGAAAACTCATTACATCAAAAAAAGAAAAATACAAGCTTCAGAAAATGGTTTTTTCATGAGTCATTATTATATTGAAATATTATAATTTACTTGTTTAGAAACTATTTTTATCTTAGTCTAGTTCTTAGTTATTTATTTAGTCTTAATCCACGAAGTCACACAAATGAAAATGGGTCAATTTTAGGAGTATTTAGGTTTCTTCTGTTATTTTCCATTGACTCTGCTTATTAAAATACATTATAAACTAATATCTTCAAGAGGTAACTTGGCGCAGTGGTTGAGCGATCGACTGCAGCGCTGCGTGTCGCGAGTTCGACTCCCGCACGGAACAAATATTTGTATGACCTACAGGTAGTTGTTGCGGGTTTGGCTGTTTTCCCCGCACCCCAGCCAGAAGTGACGAGAAGAACACCGTGTGGGTTTGGCTGTTTGTGTGAGTTTAAATGTTTGAAACGCACCCACGATACAGGAGAAATTCCTAGTGTGGGGCAACGTTTGAAAAAAAACCGTACCTCAATCCAACCTAGCCATCGCGGGAGATGTCCTTGATGATGCTTTTGGCTTTGGATGCCGCGAGACGATTCCACGGTAGACACGGGTCTGTGGACAAAAACTCACCGTCCATCCGTCTATTGATCTTGTGGGCGACGCGCCTACAGTGCGCCTTGATGGTTGGTCGTGTGGGCGACGCGCCTTAGTGTTCCACGCGCACCTCAAAGAGATGTCAGCAAAGCAAAGGAGCCTGCCAGGGCCAATGCCTGCTTGAATTGCGGGTTGTTCGAAAGAGATATTGCGGCCCCAGAACATAAAGGGCGAAAGAGGGACATGATTTGGTTTTAGTCAGTTAAAGTCTGACGCTACCCCGCGCTCGCTAAGGGCGGGAAAGTGAGGCGATGATTTCCAACCCTTTAGAAAAAGGAGATGGTGTCCAGAAATATTGATCCGATTTAGAAAACCCTTATACTAATGGGAAGCTATTTTGTTCCTGAGTGTCATAGGCTATATTTGAAACTTCTCTGTGGAGCCATATTCTACTAATATTATAAATGCGAATGTTTGTGAGGATGGATGTATGTTACCCTTTACGTCAAAACGGCTAAACGGATCTTGATAAAATTTGTCACAGAGGTAAATGATAGTCTGGCATAACACACTGATTTTTTTTTATTTATATTTATTTAATTGAAGTGTTAAATAAATATAAATAAAAAAAATTACAGAGGCGCACAAAGTACAGAGGCGGATTTAATGCCAAAGACGTTTTCTTCCAGTCAAACACGCTAACCAAAGTTATATCACGCGGGCAAAGCCGCGGGCACCAGCTAGTAATAAAAACATATCATATCAGTTAAAATTAAAACGAAATAAAGCCGATTGTCCGACGTTGATGTTTTTCATCAATTACAGTGGTTGACCAGTATGGAAATAATTTATTTCATATTGAAAACCTCAAGCTGAAATTTTTATTATAAATTGAATGGGACGTCGGCGCTGAAAAACAGTATTAAGTCAATAGTTTCATTTAAAATATTGGCAAAAACAAAATTTGCTATTTACAATTTTATATTTTTTAAGTCAAAGAGACGTGGTTTTTATAATAATGAGTTAGCTTACTTAGGTCAGGAGCCTAAAACTTCATCAGTTTTTTAATCAAAACAGCAAAATAAGTTGAAAGTTGAAGAAGAAAAGTTGAGAATTTAAATCCAGATTGATATTATATGCTTGTTCATTACAAAACAAGCTTGAAATTAACGTTTATTTCTAATAATTTTAGAACCTTTTTTTGACACACCTAAGAAAGTAACAATTTCATCACACATGACTAGGGTTTTTTTTTTTTTCTTAAAACATGTTAAACCAATGGCTTTCTTGAAGAAATGTAAGGTGTCTCCGGAACAAAAAATATGATTGCAATGTCGTTAAGAACAAGTGCGATTCTGCTTCGTTTAAGTTTACGAAAATTTTCATAGGAAAACAAATATTAATACATTATTATTACCATTTTTTTTTTCACTTTTATTGCTAGTGTTCATGTTTTTTTTATATATTTTTTTAAAAAAATATTTAAAAATGTTATGTATTTTTCTTAAAGAAAAATAGTTTTCCGTCGGTATCTGGAGCAGAGCCCAAACTACTGGTGGTTGGTTCAGATACAGGAACCTCCTGACAATGTGACCCAGATCGAGGAGTACTGCCTTCTGAATCAGGCCCTTAATCCAACCGTCTGAGGAGAGCTTTGATAGTTGTTCGTCAAGGCTCTTGCTAATCCTTACTAATATTATAAAAGCGAAAGTGAGTTTGTTTCTTACGTCTTCACGCCAAAATGGTCAAACAGATTTTGATGAATTTTGGTACGGAGATAGTTGGGATCCTGGAGACGGACATAGGCTAAAAAAACTGAGAAAAGCGTAGAAAAAGGGAAGAAAAGGGGAGAGAAGATACTTATTTTCGATCATTACGCGGGTTAAAGTTAGCGTTAGCCCAATGTAACTATGTCACGCGGACGAAGTCGCGGGCGGAAAGTAGTTTTCGCCCTATATTAACATAGTGGTTTTTCCACAAGACATCCAGTTTTCTTTTAGGAACCCTAAAACCCATACGCACTTTTTGACGTCCATTCCCAACAACATTAATCCATGAAATATTCTTATTTTATAAGCGAATAAAGCTGGATGCCTGACATTTTTATTATATATGTAGTAAAAGATAAACAGAAAAGGCAACTCATGCAAAATGATTGTTTTGTATACAAATGAGTATTGTTTGAAATATGGTTTATTTACTTTCATAAGGGAGGGCCGTTTCATGAAATATGCTTTGGTTGAGTAAACTTGGGTTTGTAGATTTTTAATACAATGGTCGCTGGTCTTTTTTATTTTTTGATGCCAGCTTTAATTTCTGGATGTTTGTTTACGTGAGTTTAAATGTTTATAAACGCACTCACGATACTGGAGACATTTCTGCGTTAAACAAATATATAATATTCTAGCTTTTGCCCGCGGGTTCGCTCGCGTTAAATTTCGGGGTAACACAGTTTCCTTTCCTGATTTACGGGTTCCTGCTACCTGCAGTTTTTGCCCTAGCGCCTCATTTATTGTAATAGCAGTGCTAAGTTTTCTCTTTCCTTTCCTCTTCCTCACTTTTTTTTAACTTTTGTCCGTCTTCAGGGTTCCAACTATCTCTGTACCAAAATAAATTCATCAAAATCGGTTTATCCATTGAGGCGTGAAGACTCATAAAAACGTTAATAGGTATATTCAACAAAAACTCATTAATTTAAATTAAATAAACTGAGTGTTGTATTTTACATGGAGCGACTGCCTATCTGACCTCCACAACCCAGTTAGTACTGGGCAGAGCGATAAACCTTCTGAAAAAAGTCAGACTTTCGGAACACTGACTACCTATAACGACTGTCAAAGAATCTACAAATGACGGAGCCACGGAGAAAACTCGGTATGTGACATGTGGTCACCCATCCACAGACCAACCTAGGCAAGCGCGGCTTAACCTAAAGATCGACCCCAGCAGCTGCTAAATATAGATCTGAAAAATATCTATGTGGTTATTCCCGTTATATTTTGTATTTGGCCGTGTCAACAGCAGGCACAAATTGGGTGTCACAGCGTCAAACATTTGTGACGGGAAATACTCTACCAACTGCGAACTATGTAAAACGTGGTATATAGAAGATTTTTTTTTTCAGTTCTGATAACAAAAACAGGCCACATAAACGACCATATCTATTGATTGCGTAGACGCACAGAGTCAAAAAAATTGTGTAGGTCCCTTATAGTACTCAAACTGGCAGATAATCGTCAAAAACAAACAAATTAAATAAAAGTTATGATCCACATGGTCCTCACATTTACAATAAACAACTACAGACTAGAAAATACTTACAAAATTAAATTAATGAGATCATAATGAAATCATAAAATGTCATAAATCAAATATAATAATAATAAAAAGTAAAGTAAAAAACACAACACAGAGTTAATATTTTCCTAGCTTCAAGGATCCACAAACTTGAGTATATGGTTTTAATTTCAACTTGATACGTCCACGCGTTTCCGAAATTATCTTGACAGACAGACATACAGACAGACATACAGACAGACAGACGGACAACAAAGTGATTCTATCGGGGTTCCCACTTTTTCCTTTTTCAGATACAGAACCCAAAAAAATCGTTTCGTTGAAAACTTTAGTCAAACTTGGGGACCGAACCCGTTATGGGTAAAGCTCTTAAGTTTACCAGAACGCAGCGGCGCCAACAACTACTTAACCCACTGAGCATTCAGAACCTGCCAACTCATCATCTGCCTAGCCTTTTCCCATCTAAGTTGGGGTGAGCTGCCAGTCTAACCGGATGCAGCTGAATATTAGTTTTTTACTTTGACGGGCCTGTTGGTCTAGTAGTTAGTGGCCCTGACTGCTGAGCCGGAGGTCGTGGGTTCGATTCCCACCCAGGACAAACTTTGTGTGATGAGCATGATTGTTTGTTCTGTGTCTGGGTGTGATTTATCTATAATATGTATGTATTTATAAATTATGTAAGTATGTATATCAGTTGTCTGGTTACCATAACACAAGCTCTGCTTAGCTTGGGATCAGATAGCTGTGTGTGAGTTATCCCAAGATATTTTTTTTTATTTGTACTTGGAGCGATTGCCTATCTGACCTCCACAACCCAGTTAATACTGGGTAATACGATACCCCTTGGTAAGACTGAACAGAACCTGCCAACTAATTTACCTAAATTGGTCTACTAGATAATTCCAGAATTTTCTCCGAACATCAAAAGTTCGTCGAAAGTATTCACTGTGGAGGTACAAGATAGTCATTAGTTAATTCTCCTTACTTCGAACATCAATGAAAGCTTAAAATTACTGGAACACGCAATTGTTTCTAGTAAGCTTAGCTTTGTGTGGTCTTCGCTATAAATAAAGATACTCCATCATCACTTCAAGGCCGCCATCCTTACTAAATTATAAAAGCGAAAGTGAGTTTGTTTGTTTATTACCTCTTCACGCTTTATTGGCTAAACCGATTTTAATGAATTTTGTTACAGACATAGTTGGGAACCAGGAGACGGACATAGGCTAATTTAAAAAAAAGGAGTGGAATATGAGTGAGATAGAGGGAAGAAACGGGAAAACTTACCTTTGCTATTACAAATCAATAAGGCGCTACCGAATTTAACGCGAGCGAAGCCGCGGGCAAAAGCTAGTTCTGTATAAATTAGGATGCAACGACGCCAACCATTCTTACTAGGTGGTATCTCATAGCCTTAATGGGTTGTAGGTGTCGGCCCATGTACCACTATTGTATATAGTTAAAATAGATGTATAGTCAAAATATAGTTTAAATGCAAGAGGGTCACAAATCTTCTTAATAATAACAGCTTTAGATCAGATACAATCCTCGCACATTCGTACTATCGAAGATATAATTCTGGAAAAAGTGTGCGCTTTCTCCAGAACATCAGCGTATGTTGCTGTACATAACTTACTCAAATAAAATAAACATAAGTACACAAAAGCTTTTCTCATCCAATATCAAACAAACTTCTGCCAACATACTTCAATTATTTGAATAATAAGGAAAACTTTTTCTATGTAGGTATCTAAACAGTCTGAATTTATTACTGTCGCAAAAGTATCCAGATTATTATATTTTTGTGTGCGACGTTAACTATTTAGATACAGAACATCTGCTCATGTAGCTCATCATAAGCCGCGTACCCACCTAGCGCACAGGCTCGCGCGGCAGCCTCGGTGTCCGGATCGCGAGCGATGGCTCGCGCGGCAGCCTCAGTAGTTTTGTTCAATTTACACGAGGCCGCCTCGCGAGGCAGGCTGAGCCATCATAAGTCCGAGAGTATTCGTCATGGACAGTCGTGCATTTTCAGCTGCAGCTATTTTCCTAGCTGCTTATTGTTTAAAGAAACGAAAACAGTCACGTATCAAGAAAAAAACAAATGGACTTCTCCTGACTGCCCATGATATCAAAATTACACAAGACAAACACGGCAAGAGACAAAACTTGAAGTAGCTTCGCGCGCGAGCCAAAACATAACCGTCCCCATCTAACGCACAGCGCTCACTGAGGCACCTTTGAGCGCGTCAAGTTTACCGACAACACATGGCTCGGGGCCGAGCCGTGCTCGGTCGAGCAAACGCGCGCCCGAGGCGAGGTGTGCGCTAGGTGGGTACGCGGCTATAGCCGCGTACCCACCTAGCGCACAGGCTCGCGCGGCAGCCTCGCGAGCCAAATGCCTCGGCTGGTGTGGACGTGCCTCGGCCTGCCTCGGGCGCGCGTTTGCTCGACCGAGCACGGCTCGGCCCCGAGCCATCTGTTGTCGGTAAACTTGAC
Source organism: Ochropleura leucogaster (assembly GCA_958449745.1). Classification (NCBI taxonomy): domain Eukaryota; kingdom Metazoa; phylum Arthropoda; class Insecta; order Lepidoptera; family Noctuidae; genus Ochropleura; species Ochropleura leucogaster. The sequence continues at coordinate 4,360,234 of OY288226.1, forward strand.
GCGCTCAAAGGTGCCTCAGTGAGCGCTGTGCGTTAGGTGGGGACCATTATGTTTTGGCTCGCGCGCGAAGCTACTTCAAGTTTTGTCTCTTGCCGTGTTTGTCTTGTGTAATTTTGATATCATGGGCAGTCAGGAGAAGTCCATTTGTTTTTTTCTTGATACGTGACTGTTTTCGTTTCTTTAAACAATAAGCAGCTAGGAAAATAGCTGCAGCTGAAAATACACGACTGTCCATTACGATTACTCTCGGACTTATGATGGCTCAGCCTGCCTCGCGAGGCGGCCTCGGGTAAATTGAACAAAACTACTGAGGCTGCCGAGGGAGCCATCGCTCGCGATCCGGACACGCGGATACGTGGGTACGCGGCTAATAGTTAATTTGTTAAATTTGAAATTGCTACTTGTAATAAAATTAAAACTGCGTTAATTGTCTTTTATGCCGTTCTAACTTAAAAAGACCATTTCAGACACTAATCTGCATATTCCTCATGTAAGTTGACCAAGATTTTTCTCTGGACCTTAAAAGAGACTATGACCTCTGATTTTGTTTCGGCTGTTTCTTCTCAGAGTAGTCGGATACGAAACGCCGGCCTCATCTAGTATTTAAAAAGGACCAGTAAAAGTGTTTGTGAAAACCTACTTCACAATAAACATAATTGTTTATCATTAATAAATAAATAAATATCTTGGGATAACTCACACACGGCTATCTGATCCCAAGCTAAGCAGAGCTTGTGTTATGGTAACCAGACAACTGATATACATACTTATATAATTTATAAATACATACATATTATAGATAAATCACACCCAGACACCGAACAAACAATCATGCTCATCACACAAAGTTTGTCCTGGGTGGGAATCGAACCCACGACCTCCGGCTCAGCAGTCAGGACTACTAACTAACCACTAGACCAACAGGCCCGTCAAACACAGTTACCGCATCATGTCACCCACAAGTGATCACCATTAAAATCAGAAGTATGAAGAGGAACCTATTCAATAGACGGCACGGTTGGCGCAGTGGCTGAGCGATCGACTGCTGCGCTGCGTGTCGCGGGATCGATCCCTGCACGAAACAAATATTTGTATGACCTGCAGATAATTGTTTCGGGTCTGGGTGTTTGTGTATGAGAATTTAGATGTTTGTAAATGCACCTACGATACAGGAGAAAGTCCTAGTGTGGGGCAACGTTTTTTATAAAAAAAAATATCTGGATAGTAATCAACATAGGAATAGACGAGAATATCGTGAACAAACAAAAATGTAAAAGCAAAAAGGTTTGCATTATCGATATTGTTTCCTCTTTCCTTAGTCATTTCCTCAATTCGAAAGATCGTGTCTCCTTTGGATTATTTTTAGCCAACAAAAACCGGCACAATAAATATCCGAAAAATATTCTCAAAAATACTAAATTATTGACAAAATTTGATAGAAGAAAAACAAGATCACGTTTCGTTCTTTTCAACAAATTGAAATATTTTCAAAAAACCGGCCAAGAGCGAGTCTGATTCGCGCACCGAGTGTTCCGTACAAAATTGCGACATAAACAGCCATATCTTCTGATTGTGTAGACTTAAAGAATTGATTTTTTCACAGCACAAAGTGAGCACACAGTTGAGTATATCGTTTAAATTTCAACTTGATACCTCCACGCGTTCCCAAGATATTCTACATAAATAAATAAATATCTTGGGACAACTCAAACACGGCTATCTGATCCCAAGCTAAGCAGAGCTTGTGTTATGGTAACCAGACAACTGATATACATACTTATATAATTTATAAATACATACATATTGTAGATAAATCACACCCAGACACAGAACAAACAATCATGCTCATCACACAAAGTTTGTCCTGGGTGGGAATCGAACCCACGACCTCCGGCTCAGCAGTCAGGGCCACTAACCACTAGACCAACAGGCCCGTCAATCGATATCTAGAGATCTTAACAAACAGATAAACAGATGGATAACAAAGTGATCCAATAAGGCTTCCGTATTTTATTTTGAGGTACGGAACCCTAAAACAACAAAAACATTACCAACCTTACTTACTGAAATGAAAACAAGAGTTCTAATACATTTTTATTATTGAATCAGCAAAAATTTGTGTGAAACCTTTGTCCGACGTCAAATTTTCATTTATCTGGCTCTCCCGTCCAATGAACAACAGAACTGTAGAAAGCTTCCGTTGTCTTCAGTTAATGCATCATTGGTTTCGTTTTGAAAAATAACGTTGTTATTGGAAACGATCACGGGACCTCCCTCTAACCAAAGTAGTCCATCCAAAGGTTGTCTGGAAGATATCGCTATTAGCGATAAGACGGCCATTGTAACCATAGATTTAGCACATTTTTATTAACCCGTTTGTTTTTTTTTTTCAATTTTTGGTGTGCAATAAAGTATATTCTATATTAACCTTCAAGTGGCAAGCGAGGCGTGTGAGACTTTCACTGACTAAAACCCACCTATGTTCCTTCTTTTGCTCTTTATGTTCCGGGGCCGCGGTATCTCTTTCGAACAACCCTTAACCCCGGTTCAAATGACCCTCCAAAACATTATTATATCCTCACTAATACTATTATAGGCGAAAGTGAGTTTGTTTGTTACGTCTACACGCCTAAATGGCCCAACCGATTTTGTTGAATTTGTACAGAGATAGTTGGATCCCTGGAGACGGACATAGGATAAGAAAATATAGAAAGAGGGAAAAAAAAGGGAGAGAAAGATTATTATTTTTTTCGATTATTTGATTCGTTAGCGTTAGCTCGTAACTATGCCACGCGGACGAACTCGCGGGCGAAAGCTAGTAGTAGTACTGTGAAATCTTAATGGAAAACACCCAATAACACTGCCCGACCCGGGACTCGAACCTAAGACTTCATGAAAGAAAAAACATTTATCAGTCGCAAATTACGACGAGCAAAAAAATAACAAAAATAAAAACATTCAACATGCAAAGTATCACAAACATTTACAAATACATATATGGGACAAAGTAAAAATAATTTGCACGTCGTCGTGACTGCGACAGGTAGGTCACCACTTAGCATGATGCTGTGCTATGGGAGCCCACAGCACAGAGCTGGTTTCAGTGGTCAACCCGTGAGTAAAACGTTAATGATCAGCCATCACTAAAACAAACGTATTTAGTTCGAGATATAAGCCTTTTATCATCTTCTATACCATGATTTACTCTTCGCAAGAAATCACATAGAATAAGTCTACAGTCGACAAAAAATCCAATTTTGTCAGTAGGATCGTCGCACTGGCTTAGCTCCTAAATAGCTTTCCTCAGTGGATACCGGCTCGCGAGGAAGGAACAAATATTTGTCCGGGTTCGAGGTAATTGTGTCGAGTCTAGAGCTTGGCTGACGTAGGTATGTTTAGGATATGATGCTGGTTTTCTACCTTTTTTAGTTAGACGAGTGCTCTGTTCTTTTATTTAGCATCTTAGCAACTTATTTATCAAAGTTTTGATCTTGAAAATCAGCTTACAATCGATGGAAAATCGCATAACAAACATACAAAAAAAAAAGTCGAAAGTAAAGTTTGACGACACGGTTAGCGCAGTGTCTGAGCGATCAACTGCCGCGCTGCGTGTCGCCGGTTCGATTTCCGCACGGAACAATAATTATGAGTATATCCTGCAGATAGTTGTTTCGAGCCTGGTTGTTTGTGAATGTACGATACAGGAGAAATTCCTAGTGTAGGGCAAAGTTTTTTTGTAAAAAAAAATAAGTGCACCAAAAAATTCAACAATCACATTCGACCAACAATCAAAATACATACCACCATCCTTTCCTTACTAATATTATAAAAGCGAAAGTGAGTTTGTTTGTTTGTTTGTTACTTCTTCACGCTTTAATGGCTGACCCGATTTGGATGAATTTTGGTACAGAGATAGTTGGGAACCAGGAGACGGACATAGGCTAATATTTTTTTGAAAAAAGTGGTATGTGACGGAGAAAGATTGAAGAAACGGGAAAACCTAGCGTTGCTATTACAAATCAATAAGGCGCAAGGGGAACTGTGTTACCCCAAATTTAACGCGGGCGAAGCCGCGGGCGAAAGCTAGTCACTTATAAAGATTCCCATTACAATCAGAACCATAGCAACGACACAGAGAATGAGTATCTACCAATAATACCCATTGGGATTGATTTCCCATCGCGTTACAAACGAATGGCTCCAATTCTTGTCAATTAATTACTGTCGTCAGCTCAAGGAACGAAGGGAGCCCTTTTTTATTTCCTACTTTATTAGGGTGGTAGTAATAAGACTGTTAAGTTTTATTTTGTAGATTATTTTCTGGTTGTTAAGGCTTTGGCTCTCGTGCACGAAGTTGTGGGGTCAAATTCGGGCAAGGAGTAATGTGTATTTCAATTCATATTGTAATCAAATCAAATTATTGGAACCAAGTTCCTTAGCGCGCGTTGTGAAAGGGGGCTAGACGGAAAAAATTAAGACCAAAAGTTGTAACGACACTTTTTGCTATAGTTATAAGCCGTGCGGCGTGCGCGTGTTCCTCTCTCTCTCTCTCATAGAAAGCAAGCCTGTTATTTTCGTTTCGTCTTTCTTTTACCATTATTTCAAAAACTTGTCCATTTAATAAGGTTTGCAAATAGGTATAAAACTCACATGTTTATATAAGTAAAAAGTGATAATGTAAGAGTAAGTATGTGAATTATCCGACAAAACAAGTTAGAATTCAAGCTTAACAATCAGTTGACCCAAATCACTTTCTTCCCCTCAATCAAAAAGTCAATTAGACACATCTTTACAACACCCAAAAATATCCTTCGTACAAAAAGTCATCGACCTCAATTCAAGCAAACTTTTAACTCCCGAAACATTCCCTGAATCTCACACTTTGTAGTTTTCAAGATATCCTTACTCATCGCTATCTCCCTCACACGCACACTGGGAATAGAAAGAGAGAAAGGGATGCAGGATAAAGTATCTAGTGTTGTTCGTCGGTCCGCATTTGTAATCCGATATCCGTGTGCGGGCTACGGGTGATGGATTATAGTGACGTGCACTATCGATTTATCGATTGTCGATAGGATTAATTAGCTGTGGGTTAGGTGACTTAGTTTGCGATGTTGTTGTTGGATATTGCTGTTTTCTGTGTAAATGAGAGTCGCGTTACGATAAATGGAAATACGAAACTTTGGTCTTTTGTTTGTTTGTGACCAAGGTTTGGCCAATGTTGGTGGATGAATGCAATAGAGGTTTATGTTACGTAATATACAGGTATAATATTTGTTTTCAAGGAAGACTAACTATAAAAATAACTATTCTGCTGGAATTTATAGGCAGACAAGAGTTTTATCTATTTTTTTTTGTGTTACTATTTTTTTAATGTAAAGGAAAATAAAAATTGTATTTATGATGTTTCTCCATTTGCAATATTGTTTTTGTTCAGTAAATGAAACTGTCTTGTCATATAAACAGGAAAATAAGACAAACTGGAAAAAAATCTCCATCCGTTTCCACCCGTCAGTTTCTATGAAAAATAAATCGCACTGGACAAGCGAGGTCAAACAAGCCAGCCACAAAAGGAAAGGAATGACGAGATTGTTCCTGGAAGCGTGTTGTTTATATATGCACCACAGAATATAATAAACTAGCTTCCGCCCGCAACTTCGTTTGCGTGGCATAGTTACTTTGGGCTAATGCTAACTTTAACCCGCCGGACGATCGAAAAAAATATATCTTTCTCTCCCCTTTTATTCCCTCTTTCTCACCCGTTTCTCACTTTTTTTAGTCTGTGTCCGTCTCCAGGGTCCCAACTATCTCTGTACTAAAAATCATCAAAATCGTTATGGCCATTTTGGACTAAAGACGTAACAAACAAACAAACTCACTTTCGCTTTTATAATATTACTAGCCTTCGCCCGCGACTTAGCTCGCGTTCTATTTGGTATAACACACCAAGCAGACCTGCAGTTTTTGCTCTTGCGCCTGATCGATTTGTTTAGTGTTTTGTTTTGTGTTTGTAACGCTAAGTTTTCCCTTTTCTTCAATATCCTTTGGTAGGTCTGGTTGTCAGACATTCGAGACACTGATTATCTGTAACGACTGTCAAAGATCTTCAAATAACAGCCGGGACAAATAGCATGAGTTGCTTTCCGAGACACGGAACTCGGTATGTAATGGGTGATCACCCATCTACAGACCAACCAGATAGACCAGACCTTAAGATCGACCCGAGCAATACACGGACAATTTTATAACATAATCAATATAAAACTACAACTCATCATTTTCCTGCCCTTGTCCCATTCTATTTGGGGTCGGCGCAACACGTTTTCTTCTTCCATTCTCCCCTATCAGACGCCACGGTATCATTTACTCCTTTCTCTTTCATATCATTCCTTATGCAATCCATCCATCTTTTCTTTGGCCTTCCTCTCGCTCTCCGTCCATCAACATTCAGATCCATTACTCTTTTAGTCACATGTCCTTCATCCCTCCTCATTACATGTCCATACCAAGACAAACGACTCCCTTTAATTTTTTCTGTAACAGGCGCAACTTTCAAACTTCCTCGAGTATATTAATTCCTTACTTTATCCATTCTTGTCACTCCACACATCCATCTCAACATTCTCATCTCCGCTACATGCAATCGTTTTTCATCCACCTTTTTTACAGCCCAGTATTCTGACCCAATATAAAACTACAACTAAAAGTAAAAAAAAAATACGAAGAAAACACATTAACATATGTCAAATTCCTACCAAAACAACTATCGACAAACAAGACCAGTAGAACGCAATATTTATAAATAATTTAAGCCGGAACACATACCAAGAGTCGTTGACAAGTTATGATGCCCGGATGTCATCGATTACGAAACGTATCGATAAAAATCCAATCAGTGCCCATCACTAGTGACATGATCCCGTTAATTCAAACAGCACTACTTACTTTATGTCAATTGTCATCTGTTTTTGACACGTGTGTTATGTTAGGGATGTCAGATTTAGCAATCTTTATTTTAGAGTATGACAGAAAAGTTATAGATGAAGATTTGGACATATTTCTTTTTTTTGTATTGACGCTTGCTGGTTCTTAGTAATGCCTAAAAATAGCCCCTTCATGAGTCTTTACTGACCATGATCTCCTTATTTCCTTTACTTAAATTGGTCTTTGAAGGCCCAATCAGGTTTATAGTAAGGTGTATAGTTTCTTGGTTTTCTAGTGTATATTCTAAATACGCGCATAACTTAACAACGCCTGGACCAATTTTACCAATTCTTTTTTTATATTCGTTGAAGACCAAGAATGGTTTTTACTTTGAGAAAAATAAATAAAAAAAGCCAAATGTAGTATAGGTTTTAGTGTAGTTTAGGTAAGTAGGGTGGATAAGGGAGGTAGGGGAGGTAGAAAAATGGCATTACAACGCATGCCGGGCACAGCTAGTTCCAAATAAAAAATACTGCTGGCCAAAATCCTTACTAATTTTATTAAAACGAAAGTGTGTCTGTTTGTTACGTCTTCACGCCTAAATGGCTTTACCGATTTTTATTAATTTTAGTACTTACAGAGATAGTTGGGACACTGGAGACGGATATAAGATAAAAAAGTGAAAAGAGGGGGAGAAAAATGGAAGAAAAGAGAATGATATTTTTTTTTCGATCATCACGCGGTTCAAAGTTAGCGGTAGCCCAAAGTAACTATTCCACGCGGACGAAGTCGCGGGCGGAAGCTAGTATTCATTTATAAATCTCAAACCACAAAACCAAGAACCAGTCACATAGTCAAGTTCGTAAGCTGGCAAATGAATTTGAACAGATTTATTTTCAAAAAGGATTGTAATAGATTTTTCTTCCTAGAAAACACGCTTAGAAACAAGAGAAAACACAAGCATAATAAGTCTACAACTAAAAAAAACAACTACAAACATTATGAAAACAACTAGTCATAATATTTTGTGAAACTACCCTCTTAAGCATGAATATTTTACGATTACGATGCAACTTCATGCAGATGGCGAACAATAAAGATTATGACAACTGTGTACAGACAATTAGAATATTCTAGAAAGTACTGGACATACTTATCTCAGAAAGATTTTATGATTCACAAACATTTTATGGTTTCCCTTCATTACTTTAGGTCCGGTGGCTTGTTGTTTTAGTGTGGTATGTATAACAGGATGGGAAAGAAAAGATGGATGAATTGTGTAAGGAATGATATGAAGGAGAAAGGAGTGAATGATGCCGTGACGTCTGATAGGGGAGAATGGAAGAAGAAAACGTGTTGCGTCGACCCCAAATAGAATGGGACAAGGGAAAATGATGATGATGATAATGTAAAACCAGATGGAACCAACCAAAAAACCAACCTATCAGCCTATATAGGTTGATAGTGTTCTTAACCCAGACACGAGAGCGCAGTCGCAAGTCAATAATCTTAAGTTTTATTGTTTCATGTATACCTGCCCGGTTTGAGGGTTGTTCGAAAGAGATACCGCGGCCCCGGAACATAAAAGGCAATAGCATAACATGGGTGGGTTTTAGTCTGTACAAGCCTGACAGTCCTTTCTGTCCTCCCGACCAGAGCGGAGGAAGTTATTTGATGATTTCCCATCCGCGAAAAAAGTATAATTTATACATACATAGAGTCTTTGTATAAACATTACTAGTAAAACAAGTATTTTTATCGGTCTTAAAAAAGGAGGAGTTTCTCAATTCGACTGTATTGTTTTTTTTGTACGTTTATTACGCGATTTCTCCGTCAATTGTGAGCCGATTTTCAATACCCTTTTAATGATCGAAAGGAGAAGGCCTATATCTTATTTTACATGACAAACATGGTTTTAATTTCAACTTGATTCTTGTACAGTGTACACCTTCCCGAGATAAAGGGTCTTGAGAAACAAACATACAAATTTTTATTTTTATTCTTCAAATTTATAACCTCCTTTTTAGTAGAAGTCGGTTAGAAATATAAAAAAAGCCTTGATTACTAAACCAATGACCAATCCCCACAAACTGTCAGCCCTGCTTGTAACCCGATATATTTTGTACCATTTTCGGTCCGTCCCATATTTGGGACAGATTGAATGGTGTGTCGTGTAACCATATATTAAACGGTAAGCTTTTATACTGACAGTCCTATTCAATGAAAAGGGTATCACGGTATGGGGTTCCCGGTAAACTGGTGAACAAATGTGGTTAGAATGGAAGGTGCAGTGTTTAAAATATCAGACAGAATGTGTTGGCAAACACTTCTGTAGTGAAAGCAAATAGTTTAGTTGACGTTACTGTTGTCGCAGTGGCTGAGCGATCGACTGCTGCGCTGCGTGTCGCGGATTCAATCCCCGCACGTAACAAATATTTGTATAACCTACAGATAGTTGTTTAGGGTGTGGCTGTTTGTGTATGTGAATTTACTAAGATATGAAGATTTTTTTTGAAGTTATACTTCTTTTGGCGCGATGGAGAAAAATGATGAGAGTGATTTGCGCGCGCACAGCGACATCGTGAAGTTAGTTATAGGTGTTCTAGTAACTATGTTCATGTTGTATATTCTAGTATTTTTATATTTAGAACACGTGTTTCATAATAAATAAATATTCTTTTGGTGTTTTTATTAAGCTATTGCATAGCTTTTAAATCAATTTCACATTCCAAGCTACCCTTGCCGAGGTTTGGAAATGGATGGGTTACCACAGTGGGCCAGGTTAAGCAACCCTCACCAAAGTTTGGAAATGGATGGGTTACCACACGGAGCCAGGTTAAGCAACCTTTGCCAAGGTTTGGAAATGGATGGGTTACCACACGGGGACAGGTTAAGCAACCCTTGCCAAGGTTTGGAAATGGATGGGTTACCACACGGGGACAGGTTAAGCAACCCTTGCCGAGGTTTGGAAAAGGATGGGTTACCACAGTGGGCCAGGTTAAGCAACCCTCACCAAGGTTTGGAAATGGATGGGTTACCACACGGGGACAGGTTAAGCAACCCTTGCCGAGGTTTGGAAATGGATGGGTTACCACAGTGGGCCAGGTTAAGCAACCCTCACCAAGGTTAGGAAATGGATGGGTTAGCACAGGGGCCAGGTTAAGCAACCGTTGCCAAGGTTTGGAAATGGATGGGTTACCACAGGGGGCTAGGTTAAGCAACCGTTGCCAAGGTTTGGAAATGGATGGGTTACCACAGGGGGCTAGGTTAAGTAACCCTTGCCAAGGTTTGGAAGTGGATGGGCTACCACTGGAGGCCAGGTTAAGCAACCCTTGCCAAGGTTTGGAAATGGATGGGTTACCACAGGGGGGCAGGTTAAGCAACCCTTGCCGAGGTTTGGAAATGGATGGGTTACCACAGGGGGCTAGGTTAAGCAACTTTTGCCAAGGTTTGGAAATGGATGGGTTACCACAGGGGGCTAGGTTAAGCAACCCTTGCCAAGGTTTGGAAATGGATGGGCTACCACATGAGGCCAGGTTAAGAAACTCTCACCAAGGTTTGGAAATGGATGGGTTACCAAAGTTTTTTTTCTTTACACCAAAGAAGTATAACTTCTAACGCGTGTACATAAGTACACACACGCCTTTTTTTTTTTTATTATTGATAGGCTCGCGTTTGACCACTATCTCACCTGATGGTAAGTGATGATGTGGTCGACGATGAAGGTCACGCTTACCTAGAAATAACGTGGGGCAACGTTTCAAAAAACTAACCAGAGAATCGAACTTCTTGGTCAGCTCGCTCAGTCACTCCGCCAAAGCAGTAGTCTATTGAAACGAGTACACGTAAAACATCTGCTTACCCCTTTGGGAATTACAGGCACGATGTTATCTTACTGAACTCGTATCCTAGAAAAAAACTATTTGATATTCCTTGTTCGTCGTTCACATAAGATGGTGGGTAGGATTTCAATCACTGTCCCCAATTTCGATGTATCCGGAAACCTTAAATACGTCTTCCTTTCATCTCGATTCCTGTTAGAAAAATGCTTTTATCTATGTTTGTGTGTGTGTATGAATGTTTTCTTGATTTGTCTAAACAATTGTTGATGTGTCTTTTGTGAAAGCAATTCCTGTTAGTTCTTGCGTAATGACTGAGCTGAACGGAACTTATGATGTTCAATCCGGATATTACGTACAAGACTTTAAATAATAGTTTGTTTCGAATGAAGATACGTACTGACAACCTAAAACCGTAATCCTTAATAGGATAGTAAAACCTAATTCCCCGTTTCAATTAATAATTATTTTCGTTTCAATTAAATAATTTTGACATAAGTCTCATAGAACTTATGTCAAAATACAACTATCCGTAAGCAAAACGAGTCGTTTTTGTTTATTGGAACGGGGCATAAGTGAGTTTGTTTGGTACGTCTTCACGCCTAACGATTTTGAAATTTTGGTACAGACATAGTTGGGAACCAGGAGACAGACATACTTAGGCTATTTTTTTTTTTCAAAAAAAGTGGGATCTGCAATCGCAAGATCTGAAAGGCAGTTCCCCTTTAATGATTTGCAGGTACCTGCTACCTGCAGTTTTTGCCCTTGCGCCTCATTGATTTGTAATTTGCTAAGTTTTCCCTTTTCTTCCCTCTTTCTCAGTCAGATCCCACTTTTTTTGTTACCCCGAATTTAACGCGAGCGAAGCCATGGGCAAAAGCTAGTACTATATAAATGAAATAATCATTTAATTTTGTTACCTACATAACACATCGTATCTTATATTAGAACATTCAAACGTAGATCAATTGTCACTGATGCAATAAACTGAATAGAACAAAAATCAATCATGTAACTTAACATTTAAAGTTGTTAATTGATTACAGTGAATACGTCGGTGTTTCTCAAAGGCAGACGACAGGTTTAAAGATCAGAATATCCATTATGTCTGACATTGCCGCTAGGTCATTGACCTAGGGAGTACAATAAGGAAATATTCACTATGGTAGGAAGCGTTTGTAGCGGTACAAACATTTCCAAGAAATACTTAAGAAAGACATTTTTAGTAACATCTTTGACCCTTTCTTGCCTTTGTTTGTCTCTGCCATTGGTTAATCTTTGACTATATCAAAATTAATTAGGCTGGTAAATCATTACTTTTTGCACTTCAAAGTCTTAACGGACAGTCCCAAAAAACGTACGGTCTTCGCCACTTCCAGGTGTCTTGGAGGAAGAAGTGACGGAATAAACGACGGGCCTGTTGGTCTAGTGGTTAGTGGCCCTGACTGCTGAGCCGGAGGTCGTGGGTTCGATTCCCACCCAGGACAAACTTTGTGTGATGAGCATGATTGTTTGTTCTGTGTCTGGGTGTGATTTATCTATAATATGTATGTATTTCTAAATTATATAAGTATGTATATCAGTTGTCTGGTTACCATAACACAAGCTCTGCTTAGCTTGGGATCAGATAGCCGTGTGTGAGTTGTCCCAAGATATTTATTATTTATTTATTATATTTAAACTTCCTTGCAACAAAATATATGTTCAAGTCACATATTAAAAGGTGGGAGCCTAATGCCATCAACCGGGTGCTGATATAGACCCCGTGACTGCTACAGTAAAGTGACTGTTATGAAAACCCCAACTTATTTACTTTTTTTTACTTATATGGTTTTCTTATTGATATCATTGTCAGAACTGGAACCAAATTGAACCACACGGAAAACACTAAAAATATTTTTTTAAAATAGAAAAAGAATTAGTTCTGAAGTAAAAAACATTAAAAAAAGAAAAAAAAATTATGACCTCCTCCTTTCTTTTGAAGTCGGTTAAATCCTTACTAATATTATAAAAACGAAAGTGAGTTTGTTACCTCTTCACGACTTAATGTCTAAACCGATTTTGATAAATTTTGGTAGAGATAGTTGGGACCTAGGAGACGGACATAGCCTATTTTTTTTAAGTGGAATACTTAGCTTTGCTATTACAAAGCAATAAGGCGCAAGGGCAAAAACTGCAGATAGCAGGTCAACCTGCAAATCAGGAAAGGGGAACTGTGTTACCACGAATATAACACGAACGAAGCCGTGGGTAAAAGCTAGTTAAAAATATAAAACTGCAATCAGAGACCGGTTAAAATGGAAGCATATCTCAACAACAAACAACAACAAAAAATACGCGATTTCCCACGATAAGCTGCCAAAAAAAAGCCTTAAAAAAGACAACATTTGACAAGCATCTCTATAGTGTATTTGCATTGTAAATACAGCAATAAAATGTACCAGAAACAAGGATGTTGTATATCCCCTGTAAAATGCAAACTTATACTGCAGTTTCCGCAATAAACTTTCAACTTTATTACTGAAACAATAAAGTTGTGAGCGTCGGTTATACAAAGTTTGTCAATCTTGAAGTCTGTTGTAAGATTTATGTCGGTAGTAAAGTAATGCGAATGATTCCCACGTGGTGTGGAATAGTAGGAAGAACTGCAAATTGTTGTGAACATACAAAATGGCGGACAAAAGGGGAGGGAAAGGACCTTAAACTAAGGGTACCCGTCTCTTGTAAGAGCCAGCTCGCGATGCTGAGCCAGTAAATAATAATAATAAATAATAAATATCTTGGGACAACTCACACACGGCTATCTGATCCCAAGCTAAGCAGAGCTTGTGTTATGGTAACCAGACAACTGATATAGATACTTATATACTTTACTAATATTATAAAGAGGAAAGATTTGTATTTTTGTATGTTTGTAATGAATAAACTCAAAAACTACTGGACCGATTTCAATAATTTTTTCACCATTAGAAAGCTGCATTATTCAGAAGTAACATAGACTATATAATATCACGCTAGGTCCTATAGTTGTGGAGCAGTAACCAAAAATGTTTTAAAAACGGAGGAAAAGTGTCGTTTCTGAGGCCTTCCGTGGCGTGCGCTGGGCATATAGTTAAAGTTATACAAAAATGCTCTATGGATGAATTGTTCATCTTAACATTCTTTTTAAAAAAGTCTGCGAGAGCATATGTCTACCTTTTATAGTTTACCCATAACAATCGTTTTAATGAATGGTTCAATCCTTATAAAAGTTTGCTCTAGATAACTTTTGAATTGTTCAATCGGTTACCTTATGACTATTAATTCATCCAAAAGATACCTATTAGGTGAGTACTTACCTGCTATTTCAAAAATACATAAAAAAGGCCCGGCTACATACGATGTTAACGAGTTATCAGTATATGTCAACTCAAATGTACCCAAGTTGGTGGCAGATCAAAAAATTGCGTTCGATGCTATAATTGAAAGTGTGATCAACAACAAAGGTAGACTATTTTTTTGGACGCGCCTGGCGGAACAGGTAAAACATTTCTTGCCAATTTAATATTAGCCAAAGTACGACAATCTGGAAGAAAAGCACTGGCGGTCGCGTCTTCTGGCATTGCTGCAACTCTATTAAATGGTGGGAAGACTGCTCACTCGACCTTTAAATTACCGTTGTCTGTGTCATTAGAACAACAATCGGTATGCTCAATCCGCAAAAATGGTCCACTTGGGAAGCTCTTACAGGACACTTCACTGATTATTTGGGATGAGTGTACCATGAGCCATAGAGCTCACGTGGAAGCTGTGAACCGCACATTAAAAGACCTCAGGAACTCAGGCAATGTGATGGGAGGCGTAACCTTTGTGTTGGCTGGAGACTTTCGCCAAACACTACCGGTTATAACTAAAGGTACACGCGCCGACGTTATTAAAGCGTGCCTCAAATCATCACCTTTGTGGCAATCAATTAAAACTCTAAATTTGCGCACAAATATGAGAGCACATTTAAGTAACGACAACAATGGAAATTTCTCACAAAAAATACTTCAACTTGGAGATGGAAAACTACCATCGCCAGTTACAAATAGCTCCCAAGTATCGTTGGACAATGAATTGGCTCAAACTGTTAACAGTCTAGATGTTCTTATAGACACAATCTATCCCGACATTGAAAATCTCACAGAACGAAATTTCAATTGGCTCTGTTCGAGGGCGATAGTGTCGCCAAGAAACGATTCCGTAAATGATATAAACAGAATGATTATGGAATAAGTACCAGGTGATTTCAAATGTTACAAATCTATTGACACTGTGTGCAACATCGAAGATGCAGTACACTACCCACAAGAATTTTTAAATTCCCTCAACCCTGCCGGCTTGCCACCCCACAAACTAAAATTAAAAGGAGGTACTCCTATCATGCTTTTGAGAAATTTAAGCCCTCCCAATATGTGCAATGGCACAAGACTTTTGATAAGGGAATTACGAGACAATGTGATTGTAGCAACAATCATCACTGGGCCCGCGGCCGGACAGCTCGCTCACATACCGCGAATCCCGATGATTCCGACGGATTTACTTATATCCTTTAAAAGGTTACAGTTTCCTGTGAAGACATCGTTTGCCCTTACGATAAATAAATCACAGGGGCAGACTTTTTCGATTGTTGGCGTCGACCTAAGAAAAGAGTGCTTTTCTCATGGGCAGTTATATGTAGCCCTTTCTCGAGTAGGATCTCCTAAAAATCAATATGTTTTGTTAGCACCTACAAATACCACTGCAAACATAGTTTACAGTGAAGCCTTAAAGTAAAATGTAAATATTACGATAATTTGATCAAACACATAAAACAAAGAACTTTAACAAAAAAAAAACAAAAAACTTTAACAAAAAAAACCTTAAAACAACAAAAAAAACCTTAAAACAATAAAGAAATTTAAAAACAAACTTTTACCTCAACCAAAACAAACAACAACAAAATAGGTAGGTTCCTATTTAAGAAGAAAATAATTAATTAAATAAATGAAATAAGTAAATGAAGTCCGGAAAAATGTTTTCAAAAGGTAAATACTTTCTAAATAAAAAAAAAACTGAGAATAAATATAAATAAAACGTAAAACTATGTAAAAAATCTTAAGTCCCCCCGTGCGAAGCCGGGACGGGCCGCTAGTACTTTATAAATACATACATATTATAGATAAATCACACCCAGACACAGAACAAACAATCATGCTCATCACACAAAGTTTGTCCTGGGTGGGAATCGAACCCACGACCTCCGGCTCAGCTGTCAGGGCCACTGACCACTGGACCAACAGGCCCGTCGACAAAGTAAGTTTAAATCAGTCCAGAAATAATATCACTCAGATCCAGCCTGTCCCTTGCTGTCCCTCAGCAACGCCCTAAGCCGAGGCTCGTACCCCACACGGGGTGCCCTTAGCGTGTAGTCGCTTGGTTTGTAAGTTTTTACCCTGGCTGGAGTTCTTAATTTTTAAGGCACCCACAGGATTCGCCCGGTTAAGCAGACAACCTCCTTGGTTGAACTGCGAGATGCCATTCATAAAAAAAAACTAACCCAGCCTCCGCAGAAGACGCTACGGGCGTCGGGCGTCGCGAGTCGACCTCCGACCACCGTACTTGCGGTTCTGTGGACGCTGAGCAATGGACTCACCGTCCGTCCGTCCAGTGTCGACAAGACGTGTCGAAAGCGCGTTAGTGTTCCACGCGTGCCTCAAAGAGATATCAGCAAAGCAGCAAGGCCTGCCAGGGCCTCCGCCTGCCGAGGTTGCGGGTTGTTCGAAAGAGATACCGTGGCCTTGGAACATAAAGGGCAATAGAAGGAACATGGGTGGGTTCTAGTCAAAGTCTGTCACTCCCCCCCCCCTCTCACCTAGAGAAGGAACAATATGTCATGATATTCCATCCGTAAAAAAAAACCTATAAACCTCCCAGATTATCTTCCCAATTACCAGAAAAATAAAGCTACTCCCCTTAATCTCCTACAACACAACCTAACAGCCAATTACAGTCCCTCCCAAACTGACTTACTGATAACACAGATAACCCTTTATCAGAAGACCAGACACAATCACAATCCTTCTATCGAAATACCTGGAAGCTTGTTATCAAAAGGCTGGACAAAATAAGGGTTAACCCTTACATAAGCAATGCTAATATTGACTTCGCAAAGGTCAAACGTCCTTTTCAAGGGGTCCTATTCTGAAAATTCTCGGTAATGAGAAAAAGGAAGGGATAAGTGTTTTTCTTTCTCTCCGTATTTTAATTGTTTGAGGTAGGAATGGTTTTTGTTATGTATGCGGGTCTCTTTTAATGGTAATTCTATGTGGTATGCGCAAGGGTGCACAATACCGCAAACCCTACAGCAAGCAGACGGTCTCAGAAACCTTAACATCATGAAAGTTAATAGGCAACGCTGCTAGTAATTAAAATTTTAAGACTGAAAGATTTCTGTGTTTGTGTATGTTATAGCGCCATGATCAGGGATGTCGAACAGTCGGCAACATCGGCGAAATAACGGCAACTCGAAATAAAACAAAAGTGTTAATTTCAATTAATATTACTTTATCAGAAATATTTTGGAGATCACCTTTTAAGCAAGGAGATGCTTGTGTTAGGTGACTCCGCTCATCCACTTCACATTAAACAGTGCATGCAATTGAAAACAAAGGAAAGTTATAGAAAAATAACAAAAAAAAAATATAAACAAAAAATAAAAATACAAAACAGCGAACTTGTGTGATGTAAAAAGCAAACTATCGTGGGTGCGTTTACTCACATACACAACAGCCAGACCCGAAACAACTACTTTCTACTTCCGTGCTGGAATCGAACCCGAGACACGCAGCGCATCAATCAGCCACTTCGCCAACCGTGCCGACAAATCATCAAATACCTTACCACGCTCTGGGCAGACCGGGGGGTGAGTTTAATTTTTTTACTAAATGAAACCAACCCATGATTTTTTTGCCCTTTATGTTCCATGACCGCGGGTATCACTTTCGAACAGCTCGGCCTCATTAGGGCATCATTGAGGAAGTAAACGAAGGACAAGCAGGACTTGTTAATAAATAAATAAATTAGACGGAACGTTTGGCGCAGTGGCTGAGCGATAGACTGCTGCGCTGCGTGTCGCGGGTTCCATTCTCGCACGGAACAAATATTTGTATGACCTACAATAGAGTTTCAATGTTTGTAAACGCAGCCACGATATAGGACAAATTCCTAATATGGGGCAACATTTATTAAAAAAAAAAAAACTTGCTATTTCTATTTATTATGTTATACAGCAGCCGATAATTTCGCCGTATGTGGGAGCGTTTACACTAATTAGGTTATAACTATTTTAATAACCATATCCGATGTCCGTATTAATTTCATAATTAGCTAATTAACAAAGGCCGCATAACGGGTATAGTTACAGTTACATTGATACTATTGTGTTGTACTATGGCTATTAATTACAATCAATATGAGACTGTTAAAATAATTTTTGTTGTTATAATATTCTATCTATCTTTACCTAGCTTTCTCCCAACTTCTTTTCTTTTCTGTTTCTGACGGCACGGAAAAAATATTTGTATGACCTATTATAGATTGGTTCCGGGTCTGGCCATTTGTGTATGTGAGTTTAAATCTTTGTAAACGCACCCACGATACAGGAGAAAATCTTAGTGTGGGGGCACTAAAGACAGAAAATAAATTTACCTACTTCCGGAAGTCGTCGGTGGCAAAAAAAATCTATGAATCAAACATAAGTTACAGACTTGCGGAAGTAAATTTATTTTCCGTCTATTTAGTCTCTTTTAGTCTGTTTTTAAAGGCAATTTAAATAATAAATACAGTCAAATTGAGAATCTTATGAAGTCGAAAAAATAAATCGATAGCGAAACAACATTGACGACACAGTTGGCGCAGTGGCGAGTGATTGACTGCTGCGCTGCGTGTCGCGGATTTGATCCCCGCACGGAACAAATATCTGTATGGCCCACAAATAGTTGTTCCGGGTCTGGCTGTTTGTGTATGTGAATTTAAATGTTTGTAAACGCACCCACGATACACAGGAGTACTGCTGCGCTGTGTGTCGCGGATTTGATCCCCGCACGGAACAAATATCTGTATGGCCCACAAGTAATTGTTCCGGGTCTGACTGTTTGTGAATGTGAATTTAAATGTTTGTAAACGCACCCACGATACACAGGAGTACTACTGCGCTGTGTGTCGCGGATTTGATCCCCGCACGGAACAAATATCTGTATGGCCCACAAGTAATTGTTCCGGGTCTGGCTGTTTGTGTATGTGAATTTAAATGTTTGTAAACGCACCCACGATACAGGAGTAATTACTAGTGTGGGGCAGTTTAAAAAAAAACACAATCCAAATGACATCACAAAGGCAATGATTACCGAAATAGGACCCCGAATGAGACCAAAACGTCAGATTGACGGAATTCAAAACGAAGTAGCGGTCCCAAACCCGGGTAAGGGGATTAAGTTTAGATCCAAATTATGCTACCTATGTATATTGGTCACCGAATATTATAAGGGTGCTTGAGGTTTTTAGCTCTGAATTAAACTTTCTGATCTTTTTGTTTGGTCATTTCCAGAGGATAAATAAATGGCTGGGTAACAAAAGGAATGTTTTATGTCGATTTTATTAGTCACTAGCTGTTGCCTACGTCTTCGCTCGCGTTGTTTTTAGTTTTGCTTAACAGGGTACAACTAGTTGCGAAGTTATTTTCGCGTAATGACAGTGTGACAAACATCCATACATCCTGTCAAACTTGCGTGTTTTTAAGGTTCTGTACCTCAAAAGGAAAATCTAATCAAATCTTGAGAGGTGTCAAGGGACACCCGGATGGAACGAAGTTATTATTTATCTATATATCTATATATATAAAAGAAAGTCGTGTTAGTTACTCCACTTATAACTCAAGAACGGCTGAACCGATTTAGCTGAAAATTGGTGAGGAGGTAGCTTAGAACCAGGAGACGGACATAGGATACTTTTCATCCCGGTAAGAGAAGTAGGGTAGGTAGGGGTAGGTAGCGGTAGGTAGGGGTAGGTAGGGTAGGTAGGGGTAGGTAGGGGTAGGTAGGGTAGGTAGGGGTAGGTAGGGGTAGGTAGGGTAGGTAGGGGTAGGTAGGGTAGGTAGGGGTAGGTATGGGTAGGTAGAAAGATACAAAATTGCATTGCAACGCATGCCGAGGCACAGCTAGTTACGTATAAAAAACCTGTATACACTCCACAAAAATAATCGTCACGACACCACGCTGTTCAATGCGAAATAGAACGACGAAAATATAATAACTGGCTTGCTTTCTATGAGAGAGAGAGAGAAAGAGAGAGAGTGTATCTCTGTCTCTCTCTCTTACAACTATAGCATTGTTTTCTACTGTAAGTATCGCTGATACTTACCGAAATAAAGAAATATAAAATAAAACAGGGTTTTTAACGTATTTTTTGGCAGAAAAGACTAATTATTTACACAGCAATAATGATCTCGTAATTACATTCTTAATTACTTATCAATGGGGATGACAAACAATCTCCGGAGATTAAAGAGATTCAAATTATTTTATTTGCGTTAATTTGACTGAGATTTATTTTGAGATCATAAAAATGTTTTTAATATTTTGAATTTACATGTAGTATCTTTATTACATCTTTAACAAATATTATTTACAAATAAATAATAAAAAAATATCTTGGGACAACTCACACACGGTTATCTGATCCCAAGCTAAGCAGAGCTTAAGTTATGGTAACCAGACAACTGATATACATACTTATATAATTTATAAATACATACATTTTATAGATAAATCACACCCAGGCACAGAACAAACAATCATGGTCATCACACAAAGTTTGTCCTGGGTGGGAATCGAACCCACGACCTCCGGCTCAGCAGTCAGGGCCACTAACCACTAGACCAACAGGCCCGTCAAAGTACCAATAGACATAAACTAATAACAAAAATAATTATGTGCAAGTATATTTTGCCATCAATAATACTTAGGCGCGTCGCCCACACGACCAACAGTCGAGGCGCAAAGAAAATCTCGTTGGGGCGTGCCTCTTATGTGAGATTTTCTTTACAAATGTCGTGTGGGCGACGCGCCTCAACTGCGCCTCGACTGGTGGTCGTGTAGGCGACGCGCCTCAACTGCGCCTCGACTGGTGGTCGTGTAGGCGACGCGCCTAAGGCTTTCTGTTGTCTATGATTTCTTTTATTTGTTAAGTTTGTATAGATAAATGGATAGAATATTCTTTACTAGCTTTTACCCGCAACGCTCGCGTTAATTTCGGGGTAACACTGTTCCCCTTTCCTGATTTGCAGGTACCTGCTATCTGTAGTTTTTTGCCTTTGCATCTTATTTATCGTGTAATAGCAAACCTAAGTTTTTCCTTTTCTCCCTCATGTCTCACTTTAAAAAATAGCCTATGTCCGTCTCCAGGGTGCCAACTATATCTGTACCAAAATTCATTCACCATCAAAATCGGTTTTGCCATTTAGGCGTGAAAACGTAAGAAACAAACAAACTCTCTTTCGTTTTTTATAATATTAGTAAGGATTATGTACAACATACAAATTACGAGAATTCAGTATACAACTTATAAATAGGGTGACACAATGGGCGGTCTTATCGCTTAAAGCGATCTTTTCAAGATATTTCCTTTAGATGGATTTAAAGGAGGAGACAGCTGCAAGTCTTCCGTACTGTAATAAATATTGTGGAGATTGATATGAATCGCAATATAACGCTCATTTATATTTATTTTTATTTAGAGATCTAAAACAGTTATAAATCTTCATAGAACACCCCGATGTTCCTTAAATGATAATTCATCAAATCAGTAGAATTTCGTATACGGCCTTTTAAACCGTTCTTGAAAATATGTCAATCAAAGATTTATAGACATAAATACATACATAAAGTCACGCCTTTACCTCATAGAACGCCTGCTATGCTTTTCGGATGGGAGTCTCAGAATTAAACTGACCATGTTTAAAATTTTGCCCTTTGTGTTTCCGGGTTGCGATATCTCTTTTGAACAAACCCTCTACTTTCCTAACTAACATCTGTTTGAGGCGCCCCTGGATCACGAGCGCGCCGTCGGAACGGCCTTCCGATCACGAACCGAACGAGAAAGGGGAAAACTTAGCTTTGCTAATACAACAAATAAGGTGCAAGATAAATAAATACAGGTAGCAGGTACCTGCAAATCAGGATAGGGGAACTGTGTTACACCAAATTTAACGCGACGAAGCCGCGGAAGGTAGTTGTAAATACTTTAGTCAAGTATCTCTATCTCAGTATATCGGTTTTTATTTTCCCAAAATAATCAAATATCAAAACTAGGTTACATCAAGGGTCCTAGCGGAAAATCAAAGTTTTGTAATATAAACATTAATTCCGCCGGGTCGCTAATCAAGAAGGTCAAATGTTAATTAGTTTCTGAATTTATGCGCGACCTACAGTTTGATTTAAAGTAGTTTTCGCTTTTGTAGATTAATTGATGGAATTAGGAAGCTTGTGCCGTATATTCCGAAAAAAGGCATATTCGAAAAATATAAATGGCTAAACCGATGTTGATGAATTTTGGTACAAAGATAGTTGAGACTCTGGAGACGGATAAAGGCTTTTTTTTTCAAAAAAATTGAGATATGAGGGAGAAAGAACTTAGCTTTGCTATTACAATAAATAAGGTGCAAGGGCAAAAACTACAGGTAGCCGGTACCTGTAAATCAGAAACGGGGAACTGTGTTACCCCAGATTTAACGCGAGCGAAACCGCAGGCAAAAGCTAATGTTATTATAAAATTTTCAAATAAATGCTTTATACAAAAGTTTGTAACACAAGTGAACTACTAAAACTTTACACAACAACCTGTAAAATGCATATTTTTACTGTTACTACCTAAGAGGAATTTCGTTTAGGCTCAAAACCTTGAAAATAGATCAAATACTTTTACCACAAAAACCTTAAAAACACTCAAATTTTTACTTTAGTTTCTTTCGTTAAGACCTCTGACACGCTAAAGCGCCAAACATCTTGCGACAACTTGCTTTTTATTTACTCTGGACGCTCTTACTGTGCACGCCTTTCTACATCGTTCTCACATATTTGTATAATCTCAACATGAATGATATACACGATTTTGTAAAAATATTATAATTTAAAAGAGTGTCCATGGAGTTTCTTGCCCATTCTTCTCCATAGAGATCAACGCTTTGGAATGGGCAACTACAGTACTTTCAGAAGTTATTACGCCTTGTGACCGGGACTGTAGATTCAATTTGTTTCTTGACTTTCAAAAGTGCCTGTAATGGTCTAATTGAAATAAATGATTTGATTTGATTACAACGATTGTAGATAAAACAAAACGGTAAAATTATATAAGTTTCCAACTAAGAACATGTGCATAAAAGAGTGCTGGATCTAAATATTGATGCACGGAGAGCGAGAGGAAGGAAATAAAAAAGATGGATGGATTGTGTAAGGAATGATATGAAGGAGAAAGGAGTAAATGATGCCGTGACGTCTGATAGGGGAGAATGGAAGAAGAAACGTATTGAAACATGATGATGGTCAGTTTCGGTAAAACGAAAACAGTATACAGAAATTTACTGACTACATTGAAAAAAGACCGTATTTCATTTGTCTAAAGTAAATAATGCTAGGAATATCAATGCAGTAATCAAGCGTCGCCTTGTGCATGTATGCGGCTCTGAACTATGGTCCAATCAAATGCCGCCAGTACTATGCTTTCGTATTTTTACGTTGTATCTGAATTAACCTCTCACGTAGCGAACCCGCGATAGTTCGGCGTATCTACTAGCGCCATGAAAAAAGTGACGAGCGAATTGGGGAACGCGTGTTTCTAAATTACATATACTACAAGTTATGAGCGCCGAGTCTACAGTTAAGCGCGTCGACATGTCAACGTCACCACTGACTGGTCGTAGCACTACATGACGCGAGTTTTTTGACGCGCGAAGCCCGAAGTCTTGAACGGAGCCTAAGTTAATTTAGTACCATATGAAGACAACCTATGCCCTTTATCAAAACCGGTCAAGAGCGAGTCGGACTCGCGCGCCGAGGGTTCCGTACAAACTTACGACATAAACGGCAATATCTTTTGACTGCGTAGACTTTGAGGGTTCATTTCTTTCAGATTTCCAAGGTACGGTAAGGTAGATTTTAGTATACGAGTATGGTTTTAATTTAAACTCGATACATCCACGCGTCACTGAGATAAAATGTCTTGACAGACAGACGGACAACAAAGTGATCTATAAGGGTTAAGGGACAGGCCGTGTCGACGGCGCGTTCGTGTTTCACGTGCACCTCAAAGAGAGTCAGCAAAGCAGAGGGGCTTGCCAGGGCCTCCGCCTGCCGGGGTTGCGGGTTGTTTGAAAGAGATACCGCGGCCCCGGAACTTAAAGGGCAATAGAAGGAACATGGGTGGGTTTTAGTCAGTAAAAGTCTGACACACCCCCTCGCTCCGCCCAGAGCGGGGGAAGTTGTTTGATGATTTCCCACCCCAAAAAAAACGGGTTCCGTTGTTTTTTTGAAGTACAGAACCCTAAAAATATAAAAGTAATTCCTATTCCAGCGATACTTTTTGAGCTAACATTAGTCAACTTGTCACGTATCTACCAAGTTCTAAGTAAAATAATGTCTTGGAGTTTTTCCTTTAATACTATTGCTAAAAATCTATTACTTACTTGAAAGAAAACGTGACACAAACTATTCGGAAGAGGAAAGTAGGTACATTAACGTAGTTCAGAAATATTAGAAACTAGCTTTTGCATGCGGCTCCGCCCGCGTTGATTTCCGGGTAACTCTGTTCTCATTTTCCTGATTTACAGGTACCTGCTACCTGTATATTTTGCCCTTGCGCCTTATTTATTGAAATAGCAAAGCTAAGTTTTCCCTTTTCTTCCCTCTTTCTCCCTCATTTAACACTTTAAAAAAAATTAGCCTATGTCCGTCTCCTGGTTCCCAACTATCTATGTACCAAAATTCATCAAAAGCTGTTTAGTCAGTAAAACGTGAAGAGGTAACAAACAAACAAACAAACTCAGTTTCGCTTTTTATAATATTAGTAAGGATTTCGGCTGTATAACAAATAGTACTACAACGATCAGTCTTAGTCCTAGCCCCAAAACTTTGATGGATAGCCCTAAAGTTAGACAAACTATTTGCCTAAGACTACCCGACATGGTTGTTAAGGCCCGCCTACACCCTATCCTTTACAAAGGGTTACTTTAGGGTAGAAGCGGGGGAATCGGATACATGATACGTGTAAAGTTCATTATTGAATAGTTTTGATTCATAGTGGTTTGTGTCAACCTTATTTAGTTATCGTGGATTAAAAATAGATATTCTTGTAAAAAAAAATAGTAAGTTGGGCAGAGACGTAAACCAAACAGTAAATATATACGCATATTTCACATACCAGCTTTTTCTCAGCCAATCCTTTTCTAATATTTATATAATACTAGCTTTTACCCGCGGCTTTGCTCGCGCTAAATTCGTGATTTGCAGGTTCCTGCTACTTGTAGTTTTTGCATTATTTATTGTAACAGCAAAGCTAAGTTTTCCCTTTTCTTCCCTCTTTTCCCTCGTCATTCACTTTTTTTTTAAAGTTATCCTATGTCCGTCTCCAGGGTCCCAACTATCTCTGTACCAAAATTTATCAAACTCGGTTTAGCCAAGTAGGCGTGAAGACGTAACAAACTAACAACAAACTCACTCTCGCTTTTAAATATTTACTAGCTTTTGCCCGCGACTTCGTACGCGTGGATTAATAGTTCCCGTTCCCGGATTTCCGGGATGAAAACTATCCTATGTCCTTTCTCGAGTCCCAGACTATATCTGTACCAAATTTCATTAAAATCAGTTCAGTGGTTTAGGCGTGAAGAAGAGACAGACAGACAGAGTTACTTTCGCATTTATAATATTAGTTTAGATTTAGATAATAATAATGATTTATTCACAAAAAAAGTTGTACATTGAAATATATTGGAAGGATTGGTGTTTGTGTACCAAATATATAAATTCAAAATGGGTACGATATCTGACTTTCATCAGCGCACGTTAAACGACTACTAGAAATGATTTTCATTCGGTACAAAATTGCTCGAAAAATTACGCGTTCCTTTAGTACAAGTACAATTTACGCATTTATTAGTCCTTAAAAGGGTTATCCGTCTTTTACTGTGGTTTCCTTCAAGATTAATCATATTTTTTTGTATACGTACTACGTAGAATATTAAATTTATTTCTTAGAAGAGCAATATTAGACGTTGATATTAGAAGAGCTTTTCAACTTGCTCAGTTTTATTTGTAACCAACTGTGCTCAGCGGTTTCACCTGCTGCTTGGCTCCTTTGTGTCATAGCGTGATGTTATATTACCTATTTTACTAAGTGATAATTTAGCATTGCAATATACCTATGTATCCAACTTTTCTATTTGTTTTTTTCGTGGGATACTTTTTTTTTCAAAATAAGCAAGTAAGCAAGTACCTAAGTTACTCCTTATTACATCAGCTATCAGCCAGTGAAAGTTTCGTCAAAATTGGTCCAACCGTTTCAAACAGACAGACCAAAAAAAAAGTTTTCGTACATTTACCGTGTATACATTCATAGGCATTAAACATTACAAACGAACACTCCAAATTTAATAATTTGTATGTTTGTATATCTAATATATAAAAATCTCGTGTCACAGTGTTAGTTACCATAATCCTCCGAAACGGCTCGACCGATTTTTATGAAATTTTATATGCATATTCAGTAGGTCTGAGAATCGGTCAACATCTATTTTTCATACCCCTAAGTGAGCAGCGGGTGATACTGCTGGGCACAGCTAGTTTATATGTATAAGTGTATTATCTACCACTAGCTTCAGTCCGAGGCTCTGCTTGCGTTATGGTGTCGGCCTCGTTACCTCTGCTTAATCACACAGGAATATTAAGCGTATGCGATGTTATGTTATGTTATGTTATGTTATGTTATGTTATGTAAAGTACCTACATAGTAATGTTAAAATAACATACAACAAATCTATCACTAGAAAGAAATGCAAGCGAAACTTAATAACACAAGTAGCTACTAACAAAATATAAGTATTTTTTTGCAATTATTATGTACAAAAAACCAGTACCTACACCTCTCAACAAAAATAATCGTCGCGACACCACACTGTTCAATGCGAAATAGAAATACGAAACGAAAATAACTGGCTTGCTTTCTATGAGAGAGAGAGAGAGAGAGAGAGACAAAGAAACACGCGCACGCCGCACGGCTTACAACTATAGCAAAAAGTGTCGTTACGAGTTTAGGTCTTAATTTTTCTGTTAAGCCCCTTTCGCAACGCGCGATAAGGAACTTCGTCCCTTAAAAATCCGAGGAGTCAGACTTGTACTGGCTAAAACCCACCCTTGTTCCTTCATTGGCCGTTTATGTTCCGGGACCGCGGTATCTCTTTCGAACAAGCCCCGCAACCCCCTGCCCTGGCATGCCCCTCTGCTTTGCCGTCATCTCTTTGAGGCGCGCATGGAACACGAACGCGTGTCGTCAAAAGATAGCATCAACAAATCTATCACATATAAGAAATGCAAGCGTACCATAATTTAATAACACACGTATCTTCAAACAAAATATAAGCAAAAGTAATCTAACACACATTTTATCAAAATTCCCTTACGAAAAAGATAAAGAAAATTCTATAGAACAGACTACCGCAAACTGAACGAAGCATTCATATCTTTTTATCTTTTATCGTAGAAAAGTATTGGAGGAGCCGAAATATCTTATATCTTACGTGACATGACTCAAACTAGATGTTTCTTTTGTGTCAAAGGATTCGAAATCGTTTATTTTCATGTAGGTTTTATGGAAAACTAGCTTTTGCCCGCGGCTTCGGTCGCGTTAAATTCGGGGTAACACAATTTCCGTTTAACAGGTACCTGCTACCTGTAGTTTTTGCCCTTGCGTCTTATTTATTGTAATAGCAATTCTTTCTCCCTCATCTCTTACTTTAAAAAATAGCCTATGTTCATCTCCAGGGTCCCAACTATCTCTGTACCAAAATCCATCAAAATCGGTTTAGCCATTTACGCGTGAAGACGTAACAAACAAACAAACTCCCTTTCGCTTTTATAATATTACTAGCTTTCGCCCGCGGCTTCGCCCGCGTTAAATTTGGGGTAACACAGTTCCCATTGCGCCTTATTGATTTGTAATAAAAAAAAATATTAGCCTATGTCCGTCTCCTGGTTCCCTACTATATCTGTACCAAAATTCATCCAAATCGGTTCAGCCATTAAAGCTTGAAAAGGTAACAAACAAACAAACAAACTCACTTTCGCTTTTATAATATTAGTAAGGAATAGTAAGGAATAAGGAAGTAAGGATAGTAAGGATGTATAATTTGCGCGTGTTGGGATTGGGACATTTATGATGACGGATACGTCAGTAACATCCATAGCATTAGACTGGGGTCTCCCTAATAGTACTTCCACATTTCGCTTGTTGATTGGGCGCGACCCTATTTCCATCGACCAGGAGTCACTCACGCGCTTAGCAGTGCAAATTCAATTATTTCGAATGGGAAATCATCAAATAACTACTCCAGCTGCAGGCGGAGCCGGTGGGAGTGTTAGTTGCTTTTACTGACTAAAACCCATCCATGGTATGAACCGCGGTATCTTTTTTGAACAACGCTTGTAAGATGTCGGTATATAAAAAGAATCTACGACTCATATTGTCAAAACTATAACGTCCCCAACTGTGTTTGGTCAGATTATAATAATGTTATTTTTTTTTCTTTTGTATTTAATCATAAAACTTTTTTATTCTCTTATCTTTTTCCAAATTTATTGTCTTGTCAAACTTTTTTGTAACTAGTTTTGACTTGAATGCTGTGGTTTCCTGTAATTGGAGGAGCACAGTAGTCAGCTCCTATTTGTATTTTTTTTGTAATCATGTTACTTGTGTATTCTCTGTTGGAAATCCAAATAAATAAATAAACCCTCAATCCCGGCAGGCAGTAGCCCTGGCTGGCCGCTCTGCTTTGCTGACATTTCTTTGAAGCGCATGTGAATCACGAACGCGTTGACAAGGTGTGTCGTCGCTACACGGATGGACGGTAAGCTACCCATTGCTCACCGTACACTGACCTGCGTCTAGGGTGGCCGGGAGTCGTCTTGCGAATCCAATGAACGATGAACAATGAAAATAACGACTCTTAAAGCGAAAATGAAACTGACTATAATATGTCTTAGTATAATCTACAGTACTGGTCAAGGTTATACTACACTAGTTGTTCCACGCGGTTTCACCCACGCTGCTCAGCACCTGTTGGTCGTAGCGTGATGTTATATAGCCTATAGCCTTCCTCAAGAAATGGACTATCCAACATTAAAAGAATTTTTCAATTCTAACCAGTAGTCCCTGAGATTAGCGCGTTCAAAAAAACAAACAAACAAACAAAATCTTCAGCTATATACCTAATATTAGTATAGATTTGTATTACATACAGAACCCTCATAAAATTCCCATTCACTGTCTTCAATGGGATACCCATTTGACTTTATACGGAACCCAATGATCTGTTTTTCCTCCATTCTCTTACCACGGAAATTCATATAAACCGCATTTTAATAATTCTCCCTTTTGATTTATTGTTTCTTGCCCACATTCGCGTAATATATAACGCTACTTTTACGCGTTCAGTTAGTGGGTAATAAATCACATATACGACTTTCCGGTCGGTGTGTGCTTGCCCTTATGGGATACCGAAATGTTCTCTTGTGGGTACGTAAAGAATTTTGTGTCGGTTGAAGTAAAAAACGTGATATAGAGCTGGCAGATGCAGGAATGGTAATTACTTTTTTAGGACTAACTTGACGCAAAATTGTCACATAATGTTTGTGTGTCACAGGAATTTATACCGGAGCTATAGACGGTATAGATCCCAATATTGCAGTTATACCTACATACAGATAAACGATCAGACAGAAAAAATATTGCAAATCGTTGTTTGTCGACACAATTTGACATCAGAAAGAAATATAGCTTCATTTTAATCATCGTTTTCCCGTTTCGTCCGTTTTTCTCCCTCATATCCCACTCTTTTTAAAAAAAAATAGCCTATGTCCGTCTCCTGGTTCGCGACTATCTCTGTACCAAAATTCATCAAAATCGGTTTAGCCATTAAAGCGTGAAGAGGTAACAAACAAACTCACGTTCGCTTTTATAATATTAAGTAAGGATGTCTCATGTCTATATTACACTAACTATACCAGTGTAGTCCACTAATTTATATCGCCTATATACTGTTTCACAGGCTTCAATACTATAAGAACTTTGATAAATAATTAAATGTAATAGCATCCTGTACTAAATGCCGCCTACACGTTCGCTGGTCGATAGAACCAGAAGGGTTACCATGACATCCTATAGAAGTTCTTTTTCGTGTGTAAGAAAGAGATGGTGCTGTACACCCTGTATAGCTCTGTCTCTTTCCCTCAGTGGAATAAGTTCTGCTTTTAAACCTCATGGTAAGCCGATCGCATATTCATAGAGTTTTGTTAATTTGTAATACGAAAATACAGTTCGCAATTCGGAGCCCTTATTTCACGAAACTTTATCTGCATGAAACTTTTATTGATAATTTTATCCAAAAGCTTGCTGGAAATTTTAGCCAAAAATACCATCAGCAGCAAAAACTTATTCCTAAGTCCAAAATACAATCAAAAGTTCTTAATCAGGAAACACATTGACAGCTCTCATTGTTTTTAATTTTCTCACTCCCGAATTTATACTTCCTACGGAAAACTTAAATCGGATTGGTTTAACCCTAAAATAACTACCCACAATTCTACAGAATAACTGTTTGAGATTGAGCGACATTCACTTGTTGCAGGAAAAATTCAGAAGATCCATTTGACACAAATAATGAAAAAGGAGACGGGCTTGTTTTATGTTTTTTTTTAGAACACAATCCTTACTTACTAATATTATAAAAGCGAAAGTGAGTTTGTTTGTTATGTCTTCACGCCTAAACGGCTAAATTTTTGATGAATTTTTGCACCGAGATAGTGGAGTCCCTGGAGACGGACATAGGCTATTTTTTTTTTTGTTTAACGCGGGCAAAAGTTAGTTTCCCATATATAATTGCCAGAAAACTTCGATGTGCTACGATATTATTAAGGGGCGAATCTGATAGATGTGGTGATGACGGGTGGCAGCAAATGGACGGCGTATTGTTCAAAGAACGGCTGAAATTGGTCCAAAGGTTCTTTGTTGAAGACTGCGTATCAGATGACGTGAAGGTACTAGAGTAGCACAAAGTGGTTTAAAGACCTTGTTACGTACTCCACAGCCCAACTTATATCTCTGTGTAAGTTGCAATCTTGAACTCACAAGATGGCGTCACTGATGAGTAAATTCCTGTCATTAATTCTATTTATTTATTTTATTTCTGAGAATTTCTACAATGTAACAGCCAGAAATAAAAATTTAAGTGCACCGCAGTTGCTCTGTCAGACGGCAGACAATGAGGTTAATGCACCAATTACCGGCGAGCGTAATTATAGAAAACTTTTCATTGGTGAGTTTAAATTTTTAGTTCCGCTGATTTTTCTTTTTCGTGCGATTTACGTCAGTTTAAAAAGTTGTGTGAACTTCATAAATTGCTATTTTATTGCACTTTAATGGTGAATTAAGGAATCTCTGATGTTTGAGTGGTTTAAGAGTTAAGTCAGATTTAATTTACCGTAGACAATCTTGGCTTACGCGAGTTAAAGAAAGAAAGAAAATATGTTTATTAGACTCGCTAAAGACAAAACAAGAAAAAGTGAACAAAAAAAAATCGTTCTCTTTTTAAATTATTTTTGTTTATTATTTTTCAAAAAAAAAATTAAGGCACGTTCAACTAAATAGGTACTGTACGAGGCCAAAAGGTCTAAAGTCTGTCTAGTCTAAACTCTCAGCATACGGGAAACCATGCTAAAATTGCTTATGGGAAACCATGTCACATTTAATCCAGCACAAGTAATGCTTATTCAGCCTTCATTGTTTCCACTGCTAGAATAAAGCCTCCTCTCTTTATGAGGTAGTTGGCCAGACTAAAACTAGCCTTGTCTGAAACGTCTAAAAAACTTGACCCACTATGAAAAATCTATGTGATAAAGTGATATCTTCTAGAAATAACACCGCCACTGTATCCATAGATTATAAATATACAAAAAAAAAAAAAATTTGATGGGAAACAGAATAGTCAATCTATAAATCCAAATCAATGATTTTCCGAAATTCGATGAATAGCCACAATGCATATTTTGTGAAAACTGACTTATCAATATTCATCCATCGTATTGAATGGACAAATCAAGATAAATGGATCCATCACTGCCTAAATACATATAGATTATATAATACCTAACAAAAGACATCTTACTAAGTTGATATTAACGGCCATTATAAACAGGCACATAAAAATAGGAGAGTTCAGTGGAAATTGTGAATTCAATTAAAACTTCGGCTCAACTAAAGAGAAACTATAAAAGTTTAATCAAACTTCGCTGAGCTAAGTTCAAGTAATACAAAAATACTTTACGCGCGCCTTTTCTGTCTACAATGAATATTTTCTAGAAGTTTCTTGTTAGGTATTTTGTACATAATGAAGTAAGATTATGGAACGTTTTAGCACGATCTCTTTTATGTCATCTATTTCAAGGCATGGCCTTTATTCCTAAAACTACAGTACCTACATTTCACCCGTTAATATTAAGGTCCCATGTGATTGCGGCCGAGCCTTTTGCCATCAACCGAATAAAACCACATTAGGACTTCAAGATCTTTCTCATACTGAGCAGTGAAAATGAATAATGTCTAGAAAAATATAATAAATCTAGCTTTTGCCCGCGGTTTCGCTCGCGTTAAATTCGGGGTAAAAGAGTTCCCCTTGCGCCTTATTGACTTGTAAGGCAACGCTAAATTTTCCCTTTTCTTCCCTCTTTCTCTCTCACATCCCACTTTTTTCAAAAAAAAAATATGTCCGTCTCCTAGTTCCCAACTATCTCTGCACCAAAATTCATCAAAATCGGTTAACCCATTAAAGCGTGAAGAGGCAACAAACAAACAAACTCACTTTCGCTTTTATAATATTAGTAAGGATAAATGAATTAATACACTCTCAAACTATTTCCAGAGCAATCATTGCACAATGTCACAAAAGCACAAACGCGAAACCAATATTCATTCAAAATTGGAACAACTAACGAGCGTACGCTAACTTTTTTAAACAAAAAACACTACCTAACTATTGTGGTGAGGCCGGAGTTGGACTGACAGATGAAAAGACAATTCTATCAACAACTATTGTCCGTGCCTGTCCAATTCTGACGAAAAAAGGTTTACTTTTTATTTTTAACATTATTGGGTCGAGACAAAAAGGTACGCAGAATTGGTGCTCCTACCTTAAAAAAATTACAACAATTTTATCTATTAATGGTTTTCGTTGATTCTTTAATAGCGTTGTTTACTTTTATTTCATTTATGATTGATATTCATTGAATGAATTTTGGCTAAAAAAACGTGATGATTAAATTATTCTTGTGAAGTAGAATAGTAATTCTAACTAAGCCCCAAATTATTGCAACATAAAGTGGCAAAATGTGGAAACAGTATTATTACATCCCTGCTGTACCATTTATTGAATATAGGCGTGATGTTATGTGAGATATCCTAGTTATGTGATTCAAGCACCTCTGATTTTTCTAAAAGATGGATGGGTTGTGTAAAGAATAATATAAAGAAGAAAGGAGTGAATAATGCCGTGATGTCTGACAGAGGAGAATGGAAGACGAAAACGTGTTGCACCGACCCCAAATATAACGGGACCAGGGCAGGAAAATTATGAACTGAGAATTGTATAATTATCACTTGCTTTGGTAATGAAATGATCGTGAGAAAACCAAACATCACGAGAGATATTTCTCGACTCGATGATATGTAAACCAAAGTCAGAGGTCTATGGAAGGCATAAAAACTTAGATATCAGGTTGGGCACTAACTAACTGATGTTTTTAGTCAAACATTGATAATTTTATTCTAAGACTAGCTGGCAAACATTCGCGTTTATAATATTCGACATAAAGGCCATATCTTTTGACTGCGAAGACTTAGAGTGTTGATTTTTTCACAGCACTAAGGAACCACAGAATTTAGTATATGGTTTTAATTTAAACTTGATACTTTGACGCACTCTAGAGGATCCCACTGTTAAGGGTTTAAGCAGATAGACAGGCAGGCAGGCAGACAGACAGACAGGCGGACAACAGAAAGATTCTATAAGGGTTTCGATTTTTCCTTTTAAGGTACGGTACTCTAAAAAAAAGTCCTAATTTGTAGTTAGATTTCAACGCAAAACCACTCAGACTCAACCTCAACAGAATACATGTTTCTGATTGCTAATATACCTGTCAAAATTCGCAGTTATTGAAATGTTCCAGCCTTCAAATAAAACTTCTCTTTTGCCCAAAAATATTCACACAAAAATATCACTCAACCCACATACAGGCTGTGTCCAAATTAAATTTCGAAACTCCCCAATTCGAAGTCGAAAGAACGGAATTATAGTAATTGAGTAGCAAATTGATTCGACGTTTCTGTAAAATGATGTTTTTTGACCGGTTCGAAAGAGCCGTGTTTTGTCGAATTTCGATGTCGAACTCGCGATTTTTTTTATCGAATCGTTCGATTGCTTTATTCGTTATTCGGGAGCATTGAGCCAAGCTATTAATTTATTGATACAAAGACTCGGGGAGCTCTTTTTATCTTTGCTTAGCAATTGAATTACACTCGACGGGCGTTTTCATTGGAATTTTAAAGATTTTCACGATTTTATTCCGTTTGTGCGAACGGGAAAGATATTAAGCATTAATGGTGATGGTGAAAAGAATTCTAAGCAAGCTTTCGATATCATCTGGCTCATCACCTGCCTTATCTTTTTGGAGTCGGCTTCCAGTCTTACCAGATTCAACTGACTACCATTATTAAAAAAAAACTGGTTCTTCTTACCTGAAAGACAGATGAGTTGCTGGGGAGTTTGTTCCGCCATTTTTTCTTTCCAGCTAAAACACTAGGAAGTGGCAAAGGGCCGGGAGTTTGTACTGTGACGTTCAAAAAGTGCTGATTATTAGCCTAATTTAAATAAATGACTTTTGATTTTGTTTTTTATTTTATTTTATATGGAGCGACTGCCTATTTGCCCTGCTTTACGTCCGTCACATCACACTATTACAAGTCCACTTGAAAACGACCGACGGTCGGGCAGTGCTTGGCAGTTAGCTGAACTGGGCCCATTTGGTGCAGACGTGGAACACACAATAATTATCTCATTTTTGTGATTATATTTAAAATAATGTTATATCTGTTTTCTTTCTTTGTTTAAGGTTGAGTGCACTTTCTTTCTGACCTCCACAACTCATTTAAAAACTGAATAATTTGATACTCCTTTTTAAGACTAATTGTCAGACTACAAAATGACAGCCGGTATTAACAGTTTAACGTGCTTTCCGAGGCACGGAGGAACTTGGTATTAAAATCAACTTTGAACGGAGCGGTACTTTTGTTTCACCACGAGATGATCTTGAAAGCTTCCAATATCAACATGGTATTTTATACAACGATTGGAAAGGATTTTTCGGACGTGAAATCAAAAATTAACTTCCCCCGCTCCAAAGCGGGGGAGTGTCAGACTTATGCTGACTTATTAGTCACTTATTAGTGACTTATTAGACACTCTCCCATGGGTATTCCCCCATTCATGTTTCTTCTGTGGCCGTGAGTTATGAGCCGATGATGCCGTCTTTGAGTTATGTGACTGTTTTTTTTGACGCCCTGTATTTTTTCCCCATATTTTTATTTTATTATTTGTAGTTGTACTTTATAGTCATCAATCGTTTGTAATTACTTACCAAGTAGGTATTTGAGAAAAAACAGTCTTAAAATACTTTCATCTTTACTATAATATTATAAAAGCGAAAGTGAGTTTGCTTGTTACGTTCTCACGCCTAAACTGCTAAACCGATTTTTATGAATTTTGGCACAGAGGTAGTTGGGAACCTCGAGACGGACACATGATATTTAAAAAAAAAGATTTCGATGTGAGGGAGAAAGAGGGAATAAAAGGTAAAACTTAGCATTGCTATTACAATAAATAAGGCGCAAGGGCAAAAACTACAGGTAGCAGGTACCTATAAATAAAAAAGGGGAACTGTGTTACCCCGAAGTTAACGCGATCGAAGCCGCGGGCAAAAGCTAGTTTTTAATAAAATACTAAAAACACTGAATAAATATTGACATCAAGTGAACCACTAAGTATCTAATATCAAAAAAGTTTTAAAACAAATAAATTTTATTTGTAACCATTCATATTTACAATTTCTCGATTTTGCAATTCAAAGTTTCGTCTCATAAAATCAAAGCAAAATGCGTCTTATGCTGGACAGATTAAGAGCTATGATGGTCGTAAATTACTTGTTAATAGGACTAATCCCTTGGATTCCCGCCAGAGGACGCTTTGCCAATATGGCCGATTATTATTCATTGAGTTTGATTGTAACATCATGCAAATTCCAAATACAGGGTGAGTTTCTAGTATTATATTTTAGGTCCCATTACGAATCTAAAATAGAGCAGCTGTGCCGAATTTGAATAAAATATCTTTGGATCTGCGGCGCGGATTGGTTTGTTTCAATTTATAATTTATCAAGAAGAATACTTTAAAGCGCCTTCTACAGATCTTGTTTTACATAATTATATATATTCATGTTCTATGATCATATTTATGTTAGGGTTTTGTTTTTTTTTTATATTTCCAGTGAAATAACAAAAAGAAACAGCCGGTTGTAAGAATTTGGTAAAAAGAAACTATATTTATAGTATTGATCCAATGAACTTATAAGGTACTTTGACTACTTTTGACGGGCCTGTTGGTCTAGTGGTTAGTGGCCCTGACTGCTGAGCCGGAGGTCGTGGGTTCGATTCCCACCCAGGACAAACTTTGTGTGATGAGCACGATTGTTTGTTCTGTGTCTGGGTGTGATTTATCTATAATATGTATGTATTTATAAATTATATAAGTATGTATGTCAGTTGTCTGGTTACCATAACACAAGCTCTGCTTAGCTTGGGATCAGATATCCACGTGTGAATTGTCCCTATATATTTATTTATTTATTATTTATTTACTTTATCTTTAATATCTATTTTAAGTAAGTTTTCTTTTTTTATAATTTTCACTCCATTTATTCAATACTCTGTGGTTTAAACAACATCAATTGACTGTTTCTACACAAATAGCTTTACCAAGAATGACTACCAATGGGGTCAGGTAGCGTTCTACCTAGTTTAAAGCCCATTGCGGCATTCAGCCGGCAAATGAGGGAAAAACCATTAACGACTGAAAAAACATGAAATCATTTCTATATTTGCGTGCAATTAAAAGGTTGCCGATGTGTGTTTTATAGGTACAATAATCGATGTGATTATTAGAACCGCGGCTTCGCCCGATATCAAAAATAAAAGTATACTATTTGTTTTTCCAGACTATAATCTACCCTTGTGCCAAATTTTGTAAAGATCCGTACAGCCGTTTTGACGTGAAAGAGTAACCAAACATCCATCCTCACAAACATTCGCATTTATAATATTAAACCTTACTTCCTTACTAATATTATAAAAGTGAAAGTTAGTTTTGTTTGTTTGTTTGTTACCTCTTCACGCTTTAATGGCTGAGCCGATTTTGATGAATTTTGGTACAGAGATAGTTGGGACCAGGAGACGGACATAGGCATTATTTAAAAAAAAAAGTGGATTGTGAGGGAGAAAGAGGGAAGACAAGGGAAAACTTAGCATTGCTATTACAAATCAATAAGGCGCAAGGGGAACTGTGTTATCCCGAATTTAACGCAAGTACAAAATTAAACCATTGATGTTCGTCAGCCTAAAAAAAAACAAGAAAAAACGAAAAAGAAAACGATAAAAAGGTAGGATACGAAGCTATCCTTTTAAGCGTCTATCATGGTGAAGGCGACCTTATCCTGACCCAAAACTATACCCAACAGCAATATGCTAAACCCATGCAAATTCAAAATGGCTACCCCATGGTCAATATTGGACACGTCATATAAAATTCGTGTCACGTAACCATCCATTGATAGGCTGTAACACTGAAATTGCAAAAGAAAGATGGAAATAAAGAAAAAGTATTTTATTTCACTCGTATAGGTCAAACTAAGTTGGTCCGAACGGGTCATTGGGAACGTTAAGCCGTTAGATCTGGCTGTCATTTGCAGATCTTTGCCAGTCTTTTTTTTATTTATTAAACTTTATGCACATGTAAAACATTGTACAAAGGCGGACTTAATGCCTCTTGACACTGTCTTTACCGTCAGTCAGGGGCCGGAAAGCCCGACATCCAGTCCTTACTAAGAGGGGAGAGTGAGACTTACAAACTGGACTGAGGAGGTGGTTACTATCTGCATCCAGTTGTACTTGGGTCCGACCCCAATAACGCTGGCCAACAAAAAAAAACTCGCCCATCAAATTGTATGGTTTTTTTCCGCTCTGGGTAGAGCAGGGGGAGTATCAGACTTTTACAGACTAAAAACCACCCGTGTTCCTTCTTTGCCCTTATTTTTTTTAGTAAGTAGTATAACATTTTAAAAACAAAAAATTTGGTTCTGTGTTATTCGCCTCAAGTCTTAACAAGGGCGTTTGAAGGAGACAACCTACAACCAGACAACCAACCCATCACCCGCGGGAGACACCCGCGGGACCACCTTTTAATGCGGATGGGAAATCATCAAATAATCAGCTCTGGGCGGAGTAGGGGGTAGTCAGATTTGTACTTACTAAAACCCACCCATGTTCCTTCTATTGCCCTTATGTTCTGGTGCCGCGGTATCTCTTTCGAACAACCCGAAACCCCAGCAGGCGGTAGCCCTGGCAGGCTCCTCTGCTTTGCTGTATGGCTCCAATTTAAGTTTTGATGACAGACTTCCAACATCAAACTAAAACTTCACAACTAACTACAAGAAATATCCCCCATAAACTTCTTCGCCATTTTTCGTAGCTTTCTCCAATAATTTCTCAAAGATCTTAATACCGTGGGATCAAAAGCTCCTTCATAGCAGTTATGATGTAATATTTGTTCATAATTAGAGGACTGGTACGTCGTAAGGGATCAACATTATTTTCGGAAGATAGAATGAGGGGATTAGTGCTTCGTCTATAGAAAATTCGGTGATTAATATTAGAGAAGTGAGTTGGCGAAAATAGACGCAAGGTTGTTTTTGAATCCTTTTATCTTAAGGCTTCAAGGTTTATGATTCGTGACGTTAACAGAGGTATTGTTGGAGATGTAGTTTTGTTCTAGAATTTGTAAACTAACATAACAACTCGCCAGTAATCGCCGAAAGTGAAGGCAGACGTACATTATTGTTATTAGATTAATTGGAGGTTTTTATATTAGATTAAAATGTTTTTGTCAAGTAGATATTAAATCATTAATTGCATATTCTTCTGTGGCTCAGTACACCCATATTCAGACAGTTATATTTAACTTATAGTTTTATTTAACTAGCTTTGGCTCCCGGCTTCGCTCGCGTTAAATTCGGGGTAACACAGTTCCCCTTTCTTGATTTGCAGGTAGGTAGTTTTTGCTAAGTTTTCTCTTTTCTCCCTTATTTTTCTTTTTTTTTTAAGTTAGCCCATGCCCGTCTTCATGGTCAATCAAAAATCATCTATTAAGTACGTTCTCGAGAACGGGCGTAGTCAGTTGTGAGTGGTCATTTCTTAACTGCCATGTTTAATTTTGATTAATAATATTAATGTACATATATTTGCTCTTACGACGCCGCGACGCTCGCACGTTTAACTACACCGTTTTTACATATTTTTATAATCTCAACATGAATGATGTAAAAATGATCTTGTAAAATTATTTTGATTTAAAATAGCGTTCAGAGTTTCTTGCCCATTCTTACATATTAACGCTTTGGAATGGGCAACTACAGTTGTTTCACAAGTTATTTTGCATTATGACTGGGACTGTACTTTAGCTTCATTCTTTTGTTTCTTGACATTCAAAAGTTAAATTCTTTAAAAAAAAACGAATTCAGTTGAAGGACAAGCAGTGCAATGACAATTGATTAGAACCTGTGAGTTAGTAGGACGTCAGATTATTATCACAATAAGTGTCTTTCCAGATTCGAATTCGCAAAGCTTCAGTGCCGCTGTGCTCCTAATGCCCATAAACGTGTGTTCTGTAAACAATTCGATATGCGCGGTACCCGAGGTAGGCAAAATTCCGTGTATGGTTGTAGAAGCCTGCAATTTCCAAAGCTCAACACAGAGAGACCACAAATATGTAAAAGCCTTTCGCCTTTTGCCAGAATTTCACCTGTAACTCTATATTTTGGCTATGCAACTGCGACGGGCCTGTTGGTCTAGTGGTTAGTGGCCCTGACTGCTGAGCCGGAGGTCGTGGGTTCGATTCTCGCCCAGGACAAACTTTGTGTGATAAGCATGATTGTTCGTTCTGTGTCTGGGTGTGACTTATCTATAATATGTATGTATTTATAAATTACTAGCTGACCCGGCAGACTTCGTACTGCCAAAATCGATAAATAAAAGACCTAAACTTTTGTATAAAATAATTTTAAAACAAACAAAACGAATCCGTATTTATTAAAAAAGCATTTTTTGAATGAAGCATTAAGTTTTATTATTTTCAACACATCATGTTGCTTACTTTAAAACAGAGTTTTTTTCTGAAATACTGGCTATTTATAAGGTTTTGATATTGAAATATAGTTTATGAAAAAGCTTGAAATCAATTTAAAGCTTTCTCATAAACTATATTTTTTGTTTTGTTTTGTGGCAATTTTACTTTGCCTCCAGCACCACATAATCCAATAGTTTCACCAGTGTATTTTAACGCTTTACAATATTTACAAATTATTTTCATTTCCCCAATTGTTACCGATTTGTCGGCACTATAATCAATTGCTGGATCATAGTGGAATGCAGCTCGTTCAAGAGTCACAGGCGCAGTGCGTCTGCGGATTCGCTCAATTTCATTATGTCGTGCTTGCTGTAATTGTTGTGTTTGATGTGCACGAACTCGTTGCATTCTAAGCCGATCTACTTCATTGTCACTCACTAAATAACGCAATGACATAGCAATAAACTATTTTCTTGATCTGTCTCTCTCTGGTCATCAGTGCGGTTAGCACGTGAGGTAGCTCTTCGCACATTTGATTGACTGCGACGACCTAAGTCAGGTCGTCTTCTCCTCGGCATCGTAAATTGTAATTAATCAATTTAAGTAAATTTCTCGCTCACTTAGCAGTAAAGTGTCAGTAAAAAAGAGCACTATACTTGGAATGTCACTATCACAAAGGATCACCAAACTAAAGAAAGTTCTCGCGCACGTGGCAGTAACTTTTTTCCGTGTTCTGAAGTGCGACAGGATGGATTGAAATCGAATGTCAAATAAGTGTCAATATCACAAAATGAACAAAAAATCACTATCACAAATGATTACCAAAGTAAAGAATGTTCTCGCGCTGGTAGCGGTAACTTTTTTCGTGTTTTGAAGTGCGACAGGATGGATTGAAATCGAATGTCAAATAAGTGTCAATATCACAAAATGAACAAAAAATCACTATCACAAATGATCACCAAAGTAAAGAATGTTCTCGCGCTGGTAGCGGTAACTTTTTTTCGTGTTCTGAAGTGCGACAGGATGGATTGAAATCGAATGTCAAATAAGTGTCAATATCACAAAATGAACAAAAAATCACTATCACAAATGATCACCAAAGTAAAGAATGTTCTTGTTAGTCTATGGTAACAAAAAGTAAAATTGTTTATGCTTAGACACAGTGGCGCCTCATTATATATGTAATTTTGATACGTTGAAATAAACGTCAGTCGAGTCCGAAACTACGAAAAGACATGTGTTTTATTAGGTTATGGGCGAATATCCAAGTTTTCAGTTATAATACAGTTTAAACTCAGTATATATAACAGTTGAAAGTGATTGACTTTTCGTAGAATAATGGCAGTGAACTATATTCAAAGTATTCCCAAGCTCAAAGGGCGTGAAAACTATGATGAGTGGAGTTACGCGGTTGAAAACTTATTAGTGCTTGATAATCTCGTGAACTACATCAGATCGGAGCCCGAAGCTGGTTTTGAGCCAAAACCATCTGAAGATGCAAAAGCCAAAGCGAAGCTAGTATTGACCATTGACCCTGGATTGTACGTGCACATAAGGGAAACAAAATCATCTTTGGAATTGTGGGTTAAGTTACGAACAATGTTCGATGACTCAGGATTCGCAAGGAAAATAACCCTCCTACGACATTTAATCTCGTTAAGACAAGAAAATTGCGATACCATGACTGCATACGTCACGCAAGTTGTCGAAACAGCTCAGAGATTAAAAGGCACAGGTTTTACAATCACCGAAGAATGGGTAGGCTCATTGTTGCTAGCTGGACTGCCGGAGAAGTTTTCTCCCATGATTATGGCTATCGAGCATTCTGGGATGAAGATCACAACGGATTCGATAAAATCAAAGTTAATAGACATGGAAGTTTCTAGAAGCGAAACGGATTCCAGTGGCGCTGCATTCGCTGCAAACAAAGCGCAAAAATTTCGAAAAGGCGCGAAGTCATCAGTTAAGTCAAAAAACTACGGTGACATTGACAGGTGACAAGACAGTGACATGTTACAAATGCAAAGAAGCGGGTCATTACAGAAACCAATGTCCATTATTAACGCAAAAAACTAAGCAATCGAATGCATTTAGTGTGGTTTTCTTAAACGGAGAATATAGTAAAAGTGAATGGTACGTAGATAGTGGAGCAAGTGCACACATGACGGCAAACAAGGAATGGATAAAACACTCAAACACTCCATGTTTATCCGAGATTACCGTCGCGAACAATGTGAAGGTGCCAGTTTTGTGTTCCGGAGACGTACAAATATCGACTGATCGTAATTACGACATTGTGGTAAAGCGAGTGCTTTGCGTACCAAGTTTAACAACGAACCTGTTGTCGGTGAGCGAGTTGATAAAAAATGGAAACAAGGTTGTTTTTGAAGAAAAACAATGTTACATACGCAACGCAAAGAACGAACTAGTGGCCACAGCAATGTCAACAAATGGAGTATACAAGCTCAATATTAAAGTAGCAGATTGTATGCTGGCAGCACCTCCAGCAGCAAGTGCAGAACTTTGGCACAGGAGGTTAGCACATTTAAATAGTAGCGATTTAAACAAGATGAAGAACGGCGTTGTAAATGGAATGTTTTTTCCAGAGTCCAGTAACATAACAAAGGCTAAATGTGTAACCTGCTGCGAAGGAAAACAGATGAGGTTACCCTTTTCACATGTAGGACAAAGAAGTACAGAAACACTACAGCTAATACATGCAGATGTATGTGGTCCAATGGAAACAACATCTATTGCTGGTTCTAGATATTTTGTCTTATTTATCGACGACTACAGTCGTATGACATTTATATATTTTCTTAAAAATAAAAGTGAAGTATTCAGTACATTCAAAACTTTTCAAGCGATGGCTGAAAATCAGCAGAATAAAAAGATTAAGATACTTCGCACAGATAATGGTGGTGAGTTTTGCAACAGCATAATGGAAAATTATTTACTTAAGGAAGGAATTATCCATCAGACCACAACTGCATACACACCCGAACAAAATGGTGTTTGTGAACGGGCTAACAAAACAGTTGTAGAAAAGGCACGATGCTTGTTATTTGATGCAAAACTGGAAAAGAAGTTTTGGGCCGAAGCAGCGAATACAGCAGTGTACTTGAAAAACCGGTCATTAACTTCAAGTTTAGGACATAAAACACCCTATGAAGCATGGCATATTAAGAAACCAGACTTAAGCCATATACGTGTCTTTGGTAGCCAAGTGATGGTTCACATACCAAAAGAAAAGAGACTAAAATGGGATAAAAAGGCACAAATGCACATTCTAGTTGGATTTTCAGAAACTGTAAAAGGATACCGTGTATATGATCTCAAGAAGAATACAGTAACTGTGAAGAGAGATGTCATAGTGTTGGAAGAAAAACCAATAACAACAGAAAGCAACACAGAACAAACAGCAAGTTGGATACAAGATGATGTAGAAGTTGAAACACCTGAACTGCCTGTAACAAATACAGATGGCAGAGATTCAGTAGGGGAGTTATCAGTAAGTGAATCTCTCCCTGATTCAGATTCAGATACATCTATGTATACTGATCCACATAGTACAATCAATGATGACACTCTAACAACTTCAAATACAGACTCAGATATATCTAGCTGTGAGATACAACCAGTTCCATTACTTCCAGAACAGAGCAAGAGATTGAGGAAACCACCTGAGCGTTTTGGATATGGCAATATTTGTGTTCCCAGTTCTAATCCAGAAATTGAAGACATAGATTTCTCTGAAGCACTGAATGGTCCTGAGGCAGATCAGTGGAGATATGCTATGCAAGAAGAGCTTCAATCGTTTGAGGAGAACGATGCATGGGAAATTGTGGACATACCAAGTGCAGGTTCAATAGTGCAGTGTAGATGGGTACTAAATAAAAAACTAGATGTGAATGACAAAGTGCGGTATCGAGCTAGGCTCGTAGCTAAAGGTTTTACT
The DNA here is from genome assembly GCA_958449745.1 of Ochropleura leucogaster. Lineage (NCBI taxonomy): Eukaryota > Metazoa > Arthropoda > Insecta > Lepidoptera > Noctuidae > Ochropleura > Ochropleura leucogaster. The sequence continues at coordinate 4,404,776 of OY288226.1, forward strand.
CAAAAACGTGGTATAGATTACTTGGACACTTTTTCTCCTGTTGTGAAACATTCAACGTTAAGATTGTTGTTTGCTCTAAGTGTACAGTGGGAAATGGACATTACCCACCTAGATGTTACAACAGCCTTTTTGAATGGACATTTAAAAGAAAATATTTACATGAGATTCCCAGAAGGTTTTGCAAATAAAAGCAATGGAAAGATTTTAAAACTTAAAAGAGCCATTTATGGATTAAAACAATCCTCCTTAGTTTGGTATGAAAAGGTTAAAGACTGTTTACTTAAATATGGTTTTAAGATAAGTAAATATGAACCATGTTTGTTTGCAAAGTTTTCTGAAAATGTTAAGATTATTGTAAGTGTGTATGTCGATGATTTTCTGATTTTTTCAAATTGTGCTGTAGAAACTGAAAATTTGAAAAGTGTTTTGAGTTCTGAATTTAAACTAAAAGACTTAGGTCCAGTTAGACGTTACTTAGGTATGCGAATTAATGTGAACAAAGAATGTAAGACTATAACAGTAGATCAAGAGGAATACATAGAACAATTGTTATCTAAGTTTGATATGTCAAATTGTAGAACTATAGATACTCCTATAGAAAGTAAATGCAATATTGAAAGGGCTAAAAATTGTGCTGTTAACATTCCTTACCAAAAACTGATAGGTAGCCTTATGTATTTAGCTGTTTTAACAAGGCCTGACTTGTCATATTGTCTTAGCTACCTTAGTCAGTTCAATAACTGTTATGATGAATGTCATTTTAATTATGCTAAACGTGTACTTAAATATTTGAAAAAGACAAAGAATTATTGTCTAACTTATAGGAAAGGTGAAGCACTAACTGGTTATGTTGATGCAGATTGGGCCAGTGATAGTCTTGATAGGAAATCATATACTGGTTTCTGTTTTGTTATGAATGGTTCTGTTATTTCATGGCAAAGCAGAAAACAGAAAACTGTCTCTTTATCCAGCACTGAAGCAGAGTATGTTGCTCTATCAGAGGCATCTAGAGAAGCTACTTACCTGAGAAATTTATTTCATGAGATCACTGGTAAACAACATACAATTAAGTTGATGTGTGATAATCAAAGTGCATTAAAATTAGCCACAAGTCATCAGGCACACTCAAGGTCGAAACATATAGATGTTCGTTTTCATTATGTAAGAGAAGCAGTTAAAAATAATTTAATTAATATAGAATATGTTTCAACTCTGGAAATGCCCGCTGACTTGCTGACTAAAGGTCTTTCTTCAAGTAAGCATTATAAATTTATGCACTTGTTGGGAATGGAGGCTAAACAAAAGAATATTGTTTAATAGTTATTAAGGTTTATTTTTGTTAAGTAGGGGTGTTAGTCTATGGTAACAAAAAGTAAAATTGTTTATGCTTAGACACAGTGGCGCCTCATTATATATGTAATTTTGATACGTTGAAATAAACGTCAGTCGAGTCCGAAACTACGAAAAGACATGTGTTTTATTAGTTCTCGCGCTGGTAGCGGTAACTTTTTTTCGTGTTGTGAAGTGCGACAGGATGGATTGAAATCGAATGTCAAATAAGTGTCAATATCACAAAATGAACAAAAAATCACTATCACAAAGGATCACCAAAGTAAAGAATGTTCTCGCGCAGGTAGCGGTAACTTTTTTTCGTGTTCTGAAGTGCGACAGGATGGATTGAAATCGAATGTCAAATAAGTGTCAATATCACAAAAAATCACTATCACAAATGATCACCAAAGTAAAGAATGTTCTCGCGCAGGTAGCGGTAACTTTTTTCCGTGTTCTGAAGTGCGACAGGATGGATTGAAATCTAATGTCAAATATTATGGTTGCGTTCAGAAATGTAATTTATGACAAAACTTAAGATTTTACAATCTTAAAAAAATTATCTGATAGATTAACAACTGAAGTCAGCTAAAATTAAGTTTCGCGAAGCCGACTAAATTGTAAATCAGTTCTACTAATGATCTATTTTTGTGACTATGCAATTTTGTGGCGTTCACGATTCACTTTTGTTTAGTTTCGGAACGCGACATTAGGTTTGTATGGGAAATAGAAAAGGGCTGTTTTTAGGGTTTTCCCGGCAATTATTCCAATTTTTCTCACCTTTTAAACCTTCCCTGGACTTCCAGGAGTATTTCAAGACTAAAATTAGCCAAATCGGTTCAGCCGTTCTCGAGTTTTAGCGAGACTAACGAACAGCAATCCATTTTTATATATATAGATATACGTATGTTTATCAGTTGTCTGGTTACCATAACGCAAGCTCTGCTTAGCTTGGGATCAGATAGCCGTGTGTGAGTTGTCCCAAGATATTTATTTATTTATAACTGCAAAGATGTCTAAGTTATTCCAGTTGTTTGACGACACGGTTGGCACAGTGGCTGAGCGATCGTCTGTTGCGCTGCGTGTTGAGGGTTTGATTCTGGCACGGAACAAATATATGTATGGCCTACTGATAGTTGTTCAGGGTCTGGCTGTTTTTTGTAAACGCACCCACGATACAGGAGAAATTCGTACTGTGGGGCAACGTTTTGTTGTAGTTTGGCTTGCCACAAAGTCAATTTTAAGTTATTTCATGTTCATATGTTATAGATCAGACATGATATTTGGAATGCGGTCTTTCTGATTTTGGTAATCTCCTAATTGGTGGGTGTCAGTATGGTTTTACGATAGCCTGTCACAGATGAATCCATAGTCGGGCGTTCGCGCGTTGTTTTTTTTTATTTTAAAATTTCTTTGTTATGTGCCAATGAGTATTTACATGATTTTATTTTTATGTGTACTTACTATTTGCCAGAACCGTTATCATATTTGGTTATCCCACGGAAACACCACATAAAAAAGTGCGCCGAAAATGGCACGACCACTTTTAAATATTCCATTTAAAATTGACCCAGAATTTATAGACACGGTATTACTCAAAATCTTATTACGTAGCAAACGAAATTATAATGAAAACAAATATATTTACGTTCACGTCTCCCATTTCGTAAAGCCCGGACATTCTCGTCCGCGCCGTGCGGTCACAGTAATTTAATCATTCAATTTCGGCGAAGTTCGTAGAAGCGGAAATTGCCGAGAGCTCCCGAACAGTGTAGTGTGACGTGGCGCTTCGCTAGTGGAGAAATTCAAAATGAGAACGCTACATATTTTATGACGGTTTTAGTAGGTAGAATAATATTTTGATAATAGAAGATTTAGCTTTGTGTTATTCGCCTTTAGTCTTATCAAGGGTGGTCCATGGGCCGGAGCGAGAGGAAATGAGAAGCAGTCACTACCACCTTCTGCGAAGAAGTCATGCTAGCGAAGGAGGTGGCCGGGCGTTTGAGGGAAAGAACCTCAAACTAACCCAGCCGCTGTGGGAGACGGTGAGCAATGGGTAGCTCACCGTCCGTCCGTCTATTACAGGCCGTGTCGACGGCGGTTCTCATATCACCTTTCGCAGGTCTGCTGGCAGAAATTTCTTAAGAAATAAGCAGTACCTATGTACTCAAATTTAATATGCTTTTTTTCCTGTCTGGTCTACTGTGTGTACATAAATTGTTCAATAAATAAATAAATAGGATACTTTTTAGACGTTGGTTATTATCAAAAAGAAATCGTATGCCATTCAGTCGAAAAATGGGTAAAAGGCTAAAAATTCTTTATGTTCGAGATCAAATGTTTCAATAGGATTCATATATTATTATGTCCATTCCAGAGAAGGGTGCCTTTATAAACAAAATCTAGATCAAAGCTCCGAGGTTTCTAAGAGTGCTTATAATCTGTAGCGAAATTGGTAGCCATGTTATACAGTACGTTGAAAAACCCCTTACAGAAAAAAGAAAAGAAAGAAAGAAAAAAAAGGAAAAGAAAAAGCAAAAGAAAGGGGCATAATTATTATGCCTACATTTTAGTAAACCAAAGATACACAAAAAATCCTTAATATTTTAAAAGCTAAAGTGAGTTTGTTTGTTTGTTACGTTGTATGTTCACGCCGTAAAAATTGGTTGGTGATTTTGATGAAATTTGGTAGACAGTTGGGACCCTGGAGACGGACATAGTCTAAAAAAGTGAAAAAGGGGGGGAACATTTTTTTCGATCATCAAGCCGGTTAAAGTTAGCGTTAGCCCAAAGTAACTATGCCACGCGGACGAAGTCGCGGGCAGAAGCTAGTAAGGAATATAAAAAGTTTTTACTAAAATTCTGACCCAAATTATTACCATTCTCTTAATTCCAACGAACTTTTAAAATGCGACAACACTATATTCGGCATTTGAATGTTCGATCGTTAATTGTTTGTTTTAAACGTCACTAGGTAGGTTCTAAGAAACAACCGGAATGTCACCTCCCGCCCCTCTGTGTTGCCATGTTCTTCCTTTTATTTAATTTTTGTAAGGGTATTTTTTTCTAATTGTTATCCAAAAAATCCTACTAATATTACAAATGCGTATGTTTGTGAGGATGTATGGATGTTTGTCTTTCACGTCAAAATCGCTGAACGGATCTTGATGAAATTTAGCACAGAGGTAGATAAGTCTGGAATAACACTTAGGATATTTTTTTTCTATATCACGCAGGCGAAGCCGCGGGCGCCAGCTACTATTACATTAATAAAATCTACACTCGATACTTAATAACACCCTCACAGTTTAGCCAGTCTTTTTGTTTTTAATATACTGTATGTATAGTATATAACTTAAATTTTTTTAAAACGTGCTGTATTTGGCTGGGGTAATGAAGGTAACATGCAGGCTGGTTGACATCAACGTACAAACGTGTTCAGTACCCCATACATAATTTGATCGATAAATTGAACAGCTATTAGTTGCATTTTGAAGTAATTTGTTGGTTTATTAAAAGCACTGTATCGCACCCAGAATGTTTTAGTTGCATGGAATCGGTCTTCTATTCACATGAGTTTTGAGTCTAGTCTGTGCTGTGAATGCGACAGGTAGTTACATCATCATTTTTCTGCCCTTGTCCCATTTTATTTGGGGTCGGCGCAAGTCGTTTTCTCCTTCCATTCTCGCCTATCAGACGTCACGACATCATTTACTCCTTTCTCCTTCATATTCTATATACAATCCATCCATCGTTTCTTTGGCCTTCGTCTCCCTCTAAATTAGTCAACTTTAAATTTTACCACGCTTCATCCCTCCTCATTACATATCCATACCAACACAAACGACTCCTCAATATTTCTGTAACAGGCGCAACTTTCAAACTTCCTCTAATATTGAGTTTGGCTTTTGCCAGCGGCTTCGCTCGCGTTAAATTTGGGGAAACACAGTTCCCCTTTCCTGATTTGCAGGTACCTGCTACCTGTAGTTTATTCCCTTGCACCTTATTTATTGTAAGACCAATGCTAAGTTTTCCCTTTTCTTCCCTCTTTCTCCCTTATTTCTCTAGCCATTGTCCGTTTCCAGGGTCTCAACTAACTATTTACCAAAATTCATCAAAATCGGTTTAGCTATTTGGGCGAGAAGACGTAACAAACAAACTCACTTTCGCTTTTATAATATTAGTAAGGATATTAGATGAAGTTTGAAAGTTGCGCTTCGGGCAGAATCAAAAAACTAGCAATGCTCCATTATAAAATCAAGTGTTCTCAACAGCATTTGAAAAACGTTTCCAATGCATTAATCCACTTCCAAGCTACCAAAAGTCTATCCATTATCAAAATGGCCAATTCAAAAATTTATAGGTACAGTTGAAAGCCAAAAAAATCGCAACGGTAAATCTCTTGAAGTCGTTAAACTTTTTTATCCACTTTGAACTTTGTTTTTCATTTGAAACTTTTAGCATATTTCTGCGAACAACTGAATTTGTTTGGATAAGTACAAATCATGTATTGAAAGTTTAAGAAGAAGTTTTTCAATACATTTTAATGGTTACCAGGAATGGATGATAAAATGGATTCGTCGAAATAATTATTGTCAATTTAACTTTTATTGATGTCAAAGTGGTTCTTAAGCTTTTTGTTTTTATTAAGGCACAAAAAAGCCTGTGGATGGTGAGCAATGGGTAGCTCACCGTCCGTCCGTCTATTGACGACAAGCAGTGTCGACGGCGCGATAGTGTTCCATGCTCGCCTCAAAGAGATGTCAGCAAAGTAAAGGGGCCTGCCAGACCCACTACCTGCCGGGGATACGGGTTGTTCGAAAGAGATACCGCGGCCCCGGAACGTAAAAGGCAATAGAAGGAACATGGGTGGGTTTTAGTCAGTACAAGTCTGAAACTCCCCCTCTCTCGGCCCAGAGCAGGGGAAGTTATTTCATTATTAGTAATTTCCCATACGCAAAAACAAAAGCTTTTTGGTTTTTTTATAGGCAAAACAAAAACAGCTGATGCCTTCAACAATTTCCTGTCAGTTACAATTCGTTGTTAGCCCTCATTCGGGTGGTCGAAATTCGGGCACCCAAAGCATTTAATACACTGGTCAACTGGAATACGAGCTAAAGTTTTTTTTTTCGGATGGATAAACCTACTAATATTATAAATGCAAATGTTTGTGAGGATGGATGTGTGGATGTATGGATGTATGTTTGTTAGTCTTCCAAGTCAAAAAGGCTGAACGGATCTTGATGAAATTTAACACAGAGGTAGATTATAGTCTCAAATAACACAAAGGATACTTTTTTTTCGATATCACGCTGGCATAGCCGCGGGCGCTAGCTAGTAATACTTGTAAACGAACTTTTAATTATTTGCTAAATAATGATGGTAGGTAGATTTCTCACTTTAGTGTTAATGAAATAATTTCCCAAAGATTAATGGTGATCCATTTCAAATAAAACTGGAATATTCCTCATTTTAATTACATTCTGTTAGTATCAACACCAAATTGGGTTTCACCATAATTATGTCAAATTCATCTGGACACGTTATCAGAGATACTATGCGGGTCATGACATTTCTACGAAAACGAACCTTATGTTTTAACAGTATTGGTTGACTTTCGTTTAATTACGGATGGTAATTACAGCTTTGCCGTTTTTAACCTTATGCAGTGTTGGATAAGAATGAGTTTTGTGTGTATGTTACCATTAATTATTTATTTTATGGCATAATGAGGGTCCATAAATAATTAGTGAGATAGGTTTAGTGAATTTAATTGAACATGTGTCGCTTTCCGTTTTTATTTGTCGTAAATCTTTATTATATTAATATTTTTGGGTCATAAAATATATCATTGCTTTCAATCTTTTTCGGTTATTAAGACATTTCTCAAACCTACCGAATAGGATTCGGTAATCGTAAGGTCTAATATTATAAAAACGAAAGTGAGTTTGTTTGTTTGTAACGTCATCACGCCTAAATGGCCAAACCGATTTTGATCTTTTTTGGTACCGAGATAGTTAGGACCCCGGAGACAGACATAGACTAAAAATGAGAAAAGGGGGAGAAAGAGGGAAGTTTGCTCCCCTTTTTTCCCTCTAAAATAAAAACTTTCTCTACAGAAAGATTTTTTTTTTCGATCATCACGCGGGTTAAAGTAAACGTTAGCCCAAAGTAATTATGCCACTTGTACGAAGTCGCGGGCGAAAGCTAGTTTACATAATATATAATTTCATCAAAACCGGTCAAGCCGTTTTGGAGGCGTATTGGCAACTAAAACTAGAATCCCTATCCTTACTATAATATTATAAAAGCGAAAGTGAGTTTGTTTGTTACCTCTTCACGCTTTAATGGCTAAACCGATTTTGATGAATTTTGGTACAGAGATAGTTGGGAACCAGGAGACGGACATAGGCTAAAAAAAGTGAGAAAAAGGGGAGAAAAAGGGAAGAAAAGGGAAAACTTAGCTTTGCTATTATAATCAATAAGGCGCATGGGCAAATCAGGAAAGGAGAATTTAACGCAAGCGAAGCCGGGCAAAAGCTAGTTTTATATACAAGAAAGACAGAAAGATTTAGACTAACTTTTTTACAAAACTGACGTATGCTGATATGGAGGCTACCAGTGGCGTGTCAGTCAATATTTGCAATCGATTATAATCTACAATAGGACGGGGTTTTAATCTAACATTGTTGGACGAACTCCGGGGTATTAACAATGTCTCGGCTGTTTTGAGGGTTGGGATTTAACCTTAAGGTACTTTGAGATGAGGTCTGTGAATAGATTCGATTGGTTGGTAAACAGTAGTCTAGGGTGAAGAGAAAGAAACATTTTCTCGGGTATTTTTTAATAACTAAATAAAAAAAAAATGCATTTTTTTTCGGATTGGAAATCATCCTCTAATTCCTCGCTCTGGGCGGAGCGAAATGGATTGTCAGATTTTTATTGACTAAAACTATCCATGAACATGTGAGTGAGACTTTAACTGACTAAAATCATCCATGACCATGTGAGTGTTTCAGTCAGTAAACGTCTTACGTCGTCCCGCTCCGGGCGGGAGAGCTGGGGAAGTTATTCGATGATTTCAAATCCTTAGGCACGTCGCCCACACGACCAAGAGGCGCAGTCGCTCGACTCTTGGTCGTGTGAAAGAAAATCTCGTTGCGGCGTGACTCTGATGTGAGATTTTCTTTACAAATGTCGTGTGGGCGACGCGCCTAACGCGCCCGCGCCGCGACTGCGCCTCGACTCTTGGTCGTGTGGGCAACGCGCCTTACAAAAAATGGGTGTAAGTTATCTAAATACCAAATTTTATCTTTTTATTTGTCTACCAAATAATATTATAAAACACATATTAAATAAATTTGTTAGTGGTATTTAATAAGTAGTATTATCAGTAGGTACACCATCAACTAGCATATTCCAAACTAGCTGCGCCCCGCGGTTTCACTTGTGTGGTGATGGAATATACAATATATCTTTATGATTGTAGCCTATGTGTTATTCTGATGTATAAGCTATATTTTGTAAAGATTCATTAGAATCCATTCCGTAGTTTTTGTGTGAAAGAGTAACAAACATCCATACAAACTCTCGCGTTTATAATATTACTAGCTTTTACCCGCGGATTCGCTTGCGTTTTATTCGGGGTAACACAATTCCCCTTTCCTGATTTGCAGGTACCTGCTACCTGTTGCTTTTGCCCTAGCGCCTTATTTATTGTAATAGCAACGCCAAGTTTTCCCATTTCTTCCCTCTTTCTCCCTCATTTTTCACTTTTTTTTAAACAAAAGTTAGTTATTTTATAGATTCAGGATATCGCCAAGCGGTTGGTCACCTTTTTACGTGACCAGAAGGCAGGCACAGCAAGAGTGCTGACAGTTTTGTTCGTTTCCAGGGTCCCAACTCTCTGTAACAAAATTCATCAAAATCGGTTTAGCCATATAGGCGTGAAAACGTAACAATCAAACTCACTTTCGCTTTTATAATATTAGTAAGGATAGTTAGGATATAGTAGGATGACCGCTCTATAAGGCTTTTAAATCTCTGAGAGAAACTATGTAAATAGGCATTGAAAAATCAATTCCTGCAAAAAGGCGCTAATAGGATTAGGTACCGGTGACCTACTTTCTAAAACCCCTGAACCATGACGTTTACCTTACCCACGGAACCCCCGTATGTCCGTAATGGAATAAATAAACATTTCCCCTATTTAATCTTGTAGGATTAACGAAATGGTTTTAAGAAAGGACAAGTTCTACGGGCCTGTTGGTCCAGTGGTTAGTGGCCCTGACTGCTGAGCCGGAGGTCGTAGGTTCGATTCCCGCCCAGGACAAACTTTGTGTGATGAGCATGATTGTTTGTTCTGTGTCTGGGTGTGATTTATCTATAACATGTATGTATTTATAAATTATATAAGTCATCAGTTGTCTGGTTACCATAACACAAGCTCTGCTTAGCTTGGGATCAGATAGCCGTGTGTGACTTGTCCCAAGATTTTTATTAAGTCTGCCACTAAAACTAATTAGAGGTAAAAAGAATGTGCGAGAATCGTAACAGAGGTTGTTAGAAAAAATATTGCGGCGCCGGAATACGAAAAGCAAAAGAAAGAACATGGATGGCTTTTGGTCAGTACAAGTCTGACACTCCCCCCACTTCTCCCAATACGGGAGAAGTTTTTTGAGGATTTACCATCCGAATAAAAAAGACCTGACGGTTCGTGTTTTTAAGAGGTCTTTTCTCTGGAGCCTGGCTTATAACTTGGACCCTGTTCCTGTAGGCAACAGCTTAAGGGTCTCAGCACACATATGGGATCGGAAAGGGATCGTAACCGTAACGCCTTTCGCCTCGCTGTCAACCAGGCGTCAACCTACCGTATGCACGTAACGAAAGCGTATCAGCAGCGCCTGTACGTCAACTCGGCTACGGCTAGGCGACACCGCGCTTACGCCTCGCCGCCCCCTGGCTGACCTGGTTGGCACCAGATCAGTTTGAATTATGAAAGGGTGGACGAAGAGATGTGAGCTCGGGTACGGAGAGACGTAAGCGCGGGGACGGAGAAACGTAAGCGCGGGGACGATGAGCCGTAAGCGCGGGAATTCAAGTTCGGAGCCTGTTCCGAGGCGAGGCGATTACGTTATTATTCCGATTAGTGTGCGTTGCAGTAGGGAGTTTAATACAAACCATTCTGAACGGCTCGAGGCGATACGGTGACGATCCCTTTCCGATCCCATATGTGTGCTGAGACCTTTATGTACACACGACGGCAGGTCAACCTATTCTAAACTATTATAACCTGATCTCTCTACTACGAATCGCACACAGTAATAGAGATCAGGTTAAAATGGTTTTGTGTCCAGTATTTTAGGTCGTGTGTACCTAAAATACTGGTATTCAGCTGAATCCGGTAAGACTGGAAGCCGACCCCAAGTTAGCCAGTTTTGTGAGTTGTTTAAAAGAGATATCGTAGGCCCGGAACATAATGGACAATAGAAGGAAAATGGGTGGATTTTAGTCCAGTACAAATAGGACACTCCGGGATCCTGCTTCTTCCAAAACGGGAGAAGTTATTCGATGATTTCTATTCCGAAAATCAAAACCGTAGGGAAAGGCTCGGCTTATAATCCTAACTTCCTTACTTAATATTATAAAAGCGAAAGTGAGTTTGTTTGTTTATTTGTTTGTTTGTTACCTCTTCACGCTTTAATGGCTAATCCGTATGTGATGAATTTTGGTACATAGATAGTTGGGAACCAGGAGACGGACATATGCTAAAAAAGTGGGATGTGAGGGAGAAAGCGGGAAGAAAAGGGAAAACTTAGCGTTGCTATTACAAATCAATAAGGCGCAATGAAAACTATGTTACCCCAAATTTAACGCGGGCGAAAGCTAGTGATGTTATATCTTTCAGTGTCAGCGTTATTACAAGACTAAGTTTTCGAAGTTTATTGCAACTAAGTTGAAATGAGTTTATAGCAATTCTTGTGGTTTTAGTTCTTAGTTAAAGATTAAATAAAATCTTGCGAATGGTCTCAGTATTAATAATTATCTAAAAATGTTCATCTGCCTAGCCTTTTCCCAATTATGTTGGGGTCGGCTTCCAGTCTAACCGGATGCAGCTGAATATCAGTATTTTACATGGAGCGACTGCCGATCTGACCTCCACAACCCAGTTATTACTGGGTAATACGATACCCCTTGGTAAGACTGGTCGTCAGACTTTCGGGACACTGACTACCTGTAACGACTGTCAAAGATCTACGAATGACAGCCGGGACCAACGGCTTAACGTGCTTTCCGAGGCACGGAGGAAACTCGGTATGTAACGGGTGGTCACCCATCCACAGACCATCCTAGGTAAGCGCGGCTTAACCTAAAGATCGACCCGAGCGGCTGCTATTATTTAGCCACGAGCTCCTCTTTTATTACTATAATTATCTAAAAATGTTATCGCTGAAAATCCCAGCTCTGATTCTAAGACACTTAATGAAAATCTTACCACAAAAGAAAAACGAAAAAAAAATACAAAAGAAAAATAATATTATAGATAAAAGAGAAGAAGAAATACAATTTCTCTTTTTTCAGTAGATAATAAGCTTTACATTTATGTTTTAAATAAGTTGTGAAGTATCTTAAAATCTTCATAAGCTTTCTGTTTTTTTTTAATCTATGATTTACCTACGCATTTTTATCATTTCAAAATGCCAAGCTTTTTCGTGAGATATTCCGTATTTTTTTTTTATTATTAAGAGAAATGCAATGCCAAGCCTTAAATAACGATTGCTAAAAGAAACTTGAGCATACTGATAACTTAAACTTTTTTTTTGTCTCTATCACACTTTTTTTTTCGGGTGGGAAATCATTCTATGACTTCATGGCATGTCAGACTTGTACTGACTAAAACCCACCCATGTTTCTTCTATTGCCCTTTACGTTCCGAGGCCGCGGTATCTCTTTCGAACAACCCGCAACCCCGGCAGGGTCTCTATCACACTGCTGTTTTGTATTGTATTAAATCCAAAGGGTGGTTGGTAGACAAGGCCATGTAGTTAACTCCACCTTCACCACGACTATACATTGTAAAACCAATTGATTTTAAAAGAGTAACCATGAAATTTCTTGCCGGTGCTTCTCCATACGAAACGACCAACCCGAACCGTGCACCTTTTCTCGACTTTTTACAAGTGCCCATGTAGGCCTATGTGAAATAAAAATATATTTTTTTTTACAGTCAGCATAAAAATCAGTTTTACAAAAAAATATTGAATTATATAAAATTCGTAATTTACGTATGTTTTTTCAAAGAAAACCTATTCATTAAATTTAAGTTGGAAACGTCTAACGATTTCTCAGAAATAAATAACTATATCTGAAGAGCTGTAGCACTGTAGCACAATCTTTAGCATATTTTTTGTTTTATGACATTCAAAAGTGCCTGTATTGGTCCGATTGAAATAAATGCTTTAATTTTGAGTTTTTGGGAGATTTGTTACTTATCTGATTTGCTGACTGTACATAAAGCTTATACAAAAAAAAAACACTTCAAAAACTTAATACTATCTTACCTGCTTCCTCAATGAGATTCTCCTGCTGACTCTCGACACAGTACTGGAGAAGAATAGTGAAGAGCACCCCAGAGATCACGTGCGATCTCGAGAACGACATCGTGGACAACACTAGCTGTTTCTATCGATATGAAGCACTTTTGGATGGCACATCACTAGCACTTGTCAACACTGGTGACTTTGTCACTTTTGAGGATCCATTGGGGTTCTGTAACAATAGAAAAAAGATAGTGTTAATATTTCATATGACAGTCCAATTCGGTAGAATATTTATACTATTACTAGCTGTGCCCCGATGCGTTGCATTGCAATTCAAATCAAATCATTTATTTCAATTAGATCATTACAGGCACTTTTGAATGTCAAGAAACAAAATGAATCTACAGTCCCGGTCACTATGCATTTGATAGTTGTAGACGGACATACGGTACCTGTAGTTTTTGCCCTTGCGCCTTATATATTGTTATAGCAAAGCAAAATTTTCCCTTTTCTTCCCTCTTTCTCCCTCATTTCTCACTTTAAAAAAAAATAGCCTATGTCCGTTTCCAGGGTCTCAACTATTTCTAAGTAAGATAGTTTAACGACCGGAGCGACGCCGCGGGCAAAAGCTAGCAAATAAATATTCAAAACCGCAGTTAACATATTTTAACATCAGATCCCAAAATTCAAAAGCTACAAGTCTGAACCTCTCCAAGTCCTCACGATCTATATCTGGACTGTCTGACGACATAAATATCTTAAGAGATGCTCCTACAGACTTGAGACTTGCCGAATGCCGACCTCAATGATCGATAGCGTATCTTTAGATCTGTTTACGTTTCAATTGTCTTATTTAAGTTGAAGTTTGTGTGAGTGAAGTGTCTTTCAGTTGGAGGATATTTTTGTTACCTTTGTGCTGAGAATTTCGCAGAAAAAGCTTTTATGTACAACTAGCTTTTGACTCGCGTTAAATTCGGGGTATCACAGTTCCCCTTGCGCCTTATTGATTTGTAATAGCAACGCTAAGTTTTCTCTTTTCTTCCCTCTTTCTCCCTCACATCCCATTTTTTACAATAAAAATTAGCCTATGTCCGTCTCCTGGTTCCCAACTATCTATGTACCAAAATTCATCACAATCTGTTTAGCCATTAAAGCGTGAAGACGTAACAAACAAACAAACTCACTTTCGCTTTTATAATATTAGTAAGGATTGAGACTTGCCGAATGCCGACCTCAATGATCGATAGCGTATCTTTAGATCTGTTTACGTTTCAATTGTCTTATTTAAGTTGAAGTTTGTGTGAGTGAAGTGTCTTTCAGTTGGAGGATATTTTTGTTACCTTTGTGCTGAGAATTTCGCAGAAAAAGCTTTTAAGTACAATTTCCAACTGTCTCGAATTCGCCGCTGGCTTCTCTATTCCCTCATCAGTTATTGAAATGTGGATGACTTTAGTTGAAATAATCGTTTTTTCTAGGCAAACGTGCTATACCCTAGGTCGCATCATTGCTAGATCTCTATTTTGAAAGCGTCATTTTCAACTGCTAACATTACACACGTTATCTGACCTGGGCCCTGTAGGTGGTCTTGCTAATCACGGCGTCAGTTTTTTAAATCCCCTATAATGCACACTTAGGACACTCCAGCAAGCGGGCCCCAGAAACTGGTATCCTTACTAATAATAATATTTACTTTTACTTTTATAAAAAAGTGAGTTTGTTTGTTACGTCTTCACGCCTAAATTGCAAAACCAATTTCGATGAATTTTGGTACAGAGATAGTCGGGATCCTGGAGATGACCCTAGGCTTCCCTAAAATAGGGGGTGGAAGTTTATATGGAGCATTCCGCAGTTTTCAAGGTAGGAAGCTAAAAATCGGTACACACACTCTTTGTTATCAACGAAAAATACCTCTAACCAGTAAAGGGGAACTGTGTTACCCTGAATTTAATGCGAGCGAAGCCACGGGCGAAGCCTAGTGTTAAAATAACTCTACAAAAATTCAACATTGATTCTCTCATCCAGTAGCAACGTACAATTAACCGATTTCCCATAAAAAAGCGCCTGGTTGATGGTTTAATAAGCTGAGCAAATTAAGCCGTCAGTTCGACCAATCGTGTTCCCGTTAATGACAACACATTCGATGCTTATTGGCTGATTAAAAATTCACGTTGCTTTGACAGCGGTCTGATTGGTTGTGTCGGGTTGACGGGATGGTAAATAATTGTGTTCAAATTAATTATAGCTTTTGTTGGTAGAATTTTTAATTGGTCTTTGTGATGGGGATGTTTGTGTATTGTGAAAGGTATTGGGATTTGAAAGGGGGAATCTGTTTCTGTTACATTTTTAGCAAAAGTATGTTACTTATGGGATAGGAAATCATCAAATGACAATTCCCAAACCATTGGTTGTATATTTATAAAATTTTCACAGTCTACAAGATAATTTAATTTCAAATCTTTCGATATACGATCTTTATTCGTAATGTGTTCGATAAATAAAGGTGGATATTTTTATTCAAATAATCTTCAGTCGCGGGGAGTGACGCCAGTTCCTCCGCAGTCGCTCAAGGCCGATGGCATTTGATGCCGTCTCGCGAGTACGACTAATGAGTCTCATTCGTTAAATTTCGGGTCTAGGACATACCCGTTTTCATTGTTTTTTCCTTCACCGTCGAATCAAAAGATACTAGAAGGAACTACTACTTAATTATACTTGAAAACATATTCTAAAAATTAATATTTAATATGCGACTAAAAAAAACATAGGGTCCTAATTTGTTACCTATAGTTAGCTAAGAACTTTTTAGTTGTTTTATTGAGTATCGAATTCAGTTTCACAAACGAAAATACTCACAGGGATCTCGTGTCAGCTACAACAACACTAGAATTATTATAATTATCGATTGCCCTCAAATTGCTACTATAATGATTTTGTACTCTTTTAATTGACAGGTGACTATTATGTTGAGGTCTAGATGTATTCTTTGGGTGATAAATATAGGAGCATTTAAATTGTAGCAATTTATAGCTTGGGTTAATCATTGTGGTAAGAATAATTCGTTTGAAACTGCTTTTGGTTTTTATTTAAAAAAGTATCGTGTAATTAAACTGTAGTTCTATCATATGTCTGTAAAAAAAAACGGCCATGAACGAGAGTGAGACTCGCGCACCGAGGGTTTCGCTATTTATGTCATGTTATGGCTGTTTATGTCCCAAATCAGTACTTGCACAGCTATATCTCTTTTTTTAATAATAATAAATCGTTTATTTATAATCTTAACAAACAATAGAGCACAGTTGCTTAATTGCCTGAACTAGGTTGGACCTGTATTTCAGGCTAAAAAGAGCATTAATACTAATTTAAAATAAATAAATTAACAGTATTGTAAACTTAGAGTACCAAATTTAATTTAATTGCGTAGACTTAGAAGGATAAACAGACAAACAGACAGCAAACAAAGTGATGCAATAAGGTTTCCGATTTTCCCTTTTGAGGTATAAAACTAAAAAAACTAGGCTGACTGGCTTCTACCCTCTCAAATATACATACTAGGTCTATATTCTGGCAGTGGACCCATGGTACAAACTTAGAAACTCCCAACTAAAACTTACGGAGCAAAATCGTATGAACGATGACAATTTTCATTTAATCTCAGTAGAATAGAATAGAATATACTTAACTGCACACCAAAAATGCTAAATCTATGGTTAGAATGGCGACCATTTCGCTAATCAGTATCAGTATCGTAGTAGGTATCAGCTATTGGAAGTTCATCTTTATCTGATACTGATAGTTTTAACCCAAACTATAACTTACCACAACACACTCCAACTAACTTAGCAACAACAAAATAAAAACTGAGTCCACCATTTCCTTTCCCCATTAATTAAACTTAATCGACATCAGTATCGAATGCCACATTCTTAACCCGAGTATCGACAATGGAGGGCGCCAGTAACAACACCGACTCGATTGAACTCGATCCAACTCGAATCGGACTCGATTACGTGTTCGGTTTTATTTGCAATCGCTTTGTTGTTTGTCTCTTTTGTACGTACGTAACGTTTTATTTTTGTATTAGCTTTTGCCCGCGGCTTCGCTCGCGTTTAATTCGGTATGACACAGTACCTGCAGTTTTTGCCCTTGCGCCTTATTGATTTGTAATAGCAGCGCTAAGATTTCCTTTTTATTCCCTCGTTCTCCCCCACATCCCACTTTTTTAAAATAAAAAGTAGTCCGTCTCCTGGTTCCCAACTATCTCTGTACCAAAATTCATCAAAATCGGTTTAACCATTAAAGCGTGAAGATGTAACAAACAAACAAACTAACTTTCGCTTTTATAATATTAGTAAGGATTCATAGTTTTATACATGACGAGACCATGAAATTGATCATTTTTGAGCTTGTGGCTAAATGCGTTATTGCTTAGGTTGTCCTGTGGATGGGTGACCACCCACTACATACTGAGGTTAATCTTTGAGGTTATTTATTGTAATTTTTTATCAGTCGTTACAGGTAGCCAGTTTCCCGAAGGTCTGACATCTGGGTCAGAGTTAATGTTACTGGGTTGAGGAGGTACGTGTATTTAAAATACTAGTGTTCAGCTATATCCGATTATACTGACAGCTGACATACTAGCAGAATATAGCGGCTTCATAGTTAGGACATTGCTCGTGCTTAGATTTTTCCGAATTTAAAAAATAGAAGCCTTACAAATATTTGTTTTGCACGGGGATCGAATTCGCGACACACTAGTCGATCGCTCGGCCACTGCATCAACTGTGTTTTCTCACCATTGCCGTTGCCAACTCTGCTATTTCTTGAATTCATGTTCATATCGAATAGTTATTACTTGCTTTGGTAAAAAAAAAACATCGTGAGGATATCAGCAACCCTTAAGAGGTATATTTCGACGGCATGTGATTGAAAGACTCATTCGCGGCATAACTACTCTCGACACAAAAAAAGAATCACTGAAAACCATAAAAATAATCCAAAGTTACTCGCAATCATCATTCCCCTTAACACCAAAACATACCCCTTAATTAAATTGCTAATAACAATAACACTACTACCGGGAACCAATACACCGAACACAATAACAATAACATAAATTAAGCCGAATACTATCCCTTACATAGTAACACTTCGTTAGAGGAACCAGAAATGTTGAATATTACCAAAATTTAAGACTGAGGTAGACGGGCCACTTGTGATCGCTTTGTGTGGTCGACGACGGCAACTTTTTATCTACGCTTTTTTTAGAGCTTATTGAACCCATAATTGGGTGTCAATCCTTCCCAAAAGGAGTTAGTTGCTGTGAGAATTGATTCTGCGAGTTCTCTAAGACACTGACCAAGGCACAAACCACACACGGTGGAGCACACAGTGGCGATCTGCCTAGCTTGGGCGGAGCAAGGCCGTGCCCTCCTAGAGGCGATCGGCGGCGGCGATCTCTCGCGTCCGGCCCTGGTTCAGGCCATGGTCCGGAGCGAGAGGGAATGGGAAGCGGTCACCACCTTCTGCGAAGCAGTAATGCTAGCGAAGGAGGTGGCCGGGCGTTTGAGGGAGAGAACATCTGCCCAACCCAGCCGCCGCGGGAGACGCCCATGGCGCCGGGCGCCGCGAGACGACTCCCGGCCCCGTAGATGCGGGCCTGTGGGCGGTGAGCAATGGGTAGTTCACCGTCCGTCCGTCGATTGACGACAGGCCGTGTCGACGGCGCGTTCGTATTTCACGCGCGCCTCAAAGAGAGTCAGCAAAGCAGAGGGTCTTGCCAGAGCCTCCGCCTGCCGGGGTTGCGGGTTGTTCGAAAGAGATACCGCGGCCTCGGAACGTAAAGGGCAATAGAAGAAACATGGGTGGGTTTTAGTCAGTACAAGTCTGACATACCCCCCGCTCCGCCCAGAGCGGGGGAAGTCATTGGATGATTTCCCAACCGAAAAAAAAAGGCACAAACCACTAGTAACAATGTCGTTGGATAGTGTGACAACTTTTATGTAATTGTATAAAAACAGTTCCAAGACTGAACTGTTTTCAAAGAGTTGCGACCGCTGCGGTCCGTCATGTCCTCAACACAATTGGGCTGCAGCCGCAGTTCGTTCTGCACGTCCTGGGAATTGAACCCAGGTCTCAAACTCGAGGGTAGCTCACCGTCCGTCCGTTTCTTGACGACAGGCCGTGTCGACAGCTTGTTAAAGTTCCACGCGCGCCTCACAGAGATGTCAGCAAAGCAGAGGATCCTGCCGGGGTTACGGGTTGTTCGAAAGAGATACCACGGCCCCGGAACGTAAATGGAATAGGAGAAATAGAAGGAACATGGGTGGATTTTTATATCCCGCCCGCAAAAAAAAAAGTAAGAAAAAAACCTTTTTTGCCACTATTTTGGCTCGATTGTGGCGCGTCTGTTCGAACCATAACATCCTCCTTAAGCCAAGGACCTACGTGGTTGAAATACAAATGATATTATAATGATATTAGATTTCTAACTAGGATGGCTTATTTGCATGTAGTAAGCATCTGTGTAAGGTTCGATGCCAGGCTGTGTAATAGACTGAACTTGGGAAGGGAATAAAAAAAGATTGGGTTTTTTGGGGACTTCTTTATAGGCTACTTGTGGTTAAACAAAATATGTTTTGGTGAAAATGAGAATCTTTTTAAGCGTTAAATTGTGTCTGTTTTGAATAAAGTCGAAATTTTTAAGATTGGAAGTACATACCACGGCAGGTCAACCTATTATAACCTGATCTCGCTACTACGGATCGCACAACGTAGTAGAGAGATCAGGTTAAAATGGTTTTGTGTAGGTTGATGTGCTGTCGTGTGTACATTACATAACATAACATCACGCCTGTAATGCCCGATGGGTAAAGCAGAGGTGAACCCATAAGTCAACCAATATTTTGCCAGTTATGTCTTTAAGTCCCATGTAAAAGTGGGCAAAGAAGAATAAACAATATCTGTAAACTGCATCGCATGACCCTGACCAAAATCGGTGTAACCAAACGCTTGCGAGATCAATTTCGACGACAACGCCATCTAGTTTCGTCTTTGGCAACTTTCCGAACCAATTTGGTACAAAACACTACGAGAAACTACTTAGTCAATTTACAAGCATATGCAATGCATATCGTTTCTCAACGATAGGTACTTCACCGGTTGTAATGTCAAAAGATTTAAAGAGTTAAAAAATTAAAACCCCTTTTTGTGGAGACTAAGACTATGTAAAATAGCATAGCAGACACTAGAAAACGTACAATTATATTGCTGACCAGATCAAAAATATTTGTTAGTTAAAAAATATATTTCCAAAAAAAAAACATGTTCTTCCAAGTCTTTGACAAAAATAACCATTAATCAAACAAAAGTCACCGAAATTTTTAAATATACTTAGGTATGTTTTTTTAGCATGTTTGTTCAAAAATACAAACAATTATTTAAAACAGCAGAGGAAATAAGCTCTCGAAGTCGGCGTGACCAATACAGACTTGTTTTGGATGAACTACCTAGATCAGCGAAATATAATAAAAACTCTCTGGCAATGTGTGTACGGTTATATAATAAATTACCAAATATGTTTAAAACGTTAAATTGTAAATTATTTAAAATCCAACTATACAAATGGCTCAATAATAATAATTTCTATTGCATTAATGATTATTTAAAATGAATTTTAATGTTATCTATTTTATCTCAATGCCTTAATGTATGTCTAGTTTGCATGCTTTAGTTTAAGCAAAACATGTTTGATCTCATATTTTTAATAACATCTTGTATACCATGTTTTATGCAAATAAATATATCTTATCTTATCTTATCTTAGAATAGGTTTTTGTTTCACCTTTTTCAGTTGCGGAAAATTCTTATGGAGTATTCATTTTCCATTGCTACTTAAAAATAGAAAGCTACATTATACATATAGATAAAAACTGAAATGAAACCCTTTACCCTTATATATAAAAAGAACTTGGCAAATCTGTCCATAATTGACAAAAAAAAAAACTACTGTCAAATTGAGAAACTCCTTCTTTTTTAAGTAAGTTAATATCCATTAACATCCCGCATTTGATCATTCTGTTTCAGCATTTAAAAGATTATCGTTGCTTCAAAGGTAAATAATACAAAAAACAATAAACCACATTCTTCTATCTGATCGTGTATTCTATCCTATAAAAGAGTTTATAGGTTTTTCAACCACAAAGCTTTTAGCCAACTTATTATTGTCAACGTAATATCGAATGGAATGTCAAGCAAATATTCATATTCATCCAACATCCAAATATTGCAATCACGAACACATACCAACCTTATCACAAGGCACCATCCAAAATCGGCGAGCGTCCCGAAAAATGGGCCAAGCCATTGTGGACTTTGAGAGCAAATATGTCACCCAAATAGGGTCCATTGTCACTCGAACATTGATGAATAAGTCTAAAAGGAATGAAGTTGCGTGTAATGAAGATCTTTGTAACACTTTTGTGTATGAAATTTTGTATTTTTGAAAGCTTTTGTGGTTGGAAAGGTTAGTTTATTCAGCGGTTAGACCGACGTGATATGTAGGCATTTGATCTGTTAATATTTTGTTTGATGTTTTGACAAAGATATGCCTATATTTTATTTGTTGGAGTGACATTAAGTACTTGGCATGTTTTTTGAAAGAGATTATAAAAACGTTGTATGATTATTATATGTATACTAGCTTTTCTTAAATTCGGCGTAACACAGTTCTCCTTTTCGTTGGTATCAAAGAGTGTGTCGATAAGTCCTATATAAAATTTCATCCCCTCATTTAAGGGGTTGGGGGTAATAATATTTTCAAAAAAGAATGATGCATGATGTTTTTGTTAGTGACAAATAGTCCGCATACCCATTTTTAGCTTCATACCTTGAAAATTGCGGCATGCTCCATAAAAACATTCACCCCCTATTTTAGGTTAGTGTGGGGTTAGAAAAAGACAAGTAGCCTATGTCCGTCTCCAGGGTCTATAGTTTCTCTGCACGAAAATTCACCAAAATCGTTACAAACAATCAAACTCACTCTCACTTTTATTATTTAAGTAAGGATTAAGTCTGACGCTCCCCCCGCACCGCCTTGAGCGGGGGAAGTTATTAATAATTTCGTGTGTGAGTGACAGTCTTCTACTGACTAAAACCCATCCAGTTCCTTCTTCTACCCTTTGTGTTCCGGGGCCAAGGTATTCCTTCCGAACAACCCGCAACTCCAAACTAATATTACTTCACAGCCATATGTAAGAAACGTGTCATAAATAATTTGGATAATTGGTCGACTCTTCTCGTGATTAGAAGGGTTACCATGACATCTTATAGCAGTTCTTATTCCTGTGTGAGAAAGAGATGGTGCTAGCACCCTGTATAGCTCTGTCTCTTTCCCTCAGTGGAATAAGTTTTAAGACGTCATATTTTTATTATTATTTTGTGTCTATTTAGAGTTTGTAAATAGTTATTAATTTAATATATATCTTTATTAAATGTTTTAAGAAGATAACGAAAAATTTCGACAATCGAGATCAAAATCAATATTTTACCGTCTGGGTAGTTATAATGCTGTAATCCTTACTAATATTATAAAAGCGAAAGTGAGTTTGTTTGTTACCTCTTCACATTAAAGCGTGAAGAGGTAACAAACCGATTTTATTACATGAATATTGGTACAGAGATAGTTGGGAACCAGGAGACGGACATAGGCTAATATTTTTTTGAAAAAAGTGGGATGTGAGGGAGAAAGAGGGAAGAAAAGGGAAAACTTAGCGTTGCTATTACAAATCAATAAGGCGCAAGAGGAACTGTGTTACCCCAAATTTAACGCGGGCGAAACCGCGGGCGAAAGCTAGTATTAAATAATAATCACTTGTAATAATATCGTAATTATTACAAGTGACATTTTGCAATCAATACTGTACACCACAGACCCATTGCGAATTCTACATATTCATAGTGTTTAGAAAAAGGAGGTTAAGGCCTCATAAAGATCTAATTGGATATTACAGCTAACTTCTTTGAAATGTACGTGACTAATATTAATAACATTGGTAAGTATTGTGATGATAAGTGCTTTAATAAATTTATGATTTTAATAACTTTAATTGGCATACCGATGTTAATGACAAGTAAAACCCTTTTATATTTGCGATTATTGGTTTTTAGGGTTCCGTACCGCAAAAGGAAAAAACCGAACCCTTATTGGATCACTTTGTTGTCCGTCTGGCTGTCTAGACTCTATATCTCAAAACCAACCCTCTAAGTCTACTGTATAATGGATACGTTTACAAACATTAAAACTCACATGTGCTACAACTAACTGTAGGCCATAAAAATATGTGTTCCGTGCGGGAATCAAACCCCCGATACGCAGCGCAGCAGTCGATAGCTCAGCCACTGCGCCAACAGTATCGTCAAAATGGATGGCAATTGCCGGTCAGTAGGCCTACTATGACATCTTAAAGCAGAACTTATTCCACTGAGTGAAAGAGATGGTCCTAGACACCCTGTATAGCTCTGTCCCTTTCCCTCAGCGGAATAAGTTCTGCATTAACACGTCATGGTAGGGTAGCAGGCCATCGAAATGCGAAAACTATCTTATTCGTACAACTCAATAATTTCCCTTCTAATACATGAGTAGGGCAACCAATCGACGTAGTATAAACTAATTATGAACAAGAAAGCATTAACAAAGAATTTAGATGTCGCAACATACTCTTTGAAACTGTAATTTATTAATGTAGTCTTAATGAATGTAGGTCTGATTTTATCGCTGCATTTAATCAATGGTCGTTGGAAGTTATAAGCTTTAGCGGGTCATTTGAATTTAATTATTTGTCACGATTTTAATAGAAAAACTTTTTTGTAAAATAAAAACCGACTTCCAAAAAAAAAAACTAAAAAGTGGAAAATAATTTTATTTCCAGAAATCGGTGGCAAAAATCAATAAATAAAAAAAAACAAACCGACTTTTTTAAATATTACTTAGGAAAATAATTTATTTGAAACTCTGGGACCGTGGGATCCTTGTGCTCACAGCCTTTTTAGGGAATATCAAAACGTTAGGTTGACACTTGACCAAAGTGACCCAAGGGCTGGCTTTTGCTTTGGCCTGGCCATATGCTTAGCGTTGCCACACAACGTGGCAACGCGGCCAGTATCTTGGGGACATTGCCAACTGACAGCGTTGAGGACGAATTTGACGCTATTTTTTAATTTATTTATAAGTTAGGTAGCATGTTTAATAATTTTAGTTTATAAATGTTATAAATTTACCTGATTAAACTTGATAATTAGGAGAATTTATTTTTGCAAAAATATTTATATTGTGGCAAATTCTTATCGAGTTTTTATTTTCCATAAAAACTTCCAAAAAGAAAAACAACTAAATAGTGGAAATAACTTTACTTCGAAAGTCGGTGACTTTTTGTTGGTTTCATGGACTTTGGTACAAAAACGCACCATCATTAGTATCACGGAATTCCCGCCATATTTGTTTTTTTTTTCTAATAACAAAACACTTTGAATTAATAATCGAAAACCTACGCCTACTTTTACTATTTTTCATTAATTATACAAACTGTCGATTAATTTCTTGGCTTACTTATATGGCCGTAGGGTTTTTTTTTTAATTTTAATGAGTGGTAACTGGAAAGTTTATGCAGTCTTACCAAGAAGTATCGTACTACGAGGTCAGATAGGGATTTGTGTAAGATTAGGGACCTAGAAGATGAATTATCTGGGACTGTAGATTCATTTTGTTTCTTAACATTCAAAAGTGCCTGTAATGGTCTAATTGAAATAAATGATTTGATAAGCAGTAACTAAAAGATATAAGCATCCATTTACGTTAGAAGCAAAAATATGTTTTATAGAAGACTAGCTTTTGCCCGCGGCTTCGCTGGCGTTAAATTCCGGGTAGCACAGTTCCCCTTGCGCCTTATTGATTTGTAATAGCAACGCTAAGTTTTCCCTTCTCTTGCCTCTTTCTCCCTCACATCCCACTTTTTTTTAAAACAATTTAGCCTAAGTCCGTCTCCTGGTTCCCAACTATCTCTGTAACAAAATTTATCAAAATCGGTGTAGCCATTAAAGCGTGAAGAGGTAATAAACAAACAAACTCACTTTCGCTTTTATAATATTAGTAAGGATAACTCATAAACTACGTAAACGATATAATATTGATATGGTACCCTTTGGGAAGTATATTATACCCAAACGATTATTTTTTTTTTCAGAATAAGTCTACAATTGACGGACAAATCACGTACCAAACATACAAAAAAGCAACTACAGTCGAATTGAGAAACTCCACCATTTTTTAAATTCAGTTAAAAATAGCGAAAGATATCGCGTAAATTTCGTATTATACAACATTCTCCAATACAAAAGAAACATTATTTAATAAAATAATAGTCTACAAAAATCAAAGATAGGCTGCTACACAAAAATAGATTGTCAGATATATGTCTCATTAGTTCTATTATTTGAACATCAATGTGACTAGACGGGTGGAAACGCCTAGATAGGTGAAAACTAGAAATGATAAAAACTGCGACGTCTATGATCGATTACTGTGACGCTGGTAAAATAAAATAGACTTCGTCAAATTAGAAATTAGCGCAAAGAAAAGGTTTACTATAAATTAGTTAAAATCTCTGAAACTAGTTTTGGAGTTTACTCCTTAAGAATCGATTTTCATATATAAGGCGCCCGGTATGAGAAAAATCCGAGGGGTAAAACCTACTAACGTAACGAAAATGTGTCACGTTTTTGGAGCGCACCTTTAGTGCGCAACTTTCTAATTTGGCTGTGAGTGTATTAAGACGCACATATGGTATGCTGTATAGGCGACTATACCTATATACTATATGTTATTGGGCTTGTTTGTTTCTATCAGTGTCGATGTGTTTATATTGCTATTTTTTTTCATTAATTTGTGAATTAACCCTTTCATATGATATTAATCTTTTTCAGTTGAATAAACTCTTTTTGCGTATGGTTAGGATACTCGTACTTAAGAAGTAAACTCCTGTCGTGCGTCGGAGCTGACACACACACTTTTTTCAATTTCAAATCTAGTTTTTCATCAAAAACGGCATAAATCCTTTAAAGGATTTCTCCGTGCTAAATACACCACTAAAGAGATTTAATACGTCATTCTATTAGCCAAATCGGCTCAAAATTATTGGCTAAATGGCTAAGACGCGCCGATTTAGCACAGTCATGCCCTATTAACTGACAAAAGAAACATTTTTGAATAAAGAATGAAGACTTTTAAAATTTAGAACATGGCCGTTAAAATGGCGGACGTGCATAATCCCGCGTTTACGCCATTTTGATGTTACTGACGTGCCGCGAAGCAGATTATTTGCGGTAGGATGACTTTCATGGTGTTTTTATTTATGGAAAATGTCGAAACACGAGAATATCCTTTGTGTTATTAATCCTACAAGCGTTAAAATGAGTGTGGTTGATGTGTGGAAGTTATTCTGGTAAATGATGTTTTTTGCATGATGCCGGATTAAATTTGACAGCTTGATCAACTTTTGGTAGAGTTTTGATTAAGTTTACCACAAGCGATAACTTATAGCAGAGGGGCTTGCTAGGGCCTCTGCCTGCCGGGGTTGCGGTTTGTTCGAAAGAGATACCGCGGCCCCGGAACGTAAATGGCAATAGAAGGAACTTGGGTGGGTTTTAGTCAGTAAAAGTCTGACATGCCCCCCCGCTCTGGGCGGAGTGGGGGAAGTTATTTGATGATTTCCAACCCCAAAAAAATAAACGATATCTTATAGGAAAACTTAAAAAAAAAGTCGCTCCACACTATTAATTACTCTAGTATCGAGAATGTGTTCACACATTACTATATGTGTGTGTGTTACGGTCGCGGATCATACTTTAATCAACATACAGCTTGGCACTGGCTGGAAAAGTGCAAAAAGCCTCGGACTCGCTTCTGATTTTTTTACAGCTCCAAGGGACCGTAGACTAGTGTTTGGTTTTAATTTCAACAACAAAATTATACCTCAACACGGTCTCAAAACAGAGAGAAGGACAACAAAGTGATCCCATAAGGGTTTTTTTTTCATTTTGACCTTTAGGGGTCATCATCATCTGCCTAGCCTTTTCCCAACTATGTAGGGGTCGGCTTCCAGTCTAACCGGATGCAGCTGAATATCAATATTTTACATGGAACGATTGCCTATCTGACCTCCACAACCCAGTTAGTACTAGGTGTTGCGATAGCCCTTGGTAAAACTGGTTGTCAGACTTTCGGAACAGCTTAACGTGCTTTCCGAAGCACGGAGGAAACTCGGTATGTAACGGGTGGTCACCTATCCACAGACCAACCTAGTCAAGCGCGGTTTAACCTAAAGATTGACCTGAGCGGCTGCTATTATTCAGCCACGAGCTCCTCCTGCACTTCTCCACTTCTTGTTTTTCCTCCGAGCTGTCCTTTAGAGGTACGGAACCCTAAAAAGAAATGAATTTCGCTGGCCATCCTGAAGCTTCAGCCACAAAAACCTGTAGGCAGTATCGTTTTCTATGACGAAAAATCTTCAAAGATTTTTTTTTCTGTTGCTCAAACGGTATGTACTAAACATAATTTCAAGTTATTTTGGTTCACGACTTCTCGTTAAAATACCGGCGTGCATAATCCGCGCTTATGACTTTTTGGTAGCACAGACAATATGCGCTGTTGAACAGATTGGCGCGGTAGGTTCACTTTGAGTAAGTTTCTATCAAGGAATCTTTGATTGTAGGTATACACAGTTTCTACGACAGAGCTGAATTTATTGAAGATGATAATTTTTGTACTGTGATTTTTTTTTTGCAGTACAACTATTACAGCAATACGAATTTATATCATTGACAGGTTTCTCTAAGCTCTAACTATTTTTTACAAACTACAAAATAGACGCTAACTAAAAATAAAAAAATCATTCGCATTGCTGTCAACAGGAAAATTGCCCAGAAGGCTGGCAGCATTACCGTTTTGGATGGCAATGCTGAATCTGTGGTCAAAAAACGGCCAGCCGTTTGGTCTCGTCAAGAGTCGACCAAGCGCTTGGCGATATCTATAAATTATATATATTTATGTGAGTCAAAGGTTTTTTTTTTTTATTATTGATAGGCTCGCGTTTGACCACTATCTCACCTGATGGTAAGTGATGATGTGGTCGACGATGAAGCACGCTTACCTAGAAATAACCTATTCACTCTTGGCTTGAAGACCCCCAGGTTATAGCTGTCAGGAAATACAGACTCCGGCAGGGAATTCCACTCCTTAGCAGTACGCACAATGAAAGTATTCCCAAACCGTTTAGTGCGTGTGGGTGGGATGTCTACCATGTAACGGTGGCGCATCGCCGTACGTCTTGTGGTCCGATGATGGAACGGGCTTGGGGATTTTTTTTCTTCTTTTTAACTTTGCGAGGCACGGAGAGTTCTCAGGATCTTACAAATAGTCACCCATCCGTCCCTGACGAAGCGTAACGGAATTTCAGTGATACTTCTGATTCTCCTGTATTGCGCCACCAGGAATTATGTCCGGAATTCTGTTAATTCTTGTGCTGAATGGGATTCATATTTTTTTGTGGTGAAAATTCATGAGAGCGAGACCTTTTTGATTATATTATATGCGAACGAGCTGATTTAGGGGCCCCGTTTACGTTTTAGGCTATAAAGATGGCGTTTTTATACTTTTGTGGGGCGGTATTAAAGTTGTTTTTTTTTGGAGATTTCGGTGTTTTGCTTCTATATGGGGTTGTTGAGTTGTTGTTTGCGGGTAAGCAGGATTAAAAGGCATCTGTGAATCGTTTGAAGTTATGTGGAGTGTTTTTTTATACCACGTATTTTTTTTAACAATTGACATAAGCTTTCAAAGTCGCGATTGCTAAGCATGATAGAATGTGAGCTCTGGGTTCAATTTCCGGGCCGAGTAACGAGTTTAGTTCTTGTATAAGGTCTTCATCAGAAATTTAGCAGCACCATCCACAGAGTCGAGGCTCTTTCAACCTTTCTCAACGTTTTTTCAACCAAAATCGGAGTATTTTCAACAAATAAGCGTGTAGTCGCTTCACGTACTGGAAAAGTTCAGGGTACTGTGTTCGTGTCTTATTTTTTAAACAGACTAGCACGTGCAACAGGCGGCTTAGATCCTTCAATCAAAGAGAGCTAAAAATAAACCGAGAAGTTAAATAACATTGTTTTTCGATGTATACAGTGTGTCGCATGAAAAAATACGATATCTCTCGAATGGTGTTTCAGTACACGTAACTGAACACCTTCTTAGCCGACTTCTAAAAGGGAGGGTTACTTAAACAAATAATACAGGTCAATGCAAGTCGACCGCTTTAACAACACATAGCTTTTGATTTTCTTACAATAATAATATAAGCCTTTATTTAGACGACACGGTAAGCGCAGTGGCTGAGCGATCGACTGCTGCGCTAAGTGTGGCGGTGGTTGCGATCGCCGCACGTAACAAATGTTTGTATGGCCTACAGATAGTTGTTTCGGGTCTGGTTGTTTGTGTATACAGGAGAAATTCTAGTGTGGGGGAACATTTAAAAAAAAAAAGCAAACCATAAACGGTAAAGATCTACAAATTACAGCCGGGACCTATAACGCCTTCTGACGCACGGAAGACACCACCCAGAAACACAAGTTGAAATAACACGACCTTTCACCCAGCAAGCATTGAACCCAATAACTACCTAAAGGCAACAAACAGAATCCTGAGTTAAGTAAATACTCCTGTTCTTTTGAATTATTACCATTAGAATTCAAACAAATTACAAGGTAGAGTTATTTTAGTTTAATTGCTTTTTCACGCGTCGGGGGTTTCGACCGCGGCCATTTTGAAATTCTGTGAATATAAGGCTGCGGCATGGACTATCGCGGTTTCAGGCCCCAACGTGGATCGGAATATTTTATGGCCTTTGTATGGTAAAACTAGCTGGCGCCTGCGGCTTCGCCCGAGTGATATCGAAAAAAAAAACATCTTATGTGTTTTTCCAGACCATAAACTCTATGCTATATTTCATCAAGATCCGTTCAGCCGTTTTGACGTAAAAGAGTAACAAACATCCATACATCCATCCATCACCATCATCCATTCATCCAGGAAGTAGGATATTACGCGTAAAATAAATAAGTAGGTTAAAGATGTGAGTTTGAGTTAAAATATTGCTGACGCCGATATGAATTGACCTCAAAACATGTCGAGATATGGTTTGACCCATATTCAAGAAGTTAAATAATAATTGCTAAACTTCTTTTGTAGGACAGCTTTTATGACGGCCTTTTTTGACGGGTCTCTTGGTCTAGTGGTTAGGGGCCCTGACTACTGAGCCGGAGGTCGTGGGTTCGATTCCCACCCAGGACAAACTTTGTGTGATGAGCATGATTGTTGGTTCTGTGTCTGGGAGTGATTTATCTATAATGTGTATGTATTTATAAATTATATAAGTATATATATCAGTTGTCTGGTTACCATAACACAAGCTCTGCTCAGCTTGGGATCAGATAGCCGTGTGTAATTTGTCCCAAGATATTTATTATTATTTATTTTATTCTATTACTTTTAAGTGAGGACCTTTTGAATCTATCAAGTCCCTTTATCTAGGAAACGCGTGGAGGTCTCGAGTTGAAATTACCATATACTCAAGTCTGTGGTAGCTTGGAGCTGTGAAAAATTCAATCCTTTAAGTCAAAAGATATGGCTGTTAATGTCGCAAGTTTGTACAGCTACCCACCCTACCATGACGTGTTAAAGCAGAACTTATTCCGCTGAGGGAAAGGGACAGAGCTATATAGGGTGTCTAGCACCATCTCTTTCCCTCAGTGGAATAAGTTCTGCTTTAAGACGTCATAGTAGGCCTACTGAACCCTCGGTGGGCTAGTCCGACTCGCACTTGATTTATCACGCCTGTAATTCCTGAAAGTATAGGCAGAGGTATACTTAAGAGTGGGTATAACCTACTTGTCCTTTTCGCCAGAAATATGTAAGATCCATCCCAGCTAACTTTTTGCGGGTGGGAAAGCGGGGGGCAGTGTCAGACTTCTATAGACTCAAACTCACCCATGTTCCTTCTTTTGCCTTTTATACTCCTAGGCCGCGGTATCTCTTTCGAACAACTCACAACTTCGGCAGGTGGTGGCCTGGCAGGCCCCTCTGCTTTGCTGGCATCTCTTTGAGGCATGCGTGGAACACGAACGTGGCATCCGAGCTAAGCCAAGTCCATAGCGGCTACTCAGAAATTCCTCATGGACAAATCCATTAACACTTTAATCTGTAAATACCTACATATTTTATGAGCTGTCTTGAAAGCGTGTAAATTACACGACAGCTTAGTATCCAAACCTAAAATGTAATTAATGATTTAGAGAACACAGCTCGACTAAATGGAATGCTTTCATTTAGATAGTAGTTCATTTGGTTTTCATTTAAAATACTAGTTCGTTCGGTATTTGTATTTTATTGCTTCATTTTAGAATTTTGATTGGAATTTTGGTTTAGGCAAACAAGAATTATGTGACAGTTTGAATTAATGGTTTGTATTTAGATTGTTTTATAAACCAAAAGTGTCCTTTTTATATAATTACTAGCTTTGCCCAGCGGCAGCGGTTTCACCCGTTGCTCAACTAAACTCGACGAACAAATATTTGTATGGCCTACAGATAGTTGTTCCGGGATGTTTGTGTATGTGAGTTTAAATGTTCGTAAACGCAAGCACGATACAGGAGAAATCCTAGAGTGGGACAAAGTTTTAAAAAAAAAACTTAACATCTCACTTAATAACCCACTCAACTTCAATACATCTCACTCCAACTTTAAATTAAGTTATCATAAATAAAAACATCTTATTTATAGTACTATCGACGCCACAATATTCTATAGAAAACTTTCCCATAAAAAGATTATACCACCCATGTACAAAGGAGGTATTAAACCGATTTATAGTTTGGCTTATAAATGTCACAAATGTAGGTAGTATTAAATCAATTTAGTAGTTTTGTAATAAACATTTTAGTAGGTTAAGTATCGCAGAGTACTTAAAAGTGATCTAAAAAGTGAATAATTGTTATATCACCTATATCTTGCCGCTGCGGGAGACTCGGGCGTCGGGATCTGCAACACGACTCCCGGCCACCGTAGACGGAGGTCTGTGGACGGTGAGCAACGGGTATAGCTCACCGTCCGTCCGTCTAGTGACGACAGGCCGTATTGAGGGCACCTTCGTGTTCCACGCGCGCCTCAAAGAGATGTCAGCAAAGCAGAGTGGCCTGTCAGGGCCATCGCCTGCCGGGGTTGCGGGTTGTTCGAAAGCCCCGCGGCCCCGGAAGGTAAAAGGCAATAGAAGGAACATAAGTGGGTTTTAGTCAGCATAAGTCTGACACCCCCAATTATATAACTTATAGAAAGAAAGAAAGAAAAGCTTTTATTTGGGACTCGCACAAAACAAGTAAAACAGTAACAAAATAAAATAGTTCAGACAATGTTATTGTCTGTGCGAGGCCAAAAAAGGTCCCTGTCTCAGCATAAGCTGCGATATTTTAAGAATAAAATAACACAGCGCATGAAGATAAATCCTAATAGTTTTACAAAATCACCATCCTCAAATAATAATTCCTCACTAAACTCACTTTCATACATAGATACTTAAACCATTTACCAAAAACACTAAATGTTCTCATTATTACCCGTAATTAGTAAGCTTGCATTGTTGATAGTAATTATCGCACCGATGGAAAATCCACAACAATTTATTTGATGACGACTAATGCCGGGAGTGTTGTTTGTCATCGATTATTAGCAGTTTTGCTAGTATTTGTGATGTCAGGGACTTCGATTATTGTGTTTTCGCATTGTTTATGAGAGTAATTGAATGAAGTAACTTGATTTTCTTTTATAAAAAAAAACATTGTCCCACATAAGGAATTTCTCCTGTTTTTTGGGTGAGTTTACAAACATTTAAACTCACATACACAAACAGCCAGACCAGAAACAACTATCATTTGTAGTACAGAACCTTAAAAATAATTTAGACAACACAGTTGGCGCAGTGGCTGAGCGATCGACTGCTGCGCTGCGTGCTACGGGTTCGATTCCCACACGGAACAAATATTTGTATAGCCTACAGATAGTTGTACCTGGTCTGGCTGTTTGTGTATGTGCGTTTAAATGTTTGTAAACGCACCCACGATACAGGAAAAAAACTTCACACCCAAACACCAAAGATGAATCCACCACCTCAACAACCACCAATTAATATATACGAGGAACTTCGAATACATCCAGATATAGACTACCCACACTATTTGATGGCCTTAATTGCCATTCCCGACAATGTTATGTAGCCATAAGCCTCTATTCATGGCCTAGAAGTACCCCGTAAACTTGAGCGTGAATTTGAATGTGTTTAAGTACCCTAACCATTAGAACTTCAACGTAAACAGGATAGTTTAGGAGTACAGTTCCCTGCCATTTGTAGATTATAATGGAGTTTAACTACTTTAAATATACGTAGTGGGGTAAAGAGATGAATCATGGACATTAAAAACAAAGTTCCTAATCGGGTTCGTTTGTTTGTGTGTGGGGCGTGTTTTAGTTCGATTTTCTAAGGGTGAGAATACACTGATAGTATAAACAATTGCATGCATTTTTTGATGGACATAAAACTGAATTCGTTTCCTACTTCTTCTTTGTTCAAGCAGTACATTTGTGGTCAGTTTTTTTTTTAAATGTGTTTTTAATTGTATGTTTTTTTTTTATATTAATATACTTACTGTTGTTTTCAGTGATAATTTGAAATTTTCCTGTTTTGTCTTTTCCACACACTGTCTACATATCTCATCTAATTCCTATCGCAGGTCTGCTGGAAGAAATTTCTAATGAAATAAGCATTACCCTTGTGCTCTTCTGTCTTAAAATAATATCCTGTCAAGTATTTTATGTGTATGTACAATGTAAATAAAATAATTACACCATAATTTTGATTAAGTCTTTAACTCGTCAAAAAATAATCACATTCGTCAATGAATTACAACATAATTAAAGAAGCTCGAATCGAAAATAGAATACGGAGAAAACCAAAGTCGCAACACAATCGATAAATATCTACAACTAATGTTTCTCAGTCTGTATGCCTTATATCGACCACGACTCAAACTAGTTTCAAACTGTTCTCGTAAATAAAAAATGTAATAGAGATATATCTTTTTATTATGAAGACATTTCAATTTATTGTATGTAGGCGTAGATTGTTACACCTACAGCTGAACGAATAAAATTGGCTTATCTTACTAATAAAGAGGTGGTATGTATGTTTGTGTGTGTTGGTATCTCCGAAATGGAGTCACCGAAAGATATTGGGTTGAAATTTTTGAAACAAACAAAACAAATCAATAAGGCGCAAGGGGAACTGTGTTACCCCGAATTTAACGCGAGCGAAGCCGCGGGCAAAAGCTAGTTTATAATAAGGTTAAGTTTGTCACTTTAATCAATTTCATAAACAAAATTTCAGTGATTTTTAGAGTGGTTTTAGTTCAGTTTGTGACAACAGAATTGACATCAATATCGAAGATATTAAATTAGATTCAATGATTATGAATAAGGATAAGCCTAATCAAAAGGTTACCTACAAAACAAAGTTCTAAAACATAAACAGAGTACCTATCTGTGTTAGTCCTATGTATCATTATTTATACTGTGACAAGTCTTAATTATTAGGATAATTTACATAACACAAGTGTGAGTCAGAAGGCAAATGTGAGTAATCATATAAACACTATAATATTATAAAGACGAAAATTTGTATGTGTGTGTATGTTAGTTCCTCCTTCACGCTCAAACGGCTCGACGATTTGTACAAAGATAGTTTGTAACCTGGATTAACTTTTTGTCTCAGGTTACGAGGGTGCAACTGTGAGGCGCAGCTGTTTATTTATAAGTAGCACTATCAGAAAAACAATAAACTTAAATAAAACCATAGCATTATATATATATATTACAAATGCGAAAGTTTTCTGTCTGTCTTATCTTTTTACGGCTTTACGTCTAAACAAAATAAGATGACACAAAAGTAAACTATAACTGGGGTAAGACTAGAAGAATACTCTTTTTCCCATAGGATATTTTACCGACCCAAGCGAAGCCGCGGTCAAAACCAAGTTCTTTTTATGAAGGCAGAAATGTCACATAAACAATAAACTAAAGTGTGTATAATAATTCACGGAGATATAACATTAAAACGTCTCCTACATCTGGTAGTTGATATTCATTTGCAGTAGCTAGTGCATTTACTTCGTACATATTTGGGAATATACGGGGGAGAATTGTGTGCGAGATCACTGCGTTTTTGGTCTGGAATGACAAAAGGGGCAATCTACAGTGATCTGGCAGTAAGTCATTACTTATTTTACAAAACTTCTATCACCCTATTGGAAGAGATCTAGTCGACTATACATCTTCCTAACTTTTTTATTATTATTGTGTATCTAGTACACTCCCAGAAATAAAGAAACAGAACAGAGATTAGTTTGTTTTTCTCTATGTTATTTTTTTTATTGTTTTATCAAATCAA
The DNA here is from genome assembly GCA_958449745.1 of Ochropleura leucogaster. Taxonomy (NCBI): domain Eukaryota; kingdom Metazoa; phylum Arthropoda; class Insecta; order Lepidoptera; family Noctuidae; genus Ochropleura; species Ochropleura leucogaster. Next base: position 4,440,234 of record OY288226.1, read on the forward strand.
ATCAAATATTTCAATTAGACCATTACAGGCACTTTTGAATGTTAAGAAACAAAATGAATCTAAAGTTCCCGTCACAAGGCATTACAACTTGTGAAAGTATTGTAGTTATTTTGATTATACTCGATTATTTTGTCTTCTGCGAGTCTAAAAATATTTGATATTAAATCCACCCACAAAACATTCCACATTTATTTGGCACAGTAAGCGTTGCCGTTCCAAACTTTGTCCCGTATATTTTCTTCTGCACCAAGTCACTTACATTCGCGATTGTCTTGGCGTTTGAACTTACAAGATATATGGCGCAGCGCAGCGAAATTCACATAAATATGCAGTGTCGACAGAAATGCTTGGAGAGCTGGCAACGCTTGACTTAGGATTTAATGTACAGCCACGGCCACTTATATGGCGCGAACCTAGATTTAAAAAGACACAACTCAAAAAAACGAGAATTTTTAGTTATCTATCTATGTTCTCGTAATCCAATCGTCAAACCGGCAAAACTATTTGGAGTTTTTTTTTTTTAAACATTGCAAGGTATGTTTAACAGGGTACGTTACAAAATATGCTAAAAACATAGGACAAAGGCGGACTTTATACCTTGGGAATTTTCTACTAGTCAACCTTAGGGTGATGCAGAGTGTCGACGGCCCGTTAGTGTTTCACACGCGCCACAAAGATATGTCAGTAAAGCAGAGGGGCTTGCGGGTTGTTCGAAAGAGAGTGTGGGTGGGTTTTAGTCAGTAAAAGTCTGACACTCCCTCACGCTCCGCCCAGAGCGGAGAAGTTATTTGATGATTTCCCACACCAAAAAAAAGACCAATGGTTTGTTAGTCCAACGCTCACATCACTAAGCCATCACTGAAAACTGAATCCCATTTTGAGCACCTTTACACTTTGACTCTTCCCAAAACACACTTACCCCCCGAATACTGAAACGTCACTCAAAAATTAAGCACCACTTAAATTTAACAGATACTCAAAAGTGATGTTTGACAATACAAAATCTAAGTTTAAGAGCTGCTCAAATGTTAAGCAGCCCTCAAATTTTGAGTGACGTTTCAGTATTCGGGGGTTAATCAACTCAAATATCACTATAATGCAAACACGAGGAACTGCATATGTGTTCTGAACAACAATTACACTGCAGTTCGGTTAATCGTCCATGCAGCACTATTTTATGCTAACCCCGCTGTTTGCAGCCGCTGTATACAGCAGCCGAGTGAAATTGAATGTCGGACTATATCAGTAATTTGTGGGAGGTATTTGATAGTTTGAGCTTTTGCCCGCGGCTTGCTCGCGTTCAATTCGGGGTAACATTTTCCCTTTCAAATCAAATCAAATCATTTATTTCAATTGGACCATTACAGGCACTTTTGAATGTCAAGAAACAAAATGAATCTACAGTCCCGGTCACAAGGCATAATAACTTGTGAAAGTACTGCAGTTGCCCATTCCAAAGCGTTGATCTCTATGGAAAAGAATGGGCAAGAAACTCCATGGACACTCTTTTAAATTATAATATTTTTACAAAATCGTATTTACATCATTTGTGTTGACATTATACAAATATGGGAGAACGATGTAGAAAGACGTGCACAGTAAGAGCGTCCAGAGTAAATAAAGGGCAAAATTAAATTTAAAATCTAAATAAATTAAAAATGACCGTGGTAGTTAAAAAATGACCTGTCCCAACTGACAGCGCCCGTTCACGAATTTCATAATTTGCAGGTGCCTGCTTCTTGTATTTTTTCCCTAGCGCCTTGTTTATTGTAATAGCAATGGTAAGATTTCCCTTTTCTTCCCTCTTTCTCCCTCATTTCCCGCTTTTTTTAAATTAAAGTTTATCCGTCTCCAGGGTCTAACTATCTCTGTACCAACATTTATAATAATCGGTTGAACTATGTAGGCGTGAAGACGTAACAAACAAACTCACTTTTGCTTTTATAATATTAGTAAGGATAAGTAAGTAAGGATGGATTACAATATTGATCAACATCGTCATCTGCCTATCCTTATACCAACTCGGTTGGCGCAGTAGCTGAGCGATCGACTGCTGGGCTCCGTGTCGCGGGTTCGATCCCCAACCGGAACAAATATTTGTATAACCTACTTGTAGTTGTTTCGGGTCTTGCTGTTTGTGTATGTGAGTTTAAATGTTTGTAAACGCACTAACGACACAGGAGAAATTAATAGTGTGGGGCACCGTTTAAAAAAAAACTAGTAAAATACTGTTTATTAGATTCTCAAAGGATAATACAATAAAACAAAATTAATTTAAAAAAGTAGATTAAATTCCTACTTAATATTATAAATGCGAATGTTTGTGGGGACGGATGTATGGATGTTAGGATGTTTGTTACTCTTTCACGTCGAAACGGCTGAAGGGATCTTGATGATACTCAATAACACTAAGCGCTACTCGGGCAACGAACCATAGACCTCATACCCGGCAGTCGCGCTTACTACCACCAACGAAGCAGTTGAATAAATAAAATTAATTAACAAGTATACATTTCGAAAAGTTCTAAATAACCAATTAAGGAAACAAGATCATTTCAATTCTCTATCTATAGAGTTTGAAAGATACCCTAGAATTCCAAGGACTTCATCAATTGCCTTTATCAAGCATGCCAATTACAATTAAAACAATGGGAAGAGAAATCGGTATTAAGTAACTTATTTATTCTATTAACTAGGTGCGCCCCGAGGTTTCAGTCGCGTGGTGATAGAATATACTATATTATCTTTATGAATTGCAGCATGTGTTATTCTGATGTATAAGCTATATTATTGTGAAGATTCATTAAAATCCATTTACTAGTTTTTGCGTGAAAGAGTAACAAACATTCATCCATCCTCACAAACATTCGCATTTATAATATTATAGCTTCCGGCCGCGACTTCGTCCGCCTTTAATAGTTACTTAGGGCTAACGCTAACTTTTAACAGCGTGATGATCGAAAAAAAAAACTGCCCTTTCCCCTTTATCCTCCTTAATTAACTTTTTTTAAAGCCTATGTCCGTCGTTACGGTCCCAACTATATCTGTACCAAAATTCATCAAAAACGGTTTGGCCATTTAGGCGTGAAAACGTAACAAACAAACTCACTTTCGCTTTTATAATATTATAAGTAAGGATATAGTAGTGTAATAATATTAGTAAGATTATAGTAAGAAGTAAGATTCCATTTCGATTTCATCTATACTAATATTATAAAGCTGAAGAGTTTGTTTGTTTGAACGCGCTAATCTCAGGGACTACTGGTTGGAATTGGAAAATTCTTTTATTGTTGGATAGTTCATTTTATGAGGAAGGCTATAGGCTATATAACATCACGCTACGACCAACAGGTGCTGAGCAGCGTGGGTGAAACCGCGTGGAACAGCTAGTGTATATGTCGTAGGATAATTTGATACTTCGAATCTTCGCGGATTTCCTAGGGGTTTTGCGAAAACGCGGATAATTAGACATAGGCGAAAAATTATCAAATCTTACTGGACAAAGTCAGGATTTTTGCGAAAACACTCGTTACTATAGTAAGATTGCGAAACGAAACGCTGGCTGTTATGAAATAAGAACGCTGATTGGTAGGTCAGCGCGTTCAATAAGAGATCGTCTTTGATTGGTTGACGTCTTAAATGTCAATCATTTGTTGCCGCACGGTATTTGTTTACGTTGTTTCATCCAATTTATGGATTACATCCTAAAATTGGATCATTTTTTTTTACTACGACTGAGATCTCCTATTGTCTGTAGAAAACAACATACATACTAAAATTTTCAAAAAAAGGTTATAAAAATCAATTTAGTGATTTTCCTTTCTCACCTATTCTAAACCTTCATAACTCTATGATACAATACTTGAAGTTAATCATCGGCAAACTAGGAACCAATTAGAAGTCAGCCAGCAAAATTGTAGCCAATCAGTGTTGAGCACATCAAATCTTACTATAGTAACGAGTATTTTCGCAAAAATCCTGACTTTGTCCAGTAAGATTTGATAATTTTTCGCCTATGTCTAATTATCCGCGTTTTCGCAAAACCCCTAGGATTTCCGCGAAGATTCGAAGTATCAAATTATCCTACGACATATACATATAACTAACATTCAATTAATTCCAAAGGATCTTAATTGCAACTTGTCCAAGCAGAAAGCAGTATCAGTGACTAAATGCTTCACAGAGCATACGAACGTACTTGACAGTCAGGGACACATGTTGCATCGCTTAATTTATGCTAACTTGCTAGTTTGTAGTCTTGAAGTGTGCGTTTACCTAATTGAATGTTGTACAATTCTATTTGTTTGTAGAAATGTACGAAATTGCTGGAATATAATAGTATTATGTACACTTTTTAAACAACATTTTTACAATATAAGTCTTTAAACTAACATGGTTACTAACATTATAATTAACACTTGAAACGGGATGGACGGATGAACTGAATATAATAACTTCAGTTAATCCGTGATCATGGCGTTAGCAACATCGCCGAAATATCGGAAACTCGATACAAATGACAAACATGGTAAATATCCCGTTTCAAGTGTTAATTATAACATTTTTACCATATCAATAAATAGTTGAACATTAAGTTAAAGAACAATTTGTGTGACTGGTTTCTGGTCTGGCTGTTTTGAGTATGTGAGTTTAAATGTCTGTAAACGCACCAAAGATACAGGGAGAAAATCCTAGTGTGGAATAAAGTTTTAAAACAAAAACAAACAAACCGGTATACATACACCATACACGCATACGTACTTCCCATCACTAACAAATCACACCCGTACACATACATATTACGCTACACACACACACATGTTACGCTACACACACACACACACACACACACATACACACACAAACACACACACACATAACCTTACACAGTAAAAATCTATGCGTACGTACTATGTAGTTTAATTTTTTTTTTTCCTAAATATCTTTCGTTTCATGGTTGTTCATAATCTGCCTAGCCTTTTTCCAACTTTGAAGGGGTCGGCTTCCAGTCTTATCGGATGCATCGGAATACCTAGATTTTTACAAGCAATGAAAGCTTTATTTTTGTAAATATTTCCAACAGTGATGGCGATTATACAATGCTGTTATCTTTTCAAATTAAACGTCTTCAAAGAAAAATGCTTATAACTTACAGTGTAAGTAAAGACGCCCATGCATCAAACGTTATGTGACATGTTAAACGCGGCGCGCTGCACACGAGGTCACGATGAATGGCGCGCTTTACATATATGGTTGAGATGGGGGGAGTGTAATTGTGTGACAGTGTATGGATTTGTCTTGACGGCTTATATATAGAGACACTAAGATTCATCATCGTCATTAACAGTAGGCCTACCATGACGTCTTAAAGCAGAACTTATTCCACTGAGGGAAAGAGCCAGAGCTAGACAGGGTGTCTAGCACCATCTCTTTCCCTTGGTGGTAGCTGTTCTATTTTACGGGTAGGAAATCATCAAATAACTTCTATCTTGTTTATATATCTATCGACACTCAGTTCATCCCCTCCGTATCCATATCGCAGCCACCATTTAGTTGTTTATATATTACAAAAAGCTATTAACCTCATGAGATTAATTGTCAATCTCGGCTTCAAATGTTTGTTGGTTCTAACTGCAGAAACGTGCGCATCTCATAATTGTTCGGTACGGGGATTGAATCCGCGACACGCAGCGCAGCAGTCGATCGCTCAGCCACTGCGCTACCCGTGTCATCAAAAACATCATTTGGTGTGCAATAAAGTATTTTCTATTCGAATACCACCTTACTTTTAGCGACATACAAATAGCCGACGATGCTGCATAATACCTACAACTACTACTTCCCAACATCCCTCCGACAATCACACGGACGGATCTACACATATCCGTCTAATTGGAGCCGGTATAGACTCCAGGTAGCTAACACATGGTGTAGTACCCTAAAGGAACATTATGAACGCATCGGTAACCACTGTTATCTGTTTGTGCTTCATCGGTAGCTTGCCGACTGGATTTCTCGTCTGTGTATCGAAATCTTAGTTTCCAATTGCTGTTGTGAATTTAAACTTAATTCCGTCGGAATTAAGTTGATAATCGAATGACAGGGTGGGACAAGAGTCACAATTTCTTTTAAAGTTGTAATGGAATTTAAACTTTAATAAGCAGATATTAAATTGATTTTGTATAACCACAGATTTCATAACAGTGATCAATTGGATCGGTAATTAAATCTGTGTTACATAAAATGATATGTCCTAATAGATTCAAACAGGGTTAGGCAGGGATCTGGTCTTAAGCGTCGACGTCTATAGGCGTTTAATGTATGACGTCAATGCAGTGATTAAAGTAGTCTAAGAGCTAAAATGAAAATGAAATCTTTATTTGTAAACATAGGTTAAAGAAGGTGTTTTGTAAATACATAATACAGTTAGTCCATCTATGTCTTGCATTGAAGCGTACAAAATACATGCAGGTATAGCATTTGATAGCCAATAAATAATAAATTTATCTGTGTCTTCACAATTGTTACAAATTTTAAATTAAATTAAATTACATACATAGTTATAAACAAAATTATACTTTTTTCACAATAGGTCCATGGCACGTATTGTTTTACATAATTGATAATATCACAAATTGATTATAGAAATTGGTATAGAATGTCAGAATTACGGTAGAATAAGGTACGAGAGAAAAATTATTACATTAAATATTCGTTAAAAAAATCATATCGTACAAATTCTATATCATATCGTAAAAATGACGGGCCTGTTGGTCCAGTGGTTAGTGGCCCTGACTGCTGAGCCGGAGGTCGTGGGTTCGATTCCCACCCAGGACAAACTTTGTGTGATGAGCATGATTGTTTGTTCTGTGTCTGGGTGTGATTTATCTATAATATGTATGTATTTATAAATTATATAAGTATGTATATCAGTTGTCTGGTTACCATAACACAAGCTCTGCTTAGCTTGGGATCAGATAGCCGTGTGTGAGTTGTCCCAAGATATTTATTATTATATTATTTATTAAATTAGGTTTTATTATCGAATTTAATAAAAAATCGAATTTACAATGATATAATACATAGTAACGAGTCGGATTTACTAGATCTTCTATCTTTCATTCAAATAATCGTTAAACTTTATTGTATAGTAACACTTTGCAATCAGAAATTCATTTAAGCATTTTTAAACAGAGTTTTACTGTAGATATCAATTATATGCTTCGGTAGTTTATTATAGATTTTAGGTGCCATACCTGATAGATTTTTACTAAAAATTGCTTTTTTGTGTCGTGATGCGGATATCATATTTTCGTAGCGTATGCTTTTTGGGTGGCTATAAAGATGTAGATTTTCTTTAACAAAGCTGGCTACTTCATATATACATATTATAAAGAGCTAGATCACATTATAACTTTCCCATTGTTAGAACACTTTATTTTCAATGATATATGATTCTCAACGGAAGCCCAGAACTGGTTGGTAATCCTTACTAATATTATAAAAGCGAAAGTGAGTTTGTTTCTTTGTTTGTTTGTTACCTCTTCACGCCTTAATGGCTAAACCAATTTTGAAGAATACGGACATAAGCTATTTTTTTTTTAAAGTGCAAATGGGGGAGAAAGAAGGAAGAAAAGGAAAAACTTAACTTTGCTATTACAATAAGTTAGGCGCAAGGGCAAAAACTACAGGTAGCAGGTACCTGCTAATCAGGAAAGGGGAACTGTGTTACCCCGAATTTAACGCGTCCGAAGCCGCGGGTAAAAGCTGATGTCACATATTTTCGAGATTCTTATTCTGGGTATACCGCCGGTGCAGCTTTCCTCATCAAACTTTTTAATTTGTTGCTCAAATGTGAGCGACGTAAGTTTTTCCCGGTTCCTAATATATAACTGAAATTAAATAAAAAAAACACAGGTTACAGGGATACATAAATATTGCAGGTTAAATTTTAAAACTTCCTAAAGGAACATTACATACGCACCAGTCGCAACTGTTATCAGTCTACTCCGGTAGCGTGTCGACTGGTCGTAAGCATCGACGTTTAGTCTGACGACTCTGACGTCACAGCAGCGATCAATGTAGGTTAAGAGCTAGGGACGTGGTTTGCTTGTTAGATGTTAGAATTTTTATGTTATAAACAAAAGAAAATCAGTATAACTGTGTTTTAAATTTCGAAATTGAGTATGATAGTCATAGCTTTTAAAATCTTACTTTACTCTCATGTTGCAACATTTGAATTTCGAAGTATTTAAAAAAAATAACTATTTATTACCGTGATTGGTCCCATATGGTAAACGCATCCCTTTCCTCTTTCGTTCTTTAAGCCTACTTAAAGAATAGTTATTAAACAAAACTTAAATTTGATTATTAGATCGTAATTGCAGTTGTGTTGTCATGTTACTCGTTAGTTTGACATAACATCAATAACTAAGTAGGTACTCAGTGTTTTGTGAGCAGAAAATACCCGAAAAGATCCAATTTTCCGATTTGCCAATCAACATTTCATAGAACTCCTTATCAACAAAAACCTATATATTATACGCACAAAACAAAAAACAAAAATCGACCGTAAAATCGTGTAGACAGTGATTTTTAACAAACGGCGTATCAATACGCAAGTACACACTCTAACAAACGCCATTACATGCCCCAAAAAATTTGAACATAATTCAACGAAAACTGTCATCAATAAATGGGCCGGCCATTGTAACCCGATGTTTGTGACAGCCATTGTCAAAGACATAACAACTGAAATTGAACCTTATTTACACAAAACAAAACTCATATTGTATGGATCATAACACATAAAAAGTTAAGTTAATAGTCCGCCATTTTCCGCTTGTTTTCTTTTTAGACGAGGAGACAAGGAGCTTGAACTTCGTAACATCTCAGTCTTTTCCATATTGACAGTTAATGCACGGGGATTTAGTGTAGTTTATTAAAGATTATGGTAATAATACTCGAATAGTTCACTAATCCGGTATATATGGGTAATTACGAGAGGACTATATGACCTTACCCCATTAGATAGATAAGCGTATGAGCAAAGTTTGGTACTAAATATCCTTTGCCCATAACTATGTGTAACTTAATTTTGTTTTCGCGCCTTCAAGTTATTTCCCTAATAAATACATAATGAATTACTTACTCACTATTTACTGGGGTGTGGAGATATCAGCAGAAAGTACCTGAAACAAAAATAAATTAAATTGTTACTACTTATAATCTCAGTATCACTCTGGAGTCAGCAAACGTGCCCGGTCATGGGCTCGCACGTTATATAACATAGGACTTAAATATAACTAGGGCAATGTGTTTTTCCCATAGATACACGTCTACCTAACCCTTTTTGAGGATTATAGTCGTAATGTTATGTTTATGTTAGTTATAATCTTAAAACACTCCACGCACCCGGAAAAAGATGACTCATTTCCCAAAACGCTGCCTCCTAGACAATAATGTTATGTCATTCGCAGTAGTACCCGACATTTGTATGTAAATGTTCGTCTATAGAAGATACCCTTGCGTAAACTTCAGCTAGTGAAGTGACTTATCGACTATCGATATTTTTCAACTAAAACTTTCGACATTTGTTTTCGAGAAGTTGAAAAAGTAAATGAAATATTAGTCGGATAAAATATCTGTGACTGGAAAATTTGAATGGAGTTTCGTTGAATCTGAATGCGTAAACATTTTTCAATGTCGTGGATAAATTATTAAACTTTTTGAATATAATGAGTTTTGTGTACAAAAGACTAAAGAATACTAGAAATATTATTCTTATCTTTTCAAGGTTTGATTGAAATTTTAAATTGATTGCCTTAACTATGATTTAAACAAGACAAAAATCTGTCTCGGACACGCAGCTGTCATACAAACAGACTCTTATGCTAACTGCTCTTGCGTTTGGCCGCCATTTGCCAGTCGTATAGCAATGATACGGGCTATTTAACGATAATACGTCACATGAATTGGTTCAGATGGCGTGTTCGGTTCTCCGTGATGTGGATATCTCTTATAAAATAAAAGTAAAAAAAAGAGGTGTCAAGGGACACCCGGATGGAACGAAGTTATTATTTATTATGTACAAAAAACCTGTATACACTCAACAAAAATAATCGTCGCGACACTACACTGTTCAATTCGAAATAGAGAGACGAAACGAAAATAACTGGCTTGCATTCTATGACAGAGAAAGAGAGACAGACAGACAGAGTAACACGCACACGCCGCACGGCTTACAACTAAAGCAAAAAGTGTCGCTACAATTTTTGGTCTTAAGCAAAAAGGGTCGTTACAACTTTTGGTATTAAGCAAAGCGTCGTTACGACTTTTGGTCTTAATTTTTTTCGTCTAGCCCCCTTTCGCAACGCGCGATACGGAACTTCGTTTCAATAATAAAACGTTTAAAATATACACCCAATAGTTTATCGAAGCGCGATCATACAGATGTCGAGAAATCAAAATGAATGTAATTCAAAATGGAACCGTTTGAGCTTCCCGCTTAACAACCCTTGCGTTGCGGTGGTAACTACAGACAAACGAAATTTAATTAATCGGAGCACGCCAGAGTCTAAGCGACGCGACGGTACCAACACGAAGAAAATAAATGACATACGTGCGTAGTCTTCGACGCAAGCCTAGAGGAATTGAGCGGGGTGTTAGACCCCTTCGGAGACATTCAGCAGAGGAGAGAGATGCTTTACAGTAAGAAAGAAAGAAAGAAAAAACATTTATTTGGCCCATGCCACAAGTGCACACAAAATGAGATAAAGACTTAAAACTAAACGATACAAAATACAAATACGTAATTGTGTGTCTCACGGCTGCGCCAAATAGGCCCAGTTCAGCAAACTGCCGAGCAGCTAGTGCCCGCCGCTGGTTTTCAACTGGACCTTAGACCTGAATTGACCTGATGGACGTAAAACAGTTTTATATTTATTTGTGTTTCTGTGTATAAAAAGGTATTTAGATAGCATGACTTTGTATAAATCATAAAAAATAAATAAACTACTTACATAAAAAAGTGTTCGGTAAATATGATATAGGAATAAGTAAGTAAGGGTTTCTCCGTTAAAACAGCGAAGACGTGTATAAAATTCAAATTCATTTAATCACTTATAAATAGAGTAAATTACATTTAGTGTTTTTATAATGTTACATAGTCTTCTTAAGTTCTATTTAGCCTATGGTAGGGCTGTATGGTAGGATGTTATAGCACATTACATTTTGCTCTATTCAGGTGCTTACATAATTATATAAGTCAATGAAGTGTAAATAACGAAATTCTATAGGTGGTGATTTACAACCATTCGCTTTTCTTGTCTGGATTTCGCTTTATCCGGGTTATAGTTTGTGCGTGGGCTGCCTATATGATGCGAGATATCTGCATGTATTCATAAACATCATTTTCCTGCCCTTGTCCCATTTTATTTAGGGTCGGCGCAACACGTTTTCTTCTTCCATTCTCCCGTATCAGACGTCATGGCATCATTTACTCCTTTCTCCTTCATATCACTCCTTACACAATCCATCCATCTTTTCTTTGGCCTTCCTCTCGCTCTCCGTCCATCAACATTCAGATCCATTACTCTTTTAGTCACATGTCCTTCATCCCTCCTCATCACATGACCATACCAAGACAAACGACTCCCTTTCAATTTTTCTGTAACAGGCGCAACTTTCAAACTTCCTCGAATATATTCATTCCTTACTTTATCCGTTCTTGTCACTCCACACATCCATCTCAACATTCTCATCTCCGCTACATGCAATCGTTTTTCTTTCACCTTTTTTACAACCCAGCATTCTGACCCATACAGTACAACAGGTCTAATCACGGACTTATATATTTTGCCCTTTAATATTCATAAACGTGAGTTTTATATCGACAAGTCCTACATCCCATCACTAAAACGTGACAAACGAATTACGTTGCAAAAAGGCGGGCATGGATCCGCCAAACGGGTCCCATAAAAAAGGTCTGGTATAAAACAAAAGATTCCTGAATTTCATGGCGTGGGGTCACATAACACTATAGGTACCATGTGTGAAGTCATTTAGTGACAAATGTCTGTTATTTATTGCCAGGTGTTGGGGAAATGTTTGTTTATGGTGTTTGATAAGTTAAATAGCTTCTCCCGCTCTGGGCGGAGCGGGCGGGAGTTTCAGACGGGAAGGGGAGGTGATCTCTATTCTTCCATAGTATAGGAAAAAGGAAGAGAGGACGCCCGATACGAAGATGGGACGACGATATTAAAGCACCAGCGGGGTCTGTGTGGAAAAGAATAACCCATGATCGCGACACGTGGAAGTTTATAAGGGAGGCTGCGAAAGCAAAACAATCATTGGAAACCAATGTCGATTAAATATAATATTTTTTTTCTTAATTGTTTTTATTATTAAACATTTATTTCAGTCCAGGACCATAAATTGTTAGTAACAATGCACTTAAAACTATGTTAAAATAGACAATCCAATTAAATCAAAACATGAAGCCTCAACAATATTTGCAACATAAGGGACTCCCACCGATCAGTAAAAACACTAAGATACGGTAAATCTTGAGGTAGCAGCCATGTTTCTTGGAGGGCAACTAAGTCCGCTGACTGGCATATAAGTTTAACTGCATCAACCGACCGTTTTATCGATTTGCAGTCGAAACTTACGAGTTTTAATAAAGGCTATTTCATTTTTAGGTCAATTGTAATACAGCTCTCATTCTTTTAATTCAGTTAAGACTTTATACCCAAAGAACTAAAGTGACCCCATATACAAGAGCTTAGTACTAATCTCAAACCCAGACTGTTCTTAATTTTACGAGAACAATTCATTACAAACTGAGGGAACGCACATAGAATGGCGTACTTTATAACCCAGTTGTAAATTGTGAGGGAGAACTTTCTATTTGTGTTTAAGTGTTTAGAGCTTTATTTTGGGTTATTTTTCGAGGCATTGTTATAAGTAGGTAACTGCTTCGTTGGTCTCTAGGTCGGAAGCGCGACAGCTGAGCTGGGAGTCGTGGTTTCGATTTCCGGGTATGCCAAAAAGGGATTTGGGTTTTCCGTTAGTAATGTCACAGTAGAAGCCTGGAGTTTGGAAGTTGGCGATAAGATTTCCCCCATGCCTTGGAAAGCACGTTGATCCGTTGGTCTTGCTAGTGATTAGGCAATCACTCTGCGGTCGTGACGGATTGCCGTCCCATCAGACTATGATAGTGAGAGAACAGTGAGTGCAGCTGTGCCTGCGCACACACTTCTTTAACGTTACCTCGCCCCACACTATTAATTTCTTCTGTATCGTGGGTACGTTTACAAACATTTAAACTCACATACACAAACAGCCAGACCCAGAACAATACTTGTCGATTACACAAATATTAGTTCCGTGCGGAGATCGAACCCGCGACACGCGGCGCAGCAGCCAATCGCTTAACTACTGCGCCAACCGTGCAGTCAAATTTATTTACACCACACAAGTCAAGGGTCCTTGAGCGACCTAAAGCCACGAGCTACACAACCCCGTCATTAGTACAGTCAGCCACTGATTATAAAGCTGAATGTCGCAATTAACGTTTTTCTTTTATGCAGAGTATTTATGGGACGCTAGTTTTTAAGGCTTCGTATCTCAAAAGGCAAAAAACGTAACCTTTAAAAGATCACTTTTTTATCCGTCCGTCTGTCTGTCAAGACCCTATCTTGGGAATGCGTGGTGGTAACGAGTAGAAATTAAAGATAGATAGATAGAATATTCTTAATTATGTACACCATACAAATGACAAGAATAACAATATACAACTTATAAATAGGGTGACACAATGGGCGGTCTCATCGCTAAAAGCGATCTTTTCAAGACAACCTTTGGATGGATTTAAAGGAGGAGATACAGTACTGTAGGTAGCTTGTGGTGTAAAAACCATATGCTCAAGCGTGTAGTCCTTTGAAGCTGTGAAAAAGTCAACTCGTTAAGGTGAAGATTTCTTGAGAACGGCCAAATATCAGGTTTTTTAACGCATCTCTTAAACTATACATAATTTTAATCACTGAAAAAAATTTGATATTTTTAAGGCTTTTTTGCATATATTGATGGAATTCAAATTATAATTAAATATACTAAAATGTTTAAAAAAATATTCAAACACACCTCTAAATTCTCTTTTAAAGCAGTTTATCTCTTCAATATTAATCGTAATTATAATCAAAAGTATACAATGAAATTTCCAATGCCAAACTGCGTTCAATGATGGATTGTTTTTGATTGAATAGTTAATATTTAATTTTATACAAATTTATTTGTATTTTTACGACAAACGTTTTTTTTTTTTTTTTTTATTATTGATAGGCTCGCGTTTGACCACTATCTCACCTGATGGTAAGTGATGATGTGGTCGACGATGAAGCACGCTTACCTAGAAATAACCTATTCACTCTTGACTTGAAGACCTCCAGGTTATAGCTGTCAGTATGCAGTAAAGTCCATATGAACAAGGTCAACGATATAATACTGCGCCTTAAGTCTACACAGTCAAAAGATACGGCGGTTTATGTCGCTAGTTTGTACGGAACCCTTGGTGCGCGAGGTTTTTCTTTAGGTTACCTTTGACGAAGGAGGTTCGTGTTTAGTGAAATATCGATTTATTGTTCTGGAACAGAGTTTAGGGTCTGTAGGTAAGCTTTCTCCTTTAGAATCGGTATGAGTCAAAGTATCCTCTCTTACCTACGACCTACAAACGCTTTTGTTTTTGGGGTGGGAAATCAACAAATAACTTCCCCCGCTCTGGGCGGAGCGGGGGGAGTGTCAGTCTTTTACTGACTAAAACCCACGCATGTTCATTCCATTGCCTTTTATGTTCCGGGGCCGCGGTATCTCTTTCGGCGAGCGTGAAACACTAACTCGCCGTAGATACGGCCTGTCGTCAATAGACGGACGGACGGTGAGTCGTCGAGACATCTCGCGAATCCGACGCCCGGGGCGTCTCCCGCGGCGGCTGGGTTGTTTTGAGGTTCTCTCCCTTAAACGCCCGGCCACCTCCTTCGCTACGCATTACTGCTGACTGACTGTACCCTTGTTATCCATATACGTTTCATACAAAAAGTAGTTTCCAAAACCTTGTCAAGTTAATAAGCTGTATCTACGTTTTAACCTCTGCACAGCTCCTTAGTGGCATAGCGTGATGTACCTCAATAAATGGGCTATCCAACAATAAAACATTTTTTTAATTAGAACCAGTAATATCAGAGATAACAATCCTACCAACCTGATCATTTAAATCTATACTAGTATTATAAAGCTGAAGAGTTTGTTTGTTTGTTTGAACGCGCTAATCTCAGAGACTACTGGTTGGAATTGGAAAATACTTTTAGTGTTGGGTAGTCTATTTTTTGAGGAAGGCTATAGGCCAGGGATGGCGAACCTTTTTGGATCAGCGTGCCATTTTCCCCACAGAAATGTTAAACGACGCCATAATGTGCCGTCAAAAATTTCAACTTAGGGATACAACAATAAAAAAAAAAAAACGAGTAAATATTATTCACTGAAATCACATTATTTTCTAACAAAAACATAAAGGGTATATTCGAAATCATTCATAATTTGTTTATTGCACTATT
This sequence comes from Ochropleura leucogaster, assembly GCA_958449745.1. Lineage (NCBI taxonomy): Eukaryota > Metazoa > Arthropoda > Insecta > Lepidoptera > Noctuidae > Ochropleura > Ochropleura leucogaster. Next base: position 4,455,845 of record OY288226.1, read on the forward strand.
TTATCTATCAGATACACTAAATTGCAAACCGTTTTGGTCGGTGGCGTGCCCAAAAAATTGTGTCACGTGCCACCAAAGGCACGCGTGCCGTTGGTTCGCCATCACTGCTATAGGCTATATAACATCAAGCTACGACCAACAGGTGCTGAGCAGCGTGGGTGAAACCGCGAGGAACAACTAGTTAATTATACAAACCTCCAATCAAGTGGGACAGTAATTCTAGAAACAATCTCTAAATTCCTCGGGATGCTACAGCAACCGTTTATTACTTATTACTGGAACTTAATTAGATGTCTATCCAATTATGTTTAGTTAGTAAAAAGGTCGAGTTTTGTTATTCAACATTTATTTAAGAACTAGCTTTTGCCCGCGGCTTCGCTCGCGTTAAATTCGGTAGCGCCTTATGGATTTTTAATAGCAACGCTAAGTTTTCCCTTTTCGTCCCTCTTTCTCCCTCATATCCCACTCTTTTTTTAAAAAAGCCTATGTCCGACTCGTGGTTCCCAACTATCTCTGTACTAAAATTCATCAAAATCGGTTAAGCCATTAAATCGTGAAGAGGTAACAAACAAACTCACTTTCGCTTTTATAATATTAGTAAGGATAACCTCAAGATAATACGATAACACATAGTTTAGTAAGAACGAACAGAAACCAAAACTCTAACAGATAAATTTAAATTGCAAAACCTTTTGAGGACTCCTAAAATAGTTTTAGGGGTCCTCGAAAGGAAAAATTCGAACCATATTTACATTACTTTGCTGTCCATCTGTTTTGGAAATGCGTGGAGGTATCAAGTGGAAATTAAAATCACATACTGTGGTCCCTTTGTGCTGGGAAGAATCAAACTTCCAAGTCTACGCAGTCAAAAGGTTTCGCAAGTTCGTTCAGCTACCCTACCATGTCGTGTTAAAGCAGAACTTATTCCACTGAGGGAAAGGGACAGAGCTATATAGGGTGTCTAGCACCATCTCTTTCACTCAGTGGAATAAATTCTGTTTTAAGATGTCATGGTAGGGTAGCAGAACTCTCGGTGCGCGAGTCTGGTTCGCTCTTGGCTGTTTCTTCTTTTTATTTCTTTTTTAGTATATATTATAAAAAAATATGTATTAAAAGCAGAGTATAAATTTAAAGGGCGTTTAAAAATTGACCACATCGCTGTTAGCGGGGGGGTAAGCTGTCAGCAATACCACATTAGAAGGTCAAGAAGGTTGATTCTCTGGTCAAGAAGAGCCCTCTATTCACGAGTTGATCCGACCAACCGGTTGGCAATATCCCGAACAACCAACTGGCCCCAGCGTTTCAATCCCAACGCCTTAAATACACAACTACCAATTTCGTAACTGTATTTGCGCCGTTTGAAGTAAATAAAATGAATGGCGATATTCACAAAGTCATAAGAATTCGACGATACGGTTGGCGCAGTGGCTAACCGGTTGACTGTTGCGCTACGTGTCGCGAATCAGATCAGCGCACGGAACACATTTTTGGATGACCGTTGCTGATCCGGGTCTAGCTGTTTGTGTACCTGAGTTAGAATGGTTGTAAAATTCTGACCATTTTAGATAGGGTTTTAGCATGGGTTTTGTTTACATTTGGTATCGCTTCTCGTTGGCCGTACTGTAGTATAAATTGACATAACTGCCTCTATTTACAAGACAAGAAAAAATAGACCTTCTAAACTTAAGCGTAATCTAAAACGCATAATCACTGACCACAAGCCGTTGTCACCATAATGTGAACACTCTAACTAGATCTCTACTTTATGTCAACTAAAGACTACCTACTCTTAAACTTGCTGAGTCATACTATGGATTGGTATTGAAAACATTCGGGTTGAAAGACGGACAGGAAATGTGACGGTCGGTTGCAGTTTAAGAGCGGTAGAGAAGATTAAAAATTCTTGGCCCAGGTTTCAAAGGCGTTAGAATATAAGACTGAAAGCATTAAATGTGGCTAGAAAGATTCTAGGGAAAACGGAATTAATTTTCCGCGGCAGAATAATAGTGACGTATATTATACGGAACCAGTTTTTTTTTTATCGTATTTTGTATTATTTCTCCTTTCTTTTTTTGTTATTGCACACAACATTAAAATATGCACATATAATAGCTATAATATTATTATATATATGGCAAGCTTAGCCAGAATTGGGTAGATTACATAAAACCTTATTTCATTGCGATTATCATATTATGAACGCACGAATCAAAGATTGAATTTAGTCCTTGGCTATGAAACGGTGCCTAGAATCTTATGTTCGTTTCGACTCGAATATTTACAGCAAGTTAATAATCAAGAAATTACGTTTAATAACCTCATAAAAAGAATACAAAAGAACAAAAACTGAATATTAAACTGGAATACCTACGACTATATTGATATTTAGGATCCTTTTTATATACAGTTAAAAACTCCGTAGACATAAAAAAAACTATAAAACTTACGGAAACATGAACTTAAAAGTACTTCTTTAGTTTTATGACAGTTGTAAATGTACTTTATATCCACTGACTAAAACCGCTGCGTGCAAACACGCAATGTTGATCCGTATATTTTCGCGTAGAGATAAAATTGTTGCGGTTAAGACGCACTTTTATTGAATTTGTGTTTTTATATTCTAACTGGGTTGGGCCAGTTGCTACCATGAAGATCCTATAAGGAGAATAGAATAGAATAAACTTTACTAGCTTTAGCCCGAGGCTTGGCTCGCGTTAAATTCGGGGTAACACAGTTGCCCTTTCCCGATTTACAGGTACCCGCTACCTGTAGATTTTTTGCGGGTACAATAAATAAGGATTTATTGTAATAGCAATGCTAAGTTTTCCCTTTTCTTCCCTCTTTCAAAATTCATCAAAATCGGCTAAGCCATTTAGGCGTGAAGACTTAACAAACAAACTCACTTTCGCTTTTGTATTATTAGTAAGGATTGCACACCAAAATTTAAACAATTTTTTTTTACAAAAAAATGCTAAAACTATGCTTACTATGGCGGGCTTATTTCTGATAGCATCATCTTCCAGATAACCTTTGGAAGGACAGTACATATTGCTTTAAGAAACGTCTAAAGATTTTTGGATAGTCGATTAAATCCCTGTGGAACAAATTCTCAAAGTTTAGAAAATAAAACGTTTTGAGTTTTCGACAAAAGAAGGACTTCGCGTAAAGCGAGCCAATATTGGATGGGATATTGCTTTTATTTTCTTAAAAATAAGGACGAATGACGAAAGCAATACTCGTATAGAATTTTGGAATTAGAGACTGGCATTTTGTGAATCTTATTTGACTTTATACCTTATTGACTGACAAAGAGACAGATGATGGTTTTTAGCGAATTTAGTAGTTTCGGTTGCTTTCCTAAAAAAATCGCTGAATTGTTTGGTGTCTCTGTATTAATACTGGTACCCAAAATACGAAGGCACCTAGTTTTTTTTTTGACAAGACCTATCACAAATATTATTGACCGAGGAACATCCATCACGACTGGACTAAAGCATCCTCCAGCATCGCCGCAGAGAAATACCGCGACTCCGAAACACAAAGGGCAAAAGAAGGAACATAGACAATTGGACAGGTTTTAGTCAGTAGAAATCTGACACTACCTTCCGCACCGCCCAGAGTGGGAGAAGTTATTTAATGATTTCACATCCGAATACCAATGGCATCACCACGTCAACAGGTCCTAAGCTCCTCGTTTTCAGGGTCTTGACCGGGCCATATCCACTTGTGAGAAGCCTTTCTAATGCTGCCCTTCCAGCACGTAGCTGGTACCAGCTACAAAGTACTTTGGAAGCTGTACAATTCAGACAGCACGGTTGGTGCAGTGGCTGAGCGATCCACTGGTGCGCTGCGTGTCACAGGTTCGATCCCCGCACGGAACAAATATTTTTATGACCTACTAGCTGCCGCCCGCGGCTTCCCCGCGTGATATCGAAAAAAAAAAGACTGTAATCTAGCTCTGTGCCAAATTTCATCAAGTGTGTTTAAATGTTTGTAAACGCACCCACAATACTGGAGAAATTCCTAGTGTAAGGTAAAATAAAAAACCGGCCAAGAGCGTGTCGGGCCACGCTCAGTGTAGGGTTCCGTAGTTTCCCGTCCGTGACAATAAGTGTTCCCAGTTATGAGGCCAACCGAACAATTCGGTAATACCCGATCCAATGTAATAAGTACCTACAGCGCCATCTCTCGTGGAATTGGGTTACTAATTAATACAAAGACGTGCAATTTTGGTGGTAATTTTGGATTGCGAGAACCGATTTCAATAATTCTTTTTTTTGTTTGAAAAAAAATACGTTCAGGATAATAAAATATGTAAACAAAGTTACAAAAAATGCTTGCATATACGATTATACTACAAACTTAGTTCAGAAATTATTTTGTACAACTTTTTGTCTTTTTTGTACAAAAACTGTTGTGTCAATCAAGTTCAAAATAATTTTCATAGAAAGTCTTTATAAAGTTCTACTTTTCAGATTTTTTTCATATTTTCTAAACTTATGGTTCAAAAGTTAGAGGGGGGGGGGGGCACATTGTTTTTAACTTTTTTAGCGATTATTTCCGAAATAAATGACATTATCAAAAAATGATCTTAGTAAAAAAAAATCACTTCCCACTTTACATATAGGGTGGCTACCCTAATAAAACATTTTTTTCAAATTTTTATTTTACCACTTTGTCGGCGTGATTGATATACATATTGGTACCAAATTTCAGCTTTCTAGTGCTAACGGTCACAGAGATTAAGCGAGGACGGACGGACGGACGGACGGACAGACAGACATGGCGAAACTATAAGGGTTCCTAGTTGACTACGGAACCCTAAAAAAGGAAATATGAAATTATAATAGGCGCAGTATCACAAGTATAGACACAAATTGAAAGCAATTCCTATTTATAGATTCAGATTTCTGTGTCCGCATCCGGGTGACTTGATTGTGTTAGTGTCAGATATGGTCCATTTGTGACATTAAACCAATCTGTACGTCTTAACCCGTCGCGCGACAAAGTGTCACACTGGGTGCAAAGTTTTACTTGTGCCACAAATGTCGCATTTGCACACGGGTGCAAAGTTTGAACCGCTGTGAGTGGTTTTCATATTTTAGACAATTTTTTTTAATTTATTTAAAACTCATAAGGATTCTGGAAACATATACTTCGTAATATATAATTATCGATATAACTATGAAATCTTCGTTTTTCCGAAGGTCTAACCAAAATCAAAAATTCATTCAAAATAGCTTGGGGCACTTTACCTACATTGTTAGCAACCGCGCGACGGGTTAAACGTAGTTATCATATCGTTATAGTAGATCTTGTACCAATTCATGACCCAGTTCCCATTGCAAAGACCATTGTCTGAAGACTTAGGAACCGTCAGCAAATTAGTTTGGGAAGCATACTCAACAAATCTAGCTAACTAGCCCGCGGTTTTGCTCGCGTTAAATTCGGGGTAACACAGTTCCTCTTTCCTGATTTGCAGGTACCTGCTACTTGTAGTTTTTGCCCTAGCGCAAAGCTAAGTTTTCTCTTTTCCCCCCTCTTTCTCCCTCATTTCTTACTTTTTTATAAAAAACAAAATAGCCTATGTCCGTCTCCAGTGTTCCAATTATCTCTTTACCAGAATTCATCAATATCGGTTTAGCCATTTAGGCGTGAAGACGTAACAAACTTACCGCGGCCTCGGAACGTAAAGGGCAAAAGAAGAAACATGGGTGGGTTTTAGTCAGTACAAGTCTGACATGCCCTCCCGCTACGCCCAGAGCGGGGGAAGTCATTGGATGATTTCCCACCCGAAAAAAAAAAAAAAAAAAAGACGTAACAAACTAGCTTTCGCTTTTAGACAACATCACTTCTGTGCGGTATATAGTATTAATACGACATGTGTTCCATTTATAGGATAAATTTTGTCATCCACCCGTTCAAGTATTCTCTACCTACCCAATAACATAATAAACAACGAACATTGTCACAAAACGCATCGACACTTGGCACAACCAATACAACATACAAAATATTAAGAAACACCAATTGACTAGATTCTGTTGGCAAGTTGTTTATTAACTCGAAAAGCCATTTATTCTGTCAAAAGCAGGGATACAACAAATATAATGCAACGAAGAATAAAGGTATTTACATAATTTACTTGGCTCTAGAAATGTAAATTGCAACGGAGCTAGTTTTAAGATTCTAGTTGACAATTCATTCTGAATTTGTAGTTTGAAATTCTGTTTCTTATACAGATTTTGTTGCAAATTGTTATTGTATTATAATGTTGTGCACTCGAGCGAGGAATTTGGGACAAAGTAATGTTAACTCGTAGTTTAAATAGTATCACCTAGTTTTTGTTTGGCATTATTTATTTACTAGCTTTTGCCCACGGTTTCGCTCGCGTTTAATTCAGGGTAACACAGTTCCCCTTTCCTGATTTGCAGGTACCTGCTACTTGTACTTGCCTTATTTATTGTAACAACAAAGCTAAGTTTTTCCTTTTCATCATTCACTTTTTTTTTTAAAGTTAGCCTATGTCCGTCGCCAGGGTGGCCAGCGATCTCTGTACCAAAATTCATCAAAATCGGTTTAGCCATGTACGCGTGAAGACAAACTCACTTTGGCTTTTATAATATTAGTAAGAAAGGATGTACACAAACAAAACACATATTATGGAAAAAAATACATATAGACAAAATAACACAAAGATATGATTATTCTACTAATATATTGCTTATTTTATTTAGAAATCTCTTCCAGCAGACCTGCTATTATTGGTTTTACTGAGATTGTGAGCAGTGTAGTTCTCAAAACGGTCTTTAAGCAGAATGTCGGATTCGCAAAATGACAAAATTCTTAAAAGCTCTTCTTCACAGATTGACTGGTTTACATTATATCCCTTTCTTTGAACGACTTAGATACTAATATTAACGTTTGTATTTTTGTGTGTAGTTTTACTTGATATTTTGTGAATGTGACATTCTGGAAAAGGAAACACAAAACAAGTTTGTAACAATGACGTGATTAAATGAATTAAGACAAGTTTATTTTTTTATGAAATCTCCTCACTTTCTCTTCACCCTACAGCTGGTATGAGAATGCGTAAAAGCAGGTAGAAAGTATCTTATATATTTCATATTTTATTTTCAGTACATTTACAAGCAATTAAATGTATTAATATTTATACGAAATCCTGTAGCAATTTTTTCTGTTCTGACAGATTTTCTGCTTTGACCTATGTCTTATCTGACAGTAGAAAATCTGTATTGAAACATTAATTAACTTAACGAATATGTGGGATCTCTAATCCTCCAATCAATACTAAAGGCCACAGACGTTACTTAATCTCAGATTTGAGGAAAATCGACAGGCACACACATACAAACAATAGGTGCGTAGAAATGTAGGAAGGTAAGTAACTGCGGCTCACAATCCCATTCCCTGACGAATTTTTTCTTCCCAATTCGTCGTGTAAGTCATTAAGAGTAACAAAAACTAAAGTAGGCCGAACTCAGTCCGCCATTTTGCTAAACTTTGCACGTCGGAGCAAAAAAAATGGGAAAAATTCTGCACGTTACGTTTATGTACGATCTTGTGTTGTGTTGTGGAGTGCAGGATAAGTTGGCCAGAAGTTGGATGTTTTTAATATACTCTAGAGTCTAGGAGGACAGGAAAATCTACGTCTCCGTGTCAGGAGTTGGTGGGAAAGTTTTGACGTAAAGTGAGGATCGCAAAAACAGACTTGTATGTTGGAAAACTCTGGTTTACATACAATAAAGTAGGTAATTTCAGAATTATGAGCTAGTGAAAATATTACTTGAATAAGAACCACACCAGAAAAAGTTATGCGCCTAATCATTTTTCCAGATAACCATTAAATTCTTATCTTAACAAAATCCTAAAAAAGATCATCTAATTTTCAATACATCTCTTTCCTATTAAACCGACCTCATCTCTATTGACAAGTACCTACATAGAGACTAAGTCTCTTTGCTTATACTTTAAGCAGTGACCCAGTTTCTCTGTCCCTCACTACACACCTAAACGCATTGCAAATAAGCACGGCGTCCCATAAAACTACACGACTCTGTTCCTGTACGATACGCACTTACGAATTACGATACGTACCTTGTACTTACTACTGAGTATACGTAAGCTCGAGTTACTTATACGTTTTTCGTACTTAAAGCCTTTACACACCACACAAACACGAAACGGCCGCGATACGAACGCGTTGCTATCCTGTCTGACCACCACAACGCAGTTAGTATTGGGTAATACGACACCAATTGACAAGACTGGTTGGTGGTTCTCTGACTTTCAGGCCGCTGTCTATAAATGATGTGTGCAAGTAGGTTTTAACAAACAATTTAAAAAGTCATTAAAAAAAAAATAAACTAGGTATGAGGCCGGTTTAGAAATACCGGCCTCCTCTACCGGTAATAGGCCCTCCACAACCGGGAGGTGTGCAGTCTCAGGAAATATTTTCTAAAAGCCGACTTGGGTATGCACCGAGATGTAGTCGCAGTGGACAAGGGACTCCCCTGCTGTCCATGGCTAAAGAGAACTGGCGCAAACCTATAGTACTTACTACCAATGACCAATGATCATGGGTGGGTTTTAGTTATTATAATTTTATTCTCCCTCCCCCCCGCACTCCGCCCAGAGCGGGGAAAACTTAATTGATGATTTCCCATCGGCAAAAAAAGCTCAAGGCTTAAACCACAAGACAAATAAAAAGCAGCGATGCTGTCGCTGTGTGTAAAGGGCCTTAGACTTACGTTACGTTTTTTACTAACAGTTACATAGTACGAATCGTGTATACGAGTTTGCGTTGCGTAAATACCTTGTAACTATATCAATAGCGGCGGGAGGAATAGCTGTGAGTTTGGAAAGGCGTTATACATTCTTTGATGTCCGAAACGTGTGGGTCTTTAGGTTAAGCCGCGCTTGCTTAGGTTGGTCTGTGGATAGGTGACCATCCGTTACATACCGAGTTTCCTCTTTGCCTCGGAAAGCACGATAAGCCGTGGGTCCCGGGTGTCATTTATAGATCTTTGACAATCGTTAGAGGTAGTCAGTGTCCCGAAAAACAACAACAACCATTCTTACCAAAGGGGTATCATATTACCCAGTATGAACTGGGTTGTGGAGGTCAGATAGGCAGTCGCTCCATGTAAAATGCTGATATTCGGTTAGACTGGAAGCCGACCCCAACATAGTTGGGAAAAGGCTAGGCAGATGATGATGTCCGAAACGTGTGTGTGATATTATATTGAACGGGCCTGTTGGTCTAGTGGTTAGTGGCCCTAACTGCTGAGCCAGAGATCGTGGGTTCGATTCCCACCCAGGACAAACTTTGTGTGATGAGCATGATTGTTTGTTCTGTGTCTGGGTGTGATGTATCTATAATATTTTATTTATTTATTTATTAAAATGTATAAAAAAACAATGTACAAAGGCGGACCTAATGCCTTGGGCATTTTCTACCAGTCTACCTTGGGGTGATGCAGAGAGAAAATAAAGTAGGTGCAGGGTGCATAACAGATAATAATATTTATGTATTTATAAATTATATAAGTATGTATATCAGTTGTCTGGTTACCATAACACAAGCTCTGCTTAGCTTGGGATCAGATAGCCGTGTGTGAGTTGTCCCAAGATATTTATTATTATTATTATTTAAGCGCAAGCTTTTCTCCATAAAGGTAGATAGATACGAAAGAAAGTCACCTGCAACGGTTTTTCGGTACTTCCTTTTTTTGCGAATGGGAAATCATCAAATAACTCCCCCCGCTCTGTGCGGAGCGTCAGACTTTTATTTATTAAAACCTACCCACGGTCCTTCTTTTGCCCTTTATTTTCCCGGGCTTTATTTTTTTTATCTTTTACGAACAACGGCAATCCCGTAGGTGGGTTTTAGTCAGTAAAAGTCTGACACTGCCCCCGCTTCACCCAGAGCGGGGGATGTTATTTGATATTGTTGTTATTTGTCCAAAATAAAGTTGTTAATCCTACTACCTTAGTAATGTTAAATATTCATGCAAAAATTTGTGACGTATGTATGTTACTCTTTCACGCAAAAACTACTGAACGGATTTTGATGAAATTTCTTACACCGATAGTGTACAAACTGGAGCAACACATAAACAACCATGTGCTAGATTAGATTTACCTTTTGTTTGTCTTTGACGCATCCTGATTCACTCACTAAACCATCAGGTCATCAGAGGGGCTTGCCAGAGCCTCCGCCTGCCAGGGTTGCGGGTTGTTCAAAAGAGATACCGCAGCCCCGGAACGTAAAGGGCAATAGAAGGAACATGGGTGGGTTTTAGTCAGTACAAGTCTGACATGCCCCGTAAAAAACGTCTCCCAAAGTCATTAGATGATTTCCCACCCGAAAAAAAAACCATCAGGGCATGGTCTTTTAAATATTTGTCGCCATATTCTCTATAAACCGTAACTTGCTCTAGATTTGTAATAGGGTTAGTCTGCCAAGCTTTGTGGTTATGGCAATATTCCCCCATGACTTATTGGGGGACTAATGTTTGACAGGATATGTTTATGGGCATACATGACATAGCTGATAAATATCTTATGAGGTTTCTGCCATGGAAAAAAAGCTTGAGTTTATTGTGATTTTTTATTTACTTGCTTTTGCCCGCGGCTTCTCCTGATTTGCAGGTTACCTACCTACCTGTAGTTTTTGCTCTAGCGCCTTATTTATTGTAATAGCAAAGCAAAACTTTTACTTCTTTCTCCCTCATTTTCCACTTTAAAAAAATCTAAAAGTATCCTATGTCCGTCTCCAGGGTCGCAACTATCTCTGTACCAAAATTCATCAAAATCAGTTTAGCCATTAAGGTGTAAAGACGTAACAAACAAACTTACTTTCGCTGATTATAATATTAGTACGGATTCTGATTCTCGGTTAAGCAGCTAACGACCTCATTGGTTAAAATGCGAGAGAGTTCGCAGCCACTTCTTCTTTCCAAACTCTAGGAAGTGGCGAAGGGCAGGCGTTTTGTGGGACTGTCTCTTGTAATTTGTCGTTCAAAAAGTGCTGATTACCAGCCCAATTTGAATTTTGTGCTGAGTAAATGACTTTTGATTTTGATTCAATTCAGACGTACATAATTAGTAACAACAATGTTTTCTTGAAAGCTCGTGGCTAAATAATAGCAACCGCTCAGGTCGATCTTTAGGTTAAGCCGCGCTTGCCTAGGTTGGTCTGTGGATGGGTGACCACCCGTTACATACCGAGTTACCTCCGTGCCTCGGAAAGCACGTTAAGGTGTTGGTCCCGGCTGTCATTTGAAGATCTTTGACAGTCGTTACAGATCCAGAGGTATCGTATTACCCAGTACTAACTGGGTTATGGAGGTCAGACAGGCAGTCGCTCCATATAAAATACTGGTATTCAGCTGCATCCGGTAAGACTGAAAACCGACCCCAACGTAGTTGGGAAAAGGATAGGCAGATGATAAATGTTATGTTGAAAGTGTTGTTTTTACTGATGGATGTCTTCTATGCTGCAAAGATGGTTGTGGCTTCATATCATGATTGAATTTTGTTTCCATGGACACTTAGTTTTAAGTGCGTTGTTATAAACAATTTATGGTCCTTATTATATGGCCCTTATATAGTTATTTATTAGTCAGCAATAAAGTGGTTTTGTAATTCAAGTTTGTTACTACATATTACGATTTTTTGGAGGTTTTTGTCTGCCAGGGTTGCTGGTTGTTCAATAAAGGGTCATAAACTGCAAAATAAGGAACATGGATGGGTTTCCGTCAGTAAAAGTAAGTCTGACACTCCCTTTCGCTCCGCCCAGGGCGGGGGAAGTTATTTGATGATTTCCTACCCGAAAAAAAGGATGCTTTTTGTAATTCAAGTTTGTTACTATTGCGGGTTACTATTAGGGTGGTTTTTGTCTGGCAGGGGTTGGGAGTTGTTAAAAAAAAAAAACAAGAGATGCTGGTCCCAGACCATAAGGGCATAATAAGGAACATGCATGAGTTTTTATCAGTATAAGTATGTCTGATCCCGCTCCGCCCAGAGCCGGGAAAGGTATTAGATGATTTCCCATCCGCAAATACTGACAGAAAAATCCAATAAACCTCAAACACGAAACGAACCCAGGACCTCGTAGGCTCAACAGTTGAGCTCATAGTATTAATTAACCCTATTCTTATCCTTACTAATATTATAAAAGCGAAAGTGAGTTTGTTTGTTACCTCTTCACGCTTTTATGGCTAAACCGATTTTGATGAATTTTGGTACAGAGATAGTTGGGAACCAGGAGACGGACATAGGCTCTTTTTTTTTAAAAAAAAAGTGGGATGTGGGGGAGAAAAAGGGAAGAAAAGGGAAAACTTAGCGTTGCTATTACAAATCAAAAAGGCCCAAGGGGAACTGTTGCCCCGAACTTAACGCGAGCGAAGCCGCGGGCAAAAGCTAGTACATCTATACATTCGGAATTGCCCCAATTGTACACAATTAAACACTAAACAATAAGTTTTGTAGTACATTGCATTGTTTATCTGAAATTAAATCTTTTATATCTCGTCCCACGTCAGTTGAAAATAAAGCAGCGTTTCCACTAACTCAAGCAAACACAACTAACTTACTTAAACTCAGCTTACTTAAAACATTTCAACAATATTGTCTCAACAACATTATCAAGCTATTAAAACGGATTTATTACATGAAATAGTCTTTAAAACTGTCAGCAAAATGCAATAACAGCCATGTTGCCGGAAAACTAAGGAATGCGACTTACATTGAAATTCCCAAGTGTTAGCTACTTTAAACAGTTGCAGCGAATTTGTAAAGTTGGAATCGTTGCTTTGTTCGAGTAGATTGTTCGTTCACTTTGGTTTTGTTTCACGTTTTTAAAAAAACGGAACCCTTTTTTTCGGGTGGGAAATCATCACATGACATCCCCCGCTCTGGTCGGAGCGGGGGCAGACATTTACTGACTAAAACCCACCCATGATAGATAGATAGATAGATAGAATATTCTTTATTATGTACACCATACAAGTAACAAGAATAACACTAGACAAACTTATAAATAGGGTGACACAATGAGCGGTCTTATCGCTAAAAGCGATCTTTTCAAGACAACCTTTGGATGGATTTAAGAAGAGGAGAAACACCCATGTTCCTTCTATTGCCTTTTACGTTCCGGGACCGCAGTATCTCTTTCGAACAACCCGTAACCCAGGCGGGCGGAGGCTCTGGCAAGCCCCTCTTCTTTGCTTACATCTCTTTGAGGCGCGCGTGAAACAAGAACGCGCCGTCGACACGGCCTGTCGTCAATCGACGGACGGACGGTGAACTAAAAACGGAACCCTTATTTGAACATTCTGTTGTTTGTCTATCAAAACCCTTTATCTCGGGAACGCGTAGAGGTATCAAGTTGAAATTAAAACTATATAGGTACTCAACTTTGTAGTCCCTTTGCACTTTAAAAAGAATCAACTCTCTAAGTCTACACAATCAGAAGATATGGCTGTTTACGTCGCAAGTTTTTTTTTAAACGGTGCCCCACACTCGGAATTTCTCCTGTATCGTGGATAACACATACACAAACAGCCAGACCCGAAACAACTAACTGTAGGTCATACAAATATTTGTTCCGTGCGGGAATGGAACCGGCCACACGCAGGGCAGCAGTCGATCGCTCAGCCACTGCGCCAATCGTGTCGTCAAAACTTTGTACGGAACACTCGGTGCGCGAGTCTGATTCGCTCTTGGCTGGTTTTAAGGCTAGATTGTGTCCCCCGTTGGGTAATCCCCTTTTAAGGTTTTTATTAGATACTTTTTTTTTGCGCTCTGGGGGAGGGGTGGAGTGTCGGACTGAAACCCACCCATGTTCCTTCTTTTGCCCTTTATGTCCCGGGGCCGCGGTATCTCTTTCGAACAACCAACAACCAAGGTTGTGGCCTTGGCAGGATTTCAACATAGTTCATCGAGTCACTAATTAATTCATTTTGTGTTCAGACATTTCATTTAGAGAGCGAGAGGGAGGCCAAAAAAAAGATGGATGGATTGTGTAAGGAGTGATATGAAGGAGACAGGAGTAAATGATGCCATGACGTCTGATAGGGGAGAATGGAAGAAAAAAACGTGTTGCGCCGACCCCAAATAGAATGGGACAAGGGCAGAAAAATGATGATGTTCAGACATTTCATTTTGAGAGAAAAATATAATAATAATAATATCTTGGGACAACTCACACACGGCTATCTGATCAAAGCTAAGCAGAGCTTGTGTTATGGTAACCAGACAACTGATATACATACTTATATAATTTATAAATACATACATATTATAGATAAATCACACCCAGGCACAGAACAAACAATCATGCTCATCACACAAAGTTTGTCCTGGGTGGGAATCGAACCCACGACCTCCGGCTCAGCAGTCAGGGCCACTAACCACTAGACCAACAGGCCCGTCAAATGCCGAATGAACGAAAAAAATATCAAAACCTTACACGGCTAATATAGTACAGGACGCGTATATTGAATGTAACATCAGTAGAAAGTAGGATGAAAAAGTTTCGAAGTGTTTCCGTATAGTTCCACTTGTGAGCAAGTGGTCCAAGGAACGATACCGGATAAGTCTTATATAATTGGAAGCTTTCAAACTTGCTCCCCATTAGTTGGAAGTTTTACAACTACTGAAATATATATACTTATACGTTTTTTACGTGCGATATCTTCCAGAGATACAACAACTATGTTATGTTTTTTAGGGTTCCGTACCCAAAAAGGTCAAAAGGGTCAAAAAAAATCCCTTGAAGGGTCACTTTGTTGTCCGTCTGTCTGTTTGTCAAGACCCACACATGTCAGGAACACGTGGAGGTATCGGTATGAAATTAAAAACCGTATCATCAATACCGGTTCCTTTAAACTGTAAAAAATACTTAATCCTCTTAAGTCTACGTAGTTAAATTATTAGATTAGATTTATTTATTTACCACTAATATAAGGTCGTTTGCAGCAACTTACAAACTGATCTTGGGAAGGAATTTCAGACTTTTACTGACTAAAACCCGTCCATGTTCCTTCTTTTGCCCTTTGTGATTCTCTTTCAAAAAACCTACAACCCCGGTAGGCAGTGGCCCTCGGCTCGCTGAAATCTCTTTGAGGCGCGCTTGGAACACGAACGTAAATACGGCCTGTGAGGTTACCATGACATCTTATAGCAGTTCTTATTCCTGTGTGAGAAATAGACGGTGCTAGAAACCCTATATAGCTCTGTCTCTTTGCCTCATCGTTCTCATAAGTTAGCCATAAGTTCTGCTTTAAGACGTCATGGTAGGGTAGCTGTTCGTCACTAGATGGACGGTGGGTGAGCTAACCATTGCAGACCTGCATCTATGATGGACAAGAGTCGTCTCGCGCTGTTGCTGAGTTTAATACCATCTCCATCGTCCGAGGTATTAATATTTAAGGTATTTGTATTTCCTACTAATATTATAAATGCGAATGTTTGTGAAGATGGATGGATGGATGGATGGATGGATGGATGGATGGATGGATGGATGGATGGATGGATGGATGGATGGATGGATGGATGGATGGGCGGATGGATGGATGGATGGATGGATGGATGGATGGATGGATGGATGGATGGATGGATGGATGGATGGGCGGATGGATGGATGGATGGATGGATGGATGGATGGATGGATGGATGGATGGATGGATGGATGGATGGATGGATGGATGGGCGGATGGATGGATGGATGGATGGATGGGTGGGTGGATGGATGGGTGGGTGGATGGATGGATGAATGAATGAATGGATGGAAGTATGGATGTTTACAACTCTACACTACTAAATGAAATTTGGAACAGAGGTAGATTATGGTCTGGAATAACACAAAGGATACCTTTTTTTATATGACGCGGACGAAGCTGCGGGCGCCAGCTAATATGCTATAAACGCTTATTTACTTCTATCTCACACACTTTTTAACAATAAAACTTGTATGTGTCGCCCCTAGAAAAGTGTTGACGCAAAGAAATCTGAAGAATGTTATTTACATCGCGAATGCTCAGGAGTTTGTAACAGACAACAAATGAAACTGCATGTCTGGAACTTGCGAAGAACTAGTGTGACCATGTCTTGAAAAGGTTTATGGATTTTCTCTTCCTTATTTTAGGAAACTAGTGGATGTATTAAATAAAGGATAATATAAGAAAAATTTCAAAACGGATGATGGGTATCCATGATCTTATAAAAATATTATGATTAAAAAGAGTGTCAATGGATATTCTTGCCTATTCTTCTCCATTGAGATTTATGAAGAATATTATGAGAATTGTATAACGGATGAACGGTATATCTTGGATAGGATATCTTGTAAAAATATTTTGATTAAAAAGAGGGTCCATGGATATTCTTGCCCATTCTTCTCCATTGAGATCTATGTTTTAGAATAGATAACTGCGGTACTTTCACAAGTTATTATGCCTTGTGACTGGGACTGTAGCTTCTTCTTTTTGTTTTTGACATTCAAAAGTGCCTGTAACGATCTAATTGAAATACATGATTTGAGTTTGAGTTGAAGAAAACGTAACGCTTTCTCAAAGTAATATAGTGTTAGGGTAGGTAGATGATGATTTCTGTAAACTGGCGTTATCCACCCTGGCTTTAACAACTGGAATGATGGTATTATAATCACGAACTGCTCAAAATCTCGTTGAAAACTTCACCTTCATCTTTACTAATATTATAAAAGCGAAAGTGAGTTGGTTTGTTTTTTGTTACCTCTTCACGCCTAAATAGCTAAACCGATTATGATGACGGGACCCTGGACGCGGACATAGGCTATTTTTAAAAAGGAGTGAAAAATGAGGGAAAAAAGGGAAAACTTAGCATTGCTATTACAATAAATAAGGCGCTAGGGTAAAAACTACAGGTGGCGGGTACCTGCAAATCAGGAAAGGGGAATTGTCTTATCCTGAATTTATCCTGGGAGAAGCCGCGGGCGAAAGCTAGTTTTCAATAAAAGAGAAAACCGAATGAAGAATGATATAATGAGTACTATTTATATATACTTTAGGCTGATGTCAAGACATTCTATTTATAACAATGCACAAGGCCGACAGGTAAGACCTAAATATATTACTAAGGCTAGACCTTGTCTAGTCGTCTACGTATGAGATAAATTGGTACTTCATTTCAATCAACCTGAACCTTGGGAAGCCAGACAACCCCGAACAGGCTTCTCGAGTTCCACTGCATGACAACCACTACTCGGCAGTTTTGCAGTTTTTTTTATAACGTACCCACGATACCGGAGAAATTCTTCAATCAATCAATTTCTTTGTATCGTGGGTACGTTTACAAACATTTAAACTCACATACACATACAGCCAGACCCGAAACAACTACCATTAGGTCATACAAATATTTGTTTGGTGCGGGGATCGAACCCGCGACACACAGACACAAAAAATACCTATTTACATACGAATTCATGAAATAACAACGACAGTGTCGCCCAAACCGGGGTTGCGGGTTGTTCGAAAGAGAACATAAAGGGCAGTATAAGGAACAAGTGTGGGTTATAGTCAGTAAAAGTATGACACTCCCCCCGGCTCCGCCCAGAGCAGGGGAATTATTTGATGATTTACTACCCGCAAAAAAAAATATTGCGTAGGATTTGCTGAATAGCGCAGAGTTTGGAGGTTTGTTGCCATGTGAGGAAATATTTTAGTATGAATGTGAATGGAAAAAGATATCAAAGAAACTTTGAATGAACTGTGTGAAGGATGACATAGTAAGACATGAGGTTTTTGATGACATGACGAGTAATAGGGAAGTATGGAAGAAGAAGATATGCTGCGCCGACCATAAATAAATTGTCATTTTTCAAAAATATCTTTCTCACCCCTTTTCTTCCCTGTTTCGGACCCTTTTTAAGTCTATGTCCGTCTCCATTTTCTTCCTTGCTCCATGAATTTTGGTACAGAGATTGTTGGGACCCCCCAACAATCTCTGTTCCAAAATACGTGAAAATCGGTTTGGCCATTTAGGCGTGAAGACGTAACAAACAAACACACTTTCGCTTTTATAATATTAGTAAGGATAACGTTAATTAATACAATGACGATTCTAAAATCAGCTGTGAGTTGCATTGGCCATAAATTTTGCCTGCCTTTGTTTTAGTTTTTCTAAAGCATTTTCTCTGAGAGACTTTTGCACTGCTCGGCAGTTTGCTGAACTGGGCCTATTTGGCGCAGCCGTGAGACAAACATTATTTTTATTTTATTTGTGTTTAGGATTAAGTTTCATAATTTTTTATTGGTGTGCGCATTTATGGCTTGTGCCAAATAAACTTGTTTTCTTTCTTTCTTTGTGCATGGTCACCCTACACTCCGTATGTTTGTTCCTACAATCCACTGAAGACTTTCCTAAAAGCTTACCTACATTCGTAGACATCCTACCCGAACTAGACTGAATTTATACCTACCCACATACTGAGGAATCTTCTAGATTCCAAGACGAGTTATTTCTTTAAAATTCTTTCATGCTTTGGTTTGTTGAGAGACGAATTTTATTAAGGAGAAGTTTGCCATTAGAACATTCTTAGCCAGAATGTTTTGCGTGTTTTCTAGGAAAACTCTTGTAAACAGCTTGGTATTTTGAAGCTAAAAATACTACAACATTTTAAACGGAATATGTACTACTAGCTGTTCCCCACGGTTTCACCCGCGCTGTTCAGCACCTGTTGGTCGTAGCGTGATGTTATATAGCCTATAGCCTTCCTCAAGAAATGGACTATCCAACACTAAAAGAATTTTCCAATTCCAACCAGTAGTCCCTGAGATTAGCGCGTTCAAACAAACAAACAAACTCTTCAGCTTTATAATATTAGTATAGATAAGTATATAAGTATAGATGTTCACTATTAATATTCAAGTCTTTTTACGGTTATTTCAAAACATTTGGTTGACATCGTCCGTGACCTAAGGGCTGGCTTTTACTTTGGCCAGACGATAAGCTTTGCCATACAACGTGGCAGCTCGGCCAGTCGGTTGAGGACGAATTTGACAATATTTTTTAGTTAATTGATAAGTTTCTGTAAGTTATTTTAATTTATTTACCATTTTCAAATAAAGTACTATTCTGTATCCTAACATGTACAGACTGATTTATTCTTGTATGTTCTGTTTATGTTGGGCTCAATATGTTTAAATAAACCAGAGATATTCCCCCCGACCTGGGAATGAAACGTGTGACCTCACGCATTATTAGTTATTCTATTTGCTAATTTTACTTTTACAATGAGGCTGGGTCTAAAAGAACCCAATTCTGGGTCGCGCTCGTTTTAAGTCATATGTAAGAACCGAAATAGATTTTAGCGGACCGCCCCCCTCCCTCCCAGGCACTTTGCTCAAGCCAGCCCGCATTGCTGAGCCAGTAAGTTTAAATCTTCCCCAAAATAACGGAACTCAGATCCAGCCTGTCCATTTGCTGTCCCCCCAGTGACGCCCTAAGCCGAGGTTCGTACCCAGCAGGGGGTACAAATGTCCCTGGCTGGAGGCCTTAACTTCAAGGCACCCACGGGATATCTCGGTTGAGCAGCTAACAACCTCATTCGTTGACTTGCGAGGTGCATTCAAAGAAAAGATTGCCGGCTAATACTGTGAGCTTTCTAATAGGAAACGTTAATGATCCCAGGACCTTACGATCAAAATTTTCCCTTTTGACCCCTAGGGAAGGCTTTGGCCCATGAGGCAGTACATGTCAAGGTTACATTACATCTGGCATATCAGTAGCGTACCCGCTCCAGAAACCACACAACTAATACTAAACCCAAAGGGAATACGATTAAATCCTATAATCCAAACCACATTAAAGTTTAAATATTTGACATGTCGCAGATGTTTTGCCCAAAATAGTTACCAAACGAGTGTTAGCTTGGGCACAAGAGGTATTTTGATGTTGCCCGGAAAACGTAAGGTTGCCATAAATAAAAATATAATTCAGAAGTTTCAGTGGCTATATTCTGTAGAGTTTTCGTAAATTCTCATTCAAATGAACGGACACAATTCGTTTGTGAGTTTTATTGTTTTTAAAGTATACCAAATAACTTCCTTTATTTTTATAGAGTTCCGTACATCAAAAGGAAAGAATAGTACCCTTATTGGATCACTTCGTTGTCTGTCTGTCTCGGGCATACGTTCTTCTTGAAATTTAAACCAGATATTCAAATCTGTGGTCCCTTAGAGTTCTGAAAAAAAACATATCTTTAAGTCTACGCAGTCAAAAGATATGGCCATTTATATAGCAAGTTTGTACGGAACCCTACGGTGAGCGAGTTCGATTCATTTTTTATACTAGTAGCCTTCTTGTAGTCAATAATAGAACTAAGTAACCCAAAAGAAGTCTATTATAGTTTTAAAAAGAAAAATATTTATTTGGTTGTATATGTGATCTCAAAAACACCAAGGGGAACCCCCTAACCAATATTTCTTAGTAATTTCTTTTTAAATTTCTTTTCCCAACTATGTTAAAACTGAATCTAGAGTTATTTTTATCAAAGTTTTTATTAATCAACTGTTTGTGAGGTGGTTCCCACCATCCTCTTGATCCTAACTTCAGCAGTCATTGCCCAAACTTAGAGAAAAGAGTCGAGTTTTAACCGCCATCTTTTCCTAGGCCTGGTCAAAGTTATATTGTACTTACTGATTACATAATGACTGGATTGTGAAGATCAGATAGGCAGCCGCTCCATGTAAAATACTGGTATTCACCGGTTAGACTGGAAGGCCTTTTAACATAGTTATAAAACGCTAAGGAAATGATGATGATAAACCAATGGGTACGCAATCATTACCAGCATTAGTCTTTTTTTTAAGAATGGGAAATCTTCAAATAACTTCCCCCGCTCTAGGTGGAGCGGGGGAGACTGTCAGACTTTTACTAAGTAATACCCACCTATTTTCCCTCTTCGGCCTTTATGTTCCGGGGCCGCAGGGTCTCTTAGTTTTTAAGCAATTCCAAAAAAGGTTTGTACCAACAAATACAAAATAAAACTTCTGAACAATATTATATGACGGGCAAGATCCTAAACTAATCCAATTTGAAGGTTTCGCGAACATTCGACAAGCTCATGCCTTTTGATCTTCAAATTAAGGATGTACGCTCAACCACACTTTTAGTCAAAAACCTCATTAAACTGGAGGCTGTGTAGTTTGTGTAATGAGTTACTGAGTTGGATAAAGTAGGTACCTACAAAGACAGAATACCTTAAATAAAATGTATCATCGTCTGGCAGTTTGAGTACTATAAGGGACCTACACAAATGTCCATTTTTGGTATTGTACGTCGTTTCGTTAAGCTTCTTGGGTTATGAGTCGAGCTACACGATGACTGACAAATACTTGCACTGGCTGGACAGGTCCACTCAATCTGTGTGGGGCTTTCTTAAAAAGACCATTTCAGACACTAATCTGCATAGTCTTCATGTAAGTTGACCAAGATTTATTGTATGGCCCTTAAAAGAGACTGTGACCTCTGAGTTTGTTTCGGCTGTTTCTTCTCAGAGTAGTCGGATAAGAAACGCCGGCCTCATCTAGTTTTAAAAAAAGACGTGTAAAAGTGTTTGTGAAAACCTACTTGCAAAATAAACATCATTTATCATCATTTGCCTAGTCTTTTTAATAAAAAATAAATAAAAATAGTAGTATCGTGGGTACGTTTATAAACAATTTAACTCACATACACAAACAGCCAGACCCGAAACAACTATTTGTAGGCCATAAAAATATTTGTTCCGTGCAGGAATCGAAGCCGCGACAGGCAACGCAGCAGTCAATCGCTCAGCCACTGCGCCAACCGTGCCGTCAACGTCTACGTTTAGTCCTTCCTAAAAATACTGGTAATATATCCTATACGGATAGCAACATCGACAAGATTGCCAACCTATTTGATAAAAAATTCCATTATCTCCGAAGTCCAATTAATTTTCTTCTCAGTCGCTGACAGGGATTAATTGAAAACTTTTTCCATTGAAATGATCAATTATTTTTTATCACCGAGGCTTTCATTTTTAATCTCATCGGAAAAGTTTTCGAGATAACGCCTAGATTATTACAAGTCCTAAGTTTCGTCCAAAGAGACCAACTGAAGTTGGTATTGTTTCCCTGTTTTTGATGAAACTTTAAGTTAACAAGTTGTTCTAAGAATTTTGAGATATTAATTTTAAGAACTTTAGATTAACAACGCTTCTGGACTTAATTTGTTGGGACTGGTCTTAAAAGTTGGGGTTTTTGAAGGAATGATTTATAATACTTGGGAGTATCGTCAATAAAATTGATGAACTTTGTATTGACTAAAAATATCTTAGTGAAGGAGTTAGTCATAAAGGTTAGCATTATTAATATTAAACTTACATTGTCTTTTTTTGTATTAATTTGTGTAATAACTTCCCCCGCTATGGGCGTAGCGGGGGAGCGTGTCAGACATTTACTGACTAAAACCCACCCATGTATCTTCTATTGCTCTTTAATGGCGGAGGACCCGGCAAGCCCCTCTGCTTTATCTGAAGTATCTTATTTCTTAGTTGAGTTGAGGCCGAGAAAGCTGTATTATATTTTTTTTCGAAGGAGGAACAAATCACACCGTACTAGACACTTGGGGCTGCCAGCAATTATACCTATCTTTATTATTTTTTTAACCCATTTCAAAAAGTGTTTTGCAAGGATGTTAAGCAAACGAGGGACCTCAGAACATCTTCGTTCTTAGCTGAACTGGAATGGACTAAAAGAGGTTTTAGAAAATAAAATGACATTGAAGAGGAAAACGATTATATATGTAATATTATTATCGATAGACGACTCGGTAGTGGCTGAGCGATCGATTACTGTGCTTCGTGTCAAGTTTGTTTGCTTGAACGCGATCGAATCTCAGGAATTACTGTTCCGAAAAAACGAAATATGTTTTTAAATGTTTTTTTATGCTTTTTTTATTGAGAAATATTAAAAAATGTAATTATATGTAAGAAAAACAAATAAATGGACTAGAATAAGAAAAATGTAAAAAAATATATAGGTATACAAATATATAAACGTTAACATAATACAACATTCTTCGCACCAATGAAGAATGTTTCAAATACTATTCTGCATCTAAACGGCCGGATGGATTTTAATGAATTCTGACTCAAGTACTAGGCTTGCATGAATTCAGAGTGATATTAATTCCAACAGTTTGATCCGTGGATTCAAGTTCTAGGTAGAAAGAACTAACTGCTATAAGATAAAACTACTAGGATTGCATGAAATTCACAGTGGTATTCTTTCTAACAGTTCGGTCTGTATACACAGCGATCGGCTGTATAACGTCACGCTACAATAGTTGGGAGCTGAGTGGGCACAACCGCTGAGCACAGCTAGTTCACTATACGACTCATGTTTATAATTACCAGGCGGACATAACTAATTAAGAGCTTGTCTTACATGTTATGATACATACAACACGTATAGCCTATTGAAATAACATCAATTTAATTCCAAATAACATCATTAATTTCAGTAATTTGATTCTAATTAAAACCGAACTCTAAACAAGTTATTCAATACGAATATTAAGACAAATTCTAAGGCAGTTATTACAAAACCAGAAATAGCAATTAAGTACCTCATATATATAAGGAATAATTACGTCGTTTCCTATTCATGAAAGCTTGATATTAATAACCACGACATAGGAACATTTAATTATCATTACACAAAACATCAATGGAAGACATTTTCTTGTGTTGTATAATATAAGGTAGTATTCGTATTTTGACCCTTTGTTTTCTCCATGTCACAAAATACATTTAAATAGAAGGCTAAGTCTATACAAAAAGCGAAAACGCACACGCACCGAACCGCTTTAAGTACAGCGTTTTTTTTAGCGGATGTTTTTTTTTGGGAACCCAGTACAGCGCTGGTTTTCAGTGGTCAACCCGTGAGTAAACCGTACGTATTGTAAAGAGATGTCAAGAACAGAAAGGGTAATTAGGGCCACTGCCTGCCGGTTAGGAAATATCCCAGCCCCGGAACACAAAAAGCAAAAGAAGTAACATGGATGACTTTTAGTCAGTGCGCTTGCACTGACTAAAAGTCTGACTTCAGAAGCTCTCTTTTTCCCTGCCCATAGTGGGAAAGTCGTTACAAGACTTTTCCATTCGAAAAAAAAATGGCCGCCGACCTTCTAGAACAATCTATTTTATCAACGCCCACGTCTTGAGTATACGTTAGATTTCTAATCAAATAAGGGACGTTATTATATGGCCGTGTTTAATCTAATTAAGATTATCTTTATTGGGGACTGAATTCCTTCTTTGAACCCCGAAATAGGGATCAATGGGGTTGAAAGAGGGTCTTTACATGAGAGCTAGTGTGATTTGTTATTTATAAAGTTATATTAATTAAGTGAGGTTTACGGAATTATTTTAGACTAGCTTTTGTCCGCGGCTTCGGTCGCGTTTAATTCGGGGTAACACAGTTCCCTATTCTTGATTTGCAGGTACCTGCTACCTGTAGTTTTAGCCCTTGCGCCTTATTAATTTATTATAATAACAAAGTTACGTTTTTTCCTTCTCTTCCCTCTTTCTCCATTTAAAAAAATCGCCTTGTCCGTCTCCAGGGTCCCAACTATCTCTGTACCTAAATTCATCAAAATCGGTTTGACCATTTAGGCGTGAAGACGTAATAAACGAACTCAAGCCATTTAGGCGTGAAGATGTAATAAACAAACAAACAAACACACTTGCGCTTTTATAATATTAGCAAGGATTATGATTCTGCGAAAGCGGACATTTGAAACCCCCTAATCTTATTACGTTCATCTTTGTCAAAAATATAAGCAAGTGAAATTCGCTAACTTCTCTTTTCTCTTTAGTTACCCAATTTGGTCCGCTCACGGATGCTGATTGGCTGACACGTTCACATGACAACCATGACAGTTCCACCGATATTTCTGATAAGTAAGGGGAAGTGATTGTGAGAAAAATCTTGGTAAATATTTGATAGAAATAAAATGTTGAAGATGCTTGTTTGGTAAATATGCTGAGATCGGCAAAAATATTTATTTTTTGGTCCCATACACGGAGTTAGTAATAACTTTAGGTTAAAAGTGATTCTAAGAATTCCACTATTTTCTATGTTTTTAGGATTTTGTACCTCAGAAGAAAAAATGGAATCCTTATTGGATGACTTTTTTGTCCTTCTGTCTGTATGTCTGTCAAAACCTTTTATCTCGGGAACGAGTGGAGTTATCGAGTTGAAATTAAAACCAAATACTCAAATCTGTGATAGCTTGGTAAACATCAACCCTCTAAATCTGCGCAGTCAAAAGATATGGCTGTTTATGTCGCAAGTTTGTACGAAACCCTCGGTGCGCGATTTTGACTCGCACTTAGCAGGTTTTTTTCTCGGGAGAACTTGTATTAGGCTGTTACTTAAACAATTGTTTATATATCTGTAACAGCTGTTGGTTCTCCTATGTTTAAGTAAATAAATAAGTAGAGTAAGAAAAGCTTAACAAAGTTCGATTTAAGTTTCACTGTTAACATCGGAAATATAATTCACCTAGAGACTTATCTTAAAAGTCTATAATAAACTGAAACTCCTGAAAAAAACCTGATATCTCCTTCCAACTAATTATGCATCTTTATATCTTAACTAGCTGCGCCCCGCGGTTCCACTCGCGTGGTTATAGAATATACCTTTATGAATTGTAACCTTATTCTGATAGGTAAGCTTTATTATTGTGAAGTTACATCCAAACCAATGCAGTAGTTTTTGTGTGAAAGAGCAACAAACATACTTACATACATCCTCACAAACTTTCGCTTTTATAATACTAGCTGTGCCCCGCGGCTTAGCCCGCGTGATTATAAAAAAGTATCCTATTTGTTACTCCAGACTATAATATACCTCTGTGCCAAATTTCATCAAGATCCGTTCAGTAGTTTTGACGTGAAGGAGGATCAAACATACATCCATACCCACAAACTTTCGCAATTATAATATTAGGAGAATATGATAGTAGGAAGTAGGATCCCTGAAACATATTCAGTGAGAATACCTCAGTCAGGAACTAATGTAACGTGGAAAATTAAATAAGGCTTTACCTGCGAATGAGTGTCTTCATATAACCTCAAACAGCGAAATTTTCTTGTTAAATAACTCGACGTAAAATAATGAGAAGCCATGTCACGCTCGTCCCACGGCTGGGCTAATTGGACAGGATAAAGTGGGATAAAGTATAATCCGCCATCTTTGGGACGATCCCTAATTTGACTTTAGGTGTTGTCAGTTTGTTCTCATTAGACGGTTTTAGGGTGTTTTTTTGAGAACCTTGGAAACCGTGGAAATTGAGTATTCGTTTTTGGGTTAACACTTTGAAGAGCTTTTGGAAACCCTTGCATTCATAATTATTTGCTTACTTAGCTGTTGCCCGTGGCATCGCCCACATGGTGTTTGGTGCTGAATTGTACCACGAGATCATACTTCCGGAAGTAAAGTAATCTTTTAACTTAGTTAATACAGTATTTGTGTGAGAAATTCCATCAAAATTCATTCAGTAGTTTTTGGGTGAAAGAGTAAAACAAACATTCGTACTTCCGCATAAACGTAAGCATTTATAATATACAAGCTGGCGATCGCGGCTTCGCCCGCGTGATGATAAAGCATCCTATGTGTTATTCCAGACTATAATCTAACTTTGTGCCCAATTTCGTCGAAGCACGTTCAGCCGTTTTGACGTGAAAGAGTAATAAACATCCATACATCCTTACAAACATTTGCATTTATAATATTAGTACGACTTTTACAACTTTACCCCACATTGGAAGTTTCTCCTGTACCGTGGGTGCGTTTACAAACATTTGAACTAACATACACAAACATGCAGATACGGAACAACTATATGTGGGTCATACAAGTATTTTGTTCCGTGCAGGGATCGATACTCGACAATCATGATTGATAACACAAAACAGTTAGCATTTTTCTTTGTAATAAAATAATTTTTAAACTAATCTATTTTTCCACTTTATATACAACTGGCTTTTGCTCGCGGCTTCGCTCGCGTTATATTCGGTAGCGCCTTATTGATTTGTAATAGCAACACTAAGTTTTCCCTTTTCTTCCCTCCTTCTCCCCCTCACATCCCACTTTTTTTTATAAGAATAGCCTATATCCGTCTCCTGGTTCCCAACTATCTCTTTACCAAAATTCATTAAAATCGGTTTAGCCATTAAAGCGTGAAGGCGTAACAAACAAACAAACTCACTTTCGCTTTTATAATATTAGTAAGGATAAGATGAGCTCGTGGCTAACTAATAGCAACCGCTCAGTTCGATCTTTAGGTTAAGCCGCGCTTGCCTAGGTTTATCTGTGGATGGGTGGCCACCCGTTACATACCGAGTTTCCTCCGTGCCTAAGAAAGCACGTTAAGCTGTTGGTCCCGGCCGTCATTTCTAGATCTTTGAAAGTCGTTACAGTAGTCAGTGTCCCGAAAGTCTGACAACCAGTCTTACCAAGGGGTATCGTATTACCCAGTATTAACTGGGTTATGGAGGTGAGATACGCAATCGCTCCAAGTAAAATACTGGTATTCAGCTGCATCCGGTAAGACTGGAAGCCGACCCCAACATAGTTTGGAAAAGGCTAGGCAGATGATGATATATAGTTACACGAAAACAGTTTTTCAACACTACTCCTACAAATTGTCTCTGCATTTCATATTAAACGAGTCTACATTACAGCTACGTTAGTGCTTAAAAAGCTCCAAATATCAAACAGTACTCTTTTAATTAAACTCCATAATAATTAAAACTTAGCAAGCAAACCCCGGTTTAGATTTCAGTTGAGATATTCTCTTTGTACTAGAAAAACATGGTGTAAACTCTAATTTCAGCGAATATGCTGAATTCCGGCACACTCGTAAATTAAAATGAGACGTATGTGAAAATATTTCACCTTGGCATTTATGTAGTATTATAAACTTTGTATGTAATATTTTGAGCCGAGTTTCGTAAGCGTAGAAGTCGATTTGTTAGGTATGCTGGTATCTGGTAAGACGGCCATCTTTCTTTCCTGCTTTTTGTTCAACTCCACTAGCACTTTGAGGAACCTGCCCGAAGCCACTGAAAACGTAGTCATTGAAAACCAATAAGTGTAACGGTGGGGTGACGATCTATGAAAGACTGCAGGCAGATGCTGGATGCGGAAAGCTGAAGACAGGGCGCTATGGCGCTCATTAGGGGAGGACTATGTCCAGCAGTAGACTAATATAGCCTGATGATGATGATGTGTAAATGGAACATAAACAAAACGATGATTTTTTGATCCGAGTTAGATGTAATAAATCGTTGTACACTTTCTTTATTAACCTCTAGAACTCCAGCGGCACAAAAACGTGCCAGTAAACAAGTATTACCGTTGAGCCCTGGCACAAATTTTTTCCGCCAAACCACGACCGATTTAAAACCGTATTTGAAGTAAAGATAAGTCTTAAAATCAGGTTAAGCTTACGATAAGAGCCCGCCCGGCGGTGCTTGACGGATAGTTGCCGTAAATAATTACGGTTCTTGAGAGGTTAAATATAAAGTTATTCTAGCAGAAAACAGAAATTTCTTTTTATCTATAACAATATTATAAAAAGACGAAAGATTTGTTTGTTTGTATTGAATAGGCTCCAAAATTACTCGACCGATTTTAACCATTTTTTAATTAATAGGAAGCTACATCATCAGGAAGTAACATAGGCTATACAACATCACGCTACTATCCAAGGGAGCGGAGCAGCAACTGAAACCACGCAGGACAGCTAGTTGGCTATAAAATACACAAAGTAAACTAAACCAGATCAAAACGGACCACTCCAACAATAACTCACACAGACTAAGGTGTAGAAATTTCGCAGAACCTAGACTAGAGACTAATTGGATTCTTAGAAACCTTTTACAAGACCTAACACGCCCAATCCTAAGTAATAAGTGAACTACTATGTACCCTTACTCAGACGGAATCGACCCTTGTACCTTAAAACAGGCAGGCACAGAAGGTTGTGTCCATACTATGACCTAAAACAGGCGCACATACTTATACAGGTGGCGTGTGCGTGGAGATCTCAAACAAATGACAGTCGGGAGTGCGCTTGCACTCGCTGTACGGAAAACGTGTCTATGTGTGCGTGGAGATCTCAAACAAATGACAGTCGGGAGTGCGCTTGCACTCGCTGTACGGAAAACGTGTCTATGTGTGCGTGGAGAACTAAACAAATGACAGTCGCGAGTGCGCTTGCACTCGCTGTACGTGAAGCGTATCTATGTGTGCGTGCAGATTTTAAACAAATGACAGTCGCACACGCTGTACGTGAAGCATTTATATGTATGAGTTTGTAAACGTTAAATGTCGCCGACTTTCTTAAATTCTACTCTGTGCTATACAATAATAGGGTTGTAATTACATTCTATTTAATACGTCTTTAAGATTATTCAAAAATAAGGGACACGTATTTTTTTATTTGTAAATTAAATTAAAAATTACAAATATATAGCCCATTAAAGTTACGTGTGACGTCACTTGTTACGAAAAAATACAGCAACGTTTCACGAAATTTAAAAAAAAAATTAAGTAGAGAATAGTGTTATAAATTGCGTAAGTTATTTATTGTTTTTTAGTTGTTAAATTAATAGTTTTTAGCTTTATATATTCTATTTTAGTATTTTTTTTTTATTTATTTAACTATTTTTGCGATTTTTAGTATTTTTGGAAGTCGGTTTTTTTTAACGTAGTTTTTTTGAATAATCTAAAAGACGGACTAATATATTTTTTAGGAAACTAGCCTATTATATCAAATGCATACAAAATAAGGCTGGAGTAACGGCCACATTTTCTTTTCATTTACAAATCATAGCTGAAGAAAATAGCCTGGAATGACCTTAGAAAATGCGGGCAATATTGTCTTGAAGAACTGAGTAATCCCTGGGCAATTGCTCAAGAAATTAGTTCATTATTACCATATTCTGTTGGTAATGTTTGAGTATATTAGAGGAAGATTAAAAGATGCGCCTGTTACAGAAAAGATGAAAGGTAGTCGTTTTTCATGGTATGGCCATGTAATGAGGAGGGACGAAGCACGTGACTAAAAGAGTGATGGATCTGAATGTAGGTGGACGGAGAGTGAGAGGAAGGCCAATGAAAAAATGGATGGATTGTGTAAGGAATGACATATAGGAGAAAGGAGTAACGTGACGTCTGATAGGGGAGAATGGAATAAGAAAACGAACGTGTTGCGCCGACCCCAAATAGAATGGGACAAGGGCAGGAAAATGATGATGATGTTAGTAATGTTTGAGGTAGGTATACGGAAAAAAAATCTTGTCAGTTTTGCATAAATATAATTGTTGCTATTTCAGAATCTATGACGTCTTTAATGAGTATCTCCGAAACGCGCGGGCGGCCGATAACGCAGTTCCACGGACACACGCGCGGTTTCATACAAAAGTGAACCGACGCGGGGACACGCGTCGGGCCCGCCAACGGTAACACGCGCGGGCTGCTTGTTCAGTCAATAGCGCTTGATGAAAAGCTTGTGAAAATGTCTTTCGAGAGAGATAAAGTAATTGTGAAACTACTATTAGTTGGGTTTTTAAAATAAAGTGAGATGAGGGGGAAAAGAGGGAAGAAAAGTGTAGATAAAGATATTTTTTTTCGATCAACGCGCGTGTTATAGTTAGCGTTAGCCCAAAGTAACTATGCCACGCGGACGAAGTCGCGGGCGGAAGCTAGTAATTCATATCAAGATGGTTGCTGGAAAGAGCAATAAATATAGGGAAAAAATTTTGTGTTCACCAAAAATACTGATCGTGCACCAAATATTCTTTCCTGAATGCAAAAAAAAATGCGTAAGTCAGGTTAGGTTAAAACTGCGACCCCCTACGTGCCAGTAACGACTTGCATTAATAGAAAATGGATAAAGATATAACACTTTTTTATTGTAGTGCTGTCTTTTTCCTGATGCTCGTTATGACATATTTTAATTAACATATTTTGGTGCACATTCAGTATATTTGGTGCAACACAGGCAAAATTAGGTAAACGAAATGGGAATAAATTGAAGTACTTTTATAATAAATTAAATACCATCCATAAAAATATTGGAAAATTAATATACGCAATAAATTTAACCATGCAAAAATTGATCATTAAATTATAAAACGATATAATTGACCAATAAAAGGCCAATTTTATCGTTTAAATTTATTTTTGTAATGAACAAGAGAAATTAAAGTCAGTGTAAACAATTACTTAATGAAAAGACCATTCATATGAATATAATATTAATTTCAGTTAATTGGACTTACGGTTGTTTCGTTAATGAAATAACAACAAAACTGTTTTTCCTGTTGGGGGTTGTCAGAAAGAGATACCGCGGCCCCGGAACATAAAAGGCAAGA
This sequence comes from Ochropleura leucogaster, assembly GCA_958449745.1. Taxonomy (NCBI): domain Eukaryota; kingdom Metazoa; phylum Arthropoda; class Insecta; order Lepidoptera; family Noctuidae; genus Ochropleura; species Ochropleura leucogaster. The sequence goes on from OY288226.1 coordinate 4,487,331, forward strand.
GCAGGAACATGAGTGGGATTTAGTCAAAAGTTTGACACTCACCTGAAAGGCCTGTATTTTCTATTACAATTCTCAAGATATAAGAATGTTGTAAAAAATATTTCGGAAGAATAATAAAAAAGTGTCGAGAAAAATTATTTTACATATTAAATTTTTATATTAAAAGAATAAAAAATTTATTGTTACTGTCTAGTAACAATAAATTTTAAAATTACCCGACACTTAGTGGCAGTAAACAACATTTTTTAACCGACTTCAAAAAAGGAGGAGGTTCTCAAATCGTTCGAATCTTTTTTTTTTTTTTGTTCACCGAGTACTCAAAGACGCCTGGACCGATTTGCAATTTTCTTTTTTTTGTGGTCGTTTATAAATTTTATTTATATTGCTTAGGTAGTTTATGTAAAACATTTATTTCTCTATATCTATTTGGAGGATCTACTAATCTTTTAGTAACAATGGAAAATAATTAGGTACTCGATACAAAATATGTGATATATCATTATACCAGAACTAAAAATGCTGAAATAGAAACTTTTTTTTTGTAAGAAATAAAACAGACTTAAAAAAATACTAAAAGTCCGTGTCTCCGACGGTTTTATTTTTACAAAAAAGTTTTTTATGCATCCTCATTTTTTTCCCGTGTTTCAGAAGCACATGTTTGACAAGTTCTCAATACAAGTTTAAGTTATTGTAAACGTATACACAATTTAAACCTTATTAAGAGGCAATAGAAACATGTTTTATTCAGCAGTTTACATAGTTTAAATTGAGTTGTCAATTGTTTCCTGTGTCGTAAACAGTTTCACTGACGTATTGTTTTCAATGTTCAAGTTAATTAACATAATACATTATGTAATTTTGCTATGTTCTTAAGCACATTTGTTGTTTGAAACAAATTAAACATTGACTAGCTGCTCTTATACTCTCAATTTGCCTGCGGTTTCGGTAATTTTCCCGATGAATTAGCAAAAATATGTGTCAGAAGCAAAAATTCTCTTCAAAACGCTCTTTTTAATAGTGTTTATTTTATAACTATTGGTTGACGAGAGAAAAAGTAGCAGCGGGTCGACTTTTAGGTTAAGTCGCGCTTGCCTAGGTTGGTCCGTAGGTAGTTGATCACCCGTCACATAGTCAGTTTCATTCGTGCCTCGGAAAGCAAGTTAAGCTGATGGTCCCGGCTGTCATTTGTAGATCTTTGACAGTCGTTACAGGTAGTCAGTGTCCCGAAAGACTGACACTGCTTACAAATTCATGGTTGATTTATTTATGTTGCCGCTATAATAGGAAATACTAAAGACAGAATAAAATAAATATTTCAGGACATCTCCCATACAACAAACATTTCGTCTGGTCATCGTTTTCTTTGTCTTCTTCTCCCTCTAAATCATCATCAAATAAGGCTGATAATCAGCACTTTTTGAACGTCACATTAAAAGAGACAGTCCCACAAAAACGCCCTACCCTTCGCCACTTCCTGGTGATTTAGCTGAGAAGAAGAAGTAGCGGATCAAACTCCCCAGCAACACACCTGTCTGTCAGGTTGGAAGAACCAGATTTTATAAATATTTTCATCTCTACTGTTATCAAAATAAAGTAACTAACATCCGCTTCACGTTAGTCTATTAAAATAAAAAAATAAAAAATTGAAGGCCCATGATTTTCCTTACAGCAATCTCTACAATAAAAACTGACAATACAGCCTGATCGTTTGCACTTCCGAACAATGGAGGCCAGTATTATTCTGAACAACGCAAAAACCACGAGTAATCAATCAAAGGAGTGAACTGTACTGCTTGCCCTACTTACCCCATTACAGCCAAATGTATACAGTAATCAGTTATGGAAAGGGGTTAATTCGAAACCACATAATAACAAAGATGACTGTACATAAAATCATTGAACCCTTCTTTCTTTCTTTGACACGATACTTTGCCCCAAACTAGGAATTTTGCCTGTACCGTGGGTGTGTTTTACAAACATTTAAACTCATATACACACACAGCCAGACCCGGAACAACAATCTGAAGGCCTTTCATATATTTATTCCGTGCGGGGATCGAACCCGCGACACGCAGCGCAGCAGTCGATCTCACAGTCACTGCCACCAAACGTGTCGTCAAACCCTTTTAATTATTTTATGTACAGTCATCTTTTTAAACCAGAGCTTGTATCGATCTGGATGGGTGACCACCCGTTACATACCGAGTTCTCCTCGATGCCGCGGCAAGGAGCACCTTAGGCTGTTGGTCCCGGCTGTCATACGCACGCCAATTTCTTTTCTGCGCACGCGGCCATATTGGATCCCGGTATAAAATCTAATAAACGTGTTTAGTAAGTTCAAGTGTTTTTCTGTTGCACCAAACCCGCCAGTCCCTGTCATCCTTGCCATCCCAGCATCGACCTTAACAATCACTTTGTTGTCTATTTGTCTGTCTATCAAGATCCTTTATCACAGGAACGCGTAGAGGTATCGCGTTGAAATTAAAACCGTATACGTGTAGTATGTCTATAATCCCAAAGAGCTGTAAAAAAATCCACCCTTTAAGTTTAAGCAGTCAAAAGATATGGCCGTTTATGTCGCAAGTTTGAACCATCGGTACGCGACATCCACTCGGCCGGTTTTTTAAGTAAATCATCGCGATTACCAACGAGACAATGATCGAATTTCATACTTAAGTTTAAGAGAAAAAAAAAAGCTTAAAACAAAAGAACATCAAAGTACCTACCTTTTGAAACTAAAACAAAAGATCTCTAAAATAATTATGAAAAAAAAAAATTGTGTCAAAAAATATTCTTTTAACGTAACAATATTAAACGCAACCGTCGTATTCTCCGAATTTCACTTTTTAAAAAAGTACTTTTTCCTTTGTAAACAAAGGCTTTAAAAACCCTTTCACCTGACGGAATTAACACAGGCTTTTAGTACCTTTTGAGGTCCCTGATTACACCGTCAAGAGTAGACTGTAATCACGTAGGTCGGGTTCCGCATAATTATGTAAAAACAGCCTCTAAAAGTGTTCGTTAAAAAGCAAACGAGACTACAGATGTTCGTTTAATTTATGAATTTCAGGAATTTTCAGGCGAGGAAGGGTAGATGGATTTTTATATTCGTAGCTGGGGTTTTGTAGATTGATTTTAATAAATTATAATACTGATTGCCTTTGAAGTTTGTAATGGAAGTTACCGCAAATTTCGAATAGATGAGTGCTTCCAAAAATTTTGTAATTCTAAAAATAACTAACAGTTGGTATTTTAAACTACTTTCTGGAATATCCTTCCCCTAATTAAGGGTGATTGTTTGGTATTGGTCGAACCGCTTTTTATTTTTTTGCGGATTGAAATTCATCAAATAACTTACCACGATCTACGCGGAGCGAGGGGAGTGTCAGACTTTTACTGACTAAAACCCACCCATGTTCCTTATGGTGCGGGGATGCGATATCTCTTTGGAATAAAAAACAACCTACTGAGAAGTATCAAGGGACACCCGGATGGAACGAAGTTATTATTTATTATATACATAAAACCTGTATACACTCAACAAAAACAAATCGTCGCGACACCACACTGTTCAATGCAAAATAGAAAGACTAAACGAAAATAACTGGCTTGCTTTCTATGACAGAGAGAGACAGACTACAGTACTTTCACAAGTTATTATGTCTTGTGACCGGGACTATAGCTTAACATTTGTTTTTTTTGACATTCAAAAGTGCCTGTAATGGTCTAATTGAAATAAATGATATGATTTGATATGATTTGATTTGAGACAGAAAAACACGCACACGCCCCACAGCTTTTGCAAAAAGTGTCGTTGCAACTTTTGGTCTTAATTTTTTCCGTCTAGCCCCCATTCGCAACGCTCGATAAGGAACTTCGTTCCAAAAACTACTGCATCAAGTTAATCTATCACAATTAGTTCAAACCACGTAAAATAACGTCGATTCAATCGGTAGTTAACACTGTAGTACTTGGGTTACAGCCAAATACGGCGGAAATTTTAAACTCTTTTGTTACAGTAACGGGTGTTACCAATGCGTTGAAAAAACAATTTCTCACCATTTTGCGGAAAACGATTACAATATCCGATATTTATGAGAATGTCACATCGGTTCAGTATTTTTTTTTAAAAGCTTTTATTTTCAATTTTTTGGAAGACGTTTTTTTTTTATTTAATAGACAAATTAATGCAAAAATATGTGTCTAATATTTTTAACATATTGTATTAAAACTGCAAAATGATTTACAATTCAAATAAAATCAAACGCCGAAATATTTTCAACCTTATTTCTATTCTTTCGATGCAATACTGTCGTTTACTTGTGTCAGACCACGTCCAGTCTGCAGATAGCCTCACCCTTTTTTTTTTCGGATCGAAATCATCCAATGACTTCCCCCGCTCTCTTCCTTCGCTCTGGGCGGAGCGGGGGGGGGGCATGTCAGACTTGTACTGACTAAAACCCGATGTTTCTTCCATTGCCCTTCACGTTCCGAGGCCGCGGTATCTCTTTCGAACAACCCGCAACCCCGGCGGGCGGAGGCTCTGGCAAGCCCCTCTGCTATAGCCTCACCCTCATGTCTGTATTTACTGTGCTTTCTTTGGTAGAACGCATCATTAAAGATTAGCTTCTTACCGCGCCTTCAGAAGAATTAATTTTATGATATTACTAGCTGTTCCACGCGGTTTCACCCACGCTGCTCAGCACCTGTTAGTCGTAGCGTGATGTTATATAGCCTATAGCCTTCCTCAAGAAATGGACTATCCAACACTAAAAGAATTTTCCAATTCCAACCAGTAGTTCCTGACATTAGCGCGTTCAAACAAACAAACAAACTCTTCAGCTTTATAATATTATAAGTATAGATTTAAGCAAATTAACAAGAATTCCTCCGAAATAAATTGAATTTGATTTTGACGGGCCTGTTGGTCTAGTGGTTAGTGGCCCTGACTACTGAGCCAGAGGTCGTGGGTTCGATAACCACCCAGGACAAACTTTGTGTGATGAGCATAATTGTTTGTTCTGTGTCTGGGTGATTTATCTATAATATGTATGTATTTATAAATTATATAAGTATGTATATCAGTTGTCTGGTTACCATAACACAAGCTCTGCTTAGCTTGGGATCAGATAGCCTTGTATGAGTTGTCCCAAGATATTTATTTATTTATTATAATTAAAGCAATAAAAATCCTCACACCGTGTACAGACTCCGAAAAAAGTGACAAGCCACATCCGCGAGCAGTCAACCATTACTCCCGTATTTGTCACTCAGATCATTTAACAAAAGCAATCCGCCTGTGTTTTTACACTTCGTATTTGGATTATATTTTCTCATCCGTTTACAAACGAAGCTAGTGTGGTTATACAATTCATCGGGATGGAAAATACGGGAATTGTGGTAAAACCCCGGGATTTTCGTTGTTATGTCAGTTTATTTACCTACAAACATTGTGCTAGGAGAATAAATTCTGCTGGAATAACTTTGTGTGTTTTCAGAACACGGTTTTTGGTGTGAAAGATTATTTTATATGATTAATTTGGAGTTGGATTTTAGCGCATAAATGGATCACCATTTTTAGGGTTCCGTACCTCAAAAGGAAAAAACGAAACCGTCATAGGATCACTTTGTTGTCCAGCTGTCTGTTAAAAAGGTTTATCTCGGAAACGCGAAGAGTTTTCGAGTTGAAATTTCCACCAGAAACTCTTAGTTTTTGCTGTGCTGTGACAAAAATCAACCCTCTAAGTCTACGCAGTCAAAAGATGTGACCGTTGATGTCGCAAGTTTGTACGGATCCCTCGGTGCCGCAAGTCTGACTCGATCTGACTTTGATTTTTCTTTACGTAGCCGGTTCAGGGGGTCTACTCTAATTCTACGTAAAACGAAATTGCGGCCGAAACTTCGAACGTTTTCTACCACGGTTTCATTTCATTTCATTCATTTCGAAATTTTTGGACGTCCGAAGTTTATTTGACATTAAAATTTTCTAAACCTACTCTAATTCACGCAAAATGATATAGAGTAGGGTTACAAACGTAAGTACTTTTTACTTTCGTTCGTTACCGAAGTTACGTTTCGGAGAAAGAGAGTAGACCCCCTGGTCCGACTCATTATTATAAAAGTTATAAAAGTGCCACGCGCGCGGAAGCAAGTTAAGAATAAAGAGGATTGGAAGGCAAAAGGAGAGGCTGTGCAGCAGTGGGGAGTTGATAAGCTAATATAAATCTAATATAAAAAAAGATAAAAATGCATAAGGTTAAAAGCCGATATGATTTTCCAAGTGCGTCCTCACCTTTTTATTTACATTCCCAGTTTAAAACCAGCTAAGCTAAACTAATTTAAAAGTTGAAAGAAGAGACGGTTGCTTCTTCAAAGAGCGTATAATTTATCAGGTTTTTAGAAGACCGTATTTTCTGACGTCAAAGCGACGTTCAATTGCACTCGTATTGAAAACTATATTGCCTTTAAAATGCAACGTACAACCCTCGTTAAATAGAAAAAGTAAAACCGGTGTTAGCCACGTTGCATTTCCTTAGAGAAATCCCGGACTCGGTATCCCGGGATCCCGGAACCTGAGACGCCTGCCAACACTAGCCGCGGCTGATTTATTCGCGGCAAGCGAGAATTTAAATTAAATCACATTAGGAGCGTATTATGTGTACCATTGTATATTATGCTTTTGTTGTTTTTTTTTTTTTTATTTTGAATATGGTTTATGTCTATGTAGACATTTGATTTTAAATTTAGAGAAAATTTAGTCAAACTTTTTGCAATTTTTACATTTGTTTTTTTTTGGTAGGTTCGCTATCAAATACTGGGTTATTAAAGAGAAGTTCTTGTTGAAGATCCCCGTGCTTAGCAAACTCCTCTCCGCTCCGCCCAGAGCGGGTTTTTTTTTTTTTTTTATTGAGAATGAACTCACTCTTGACCTCGATCTCGCCTGATGGTAAGCGACAGATGAGGTCTACGATGGATCGAGCGAGCCCAAAAGATGCCTATTGACTCTTGTTTTGAAGGCAGACGGGTGAAGTTATTTGATGATTTCCCATCCGCAAAAAAAGACACACCCCTTGTTTTACAGGGAAGAAACCACTTCATGGTCTTCTACTTGTCAGAAATTTCTTAGTTTGACGTGAGCGTAGAAAAATGCTTCTAAATTCATTTCTGCCGAGTGTAATGCTCAAATATAGGGCACGCCCGTTTTCTCAGGGGTGTCGTGAGTGGCGATCGAAGGATTGCAATGGAAAGGTAACATTATGAGTAGCATACACATAGGTGATTTCCTTGCTTAGAATTTCGTGCCTGGAAAGGAAAAATGAAACACTTTTTTTTGGGGTGGGAAATTTTCAAATAACTCAGGATTGTCAGCCTTCCATTGCCCTTTATGTTCCGGGGCCGCGTATCTCTTTCGAAAAACCCGCAACAAAGACAGGAAAAAAATGGAACCCTTATAGGATCACTTTGTTGTCCGTCTGTCTGTCATAACACTTTATCTCGGTAACGCGCGGAGGTATTGAGTTGAAAAACCATACACTAAAGTTTGTGGTCCCTTGAAGCTAACAAATTAACTCTTTAAGTCTATAATAATCACCTGACAGGGTTGCGGGTTGTACGAAAGAGTTACCGCGGCCCCGGAATGCAAAGGGCAATAGAAGGAACATGGGTGGGTTTTCGAAAGTAAGAGTCTGACACTGAGGATGATGTTTTCCCATCCCCGAAAAAAAAAGTCTATGTAATCAAAAGATATGAACCCAAAGTGTGCGAATTTGACTAGTACTGTTTTGTTTGTTCTAAGCGATTGTCTGGCAGTTTGAGTAATAAGCGACCTACACAAATGTGCATAATTTTGGTATTGTTCGTTGTGTCGTTGAGCTCTTTGAAATATGAGTCAAGCTACACGGTAACGGACAAAAGCTTAAAGTTATAGTGCGAACGAAGTTTTAAAGCTATAGTAATTTAATTGTTGTTTAGAGTACAATCAATACATAGAACCCGAGAAATCTAAATACTCCACCAAAGACTATAATTATTTATTTTTGTCAAACAATTTAAATGACTCAATTACAAACCTGTTAACTACACAACCTATAATAATATAAACAACCTGTATTTGTAAAAATGTACGTTACGTTAGAAACTAGAAAACATAAACGAATAACAAACAAAATATAAATGGTACATTTAATCAAACATTTATGAAAAACGATAACAAATTTCATGGCAGGACGAATGATGAAAAATTCAGAAAAAGCTCGAAAACATACGGCAAAACATTTCGACATTCGCTGACAATGCACCGGATTGGCAAGTTTGTTCCTCGTGTCGGCATTCAGTTCGCCGACACCGCTTTCGGCGTCCGAGAGCCATTAACCAACACATTTCGGCGACGTGCAATTCACACGTTCAAATGGCACCTCGAATGGGTATTTTTATTTAGTGGATATTACGTACATATGCTAGATCTAGCTTCCGCCCGCGATTTCGTCCGCGTGGCATAGTTACTTTGGGCTAACGCTAACTTTATTCAACACGCATGATAATCGAAAATAATTATCTTTCTTACCCCTTTTCTTCCCTCTTTCCGTCTAATATATAATAACCTATTTCCGTCTCCAGCGCCTTAACTATCTCTGTACCAAAATTCATGAAAATCGGTTTGGCCATTAGGCGTGAAGATGTAACAAACAAACTTTCGCTTTTATAATATTTAGTAAGGATTTTCTCGCTACATTTCCTCGCTAAAATCTGCAAGCGAAATCCGTATATTTTGCAAGACTTCGCCATATTAATGAATCAAACAAACTAATAAAGCTTTACAAAACACTGGCAAACAATACCATTCGCTGACAATGCAGCGGGATTAGCGCGTTTGTTCGACATGTCGGCGTAGCCAGCGTTTCACCGACACTGCTGACGGCGTCCGTCGCCCGTTTGCCGACACATTATGCCGACACGGAACTCTCACGTTCGAATGTTCAGTTTGAATAAATGTTTGAATACGGATTATACTTCGAATGAGCTGCATTTGAAACTAAAATGGCGGATGGAGTTACAAGTTTAGGGTGTTAGAATATGGTTATTGGTCTACTATACCTACATGCTTAAAATAGAAACTATGGTAGGATCCGTTTATTATGACTCCGCTTATAATGACCAACCGCTTATTATGGCGTATTATTACACAGCGATGTTTGGTTTTTGGTTAACCGACTTTGTTTAGAGAACTTCATATGACTCCGCATGGAGTGAGTTTGCTTATTAAGACTCATTTTTAATAAATTGTATCCAGTTGATATAGTGACCGACATTATTCCTAACACTTTCGACAGTGTTCGGTGTCATATTTTTATTTTTGATTCATTTCTATTTTATCTCTCTCTATTATAATACTTACTGAACAAATAGGAGATTGTTTATTTCACACATAATATTTTTCATGACGTCCGCTTAGTATGACGTGTTTGTTATTTCCCTTCAATGTCATATTAAACGGATTCCACTGTAGTTCAAAAGTAGGACGCCAGAAGACCTTGCTATTGTAGAATTCAAACACTTTCATAAGTAGTTAATCTGATTTAGTGTTTGTTCAGGCATCGCTGTATCTAGGTAGACCGTATTTGTTCTAGAATTGAGAGCAGATGTCCTGCTGCATTTGTGCAGCTGAGCGCCTTCACAGTTCATCTGAGCAATAAGTGTACAAACTGCTATAAGTTTAGCAGTATGTAGGAAAGGTTTATCTAAAGAAGGAATACTTTTGACGGGCCTGTTGGTCTGGTTAGTGGCCCTGACTGCTGAACCGGAGATCGTGGGTTCGATTCCCACCCAGGACAAACTTTGTGTGAGTGTCTGGGTGTGATTTATCTATAATATGTGTATATTTATAAATTATATAAGTATGTATATCAGTTGTCTGGTTACCATAACACACGCTCTGCTTAGCTTGGGATCAGATAGCCGTGTGTGACTTGTCCCAAGATATTTATTTATTATTATTCTTATTAAATCTATTTTAAATATTAAATTACTTACTGAATATAATAATGCCACATTTAGTTTTGACTTAACTTGTATAATTCTTCACTGTTCGTAAAAGACTTTGAAAAATCTTGAACTAAAATAACTTTACTTCTGGAAGTGATTGATCTTTGTTTGTTTTTTATTGGATCTCTATTTTCTTTCAGCAACACAAATACTTATCGAGTATTCTTTTTTCTGTTTTTACTAAAAGATATTAACAGATCACTCATCCTTATTAATATTATGAAAGGGAAAGTGACTTTGTTTGTTACGTCTTCACGCCTAAATGGCCAAACCGATTTTAATGAATTTTGGTACAGATAGAGTTGGAACCCTGGAGATGGAAAAGGGCTAAGAAAAATGAGAAAACAGGAGAGAAAAATATTTTTTTAGATAATCGCGCGGTTTGAAGTAACTTTGCCACGCGGACGAAGGCGCGGGCAAAAGGTAGTATACACATAAAAGAAAAAAATATGTATAATAGAAGCTTACTCATAAACTACCCAAGCATTATAATTAAATTCGCAGTGGGACCACATTGGGAAAATCCTCCTCTAATTTACGGAGAATTCGAGTGACAAACACACAAAAACACTGTCGAATTGAGAACCTCCTCCTTTTTCTGTAGTCGGTAAAAATGTAACACAATGCCACTCAACCAAGTAGGTATTTTCTTATTATTTTCCCATACCCTCGAGCAATATTGACAAAAAACCTTATTAGACGTTGTTTGACCCTCAAGGGTACCTCAAATTACGTCGGGTCAAATTGATCCTCGACATAATGCAAAAATTTAGACGCCATTGTGAATAGAAAAGGTCGTTCTTGAGTACGTAAAGATCAATTAAATTACTTTTATTGTATTGTCATGACGGGTTGAATTAAAAGAGTTTTCTTTGATACTCACATCACACGGTTGCCACGCCTTAATGTAATGGAACTGGGTTGGCCAGATCTGCCGGAGGAGCTACAGCAGAAAATAACCACATAGTGGGTCCCAAAGACCAACAAAGGGCAGAGCGGCGTTGCGGGTTGTTCGAAAGAGATACAGCGGCCACGAAACATAAATGGCAATAGAAGGAACATGGGTGGATTTTAGTCAGTACAAGTCTGACACTCCCCCCCGCTCCACCCAGAGCGGGTCAAGTTATATAATGATTTCTCATTCGCAAAAAAAAGTTTGCCCAAAGGATCACTGCTAGACGTGTTTTGCTTGGCTTATTACAAATTTTTAAAAATAAAGTAAAGTTAAGTTTTTTTTTTAGTTCTATGTTTTGCCGTCATTTTCTTTTGTTTAACAATTTTAATATGCCTTTACGGCAAAACATAGCATACGCCCTTTATGTAAATACCTATGTTTTACAAATAAAAGGCTAATTCTGACTATGCTAACTGGGATATTTTTCTCAACGTGATGCAAGCAACTATTTACTTTATCGTCATTGCATTAGCGGCCTCATTCCTTCACAGACAAAGATTCTATATATCCTAAAACAAACACGATACTAAATCGTAAGAAGCTTTTATTCAGGTATGACAGAAACAAAAATATTTCTGAAACGTCTTTATCATAGATTTGGGACATAAATCTTAAAGGTAAAGTATATAAGCGTAGTCACATTATGTATAACACGAAAAACATTCAAAGAATCCTATCTGGAATTCACTATCGTGCCAGAAAACCCATAATATATTCCCTACAAAATATTGGTTTTTCACCATTCAGCCGCTTGCGTGATTTATGTTCTGAGACGGAAAAATTCAGGTCAGCATTGCAGCGCTGGATTTCTATAGGTTTGGGATTGTGGCAGCGCTTTTCAATGCTTGACTGGGTGACAGGGTGGCTCGAATAACATGGTGGAAAACAATAGGACTTGTGTTTAATAGTAAATTTTGATTCAAGTGGAAACTTTGTCGTTGCGGCCGAGCCGGATTTGGCGCCCGAGCCGCCAGGCGTGGGTGTTATAGCGCCGAGAACAGCAATGACAAATTCTCACGTATTAACCGCCAAGTAGAAACTTTGTCATTGCGGCCGAGGCGGATTTGACGCCCGAGCCGCCAGGCGTGGGTGTTATAAAGCCGAGAACAGCTGTGACAAATTGTATCAACTGTCATATTGTCATATTACCTGGAAATGTTCACCAAACGACTAAAAATCTCTCATTCTCTATCGATTATTCCAAGGAACAGCTAGCCAACACTCCAGCCTTGGCAAGACCTCAAGAAATTTGAGTATGCTCTTTGTCTGCTGCGAATTCTAAAAGGTAACTTATTGTTAGAGCACGAATAGAATACAAAGACGCTTTATATCAAATGGTGTCGTTGCTATCTCCTTTATTTTTAACACTTTCGTCTACTTATTAGGTACTAATTAATTAAAATAAATATCATATAGGGAAGAAAATAAGTTAAGCAATCTTATCTTTAAACATTGCGGTGATTTGGGTCGTAATTTCAGATTACCTAATTCTGAGTTTTGCTCACCGTTGTACATGAGCTTTTATTATTGCAATTTGTTATTAAAAAATGCAATTAATAATAAGAATAGTAAAGAAAGAACTAAAAACCCCAGGGTCCAAAATATCCCATTGCTCTATGTGACGTGTATTGCTTAGTTGAACAAAATAGGAATTTGTAATCCCCAGCTATTCCCCGCACTGTCGACAAAACGCAATTTGTCACCACAAATCATTTAGCATAGATATTGCACATGCAGACGAAATATCTGACATCCAATTTGATTCCCGGCCGAGTTAGAAAAACGACGAATTTTACGTTATATTCACGAATAAAGTCAGTCTATATTCACGGTAGCGTCAACATTTTAAAAATATTACGAAAAAAAGATACAAACACACACCTTAAATACCAAAAAAAAAAGCCAAAAAATTCGTCTTTACATGGAAAAATATTAGTTTTTCGAATGTTAAAAGGCATAGGAAATCCTAAAAAAATATATACAATACTTGATATGCAATACTTTGATTCATGCAGCATGAATCAAAGCAAGAAGAGCATGAATTTCGATTTCTCTTCAGTTTCGCCGATTTTATTTTCATGTTTGTTTATTGAAATAGATACAAACAATAATATATTTATTTTTATTCAAATTGTGATTCACCTTCTTAACCAGTGCGCTAATCAACAAATGAAAATTTGATCTATATATTGCAAGACTGTATTTAGTATCAATACATTTTTTTTTAAGAAAATATTTTTGGAACGAAATTCCTTATCGCGTGTTGTGAAAGGGGGCTAGACGGAAAAAATTCTTACGAAAAGTTGTCACGACACTTTTTGCTATAGTAAGCTATTGTAAGCTGTGCGGCGTCGCATGTTTCTCTGTCTGTCTGTCTGTCTCTCTCTCTCTTATAGAAAGCAAGCCAGATATTTTCATTTCTATTTCGCATTGAACAGTGTGGTGTCGCGGCGAGAACTTCGTTCCATCCGGGTGTCCCTTGACACCTCAATTTTTTTTTTAATTTTTAAAATAACCCATATTTAAAAAATTGGATTTTGTTCGTTTTAATATTAAAAGAGCACACATGCTGTGATGTAATCATCATTGTATATAGCAAAATTGATTACACTAATGGTGTACTAAGAAATTTAGATCTTTTAAAGTGGTAATTACATCGCAAGGTTCCATCATCAATTTACTACTCACTGAATATTTTTGCGCCAAAATTGCATATCAGCTTACCTGAAACAGAAAAAGAACTTAAATAAATTGCACACCAAGTAGGTGCCCCCCTTTTTTGGGGTCGGAAATCATCGAATAACTTTTCGGGCGGACCGGAAGGGAGTGTCAGACTTTTACTGACTAATACTCATCTATGTTCCTTCTTTTGCCCTTTGTGTTCCCGGACCGCGGTATCTTTTTCGAACAACCCGCAAACCCTGGCAGGACATAGATGCATTCGTCAGTATTTGAGATTGGAATAACTTGTTTGCATAAACTGAGTTAAGTAAAATGAGGGCATCACTTCCCTCTAATTTAGAAACTTTATTTCAAAACCCGCGACTCCCGGGTCGGGCATAATTAATAATGTTCATGGGTATTTTTTTCAGAAATTTCTCAGTAGCCACGGAGTCCGGATTTGTGCCTAGTTGTTGGCAATTGGCTTGCCTTCTATTACGAGAACATGGGGATATACCTCATTTACATTTTTTTTTTAAAAAACGCTGCCCCACACTAGAAATTTCTCCAGTATCGTGGGTTCGTTACAAACATTTAAACTCAAATACACTGACAGCCAGACCCAATACAACTATTTGTAGGCAATACAAATGTTTGTTCCGTGCGGGAATCAAACGAAAAATATCAGCCACTGCACCGTGCCGATATTACAAGACTAATATTAGTAAAATACCTCTGGCTCACCTTTTGGTGATTAAAGACATTATGTTATGTATTTTATAGGACCTTAAACATTTCCAAGATTTTTTTTTAAGAAAATAAAATCTACCAATACAAAATTTTAGTCTTAAGCAGCATTCAAAAATTGACAAAAAAGCCAGACTTAAACGGCTTTTATTATTTAATCCCTGACTAATTTATTACTCTAGAAAAATCTTCAAGAAACCCATTAACATCTTAACAACGCCGTAGAAACCTTTGATGTTTCTAAAACAAGTTTAATTGGCGTAATCAGACTCTCCCGAAACTTGGGAGCTTGTTCAGAAAACACAATTTTGCCGGAGGTATGGAGCTGGTTTATGTGAGATGAATACATGTCTTAAGAGATGAGAAGAGGTGCCACTTAAAGCGGTTAGCGATAAGCTACAAGTCAAATAACTTCTTTTGTTTCCGTCAGAATTTTACTGCCTACAAACACAGTTTTTTTTTTAATTTGGACCATTACAGGCAGATAAATGGTGAAGCTACAGTCCCGGTAACAAGGCATAATAACTTTTGAAAGTACTGTAGTGCCCTTTGGGTTCCGGGGTCGCGATATCTCTTTCTTCTCTGATTAATTCCGTCGTCGCGTCCGGTCCTGGTTCAGTCCATGGTCCGGAGCGAGAGGCGATGTAAAGCGGTCACCTTCTTCTGCGAAACAGTCATGCTAGCGAAGGAGGTGGCCGGGCGTTTGAGGGAGCGAACTTCAAACTAACCTAGGCGCCGCGGGCGCCGCGAGACGACTCCCGGCCACCGTAGCTGCGGGCCTGTGGACGGTTAGCATTGGGGAGCTCACCGTCCGTCCGTCTATTGAAGACAAGCCCTGTCGACTTCGCATTAGTGTTCCACGCGAGCCTCAACGAGATGTCAGCAAAGACAACAAATTTATTTTTCTGTTACATCGTCCAGCTAATCTGTAAAACCTATCAAACTTGTTTATCAAATAAATGTCACAATTCAAATTCTAGTTCGAGAACATTGAATTGTGACATTTTAAAGTGACATATATACACATTCCAGCGACAAAAAAGGCAGCTTTTCTATTATTTGTTGCATCCTATGAACGTTTTTGAATAACTGACATAGCATGACATGGAAATGCAATATTCATGGAAATCTAAATATTTCGCAATTGTTCTATTCGAATATTAATAAATCCTATAGCCAATATCTTGCTTTTACTGATGTACTGAAGGAATTTAATATTTTTGATATTACAATTTTGAAATAACTTTTTAAATGTTACTAGTGTTATTGACCATGCATGACATACATGTTTCTAAAGGTATTTACTTTGACCCAAAAAACTTCTGAACGGATTTAGATGAAATTTGGCACAAAGATAGTTTATATACTGAATTAATGGATAGGCTACTCTTTATCCCGGTTTACGTGGGTGAAACCTCGAGGCGCAGCTTAACCTTACTAATATTATATAAGCGAAAGTGAGGGGCAAAACCGATTTTGATGAATATGGGAGGTTATGTATTTTATGATTTCCCATCCGCAATAAAGGACTAAGACTACTGACTGACACCCAGTCTTACCAAGGGGTATCGTATTACCCAATACTACCTAACTAGGTTATGGAGGTCAGATAAGCAGTCGCATCATGTAAAATACTGGTATTCAGCTGCATCCAGTAAGACTGGAACCCAACATAATTGGGAAAAGGCTAGGCAGATAATGAATTAAGACTAAGACCAAATAAGGTGTGTCGACCTTAAAACGAGGCTAACTAAAACTTCTTAAGATGGATATCTGTTTAGTCAGAATGATTGAGATACATAAGGTCAGTGCAAACGACGGTCTGGCACACTGCCACAAAGTGCATTCTCCTGCAACTTTTAAATTGAAACATAGTGTTTTTGTTTTCAAGAAAATCTCATTGATTCTTCGGTAGAGAAAAACATTTAGGGATAATTTAAAAGTGGAACGTCAGTCGTGTAAACGTTTCCCGTTTTGGCAAGAACTTAAAAACCGGGAAGTGCGAGGCGGACTCGCAAACCGAGGGATCCTTACAAACTTGCTACATAAACGAGCTTTTTTTGGGATAGGAAACTATCAAATAAATAAAGAAAAACTTCCCCTGATCTAAGTCGAGCTGGGGGAGACTTTTACTGACTAAAACCCACCCATGTTCCTTCTTTTGCTCTTTTTGTTTCGGGTCCGCGGTATCTCTTTCGAACAACCCGCAAC
Organism: Ochropleura leucogaster; assembly: GCA_958449745.1. Classification (NCBI taxonomy): domain Eukaryota; kingdom Metazoa; phylum Arthropoda; class Insecta; order Lepidoptera; family Noctuidae; genus Ochropleura; species Ochropleura leucogaster. The sequence goes on from OY288226.1 coordinate 4,503,946, forward strand.
CCCGGCAGGCGGTTACCTGGAAGGTCATGTTCCCTCTATTGCCCTTTATGTTTGGGATATCTCTTTCGAACAACCCGCAACCACGGTTTCCTACCTCATAGCGTATAAAAATGAGGACACTATCTCAGCTACGGGACAGCTGACTTCTTAGTCATTAAGTTTAGTTCTTACTAGCTCCCGCCCGCGACTTCGTCTGCTTGGCATAGTTACTTTGGGCTAACGTTAACTTTAATCCGCGTGCTGATCGAAAAAAAAATATTTTCTCTCCTTTTTTCTTCTGTCATTCTTCCCTTATTCTCACTCTTAAGAAAAAAAATGCCTATGTCCGTCTTCAGGGTCCCAACTATCTCTGTACCAAAATTCCATTTGGGCGTGAAGACGTACCTAACAAACAAACAAACTCACTTTCGTTTTTAAAATATTAGTAAGGATTTGTAGGAATGAGTGAGAGGACTGCTTTCAAGACTAATTAATTCGCTACCTCTTAACAATGTACCAAAGCTTTACAAAAACAAGGTCCAAAATCCATATGAAAAGGGACCTACGTGGGCCACCATTGTTCATATGTTTCTACTAAAGATGTTGGGCAAACAGAACGGATATATAACCATCACTATTATACGATCCATGACGTCTTAAAGCAGAACTTATTCCACTGAGGGAAAGAGACAGAGCTATGCAGGGTGTCTAGCACCATCTCTTCCTCACACAGGAATAAGAACTGCTATAAGATGTCATGGTGATTCTTCTGTGCAAGTTGGGTAAGATAAGATACAGGTTCGTTCCTTTAGAAAGTCTTTTGGGGGTCGAATGAGTGAGAGAATTGGGTGTATTGAGGATTTATTTGAGTCACATTTTTAGATATACCAAAAAAACGGCCAAGTGTGACTTACTTTCATACTATCTTACTTTAATATTATAAATGCAAATATTTTGAGGATGGATGTATGGATATATGAATGTTTGTTACTCTTTCACGTCAAAACGGCTGAACGTATTTGATGAAATTTGGCAAGGAGGTAAATTATAGTCTGGATTGACACATAGGATATGGATATTTCGGATTTTTTTCGATATCTAGCAAGCGAAGCCGCGGGTGCCAGCTAGTAAAACAATAAGGAAGGTCGAGGATATACTATATATTTTCAACAACTTCATACTCAGATAAAAATATTCAAGTCAAGAAATATTTTCACCGTTTATTATACAAATTCATTCAGGAGCGTAATACCCGCTACTCCCAGCGTGTATGTATGACTAGATGTATGAAAGTGGATGAGGCAAAAAGAGTATGACAGTGTACATATTTTGGAAGGTGGTGTACGAATTTGCTATTTAAGTTGTTCGTGGTCCTGCCGGGGTTGCGGGTTGTTCGAAAGAGATACCGTGGCCTCGGACCGTAAAGGGCAATAGAAGGAACATGGGTAGGTTTTAGTCAGTACAAGTCTGACACTCCCCCTGCTCCGCCCAGAGCGGGGGAAGTAATTTGATGATTTCCGAAGTCCACATCCAAAAAAAAAGGATCGTAGCAGGTGGCGTTCTATGATTTCTATTTACCCCCTTTGTAAAAAAAAAGGGAGTTTATGTTCATTCAAGCCAGAGCGGGGGAAGTTATTTGATGATCTTACCTATCCGCAAAAAAGGTATACTAGGTCTAATAACTCCCGTTACGCATAACATAGCGAAATGTTTGTTCATCCATCAGAGGGCTTTAGTCAGTAAAATTCTGAGAGCGGGGGAAGTTGTTTGGTAATTTCACATCCGTAAAAACTATCAATTTTAATAATCATACACACGCAAACAAACTTTCCTCTTAATATTATAAGTGGTATATTCTAGAGTTCTAGACGAATCTCAAATCTAAATAAACCAACAAATGAAGAACACCAAAAACTCTTTTAAAACCACATCTCTAAAGAAAACAGCAACGCCACTAAAAGATAAAGATTGCCAGTTTAAAGACGAAAATACCCCAGAAATGCTCGCTAAAACATCTCTCAAATGCTTATGTAAATGACATCTTCAAACTTTTTGCTCAAATTTGGGGAGTTTCAAAACAGTTTTAACCCTTCAAAAGTTAGCGTGTGGGAAGGGCGATGGGTCTTTTAGACCCCTTTCAAAATAATTGGTGTATCAAATTGTCTTATTCTAAAGCTTGAGGTTTATACTTTAGGTAATGTCCTGAGACTTTTTTGGGGAAGTGATTTAAATTGTGAATTTATAATTATATGGTGACAGGTTGAATTATTTTCTGGTAGTGTTGACGACTCGGTTGGCGCAGTGGCTGAGCGATCGACTGCTGCGCTGCGTGTCGCGGGTTCGATCCCCGCACGGAACAAATATTTGTTTGACCTGCAGATAGTTGTTCCGGGTCTGGCTGTTTGTGTATGTGAGTTTAAATGTTTGTCAACGTACCCACGATACAGGAGAATTTCAAAAAGAATGAAGAACGAAAAAACTAATGGAAAGACTTTGGATTTTGGTTATTTAGGTGCCATTTAGTTAATAACTTTACAAGTGAAAACTCCGAGTTTCCTCCATGCCTCGGAAAACACGTTAAGCCGTTGGACACGGCTATCATTTGTAGATTTTTGACAATCGTTTCAAGTAATTAGTTTTAGGAAAGTCTGACAAGATAACCACTCTTACAAGTGTACTGTCTTACCTAGTACTAACTAGATGGTGGAGGTCACTCAATTTTAAATACTAACATGGTAAGGAAAAGGCTAGGCAGAGGATAACTTATGATAATAAATCAATTAAAATGGATTGTTATATTTAAAATATTCCAAATTTCGTACTCCACATACCTAAAAACCCTTAATAGTTTATCTTGAAAATAGGCCATAATAGGCTCTTTTAAATAAAATAACCTTTATTATTGAGTTACAATTACAAATCTAACATTTGACGTAACTATTTTACATTATTGGCTTTTTACACTAGCTGTGCCCGTTGGTTTCACCCGCTGCTCACTTAGGGGTATGAAAAATAGATGTTGGCCGTTTCTCAGACCTACCCGATATGTACCTACACAAAATTTCGTTTAAATCGGTCCAGCCGTTTCGGAGGAGTATGGGAACAAAAACTGTGACACGAGAATTTTATATATTAGACAAGCTGTGCCCAGCGGTTTCACCCGCTGCTCACTTAGGGGTATGAAAAATAGATGTTGGCCGATTCTCAGACCTACCCGATATGTACACAAAATTTCGTTTAAATCGGTCCAGCCGTTTCGGAGGAGTATGGGAACGAAAACTGTGACACGAGAATTTTATATATTAGAAGATAAAATTTATTTAACTAAAAATATGCATTATTGAGGTTTCAAATTATGTCTCTCAACTCAGTGTGCCTTTTGGCAAAGGCCTCCTCGAACTCCATTATCTCTTACTTCACTTTTATACCCCAAAAATAAGGAAAGGTTCTTTTATAGCACTTACATCAAGAATCACAGATATTCTCAAGTCGGATCGTAACAAAATGGAATCCGTCAATGCCAGCTTATCGGGACCGAATGTTCGTTCCATCTATCATCGCGGTCTTAGGAATCAAATAGCCTATTTGGACCGCACCACATTGCAAGGTAACGTCTTGCGGTCTATAACTTGATTGTGAGTGATGGGATGGCCAATGACGGTGGAGTTGCGGGATAGGGTTGTACGGCTTATGTTTGTTGTGTGGTTGGGCGTACAGATATTTTGCTTTTAAAATTAGTACGGAGGGAAATAGTAAGATGAGGCTAAAACTCCATGTTCAGATTGCGGTCACTCTATAGTGCCTAATCATAATCACACGCAAACTTTTTCAAGGGTATCTATTAATCTTAACATATAATGTACGAACTACTAATATTTTTTATTGAATGTATTTTTTTCTCTTTGAATACCCGACATACCTAAGGTTCCCCCGTAGAAACTTAACGAAACTCTAAGGTCATTTCTGAACTAACTTGCAAGCAATGTATGTGTTTAACTGTGTATATGTGTTTTTACCATAATTACCAAAATATATGCTTGATTTTTTGCGAATGGGAAATCACCAAATAACTTCGCAATGGTGAGTATCACACTTTTAGTGACTAAAAACCCACCCATATTCCTTCCTTTGCCCCTTTTTATCTGAGGCCGCGGTATCTCTTTCGAACAACCTGCAACCCCGGCAGAAAAAAATATGCTGACATGCATATTTTACTGGTCACCCATTTTTCAACCAAACAATTAAATTAACCCTGTTCATGCACTCTTCCTTTGGTGGGCAACAATAAAAATGATTTAAGTTAGCAGCTCCATTATATATTTCTGTTTACTAGAATATCCGTAATTTTGGCAAGCTCCCCAAAAATCCAGCCATACATTTTTTTAGCGTTCAAGCTTTATTTTAATTTATAGTGTAATTACAAAAACCCGCTGACGTACAAACAATGTTCACGATGGCAAATTAAATCATAAATGATTAATTTTAACCTGGGCTCGCTAACCATATATTCACTAGCTTCTACCTGCGACTTTGTCCGCATCAAAGAAATATTATTGTATCCTTTAGCTTTTCGTTAGTCTTTTAGAAAACTGAAATGGAACTAGTAGTTTGAAAGATAGCTTCCATCGGCCAAACTTAAATTGTTTGCACCTTTATTATATGTTCAAGTGTATAAGAATCATAAGTGCGTATATGCATATACGTGCGATATTTGACAACGTGAAATTATTACAAAAATACAAGCTATGCCCAGTGGTTTCACCCGCTCATCAGGTCCCCTTTACACTTAGGGGTCTGAAAGATAGATAGTAGCCGATTCTCATATATACCCGATATGCAAACAAAATTTCATACAAATCGGTCCAGCCGTTTTGGACGAGTATAGGAACGAACATTGCGACACGATAATTTTATATATTAGTTAATTTCCTATTTGATTCGGAAAACAAACACTTAACATTAGCAAGTTTGTGTCGATTTTCCTCGATTGTCTACTTAGAAAGTACGTTCAAAATAGTATCTATTATACCTATACATTCAATAAGTTTGTGTTTTATTTCCAGATTTTCTACTTAGAAAGTAAGTTGAAAATAGTACCTATTATATCTATTTTTTTCTACCATGATGTTACTTTCAAATACTTTTCCAAAACAACATTTCAGAGAAATACATGTTTGCAATGATAAGTTAGTTTCATATTTGTGTTTTTTTTACTGAAACAACTAATTTATATCATATTTTGATTTACACACTCCTTTTGGTCATAAATTCAACGTTAATAATTTTTTTTGTGAACTTTCATAGGTTCATATTTAGAATTAGTTATACCTCGTCTTAATCACTTAAGTACTACATGTAAATTAACGCCCCGGATCAGCCGCCGCCACGAGACGATCCCGGCCACCGTAGATTCGAGTCTATGGATGGACGGTGAGCAATAGGTAGCTCACCGTCTGTCCGTTTATTTACGACAGGCCGTATCGACGGAGCGTTAGTGTTTCACGCGCACCTTAAAGAGATGTCAGCAAAGCAGAGGGGCCTGCCAGGGCCTAAGCCTGCCGGGGTTGCGGGTTGTTCGAAAAGGATACCGTGGTCCCGGCACGTAAAGGGTAATTGAGGGAACATGGGTGGGTTTCACTCAGAACAAGTCTGACACTCCCCCCCGCTCCGCCCAGAGTGGGGGAAGTTATTTGATGAATTTCCCAAAAAAAAAACATGTATATTAACATGCCTACCCTTGTGCTCAACACCCCAATTAACGTTAGTCACAACAAGCTATGCTACTATTTGTACACTTTATAGATACTATCGTCAAACACACACACAAACACTTTACTCACACATCCAAACTTTGACTGGCCTGTTGGTCTAGTGGTTAGTGGCCCTGACTGCTGAGCCGGAGGTCGTGGGTTCGATTCCCATCCAGGACAAACTTTGTGTGATGAGCATGATTGTTTGTTCTGTGTCTGGGTGTAATTTATCTATAATATGTATGTATTTATAAATTATATAAGTATGTATATCAGTTGTCTGGTTATCATAACACAAGCTCTGCTTAGCTTGGGATCAGATAGCCTTGTGTGAGTTGTCCCAAGATAAAAAAAAAAAAAAAAACGACAGCGCATATTTTAATTTTTACTTTTTTTTTTATTGTTTCACTCTTTCATCTTAATAACTTAAATGGCATATCTTTTCAATAGCTTAAAGCGGAACCAGTAGAAGAGTGGAACTTCCTAACACAAGTATATTTTTTACTTAAATGGAAATTCCTAAAAACATATAATGAAGAAGTATTTTTAAGTTATTGAAATAAACATTTTATTTATTACTAGCTTCCGCCCGGCATTGTTACTTTGAGCTACAGCTCTCCCTTTTTCTTCATTGTTTCTCCCCCTTTTCTCACTTTTTCTAGCCTATGTCCGTCTCCAGGGTCCCAACTATCTCTGTAATAAAATTCATCAAAATTGGTTTGTCCATTGAGGCGTGAAGACGTAACAAATTAACTTACTTTCGCTTTTACAATATTGGTAAGGATTCTCAAAACGAATCTAACCTGCAAGTCTGCCTACCTTACAAGCGAGCAGCTTGAAGATACGCCTGTGTATGACAGGGTTCAACAGCCGGAATAATTTTAGGAAGTTCGAGACCGAGTTACAAAAGATAGATATATATTTCAGTATATAAGTGAATGTTGCTGTAAAAGTCAGAGAACGGTGGTTATGAAAATCTATACTAATATTATAAAGCTGAAGAGTTTGTTTGTTTGTTTGAACGCGCTAATCTCAGGGACTACTGGTTGGAATTGGAAAATTCTTTTAGTGTTGGATAGTCTATTTCTTGAGGAAGGCTATAGGCTATATAACATCACGCTACGACCAACAGGTGCTGAGCAGCGCGGGTGAAACCGTGGGGAACAACTAGTTAAATTATACACGATGAAATGGAAATCCCCCAAAGATTTACCTAAGATTTTTTAATGGTTATTTTAATTCTAACGTAAAGCGTAATTTTTTACCCCAAATGTAACCCCGTTTAATGTATTTATTGACATTTACTTTTTTTTTCAATCCACAAGGGTTATTGCGTCACACAATAATATGTTGCGGTATTTATGCCGTCGAACAGTGGACCTTATTCAAAACATAATGACGGTTTTTTTTATAGTAATTTCATTCAAAGGCCTTCAGAGGCTAAACGTGCTACGCAATTAAGATGCTGAAGTACAAAAAATCCTGTCTGAGATTAAGTTACACCACAAATACACGACCATAGATATTACAACAACATCAAAGTCGTGTTTATGTAAGCACCAGAAAAATAAACCCACTGTAAAAAAAAAAAACAAGGAATTCCAACATTAAATTTGAACTTCCACAGCAACGCCAGAACTGTACATAAACTTGCTTGAATCCAGGCCCAGTATACGCCAAAGTGGAATTTTGGACAATCCAATTCTGAAGTACGCAGAACAAACTTTTCGTGAGCTCTTAATATACTGGTCTTTAAGAGGATTATAAGGGAATAACTATTGTACCCTGGCCTTTTGGCGTTGATCCAAGGATTTCAAAAGTGTTCCGACTTAGTCAGGGCATGGCTTTATGAATATTGGAGCGGTTATTGCTGTGTGGTCAGCCATGGAGGATTCAATGGAAGATATTCAAGATGATCGTTTGGAAAATGTGTATCGATAGCCTTTTGGGACAAATATATGTACAGTACGGCCAACGAGAAGCGATACCAAATGTAAACACCCTGCACCTACTTTATTTTCTCTCTGCATCACCCTAAGGTAGACTGGTAGAAAATGCCCAAGGCATTAAGTCCGCCTTTGTACATTGTTTTTTATACATGTGCATAAAGTTTTAATAAATAAATAAACAAAACCAATGCTAAAACCCCATCTAAAATGGCCGCCCGAATGTTGGCGAACCCGTCTTAACGTTGTCATGTTTTGCCGGGAGAACGAGACATTACGACAAAGGCACAAGATGGAAAGAGCTAAATATTAGATTGTCAACGCATCAGTTGTTCTTTAGGTTAATGACCTTTCATATCGCTTCTCGTTGGCCGCACTATAGTTCTTCTGACCGTTTAGGGCCACGGTGGCCATCGGCGCGGGAGATATTATAGTGCTTAAGTGTTTGCGCAAGTACAGGTAACTCTTTGTTCCCTCCTTCTCATAGTCCGATGGGACGGCAATCCAACACAACTGGAGAGAGTCAGGTCTTTAAACACTGTTGGCGCAGTGGCTGAGCGATCGACTGCTGCGCTGCGTGGCGCGATCTTCGAGTTCGATCCCCGCACGGAACAAATATTTGTATGGCCTACAGATATTTGTTCCGGGTCTGGGTGTTTGTGTATTTTAAAGGTTTGTAAACGCACCCACGGTACAGGAGAAATTCTTAGTGTGGGGCAATGTTTTTTTTTAAATAAGTCAGGCGCAGGACCATCGGCTTGACATGCTTTCCGAGGCACGGAGGTATCTTACCGCCAACTTCCATACCCCGGGCTGCTACTGTTAAATTCGTAATGGAAAAACCCAATTTTGGACTGATTATGAGGAACATTAAACTACGACCAACAAGGCTTGTTAACGTTGTTGTATACAGCACTTTTTTTAAAGACATCGACGCTCTAACAGTTACCACGTATTAAGTACATCATTCTTAATACATACGCATAAAACATATGTTCCTAATCAACATAAAAAACTCACTAATATTATAATATATAACATTTAAACTATATCTATACTAATATTATAAAGCTGAAGAGTTTGTTTGTTTGTTTGTTTGAACGCGCTAATCTCAGGGACTACTGGTTGGAATTGGAAAATTCTTTTAGTGTTGGAAGGCTATAGGCTATATAACATCACGCTACGACCAACAGGTGCTGAGCAGCGTGGGTGAAACCACGTGGAACTGCTAGTCTTAACTAAAACTGTGCCGAAATTTCGGAAACCCAAATACATGGTAAATATTCGTCGTTTTAAACAAATATGTACTTTTGTAGGAAACCGCTGCTTCAAAATATCACGATGACAAATTCCATGCGGAGAAATTCTATATGTTGTAATATTTACTATATGTATGTTTTTTTTTTTGCGAAATCTGTGAGAAAAAATGTTACGGATTGGTTGCTTGTGTTACTAGGATCCAGAAGAATTTTGGGGTCAATCATACTAAATAAATAAATATCTTGGGACAACTCACACACGGCTATCTGATATCAAGCTAAGCAGAGCTTGTGTTATGGTAACCAGACAACTGATATACTTATATAATTTATAAATACATACATATTATAGACAAATCACACCCAGACACAGAACAAACAATCATGCTCATCACACAAAGTTTGTCCTGGGTGGGAATCGAACCCACGACCGCAGTCAGGGCCACTACCCACTAGAGTCTAGTGACTAGACCAACAGGTCCGTCAAACTTGCACGTACAAAGTATTGTTGATTGCGTTGGTCCGAAGGAGGTGCCCAGGCGAGGAGCAAGAGAACCTCTAACCAACCCAACCGCCGCGGGAGACGCTCCGGGCGCCGGGCACTGCGAGACGACTCCCAGGCACTGTAGATACAGGTCTGTGGATGGTGAGCAATAGGTAGCTTACCGGCTGTCCACCCAGTAACAACAGACCATGTCGATGGCGCGTTAGTGTTCCACGCGCGCCTCATAGAGATGTCAGCAAAGCAGAGTGGCCTTCCAAGGTCACCGCCTACCGAGTTTGCGGGTTGTTCGAAAGAGATACTTACCGCGGCCCCGGAACATAAAGAGCAAAAGAAGGAACATGGGTGCGTTTGAGTCAGTATAAGTCTGGCACTCCTCCCCGCTCCGCCCAGAGTGGGGGAAGGTTTTTAATAATTTCCTATCCGTGAAAAAAGACCTTACCACAAACAAATCAGAGACAAAACATCTTGTCTTACCAAACCATTAAGCAAACGTTCTTAATCCTTACTAATACTATAAAAGTGAAAGTGAGTTTGTTTGTTTGTTACCTCGTCACGCTTTAATGGCAAACCCATTTTGATGAATTTTGGTACAGAGATAGTTGGGAACCAGGAGACGGACAAAGGCTAATTTTTATTTGAAAAAAGAAAAGGGAAAACTTAGCGTTGCTATTACAAATCAATAAGGCGCAAGGGGAACTGTGTTACCCCAAATTTAACGCGAGCGAAGCCGTGGGCAAGAGCTAGTACGAAATAAATCCATTCAAGTAATTGCTACATAGTAGACGGAACTTCGTCTAAGCACGCGAATACTAAAAGGCTGGTCTAACAGTTTCTATAAAAACATTTGGCATGGCGAAACTAACATATCTCTTGTATCAACGTCAATTTGGTAGGATGCCAATGGCATCGACGGTGCCATAAACATTTTCTGCCAGTTTTTTTTTTTGTTGGATCTCAATGGGTTATGTTGGCATTACTGTTTTATGGGGAGTGCACGGTTCCACTCAATTAAGTGAATCGTGAAGAAGGCTTCGTTGGCGCAGTGGTTAAACGAGCAGCTGCGCAGCGTGTCGCAAATTCGATCCCCGCACGGAACAAATGTTTGTGGTAAGGTAATTGTTGCGGGTCTGGCTGTTTGTGTTGTTGAGTTTAAATGTTTGTGATTAATTAATTATAATTGTCTTTTTTATTATGTAAATTGCAAATACTTCTGTAACACGGACTAGCTGTATGCCAAAATGTACATTTTATAGTATTTTACACTAATAAGCCGCTATCTACGCATAATGTTAAAAATACAGGTACACAAAACCTACCTATCCTTACTAATATTATAAAAGCGAAAGTGAGTTTGTTTGTTTGTTACGTCTTCACGCCTAAATGTCTAAACCGATTTTTGAATTTTGGTATAGAGTGACCCTGGAGACGGACATAGGCTGGTGCTGCTGCTGCTAAAAAGGGGGAGGAAGAGGGAAGAAAAGGAGAAAGGAAGATATATTTTTTCGATCATCACGCGGGTTAAATTTAGCGTTAGCCCAAAGTAAATATACCACGCGGACGAACCATAGGAACAGTTTCTATGCATTTTAATGTTGCACTTACATCCACTTAGGCGTTAGAAAAAAAGGAGGTACCTGTTAAGTGTTTAGGTAGGTATTAAAATAGCGATAATGAAATCATTTCTCTGAAAAAGCTAAGAAAAATCATACCTAATATTTGTTTTTAGGGTTCGTTATTAACCTCAAAATCTAGTACATTTTTTAATGTATATCTAATCTGCAGCTAGTCCGCTATGAAAATCCTTACTTAATATTATAAAAACGAAAGTGAGTTTGTTTGTTTGTTACCTCTTCACGCTTTAATGGCTAAACCGATTGTGATGAATTTTGGTACATAGATAGTTGGAAACCAGGACACGGACATAGGCTAATTTTTATTTAAAAAAAAGTTGGATGTGAGAGAGAAAGAGGGAAGAAAAGGGATAACTTAGCGTTGCTATTACAAATCAATAAGGCGCAAGGGGAACTGTGTTACCCAAAATTTAACGCGGGCAAAGCCGCGGGCGAAAGCTAGTAAGATCATAAAGGAGTTTACTAATGATAGAGAATAGGTACAATACATCATTTTCCGATTCTCTTGGCTCCAGAGCAAACAATGTATGGGCGCAGAGCAATGTCTTTTACCTCTAAAATCCATCTGAAAATTGCATAGAAATTCTTCACCGCTATTCTATAGAATAGGAAGGCATTACTGGATATGCATACAGCGCAGTTTGCGGCATCGTAAATTGTGAATATATAGGTTTCACATACTTGTTATGAGACAGGAGAAACTGTGTTGTTACCTGGGTTGGGCTAAAATCCTTACTTATATATAATATTATAAAAGCGAAAGTGAGTTTGTTTGTTTGTTTATTTGTTTGTTTGTTTGTTACCTCTTCACGCTTTAATGGCTAAACCGATTTTGATGAAATTTGGTACAGAGATAGTTGGGAACCAGGAGACGGACATAGGCTAATTTTTATTTTAAAAAAGTGGGATGTGAGGGAGAAAGAGGGAAAACTTAGCTATGCTATTAAAAATCCATAAGGCGCCAAAGGGAACTGTGTTACCCCGAATTTAACGCGGGCGAAGCCGCGGGCGAAAGCTAGTACTTGATAAAGCTGTGTTGAATACGGATATAACGTAAATAAGCAGGGTATTTGTTCCGGGTGTAGATTTTCCGGATCTAGTATTACGCTCATGATAATATTTTTGGCAATTTTGGTTGAAAGGGCAAAAGAAGGAATATGGATTGGATTTAGTCAATAGACGTCTGACACTTTCCCTGCTCTGCCCAGAGCGGAGGAAGGATAATTATGATAAATTGTAAAGTTTATTTAATAAATAAAACCATGAAAAAATACAGTGCAACCACGATACATGAATTTCTCATGTATCGTGGGTGCGTTTACAAATATTGAAGCTAACATACATAAACAGCCAGACCTAAAACAACAGGTTATACAAATATTTGTTCCGTGCGGGTATCGAACCCGCAACACGCATCGCAGCAGTCGGTCGCTCAGCCACTGCGGCAACCGAGTCGTATATCGATAACAATTATTTAATAACTAGCTGTTCCCCACGGTTTCACCCGCGCTGCTCAGCACCTCTTGGTCATAGCGTGATGTCATATAGCCTTCCTCAATAAATGGACTATCCAACACTAAAATAATTTTCCAATTCCAACCAGTAGTCCCTGAGATTAGCGCGTTCAAACAAACAAACAAACAAACTCTTCAGCTTTATAATATTAGTATAGATAATCGATCAATAATTGTATCGCGTAACTGTATTTTTTTACAGTATAAATATTTCTGTATGTCCACTTACATTGAGCATCAATATAGTATAAATGCGTTAAAAAAGACTTCAGAGGATTTCCTTACGGATACCCTTATTAGTATTAGTGAAAACGAGCATTAAGTAACACTTAAACTTGGACATTCCTTCAAGTATCATTAACCTAAGAAAACCTTTTTATAACCTTCACAACTTCGACAGTAATCAACCCAAAAAGATTATCTATACTAATATTATAAAGCTGAAGAGTTTGTTTGTTTGTTTGTTTGTTTGAACGCGCTAATCTCAGAGACTACTGGTTGGAATTGGAAAATTCTTTTAGTGTTGGATAGTCCATTTCTTGAGGAAGGCTATAGGCTATATAACATCACGCTACGACTAACAGGTGCTGAGCAGTGCGGGTGAAACCGTGGGGAACAGCTAGTTTTTGATAAAATTACCCAAAAATACGAAATTACCAGCGCTCATTCAAATTAAGTCGAAAACGCAGCTTCAATGGACGTGATAAACGAATGTGTAACTGAAATAAGAGCTGAATTCATTTCATTAAATGCCAAATTGGACGGGCAATGACCTCTGACCCAGTGAATCCTTACTTCCTTACTAATATTATAAAAGCGAAAGTGAGTTTGTTTGTTTGTTACCTCTTCACGCATTAATGGCTAAACCGATTGTGATGAATTACAATAATTATTACATACATACATTTGGCAAAGGTTAATTTTTATTTAAAAAAAGTGGGATGTGAGGGGAGAAAGGGGCAAGAAAATGGTAAACTCAGCGTTGCTATTACAAATCAACGCGGGCGAAGCCGCGGGCGAAAGCTAGTTAAGTAACATTTTATGGCTTGTATATAGCTTTTTTTGCGGATGGGAAATCATCATCAAATAACCCACCCATATAACTTCTCTTGCCCTTTACATTCTGGGCCGCGGTATCTCTTTCGAACAACCCGCAACCTCGGCAGGCTGTGACCCTGGCAGGCCACTCTGCTTTGAGTTTGCTGAAATCTGTTACAGGCGCGCGTGGAACAGTAACGCGCCGTCGACACAGCCTGTCGTCAATAGATGGACAGACGGTGAGCTACCCATTGCTCACTGTCCACAGGCCCGCATCTACGGTTGCCGGGAGTCGTCTCGCGGCGCCTGAGCATATACAGACTGAACAAAAATTGGATAAATGGATAAAAGCTGTCATTAGAAGATCTTTGATAGGCTTTACTGGCAGTCTAGGTTGGGCTGTGGTTGGGTGACCACCTGCTACATACCGAGTTTCCTTCGTGCCTCTTAAAGTACTTCATGCTTTTAGACCCAGCTGTTATTTATAGATCTTTGACAGTCGTTGCTAGTAGTTAAAGGCCTGAAAGTCTGACAACCAGTCTTACCAAAGGGTATCGTATTACTCAGTACTAACTGGGTTGGAGAAGTCAGATGGGCAGTCACTTCATGTTTAAATACCGTTTTTAGAGGTAGGGAATCCTTAAAATTATTAATGATTTTTGTTTACGTCTAAAAAATAAAGCTAAAAATCTGCTCTCAGTCTACCCTAGCTCTTAATACCCGCGTAACGTGTATAAATTTCCAATAAGGTATTAAATAAAGATAACATCTTAGTGCGCTATGCCCTCAGGATACCCCGGTTTACGAGAAAGCCAATATTTAATAAGTTCTTAGGTTTAATAATCACGTATTCAGTACATTCGCCACATTATAGGCTGTTATTAATGGCAGCCATTAAAAATACTATAAAGGCATAATACTAAATAGATACCTACAGAAAACCGGTATAAAAGACTCGGAGCAAATAAAAATGTACCCTGTACAGTTTTGAAGTTTTTTTTTTTTATATTTTCCGTAAGTGACCGAGGCATCCTTAGGACGATTTTTTTTTTTAAATCACGTTTGATATTTTTTTTAATTTATTATAGAGTTTTTTTTTGTGCTAAAACGGATGGACGCGTTTTTAGTTAACTATAGTTCAAGTGTCTATCACATATATATATACAGCCTTGTTCGTTTCAGACCGACAGAGGGTGACGTTGGCATCCTTTGGGTATCAGAGCTGCGTGTCGCGGGTTCGATCCCTGCACGGAACAAAGTTGTTTCGTGTCTGGCTGTTTGTGTATGATTAAACAATTAAATGGAAATATGTTTAAAAATAAATTGAAAAAAGTGTTAATTGATAATGTATTTTATAATCTGCATGAATTTTTTGCTAAAAAATAATATTTTGTATGTACCCTAAATCTCATAAAATACTATTGCATATCCGACTTGGGTAGAACCAAAAAAAAAAATGTTTATTAATAAGAACTTCATGTACACAGTTTAACGCAATAAATATATCTTTTTCTTTATGTGAGTTTAAATGTAAGTAAACGCCCCCACGATACAGGAAAAATCCTTAGTGTGAAGCAAGGTTTTTAAAAAATATATAAATTTAAATATAATATTTTATAAAATATAAAAATTAAAATAATGTACGGATCCCAAAAAATCCTAAACAGACTATGTAAACAGAAACCTAAAAAAATATGCAAATACAAATATTACATTATCAAAGCAAAAAGGTTTTAGTTCGTACAAACTGCCAAGCCACATAAACACATACGCTGAAAAAGTACAAAACAAAAACATGAATATATTAACAGTACGCCCAGCATTGTTTTATGACCTTTGTTATACTGTTTCATTTGCGCTGTAACTCTAAGTAAAGGAGTCTTTCCACAGCGACAAACGGCTAAACTTGTTCTTTTGCATGTATTTTTAGGCAAGTTTTTTTTTTTTCATCTTGGGACAACTCACACAAGGCTATCTGATCCCAAGCTAAGCAGAGCTTGTGTTATGGTAACCAGACAACTGATATACATACTTATATAATTTATAAATACATACATATTATAGATATATCACACCCAGACACAGAACAAACAATCATGCTCATCACACAAAGTTTGTCCTGGGTGGGAATCGAACCCACGACCTCCGGCTCAGCAGTCAGGGCCACTAACCACTGGACCAACAGGCCCGTCAAGATGGTTCACTGTGATTGAAGGCCACGACAGAAATACCATTTTTCAGGTTTCTGTACCTCTTTTATTAGATTTATAGCAAGTTAATTTAAGTAACATACATTTTAATTTGTCTTTTATTAAGTACTAGCTTTTGCCCGCGGCTTCGCTCGCGTTAAATTCGGGGTAACGCAGTTCCCCTTTCCTGATTTACAGGTATCTGCTACCTATAGTTTTTGCCCTTTTTCTTTTTTTTTTTTCGGGTGGGAAATCATCCAATGACTTCCCCCGCTCTGGGCGGAGCGGGAGGGCATGTCAGACTTGTACTGAGTAAAACCCACCCATGTTTATTCTATTGCCCTTTACGTTCCGAGGCCGCGGTATCTCTTTCGAACAACCCGCAACCCCGGCAGGCGGAGGTTCTGGCAAGCCCCTCTGCTTTGCTGACTCTCTTTGAGGCGCGCGTGAAACACGAACGCGCCGTCGACACGGCCTGTCGTCAATCGACGGACGGACGGTGAACTACCCATTGTTCACCGCCCACAGGCCCGCATCTACGGTGGCCGGGCGTCTCCCGCGGCGGCTGGGTTGGGCAGATGTTCTCTCCCTCAAACGCCCGGCCACCTCCTTTGCTAGCATTACTGCTTCGCAGAAGGTGGTGACCGCTTCCCATTCCCTCTCGCTCCGGACCATGGCCTGAACCAGGGCCGGACGCGAGAGATCGCCGCCGCCGATCGCCTCTACGAATAGTTTTTGCCCTTGCGCCTTATTATTGTACCCTTTGTATTTCGGGGCCGTGGTATGTCGGGGCAGTGGTTCTGACGGGACACTCTGCTTTGCTTAAATCTCTTTGACGCAGACGTGGACCACAAACGCGCTTTCGACACCCATCCGTGTTCCTTCTTTTAAATTTGTCCTTTCAGTTCCAGTGCATCTCCAAGGTCTCTTCCCACAGACACCAGCCCAATCAGGCCCTCCAATTTTAATGCATGGCTGGCGAAATGATCCGTACAAAAGCGAAAGTGAGTTTGTTTGTTACCTCTTCACGCTTTAATGGCTTAACCGATTTTGATGAATTTTGGTACAGAGATAGTTGGGGCCCAGGAGACGGACATAGGCTTTTTTTAAATAGTGGGATGTGAGGGAAAAAGAGGGAAGAAAAGAGAAAACTTAGCGTTGCTATTACAAATTAATAAGGCGCAAAGGGAACTGTGTTACCCCGAATTTAATGCGAGCGCAGCCGCGGGCAAAAGCTAGTCTTCGTAGCAGTGGACGATCGACTTAACTACTACTACAAAAACAAAGTACTTATCTAACACCCAAATAATCTTGGCCATTTGTAAGGGTGTGCTCAGACGGCGTCGCATATGTCGTCTGTGTATGATACATGAGTTATGGATCGTATCGGGAGTGACGTATCGCGAATAAGGAGGATTGTGACGTATATTTATGTGAGGGTAGATGTTCGTAGAAGTGTGGGGACAAACTTAGTTCCATATAGAGTTACTGTAGTTATTGTTCATGAAAGAGTTATGAGTTATGGTGGAGGCCATTCATCCTTTGGAATTGCTTACAGTTTGCTTTTAGTGTTGTTTTTATGATTCGTATAGTGTGAGCGTGCAAGTTGTGATAGCCTGGATTCTACGCTATCCACACGTTCGCTCTTCGAAACACACAAAACTAGCAAGTCATTTCTAATAAACAGTATACGCTTTTATAACAAGTTGCCAAAATCAGTTATAGAACTGACAGATGGAAAGTTTAAAAACTACATAAAACGTGTCCTTATTAAAAAAGCATATTACAAAATCAAGGACTACGTTGAAGATAAAGAAGTTTGGCTATAGTTCCTTCTGAGCATGCGGCTTCCCTGGTAGCTATAATCAGCACAAATTTGTGGATGTCTCTAACTATTCTTTTTTTGTGATCTCTTTTAATCATTTTTTTGCAATAGTTGTCAAATCACATATTTATATCACCCTTGTTCTGAATAGTTACAGTACTGATAGCAACATCTGTGTGACTCGTCTCATTGGAATTATTTTGTTTATTTTTGATTTTTTTTTATTCTTGTATAGATTCTCTTCTACAAATTTGTTGTGAATGAGTGGACATGGTAGGCCTTGTAGATTCTTAGACCCTTGTTAACTTTGGTTATTTATTATTTTATTTTACTTTCTGTAAAGTAAGCATTGACTTATTGTCGGGCCTACACTGTCCTCTCATACTTAAGTACTAACGCTGTAACAACAACATTGTAAAACCAAATGATTTTAAAAGAGTAACCATGGAGTTTCTTGCCGGTTCTTCTCCATAGGAAACGACCAACCCGAACCGTGCATCTTTTCTCGACGTTTTATAAGTGCCCATGTAGGCCTATGTGAAATAAAAATATTTTGATTTGATTTGATTTAAACACACAAGGTTGTGTGTTCAAATCTAGGCAAATAACAATGTTCTTGTTGCTTTTTAAGTGTTTCTTTGATATCAACCTTCAAAACCTGAATATAACAATACAACAAAAAAAACCTTTTCACGCTTTAATGGCTAAACCGATTGTGATGAATTTTGGTACATAGATAGTTAAGAACCAGAAGACGGACATAGGCTATTATTTATTAAAAAAAAAAGTGGGATGTGAGGGAGAAAGAGGGAAGAAAAGGGAAAACTTAGCGTTGCTATTACAAATCAGTAAGGCGCAAGGGGAACTGTGTTACCCCAAATTTAACGCGGGCGAAGCCGCGGGCGAAAGCTAGTCTTAAAATAATTGACAGAAATCAACAATGTTTTATATTCATACTAGTTTAATTCGTGGTAACACAGTTCCCCTTTCCTGATTTGCAGGTACCTGTTACCTGTAGTTTTTGCCCTTGCGCCTTATTGATTGTAATAGCAAAGCTAAGTTTTCCCTTTCCTTTCCTCTTTCTCCCCCTTTTTTATAAATTAGCCTATGACCGTCTCCAGGGTCTCAACTATATCCCTGTACCAAAATTCACCAAAACCGGTTTGGCCATTAAGGCGTGAAGATGTAACAAACAAACAAATAAACTTACATGGACCATTTTTTAAGAATGGGAAATCATCAACTATCTTAAACAGAATCCCGGGTCAGACTTCTACCGACTAAAACCCATCCATGTTCTTTCTTTGTATTTCGAGGCCGCACTATCTCTTCTGAACAACCCGCAAGTCCAGGCCCCTTTGCAAATCTAGCCATTGCTTAAAATAAAATAAAAATAAATATCTTGGGACAACTCACACACGGCTATCTGATCCCAAGCTAAGCAGAGCTTGTGTTATGGTAACCAGACAACTGATATACATACTTATATAATTTATAAATACATACATGTTAAAGATAAATCACACCCAGAAACAGAACAAACAATCATGTTCATCACACAAAGTTTGTCCCGGGTGGGAATCGAACCCACGACCTCCGGTTTAGCAATCACGGCCACTAACCACTAGACCAACAGGCCCGTCAATTATAGTTTATAACGACTATCGGCACAATGATCGCTGAATCCACGGCCCACATGTCGACAACCTCGCGAGCCAAATCAATACGCAAACTGCTTATTATTAGTTTAGGAAGTTCCCAATAAGAGGGAATCACGTATGTTACAATATAAGTTTAGTAAAACAGTGAAAGCTTCAAACAGTGTTACAAATATGTCTTTAACCATTGAAGGACGAGCAAAAATGAACTTTATAAACAACAAATGTTGGTCCCCATTAAGAACACGTGCATTATATTATTAACTCCATTATCATCAAACACGACATTTCAATTAGTCTAACTTAACCCAAACACCGATATGCAGTAAAAGTACCAAGATTAAACAAACTTTTATAATGCAGTAACTCGCCGACAATGTGACAACAATAATGTGTCCCTGTCTGAACGAAGCATTAGCCTTAGCCCTTGGCCACAATATAAGCGGTTAAGCGACACGAGTCTTAAGTCAGCGTGACGCGACTTGCGCAGGGAAGGTACTGTCGGAATCGTCGATAAATGAAAGCCATTTCGATGTTAAATTTAAATGAATTAGTTTGTCTGGTTGGCGTAGTGAGCATACGCGATTACTTACCACGCCGTCTTGGGCTCCCGAATCGGTCTACGTGTTATTGGGTTTTTCCATCAGCAATTTACAATCCAGTGCCCGTATGGGAACAAAAGGCTCAAGGTTACGAAACGTGGGTGTACTGTTCTTTTAGGTACACCTGTACCTAACTCTGCGGATATTACAAGGCGTTATATCCAAATTATAATTGTTAGCCATGCAGACCCGTGTATAATAATGTATGTATTTTAAAATTCATTTTAATAATATGCTACTAACTTTGAACATGTTACCCTAGGAGGTTACAATATCTCTACAGTACTCACGCGAAGGAAACAAGTGACACATGCGTTTCGCTTATAGCAAATCGCGTCGAGGACGAGGCCGTGAACAGGACCTTAACTCCTAAGACTAATTTCAAGTGTGTGAACCGTTAAATTTGTTCTCGGAACTTCGAGACTCAATGGAAATTGTGAGGAAACTTTTGGCCTGTGATTTTCAAAGTTTTTTAATGATACCGCCTTTGCTAATGTACTCATTAACGCCGTCCTTTTCTTTATACAGAGTTAAATTAAGAACGTTGCAGTGAAATGTTTATCCCATTAGTGAGTTTTGTTGTTTGAGAATTTTAAGGTATTTTTGGGTCACCAGTTTAAAACAGTACTTGATACCGCATAAATATATAAGGTGTGTGAAATATCTTTAACCCTCTTAGAGTCTATACAGACTCTAAGAGGGTTGATTATTAGCTCCAAGTCCAAGCGACTACAGACTTGAGTGTATGATTTTAATGTCAACTTGATACCTCCGCGGGTTGCAGGTTGTTCGAAAGAGATAAAGCGGTCCCGGAACATAAAGGGCAGTAGAAGGAACATGTCTTAGTCAGTACAAGTCTAAACTCTCCCCCCCACCGCTCCACCCAGAGCTGCAGAAGTTATTTGATGATTTCCCATACAGAAAAGAAAATACCTCTACGCGTTCCCGATTTAAATGGTCATGACAGACAGGCACAGACGATAGGGGTTTCGATTTTTTTGCTTTTCAGGTACGGAACTCAGAAAAATTTACAATATAAAATAATGGATTTAAACAACGCATACCTACAAGCTCTAGGGCGCAGTCTGAGTGAGCGTAGGTTTGATTTCACACGGAACAAATATTCGTATGACCTACAGATAGTTGTTCCGGTTCTGGCTGTTTGTATATGTGGTTTAAATGTTTGTAAACGCACCCACGATACAGGAGAAATACCTAATGTGGGACTACTCAAAGTTCAAAAAAATAACAACGATAAAATCAGTAACACTAAAAAGTCAGTTTAAAGAGAATAAGTATAGTGTTAATCACCACACAAAGTCCAAAATGAGACGTCTTAGTCTTTATTTCTTTGGCGAAAACACCCCATTAAATATGCACTCTAGATATTTATCTATTTGGCAAAGCTTTCCTTTGGCACTAGAAACACGGAGCAATAGGTTACTTCTGCGTGATTAAAATCTAGAAGGTAACGTTGTAAACAATATTATTGCTGCATCGTCTGAGGACGTGGGTCTAGACTTAATGCAATTCATGATAGTCATTTTGAAGAATGATTTGATAACTTCACCATCTTTCCAGCCTTCTCCCTACTATGTTCAGTTTTTTTTAAAAGGCTTATTTATCATGTTTGTTGGATTTTCATCTTTAATTTTAATTATTACAAGAACGTGTCCATATCTTTTGACAGCGTAAATTTGGAAAGTTGATTTTATCACAGCACACATGGACTACAGAGTTGAGTATGTGGTTTTAATTTCAATTCGATACTTCTAGGCGTTCCCGAGATCATGGGTCCTGACAGACAGACAGACAACAAAGTGATCCATTATAAGTTTTTTCCTTTGGAGGTACGGAACTTTAAAAATAGCAAAACCAATATTCAATGTATATTGATAAGCAAATTGTGGCACGATATTATAATTCCTACGCTGTTTTATTTGATACTAGCTTCCGCCCGCGACTTCGGCCGCGTGGCATATTTACTTTGGGCTAAAACTAACTTAAACCCGCGCGATGATCGAAAAAAAAATATCCCTCCCCTTTTCTTCTGTCTTTATGCCCTTTTTCTCATTTTTTTTTAGCCTATATCCGTCTCCAAGGTATCAACTATCTCTGCAACAAAATTAATAATAAACATAACATTATTTGTTACAAAACTACAGCATCATCACTTAACCATTAAACTCAAAGAAAACCGATTTCACTGCAAAACAATCTTGATAGCAACCGCGGTCGGAATAAGAGATAGAATCCTTTGCATTACGATTTAATATGTTGCAAGTCAGTGCTCCAGGGAGATATTAGAACGAAGGTTTTCCAAGCATAGAACTTGATAAACGTAACGTAGTTTTTATTATTTCGTACTACAAAACGAACGGAAAGCAAACGAACCCGTATTAAATATCTTCTAAATAAATAAATATCTTGGGACAACTCACACACGGCTATCTGATCCCAAGCTAAGCAGAGCTTGTGTTATGGTAACCAGACAACTGATATACCTACATACTTATATAATTTATAAATACAAACATATTATAGATACATCACACCCAGACACAGAACAAACAATCATGCTCATCACACAAAGTTTGTCCTGGGTGGGAATCGAACCCACGACCTCCGGCTCAGCAGTCAGGACCACTAACCACTAGACCAACAGGCCCGTCAAAATGGAGGCCCGTCATATTGAATCATTCTGTTGTCCGTCTGTCTGTCAAGACCCTTTATCTCCGGAACATGTAGAGGTATCGAGTTGTAATTAAAACTAGTATATAACTACTAGCTTCTGCCCGCGACTTCGTCCGTTTAGCATAGTTACTTTGAACTTTAACGTTACTTCTATGTTCGAAAAAAAAAAACTTTCTCTCCAAAAAAAGAGATATGGGGGAGAGAGAGAAGAAGATAAGCCGTGTCTCTTTCTCCCCTTTATCTCTTTTTTAAATTAGCTTATGTCCGTCTCCAGGTTCCCAACCGGCAAACAACAGGGTGTTTATTTCTCTTCAACAAATGAAGAATACCACTTAATGTAACACAGATGCAGGAAAAATGAATTTTATTTGTAGGAGACTGGCTAAGCTAAGGCCTGTATTTAAGGACACTAGAACCCCACTAAAAATGTGTATTAGGAAAACATAGCAAAAGCATAAAAGGCTCTAAACCAAATGGGCAGACTATTTACAAAATCTAGCCAAAATCTAGACTATTTAGCAAAATCGGGTGTATACCATATCGCCATGAATACATTCATGGTTATAATATAAAAATTAACTTACAACAATTTCCAGTTAACGCCACAAAGGAACACATACCTGTAAACAAAAAAGTTAACTATTAATATCAATAACAATTTAAATGAGCAACTTTTTCTCACAAGAAAACACACCATGCCCTGTGTTTATGTTCAAAATACTTAAATGAATAAAAATTAAATTCATTTCAAAATGAAAATTAAATTAAACAGTATTAAGATTTAAAAGAAAAAAAACCCAATCATCTGACGTGACACTAGAACAAATAGAATAAAAACAAAATACTACATGTAAACTGTATTGACTTCCGTAATTTTTACTCACGGGTTGACCACTGAAAACCAGCGCTGTGCTGTGGGCTCCCATAGCACAGCATCATGCTGAGTGGTGACCTACCTGTCGTAGTCACGACGTGCCAGCTATGTATATTTTGACCCTCATATGTATATTTATGAATGTTTGATATGCTTTTCATGTTTGATGTTTATTTTTTGGTCGTAATTTGCAACAATTAATTTTTTTTCTTTCTTTCTTTAATAAAAACGAAGTTGCAACAACGTTTTCAGTTATAATTAATATCCCAATTACAAACTCAAAAGAAAAATTTATGAAAATTATTTCTGTCAAACATTTTAGTTCACACACTAATATGTCATGGCTGAAAGTTCAGACAACTACATTTGTGATGATTTCCCCAGGTACACACCTAGGTTTCAGTCATGTAAGTAGTTCGTATATT
Source organism: Ochropleura leucogaster (assembly GCA_958449745.1). Taxonomy (NCBI): domain Eukaryota; kingdom Metazoa; phylum Arthropoda; class Insecta; order Lepidoptera; family Noctuidae; genus Ochropleura; species Ochropleura leucogaster. Next base: position 4,527,835 of record OY288226.1, read on the forward strand.
TACTACTATTTTATTAGACTAAAGAGGACAAACTGAAAGTATCCTGAGTTCAAAAACCTCTTACACCAGAGAGTGAAAAGTACTCTCGAATGCTTCTCACAAATCATTATTATTAGGGTTCCGTGCTTCAGACGGGAAAAAACCCTTATTGAATCATTTTGTTGTCCGTCTATCTGTCTGTCTATCTGTATGTGTAGACCTTTTATCTCGGGAACACGTGGAAGTATCGAGTTCAAATTTAAACCATATACTCAACACTTTTATTGATGATACACATTATTGATGATCCTGATCTTCACAACGAAATTTGCAAGATATTTGTCTTCGACAATTACTGTCGTGGCAGAAAACATCGTTTGCTGGTTGTTCCAACCTGCCGTACTGTTGCACCTGGTGTAGGACACAGGCTTTTTATTACAAAAAAAATATTGAGATATGAGGTTGAAAGATCCCGAAGAAAAGAAAAAAGAAGGATAAAGCTACAGGTAGCAGGTATCTGTAAATCAGGAGAGGGGAACTGTGTTACCCCGAATTTAACGCGAGCGAAGCAGAGGGCAATAGCTAGTAATAAATAAACACTGTGGTTCTTTTGTGCTGTGAAAAATCGCTCCAAAAATGCCCCATATATGATGAAGCATCACTTAGGTCGGTTCGACCTTATTTGATAATTTCCCATCCAAAAAAGAAACCTTGCTCTCCCGACTTTCAAACGATAAAATTTGTAACTTCGATAAATCAGGTCCTGAAATCGATACTTCAGTACTTTCACTCTCAAAATACGCCTAAATCGATCATAAACCACATTTAACGAGATACGAATCGCTCAGCATTTGGGAACATTTGTTATCCCGATTACGTGTAACGGTGACGTCATCAATCATCGTATATACGTCATTAATATTAGAATTTGTTCGAACCATCGGATGGAAGTACTAGAACTTTGATCGTTACGTTGTTATCGAATGGTGCTGATTTATTAAATTGTTGGTTGTAAAATGACTCTAATGTTGGTTGCCTTCAAAGTTTATAATTGCTGGCATATCAGTGACACACATCTAATGTTTACCTATTAACTTGAGCTGGAACGAATCCTTACTAGTATTATAAAAGCGAAAGTGAGTTTGTTTGTTACGTCTTCACGCTAAACTAAACCTATTTTGGTGAATTTTGGTACAGAGATAGTTGGGACTTTGAAGACAGACATAGAGTATTTTAAAAAAAAATAAGAAATGAGGGAGGAATAGTAACGGGAAGAGTAGTCAACATGGGGGTTGCGGGTTGTTCGAAAGAGATACCGCGGCCCGAGAACATAAAGGGTAAAAGAAGGAACACGGGTGGGTTTTAGTTAGTAAAAGTCTGACACTCCCCCCACTCCGTTATGAAGGAGGCAAGTAATTGATGACGCAAAATGTGACAATAAATTAATGGATTCTTAAATTTACACTGTGAAAAATCGTATTGTATAAAGTCTGGTTCTTCTAACCTGACAGACACATGTGTTGCTGGGGAGTTTATTCCGCCACTTTTTCCTTCCAGCTAAAACACTAGGAAGTGGCGAAGGGTGGGCTTTTAGGGGGACTGTCTCTTATAATGTTAACGTTCATAAAGTACTGATTATCATTTTAATATGAATCAATGACTTATTGACGTATTTGATTGAATGACAAAAGACCAGATTGAACCGCCCAAAAATGAACTCCATAAAAATGCAAATAAGTTAAACTATTCTCGAGATTTTCATTCATCTTTTTTATACCCCTTTAAAAGCCTTCCTCAACATTATAGCCCTCTAGAAACAACCCTTAAAAGATTTATATTAACTTTTAAAATATTCATTCAATTTGACGGTACATCTAATTTTCTTTGGGGAAAAACCTTTATCTTTTACCAGTTAGGTGTTAAAGAAATTATACTAAAAGGTTTCTTTAAGCCAATGAATAGATTTAGGGCATTGTTTTAGTTAGTTATTTTAATAAATTCGAAGATCTTAAAGTATGTTTAATATTAAGAAGACTTAGGTAATGGAAAGGGTGGTATTTAATCTAGACTGACTAATCTATTTGATACTAGCTGGCGCCCGCGGCTTAGTCTGCGTGATGTCGAAAAAAAGTCCTATGAGTTATTCCAGACTATAATCTACCTGTATGGCATTCGTTCAGCCGTTTTGTAATGAAAGAGTAACAAACATCCACACATCCATCCTCACAAACATTCGCATTTAGTATATAAGAAAGATAGGATATAATATTAGTAGGAAGTAGGATAGCTGGCCCCCGCGGCTTTCCTCGCGTGATATCGAAAAAAAAGTATCGTATGTGTTATTCAATACTATAATCTATCTTTGTGTCAAATTTCATCACGATCCGTTCAAGAGTAACAAACATTCATGCATCCTCACAAACATTCGCATTTATGATATTAGTAGGGAGGGAGTAGGATATATGTCTCAGTAAGGCTAACCATGATAGAGTATTTCTGTTATAAACACGTTTGCCACAAGTTTAATAATATGCTAAGTTGAAAAAATAAAAAAAAAAACATAAAAAAACCAACCGACGTTCCTACTTTGCCTTTTGTGTTCTGGGCTGCGGGTATCTCTTTCGAACAACCCGTAAACCCGGACAGTAACCTGATAAGTTGATTATTTCCCACACTTCGCAGAAAATCCCTTAGGTCACCTTTTTAAGATAAACATCTTGCCATTATTTCTTGTGGAGACTATAAAAGTGTTGGCAAGTCTTCTGTAGTATCCTTTTACATATTAATATCTTAATATCCTTGGTCGTTGTAGGCTGTTGAGCTGGGAAAGAGTTCATTCAGTAAATATCCTCTTTATTCAGCTTTAATAACTTCACTTTAAAATAAAAACATAAAAAACTGGGCCAGCTACCCTACTAAGGAGTAGGGTAGCTGGCCCAGTTTTTTTTAACACTAATATTATTAAATCCCATTCTACTATCTACTAATTACCTACTAATATTATAAACACGAATGTTTGTGAGGATGTATGTATGTATGGATGTTTGTTACTCTTTCACGTCAAAACGGCTGAACGGATCTTGATGAACTTTGGCACAGAAGTAGATTAAATTGATTAATTGGTGATTTATTGATTGGTGGAATAACACATAGGAAACTTTTTCCGATATCACGCGGGCAAAGCCGCGAGCGCCAGCTATTCCTACTAATATTATACATGCGAATGTTTGTGAGGATGTATGGATGTATGTTTGTTAATCTTTCACGTCAAAACGGTAGAACGGATCTTTGTGAAATTTGGCAAAGAGGTAGCTTAAATTGATTAATTGATTGGTGGGATACTTTTTTTTCGATATCACGAGGTCGAGGCTGCGGGCTGCAACTAGTCCGACTAGAATACTTTAGAGGTACGCAAAAAGCTAAAAAATCCCCTCTATATTGAAGGAGAAAATCGAGCACTGAAGCAAACAAGCTGATCCTCGCTCCAGCTGCCTTACAAAGTAAAAACTTAATTAAGAACAAATAAAACTAGATGGAAATTGTAAAGTGAAAGCATTTTACACCTAAGGATTCAACTGAAGCAATAAAGATACTGCAATAGATTATTTTTATCAAGCTCGCCCGGTTTAAAATACACCCTGTTTAACATTTTTTTTAAAACGTTGCCCCACAATAGGATTTCTCCTGTATCGTGGGTGCGTATACACACATTTAAACTCACATACACAAACAGCCAGACCTAGAACAACTATCTGCAAGCCATATACGCAATTTGTTCATACAAATATTTGTAACGCTTTAATATGATGATTTTAAAAACTAAATTAAAAAATAGCGTCAAAATATTTGTCCTCAACGCTGTCAGTTGGCAATGTCCCCAAGAGACTGATGGCCGCGTTGACACGTTGTATGGCAACGCTAAGCCTCTGGCCAAAGTAAAAGCCAGCCCTTGGGTCACGGGAAGTGTCAACCAAACGTTTTGATTTTTTTTTAAAAAGGATGTGTGCACAAGGACCCCACGGTCCCAGATTATACCCATATTATTTAATATTTCTTCCGTGCGGGAATCGAACCCGCGACACGCAGCGCAGCAGTCGATCGCTCACCTACTGCGCCAACTGTGTCAACACATGGTTTTTTGGAGTCGTTCGGTGAAGTGGTCGTAAGAGCGACTGCTAAGCGGTCTTGGGTTCAATTTCCGGGTTAAGCAAAGTGTTATTGGATTTTTCCATTAGGGATAACGGTAGGAGGATGCTCGTGAGTAGATGGAGATGAATTTAGATGATGCTAAGCTGATGACAATGTGGTCGCCTTAGAAATGTTCCATTGTGATATTATTTAGTGGATCTCTGACCAACCCTTTGGGAATAGCAGGCATGATATTTTGTTATTTGGACCTTTTCCCAACTATTTTGGGGTCGGCTTCCAGTCTTACCGGATGCAGCTGAATACCAGTATTTTATATGAAGCGACTGCCTATCTGATCTCCACAACCCAGTTAATACTGGGTAATACGATACCCCTTGGTAAGATTGTTTGTCCGACTTTCGAGACACTGACTACCTGTTACGACTGTCAAAGATCTACAAATGACAGCCGGGCAATAGCTTAACGTGTGTCCGTATGTAACGAGTGGTCACCCATCCTCAGACCAACCTAGGCAAGCGCGGCTTACCCTAAAGATCATCCTGAGGGGCTGCTACAATTTAGCCATGAGCTCCTACTATATAATAATGTTATAAATGCAAATGTTTAGGAGGATGTATGGATGTTTTTTAACTCTTTCACGTCAAAACAGTTGAACGGATCTTGATGAAATTTAACACAAAGGTAGATTATGGTCTGGAATATCACATATGATACTTTTTTTTCAATATCACCAGCCGCGGTCGCCAGAGAGTCTTAAATAAGAAGTGTACTCAAAAACCACAGTACTATAAATTCTAAACAAAACTCACTTCAGGAACTCCTTACGATTTTCAAACTTCTTATTCGCATGTCAAGTAGAGTTTGCGAAGTCATAATACGAGTTTTTGAACTCATATTTTTTTGCAAAACCCCTTATAATATTAAGGTTCACATATTATGTGACCCGTCCCTTATGGGGGCTTCCACCTTACTGTAGTGCGTCAGGGATGTTCGCGGATGCGCACACTATTGATTATTTCGCGATCATGCGCTAAAAAGTGGCACCAATGATACGCAGATTGAGGGGAAGCAGCAATAGCATTCTGAAGGTGCTTGCAGAAAGGATGGAAGGGCCTACAATGGATAGATTTATCAAGCTGCATGTCAGACTTGGGACTTGATAAATCTTCCTCTAAACTTGGCTAATTTTTTTTTAATGTGTATTTGTGTTTTTGTTTCATTGTTGTACTTATGTGTTAATAACTAACATAGTTTTTAAGTTTGTACTGATTACTAACAAGCTATGGGCCGTTGACGCCTGAAAATAAACGATTTTTATTTATTTATTTTTATTTTATGGGGCGGGAATAGACTGTCTCCGGTAATTCCAATACCCAATCCTTACTAATATTGTAAAAGCGAAGTACACGCTTAAATGGCCTAACCGATTTTGATGATTTTTTGTACAGAGATAGTTGGGACTCTGGAGACGGACATCGCACGGACGGACAGGCAAATAATATTTTTTTTAAAGTGAGAAATGGGGGAGAAAGAGGGAAGAAAAGGGGGAGAGAAAGATATTTTTTTCGATTATCAAGTGGGTTAAAGTTAGCGTTAGCCCAAAGTAACTATGCCACGCGGACGAAGTCGCGTTCGGAAGCTAGTTTATTTATACAACAAAGTCGGGTTTATTTAAACACTTATCAACTCGAGAACGGCTGGACTGATTTTCATGGTTTTGTTTAGTTGGATTTGTCTTCGTGCCACATAACAAAATAACTATCTATTAAAGTGGTTCCTAAGATACAACCTTTGGCGACGCATGTTCGATAGGTAGGTAGGTGGGTAAGGTAGGTAGGTAGGTAGGTAGGTGGGTGGGGTAGGTAGGTAGGTAGTATGGTAGTTTTTTTTTTTTTTTTTTTTTTTTTTTTTTTTTTTTTTTTTTTTCGTGGGTAGGTGTGAAAAAGTATAGACGTTTTTTAAGAATCCGGAATTTTATTTTAATTAATTAATTGAATATCATATTTAAATCACATTAATTTTAAGTTGTATATTAGTTACAACAGCTTTTAGACTTGTACTCACGTTTGTGGCACATTTATGTAACTTTAACCAGTCATACAACACACCACCTGCCAGCTGTTTTGAAACCACCTACAAAGAAGTTGAAAGCACTACACTGCACATCATGTCACAATTTGCCGAAGTACTAGCTGCACAGAAGACACTGGAGGAAAACTTTCTGAAGAAGATGGGTGAGCTTGAGGCACAAATTCAGTGTGCCGGGCCTGCCAAAGATACGGTGGCTAAGATAGCTGAGGAGTTTCGTAGTTTTCGTGAGCTTATATTCTCCATGCTTGGTCTGCTGAGATGCCAGATCAACGAGTGTGCGAAGCAAATTGATGGCTTAGAGACCAGGCACCGGCGGAAAGCTTTGGTTTTCCAGGGGCTAGCTGAAGAGGACCATGAAGACTGCACGGCTGGGATCTTGGATGTTTTAAATACCAAGCTAGCACTAAACATTTCAGCTTCTTCAATTAAAGCCTGTCACAGACTGGGGGTCCACAGCAAGGAAGATGATAGACCTATCCTTGTTAGGTTTGTCAGTGTAGACTTGAAGTCATCAGTGTGGAAGGCAAAGTCAGGCTTGAGAGGCTCTAAAATATCAGTTAAAGAGTTCTTGACTAGGACCAGGCAATCTATCTTCGGCAAGGCACGGGAGCACTTCAGTATGCGGTCATGTTGGACCCAAGATGGCATCATCTTCATAAAAGCCCCTGACGGAAGCCGGCACAAGATAACGTCAATTGATGAGCTGCAGCCCTTGTTGATCCAGTACCCCAAGGCATCGGCGGCGACTCCTTCAACCAGTGGAAGAGGTGGCGATGCAAATCTGAAAAATATAGCACGGAAATAATAGGTTAGAGCGGTTCATGTTTTGTTTTCTGAGCAGTAGTTGTTGTTTTTTTAACCTCTAGTTTTCATTTTATTTCGAAATCATTACTTACCAGTTTGTAGTTGTCCTGTCATATAGTTATATTTTGATCATGTAATTGATTAGTTCCTTTTAGTATTATTTGTTGCTATATTGGTAGTTAGATTTGAATACCCCCAACTGTGTTTATAATTTTAATGCTCAACCCAAGTGAATGTATGCTACAACTTGTCAAATTGACGTTAATTTGACGTTTAGAGTAAAGTGGCAGTGACGTTTACGCGTTCGGAAATGTTATGTTTGGTGATTATCATATATCACATACAGATTATAATGAATAATGTTTCGTTCCTTTTTGAGCTACATTCACTTAATTTGCAGTTGGGTATTTCACCTTTTTTTGTTGTTTTCTTTATTTACACCTGTTTTCTTTTTCAATTTTTATATCTTGGTTCTACGGTTTTCACTTTGCAACTTGTATTCTGATGTGTATATGTGCTATTTTATTGTGCTTGTATGTAGCGTTGGTGTTAGCTGGCGGGTGGTGCAGATTTGTGCACCTGTTGGTCTTTTTTTTGTTTTTGGTAATTACTTAATTGTAGTTTACTAAAGATATATTATTTATTCTATTTTTGTTTATATATATTTTTTTATTTTTATTTTTACGTATATTTATGTCAGACCATGAACTTTTTTTATCCGCAAATGAATCTGCTGATTCTTCCAGTGATGGAAGTTTTTGTTCTCTCACTGATACCCTCGGTGAATTTTTACATCATAAGTTTAATGATAAGTCTAATCGGTTGGTGAATGTTTGCCATATCAATGCTCAAAGCGTTCCGAGCCACTATAGTGAGCTGTATGACGCCTTTAACAACAGCAACATTCACGCCATCCTGATCTCCGAAACATGGTTCAAACCACATCTGTTGTCCACTACTTACCCTCTTACTGGTTTCATTCTTATACGAAATGATAGGATCGGTAAGGGAGGTGGGGGCGTGGCCATATATCTTCGCAGTGACTTTCCATATAAAATAATTGCCACTTCCTCTTCTAACTATTCTGCTTCTGCCGAGTTTATTTTTCTTGAAGTCAGTGTCAAAGGAGCTAAAACCGTTATTGGTGTTGTTTACTGTCCTCTCACTGTTGATTACTTCACTGAATTCGAATCAGTACTTGAGTCTTTGGGTTCAGAGTATGCACATCACATCATCATGGGCGACTTTAACACAAATCTCCTTGCCCACAGCGCCCTACGAACCCGTAAACTCCTCCATCTTATCGAGTCGGTTAGTCTGCATGTGTTACCGCTCCAACCTACCCATCATAACACTGTCGGCGATGATTCCTGGCTCGATCTCATCCTTACCTCGAATCCTACTCTCGTATCCTCCCACGGTCAACATGATGCCTATACCCAAGGTTCTGTACAGGCGTTGTTTTGCGCGTATGAATGTTGAGGAGCTGAAGAAGGATGCAGCTGTGATTGATTGGGAGCCTATGTTGGAAGCCGAGTTTGTTGACGATAAGGTTACAATGTTTAATGATATCGTGGTCAACCTCTACAACATCCATGCGCCCATCAAAAAGGTAAGACTTAAACGTCCTCCTGCTCCATGGATGACGATAGGGATACGAATGGCGATGCGACGTAGAGACAGAGCGTTTCGTAAATTTAAGAAGGATCGTTGTGATGAGAATTGGGCTTCATATAAGGCTGCAAGGAATAGATGCAATCAGATGATACGCAACGGTAAACGCCGCCACATTCTAGATTGTATAAATTCTTCATCTTCTGCCGATATTTGGAAATTTCTTGGAACTCTGGGTATCGGCAAACCGCGACATTTAGACCTTCCAAACTCGTGTGACTTGGATGAGCTTAACCGTCATTTCTCTACGGCTTCCACTATGGATAGCTCAACCAAGTTACAAACTTTGTCAATAATTTCTGGTCTAACGCGTCCACAGATTAGTCATTTTTGCTTCGCTCCAGTTGAACCGGGAGAGATAAAAAAGATCATTCTTGCTATCAAATCGAAGGCAGTGGGTTGTGACAATATCACCCGTAGTATGATCACAACTATTTTAGATCAACTCCTACCTGCGATTACTCACATTGTGAATTTTTCTTTATTCACCGGAGTATTTCCTTCTCTGTGGCGCAAAGCTTATGTTCGTCCACTACCTAAAGTTACTAATCCATCTCTTCCCATCCATTTCCGTCCAATATCGATCCTTCCCTTTCTATCCAAAGTGCTTGAGGCCTGTGTACACAAGCAGTTTTCTAATTTTGTCCATCGGAACTCACTCATAAGCCCTCTTCAATCTGGGTTCAGGCCAGGGCATAGCACTGTTTCTGCCCTCCTCAAAGTGACTGGCGATATTAGGGCAGGACTGGAAGACACCAAGGTAACTGTACTAGTGCTGGTGGATTTCTCGAATGCTTTCAATACTGTTAGTCACGATATCCTTTTAGCCATTTTATCCCATAGTATGGTCTCTCCCGGAGCACTGGAATGGTTCTCCTCTTACCTTCAGGAACGCCAGCAGTCCGTTCATGTTGGAGATTCTTCATCATGTTGGTGTGCCTTGGAAACTGGTGTTCCTCAAGGCGGTATTCTTTCTCCTCTTCTTTTTTCTACTTTTATAAATTTACTGACTTCTGATCTTCAATGTGCGTATCATCTGTATGCTGATGACTTGCAGTTGTACTGTCAGGGTAGGGTTGATGAATTACCAGGGTTGGTCGATGACATAAACAGCAACCTGATGGCTATACAATCCTGGTCCGATAAATTTGGTGTGGCAGTAAATCCTAATAAATGTCAGGCGATTATTATCGGTAGTTCTCGCAGCCTTAGTAAGTTAGATGGCACGATCTTGCCACCGGTTCTTTTCGACGGTACGGTCGTTCCTTATAGCTCCGACGTTAAAGATCTTGGCTTATTTATTGACAGTACTATGAAATGGTATACTCAAGTTGCACGTGTCAGTCAAAAGGTTACTGGTACGTTGCGGGCTCTGTATCGCTTGAGAAACTTCTTACCGTCAAATACGAAAACAATGCTTGTACAGTCCTTAATTTTTCCTATTATCGACTATGGTGATGTGTGCTACTTTGACCTGAATGCAGAACTCCTCGATAAACTTGACCGTCTTCTAAATAACTGCATTCGATTTGTTTTCAATTTGCGTAAATATGATCACGTCTCTGAGCACCGGTCTCTTCTTAAGTGGTTGCCCATACGTCAGCGTAGGGAGCAAAGAGCATTAACCACCTTGTTTTCTTTTCTTGTGTCTCCTACATCCCCTAGTTACCTTGCTCCCCATTTTCAGTACATTTGTGCCAACCACAATAGGAGTCTGCGGTCATCGGAGAACCGTATTCTACATTGTCCTTCTCACCGCACTGACTTCATTCACCGATCATTCTTCGTCCAGTCTATTTCGTTATGGAATGCGCTTCCCCAGGAAATCAGGATGGCAACCAACCGTTTATCTTTTAAACATAAAGTTCGTGAGTTTATACGGAAAAAGTCGGCAGTATCTTCACATCGTTAATGTTTCCCCACTGTTTGTTTTTTTTTTATTTTTTTTATTTAGTGTATCTGTGTATATATTCTTTGATATATATTTATAGTATTTTGTTTTATATTTTTAGTATTTTATATATCTATATAGGTATTAATAATTAATATTTTTTTTTTGGTTTTACACCTACCACTGTTTGTCTCTGCATCACCCAAAGGTTGACTGGTAGAAAATGCCTATGGCATTAAGTCCGCCTCTGTACTTTGTGCTTGAAGTGTTAAATAAATAAATAAATAAATAGTAGTAAAAGGTGCAATGCCACACATGCCTGGCAAAGCTAGTACATACATTATATTTGTTCCAAGTGGCATTTCTGCGTTTGTTGGGTCTACGTAAAGTCCTCACAGGGTAAGTAGGTCACGCTTGCGAGAGGTGGAGGATTTTTGTGTCAATCGCAGATAATTGACACCTGCTACCCTACCATGACGTTTTAAAGGAGAACTTATTCCACTGAGGGAAAGAGACAGAGCTATACAGAGTGTCTAGCACCATCTCTTTCCCTCAGTGGAATAAGTTCTGCTTTAAGACGTCATGGTAGGGTAGCTGCTCTTGTTTAGTTCCATAGGTTTCTAAACCTCATGATAAGTTGACTGAGGAAACTCCTTTCATTCATACTTCTTTGATCAGGAACCCTCTTTTTCATATAAAAATCCTTTAGAATAAGAGGTGGTAAATAATTACCTAATTAAGAGGTTATCTATTAGTAGATTACCTCCATATAATTTCGTACATGAGAGAAAAATGTAACCAAAATATATAAGGAAACTAGCTAAGTCCCGCGTCACCCGCATAGACCGGGACAAAAACTAGCCAATGTGTTAATCCATGGTATAAGCTATCTTGATACCAAATGACATCCGGATCCGTAAAGCCGTTTGCCAGTTGTTCGAAACAGATACCGCGGCCGCGGAACATAAAGGGCAATAGAGTGAACATAAGTGGGTTTAAGTTAGTACAAGTCTGAAACTCCCCCCCGCTCCACCCAAGGCGGGGAGGGGGGGATATTCAATGATTTCCTATCCGCAAAAATGAAAATAAAATGCTGTCAAACTATAATATAGTTAATTTGCGTTACTTGACAGAAATATACTACATTTAGTGATTCTTAGAGTTATTTAAATTTAGTTTGTGACAACAGAATAGACACTATTTTCTACCAAGAATATAGGTTCGAAAAAATCTAATCGCCAAAGATGCAACTTCAAAAGAATTCTGTTTTATTTAGCTAACAAGACAAGCTTCTAATTATTATAGATATCTTCAAAGACCTAAAATACAATAAACTCGAATACAAAGCTAAATAACAAATGATCTTTCTGCTCACACCCTTAAGCAAGCAAAAGATTGAATATACAAAAGCTTGTTAACAAAGATCAATCGTTTTCTGTGTGTCAACTGTGTGTTTCAACTTTATTTTATTACAAACCTTGTGCCTTTACGGTAAAGTTGATTTTTGATTATACAGTGGAAGAACGATATTAAGAATGGAAGAAAAAGTAAGTATATTCAATTTATAAGTCGAACGCACGTCAACCAATCAAGCTATATAAACCAGTTTATGTGGATCTCTCATTGTACGGAAAATCTATATGAGAGAGGCCATGTTAAACTGGAAATGTATAAGGTGGATGGTGTGTGGTGATTTTCATGAGTTGTTACTGAAAAGATAGTTTTGTATACAAGGTGTAAGCGGAGCTCTTTACAAAACAGTTAACCAAGAATTTTGTACATCATACGTAGGAACACTGCGAAAAATATATAAATAAATAAATAAATATCTTGGGACAACTCACACACGGCTATCTTATCCCAAGCTAAGCAGAGCTTGTGTTATGGTAACCAGACAACTGATATACATACTTATATAATTTATAAATACAAACATATCTATACTATCTATACTAATATTATAAAGCTGAAGAGTTTGTTTGTTTGTTTGAACGCGCTAATCTCAAGAACTACTTACTGGTTGGAATTGGAAAATTCTTTCAGTGTTGGATAGTCCATTTCTTGAGAAAGGCTATAGGCTATATAACATCACGCTACGACCAACAGGTGCTGAGCAGCGTGGGTGAAACCGCAGGGAACAGCTAGTTTTTATACATTTAACAAACCAATCTCTGTAGCTAGCATTGAATTTTATAGAGCAAAGAAGTACATATTTTCAATGCCTTCATATTTATTTATTTTTAAAATACATTGTATTTATACACAGAATATCATAAATAAACAGGATCATTTATAATAGAACATTTTGATTCAATTAAGGAAAGTTTGTCATTGCAGACGAGGCGGATTTAACGCACGAGCCGCCATGCGAGAGTGTTATAGAGCCGAGAACAGCAGTGAAAAATTCTCACGTGAATTAAACAACGTTTTTCAATAAACTTCGTATATAAATTAAATAACAGAACTGAAAGTACTTTTGTCAGTAATCAATATGAAATTATGATTTAAGTAGCTTTTGCCCGCGGATTAGCTCGCGTTAAATTTGGTATAACACAGTACCTGCTACCTGCAGTTTTTGCTCTTGCCCTGATTGATTTGTAATAGCAACGCCAAGTTTTCCCCTTTCTTCCCTCGTTCTCCCTCATATCCATTTTTAATAAAAATTTGCCTATGTCCGTCTCCTGGTTTCCAACTATCTCTGTACTAAAATTCATCAAAACCGGTTTAGCCATTAAAGCGTGAAGAGGTAACAAACAAACTCACTTTCGCTTTTATAATATTAAGTAAGGATTTGATTTTCCCCGGGCTTTGTCTTATCATACTGAAGAAGAAATAAAGGCATGACATCGTTAAACAGCCAAATATTAAAAATAAGAAATTCAAATAATACTTTGAATTTAGAACTTCCGCTCTGCTGAGGCTGGCCGCCGTTGCATACATATAAGTGTCTATGACTGCACAGAATAAAAGGTAACAATGACGATGAGAAAAAAAAAATGCTTTTCAACTTCGACGCCCATTATATTCTCGTACCCATGTTTTGTGATTGAAGGTCTTAAAACGTCTTCAAAACGGTACAGACCTATGTTTTGTTATTAAAGGTCTTACTTCAAAACAGTTGTTTGAAAAGTTCGTACTTTTCTTTTTCATTTCGGTCGCTATGGAGTGAAAGAATTAAGCATACATTTTTTACAAGAATTTTAGGTTGAAAAACAAACTACAAAACAAAATTTCAGTAGCGTACTAAACAAACACATAATTTGTAAGAATGAAGGTAATTTTATACCTAGATATTGTCTTAAAAGATAACAAAATGTTAGTAAATATTCATGGAATACTCAAAGGTATGAAGATGGGTAGACTTACTCAATTATCCCTAAGGAATTTACTTTCAAAAAGACCTTTTTTACATGTTCAACCTAACTACATTTTCTAGTCAAAATCCTCTTCCACATAATTACGTTTGATCTAGAAAAAATGTGGTTGAGATGTTTAATACTAAATTAAATTATTTTGAAAGAAGCGAAGTAGTTTTAAAAACATACTTAAGTAGGTAAAAATATCCATTTTTAGGGTTCCGTGCCTCAAAATGAAAAAACGGAATCCTTATTGGATCACTTTGTTGTCCGTCTGTCTGTCTAGACCCTTTATCTAGGGAACGCCTGGAGGCATCGAGTTGAAATAACAACCCTATACTCAACTCTTTGGTCTCTTTTGCTGTGAAAAAAACCAACCCTCTAAGTCTACGCAGTCAAAACTTATAGCTGTTTATGTAAGCTTGCGACATTTCACGGAAGACTCGCTCTTGGCCGTTTTTTTTTCTAGAAAAAAAATTCTAGTGGACGCTGTTTTTAATAAATATTATGTGTTTTTATAGAACCTGATGCTGATTATCAACTACAGCTCACGAGTGCCACACGCTCGAAAACATGAACAAACAGTTATAAAAGACGAAAATATTCTGCAAAAAAACCAACTGAAATTAAAATGTTAGGACTCTTAATTATAACACAACAACAAAGACAAAAGATAAACGAGTTTCTGGACATAAAAAAAAACAATGTAGGTGATACATATCGTATCACGACATTAAAACATGTAACTTCATGTTATTATTTGTATACCTAAGCCATATACAAACAGAGGGATTTTTTTTAAGACTTCTATACTAGAAACTAGAACGTCAAGTATCAAGATCCAAGTTTAATAATCTGTTTTCTTAAGGATATGAAATCACCAAATAACTTGCCCCGCTCAGGGCAAAGCGGAAGAGAGTGTCAGACTTTTACTAACTAAAACCCATCCATGTTCATACTTTTGCCGTGTTCCGGGGCCGCGGTATCTCTTTCGAATAACCCGCAACCTCGGGCCCTTTTGCTTTTATGACATCCCTTTGAAGCACGTGAGGAACACGAACGCGCTGTCGACACATCTTGTCATCACTAGACGGACAGACGGTGAGCTACCCATAGGTCATGGTCCACAACCTGCGTCCACGGTGGCCGCGAGACGCTTCGCGGCGGCTGGCCTGTTTTGAGTTTCTCTCCCTCAAAATGAATGAGTATTCAAACCACAAATGTGTCTTTGACTCTGGCATAAAATGGCAAGATCATGTACCATTGTTAACCTGGTCAACAGTTGACTTCGTTAACTGTATACGTATATATAACTATGTGATTGACTCGAACCCATTACGAGGCTTGCATTAATATCAATTAAGATCATTTCCATTACATTACCTTGGATTAAGACTTAAGTCATCACTAATCAGCTGGTAGGTAATTCTCTACATAGAAGCTAAATAATCATACTGAGGATATTATTTCATTCTATACTAGAAGATCCTGATCAGTGGCTCGCTTGCCTGATAACCAGTCTTACTAAGGAGATTACCCAGTTATTCAATGTATAGTGGAGGTCAGACAGAAAGTTACTCCAAAACTCAAAATATTTTAATTTCACATAGGCCTACATGGGCACTTATAATTCGTCGAGAAAAGGGGCACGGATCAGGTTGGTCGTTTCCTATGGAGAAGAACCGGCAGGAAACTCCATGGTTACGCTTTTAAAATCATGGGGGGGAGGAATACTAGAAGTAGCCTTAAAAACTCACGTGATTAAAGACGACCTTATGTCAATTCCGTAAAGGTTAACTTTTACTTAATATTTTTGTGAAAACAAAAACAATTCGCTGCTTTGTACTCAAAATAATTGTCCCCCTAACTTGCGACCTTAGTATTCAACATAATTTATTATTGAAATGGACTTGAAAAGGCGACGTGAATTTTAAAGTGACTGTGCCTTCTTGAATCTCTAGCAGGCCTGTTTGAATTTTTCAGCGCGCATTTTCGAGTTTTTTCGCGAAGTTGTTAATGAATTTTTGTGTACGTACGAAGTTAGGGTGTTCAATTGTTTCGTTTTTTAGGGAGCTGTTTTGTTTTTTTTTTTAACAGTAACTTTAGAACCGTTATTTACCGGGAAGTTTTTTTTTCAATAATAATATTATTTGTTTATGAAACACTAGTGGCGCCCCGCGGTTTCGCCATCGTGGTGATATAATGTAGGTACAATATATCTTGATATGAATTGTAGCCTATGTGTTACTCTGATATGTAAGCTATATTATTGTAAAGTTTCATTAAAATCCATCCCTTAGTTTTTGCGTGAAAGAGTAATAAACATCCTCACAAACATTAGCATTTATAATACATATTAGCAGGAAGGAAGGAAGTAGGATGTAAATATTTGAAAATATATTAACATTATTTTTTTGTTAGTATTAGTTTATTTGCTTTGTTTATTCGTATCGTTATATAACTTTTCGAAAACAAATAGTTTTTTTTTAATTTAAATTTTGTACCCCATCACAATATATTCGAATCCAACCCAAAGGTTGACTGGTAGAGAAGGTCTCATGGCATTAAATTCGTTTATGTACCCACTATTGTACATGAAGTTTAAATAAATAATCTGATTTAGAAACTTCATCATTTTATTTATTTATTTATGTACACACAAAACATTATGAAAAATTAAAAATCATAAAGAAAAAAAAAACAAAGATACTATGCTAGGTAGGTTTTATCCATGGCTCTGCGTCTCTTCAAATGTATTTAATCGTATCTTGGTAGGAGTTGATAAGCATAGATTTTTATGTTTGGCTTTCATACACTTTATAATTGACAATTGATAAGAAGGATACGCCACATTGCAGAGACAAGCGCCTAAGTATGAATGCGAGCTACTAGCGACATTCTATGTACCTACTTATATATCAAACATTCTAGTACAAAAGTTTATTGACTTAAAAAAAAAAAACTACAATTTTTTCTTTCACGTTTAAAATACTTTCCGTGATTTGCATATTTTTTGGACGTTAAATTTTGTTTTCTAAAGTTACGAAAATGTAAGCTCATCATTTCTTAATTTAAACGATAGATTTGTTGCCCCATGTTGTTGTAAAAAATCATTGATGGCACTTAAAACGTTTTCGGATAACTGGCTGTGACTAAAAGCTTTTTAAAAAACACATTTTCCAATAAAAAAAACAACATCCTAACTAAAAAGTTCATTAACCCCACGATAAACTTGAAACTCAACACGACACACTCAATTTGTTGAAACCTCCACAAACCCCACACATTCGACCCCCAATCTATTTCATCCAAAGAAAAAATATCTTTCCTTTAAACATTACACACAAGAAAACCTTTTCTTCCTTCTTTATTTCTTTGAAGTCAATATATTCAGACGTTTCGGGTGAGAAATAACTCAAACTACATTATGGACGCTGGGTACCGACAAATGACGTCATCAGTCAGGATGAGATGTTGCCGATAGTACTTCAGACGTGACGTCAGCAAAGTCAACCTTTTATTTTGAGTTAGTGTTAGTAAAGTCTAATAAAACTTAAGACGAAAAAACCGGTCAAGTTCGAGTGGGACTCGCGCTAAGGGTCCTGCGCAAACTTGCGAAATAAATGGACAAATCTTTTGACTCTCTAGACTTAGAGGGTTGATTTCTCAGCTCCAAGGAACCACAGATTTGAACATATGTTTATAACTAGCGTTCGCCCGCGGCTTCGCTCGCGTTAAATTCTGTATACCACATCAAGCAGACCTCCAATTTTTGCCCTTGCGCCTGATTGATTTGTAATAGCAACGCTAAGTTTTCCCATTTCTTACCTCGTTCTCCCTCATATGCCACATTTTTTAAATAAAAATTAGCCTATGTCCGTCTCCTGGTTCCCAACTATCTCTGTACCAAAATTCATCAAAATCGGTTTAGCCATTAAACCGTGAAGAGGTAACAAACAAACAAACTCACTTTCGCTTTTATAATAAAATTTTAGTAAGGATTTCTATATGATACCTCCACGCATTTCCGATATAAAGGGTATCCTGGGGTTGCGGGTTGTTCAAAAGAGATACCGCGGCCCCGGAATATGAAGTGCAATAGAAGGACAAAGAGAGGGGTCAGTCAGACCAGTCTGACACTCCCCCCTCGCTCCACCTAGAGCGGGGGAAGTTATTTGGTGATTTCTAATCCGGAAAAAAAAGGACTTGACAGACAGACAGTCTGGCTATGTGTATGTGAGTTTAAATGTTTGTAAACGAGAATACCTAGTGTGGAGCACGTTTAAAAAGAAACCTTTTTTTTATACTTCCTAGTACAGGAGTCGGCACTTACCACGTTCACGTAAAAAGTCACCTACGCACATCGATGGGAGTGACGTTATAAATGACGTCATCAATCTGGGACGCGTGACGTCACTTGTCCCTCAAGTGATTGCTTTCTGTTACACGAGGTTTGACGTCAGGAGTATTTTATACGAGTTTGTTAGTACTATAGAGTTGGTAAAGTTCCTGGGACTAAATACCGAGATTTTGAGATTTTTTAGATGCCTTTTAAAGTACTAAGTACCATCATAAAAACGTTTATTAACAAACTTTTCTTTTTTTTTGCGGAAAGGAATTTATTTCATCAAAAAATTACTCCCGCTCACGGCGAATGTCAGGCTTCTACTGACTACAACTTTCCCATTTTCCATATTTTCTGTCTGCCAAGGCCACTGCCTGGGTTGCGGGTTATTCGAAAGAGATACAAACATGATAGAGATTCCTTGATTAGGGAGTTTAGTTTCAAATTGTTTCGATCTTGGACCAACTATTTTGGCGACCCTCAAATCGGATGTAACAAAAATTTAGCGGTCTATTACAAAAGCTTTATCAATAAATAACTACATTTTCTTGTATTTATCATAGTTTAGTCGTGGTAGTAGTAGTAATAGTAGCCACAAGGTCCAATGAGGTTCGCGTATTTATGTAGAAAAATATTATTAAAATATTTAAGAATTTAAAAAACTGACATTATTATCGTGCTTAGATATCCGTACCTCAAAAGAAAAGAAAAAGGAACCCTTTCGGCTCATTTCGTTGTCCGTATGTCTGTCAAGAACCTTTACCTCAAGAACGCCTTGAGATATCAAGTTGAAATTACTACTGAAATCTGTGGTCTCTTGGAGCTGTGCGAAAAATCAACCCTCTAAGTCTACGCAGTCAAAAGAAATAGCCGTTTATGTCGTAAATCATAAAAAAAAACCTAATACAAAATACTATTAATTATGATCTTCTTAAACAACCCCAGTCAAAAACTGAACACAGGTTTTGAAAACATTTAATATATATAAATATCTTCTTGGAACAACTCACACACGGCTATCTGATCCTAAGCTAAGCAGAGCTTGTGTTATGGTAACCAGACAACTGATAAAGATACTTATATAATTTATAAATACATACATATTATAGATAAATCACACCCAGACACAGAACAAACAATTATGGTCATCACACAAAGTTCGTCCTGGGTGGGAATCGAACCCACGACCTCCTCAGCAGTTAGGGCCACTAACCACTAGACCAACAGGCCAGTCAAGCTTTTAATTAAACCTTTTTTACGGTAAATATCTAAATTAAACCACCAATAAAATCTATTGACCGCAAACAACACTTACCGAACCGCCATTAACTAAAATTACCGACGAAATAAATGTAATCGGCTTTTATCATAAACGACGAAGGAAAACCAACAATTTCACCCAAAACTTCGTAAAATATCTCTTTTCAAGTTATTAGTAGGCGTTGTAATTCACCTTGATCATAAAATTAAACTTTCCACCAAATTAGAACATACATTTTACCCTTAACTGCTTTAAATACTTTTGCTTCAATTGAGGGTAGTATTATAGTCGGAGTATAAAGGGAGATGCTAATATTGGGGAACATTTTTGTAGTTTTATTTTTAAACAAAATCGTACATCACCAACATTTTAACTCAAATAAACAAACAGCCGGACCCTGAAACAAATACCATTAGTTGTACAAATATTTGTTTCGAGCGGGGATCGAACCCGCGACACCCGGCCACTCATCCATTGCCCTAACTGTGCAATCTAGAGCATACTTAACTGCTTTAAATACTTTTGCTTCAATTGAGGGTAGTGTTATATTAACGGTATACAGGGGGATGTAAATGTGGAGGATGGGAAGGGAGATGTAACGGCTACTTTTTTGTAGATATTTTTTTAATCTAAAACGTTTTGTTTGTATAACAGAGAATTTCATTTTCACGAAATTTTAAAACACAATTATTTGTTTTTAGCACGCATAAAATACTAAGTGTCAGGAATTTTTACGTTACATAACAAACGAATAAAAATAAAAATATTTAACAGCTTTATTTATACAATAATACAATTGGCGGTGTAGCGCGATTGGCATGCTTACTGAGAGTACTGATTTTAGGAGCTCCTGAGGAGACTCAAAGTATCTTTCCTAATTTGCATGTGATAATCAGTTAATGTCTGTTTTACGTGTTGTGTGTACTTGCTAAGGCGTTGAAATGTCTTATTTTTGTACTCTTTGTTAATTGTAATTTAATTTTAATGATTTCTTTTTTATCTTATACCAGCGTGATGATCGCGAAAAACCCAGTTATTCCAGACTGTAATCTAACTGTGCCAAATTTCATCACGATCCGTTCAGCCGTTTTGACGTGAAAGAGTACACAAGCATTCGCATTCATAATATTAGTAGGATTGTGATGTAATAATTGCCTGATATAAATAATTAATAAATAATTAACCTAAACACCACTCTGTATACAGTTATCTGACCACGCTAGTTCGAAAGCCATTATAATAGTTTTAATGGCGGTCTGCCACCCAACACCATGAAATTATAGGGGTATATTGATTACCCAAGTTTAAGGGGTAACAGAATGATATCGATGGGGTTCGCCAGTTATTGATAACCGGGTTACAAAAGTTCAGATTAGGGTTTGGAGATTAATAGGGAAGTCGTATGCTGCAAATAGTGGGTTCAAACCCAAGTTTTTCTTTTATTTAACAAAGCAAACAAACTCACAGATTACAGAACAAAAAATTATTAAAATTAAACATTACTAGCTTTTGCCCGCGGCTTCGCTCGCGTTAATTTAGAGGTTTCTGTGTGTCAGTTTCCCTTTCCTGATTTACATGTACCTCCTACCTGTAGTTTTTGCCCTTGCGCCTTATTTATTGTTATAGCAATGCTAAGTTTTCCCTTTTCTTCAATCTTTCTCCCTCATATTAAAAATAGACTATGCCCGTCTTCAGGGTCCCAACTATCTCCGTACCAAAATTCATTAAAATCGGTTTAGCCATTTAAGCGTGAAGACGTAACAAACAAACAAACAAACTCAATTTCGCTTTTACAATATTAGTAAGGAGTAAAGATAGTCATCTTGACTGTTGTTGACCACGGTGGCTAATCTCAGTGGAGACAAGCCACCGGCGCTGGAGATATTATAGAACACTAAAATGTACAGTGTGAGTGTGTGTGTATCTATGTAGGTGTCTGGAAGTGTCGGTGTGTATTACGACTAACTGACACTAGTGGTGGGGCTGAGACTCCCGCGGTTGATCCAGGATTTTGATAATCGCTTTTTTAAGACATTTCCATAAGATATTTAAGGGGTCAAGTGTTGAGAATTTGTCATTGTATAATTGTAATGTCTAACTTAATGAAAATTGTTAAAAAAAAATAATTGTTAAAAATGTAAAAATTATAACAGACGGACACCAAGGTGATCCAATAAGAACTTCGTATTTTTCTTTTGTGGTACAGAATAATTAGAAAATAGAAACTAGACTGTAGAATAAGTCTCCCTGAGAGCTGTTTCTAACACTTTTAAAATTGTACTCTTTTGAAAGAATCTTTTGTATATTAACACAGAACACACATCGCAGTACAAAAATATCATAGAAACAAACGGAGAAAAATAAAACTACGGTTTTATCTACCACCGGAATAATAAAATCTCGACCGTAATGTTACGCTTAAGTTGCGCTGTGATTAAGGCATTAAGTTCTAAGAAAACTCGCTTTAATACTAAACACAATTTTCTAACAAAAATATACACAACTTTTTCTTATATTATGAAACAAGAAATTGTAATATATTTCGGTTTTTCCTGATATTTCCCAGCGAACCGAACCGTGAAGCGTAGCACGGTGGTGCTACGCTCTTAGCCGCGTAGCCCGTAGCCGTAGCTCGTAGCAAGTAATATATTTGCTATCTATATTACTTATTGAGAAATTTTCTTCGACACAGATTTCGCGGAGCTAGAATATTTATACCGATCGGTCATAGTATTGGTACGAGAAAATATATTGTGGAGAGTATTTGAAAACCTTGTGTGGTTGGGAAAATTAAGTTCAGAAATGGCGTTCTAATGAGATATCGGTACAATAATATAGTTTCTAGTTCTCTCCCCCCCCCCCCCCCCTAAAAAGTATCTAAGTTTTTCTGATTCCGGCAATGTATTTAACTCAAAATTGGAAAACTTGTTAGTTAGATACGTCTTTTTAACTATCGGGGGCAGAGTTGGCAACGTTGTGTAATTATTTTCAACGAGTGCTTGAAAATAACTATTTTGGTATTCAAGTAAAAACTGGGAAAAGGATTCATTGGTAGTCGATTCTAAACTATTTAGGAAAGGTTATCGCCCAGGTTGATTTAAAATTATCAGTTTATATAAGGAAATAAATCAAAACTGATAATAAGTTTTAATTTGTAAATTTTTTTTTTTTTTATTATGATTATCAGTTACTTATCACCAATAAAACCTGTTTTATAATTCGTGCGGCAATGTGATCACACAAAATATCAAGAATATATCAGAAGGGCCAGAGCCACCGACTGCGATCTGAATTAAATTTAATACGATTTATTATTTTAGTTTTATTATTTGTGTTTTCAATAATATTATTAATTATTAGTCCTAATATTATTAGAATTTTATTAGGTTTGTGGGTTTTTCAAAAGAGCCTCGGAATGTAAAGGGCAATAAAAGGAACATGGGTGGGTTTTAGTTAGTAAAAGTCTGACACTCTCCCTCACTCCGCCCAGAGCGGGGGAAGTCATTTGTAATGAATGTATAGATGTTTGTTACTCTTTCACGTCAAAACGGATGAACAGATCTTGATGAAATTTGACACAGAGGTAGATTATGGTCTGGAATAACACATAGGATATTTCTTTTTAATATCACGCGGGCGAAGCCGCGGGCGCCAGCTAGTAATGCCATATGGCATTCTCTTCCAGTTAAGGCCCTGTTCTTTTTTTTTTGGTTGGTAAGTCATCAAAAAACTTCCCCGGCGTTGGGGGAAGCGGGGGGGCGTGTCAGACTTTTACTGACTTAAACCCACCCATGTTCTTTCTATTGCCCTTTACGTTCCGGGGCCGCGGTATCTCTTTCGAACAACCCGCAACCCCGGCAAGCAGTTAACCCCTTCAGTTGTTTCACTTGGTAAGACTAGTTGTCAGACATTCAGGCCACTAACTACCTGTAACGACTGTCAAAGATTGACCTATTTTTCGAAAACACGTGGGCAAAGCCGCGGCCGCCAGCTAGTTGTATATATTTTATCAAAAGTTAAGTCGCAAAAAAATAAAACAAAGATTTTCATCGCTCTGTAATTAAGATACTTTAACAAGTCTTACAACTAATTTAACTGTTAACCAGTGCTCAATTTATATTCTAATTTGTCTGACCGTTTTTTTTTATAAGATCTTTAAAAGAATTCTGTAGCAGAAAGTTCAATATTTGAATAGCTACGGAGTTTTTTTAATTCTAGTTTTGCCAGTTTTTGTTCTTATACAGTTTCAAATAAGATTTAAAACCTATTGTAACCTTTTTTTTACTTTTAACGTGACTAGAGCTTCAGGCTTATTCAGGATTGCGAGTTACAGCAACCACGGAACATAAAGGGCAAAAGAAGGAACATGGGTGGGTTTTAGTATTCAAAAAATCAAATCAAATTGACGGGCCTGTTGGTCTAGTGGCCCTGACTGCTGAGCCGGAGGTCGTGGGTTCGATTCCCACCCAGGACAAACTTTGTGTGAGAGCATGATTGTTTGTTCTGTGTCTGGGTGTGATTTATCTATAATATGTATGTATTTATAAATTATATAAGTATGTATATCAGTTGTCTGGTTATCATAACACAAGCTCTGCTTAGCTTGGGATCAGATAGCCGTGTGTGAGTTGTCCCAAGATATTTATTTTATTTATTTATTTTGAAACAAGTCTGACACTCCCCCCGCTCCTCCCTTAATGAAAAAAGAGATGGTCTACTTTAAGGTTAATTAATTAATATTGCTATTCAACGTGGCACTGCTGACAGCCTAGCTTTTAAGGCATTATCCTATTGCCCTGGTGCACGCCTATCGCGGTAATGCGCCTTTATTAATTTTCAATTATATCTTGACTAGCTTATGCCCGCGGCTTCGCTCGCGTTATATTCGGTAGCGCCTTATTGATTTGTAATAGCAACGCTAATTTTTCCCGTTTCTTCCCTCTTTCTCCGTCACATCCCACTTTTTTATAAAGATTGGCTAATCTTTATTTTAAAAAAGTGGGATGTTTATTTTATAAGAGTACTAGCTTTAGCCCGCAGGTTAGCTCGCGTTAAATTCGGGGTTACACAGTTCCCCTTTCTTGATTTACAGATACCTGCTACTTGTAGTTTTTTCCCGTATTTATTGTAATAGCAATGCTAAGTTTTCCCTTTTCTTCCCTCTTTCTCCCTCATATCTCAATCTTTTTTAAAATCCATTTTTTTTAAAGGCCTATGTCTGTCTCCTGGTTCCCAACTATCTCTGTACCAAAATTCATCGAAATCGGTTTAGCCATTAAAGCGTGAAGAGGTAACAAACAAATAAACAAACAAACAAACTCACTTTCGCTTTTATAATATTAGTAAGGATAAAACAATGTGTTACATTGAAAAACTATAAGTGATTTATTGTTATACAAGCTTTTGCTCGAGGCTTCGCTTGCGCAAAATTCGTGGTACCACAGTTCCCCTTTCCTGATTTGCAGGTACCTGCTACCTGTAGTTTTTGCCCCTGCGCCTTATTTATAGTAACAGCAAAACTAATTTTTCTTCCTACTTTCTCTCTCGATTCCCACTCTTAAAAAAATTGCCTATGTCCGTCTCCAGAGTCCCAATTATCGCTGTGCCAAAATTCATCGCAATCGGTTAAGCCATTAAGGCGTGAAAACGTAACAAACAAACAAACTCACTTTCGCTTTTATAATATTAGTAAGGATAATGGGTAACCTTCATCACTTAATTTCAAACTCCAATTTCGTCTCACACACCTTCATCATTCTAACACAAAAGCGCAGTAATATTTCGTCTGCAGTTATAATGCCTTCGTACATTCCACACAGTAGTTTATATTTATATCCCAGCCATTCTCGCTGGAACACGAAACTTTACACTTCTTACAAATATAAGAGAGTCTTGAATTATTTTCTGATGTTCGCAACTTAATTTGGAGTTATTTTTCAGTTGGGTGTGGCGAGAATGTTGTGTGGTTTCAGGACGGAAAGAAACTCTAATTTTTCTTATTTACGTTAAGGAGGTGTGATGCATTATAAACACTGATAAACTGAAGATATTAGCTTTATTTAACTTAAAATAGTACGTAATTAAGACATCGATAAATTGATAAAGAAAAGAAGTGAGGACAGTTGTCAGTAAATATCATAGATAAATATATAGATGTATTGAGTAACTAAGAAGTTCACATCATTCACCCTCCTGTTAGCGTGCATTAACTTCCGGTGTATGTGATGTCATTTAATAATATCAAATGTTCCAACAGTCACTGATTTGACTTCCTGTTGAAATAACGTTTTAAATATTATTTGTCGTAAATATTAAACTGACTTCCGGTTGTCAGAATAGCACTTTAAACAGAAATTACCGGAGGAGCGCACACGCAGCTGGACCGTCAACTTGAGAGGTCGATGATTATAGTTGTGTACGGATATGAGTGTAAAGTGTTAGCTACAGTGATTTTATTAAATTAATTATTGGTGAAGTGATTCGTGTTTTTATTTGTTACCTACAATTACATTAAACGTGAAGTGATACGTGTTTATACTCCCATCTAAGTGGTGTCGTAGCTCTGAAGGTATGAGGGGGGCTTTCGTTCTCGGCCAGAGCGACGGACCTGAATAGGTTGAGTATCCTCAACAATCAAACCAGGAGATGGATCGTCATCACTAGACTGAGCTCTTTCAGTGTCTGGAGTTAGATATTCATCATCAGACGAACTTTCTTCAGCCACTGGACGTGGTGCTAAACGTCTGTTAGAGACGGTTGTCTCGCGTCCATCTGGTAATCTGATATAAGAATAATCAGGGTTGCTCTGTAGAAGCTCGACTTCTTCAACGGCTGGATCATATTTTGAGTTCCTCACGTTTCTCTTCATATAAACAGGTCCCGGCGACAGTAACCAGGTTGGCATTGATTGGCCATTTCCAGAGCGTCGGGGATGGTTGGACATTCTCTCGTGTGGCGTTTCGTTTAGTAGTCTATCACATCAAGGTGTAAAGTTAAGATGGTGTTGGGAAATCACTGAAGCCCTCGTTAGGTCGAGCGAGCGTTTTGAAACGCGTGTTAGAATCTGTCATTTCGAATAAGCGTTTTAGTTCATTCATCAATAGTTGAAGTTTTTCATAGTATATGACTAAATTATAAAGTAGTTAAGGGCTGTCTGTCCCTCAAAGAGATGTCAGCAAAGCAGACGGCCTGCCAGGGTCACCGCCTGCCGGGGTTGCGGGTTATTCGAAAGAGATACCGCGGCCCGGAACGTAAAGGGCAATAGAAGATACATGGGTGGGTTTTAGTCAGTTCAAGTGTGACACTTCCCCGCGGTCCGCCTAGTGCGGGGGAAGTTAACAGATTACCCATCTCCAAAAAAAAAACGTTTGTTACAAACTAAAAAAAAAATTAAATACTACTGCACACGAGGTGACGGCTTCGTGTTTCGCTGCGAGTTCGGTATCCTTCCACGAAAACGTCGATACACGACATCCTTCGGCCAAAACTCTCCTTTGAGGAGGGTGTCCAATTGGCTAGTCGGCACACGCACCACAAACGACTTAAAATTAATGTCATGGCGCGACTCCAACTGCACGACTCTCAAAGTCCAGTTTGTCTTCACACGTACATACTCCACGACGTCCTCAGTCGTCGTGGTGTGAAGTAATCTCGACACGTACAGCTGCGTCGTGGGTAACGCTGGACGCAGAAGCGTGTTGGATCCTGCCAGCGCGGTGCCGCACTGGTTCTGACAAGGAGGTTTCTTCTTCTTCTTTTTTTCCACCTTAATAAAACCATCCTCTTCGCTGGAACCATAGACCATAACCAATGTTTAAGAAGGATGATACTTTTAAAAAAATTGTGGCACGTTCAAGTGCAATCGTTTTTATCCTTAGAGCAGGCAAAATCGTGTGAAAGAGCTGCAATTTTCTACAGAAAATAATACTCAATGACATCACAAAATATTTCCGATTTCCAACATTTCCTTCGAGTCCTATCGATTGGTATCCCACACATTTTCGCAGTAACTGAGAGATATACGCGAAATTTTTCGCAGCTAAATCCAACGCTCGGCGCGGGTAACCAGGCGTCGAACAACACTTGAGGTTTTAACACGCTTTCAAATTTATGCGCTGAAATTTAAAAGTGTAAGCATGAAAAATTTCGTTTTGAAATTTCATGATATTACGGCGTCTCTGAGTTCAGGTTTTAAGCTCGTAAACGTATTGTTAGAGTTTTACCGCGAAAAGTGTTGTCTTATTTTGAGGTAGAATTGTAAAATGTTTGTTTCGGCATTTTTCAAAGTTTTTTTCTGTTCATTTTGAAATGCAACTTCTAATAGTATTACGTACAATGTTCTTTTTCAGGAGACTAAATTTCAATAAAGAGGAGTGTCTTGTTTTAGTGTTGTATTGGATCACTCTTTTGGCCGTCTGTCTGTTTGTCAAGACCCTTTATCACAGGAACGTGTGAAGGCATTGAGTTCACATCATCAGGCGGGAGGAAATGGTGACACCCGGGGGTGTCACCATTGTGACGATCGCCCGGAGGACACGGTGGAGCACACAGTGGCGATCTGCCCAGAGTGGGCGGAGCACCGCCGTGCCCTCCTAAAGGCGATCGGCGGCGGCGATCTCTCGCGTCCGACCCTGGTTCAGGCCATGGTCAGGAGCGAGAGGGAATGAGAAGCGGTCACCACCTTCTGCAAAGCAGTAATGCTAGCACAGGAGGTGGCCGGGCTTTTGAGGGAGAGAACAGCTGCCCAACCCAGCCGCCGCGGGAGACGCCCCGGGCGCCGCGAGATGACTCCTGGCCACCGTAGATGCGGGCCTGTGGACGGTGAGCAATGGGTAGTTCACCGTCCGTCCGTCGATTGACGACAGGCCGTGTCGACGGCGCGTTCGTGTTTCAACTTGCCAGAGCCTCCGCCTGCCGGGGTTGCGGGTTGTTCGGAACATAAAGGGCAATAGAAGGAACATGGGTGGGTTTTAGTCAGTACAAGTCTGACGTGCCTCCCCGTTCCGCCCAGAGCGGGGGAGGTCATTGGATGATATAACACCCGAAAAAAAAAAACAAAAAAGGTAATTGAGTAAAAATTTAAACCATATACTCAAGTTTATGTGGAAAAATCATATCTCTAAGTCTACACAGTCAAAAAGTTTGTACGGAACCCTCGATGTGGGAGTCCGTCTTGCACTTGCACGATTTATTATACTTACTAGCTTTTGGTAACACAGTTGTTTCCTGATTTGCAGGTAACTGCTACCTGTAGTTTTTGCCCTTGCGCCTTTTTTATTGAAAAAGCAAAACAAAGTTTTCCCTTTTCTTCCCTATTTCTCCTTCTAAAAAAAATAGCCTTTGTCCGTCTCCAGGGTCAACTATTTCTGTACCAAAATTCATCAAAATCGGTTCAGCCATTTAGGCGTGAAGACGTTACAAACTAAATTTTGCTTTTATATTATTAGTAAGGATAGTAAGTATTAGGCTTACGTTTTTCCACAATTTGCTTGACCTAAAGCGTTTATAAGGGCTCACTGGAACTTGAGAGAATTCCAGATAATAACAATTTAGTACAGTATAAAGGCACAGAGAAACCGTCAGTGAATTCCATAGACTGGGGGTTTCCATAAAAAATGTATTTACAAAGCGCTTTGTACGTTTCCGTGAAACTTCACCCGTATAACGGTGATGCTTCCCCGTATCTCTAGCTTGTAGCTCGTCAGATGATTGAAAGGGGATTATCCTATAACATTCCCACTTCTGTGACCTACCTTGACGTGTTAAAGCAGAACTTATTCCGCTGAGGGAAAGGGACAGAGCTATACAGGGTGTCTAGCACCATCTCTTTTACTCAGTGGAATAAGTTCTGCTTTAAGATGTCATAGTAGGCCTACTGTAGCCCTACTATGACCTCTTAAAGCAATTCTTATTCCGCTGAGGGAAAGGGACAGAGCTATACAGGGTGACTAGCACCATCTCTTTCACTCAGTGGAATAAGTTCTGCTTTAAGATGTCATAGTAGGCCTACTGGTCTTTGTTAGAGGAAGTGAGCCGTAATACATCAAGCTGATCTGTAGGCCTACTATGACATCTTAAAGCAGAACTTATTCCACTGAGTGAAAGAGATGGTGCTAGACACCCTGTATAGCTCTGTCCCTTTCCCTCAGCAGAATAAGTTCTGCTTTAACACGTCATGGTAGGGTAGCTGTACGGATTGGTGGACGACATAAATGTTTACCTACCGTCGTCCTCACGAGATTTTCTTTCATCGTTTTGAGAACAGTATCATAAGATACTGTAAATGATGTGAAAAATATTCAGTATTAAAATTTCCGCAAATCAAATTCCGATTTTATAATTTTACTAGCTTTTGCCGGCGACTTCGTCCGCGTGGTAAAGTTACTTTGGGCTAGCGCTAACTTTGACCCGCGTAATGATAAAAAAAAAAAAAATTCTCTCCTCTCCTTTTCTGCCCTCTTTCTACCCCTTTTTTTGGGTTGGGAAATCATCGAATAGCTGCCCCCGTTCTGGGCGGAGCGTGTCAGACTTTCACTGACTAAAACCCACCCACGTTCCTTCTATTGTCCTTTATGTTAAGGGGTCGCGGTATCTCTTTCGAACAACCCGCAACCCCGGCAGGCGGAGGCTCTGGTAAGCCCCCTTGAGACAATTATTTTTAAATTAGCATTATAAATATAAAAGGACTGTCTGTGTGCTTATAACAGGTAAACGCAGTATTCACAATAGTGACAACAATATAGTTAAAGGCACTGTTGGCGTAGTGGCTGAGCGATCGACTGCTGCGCTGCGTGTCGCGGGTTCGATTCCCGCACGGAACAAATATTTGTATAACCTGTAGATAGTTGTTTCGGGTCTGGCTGTTTGTGTATGAGAGTTTGAATGTTTGTAAACGCACCCACGATACAGGAGGAATTAAAAGTGCGGAGAAGCGTTTGAAAACAATGTAAATACAAATCTTATTCAACTTGACTCTAACTTATAGCGCTGTATTGAAGAACGTACTTTTGACCCGTTTAGTTAAATTAAATTTTAGCGCTATACAATTACCAAAATAAATTTAGAATATTAATCAAGTTTCACTATTTATCCATCAGTTAGTCTAGATGTCAAATAAATAGACTAAACAAAACTTTCCAGACAAAATATTAGCATTTACGTACCTTTCTCAGACCCTAATAATTTAATCAATGCTTAACAAATCTAGGCAGCTGAATGGTCATTTATATAAGTAGAAATTATCTCCCGTTGAGGAGAGAAAGAAGAAATATGCTCCAGTATCTTGGTTGGTCCAAGATACTGGAGCATATTTCTCGCTAAACAAACACGTGATATCATACAAGCTTCATATGATGCTGTCTCGACGGCTCGTTCGTTTTTCACGCGCGCCGCAAAGTGATGTCAGCATAGCACAGGGGCCTGCCAGGCCCACTAACTGCCGGGATTGCGGGTTGTTCGAAAGAGAAACCGCATCGGAACATTAAGGGTAAAAGAAGGAACATGGATGGGTTTTAGTAACTACACTTCTCACACTCGCCCCCGCTCCGCCCAAAGCGGGGTAAGTTATTTGATGTTTTCCCACCCGCAAAAACAGGCTACCTAAGAATCAATGGCATATATTCTTTAAAAAAAAAATACGTTGCCCCACACTGGGAATTTCCTCTGTATCGTGGGTGCGTTTACAAACATTTAAACTCACATACATAAACAGCCAGACCCGAAACAACTATACGTAGGTGATACAAATATTTGTACCATGCGGGGATTGAACCCGCGACACGGAACGCAGCAGTCGATCGCTCAGCCACTGCGCCAACCGGGCCGTCTTATTTACATTTTTTGATTCTCCTTAATAGTTGCCCGTTTAAGGGCGAGAAATTATCTTTGTGTAAATGAGCTTTTATTTACAATCTAGTGGTGGTCTCATAAATTTTAACTTAATTACTTGATTTGGATCAACTGACGGATGGTGGGTTTTGATCGCAATCAGTTACTTATTGTATTAATATTATAGTAAAGGGATGGGGTTAGTTGGTACTAAGTTCTATCTTTGGCCTAGTTAGGGGTTAAAATTTATACCATCACGCTTTTATAACCAAAGAGTTGGGCAGAGGTTTTTTCATATAATGCTATTTAAGTCGTAGTGCAGTGCGTGAGTTTCATTAGTTTTTGTTACGTATGTGAGTGCGGTAGTGACAGCAGCCAAGACGTCCTGAATTTCCTCCGTGTCTCAAAATGCACGTTAATCCTCTGGTGCCGGCTGTCATTTGAAAAAAATGATGTAATGATATTTGTTACTCTTTCACGTCAAAACGGCCCAACGGATCTTGATGAAATTTGGCACAGAGGTAGATTATAGTCTGGAATAACACATAGGATACTTTTTTTTCGATCATCATGCGGGCGAAGGCGCGGGCGCCAGCTAGTATGAAATATTGGTATATACCTGTTTTCGGTTAGACTGGAAGCTGATCACAACATAACACATCACAGCACAAGGTGAATGAGAATTTCAGTTAATGTTTTTCATTTATTTCTTTTTTTTTAATAAAACGTTGTCCCACACTAGGAATTTCTTCTGTACCGTGGGTGCGTTTACAAATATTTAAACTCTCATTCACAAACAGCTAGACACGAAACAACTATCTGTAGGCCATACAAATATTTGTTTTGTGCGGGAATCGAACCCGCGATGCGCAGTGCGGACGTGTATCTAACTGTGGCAGTTTCAATGCCTAATATTTCATCATTTTGGTCAGTCCAATTACATAATGTTGTGTTCTGAATGTGGTCAACACAGCTAGATTGGTTTTTGTGGTTGCATTTCATCGATAACACTATTATTAATTTATTTGGTGATTCAGACCGGTTTTCACCAAGTGGTATGTCGATTGCCCTTTGTTCCAGGGCCGCGGTATCTTTTCAAACAACCCGCAACCACGGCAGGCGTTAGCTCTGGCAGTCCCCTCTGCTTTGCTGGCAGCTCTTTGAGGCGCGCGTGGAACACTAACGCGCCGCCGACAATCAGTCATACCAAGCGGTATAACCGAGTGGGTTGACTGGTAGAGAATGCTCTATGGCAACTAGCTGGCGCCCGCGCCTATTCCAGACTATAATATATGTCTGTGCCAAAATTTCCTCAAGATCAGTTCAGCTGTTCTGACGTGAAAGAGTAACAAACATCCATATATCCATCCATCTATCCTCACAAACATTCGCATTCATAATATTAGTAAGGATACATTTTCTCTACAAAGAAAAACTCAAATTAAATGCAAGCAGCGTAGTCTTTCTACCAGCTTTAATTACAGCAGTAACGTCGCCATTTTGAAAGCTAGCTTTTATCTAGGCACTCTATTTGCTGTCCTAATTGGAAGCAGAAGTTGACATAGTGTAAACTGCTCTTTATGCGTAAAGGAAAGCGCGCAATGACATCTAGTTGCTTTAAGGTGCCTTTTTTTCGTAAAGTACTGTAAGAGGTTTTATAACCTAACCAATGCTGCCTGATTTACCATAACGTTCAAATACTCAGGTTTTTTTTTTTAATAAGAAAAGAATAGAACAACAGAATAGTAGGTTGAGAAAAAATTTAACTTGTAAATTAAATTAAATATGATTTAAATCTATACTTATATACTTATCTATACTAATATTATAAAGCTGAAGAGTTTGTTTGAACGCGCTAATCTCAGGGACTGCAGGTTGGAATTGGAAAATTCTTTTAGTGTTGGATAGTCCATTTCTTGAGGAAGGCTATAGGCTATATAACATCACGCTACGACCAACAGGTGCTGAGCAGCGTGGGTGAAACCGCGAGGAACAGCTAGTGATAAACTAAAAGTATTTTAAACGTTTTTATTCAAAGTAAATAGCTTAGTTTTAACAGTATCTAAGTACACATTGATTTCAAAACAGTTTTGCATGCCGTTCTAAGTTATATCTTTGTTGCGGATAGGAAATCAACAAAAACTTCCCCACTCTGGGCGAAGCGGGAAGTAGTGTCAGATTTTAATCCATCCATGTTCCTTCTTTTGCTTTTTATGTTCCGGTGCCTTGGTATATCTTTTGAACAACCCGCAACCCAGGCAGGCGGTGACCCTGGCAGGCCCCTCTGTTATGCTTTAAATTTGTACTGGACCACAGTGTAACAGTGGACTATAGTGGTGGTTAATGAAACATAGAAAAAATAAAATCTTTCACGAACAACCCTAAAACAACGCAAAAAGCTGATGCCGTAGAGTCCACCC
Organism: Ochropleura leucogaster; assembly: GCA_958449745.1. Classification (NCBI taxonomy): domain Eukaryota; kingdom Metazoa; phylum Arthropoda; class Insecta; order Lepidoptera; family Noctuidae; genus Ochropleura; species Ochropleura leucogaster. Next base: position 4,561,631 of record OY288226.1, read on the forward strand.
ACACGCACTAAATCGTTTGGGAATACCTTCATTGTGCGTACTGCTAAGGAGTGGAATTCCCTGCCGGAGTCTGTATTTCCTGACAGCTATAACCTGGGGGTCTTCAAGTCAAGAGTGAATAGGTTATTTCGAGGTAAGCGTGCTTCATCGTCGACAACATCATCACTTACCATCAGGTGAGATAGTGGTCAAACGCGAGCCTATCAATAATAATAATAAAAAAAAGTTCGGTCGCAGCATCTTTTTATCCAGGTTATTAACTACCTGTGTGCCAAATTTCGTAGTTTAGTGTCAAGATTAAAAACTTTGTGATTGTACCTAACTCTGAAAACTTACTGCTAGCTTCGGTCTGAAACGAAAACGCAAGCCAATTGTAATTAGAAGTTCTTTGATGATTTCCCACCCCAAAAATTAAAAAAGCCAATTGTAAATAAAATATTTTTTACGTACTTACTGTTATCCCTTTTAAATGGTCAATCCTTACTAATATTATAAAAGCGAAAGTTTGTTTTTATTGTTTATTACCTCTTCAGGCTTTAATGACTGATTTTGATGACTTTTGATACAGAGATAGTTGGGACCCCGGAGACGGACATAGGTTACTTTTCAAAAAAAGATTAAAACATGAGGAAGAAAGAGGGAAAACTTAGCATTGCTATTACAATATATAAGGCGCAAGGGCAGGTACCTGTAAATCAGGAAAGGGGAACTGTATTACCCCGAATTTAACGCGAGCGAAGCCGCGGGCTAAAAGCTAGTTTTTAATATAAAATGGCGCCAGCTCCGGTAAACGTAAAAGTAGCCTGCATACATTCTAAAACTAAGGTAACGTATCGAGTTTATCTTTAACATGTCCCCAGTGTAAAGCTCAAAGTAACTTGTCCTGTAGTCTGGTTTGGGGTGAGTAGTTGACCTTTACGAGTTCAGAGTTTTAGTAAAAGGTAAAGTGGCTATAAAACGCTAAAAGTTGAAATTATTAAAGAATAGTTGTACTTTAAAAACACTTTAAGATGAAAATGATAAATGTTTACGCGTATAAAATGATGACTATGCAAAAACACACTTGCCAAGTAAAGAACGTTATATTTTATTAGCTATCAACCGTGACTATACGCGTGTAATTGAATAAAAAATATTTGTTAAGTTACTAGACTTTTTTACTACTACAAAAACTAGCATAATTTACTTCTTATAATATCAGCTATCAGCTATCTGCCATTACCTTGAACAATGGAAGACATTTTTTTATACGTACATACTTACCTCATTGTGCACTGTAAATAAAAAGGTATTTTTTTTTGAAGTTATACTTCTTTTGGCGCGATGGAGAAAAATTATGAGAGTGATTTGCGCGCGCACAGCGACATCGTGAAGTTAGTTATAAGTGTTCTAGTAACTATGTTCATGTTGTATATTCTAGTATTTTTATATTTAGAATACGTGTTTCATAATAAATAAATACTCTTTTGGTGTTTTAATTAAGCTATTGCATAGCCGAGGTTTGGAAATGGATGGGTTACCTCAGTGGGCCAGGTTAAGCAACCTCACCAAGGTTTGGAAATGGATGGGTTACCACACGGGCAGGTTAAGCAACCCTTGCCGAGGTTTGGAAATGGATGGGTTACCACAGTGGGCCAGGTTAACCCGGTGGTACTCGCTAGGTGTTTACATGCACGAAAACTCGCTACCGGGTAAAAAATACCACATCATTTAAATGACATTATCTTGGAAAATTATTTTGCATTTCAGACTTTAATGGTACATTTAGCTTATTAATACTAATATCTAATTAATAAAATAAAATTTTAAGTTTAAATTATTATTTATTTCAAATTATAGCTTATCCCAAAAAAATTTGAAAATTTAACAAAAATCCTTATAGTCTTAGAAAAATCAACAAAAAACATATTTTTCTTCGGTATCACGTAAAATTGAGATCAAAAATTATAAATCGACCTTATACTCTAGCAAAACAATAAAAAAAAATACTGTTTATATGAAATGAACATCGAGAAAATAATCGTCAAACATTATGTTTCAAAGAACTCGTATCTAATCTAACTATTTAGCTTTGGCATAACAATCGCCATAAATTGGGGTCGTATGCTCACGGCATATTCTTTTGGAACACAATTTACAAGATGTCTTAGTTTTGGTCTTTCTTCGATTCACATACTGCACAGAGGAAAGCAGATATGGATGGTCGCAAAGCTGAGTGTGTAAAGTAATCCAAAAAGAGCTCGAAGTTCAACGATATCTGTACTTTTACAACTAACTTTAGCTCTTCTATATAAATATTAGTATACGGACAATCTTTAGTAAACGTGTTTCCGTTAAAATAAGATTTCAGGCTTCTAACATAGACGAACAAGATCTGCCTTCGCCAATCGGTCCTGCCAAATGATATATAATGTTATGGGATCTTGTTCGTAAATTGCGAGCGAGTTCTTTTGTCTTTTCCAGTAAAACGACCTCGCCTCAAGTACTTCAGCGGTACATCCTTTAAATATTCTTCATCATCAGTATTCTCAATATGTAAATTCGAAAGAAAACTCTCTTCCGACACTGATGACCCATCTGAATCACTTGCTTCTTGCTCTGTTCCGCTTTCATAATCACTATGCTCCTCAAAACCTTCTATTTCTGACACATTTTCTTCTTCACTATCTTCTTGTTCTAGACATTGTTCTATAATTCAATCTGTCAGTAGGGAACTAATCATGAACCAGCTCTAAAACAAAATAAAATAACCAAAAACATCAAAAAAAAAAATAGCAAGAACCGTCGCTACCGGGTATTTTTCACCCATACTCACTTTACTCATCCGTTGTCGCCAAGCGCAGCGCACGAAGTGGTCGCCCGTTGACGCACGCGCGTGTTAACTATTGGCCAGAAGGTACTAAGAGTCGTGAGTTGCCATAATGTTTAGTAATAAAAATATCACGTGCTTTAGGCACTCTGTGGTATTTTTTACCCAGTAGCGAGTGCTGCCGGGTTAAGCAACCCTCACCAAGGTTTGGAAATGGATGGGTTACCACAGGGGGCCAGGTTAAGCAACCCTCGCCAAGGTTTGGAAATGGATGGGTTACCACAGGGGGCCAGGTTAAGCAATTCTTGCCGAGGTTTGGAAATGGATGGGTTACCACAGGGGGCCAGGTTAAGCAACCCTTGCCGAGGTTTGGAAATGGATGGGTTACCACAGGGGGCCAGGTTAAGCAACCCTTGCCAAGGTTTGGAAATAGATGGGCTACCACAGGAGGCCAGGTTAAGCAACCCTTGCCAAGGTTTGTAAATGGATGGGTTACCACAGGGGGCCAGGTTAAGCAACCCTTGCCGAAGTTTGGAAATGGATGGGTTAGCACACGGAGCCTGGTTAAGCAACTCTCACCAAGGTTTGGAAATGGATGGGTTACCAAAGTTTTTTTTCTTTACACCAAAGAAGTATAACTTCTAACGCGTGTACATAAGTACACATATCCCTTTTTTAAATTAGAAACTGTTTTCTTTTTAATGGCATCTCGTAGTTCAACGCAAGAGGTTGTCGTCTGCTTAACCGGGACAATTCCTGAGGATGCCTTGAAATTAAGGCCTCCAGCCAGGGCAAAAAACTTACTAAGCGACTACACGCTAAGGGCACCCCCTGTGGGTACAAACCTCAACTTAGTACGTCGCTGGGGGAGTACAGCAAAGGTACAGGATCTGGGTGAAGAAACAGACTCTTCAAATTTATTATCATTATTATTTTTAAATTTATTTATTTAACACTTCAAGCACAAAGTACAGAGGCGGACTTAATGCCAAAGGCATTTTCTACCAGTCAACCTTCAGGTGATGCAGAGACAAACAGTGGTAGGTATAAATAAGAAATAAAATAATGAATTATTAGTTTATACTATATGGATATATAAAATACTATAAATATAAAATAAAATATTATAAATATATATCAAAGTATAGACAGATACACAAAATAAAAAGACCAACAATGGGGAAAACATTAACTAATTAAATATAATTAAATATTTACGGCAGATATCAAAATGAATCTTAACTTGATTCGTGTCAAAATCCAACTACCAACGCACGTGTATATTCGCACAATAGTTTCCAACGCACACCAATACTTAGCCAGCGATGGACCGTACCATGTCTTGACGATTAATGGTCACAGCCCTATTTGAAATTCAAATCAAAGGCCCGCGGTCGTGTTAAAAGATTCAGTGCCACCCCTGCTTTGTAGGGTTGTCACGTTGGAAGCGGCACATTACAGGGGAGAGGCATGTTAGGTATTTCGAGGTGTTGAGATTTGATTTGGTGCGTAGTAGGTGTTAGAATTTCGTTGGTTTTCTGTGTGGGTGTATTTGTGTTTTTATTTTTTTTACACATAGGTACCTATATAATGTCAGCATGATAGGTGTAACGAAAACAGATCACATAAGATCAGAAGAAATACGATCCATAACCAAGGTGCAAAATATTATAAAAAAAAGTAAGACAGTTGAAATGACCTCGTGGAGGCGATCGGCGGCGGCGACCTCTCGCGTCCGGCCACCGTAGACGCAGGCCTGTGGACGGTGAGCAATGGGTAGCTCACCGTCCGTCCGTCGATTGACGACAGGCCGTGTCGACGGCGCGTTCGATGTCAGCAAAGCAGAGGGGCTTGCCAGAGCCTCCGCCTTAAAGGCTTAATAATAAAATATAATATCAAGTCTGATATTCCAAAAGGGTTATATATAGTTCGGCGAGTAAAAAAAAACACAGACTTCATATCATTCCTTACTTACACAATCCATCCATCTTTTATTTACAAGCCAAGTACAGAGACGTAACTAAACTTGACAACAAAATTCAAAAGCAAGCATTTTCAGGTTAACCGTTGTTTAAACTAAACTATCTCGGACATAAAAATGTAAACGAAGCCAAGTTAAGTGTTTCCTTGCATGCAGTTAATTGTACAGTTATATTTAACTATGCAGAACATTGCTATGGTGATTTAACAAACTTACTACACTCTGTAAACATGACTTTAACAAGGCTTCATTGTTAAATTTTGCTTTGAAACGTAAAAGCCTATTATAGTGTGTTTTCATGAGTTTTTGGCTAAGTTTGTGACTGAGAACAATAGTAGAAAATACACTAGTTGTTCAAATACTGCGGCTATGCGATTGTCCTTAGTCTTGAGTAAGTAAGTAGGCATTGGTATGAAGGAAATACATTTCTGTTGTTAAATTCTTTGTGAACAAGTTCGGTTGGGAAAATACTAATCGAAGTATACTTATATCGAGGTTGCGGGTTGTTCGAAAGAGATACCGCGGCCCCGGAACGTAAAGGGCAATAGAAGGAACATGGATGGGTTTTAGTCGGTACAAATCTGACACTCCTCCCCGCTCGGCCCAGAGCGGGGGAAGTTATTTGATGATTTACCAAACAAAAAAAAAATATTTCGATGTGGTGCTGAGTTCAGCGAGCCATCGCCTGCCGGGGTTGCGAGTTGTTCGAAAGAGATACCGCGGCCTCGGAACGTAAAGGGCAATAGAAGAAACATGGGTGGGTTTTAATCAGTACAAGTCTGACACTCCCCCCGCTCCAGAGCGGGGGAAGTTAATTAATCATTTCCATCCGCAAAAAAGGGTCCCGTCTTTTCCTTTTGAGCTACGGAATCCTAAAACATCTTACTTCATAAAAAAGTGCAATTTCTGAACGGTCTATTTTTAAATCGACGGTAAATTAGCAAGGGCAGCAAAGCTCATCGGTTAGGGCGCGCCGGAAGATCCTAATTCAAGTATTAACGTGTAGCTAGTCTATTTTGAACCATCCATGCATGAAATTGACAAAGGCAAAATTGCAAATAGGAAATTGAAATTATTATACGAATTTGTAGATTTATCGTTGTTATAATAATGAGTTATAGGTAGGTACTGTAACAATCGGTTGGTTATCAAACAGGGGACCGTCATGCAAATGTTTACAATAATAGTAGTAGGTTTATTTAGGGGTTAAAAATTCAAAAATTAAGGAGACCTGGGGTATTGTCATGCCATAGAAGGATTGCCCTTTATGTTCCCGGGCCGCGGTATCTCTTTCGAACAACCCGCAACCCCCGCAGGCGGATGCTCTGGCAAGCCCCTCTGCTTTGCTGACATCTCTTTGAGGCGCGCGTGAAACACGAACGCGCCATCGACCTGTCGTCAATAGACGGACGGACTGTGAGCTATCCATTGCTCACCGTCCACAAGCCCGTATCTACTGTGGCCGGGAGTCATCTCGCGGCGGCTGGGTTGGCTTGATAGTAAGGTTCACCTTTGCGTAACCTTTCGGAGATTATAAATTTTACATACTTCATTAATGTTAGGTATACTTTTCCTATTCCGATTTTGGATCATCGAGCTAACCGCAACTCACAAAACTCCCTAAAAAGTTTCAATAACGTAATAAAAAACCCAATTCTAAACTCAAAAATCCCACCAACAAAACAAAATTCAATCTTAACTACTCTGCACGACAGGATTTTGACACATGACACATCAGCTGAATCGGTGGGGTGATGCGAATTGTCATGAAATTCAAGAATTTTCATCAATTTACAGCATTCAATTTTGTTATTAAAAATAAGTCACCGGGGCTGTTTCATATGATAAGTTTGAGGTTTATATTTCCAAAAACCTCATAAAGTCGATAAAACGGCGTCAATCTATTGTAAAATGTGTGTAAAATACATATTATTACACCCTTCCAAAAATTAGGTACTTTAAAAACGCTGGAAATAATGCACATACACAAGACCACCCTTTGATAATTAAATCGGAAATCCAAAATAAAAACAGTGACATTCCATCTGCATTCTTATTTTTGCCATTTTACATATAAATTCAAAATAATACACGATACAAATCTCGACAAAAAAATACTAAAAACTGTGTTGCAACATGACATTTCTTAGTGCTGACCGTAAATCTAAGTTTCATCATTACGATTAAAAAGTTGCATTCAACCTAATCGATAATCGAAATGGAGTAAACTTTAAAAAAAAGTTTTGGGACCATTGAGGAATTTACCTATGGAGATTGCATATTATTCTACTATTGATATTATAGTTGTTCAAATATGTATGATATCGATAAGAAAAGAAAGACAACAACATTTTGTCACGTGCTTTTTTGTTATGCTATAATTATTTTCTTATGCGCCAAGATTTGAGGTACAGACGCCTGCACATCAAGCTACTACAATCTGTCAGATTTCTTTGATAGATTTTCGACTTTATTTCTAAAGTATTAGGTTCAAGGTTGATTGGGAAAAATTGACAGTTTCGGGTAGCTTGACCTGCAGGCGTCTGTACATTTTGCTGTAGTTAAAGATTTTGGCTGTTTTCTTGAATGACGATGAATGAAAATGGCGGCCATTTTTGTAGGAGGTCATGCTAATTCTGTAGGTAACTAGTCAGGCACCCCAGCCGGCACAACCATACCGTACCGCACCTAGAAAGCCATGCCTCCGCAGTAGAGCCTTGTTTTAGACGGACAGGGACTCCGCACACATCGGGGCCCTAAAATATTGATATAGACACCCGACGCCCGACGCCCGATGCCTGTAGCGTCTCCCGCGGTGGCTGGCTTGGTTTGAGGAGCGCCTCACTTCCCCCGCTCTAGACGAAGCGAGCGGGAGTGTCAGGGTTATGCAATAGAAGGAGCATGGGTGGGTTTTAGTCGTACTAGTCTGACACTCCCCCCCGTTTTGCCCAGAGCGGGGGAAGTTATTTGACGATTTCCCACCCAAAAAAAAACCCCGGTACACGACATCAAGAAAAACCCGGGTTCAAAATGGACTCATTTTGAACCAGGAGTTTTCTTGGTGTCGTGTTTCCATCTCAATTGTGCTCTTCCTCTATAGGCCATTTTTACCCCAAGGCTTCCACTCCAAGAACACTTTGGCCTACGAGCCATGTTTTAGGAAAGAATGAATACGCTTTTCAAATAACCAATCCAACCAAACAATTTTGTCGAACAAATGTAATTTATCTTAGCTGATTTTTTTAATGTGCTTGCCAAGATAATAATTGGCGCGTTCTATATTCAACCTTATTTATTTCTATTTGCAATTCACATTCAAATAGTAGGTACAAAACCAAATTATTAATAAAATAGCAAATAAACATTATAATATAAATTTGAGCAGCGAGCGCATTCCTTTTTTGAATTTTTATCTGAAAATAAAATTGGCGCGAATTTAGCCATAGATCAGTTTGTACTGTTTGTTTTTTAATCGGTTTTAGTGGCGTAAAAAATATTATAATCAATATTTATAGTATTTCACACTTATTACAAAATTAATTTTTATTTTCATCTATCAATTTCTGATATTCCTTAATTTAATTTATCGAGTTGATTGATTTACAAGAAAATAATCGATTGAAATAATCGCTATTACTCATCACAAAATTAAAAAAAAAAAAAATGGACGTCAATTTCGAAAGTGAATTTAGTAGTGGTTATGAATATTCCGTGTTATTGGTCTTATTATTGCAAATTACGATAAGATCTGGGCATTGTCATGTTATTTATAATATTTGAAATGATATTTGTGTCAGTTGTTATGGAATCTATTCGTGAATATATGATATAATGTGGAATTAAAAATGTAAACAAGCACGATTGGCGCGAAACTTCGACTTTAGATTTCAAAATATATCATTACCACTACTAATATAAGTTCAATTACGAATGATTTCTTCACGTAATAAAAGGACACGTTAATCGTGCCCAATAATGTGGAGTTTAAATGTCCGAAAACCTTTTTTTTTATGATTTTTAGCGTCGACCTACACTGCCATCAAAATGGCGATGATCGTAATTTACGCATTTGGATTTTATAAGACTTAATTAAGAAACTTCCTCAATAATTAAAGAACTTCTAATGACATTTACATATGAGTTTTTTATTCTACTATCTTAATGAATGCACACCTATATTATTTATTAACCAGAAAATAAAATATTTACAAAAATAATGAGGAGGTCATATGACTTAAATGTCCGGCCCCTTTCGGGGCCAGTACCGAGCCAGCGGAGGTTTGAATGTCGAGCCCCCGAAGGGGTCCGTACCGAACTATACGGTTATTCAACAGTTCAGTTTAAAACTTGCTCTTTTTGCATCTCCAATCTACGCTGATTGGCTGAAAAAAAGAAAATAATTAAGACCACAGGGAACTCGCCACAAATAAATAGGTTTCCCGTAACGAACCGAATAAAAATAGAAAACTGTTGGAAGGAATGGGGCGGTCGTATCTTGTCGCCGTCACTCTGCGTAACGGACGGTTATAAACTGACCACTTTATAACTGTTAATTCACTGTTTTTTGAGAGGGTAGAATGAAATTCAGGTCGTGCGGTTCGGGTATATTTTATTTAGTTCGGAGTCGTTTCAGGAGATGACACCGAGAAGGAGCTCGTGGCTAAATAATAGCAGCCGCTCAGGTCGATTTTTAGGTTAAGCCGCGCTTGCCTAGGTTGGTCTGTGGATGGGTGACCACGAGTTTCATACCGTGCTTCGGAAAGCACGTTAAGCTGTTGGTCCCGGCTGTCATTTGTAGATCTTTAACAGTCGTTACAGCTAGTTAGTGTTCTGAAAGTCTGACAACCAGTCTTACCAAGGGGTATCGTATTACCCAGTACTAACTGGGTTGTGGAGTTCAGATAGTCAGTCGTTCCATGTAAAATACTGGTATTCAGCTGCATCCGGTTAGACTGGAAACCGACCCCAACATAGTTGGGAAAAGGCTAGGCAGATGATGATGAGCTTGTATCCGACACAAGACACAAAAGTGTCCACGTTTGCGCAGCGCCTAAATGCATGTAAAATCTACATAGTTCATATAAAGCTAGTTACACATTCTACATCTACTATCTAAACACACGTCACAGTAACGCATGAACAGCGATGCAAGTTGACAAGACATATGCGCTGCGATCGTTCTGACATCGCCACTTGTAGCTACCTGACATGTGGTACGTTCAGGGGTGGCACTACCAAGACGCAACGAAAAAAGGATTGTGTGGTTTTATACAGTTACAGTGAAACTCTTATAGACTATATACTACTATATATATACTATATATATAGTACTCCGCGAACGACCGTCACGCGACATGCAACACACAGACGAAAATGTTTGACACGATGTAATAAAAGTTTCACTTTAAAAATTGTATTAGTTTAATGAAAATGGAGTAAAACTGGAAATAGACATTACGGGAGATGTAGAGCTCTTTTAAACCGATTTCAAAAAGGAGGAGGTTCTCGGCCGGTATGTTTTTTTTTACAACAATTACTCTGAGATTTATAATCCAACCAGCTTCAGCCCGCGACATGGCGTGCCTCTTGTTTGGTGTGATTAAATATAAAAAACCGGACTACTTGTATAGTAAATTAAGTTGGTTGAGTAGTAGACGCGAATGTGGGAGAAGACAATGCTCACAACAACTCTCGACTCAGTCGCACAACACAGCAGCTTTCAGAGGCAGCTTTCGCTATGCGGCCTCAAAGATATGGAATAACCTGCCACCTCCAATAAGAACGATTAGCTCAATAGACACATTTAGAAGACGCTTACGGCAGTTTCTAATTGAATCGCAACGTGGGTTAGATATGGTCGCACTCAACATCTCAATTATTTAATTTCTGCCTACTTATCTAACTAATTTCATCACCCGATGTCATACCGCCTGATGTCATGCTCACGCTCGGCTCGCTTGCGTCTATGCCACTTGTGCCGACAGCCGGAGGGTGCTGTCGCCTTGTCCGCGGCGCCGCGCCGCCGCATCCGCTACGAACCATCGCAGTTTGTGAGACCTGCGATAATATTAAAGCACATTTAAAATGATCGCCTTTTTTTTTTTTAACCTACACAAGGATACATTTTAACAACACAAGTGCAGTTTCTTACCCAATGTGTCTGGCCCACTTGCATGCGACTGGAACATAGGTACGGTGAAGCATCGGGATGGCTTCATTCGTAGTCCCTTTCAATCATTTCCGGCAGCTGTGGTCAATTTCTAGTGTCGTCTGTGTCCTATGGAAGACAAATGAAATGTAATATTCTTTTTTGTAATAATCGTATTAGACTTTTTTATTCAAACATACCAAATCATGATCAGCTTACCTTCTTCGTTTATATATGCTTGGATTTTAGCGCCACCTCAGTCAATAATATTTTTTTCATTCTTTTATGCATCTATGTACCCACACAATTGCCACCGCACCGACCAAAACTTTCCGTTTTAATCTATATTAGTCCGTCGCGCTCGGCTGATTGCAGCGCACTGAGCGACTGAGCGTCGAAGTGCACAAATTAATAAAATAATTTCGTTTGGATTATGCTAGTCCCATCCCATCTATTATGTAGTAACGCACTTACTTATTTATTTGTTTTGTTTTGAAGTTTTCTGGTTCTTATTTCCTTTGCTTATTCCTATACCATATTTTCCGAACACTTTTTTTTTTATGTAAGTAGTTTTTTTTTTTTTTTTTTTATGATTTTTACACAAAGTTATGCTATATATATACCTATGTATACACAGAAACACAAATAAATATAAAACTGTTTTATGTCCGTGACATTACGTCTAAGGTCCAGTTGAAAACCAGCGTCGGGCACTAGCTGCTCGGCAGTTTGCTGAACTGGGCCTATTTGGCGCAGCCGTGAGACACACAATTACGTATTTGTTATTATCGTTTAGTTTTAAGTTTTTATCTCATTTTGTGTGCACTTGTGGCATGGGCCAAATAAATGTTTTTCTTTCTTTCTTTCTTTCGACATCGTCCTCGTGACTTTGGGCTAACTTAGCGTTCACAACCTGCGTGATGATCGATAAGAAAATTATTTTTCTCTCCCGTTTTCCCCACTCCCGTCGTCTTTCGTTATAAAAGCGAAAATGAGTTTGTTTGTTTGTTACCTCTTCACGCCTAAATGGCCAAACCGATTTTGATGAATTTTCGTACAGAAATAGTAGGGACCCTGGAGACGGACATAGGCTTAAATAAAGTGAAAAAAGGGAGAAAAAAGGCTCCCCTTTTCTTCTCCCTTCGATGATCATCACGCGGATTAAACTTAGCGTTAGCCCAAAGTAACTATGCCACGCAGACAAAGTCGCGGGCGGAAGCTAGTAGTATTTAGTTAGAGCAATGTTCGGTACTTTTATCAGTTACCAACAAGCTTTTACCTTACGTGAGTTCGACTCACACTTCAGTTGTTTTTTTTTAAATAAAGAACGAAGATTGAAGAGAAATAAATAATGATACAAACTTCTCAGATGCAACATCGTTTCTAAGCCAAGCAGTTAATAAATTGCTCCACAGTTGTAAGCAAACTTAATACTGGCAACCTTGCAGTGTAGCTCGCTACATCACTATTTATCTTCAACCTCGTTCTCGTTTACAGGGTGAGCACTTCCAGTAGTGGCTAGAGATACAAAGTAAACAAAGCGTTCTAGATTTCCGTTCTTTTGAAAAGCAGATCGTTCCAGTGGTTTTGTGAGAAATTGAGGTTGTATCTGCTTTGCAATTGAGTAATACAGGTTTGAAATAGTAATAAGTCAATGCTTTTTATTGCATTACTAGCTTTTGCCCGCGGCTTCGCTCTCGTTAAATTCAGGGTAACACAGTTCCCCCTTTCCTGATTTGCAGGTACCTGTTACCTGTAGTTTTTGCCCTTGTGACTTTTTTTTTTGTAAAAGCAATGCTAATTTTTCCCTTTTCTTTCCTCTTTCTCCCTCATACCTCAATCTTTTTTTAAATAGCCTATGTACGTCTCTAGGGTCCTGTACCTAATATCTCTGTGCCAAAATTCATCAAAATCAGTTTAGCCATTTAGATGTGAAGACTTAACAAACAAAACAAACTCACTTTCGCTTTTATAATATTAGTAAGGATAAGGATTTCATGTTTAAAAAAGTCTTGACAAAATCACAAACAACAAATTGATACAATAAGTGTTCCGTTTTTTGCTTTTGATGTACAGATCCCTAAAAATAGTAAATTGCCAAGTCATACATAAGGAAAACCAAACAAAATGAAACGTAGTAAATCTAGGGGTCGAATGATGTCTCTAGTAAAGTGGTCACTTAACGAGACTAATTTACGAAAACTGCTGAGAAAATGATAAGAAAAAAGACTGTGGTGGGTGATATACTTTTTGTACTAGCCTTTTCTTTGATGGTTGGGTGATTCTCGGGTATATTATTGGCATGTCAGCAAGACATATGTTTCGTATCAACTTCGATTTATCAATATCGACCTTAGGCAATAAAAGCTTGACTCGAGATAGCAAATAGAAATATATATTTATTTATTACAGCATGGAGAACTTACAGCTTAAAAAAAACTTATTTAAAAAAAATAAAGAACAATAGACAACAGCAAGCCAATTAAAAGTCCTTACGTATAGTACCAGACTAAAACTTTAAATGAAATGTGAGCAAAAAAAAAGTATGTACAGACGCCTGCACATCAAGCTACTACAATCTGTCAGATTTCTTTGATAGATTTTCGACTTTATTTCTAAAGAATTAAGATTCAAGGTTCATTAGGAAAAATTTTCAGTTTCGGGTAACTTGACCTGCAGGCGTCTGTACAAAGAAATATTAATCAATAGTCTTCAGTCACATCTCAGGTCCAGTTGAAAACCAGCGTCAGGCACTAGCTGCTCGGCAGTTTGTTGAACTGGACGTATTTGGCACAGCCGTGACATTGTCAATTTTTTAATATTATTGATTAGTTTTTTTTTTCTTTATGTTGTGTGAAAGTGCCAAATACAACAAGGTTTGTTTACGGCACGGTTGTTTGACGACATGGTTGGCGCAGTGGCTGAGCATTTGACTGTTGCGCTACGTCGTTGCGGGTTTGATCCCCGCACGGAACATACATTTGTATAGCCTACAAATAGTCGAATGACGGGCCTGTTGGTCTAGTGGTTAGAGGCCCTGACTGCTGAGCCAGAGGTCGTGGGTTCGATTCCCACCCAGGACAAACTTTGTGTGATGAGCATGATTGTTTGTTCTGTGTCTGGGTGTGATTTATCTATAATATGTATGTATTTATAAATTATATAAGTATGTATATCAGTTGTCTGGTTACCATAACACAAGCTCTGCTGCTTAGCTTGGGATCAGATAGCCGTGTGTGAGTTGTCCCAAGATATTTATTTTATTATTTATTATTATTTATAGTCGTTCAGTGTCTGGCTGTTTGTGTATGTGAATTTAAATATTTGTAAACGCACTTACGATACAGGAGGAATTCCTAGTGTAGGATAAAGAAAAGGGCGTGGTGATACGTAAAATTTTCAAACCCTAGGGAGCTTAGCACTTCCAGCGCACTTACCCCCGTAAGGTATACCTACTCACGAAAACAATAAACCATGAACTGGATAAAACAACCAAATCTTTATCTGCAACCTTTCATTTAAGAGCCACTTGCGATTTGCCTTCAGGAAACGCAACTTGGAGCAGTAAAATCGCAATAAAAAAAAAACAAACAAAAACTTGTGCTACTAAAACTGACCGTGTCATCTGGTTTATAGATCAATATGAGATGGCAGGTGTGACGAAGTACTTCCCGATTCTACACAGATGTTAGAATTGACTGGATGTGCTAGTGACATGATCAGCAAAACAAACAGCCAACCAAAAAATACTAAATAGTGGAAAATAAAAAAAAGAAAATAAAAGTTTGTTGGTTTCGTTGACTTTTTTGCCACCGACTTCCGTTGACTATTTCAGCATTTTTAGTCATGGAATTATGATTTATATATCACATATTTTTATCGAGTATTCATTTTCCATTGTTACTTAAAGATTAGCAGATCATCCTACCCTACTAAATAAAAACAGAATAGGGTAGTTGACACCACTAATCAATTGATATACTTTTTATGAGCTGTCAAAACGCGCTTCCCCCATAGATTTTGTATGAGACTCGCAACCGATGACGTCACTAAGTTGTCAAGTCAATGATGCAACTATTTATTGATCTAAAAGCAACTAAAAATCGAATTTTAAAGTTATTTTGAAATGAATGGAGTCCTCAAGTCTAGAATAAGGTGTTCTTTTAGAAAAAAAATGTTTTAAAATTATTGGTTGATGGTGTCAACCCAATTTTGCAAATCGGTCCTTTGAGTTATCGGTGAACATACAGAAGATAATATATTGCTATATACATGGAGGTAGCAAGCGCTGGGTGATTTCCAGGTTAGGTTAGGTTAGTGTTATTGAATTTCACAGTAGCAGCCACGCAATCTAGATTCAGAAAGGCAGAGATGGTTTTGGTACAATAATACAATACTAGAATTACAATAACACAATACTAGAAAATGTAATGTGTAATTTTGTTTCGTCGGTTTGTTGATTTCGAAATTTAAATCTTGTGAGATTTAAATTTCGAAATCAACAAACCGCCGATTAATAAAAAACAAAAAAAAAACGCTTTTCAAGAGACACTTCTAGAAAGCCAACATTTTTAAAAATCGAAGACTTGAAGCCCGCTATATCGGTCACCCTTACAATAACACAAAGGAAATACTGATTTATGCCGAAGCGATAAAACAGAAAGTGCATTGATATTTAAAAACGCGATTCTGAACAGAGATTTATTCCGTTTTCGTTGAAAGAAAACGTTTACAATTGTTTTCATTTTTATGTAATTAATCTGTGTGAAAGCTCGAATAAGGAAACAGGAAATTTTTCGTAAAAAAATGGATCGGCTTACGAATTCAATACTCTTTGGTATTTGAATATTCCTCGTCCATAATCTTTGGTTTGTAAGTTCCACAGTTTCATGAAAATTTTGGGATTCAAAACTTTTAGTAGGTAAATTATCCGCTTTGCTACTGGTTTTACTTACTTGGACTTTCGATTGTAAAATAAAAAGTTATCTATCTAATCATAGTTTAAAAGTCTAATTTTAAACTATTAAAGCATTAATTCAGTCCGCTCCCAGCTGTGTTAGCGAACGCGCGTGCACAGCGAGTGCTATACCGAGCGGTCATTGACCTTGTGAAGTGACAATGACAAAGTCAACTGTGAAATGTAATAATTGCAACGTCGTGATTAATGAGTTGCTCGCTTTTATTCAAAATAAAGCGGCAATTATGGATGAGGACAGTATGATTCGTCTGTGTGTTACTGCATTTACAGAAGATGAAATTACTCTTGCAAAACAATTGCTATTCGAGTCAGTTGATACATCTCGCCGAAAAGTCAAACGGAAAAAAGAAGGCAAATCTCGAAGGGACATCGAGGATATAATTGCCCTAATAAAGGAGGTAGATCCCGAGTTGTTGCCAATTTTTGTAGCCAGACATCTGCATAAACTTCCACCAGTAACGTTCGACCACCTGGACGCTACTCGGCTTCTTCGAGATATTCTTAAACTACAAGAAGATGTGGCTGTCATTAAAGGAAATTATGTTACGACGGAGGATTTGAGTGAGATAAAAACATCGAGAAATTCGAGCATTAAATATAGAAGCATTAATGTAAATCGTAGAAGAGGTGCGTGTTTAATTGATAATAATTTTGAGTACGAAAGTGGTCCAGTTGGCCTACTAACACATGTTATACCGGAGAGGCCAAAGGCCGAAACGATTGACGGTTGCGAAGACAGTGCAAGCGAGAGGCTCAACGACACTATTGTATGTAATAGTGTCGTCTCGTTGACGGCGGCGCGCACGCAGCCGGTGGATGATGACGCGAGTAGTGGCAGAAGTGGTATTGAGCGCGTGGAGGCCCCTACGGCGGTTTCGACAATGAGTGACGTCTGCGCAACAGAGACAGCGACACCAGCGGCGAGCCAAGAAACAAGGGACGGAGCAGTGAGGCCCACCTCGGCGCCGAACGGTGACACAATGACGCGTGTTGAAACCAATAGTTCGTCGACTCCCGATCGTCACAAGTGCAAACAATTGTCAGATGTTTTGCGAGAGGGAGGTGAATGGAAAAATGAATCTCCAAATGACGGTTGGATTAAGATACAGCGGAGACGATTGAAAAATCGGTTTGTTGGGTTAAAGGGCATGGCAGATATATCGCCTCATTGTACTTTTAAGGCAGCAGATGTCAGTGTTCCTTTTTACATCTACAACGTAAACAAGGAAACAAAAATGGAAGATATAGTTACATATATTAAGAGTAAAACGAATGTTGAAGTTGTATTGCGTAAGATAGATATGAAAAGGAACAAGGGGTATGCGGCTTATAAATTTTTAATACCTAAGCAGGAGTTGAATGTTTTTATGGATGTGAACTTGTGGCCCGCTGGAGTATCTTTCCGTAGGTTTGTTTACTATAATAGTGTAACCGAGCGCCGACAGGAGGTCGTGCAGTCGAGTGATAGTACATTTAATAAGTTTCGTTAATGGATAACATACTAAAAACTGGTTGCAATAATTTATTTACTAAGTTTATAAGTTTTAATTGTAAGTCCTTAAAGAGGTCGAAAGTGTGTATACAAAACCTCTGTAAGTCTGTGGATGTAGTTGCGTTGCAGGAAACCTGGTTGTTGCCGCATGAGTTGTCAATACTTGGTAGTTTGGATGATGAGTTTGGTTATTTCGGGAAATCTGCGGTGGATACGTCAGCGGGGGTATTGAGAGGAAGGCCATATGGTGGGGTTGCTCTTTTATGGAGAAAGTCGGTATTTGCATCCGTCTCAGTAATACCTTGTATGAGTGATCGTATCGCGGCTGTCAAAGCGACATGCGCCGATCGCACGTTGTTATTGTTTAGTGTGTATATGCCGACTAACTGTATTGATAATTTAAATGAATTCTGTGAGTGCCTCAGTGAAATTGCTGCAATTGTTGAGAGTGCTAATTTGGAGCATGTATTTATACTTGGAGATTTTAATGCGCACCCTGGTGAATTATTTAGTGGTGAACTATTAAGTTTTTGTAATGAACAGAGATGGCGCTGTGCCGATTATATTCATTTCGGCATGGACTCTAGTACTTATACCTTTGTAAGTGATGTATGCGGGAGTAGGCGTTGGCTTGACCATTGCTTGGTGTCTGAGGCAAGTTGGAGAATCCTGGAGAAGGTGGAAGTTTACCATGACTCGTACTGGTCAGACCATTTTCCACTCGCCGTTCAACTTAACCTGGGCATGGTTAGGCCGTCGAATCCTTCAGCTATATCTGGGAATAAGACCGTTGATAGGGCTGTATGGGGTGAAAGAGATGCATCACAAATAGACTATTATTATAGGTTGTGTATGGAGAAACTAAGAACTGTAGACTTCCCATCTGAACTCGGAAATTGTTGTGATAATTTTTGCCATAACAAGGAACACTATAAAGTAATTGATGCATTGTATAATAATATCGTGACATCGCTTCGGGAAGCGGCGGAGGGCAGTGCCGGTTTGTCGAGCGATAGGAGGGGGCGGCGTACAGTGATTGGGTGGAACAGGTATGTCAGGGACGCTCACGGGAACGCAAGAAGGGCTTTTCTTAACTGGGTGTGGCATGGAAAACCTAATTCGGGGCAGCATTTTGTGGAAATGCGAGCCACAAGAAAAGTTTTTAAGGAAAGATTAAAGTTTTGCCAGAATAATGAGGAACAAATTAAAATGAATATTTTGGCAACAGAACATCAGAGCAAGCATTTTAAGAATTTTTGGAAATCCACACAAAGATTGAGTCCAAAACTTGCGGTTCCAGTGAGCGTTAATGGCATGACTGAGCCTGAGGAGATTGCGAACATGTTTAAGAGGCATTTTGAAGTAAGTTCTCGGCTTCAGTCGGCTGTACGGGGAGGTGTGCCTGAAAGTGGATTGTCTGGTGTTCCAATAAATATCTCATCAAAAGAGATTTGGAGCATCATACAGTCGATGACCAGGGGCAAATCTCCGGGCCACGATGGCCTTAGCATAGAACACTTCCAATATGCTGGTCCGCATCTCCCAAGAGTTCTATCCATGCTTTTTAATCTTTGCGTTAGGCACTCGTATCTTCCGGCTGACCTGATGAGGACAATTGTTGTACCAATAGTCAAGAACAAGACCGGCGATGTCTCAGACAAAGACAACTACAGGCCGATATCGTTGGCTACTGTATCAGCAAAGGTGCTTGACGGTGTGCTTGAGCGGAGAGTAACTGGGCAGCTCAATCTACATGACGCTCAATTCGGTTTTAGAGCTGGGCTGTCCACGGAGACTGCTATTCTGGCGCTCAAGCACACTGTCAGGTACTACACTGATAGGAACACACCGGTCTATGCAGCTTTCCTCGACCTCTCCAAGGCGTTTGACCTGGTTGATTATAATATCCTATGGTCAAAATTGCGTGAGCAAGGTTTTCCTAATGAGCTCATTGAGCTCTTAAGCTACTGGTATGGCCACCAAATCAACCAGGTCAGATGGTCGGGTGCTTTGTCTGGGGCGTATGGGCTGGAGTGTGGGGTGAGGCAGGGAGGTCTGACTTCCCCGTCGCTCTTCAATCTGTACATCAATAATTTGATCGAGGAGCTCAGCAGTACTGGTATCGGATGCTCTATTGATGGTAAGATAGTTTTTTTTTTTTTTTTATTCTTTATTAATTTTGGGACATTTACCGCAATGCGTATGCCAGTCCCATCGTAACCTAAATACATGTGTGTGTTCATATCAGGGTCATGAACCTGAACAGAGTCTTCGCATCATCGCCATTTGGCCTAGATAAAATGTTGTGGAAAGTGCCTACTTCAAATCTGTTCAACCTCAAGACCCTAAACAGTTCATTTCTCTCAGCCTCATACCGAACACATTCCATCAGTAAGTGGTGTAAATCTTCAAGAACTCCACACTGTACACAATTGGGCGAGTTCGTTTTCTTCATCATGAAGGCAAACTTATTACATGGAATGTGTCCAGATCTGAGTCTATGAGCTATGACAATAAATTTTCTATTTAATTGACTATTAACAAACCAAGGCACACGAAAAGGCTGACCCTGGATGGTTTTATACCAGATCCCTTTGTCTAACGAGCGCTTGTCAAAATATTCCTTCCACTCGTCGTAACATTTATTTTTAAATTTAGGTAAAAGCTCCGAATAATCCAAGTTTACATTAATGTTCTTTCCATTTTTAACTGCATATTTTGCCAGCATATCAGCCTCTTCGTTGCCCTGTAATCCAATGTGCGCTGGAACCCATTGCAATCTCAATGTTACACCTTTACGTATGATGCCATCTATTTTAGATAGAATAACATAAGCTAGCGGTACACCTCTGCGGCCAGAGGCGCATCGAGCTAAATGTTGCAAGGAACTTTTGCTATCTGTGCAAATTACAATACTTTTTTGTTGACAACTGTTACAATAGGTAAGTGCTTCAGAGATCGCAATGAGCTCCAACGTCATTATGGAAGCATTTTTATCTATTTTAAAGCAATTTCTTTCATAATTTATTGGTTCACTAGGTACATAAAAGGCTGCTCCACGACCTTCCACACTCTTCGACCCATCTGTAAATATACTAAGCCATTCGTTGTACTTCAACCGCAACTCTCTAATAACTTCAAATTTTAACAAACTAATGTCATAGTTTTGTTTTGATAATTTAACTACATCCAAGTCCCATATAATTACTTCTTGAATATTAATGTTGGTCATCCATGTCCTCAGAGTAAACATCAGTAAGGGATTAGATGCTGCTATATGATCTACTTTCACTTCATTATATAAGGAAACCAGCAGAGGGATCTTTTTATTCCTCCAATAATTATTCTGTCGAAGAGTGTGTAGTTCGTCTAACAAATGAATAGTGATATTGTTTTCTATGGATTTTGATTTTAAGCAGAACTTATAACCTAGATATTTTCTCCGTAAATACAGCGGGGATACACAAAGCTCACTTTCCATAACATGGATAGGTGTAGTCTTAATAAAACCTCCTATAATTCTCAACGCCTGGTTTTGAATCTTGTTTAACTTATCTAGGTGACAATTTGCACTTACATCATATAAAAAGCTGCTGTAGTCTATGCGACTTCTTATTAAGGCTATATAAATATGTCTCAAATGTTTAGGGTGCAGGCCCCATGAAGAACCAGCCAAGACTTTGAGTAAATTTAGAGTCCTCTGTACTTTTTCAATTATAATATTGATATGTTTACTCCAACGCAATGAACTGTCTAACCACACTCCCAAATATTTGTAATTGTGTACTAGCTGCAAACCATGTCCATTTATGTTTAAATCTATTTCTAATTTTCTGTAACCTCTTGTAAAAATACATAATTTAGACTTAGTAGCTGATAATTCCAAACCGATATCATTCAAAATATTACAAAATGTGTTTAACGCTACCTGTAATTCACGTTCACTTTGATTAAGATTTCCAGAGGGACAATACAGAACAAAATCATCCGCGTATTGACACATATTTACATTTTTAATTTTATGGAAACAAGTCATTGTGACCACATTAAAAAGAAGGGGGGAAATTGGGTCTCCTTGAGCTAAGCCTCTATCAGTATACCTAATAAAATAATTATGTTGATCAGTCTCATCTTTCATCATAAGGTGCCTTTCGCTTAGAAAGCTCCACAGATATTTACATATTTTTTGCCCAACTCCTATTTCATCGAGAGTATTAACCAGAGTGTCTACTAATACATTATTATAAGCGTTCGAGATATCCAAAAAACAAGCTACAGTTGGGACCTTATTCGAAAATCCTACGTAAATCTGACTTACTAATTTAACTAGACAATCCTGACATGACTGCCCTCTTCTAAATCCGGAAGTATACGGAGATAACAATTTATTTTTTTCGATGTACCATTCAAGCCGTTTTGTTATCATTGAGTGGAAAATTTTGCAAACACAGGATATTAACGAAATCGGTCGTAGTTTTATATTGTTATTGGGGCAGTTTTTAGGTATGGGCGTCACCAATATTTCGCGCCATTGGTTTGGAATATCCCCCGTAAAAAAGATATAATTATATAATTTCAATAGGTAAAGCCTGCTCACAGGTGAGAGATGAAAGATTAATGAGTATGTTATACAGTCATTGCCAGGTGCTGTGTCTTTACGCTTAAAGCAGTGAGTCATTTCTTGTACAGTGAAGCTGTTATCTAATTCTGAATTATTTGAATTAAAACTGTGAAGTGGCTGTCGGCAAGTATAGTCGGGAGCAAGAGTACTAAGTAGTTCGAGTTTTTGTTCGTTCGAAACATATGTCCGTGCTGAATGAATACCCTTAATCCAGCCCATACGTTTCCACATATCGGAGCTGGATGTTTGCTCATCAATGCTACTACAATATGTTTGCCAGTTACTTGATCTCGCTCGCTGTATGGCCGTTTTTGTAGCTTCCGCTATTCGCTCGAGAGTGGTTAGATTATTAGGTGTAGGGTTATTTCTAAAAACTTTTAAGGCCAGTCTTCGTTGTGCAACAGAATGAGAAAGCTGTGGAGTCCAATATGGCTTGGGTCGAAATTCGTTATTTGGTTTATCACAGACCTTTACCCGAGGTATGAACTGATCTGCGGCTTTCTCCACTTGTTTAATAAAGTGGTCATACATGGATTGGACAGTGGCAGTTTCAACAGGTTGCAGCAAATAATTCTCTAAACAGTTAGTATACTCTAACCATTTTGCTAACTTAAAATTACGTTTTTTGGTATTATAAACATAGTGTTTCTTACTATTATACTTGTACGATACCTTAACAAACAAATGATCGCTCCCTAAACACTCATTCATTACATTCCAATTTAATAAATGCGACATGTCGGTAGAAACAAATGTCACATCGGGAGAACTTCGTTGAATAATGTTGTCGACAGAACTGATTCTTGTTATGCTACCGTCATTAAGTGAAATGAAGCTATTATCTAACGCAGAATCATAGATTTGTGTACCTCTCGCGTCAGTCTTACACGACCAAGTAGCGTGATGGCCGTTAAAATCGCCTGCTACAATACATTTGCTGGGGAACAGTGAAAATACTTGTTCCCAATCAGATATACTCGTACGTACCGATGACGGACAGTATATTAGTACAATATTTTCGATTTTGTAGCAGTTCAAAAGTTTTATTGACATTATTTCTATTCCCGGATTATTAATATTAACAATATTTTGTTGTACTTTAATCGATTTATGTGAAATTATTGCTATACCACCGTATCCGTCAATCCTATCATTTCTAAATACATTGTAACCACTAATGTGTATGAGTGATTCTGGTTGTAACCATGTTTCAGATATTAAGGCAATGTGTATTTTATCTTGTTGCAATAGAAGTTCAAATTCATTACGTTTAGGTCGCAAGCTTCGTGCATTCCACTGTATTATATTGAGTATAACCATTTTATTTGATTGTTTATCCATAATTGAACATAGATACAAAGTTTGTCCACAGATCGTCTCCACTGAGAATCTTTAAAAACCATTCACCGCATATTTCTATTAAAAATTTAACTAGTTGTTTACATTTAGTGAACCAATCATCTTCAGATAAAAAAACTTCTCGGATTCTTTTATAAATACTGTACATACTATAAGTTTTTGTTGATTCCTCAGAACCTGGGTTCTTTTTCTTCTCGAGATTTGTTGTTTGTAACCGACTATAGCTACTGTTACTTTCTTCTGGATTATTTATTTGTTGAGTAATTATTTCTTTTTGTTTCTTTTGGACTACCCTTTTTTTCTTATTTTGTTTTTGTTGACATTCTTCTACCTCCATCTGATTTACCTCCTTTTCATTATGCACCAGAGCTTTAGTGATAAGTATATCCCTGTATGATGTCTCTTGTTTATCTTGCAATGACTCATCATCTTCAGAAGTGATTACTGATTGTTGAGTGTACTCTTCAATACAGCCGTGTTGCCTTTTATCACTTAATTTTTGTGTTTCCTTTTGTTCTAAATATATTTCAAGTCCTTTTCGGTAGTTACAGTTGTTTTCTGTCATAATGTCCCGAATCTTTTTTTCTTTTAAGAAAACGGGACAGGTAAGATAGTTAATAGTATCAGTTATGCAGATGATATGGTGCTGCTGAGTCCCTCGATTGATGGACTCAGACGATTGCTGGAGATATGTGAAAGATACGCCGCCTCACATGGTTTGTTGTACAATGTACGAAAGAGTGAGCTTGTTGTGTTTAGGGTTGGTACTAGAAAGCCTAAAACAGTTCCTCCGGTTTTTCTGTATGGTGTACCACTAAACAGGGTGTCGCATTTTAGGTACCTTGGTCACATTGTTACTGAGGACCTGAATGATGATGGTGATATTGAACGGGAACGAAGGGCGTTGGCGATCCGATGTAATATGCTGGCTCGTAGGTTTGCACGTTGCACTAGGGAAGTAAAACTAACTCTGTTTAAGGCGTTTTGCCAGTCTTTTTACTCTTGCAGCCTATGGGTTAGACATACGCAGAGGGCTTTCAACGTTCTTCGCGTTCAATATAATAACGCCTTTAGGGTGCTGTTGGGGCTCCCACGGTTCTGTAGTGCATCTGCCATGTTTGCTGACGCAAGTGTAGATAGCTTCCAGGCTATTATGCGGAAGAGAACAGCATCCCTGATGCGAAGGATTCGGGGGAGTACCAACAGTATTTTAAAGGTGATATCGGAAAGGCCGGACTGCCCGTTCCTGTGGCACTGGACTCGAATGCACAGCTGCAAGTCTGGTGCAGCTGGATGCGGGCAAGGTTATAGTTATAGATATTTAAATTAATTGTGATTGTATTGTAATGTAATTTTGTATTCAATTTTAATGTTCAGATTTAATTTTAATGTTTTAATTTTGATTTTTGATTATAATGTAATTTTGATAACTTTATTTAATGTCATGTTTTTATATTTCATCTATACATTTTATTGTGATTGTAATTTAATTTTGTCTTTAATTTTAATGATTTAATTTTTAATGTATTTTTTTTTTTTTAATTTGATTTTAAATTTAATTTTGATAATTTTACTTTTAATTTTCTTGATTTTATATATTATTAACATAGGTTTGTAAGTGCTACTAACAAAAATATGAATCTTTGTGTTCGATTTAAATAAATAAATAAAAATAAATAAATAAATTAAGTTCGGCTCAACCATGTACTTTTTGTTTTTTTCCAAGGTTGTGTTAGTGAAATATAAGGCATTGAGTTAGGCGTTGCCTTAAGTTGGTGAAAACAGGCGTAATTCATTAAGTTAGTTGGAGCCTTACGTTGGTGAAAACGGACGCTAGGCATTGATTTATGTGGCGCCTTACGTTGGTGAAAACGGAGACTAGGCATTGAGTTAAGTAGCGCCTTACATTGTTAAAACCGGACGCTAGGCACTGAGTTAGGTGGCTCTTCAAGTTGGTGAAAACGGACACTAGCCATTGAGTTAAGAATGGCCTAGCAATTATCGGACTAACTGAAGGCCTTTTTCTACATACTAATGTAAGAAAAGGCCTTCAGTTCATGGTTTTGGTGTCAAGTCAGTTTGGAAACATAAAAAAATCGGTGACTGATATTTGCAAGAAATGAATCAATGAACACAAATTAACAAACATTCTTTACTTTCTACTCAAAAAGTATATTTTATTATTAAGAAATCCAAATAAAAAAAAAACCCGTTCCATATTTGAACTTTAGTAAAAAGCCTTTTTTAAAAGACGGTTCCAAAAACGAAATTGTCCCACGACTAAATTATTCACAAGATCTTTTCACCAAATAACTTAATGATTTAATCCTAAACAACGATTAGGCATTTCTAATTGGGCCTCCTCACCCCGCTAGGTACACACTTGACCTTTTTTATTTTAAAGGACCCTTCAAAGCGAGGTCTTCATTTAATGAATTACTTACATTTCGTTAATTCGACTTCGTTATTTATTCAGGAGGCTTCATACCTGGAAATATGAAAAGACAATGTTAATATACATACTAGCTGTGCTTAGTGGCTTCGCCCACTGCTCACATCCCCATCTAAAGAGGACCAGGACCACCTTTGGGGGTATGAAAAATAGTAGTAGTCATCGGTAAACATACATCCTCACTTCTTCTTCTTCTTCGCGCCCTAATAGTATGGTGTGTTTGGTACAGAGATAGTTGGGACCCTGGAGACAGACACAGGCTTTATAATTTAAAAATAAATGAGAAAGAGGAAAGAAAAGGGAAAACTTAGCTTTGCTATTACAAAAAATAAAGCGCAAGGGCAAAACCTACAGGTAACAGGTACCTGCAAATCAGGAAAGAGGAACTGTGTTACCCCGAATTTAACGCGAGTGAAGCCGCGGGCAAAAGCAAGTAAAAAATAAAAGATTCGGGAGAATTGAGAACCTCCTCCTTTTTTTGAAATCGGTTAAAGATAGTTCATCGTATTTCTTTTCTTTGTTTGTTAAGTACTTTCTGAAGAACAGTTGCGAACAATGATATGTCTCTAAGTAGAATTTAAAAACAGTTTTCTCGTGATATTTATAAAGAAAACGTCTCGATAAACTTCTCTTCTCAACATTATCAGTTGTTTTTAGGGTTGCGTACCTCAAACGGAAAAGCGGAACCCTTATTGGATCACTTTGTTTGTCAAGACAGACAGACAGACATTGAATTTAAATAAAGGTAATTTGTTTTTATCATGACAAGTAAGCAGGTACGATCATTTATTATTCAAACTAGCTTTTGCCCGCGGCTTCGCTCGCGTTAAATTCGGGGTAACACAGATTCCCTTGCGCCTTATTGATTTGTAATAGCAACGCTAAGCTTTTCCTTTTCTTCCCTCTTTCTCCCTCACATCCCACTTTTTGAGAAAAATTATTAGCCTATGTCCGTCTCCTGGTTCCCAACTATCTCTGTACCAAAATTTATCAAAATCGGTGTAGCCATTAAAGCGTGAAGAGGTAACAAACAAACAAACTCACTTTCGCTTTTATAATATTAGTAAGGATAGTAAGGATAACAACACAAAACTTACATAAACATTGTTTAAACAGTCTCTTATCAAAAAATACCGAAACAAAATATCCAAAAATGAACCTTAACAAGTCTTATCACACATAATTTCGCTACCTTCCTCCAAAAAAACCCAGGCAATTGGATCCCAATTCTCCTCGTGAGTCAGGCCTCTGTCAGGTCCACAATAGGCCAATCGGAGTCTGCATGTCAATAGGTTATCTATCGCATTGTGCGTCGAGATCTCGTTCCGGCACGGAAAGGTGGGAGATCGATTCGGGAGCCATGTTCGTTTGGAATCACGTAGATAGTGGAGTGAGGAAAGTGGTTGCTTTTACTAGGCCATTTTAAATTACCTGGTCTAACTTAATAGGCGTGATAGGTGTCGATAACAAAAACAAATAAATAAAGATTTTAAAACAAATATAGAAAACCTCCTGATGGTCCATATGTTAAGGCACTGTGCAAAGTAAACACTTCGTGAAACGTCTAGATTTTCGTCGCAAAGTTAGCCGTATCTGTACATACCACAAGTAAAAAAATACAGTGTATAGTCAAATACCTACATAAAAAAAGATTTAAATACAAACAGTTTACAAAAATGGTCTAGCACCTACTACGAAAAAAGATGAAACGTAGTTCGTGAGGAGCTCGTGGCTAAATAATAGCAGCCGTTCAGGTCGATCTATAGGTTAAGCCGTGCTTGCCTAAGTTGGTCTGTGGATGGTTAACCACCCGTTACATACCGAGTTTCCTCCGTGCCTCTGAAAGCACGTTAAGCTGCTGGTCCCGGCTGTCATTTGTAGATCTTTGACAGTCGTTAGAGATAGTCAGTGTCCCGAAACTCTGACAACCAGCCTTACCAAAGGGTATCGTATTACTCGGTACTAACTGAGTTATAGAGGTCAGATAGTAGTCGCTCCATGTAGCATGGTATTCAACTGCATCCGTTAGACTAGAAGCCGTCCCCAACAGAGTTGGGAAAAGGCTAGGCAGATGATGAAGATAAAACGTAGTTCCCATAGTCCCCTATAGCAACTTAAATTTAATATCATAAAATTTCGTGAGGACAAACACCTCTATTTCAAAGTAAATGACCAATTGACTTCTTGACCAGCATGAACCAATGACCTCCTTTCAGAATAATCTCAAGCTTGAATGAGACTCTCATACAAATAGGTGAAGGCATGTAAAATATATATATTTCCATAGACTATAGACGTACCATCGCCGCCGGAGTTAGGTCAAGCCTTTGTTCAGCAAATACTGAATGGGGACGCTTGAAAAATGTTATTTTTTGAACGCTTTCTGCTGGAGAGATTTTCGTGTATTTTATGTAGTTTTTGAACTTAAATTATTGATGTAGGTTTTAAAGTAAAACAAGGCGTTTTTGTTTTCAAAAAGGTGAAATTAAGTATCTACTACTTAAGTTATACGAATTATGTAGAGGTCGGCTTTCAGTGTTACCAGATACAGCTGAATACCAGTATTTTACATGGAGCGACTGCTTATCTGACCTCCATAACCCAATTAGTGCTGGGTAATAAGATACCCCTTGGTAAGACTGGTTGTCAGACTTTTGGGACATTTCGATTTCTTCGCATTTTTCAATTGCCTGGATCTACCCTAAATATCATCTTTAATAGCTTCCTGACACGTATGGTAAGGCTATATAATGATCGGTCCAACTTGACGGATTTCCCTATCGATGTTTTCTCAATGAGTTTGCTTCATATAGACGTTCCCTATACAATCCCCGTACGGAACAAATATCTGTATGGCCTACAGATTAGATTACAGATTTAGCGTTAATTAGAGATTTAAGCAACATTAAACAAGCTTGTTTTCAGAAGTGAAGTCACCTATGTTTAAATACCTACAGTGTAATAGCGAGTAAGATTATTGTCATAAATCGGACACAAAACTAAACTAAATAAAGACTAACGGAAAACTAATGGCAATCCTGTAGAAAAGTTTTGTAGAAGTACTAAACACTTATTCTCGAAAGAATGAAAATAAGATTGTCCCTGTTTTAGTAAAAAAAAAAAGAAAGACAGACATGTCTTCAACTCAGAAAGAAAGAAAAAAGATTTACTTTGAACGTCAAAGAAAAAAATAAATGTATCTACTTTGTTTTTCAAGGAAACGTTTCCGTAACGTTTTAATTTAATGCAAACACCTAACAAAATACTTTGTAGGAAAACATCGTGGGAAATAAACGTTTAAAATCTCTAACACGCCTTGCAGTGATTTACGTCTATCACTTTTTTTTTATAAGAAGAGGATTTTCTTTTTAATATAAACGCTGCTTTCATAGCATAGCATCATGCTTGCAATTCCTGAAGTGCTAGGCAGATATCTAATAGTACAGGGGGTCCATTGTCATCAATTTGGCACAATACGAGACGGCATGGTTGGTATTACGGGAGTTGCGGGTTGGTAGAAAGAGATACCGCGGCCCCGGAACATAAAGGTAAAAGAAGGAACATGGGTTTTAGTCAAGTCTGACACTTCCCCCGCTCCGGGGCACTATTTGATGATATCATCCGCAAAAAAAAGCCTTGCAAGTGGCGCCTTGACTGGGTCAAGATTTACTGTCCAAACTTTAGCCCTTTGATATTTAAATCTGCGGACCTGTCCGGATCTTGCGTGGTTTCCGGCAGTGAACTGAAAAGGATCGCTTCTTACCTATCGGCACTCTAGGGAGAAATAAAGAGTTATCTAGAGATCCTTTCACCGTTTTGTATAATAAATGCTCTGTTAACACGCTTTTAAGAAAAGTTTATAAAGTTTTATTTAATTTTATAAGGTTAGAGGGGGGAGTTATTTGATGATTTCCCCTCCACAAAAAAAGACCTCATGCCTTGAACAAAAAGAATCTCCCAACTGACAAGAGTTACCTTGACAGATACCTTGGAAAGCTCTACACTGAATCCGTCCGGCGCAAGGCGCAAGGGAAAAAACTGCAGGTAGCAGGTACCTGTAAATCAGGAAATGGGAACTGTGTTACCCCGAATTTAACGCGAGTGAAGCCGCAGGCAAAAGGTAGTTATAAAATCCAAAAAAATGTTTGCCATTACAGTATACATCCAGTGAAAAAGATTACATCAAACGAACAAACCACGAATTACAACAATACCCATTGCCTACAAAACTTAAAATTTAACATTAATAAGTATGCATCCAGCGCCAAAACATTATAAACTCTACGTGACAGAATTAAAATGATTCAAATTATATAGTAGCAACACATTTATTTGGCCTAAAACGAGCTTATCTCGACAAACTTAACGGTTTCTTGTAATTATGAATGGAAATTTGCGGGTAGTTGAAGAAAATTTTCCCTTTGAATTTGAAGGTAGTCTCCGTTTTTATGTGTGCGGTGTTGTCGCTTGGGAGTTGAATCAGGTATCTATTTGAGTACTCATAATATCATAACGTGGTTTGTGTTGTTCGCTAAAAGTAGGCCCGGTCCAAACTTAAGGCGATTTGCCGCGGCAGAATAAAGATTCTGCCGCGGCAAATCGCCGCTCAGCTCAGATCTCATGGTGGCATGGAGAGAGCGACTGTCGCAACACCGTGTAGGGCACGCCACAATAGTGGCGGTCAGTCCCCTCTTTGAGAAGTGGCTGGAGAGGCGTTATGGCGTCCTCACCAACCGCCTGACGCAGGTTCTCACCGGACACGGAAGTTTCGGGAGCTTCCTGCACATAATCGGGCGGGAGGAAACGACCGGGTGTCACCATTGTGACGATCGCCCGGAGGACACGGTGGAACATACAGTGGCGATCTGCCCAGCTTGGATTACATTTACAGATTAGCTTCCACTTAAACTCACAAATGACCTTAATGGATAAAACACTTTTCTATGAACTCGTGATTCCTAAACATTAACTTACACGTTCACAATAACACGAGGAAAACGTATGAGAATAGGGAAAAATACCGGATATTCTAGCCGGTTTCCTTAGCATAATGGTATGGTATGGTAGTGCTGTGATTTACTTATGAAAATAAAGGACAGGCCGTACTCTATCCATCCCTCGCCGTAAATATCGGGTACGTGACCTTTTTGTGTGGTTTAAGTTATAAACTTAAAGCGAGAACGATAACAAAGTTATTGATTTGTCATTTAAGAACTTTTTAAGTAGGTACAGTCATATTCTCTTGATTATATCGATAAGGTTGTATATTCACATTTTATTTAAATGTTGTTTTTTTTTGGGTGGGAAATCATCAAATAACTTCCCCCGCTCTGAGCGGAGCGGGGGGGGGGCGTGTTAGACTTTTACTGAATAAAACCCACTCATGTTTCTTCTTATGCCATTTACGAACGTACGTACGTACGTACGCGGGTTGTTCGAAAAAGATACCGCGGCCCCGAAACGTAAAGGGCAATAGAAGGAACATGGAAGGGTTTTAGTCAATAAAAGTCTGACACTCCCCCCCGCTCCGCTCAGAGCGAGGCATGTTACTTGATGATTGCCCACCCCAAGGCATTAAGTCCGCCTTTGTACAGTTTTTAACTTCTGCATAAAGTTTTTATAAATAAATAAATATGTATAAATCGCTCACCGCTTATAACTCAGCCAGAACATGTTATGCATTCCCATGGCGTGCCACAGCGGAGGGTCAGTTAGACAAATGACGTCATCAATGATGACGGATCGCCTCCACATCTAAGTTCGACATGCCTTGTCTTATTAAATGATACCGTGTTTTTGTAGTAAGAGATAAGGAAAAAGTTCTTTTGTGGCTTTGTTTATTTGTGTTTTATTAAGCATTTCTGAGAGTGAAGGCTTTCGTTTTTAAAGGTGGTGGTAAACAAGGTTCTAGCTACTTCCTCAGTCACTACTACGATTTCCTTTTGGCAATAACGCGAAGATGGTATAAGAGAACTGTCGTCCAGGGTTACGGGTTCATCGAAAGTGCGTGTAGGGTTTTGGTCAATAAAAGTCTGAAGTCGCTTCGCCCAGAGCGGGTGAAGTTATTTGTTGAATTCTCATCTGCAAAAAAAGTCTTCTTATTTATCTAAATCTATTGATTAGCTTAAAGAAACCTTGTAGTATAATTTCTTCAATAACTAACTGGTAAAATATTTGATTTTTTCCCCGAAAGACGAATAACTTCAGGCTACGATACTAAGGAGATGAGCAGCGAGCAAAACTGCTGGACACAGCTAGTATTCACAATCACTGAGAGCTAATTCTTTTATTTATTTAAAACTCAGTGTGATAGATTTTGTCCTGTTCTCTCTCAGAGAAAGAAAGCTTGTTTTCAGGGAGTCACTGCCAGGGGTGCTAGTTGTTCGAAAGAGATACCACGGCCCCGGAACATTAAAAGCAATAGAAGGAACATAGGAAGGTTTAAGTCCGTACAAGTCTGACACTCTCCCCCCCCCCCCCCCGCCTACCCGCTCCGACCAGAGCTAGGGAAGTTATTTGATGATTTCTCATCCACAAAAAAGGGAGTCACTGCGGGCGGTGGAAATATAATAGTCTGCTTATACTAATCATAAAATACGCTACTAAAATCGTGCCTTCCAAGAAGTTAATTGCTCTAAACCTCCTTGTTTATTTCAAACAAATTATTATTCTACGGAGTGAAATAAAAAAAAAAAACTTTTATGAAAATTCTTATTTTAATTTTTCAAGCAACGTATGCAACAAAGCATTAAAGAAAGTACGCTTTGCAACATAATTCAAAACCGCTTGACATAACGAGCTGTTGCTTTGCTATTTTTCTTCCAATTAACATGAAAATATTCTTGCATTAATAGTTTGTATGAAACTACAGTAATAACGCAACTAGCAAAGTGGGGCATGATTTTACTTCTATGGAGTTATTGAGTCATCATCATCTAGCCTAGCCTTTTCCCAACTATATTGGGGTCGGCTTCCAGTCTAACCGCATGCAGCTGGACATCACTATTTTACATGGAGCGACTGCCTATCTGACCTCCACAACTCAGTTAGTACTGCGTAATGCGATATCCCTTGGTAAGAATGGTTGTCAGACTTTCGGAAAACTGACTACCTGTAACGACTGTCAAATATCTACAAATGATAGCCTGGACTAACAGCTTTAACGGTAATGTTCGAACATGTTCTTAACCACGTGTGCTACGCGTCAAGCTACGGCGTAGCATCGTGCTACGAACATCTAATATATAAAATTCTTGTGTCACAGTTTTCGTTCCCATACTCCTCCGAAACGGCTGGACCGATTAAAACGAAATTTTGTGTACAAATCGGGTAGGTCTGAGAATCGGCCAACATCTATTTTTCATACCCCTAAGTGAGCAGCGTTTCAAACCGCTGGGCACAGCTAGTAATATGTATATTTGCTCCCAAATATTGAGGAAAATTATGTTTTAGGGTCATTTAGAAACCATTCAAATTAATGTGTTGGCTGTAATATCGCGATAGTCAGATCAGTCTTACCAATATTACATGAATACAAGAAGCCTGATCCGTGTATATTTTATAAAGACGGCAAAAAACATATTTGGAGTATGGCAGCCCTTTAAGTATTTATTTTATTCTGATTTATAGTATTAGTTGTTATAGCAACAACAAAAATATATCATTTGTAAAAAAAAACAAATGTCTAACAATCTTCTTAGATAATGCCTGGTGACAGACGGACGGACAGCAGACAGTAATAGGATTCCGTTTAACCCTTTGGCTACAGAACCCAAAAAAGACCCATCCCCAACAATGTTGGGAAATAGAAAGGTGATCCCTGTATACGTTTATCCAGTACTTTAATAAAAAGTGTATTTGTCAGCTCCGACGCACGACTGGAGTTTACTTCCTTAAGTACGAGTATCTAACCATACGCAAAGAGTTTATTCAACTGAAAAAAGATTAATATCATATGAAAGGGTAAATTCACAAATTAATGAAAAAAAATAGCAATATTAATACATCGACACTGATAGAAACAAACAAGCCCAATAAAATATAGTATATAGGTATAGTCGCCTATACAGCATACCATATGTACGTCTAAATACACTCACAGCCAAATTAGAAAGTTGTGCACTAAAGGTGCGCACCAAAAACGTGACACATTTTCGTTACTTTAGTAGGTTTTACCCCTCGGATTTTTTCATACCGGGCGCCTTATATATGAAAATCGATTCTTAAGGAGTAAACTCCAACAACAAACGTTAATAATCAAAGTTAAACCTAAGACCCTATACTTTCCAATTAAAAGGAGACAACTCCGCAAGTTTCCTAGTTATAACCCGACTAGGTTCACAGCAAACTGAGACATAATCTCATTACACTAAAGTCTTAACTTACAGGATTAGAGTCTCGGACTTATGACAGTTAGGTTTTATTATAATTAATGTTCAGATCTATGGAGGGCATTAAGTGGAAAGTATTAAAGGGATGCTGGAGGATGTAATCTTGTAGGGAGGAGACTAAGGTTATGTAGAGACAGGAGTGGAGAAAAGAATGACCAATGTAATGCAAGCAGGAATAATCAGAACCTCAATCTAAACTCTCATCGTCATCATCTAGCCTTTTCCTAGCTATGTTGAGGTCGGCTTCCAGTGTAACCGTTTATTTAAACGTTGCCCCATCCTATGATTTCTCCTGTGTCGTGGGTGCGTTTACAAATATTTAAACCCACATACACAAACAGCCAGATTCGGAACAACTATCTGTAGGTTAATTATTTGTTTGTACTGTGTTATACCAAGTTTAACGCGAGCGAAGCCGCGGGCAAATGCTAGTACTTAATAGTTAAAATATTTCCTATAGTTCGTATTTCTAAAAGAGAAGAAAGTAGAAACTGACAGAAAACAGTCCCCTGTCAAAAAAAAATACATTAAAAAAGAGTCCTTAGAGCAATGCAGAGCAAACATAAAGAACGTTTAATTTCAGATTGTATAATCTCATTAAAATGTGAAGTTTGTCGAGATTGTTACAATGTAGTTGTAAAGTACCGCGACTTATGTCAGCTCTGTTTTATATTCTCCAGCTTGTTCTAGTTTTACGAAATAGACCTTCAGTAAGACTTATTTAGTTACATTTTGTGTAATTTTTCATGTGTTAATATGATTACTTAGTACACCATCACTTCGCGATAAGTTTTAAGTAATAGGGTGCGAATCTATTGCCATCATGTTATTAGCAATTTTAAAATTTACTATATCTACTTTTTATTTTGTAATTAGTATGTAAGCCTTCCTAACAGTAATAAAATAATAGTATAATCATCCGGGAACAAGTTCAGATTACCCGTTTATTATGTTGCAACTGACACTTGTTATCTTACGTGATTTTTAATTATTGTGGGTTTCGGATATTGAGAACCGTGAAAGACTAAAAAAATTAACGATAGGATAGAAAAGCGTAACCTGACCCGGGAATCAAAGCCAACACAGCTCAGCAGTCACGCTTGCGAAATTAGACCAATGAGGCAGACCAAGTCATAACTTGTGGAAATAACAATTAATCAGAATTTTAAGGACATTTGTGTTGCAAGGGATGTTACGAAACTGTCCTTAAAATTCTCTTCCAATGGCTACAACGAAAAAAATTTAACCTGAAAACAGCGACGAGCTGAGGCCCTTTTGGCATTATTTTGTTTATTTAGTTTAATGTTAACGTGTCCCTGTGTTTTTAATTTTTAGTAATGCTGAATAAACGCAATTTTCTTTCTTTCTTCTAAATCTCAAACGTCAGTCAATACTCCGTAATACAGGTTTTTCAGACACCGAACTGTCACAAAGTTAACTTCTGTAAATTTTGCATTAAGTAACTTGGGTAGAGAACATAAACGATTTTATTATTAAACTGACAGAAAACAGTACCCTGTGAAAAAGTCTTCCATTAAAAAAACGTCCCTAGAACAACGCATAACAAACATTAAGACCGTTTCATTCCAACGGGTTGTATAATCTCATTAAAAATCTAGAGTTTTTGAGATTGTTACAATGTAGTTGTAAAGTACCGGGACTTATGTCAGCTTGCTTTTTATTTTCTAGTTTGCTCCAGTTGTACGATAATGGACCTTAAGATACTTACTTTAGTTACATTTTATGTAGCTTGTCATCTCAGATGGGAGCGCTAGGGGGGACCCGCGAATTTCGAATTTGCTTTCGTATCAGGTTGTGTGGTTAGAGAAGGTGAAGGCTAAAGAAAAGATGGATGGATTTTGTAAAGAACGATTTGAAGGAGAAAGGTGTAAATGATGCCGTGATGTCTGACAGGGTTAAATGGAAGAAGAAACGTGTTGTGCCGACCCCAAATAGAATGGGACAAGGGCAGGAAAATGATGATCAGGTTGTATGTTGACCAAAATATGATTCGCAGCCGTATCACACAGGTTTTTACCGAATTATAATAATTCTTCTTCTTTTGGTGTTGATCAAACTAATATTTTGTTAGACCAGCTTGTGGTTGGGATGGGCCAATTTGGCCAGATTGCAGAGGTTTACCTTTTTCTTTTCCAGATTGACATCTGAAGTTCGTATCAAGGTAACAGGTGTGGAAGGAATGGGACAGAATTATAATAATTTCAATGATTTACGATCACGATTTATAATTTGCCGGGCCACCCTTTTTTTCTCTTGGATGGGAAATTATTATATAACTTATTGCACCCTTTACGGAGCGGAATTGAATTTCAAAACTTGTACTGACTAAAACCCATCCATGTTCTTTCTTTTGTGTTCCGGGGCCTTGATATCTCTTTCAAACAACTCGCAACCCCGGCAGGCGGTGGCCCTGGCAGGCCTCTCTGCTTTGCTGACATCTCTTTGAGTCGCGCATGAAACTCTAACACGCCGTTGATACAGCCTGTCTTCAATAGACGGACGGACGGTCCACAAGCCCGCGTCTACGGTGGCCGGGAGTCGTCTCGCAGCGCTCGATGCTCGGGGCGTTCTCTCCCTCAGACACCCTGCCACTTCCATTCCTGCCCCCTATACGTAATTGGCGAAACGTGTGTTCTATACACTGCCTAAGTATATTTAATTTTTATTAAAATGTAACTCCCTTTTCCAAAACATAACAGAAATACATCGAAAATGATACAGGGCGCAGTCGAGAAACTCCCTAGAGATACCCCAAAAAATTACCTAGCAGGCTTACTAGTTAGTACTAGCAAACAATATCAAATACTACTAATAGGTACTTGAGTAGGGACCATCGAAGCAAGAGAGTATTTACCTAATGACTATCGACGTAACGAAGCTCGCCGGAATATTCCCTAGCGTCTAATATACATAGCTTTTAATTGTAAACACGCCTATTGTGTATACTTAGCTGTTGGCCATGAACTAGACGCTTAAGCGACAAGTTTTTTGCGACGGCCTGTAAAAATCCCCACGGATGGGACCCAGGCCTTTTTGTGCAGATGGGAAATCATCAAATAACTTCCCCTGCTCTGGGCGGAGCGGGGGGAGTGTCAGACTAGTACTGATTAAAACCCACCCATGTTCTTCCTATTGACCTTTATTTTCCGGGACCGGGGTATCTCTTTCGAACAACCCGCATCCCCGGCAGGCCCCTCTGCTTTGCTGGCATCTCTTTTAGGCGAGCGTAGAAAACTAAAGCGCCGTCGACACGGCCTATCGTCACTGGACGGACTTACGGTGAGCTACCCATTGCTCACCGTCTACAGGCCCGCATCTACGGCGGCCGGGAGTCGTCTCGCGGCACCTGACTCCCGGGGCATCTCAGACTTAGGCCTTCCGTCTTAGGAAGGCAGTGGAGTAGTATCTACCACTGCGGTCTTTGTATGCACTACTTCCCATGTACGATATTCTCAAGATGAATGATAGAATCGAGATCTTGTAAAAACCTGACCACCAATTAATTCATCCGTTGACAAGCTACGACAGCCACACAGATACACACTTTAAACTTATAGCACCCAGCTTTTTTGGTCTGAAGTTAAAAATGAGTTACCATGGAGTATCATACCTTTTTCTTGGGTAACTAAGTAACTTTAATAACTAATTGTGCCCTTGTAACTAGGGCATGTAGCTTCGTCCTTTTGATTTGATATCCAAAAGTTCTTATAACAATCTAATTGACAAAATTCCCCTGAATTTGACCGCTTTAGACTAGGGGGGTTGGTAGACGTCACATATTGTCGATTTTTTGGTTCGACAATATGGTAGTTATCTCTGTTTTCAGAGCAGCGTAGATAAAATAAGATATTAAGCAATACACATCCCTGGTCAGAACCTACAAATTGCATGTCGTGACCCGAATGGGTCATCATTTTGTTGCGACCGAGGAGAAATGTAAGAAGCTGTTTAGAGCACGCGATGTCACCGAGATGCAATTTGTGTGAGACGAAGGTGCTCACGCGAAAGAAACAAGTGTAGCGCCCTTGTGTAGTTTTCACGCTAGTCGCATCGTCCGAGGACGTGAATGGCACCTTATTTAGAGTATTGAGTTCCAATTAAATTAGGACTGTTGAAGTAATTGAGGCAGTTCGTTTTTAGAACATCCTAGAAATAGACTTTGTGATTGTTAGTTAGTCAGAAATAGTATTTTTGTTAATTACTGTTTTGTGAAATTCAATTTAGCGTACTTTAATTAATAATTCGCACAAACATGGACATATAAAGCTTTAATCAACAATTATAATTGTTGTTTTTCTTGTTTATATTATCCAAGTTCAAATTTTAATTATATTCATGCCAAACTAGATGCACATTTGAATAAAGCAACGAAATTTACAGGATCGCGTCACCACCACGCGTATACTGGTGGTAAAATCAGAGTCATGGATTTAAGAAGAAGAAGACTTCTTCGACACAGACCATCACGTTTGTACCCCATGAGTGAAAAGATTAGAGGGTCATTATATTGCTATTTGTCAAGATACCTTTTCAGTTCTCGAGGTATAAGTTTATAGCTTATGCCATGGTGCAAAAAATCCTCATAACCTAACCTTCCTGTTAGAATTGAAACGAATCCTGAAATAAAGCTCTTTCAGGACATATGACTGCGTGCATAAATTGTTTTTTTAATGACGTTGCCCCTCACTAGGAATTTCTTCTGTATCGTGGGTGCGTTTACAAAGATTTAAACTTAGATACACAAATACCCATTCCCGAAACAACTATCTGTAGGTCATACGATTATTTTTTCAGTGCAGGAATAGAACTCGCAACACCCAGCGCAGAAGTCGATCGCTCAGCCACTGCGAAAACCGTGTCTACAAATCCTTTCAATTATTTTATGTCCAATCATCTTTTTAAACCAGATTTTTATCAATCACCTAAGAACAATCAAGAAGAGCTCGTGGCTAAATAATAGGAGCTGCTTGAGTCGATCTTTAGGTTAAGCCGCGCTTGCCTAGGCTGGACTGCCAACCGTGTAGTCAAGCATACGTAAAACCACTGTACTGACTTAATTGACCTGGATTCGAGCCCCTGGAGCTCATAGTTATGTTTTATTAAAATCCATTTTTATAATGTTAAGTCACTGCGCTAACCGTGCCTTGAAACTGTTTATTTTAAAAGAGTACTAGCTTTAGCCCGCAGGTTAGTTCGCGTTAAATTCGGGGTAACACAGTTCCCCTTTCTTGATTTACAGATACCTGCTACTTGTAGTTTTTGCCCGTATTTATTGTAATAGGAATGCTAAGTTTTCCCTTTTCTACTCTCTTTCTCCCTCATATCTCAATCGTTTTTTTGTAATGCCTATGTCCGCCTCTGGGTCCCAACTATCTCCGTACCGAAATTCATCAAAATCAAAATTTGGTTATTTAGGCGTGAAGAGGTAACAAACAAACAAACTCACTTTCGCTTTTATAATATTAAAGTAAGAAAGTAAGGATTCGACAATCAATCAATCAATCATTTATTTTGTATAACATGGGTGTTTACAGGTAGTATAATAGATTCACTATGTTGTGCCAATAGATACATACAAAGTTAAAGTGTTAAATAAAACAAGCAAATTCGTTCGTTCGTCTTAATTTGAACGCAATTACTGACGTCCCACACGGGGTCGGCCACAGTTTGTCCTGACCCAACTAAGTCACACCCAATGCATCCGAAATTACACCAATCAAACTTGCACTTTCAACCCAGTTTCACATACACTTCATCAAAATAAATTTCTCATCAACATGCACCCCTATTTACCCAAAGGAAACAAATCATGATGACAGAGAACAACGCAGCCAAATTCCGTGTTTAACTGCGTCAAAGGCAACCGCCATAATTTTGTCCACATAGCTTGCGCAAGTCAATTTAACTTAAAACTTTACGTTTGCATAACTTTCTCGGTTTTCAGTGGAGTGTCTCGCTAGTTTATATGACAGATGTATGGGTGACGTGGTAGATGGATTTAGTTCTACATTCTGTGGAAGCCATTGCAGTGGGGGATCAGATGTATGTGCAAGATTGGATGGAAAAGTATTTCTGACTAGTTCACGTCCGCGGCTTCAACTGCGTGGAGTTGGGTAATTTTGTTACATTTTGTGTAAATCTAAAGTCAAAGTCAAATACACGGTGTTGAGGATGGTGAATACAGTAATGAAAAGTTCAACATGTTTCACCAGTACTAGGTAAACAATAATTGGATATGTCATTTAAAAATTAATTTATACTAATCGATATAGATTGCGGTTGAAAAATATTATCTATACTATATAATATATACTGTCTATACTAATATTATACAGCTGAAGAGTTTGTTTGTTTGTTTGTTTGAAAGCGCTAATCTCAGGAAGTACTGGTTCGAATTGAAAAAATATTTTAGTGTTGGATAGTCCATTTCTTGAGGAAGGCTATTTAGCATCATGCTACGACCAACAGGTGCTGAGCAGCGTGGGGGAAACCGCGAGGAACAGCTAGTGTCATATACTTTGCTTCTAATTATTTTAAGATAATTGAGAGAAAGAGTAAAGGCCTAGGTTATAAACTACCGAAGTGCCAAATTTCATCGAAAGTTTTTTAGTAGTTTTTAAGTAAAACAGTATCAAACATCCATCCCAGCAAGCTTTTGCATAAATAAAATTGATGTCAATACACCTGTCAGAGTCGGTCCATGATAGGGTCAGCTTACCTTACGTTCCTTCTCCGTCTCGAAAAGTACGTTAAGGCAATAGGTCCCCGGGGGTTGCGGTTTGTTCGAAAGAGATACCGCGGCCCCGGAACGTAAAGGGCAATAGAAGGAACATGGGTGGGTTTTAGTCAGTACAAGTCTGACATGCCCCCCCGCTACGCCCAGAGCGGGGGAAGTCATTACATGATTTCCCACCCGAAAAAAAAAGGCAATAGGTCCAGCCGATATTCCTAAATTCCATCCATTTTCAGCAGTCGCTAAAAACCAAACCAGATAATGAAAAAAAAAAATTTAGCCTCAAGTGCAAATAACATTAAAACAAGGAAAGAATAAAAATATAAAATTATGATTTCAATACAAAAAAGAGATAATTAAGATGTCTAACGGCTTCGCAAAATAGGCCCAGTGCATCTGTGTAATTCAGTTGCTACTAACAATGTTCTAGTTTCCTGCATGCCCTATAAAAAAATACTACCACGTCCACACCCATTCCACCAAAACAGTACAGCTTTAATACCCCCGATTCAACTGTAACGAGCGCCCCCTATCGCCGAGATAGTTACAGCCGTACTCACAGACTCATTGAATTCCCCGATCGCCCCTTTGTCCAGCACTCGCCTCATTGGGCACACAATGCCAGTAAAATAAAAGGAAAAGGGACTGTTAATCGCATTGGAATAGCGTATTATAGTGACGGAAATGTTCTAAGGTGGAGGTTTAGAATTGTGATTATTTAAACACACACACACAGCCAAGAAGTGGAATGCCCTGCCTGAATGCCTTTTTAGTAACTTACCCCGCTCTGGGCGGAGTGGAGAAGTGTCATACTTGTACTAATTAAAACCCATCGATGTTCCTTCTCTTTATGTTCCGGGGCCGCGGTATCTCTTTCGAACAACCGGCAACCCGCAGGGGGAGTGTCAAACTTGTACTAACTAAAACCCACACATTTTCCTTCTCTTGCCTTTTATGTTCCGGGGCCGCGGTATCTTTTTCGAACAACCAGCAACCCCGGCAGGCGGAGGCCCTGGCATGCCCCTCTGCGTTTCCTGGGTGTCTGCGTCCGTAACTCCGTACCCAGTCAAAATAACCCGGATCTATAAAATTCGCCAGTTTCTGCGTAGCATACACCTAACTAGTGTAAAACAAATGCCTGTTGCCTTCATTTTATTTTAGAACAGCTACAAAAAAGCCGGACAAGAGCCGAACAAACTTGCGACATATAGAGCCATGTCTTTGGACTGCGTAGACTTGAGAGATGTCTTTTTTTCCAAGGGACCAGAC
Source organism: Ochropleura leucogaster (assembly GCA_958449745.1). Lineage (NCBI taxonomy): Eukaryota > Metazoa > Arthropoda > Insecta > Lepidoptera > Noctuidae > Ochropleura > Ochropleura leucogaster. The sequence goes on from OY288226.1 coordinate 4,603,884, forward strand.
TTAGTTTATGGTTTTAATTTCAACTTGATACACACTCGCATTCCTGAGATAAAGTGTATTGACTGACAGACAGACGGATGACCAAGTGCTCTTATAAGTGTCCCGTTATCCCGTCCCTTTTGAGATACGGAATCCTAAAAAGGAGCTTTGAATGATTAGCCGATTTTGATGAATTTTGGATATACGATACGAGATTGGACATACACTACTTTTTGTCTGTTTTTTTGTAGGGGATCCCAGGAGGTAGGAAGCAAAAAAAAATCTATTTGTCACTAAAAAACATCTTGAGTATTTTTTTTTTAGAAATCTGCACCCTACCCCTTAAAAGAGGGAGAAGAGGGGAAATGTTATATGGGACTTTTCGCAGTTTTCAAGGTAGGAAGCTAAAAATCGGTACACACACTCTTTGTTACCAACGATAAATACCTGCGAATCAGAAAAGAGGAACCGTGTTACCTCGAATTTAACGCGAGCGTTGCCGCGGGCAAAAGCTAGCTAAGATTATAAAAAAGTAACTATGTAAATGGCACAGGTGGGTATTCGGGGATAACAGGGGTAGATACTAAGTCTGGGTACACGTACGCAAGCTTTGTTTCTATGTCCTGGACTTTCAAATACCTAGGTTACATTCGGATGCCTAACTAGTGGGCTTAGAGAGACCTGTGTTGGAGGTGTGGCCCAAGTTAGAAAATTTTGGAGTATTTCAAGCCTTTTTATTTGCGTATGGGAAATCATTAAATAACTTCCCCCGGTATGGCAGCGAGGGGAGTGTCAGATTTTAACTGGCTACAACTTTAAGTTTTAAGTTTAAGCCAGTAAAAGGAAGGAACGTGGGTGTTACCCACTTTCTTTCTTTTGCCTTTTATGTTCCGGGACCGCGTAACCCAGACGCCTGGAAGTTTGAATAAGATGTGGACCTGGGCTTCAAACTGGCTTAAATAACAAGCCTCTTTAGTAAATGCATGGATGAAAACGGTTTTTTTTTCATGGCTAAATTACTTGTGATAAACAAAGGTGATGGTCGTCTGATTTTATTGACACATAATTTATCAACATAAGTGATAGATAGACCTTGCAGAGTTAAATTTCATCGAATTTTTTTTAATGTCAAACTAAAAGTACCTTTAAAACTGATATTCAAAAACACGCAACTGCCTCCGATGACGGAGCAGCTTATTCTGAAATAATCAAACAACAAAAGTTGAAGTTCTATCATTTTAGAAAATATGATAGTCTAGGCGTCAAGCTGACTGACCACGTGGGCAACACCACACTGCATTCCAAAGCTCAGATCACTGACGTTGCTTTAAAAGCCGCAAAGTTGAAGAGGAACTGGGCTGGCCACGTCTGTTGTATGCCTAATGACCAAAATAATTACTACGTGGATCCCTGATACATATTGAAGACGACGAGGCACACCTCGTAGAAGATTGTTTTGTTAATCTTGTTGCACATAACTCTGTAAAATCTCCTTGGGAGAGGGCACTGGCTCCTGTAACACAGGTCTTTCACCTAGCACAGGAGTCAGGGACTTCACAAACAATGTAAATACTTCTTGTGTAATAAAGATTATACTTATACTTACTTAGATGGCGGGACCAACAAAGACGAAGACCGAACGAACCAATGATCAGTGCCCCGTCTTAGCCCTACATAGAAAGAACTAGAAGTCGTGGGCCAGGCATTTGCCCAGCGGTGGGATGAAGTCAGTTAACAGTCTTTAACAAATAATCGCTATTAAGTTTTAACTTGCACCACAGAAACTAAAACTCCAAGTTAAAATCGCACACGTAAGCCCTTTTATATGAACATTGAAAACTGCACGTTCACACTTTACCCAACTACGTTTTAAAACTTAAGTAAGGGTATGGATTTAGTAAGGGCATAATCGGGCGGGAGGAAACATCCGGGTGTCACCATTATGGCGATCGCCCAGAGGACATGGTGGAGCACACAGTGGCGGTCTGTCCAGCTTGGGTGGAGCACCGCCGTGCCTCGTAGAGGCGATCGGCGGCGGCGATCTCTCGCGTGCGGCCCTGGTGCAGTCCATGGTCAGGAGCGAGAAGGAATGGGAAGCAGTCACCTCCTTCTGAGAAGCAGTCTTGCTAGCGAAGGAGATGGCCGAGTGTTTGAGAGAGAGAACCTCAAACCAACCCAGCCACCGCAGGAGACGCCCCGGGCGTCGTGCGCCGCGAGTCGACTCCCGGCCACCGTAGATGCGGGCCTGTGGACGGTGAGCTATGGGTAGTTCACCGTCCGTCCGTCTATTGACGTTAGTGTTCCACGCGTGCCTCAAACAGATATCAGCAAAGCAGAAGGGCTTGCCACCGCCTGCCGGGGTTGCCGGTTCTTCGTAAGACATACCGCGGCCTCGGAACATAAAGGACAATAGAATGAACATGGGTGGGTTTTAGTCAGTACAAGACTGACACTCCCCCCCGCTCCGAATAAATTGATAACCGCAAAAAAAAGGGTACAGATTTATTAATTTTTATCCTGAAAACCTACTTTCATATTCAAAGCCAAAATTCAAAGTCAAAATCAAATTGATTGACATAAATGTATGTTGTTAAGATTTGGATGTTTATTGTTTTGTGCCCTACATTTTGTGTTCGCAAAGATATCTTGTATTTATTTTTATCATTGATTCAACCTTATATGGATGACTAGCTTTTGCCCGCGGCTTCGCTCACGTTAAGTTCGGAGTAACACAGTTCCCTTTTCCTGATTTTCTTTCCTCTTTCTCCCTTTTATTCCATTTTATTAAAATAATCTATGTCCGTTTCTGGGTCCCACCTATCTCTGTAGCAAAATTCATCCAAATCGGTTTAGCCATTAAGGCGTGAAGAGGTAACAAACAAACTCACTTTCGCTTTTATAATATTAGCAAAGATCAGTAAGGATTCTTCTAATTATTATCAAAATTGACAAAAGATCGCTATTACACACTTTTTTTTAATATGGGGCGCTAAATAATAAAACAAATATATCATTCAGTTTCCTCCTAACATCGACTTTTGAAAGAAATCATAAAAATAACCTAGTTGTCAAAGTTTCCTTCCTTCGTGTTGGAATTAGAAAACAAATGAAATCTCATCTAGATTAATATTTTCCTGATAAAGAAATACTTTATTCTTGTTCTTATAACTTTTAATTGGTTTTAGAAGATGAAATTGGATTACTGAAGCATTGTTATATTTATTTGAAGATATAAATGTCTCATTTTCTGCCCTTACCCAAATTCATTTAGGTACGCGTTCATCCGCCATGGAATCCATGACTATCGACATGAATGTACTAAATACTAATTATTTTGATTCTACTCCCCAACCGACGCACAAACGGGGTTGCGGGTTGTTCGAAAGAGATAGCGCGGCCCCGGAACATAAAGGGCAAAAGAAAAAACATTGGTTGGTTTTTGTCAGGACAAGTCTGACACTCCCCCTGCTCCGCCCAGAGCGGGGGAAAATATTTGATGAATTCCCTTTGGGCAAAAAAATTGACTGCGCAGCCCGCGTTCATCCGCCATGTCTCTTTTAGCGTGAATGTACTTATTTTTTCGGTCGGTTGACGGGCCTGTTGGTCTAGTGGTTAGTGGCCCTAACTGCTGAGCCGGAGGTCGTGGGTTCGATTCCCACCCAGGACAAACTTTGTGTGATGAGCATGATTGTTTGTTCTGTGTCTGGGTGTGATTTATCTATAATTATGTGTGTTTATAAATTATATAAGTATGTATATCAGTTGTCTGGTTACCATAACACAAGCTCTGCTTAGCTTGGGAGTTGTCCCAAGATATATATTTTTTTTCGGTTCCAATGCGTCGTCATCCAGTAGCATTAATCACTACAGCGGAGCATAAGGGGTTCCCAAGGATTCCCAAATCGCTCTAAATATTATCGAGTACAATCATGAATTTTTCAAAACAGATTTCTAGATTTGTGCCCAATTGATCCCAGGCACGTCTATTACGTGGATTTTTACATAACTGAGATAATTTGGGTTTTAGGAATTACAACTATGTATGTACTGTTTTGTTAACATATTGTTTTATCATCCTAACATATCGACTATTTGAAATCTGTAAAATTTTGCTGTACAATTTAATTTTACCACTGACTATTGGATCTGAAAATTAAGAAAAAAATATTATAATTTCTCATAGACCTATCTACGCACCCTTTGTCAATGTTTTGACGGTTAGCGTTTATCGTTTCCTATGGAGAAGAACAGATAAGAATGATATGATATAATATAATATATGATATGATATGCGTATTAGTATCCGTATAAAAATATATGTTTTCGCAAAAATTGTTTTAGATATTTTATGTATTGTAGGTACCCATCACAATGTTGTCGTATTTTACCCAAAGGTTGACTGGTAGAGAATGCCTTATGGCAGTAAGTCCGCCTATGTACCACTATTGTACATGAAGTTTAAATAAATAAAAAAAGTTAACAAAATAGATTATCAATCTAGGGTGAAACACTGAAAGTTCTGTTAAAAGTAGCTTTATAGCCACTGTTTAAGTTACTACCTAGAAAGCGTCCTATCTCAACCCCAGACAGACACTTATCTGAATGATAAAAATCACGTTCGACCTCAAAAAAGCAATATAAAATCGAGTTTATTACCCCTTATACAAAAGTTTATGGTAACATTAAAGGGTATTACAAAACATTTTATTTGCGGGTAGGCAACAAAATTTCAATAATAGTTGGCGGGTAGATTGTGACGTAAAACAGAACGTAACGGATTTTGTCATTGTCACGTAAGCTATCGCTGAGAACGGACGTATACATAATCAGCTAATATAGTTGTCGTGCATGCGACAAATAACATTTTTTTCTTAATTTGTTTAAAGATATAAAATGATGCATATTGTAAAAAAACTTTGCATATTTTAATTAATTTGGCTGTTCGTGCATGTTTAAAAAAAAAACATACTCAAAGGAATATTTAAGATAGACAACCAAGTCACCGACCATTCCTTTTTGGTCTTTAGCGAATGGGAAATTTGCAAATAACTTTCCCCGCTCTGGGCGGAGAGGAGAGGAGTGTCAAACTTTTACTGACTAAAACCCACCCATGTTCCTTCTTTTGTTGTGTGTTTGTTTGATATTTTTTCTTTTCGTAGTCTAAATTTAACCTTACATATTCTACAGAAAATCAATCCTGTACTGTTTCAATTTATTTTATGCCGTCCATTCATCAAAAAGCGGCGAGTGGTGTATCTTTTGCTTAACGCCTCAGATAAGAACAGAAGTCACGCACACCAACACCAAGCTACCGGATACATCCCCTACTCATTTCGTGCTAATAAACCATCGTTTTCAGCAACTGACACCATAAAAACGTGCTTTGATCAACGATTAAGCCGATACCCATCTTTTACAGCTAACCATCACGCTAATACCGTAAGGCGGAAGCTTAGTAGCGTCACAGAATAGATAGGGTCAAAAGGCTGACTTCGAAATACGAGCTACAATGCACGCACACATGGACGCGCTTAACGTACAGCGAGGATAAGCACACACGACTGTCATTTATTTGAGATCTCCACGCACACATAGACACACTTCACGTACAGTGACTGTATGGGCATTGCGGCTGTCATTTGTTCAAGATCTCCACGCACACATAGACACGTCACGTAGAGCGAGTACAAGCAAACTCGCGACTGTCATTTGTTTTGATTGAGATTTTAACGCACAGATAGACACGTACAGTAAGCTGCAACTGTTATTTGTTTAAGTTCTCCACGCACACATAGACACACTTCACTTACAGTGACTGTATGGGCATTGCGGCTGTCATTTGTTTAAGATCTCCACGCACACATAGACACGTCACGTAGAGCGAGTACAAGCAAACTCGCGACTGTCATTTGTTTGAGATGTTAACGCACAGATAGACACGTACAGTAAGCTGCAACTGTTATTTGTTTAAGTTCTCCACGCACACATAGACACACTTCACGTACAGTGACTGTATGGGCATTGCGGCTGCCATTTGTTTAAGATCTCCACGCACACATAGACACATCACGTACAGCAAGTACAAGCAAACTCGCGACTGTCATTTGTTTGAGATTTTAACGCACACATAGACACGCTTCACGTACAGCAAGCTGCAACTGTTATTTGTTTAAGTTCTCCACGCACACATAGACATACTTCACGTACAGTGACTGTATGGGCATTGCGGCTGTCATTTGTTTAAAAACTCCACGCACACATAGACACGTCACGTACAGCGATTAAAAGCAAACTCGCGACAGTCATTTGTTTGAGATGTTAACGCACACATAGACAAGCTTCATGTATAGCGAGTGCAAGCGCGTCTGTGTGCATACGCCTGGTTACGCTTAGTCTTTAACATGGCCTTCTGTACCTATTTATTCTGTGGTTTCGGTTTAGTAGGCCTATTTCTATTGCTATGTGAGTCTAGCAGGGAATAGATAAGTTTTTACGACTCTGCACTTAAAGGCCCTAGAGAGAGCCTTATATTAAAGAAATGGAAAGCTTAGGTTTGCGGTACGATAGCCATAATTTTATTATTGGCGAGATAGATTGCTAGATGAAGGAAATCCTGGAAAAACACACTTGAATGTAGAAGAAATATTTAAAAAAAAACATTGCCCCACAATAGGAATTTCTCATGTATCATGGATACGTTTATAAACATTTAAAATCACATACACAAACAGCCAGACCCGGAACAACTATATGTAGGCCATACAAATATTTGTTTCGTGCGGGGATCGAAACCGTGACACGTAGCGTAACAGTCGATCGCTCAGCCACCGCGCCAACCATGTCGTCGCAAAATAATGTCTCCTTGACATCATTCACAGCTTGAATTCACCCACTTCTGGGCATAGGCCTTTTTGTGAATCTCCACGTGCCTTTGTCAACCTCATTCCGGTTTTTCCCCTTTTTATTGGCTATGTTAATAGTACCTATGTTGGGTACAATCGTAATAAAAAAATCTTTTTAAGTTAAATAATAATTAAAATAAATAAATATCTTGGGACAACTCACACACGGCTATCTGATCCCAAGCTAAGCAGAGCTTGTGTTATGGTAACCAGACAACTGATATACATACTTATATAATTTATAATTACACACATACATATTATAGATAAATCACACCCAGACACAGAACAAACAATCATGCTCATCACACAAAGTTTGTCCTGGGTGGGAATCGAACCCACGACCTCCGGCTCAGCATTCAGGGCCACTAACCACTAGATGACTAGACCAACAGGCCCGTCAGTTGACAGTTTAACAATGAACGCAACGAAAAGGAGAAAATGTCAACATGACGGTTGACAGGCGAGAATTCTAGAAAAAAAAAATAACTTGTTTCGCTGACTTTAAGTGACATGGGACAAGGGTAGGAAAATGATAATAATGTAGAAAATTTTCTGTAGAACTAGCTATAGATTTAGCTGTGTTGTAAAAAGGCTTAACTTATGAATAGTCACATTAATGTCATTGTGCGTACTGCTAAGTAGTGGATATATAACCTGGGGGTCTTCAAGTCAAGAGTGAATAGGTTATTTCTAGGTAAGCGTGCTTCATCGTCGACCACATCATCACTTACCATCAGGTGAGATAGTGGTCAAACGCGAGCCTATCACTAATAAAAAAAAAAAAGGTCCAGTTGAAAACCAGCGTCGAGTATTAGTTTCCCGGCAGTTTGCAAACCATTTTTGTCTTTGAGAATTAGGCCTTCTGCGTTTAACTCCGAGATGATTTCTTTGAAACACACATTTTTTTTTTGGAGTTTACTCCTTAAGAATCGATTTTCATATATAAGGCGCCCGGTATGAGAAAAATCCGAGGGGTAAAACCTACTAAAGTAATGAAAATGTGTCACAATTTGGCTGTGAGTGTATTAAGACGTACATATGGTATGCTGTATAGGCGACTATACCTATATACTATATGTTATTGGGCCTGTTTGTTTCTATCAGTGTCGATGTATTTATATTGCTTTTTTTTTCATTAACTTGTCAATTTACCCTTTCATATGATATTAATCTTTTTTCAGTTGAATAAACTCTTTTTGCGTATGGTTATCTAACCATACGCAAAAAGAGTTTATTCAACACGACTGGAGTTTACTCCTTAAGTACGAGTATCTACTCGTACTTAAGGAGTAAACTCCAGTCGTGCGTCGGAGCTGACGCACACACTTTTTTCTTATTAGTCTTTCGATCTAAGTTTTTTTTGTAGTGTGCGATTTTATGTGTCAAATAAATATTTCTTTTGTGTCTATATTTTTTGTGCTAACTTGTTTTAAGAGCCCTTCAACAGATCATAACGAACGAGTCAATTTGCTAAGTTCGGTTTTGTGGTTTTAGCTGAATGAGAAAACAAATTCACAAAGATAAAATACATTTCAAATGATGGCAACATCCTTACTATAATATATTTTGGTACAGAGATAGTTGGGAACCAGGAGACGGACATAGGCTATTTTTTTTTTAAATAGAGTGGGATATGAGGGAGAAAGAGGGAAGAAACGGGAAAACTTAGCGTTGCTATTAGAAATCAATAAGGCGCTACCTAATTTAACGCGAGCGAATTCCCGCGCAAAAGCTAGTAATATCATAATTTATGAGCTATTAAATTTGACTCCAAGATCTAGAAAATGAAAGTTCTATACAACCTTAAAGTGCATTCGCATCAGTTTCTCTCAGTTGAGAAACATTATAAGATCAAGTTACCTTATTATAACTTTTGTGGGCCTACACACACTGGCAACACAACAAGGCAAAGAGATTCTTCGGCATCCCTACATGGAAGCACATACTGACGGTATGCTTGTAGGTCACGATGTCCTTAGACACGAGCCGACCCGAACGGGCCTTCGGATGAGAAATCAACAAATTAATTCTCCCGCTGTAGGCAGAATAGAAGCTTCAGACATTTAGCCTGTTCATATTCCTTCTTTTGCCCTTATGTCTTTCGAACAACCCCAGGTAATACCCACTGGAAACAAACCGCTGATGGTGTCTCTCAGTCGAGGCATCCCGAATGCTACCCACACGGCACGGCCATGCTGACATAGCATAGTAACTACGATCATTTCCATTGAAATTTCAACTTTATTTTCATACATTTAAGTAACCTTATTCAACGTTACATAGAAGTTGGTGGCTACGACCATTTTTATTGAAATTTCAACTTTATTTTCATACTTTTAAGTTTTAATCTTGTTCATCACCTAAAAACACTAGAACACATTGCCGTTTCCTAAATCGGGCCTGAAGCAGTAAGCTCTGATTTAAACCACAACAACAATGTAGATTTCACGTAGGCCTAAAACTACATAGTATATTACACCAGGAACCTAAGAATCCACTCAACTATCCTATTGGTTTGACCGCAGAACGGCAAACGAAGCAGTTTCTGAACGAAACCGCGCGTTTCAACGGGTTTACGGTTTATCTATCGGTTCTGCGGTTAACTGTTCAATCGCCTGGGTAAAGGTTTGATTTGGGTAATAGGTTGTTTTTGGGTAACCTACATATTGGAAGTTTGATTAATCGTTTAGATTTTAACTTTCTTCGATCAGTAGGCCTACCATGACGTCTTAAAGCAGAACTTGTGAACTGAGGGAAAGAGATGGTGCTATAAACCCTGTATAGCTCTGTCTCTTTCCCTCAGTAGAATAAGTTATGCTTTAAGACGTCATGGTAGGGTGGCAGGTAGCTAAGTGCGTTTGCTTGCGATCAAATGATTACATTATATTTAAAAGTTAGGTATATATGTATGCAAACGGAAATCAAAAGAAACAATATAGGATCACCTCGTTGTCCGTCTGTCTGTCAAGACTCTTAAGCTCAGGAACGAGTTGAAATTAAAATTGATTTTTTTAAGTTCTAAATTCAATTAATGTTTTTATTATTAATATTAGGCTGTTTAGCAGCTAAGTACCTTTGCTTCTTCTTGGGCCTGAGAAGGCAACCGTGAGAAAAAAATAATAATTAAATAATAGTTTCGTAGTGAAATAACTTCGTAGAGAAATATGTTTCGTTGCGTAATTTTATTTGTCCGTGTATTAAAAAACGTTGTTTAATTCAAGTGGGAATTAGTCACTGCTGTTCTCGACTCCATAGCACCGTTGCGAATTCCGCCTTGCACGCAATAACTGCTTGAATCAAAACGTACTATCGAATAGCTGTACATTTCGAATCAGATTGACGCTCATGCTTGTCACTTTGTCTAATCTCCATCTATAAACGCGAGTCTGCCAACCTTTCTACCTCATACTATGATTGCAAAAAAACCTATATTCACACATTAAAAACCACCAACACGTATGTTTTTATACAATCGCAATTATTTCCAATCGAAAAACACGAATAGAAATTCGATTCGATTTGTTTTAACCAATAAAAAATCGATTTGAAATCGGAAAACAGATTTTGCACGCAGTAAAAATGTACTTTTTATTTCTCATTCAGTTTAATAACGGCTGCAATTGTTTTGAGCGTTTAAAATTCAAATTTCATTTGGAATGCGTGGAATAAAACGGCGATTCGGTGTACAGTCTTTTCATAGTTGTTACCTCTAACATCGCATTGCTGTCAATATCAAAGTGATCTTTATGCTTATGGCAATAAAGTTTGTGAGAAGTATGGTTGCTTTCACTGACAAGTAGGTATTTCAATAAGTTTTTTGTTGGATTGCAGTAGTAAGAGGTATAATAACAGTGAAAGGTCTGTAGGTAAAACATTTTTGTTTTCAATGGACATTTTGCCATATTTTTTTAACGTAAATTTCAAATGTTTTCTAAATACGATTACAAAAAAAGATAAATAAAGATAAATACCTCGATGTAGTTAGAACTGGTCAAAATTGGATGCTTTTACCTGAAAACAAAATAATAAAAATGTTATTACAAAATAGTCATAACTTCAGTAATTGGACGGTATTCAACGATCATGTTCTCTCCAAATTTAGAAATTGATTCCATTGGTGAATGACAACACGGATTTAGCATGAGCAGGACAAAGGGAACTTCACGATTTTACAACAAAAGCGCATTGTCCACGTACTATGTATAAAAATAAATCTTATCGCTAGGAACAGTAACAGCCGTACGTGTAGCAAATACTTATGGTATTTGATAAAATTAAATTTAATAGATGACTATTTAGTGTGGTCCCGGAGTTTAAGAATACGGCCACCCCATCTCATCCTGTGGCTGTTGTAAAAGGCGACTAAGGGAACTTAGCGAGAGGGAATGGGAAGCGGTCACCTCCTTCTGCGAAGCAGTCATGCTACCGAAGGAGGTGGCCGGGCGTTTGAGGGAGGGTTCCTCAAACCAACCCAGCCACTGCAGGGGACGCCCCGGGCGCCGGGCGCCGCGAGACTATTGCCGGCCACCGTAAATGCAGGCCTGTGGACGGTGAGCAATGGGCGGCTCAAAGAGATGTCAGCAAAGCAGAGGGGCTTGCCAGAGCCTCCGCCTGCCGGGGTTGAGGATTGTTCGAAAGAAATACCGCGGCCCCGGAACATAAAGGGCAATAGAAGGAACATGGGTGGGTTTTAGTCAGTAAAAGTGTGACATGCCGCTCCGCCCAGAGCGGGAGAAGTTAGTTGATGATTTTCCACCCCAAAAAAAAGAAAAAGGGAACTTAGGACCTTCACGTGCCCAAATTACGAACAAAAATCGCAAGCTGCTACTATCCTGCTAAGTAAGTATGCATCGGTGTGCTACTAGTCAGACGACAGATCTCAAAATTAAAATGGTTAAATGCATACTAAATTGTAAAAACTGTCGTCAATCACTAAATAGACGTCACTTCACTAAAATATAGTGAATAAGTAGTCAAAAAATGGCACGCTGGGTTTACATACAGATACTTGCGTTATCTATGTCGGTAGTTATTTCTGCGGTATGTTGATACCGCAGAAATAACTACCGCACAATAGCTGATACAAATTTATATTATACATGTTGGGGCATATGTATCAGTTATTGTTCGGACGGAGAGGACGGAGTTGGACGTCAAACGAACTAAACGCGACAAATAATTCAGTAGTTTTTTTTTTTGGTTAATTGAGCCACTTATGTAGGTACACACGACGGCAGGTCAACCTAATCTAAACTATTATAACCAGAAGGGCTACTATGACATCTTATAGCAATTCTTATTCCACTGAGGGAAAGAGATGGTGCTAGACACCCTGTATAGCTCTGTCTCTTTCCCTCAGTGGAATAAGAATTGCTTTAAGAGGTCATAGTAGGGTAGCTGAGCACTACAACGGATCGCACACCGTAGTAGAGAGATCAGGTTAAAACGGATTTGTGTAGGTTGATGTGCCGTCGTTTGTACCAAAGTTAGGTTTAAAAAAAACTCTTTTCGTAAGAATCACAGTCGTCTGGCTTTGTAAAATTAAATAAGACTTTACAAACTTTTCTTAAAAGCGTGTTAACAGAGCATTTATTATACAAAACGGTGAAAGGATCTTTAGATAACTCTTTATTTTTCCCTAGAGTGCCGATAGGTAAGAAGCGATCCTTTTCAGTTCACTGCCGGAAACCACGCAAGATCCGGCCGGGTCCACAGATTTAAATATCAAAGGGCTAAAGTTTGGCCAGTAAATCTGGCCCCAGTGTGGGCGCCACTTGCAAGGCTTTTTTTTGCGTATGGTTCCCCCGCTCTAGGCGGAGCGGGTGGGGAGTGTCAGACTTGTACTGACTATATCCACCCATGTTCCTTTTTTGCCTTTTTTGTTCCGGGGCCGCGGTATCTTCTTCGAACAACCGAGAAACTCAGAATTGCAAGACTTGTCAAAATGTGATGTTTATGTTTGTTTGGAGTTTGGCTACGAGTCCAATTATATGGGTCATAGCGTTTTTTTTTCTTGTCATTTTGATGCATTTTCAGTATTCACTTAATACTGAAAACATATTAATACTATTATGGGCACGTAACCTTATAATACTGGCTTTTTCAATTACATTTAACAGGATTCCGTAGGTTCATATTTTGCGTGAAAAAAAATATTCTGCCACATATTTTGATGGAAAACAAATTCTCGTATGGCTTTTTCGCATATTGCTAGTTTGTTTATTAATAACAAGGCTTGCCCTATGTCTTTTTTTGCGGTTAGGAAATCATCAAATAACTTCGCGGATGGACTACGGAGCGGGGGGAGTGTCAGACTTGTACTGCCTAAAACCCACCCATGTTCCTTCTATTGCTCTCATGTTCCGAGTCTTCGCTTGAGTTATCGTCAGAAATTGTCTTACTAAGGATTATGTAGTTGCCGCCATTTACGATTACGCCAAAATTTTTCGCAAACTGGTCAGTAGTTCCGAAGTTTTTAACCGACTTCAAAAAGAGCCTTTTCCTTGGATGGTAAGAAACTTCTCAATTAACAGTTTTTTTGTTTTGTTTGTTACCTCAGAACTTTCAACTGGGTGATCCTATTCTTTTGATTCTTTTTCAATTTGAAAGCTGGTGGATTTCCGTGTGCTCCCATTTCAATTTGGTCCAGTTTTGACAATGGCATAAGAAATCCATAAAAGTCATTAATTTTTGCAAAAAAAAAACAACTTCTAAAAAACAGCCGGCTTATAATTTTATAAACGCAAAAGTTTGAATGGATGGATAGATGTATGGATGTTAGTTACTCCTTCACGCAATAACTACTGAATGGATTTTAATGAAACTTTACAATAATATAGCTAATACATCAGAATAACACATAGGCTACAATTCATAAAGATATTTTGTGGTTTTTTTAAGAAGTTTTTTTTATATTTGTATACCCCACACTTGGTCAAAGGACTCCCCCATGACCTTCACGGACGTCTTCACCTGATCAAACCTTAACCAGCAGTCTAACGAAAACGCTACTAAAAAAAAATAGCAAAGAGCATTTTATTGTTACAACGAATATTTCACGCGTCTGAATTGATCTGAACACCCGCTTTTTGAGTTAAATGTAGCGAAAATCTGCTGTCAAATCGCATCTTGGCAACGGTTTTTTATTTGTTCATCCAAGTTAAGAGCTTGCATTTCTTATTTGTCACTTCTTATCATAATAAGTACTAACACTTAGTTAATATCTTAACTAAAAAAAAGAAAAAAGAAAATAAGGTTTTTTTTTATTATCATCTACGTCAGGGGTGGCCAACTTGAATAGACCCAAGATCTATTTTTGACGTATGAAACCCAGCGCTATTTACCAATGATATACTTCTTAAAATTTTAAATGAATCAGTATAGTTTGAGTATCTATCATAATATAGTATTTTTATTACAAATCACACAGTACCTCGTCGACGTGATAACGTTGCGCATCTGTTGGACATATTATTTATTTTGTTTGCCTTGCTACGATCGACTGGATTATTAGCCCCGATCGACCGGTCGATCGCAATCGACCGGTTGGCCATCCCTGATCTACGTTCTTTCAGTATTTTGTGTTTTGGTGAAGTGATGTTAAACTCTTGTGATCAACCTTTTGAAGTAAGCACGACTCCTTTGATCAGGAGAAGTGTAAGATCGCGATTCACAGTGCTCTGTGAGCTGTTGGAGGTACTGCCTCTGAAGGCCTCCGCTTCGTAGACCCATCGTGCATTTCCGCCAAGCTTCGCGAGATTTCTATGGCCGTTTGCATCGTGCTGCCCGCGCCGCTACTGTCGAGTGAATTGCGAGAATTGTGTCTGCTTTCTACTTAGAAAGTCTTAAACGACAGCCCACAAATGAGTTAAACTCAAGCTGATATATGTTTTTGGTCTCATTTTTGCCTATTTTGACGTGGTTATTAAAAATATATATATATATTTAGTCATGATATTTGCCCTAGCTTAGAATGTGCCAGGAAAGGGAAACAATAAAACCATTTGAAACTGTCATTCATTCAGTCAGTCAATCATTGAACAAACAAAAATTGATCATAAGTTTTTAACCGTAAACAATTGGACAGACATTCCAAATTCAAAGAGATTGGAAATGATGAATTTGATCTTAACTTCCAGAGACACTCTGTATAACCAACCACGTAGAAACTTATATTTTCATCTCCAAGAAAATTCTCGAACAAAATTCCTTATTCACAAAACTTCTCGAACTGTATTTTACATAAAATTGTTTTACCTGCAGCGGAACTAGGTTATCAATAAATTTCGTCAGACATCGTCTTTTGTTACGATCAGTATGGAAAATATTTTGAATAACTACATCTGGATATCCGTACTGTTTTTTTAAAGCTTTATAGATCTTACTGTAATGTTTGCAGAGCTCCAATAATTTATAATAATATACCTAACGATGTCAAGAAATTAAATTCAGATCAATTTTAGAAAACATTTTAAAAAATACTAACAACAGGCCCGGAACAACTATCTGTAGGCCGTACAAATATCGAACCCGCGACACGCAGTGCATCAGATGATCGCTCAGCCACTGTGCCAACAGTGACGTTGCTAGTGTATCTAGCGTGACTAACTAGCTCCAGTTATAACCTAGTGGTATGACCGTCGGCCTGCAGGTCTCGAGTTCATACCAAAAAAACACGCAACTTTGAATGGATTCATGTGCGTATTTTTTTATTATTACCTCTTCCTTCAGAGAAGGAAAGCATATTGAAGAAACCAAAACAGCGTTATTTGTTTTGAGTACGGGAAATCATCAAATAATTTCCCCCGCTCTGGGCGGAGCGAGGGGTAGTATCAGACTAGTACTGCCTAAAACCCGCCCATGTTTCTTCTTTTGCCCTTTATGTTACGGGCTGAGGTATCTCTTTCGAACAACCCACAACCCCGGAAACCAGCGTGCTTTACGGATGTTTTATAACCGCATGATAAGCCAAGTCGGAGGCCAATAATTGGTGCATAAAAAACCCTGACACCAGTTAAGACACTAAATACACGAATAAGAAGAAGATCACGCATTTTCATAGTAATCAAGAGGTCAGATTATACTGGCCGCGTAAACAATAACTAGAGCCCTATACACACTATAACAATTTTCATATTTCTTGCTAAGAATTCCACTCATACTATTGAAATTGTTTATAAATTACCAAAAAAAAACAACTAACAACTTCAGACCCACAATTAATTAGTTCCACCAACATACCTTCTTCAAATTTTCTTTTAAAACAAAACGAGAACCACGAAACCAACAACAAAAAAATAATACAAGAAAAAAAGAGAGCAAGCGATACGCCGTAATTATAACTTCTCAAAACAACTGCTATATAATTTAAGTGCTAAAAACCTCAGGTACAAAGGACCAAAATTTGTCAGAAGGATCAATCAATAAAAATAATTCTTATCTTTTTAAGTGCCCGCCATTTTAAGAATTCCGTACCTCAAAAGGAAAAAACGGAACCCTTCTTGCAGCAGTTTCTTGTCCGTCTGTCTGTTTGTCTGTCAAGACCCTTTATCTTCGGAACATGAAGAGGTATCAAGTTGAAATTATAACCAAATACTCAAGTCTTTAGTCTGTGTGCTATGAAAATCAACCCTCCAAATCTATGCAGTCAAAACATATGGCCGTTTACGTCGCAAGTTTTTTCGGAATCTTTGGTATGCGGGTCTGACTCGCTCTTGGCTTTTTTTTTCGAATGCAATTACCAAATAACTTCTCTAGCTCTGCCCAGAATTATATATTATGGGCAGTGTCCGCCTATTACTGACTAAAACGTATCCATGTTCTTTTTTGCCCTTTGTGTTAAAGACCTAGAGAAACCAGTTTCTACCTCCATAAGAATCAGATCATCGTACTACTCTCAGAAAATATTTTGAAAGTATTTAACTGTCAGCCTCGTTGGTATAGTGGTCGCCAGCGCGACCGTGTGAGCATTAGGTCCTAAGTTCGATTCCAAAATCGAGCAAAGTTTGAAACTCTAAAAAAAAACAGTCCGCTGTGTCAGTTGAATAGCTATAAGCTTGCCCCCTATTACATGGTACACGTCAACCTAGGCCTTCGCGTATTACAAGTATGATGGGTTATGAGTTGAGCTACACGATAACTGACAAATGCTTGCACTGATTGGACAGGTCCACTCAAACTGTGTGGTGCTTTCTTAAAAAGAGCATTTCAGACACTATCTGCATAGTCCTCATGTAAGTTGACCAAGATTATTTTGTCTGGACTTTAAAAGAGACTATGACCTCTGAGTTTGTTTCGGCTGTTTCTTCTTAGAGTAGTCGGGTACGAAACACCGGCCTCATCTAGTTTTTAAAAAAAGAATGAAGTGTAAAAGTGTTTGTGAAAACCTACTTGCAAAATAAACATCATTTATCATTTGATGTTATATTGTTGTCTTAGCTCGATATGGAGATTTGTTCTTAATGGTTCTTCTGCAAAAATAATTTAGTGGTATCGCGGACAGAAGACCCGTTTGCAATTAAATTTAAGGAAAAATAAGGCAGGGAAATAGAGTTTGTAAGTTGTTCTTTACCGGAGATTAATCGGAAACGATCTTGAAGTGGTAAGGATGTATAGTAATAAAGATCTGCTTGTAGATCCTAGCTCTTAGTTTGAGTATCATTAAGCTGTTAGAGATTTAGATCTTGGGACTATTTGATTCATTACCACCAGATGTACACGGTCTTCTACTATGTTAAATAGGGTTACATTGGAATCCAACCCCAACATGATAGGAAAGCAGAGAGGGGTGCCACGGCCACCGGGTCACCTGCCGGGGTTTCGGGTTGTTTGTAAAAAATACCGCGGCTAGGAACATAAAGGGCAAAAGAAGGAACATGGATGGGTTTTGCTCAGTAAAAGTATGACACTCCTCCATCTCCGCCCAGAGCGGAGGAAGTTATTTGAAGATTTAGGATCATATAGACGGTTATTTGATATTTCCCATCCCAAAAAAATACTAAAAATGCTAGTTCGAAACGGTCCTTCGAGCTGGATTTTTATTTTTTTTCTAAAATCACGTTTATATAAATTTTTCTTACGACCAGATGACTTGACATTTTTCTTTCACATAAGTATAAAAAGAAAAGATGAGTCAAAGAATTCAACAGAAAGAGATCAATATGAATGAAAGACTGGGTCCTTTCTTTGGCTTGACAACTGTGATGAAGCGAAAACCTTATCAGAAATCTTCAATTGTGATTGAAAGTATTTCGTTTGACATTAGAAAAGATTGCATTTGACATTTTAGAAAGACGTAAAATACGATGGGAATGAAGGATACTGTAGCATTGTTTAGTGATTGGTGTTTGATACTAGTTCTACCTGTGACTTTATTTGTGTTTACCGGATTTTTGTAGTAGTGCCCGCCAGGCGACAAAAAATCATTTCAGTAAAATTCTCATAATAAAATTGATAGATTATCGACAGTGTTTAGCCAAATGTGAATGATTTGCACTGTTGAATTGGCAACATTCACTTCGCACTGTTGAATTTGCAACATTAACTAATCATTGATAAGTGTTAGGGGACTCAAATTTTGCATAGGGTCTCCTTGAAGACTTAAATGCTGAAAGATGTGATTTTGCAAAATTCAACCCTTAAAGGGGTGAAATTATTGATGACTGCTGGGGAAGAGATACCGCGGCTCCGAAACATATAGGGCAATAGAAGGAACATGGGTGGGTTTTAGTCAGTACAAGACCGACATTCCCCCCCGCTCCGCCCAGAGCGGGGGCAGTTATTCGATGATTACCCATCCGCAAAAAAGAGGGGGTGAAAGAGATACCGTGGCTCAGGCCAGAAGGAACATGGGGGTGAAACCAGGCAGGTGGTAAAGTTCGTTTAGGAAAACTGTACTCCTTGGCCGAATTGACTTAAAATTTTGCACAGGCATGCTTTCACGATACATGATACATCACGGTACAACACTATGGAGCTGAGCAGCTGGTGTAACTGTTGTTTACAACTAGTGGAAATTATTATTCACCAGCTGTTCCTCGCGGTTTCACCCACGCTGCTCAGCACCTGTTGGTCGTAGCGTGATGTTATACAGCCTAGAGCCTTCGTCAAGAAATGGTCTATCCAACACTAAAAGAATTTTCCAATTCCAACCAGTAGTCCCTAAGATTAGCGCGTTCAAACAAACAAACAAACTCTTCAGCTTTATAATATTAGGATAGATATAAGTATAGATTAAAAGTAAGCTAAGTCTTATAACAAAAATATATTAAAATTTGTATTCATAAGTCGTCTGAAATGGAAGAACAGACAGACTTCTCTTCACATTAAATTATAAGATTCTTGAGTATGTCTGATGTGTTATTATAAATATGAATGAGCATAAAATCGGCTGGAAAATTTCTAGACAACCAGCTGTGCAGGTTAAATTATAATATTCATATATTTAGTCCTGCTTAGACGCGAAGGTGACCTCTCATCAAAGTAAGGTTAAATATAATTTTGGACGTGCAACTTTAATGAGTTTAAATCGTTTATGTTCGAAGTCAAGTTAGGGTTTACCATAATTATAGCGTGTGCTATCAACAAAGTTGACCGCTGTGACTTAGGCTTCCCATCTATAAATGGGAGTGGGTTGTATTGCACCAACCAGGCGAATGAGAGTACTGGTGATAAGTGAGTAAAGAACCTAACGGGGGTCGAATCCACAGCCTCTGAGCTTGCGGTAATTTCCACTAGGCCATCACTGAACCTACAGCTTTGCTAAGATTGAGAAGCCTCGATGGTTTAGTGGTCGTGATGTGCTGAGCATGAGGTACGGGGTTCGATTTCTGAACCGAGCCAAGCGTTATTTATGTCTGTGCCCGGTTGATGCCCATAGGTCCCTCTTTACACGTGGCTTAAGAAATGGTTCCTGGCGACCCTCAGCAGTGAGAGAAAAAATGAAGAATAAAATCACAATCATATTAATACAAAACAAAACATTATTGGTCGTGAACTCTGACATATGTACGAAAAAACAGAAAACATTCTGATCAAAATGTGCTTACAAGCTAGGTACCAACACACACTCACACACACACAAACGCACTCTTAACACATCTAGGGCTGATTTTTTTTACTTTTTATTTATATTATTTATTTTCTATTTTTTTTACTTCTTTTTCATTGTTGAGAACACACATAAGGGATGAATAAGACAGCTTAAGCTTAAAACAAGTACTATTGTAACTTATAATTTGTGTATAAAACAATGTTTTAGATAAAATAAATATTTTTGGATATTGTGTTAATAAAGGTCGATAACTTAATAGGGAAACAAAAAGGTAATGAAGTTGCCTTAATTAACAATCAAAAACAAGAGAATTCCAGGAATTTTACCTCAAAATTTTAAGTTGAGATATAACTAAATTCTTTTATCGGCAACAAACCATGTTCATGAATAAACAAATAATTTTGCGTATTCAAATTAATTAACAAAGACTCAAAAACAAAGAGAAAAACCACTGTCAATAAATTTTGGAAAATAACAAGTTAGGAGGCATATAAAGGCGACTCCTAGCGGAATTCAAAAATAAATCTTTACTAATATTTTAAAAACGAAAGTGAGTTTGTTTGATTGTTTGTTACGTCTTCAGGCTTTAATGGCTAAACTGATTTTGATGAATCTTGGTAGGTACCTGGAGTCAGACATAGGCTGTGAGAAATGAGGGAGAAAGTGGGAAGAAAAGGGAAAACTTAGCTTTGCTATTACAATAAATAAGGCGCAAGGGCAAAATCTAAAGGGACAAGTACCTGTAAATCAGGAAAGGGGAACTGTCTCACCCCGAATTTAATGCGAGCGAAGCCGCGGTTAAAAGCTAGTAAAGATATATCTTAATACGGGACAAAGGATGACCTTTTTTGTTTGATACGAAAGGTCAGTCAGTCAGTTTCAGGTCATTGTTTTGGGTGTAATTTTATTAGCATAAAAAGACTGAAAATTTACACAATTGACGGAGAAATCGCATAGAAAACATACAAAACAAACCTCGTTTTTTTTTAAAGTCGGTTAAAAACAGCATAATTATACAATGTGTCCGGTCATGGATTAGCGATATTTTAAATACTTATGTAACGAGTGTTTTAATATACTATTACGCTACACACTTGGGTCTATTTTTTGGCAACCATTTTGAAATAATTATTCTCTAGGCGTGTACAAAAAATAATCATATCTCTCAAAGTGTTCCTGTTATTAAGACGACAATAGCCGACAACAGGTTTGTTCAGAGGGTAACAATATTGTCTATCGTTTAAATTAGGAAATAATATGCTTACATTTTTATACCATTGGAAAACAAAATTAAAGTCCACGGTTACATAAGTACATAGAATATCGCTAGTCCGTGACCGGACACATTGTATATATGCTTTTTATCTAGTTAGTTCTTGTTGCCATAAGTCTCATAGAACTTATGTCAAAATACAACTATCCGTAAGCAAAACGAGTCGTTTTTGTTTTTTGGAACCGGGCGTTGGACTAATTACGGCTACTGAGAAACTGAAATTAAAAGCCAGTCTACCTCAACTCTCATATTGATGCTAACTATTTTAGTGTTTAATTGTCTGTACAGAGACAACCAAGCTCAAAGCTTATCTACAGATAATCAAATCAGCTTGTACATATCCTATACTCAAATAATAAACATGACCTAAGCAGTGACCGGAAAGATTAACCAGGAAATTGCAATATTAATGACGATATAATCAGATACACGCGATTACACTATTTGATGTCAATATTACAAGCCTGAGGGTGTAAATCTGGGACAAATTGAAACACTACCAATTAACACCAATATGATCTTACCTCGTGGCTAACTAAATAGCAGCCGCTCGGATTGATATTAAGGTTAAGCAGCGCTTGTTTAGGTTGGTCTGTAGATGGGTGACCACCCGTTACATACCGAGTTTCCTCCGCGCCTCGGAAAGCACGTTAAGCTGTTGGTCCCGGCTGTTATTTGTAGATCTTTGACAGTTGGCACAGATAGGCAGTGTCCTGAAAGTCTGACAACCAGTCTTTCCAAGGGGTAAAGTGTCTGCCGGTTTTGCGGGTTGTTCGAAAGAGATACCGCGTCCGCGGAAAATAAAGGAAGGAACATGGGTGGGTTTTAATCAGTACAAGTATGACACTCCCCCTCGCTCCATCCAGAGCTGAAGAAATTATTTAATGAGTTCCCATACGCAAAATAACGGGTTTGGTACCTAGTACAAACTGGGTTGTGGACAGATAGGCAGTCGCTCCATGTAAAATACTGGTATTCAGCTGCATGCGGTTAGACTGGAAGCCAAGCTTTGGCCACGAGTCCAAATAACTAATTTATTATTCATTCATGGTCCTTTAAGATGGCGTTGTATCGTGGAACCAAAATCTAGAAAGACAACCTCATACTCATACCGTCTTAGAATAAAACGGTAGCTAACAAAATCTCCTTTTCATATTCAAATTCGATGTTTCCAAGCTTTCGTTGTTTCTCCAACACTAGAAATTGTAGTCACCTGGGAAATAAGGGCGAAATCTTGTTGTGATTTAGCCATAGTAGTCCCCGAAACAGCAATCTAACTTGTATGTTGAAAGCAATAAGGCTCAAATTATGCTGAAAATCATCAAGGGACAGAATAAAGTTGTCTTTTGTTTCTTTGATAGTAAACAACGAAATTAGTTGTTTCTGTGTCATATGAAATATTCGAAATTAATTAAATGTTTTCCCTTAAGGACTCCCGTCACGAATAACCTATATTAAAATATAGTATTTTGTTGGACTAAGCGACGGTTTTTATGCTATGCGAGCAGGCGAGTCCACGGGGAATTTATAACATACTAGCTGAGCCCCGCTGTTTCACTCGCTTGGTGATAGAATATACAGTTGTTAATAGTATATCAAAATGCCATGCTAAACACTAGTAGCGACATCTAGTATAAGTTAATATGTATGTATAGTGTTGTCTATGAATAAATGTAGAAGCTCAGTCTTCCATTAGAACGTGCTTCTGTTGTTTCAATTAATAACCGTAAATAAAAAACTAAAAAAAAACTTTATGAATTGTATCTTATGTATAAGCTATATTATTGTAAAGTTTTATTAAAATCCATTCAGTAGTTTTTGTGTGAAAAAGTAACAAACATCCATAAATCCATCCATCTATCCTCACAAACATTCGCATTTATAATATTAGTAGTTAATTAGTAATTAAAGTGTCTGGAGAAAACCTGAGAGAAGAGTGGGTTACTGGGAAGGTTTTTCCCAGCAGTGAACCAAAAAAAAAACTTCTGAAATCAGTAATGAAATAGACTAAAAGTTCGACATCTTAAACACAGAAACAAATTACTTAGAAAATTCATTAAATAATTTATGTTTTACAAACAAAAATGGCTAATGTTTAACTAACATAAATAAAGAAGAAATTTTCATTACATAAGACAAATATTTGAAACAAACATGAAGCTATACCTATACAGAACTTGGATAAATAAAGAACAACATCAGATATAGATTTCACTAAAACATTTTAATAAACTGTATACCTATTTTGTGAGAATTTTGTTAAAGCTTTCAGCTTTTTCTTACCGGGATTACTTTGTTACTTAATTCCTTTTGCTTTGCTAAGTATAGACAATAAAATTCATGTTTATCAAATTGATATAATTTGTTAATTTGCCATGTTATTGGATCAAACAATTATGAAAGAACGTCAGTAGTGTTTAAATGGCTATACAAGAAAATTTGAGTGTATAGACTAATAGGCAAACAATTTCTTACTGATGCATTCTAAAGAAGTATCAACATGTATTATAATGATCTTTTATTTATTTGTAAACATATTTTTAAATATTTCTTATCAAAACTTAATAAAATCAAAAACATTTAAAAAATAGTGGACCACCGGTATCGGGAACAGGGTCCACGCTAACGGCGGTGAGGGCTCCAGAGAAAGAAACCTCCTAACAATACGAGCCGTATCCAGGAGTACCGCTTTCTGTATCAAGCTCTTGATCCAGCTTCCTAACGAGAGCCTCCTCAGGTGTTGGTCGAGGCTCTTAGCAATTAAGCCATTGGCTGTAACTGTATTATAGTTATAGTTAAAAACATGCTTTCTTGTAGTCTTCTCAAGAAGCAGTTTTTAAGCGGCTTTGTTAAAGGTACTCTTACACCCGTTATATATAAATGCGGTTTAAGAGTATCAGACGCAACACTCAATCTCACACATAACCATAAGCCACAAATCGACCATAGTTCTTTCAAAAGTAAAAAAATATTTATTTATTAAACTTTATGTACAAGTATTGTGTACAAAGGCGGACTTAAAGCCTTGGGCATTTTCGACCAGTCAACCTTGCAAATGATGCAGAGAAAAAAAAACATAGTAGGTGCAATGCGACAAAAAATATATAGTAAACTTGCTTTTGCCCGCGGCTTCGCTCGCGTTAAATTCGAGGTAACACAGTTTGCCTTTCCTGTTTTGCAGATAACTGTAGTTTTTGCCCTTGCGCCTTATTTATTGTAATAGCCAAACTAAGTTTTCCCTTTTCCTCCCCTTTTCACCCTAATTTTTCAGCCTATGTCCGTCTCCAGGGTCTCAACTATCACTGTACCAAAATTCATCAAAATCGGTTTAGGCATTTAGGCGTGAAGATCTAACAAACAAACTCACTTCCGCTTTTATATTATTAAGTAAGGATATATATAAACACTAGCTTTTGCCCGCGGCTTCCGCGTTAAATTTGGGGTAACACAGTTCCCCTTGCGCCTTATTGATTTGTAATAGCAACGCTAAGATTTCCCTTTTCTTCCCTCTTTCTCCCTGACGTCCCACTTTTTTAAAATAAAAATTGGCCTATGTCCGTTTTCTGGTTCCCAACTATCTATGTACCAAAATTCATCACAATCGGTTTAGACATTAAAGCGTGAAGAGGTAACAAACAAACTCACTTTCGCTTTTATAATATTAGTAAGGATACATAGACAATATACAAAAGTAAAGAGAATAAAAAAGTATACCCCAACATGAAACAATACTAACTTATATGTATTATATAGCTTGCTAAAGCAAGAGTATTCATTATTTTCTTTTATGTAACTTGGTAACTAGTTTTTCACTTATCGTTGATATAAAACCGTGTATCGTTTAATCTTGCACGTAGTTCCTTTGTAAGTTATATAATCATTAACTGAGGTTCAAAGTTGACATCTGCACGGTGATAAGTTTTCGAACTAGTGGCTGGGATGTTGAGTGTTTTCTTAAGTAAATATCACATTACAGAACGTCTGCTTGAGTGCGGGTTCGGCAGAGAAATACATTCAAGAAGTTGTACATGTACTGAGATGAGATTCTCGTTACCTGGAGTTCATTGCTACTGTCAGTACTATCTCTGTGATTATTTTTTTATCATTTTAATTTTTTTTTTGGTTATCTAATTGACTCTATTTAATTTTCTTGATTTTCATGTTTTATGTAGGCAGATATGAAATCGAATATCATAATATAATAAAAGATATTGAATGAAGATACAACAGCTCCGGAACATAAAGGGCATAATAAGGAACATGGATGAGTTTTAATCAATACAAGTCTGACCCCCCACCCTGCTCGGTCCAGAGCGAAGGAATCAATTTGATGATTTCAAATCAGCAAAAAGCTGGGTTATCTTTACTTAATATTATAAAAGCGAAAGTGAGCTTGTTTGTTACCGCTTCACGCTTTAATGGCTACACCGATTTTGATGAATTTTGGTAAAGAGATAGTTGGGAACCAGGAGACGGACATAGGCTATTTAAAAATAAAAAGTGGGATGTGAAGGAAAAAGAGGGAAGAAAAGGGGAAACTTAGCGTTACCCCGTATTTAACGCGAGCGAAGCCGCGGGCAAAAGCTAGTATAATAAATAAAAATTAAAAGTGACCAGCAACTTTTGAAAGTGATTTACTCCTACTGTGTTGATTTAAAACTTAGGTTTTCACGAACATAGTATTTTGAAAGCTACGCTGTTGGGAAATTGATGTTATCTCGAATTAGAGAACGTTGTACAGTACATGTAACAAGAAAACCGCTTTTGAATTTTGCTGTGAATACATTTCGTCGCTCGTGACTGTATACGTACAATACATGAGTGGTGAGCAATGGGTAGCTCACCGTCCGTCCGTCTATTGACGACATGCCGTGTCGACGGCGCGTATGTTTCACGCGCGCCTCAAAGAGATGTCAGCAAAGCAGAGTCACCTCCCAGAGTCACCATCTGCCGGGGTTGCGGGTTGTTCGAAAAAGAAACAACGGCTCCGGAACACTTAGAGCAAAAAAAGAAACATGGACGGGTTTTGGTCAGTAGAAGTCTGACTTTTCTTCCTATACCGCCCAGAGCGAGGTAAGTGTTTTGATAATTTCCCATCCCTAAAAAGTACTATGTATTCTTATCAATTTAATTCATCCAACGCATTGCGTCGATCCGGAAAATAACCCTAGAAAACCCGTATCGATTAAGCATATAATGTAACATTGTATTCACCCTGAGGCATTCAAACACATGATTATTTACGTAAATCTATACATCTATAGAATTTTATGGAAAAGGGCTTTTGTTAAGTCTAAAATGCCCTTTGACCGTTAAGGCGAAGCCGACTTAGAGAAGAAAGGTATTTACTCCTCTGAATGAGATGAAAAGGAGAGATTTTATGCCATTTTCTTCAGCAGTTACAGTTACTTACAATTGTTATGGGGTAGATAATGGGTCATGGTCTTAATGGCTTAGTGGTGAAGTGTTTGGCTTTCCGACTGAGGGTTGTTCGTTTGATCTTTGTGTTTAGTGGACTCAGTTTATTGTATGATATGATATGTGATTTTATTGTGTTGATACTTAAAGTAGTATGACATAGTGGTTATCTTTTTGTACACAGAGAGAGATGGGAAAATATGGAGCTAGTTTCGAAGACTATACGGAGTGTAAGGTTCCCAAAAAAAAAAGAATGGTTGCATTGGTTGCCTAGTACTGACTAATACATCGAAGTTAAGTTATTTATTTGCTTACATTTTCTGCTAATAGTCCCTCTAAGCGTATACTCTTGCGAAACGACTCTAGGTCATCGTAGACGCGGGTCTGTGGACGTTGGGCTCACCGTCCGTTCGTGCAGTGACGACAGGCCGTGTCGACGGCGAGTTCGTGTTCCACGCGCGCCTCAAAGAGATGTCAGCAAAGCAGAGAGGCTTGCCAGAGCCGCTGCGCAGGGTTTATGGAGTGTTCGAAAGAGATACTGCGGTCCCGGAACATAAAAGGCAAAAGAATAAACATGGATGGATTTTAGACAGTAAAGTATGACATTCCGCCCCACTCTAGTTAGAGCGGGGGATATTATTTGATGATTTACCATCAGTAATAAAACAAACTGAATCAAGATATCGACAAATTGTCATGATGTGTAAACTATGATGCACACTCAGTTACGTTGACGGGCCTGTTGGTCCAGGGGTTAGTGGCCCTGACTGCTGAGCCGGAGGTCGTGGGTTCGATTCCCACCCAGGACAAACTTTGTGTGATGAGCATGATTGTTTGTTCTGTGTCTGGGTGTGATTTATCTACACTCAGCGGCACGGAATGTGGCCCAAGAGCGTTATGTTATTTATTATAAAAATTAAAAGCGAAACATGGTTTTTTTGTTGTTTTAAAACTTAAATGTTTATTCAGATCTTATATGCTAACAATAATTTAACAAAAAAGTGAAAATTATACAAAAACTTTAATAAAATTATACAAAATTAGAAAAGGCATTAATCTTGAAGTTTTCAAAAAAATGATTTTAAATTAAATTTACAAATTAAAGCTATGGTACTTAAAATTAATAGCGGGTATTTCCACCTCTGGCCCTGATGACCGCCTGCATGCGGTCAGGCATGCTGTGGATTATGTTTTTAATGTCCACTTGGGGTAATTCGTCCCAGGCAGCCACCAGAGCGGTTTTCAATTGACCTATAGTCTCTAGAGGGTTTGGACTAGATCGGATGCGTCTTTTAAGCATGTCCCAGACATGTTCTATGGGATTCAGGTCTGGGCTTTGTGCTGGCCACTCCAATTTCGTGATTCTCGCCTCAGAAAGGTAATCATCTACGCAACGAGCTGTATGAGGTCGGGCATTGTCTTGCATTAAAATGAAATCTTCGCTACCGAGGAATGCTACGAATGGTAAAACGCGTTCTTGGAGTATCTCTTCAATGTATCGTACTGCTGTTAGACGACCTGGTACGAGTAGCAACTCTGTGCGTGCATCTGAACAGATCCCTCCCCAAACCATAACTGATCCACCATGGAAACTAACGGTTTGTGTGGTCGTAATTGGCAGAAACCTCTCCCCATGCCTTCTCCACACACGTTCTCGGCCATCTGGAGCTCTTAAGGCCACTCTACATTCATCTGTAAACAGAACTTTGCTCCACTGCTCGTGAGTCCAATTTGCGTGTTCGCGAGCAAATCGAAGTCGAGCTACACGATGGTGCCGGAGCAGTTCTGGACCTCGAGCTGGTCTTCGAGCACGCAGATTCTGTTCCTCCATTCTCCTTCTTATTGTCCGCTCACTTACGTTGACCCCTCTAGCCGTTTGTAGTCGCTGCCGTATTTCAACCGCAGTAAGAAACCGATTTCTCAAAATTGCGAGTACGATAAATCGGTCGTCTCGTGCTGATGTACACCTAATACCGCCACTTCCTGGTCTCTTTGTGTACAGGCCGGTCTGATCGTACCTTTTGAAAGCGCACCTTATTGTTGTACGCGGTACATTTAAAGTTTCAGCAATCTCTCGCTGCGTTCACCCCTGGCTCCGAAGCAACACAGCTTGAGCAACTTGAGCTGAAGTTAGGGGCATTATGTTTCAGTTCTGAAAGCATTAATTACTGCAGATTAATTAAAAAATAAAACAGTAAAGATTCAAAGGCACGATCATTTGAATATCGAAGTTTAACTTACCCGTGTTCTTTGCGTTCCAGTAACAAACTAACGTTAAGTGTCACAGAAAATAAACAAATGAACTTTTTTGTGCTTACCCTCTTAAATTAGCAATAGCATTAATGTCCTGACAAACTGCCACTTGAAATTCTCATACGCGATAACAAAATCGCCTGTTATCGGTCTGTTTATGTTTGGGCCACATTCCGTGCCGCTAAGTATAATATGTATGTATTTATAAATTATATAAGTATGTATATCAGTTGTCTGGTTACCATAACACAAGCTCTGCTTAGCTTGGGATCAGATAGCCGTGTGTGAGTTGTCCCAAGATATTTATTTATTTATTTATTAGTACAACTTATAATACTTAATAGGGTCTATAACCCAAGAACTAAGCCATTTAGACAAGAACATTAAGTAAGACTACATATATTTGAAGTATCAAGATTGCTACATACAAAATGGCTACAAAGGCAGTCGTAATTGATTACTCTTTAAATCGTTAACGTATATTACTGCCCTGAATGTACAGACGCCTGCACATCAAGCTACTACAATCTGTGAGATTTCTTTGATAGATTTTCGACTTTATTTCTAAAGTATTAGGTTCAAGGTTCATTGGGAAAAATTGACAGTTTCGGCAGGACAAGCTCCTGCAGGCGTCTGTACCCTTCTACGATTTCAAATACGTGTTTAAACGCTTATTGTGAGAATGCTTAGCAATTGTGGAACACTCGTGCGCCTGTTTTTTTTATGAATTTTGGTACAGAGATAGTTGGGGCCCTGGAGACGGACATAGGGGTTTTATTTTAAAGTGAGAAATGTGGGAATAAAGGGGGAAACTTAGCTTTGCTATTACAATAAATAAGGCGCAAGGGCAAAAGCTAGTTTCTTAATAAAAATAGTAGCCCACCGGTATCGGGAACCGGGTCCAAGCTACCGGCGCGGCGGTCAGGACTCCAGAGAAAGGAACCTCCTTACAATACGAGCCGTGTCCAGGAGTACTGTTTTCTGTATCAAGCCCTTGATCCAGCTGCCTAACGAGAGCCCTCTCAGGTGTTAGTTGAGGCTCTTGGCAATTAAGCCATTGGCAGATAAAGATAGTTGTTTATTTATATATTTTTTGTTGTGTTTATGCCATATATTTGTCTTTACAGTTGTATGTGTGTAAGTATATTGTGTCTACATCTCTTTTTATTAACTCTCCTTTCGCAGGTATGCTATAAGAGATTTCTTTAGTAATAAGCATTACCTTTGTACCTATTTTCTGTTCCTGTCCTTTTTACTGTATTCATTTTACACATAAATCGTAAAAAAAAATACTTGAAAATTATAATTTTAGCTCACATATCAGCTGTACATGTCATGCACTTCCTACGCCAAACATAACAAACTAACAATAATATATAATATAATATATAATAATAACATAGGACAAACTTTGTGTGATGAGCATGATTGTTTGTTCTGTGTCTGGGTGTGATTTATCCATAATATGTATGTATTTATAAATTATATAAGTATGTATATCAGTTGTCTGGTTACCATAACACAAGTTCTGCTTAGCTTGGGATCAGATAGCCGTGTGTGAGTTGTCCCAAGATATTTATTTATTTATTTACGCCATTTCTATTCTTTTTTTAAATCTTTTTTTTTTTAGAACCTTTTTTTAAAACCTGATTATTCGAATGTCTTAAAAACCAGCTTGTACTGTCAGAGGTTTGATCTATGTTATCAGATACAATTCCTACGCCATTCTATTCTTTTTTTTAAATCTTTGTTTTAGATCTTTTTTTTTTAAACCAGAGTATTCGAATGTCTTTTCAAACCAGCCTGTACTGATTCAGGTTTGATCTATGTTATCAGACCTCTACAGTACCTAGGTACGGAACTTGTGTCATAAAATGTAACGTTTTATTGTACAAACAATGTTAGGCTTTATGGTCTATTAGTTTGAGTATGTATTTAAAACTATGTAATGAAAAGTAGGGATAAAACAGGGCGTAAATTTGCCCTTCGCGTAGCCTTCAAACATGCGTTCTATACATCAAACTAAGTACAACTTTTTTTAACTTTACGCAAATAATCTTTTGGGGTGAAAAATCACGTTTTGATTTCAGACTTATTTTTTTAACGACTTCAAAAATGAGTTTGAGTAATTGGAGAACAAAAAAAATAGAAATCTTTACTTTTTTCGCTAGCAAAACGTCAACGAAACTAACAAAAAACACCGACTTCCGGAAGTTGAGTTATTTTCCACATTTAAGTGTTTTTTTAAGTCGGTTTTATTTTTTATAAAAAGTTTTTTTAACTATTCATATTAATATTAGTTAAAAGTATTTTATGATCATCCATCCGAGCATTTATCTCGGCCTACACAACCTCCGATACTCTCATTTTTTGCGACTATCCCTAGATAATGCCTTTCACGCACAACCATAAACTGTACAAAGAAATGACAATATTCAAGAAACGTGGACTATTTCAAATTTCGTCGAAGCCCCAGGTTCTGGAGGCGGGGTGATTCTCCCGCTTATTCTAAGTCAGCTATGAACCTTGGAATAAATTTCCTTGTAGTAAAGTTTGAGGTTTGTTTCAAATTGGTCCTTGTGAACTGGATTTTTCGCGGTTTTAGGAAGATATGATTAAGATTTGGATCCTGCTCAGGTGCGGGTATAGACGCATGAATTAACATTTGGATATACAAGATATATCTACCTAGACCTTTTCTTTTACTGAAAGGAATACATCAAATAATTTCGCCCGCTCCGGGCGGAGCGGGGAGCATCGGATTTTTACTGACAAAACCCACCCAGTTTCTTCTTTAGTCCGTTGTGTGTCGGAGCTGCGGTATCTATTTCGAACAACCAGCATCCCCGGCAGGTAGTGGCCCTGGCAGTCCCCTCTGCATCTACCTAGACCTTGTAGGCTGATGGTGTATACAAGGGCGTCATATATTTCACGGTCAGAGTCACAAACCGAGGGTTCCGTAAAGCGTAGAGCCGTCATTATCATTGTCATGGTCGAAATCGAAACCTAAAATTGAAAGATAGATTTTGACGATACGGTTGGCGCAGTGGCTGAGCGATCGACTGCTGCTCTGCGTGTCGCGGGTTCGATCCCCTCACGGAACAAATATTTGTATGGCCTACAGATAGTTGTTCCGGGTCTGGCTGTTTGCGTATGTGAGTTTAAATGTTTGTAAACACACCCACGATATAGGAGTCATTGCTAGTGTGAGTCAATGCTTTAAAAAAAAAATCAACACCTTTTGTAAAATAGAGAATAATGTTTTTTATTTAGTAAATAATTAAATTGTAATTTAGTATAGTTTATTTAACGAAAATAAGTATTTATTGCAGCAAAACACTGATATTTTATCTCTCTAAAATTATTTCTAGTTTCAACAATATTTTATTTCAAAATAAAACATCTCGAGTGCTGTCTCAGAACGCGCTTCTAAAACGTTATTTCAATTCAATCTATTCCTGTCAATTCTTGTTCATTGTTTTATCTTGGTTAGCCACACGAAAAGGAAAGAATGAAACTTTAGCTGAAGAACATCATTTAATTTGTTATATAAAATTGACTCAGTTTATTGTAAAACTTGATATACAATCTAGTGCGTGATGATATCAGAGTAATATGACAAGTTATGTAAAGTATACGAGAGCAAAATTATTTGCATTTAGTATCTTTGAATCCTTTGCCTCCGCTCAGGATTCTTCTTAAAAATCTCTCGCTAGGCTCGTAATTCTTATTAATATTATAAAAGCGAAAGTGAATTTGTTTGTTTGTTTGTTACGTCTTCACGCCTTAATGGCCAAACCGTTTTTGATGAATTTTGGTACAGAGATAGTTGGGACTGAAGACGGACATAGGCTAATTAAAAAAAGAGGGAGAAAGAAAGAAGAAAAAGGGGAGAGAAAGATACATTTTTTTTTATCATCAACCGGGTTAAAATTAGCGTTAGCCCAACGTAACTATACCAAGCGGACGAAGTCGCGGAATGAATCTGACTCTAAATGTTTTTTTTTTTTTTATATACAAAACCAAAAGTGTTTCCCACAAGCGAAAATTCACACCACACACAAAACAAAGGACACTTGTATCAGAAAATATTCACAAAAATTACGAAAAAGAAACGTAAAACGCTTTGCGCAGATGATAAAAAAATACCCACCCCAGTGAATGCACGAAAATATGAATATTTTAAAGCTTTTATTCAATTAAACGGCTCAAGGCTCCGGAGCTATTTAATCAAAAAGTTTAAACAATAACGTGATTTAATATGGCTACGTGGGCTATAATGGAGAACGTATTTATTTAATGTTGGAAAAGATAGGTTGAAAAACAGGGATAACCTTTGTCCAACTATGTTGGGGTCGGCTGAATACCAGTATTTTAACATGGAGAAGTCTCTCCATGTAATAGTTAAAAAAACTTGATTTTGTTTATGGAGGTTAGATAGGCAGTCGCCTATCTAACATCCATAAACAAAAGCAAGTTTTTTTTTAAAACTTTGCCCCACACTAGGAATATCTCCTGTACCATGGGTCCGTTTACAAAAATTAAACACACATACACATACAGCCAGACCCGAAACAACTATCTGTAGGCCATACAAATATTTGTACCGTGCGGAGATCGAACCCGCAACCCGTAGCGGAGCAGCCGATCGCTCAGTCATTGTCAACCGTGCCGTCAAGTCGCGTTAGTAATGGGTAATACGATACCCTGTGGTAAGACTTCTTGTCAGACTTTCGAGATCCGTAACGACTGCCAAAAACATAACGTGCATTTTGAAAACTTGGTAAAAATGAACCCATCCACATACCAACCTAGCCAACTGTAGCTTTACCTAAAGATTGACCATAACGGCTATTATTATTTGGCAAGGACCTCCAGACCTAACTCAATATAAACATCATAATTCACAACGCAACAACATTAAACAACGTCTTTGTTCAACTTAATTTTATAAAAAAATACAACAGAAAAATTACCCTTTGCCATAAAAACGAAACAATTTCCCTAATGCTCAAAATTTACAGTTCTAAAGAATTTGATTAATGATTCCACGTAACCTTGCGACGAAGGTATTTAGGTAAAAGGTGTCGGCATTTTAGTCTGCTTATACTTCATATTGGACACTATGAACCTAAGCTTTTACATATATACATATATATGTCGGCATTTAAGTGGTGAAAAGACTTTCGGTACAAAAGTTTGTGCAGAAGGTCCAAGTCATTAAGTTAATTTATGTGTATTAGACTGAGGTGACCTTGGGAAATCATCAAATAATTTCGGGCGCTGCGAAACGTCACCCGGCTGCCGTAGAAGCGGGTCTGTGGACGGTGAGCAATGGTTAGCTCACCATCTGTCCATCTAGTGACGACAGGTCGTGTCGACGACGCGTTCGTTCCACGCGCGCCTCAAAGAGAGGGTCTGCAAGGGCCACAGCCTGCCGGGGTTGCGGGTTGTTCGGAAGAAATACCGTGGCCCCAAAACTAAGGACACAAAAAGGACCATGGGAGCTTTTAGTCATTAGAAGTCTGAGACTCAGAGCGGGAGAAATTATCTCATAACTTCCCGGTTCCGTGAAAAAGAGACATTTTTCAACGACCACTAAAATAACAATATTAGAATTGCAGTTCAGAAAAAAACCACGAAAGTAACTCTTCTTAAGAAACGGTATGCTTTAAGCATTTTACGGATTGGATCTTCTATTTACTCCTTCTTTGGGACTTATCTCAACCCCAACAAGCGTACACCTTTATTTTAAACCGCTTGACATTTCAAATGAGGTCACCGGTCGGTCAGACCGAAAATGGATCGTCTGAATTCTAAGGCTGCTTTCGAGGTCGAAAATAGTGCTGGGCATTTTGTTAACACTATGCTCAGTGTTTTTATGTGTGTCTAAGTTATTTGGTAAAGAACTAAGTGGATCAGAATATTATACCGTGTGCTGTTGTAGATAGTGTTTTCGGTTCAGGAACGAGAGTTCAAAATCCAACAGAGCTATAATATTTAAGATGTCGCCTAGTCTAAATGAAAGCGGGTGTAAGTGGATGAGAATATTTTAAAGGGCTAGGTCTAGACTTGAAGATAATGTTTTTGGTCAAACATTTACTAAAGAAACCTGCTCACGACCTCAGCATTTGCATTAAGCGACACACATTTGCGACTTTTTTTCATGAGAACCGTGGACTTGGGGTTGTGATATCTAAGCAATATTTGGGCCGAAAATTTTCGAAAGCTGCAGTATCTACAAACCGCAGCGGCAGATCTAACTTAACCGCAATCCTTACTCACTTATCGTTAGCGTTAGCCCAAAGAAACTATGCCACACGGTCGAAGTCGCGGGCGGAAGCTAGTGAGAAAATAGCAACAATCAGTGATATCGCTTTCTACAGAAGAATTCTATTGAGGTAACATCAACCGGTTTAGCCATTAAAACGTGAAGAGGTAACAAACAAACAAACTCACTTTCGCTTTTATAATATTAGTAAGGATTTATGTTTGTGGTGATTCCTTTGAAAGCTAACTTAAAGCTGTTTGTATTTCTCTATAAATCATCTTTAAATAGGTATTGATTTTGTTAATAACAACCCACGTTCTAATCGTATAAGCTAATTCAGAGAAATTATTTCCAATGCTAAGAGGTTTATTGCAAAACGTTTAGTTGACACTTCTCGAACCAAGAACTGCCACGTTGCCATTCAACGTAGCAAGTTTCTTGCGGACATAACCAACTGACAGCGTTGAAAATCCTTACTTAATATTATAAAAGCGAAAGTGAGTTTGTTTGTTTGTTATTGTTACCTCTTGACGCTTTAATGGCTAAACCGATTGTGATGAATAAGGTAATAAAAATTAGCCTATGTCCGTCTCCTGGTTCCCCCGGGAGACGGACATAGGCTAATTTTTTGAGAAAGAGGGAAGAAAAGGGAAAACTTAGCGTTGCTATTACAAATCAATAAGGCGCAAGGAGAACTGTGTTACCCAAAATTTTAGGCGGGCGAAGCCGCGGGCGAAAGCTAGTTTGTTTATGTGTTAGTTTTGAGTTATTTTAATTAATTTTTGTCTAACATCCTTACTTATCTATAACTAGCTTCCACCCGCGACTTCGTCCGCGTGGCATATCCTTACTAAAAAAAGCGAAAGTGAGTTTGTTTGCTACGTCTTCACGCCATTAATGGCACAACCGATTTTGATGAATTTTGGTACAGAGATAGTTGGGACCCTAAAGACGGACATAGGCTACTTTTCTCGCTTTCTAACACCCCTCTTCCCTAAAATTGGGGCTGGAAGTTATATGGAGCACTCCGCAATTTTCAAGGTAATTAGTAGCAAAGTTAAACTCCGCCTGTCGGGGTTGCGGGTTGTTCGAAAGAGATACCGCGGCCCCGGAACGTAAAGGGCAATAGAAGGAACATCGGTGGGTTTTAGTCAGTACAAGTCTGACATGCCCCCCCGCTCCGCCCAGAGCGGGGGAAGTCATTGGATGACTTCCCACCCAAAAAAGTTAAAACTTTACTACTATCTAAAGTCCAAAAAACGAATGAGACACGTTTTCATAAAACTTTCAAGTTTAAAAAACAATCTGCTTGTATTTTGACGTAAAATCTGAACATTGGTATTCAACAGAAATATACATTTAAAATGGCATTCCCCTGTCAAGGAAATCAAGCGAAACGGGCAACTGGAAGAAGTCTGATTGAATTATGAAAAAAAATGGACAACTTTTTTACTGAGATTTTTCCTAAGAATATTATAATAAATTTTTTGGATATTCGATTAACGACTGTCTAGACAGGCAATTTAGAGTCAGGTGCAGTTTTTAACACAACTAATCATACAGCCTTTTTTTCAAACTATTGACGACACGGCTGCCGCGCTGCGTGTCGCGGGTTCGATCCCCGCTCGGAACAAATATTTGTATGGCCTACACATAGTTCCGGGTCTGGCTGTTTGTGTATGTGAGTTTAAATGTTTGTAAACGCAGTTACGATACAGGAAAAATTCCTAGTGTGTGGCAATGTTTTTTTATTTATGTTAATTGGTTTCCAGTCTTACCGGATGCAGCTGAATACCAGTATTTTACATAGATCGACTGCCTTTCTGACCTCTACAACCCAGTTAGTACTGGGTAAGACGATACCTCTTGGTAAAAGAAAGTTCACGAAAGTTTTGTTTGTAAGATTTATCTATGGGCCAAAGTTTTCTGAAAATAAATGGATGTTTTGATAAATTGTTTGAAAGGTCTAAAGACTTAAGATTGCCTGAAACGCAAGCTAGATAGATAGATAGAATATTCTTTATTATGTACAACATACAGATTACAAGAATAACAGTAAGTATACAACTTATAAATTGGGTGACACAATGGGCGGTCTTATCGCTAAAAGCGATCTTTTCAAGACAGCCTTTGGATAAATTTAAAAGAGGAGAGACAGTACTGTAATTTACCGAAAGTGTGGTGAATATAACATTAAAATATATTTTTGTGGCCTTTGGCTAGTGTAATGTAGCTTTATTAATTTATGACAAAAGGATATTTCAAATGACTTGGTGTTAATTTAAATTTTAAATGGACGAAACAGGTCAGAAAAAATGAACTTCAAGTGTATTAAAAAAATAAAAAATGAACCAGGCGCGTAATAAAAAAGGGTGCAAAATTTTGTCCTATCAATTATTTGTCTTTGACACCCAAATAAAAAATACACAGTAAATTCTCCTTCTATCTTGAAATAATTCGAGCGTTACACCTAATTCGAGAAGAAAAAATATGGCCGCTTGATTATTAAATAAGGAAAGGAAAGAAAGAAAATGGAGGTGACACAAGGGGAATGCTGATGAGGTAAATGGTTATCTATGTACTACAGTTTTAGTAATTAATAGGCCAGTTACGAAAGGTTAAAACATAACCTGTTTCTTTTTTTGAAGTCGGTTGTAATGCACCTGTAACATCACGTTTTAATATAAAGGTTAATTTGTTAACCTTTATATTACATGGTAAACATCCCACCCACACGCACTAAACGGTTTGGGAATACTTTCATTGTGCGTACTGCTAAGGAGTGGAATTCCCTGCCGGAGTCTGTATTTCCTGACAGCTATAACCTGGGGGTCTTTAAGTCAAGAGTGAATAGGTTATTTCTAGGTAAGCGTGCTTCATCATCGACCACATCACCACTTACCATCAGGTGAGATAGTGGTCAAACGCGAGCCTTTCACTAATAAAAAAGAAGCCTCAACAGTCAAAACGATAATCAATAAAATTTTGATAATATAATTGAATTGAAAAAATAATATTTTTTTGCAGAACGTACAGATAATTTTTAGAGAGAGAGTCTGCCAGTACGCGCTTGCATTTTTTTTTTTCTGAAGTTGCCTGATACCAGGAATTTCTATTATATTGTGGATTGACAAAGATTAATCACAAACAGCCAACGTTGGCTGAAGTTTGAATTTTGATGAATTTTGAAACAGATTAGACTGCTAAAATAACCATGCAGGGCTATGCGCACCGGGGTGACAGGTTGTTCCAGGGTTACGGGTTGTTCTGAGGAGATACCATGGCACAGAAAGGTCTAAAAAAGGAACATTAATGGGTTTTAGCCAATAAAAGTCTGACACTCCCTCCCGCTCCACCCAGAGCGCAGGAGAAGTTTTTTGATGATTTTCTATACGCATCTTTCTACATTTAGTCATACCGTATTGCTAAGTATTCAATCGAATAAAACCAACATTTTTAAATTAATAAACAGGTAGGGACAGTTAAACAAGAAAGCACTTAAGCATTAAAAACAAAAATAATATTGCAAAGCACGTTCCGTGGTGTACAGTCGCGGAAACAAGCGATTCCAATGACACTGCACAAAATGAAAAGAACAATAATGAAAATAAATGAGAAATATCGGCTGTCAATAAAAGGCACGCTCGAACGAATATGAACCTTTAACTTCAGACGATAAGGTTGCAGTTGAAACGTCAAACGTTTACTGATACATAGATTTATTCGCTGGTCTGGAAACAAATGAGTGTGTACTGTGTTCCATTCATATTTCAGATGTTTATGATTCGAAACACGTTGGGACATTAAAATGGCGGAACTGGATATTTTTGACGTATTTTGGAGTCGTTCACTCCAAAATACATCAAAAATTGTGGCATTATTCTATGGTTTGGGAGCTGCAAATCAATAAGGTTGATAACAGAGACGATATTTAAGAGAATAGTGTTGTATTTGAGCCAATATGGACCGTATTGTAAAGGAGTAACAGCTAATGCTAAGCTTAAGTATAGGAGGATTTTGCAAAAGAATATGCGATTAACATCATCTTAGCGTGTTTTAGAGCAGTCAGTGACATTATTGTCCAGGAATATTTAAACGTGGAATTTACAATCGATATGTAAATGTGCTAAACGGCACGGTTGGCGCAGTGGCTGAGCGATCGACTGCTACGCTGCGTATCGCGGGTTCGATTAAGGCACGGAACAAATATTTGTATAGCCTACAGATAGTTCTTCCGGGTCTGGCTGTTTGTGTATGTGAGTTTAAATGTTTGTAAATGCATCCACGATACTGGAGAAATTCCTAGAGTGGGGCAAAGTTAAAAAAAAAAGTGAAGTTGGTGATAATTCCCGACCCGCAACCTCATCAGGCAGAGGCCCTGGCAGGCCCCTCTGCTTTGCTGGTATTGAGGCCCGCGTGGAATACGAACGCGCTGCCGTCAATAGACGGACGGACGTTGAGCTACCCATTGCTCTCCGTCCGCAGAACCGCATCTAAGGTAGCCGGGAGTCGCGGATTCTAGGTTTAATGATGTTCTCTCCCACAAATATCCGGCCACCTCCTTCGCTAGCATGACTGCTTCGTAGAATTAGGTGACTGCTACAAATTTCCTCAAGCCCTTTTTTTTCGGGTGGGAAATCATCCAATGACTTGGCGGGGCATGTCAGACTTGTACTGACTAAAACCCACCCATGTTTCTCCTACGGCCGGGGTATCTCTTTCGAACAAGCCGCAACCCCGGCAGGCGGAGGCTCTGGCAAGCCCCTCTGCTCCCTCAAGCCCTTAATTCACGTTCTTGTTTAATTTTAGACAAAGAAGATAACAAAAAAACTTTGAAGTGCAACCTATGCGCTCAACCACTTTCAAATTTATTTATCAGTAATACGGGCTCTTTTTAAACTCAAAACCGTAGAGATATACCAACATTTGCAAGCAAGAAAAAAGATTAAAACAAAAAAAGCAAGTTCTCCAACGCGAAAAGCCAAGAGCGTTCAGCGAAACGAATGCAACATATATTAATAATATTTTCGGTCTGTCCCGCATATTTTGATAGTACTCGTAAATCACAAACTTTTGAACACTGAAAACAGTGACACAATCTGTTTTTCCATATTTTTATGTCGGACTTAGTTTTAGATACAAACATTTTGAAATACATTGTTGATGTATGTCAAAAGTTAGTTTTTCCAAAAATTATTGAATAAAATTTGACTACACGGGACTACGGAAAGGAGAGGAGATGAGCTAGGCTGTATCCACCAAAGCTGTGTGAAGATTTGTAAAGCGTAGAAGATAGGATATGTAGACCGCACCGCTCACCGTTTACGCAAGTATGTATCTTGACGTCTCCATTGGACGACGAGTGCGCAGACTTTTTTTCTGATGGGAAATCATCAAGTAACTTCTCCAGTTCTGGGCTGAGCGGAATATTGACTGCCTAAAACCCTGTTCCTTATTTAATTTTATGTTTTCCGGTCCGGTCGCAATATCTCTTTCGAACAACCCGCAACCCCGGCAAGCAGTGGCCCTGGCATTCTCCTCTGCTTTTTGATATCTCTTTAGGGTATTCGGCCTATTCGGCTACTTTTATTATATTCTCTTCTCGGGCGATGAGTACATTAGAACAAACAAGCGTGAAAAATGACGTCTGTACAAGTTTTGGCGCTGAAATCCTACCAAATACTTTAGCCTAATATTCGGCTATTCGGTCAGGGGGCACGCAGAATATTGGGTATTCGGTATACCGAATGAAACACGGTTTTAAACAAACATGATTTTGAATAGGTTTGCACCTATTTTATATTTAAAATCATGTTTGTTGTATGGAGACCCCCTTAAATACTTATTTTATTTTAGTATTTTCTGTTATAGCGGCAAAAGAAATGCACCATCTGGAAAAATTTCTACCGTCTATATACAGTCTGGTGATAATCATAAATGATGTTTATTTTCCAAGTAGGTTTTCACAATAACTTTTACACGTCTTTTTTTTTAAAACTAGATGAAGCCGGTGTTTCGTACCCGACTACTCTGAGAAGAAACAGCCGAAACAAACTCAGAGGTCATACTCTCTTTTAAGGTCCAGACAAAATAATCTTGGTCAACTTACATGAGGACCATGCAGATAGTGTCTGAAATGGTCTTTTTAAGAAAGCACCACACAGATTGGCATGTGAACGTACCCCCTATTTCTTGGTGACAGAAGCACAGTGGAGTTTTAGTATTAGGGTTCCGTTTTACACTTCGAGTAAGGAACCCTAAAAACGAAGTCAATGCCATAAAATGGAATAACACACAAAATAGTCAAAATTCATTTGAAGAATATGAAACACAATTTTTTACCTTAAAACCTAAAGCAAATTTTCTTTACAAAAATACCCTTACAGTAACTGACACCACTGGCTATGTTTCAATATTTCCCGCCACATTTTCAAAGCCACGTTCCTGACTCGTTCATTTTCCATTTTTTCTTCCTTTTTTTTTACTAAAACCTCTTTCCAAGACTGAGTCTAGTTGTCTGCAAATGATATTGAAAGATATCCGTCCAACTTGAATAGCTTAATTTCCGTCGTAGCGAGCACTGTGCTATTAAATAGCTTACTTGTTGTGGAACTTGAGAGCTTGTTTTGTTGGGTAGAAGGGTTTTCAGTTTGCAATGTTTTGTGTTTTGCAATAAATTTTATGGTAAATAGCTGAGCAGTAATAAGGTTAAAAACAAAAGCGATAATGGTCTGCTGGCTTGAATATTTAGTTACGCTAACTCATCATCTGCCTAGCCTTTTCCTAACTATGTTGGGATCGGCTTCCAGTCTAATCGGATGCAGCTGAATATCAGTATATTACATGGAGCGACTGCCTATCTGACCTCCACAACCCAGTTAGTACTGGGTAATACGATACCCCTTGGTCTGGTTGTCAGACTTTCGGGACACTGACTACTTGTAACGACTGTCAAAGATCTACAAATGACAGCTGGGATCAACGGCTTAACGTGCTTTCCGAGGCACGGAGGAAACTCGGTATGTAACGGGTGGTCACCCATCCACAGACCAACCTAGGCAAGCGCGGCTTAACCTAAAGATCGACCCGAGCGGCTGCTATTATTTAGCCACGAGCTCCTCTCTTAGTTGCGCTCACTAAACATAGTAATAATGAGAAGCATTTTAATCAATTAATTTGAAATCAGTAGTCAAAGCGCATTACAATCTGTTTGTGTAATGAAAAACAATCGTTCACCAAACGACATTAAACATTGACAAAACCACAATGCGATGCAAACCTACTAATTGTAATAATTAGCGTGTTGTTTTACTAAATTTAAACTGGAATAATGATGTGGTTAAAACCTTGTTTTTGGTAGGGGCTGTTTTTACATACATCTACGCCAATTTTTCGTATAATTGAAATATTTATGTCCATGAATATTGTTGTAATTTCAAATTAATTTAGGAATAACAATAGCTGATACCAAGTAAATGTCAATTTAAAAAATAAAGCCTTACTAATAATATTATAAAAGCGAAAGTGAGTTTGATTGTTTGTTACGTCTTCACGCCCAAATGGCAAAACCGATTTTTATGAATTTTGGTACAGAGAGAAAAAGGGGAGAAAGATTATTTTTTTCGATCATCACGCAGTTTAAAGTTCGCGTTAGCCCAAAGTAAATATACCTACCAAGCGGACGAAGTCGCGGGCGGAATCTAGATAAACCTAATTCATTGGCATTAATTTCGCCAATATATAACATAAATTCATTAAGTTTGTAAAACAAACCTTAAGTCTAACTTTTTTAATCATATTTTGCATATACAGAAACTAATTATTTACAAATAAAGACATAACTAAGACTCCACACACTTCACACATACATATTTTATTTATGTTCATTCATTAATTTTCGACAGAGGTCGTATTTACCAACTTTGTCCGCCATTTTGATTGAACGTAGTTCCCAAATAAATATTGACAGAAGAAACTACGTATGTATGTAGGGTAGAAAAAAAAGGTTTGCGAGCAAACATTATGGAATTTTTGATTTCGTGTACCGTAATTGTATTTATGAGTTAAGGAGGTCATGTAAA
Organism: Ochropleura leucogaster; assembly: GCA_958449745.1. NCBI lineage: Eukaryota > Metazoa > Arthropoda > Insecta > Lepidoptera > Noctuidae > Ochropleura > Ochropleura leucogaster. The sequence goes on from OY288226.1 coordinate 4,647,115, forward strand.
CAGGAAGTTGTTTAATGTACCTACTATATTATTAACTAGCTTTCGCCCGTGGCTTCGCTCGCGTTAAATTTACTGAATTTAACGCGAGCACACCAAGCAGACCTGCAGTTTTTGCTCTTGCGCCTGATCGATTTGTAATAGCAACGCTATGTTTTCCCTTTCCTCCGCTCGTTCTCTCTCACATCCCACTTTTATTGAGAAAATAATAGCCTATGTCCGTCTCCTGGTTCCCAAATATTTCCGTACCAAAATTCATCAGAATCGGTTTAGCCATTAAAGCGTGAAGAGGTAAAAAACAAAAAACTCACTTTCGCTTTTATGATATTAGTAAGGAAGTAAGGATAGTAAGGATAAAACGGTTTCCCACACTAAGAATTTCTCCTGTATCGTGGGTGCGTTTACAGACATTTAAACTCACATACACAAACAGCTAGACCCGGGACCACTATCTCTGTAGGCCATACAAATATTTGTTTCGTGCGGGGATCGAACCCTGGACAGCCGATCGCTCTGCCACTGCGCCAAACGTGCCGTCAAAAAAAAACGCAACTAATGGGAGCAATGACTCTTTGTATGACAAACGCAAAACCTTTAGTAACTTCTGTTCATATTCAAACGAATAATATTTTTATTTGCTTATGTAATTTTACGGCCAATCTAAACTAATATTATAAATGCGAAAGTAACTCTGTCTGTCTGTCACTTCTTCACGCCTAAACCACTGAACCGATTTTAATGAAATTTGGTACAGATATAGTCTGGGACCCGAGAAAGGACATAAGATAGTTTTCATCCCGGAAATCCCCGGGAACGGGAACTATTATTCGCGTACGAAGTCGCGGGCAAAAGCTAGTTTCCAATAAATTGGAAGCAGTTATCGCATTAGTTATATCTATTTTGATTATTTAACTTATACTTTAAATAAAAAAAATATCAAGGTATTCAATTTGATGATGATGATGATTTGTAAAATAATACACGATGAAATACATACTTTCAACATCCAGGGTTTCAGTCAGTACATGTCTGACACTCAATTCTTTGCCCACAGATAAGGAAAACATATGAAAAATAAAGTAGAAAAAAAAAATCCTCTTTTCAAAATTCGAAATTTCTCTCTTAAAAGATATAACATAATACAGTTTCGCTCCAATATTATTCAAAACAATAATAATAAATAATATCTTGGGACAACTCACACACGGCTATCTGATCCCAAGCTAAGCAGAGCTTGTGTTATGGTAACCAGACAACTGATATACATACTTATATAATTTAGAAATACATACATATTATAGATAAATCACACCCAGACACAGAACAAACAATCATGCTCATCACACAAAGTTTGTCCTGGGTGGGAATCGAACCCACGACCTCCGGCTCAGCAGTCAGGGCCACTAACCACTAGACCAACAGGCCCGTCCACACAGACATATAAGAAAACTAATCAATTAGCCGGGTACATAGCATAAGTACATAAGTTATGGCTACAAGATACATGGATACAAGTTTAACCAGTCATATAATTTATCAGGCGGGACTGCCATACATATGAGACATGTAGGCCAGTTCAAGCGAAGCTATAGCAATGCGCAAGGCGCGTTGTGCTTCAAAAGATAATACCGCTGCCCCGGAACACAAAGGGCTAAAGGAACATGGGTGTGTTTTAGTCAGTAAGTACTGATACTCCCCCTCCCAGCTCTGCCAAGACTGGGGGAAGTTAAACGATGATTTTTATACGTGTAGAAAAGGAGCACTAATACGGTAGTCACATATTATCCTTACGAATATTATAAAAGCGAAAGTGAGTTTGTTGGTTTGTTACCTCTTCACGCCTTAATGGCTAAACCGATTTTGTTGATTTTTGGTACAGAGATAGTTGGGACCCTGGAGACGGCCATAGGCTAAAAAGGGGGTTATAGAGGGAAGAAAAGAAGAGAGAACGATTTTTTTTTCGATCATCACGCGGTTTGAAGTTAGCGTTAATCCAAAGTAATTATGCCACTAATGTAAATTATTTATGTAATGAAGCTACTATAACACAAAGAATACACTGTGAAAGAATCTTAATTAAACTCAATGATTCAACCTAATATTTTTTTTGCTACATTAGGTACTTAACTGTAACCACCCTAGGCGTTCAGTAGCCGACGATAGTAGGTACTAAAGATATTAAGTACTCATAGTTACATGAAATACTTTTCGTACAGCTCACACCTACTGGAATAACTTACCTACTACTTACTGGATGTAGAGATGCCTACCTAATTAAACAAACTTGGAAATAAAAATCTCTCAGCTGATTTTAGGGTTGTCGCACGGAGTTTGTGCAAAGAAAAGTAAAATGTCTTTTTCTTTATAAGTATAGTATTTAAGAACCTGGGAACATACACACACTGCAATTAAAAATAAAAAAATATTCGAGATTGCAATTGCCTTGCTATGTGTGTGCGTATTTATAATAAAATACCGAAGCATTTTTAAAATTTAAAACAAAATTATTTAAAACAACATTTTATCAATGGTCACTGGAGCATAGTTTTTATAGTATTTAAGAATTTATAGACAAAAAAATTTGATAAATAAAAATTTCATGTTGTGGGCGCCTCCTTCCATGTTCGCCTAACTTTAACATTTTGTATGCTTTGTTCGATCCTAGCTAAACATATTTGTGCCTTATAAATAAGTATTTAACACCATTGTATACCATTTTTTATGCAAATTAATATTTTATTATTATTCACCTCAGCTGTATGCCCCTTTCTTTTACACGTTAAATACTAGGCACAGCTATATAATGATATGGGCAAATTAATAGCTTACAGTGTACAACACACCTATTTAAGACAATACCCATATCCTTACGACTAAGTTCGGATTAAATCTGATCTCGCAGTTTACGTACAGAAGATGTTAAGATAGGGCAATACACTGAACGTGGTTTAAACTTTAGTTAAGGAACCGTTAGTGATATTAGATGTTCAACTTGATTTCGTTAAGTGCCTGGATGTTGGCAAGCTTGGATGTTCATTTTAGAGGAATTTAGATGATTAGGGATATTGGAAATGTGCGGTTAAGGGTAGAATGTTTATTAATATTGCTTGTGTGTAGTTTAGTTCATATGACTGGCATTGAAATTAAGGGATGCTCGGTGTGGACGGTGAGCAATGGGTAGCTCACCGTCCGTTCGTCGATTGACGACAGGCCGTGTGGACGGCGCGTTCGTGTTTTACGCGCGCCTCAATCGAGTCAGCAAAGCCTCCGCCTGCCGGGGTTGCGGGTTGTTCGAAAGATATACCGCGACCCCGGAACGTAAAGGGCAATAGAAGGAACATGGGTGGGTTTTAGTCAGTACAAGTCTGACATGCCCCCTCGCTCCACCCAGAGCGGGGGAAGTCATTGGATGATTTCCCACCCGAAAAAAAAAAGGGATGCTCCATAACTTGTAAGTTAGAATAGGTTCTAAACTCAGATAGGTTTTTTTATAACCCTCATTAGTCTTGTAGTCGAATTCTGAGCAAGCAGTCCTGGATTCGAATCCTGTGTCGTAAATTAACAAACAAAACACTAAAAAGGCATCAAAAACTCGTCATCAACGCTGTTAGTTAAAAAGTACCTAAGAGATTGGCCACGTAGTATGTTGACACCTATTCTTTTGGCCAAGTTGAAAGCCAGCCCTTGGGTCATAGGAAGAGTTAACTTAGCGATTTCATAAGTCCTTTTTTTCGGATGGGAAATCATCTAATAACTTACCCCAGTCTGGGCGGAGCGTGAGGAGTGTCAGACTTGTACTGACTAAAACCCACCCATGTTCCTTCTCAATAGAAGGAACATGGGTGGGTTTTAGTCAGTACAAGTCTCCCGTCTCCCTTTAGTTCCGTGGCCGCGGTGTTTTTCGAATAACCCGCTACCCATTTGATTAGTCCCAAACGGCTGTAAAATATAGTATCCGCAGCGGCAGTGCCACCACAGCACGATGAGTTTTCAAAATGTAATGGCGCAAGAGTATCTAAACATGTTGCGTCCCACACTAAATGCCTACATAAAATAAAAAAATACCAACCAAAAAAATACGGTTTTCCAAGTACTTTTAATGCTATGTTTCACGGAATATTTACCTCGTAAAAGATACCATTTCACGCCAAATAACGTGTGTGTTGAAATACTAACGTAAGGAGAAAATGTGAGCATTCGATTTTCGAAGTAGAAAACATGGGGACATGAACTTCGATTGTGTCGCGAGAAAGGAGTATCGAGTCTAATTCGACACTTATTGTATATGGGCATATGTATATGATAATCCTTGCTAATATTGTAAAAGCGAAAGTGAGTTTGTTTGTTACGTCTTCACACCTAAATGGCCAGACCGATTTTGATAAAATTTAGTACAGAGATGTTTGGGACCCTGGAACCGGACAAGAAAGTGAGAAAAGAGGGAGAGACCTGGGCAGAAAAGGGGAGAGAAAGATTTTTTTTCGATCATCAGGCGGGTTAAAGTTAGCCCAAAGTACATTACCAAGCTGACGAAGTCGCGGGCGGAAGCTAGTAAAAAATAAAGGCATTTATGTTTGTTTATTTTCATAATCTTTATTTGCATTTCGTAATGTGTGAAGATTTTACAATGGGCTTCAAGCTAAAGTACAATTACGGACCCTGTAGGGCACAGCAAAGAAGCAGCTAATTTTTTAATTTCACATTTTCTTTTATTTAAAAATACAAAAAATAGCAGCCCACCGGTATCGGCAATAGTGTTTAAACTAAGGTCAGCATTCCAGAGAACAATGAATTTCCTTACAAAGTAAAAAAGCAAGTGCAAAAGAAGGAACATGGCTGGGTTTTAGTCAGTAAAAGTCTGACAATTCCACTCCGCCAAAAGCGGAGGAAGCTATTTGACGATTTCCAAAAGAGGGGTCCAAGTGACCAAGTAATACCGAGCTTTCTGTTAGAAACAGATAAAGCGGCCAAGCTTACGAAGACACTGTGTTACACAAAGATCGAAATCCGATATTGCAATCCCGTTGGCGTGATATCTTTAAAGTTAAACTCCTAAGACTTTTGCAAGGAGAAACTCAAGCATTTATTACCAACTAGGTCACGCCCGCGACGTCCGCTCGCTTGTAATTATTAATAAAACAGTACTCTTTTTGAATCGGATAAACATTTATAACCAATGAATTTGTTAATCCCTAATCTTTATGTTTTATTAAGAGACGCCTTAGTTACTCATTATGTCATATATCTACTGTCAAAATCATTAAAAATCAATCAAGCCGTTTCTGAGATCATACAAAACGAACACACAGACACAGAAAAGAAAAAAGATTTTTTTTTGTTATAAGTTCCGTAGTAATTTAAATAGTAATACTTTAAGATTATAATTTACAGTTTTAATTTTTTTAATACAATGTGCGTGACTTCCTACACCATTCTATTCATTTCTTTATTAATTCATACATTTTTCTTCTTTATTTCACCGTCATACCAACCAGCCAGCACCCGGGTTTGGTTAATAGTATTAAAACCTCTACAGTACTGTAGCTGAACAGTCAAAGATAGCTAGATAGATAGAATATTCTTTATTATGTACACCATACAAGTAACAAGAATAACACTAGACAAACTTATAAATAGGGTGACACAAGACAACCTTTGGATGGATTTAAAAAGAGGAGAAACAGTATTGTAGGTAGTCCTTGGCGTAACATTTTTTTTTTTTACAAAATAAATACTAATATAATACATATAATATACCTACATATAAAATAACAATCATGAAGAGCTAAGAAATATTTAATATTGTTGTTTATGGAGAGAGGTCAAAGAGTCAAAAGGGGCAAAGAAAACTCTTATCAACCAGCTTAAGAACCTCTGTCGTCTAAAACCACAAATGATGACCTTAAACCCTTTCAGAAACGCGACAAAATAAAAGCTAAATCCAAATACACTAGAATGTCTTGCGAAAAATGTCCCCCCACAATGACAATACAAACCCTATTCACTCTCATCCGATCTACCACTTCAGAACCATGAGATAACATTTCTTTGCCACTAAAACTGTCACAATACTGATCTGGTACTTTAAGTGCATTACAAGCAACTTCAGAACGCACTTATGTGGAACTTCAGTATGAATTATTCCGAAAACGTTTTTGGAAGAATTCACGGATTTATGAATGTACGTGCTCAGACGTGCGTGGTGGAAGTTTTAAGTGGAAGAGGGTGGCGAGACAATGTACTAATAGGTTTAGGATAAACTTGGGTAAGCAGATCCAGTGATGTTTGGGATTTGTTGGTGAACGTTTTCTAGGTTCCGGCTAGGTTCTGCCCGCAACTTTGTCATTGTCAGTTTTTTTCTGTTTCAACTCTATAAGCACTCGGAAATTGAGTTTAGGTTCACATGCAGACCTACATATATGAACAGCTCGTGGCTAAATAATAGCAGCCGCTCAAGTCGATCATTAGGTTAAGCCGCGCTTGCCTAGGTTGGTCTGTGGATGGGTGGTCACCCGTTGCATATCAAGTTTCCACCGTGAATCGGAAAGCACTTTAAGCTGTTGGTCCCGGCTGTCATTTGTAGATCTTTGACAGTCGTTAGAGATAGTCAGTTTCCCGAAAGTCTGACAACCAGTCTTACCAAGAGGTATCGTATTACCCAGTACTAACTGGGTAATGGAAGTCAGATAGGCAGTCACTCCATGTAAAATACTGCTATTCAGCTGCATCCGGTAAGACTGGAAGCCAACCTCAACATACTTGGGAAAAGGCTAGGCAGATGATGATGAAATGCAGACCTACATCATCTGAAGTGTTTTTCGGTAGTGTAGGAACTACAAAACGTCACGTAGAAAATAAATAACACATCCTTTTTTTGCGGATAGAAAATGATCGAATAACTTCGTGTAAGAGTTGTTGTTGAAATGTATAACAAAATATGATAAGTAGACATCTATACTCTTCCAGGTACAACCTTATAAATAAACGTCAGTCGTTGCCAGTTCATTGTGCATATCATTATAGTTGTACGGACTAAATAAAACCCACCCATGTTCCTTCTTTTGCCCTTTATGTTCCGTGGCTGCGGTACCTCTATCAAACAGCCTCCAACCCCGAAAATTCACTTACATTACTTTCATATTCCCTCAATAACCAGAATTGCTAAAAGAGATCTGATCCACCCACGGTTCGTACACCGTAGGTTTCCCGTACGATTTGAGATCCGTATAAACTGGCTTTGTACCTATAAATAATAAATATCTTGGGACAACTCACACACGGCTTTCTGATCCCAAGCTAAGCAGAGCTTGTGTTATGGTAACCAGACAACTGATATACATACTTATATAATTTATAAATACATACATATTATAGATAAATCACACCCAGACCCAGAACAAACAATCATGCTCATCACACAAAGTTTGTCCTGGGTGGGAATCGAACCCATGACCTCCGGCTCAGCAGTCAGGGCCACTAACCACTAGACCAACAGGCCCGTCTAAAGGTTGATGTGTCGTCATGTCTACTTACGAAGGCAAGATTTGGTACAAAATATAACCGAAAACGAAGGCCGACAGGGGTAGCGAAATCTTAGGATAAACGTCACTTTTATAACTAATATCCGTCTCAATGTCAAATGAATTGCTAAAGTTATTTCGATGTTTTTGAAGAATGGAATTACTATAGCTGTAAGCTGTTACTAGTATTTTATGATAGTTGTTTGTTTACGTAAAATACTTAAAAAATCTCGTAGATTTTTTTTTCGAAAAATATATTTACTGATAGGCACCGACTTCTTGAAATAAATTTAATTTTCCGTCTTCTGCATTCCAGACTGGCGGTGGCCCTGGCACGCCCATCTGCTTTGCTGACATCTCTTTGAGACGCGTGTAGAACACGTTAACTTAGGCTAGGTTCACATTAGGTCGGACCGACAGTTTTGCCGTTGGCCGACCACCGGGTCTTACTGTTTACACAAGAAGCTATAGCCGCCCTATACAAAGCAGTATTATATATTCTCCACCATTGTCTCGTCAGAAATCGTGGCCGGGTCCTCGCCGACAGTTTTATCGGGTCGCCATATATGCCAGTACGCATCCAACACCGGTTCCGGTAAAACTGCCGGGTACGATGTAATATGAACTCGCTCTTACGGTATGTCTTCACTAAACAGAACGGACAGACGCCGGGGCTACCCATTGCTAACCGTCCACGGTAGGTTGTCGTTTTATTATCACTACACAAATGTCCTTTTTTTGGTATCATTCGTCGTTTCGTTGAGCTACTTGGGGTTTGAGTCGAGCTACACGATAACTGACAAATGTTTGCACTGACTGGACAGGTCCACTCAAACTGTGTGGTGCTTTCTTAAAAAGACCACTTCAGACACTAATCTGCGTAGTCCTCATGTAAGTTGACCAAGATTTTTGTTTGGACCTTAAAAGAGACCTCTGAGTTTGTTTCTTCTCAGAGTAGTCGGATACGAAACACCGGCCTCATCTAGTTTAAAAAAAAACGAGGTGTCAAAGTGTTTGTGAAAACCTACTAGCAAAATAAACATCATTTATCATTTATAGTTATTATTTGTATTACCATAAAAACACTTTAGAGCAGACTATAAAATTAATTTACAGCTTTGTTGATCGTACATCTAAAATCTTATCTAGAATCTCAGCTATCTAAAATTACAACCTAGATTTATGCCACGTGTAAATCTGGAAAACAAACTATAGGAATAACAGTTAATATTTGATCTATCCCTCGATTTCAGACAAGATGTCTGTTTTCTTTGGCCAAAAACTTATTTTCGTCGAGTCGGCCATTTTGAAGTTCTGGACCTTATTTGTCACTAGTTTCTTAGAAAGGCGTCCTTTTTCGAGAAAAAAATTGAATGTAATTAGCTTTGACATAAAAAGAGATAGCTTTATTTTATTATTGGAAAAGTCTAGTATTTTTTCTTGTTAGACGAAAAATTTGTTGTTTGTAAAGTTGTTTTTACAGGTTACCGAAATTTATTTATTTATTTATTTAACACTTCAAGCACAAAGTACAGAGGCGGACTTAATGCCATAGGCATTTTCTACCAGTCAACCTTTGGGTGATGCAGAGACAAACAGTGGTAGGTGTAAAACCAAAAAACAAAAAATATTAATTATTAATACCTATATAGATATATAAAATACTATAAATATAAAACAAAATACTATAAATATATATCAAAGAATATATACACAGATACACTAAATAAAAAACAAACAGTGGGGAAACATTAACGATGTGAAGATACTGTCGTTTATTGAAGACTGAAACAAAAAAAAAAACATATGTGAAATAATGTTTTTTTTTTGAAAACGTAACGTTGCCCCACACGAATTTGTCCTAGTATCGTGGGTGCGTTAACAAACATTTATAATCACATACACAAACAGCCAGATCCGAAACAAATATCTGTAGGCCATACAAATATTTGGTTCGTGCCGGAATCTAAGCCGCAACACACAGCGCAGCAGTCGATCGCTCAGTCACTGCGCCAACAATTGTTGCCTACAATATATGATTTACTAGCTGATCCCCGCGGTTTCACCCACGCTGCTCAGCACCTGTTAGTCGTAGAGTGATGTTATAGCCTATAGCCTTCTTCAAGAAATGGACTATCCAACACTAAAAGAATTTTCCAATTCCAACCAGTAGTCCCTGAGATTAGCGCGTTCAAACAAACAAACAAACAAACTCTTCAGCTTTATAATATTAGTATAGATAGTATATAGTATAAGTATATAGTATAGATTTCTGCTTCGTTGGTCTCGCGGTCGCATAAGCGACTTGCATAGCACGGGATCCTGGGTTTGATGCCCGGGTTGGGCAAAGTGTTATAGGGTTTTTTCATGGGGGGGCAGTTTGGCAGTCTTTTGCTCATACAAACTGCCCAGTTTGTATGAGAAAATGCGAAGCCATGGCCGAATTCACCTGAAATTTGTAAAGGCATTCTTTTACGAAATTAATTTACTAGGTACATAAACAAAGAAACATTAAGCCAATAAGGAGTTGAAGAGCAGGTAACACCACTGGACAAAGCTAGTAGCATTTATAAAGTTTTATTTTTTACCAACTTCTAATTCACTTACATTCTAATTTCAATGCTACCCTTTAGATACAAAGTTCCTTTTTGTTTACCTCAAAGCTAAATGTATTATGTATGTAATGTTATAAGTAAATAAGGTTGAGAACTATAATAAAACTTTTTCTGCCAGCTGACATACCCGTATTTTCCCTTAGTCTTAACCCTACATAAAAATAAGTGAAATATTAAGTAATGAATAAAATATATCTTTGTCTACCTTCTTCCCACGTAACTTACTTAAGAAATAGAAGAAACAGAAGGTTCACTATTTTTACATTAAAAGTAAAATATATTTTTATAAAAAGTAAAATCGACGCATCATTTTGCGAGACCATCTTTCTAGACCTCATAAAAACCATAGAAATTGATGATTTAAAAAAGGTTGATAATTTAAAAAAAAAATTGCCAAATGCATGTAGGACTTGCGCATCGAGGATTCCGAACAATCTTGCAACATAAACGGCCATATCTTTTGACGGCGTAGACTTAGATAGTTGATTTTTTTACAGCTTCAAGGGACTACAGATTTGAGAACATAGTTTTAATTTCAACTCGATGCCTCCACGCGTTTCCGAGGTAAAGAGTCTAAACAGACAGACGGACAAAAAGTTATCCTATAAGACTCCCGTATTTTTCTAAAGACTACTGTAGGCTTATCATGATGTCTTAAAGCAGAACTTATTCCATTGAGGGAAAGAGATGGTGCTAGACACCCTGTATAGCTCTGTCTCTTTCCCTCAGCGGAATAAGTTCTACTTTAAGACGTAATGGTGGGGTAGCTGTTTTCCTATAAAATAATAATACCTGCCCGATTTAACTTTTTTTTAAATTACCGATTAATACATGGCCTTGCCTTTTCCTCCGCTCTGGGCGAAACTGGGTTTAGTGTCAGATTTATACTGACTAAAACCCACCCAAGCACCTTCTTTTACTCTTGATATTTCGGAGTCGCAGTATCTGTTTCGAATAACCCGCAACTCCGACAGGGGATGGCCTGGCAGGCCCCTCTGAACACCTGTATCCTTGCCCGCTCGAATAATTTAAGAAACTTCGTACAGACGCCAGCAGATCAAGCTACCCGAAACTGTCAATTTTCCCAATAAACCTTGAACCTAATACTTTAGAAATAAAGTCGAAAATCTATCAAAGAAATGTGACAGATTGTAGTAGCTTGATGTGCTGGCGTCTGTGCCAACTAAACCTTTTACATTTCTCTCTACAATGACATAACTGAGAAGTGGCCAGACCTTTTCATCAAAAAACCCTTTTTCTATTACATTGTTTATTTTGCTTGTTCGTACAATACATTGTATATACAATACAAATGGAATTCTTGTTTGAAAACCTTATTGTCGTACCAATTTAATATGCTGTGTAACTGGCAGTTTTTTGCTCGGGTTCCATGGATTGATTGTGATCTAAATAGAAATTTAATTACTATAGACTTAAGACTTCGTTCCGGACACATCCCATCGAATAAGTTTTATCATTTAATGAAAAAAGTTTTGTCGCCAAACTGTGATGATTGTGGAGTAATTGATGATGTTTTTCATATTCTGATGGAGTGTGTCCGGAATGAACATAATAGAATTCATGTATTTGGACAAAACAATGTATTTAATATCGGGATTTGTAATTCCATTCTTGCCTTTCCAATGTCCGAGAAAGCAAAAGAATTTTATTAACTAATCGTCGATCGTATACGATCTACTTATGACTAACTTATACAATTAGTTAATAAGTTAGTTAATTAGAATATAAATATAGTTTTTCCTGCACTGGGTGATGTGGTCGCTAAGCGACAAAACCCTTTAAATAAATAAAAATAAATAAAAAAAAACTGGCAGTTTTGGTTGTTTCTGTCCGTTCAATAGCATTAATTAAAATTAAAAAAAACTCATAATTTAAGAAATAAAAACAAATTACATCGAAGATTAGCTCGGACAAACTAGAGTAAAAATCATATTGTTCGAAGAAGCACCAGCAACGATGACAAATGACAATAAAGGTTGTAACAATATAAACACATTGAAACTAAAACTAAGAAATTTTGTGTATGAAATGTGCCGCTAATCACCATCACGCATTGGAGATAAAACATATTTATTAATGACTAGCTTTTGCCCGCTGTTTCGTTCGCGTTGTTCGCGTACCTGCTAGCTGTAGTTATTGCCCTTGCGCCTTATTTTTGTAATAGCAATGCTTAGTTTTCCCTTTTTCCCACCATTTTTCGCTCTTTTTTTTTAAAAAAAATTGCCTATTTCCGTTTCCAGGGTCACAACTATCTCTGTACTAAAATTCATCAAAATCAGTTAGCCATTTAGGAAAGGTAACAAACAAACAAAGTCACTTTCGCTTTTATAATATTAGTAAGGACGAAGGATTCAAGATGAAACTAAGAAATCAGGAATATGAAATGTAGTTGTACGGCTAACCACCATCACGAATCGGGGGTAGAACATATTTATTATGATTATTTATATTTACTTAACTCATTGTAAGTCAACCTAGGTATTGTTCTAATGTAATGAAAATGCCTAATAGGCAATCTTTTAGTTTTCATCTTTAACTCTTATAACATTAATACTAATATTAATAAATGAGACTGTTTGGGAGGATGTATGGATGTTTCTTACTCTTTCACGTTAAAACGGCTGAACGGATCTTGATGAATTTTGGCACAGTGGTAGAATATAGTCTATAGTAGTATTTCCGTACCACGCGAGCGAAACCGCGGGCGCCAGCCTGCTAGTTAGTTGGTCATAATTTATAACAAATAACTTTGTTGTAAATTTGTATGTAGGAGATAATGTTCAAAACTACTGATCAGTTTCCGAAAATTGTTTCTCGTGTCCTTGATTCTTGTGGGTTAATATCCGTACTTATACTACTGCTTATACCACTTATATATATAATACTGCGAGCGAAACCAAAACGAAACCTAGTATGGACTATGGAATAAAGGCGTCCCTAGCACAAGAGATAACATTATTTCTTCTGACAGTGACAATTATTCAAGTATGTTCCTCATCGCTCAGGCTCACCACGCCTACTTACAAGGCCGTCCATCATAGTTGACTAAGTGAGTCCTCAGTCCAGTCACTCCGGTTCCTCCAAGTGATGGATGTGCGGAAGTGCTCGGAGGGAGGTTTCCTCTTCCGTGTAACTCGTCGTGTTTCCGGGCATTCCCGCCAGGAGGGACTGGCTGGAGTACTGTTGACTAAGCAACTGATATTGGGCAGTGATTGTTTGTCTGTTATAATCACGGCAATATAAGTACAGTCACCAGATCAACGCTTTGGAATGGGCAACTACAGTACTTTTTTTTTTCTTCAAAAAAACTTTGCCCCGCACTAGGTATTTGTCCTATATCGTGGGTGCGTTTACAAACATTTAAACTCACATTCACAAACAGCCAGACCCGAAACAACTATCTTTAGGCCATACAAATATTTGTTCCGTGCGGGAATCGAACCCGCGACACGCAGCGCGGCAGTCGACCGCTCAGCCACTGCGCCAACCGTGCCGTCACTTTCACAAGTTATTTTGCATTGTGTCTGGGAGTGTAGCTTAACTTCTTGTGTTGACCTGTGATGGTCTATTTGAAATAAATGCTTTGAGTTTAAGTTCAATAAAATTACAACCGTGTCATGTCGATAAAATGGTTTAATGTAGTTTTACTTTTTGAAGTTTCAAGGTTTTTTAATTACCTAAAACTTTTTTGATAATTTATTAAATACTAGCTTCCGCCCGCGACTTCGTTCGTGTGGCAAGTAACTTTGGGCCTTTTTTTGGGGTGGGAAATCATCAAATATCTTCCCCTACTCTGGGTGGAGCGGGGGGAGTGTTAGACTTAAACTGACTAAAACCCACCCATGTAACTTCTATTGCCCTTAACGTTCCGGGGCCGCGGTATCTCTTTCGAACAACCCGCAACCCCGGCAGGCGGAGGCGCTGGCAGGACCCTCTGCCCTGGCAGGCCCCTCTGGTTACTTTGGGCTAACCGTAAAATATTAACCCGGTTGTTAATCGAAAAAAATTACCTCTCTCTCTCTCTTTTTCTTCCCTTTTTCTCCCCCTTATCCCACTTTGTTTTAGCCTATGTCCGTAGGGTCCCAACTATGTCTGTACCAAAATTCATCAAAATCGGTTTGGCCATTTAAGCGTAGAGACGTAACAAACAAACTCACTTTCACTATTACAATATTAGTAAGGATTAGTAATAATCTATACTAATATTATAAAGCTGAAGAGTTTGTTTGTTTGAACGCGCTAATCTCTAGGGACTACTGCTTGGAATTGGAAAATTCTTTTAGTGTTGGATAGTCCATTTCTTGAGGAAGGCTATAAGCTATAAACATCACGCTACGACCAACAGGTGCTGAGCAGCGTGGGTGAAACCGTGGGGAACAGCTAGTACATTAATTGTCACCACGCCTAGAACACTAAACAGTTGTCTACGCATGGGTCCTATTCTGAAATGAGAGTCCCGCTAATTAAACTTAAGCGTACGACCTGACTACACATAACTTAACATTATGATGAGAAGAGATAGCGCTAAGTCGGTTAATAGCTCGTAATATGTTAGAGCGTTCATTAAGACGATATTTGACATTATGTAGGTCCTGCGGTGTGGGGTTTAGACCACCCAGGTTTGGGAATATCTAGATTAAGTCTAAGCAAAGTTTAACAAATATAACCCTTTAACAAGCTTTCTTTAAAAAAAAACACTAGGAATTTCTCCTGTATCGTCAACTATCTGCAGGTCATACAAATATTTGTTCCGTGCGGGAAACGAACCCGCGACATAAAGCGCAGCAGTCGATCGCTCAGCCACTGTACCGTCATTCTATTGTTTGTTATTGGTTACTATTTGACACTTTAGGTAATTTATCTAAAGTGACATATACCCTTTGGGTATGGAACAGCGATACTTTAAAAAGGCCAAAATAATCAATAATGGCAATAAAACAAACACTGGTGGGTTGTAGTCAGTACAAGTCTGACACATTCAGGAAGTTATTTGATGATTTCCCATCCGCAAAAAAAGCATATCGTTAATCCTTACTAATATTATAAAAGCGAAAGTGAGTTTGTTTGTTTGTTACCTCTTCACGCTTTAATGGCTACACCGATTTTGATGAATTTTGGTACAGAGATAGTTGGGAACCAGGAGACGGAAATAGGCTATTTTTTAAAAAATTATTGAGGTATGAGGGAGAAAGAGGGAAGAATAGGGAAAACTTAGCGTTGCTATTACAAATCAATATGGCGCTAAGGCAAAAACTGCATGTAGCAGGTACTGTCTTATACTGAAATTAACGCGAGCGAAGCCGCGGGCAAAAGGTAGTATAATTATATAAAATAATATTTACGTCAAATAACAACATGAAATCGGCCATCTTAGTGACCTAGCGCTCCAAAAGATTATGACTGATTTGACATGAATATTTAAAATCTCGAAATGTCTAGCACATTTCCTGAACCAAGCTAAATCCATTAATATATTCAGATCCATTTTGAAAAGGGATGGAAACAACAAAAAAATAAGTTAAAATATTCACAAACATAAAATGTTCTATTGAAGGGAATTCATTTTAACGTAAATGATTGATGGCAATCCCATTTACTTTCGATCTACGGAACCCGACGCACGATATAAACAAGGGTTGTTGGTATGTGTAGATTTTATGCTCTTAAAGAATATAATATGTAACATTCTAGAATTGAGAAGCGCGTACCTAAATAACAGCAGCCGCTTAGGTCGAACTTTAGGCTAAGCAGCGCTTGCCTAAGTTGGTCTGTGGATGGGGGACCACCCGTTACATACCGAGTTTCCTCCGTGCCTCGGAGAGCACGTTAAGCTGTTGGTCCCGGCTGTCATTTGTAGATCTTTGACAGTCGGTACAGATATTCAGTGTCCCGAAAGCCTGACGACCAGTCTTACAAAAGGGTATCGTATTACCAAGAAATAACTAGGTCCTTGTAAAATAATGGTATTCAGCTGCATCCGGTTAAACTGGAAACCGACTCCAACTAAACTGGGAATAAAGAGAAAGAAAAAAGGATATTTTATTTTGCTGATGGCAAACCATCAAATAACTTCCCCCGCTCTAGGCGGAGGCGAAAGCCCACCCATGTTCCTTCTACTGCCCTTTATGATCCGGGGCATCGGTATCTCTTTCGAACAACCCGCAACCCCGGCAGGCGGAGGCTCTGGCAGGCCCCTCTGCTTTGCTGACATCTCTTTGAGGCGCGCGTGGAACACTAACACGCCGTCGACACGGTTGGGAATACGCAGATAATATAAAATTCTACATAGATTTGGACGTAGTTCTGCCCCATTGGTTGAGTGGTGGCAAGTGCGGCTTCCGTACATTAACTCATGGGATAAAGGTTATTTTTTTCGAAAAAAAAAAAACAAAGATTTTTCATTCTTTGTTTAATGTTAAACTTATTTTCGGTGCTTCGCTTATTTCCTTTCTAGTCGAGTAAAAATGGAAAACATTTTTGTGTTATATTTTGGTAGCATTATGCTCAAGTATATTATTACTAGGAAAATGTTCTGTGAAGCCGTGTAAGGTTTAAAAGGAAAATAGACGCAAATAGGACACGTTTATAATAATTGACTACAAAATCATGTGGGTAGGTAGTCATTATGTTTCCTAGGAAACAAGTATAGAATGGAATAGTATTAATTTGTGTTAATATATGGTACATTAAGATTTTCTAATTTGCGTGTCTGTGGACGGTGAGCAATGGGTAGCTCACCGTCCGTCCGTCTAGTAATTGAATTATTTGGAAGTAAGGTATCTTGTTTTCAGAAATTAAGGAACGAATGTGAGTACCAATACAAACCATTTATTGGTTTAATGGTACAAAATCAATTTGTAATTATTGTCAACTACGTATATGTATAAATAAATTTGAAAAAATAAGTAACGATAGGCTGTGTCATCGCGTTAGTTATCAGAGATTGAACAGGTCCCGAAATAAACGCCCAAAAAAAACAATTATTTGCACCTTCAAAAAAACACATACAATTTACAAAACACAACACACAACAATGTACATATTCCTACTAGTACTAACGAACGACTATGCATGGGTTTTAGTCAGTAAAAGTCTGAACACATCCTTAAGCGCCGGCCTGGGCTAGAGGAGTTATTTGATGGTAATTTTGCAAGAAAAACACATGTACACTACCTGAAAAAATTGCGAGTATCTAAATGCCGAAGTGAATGTAGGATTATATTTAACTAGCTTTTGCACGCGGCTTCGCTCGCGTTGAATTCGGTAGCGCCTTATTGATTTGTAATAGCAACGCTAAGTTTTCCCGTTTCTTCCCTCTTTCTCCCTCATATCCCACTCTTTTTTAATAAAAATAGCCTATGTCCGTCTCCTGGTTCCCAACTATCTCTGTACCAAAATTCATCAAAATCGGTGTAGCCATTAAAGCGTGAAGAGGTAACAAACAAACAAACAAACTCACTTTCGCTTTTATAATATTAGTAAGGATCCTAAATCTATAATTATTAGCCATGCGGAAAGTAGCTATCCGAGTTGCCACAATTTAACTATTTTATTTATGGTTACGGAACAGATTATAAGAAAGAAATTCAATTCGAAAAAGTACTTGTGCAAGATAAGTTGGCCTCGTAGAGATTAAGGAGTAAGTCATAAAAGATAGCGGATGACAGGGGCGATGTGAAATCGCGACGCGCAATATTCGCGCTTCAATTTTGGAACGAAGTTCCTTATCGCGCGTTGTGAAAGGGGCTAGACGGAAAAAAATCTTACGAAAAGTTGTCACGATACTATATATTTTTGCTATAGTAAGCTATTGTTAGCTGTGCGGCGTCGCATGTTTCTCTGTCTGTCTCTCTCTCTCTTATAGAAAGCAAGCCAGATATTTTCATTTCTATAGGAACTTCGTACCATCCGGGTGTCCCTTGACACCTCTAATTTTATTTTTCTAAATTTTCGGCAACTAAGTTGATGTGGACTATTTCTGCCAGCGTCATGAGAAGTATCACTCGAAAGTGTACCTTCTTTTGGGGATGGGAAATGATCAAATAACTTTCCCCACTCTGAATGGAGCAGGGGGGAGGGTCAGACTTGTACTGACTAAAACCCACCCATGTTCCTTCGATTGCCTTTTATGTTCTGGAGCCGCAATATCTCTTTCGATACTATAAATATAAAATAAATATCTTGGGACAACTCACACACGGCTATCTGATCTCAAGCTAAGCAGAGCTTGTGTTATGGTAACCAGACAACTGATATACATACTTATATAATTTATAAATACATACATTTTATCGATGAATCACACCCAGACACAAAACAAACAATCATGCTCATCACCCAAAATTTGTCCTGGGTGGGAATCGAACCCACGACCTCCGGCTCAGCAGTCAGGGCCACTAACCACTAGACCAACAGGCCCGTCAAATATACTTTCTTTCGTTCACCGTCTAGACGCCCGCATCTACTGACTATGATTTGAGGTTCTTTCACTCAAACCCAAGGCCACCTTCTTCGGTAGCATATGCTATCAGAGGGTCGGAAGTGTACCTTTGCATAAATATAGTGGTCGCGACGCGACATGACGATTGTCAACTTCTTTTTTTAACTTTGCCCCACACTTGGAATTTTTCCCGTATTTAAACTCATATACACAAACAGCGAGACCCGAAACAACTACCTGTAGATCATATAAATATTAGTTCTGTACCGGGATCGAACCCGCGACACGCAGCTCAGTAATCGATCGCGCAGCCACTGCGGCAACCGTGTCGTCCAAACGTTCTTTCAGTTGATTGTAAGGCGTGTTGCTTGAGCGTGACGTGATAACGTATGCATGACTTGTTTCTGTAAATACCAAAAAACTAATTACACTCGTAATTCCCTAAAGTGCAACAGAAACTTAAATGAAGTCATAATTTTCCTGCCCATTCTACTTGGGGTCGGCGCAACACGTTTTCTTCTTCCTTTCACAACTTAGGTAAATGAAGTCATCATTTTCCTGCCCTTGTCCCATTCTACTTGGGGTCGGCGCCACACGTTTTCTTCTTCCTTTCACAACTTAGGTAAATGAAGTCATCATTTTCCTGCCCTTGTCCCATTCTACTTGGGGTCGGCGCCACACGTTTTCTTCTTCCTTTCACAACTTAGGTAAATGAAGTCATCATTTTCCTGCCCTTGTCCCATTCTACTTGGGGTCGGCGCAACACGTTTTCTTCTTCCTTTCACAACTTAGGTAAATGAAGTCATCATTTTCCTGCCCTTGTCCCATTCTACTTGGGGTCGGCGCCACACGTTTTCTTCTTCCTTTCACAACTTAGGTAAATGAAGTCATCATTTTCCTGCCCTTGTCCCATTCTACTTGGGGTCGGCGCCACACGTTTTCTTCTTCCTTTCACAACTTAGGTAAATGAAGTCATCATTTTCCTGCCCTTGTCCCATTCTACTTGGGGTCGGCGCAACACGTTTTCTTCTTCCTTTCACAACTTAGGTAAATGAAGTCATCATTTTCCTGCCCTTGTCCCATTCTACTTGGGGTCGGCGCCACACGTTTTCTTCTTCCTTTCACAACTTAGGTAAATGAAGTCATCATTTTCCTGCCCTTGTCCCATTCTACTTGGGGTCGGCGCAACACGTTTTCTTCTTCCTTTCACAACTTAGGTAAATGAAGTCATCATTTTCCTGCCCTTGTCCCATTCTACTTGGGGTCGGCGCCACACGTTTTCTTCTTCCTTTCACAACTTAGGTAAATGAAGTCATCATTTTCCTGCCCTTGTCCCATTCTACTTGGGGTCGGCGCCACACGTTTTCTTCTTCCTTTCACAACTTAGGTAAATGAAGTCATCATTTTCCTGCCCTTGTCCCATTCTACTTGGGGTCGGCGCCACACGTTTTCTTCTTCCTTTCACAACTTAGGTAAATGAAGTCATCATTTTCCTGCCCTTGTCCCATTCTACTTGGGGTCGGCGCCACACGTTTTCTTCTTCCTTTCACAACTTAGGTAAATGAAGTCATCATTTTCCTGCCCTTGTCCCATTCTACTTGGGGTCGGCGCCACACGTTTTCTTCTTCCTTTCACAACTTAGGTAAATGAAGTCATCATTTTCCTGCCCTTGTCCCATTCTACTTGGGGTCGGCGCCACACGTTTTCTTCTTCCTTTCACAACTTAGGTAAATGAAGTCATCATTTTCCTGCCCTTGTCCCATTCTACTTGGGGTCGGCGCCACACGTTTTCTTCTTCCTTTCACAACTTAGGTAAATGAAGTCATCATTTTCCTGCCCTTGTCCCATTCTACTTGGGGTCGGCGCCACACGTTTTCTTCTTCCTTTCACAACTTAGGTAAATGAAGTCATCATTTTCCTGCCCTTGTCCCATTCTACTTGGGGTCGGCGCCACACGTTTTCTTCTTCCTTTCACGACTTAGGTAAATGAAGTCATCATTTTCCTGCCCTTGTCCCATTCTACTTATTCTACTTGGGGTCGGCGCCACACGTTTTCTTCTTCCTTTCACAACTTAGGTAAATGAAGTCATCATTTTCCTGCCCTTGTCCCATTCTACTTGGGGTCGGCGCCACACGTTTTCTTCTTCCTTTCACAACTTAGGTAAATGAAGTCATCATTTTCCTGCCCTTGTCCCATTCTACTTATTCTACTTGGGGTCGGCGCCACACGTTTTCTTCTTCCTTTCACAACTTAGGTAAATGAAGTCATCATTTTCCTGCCCTTGTCCCATTCTACTTGGGGTCGGCGCCACACGTTTTCTTCTTCCTTTCACAACTTAGGTAAATGAAGTCATAATTTTCTTGCCCTTGTCCCATTCTACTTGGGGTCGGCGCCACACGTTTTCTTCTTCCTTTCACAACTTAGGTAAATGAAGTCATCATTTTCCTGCCCTTGTCCCATTCTACTTGGGGTCGGCGCCACACGTTTTCTTCTTCCTTTCACAACTTAGGTAAATGAAGTCATCATTTTCCTGCCCTTGTCCCATTCTACTTGGGGTCGGCGCCACACGTTTTCTTCTTCCTTTCACAACTTAGGTAAATGAAGTCATAATTTTCTTGCCCTTGTCCCATTCTACTTGGGGTCGGCGCCACACGTTTTCTTCTTCCTTTCACAACTTAGGTAAATGAAGTCATCATTTTCCTGCCCTTGTCCCATTCTACTTGGGGTCGGCGCCACACGTTTTCTTCTTCCTTTCACAACTTAGGTAAATGAAGTCATAATTTTCTTGCCCTTGTCCCATTCTACTTGGGGTGAGCGCAACACGTTGTCTTCTTCCGTTCTCCCCTATCAGACGTCACGGCATCATTTACTCCTTCCTCCTTCATATGATTCCTTTCACCATCTATCTATTCTTTGGCCTTCCTCTCTCTCTCCATCCATTAAGAATCAGATTCATTACTCCTTTAGTCACATGTGTTTGATGAAGTGTAAAAACAAATACTACTAGCAGAACTAACTGTCCTATTTGAATGGATGTCATAAAAATTGTCAAGAATATAAAAAATTGGTCCGTATTAAAATCTTAGATATATAAATGGCGGTGTGACAGTACAAAATGTCAGTAAATAATAAATATCTTGGGACAACTCACACACGACTATCTGATCCCAAGCTAAGCAGAGCTTGTGTTATGGTAACCAGACAACTGATATACAATGTATGTATTTATAAATTATATAAGTATTTATATAATTTATAAATACATACATATTATACATAAATCACAGCCAGACACAGAACAAACAATCATGCTCATCACACAAAGTTTGTCCTGGGTGGGAATCGAACCCACGACCTCCAGCTCAGCAGTCAGGGCCACTAACCACTAGACCAACAGGTCCGTCGCCAATCCATCACATTTATTCTTCAGATTTTCACAAATAGGTGTCTGGTATCAAATGACAGAAAAAATATGAAAAACGTCTCGCAAGTAAGGTTATGTATTACAATTCATCAATCATCATAAAATCGGTTTGGCCGTTTAGACGTGAAGACGTACCAACAAACAAACAAACTCACTTTCGCTTTCATAATATTAGTAAGAATTACTACTAAGAGATATTACCATATGGTAAAAGATGTTAACATTACAAGAAGTATTATAGAAGAAACTCATAAACTACCGATACCAATGAAATACAGTTGAATTGAGAACTCCGCCTTTTTTTGAAGTCGGTTAAAAAAGGAATTTTACTTCATTGTTGGTGAAATCTTCTTACCCAATCATAATCTGAACTAACTAAAACTTCTTTATGAGCAACTTTTATTACAAGATCAGCATAACAATTTTCTAAAAAAAAAAAAAAAAGTTACCATCAAAATCTCGTTACGGTACATAATTCAGTACATTAATGGGTTCTAATATTAAAACACAATTTTCTTTAGTTATATTCTGGCATCCTCTGTTTCGCTCGTTAAGTATTAAATTGAGCTCCTATATTCAAAACGTTTATTAAATTATTTACTAAATTTTCACGAGTTAAAGCCTCGTTCACAACTTCGGGCTTTACGACTATATCAACTTTAGACTTTGCCAAGCGACTCGCGTGGTCGTCACGTGTTTACTTAGCGTGATTCTCTTCTTGTTTTGTTCCCCACAGTCACTGTCTTAAGGTGCTGTACATAGCAAACACTTCGTAAAACGTCTAGATTTTCGTCACAAACCAACAAAAATACAGCGTATTATCAAATACATAAAGAAAACACGTAAACAAAAACAGTTTACAAAAGTGGTCAAGAACAACGAAAAAAAAACGACCACAAAAATTTTTTTCGTCTCGATATTCTCAATTTTTTCAGCAACAACCATCTTACTTTTTATATCTATAACAAAGGAAATGTAATAGACTAAAGACACATCTAAAACTTTTAAAACATGGAACTGTATTTTTTTTAATATTCATTTAAAACTGCAAAATGACTTGCATTTTGGCGGACATGATATTCAAATAAAATCAAACGCCGAAATACATATTTTCGACCCTTTATCTATTCTTTCGATGCCCTACTGTCGTATACTTGTATCAGTCCACGCCCAGTCTGCAGCTAGCCTTAACATGCGTATCGCTTAAGCTGGTAAAACTACGAGGTACAATAGACTACAGAAGCATGGGAGTGAGAGCTATCGGGAAAAGTCACTGCACCCCGCCCTCCTGCCGGGGTTGCGGGTTGTTCGAACCTGCCGGGGTTGCAGGTTGTTCGAAAGAGATACTGCGGCCTCGGAACGTAAAGGGCAATAGAAGGAACATGGGTGGGTTTTAGTCAGTGCAAGTCTGACATGCATGGGAAAATCGCTACCGCTCATAACTCGGACCACACATCAGATGTAGGTGCTCATAAAGAATATTATATGACTAAAGTGTTAGGATACGAGCGTTTTGGGAATTATAACTCGGGCTGGACGCGCGAATATATATCATTTGCGATTTAGAAGAGTCGGGGGTTGAATCCCAAGTTTTTGCCCGGTTAAGGTGTGGACATAGCGGTTTTGGAAGTTTATTTTGGGTTGTTTAAAATGATATAAGAGCCATATAAGAGCCGTACGGATTTTGTTGAGTATACATAGTCTAGAAATGTGGTTGAAATTAGCGAGGTTGCGGATTGTTCGAAAGAAATACCGCTGCCAGGGAACACAAAGAGCAAAAGAAGGAGCATAGGTGGGTTTTAGTCAGTTCAAGTCTGACACTCCCTGTCTTTCTGCCCAGAGCGGGGGAAATTATTTGATGCACATTTTTGTTTCGACTTCGTATATTCTGAAAGGAAGACGCCGTGTGATGTCAACGGCAACTACAGTACTTTCACAAGTTATTACGTCTTGTGGCTGGGACTGTAGCAGCATCTTTTTTTGTTTTTACGACATTCAGAAGTGCCTGTTATAGTCTAATAGAAATAAATGCTTCGAGTTTCAGTCAAATGAAACTGAAACTGAAAGAATAGCTAACTAAATATTGTACCAAACCCCTAACTATTGTGAACCAGCCTTACTCTTCACCCTTTTTCAATAGTTCTCCAAGGTTTTGCCTCTCATAATATATTTTGTATCCACATATTTTTTTCAAAAGAAAATTCTCTATCTATACGGAACATGGCGTTCTAACGTTTTCCGGTGCTCACATAATCGGTAATCCTTGCTGACGAGGGGATACAAAATATACCGGGTTTCAGATGCTTATTGAAAGGGTTTAAATTGGGAAAAGCAGAGGGGTTATTGCACGGCGTAAAGTTCTGGAAGTTTCAAGTTTCTGCGGCTTGATAATTGGATTTAGGATAGACAAGTCTTATAAAAGATGGTATAATTTAACCCCTATACGAGAAAAGCAATATTGGAGTAAAAAAAACCAGCCAAGTGCGAGTTGGACTAGCGCAGTGAGAGTCCCTTAAAAACTTTTTACAAAAACGGCAATATCTTTCGACTCCGTAGACTTAGAGATTTCGAATTTAAATTAGCATTTAGACAAATCTGTGGTCCCTTGGACCTGTGAAAAACTCAACCCTCTGAGTCTAAGTAGTCAAAAAATATGGCCGTTAACGTCAAGAGTTTGTACTCCCATAATTTTTCCCAATGAACCTTGAACCTAATGCTTTAGAAATAAAGTCGAAAATCTATCGAAGAAATCTGACAGATTGTAGTAGCTTGATGTGCAGGCGTCTGTACGTACCCCCGGTGGACTTGGCAGATTTTTTTTTATGGATTCCTATGATACGGGTAGATATAACATAAAAAGGTTTGCTGAAAAGAATACAACACACACATATTTTTAAATAAAAACAAACGTTGCCCCACACTAGGAATGTCTCCTGTATCGCTCAGGCACTGCGCAAACCGTGTCGTTTAAAATCTGCTGTTACTATGAATGCTCTATTTTCTCAATATACTTAGGCGCGTCGCCCACACGACCACCAGTCGAGGCGCAGTCGAGGCGCGTCGCCCACAAGATCAACAGTCGAGTTGCAGTTGAGGCGCAGGCACATAAGAGGCACGCTGCAACGAGATTTTCCTTACAAATGTCGTGTGGGCGACGCGCCTTATGCGCCCGCGCCTCGACTGCGCCTCGAATGTTGGTCGTGTGGACGACGCGCCTTTAAAAGATTAATTTGAAAGCCAGTTTACTTGCCAACAACTCATCTACTTCAAGGTGACGGTATGAGTCAAGTTGTGGCTTTTGGGAACACCGCAGCACTTTGTGACGATGCCAAATACTTGAGAACTGTCAACTGAATGAATCCGAGTTTATGTTTAACTGAGAATTCTGTTCGATAACGCTAATAACGTTAATAAGGATTAACAGTCAGAACAGTTACTGATAAGGGAATGTAATTTGGAGTAATTACTTTAGGAGTGGTTTTCACGGCTATATTTGGCCATTGCTATATTTATTGTAGGAGTCTCGAAGTACAACAAGATAAGACCCTGGAGACCGACACAGGCAATTTTTTTTAAAGTGAGTAATGGGGGAGAAAAAGAGAATGAAAGAGAGAGAAAATGAAAACAATAACTATGGCTAGCAGGTATCTGCAAATCAGGAAAGGGGAATAGGATATTTTACTCTATATGAAAGAAATTCTAAAAATATACCATTCAGATAGCTTAGGCAATAAGCAGTCGGAAAATATTAGATTTAGTTAATAAAATAACTAAATAAATTTTAAAATTGATTTCAAAGATTTCACGTTTTTTAGTCTGTTGTTTTACTAAGCAAACCAGTGTCCGCCATGATTATTACGTCATACGGTCATGTAAACAAAAAGTGACAACTGTCAACTGAGCAACGTCTGTTATTTTTGTATTAAAAAACATTTTATTTTTTATTGAAATAATAGTAATACTACCATGGGTGAAATAAATACTAACATATAATAATACCATAAATTATAGTGAAATATACAACTAAACACAAAGACTAATAACAGCGCATTTGTTTACATGACCAACTGACGTCATGTCCACAGAGTAACATGGCGTCAAGCGTTTTTGTGATTTTACGCGCGAAAATAGAAATTGTAAAATTGAAATGCAGTTTTATGAGACTTATCGATTGAAGATTTTTTTTTGTTTTTTTGGTGGTTTACTAGGACCCTTGGATCAAAATGAGTTACTTTTTAAAAATGGGTGTAAAACCGTATGCCGCGGGCAAAAACTAGTAAGATTATAAGATAAACTTACAGATTACAGATATTAAACTTCAACATTACCATGGCGTCACAAAGCCCCTAACCCTCACCCACCTTTCAAACAAACGCCGCAGTAACGAAGGGTTTGGAGGTAAATCGGAAGGGTTAACACCCGTTGCCTTTATCCGGATCTTGGAGACAAGATCCACTCAGCAAGCTTATTGGATGTACCTGGGAAAAAAGAAAATATGTTTTAGATAAAAAATGTTTAAAGAACGTAGAAATCGTTGTGAAGATGTCACAGATAAAGCAAGAATCAGAATCTATATTAGACTAGCTGTTCCCCGCTGTTGGCGACCAGCTACCAAACTTTTTGATAATTTTATATTTCTTCTTTTTGCTTGTCATTTTTTTATGTTTTGTTTTAAGAATAAAAGTCAGTCTGTGAAAAATATGTGCTACAATATATAAGAAGCTGAACTTGTGGTTTCATTACTCTCTAAAATTATCCTGTTCTTAACACCCGCGGTTTCACCCACGCTGCTCAGCACCTGTTGGTCGTAGCGTGATGTCATATAGCCTATAGCCTTCCTCAAGATATGGACTATCCAACACTAAAAGAATTTTCCAATTCCAACCAGTAGCCCCTGAGATTAGCGCGTTCAAACAAACAAACAAACTCAAGCAAAACTTCAGCTTTATAATATTAGTATAGTATAGATAGATGATTATTTAATATTTAATTAAGTTGGCGATCTTGAGCCTCAGGATTGGCTTGTTGTTTGAAAGAGATACAGCGGCCCTGGAACGCAAAGGGCAATAGAAGGAACACGGATGGGTTTTAATCAGTAAAAGTCTGACACTCCCCCCGGGGAAGTTATTTGATGATTTCCCAACCCAACAAAAAAAAAAATATTTATCTGATAGATTAAATTCAAATCATTTTATTAGATTTAATTCGATGATTCAGATTTGTTTAATGTTATTCGGCGCTTCATTATTATTCATACGAGATCACGGTGTTTGTAACTCCGCCGAAATATCGGAAACTCTAAATAAATAACAAACATGGCAAATATCCCGTTTTAAAATTTAATAATAAGCTGTGTATCTTGAGTTGTTTGTTTTAGATAGTCGCGACAGGGTAGCCCACGAAATTTAAATTTTCTCATGTTTTTTGTTTTGCAATTACCAGGTCAGTAACAGATTGAGAATTAAAGTAGGTACCCTCGAGTGTCTTTAAGTTAGCAGAGGGGCCTGCCAGGGCCACCGACTGCCTGGGTTACAGGTTGTTCGAACATAACGGGCAAAATAAGGAACATAAGTGGGTCAGTAAAAGTCTGAACTTCCGCCTCGCTCCGTCCAGAGCGGGGGAAGTCAATTAAATAAATTAATATCTTGGGACAACTCACACACGGCTATCTGATCCCAAGCTAAGCAGAGCTTGTGTTTAAATGGTAACCAGACAACTGATATACATACTTATAAAATGTATAAATACATACATATTATAGATAAATCACACCCAGACAGAACAAACAATCATGCTCATCACACAAAGTTTGTCCTGGGTGGAAATCGAACCCACGACCTCCGGCTCAGTAGTCAGGGCCACTAACCACTAGACCAACAGGCCTGTCAAATTGATGACATCCTATCCGCAAAAAGGGCCTTCTTGCATATTGATCAAAATCCGAAATGCATAGTCATCGATTAACTTTGTACAATCGACTCTCAGACATGGCCAGAGGCAAAGCCGTCAAGTATCAAAAATAAGTAGCTTCATTCAATCCTCATTTACTTTTGCAAAAACAACACACCTTTACGTACCACCCACCTAGTCATTAACTTTTCATAAAAATAATGACTTTTTAAGACTACCGTATGCTCATTTTACCCATATTAATATTAGTGCCCATACTTAGTGACAAGGAAGTGTTATAAACGATAAATGCGCCCGCGAGCTAAATTAAATTTTCTGAAAAAAAAAACCTTGATATAACTGACTGTACAATTGTGGGGCGAGAAATTTAAAGATGGGTTATTGCAATTTTAGACCTTATGTCTTACATGACATGGTTTATAATACAAACAATAATTGGAGAAAAAATCTTTTAACAGATGTGCGATTTCGATTTTCAATCTTATCTTGCAATTTTTACAGGTTATATTAAAAATATTTGATTGCAGTAAAATTTGGGGTAGTGCCTGAGCGAGTGACTGCTGCGCTGCGTGTCGCGAGTTCGATCCCCACACGGAAAAAATATTATTATGAACCACAGATAGTTGTTCCGGGTCTGCCTGTTTCTGTATGTGAGTTAAATGTTTGTAAAAGCATCCACGATACAGGAGAAATTTCAGTGTGGACCAATAAAAAAAATATATGAATAAATGTAAAAAGACAGTTCTGTATTCGAGAACAGGCATTTGTGCGGCAGTGGGACAGTAATATGCGGGTATAGTATATTGTAGTTTACATGTCTCTTGTCGCCTTTTAATAAAAATAAGCCCTTTCACATAATCCGCACGTTAATCGTAAACAACACTAACGAAGTATTAATCAAAAACAAAAACAGTTCACAATTTTCGCGTAA
Source organism: Ochropleura leucogaster (assembly GCA_958449745.1). Lineage (NCBI taxonomy): Eukaryota > Metazoa > Arthropoda > Insecta > Lepidoptera > Noctuidae > Ochropleura > Ochropleura leucogaster. Next base: position 4,675,974 of record OY288226.1, read on the forward strand.
ATTCAATAATTCTCCAAACATCGTCACTCTTAACAGCGTTAGAGTTAAACATCGTGAACGTGTTCAACATATTTAAACCCAATTGCCTACGTCACAGTTGTGTCGTCATGTGAAACTTAATTAATCACACCGTTTCCGAGAGCCGTCAGCTTCGGGATTCCTGTCGGTCTCAAAATTTTCGTGTTCAATTGATGGGCTTCGAATTTCCGGAAATATGTATGTATTAGTATTGAATTGATTGTGGTTGGTACCTACTGCTGCCCCACCATGACATCTTAAAACAAAATTTATTCCACTGAGGGAAAGAGATAGAGCTATACAGGGTGTCTAGCACCATCTCTTTTTCACACAGAAATAAGAACAGCTATAAGATGTCATGGTAACCCTACTGTTGTCAGTTTTTAGTCCGTCTTTTTAGGGTTCCGTACCTCACAAGGAAAAAAACGGAAGCCTTATTTTATCACTTTGTTATCTGCCTGTCTGTCAAGACCCTTTATCTCTTGAACGCGTAGAGGTATCGAGTTGACATTAAAACCACATACTTTAGTCTATGTTGCCTTTGTGTTGTGAAAGAATCAACCCCCATAAGTCTACGCAGTCAAAAGATATGGATATTCATATCGCAAGTTTGTAGAGAACCCTTGGTCGAGTCTGACTGGCTCTTCTTTTTAACACGCATTTACAACCGCCACCTGTAAGTAACTTACTTAGTTGAACTAAAATTTAGCATACCTACATATTTAATGTATGGTTAGCTCAGCGGCGTCGTTCTTAATCCAATATGGCGTACAAGTTATTTTGTATGCATTCCAAAGATATGGGTATAAAATAAAAGGTAACAGAGAAGAACATACAAAACCGGAACACAAAAATGTTCCGGGGCCGCGTTATCAGTTTCGAACAACCCGAAACCCCGGCAGGCAGTGGTCGTGGCAGGCTACTCTGCTTTGCTGACATCTCTTTGAGGCGCGCGTGGAACACGAAGGCGCTGTCGAGACGGCATGTAGTCACTAGACGGACGGGCGGTGAGCATTGCTCACTGTCAACAGACCCGCATCTACATGGCCGGGAGTCTTCTCGCGACGGGTAAGGCCTTTGCACAGCATGAGACATACAAGATTACCAAAACAAAATGCACTTAATCCCTATCTCTTACATCTTCATTCTATCTAATAAATGACTTGAATTAATGAAACAACCCCCAAAGGACACCTCAAGATGACAACTAACAAGACAACGAAACGCAGCGACAGATTATGCACGTCAGTTCGTCTGAAGCATCCCGAACTATGACAAATTGAATTAATTACCAAGTATTACCAGTTCTGGAACACGTCAGCCTTGCAATTTCCATCAGTAAATTAGTATAATTATGTTTATATATATTGTTCGGATTGGCGTCACAGAGTCAAACATAATCATGGAATCGATAGAATGTACAAACGCCAGCAGGTCGAGCTACCCGAAACTGTCAATTTTTCCCAATGAACCTTGAACCTAATACTTTAGAAATAAAGTCGAAAATCTATCAAAGAAATCTGACAGATTGTAGTAGCTTGATGTGCAGGCGTCTGTACAAAAGTCGAACTCTATTCAATGAACGAAGACAAGCGCACGCACTAAGACGCGTACGTCACATAGGCCGGCTGGAAGCGACAGCGCGAGCGAGAAAGAGCACGCAATCGGAACCGATCAGCTGCGCGAACGAGAAAGAGCACGCGATCGGAACCGATCGGCTGCGCGAGCGTTAAAGAACATGCAATCGGAGCCAAACAACTGCATGATCGAGAAAAAGAACGCGATCGGAGCCGGTCACCTCCTCTTATTATTTCACACCAAGCGCCTTCAAGCATTCTTGATGCAGTGCACATGCAAAAATAAACCTTACTACAAATACTAAAAACTCTGTTTTCAATAAACGTGATAAGAATTTGCTCTCCTCTAGGAGCCGGACTATGAGAACGGACCCTAAACAAGTGACAGTCGCAGGTGAGCTTGCAGTCGTTGTATGTGAATGTTGAGCTAAGTCTCTGTTTCAATGTATTCTGTGACAGCAATTAGGGATTGATTAGGTTTTACGCCAAATTAACTTGAGAATTTGAATTAGGTATGGGAATTAGGCTGTCTACGCTTGGGTTTATGAAGATTTGAATTATAATTATGTTCGAGAGTAATTTTGAGATGCTAATTTATATTAATACGTTGGCTTTTGATGTAAGCTTAGACTCAAATACTTGTTATTACTAATACCGTTGCCATAAAAGGTGAGATATAAAATATGTGACTTATTTTTATTGAATTTGTCAAATTAAACTTCTCAACTGAAGATTATTCCGAGATACCAGTATTTTGCGTGAATTTAAATCTTCTATGGTGTCAATAGTACTTACTTTTAATTTCTTCGGACCAGTATGTATACGTACAGTATGCTAAGTATCGATAAATACGAACGCCTAATGCCAAAAATAATTATTAATAAAAAATACCAGATAAATTTGGACAAGGCAAAAGGAAAATATTAGGATCGTAGCAGATGGAGTTTTGTGGTTTCGGACTACCCCCCAAGGGATAAAGGCGTGAGGTAATGTATGTGTGTATAAAAACACTTGAGCACACGGTTGGCGCAGTCGCTGAGCGATCGACTGCTGCGCTGCGTGTCGCGGGTTCGATCCCCGCACGTAACAAATATTTGTATCGCCTACAGATAGTTGTTCCGGGCTGTTTGTGTTTTTGACTTTCAATGTTTGTTAAAGCACCCACGATACAGGAGAAATTCCTAATGTGGGTCAACGTTTAAAAAAAAAACTGAAAAAGTGCAAGTCAGGCTCGCGTACCGCGGGCCTGTAGACGGTGAGCAATGGGTAGCTCACCGTCCGTCCGTATATTGACGACAGGCCGTGTCGACGGCGCGTTAGTGTTCCACGCGCGCCTCAAAGAGATGTCAGCAAAGCAGAGGGGAATGCCAAGGCCTCCGCCTGCCTGGGTTGCGCCCAGAGCGGGGGAAGTTATTTGATGATTTCCCACCCCAAAAAAAAGGCTCGCTTACCGAGGGTTCCGTACAAACTTTCGACATAAACGGCCATGTCTTTTGACTGCGAAGGTTTAGATGGTTGATTTTTTCATAGCTCCAAGGGACCCAGATATTTCAACTCCATACCTCCATGCATTTCCAAGATAAAGGGTCTTGATAGAGAGACCCACAACAAAGTGATCCTATAAGGTTTCCCTTCTTGTTCTTTTGGGGTACGGAACCCTAAAAATCATTTAAAAAGAGACACAGATTTTGAGGCGACAACTCTTGTTCCTAATTACGAGAAACAACGAATTAAAAAAGTGAAGATGATTGCACACTAAAATTCGACGATCGGTAAATAAGTGGTAGTCAACACGACCAATCAGACCAATCAGACACGCAGACTGACAAGATGATTTTATGATTACTGGGTATGGATGTAGCGTCAGAAGAATCAGTTTGGCTTTTCTTCATTTATTTTGGAATAATTGTAAACAAACATAATAGACATTTATTCGGTATTTTTTGTGACGGTAGATTATTAAGGTTCTTAAGTAATCATCGTCTGCCTTGCTTTTTCCCAATTTTTTTTTTCTCAGTCAAACTGGATTTAACCAAATACCAGTATTTTACATTGAGCGACTGCCTATCTCACTGCCTCTTATAAATCTCAGAGTTTAACCCTGTACAAGTGTTACGTACACGTAGGATATACATCGAAAAAAAAATACCGGCCGCATTGAGAACCAGAAAATCTTTTTTGAAGTTGGTTAAAAATATTTAATTCAAACATAAAGTGTGTTAACTTACATCACCCATAATTTCAGTATTTTACGTCCCAGTAAAAATCTACCAAACAACAAATTAATGGTGGCAACTTACCACTTAACCTCTAGATCCCCAGCGGCACAAAAACGAGCCAATAAACAAGTATTACCGTTGAGCCCCGCTGGCACAAATTTGTGTCACCAAACCCCGACCGATTTAAAACAGATAATGTAGTATAGATAAGTCTTAAAATCAGATTACGCTTACGACAAGAGCCCGCCCGGCGGTGCTTGACGGATAGTTGAGGTAAATAATGGCGATCCTTGAGAGGTTAAATCAAATTAAAACTCTACGTATATGATTCTCACTTCAAATTAACCAATCAACGAAATAAAAAAACTTCTACATCAGTCTGTACAATGCAAACGTACAATAAAAACACTAGTGTGATAATTCGGGGAAGCTAACCAAACGTGTGGAAAGTAGCCGCCGGGCCGTTCACTAATCACAGTAATCAAACAAATAAGAGGTTTTTGAAATAACCTCTAGAAGTGTGGAGTGTGTGAGAAATGTGTGTTTTCAACACATGTGTTCAAAACGTCCTTTAATTTTACAACGCTTTCGGCTCAATAGTGTGTAAATTGACCGACTTTAAGTGTAATGACAAACTTTGCACACTACGCAATAAAAAATATACAATTTGCCAAATAAAAATGTTTGCAAATTGATTCAGTTTATAAAATTTTCCCATACTAGCAACTGTAAGCGATATCCATTTGTTTGTTTTCAACAATTGTCTAGTAGTTGTCTATAAGCGACCTACACAAATGTAATTTTTTGTATTGTTCGTCGTGTCGTTGAGCTCCTTAAGTTGTGAGTCGAGTTACATGATAACTGGCAAATGCTTGCACTGACTGGACAGGTCTCTCAAATCTTTGTGTTTCATAAAAAGGTGATCTGAAATAGTATTCTGCATATTTCTCACGTAAGTTGAAAGAGTTTTTTGTCTAGACTTTAAAAGAGACTATGACCTCTGAGTTTGTTTCAACTGTTTCTTCTCAGAGTAGTCGGATACGAGACACCGGCCTCATCTAGTTTAATAAAGAAACGACGTGTTTTTTTTTTTTGTAATATTGTACTTGCAAAATAAATATCATTTATGAGAATTATATAATATTTTTCAGTCAGGGATCATATTAATATACGAGCATCGTTATAAAAGATAAAAATACGTATTCCATTCATCTTTAAACACGAACACACTTTGGCCTTTGTGAAAAAATATTTTATTAAACGTACAAGGAAAATTGGGGCAAAAAAATGAATATCGTTTCTTTATTTTTTCATCAATTATGCCTTATTCTATAGGTTATATTCGACTCCAAACGAACAGTTAGTTCAGAATAGACGTTTAACCTGGTTCCTATGTGTTCATTCTAATCATCTGTACTACTTATTTTGAAAGAATGGCTATGAGTTTTTACCTTTTTTCATCAACAAAATCATCAACTTACCCTGCTCTAGGAGTATCGGGGGGGAATATAAGACTTGTACTGACTAAAATCCAAACAAGTTCCTTCTCTCGCCTTTTATGTTCCGGGACCGTGGTTTCTTTCGAACAACCTGGCAGGCCTGGCAGTGTTTCTCTCGATACTAGATTTCAGTTTATTCTTATAACTTGCGATACTAATATTACGTGTAATAACTTGTACAACAATACTTTACTTTATTGTTAACTACGGAAGCTTGTAAATGACTTGTCGTTAATTACCTTACTAAAACTTCTGTATTGTTAGCTGTAAGCCACCTAAACATAATAATATAAATGAGTGACAGAACTATAACTGAACACTTACTTAATCGATAAGCATTCATTAAAATAAAGGAAAATGTTCGCTCAATGAATCCCTTTACGGTTATTTTAAGGAGTAGCTAGCATTATATGTTTAAACAGCAATTTATATACTAAATATAAGGCCTATAAATATCAAACGAAAACGCTGGGTTAATTATCAAAATTACGAAGACGTGCCGTCTGGTTTTGTAATTTTGATACTTATTTGAATCAAGAATGCATTTACGAGGACTAAATATGTAAACTCGTAGTGTATGCCAATTCTTGATACTGGATTACAGCCTGAAAAGATGATGCTGATATTAACTAATTCTGTCACTTAAACCATATGAATGCAGAGGAAAATTCCTAGTTTTTGATCTGATCGGTATAAAAAAAAAAACTTGCCTTTTTCGTCAACCACATCACATAATAAAATTCCAGGGCCAGAAAAAGAAATACTTGTTTATTTTTATTTCCCCTCAGCAAAATGTTCAAGATAAGCTTTTAGGCCCAAGTTGTCAAAGGGGTCCATTAATCAACAACAAATTTTAATAAATACCAAGTCGTTGAAAACTAACAAAGATGTGATTAATCGTCCTAGTCTTAAGTACTGCCATATTGAAGTTCAAGTATCAAGACTTGTTCGTCGTAGAACAATTATTTAGTAGCCGCAATAATAGTTCAGACGCCTGCACATCAAGCTACTACAATCTGTCAAATTTCTTTGATAGATTTTCGACTTTATTTCTAAAGTATTAGGTTCAAGGTTCATTGGGAAAAATTGACAGTTTCGGGTAGCTTGACCTGCGGCGTCTGTACCTAATTGATGAGCATGTCAAGTCTTATTCACGTTTCTTTAGTAACGATACCTGTTTCCCTACATTTCGACACAAGTGTGATTTTTTTTTAAAAAAATGCAATTATACATGTTAATAACAGCTAAAAAAAAACACCTACAAACTGATCATTGGCGAAAATCGCGGTTAGGTAAACCACTCGATTTCTAAATATAAAAACTTAAGTTTAGAAGAGACCACAGAGTTGAGTATATGGTTTGGTTAATTTTAACTTGATACCTCCACGCGTTCCTGAAATAAAAGGGTCTTAACAGATAGACAGACGTACAATAAAGTATTCCAATAAGGGCTCAGCTACCCTACCATGACGTGTTAAAGCAGAACTTATTCCGCTGAGGGAAAGGGACAGAGCTATACAGGGTGTCTAGCACCATCTCTTTCACTCAGTGGAATAAGTTCTGCTTTAAGATGTCATAGTAGGCCTACAGTTCTTTCCTTTTGAGATACGGAACTCTAAAACAGTAGACAGGGCAAAAGCCACGTTCACTACTAAACGAAATCACTAGATGGCATCGTACAAACAAAGCCAAGTCCAAAGTTTAAGTGATTGTTCTGCCAATTACTCAAGAGTCAAGCTGCGAGCGAATCAAAGCGCCAGAGCAAACAAGACCAACTTAAATGCAACTTATTTTTCTACGAAACGCTTTATTATAGTTAATACTTAACCATTCGTTAGTGAAGTGAATTAAAAATGGCGGAGATTTTATAATGGAACACTAATAAGGTTGTAATGTCTAGTTTTTAATAATGAAGAAGATACAGACTTTTTAATTTATTTATTGTTACTACAATCTGTTATCATGCTAGAACAATAAATAGTATGTTTATTGGTGTTTATTTTTTTTTTAAATGTTGTCCCACACTAGGATTTCTTCTGTATCGTGGGTGCGTTTACAAACATTTAAACTCACATACACAAACAGCCAGATCCAAAACAGCTATCTGCATGGTTATACAAATATTTGTTCCGTGCGGGGATCGAACCCGCAACACGCAGCGCAGCAGTCGATCGCTTAACCACTGCGCCAATCGTGTCCTTGGTATGCGCATGTTGTGTGGAGGCCATGTTCGCTATGTGACTTTTAACTGTCACATCCTTCTTTATATTATGAGGATTTAAGTTTATCCTGTGAGTTTTCCGTTTCATTCTACGGTTTGTCCGGGTTTCTTCCATCAGTGCTTTCGCCAAAGGGTTGAGATGGTTGGTGAATTAAAAAAAAAGGTAACTCTACCAAAATTCATCAAAATCGGTTCAGCCATGTAGGCGTGAAGACGTAACAAACAAACTCTGTTTCGCTTTTATAATATTAGTAAGGATTACAAATAAAGTTAGCAAAAATATTCATGAACGGGGTATTTAATCATTGCCTAGACAAGACACAGCATGTAATATTTTAAATGGTGCATCATAATACTCTCACGAACAGACCATTTATTTACTTATAAATGTCCGACATAACATTTGTTTAAGTTATACAAACATTTGCAGTACTGTAGTTGTTTAGTTTAGACCTGCAAACTTGCAAAGCAATACAAGTATCTAAACAAAATTGCAACATAACTTCTAACATGCATAACGCCTGTACTTCTAAAAAAAAAATATACGTGTTGAAATGAGAACCTCCTTTTTTCGTCATTTTAAAAATATAAGCAAAGCCGAACACAAACATTTCATTGTCAACGTTTAACGGGACCAGAAGGGCTACTATGACATCTTATAGCAATTCTTATTCCACTGAGTGAAAGAGATGGTGCTAGACACCCTGTATAGCTCTGTCTCTTTCCCTCAGCGGAATAAGAATTGCTTTAAGAGGTCATAGTAGGGCTACAGTTCGATTTTGCTGTCGATTCTGTTGTTAAAAACTAAAACAAATCTACTCTAAAAATCACAAAAATTTAGTTTATTCCTGTGAAATAAAGTTTTGTCAAATGAAGTTGATGTGACACGTAGTGATCGAAAAAAGGATCCTATGTGTTACTTTAGCTAAACCATAATCTACCTCTGGATCATATTTCATCAAGATCCGTTCAGTAGTTTTTTCGTGAAAGAGGATCAAACGTACATCCATACTTACAAACTTTCGCATTTATAATTTTTTTAGGACTATTATATTATACTAGTTGCACCCCGCGGTTCCATTAGCGTGGACCGGAATAAAAAGTTAAATTTCATCCTTATCCGTTAAGCCGCAACCGCAAACCTGTTTGCATTTGCGGGTTGTTCGAAAGAGAACGTAAAAGGCAAAAGTAGGAACATGGGTGGGTTTTAGTTGTTGAAGGCTTGCCACGATCTCCTTTACTCCCCCGAAGTTAATTCATGATTTCAGATCCGCTTAAAAAAAAATACGTGTGGCACTCGGGGACTGCCGCGGTAAAGCTATTGCATAGCATTTTTTATCAACTTATGTAATAAATAAAAACAATCTAAATAAATAAATAATATCGTTTCTTTATTTTTTCATCAATTATGCCTTATTCTATAGGTTATATTCGACTCCAAACGAACAGTTAGTTCAGAATAGACGTTTAACCTGGTTCCTATGTGTTCATTCTAATCATCTGTACTACTTATTTTGAAAGAATGGCTATGAGTTTTTACCTTTTTTCATCAACAAAATCATCAACTTACCCTGCTCTAGGAGTATCGGGGGGGAATATAAGACTTGTACTGACTAAAATCCAAACAAGTTCCTTCTCTCGCCTTTTATGTTCCGGGACCGTGGTTTCTTTCGAACAACCTGGCAGGCCTGGCAGTGTTTCTCTCGATACTAGATTTCAGTTTATTCTTATAACTTGCGATACTAATATTACGTGTAATAACTTGTACAACAATACTTTACTTTATTGTTAACTACGGAAGCTTGTAAATGACTTGTCGTTAATTACCTTACTAAAACTTCTGTATTGTTAGCTGTAAGCCACCTAAACATAATAATATAAATGAGTGACAGAACTATAACTGAACACTTACTTAATCGATAAGCATTCATTAAAATAAAGGAAAATGTTCGCTCAATGAATCCCTTTACGGTTATTTTAAGGAGTAGCTAGCATTATATGTTTAAACAGCAATTTATATACTAAATATAAGGCCTATAAATATCAAACGAAAACGCTGGGTTAATTATCAAAATTACGAAGACGTGCCGTCTGGTTTTGTAATTTTGATACTTATTTGAATCAAGAATGCATTTACGAGGACTAAATATGTAAACTCATAGTGTATGCCAATTCTTGATACTGGATTACAGCCTGAAAAGATGATGCTGATATTAACTAATTCTGTCACTTAAACCATATGAATGCAGAGGAAAATTCCTAGTTTTTGATCTGATCGGTATAAAAAAAAAAACTTGCCTTTTTCGTCAACCACATATACTTCAATGAAAAGAAGTCTCAAAATTAAACATTTTTTTTACCAACTTAGACAATAAATAAAAAACTAAATATAATATTTAAAAAGTACTTCCAATGAAAAGAAGTCGCAAAAAGAAAAACAAGACCTTGGGTTTGATCCAGCGTAATATCGAGTGACTATCCGATTCTCTACCAAACACGCTATAGAACATAAGAATCGAAATTGAAATAACTGACCGTATTATGTAAACGACGTTAGACAAGCCACACCTCCGTGCCTATCGGAGTGGGGAGCGTTAGGTTTTTTTTCGTTACGAAATTTCTAGATTCGGTCCCCGCGCTCAAGGCCCGCAATAGAAGCTATTGCATGGCTTACACACAGCTTAGACATCCACAAAGACTTTTTTGTACGAAGTATTAATGGAAAAGACATTTTAAAGATTTTAACATCCCATAACTGACATAAATTGCAACAATTTACGTGGGAATGTAAGTTAAAAACATTGCAGGATCTAAGTAGCAGTGAGCTAGCTCGAATGCCGCAACTTTGTTGGAGTCAATTAGGGGCAGCGGTGTGTTCCAATGAGAAATAGATTGAGAAGGACAAGTCTGGGTGGTTCTTAATAAGTTACTGCCAAGATAGGCACCGAGACCGCGAGACGACTCCTGTACATCGTAGATGCGGGAATGTGGACGGTGAGCAATGGGTAGCTCACCGTCCGCCTAGTAACGACAGGCCAAGTCAACGGCGCGTTTGTGTTCCATGCGCGTCCTATAGAGATGTCTGTTTGTTTATCTATGTCTATGCCTGCAAGGGCCACCGCCAAACGGGGTTGCGGGTTGTTCGAAAGAGATACCGTGGCCCCTTAACATAAAGGGCAAAAGAAAGAACTTGGATGGGTTTTAGTCATTAAAAGTCTGACACTCCCCCGCTCCCCGCTCTTTTTTGCGAATGGGAAATCATCAAATAACCTCCCCCACTCTGGGCGGATCGCAGGGGAGTGTGAGTACTGACTTAAGCCTACCCAGGTTCCTTCTTTTGCCTTTATGGTCCGGAACCGCGGTAAGTATCTCTTTCGAACAACTAACAACCCCGGAGGACTTCATGGCTGTCAGTCGTGCTTAGGACCAAAAAGGCAGTCTTTCCCCAACAGTTGTAAACATTAGAAATACACACGAGGCATTGCATCACTTACACACAGACATTTTGAAATATTTCATATGCCAGTCAAATTACATATTTGAGGGCTGATTTTTCAATTGTCAAATAGCTTTTAGGGGAGAAACATAATAACGTTTTGACAGGTCAAAAAAGAACTGACACATTCATTTTTCAGATTAGGTTATCTGAAAGATGAATGTGTCAGTTTTTTTTTTAAGTCAGGCACTAAGATCAAAAGAACAAAAATATTATGTAAGGATAGTAGCAGGTGGCTTTCCGTGGTTACTGCCTAGCCCTATGTCAAAAAGCGTGAATGTATACGTACCTATAAAAATCCTTACTAGTATTATAAAAGCGAAAGCGAGTTTGTTTGTTACGTCTTGACGCCCAAATGGCCAAACCGATTTTGATGAACCTTTTTTTAAAAAAAAAAAGAGTGACATATGAGGGAGAAAGAGGGAAGAAAAGGGAAAACTTAGCATTGCTTTTACAATAAATAAGGCGCAAGGGCAAAAACTATAGGTAGCAGGTACCTGCAAATCACGAAAGGAGAACTGTGTTACCCCGAAATTAACGAGAGCGAAACCGCGGGCAAAGGCTATTACAGCAATATCTAAAGTGCTTTTTATTTATGAAAGTTACAAGTTCTGCTTACCCAAGTTCTCGTAAAAAGCCATAGTAGCTCAAACGTTCTAATGCAATGTCTAGACTTCATTTAGCGCTCAACGAAATTGAATCAATTTTCTTTGATGTAACGTGTTGGGAGTAATTAATATTGCACTATCAATTAGAGACTTAATTAACGCGAGAAGATATGGTTTTTTTGTTTAATGTTTTAGTAGTTTTGTACTTGCAGGATTTTTTGCTTCTTCGTTCGAATAGTATTCTACAGTTAGTATAACAGAGATAGAGTTGTTTTTGGAACGACGTTCCTTATCGCGCGTTGCGAACGGGGGCTAGACGGAAAATATGAAGACCAAAAATTGTAACGACACCTTTGGCTTAAGGTCAAAAGTTGTAACGACACTTTTTTGCTATAGTAGTAGTTAATTTAGTAGAGAGAGAATGTAATGTGTAAGCCGTGCGGCGTGCGCGTGTTTCTCTCTCTTAGAAAGCAAGCCAGTTATTTTCGTTTCGTCATGCTATTTTGAATTGAACAGTGTGGTGTCGCGACGATTATTTTTGTTGAGTGTATACAGGTTTCTTGTATATAACTTCGTTCCATCCGGGTGTCCCTTGACACCTATCAAGTTTTTTTTTAATTGTTCAATATTTTTTAATAAAGTTATTTTTTTTAACTACATAAAAGGAGCCTACTATGCTCCCTTTAGTAGAACGTAGGTGCTCACTAAGACGGGATTTTGCAAAGTTCAACCACTACGGGGGTGAAACAGTGTGGCAAAATTTTTATGGAACAAAGCGATTTCTTGACGGGATTGACTTGAACTTTTGTATGGGCTCCACGAAATATATAAACTATAACATCACGCTACAATACTAAGAAGCTGAGTTACGGGCGAACCTGCCGAGCACAGCTAGCAGCTAACTAATATTATAAAAGCGAAGCGAGTTTGTTTGTTACGTTTTCACGCCTAAATGGCCAAACCAATATGACCAAAAAAAGTGAGAAATGGGGGAGAAAGAGAGGAGAAAAGGAGAGCGAAAGACATTATTTTTTTCGATCGACACCTCGGGTTAAACCTAACGTAAGCCCAAAGTAACATTGCCACGCAGACGAAATCGCGCTCGGAAGCTAGTAAAATAATATTAATATAACATTAAAGTTGTTCACACCATTATTTAATAACGCTTAAATTATTACCTTATTCATTCAATTTATGTTTCTTGTTTAAAATACGATAAAACCAAGTTTTAATGGTAAACAGACACGGTAAACTATAAAATTAATATAATTTATTTGGTTACCTACTTTATGAGGTTCAAACATTTATATAAATTAAAGTCACGAGATGTTTAAATAAAAACTTCAACAAGGTATTTATAAAATTAAAGGCACGGTTGACGCAGTGGTTAAGCGATTGGCTTCTACGCCACGTGTCGCGTGTTCGATCCCCGCACGGAAAAAATATTTGTGTGACCGACAGGTAGTTGTTCCGGGTCTGGCTGTTTGTGTATGTGAGTTTAAATGTTTGTAAATACACCCGCGATACAGGAGAAATTCTTAGAGTAGAAAAAAGAAATATTTACCGAAAAGGAATAAAATAAACACACATAACATCACGCCTAGAATCACTAAGTCTCATGTAATACAGGGCTGGCCTGTTGACAATAACCAGACAAACAGATTCCGAGACTGTTACTGAGAAATTCTTGATAGAAAAGCCCAATTACACTTTGCTTGTCCTGGGAATCGAATCCAGGACCTAATGCTTAGCAGTGAAAATTATACAATTCTGCAGAAAAATAGGTACGTCTCCATTTTCAGTCTTCCTCTTATGTACGCATTCCTCTTTATTTCCGTTCGGGTAACACCGCCTTGTCACGTCAGCATTCCAATCCCAGTCCATGCAATAAGCTAGTTTCCAAAAAAAATATTAAAAAGTTACGTGACGTCACTTTCTGCAAAAAATGCAGGAACGCGGGACGTCCAAATTACAAATAAAAAAATACGTGTCCCTTATTTTAGAATAATCTAACTCTAAGACGGACTAAATAGAATGTAAATACTTAGACCCCAGAAACTACCCTACTGCCTCACAACTATCCCTTTAAAAAAACCTGCGAAATTCGAGTCAGATTCCGTAAAAACTTGAGACAAAAATGGCCAAATCTTTTGACTATGTAGACTTAGAGGGTTGATTTAATACAGCCCCAAGGTAGCTTTAGAAAAAAAAAAAAAAAGAAATGTGCAGAGGATGTCTGGATGTTTATTAATCTCACTCTGAAATTACTGAACTGATTGTGATGTAATTTGACACGTAAATAGTTTATAACCTGGATCTTATGAGACAATTACCAAGCGTGGGACATGAGCTACCAAAACATGAACTATAACAAAATTGTCCACTATCAAATTAGTACACAACAGAATACCAATGCTGAGCTTTCAAATTCGCCTGCAGGCAATACATCACCAGTTATTAATTTAACAGTTCAACGATAATGAGGACATTATTACACGCAATAAACTAAATAACATAATGTAGTTATTGCGTACCCACATCGTATACTACTCATCGGGGCTATTAAACGGTGGAATATTTAATTGTTTGTCACTGTGCAGTTGATGAACAGAATGTTTACTTGGTAACGAGAAAAGTTGGCTTATTCGTCAACTCGCGCCTCATAAACTCGCGTCTGCGCGCGACTTAGCTCTTTCCGATTTCACTTATTTATTTATTTAACGATTTATGTACATACACACTGAATACAGAAAAATGAATAGGAATAGAAAACAGGTACAAAGGTAATGCTTATTTCTATAGAAATCTCTTACAGCATACCTGCGAAAGGAGAGTAAATAAAAAGAGATTTAGACACAGTGCGTAAAAAGAATACATAAAAACAAAAGCAAATATGACTAAATACAATATAAGAATATACTAACATACATACAAATACAAAGACAAATATATAACTTAAATACAATATAAAATATAATTATAAATACCTATGCAACTGTGGTGAAATTGAAAGATAATGTTCTTTTACTCTTCTCTTAAAAACTGAAACAGTTTGGCAGTCCCTAATGTCAGGCGGAAGCGAATTCCACAACCGCACAGCGTGAACAGTAAAGTTACCTATTTGTGTTGTAGTCAACTCGCGACCGAGTGAAAATCTGACGTATTTTAAAAGTGTTCTTTTGTAGATGACTGTAAATACGTCTTCAAACTATCCTAGTCAATCGGGAACTTGATCAAGTTTCACATCATTACTTCTGTCATTCATTTTATTGGGACTAAGCTACTTAATGTCGTGCAGAGCTTTCCAGCTGTGAATTTAATAATAACTTTGTTTATATGTTTTTAAACATAAAATATCGCTACACATGAAATTAGAAAAGCATCACGTTAAAGCTGTTTATTTTTTAGTCAGCCGATTGTTCTGTGGGAATATTGTATTTTTTTCTAAAGTTAGCAAAGACTTATTGTCGGGCATACGCTGTCCTCTTATACTTAAGTACTAACGCTGTAACAACATTGTAAAACCAAATGATTTTAAAAGAGTGTAACCATGGAGTTTCTTGCCGGTTCATCTCTATAGGAAACGACCAACCCGAACCGTGCACCTTTTCTCGACGTTTTATAAGTGCCTATGTAGGCCTATGTGAAATAAAAATATTTCGATTAAGTATAGGGACCTGTAGGCCTACTATGACATCTTAAAGCGTTCTGCTTAAGCAGAACTTATTCCACTGAGTGATGGTGCTAGACAACCTGTATAGCTCTGTCCCTTTCCCTCAGCGGAATAAGTTCTGCTTTAACACGTCATGGTAGGGTAGCTGAACAAGATATTCCGCTTCCGAGCGTATCCAAACACGTTGTGTCAATTTCTCAATTCGCTAACGTTTTTTTTGGTGGGAAATTATCAAATAACTTCTCCCGCTCTGGACGGAGCGGGGGTGAGTGTCTGACTTTTACTGACTAAAAATTTTGTCGGCGGGTATTGTTTTCTTTCACCTCTCGAAAGATATTTCTCGACACCATGTTAGGGCTAACAATCAGAGGTTCATTGGCGGCATGGAAACTCTAACACAAGACCAGTCACTAAACACACAGTAAAGAAGAATTAACAAACAATTGTTTTGAACTTTTGTGTTAAAACTAAGGCATTTTTGTTTTATCTATACTTAATTGTCTTTTTTTACGTCATGTTTTAGTAACAATTGAACTCAAACCGAAAACTACACAAAACCGGGTTTATAAAAAGAAATATCGACCTACAAAAAACACCGAAGAGACAAAAAAAAACACCATTTATAAATTTTATGATATGACATCTATCCGATAATTATCAAAAAACAAAATATATCTATCCATCGTTTCATTGGTCTTTCCCTATTCGATACCTCACTCTTACCTCATACTCAAGACGTCCCTCATTCCTCCGTAACACCTCCCCAAACGAAGCCAAGAAACTGACCTCTTCTGCCTTTTCCTCCCACATAAAATAACAAACTTAAAAAGCTATCCCTTACAGAATCTCGAAACTTAACACCGCAGGTCCAATTTGTTCCGCCATTTCAGGATTCTCCTATTTATAGGTTATTCAATACTTTTGTGTTTCCGATATCAAAGAGTTCTCGTACCAATTACTGTTGAATTTGTTCTGTTTACCGTAAATATGGCTACCTTTTGGTGTTTCATATCAGGGGTGCTAAACCTTTGGAATGTACCTATGATGTATTTTTTTTAATATCCTTACTAATATTATAAAAGCGAAAGTGAGTTTGTTTGTTTGTTTGTTTGTTTGTTTGTTTGTTACCTCTTCACGCTTTAATGGCTGAACCGATTTGGATGAATTTTGGTACAGAGATAGTTGGGAACCAGGAGAAGGACATAGGTTAATATTTTTTTGAAAAAAGTGGAATGGGAGGGAGAAAGAGGGAAGAGAAGGTAAAACTTAGCGTTGCTATTACAAATCAATAAGGCGCAAGGGGAACTGTGTTACCCCAAATTTAACGCGGGCGAAGCCGCGGGCGAAAGCTAGTACTTTATAAATGAAAACTGTGGCCAATTTTCCGCAGCTGAAAACCCACAAGGAAGGAAGAAACGGTAGTTTTAAGCCCCTTTTTTAAAAATTACACTAATATTATAAAAGCGAAAGTGAGTTTGTTTGTTTGTTTGTTTGTTTGTTTGTTTGTTTGTTTGTTACCTCTTCACGCTTTAATGGCTGAACCGATTTGGATGAATTTTGGTACAGAGATAGTTGGGAACCAGGAGAAGGACATAGGTTAATATTTTTTTGAAAAAAGTGGAATGGGAGGGAGAAAGAGGGAAGAGAAGGTAAAACTTAGCGTTGCTATTACAAATCAATAAGGCGCAAGGGGAACTGTGTTACCCCAAATTTAACGCGGGCGAAGCCGCGGGCGAAAGCTAGTACTTTATAAATGAAAACTGTGGCCAATTTTCCGCAGCTGAAAACCCACAAGGAAGGAAGAAACGGTAGTTTTAAGCCCCTTTTTTAAAAATTACTTACAACAAGTGCTGATCAAAGACAACTTACGACTTTTTGCGTATTTTTAGTTTTAGATTTTTTTTTTCAACAGGAGCTCAGTATATTGACAGTGATTACAAATGAAGGAGTAGTGTCATAAAAACTTCTCAATATTTTTTAAGAAAAGCGACTTATGAGCAGGAAATTTTCATGAATTCAGTGTTTAAGACACTGACAACAAGTTCCTTACTCAACAAGTGAGAATTACGTCTAACATCACATATTATATCATAACATAACCCACTTCTAATTTAGTTTAACCTGACCATGTTACCTCAGGGGTAAAATGTGACCTTTTACCCGAACTGGTTCTTCACAAAACTAGTAAGTAAAAGGTCAATCTATTACAAAAGCTCTTAGAAACTTTTACTCCTCTAAAGAATATTTTCAATTTATTCAAGCATGTTATTTAAACTAAACTAAAACATTTGCTGCTTTGTAATGTAAAAACATATTTATATAAATGTTGCAAAAGGCAGGAATATTTTTAATTACATTATAAAATATTTTAAATTATTCTTTTAGAAGGGATAAAAGGATTCTAACAAAATAAATGACATCTCTACATCAATTTAATGTGCATAATCAAATTATCGTCATTATTCTCCAAATGCAAATTATTTGAGGTCGCACTTTTCCATGCTCGTTTCTTTTTCTATCGCTTAGAACTGTCATTTGGGATAGCTAGATTTAAAGCGAGAATGCATGACATGTGATATCATCGACGATCTATTTAAGTACTTAGTCGCCAAGTCAGTAGTCACCTCCTTGTTAGTCATATTAATTAATTAATCATTTATTTTCAAGTAATCAATACGGCTCATTTTAGGTAACACGAAACACCAACACAAGCATTCCAATTAAAAAAAAACACATTACAAACAAATTTTGATTATTAATATTGAATGTAAATGCATTACATTATAATTAGAATAATTGTCAGAACGTTTAAATTTCATAAAACTAAAAGTCAATTTATTATCGACACTTATTCGGCAAAATTTTTAACCTATAAAAATGTTTGTAACCCCTGCCTAACGAGTTCCTTGTACGTCTTCAAATTTCCTTAGAACATCACGGTTCGGGTGTGCCTCTGTGATTTCATACAAGCCTGGTACTCGCCAATCAGTGAAATAGACGGTTAGTGCTTGCAATTTGCAGCTAGCAACAGGAAACATGGCCTTAGAATTAGTACGCCATCTTGGAATTTAAATATAAGGTGTTCGAAGCAAAAACATTGTGTTGCTTCGGAGAATATTTTATTGAAGTACCTTTAATTTTCATAATACGTAAAGCATTTTAACGTAAATATAAACAACAAAGTTTACTTGGCTACACGCAAACGGCCGCTCGGGTCGATCTTTAAAGTTAAGCAGCTCTTGCCAAGGATGGGTGACAATCAATTACTTAACGAGATTTTCCGTGAAGCACATATAGTTTTACACGTTCACGTTAGCAGAGTCCAAAAAAGGAGGTATACTAAAGAGGAAATCACTTTATGTTAAGCTTTTTACTTGAAAATCTACATTAAATTGACCTGTAAGTTTCTCGTCAAAGCACTTAGTTGCAGGATCACATGTGGCCTGAATTAGTCATGCACATTGATGTTCTGGTGTTCTACATTGGTGTTCTAACGAGAAGGCAATCATACAAAGTGATATAATAATGTTGCCACTGACGAGACTGCGTTCCTCTCTTAATTCTTATTCTTAATTACACACAAAATTAAAAAAATATATATCTACACAAATTGCAAGCTTAAGTACAACGCAGAGCTTAACCCAGAATTGGGTTTTCTTACAGCTTAAATGAGGATATGATTTTACATGTGTGCATAAAATAAATATAAATTAATTACAAGCTGTGCCCAGCGGTTTCACCTGCGACTCAGCTAAAATAAAATAAAAAAAATAGATTACGATTTTCACCCACCATTTGGATTTGGATCCACCGAATGGACTTCTAGCACTGTGACACGAGAAGTTTATATATTAGACAAGAAAGTCGGTGTACCTGTGGACCTGCCAGTGGCCTGTGGACGGTGAGCAATGGGTAGCTCATCGTCCGTCCGCCTATTGACGACAGGCCGTGTCGACGGCGCGTTCGTATTTCACGCGCGCCTCAAAGAGAAATCAGCAAAGCAAAGGGGCTTGCCAGAGCCTCCGCCTACCCAGGGTTGCGGGTTGTTCGAAAGAGATACCGCGGCCCTTAACGTAAAGGACAATAGAAGGAACATGGGTGGGTTTTAATCAGTAAAAGTCTGACACGCCCCCAATTTATTTGATGACTCCAAAAAAATAAGACAAGAAATAAATAAACTTATAAATACAATATATGTTATGGAAAATGTTCGTCTATTCCTATCTTGAACATGTCTAACGAACGGCTATCCCGCAAGGAGTGTGGAAGTGAACTCACGCCCCAGTTGGGGTGGCCACACGTCCTGAAATTATGTTTCTAGGACACGCTGGCGATGTGGCCATTTCCCGTATTTAAAAGAAACATAGTGTCGTGCAAAAATGTATTGCATATAGTAATGCAATGCAATTTTCTTTGCGGGTTATTCAAAAGAGGTCCCGGAACATAAAGGGCAAAAGAAGGAACTTGGATGGGTTTTAGTCAGTACAGTTCAAGTCTGACGATCCCCCGCTTCGCCCATAGAGGGGGAAGTTATTTAATGATTTCGTATCTGCAAAGAAAATGCAGATTTCTTGGTTTTCTGCTGTATTTTGATTCTCACACAAGATCGCCCTTCCTCGCCTTCGGGCGGTTGCGGTGGGGATTTTGCGGTGGTGCGCCGCTCGTCCGTGCGGTCACGAGCAACAAAATGTATACCTACACATAACAATTCTTAAAAGTTATTTATTAATTAAAATTTTAAGTTTTCATGAACATAGTGTTGGAGCCTTACTAGTACAATTTTGGTCTTTTTTTCAACTAACTGACTAAAAACCCACACATGTTCCTTCTTTTAACCGACTTCATAAAAGGAGAAGGTTTTCAATTCATCTGAATCTTTGTTTTGGTCTTATGTTCTGGGGCGGATACGGCGGCCCCGGAACATACATGATTTGTCTACCTAAAGATATCTCTTTAGATACATAAAAGATTGACAGATAATTCATTTATTTGATGCAACAAAAAACACGATACAGAAATTAACACAAAAATATCAAACTGAGAAATAAGGTAAAGAGGTTGGATTAAATCATAGACAACTTGACACATCACATACTTTTATGACGTTCCCCCACTACTGGTCTTTCAAAAAACCCGGCGGTGGCCCTGGCAGGACCCTCTGCTTTGCTGACATCTCTTTGAAGCGCGCGTGGAACAGGAACGCACCGTCGACACGGCCTGTCGTCACTAGCCGGACGGACGGTGAGCTACCCATTGCTCACCGTCGACAGACCCGTTTGTTTCAAAGAAGAAACCGTTTTAGCAATAAAATCACTTTTAAATATTACTTAGTGTTTACATTTAATTGCTCATGATTGGACGTGTGTAAGGATTCAAAGGATTTGTGTTTTTAATCTCAAATACAATCACAAATACCCTTGATTAATACCAAAAACAAACACTAAAACAACAAAATAAACACATTATAACCCGGTTAACATAAATCTAAAAGCCAAAACTCTATGTGCAAATGAAATCAGTTATTTATAACCCGGAAAATGTCACTTTAATCTATAGTTTGGGGAGCAGAGAGAACTCTAAAATAGTTGTTTTGTAACATTTATGATGTATGTTTTGAGGTTAAGTCGTACTTCACGGTAATGGCCAGCTATTTGTCAAATGAGGCCGTGGCCTGGATTAAAGCCTTATTTAGAAAAATGAGAGTTTGGGGACTTGGAAAGTGCTAAAATGGCAGATGGCCCACTCAACTGATGTTTTTTCAGTAGAGTGGTCAGCGAAAGATGAAAACGTCAAGGGGAAAGACTTGACTAAGAAAAGCAAATTAAAGATAGATGAATCACAATTCACAAAGAAAGATGACTTAGCTAAAGAGTGTGTGAAGTATGGAAGAAAACCTGGTTTGCCCTGGCATGACAATCATAGTATTCTCAAGTTTTACTGAGCTACGGCTCGTACAGTTCTCTAGAGGTCATTTTTGCGCGTGATATATCGCCTTCTTCGAGGATGACTTGCTTCTTCCTGAGCGGTGAACTAGATTGTTTCCATTCAGTAACAAAAAATTGGCACAATAAAAATTCATGTCACATGAATTGTTAAAAATTAAAAAGTGTCGGTCAATTTAAGTTGGAAGCTAAGACAGATTTGAGGTCCTAATCTAGCCTAACACACCTACTTTACCCTATATTATAACTAGCTTCCGCTCGCGAGTTTGTCCGCGTGGCATACTTTGGGATAAAGGTAACTTTAACCCGCATGACTATCGAGAAAAAGTATTCTTCTCTACCCTTTTCTTCCCTCTACCTCCCCCTTTTCTCAATTTTGTTTAAGAAATTTTAGTCTATGTCCTTCTCCAGAGTCCCAACTATCTCTATATTAGTAAGGAAGTAAGGATTTAACCACGAGCGCGACTTTCAAAATCAACTATACATATATAACATAACATTACCCAGAACCAACGCGTGAACTAACTTGAATATCAACTAAGAACATAACTTCCGAACTCCATAAAGGCTTTTCTGAGTCGTGGCCTCGTATAAATGGCCTTTGATAGTTTGATCCCAGGCCCTCTTTGAGTCGGTTCCACTTTGACGTATTTACATAAACGATGACCTTAAAGCTGCGTTCATGCGACTTACGTCAAAAGATAAGCGCAAGCATCACTTGGAATTTTTCATTTTGTTTTTCAACTAGCTTTTGCCCACGGCTTCGCTCGTGTTAAATTCGGGCTAACACGGTTCCCCTTTCCTGATTTGCAGCTACCTGCTACCTGTAGTTTTTGCCCTTGCGACTTTTTTATTGTAATAGCAAGGCTAAGTTTTCTCTTTTCTTCCCTCTTTCTCCCTCATATCCCACTAATTAAAAATTTTGCCTATGTCCGTCTCCTGGTTCCCAACTATCTCTGTACCAAATTTCATCAATATCCGTATAGCCATAACAGCGTGGAGAGGTAACAAACAAACTCACTTTCCCTTTTATAATATTAAGTAAGGATTTGAGTACTGTCGATCTACAAGTCGTGAGTTAGTACTTCGTGACATTGTCTAAACATCATAATTTTCCTGCCCTTGTCCCATTCTATTTGGGGTCGGCGCAACACGTTCTTCAACCTTCAACATTCAGATTCATTGCTCTTCTAGTCACATGTGCTTCGTCCCTCCTCATTACATGTCCTCATTACATAACATTGTCTAAACAAATTCTTTGTTTTATTTTGCAGCCAAAATAACACAGAACTAAATAAAAACCGGCCAAGTGCGAGTTGGACTAGCGCCCGAAGGGTTCCGTACCATTTTCTATAAACGGGAAACAAAATATGTTTGTTGTATGGGGAGCCTTCTTAAGTTCTTACTTTTTGTTACAGCGGCAACAGTAATACATCATCATTGAAAATTTCGACTGTCTTACTCCCACGCTTCATGAGATACAACCTAATGACAGAAGGACGGACAGCGGAGTCTTAGTAATAGGGTCCCGTTTTATCTTTTGTTTACGGAATCCTAAACCCGTTGCCTGCTCGAGGCCGTTATAATGGCGGAGACAACGTATGTAAGGTCACAAGAGATTTAGAATAAAGTAAACGTTCGTCTTTTTTTTTCGGGTGGGAAATCAGCCAATGACTTCCCCCGCTCTGGGCGGAGCGGGGGGGCATGTCAGACTTGTACTGACTAAATCCCACCCATGTTCCTTCTATCGCCCTTTACGTTCCAGGGCCGCGGTATCTCTTTTGAACAACCCGCAACCCCGGCAGGCGGAGGCTCTGGCAAGCCCCTCTGCTTTGCTGACTCTCTTTGAGGCGCGCGTGAAACACGAACGCGCCGTCGACACGGCTAAACGTTCGTCTTAGTCGGGATTTCGAATGTGGTGGCCATCGTGAGTGAATGGCAGACGGCACGATGACACGCATAGATATTCCTCACTCTTACGTTCGGATATGCAGAACGCGCGCTTCACGTCGCGTCGTCTAGAACGACCCTAACATTGTTACGTCTGTGGTTCGACTTGACATTACAATGTTGTCATTTAATCCTCACTAATAATATTATAAAAGCGTAACCGAGTTTGTTTTTTTCTGTTACGTATTCACGCCTAAATGTCTAGACCGATTTTGATGAATATTGGTACCTTGAGATAGTTTGGACCCTGGAGACGGACATAGGCTGAAAACACTTTTTTAGCCTGTGTTTTTTAGCCTATGTCCGTCTCCAGGGTCCAAAAAAACCTTTCTCAGAGAGGAGAAAGTTTTTGTATCA
This sequence comes from Ochropleura leucogaster, assembly GCA_958449745.1. Taxonomy (NCBI): domain Eukaryota; kingdom Metazoa; phylum Arthropoda; class Insecta; order Lepidoptera; family Noctuidae; genus Ochropleura; species Ochropleura leucogaster. The sequence goes on from OY288226.1 coordinate 4,699,534, forward strand.
CCGTCCGTCACAGGCTGTTCAGCCGGAAGTCCGGCAGTGTTCCACGCGCCCCTCAAAGAGATGTCAGCAAAGCAGAAGGGCCTGCCAGGGCCACCGCCTGCCAATGTTGCGGGTTGTTCGAAATACCGCGGCCTCGGAACATAAGGGCATTAGAAGGAAATTGGGTGGGTCTTAGTCAGTAACTCTGATACGCCCCCCCGCTCCACCCAGAGCGGGGGAAGTTATTTGCTGATTTCACACTCCAAAAAAATTTATTTATTTTTATATATTTATTCTTTGAGCGTATTTCTCGAGGCAAAGAAATAATTTTGAAATACTGAGCCAAATTCCGAAAGATTCGATGGCGGACTAGTTATTTTTCAAATGCATGAGAAATAACCTCAAGAGTTGGCTGAGAAAACTACAAGAAAATGTGTGTTTTATCTAATATATAAAATTCTCGTGTCACATTTTTCGTTCCCATACTCCTCCGAACCGGCTGGACCGATTTAAACGACATTTTGTGTACATATCGGGTAGGTCTGAGAATCGGCCAACATCTATTAAATGAGCAACGGGTGAAACGGCTGGGCACAGCTAGTAGAAACTATAATATTTATTTTTTTAGGACGCGATTCATGTGTAGCAAATCATTTGAAGCGAATTCTTGCACTGTCTGTCCACTGCTTAAGTAAATAGCTTTATGTCTGGGAATTCAATTAGTTGATTCAGAGGAATATCTTATCAGACTATCCGATCGTTAGGGGATTCTTTTGAAGGACAATAGTGTCGATTGACGGGCCTGTTGGTCTAGTGGTTAGTGGCCCTGACTGCTGAGCCCGGGTCGTGGGTTCGATTCCCACCCAGGACAAACTTTGTGTGATGAGCATGATTGTTTGTTCTGTGTCTGGGTGTGGTTTATCTATAATATGTATGTATTTATAAATTATATAAGTATGTATATCAGTTGTCTGGTTACCATAACACAAGCTCTGCTTAGCTTGGGATCAGATAGCCGTGTGTGAGTTGTCCCAAGATATTTAAGATATTTATTTATTTATTTATTATTTATTGTGTTGTCACAAACTAAACTAAAACTACACCAAAAATCAATAAAATTTAGTTTAATTCTGTCAAACGACGTTTTCTATTCTGAAATTGATTAAATTGGAACAACTTAACCATATTATAGTTTCTGAGCATCCTATTATTAAAATTATAAAAGCGAAAGTTTGTGAGGATGTATGTAAGTATTTTTGTTGCTCTTTAACGGGAAAAGCTACTGAATGGGTGAATACATATCAGAATAACACATAGGCTACAATTCATAAGGATATATTGTATACTAGATTTTGCCCGCGGCTTCGCTCGCGTTAAATTCGTGGTAAGACAGTTCCCCTTGCGCCTTATTGATTTGTAATAGCAAAGCTGAAGTTTTCCCTTTTCTTCCCTCTTTTTTCCTCACATCCCACTTAAAAAAAAATTGCCTAAGTCCGTCTCCTGGTTTCCAACTATCTCTGTACCAAAATTCAATAAAATCGGTTTAGCCATTAAAGCGTGAAGAGGTAACAAACAAACAAACTCACTTTTATAATATTAGTATAAATATAAGGAAGTATAAGGATTCTATCACGCGAGTCAAACCGCGGGGCGCAGCTAGAGAAAATGGAAAAAAACGTCAAGTTTTTCACCAAAAAACAGTGACTGTCAAGCTAAACCGGACCATCGTTAATTGCGACTAATATACGATGTGATTATGTACATAATTTTAATATAATATTAGTCTAGTTTAATAAGGTAGGTACTTCATCAGAATTGGCGCCAGTGTCTTTGTGTAATGAAAACTATTATTAACATTATCTTGTAGTATCAGGTTCTACTGAAACCACTGGTTGTGTTTTATCGAGATCTTCGTCGTGTAATGAAAATTGTTTTGACAGGATTTTCCGAGCGAAATGGAAATCTATTTGAGGACGTTAAACGATCTTTACGGTAGATAACCATCCGAAAGATAACCATCTTTATTCTAAATAATATTGGAGTCTTTTTTTCTTTGGGTGGGAAATCAGCTAATGACTTTCAGCGCTCTGGCCAGAGCGGGGGGGCATGTCAGACTTGTACTGACTAAAGCCCACCTATGCTCCTTCTATTTCTATCTCTTTTGAACAACCCGCAACCCCGGCAGGCGGAGGCTCTGGCAAGCCCCTCTGCTTTACTGACATCTCTTTGAGGCGCGCGTGAAACACGAACGCGCCGTCGACACGGAATATTGAAGTCTTAAAAAGAGCTTGAGCTCCTTGAGGACAGGTCCACTCAAATGTGCTTTCTTAACAAAACCAGATAAAGATTTTAGACACTAATGTGAAATGATTAATGATGGTTATTTTGTAAGTAGGTTTTTAACAAACACTTTTACACATCTTTTATCTATGAGGCTGCTGTTTCGAACCCGACTACTCTGAGACAAAACAGCCGAAACAAACTCAGAGGTCATAGTCTCTTTTAATGTCTAGACAAAAATCTTAGTCAACTTATATGAGGACTATGCAGATTAGTGTCGGAAACGGTCGGTTTAAGAACTATCTGCATAGTCGTCATGTGAGTTTATTTCGGCTTTAAAAGACCGGCCTCTTCTGGTTTAAAAAAAAAACTCCAAAAGTGTTTATAACAACCTACTTGGCGTTGCCCCCCCACTCTAGGAATTTCTCCTGTATCGTGGGTGCGTTCACAAACATTTATACACACATACCTACACAATCACCCACACCCGAAACAACTATCTGCAGGTCATACAAATATTTGTTCCGTGCGGGGATCGAACCCGCGACACACAACGCAGCAGTCGATCGATCAACCACTGCGCCAACCGTGTCGTCAAACTTACAAAATATAAATCACTAGCTTTTGCCCGCGGCTTCGCTCGCGTTAAATTCGGGGTAACACAGTTCCCCTTGCGCCTTATTGATTTGTAATAGCAACGCTAAGTTTTCCCTTTTTTCCCTCTTTCTCCCTCACATCCCACTTTTTTTGTGTAATGTTAGCCTATGTCCGTCTCCTGGTTCCTAACTATCTCTGTACCAAAATTCATCAAAATTGGTTTAGCCATTAAAGCGTGAAGAGGTAACAAACAAACTCACTTTCGCTTTTATAATATTAGTAAGGATTTATCAAGAGCACTTGAACACTATTTAGACTGCAGATCGCTTTAAACTTTAATGGTGTTTATTTTAAGTCTCATTTCGTCAGAATGAAACGACCTTGAAACCGCTGTTCAAAACCGTACAAATACATCGTAAGAAATTACTCTGCAGTCAAAAGAGCACAAAGTACTACCCAGACATTAATGGGTAGTATCCAAGATGATTCTATGAGAATTTATTACCCAGATCTTCACGTAACAGGAATATTATTACACCAATTACGGCCCGGAGCTTCGTGCCTTGTAGGCCGTTAAGCCATTGTGTGAAAGAGGGTTGGCAGAAGGCTGACTTGGACCTTGGCTACGATGGAACTGGCAAAAAGGATTTTTTCAGAAGGATATATAAAATTAAGCATCATACTAGGTTCCGAATTTCCAGTTTCAGTATAGATAGAAAGAGATTTCTTTAGAAATAAGCATTACCTTTGTTATTTTTTCTATTTACGTTCTTTTTCTCTATATTCAGTGTGAGCAAAACCCGTAAATCAAATAGATAGCCTAAAATGATGAATACATTAGTCACCCCGACCCTTTTTAGAGAAAGACCCGTAAAGTTTTATTCAAAGGATAAAGGGAATGCACAAACGAACTCTGCCTCTCTCTGTTCTTTTTTTTTAAAAAAAACCTTGCCCACACTAGGAATTTCTCCTGTATAGTGGGTGCGCTTACAAATATTAAACGCACATACACAAACAGCCAGACCCGGAACAACTATCTGTAGGCAATACAAATATTTCTTCCTGGCAGGGATCGAACCCGCGACACGCAGCGCAGCAGTCGATCGCTCAGCCACTGCGCCAACCATGTGGTTTATGGTTAACATTGTATAGTGTCAATTGGCCTACTGAGTGTTGCTCGAGCCTAAACTATAACAGTCGTACAAGTCGTTCTTTAGGTTAAGCGACGCTTGCCTTGGTTAGTTCGTGGATGGGTAGCCTTTACACACAGAGGGTCTTTCGTACCTCGGATAGTACGTTAAGCTGTTTTCCCTGCGGTCACCTACTGTATGACAGTAATTACAGTCATTGAAAGTTTGATCACCTGGCTACCAATCTTCCAAGGAGTATCGTAGTACCCAGTACTCAATAGGTTGGGGAGTCAGTCGTTTCTTTTAAAATACTGGTATTCACTTTTTTTATGAATGGCTTCTCCCGTTCAACCTAGGAGGTTCTCGTCTGCTTAACCGGGCGAATCCTGTGGGTGCCTTAAAAATTAAGACCTCCAGCCATGGTGTAAACTTACAATCTAAGCGACTACACGCTAAGGGTACCCCTTGTGGGGTCCGAGCCTCGGCTTAGGGCGTCGCTGAGGGAGGACAGCAAGGGACCGGCTGGATCTAAGTGATATTATTTATGGACTGATTTGGACTTACTGGCTCAGCAGCGCGGGCTGGCTCTTGCAAGGGACGGGGACTGGTATTCACCTGTGTAGCATATAATAAATACCGACTCGCTTAGTGGTATGGCGAGCGGTAGTGGGGGTGCGGTCAGGCTGTCGCTGCACAGACCGCACACTCGCTTCTGGTCCGCCGTGCTGGTAAGACGTGCTCGTTGGAGACAAACTGTTGTTTATTTTAACGTACCTAACACCCTTATAGTGTAACCTGCTACCGTACCTTGACGTCTTAAAGCAAAACTTATTCCGCTGAGGGAAAGAGACAAAGCTATACAAGGTGTCTAGGACCATCTCTTTCTCACACAGGAATAAGAACTGCTATAAGATGTCATGGTAACCTACTGTACAACCTGCATTCGGTTAGACTAGAATCTGACCTTAACATTCTTGGGAAAAGGAGAGGACGGTGCTGGTGAATTGCCCTTCTGGAACCTTTCTTTCTCATGGTTAAGCTATGGAGGTGCCGTAGCTTATTAAGGTATGCAAGCCACCCTATAACCGGCTGCAAAAATGCGGATTACTCCAGGATATTAAACGGTTAAGTTATTTTGTTTAGTTTGTTATGACGTGCAGGAATTTACGCCAATTAATTTTACACGATGCAAATTAACAGTGATTTTTTACTTTGTCTTTTTAGAGTAGATCTATTCTGAGAGTGAACTAATGATATATATTAAAACAATTAAATTAAATGACGACACGGTTGGCGCAAGAGCTAAGCGATCGACTGCTGCGCTGCGTGTCGCGGGTTGGATTCCCGCAAGAAACAAATATTTATATGGCCTGCAGATAGCTGTTCCAGGTCTGGCTGTTTGTGCATGTGAGTTTTAATGTTTGTTAACGCATCCACGATACAGAAGAAATTCCTAGTGTGGGGCAACGGTTAAAAAAATTAATTAAGCAAACAACAAACGGGCGGCAAAAAACACGTCCTCAACTGTGCCAACTGGTAATGACCCCAAGAGACTGTTTAGTTACAGTTACCTTCACATACAAAAGGTGGTATGGTGCAAATGGCAAGTGTCGAATATGGCACAAAATTCAGCATTTCAAACACATCACTTGTAGGGTGGGTAATCTTGTAACATGCCACTTAGAACATTAAGTCGTCATTTGCTTGATAATCTACAAAAAAACTTTCCATAATTTGACTTATGCCATACCTAATTATTAGACAGTGAGACTATTCAGTGGACTAACAAACAAAACACGATCAAAATAATAAAATCCTCACAAACAAAGTTCAAAGGGACGCCATTTTGAAGTGACGACATGAAATTAAAAAAAAAAAAACGGGGGAGCAGTTCATTAAGGCTCGCCAACCGCGTAATTAGATTCGACAGTAATTAACATCGAAAGGCACCGAAATAACCTTATATCGATTTTAGTACTAGAACGATATCGTGAAGGTTAAGAACGTGGGAGGACCTCCACCAACCGTCACTAGTGCTTCGGTGGATTACAACAGCGTCTTACCCTACCGTAGGGTAGGTGACAACGTAGAGGCGATCGGCGGCGGCGATCTCTCGCGTCCGGTCCTGGTTCAGGCTATGTTTCGGAGCGAGAGGGAATGGGAAGCGGTCACCACCTTCTGCCAAGCAGTAATGCTAGCAAAGGAGGTGGCCGGGCGTTTGATGGAGAGAACATCTGCCCAACCCAGCCGCCGTGGGAGACGCCCATGGCGCCGGGCGCCGCGAGACGACTCCCGGCCACCGTAGATGCGGGCCTGTGGGCGGTGAGCAATGGGTAGTTCACCGTCCGTCCGTCGATTGACGACAGGCCGTTTCGACGGCGCGTTCGTGTTTCACGCGCGCCTCGAAGAGAGTCGGCAAAGCAGAGGGGCTTGCCAGAGCCTCCGCCTGCCGGGGTTGCGGGTTGTTCGAAAGAGATACCGCGGCCTCGGAACGTAAAGGGCAAAAGAAGAAACATGGGTGGGTTTTAGTCAGTACAAGTCTGACATGCCCCTCCGCTCCGCCCAGAGCGGGGGAAGTCATTGGATGATTTCCCACCCGAAAAAAAAAGGGTAGGTGACAACGGCACAGGGGCTGAGCAATAGGATAGTTTCCAGGGTCAAACTAATTACATTCTATTTAGTCCGTCTTTTAGATTATTCAAAAATAAGGGACACGTGTTTTTTTATTGGTAAACTAGCTTTTGCCCGCGGCTTCGCTCGCGTTAATTCGGGGTAACTCAGTTTCCCTTGCGCCTTATTGATCTGTAATAGCAACGCTAAGTTTTCCCTTTTCTTCCCTCTTTCTCCCTCACATCCCACTTTTTTTAAACAAAAAATTCTCATTCTCTCAACTCATGTTTTTTAGCCTATGTCCGTCTCCTGGTTCCCAACTATCTCTGTACTAAGTACCAATTCATCAAAATCGGTGTAGCCATTAAAGCGTGAAGAGGTAACAAACAAACAAACAAACAAACTCACTTTCGCTTTTATAATATTAGTAAGGATTAGACCAAAAATGACAAAGATATAAGCCCATTAAAGTTACGTGTGACGTCATTTGTTGCGAAAAATTCAGCAACGCGTTAATTTTTGGTCTTTTTTACAAATGAAAACATACATGTCCCTTATTTTTGAATAACCTAGAAGATGAACTGATATGTTTTTTTAGGAAACTAGCCAATTGGCTGATTCACTACGTATTGCAGGTTCGAACACTGCACGGAAAGAATATTTGTATGACCTACTGGTAAATTTTGTTGATCTGGGTGTAGTTGGTTGGTTGGATTTTGCATTCATTCGCTGGCAAAAGCTTAAGACATCTAATGAAATCCCTGTCCGTTTGGCGACCACTAGTTGTATATATGTATCAATTTATGTGAGTGTAACCAAGTTGAAATTATTTAATTATACTTAATTGAAGGCAACATGATTTTAATTTCATAATATATCTTTATTTTAATTGTATATGTAGTTATAGCAGTTGGCACACCATTGACTACTTCCGCCATTTTTTTATATTCGTATAGCCCATCCAAAAGTTGCCTGGAAGATATCGCTATCAGCGATAAGACCGCCATTGTAATCATAGATTTTTCTGCAATTGCTGTAAAACTGTAATGGTTATTTTTTAATGTGCAATAAAGTATATTCTATACTAACCTGGTTCCTGTTCGAATTGTTTAGTTATTTGTGGTTAAGAAAGTTGTTCTAGATGCAAATTGTAATGACGGTGATACTGACCTGTGAACAAAAGAGAAAGTTACAATTAATTATCAGCTTCAATACTTCTGATGGAAAATAGTTAATGGCCTGAAAACCTATTAACTAGTCCTACCAAGTGGTATCGTATGCCGCGGGAGACGCTTCGGGAGTCGGGCACCGCGTGACGTGTGTCTGTGGACGGTGAGCAATGGATAGCTCCTATCGTCTAGTGAGGACAGGCTGTGTTGACGACGCGTACTTGTTCCACGGGCGCCTCTAAGAGATGTCAGCAAAGCAGTGGGGTCTGCCAGTAAAGGTTTATTTTCAAATTCAAAGCATTTATTTCAATTAGACCATTACAGGCACTTTTGAATGTCAAGATGAAGCTACTAACCCGGTCACAAGGCATAATAACTTGTGAAAGTACTGTAGTTGCCCAATCTAAAGCGTTGATCTCTATGGAGAAGAATGGGCAAGAAACTCCATGGACACTCTTTTAAATTATAATAGTATTATAAAATCTTATTTACATCATTCAAGTTTACATTATAGAAATATATGTAATTCGACATGTGAAATCATCAAATAACTTCCCCCGCTCTGGGCAGAACAGGGGGTGACTTTGACTGACTAGAACACATACGTTCCTTCATTTGCCCTTTGTGATCCGGGGCCGCGGTCTCTTTCGAACAACCCTTAACCCCGGATGGAAACTCACATCTTTCTCGAACAAAATCCATATCTACATTGTCATCATAAAAAATACTTCTTGTAACAAAAAACCAGCTTAATACAGCTTATAATCCAAGCATTGTAAATGTCAAGCGAGCCAAAAATATTGCCAAGGGGTTCAGGGTATGGGCCTCCATTACTTATGACAGTGGAGGCCCATTAGGGGGTGCCGTCTTACGCACTTTTATAAATGAAAGTCATTTTTGGTGTTATTGTTTATATTCAAGCGGTTTTTCGATTTGGGGGCTGGTAGAGTAGCAAGTTGAGTTAGAAGTATGACTTGTTATTTTTGTAGATCATCATAATTATGTATAGTGTATCATAAAAATCGGTCAAGCCGTTTCGGAGGAGTGTGGGAACGAACATTGTGACACGAGAATTCTTACAAATATTAAAAAAGCGAAATCGAGATGAACTGATGTTTTTCTTTTAAAAAGATTGAGATATGAGGGAAAGAGGGAAGAAAAGGGAAAACTTAGCATGAAATTGGTTTTGCTCTTTACGGCTCGTTCTTTTATACCTAATATATAGTTGTGGTGACGAATTCAGGTTTTGCAATATGATGACCTTTCGACTGACGTTATTTTGAACAATAACGTCATAATATCTGTATGTAAGTCCATAAGTTCTCGAAAACAAATAATTACAATATATATTTAGATATAATTTTTGTACACGTGAACACGTGCGTCTTAATTAACCCAAAGGTTGACAGGTAGAGAATGCCTCATGGTATGGCATTAAGTCCTCCTATGTACCACTATTGTACATGAGGTCTAAATAAATAATTTGTTTTTATAAATGTAGCTATTCGTTTTGAATACTGAAACACCACAGACTATCTACAATACTGTATCTCCTCCTTTTAATCAATCCAAAGGTTGTCGGTTATAGCGATAAGACCGCCCATTGTGTTACCTATTTATAAGTTGTGAGCTATTATTCTTGTAATTTGTTTGGATATCTATCTAACCAAGTATTTAATCACTGGCCACGGCAGTTCAGTATAAAGATCCTCTATATAGTTCTCGACAGTCTGCAAACACTCACCTCCAGCTGCTCCCAGGACAACTGCGGAGAGCAAGTTGTATCTTTTAATTAGAAAGTGCCAATTAATACCTCTAACTAGTCTAGTAAAAGTTGCTCAAATATCCTACTAATATTATAAAAGCGAAAGTGTGTGAGGGAAGTAAACTTACATATTTCCTTCACACCCTCTTCCTGCCCTTGACCCATTTTATTTGAGGTCGGCGCAACATTTTTTTTTCTTCCATTCTCCCCTGTCAATATGTCACGGCATCAGTTGTCCCAAGATATTTATTTACTCCTTTCTCCTTCATATCACTCCTTACACAATCCATCCATCCTTCTTTTAACCTGTCCCTCTCCATACATACACATTCACATCTATTAGTCACATGAATTCCAAAATACACAAAACTCTTTTCCTGTAATTCAGGGACTGTCTATTTCAAACAAATTTTGAAATTAACACGAACTTCCCGGAAGTTCTCGAAAACACTTCAATTCACCCCAAATTACAGCTATTAAGCACCTAAGTTAATTGGTAAGAGTTTTTTAAGTAAAGGGATGATCACTTAGAACGGAAACGGGGAAACTATGGACGGAAGTTGTTCATGTCGATTAAGTATTAAGAGGGATACTACGAGCGAAGTTCGAGTTTTTCATTAAGTATTTTTTTTAAACGTTCCCTCATTCTAGTAATTTCTCCTGTATTGTATGTGCGTTAAAACTTTTAAACTCACATACACAAACAGTCAGACCCGAAACAACTACCTGTAGGTCATACAAATATTTGTTCCGTGCGACGATCGAACTCGCAACACGCAGCGCAGCAGTCAATCGCTCAGCCACTGCGCTTACCGTGTGAGATTTGTATTTCTTTAAAAAAAAGGGTTGGCCTATAATAGGAATGAATTTCTCCTGTATCGTGGGTGCGTCTAAAAACATTTAAACACACAAACAGCCAGATCCGGAACAACTATCTGTAGATAATACAAATATTTGTTCCACTTTCAACGCCGCGACACGTAGCCAAACCGTGTCATTAATTAATGAGATACGTAGTTAAAAGTGCGTAAATAACTTTACTTAAAATATAATGTCTAACAACGAAGGTTTACACGCCTGAAAAGTCTTATCATAATTATAATGAGAGCTATCACCTCCCTTACTTAATGGGCAGAATAAAACAGCACATACCCTACTTACCTACCGTCGTATAAAAGTCGTAATCAACTCGTATTTGAATATATGAGTAAAGTTTTGTTTTTGTATTCTGTTTTGTTACCTAAGTTTTTCTCAGCATCTTTAAAACTATAGATAATCTATACTAATATTATAAAGCTGAAGAGTTTGTTTGTTTGTTTGAACGCGCTAATCTCAGGGACTACTGGTTGGAATTGGAAAATTCTTTTAGTGTTGAATAGTCAATTTCTTGAGGAAGGCTATAGGCTATGCAGAGGGGCTTGCCAGAACCTCCACCTGCCGGGGTTGCGGGTTGTTCGAAAGAGATACCGCGGCCTCGGAACGTAAAGGGCAAAAGAAGAAATATGGGTGGGTTTTAGTCAGTACAAGTCTGACATGCCCCCCCGCTCCGCCCAGAGCGGGGGAAGTCATTGGATGATTTCCCACCCGGAAAAAAAAAAAGGCTATAGGCTATATAACATCACGCTACGACCAACAGGTGCTAAGCAGCGTGTGTGAAATTGCAAGGAACAGCTAGTAGATATATATGTCTTATACAAAGAAGTAAAAAAATTAACACTAAATAGACGATATTTTGTTTAATTCATAGATTTTGTACCGCCAACCGTTGGTAGTAAATTAATTTCGGCTTTTTGTGTTTCATTTTACTTCTTTCTATTGTTTTTATTTTTAATTGTGTTATAATGGTATCTGACACAAATTGTTATTCAGTATTCAATTTTCATTGCTACTACAAGATATTAGCATATCGTCTAAATAAATTAGAAGAAAAAGAAGTGTGTGTGTCAGCTCCGACGCACGACTGGAGTTTACTCCTTAAGTACGAGTATCTAACCATACGCAAAAAGATTTTATTCAACTGAAAAAAGATTAATATCATATGAAAGGGTGATTCACAAATTAATGAAAAAAATAGCAATATAAATACATCGACACTGATAGAAACAAACAAGCCCAATAACATATAGTATATAGGTATAGTCGCCTATACAGCATACCATTAGAAAACTGCGCACTAAAAACGTGACACATTTTCGTTACTTTAGTAGGTTTTACCCCTCGGATTTTCCTCATACCGGGCGCCTTATATGAAAATCGATTCTTAAGCAGTAAACTCCAAAAATATGTGTTGTAGAAGATAGCTCATAATTATCGCAATTAAGCAATGAACCACCACAGATCTATACTTTTGTTATATAGAAGGAGAGTTTGTTTGTTTCGAATTGGCTCCAAAACTACCGGACCGATTTTAACTATTTCTTCATTAATAGGAAACTACATTATCAGAAAATAACACAGGCTATACAACATCACGCTACTACCCACGGGAGCGGGGCAGCATTTAAAGACGCGGGTAACACCGCACAACACTATAAATAGGCTAGGTATAAATAAAAGCACCAACAAAAAAAAAATAACGAAGCCATAACTATCATTTACAACCCCGTTTTTTTCTGGTAAGCCTTAATGAGAGCCCATAAAATCTCATAAAAAGGATCTGAAGGTTTACAACTCATACCGGTGGCTTGATTATGACATCCCATAAAATTGTTATGGCGGCCATACATTGTGGAAAGGTGGTGTTAGCTGCGATTATAGGTAACTGATAAAGGGAATGGAATTTGGAGTAATTTTTGAAGGAGTGGTTGTTGTAAGACCACCGTCATATTTATTGTAGGAGTCTTGAAGTACAACAAGATGTCGTCATTCACATATCTGCATAGCTTTTTTACAGTAATTTATTTATTTAAACTATATAATGTATACTACCACAATATTTGTATAATACTAAATTGGGTTCGTCAACATCCGTTAAAAACTAATGAATACTAACTGAAACTCCACCACTCAACGCATTCATTTCTCGCGTTATTTCCGGTTTGCGAATATATAAAAACAATTTGTTTTCGAAAACTAATAAACTTATACAGATGCTAAAAACATATATACATATGAAATAAAATAAATTATAATAATAAAAAAATCTTTATTGTATAATTTGAGACAATCACAGAGAGTAACTTAATTATAACCTACAAATCAACAGTTTGTAGATAGATTATGTTCGGATTAGCTTCTAGACAAACCGGATTCAGCCGAATACCTTGTGCTTAACACGGAGCGACTGAAAATCTGATGTCATCAATCTAGTTAGTTATGGGATACCCTTGGTAGACTGATTGTCAGACTCACAAGCCATTACCCCTTCCAATTAATCGATAAATATTTGAGTGAAATTACGAAAACTTACAAAAAAAGATTGACGACACGATTGGCGCAGTGGCTGAGCGATGAGTGTTGCGGGTTCAATCCCCGCACGTAACAAATATTTGTATGGCCTATAGATAGTTGTTCCGGGTCTGACTGTTCCTGTACAGTAAAAATCCTAGTGTTTAGCAAGGTTTTTATTTAAAAAAAAATCCATATGTAGGACTGTGATAAACAATATTTTCTTGAACGAAACATACCAGCATATAAAATACAATGAGAATTTTAATATGTCACTCAGTCTAAAATAACTCTATTTCAAACTTCATAAACACAGCTGTTTTGAGGAAAGTATGTAGCTTTATTACATTGACACATAACATTTAAACCAGGAAAGAACACCCCAACCAATTAAGGGAGGGGCCCCCAACATGAACCACTTTAACAAGAACAGAATAGTGACGCGACACGTCCCGGGACAAGATGTCCCCGTTTTAGTTCTCCCAAAAACCACCTTGTACTACCACACCCCATAGATTTAACCCTAAAAACTCTCCCTATTAACGGAAAGCCTTTGTAGATTGTGTCGGATATAAATCAGGAAATCGCATGCATATGCAGCATGAGCCCTGTTTCCTACCGCCATTCATTGGGGGCGCATACATTAGCATATATTGCTAGTAAGGGCGGAATTTAAAATCTTTTGACCGCTGGGAGGTGATACAAAATAGAGTGACGGTGTAGGGTTGTTTTGGTGTTGTGGTGTTTTAAGCTTACTGCTAATTGCAATTATGTGTGAAACTTGCTTGCTTTATTTTTAGAGTTTCGAGTGCCGGAAAAGGAATCACTTTTTTTTGAAAACGTGCTCCACCGTAGGAATTTCTCCTGTATCGTGGGTGCGTTAAGAAACATTTAAACTCACAGGCAGACCCGAAACAACTATCTGTAGGTCATACAAATATTTGTTCCGTGTGGGGATCTTACCCGCGACACGCAGCGTAGCAGTCGATCGTTCAACCACTGCGCCAACCGTGCCGTCAAAAATTTGGTGTCCGTCTGTCTGTCTGCTAAAACCCTTTAGCTTATATCAACGGGCCAACGTTCGAAAATAATTTCGGGAACGGAGTTGATGACCAGAATTAAACCAGAGGATGTATTGAGTTAAAATTAATACCATGTACTGAAGTGGTTCCTTGGAGCTGTGAAAAATAAAACCCTCTAAATGCACCAATCAAAAATAGGAACAAAACGGAACTCTTATGGGATCATTTTGTTGGCCATTTGTCTGTTTGTCAAGACCCTTTATCTCGGGAGTTGAAACTAATACCATAAATTCAATTCAGTAGTCCCTTGAAAATGTGTAAATTAACCTAAGTCTAGGCAGTCAACAGAAATGGTCATTTATGTCGCACGTTTGTACGGAACTCTAGGTGCGCGATTCCGACTTGCACTTGGCTTGGCGATTTTTTTTCTTTGCCTGTTTTATCCTACTTCTGGTCTAAAGTTCTCCTCATTCATGAGCTCCCGCCATGTTCTCCATCGGCCGGGGATATTGGTATATTTTCTCTTATTTAATAAAATTGAACACATTTCTTTATGGCACTGGAACTTAAGACAGTGATTCTAACTAATATTATAAAAGCGAAAGTGAGTTTGTTTGTTACGTCTTCACACCTAAATGGCTACACTGATTTTGATGAATTTGGTACAGAGATAGTTGGGACCCTGGAGACGGACATAGGCTATTTTTTTTAAAAAATGTTTAGATATGAGGGAGAAAGAGGGAAAAACTTAGCTTTGCTATTACAATAAATAAACCTGTAAACCAGGAAAGGGGCACTGTGATACCCCGAATTTGACGCGAACGAAGCCGCGGGCAAAAGCTAGTTATTAATATAAAACCACTTCTTTAAGTTCTTCGGAGAAGTAATCGATAAATAATTAATTGATTGAGAACACATTATAAAGCATCTTAGTAAATTGTTCTTTGAAAATTGAAACATTAATCATCAAAAACCATTCGGAGAACATACAAACTAATTGTTCATTCACTCGAAATTGCTCTTAAATGTCCTTTTACAAAATCTTGCGCCTTTCTCACACGGTCCCCGCTTTCGAATCGGTCGAATTCCACTTTCCGAGAAATTCTATCTAATTCACTCTCTACAGAACTTTAATTAAAAATTAAACCCATTAATTTAATGAAAAGGACAGTTCGTTGGTCTTCAAAAATGTCCGTTTTACATCGAATTCGGTTCCAAAACGTACCTTCTAAATTATAAAAAGACGCCTTGACAATTCTTGAATTAATCCCGTGTTGAATTCAATTAATTCCTTTTAAGAAGATTAATTTGAATACAATGTCCCCGATTGAGGATCTTCAAAATCAGCACTCTTTTTTCGGCATTCTTGGACATTTAACAAGTGGAGGAAGTAATTAAAACTTTAGTGCTTGACGTCAAATAAATTGAAAAAGTTTCTTCAATAGCATGTAATTTTATCCTGTGTGATAGGGATGGGATGACGCGGGATGCGGCCGCGGAAAAAGTTTCGGCTCTCCTGCTTTGTTTTCCCGGGAGAAGTAAACATGGGGTATAATAAAAATTGGATTGAATTATAAAAAAAAACGTTCATTTTAATAGACGCGGTAATTTAATAAAAACATGGGATTCGAGCCTTTTGAATCACGCAATTTATTACTTTATAATTTTTTCGTTCTGGCTTTTACATAGTAATTTCAGTATGAGAGACTTTTTCAAACAACAACCAATTAAGTTCTTACCTGTACTTAATTTTTTCTTTAATCAAGTTGAAGACTGGCTTCTGTCTTCACCAAGACTTGTCACAGTATTAATTTATACCAGGGGTCGGCAACCCGCGGCCCGCGGGCCGCATGCGGCCCGCGGACGTCTTCCTTGCGGCCCGTGAATGTTATGCAAATAAGTTTAATTATTACCAAAATCAACGCATTAAGTAAGCGCGCCTTTTAACCCCTCTGCTTGGCAACACTTTGAAATGTCTCATACTAGCTGATAATATCAGAGCTCCTTCTATGAGTTAAATGCCATCTGATTTTGACGAGTTGAAAAAGTTTGCTAAGCAGTTCATTACAATTTTTTAATTGTCAATAATAGCCACTCCGGGTCCCAATGGCTTGCAAGGCAAAGCCTGGGTCCTGGCCTTGGAGGCTCTCGGGCCCCGACTACTAGGACTCCTAAGATGATTGCATGCTTGGAGAGGGGCCAGTTCCCACTTCGTTGGAAGACGGGGAAGCTGGTCCTCACACAGAAGCCGGGGCGCCTTGCGGACTCTCCGTCCGCATTCCGGCTCATAGTGGTGGACAAGGTGGGCAAGCTCTTTGAAAGAGTAATTGCAAACCGCCTCGTCGGGCACCTTGTGGGGACGGGGCCGGATCTGGTGGAGCACCAGTATGGTTTCTGCGGGAGGCGCTTGACGCCATCATGCATCTACCCCGGTCGCTCTGAAGAGTGGAACCGGCGAGACATGTCGTGCGGTGTCGCACAGAAATCGGCCTTGGGGCCGTTCCTCCTCTCCGCCTCACTCCTCGAAACAATGACACGCGGGGTTGCGATAGCCGCGAAGAGGATCCGGCTACTGGGTCCTGAGGTGGCATTGCACAAATCCGAGGACATGGTCTTTTATGGCCGCAGGAATACGCCACCGTCGGGATCCCAGCTGATGGCATGAGGGGTTCGCATCGGTGTGGGGTCGACGATGAAGTTCCTGGGAATCGTCCTCGACAGCCGGTGGAATTTCGTGGATCACTTCCGGCGGCGGCGATCTCTCGCGTCTGGCCTTGGTTTATTCCATAGTCCGGAGTAAGAGGGATAGGAAGCGGTCATCTCCTTCTGCGAAGCAGTAATGCTAGCAAAGGAGTTGGCCGGGCGTTTGAGGGAGAGAACCTCAAACCAACCCAGCCGCCGTGGGAGTCGCCCCGGGCGCCGGGCGCCGCGAGACGACTCCCGGCCACCGTATGATGGCCGATGTCAGCAAAGCAGAGGGGCCTGCCGGGTTTGCGGGTAGTTCGAAAGAGATACCGGGGCCGCGGAACACAAAGGGCAATAGAAAGAAAATGGGTCGGTTTTAGTCAGTACAAGTCTGACACACCCCCCGCTCCGCCCAGAGCGGCGGAAGTTATTTGATGATTTCCCACCCCAAAAACAAAAAAAAGTATTACGTGTACGAATTAAATTCCCTATGTTTTAACAATTTTCAATGGCATTTAATTTTTAATTTTTTTTATGGAATATGACCAATTATAATGAGCAGGTATATTGGGCTTCTTGGGTTAATGCGAGTAAAATGAATGCGGCCCGCCTTTAGTTTAATTTTTCACCTTGCGGCCCTTGCTTGCCAAGAGGTTGCCGACCGCTGATTTATACCATTGTATAAATAATAATAAAAACGGGCCAAGTGCGAGTCGTACTCGCGCTCCAAAGGGTCCCGTACAAATATTCGACATAACCGACCATATCTGTTGACTGTCTAGACTTGGTTGATTTTCACAGATTCAAAGGACTACTGAATTGAGTATATAATATGGTAAGTATAATTTCAACTCGACACGCACGCACTCCACGTGTTCTCGAGATAAAGGGTCTTGACAAACAGACAGACAGACGGCCAACAAAGTGCCGGGCCTTTTGGGGAAAACGTCTCTTGAAAACTTTAATGTTCAGTGTTGATTTTATCAGCCTAATTTGAATGCACGACTTTCGATTTTGATTAATCGGACACTACGTAGCTAAGCAAACCATGAAATTTCCTGTTCCAGTTCCATATTACTACTGAATCAATTTTATGCTAGTGTAGTGCCGGGCGTTCGTGTCAACACGGTACCAAAGAATCCTATCCAAACCCGAAGTATATTTTTCCAACCTCAACACACAAAGTTACAAGATTCACCACAGACCGTAGCTTCCCCAAACATGTCGCAACATCCCCTGATTACCCAGATTACCCTGCAACAAGCAGCAACAGGCCTAAGCAAACATGTCTTCAAACTTCGTCCCTACTCCATTTGCACAGGAGTTTTATAAAGCATCGGTTTACATGGGCACGTGTTTTTAGGGATGTAGCAGACGTGATACTGTTACTATGCAGCGATTTAGAGAGGTTAATAAAGCAACTCAGCTCTGAACACCTCAGGAAGGCTATTATTGCGGGGAAACCATCAATAGCTTCCCCGCTCTGGGCGGAGCGGGAGGAGATTGTCAGACTTGTAGTGACTAAAACCTACCCATGTTCCTTCTATAGCCCTTTACGTTCCGAGGCCCGCGGTATCTTTCGAGCAACCTGCAACTCCGGCAGGTTTTGCTGTCCCATTTTACTATGAGCCTAAAGGATGAGAGAACGTAAAGGGCAGTCCCTTTACGTTCCGGGGCCCGCAGTATCTCCTTCTAACAACCCGCAACCCCGGCAGGCGGTGGCCCTGGCAGGCCTCTCTGCTTTGCTGACATCTCTTCGAAGCGCTCGTGGAACACTAACGCGCCGTCGACACGGCCTGTCGTCAATAGACGGACGGACGGTGCAGTACCCATTGTTTTCCGTCTACGACAGCCGCGGCATCTACGACGGCCGGGTGTCGTATCGCGGCGCCCGACGGCTCTTCCGCGGAGGCTGGGTTAGTTTAAGGTTCATGTGTACACCTCAGGAGGGCTACAAACGTCTTTAGACTGGCTTCAGGTAAACTTCGTTCAACAAACACTTGCATACAAGCTGTTCAGGGCAACTAGGCACAATTCGAGTTAAACCAATCGGCTTTTCCCGATCCTGAAAAGGCATTATATGTTCGATTCGGCCATCCGGTTTAAACGACTAGCGACTGGGTATCAGAGTGGGTATTTTACCCTCCCTATTGCCTTCTTTTTGAATCAACATTTATTTATTTTAAATTTTTTAAATGTTCATATTTCGAATTTCGTTCTGTCATTCATCTTCAACAGTAATTTTTTGGCTCATTACATTTTTGGATCACGGCTAGTAACCACACGTGATAGTTTATTGTATTTTTTTAATAAACCGTATCTATATCCTACTAGCTTTTGCCCGCGGCTTCGCTCGCGTTAAATTCGGTATAACACAGTACCTGCTACCTGCAGTTTTTTGCCCTTGCGCCTTATTGATTTGTAATAGCAACGCTAAGTTTTCCTTTTTCATCCGTCTTTCTCCCTTATATCCCACTTTAAAAAAATAGCCTATGTCCGTCTCCTGGTTACCATTCCCAACTATCTCTGTACCAAAATTCATCAAAATCGGTTCAGCCAATAAAGCGTGAAGAGGCAACAAACAAACTCACTTTCGCTTTTATAATATTAGTAATTATTTTAATTTGAATGTCCTAAAATCAGTTTGTGAATCAGTTATTGACTTATTGTGCAGTTCAGTTATATTGTGTATTTTCACCCCTTGTTAAAAGTGTCCACCCTTGGGAAATAAAGATATCAAAAACCTGTGGTGGCTCTTACTTGTACACCTGCTCTAATTTACATCTGAAAACTGCGACCTCGCTTGGAGGGCAAAGAGCGAGTGTCACAACTGTATAGATTCGGATGCCAATGCAGAGATATAGTTTGGATCACGGCTTGATGCTCAATTGTTCAGATAGGTTTGCAAGTAAACGCATGAAATTGTTAAAACAAATGCAGCATGAAAGCAGTCGGTGAATACCGCGATTTCGCAATTGTAACCGATCGCAAGGATTTGTCGAAATACAAGAAAGAACTGAAGTTAGGAAGCGTCGATCGCCGAAGCTAGAAATAGCTCGTCTGGTAAGCCTTACAGTATCCCCAGACCACGGGCGCCGCGAGACGACTCCCGGCCACCGTAGATACCGGCCTGGACGGTGAGCAATGGTAGCTCACCGTCAGTTCGTCTATCGACGACAGGCCATGTCGACGGCGCGTTAGGCAGTAAAAGTCTGACACTCCACCCCGCTCGGCCCAAAACGGGAGAAGTTATGTGATGATTTCCCACCCCAAAAAAAGCCCTACAGTATTTGTTTACTCACGAAGATTGAAATGACAGATGAGATGCCATCAAATATCTTGTTTTTGCAATAAAAATGAACTGGCTTTCAATTGTTTCCTTGCACAATTGGCGCAGTGGCTGAGCGATCGACTGCTGCGTTGCGTGTTGCTTGTTCGATCCCCGCACGGAACAAATGTTTGTATGACCTACAGGTAGTTGCTTCGGGTCTGGCTGTTTGTGTATGTCGGTTTAAATGTTTGTTAACGCACTCACGACACATGAGAAATTCCTAGTGTTGGGCAACGTCTAACCAGGCTTATCTTAAGGTATCCCCCTCCTCCCTTCGGGATTATAAGCACGATCAGTCTGAACAATTCACAGCAAGTTTATTACTAAAATGTAACATTAAGTCTTCACAGTAAAACTCCCCTCACAATGTGCTCCACGTGAAATTTCTAGAAACTCCTAAATTTGGAGTTCAACTAAATTCTGATTAATATTATGTTGCTGCTGAACAATCGAGATATATAGATCAATGTACGGACTTTCCCGGAAATGGTATAAGCAGCAATCGTACATAATAGAGGGTTTTGCGGTTTGAATACCTGCAATATCAATTGCTGTGGCTCTTATTACGCGAATGAGGCGAGTTTACATTGGTCAGGTAAAACGGTGGTCGAATTTTGAACTACAACTCAATTTAAAGTCAAGAAATATAGTATGTATGAAAGAAAGAAATCAGGTTTATTTTGCACTTGCCACAACATTAAAAAAAAACTTTTTGGTAAAAAATAAAACCAACTTTCGGAAGTAAAGTCATTTTCTAGTTTAAATTTTTTCTTTGAAAGTCTGTTTAATTTTTGACAATAGTTATTTGTTATACAAGAGTGCAAAGTTGCTTTTAACCGCGTGTTCAATTTTTTCAAAAGAGCACGAGGTGAAAAATCTTTGCACTCGAGTGCAACACGTAACTTTTCATTCCACCTCAGCGAGGAAATGACTAAATGCAAGAAAACAAACGTTTACAATCACAAGATAGGTACACTTTTATTTCAGTTTAGGTATCAATTACTACATTATGACAGGTAGGTATTTAATTAAAAAAAAGTTGTATGATATATTCGACACCATAGAGGTAGCAGTAAATCGGTTTAATGTTTTTTTTTTAATTCACAAACTTAGTGCACACGATGTTCTAAATTCAATTTACTTTATCCTCTAGCTAGAGAATAAAAACGGCTTTTCCACTCAGATATTGAAGATTAAAAATACTCTTTCCGAGATGGTGGGATGAAAATAAGTTTTTTTATCTACGCATATATGACATCACATAATTTTTTTCGAGTATTCATTTTCCATTGTTACTAAAAGATTAGTAGACCTTCCATATAGACATAGAGAAAAAAAATGTATTATAAATAAAATACCTTAGCAATATAAATAAAATTGATATGATATAGGACTACCTGGAAAGTATACCCTATCAAACCAAAAAAGAATTAGGCAAATCCGTCGAGGCGTCTTTGAATAATCGGTGATCATAGTTACATAAAAAAGATTTCGACGAATTGAGGACCTCCTTCTTTTGTTCAAGTCGGTTAAAGAAACTTAAATCTTAACAATATAAAGAAAATAAAAAAGAATAGAGAAAATAATAAAAAAAACAAAGTTAGTATTGTATGCTGCCTTTCACAAGGTCATTATGCTACTCCTGCAGATCTTGGCGGCCAACGTCAGCGGAGACCAGCGATAAACGGAGGAGATATGGTCCAAAAACGCAAACGCTCCTCTATTCTCTCTTTTTTCATGCTCATAGTCCAATGGGACAGCAAACCCTGCCTGGGTTGCGGGTTGCTCGAAAGAGATACCGCGGCTCCGGAACGTAAAGGGCAATAGAAGGAACATGGGTGGGTTTTAGTCAGTACAAGTCTGACACTCCCTCTCGCTCCGCCCAGAGCGGAGGAAGTTATTTGATGATTTCCCACCCCGGAAAAACAAAAGGGACAGCAATCTGACTCGATAAGAGAGCGGTCAGCTTATGTGGTCAGCACGAGGGTATCATAGCGCCAACATCCAAAGGCCGTGGTGATCTTGATTGAAGCTGTCAAAAAAGTTCTTCAGAGAGAAGTTGGGGTAACTCAGTACTTTATTTCAGTGCCTAACAAGATTCTAAGTCTAACAGGCTTCCAAAATACTTTCGGAAACCTACCCTTGCATCCTTAAGACATTTACAAAGAACTTTCAGCGTAATTGAATTTATTCTAAGAGAACTTGGAAACAACAAGCTTGTAATAATGCAAGGCCCGTACCGTCGGTTCATTTAGTTAAGTATGCTGAATATTCCGGGGAAACTTCCCCCAACCCCCAACTTGGGGAGAAAAATACTTATTGATTTCTTAAGGAGCCGCTCGTTACGCAATTAATCTTTTTCCGTCGCTTTTGGACGAAGTTAATTTAGTTTAACGGCTTTTTGTATGGAGCTTCGGAAAGCTGGTTCATTTATTATCTGGATCTTTATTTTATTTTTTGCTGGATTGGTGACTGTCGATTGTAGTGGGAAGAATTGCTACTTAATTTGGGAGTACTTAACTGTTCTTACGACTTCATCAAACGTCTAGTCTGTTCCCAAGTGTTTATTTATTTGACGACACGAAGCACGATATTTGAGCGATTGACTAGCCTACTAATAGTTTCGGGTCTGGTTGTTTGTTTATGTAAGTTAAAATGTTTCTAAACGCACCCACGATACAATACGCAAACACGAAATTCTTAGTGTGACAACGTGTAAAAACACCAAGCTATTGCACAGTTGGAAGAAACAGTTTGTTAGTCTTTAAAACCAATTTTTTTATATACTTGCTTTTGCCCGCGGCTTCGCTCGCGTTAAATTCGGTAGCGCCTTATTGATTTGTAATAGCAACACTAAGTTTTGACGTTTCTTCCCTCTTTCTCCCTCATATCCCACTCTTTAAAAATAGCATATGTCCGTCTCCTGGTTCCCTACTATCTCTGTACCAAAATTCATCAAAATCGGTTCAGCCATTAAAGCGTGAAGAGATAACAAACAAACAAACAAACTCACTTTCGCTTTTATAATATTATAGTAAGGAATTGACGATTTATGTACACACTAAATACAGAAGAGTTAAATAGGTACAAAGGTACTGGTTATTCTTGAAGAAATCCCTTCCAGCGTACCCGCGAAAGGAACCTACCGGTCTGATCAACAGCTGGGACTTAAGCTTAACGTACAGCCCAGTCTTGCACCTTCCATGTAGGACCCTGATCATCATACCACGGAAGAGTCTCAGTGTATTAGGATATTCATTAACCCGTCGCGCGTCAAAGTGTCACACTGGGTGCAAAGTTTTACTTGTGCCACAAATGTCGCATCTGCACACGGGTGCAAAGTTTGAACCGCTGTGAGTGGTTTTCATATCTTAGACATTTATTTAAAACTCATAAGGATTCTGGAAACATATACTTCGTAATATATAATTATCGATATAACTATGAAATCTTCGTTTTTCCGAAGGTTAGACCTTCCAAAAGAAGGTTAGACCAAAATCAAAAATTCATTCAAAATAGCTCGACGTTTGGGGCACTTTACGTACATTGTTAGCAATCGCGCGACGGGTTAATCCACGAATCGACCTAGAGACGGCCGAGCAGCCGCTCTCATTTATCCACGAACAGTAAAGAAGACTGTCGTATCGAACACCAAAACATTTCAGAACCTTATCGATACATTACACTCAAATACAGATACAGAATAACCGTATAATGTAGTACCTAAAGCCAGAAAACCAATTCATACAGAGCAAGTTAATGTGGCCTGCGATTTATCGCGCGGTTTCAATAAGACGCTATATAAAAAGGTAATAAAACCTTCACAGTTTATCTCTGAAGAATTACTGGTAGCTGAAGATTTTCGGTTATCTGGTTCGATATAAGATGACTTGCAAATGGCTACGATTATTTTGAGTGTAATTTCTGGGAGAGCATATTGGTGTTTTCCGTAATTTATTTTTTCAAACGAAACAGATGACTTTTTCGCGCGAAAATTCTTTTGGGAGTTTTTATTTTGTGGTAGAAACTGTGTTAGTAACTCCTCGTTTTGGCCTGAATTTAGTATCATGTCATCATTGATTTGTTTATTTATTATCATTATTCTCACGTTTTCAATCATACTTGGTGAATTCCATACGAAACATTTGTTTTGGACGACAATCTAGCGTATTAGCCAGTTTAGAGGATCTTGAGAAAGGGTCTATTGATTTGCGTTTTGCATTAGTATTTCAACTTTTAATTGATAAATGATGTTTATGTTGCAAGTGGGTTTTACAAATTTTTGATCATATATTTATGTATATTTTTTTGTTGAATGGTGACACCCGGGCGTTTCCTACCGCCCGATTATTATGTGCAAGAACCTCCCGAAGCTTCGGTGTCCGGTGAGGACCTGCGTCAGGCGGTAGGTGAGGACGCCTCTCCAGCCACTCCTCAAAGAGGGGACTTACCGCCACTATTCTGGCATGCCCTGCTCTCGGTCTCTCCATGCCACCATGAAATCGCACCGGAGGTATGTTCTCTGGGCTTATGACTGTTGCGAGTAGAGTTTGCATAGGCTGAAAGGTCATTTATAATGAGAATTTGCCATCGACACGCTATTTAGAACGCTGATAGAAAGTGCCTTTATCGGAAACCTCAAATCATCGCACCAGTTTCAACTGACCTCTTAAACTTAAATACAGCTGCACAATCAACTCGATAATTAACATCAGAATCTATAAAACTAATTAAAGCTACAAGCTCAACCTCTTTAGAAGAAACTGTTAGTGTTTTAATAAACACTAATAGCAACCGACACTCAATAAAAACAATTAGGACCTTGCTTTGCGTACCTACTAATTAATACACGATAAAATCTCAACTTTTAATCTTATTTTGAACCTTGCTCTCTTAAGTTTTAAGGTTGAGAGTTCTCCTTTTAAGTGCAGCAAATTAAAATGTTCGCACAACTTCCATTGTTTCCTAGTGTTAATAAGTGAAGTAAATTGCAGTTTCATTCGGTTGTTAAAATATCTTGTAGTTGGAAATTGTTTTGTTTTGATGCTCATCTTGGAAATATAAGGGTTGAAGTTTTGGGAAGCGCTTTTAGACAAATTTACGAGTTTCTGAAAAGATGCTTTTGTTATTTTAAAAAATGTTAGTAGCTTGTTACAATTTGTTTTGCTAGCTGGCGCCTGCGGCTTCACTCGCGTGATGATCGAAAAAAATATAGTATACTATGTGTTATTCCAGCCTATAATCTCTCTGTTCCAAATTGATAGACAGACAGACGGAAAATGTGTCTGGGTGTGATTTATCTATATTATGTATGTATTTATAAATTATATAAGTAAGTATATCAGTTGTCTGGTTACCATAACACAAGCTCTGCTTAGCTTGGGATCAGATAGCCGTGTGTGAGTTGTCCCAAGATATTTATATTTTATAAAAAAAAGTGATCGTCTATAAGTTTTCCGTTATTTTATTTAGAGGTACGGAACCTGTGCAGCTTGGATATCTGTTATTTTGTGTCTGTATGTTTAAATATGCAACTCCATGTATCCTCTTAAAATGCACGTTAAAGCGCAATACACACTGAGCCCGCCGGGCCGCCGACAAAGCCCGGCGACACAACCCAGCAGCCTGTATGAAAGAATCATTTTGGCAACATGCGCCCGCACAGGTTGCCCGCCGACATGTTGGTGGCTTGGGAACGCCTGCGCTCAGTTGCCCGGCGACGCTCGACCTCGCTTGGTAATCTGCTACATACTAAACTTGTCAAAATCAACCATTTTGCGATCAGTGATCGACCATTCTGACACTATTGTAATAGCAGACTTAGGCCCCTGTAGTGCTGACTGCCAAATAAATTTCTCATGTCAGGCCAAAAAAATAAAATAAAAAAAAACCGACTTGTTTTAAGTGAAGCCGCCAACTAGACCGCCGACATATGTCGGCGACACGGCGGACTCAATGTGTATTGCGCTTAAGCCAGACTTTTCAAGTAATTAAGAGGATCGTGTAGCCAGCAACTACGTTATTGAGTTCTGATAGTTGGGGCAGGTTTGCCGGTATGATGCTTTATTAGTAAAGTAAAATTTATTTGCATAGATTGTAGGCACATAAAATAAGGTCTAACAATAATAGTACAAACATGTATATTTAGAATCAATTAAACTGCAGTTTTTCCCAGTAGATTCTAACAAAGGGATTCATAATAATACCGTTGTTGTGTGAGGCGGGGTCTTAACAAATCCTTTTCAATACCCCTTTTGAGTCATTGTGTAAGTTTAATTTGTTTAATTAAGCGTCGACTGAATACGTGTTGTTGATCGATCTGAATATCACGTGTTTGGCCCCCCTTCTGTATTGTGTGAAACTCTTTTAAGCGTATTTGAGGTTAAAATAGGGCTCGTGGTTGGTAAGTTGAGGGTTGAAATGCTACAGAGGGGCTTGCCAGGGCCTCCGCCTGCCGGGTTGCGGGTTGTTCGAAAGAGATACCGCGGCCCCGGAATGCAAAGGGCAATAGAAGGAACATGGGTGGGTTTAAGTCAGTAAAAGTCTGACACTCCCCCCCGCTCCGCCCAGAGCGGGGGAAGTTATGTGATGAGTTCCCACCCCAGAAAAAAAAGGGACAGCAATCTGACTCGTTAAGAGAGCGGTCAGCTTAATATGCTTTCTGAGGCGGATTAAAAATGCTGATGAAAATTCCTATAATCCACATATGTGTTAATTGTGGATTTTTTTATATTTTAATTTAATTTAAATGCTATTTTAAAATTTTATTTATTTTTGATTATTTTACTTCTTTTTGATTTATTTTGTTGTCATTATGGACTGGGTCTTAAATAAATGAGTTATGTATTATTTATATAATTATTTTTATACATTTACGTATATCGGCTTATTTGCCGGATTTTAAGATAGGACAGGCCAAAGACAGGCACTACCCCGTAAAAGTGGTAATAAGATGAGGCGATGATAATGTATGTGTGTTATTAATAGTCATTTCAGCAGTTATGTTAACAACATCATATGAACGCAAAATAACAACCCATTTATTATACAAGTATCCCCCTTGTAATAAGGGGAGACCCTATTGCTTGCGTATTGGCTGACCGACGGAAAAAAAACCAATAGCACTTTACCCGGGAAACGAACCTAGAACATTATGTTCAACAGTCTAGGTCGAGACTTCATCAACGGGGTAGTCAACATTTGGTTCATTTCAAATAAATGTCTAAATATAAAATGCTTTAACAAACCTGCGTTAGCTTCCACAGGAAAAGTCTTTTACAATCAACTAACTCTCGAATAGACTGAAACTTTGACCAGCAACGGTCGCGGTGTACGGAACCAAGAAATATCAACATTCAAACAGTTTCTACGTTCCGTTTCTTTCTGACCAAATGAAAGAGATTTAATTCCAACTTTGCCTTAGTTTTACGTTTCTTTAGTGGTGAACTTTCAAAGGAAACTTTAAGTGTAGCTTGTGGTAATTTTCTAGCGCAAATTATAAGTCAGAAATGAGAGAAAAGTTGGGCATAACAAGAAGTCAGGCTTGGTAAAGTACCTGATGGCGAAAGTTTTTGTGCAGCACCTAAACTTGAAGAAGTTATTGCTATGACGCTATCCATCTCTAAGTGTGACTAGAAAGAGATGGTGATTGACATTATTGTAAGCAGTTTTGTTAACGTACTGACATGGCATAATGTGACTAAAAGAGTGATATATATGAATGTCGATGGATGAAGGGGGAGAGGAAGGCCAAAGAGAAGTTAGATGGATTGTGTTAGGAGTAATATGAAGGAAAAAGGAGTAAATAAATAAATAAATATCTTGGGACAACTCACACACGGCTATCTGATCCCAAGCTAAGCAGAGCTTGTGTTATGGTAACCAGACAACTGATATACATACTTATATAATTTATAAATACATACATATTAAAGATAAATCACACCCAGACACAGAACAAACAATCATGCTCGTCACACAAAGTTTGTCCTGGGTGGGAATCGAACCCACGACCTCTGGCTCAGCAGTCAAGGCCACTAACCACTAGACCAACAGGCCCGTCATAAATGAAGTAAATGATGAGTGACGTCTGACATTGGAGAATGGAAGAAGAAAATCATGATGCGCCGACCACAAATAAAATGGGACAAGGCTAAGAATATGATGATGAGTTTGTTATAGTACCCAATGTCAGAGTTTTTTGAACAAGAGACGTGTAAATATACAATCAGTCTCACTGAGATGACCATATAGACAGTTAGGCAGTCGCTCGATGTAGAATACTGGAATTTTGACGGGCCTGTTGGTCTAGTGGTTAGTGGCCCTGACTGCTGAGCCGGAGGTCGTGGGTTCGATTCCCACCCAGGACAAACTTTGTGTGATGAGCATGATTGTTTGTTCTGTGTCTGGGTGTGATTTATCTATAATATGTATGTATTTATAAATTACTAGCTTTCGCCCGCGGCTTCGCCCGCGTTAAATTTGGGGTAACACAGTTCCTCTTGCGCCTTATTGATTTGTAATAGCAACGCTAAGTTTTCCCTTTTCTTCAATCTTTCTCCCTCACATCCCACTTTTTGTCTGTCCCACTATGTCCGTCTCCTGGTTCCCACCTATCTCTTTACCAAAATTCATCACAATCGGTTGAGCCATTAAAGTGTGATGAGGTAACAAACAAACAAACTTACTTTCGCTTTTATAATAATAGTAAGGATAACATAATGAAACAGAATGGAGAAAAACGTAATCTACGGTTAAGGAAAAGAATTGTTCCCCATATGTTTGTATGTCAAAAACCGAATATGCCACCACCATGTAAGAGAATGGCCGTAGTTAAAAGGCAAAGAATAGCACTGGTAAATGAAGCTCTATCACAGTTTGCTATCAAAAGTAGTAATATTTTAGAAATTGGTGAACTTCCACAAACAATTGATCATGAAGCAAGTCCTAGTATCTTCCATTCAAATGTATTATGATATTTATCAAGCAGGACCCAGTACTTCCCGTATTGAAGTATGTTGTAATGATCATCAAACAGAGCCCTGCACTTCTTATATTACAGAGTGACAAAGCTGTGCAAGTCAATATTAAACCACAGTACAGAAGTAAAAGTATCAATGTAAAAATGCCTACTGAAAAGAAAATGTAGGGCTATCACCATTACTTCTTTCATCACACAATATTGGAACGTCATCGATAAAAAACTATATGTAAAAAGAAAATTGATCACTGATAACTCGGTTGATAGCACTTCTATATCATTTCGTCCCTCTGTTATATCTGCTGATTATGAACCAAGTTGTTCTTCTGAGTTAAGTTCAGTGCAAGATGATTTAGAAGAAGAGAAACATTTTAAAAACCTAATGTGTAGTAGCATCCTAACTGTTATTGAAAAATAGCCAAAAATGTTTCTAGGATTACCTAAACAAAAATCTATGTTATTTATTCAAATATGTACATACCATGTGACATAATAATTAGATTGATCTCTGCACTCGTAAAATCGAAATTTGATGCAAAATATGCAGACATTATAAATGCATCTATTCTCGGTAGATTATCTGATTGTGCTTTGACAAAACCAGTTTCTGTCATCGTCTTAAATTTACTACAAATATATTTCACGAAGTAACCACACAGAAATACAGTTTTAAATAGTTTTTCTCACAAAAACTATACTAATACAGTATGAATATCGACGCCGATAAATCAACGATAAATGCAAAGGTAACTTGTGACGTCACATTTCGTTTCGAACAATAGTGACGCGTTTTGACAGTTTGAATTTCCCTCCGTTATTTTTCACTTTTTAAATAATATTTTCTGGGTTTAAATGATAACTAAATAAAAAAAATACCTTTAAAGTATAATGTTAAGACTATAAAGAATCTAGAAAAAAATATTTGAGACAAATTTAAATATTATGCATATTCCCTATTGAATTATCAATGAAGTAATTCGTTATAATTAACCTATTTATATAATTTGTTATAATTAACTGTAAGTAACCTATCTATATAGTAATTTAATTATCAATGAAGTAATTCATAATAACATAATAATGAAGTATCTTTTTGTACGTGTAACTCCTAACCAAAAAGAAACCTGGCAATAACTAACCTTAGGCCTATTATTACTTAAAGTAGGCGACCATACGTTTTTATCAAATCGCTAGTGCCTTGAAAATTCGCAAAACGGACACAACCGTCAACGACGTCTGCCCTCATGCGTCTGCCCGCGTTCGGGTCGCGCACAGCGATGAGCCACTTCTTCCCCACCGCACCTACCCCGCTCCCCCCAAGCCCCGTTCGCCTGGCACCGCTGCCAGTATTTATCGCCGAAATTGCTATGACTCTGCATTTTAAATCTGTGATATCTTCGAAAATATTTATTTAATTTACATGCTGTAAAAAGCCATATTGATCTTTATTAAATGCACAATGTATTTAAGATACTTAATTGGATAAGGATTAATACTGTATAGCTTAAAATCGCTTCGTAAATAAGCCATTATTTCTCGTACAAAGTAAAGGATAAAAAATGGTTATTGTGGGTTATTCCTAAGAGATAAACATATACCATCACGGACTTTTTTGTAGACCTTTTTAAGTTGTACAATACTGTAGTACGTTGTTTTGATCTATCTTGTAGGATTCAGTCAGCGTTTGCAATGTAAGCGCAAAAAATGTGTTTTTTTACGACCTCACATTAGAAACCTCAAAAATTGTAGCCTATGTGTTATTCTGATGTATAAGCTATAGCCTATGTGTTATTCTGATGTATAAGCTATATTGTGGTAAAGTTTCATTCAAATCCATTCAGTAGTTTTTACGTGAAAGAGTAACAAACATCCATACATCCATACATCCATACTTACAAACTTTCGCCTTTATAATAGTAGTAGGATATAAGTATGTATATCAGTTGTCTTGTTACCATAACACAAGCTCTGCTTAGCTTGGGATCAGATAGCCGTGTGTGAGTTGTCCCAAGATATTTATTATTTTTATTTATTCGGCTGTCTAGTGGAACTAGAATTCAACCCCAACATTAAAAACGAAACTTACCTAGTTTCTAAGGAGTTATGAGTATATATTATATCGTTACTCAGTAAACCTTGTTATTACGCACATTTTCCACGAAATAACTCAAAAACTCAACTGATGTAAATCTTATGATGAAAAAATATATTAGGGGCCCATAAAAACTCGCCAAGCTTATATTTTAATAGATAAAACCGGCGCTTTTTATGCGTTCTAAGCATAAGAATCATGCAAAGAAATTCAAATATGAAATAATGTATTGCAGAAGAAATGTAGAGATATTAAATTCGGTTTTTAGAATGAAATGGTTTCTGAGAAAATGTTTCGTCTCCCTGATCTGAAAGTTAGTCTTTTTTTTTACTTGCATTTTTTTTATTTTGATGGTTAATATAAAATAGTGATTTCGTGATATGAAACAAAAAATAAATAATGACATAAGTAAAACAAAAGAAAGAAAAAGAAGAAATTGAAGATACCAGTGGCACCGACTGTGTATAGCCAACAGGTGATGTTTATCTGTTTGTACTAGTATGACAACACAAAATATACAAGTACAGAATACCAGGTCCCCACAATGAGCATAAGAACGCTAACGAAGTTGCTGGTCGCGAGAGCGCTTGTATTGGCTGTACGTGAAGCATGTCTATGTGTGCATGGAGATGTCCATGCAAATGACAGCCGCTAGAGTACTTGTAATCGCTGTACGTGAAGCATATCTATATGTGCGTGGAGACGTCAAACAAATGACAGTCGCGAGAGCGCTTGTACTCGCTGTACGTGAAGCTCTATATGTGCGTGGAGATGTCAAACAAATGAAAGTCCCGAGCTCGCTTGCATTCTCTGTACGTGAAGCTCTATTTGTGCGTGGAGATGAAAAACAATGACAGTCGTGAGTGCGCTAGCATTCTCTGTACGTGAAGCGTGTCTATGTGTGGCGTAGAGATGTCAAACAAATGACAGTCGCGAGAGCGCTTGTACTAGCTGTACGTGAAGCGTGTCTATGTGTGCGGGGAGATGCCAAACAAATGACAGTCGCGAGAGCGCTGGTACTCGCTGTATGTGAAGCACGTCATGTGTGCGGGGAGATGCCAAACAAATGACAGTCGCGAGAGCGCTTGTACTCGCTGTACGTGAAAATTGTCTATGTTTGCGTAGAGATGTCAAACAAATGACAGTCCCGAGTGCGCTTGTATTCTCTTTACGTGAAGCGTGTCTATGTGTGCATGGAGATGTCTAACAAATAACTGCCGCGAAAGCACTTGTACTCGCTGTATGTAAAGCGTGTCTATGTGTGCGGGGAGATGCCAAACAAATGACAGTCGCGAGAACGCTTGTACTCGCTGTACGTGAAGCATGTCATGTGTGCGTAGAGATGACAAACAAATGACAGTCCCGAGCACGCTTGCATTCTCTGTACGTGAAGCTCTATATGTGCGTGGAGATGTCAAACAAATGACAGCCGCGATAGCGCTTGTACTCGCTGTACGTGAAGCTCTATATGTGCGTGGAGATGTCAAACAAATGACAGCCGCGATAGCGCTTGTACTCGCTGTACGTGAAGCTCTATATGTGCGTGGAGATGTCAAACAAATGACAGTCGCGAGAGCGCTTGTACTCGCTGTACGTGAAGCATGTCATGTGTGCGTAGAGATGACAAACAAATGACAGTCCCGAGCACGCTTGCATTCTCTGTACGTGAAGCTCTATATGTGCGTGGAGATGTCAAACAAATGACAGCCGCGATAGCGCTTGTACTCGCTGTACGTGAAGCTCTATATGTGCGTGGAGATGTCAAACAAATGACAGCCGCGATAGCGCTTGTACTCGCTGTACGTGAAGCTCTATATGTGCGTGGAGATGTCAAACAAATGACAGCCGCGATAGCGCTTGTACTCGCTGTACGTGAAGCTCTATGTTTGCTTAGAGATTTCAAACAAATGACGTGATTATTAAACGTGAGGGCGTTTTTGCTTGTTAATTATAGCCGATCTTCTGTGCCTCCCTATTATGTTCCAGATCTATTTATATTCAGTAATCGAACTTATAAATAGTTGTGTTACTAAACTAATCATAGATTGCAAATCAATGTCTATCCCACGGGTACCTCTGAACCCGTTTCTACGGGTGATTTATTTTAGGAAAATAGTTCTGAAGATACATTTGTTACGCAATATCTCTGAGAATGTCTGAACAAAAATACATTAAAATTTGAAAGGCAGAGTCTGAGAGTTTGCGATGCGATATTTTATGCTGTGACAAGGTTAGGACAACACAATACAGCTCACCTAAACAGACCAGTAGGTCTACTATGACATCTTAAAGCAGAAATTATTCAGAGTGAAAGAGATGGTGCTAGACACCCTGTATAGCTCTGTCCCTTTCCCTCAGCGGAATAAGTTCTGCTTTAACACGTCATGGTAGGGTAGCAGATTAAAATAACATGCCACTTGGCAAAAAAAGTATCGGATGGACTTAGAATTTTAGTGTTTTTCGTTTATTTAAATATAACTTTTTACAGATTGTTGAAACTTTTTTACCTACAGATGGCATGTCGTTATAGCCCAGAGGTTTAGTGCCTCGTCTTTCATGCTTGTGGTTGTAGGTTCCAATCTTATGTGACTAACTAATTCTTATATACTTTCTAAAGTTTATCTAAGACATCACTGACATCGGTGAAAGTAAATATCATGACGAAATCTGGACTTATCCTATCCTACGTAATATTATAAATACGAATGTTTGGGAGGATGTATGGATGTTTGTTACTCTTTCACGCCAAAACGGCTGAACGGATCTTGATGAAATTTAGCAAAGAGGTAGATTACGGTCTGGAATAACATATAGGATTCTTTTTTTTACGATATCAATGCCAGCTAGTGATGAATTTAAAACTACAATCGTCAAGCCTTAAGTAAGCGTGGTGATCAGTGCTCGTATAATTGATCACCACGCTTACTCAAGACAGGGTTTTCTCTTTATGAAATGAGGCCTTTTCCCAACAGTGGAACAGTTATAGGCTGGTATTATTTATTTTTTAATATTTTTGGCTCTGTAAGTCAATGGAATAATAAACAGATAAATAGAGACGTTCAATATAATAAAAAATAATAAAAAAACGACACACAAGACTGTCGAACGTCTGCAGACCCACTGAGCTAACCACGGTATTTAGTCTTGCGTTCAACGTGTCATCAACCCGGTGAAGTAGACTTTAACAGATTCTCAACATCAAAACCTTAATTCGAAAACCAACCATAAGTCAATTTAGTAATGTCTATTTTGTATCAGCTGCAACACTTCCAATTGCGTCCATCCCTTGGGAATGTGAGTTGTGACACAAATTTTTGATGAACCAGCTCAATTTAGACTGGAAATGAGGTTGGCACTACCAAATGTGATGCAAATCATAGTTGCACGTATTACAGCAACGATTGCGGAAATAGAGCCGGGTATCGGATCGAATGGGTAATTAATCTGATAACCCTATAGTGGCAGCTTGGGTATGGGAACCGGCACTGATCAGCGCGCGATAAATGTTTAGGTTGTGTTTGTGGATTTGAATTTCAGGTTATGGCAATTGCACAATTATACATTTTTCTATTCTATTGGCATGTTAATAGGGTTTCCTTTAGGTAAGCTCGTCTCATCTACTGCGGTCCCGGGACATAAAGTAAATATCTGTCAGTCGTTACATGTAGTATCCCGATTTTATTTTGTCAACCAGTTTTACCAAAAGGTACCGTATTACCCAGTACTAACTGAGTTATGGATTTGTTGGGTTACCTATTCGAAAGAAATACCGCGGTCTCAAAACATAAAGAGCAAACAAAGGAACATGAGTGGGTTTTAATCATTAAAAGTCTGACAGTCCCTCCCACTCCGCACAGAGCGGGAATGTTATTGACTGATTACAAATTCGCAAAAAAAAACTCTTCAACCTCACCTCTGTCTTTGGACAAGATTGAGGTGTAGAATAGACCTATTTAATGTAAAAAAAAAACTTGAGTTAAAAACGAAGTTATTATTTATTATGTACAAAAAACCTGTGTACACTCAACAAAAATAATCGTCGCGACACCACACTGTTCATTGCGAAATAGAAAGACAAACCGAAAATAGCTGCCTTGCTTTCTATGAGAGAGAGAGGGAAAGAGAGATAGAGAAAAACGCGCACGCGGCACGGCTTACAACTATAGCAAAAAGTGTCGTTACAACTTTAGGTTTATTTTTTTCCGTCTAACCCCCTTTCGTAACGCTCGATAAGGAACTTCGTTCCAAAAAAGACTAGAGTTTTAAGTATATGGTTTTAATTTCAACTCGATACCTCCACGCATGCAGACAGACAGACGATCAACAAAGTGCTCCAATAAGGGTTTTTTTCCTTTTGAGTTACGGAACCCTAAAACTACCTAGAAAAGGTTGTCCTACACAATCCTTGTTGCTTTGCAAATAGCCTTGCCACAAAGTACAATGTCTTGTTTATGCAAATATTCTTAACACAAAATTCTATTAATACAACAACCTCTAGGGCGCAACTTGGACAATAATTTATACATGTTTTAGCCAAGATAACAGATTTGCTTTAACTAATACTTGTTGATTAATTAAAGTCCTTGAGTTATCGAGCCACCGGCCTAGTACCTAGGTAATAGGTGTGAATACTAGGACAACTAGACAGCCTATAGGAAGCCTTGAGAATTTGCATATTAATGAACAAGCTGTTCTGCGCGGTTTCGCCCGAGTCTTTGCTTACTGCCACGCTCCCGTGGGTATTAGCGTGATGTTATATAAACTATTTTACTTAGTGGTGATGTAGCTTCCTAATGGCATAATAATGTTTGAAATCGGTCCAGTAGTTTTTGAGTTTAATCGTTAAATGCAAACATACAAATCTTTCCTTTTTTATAATATTAAATTTAATAATGCTAAATCTATTCTGAGGAATTAAGTTGTCAAAGATTATGTTTGTTTATGGTTTTATGAGTTGTCTAAATTATTTAAGGGGTGTCCAGACAGCGGGAGCCGGGTCGCTGTGTTTCAAACTGCTTCGAATACAAGTTTTTTCTTTAATTAAAACGTTGTCCTACACTAGGAATTAATCCTGTATCGTGAGTGCATCTACAAACATTTAAACTAACATAAACAAACAGCCAGACCCGAAACAACTATCTGCAGAACATACAAATATTTGTTCCGTGCGAAAATCGAACCCGCGACACCTCATCAGTTGAAATTATCCTGCTCATTAGTATTTACATACTCGACCTATCCCACAACTACAAGAGCTAATGAGAAGCCCTTTCTTAAGATGACGCCTGACCGCCTTTCCTGCATATCTTGTGCAATCACTTGCAACTTTATGGATTTAAATATAGAGTTATGTATGCTGTGCCACACACACACTGGTCAGATAATGCTTTAGTGTAATCAACTTACCACGAACACAAGAGATTGCATATTTGATCTACTAGCTTAAACCTGCGGGTTTGCCTGCTTGGATCTCGGTAATCATCTTACGGATCTGGGTCACGGGGTGACAAGTATCTTAAGTGTTAGTCTAATTAAATCAAATCATTTATATCAATTAGACCATTACAGGCTCTTTTGAATGTCAAGAAACAAAATGAATCTACAGTCCCGGTCACAAGACATAATAACTTTTGAAAGAACTGTAGTTAGACTACCATCTCTGAGGCAACATTCAAATCCGCTCAGTAATTGACAACAGTAACAAACATCAATCAATCCATCCTTCGTTACAAACTCTAGCTTTTATTATAGTAGATAAAAAATGCATTTACGCGCATGCTTGGCTGTCTGGACACACCTTTACGCAATGCTCGAAACGAACTACCACTGCGTTTTATCTGCACGACAGCGCATTCGGAATTCGGTAATACTCGTGCATCTTCGTCACTTGTCGTGTCCGAGTTGTTTATGGACTAATGATTTTATACGCAGTGTTTTTAATTAAAAGTAAACCTAAGGCTTTCTTGAACCGGGGTTGCGGGTTGTTCGGAGGAGATACCGCGGCCCCGGAACATAAAGGGCAATAGAACAAACATGGGTGGGTTTTAATCAGTACAAGTCTGACGCTCCCCCCCGCTCCGTCCAGACCGGGGGAAGTTATTTGATGATTTCCCATCCGCAAAAAAAGATTGTCTTGAAAAGATCGCTTTTAACAATAACTAACTGTTATTCTTGTAATTTGTATGGTGTACATAATAAAGAATAATATATTTAAGCAATATTTTAGTTTATTTATGTGCCATATTACCTGGGAATCAGTTCAAGCATTTGAAAATCATTTCCATGTTCATCTTGGACATCAATGGCATAGAATGTGAAGGAAACCATCGTGAGGAAACCTGGACTCGTCTCCATGTAAGTCTGACATTGACAAACCTTCTTGAAGAACAAGAACAAGATGTTCAAGGCCTTCTATATGCAAGGAGGCCGTTGCCTAACAGTTTGACTGAAATAGGATTGTATTAATATATACATATATATTTACTAGTTATGCTCAGCTCCTTTTGTAGGGAAGGATCTGAAAAATAGATGTTGGCCGTTTCTCAGACCTACCCGACATGCACACAAAATTTTGTTCAAATCGGTCCCGCCGTTTCGGAGGAGTATGGGAACGAACATTGTGACACGAGAATTTTATACAATGTGTCCACTCATGGAATAGCGATATTCTAGATACTTATGTAACGAGTGTTTTAATATACTTTTACGTTACACACTTGGGTCTAATTCACTTCCCCGCTTCCGGGAGCCATTTTGAGATATTCTCTATGCGTGTACAAAAAATAATCATATCTCTCAAATTGTTGGTCTTACTGCGACGACAATAGATTTATTCAGAGCACAATAAAATTGTTTATCGTTTAAACTAATAAATGATGCGCTTTCATTTTCTTCTAGTCCAAAAAAATATGCAAATCAACGAAAGTTTTGTAAACTTTTTCGTGAAAAATAATGGTAAGTAGTTTTTTTTTAACAATAAATTTGAGTAAGTACTAGAATTATTATAAGTACATAAAATACCGCTAGTCCGTGAGGCGGACACATTGTATATTAGATATTCTATTCAATAAAAAATAATTTCAAAACATTAGGAAATCTGAAACAACTTACACATACTATTAATAGAATTTTAAAATGACTATCGCATTAATTTAAATGATAAAAAGTAAAATAATGAACTTTACTTATTTGGTAAATAAATTAACAAACTATGTAGGTCAAATATAATTAATCGATTAACATACAAAGAATTTTAATTTAAGTTAGAACCAATTTATTTCTAACTACGGTTACCATTGGTCCGGATTTTCATCCAACTGATAAACTTAGGCGTGTCGCCCACACGACATTTGTAAAGAAAATCTCGTTGCGGCGTGCCTCTTATGTCTCTGCGCCTCAACTGCACCTCGACTGTTGATCTTGTGGGCGACGCGCCTAATGCGACCGCGCCTAGACTGCGCCTCGACTATTGGTCTTATGAGCGACGCGCCTTAGCTTTTTTTTGCGGATTGAAAATCATTTAACAACTTCTCCCGCTCTGGGCTGAGCGGAGGTGACTGTCAGATTAGTACTGCCTAAAAAAAGAGAAATATTCAGATTGTTAAAAAGTCCCACTTTTAATCAGGCCTTTTCCAATATCGAAATGGTAACCATACTTCCTATTTGTAAAAAGCCATCAATGAAACTTTTCTGTAACACCGAGTATACCATGGCAGGTAAATTATTAATAATAGAATTTAGTAAACATTAAATATATTCATTGATTAACCGGTACCTTTGTAGCGCACGCGAGGAACAAAATTCCAGTTCTATGTCAGAATGAAACAGTAATTTAATTCTACACGATTTATTGTTAAACTAAGACATGAATTGAATTTATTGTTTGTATAACGAATTAAGTTAGGTTTCAATTTGGAGATTAATATTCTGTTTAGTACATTATGAGGATATTATATGTCCTGGACTAAGCACATGTGACTAAAAGATTGATAGATCTGAATGTTGATGGACGGAGAGCGAGAGGAAGGCCAAAGAAAAAATGGATGGATTGTGTAAGGATTGATATGAAGGAGAAAGGAGTAAATGATGCCGTGACGTCTAATAGGGGAGAATGGACGAAGAAAACGTGTTGCGGCGACCCCAAATAGAATAAGGGCGGGAAAATGATGACGATAATTGTCCTAGACTCAAAAATCTATACCAATATTATAATGTTTATGAAGCTGAAGAGATTGTTTGGTTGAACGCGTTAATCTCAGGAATATTTGGTTCGAATTGAAAAAAACTTTGTGTTGTCATTTAAAGAGAGAGGCTATTAGTAATATAACATCACGCTACTACGTTAGTGAGGCAGCAGGTAACACCACTGAGCACAGCAATGACATTTGTGGACAAACTAACTTACTTTTTTGTCATGTATCAAACATTTTTACTTGTAATTAAAAATAGCGAGTCAGACGCACGCACTCTGAGTTCCGTATAAACTTGCGACATAAACAGCCATAGCTTTTGACTGCGTAGACTTACCCCCGAATACTGAAACGTCACTCAAAATTTAAGTCCCACTTAAGTTTAACAGAGACTCAGAAGTGACGTTTGCCCATACAAAATCTAAAGTTTAAGAGCTGCTCAAATGTTAAGCAGCCCTCACATTGTGAGTGACGTTTCAGTATTCGGGGGTTAGAAGGTTAATTTTTTCACAGAGACAAAAAGACACTAAGGGACAACAGAGTTGAGTATATGGATTTTAATTCAACTCGATACTTCCAGGCGTTCCCGAGATAAAAGGTCTTGAGAGACAAACAGACAGATAGGCGACCGACAAAGTGATCCAATAAGGGTTCCGTTTTTTTTTTTCGTTTTAAGGTAAGTAACCCTACAAAAACAAAGATAAATAGACGCATCAAGGTCAAAAAAACATAAAGCAATAACAAAAATCAAAGTTCAAATAACAACTTCACATTTTTACCAGTTTAAAAAAAAAAACAACAACAAATCAAATCATTTATTTCAATTAGACCAATACAGGTAATTTTGAATGTCAAGAAACAACATGAATCTACAGTCCCTGTCACAAGGCATAATAACTTGTGAAAGTACTGTAGTTGCCCATTCCAAAGCGTTAATCTCTATGGAGAAGAATGAGCAAGAAACTCCATGGACACCCTTTTAAATTAAAATATTTTTACAAAATCGTATTTACATCATTCATGTTGAGATTATACAAATATGTGGGAACGATGTAGAAAGACGTGCACAGTAAGAAACACACACACAGTAACAAACGCAAGAACAGGAGGCCTACTATGACGTCTTAAAGCAGAACTTATTCCTATGTGAGAAAAAGATGGTGCTATACACCCTGTATATCTCTGTCTCTTTCCCTCAGCGGAATAAGTTCTGCTTTAAGATGTCATAGTAGGGTAGCAGTTTTTCTCAGTTGAATAGCTCAAAAAAAGCAGTGTCAGCGACTTTTGCTTATTATTTATAAGCTTATTGTTTTAAAGATGCGCTTACATAAGCAATTGAATGCCTGAAATATAAGTGAAATATCTTTGGCAAACGCTTCCATTTCTTGAGGAAATAACTACCATCATTTCGGTAAGTAATAGGTACATTGCTCTTTGAGCAAACTTAGGGGAAGAAAAAGAAAAATATAACGTTGTGTATTTTATTTTTCTTTATGTCCAATATCGTTATTTGGCTTAATAAACAGGAAGTCCTATTATTTCACGTTTCATTTGTAATTGTATTGATGTCAGCTTTTTATTGGTTTTCGATTGGATAAAGGGGCTATAAAAGTTGGTATTAACAGAGCATTCATGAGCTCATCGATATTTAAGTTTGTATGGCGCCTCTTAGTCTATTGCTC
The DNA here is from genome assembly GCA_958449745.1 of Ochropleura leucogaster. NCBI lineage: Eukaryota > Metazoa > Arthropoda > Insecta > Lepidoptera > Noctuidae > Ochropleura > Ochropleura leucogaster. Next base: position 4,740,432 of record OY288226.1, read on the forward strand.
TATGACCCTGTGAGTTAGCCATTTAATTACAAAAGAAAAATACCCTTTAATCTTAAAAGTTAAAACTAGAATTTTATTTATTTAACGAAATGTTTGACCTTACTAATATTATAAAAGCGAAAGTAAGTTTGTTTGTTTGTTACGTCTTCACGCCTTAGTGACTAAACCGATTTTGGTACAGAGATAGTTGGGACCCTGGGAAATGAGGGAGAAAGAAGGAAGAATAGGGAAAACTTAGTTATCCTATTACAATCAATAGGGGGCAAGGGCAAAATGATGCAAATCAGGAAAGGGGAACTGTATCTATTAAAATAAGTTAACTTTTTTCGAAAATATTCACGGATAAAAATAAACTGTAGCAGACGAGCTAGGTACCAATATCATTTGCTGACTGTACATGAACAAAAAAAAGACAATTAATCCAATCCACTAATCACGAAAAATTCTACTACATATTGAGTGCGAACTTTACTGCCTAGCTAGTCTACTGATCGGAACACGAGCGTTTTGATTCGATACCCAGATTAAACAAAAGGTTATTAGGTTTTACTATTACCTTTTCTCAAATAAAGAGTGCTCAGATAAGTCTCTTTCGAAATAACCCGCAACTCATCATATAACTTCTGCTAGCTGGGCAGAGCGCCGGGGTATTACAATTTAACTGACTAAACTCCACCCAGGTTCCTTCTTTTTCCCTGTATATTCCGGGAGCGACACGGCCTGTCGTCAATAGACGGACGGACGGTGAGCTACCTCTTGCTCGCATCTATAGTGGCCGGGAGTTGTCTCGCGACGCCCGGGGCGGTTGGGTTGGTTTGAGGTTAACCGACCCTTCTTTTGCCCTTTATGTTCCGGGGCCGCGGTATCTCTTTCGAACAACCTGCAACCCCAGTCAGTAGCAGGTTTGAGTCAAGTTTAAAGCTAGGTTGCTATTAGCCCCCTTATTATATTAGGTCAAGAGTTACATCCCTTTAAATAAAGAGGGTTCACCTCAATTTAGATGTTCAGTATTACTGTTTAGATGTTCAGTATTATTACTGGCATATCTATTTTGGGCCCCAAATAAATCCGTCCGTTTTTACGTTTTACGACAACCAGGGCTGATGAAACATAAACTAACATAAAAAATAAATCTTGATACCATTTCATATTGCATAACCACATCCACGACCCGTAGTATATCGTCCAAATGAGTACTATGCACGCAAAGGGGGCATTCGATGAAACAAAATATTGTTTTACCTATCCGACAGAGGTTAGGCTGCGTTTATAACGGAGATGTGCTAGGCGGAGCGAGGAATGCGTCTAGACACTTCCCATTCTGAGCCTAACCTTACGATAACAAGTTATCGCATTTTAACCAAAAGGATCGTTGCTGCGCTGCGTGTCGCGGCTTCGATCCCCGTATGAAACAAATATTTGTATGACCTACAGGTTGTTGCTTCGGGTCTGGCTGTTGGTGTATGTGAGTTTAAAAATGTTTCTGAGCGCACTCACGATACAGAAGAAATTCCTAGTGTGGGGCAACGTATAAAAATACATATATATCTATATATATATCTAAGTTTCATTTGGGGGGAGCGAGAATTATTTGATAATTTCCCATTCGCTAAAAAAAACCCCGACAAGTCCATTTACCCAGTTAATACAGAGTACGGTACCCCTTGGTAAGACTGGTTGGTAAAAAATCGGGATACTATCCCGTCAAAGCGAACGAACACGCGAACTGGAATAGATCGTTATTTTTTTTTTTCCTATAGTGGCATTCACGTCTCTTGTGTGTGAGACGTATTTGGCCAATTACGACGTTGTATGAGAGTGACACGTAGGGCAAATGTACGGTGTTTAATTTGAGGGTGATAGGAGTTTGGTTCAGGAAACCTAAAACAAATAACATTAAATGACGACACAAATATCACAGGACAATAACGATATCGTGCAAAGAAAAATATATTAGTTGGAAGTGGAAAGTGTTAGTAGGAAGAAAGAAAATAGTCTATGCCTAGAGAAAAAGAGACCATAAATAAAATACTCTGACAGATTTTAAAACTTTAAGTCGTGAAACGAAATATATTTCAATAAATAAACTATAAAAGGAGTGTAAACACTCATCCCTAGTGTAAACACAGCCTTAGACGTGGTCAGTTTAATTTATTTCACTTAGAAAACGTAATGGAAAATGAATAATCAGGTGCATTTCATCTTGAACTGCATTATGTGATGAATGGCTTCTTTCTTGGAAACAGTAGTAATATTTAAACGAATGGACTGGTTGGAAACGAAGAACCTGGTCGTTAACAAAAGTACACGTGATTTGCTACGCTATGATAAAGGTAAAGAGTTCAAAATCCAACGAGCATTATGTTTAGTTTTACAGACGTACTTTCGATTGGTATGACTTTTTGTGTAAGGTTGTTGAAGTTATATTGTTTAGAAATATTTTTTAAGGTTCCCTAACTAAAGGGTAAAACGAGACCTTATTAATAAGACTCCGCTGTCCGTCCGTCTGTCAGCAGAATTTATCTCATTAACTGTGATTGTTAGACGGTTTAAATTTTCACAAATGATTAATTTCTGTTGCCGCTATAACAACAAATACTAAAAAACACAATATAATACATATTGAAGGGGGCACAATTATGATTTAAAAGAGTGTCCATGGAGTTCCTTGCCCATTCTTCTCCATAGAGATCAACACTTTAGAATGGGTAACTACTGTACCTTCACAAGTAATTTTGGAATATGGTGTGGGACTGTAGATTATTTTTTTGTTCATTGAAATTCAAAAGTGCCTGTTATGGTCGAATTGGAATAAATGCTTTTAGTTTGAGTTTCATTTTGCCAGTGATGCTGAAGTTTAAAGTAGGTATTCGGAGGTCTATTGCCATTAACCGGGCACAAATGCAACCGTGGCTGCTACTGAAGACTTCCTGGATGTAAAACCCAATAACACCCACAGTACAGTAAGAACAATCTACGGTAGGTATTAAGGTTTAACTTATTAATAACATAAGTCATGTTGGGCAAACGAACAGATGGCATGCGATTCAAAATGGCGCCCGAACACGGCATTACCTCATAGACGAGACAAGGGAAAGTAAATCTTAATAAAATTTGACGTAGATGGCCCCTTGATGAGTGGCTAATGTTTGTGGAGGAACAGAATGGTTTTTATAAACGATATTATTGTTGAAACTATTATTATAATGCTCATTTATTTCTAAGTGCATTGGCATGCATTTATTTGTTTGAGTTATTTATTACTTGAGGTTTGAATCGGATGCATATTTACTTTAATTTTTAAAAGGTTTGTTGGCATTTTTCCCCCCGCTCTAGGCGGAGCAGGGGAGGGGTAATCCTAATAAGCCCTTTCCAAACTCTACTGGCCAAAAAAATAATTAAATTTTACATAACAACAAGTTATTTGATGATTCCTCATCCACAAAAAAGTCTTTGTAAGAAAACTATGTATTAAATAAATCTGAAAAAAATGTATTATTGAAGAGAAGAACACATAAATTACCAAAATAGATAAAATTGATATGGGGACCGCTTCAGGAGTCGGCCCACAATTAACGGAGATATCGCGTAACAAACATACACAAAAAACACAAGTCAAATTGAGAAGAGATTCTTCAAAACTCAAATTCAAAGCACTTATTTCAATTATACCAAAACAAGCACTTTTAACAAAATAAAATTAAAGAACTTTTGAATGTCAAGAAACAAAACGAAGAAGCTACAGTCCCGGTCACAAGGCATAATAACTTGTTAAGGTACTGTAGTTACCCGTTCCAAAGCGTTGATCTCTATGGAGAAGAATGGGCAAGAAACTCCATGGACACTCTTATAAATTATAATATTACTAGCTGTGCCCAGCGGTTTCACCGGCTGCCAACTTAGGGGTATGAAAAATAGATGTTGGCCGATTCTCAGACCTACCCGATACCTATGTACACAAAATTTCGTTTAAATCGGTCCAGCCGTTTCGGAGGAGTATGGGAACGAAAACTGTGACACGAGAATTTTATATATTAGATTACAAAATCGTATGAACTTTTTTCTTTTGAAGTTGTTTTAAAGTTTATGTGAGTAATTAATAAGTTTATATAGAAAGAAAGAAAGAAAAACTTTTATTTGGGACTCGCACAAAACAAGTATAACAGTAACAAAATAAAATAAAATAGTACAGACAAGGTTATTGTCTGTGCGAGGCCAAAAAAGGTCCCTGTCTCAGCATAAGCTGCGATATTTTAAGAATAAAATAACACAGCGCTGGTATTCTGACAGGGCCAGTTAGTGGTATCACGGACACAGAACGGAGCACATATATAAATAAATATTCCATTTATAGATACAGAGATTAAATTACAAAATAATAGATAAATACAGATGGACAAAATTAAAATTATAATATTCTTCATGCAAAAATAAACTACCAAATTGACCAGTACTCAATAGCCCAGCGCTCCAAATATCTTTATCGACGAGACAAAACGATGGAACGCGTGGGAGTATATAGTACATATATATGAGTTAATGCTTCGCTAACCTATTTCGTAAGACCTTCAAATACAGACAAATTTGACAATATACTAAGAGTCATGTCAAAAGCCACGCAAAAAACCATTTCAATCGACCAATCCCAGTCCCTCGTAACGAAATTAATTACATCAACCCCTTTCAAATTAAATGGCCATTTGTTGGACCCACTTCAAAAGGCGACGTACACAACGGTGGAATGTCAATAACGTCCTAAACGCTGGATATAATGCTAATAATGCTGGCTGAAATCAGTATTCCCTTTTTTCTCAGATGGAAAATCATCAAATAACAGCTATATCCATAGATTTTTAGACTTTTACTGACTAAAACCCGGGGCCGCGGTATCTCTTTCGAACAACCCGCATACCCAGAAGGCCACTACCTTCTGGGTATGCGGGTTGTTTGCCTTGGCAAACCCCTCTGCTTTGCTGACATCTCGTAGAGGCGCGCGTGTAAGACGAACGCACCGTCGATACGGCCACCAATATGCGTTAGTCATTGCTATTTCAATTACGCCCGAGGTCATACTGACATAGACGATTTTGAATAAAAATCATCATTTGTACAGAACCCTCGGTGCGCGGGTCTGACTCGCTCTTGGTTGGTTTTTAAGGTATATACTCAAACATTGGGTTAACAAACATTGTAAGGCAATATAATTTCCTAAGAATGAAAGGTCAATGGAGCTATAATCAATTTTCTTTTTTTAGGTACGGTTAGGTCATAGGAGACAGCGGCCATAAGAGTTGAAACTTTATAGTTTTAACTGGTTGTCTATGCTTAAAGGATTTGAATAGAAGTTGGTCGCACGCATTTGTTTTGCCGCAAATCAACCGACAGGTCGGGACCTTCACGAGGTGTGATGCTGTAGCAAAAGGGGCCATAACTCATCATCTGCCTAGCCTTTTCCCATCTATGTTGGGCTCGGCTTCCAGTCTTACCGGAAGCAGCCGAATACCAATATTGTACATGGAGCGACTGCCTATCTGAACTCCACAGCCCAGTTAGTACTGGGTACTACGATACCCCTTTAGTAAGACTGGTTATCGGACTTTCGGGCCATAACTACACGCCTGTTATTCCCGAAGGATCGTACAGAGGTGTTCTTAATAGTTCACCCACAATTCGTCAGTTATATTTGAGTCTTATGTAAAATAGCGTGAGACTATTTCTATCAACAGATCACAAATCCAACCTCCGGATTGCTACTGGGATTTTTTTGTTGGAAAAAAACATTAACACTTTGCCTTTGCATGAGGTCCCAGGAGTCCCGGGACTCCAAGACCTCGTGCTGACTTAGTGGTGCCTTTGAACAGTATCATGGCATCTCGATAGGAAAAATAACCATTACCACCAACAAATAACAATTGCCCATTGCCTTCCTAGGCCGCGGTATCTCTTTCGAACAACCCGCAACCCTGGCAAGCGGTGGCCCTGGCAGGCTCCTCTCTAGTGTTTACACCTTTTGAGTTGACCGTATAACAAACAATGCAATTCAATTGTTACCTTTAATTTTCAAGTTTCTTCCCCATGTATCGTACTGAGTCGCAAGTATAATTTTCCACATTTTTCCCGAAAGGTAATCTTGTAAATGTTACCTGAAAACAAAAAAAAAACAATTAATAACTCATCGTTTTATTTATCTTTTCATCTTCTTGACAAAATTCGCTTCATTTCATTCATTAAATTAATTCAGGAACTCGATCGATCTCGCGTTTGTGAATTCGTTCTTTCGTTAGTCAGTCAATATTTTAATTGTCAACAACATCGATAAATATTGAACCCCTCTCAGGATTGTTATAAATGAATACCGTTTTCCTTCCGTTTTGCTGGATGGTTTAATACTTTTTTGAAAGCGTATTTTAACTCAAATTTTACTGAACGTAGTTGATTAGTGATTCAGAGAGTACTTTCCTTTCTAATTGAATCTGTAACAATCTATAGCACGGCCAACGAGAAACGATACCAAATGTAAACAAAACCCATGCTAAAACCCCATCTAAAATGGCCGCCCGAATGTTGGCGAACCCGTCTTAACGTTGTCATGTTTTTGCCGGGAGAACGAGACATTACGACAAAGGCACAAGATGGAAAGAGCTAAATATTAGATTGTCAACGCCACAGTTGTTCTTTAGGTTAATGACCTTTCGTATCGCTTCTCGTTGGCCGTACTATAGTTACAGATCATTTAGAAGAAAAGTACTATCTTCACTGTTTTAGGCAGACATTTATAGACTGTCTATCTGACCTCCACAACTCATTTATTTGTGGAGGTCACATAACGATACGCCTCGGTAAGACTGGTTGTCAGACTTTCGGGTATCTGTAACGACTGTCAAAGATCTGCAAATTATAGCTGAAAAAAACGATATGTTTTGGATCGCAAAAAATAATCACATCTCTCAGTGTTGGTCTTACTGAGACGAAAATAGATGTATTTAGAGGGCAACAATATTGTATATCGTTTAAATTAAGAAATGATGAGCTTACATTTTCGTAACTTTAGAAAACAAAATTAAAGTCCAAAAAAATTTGCAAACCAACGAGTTTTGTAAAAAAAAAAATGTGAAATAAATGGTAGTTTTTTTTTGAAAAATCAATAAATTTGAGTACTAGAATGTTTGTTACATAAGTATACAGAATATCGCTAGTCCATAACCGGACACATTGTATAATCATGTTGTTTATTATGTCCTTTGCTGGAAGTCCTTAAACGAATCCTTACTTCCTTACTATAATATTATAAAACCGAAAGTGAGTTTGTTTGTTACCTCTTCACGCTTTAATGGCTGAACCGATTTTGATGAATTTAGGTACAGAGATATAGTATAGATAGTTGGGAACCAGGAGACGGACATAGGCTAATATTTTTTCTAAAAAAGTGGGATGTGAGGGAGAAAGAGGGAAAACTTAGCGTTGCTATTACAAATCAATAAGGCGCAAGGGGAACTGTGTTTCCCCAAATTGAACGCGAGCGAAGCCGCGTGCAAAAACTAGTAAATAAATAAACTCATAATGAAACCGCAATAAAAAACAAGAACTAGCAAGCATATAACTTAGTACTACCAAAACCCGACTGCAAAGAGTTAAGTCCGATTCCATGGTACATTTAAGAGCTCACGAGTCATACTTACTGTCCAGGTATACGGTACTTTGTCCCTTTTTTATGGGACTACCCCATGTAACGGTGAGTGGACCCATGGCTTATGGGGTAGGGGAAATAGAGGGATAATAGTGGTCGATGTAGCTGAAAAAAGTTATGGAAGTTTTTGGTCGATGTGATGAAGGGGAATTTAGGAGTGTAGGGAATGTGGTGTACTTTTTTTTCTATGGGGTTTTATGTAAGATATTGTTGGATTGAAAATGATGATTTTGCAACCAATGATAGCATAGGAATTTGGCAAAAGTTGTTACGTAAAAAGTTAAACAAAAATATAGGGCGTATAAAGAACAGGAGATCTAAAATAGCGTGTTTAGCGGAATTATAACAGAACTAGCTGTTCCACGCGGTTTCACCCACGCTGCTCACCACCTGTTGGTCGTAGCGTGATGTTATATAGCCTATAGCCTTCCTCAAGAAATGGACTATCCAACGCTAAAAGAATTTTCCAATTCCAACCAGTAGTCCCTGAGATTAGCGCGTTCAAACAAACAAACAAACTCTTCAGCTTTATAATATTAGTATAGATAATAATAAGAATTACGTTAAAATTTACAATTACAACACACTTTACGATTATTAACTGCATTGTGACCATTTTAAGAATTTATATTGGCCATTTTAGACCCCCAAGGTGTTAAGTTCTTCATCCCCTTTAGAAAAGGGTGGATTTTGAGACCAGACGGGTGTTGTATAGTGATTTGGTTGGGTACTGCCCCACAGATGTTGTCGATTTTATTATATGGTTTTATGTTTATATTATATTGTACTAGCTTCCGCCCGTGACTTCGTACGCGTGGCATAATTACTTTAGGCTAACCCTAACTTTAACCGGCGAGATGATTGAAAAAAAAAATTTTCACCCCCCTTCTCTTCCCAATTTCTCCCACTTTTTTTGTACAAGTCCATCTCTAGGGTCCCAACGATCTCTGTAATGTACCAAAATTCATGCGTGAAGACTTAACAAACAAACAAACTCACTTTCGCTTTTATAATATTAGTAAGGCTGTTCCCCACGGTTTCACCCGCGCTGCTCAGCACCTGTTGGTCGTAGCGTGATGTTATATAGCCTATAGCCTTCCTCAAGAAATGGACTATCCAACACTAAAAGAATTTTCCAATTCCAACCAGTAGTCCCTGAGATTAGCGCGTTCAAACAAACAAACAAACAAACTTTTCAGCTTTATAATATTACTAGCTGTTCCACGCGGTTTCACCCACGCTGCTCAGCACCTGTTGGTCATAGCGTGATGTTATATAGCCTATAGCCTTCCTCAAGAAATGGACTATCCAACACTAAAAGAATTTTCCAATTCCAACCAGTAGTCCCTGAGATTAGCGCGTTCAAACAAACAAACTCACTTTCGCTTTTATAATATTAGAAAGGACTACCCATCTGCAAAAAAAAACCATATTCTAATCTCCTTTTCCAAAAACCAACCCTAATAACCTTTCCCCATACGATGACTTTGGTTGATAATACAAGTAGATGATGAAGAGCATAAGAAACTGCTCAAATAACCTTTTAAAATGCATTTGAAAGGAACTTTCACCGGATAATCACTGCAAGCTAGACTCGAGTGCATGAAAGCGCTCGGAGTCGAGCAATAGAAAAGTACAATCTAAGACGCAAGAATATAATTCTGAAGGAAATAGTAAGAGTTTCTTATGAAACAGATATTTGAGAATCTGGAAGTAAGAGTTTATAGTGGTTGCCATTTTTAGAGGATAAAATGAGTATGTAAAGAGGAACAGTTATGCTGGCATTTCTTTGAGGCGCGCGTGGAACACGAACGATGGACGGTGAGCTACCTATTGCTCACCGGCCACAGACCCGCGTTGTTGGTATACTAGGCTACCTACCTACCTACCTACTAGGCTAGGTAGGCTGGGTTCGTTTAGTTCATCAAAATAATAATGTTTCTTGATAAGGAAAAACCCAATATTTTTCCTTAATTCCCGACTCAGGAATCGAAACCAGGACTTCGAGAGACCAGTAGACAATAAGGCAGTCGAAATTTTCCCTGTAGTTTCATAAAGTAGAATATTTTAATCAAGGCGTCGTTGGACCGCTAAAATGTTACTATTTCATATTTTGTACTTCACTACGATATTTTTATGTTTTTACTAGCGGCGCCCGCTGCTTCGCCCGCGTGATGATTAAAAGGTATACTATGTGTTATTCCAGGCTATAATCTACCTTTTTGCCAAATTTCATATCAAGATTCGTTTAGCCGTTTTGACGTGAAAGACTAACAAACATCCATACATCCTCACAAACATTTGCATTTATAATATAAGTAGGATTCCCTTTAAAAGACTTGCTTTGTTAAGTTTCCCTGCAACAGGTCTTCCAAAAGAAAACTAGAAAAGATTCTTTAATCGTTCACTCTATCTTAAGAACAAAAGAAACATTAAAACATTACTGTTATTAGTTCACAATGCAGACCTGTTGCTGTTGCTTTGATTGCAGTTTTATATGCACAGATTTAAAGTCGCAATTTCAATGGTAGGACGCAACACGTGTCGATATTCTTGCGCCATCACATCTTCTAAGCTCACCATGATGAACTGGCTCTGCTGGTGCGACTGCGAAAATATAGTAACCTTTATGGACACAATATTTTCGAGCCGTTTCGCGGTGAAACGGATGCCGTGGGTTCCGAGAGCTTTAAGGATTTTTTTTTTTACATTGTCCCACGGTAGGAATTCCTCCTGTGTCGCAAACGCACCCAGTTTACAAACATTTAAACTCACATACACAAACAACCAGACCCGAAACAACAATCTGCAAGTCATACAAATATTTGTTCCGTGCGGTAATCGAACCTGTGACACGCAGCGCAGCAGTCGATCGCTCAGCCACTGCGCCAACCGTGCCGTCAGTTAAGGTCTCAAGGACGTATCAAATCGTTTGGTTGACGCTTCCTGTGCCCCAGGGGCTGGCTTTTACCTTGACCAAAGACTAAGCCTCGCATATACAACATAGTATAGCGTCCAGTCTCTAGAGTACCAGCTGCCAGCGTGGACAACGTGGTTTTTGGAACGAAGTTTCTGTGCCCCCTTTCGTTGTGAAAGGGGGCACAGAAAAAATTCTCACGAAAAGTTGTCACGACACTTTTTGCTTTAGTAAGCTATTGTAAGCTGTGCGGCGTCGCATGTTTATCTGTCTGTCTCTCTCTCTCTCTCTCTCTCTTATAGAAAGCAAGCCAGATATTTTCATTTCTATAGGAACTTCTTTTCATCCGGGTGTCCCTTTTTTTTTGCGGATGGGAAATCATCACATTTCCCCCGCTCTGGGCGGAGCGGAGTATCAACATTGTACTGACTAAAACCCACCCATGTTCCTAGTATTGCCCTTTATGTTCCGGGGCCGCGGTATCTCTTTCGAATAACCCGCAACCCCGGCAGGCGGAGGCCCTGGCAGGCCCCTCTGCCTTGCTGACATCTCTTTGAGGCGCGCGTGGAAATCTAACGCGCCGTTGACACGGCCTATCGTCAATAGACCGACGGACGCTGTTTTGAAGTTTTTTGTAGATACTTTTTTATTTCAGTTTACTTAATTGTTAAAGTGTATGTATTTTACTCTTAAAATAAAATTGCTATTATAAACAATTTATTTAAGATAGCTAGCTGACAGCGTTGATAATGTGTTAATGTGTTTTTTGATGCCGTTTTGAAGTTTGTAGTTAGTTTTGTTTTTAAAGTGAAACTTTTATTACATTGTCTCAAACTTTTTCGTCTGTGTGTTGCATGTCGCGTGACGGTCGGCCGCGGAGTAAGGACGTCTAAATGTCTATAATGTGAATTTTCAGTTTCACTTTTACCGTGGTTTTACAAAACCACTCAATTTTATTTTTTATTTTAGTTTACAATGTTACAATGTATGTTCTTAGTATGTAGGTACTTTACTCTTAAAATAAAATTATAATATAAACAATTTATTTACGAGCAATTTTAATCATTAAAAGGTATCCGTTTTTCTTCTTTCGTTCGAAACGTATTTTTAATATTTTGTAACGAAGAAAAATATTGGGCTATTTTTTTATTTTTGACACAACAACATGCTTTTGGTGTGACAACATTCCGTGTTTGTTTTGTTTTAATTTGAATTTAGAATTGTTTTCTTTTTAAATGAAAAACATCTTTGTTGTTCGTTTATGACTTTATTTTTTGCAATATATTTCACATTGTTGTAGACTAGCTTTTGCCCGCGGCTTCGCTCTCGTTAAATTCGGGGTAACAATGTTCCCCTTTCCCGATTTGCAGATACCTGCTACCTGTTGTGTTTGCCCTTGCGCCTTATTTATTGTAATAGAAATGCTAAGTTTTCCCTTTTCTTCCTTCGTTCTCCCCCATTTCTCACTAAAAAGCCTAGCCTAGCCTATGCCCGTCTCCAGGGTCCCAACTATCTCTGTACCAAAAATTCACCAAAATCGGTTAAGCCATTTAGGCGTGAAGACGTAACAAACCAACTCACTTTAGCTTGCATTATATTAGTAAGGATGTAGAAGACAGGAAAGTTTCAGCTTTATCTATCTATACTAATATTATAAAGCTGAAGAGTTTGTTTGTTTGTTTGAACGCGCTAATCTCAGGGACTACTGGTTGGAATTGGAAAATTCTTTTAGTGTTGGATAGTCCATTTCTTGAGGAAGTCTATAGGCTATATAACATCACGCTACTACCAACAGGTGCTGAGCAGCGTGGGTGAAAACGCGTGGAACAGCTAGTAAAAGATAAATTCACAAATCGCTCCTAACTCATCCTTCACACCACCAGACACGCCCAAATTAAAGGCAATTTACTACCATTGTGGAAATTAAATTATTGAGTAATTTACCTAGCTACACAAAACCATTCACTCTTGATTAAAATGGCGGCGATGACGTCAGAACTGTCAATTACGTCACAATAGCTCCGAAGGGTTTGTTGGGTATTGGCATTTATTGGATGTTCTGACGTTTGTTTTGTTTGCTTTGTAAATAAACTGAAGTTTGAGACAAGCATTAATGGTTGATAATTCAATCTTCAGTGGTGGTTATAGAGTTAGGTTTCGTTTGATTAAGACACCTTTGCATTTTAAGTCCAACTGGTTCCATGTTTTAGAAATAAGTAGCTTTATAGGTATGAGATTTTTTTAACAAAAGTACTTTGATTTTGAAAATAAAACCCTATTTTATTGGTCAACAAAAGAAAACCGAATAAGCACGGCTTTCGTAAATAAGGATTGAATGGACTATCTCACAAAAGAATGATGTCTTTAAAATCTTGCAAATTGGTAAATAAAATCGAAACTATTATCTGCATACTAAACGCAAAAATATCAAACTAACACATACAAAAACAACTTGAGAGTTGTCACCTAGATGGAACGAAGATATTATTTATTATGTACAAAAACCTGTAATGCACTCAACAAAAATAATCGTCGCGACACCACTGTTTAATGGGAAATAGAAAGACAAAACGAAAATAACTGACTTGCTTTCTATGAGAGAGAGAGAGAGAGGGAAAGAGACAAAAACAAAGAAACACGCTCACGCCGCACGGCTTACAACTATACCAAAAAGTGTCGTTACAACTTTTGGTCTTAATTTTTTTCGTCTAGACCCCTTTCGCAACGCGCGATAACATAACGTTTAGTATTTTAAAATATAACAAAAATAACGTTTAGTATTTTCACAACAACTCCAACTCGCAACAATTAATTTTATTTAAAACTCAGATCTGCGGGTAGATGTGAATTCTGTCAGTGGTACAAGTGGGTAGGTGAATTGCGTTAGTGCATAAGTAGTGACAAATTGCTCGGGCAATGCTGCTCAGTCGTCGCTGACGGGGACTAATGGCATGACGTGTGGTCCATGTGCAATTTTACATTATTATAATGTTTTCTGGTGTGCAAGTGCATATTTGTAAAATGTTGAGAGTATGTTTAATTAATTATACTAAGGAGCTCGTGGCTAAATTATAGCAGATATTAAAGTTAAGCCGCGCATGCCTAGGTTGGGTTGTGGATGGGTGACCAACCGTTACTTACCGAATTACTTCCGTGCCTCGGAAACAGTGGCGGGCGAGGGGCCTGGATGGAGGGCAAGCTATCGACTTTTGATATGCGCCCCCCCCCCCCTCTTACTGTTTATGTGGTTGTTAGGAGTCATTGGTATAGTTAAATTACTGCTCAATACTGCTCTAGTAACACAATTATTGTAAATTATAGTTTAAAAAAATCTATTAAAAAATCCTTTCACGTATGGAATTAAACGTTCTACGCGCCATCTATTGGTACCGAGACTCTACGCGACATCAAAGTTCTATCTCTTAACGTAGGTTTAATAATTCGTAAAATAATTCAATCGATGGCCACTAGATGGCATATTACAAATTATCGATTTGTTGTTTTTTAAGCTTATGAATATATATTCAACGTTTAAATCTCACTAATATATTAATGAACATCTAATTCTTTATTTTGCTTTTCAGCTTTTACATTCACAAAGTCTGAAAGTATAAATCATGCAAAATGACATACGAAATAACCATTATGCAAAATTCTGAAGCGGGTTTTGATGCGTTTTTTATACCAAAAAAAGTTTGTCATGCTCCTTGAAAACAATAGAATAAACATACCTACCTACTGGGTCTGTACAAGAAATCATTTCTTGTGGATTCATTGAATATACGGTGAATTATAAGTTATCTCAATGTAGCATACCTTTCAGGCGCCAATTTCCGTCCGAATTCACATTTTAAAATTAAAATCACTAAATCAGTTAATCACTTAACAAAATCGTAGGTTGTCACATCGCACCAAAAACATTAACCACATTACTCAGTAATTTAAATAACATAACTAAATCAAAACTCCCAAACTATACAAAAGAAACAAAATAATAACAATAATTGTCATTCGCAATTTGTTGCACTTGTTCTTGCAACTATATTCAGGTCGGTCATCGGATGGTTCATATGCGCGAACTTAATGGACAAGCCAGGCTTTACTAGCCCGTATAAATCGCCGTACAAGTACCTAAAATTTATCAATGAATTGTATTTAACTTCTATACAAATTAAAAGCCCCATTGAAAGCCAACGAGTGCGAAAGAGACGCGCTAGAGCGAGAGATCATTGCGCGCGCTTTCGGTAGTGTTGACATGTCACGAATAGCTCCGAATCAGACACGATTGAATTTTGTTCGAATTTGATGAATGATTGACTTTAGTGAGTCGTAGTATTTTTATATTATGGATCTGGTAATGTAAGCGCGCGGCAAATTAATTTGCGTGTATTTAAAATATTTTTGTTCGTGAATGTTTATGTTAGTTTGGGTACAGTTAGGTAGTAGGTTATATAACTATTGGTCTGATTGGTGTTATAATTTAGGGCAAGCCTGGCTTATGGGCTTCTATTGGACCTTCGCCCCTGCTCGGAAAGCACTATTATTTGTAAAACTTTGACAGATGTTATAGGTAGTCAGTGTCCGGGGGCAAAAGCTAGTAGGATAGTAATAAATGACGTCAAAATTTTTAAAATGGTCTCAGACGAAGTTAATATTGTGAATTGTCACTTTGTGAGCATTTTACGAGAAATTCCAGTTAGATAAATCAAATAAACAATTTCCTCGACACGGGAATCGAACAAAGCACTTGATTTAACCAGTTACCATTCCACAGAAGAATCAGAATATTAAAACTACGTTTTATAAATAAAAAAGTTTAATAAAAATAAGTGTCAGCGAACTGTCCATAGTGACTCGATATTAAATACTAGCTTTTGCCCGCGGCTTCGCTCGCGTTTAATTCGGGGTAACACAGTTCCCCATTCCCGATTTGCAGGTACTTGCTACTTGTAGTTTTTGCCATAGCGCCTTTCCATTACTTCCCTCTTTGTCCCTCATTTCTCACTTATTGAAAAAAAGTGAGAAATGAGGGAAGCCTATGTCCGTCTCCAGAGTCCCAAGTATCTCTGTACCAAAATTCAAAATCAAAATCGGTTTAGTCATGTAGGCGTGAAGACGTAACAAACAAACAAACCAACTCACTTTCGCTTTTACAATATTACTAAGGATTTGTTTCCCTTTTTGCGGCTCTTTATCAGATTGTATGCATAACTAAAATTTCTTAATAAAGATTAAAATCATCTTTACAACCCTTTTTTTTTCGTGTGGGAAATCATCCAATGACTTCCCCCGCTCTGGGCGGAGCGGGAGGGCTTGTGTGCAGGATGTCAGACTTGTACTGACTAAAACCCACCCATGTTTCTTCTTTTGCCCTTTACGTTCCGAGGCCGCGGTATCTCGAACAACCCGCAACCCCGGCAGGCAGAGGCTCTGGCAAGCCCCTCTGCTGTGCTGACTCTCTTTGAGGCGCGCGTGAAACACGAACGCGCGCGCCGACACGGCCTGTCGTCAATCGACGGACGGACGGTGAACTACCCATTGCTCCCCGCCCACAGGCCCGCATCTACGGTGGCCGGAAGTCGTCTCGCGGCGCCCGGCTCCATGGGCGTCTCCCGCGGCGGCTGGGTTGGGCAGATGTTCTCTCCCTCAAACGCCCGGCCACCTCCTTCGCTAGCATTACTGCTTCGCAAAAGGTGGTGACCGCTTCCCATTCCCTCTCGCACCGGAACATGGCCTGAACCAGGGCCGGACGCGAGAGATCGCCGCCGCCGATCGCCTCTACGAGGGCACGGCGGTGCTCCGCCCAAGCCGGGCAGATCGCCACTGTGTGCTCCACCGTGTCCTCCGGGCGATCGTCACAATGGTGACACCCGGGCGCTTCCTCCCGCCCGATGATGTGCAGGAACCTCCCAAAACTTCCGTGTCCGGTGACGATCTTTACAACCCTTATGTGATCATATAATCACGAGTTTTTATTATGATAGTCATTTTATGAGATTAAATGAACTCAGGGGGTTTAATTAACGATGTAATTATTATAACACCGTGATGCTTAATACGGTCGCGATTTATATTTAATTCAACACATAACCTGACACTGACTTTCAAATTGCAATTATCGTAAGGCGCCAGGTATGAGAAAAATCCGAGGGGTAAAACCTGCTAAAGTAACGAAAATGTGACACGATTTTGGTGGACCTTTAGTGCGCAACTTTCTAATTTGGCTGTGAGTGTATTAAGACGTACATGTGGTATGCTGTATAGGCGACTATACCTATATACTATTTGTTATTGGGCTTGTTTTTTGAAGTTATACTTCTTTTGGCGCGATGGAGAAAAATGATGCGAGTGAATTTAGTCAGCAACATTGTGAAGTTAGTTCTAGGTGGCATGAAAATCGATAACTATGTTCTAGTATTTTTATATTTAGAACACGTCATCATCCTGCCTAGCCTTTTCCCAACTATGTTGGGGTCGGCTTCCAGTCTAACCGGATGGAGCTGAATATCAGTATTTTACATGGAGCGACTATTTAGAACACGTGTTTCATAATAAATAAATATTATTTTGGTGTTCTTATTAAATTAATTTCACATTCCAAGCAACCCTTGCGGAGGTTTGGAAATGGATGGGTAACCACAGGGGGCCAGGTTAAGCAACCTTTGGCAAGGTTTGGATATGGATGGGTTACCACACGGGGACAGGTTAAGCAACCCTTGCGGAGGTTTGGAAATGGATGGGTAACCACAGGGGGCCAGGTTAAGCAACCTTTGCCAAGGTTTCGAAATGGATGGGTTACCACACAAAGCCAGGTTAAGCAACCCTCACCAAGGTTTGGAAATGGATGGGTTACCACACAGGGACAGGTTAAGCAACCCTTGCCGAGGTTTAGAAATGGATGGGTTACCACACGGAATCAGGTTAAGCAACCTTTGCCAAGGTTTGAAAATGGATTGATTACCACACGGGGACAGGTTAAGCAACCCTTGCCGAGTTTTGAATATGGATGGGTTACCACACAAAGCCAGGTTAAGCAACCCTCACCAAGGTTTGGAAATGGAGGGCCAGGCTAAGCAGCCCTTGCCAAGGTTTGAAAATGGATGGGTTACCACACGGGGACAGGTTAAGCAACCCTTACCGAGGTTTGGAAATGGATGTGTTACCAGAGGGGGCCAGGTTAAGAAACCCTTGCCGAGATTTGGAAATGGATGGGTAACCACAGGGGGCCAGGTTAAGCAACCTTTGCCAAGGTTTGGAAATGGATGAGTTACCACACGGGGACAGGTTAAAGCAACCCTTGCCGAGGTTTGGAAATGGATGGGTTACCACACGGGGACAGGTTAAGCAACCTTTGCCGAGGTTTGGAAATAGATGGGTTACCACACGGAGACAGGTTAAGCAACCCTTGTCGAGGTTTGGAAATGGATGGGTTACCACAGGGGGCCAGGTTAAACAACCCTTGCCAAGGTTTGGAAATGGATGGGTTACCACAGATAGCCAGTAATAGAGTTTTTATTCAAAGTGCCTTCTATCCTCGAATTCATAAACGATGATGAACACGAAAACGATGTCCTTTTGGTAAGTCCACAATGAAACAGAATAATGATGTTTTCAATGACATATTTAGTTCCTATCACAATCTGTTCGTTTCTGCATACTACTTTTACAAAATAATGTCGATGTTTCACATCTGCCAGGCGTCCCGCGACGGCTCACATTCTTTTGATTATTTTTTATATTTATCGTTAATCACTACAGCATTTTAGTTTTTTTTTTTTTCTATACGCCAAAGAAGTATAACTTCTAACGCGTGTACATAAGTACACACACCCCTTTTTCATTAATTTGTGAATTTACCCTTTCATAAATGATCTTTTTTCAGTTGAATAAACTCTTTTTGCGTATGGTTAGATACTCGTACTTAAGGAGTAAAATCCAGTCGTGCGTCGGAGCTGACACACACACTTTTTTTATTCCTGTAAATATATTTTTCAAAACTTATAAAACTTGAAAAACACTTTGAAAACTTTAAATTCGCATATATTTTGTACCATTTTGGCCCAATAGATGTCGTTGCATGTATCTAAATTCTTCTATACAAATTTTCACACCCCCTCAACCCCTCTCAAGAGGTAATTTGGAAAAATTAAAAATGCCAAACTTCATAATTTACTTAGATAGATGTTCGTGCCAAGTTTCATGTTTATTAACACAAGTAATAAGATTTTCCATACTAACAAAATTCCCCCTTTTCACCCCCTTAAAGGTTAAATTTCCAAAAACCCCTTCTTAGTGCTCCCCTACATTATAATAGGAAGCCGTGTGCAAAATTTCACATTCCTAACCCCAGTAGTTTCGGCTGTACGTTGATATGTCAGTCAGTCAGTTCTCCTTTTATATATATAGATTTACTATGATATTCTCCATTCCTCTTGGTTTGGGAAGTATTCAAAATTGGCTTTATGCAGATTTTAGTCACGAAGCTCGCGAACTGAGCATTTTAATGCTGAAAAATTGTTTTTTATTTTTATTATATATACTACCGGGCGCCTGAAAGTAGTGAAGTATGCTTTGTGTTATTCCAGACTATACTCTACCTCTGTGCCTAATTTCATCAAGATACATTCAGGCGTTTTGACGTGAAAGAGTAACAAAGATTCATACATCCATCCTAACAAACAGTCGCATTTATTATTAGTAGAAAGTTTCGGGACATACTAAGAAATGTATTTAATCTCCTTAAGAGTTGGTATGTGATTTTTTGTTGATGAAAATAACTCTGTATTGGTAGTGTTTTTCCAGATATTTATTTTTCTCGGGTGTAAATTCATCAAATGACTCTTGCTACTCTGGGCGAAGTGGTCCCTTCGACTCCGCTCCGTCAGACTTAGAGTTGTACTGACTGAAACCTACCCATGTTCCTCCTTTTGCCCTTCGTGTTCCAGAACCGCAGTACTTTTTTGGAAGCACGCTCACTCTCAGAGTCTAAAAAAGGTGAGATTGTTTGTTGTCATCACGCGTAAATGGCCAAACCGATTTAGATGAATTTTGATACAGACTACTACAAAGGGTAATATAAAAAAAGTGAGATAAGGGGGAGAAAGAGGGAAGAAAAGGTGAAAGAAAGATACATTTCGATCCCCACGCGGGTTGAAGTTATCGTTAGCTTAAAATAACTACGCCACGCGGACGAAGTCGCGGGCGGATGCTAGTCTCCTATACAAATGATATACGCTCTCAGGTTTTTTTAAAGTAAGTAAGCAATATCAGAAAAATTGTCTCCTTAAAACACTGTGCGCTCGTGATAAGAGTACATACAGAAGTAACAAGCCAGAGACCAGCAAAATACTCATAAATAATGTTACCACTAAAACCAAGACATATCGACGCCATTTTGGAGAACAACGTTCCTTTTTACGATAAGATTCAATCACAAACATTTATTTTTTACGACTACCCTCCGATTGTATGGTATTGTTGCAACTAGTTGTAAAACTTTCGTGAGTGATCTAACCGTAAAATTGTTGTTACATACCACATCTGGGGTAACGATAATAGTGTTGTTTTGTAAATATCGATAAAATAGTTCATACTATTGGTAAATATAATTGGTAAAATGTGAGTGTACTGTTAGGTACACCTCTGCTTGCCCCTTTTGGGGATTACAGGAGTGATGTCATGTATAATGCCATTACATTTTCTATAGATTAAAACGGATAAATAAATTTGAATAATTGTATGATGATTGCTGGGTTTACGGGTTTTTCGAAAACGATACCGCGATCCCAGAATACTAAGGAACATGGATGGGTTTAAGACAGTAAAAGTCTGACACTCCCTACTAAAATAAAAACGTAATCTCATTTGTACTATTATTTTATAGGTTCTTTTGTTTGTCTGCACCGAATAGGCTCCGAAACTACTAGACCGATTTTAACATTTTTTTAAATAGAAAGCTAAATTATATAGGCTTATACAACATCACGCTACAAGACTTAGGAGCTGAGCAATGGGCAAAACCGCTTTGATTGAGATGTGCATCAAAAGTAACTAGTCCGCCATCTTGAATATGCCACCATCTTGGATATGCCGCCATGTTGGATTAAGAAAGACGTCAAAAAGTTAATCAAATACATATTGTCATCCAAACTGAATTTGATTACCAAATTTCAGCTCAATCGTTTGAAGACATCTGCTTCAAAATTGCTTTGCACGATTTCACCCGAACAAACATACATTGGAAGTTTGATGAAATCTTGTAATATTGACCGAGTTCAACTTCACTGCTTAGTGTACAACTTGCAATACATATCAATTGAGTTAGTTAGTTAGTTATCTTACAATTCAATTCCTTAGTTCATTACATCGAGACAGTTATGAATACGTACTAATATTATAAAAGCGAAAATGAGTTTCGTTTGTTTGATACGTTTTCACGCCTAAATAGCAAAACCGATTTCGATTAATTTTGATACAGACATAGTTGAGACCCTGGAGACAGACATCGGCTACTTTTTGTCTCTTTCTAATCCCCTACTTCCCTAAAATAGGGGGTTGAAGTTTGTATGGAGCATTTCGCAATTTTCAAGGTAGAAAGTAAAAAAATATTTTGTGGACTATTTGTCGCTAACAAAAACATAGTGCATCGTTTTTTTTTTTTTTCAGAAATCTGCCCCTAACCCCTAAAAGAGGGGTGGAATTTAATATGGGACTTTACGCACTTTTAAAGGTAGGAAGCTAAAAATCACCAACGAAAAATAGCTGCAAATCAGGAAATGGGAACTGTGTTACCCCGAACTTAACGCGGGCGAAGCCGCGGGCAAAGGCTAGTATGATAATAAATTGTAATTAGTCAATATTGATTAAACCATCAAGGTTGAGTTACCACAATACAAGTTAATACCGATCCTTTAATTAAATGTTATTGGTGACGAGTACCTATAGCAATGTTGAGATGGATCTGTGGAGTGACAAAAATGGATTAAGTAAGGAATGAGTATATTGGAAGAAGTTTGAGAGTTTCGTCTGAAAGGGAGTCGTTGTGGTATGGATATGTAATGAGGATGGATGAAGCATATGTGACTAAGAGAGTTATGGATCTTTAGAGGTATGTAGAACAGGGTGTAAAATTCTCCATCCTCTATGGCAGAGTGAGAATCCTCCGACCAGACGGGTGTCGTGGCTGGCCACTGTCAGATAGTTGCTCGTATATATGCTAACTTCGCGTACAACTTTGCTTGCGCGATGTAGGAATCTTGCCGTTTAGTTCTTCAGTGGCTGGATAGATGGCGATGTAGTACTTTTTGCCACTTGCATCTTTGCGTCGCTACGTTTTTTTTTTTAAAAAGTGGTTTGTAAGGGAGAAAGAATGAAGAGAAGGGAAAACTTAGCGTTGCTATTACAAATCAATAAGGCGCAAGGGGAACTGTGTTACCCCGAATTTAACGCGAGCGAAATCGCGGGCAAAAGCTAGTCTTAAATAAAAATAATGTTACTTTCTCAAAGAATCCATCCATCATTGCTTCAATCTTCCTCTCCCTCCTCATCCATCCTCAATTGACCAAACGCGACTCAAATAAATTCAAACAATTTGACATTTCAAAATTGACTTATTTATAAGTTCACATAGAATGCCAAACTTGTAATTGCATGGAAACAAACACAGGGAACCAAACAGAATTATTAATGAACTTGTTTCTAAGTTATTTATTAATTTTATTCTGTTGGATGTCGGCCATTAATATTAACGCTTCGTAATAAGACTGACATTTACAGGGTTAATATTTCTGTGGGTAGACGTGTGGTGGAGATTTTTTTAATAATATGTTAACAGTAAGTCTCATGTTTGACAACGTAAGCCTGTATTTATTTCTACTAAAAGTCTGACTCTTGTAGTTAGTAATTTGATGATTTCCCATCATGAAATTCCCATTATAAAAATAAATATGTACATTATATGTAAACGTGCGATACTTGGTGGTAAATAAATAATCATCAAAATCATTAATACAACCTTTAAAGTTTAGTTAATTACATTTTATGAATAGCTGTTTAATGAAATAGTTATTTTGTCGAATATACAGCTTGACTTGCAAATTGAAGAAAATTAATATTTTTTGGACTGCCTTGGAACGAACGAACACGTGTACCCGGGTGCTTTGACTGGAGAGTCACTGTTCAAAATCACGCCTTAAGTCCTGGCTGCCTTTTTTGACCTTTTATAGCAGGACATTCACCGCAAAAAAAGAAGTAGTGATCGTAACATATGTTTCACGATCACTACTTCTTCTTTCGATTTTTTTAAGCACTAGCTGGCGCCCGCGGCTTCGCAACAATATTTTTCATCGCAAAAAAAGTATTCTATGCGTTATTCCAGACTATAATCCACCTCTGTGCCAAATTTCATCAACAAAATTCGTTCAGCCATTTTGACGTGAAAGAGTTACAAATATCCATACATCCATCCCCCATTGCACACTATGTAGGCTTCCGTTTGCCTGCAGCTCTCCTGATGTGAACCGATGATGCAGCCTAGGCACGCTCGTCTTAACAAACCGATTCACTCAAACTTTGAAAAGATGGATCCAGTTTATAATGACCTGTAGCCCTACTATGACCTCTTAAAGCAATTCTTATCCCGCTGAGGGAAAGAGACAGAGCTATACAGGGTGTCTAGCACCATCTCTTTCACTCAGTGGAATAAGAATTGCTATAAGATGTCATAGTAGCCCTTCTGGGAAGAGTAGCCGGCAGTGGTTTCCAAAGACAGGAGTTTCGCAAAATAAACGTGGAAGCATAGCGCTTTGTCTGAGTTCGTGGAAATGTTACCGTACAACGGTGTTGTATTCGTGTCTCACAAAGAAGACCTTTATCAATCCAAATTTTCCTTCTTAGATACAACAGAACTTAACAAACAAGGCACTACCTCTCATTAAACAACAATCCTACTTGTAAGCTTTTGCCCGCGGCTTCGCTCGCGTTAAATTCGGGGTAACACAGTTCTCCTTCCTGATTTGCAGGTACCTGCAGTTTTTGCCCTTGCGCCTTATTGATTTGTAATAGCAAAGCTAAGATTTCCCTTTTCTTCCCACTTTCTCCCTCATAAACCACTTAAAAAAAAACAAACTCACGTTCGTTTTTATAATATTCGTAAGGATTATAAACGCGAAAGTTTGTATGGATGTTTGTTACTCTGTCACGCAAAAACTACAAAATAGATTTTAATGAAACTTTACAATAATATAGCTTACTAGCTGTGCCCAGCGGTTTCACCCGCTGCTCAGTTAGTGGCATGAAAAATAGATGTAAGCCGATTCTCAAACCTACCCGATATGTACACAAAATTTCGTTCAAATCGGTCCAGCCGTTTCGGAGGAGTATGGCAACGAAAACTGTGACACGAGAATTTTATATATTAGATACATCAGAATAACACATAGAATTCTATCACCACGCGAGTAAAGCCGCGGGCGGCAGCTAGTATAAAATATTTCTTTGTTCTTCATGATTACTATATTACATGTTTTTATATAAGTATAAGTATTTGTTTTTATAAATATAGCTATTAGTTTTGAATAATGGAACACCACAGACTATAGTACTGTCTCTCCTCCCTTAAATCTAGCCAAAGGTTGTCTTAAAATGGCTCTAGCGATACCTAATACCGCTCATTCGCTCATTGTGTCACCTTTTATTTATAAGTTGTACACTGTTATTCTTGTATTTTATATGCGATGTACATAATAAAGAATATTCCAGCTATCTAAACTCTTCTCACTATGTTCAAAAGCTGGTCCATTACACAGAATTAACAATCATCACTTTATTTCTCCAAAACCTCCTCACATTTTACGAGTTCTCACTAAATAACTACAATTTACTTGACAAATTCTTTCACAATTTGTTTGGAGTTATCCTGTGGACCACTTTGTCTGATGAATATAATTCTGGATACTAAAGTTTATTGGCTAAATAAAAGGGATGACTGTAATTTCGAATCTTGGTCAAAGTGATGAGGGGTTTGGGCTAAGATGAATAATAGATCATTCTAAGAAACTAAATAATAACGGCTTGACGACAAAATAGGTAAAATCGGAAGGCAAATTCGGGTTTGTATTTTTAAATCCGTGGGCATCAGAAATAAATAATTAACCATTTATTTCAGACTCGCTTTATATTCGGTATAACACAGTACCTGCTACCTGCAGTTTTTGCCCTAGCCCTTATTGTTTTGTAATAGCAACGCTAAGTTTTTCCTCATTCTCCCTCATATCCCACTTTTTTTTAATAAAAATTTGCCTATGTCCGTCTCCAGCGCCCCAACTATCTCTGTACCAAAATTCATCAAAATCGGTTAAGCCATTAAAGCGTGAAGCGGTAACGAACAAACAAACTCACTTTCGCTTTTATAATATTAGTAAGGATGCATCTTACGATAACTTCCATATTTGTTAGTACACTTACGAAATTAATTAATATCAAATTTAATAAACAGTAAGTGGCAGGTCCGGGTGGACCCGATGGTGGTGCTTGCTGGATACGATTGCGAGCAGCCGTATCCAGCAAGCCAGCATCGGAGAGTCCCACCGGACAGCCAGGGTGTGCAGGATGGCATTGGGACTGTCCCACGTACAGCGCATGGTTGAAGCGCACCGTTTGCGCATGATGGCCGCCGTGTGTGTTAGCTGCCGCAAACATCGCGGACGCGCTGCAGTGACGCGGCAGCCCCATCAGCACCCGGAACGCATTATTGTATTGAGCACGCAGATCGCTGTATGCTCGCTGCGTATAGTCAGACTGCTTACAGCTTACAGGCTGCCAGTGTAAAAGAACTGACAGTAAACGCTTTAAAACAATTGACAGACTTCATAATTTAAAAGCATTGTCTTTCTTTGCTCATTGTCATAAGCAAAAATGTGGTAGGTTATTCCTTCCAGCGTCTTCAAGTTATTTTTTTTAAAACCTTGCCCCACACTAGGAATTTCTCCTGTACCGTGAGTGCGGTTACAAACATTTAAATTGTCATATTCAAACAGCCAGACCCGAAACAACTACTTGTAGGCCATAGAAATATTTGTACCGTGAGAAAATCGAACCCGCGACACGCAGCGCAGCAATCAATCTCTCAGCCACTGCCGTCTCAACCGTGTCGTCAAGTTTATGATGCGATTCTATCTAAGTCATGTTCTGGAAGACAATACAATACAAAGTTTTAGACTTGCTGATTATTCCATCTAGAATTCTAGAATTTTCACAGCCGATTTTGCCTGATTATTTAACTCGACAAAGTTTATTGACGGCCATATTTCTTTTGTTATCAAGTCAAATTGTTTAGATCTCAAATTTGTACCGATGAAAGTAACTTTCGATAATTTTAGAATATTACTAGCTGTGCCCAGTGGTTTCACCCGCTGCTCAGGTGCCCTTTTCACTTAGGGGTTTGAAAGATAGATAGTAGCCGATAATCAGCTTTAAAAAAAAACAAAGAACTTTTTTTAAAAAAACTTCATGTACCACTATCATAAAGCACTGTTGGATAAACTTTATCCTTACTAATATTATAAAAGCGAAAGTGAGTTTGTTTGTTTGTTACCTCTTCACGCTTTAATGGCTACACCGATTTTGATGAATTTTGGTACAGAGATAGTTGGGAACCAGGTGACGGACATAGGCTAATTTTTTTTATTTAAAAAAAGTGGGATTTTAGGGAGAAAGAGGGAAGAAAAGGGAAATCTTAGCGTTGCAATTACAAATCAATAAGGCGCAAGGGGAACTGTGTTACCCCAAATTTAACGCGTGCGAAAGCTAGTAACTTATAAAGCACGTCCATCACTTTCTATCCCTATCAGGCCAACTACCAAGCCTTGATGTCTGCCTAATCTTTAACCAAGACATGAGCTTTAACTCAACATGAGACACATCTGGTGCCTACAAGATTCTCCACTAATCCCTTAATCACGTCTTACAGTCAAAAGGAATAGAGGTTACATAGCTCCAATTTATCATCTTCACGTCCTCACATTATATGCTAGCCTAGTACTTTTAGAATAAATAAATATAATTTTGACGACACGTTTGGCGCAGTGGCCGAGCGATTGACTGCTGCGATGCGTGTCGCGGTTTCGATCCCCGCACGGAACAAATATTTGTATGAACTACAAGTAGTTGTTTCGGGTTTGGCTGTTTGTGTATGTGAGTTTCAATGTTTGTAAACGCACCCAAGATACAGGAGAAATTCCTAGTGTGGGGCAAAGTCTTTTTTTTAAACCTTCAAACAGCAATAAATTCGTAAGACGTTTATATTTCACAACATACACTCAAATGTTTGTTTGTTTGTATGTTGCCTCTTCAAGCATTAATGGCTGAACCGATTTGGATGAATTTTGGTACAGAGATAGTTGGGGACCAGGAGACGGACATAGGCTAATATTTTTTTGACAAAAGTGGGATGTGAGGGAGAAAGAGGAAAGAAAAGGGAAAACTTAGCGTTGCTATTACAAATCAATAAGACGCAAGGGGAACTGTGTTACCCCAAATTTAACGCGGGCGAAGCCGCGGGCGAAAGCTAGTATTACATAAAGTAGTAACCTTATTAGTAACTTTATCTTCGAACCGCACCGTGTGGTCTTTGTACTTACAGTCTTTTTCAGGATATTTCCAAAAGTTCAATTAACACTTTCCATGACCCAAAGGCTGTTTGTGGACTACTGGTTGGAATTGGAATTTTTTTTAGTGTTGGATAGTCCATTTCTTGAGGAAGGCTATAGGCTATGTAACATCACGCTACGACCAACAGGTGCTGAGCAGCGTGGGTGAAACCGCGTGGAACAGCTAGTTTTAATATAACGTCAAATAATTCATCTTTTATTAAGAACATTGTTTCAAACAGAAGGTTGTGTTTTAAAATTAAGTAGTTACGGAATAATTTAGTGATTTCCGTTTCCTCTAAATAAGGTGAAAACGCGTGAGTGTGTTTACTATAAAGTGATATTTGTATGTTAAAATTAACATACAAAAGAAATTGTTGACCATTTTGTCATCGCTACGCAAATACTCTAATTTATTTATTACTCTTTTAAGTATTTCTCCCTCATATCCCACTCTTTTAAGTTAAAAATATGTCCCTATGTCCGTCTCCTGGTTTCCAACTATCTGTGTACCAAAATTCATCAAAATCGGTTTAGCCATTGAAGCGTGAAGAGGTAACAAACAAACAAACAAACTCACTTTCGCTTTTATAATATTATATATATATATTATATATATTATATATATATATATATATATATATATATATATATATATATATATTTAGTAGGGATGAGGGGTCCGTACCTTAAGAGGAAAAAAATAGGGAATATTATGGGATCTTATAGTATGAATTTGTTATCCGCCTGTCTGTCTGTCAAGATCCTGTACCTCAGGAACGGGTGGAAGTATGGAGTTGAAATAAAAACTGTGGTCCCTTGGAGCTTGGGTAAAATCAACCCTAAAAGTCTACGCAGTCAAAAGATATGGCTGTTTATGTCGCAATTTTGTCCGGAACCATCGGTTGGCGAGTCCGACTCGCACTTGGCCGGTTTGTTTCTACTGTTGGAGACTTTTTGTAGAGACTTACTTTAAGTAAGTCTCGGGTTTTGCATCTTTGCCTAACCCTATTGAGATTCTTAATAGGGTTAGGCAAAGATGCAAAACCCGATGACACTTTCTAGATTTTAATTTTTTAGATCGGTACAACATCAGACCACACTAAATAAAAAAAAAACACAAGTTTAATGATACGAAAATTATAGATTTACCAGCTTCCACCCGCGACTTCGTCTGCGTGACACAGTTATTTTGGGCTAAAGCTAACTTTAACCCGCGTGATGATCGACAAAAAAATATCTTTCTCTCCGCTTTTACGTCTCCAGAGTCCCAACTATCTCTGTACCACAATTCACCAAAATCGGTTTGGCCATTTAGCCGTGAAGACGTGACACACAAACAAACTCACTTTCGCTTTTATAAGTAATACTAGCTTTCGCCCGCGGCTTCGCCCGCGTTAAATTTGGGGTAACACAGTTCCCCTTGCGCCTTATTGATTTGTAATAGCAACGCTAAGTTTTCCCTTTTCTTCCCTCTTTCTCCCTCACATCACACTTTTTTCAATAAAATATTAGCCTATGTCCGTCTCCTGGTTCCCAACTATCTCTGTACCAAAATTCATCAAAATCGGTTTAGCCATTAAAGCGTGAAGAGGTAACAAACAAACAAACAAACAAACAAATAAACAAACAAACAAACTCACTTTCGCTTTTATAATATTAGTAAGGATTAGTAAGGATTCCGACATAAGTTATTATTATCTCTCATTAATTAATACTAGCAATCATCGAAAACCTACCCTTAATTAAAACCCCTATAACACTAACTAATATTGCAAGATGACAAACCAAAACCACCACACATTTTTAATTGACATCGCCGCCATTTTGAAATTAAACAAAACACCTTCCCGCCTTCTTCCATAAACTAATTAATCAAAATAAAAATGTCGTCAAAACAACACGTTTAAGTCGCGTGACTGTCAACTTAGACTAACATTTTATGAAACAGCAATTTCTGAGAATAGGATACACAAACATACTCACCGTTTTCTTTATAATTAGTGGTGTTTGGACTGATTGCGGTGTGCACGGAAGGTGGATATAACAACTTGGTTATTTCACACGGTAGAGGGGTAGAAATTTAACACAGTTATTTATACCTACGTCAGGCTTGCATCGAGTACCTATTCTACTAATATTATAAATGCCAATGTTTGTGAGGATGTATAGAGGGATGTATGGATGGATTGACTCTTTCACTTCAAAACGGCTGAATGGATCTTGATAAAATTTGCCACAGAGGTAGCTAACACACAGGATATTTTTTTTTTCGTTTTCACGCGGGCCGCGGGCACCAGCTAGTCCTTACTTCCTTACTAATGTTATAAAAGCGAAAGTGAATTTGTTTGTTTGTTACGTCTTCACGCCGAAATGAGAAAACCGATTTTGATGAATTTTGGTACAGAGATAGTTGGAACTCTGGAGACGGATATATTTTCACTCTTTTTAAAAAAAATGTTAGCCTAAGTAAATGGACCCAACTATCTCTGTACCAAAATTATTCAACATCGGTAGAGCCATTAAGGCGTGATGACGTAAAAAAACAAACACAATTTCACTTTTAAAATTAGTAAGGATTTAGTACGAACCGCTGCATTTGACCTTTCCATCTGCATTTAAAAGAGAAAAATCTAGAAACTAATTTGAAAAAAAAAAACCCCGTAAATTTATCGTCTTCTCATACATTATGTTATATATATTAAATACGTCTTTACTCTTAATGATTATTATTTTAAATGTATATTATACTAGCTGTGCCCAGCGGTTTCACCCGCTGCTCACTAAGGGGTATGAAAAATAGATGTAGGCCGATTCTCAGACCTACCCGATATGCACACAAAATTTCGTTTAAATCGGTCCAGCCGTTTCGGAGGAGTATGAGAACGAAAACTGTGACACGAGAATTTTATATATTAGAAGATGTATTTTTTATATTTGAGTATTTGTTTTTTTAAATGTAGCTATTACTTTTGAAAAATGTTACACCACAGACTACCTACAGTAGTATCTCTCCTCCTTTAAATCCATCCAAAGGTTGTCTTGAAAAGATCGCTCTTAGCGATAAGACCGCCCATTGTGTCACCCTATTTATAAGTTGTTTAATGTTATTCTTGTTATTTGTATGGTGTGCATAATAAAAAATATTCTATCTATCTATCTATGTTTGTCCTCAAGTATTGGAAAATACGGTCATTGAATAAACAATAAGAGCTGTAGAACAATGTTTACTTCAATGTCAGATTAAAACAAGACAATTCAAGACCTGGACCTCTGCCAAGCCTCTAACAAATAAGATGTCTCAAGCTGTGGTATGTAAACCACGTAAAATCTTAGAACTTTGAGGCACAAGTTAAGCTTACTTGTAACGTAACTTAACATAAAACACTAGGTTTGACAAAAACAAAAAAGAAAGCCGCTTGCTTTCTTTTTTGTAACGAAGTTCCTTATTGCGCGTTGCGAAAGGGGGCTAGACGGAAAAAAAATAGACCAAAAGAACGACACTTTTTGCTATACATAGTTGTAATACGTGCGGCGTGCGCGTGTTTCTCTGTTTCTCTCTCTCTCCCTCTCTAATAGAAATCAAGGCAGTTATTTTCGTTTCTTTTTTTTTCTCATTGGACAGTGTGGTGTCGCAACGATTATTTTTATTGAGTATATACAGGTTTTTTGTACACAGTAAATAATAACTTCGTTCCATCCGAGTGTCCCTTGACACCTCTCAAGTTTTGCATGAACATGTAATGCAAGTTTTGTATGAACCCACGATACAGGAGAAATTCCTAGTGTGGGGCACTAGGAATTTCTCCTGTATCGTGGGTTCATTTACAAACATTTAAAGTTACATACACAAACAGCCAGACCCGAAACAATTATTGTAGTAAACTATTTACTCGCGGGCAAGCCGACAGAAATACCACCGCCGTAACCACATCATCTTCCTAACCTTTTATTGGGTTCAGCATCCAGTCGCACCAGATGCAGCTGAATACCGGTGTTTTAAATGAAATACAGGACCTATCTGATCTCCAAAACCAAAATCTTGGTCCCGGCTGTCATTTGTAGAACTTTGACAGTTTTACACTACGCAGGCAGCAGAGGGGCCTGCCTGGGACACCGCCTGCGTAGTTGCGGGTTGTTCCACAGAGACACCCGGAATATAAAGGGCAAAAGAAGGAACATAGGTGGGTTTTAGTTAGTACAAGTCTGACATCCCCCCTCGCTTCGCTCAAAGCAGGGGAAGTTATTTGATGTTGTCCCATCCGCAAAAAAAGGCATACACTAATAGGACTTTAGTATTATTTATAATAATTAATATGAAGTAAACCTGTCTGAGTAACTAGGATTAACTAGATTGGATCTAGAATCTAGATGTTGTCAATAAAACTATAAATTTTATCGGTAGACCTGCCGCATGTTTGAAGTGTGGGAAAGAGGGCAATAAGGTCGTTGTGTCAGGTATTATCTACATGTTTAATCTATTTAGTATCTTATAGATTCAAGATAATGATAATTTATCATTTTAATTATTACAAGTTGCAAACTGCATCTGCTTCGCGCGGTAAGCAAACGTCTGGCTGTTTATGTATGTGAGTTTTAATGTTTGTAAACGCACCCACGATACAAGAAAAATCCTAGGGTTTTGTTTTGGGTTGGGAAATCATCAAATAACTTCCCCCGCTCTGGGCGGAGCGGGGGGGCATGTCAGGCTTTTACTGACTAAACCCACTCATGTACCTTCTATTGCCCTTTATGTTCCGGGGCCGCGGTATCTCTTTCGAACAACCCGCAACCTCGGCAGGCGGAGGCCCTGGCAAGACCCTCTGCTTTGCGCCGTCAATACGGCCTGTCATCAATAGACGGCCAGACGGTGAGCTACCCATTGCTCACAGTCCACAGGCCCGCATATACGGTGGCCGGAAGTCGTCTCGAGGCGCCCGACGCCCGGGCGTCTCCCGCGGCGGCTGGGTTGGTTTGAGGTTCTCTCCCTTAAACGCCCGGCCACCTCCTTCGCTATGCTTCGCATGACTGCTTCGCAGAAGGAGGTGAGAAATCCTAGGATGAGGCAATGTTTTATTAAAAAAAAAAAAACACTGCGAAAACAAAACAAAGCGTGTGTCTATGCCTAATACTCCAGGAATTTCAGGCGTGATCTTTTCTATCGTTGAACTTCAAATACAAAACATAACTAATAATAATATCTTGGGACAACTCACACACGGCTATCTGATCCCAAGCTAAGCAGAGCTTGTGTTATGGTAACCAGACAACTGATATACATACTTATATAATTTATAAATACATACATATTATAGATAAATCACACCCAGACACAGAACAAACAATCATGCTCATACCACAAAGTTTGTCCTGGGTGGGAATCGAACCCACGACCTTCGGCTCAGCAGTCAGGGCCACTAACCACTAGACCAAGAGGCCCGTCAAACTACAAAACAATATTGGAAAACCGATTTATTTTTGCACCTCTAATATCGATAACAATAAACCGGCTCTACTGCGAAACCAGTTAAACTAATAAATAAAAATTGAAACATTTTAACTCCCATTTGATAACCTGAATCCGAAGCTATCAAAACAAACATATGTTTTACAGCTTAACGTACTACTATCAACTAAATACTCTAGTTTCGTGAAAAAATAAAACCAGCAGTTCCATCATTATCTGCTTAGCCTTTTCCTATATTATGGTAAACTTACAGTCTAACGAGATGCAACTGAATACCAGTATTTTGTAAGGAGCGACTGCCTATCTGACTTCCACAACCCAGTTAGTACTGGGTGATACGTAATCCCTTGGTAAGACTGGTTGTCAGATTTTCGGGACACTGACTGCCTGTAACGACTGTCATAGATCTACAAATTACAACCGGAACTATAGGCTTAATTTTTTTGGGAATGGGAAATCATCAAATAACTTCCCCCGCTCTGGGCGTAGTGGGAGAAGTCTCAGTCTTGTAATGACTAAAACCTACCCATGTTCCTTCTTTTGCCCCAATACCGGCTATCTTGTTTTATGGGGTAAGAAAGAAACTCAGCATATAGTGGGTGGTTACCCATCCACTGACCAACTCAAGCAAGTGCTCCTTAACCTGAAAATCGACTCGAGGCTCTTTATATGTAGCACATTTTTTATACACGTTGACGCATGCAGCTTTATTAAAAAAAAATCGTCGTGCTACTACAAATTATTCGCATAGAATCTGTGCTTCTGTTATCTTCAAGATTTATCGATAACGTTATAGATAAGGCCCAACACTTATACTCATATTCAGTAACATATTATTAAACTTTATCGATAGTAGTGTAATCAAAGCAGGCAGTTACAGAAGGTCAAAGCTATAATCGATTTGTTACAGTGATAAAATGTTTACACGGACTCAATTTGTTTGTTGTATTTCGCAAAGGTAATTATTTTGGAATCACTAGACACTAGAACAAAATATACTTACAGCGAAACCCGTTATACCTACATATAATATTTTTTTTATTAATTCTTTCGTTTCTTCTTTTTTAAACCTGAAGTGTGTTGCAACCACAGTAGGAATTTATCCTGTATCGTGGGTGCGTTTACAAACATTTATACACATATACACAAACACCCAGACCCGAAACAACTATCTGCAGGTCATACAAATATTTGTTCCGTGCGGGGATCGAACCCGCGACACACAGCGCAGCAGTCGATCGCTCAACCACTGCGCCAACCATATCGTCAAAAAATATGAATACGCCTTGGTACAGAAAGCGGTATTCTTGGACATGGCTCGTATTGTTAGGAGGTTCCTTTCTCATGAGCCCCGACCGCCGCCCGGTAGCTTGGACCCCGTTCCCGATGCCGTTGCGATACGATTTTTTTTTGTTTTTATAAATGTTTCTTTTTAAAATTTTAGTTTTAAATAAGAGAAATGTAAAACGAAAATAATACGATACCGGAGGGCTAAAATTTTAAATAGGTATTTAATATTATATTTTTAAGTGTATTTTTTTTTTCATTTTTATGTACTAATTAATGAATAAACGAAGTTTAATAATACTAGCGCATAACTGTCCCACTGCTGGGCATAGGCCTCTCCGTTAATACTTTCAAATTGAATTCGTTATACCTATCATCCGTCTATTCAGGACAAGTACAGTTAAACCAGAAAAAAGAATGCGCTTCGTCAATATTCGTGTTTTAGAATTAGCATAAACGACACACAGTGCAACACAGTTTTTTCTTTCTTTATTAAACTCTATTTGATTCCATAATAGCCAGCAGCACTAATCAGTTTTTGCATGTTTCAAGAATTTGCCTTCTGAATCTCTGCTATTACGCCGCGAATGTAGTATCAATTTCATTGCAACACAGATAGAAGTCGTAAAAGCGAATGTAAACTTTAATGCTTCGACAGTAAAGTTTAAAGTGAACTGGTTTAATGGTCCATAGCTGTTTGACGTCTTAGCTCGCGTAGTTAGAACTAGGATTAATAAGACTTCTTCATAGTCTTAAGCGGAGCGGGGTAAAGAGATTAGAGAGAATTGTAGTAAAAATAAATTAGTTTGAACTTTCATAGAAACTTCTTATAAAACTGAAATAAACTTGCGACTGTATTAAAATTCAAAGAAGTTACTAGTATTCAAAAACATGAGGTTTTTGAAAAAAAAGGGTAAAACAGGACTCGTTTACTTGGGTTTTGCCGTCCGTCCGTCTGTCACTAAGCTGTATCTCATGAACGATGATAGTTAGACAGTTGACATTTTCACAGATAATGTGTTTCTGTTGCCGCTATATCAACACATATTAAAAAACAGAATATAATAAATAGTTAAGGGGGTTTCATACAACAAACATGACTTTTTATGTCATTCTTATAGAAAATGGTACGCAATTCTTACTGCGCGAATCCGACTCGCACTTGGCCGGTTTTCTTTTTTAAACAAGCAATAAGTATTATATGATCTTCTTTCCAAATTCCAATTTCGTCCAATTCTAATACCATGTAATTTCACCTCACTCACTCACTTTCAGCTCACCGTCCGTGCGTCTATTGACGACAGGCCGTGTCGACGGTTCGTGTTTCACGCGCGCCTCAAAGAGATGTCAGCAAAGCAGAGGGGCTTGCCAGAGCCTCCGCCTGCCGGGGTTGCGGGTTGTTCGAAATAGATACCGCGGCCCTGGAACGTGAAGTGCAATAGAAGGAACATGGGTGGGTTTTAGTCAGTAAAAGTCTGACACGCCCCCCCGCTCCGCCCAGAACGGGGGAAGTTATTTGATGATTTTCCGACCGAAAAAAAAAATACCATGTAATTTCCAACGCGTGCAAATAATAATTCTTCTTGAAAAATATCTTCACACCTACTATATTTATACCGTTTAGAATTCAATTATTCTGACCACAAATACTACCGAACAGGTAGAACCAATCCCACCGTCCATTTTTTTTTCTATTCAAACTCATTCAATAGAATTGTGATAGCCCTTATACACAATGGTCAACTTCGGTTCACACAATGGTTGACTTTGGCCCATTATTACATTACTATTGATAACGTATAGAAACTATTTGATTTTGTTTAACGAATGGACCGATGGATAACAAAATTGTGTATACAATACAATGGAACGCGAAGTTATTTGGGACACGCATAAAAGTCATTCATGGAAAAAATTATTGAGTGAACGGTCTCTGCACAAAACTGGGTTTTATTCAAAACTAGGTAAGAATTGACGATCTAAGAAAGACTGCAGGCAGATGCTGGATGCGGCAAGTTGAAGACAGGGCGCTATGGCGCTCATTAGGGGAGGGCTATGTCCAGCAGTGGACTAATATAGCCTGATGATGATGAGGTAAGAATTTGTCAAAAAGTTGAAACTTTGACTTTTAATAAATACTAGCTGGCGCCCGCGACTTTGCCCGCATGATATAAAAAAGTCGTCGTATGTGTTATTCCAGACTATAATCTACCTCTGTGCCAAATTTCATCAAGATCCGTTTAGACGTTTTTACGTAAAAGAGTAACAAACATCCATATATCCACCCTCACAAACATTCGCGTTTATAATATTAGTAGTATTGGCCAATCATGTACAGACTAACAATTTAATAACATACGTTAGTATACAATGCTATTCGGGTATTATATCGAGTATCCCAGGTATGGTTTGGCTAAAACAAAAAATCGCTGTTCAGAATTGGACGGGCACATTAAAATGCGATTTGTTTTATTTTATTAGTGATAATTCTTAAATATTACAGTGGAAGTGAATTGCAGATATTCTTGTTGTTTTCTTCCCAATATGGCAGCGTATGAACTTCGACAACTTCAAAAAATGAGCAGGTTAATGTTATTTATTAAATATTGCCTGGGCAGTTTATGGGTTATCGTCTATCTATGATATCTATATTTTTTCTGCTATTTCTATATGGATAATCTACCAATCTTTTATCTTAATTGAATATCATCATGTCATAACTAAAAATGCTGAAATAAAAAACATTTTTGCAAAATAAAACCGACTTCCAAAAAAATAACTTTACTTCTGGAAGTCGGTGGCAAAAAGTCACGACTTTCCAGAGCTTAAGGCTGAAAATAGTTAGGCGCAAGTCCTCGACGATACTTCATCCAAAAAAATGGTAACCCGCATCATTTATAAACGAAACAATTCGAAAAGAACAAAAAAAGGTCACAAATAATAAGGCTCACCCCAACCCAGGCAATCATTCCGTTAAATTGCCCAAATTAATTCCCTACCAACCGCACAAAATAAAAAAAGAAAATGTAACATCGCACACGGTTCAATTTTCATATCCTACGCATAATTGACTTGCTCGTAAATTTAGAATACCTTTCGCTTTTGTTGGGGACAAAGGAATGCGTATTTTTCGCCGCTCAAAGTGAGACACCGAAATTACGCGATAACAGTAGGTATTTTAATGCTACTAATATTACAAATGCGAATGTTTTTGAGGATGTATGGATGTTTGTTACTCTTTCACGTCAAAACGGCTGAACGGGTCTTGATGAAATTTGGCACCGAGGTGGATTAGGGTCTAGAATAATAAATAGGATACTATTTTTTCGATTTCACGCGGGTGAAGCCGCGGGCGCCAGCTAGTACCTGTTACAAAACATAATATTACTTAACAAAAAGTCGGACAAACTGGCATATATCTTTTTGCTGCGCAGACTTGGTTGATTTTTACACAGCTCTAAGCGACCACAGACAATAGTTTTAATTTCAACTCAATACCTCTCCGCGTTTCCGACATAAAGGGCCTTGACATACAGACAATAAAATGATCGAGTGTGATATAAAAAAAAAGTATGTTATGTTATTCCAGACTATAATCTAGGTACCTTTATGCAAATTTCATCACGATCCGTCCAGCCGTTTTGGCGTAAAAGAGTAACAAACATTCATACACACTCACAAACATTCGCATTTATAAAATTAGTAGGATTGGCCAATGACGTACAGACTAACAATTTAATAACATACACAACAACAATTAAAATCTCCCTCTATTTAAGAAAACGAATCAAACATGTTTGCTCGCGTTCGCGTCTGCGTTCCGTCATGCGATTAACGTTGTTAAGATTAGGGATTAAAGAGCAGATTCCTTTGACGGGTTATGCTAAGGATGTTGAGATAACGACAGGAAACGTGGGCAGATGTTTTGATAACAGACCTGTTAGTATTTCTTGGGCGCAAACATTGGCTGACTGTGTTGCTTGAAATGTGTGAAGATTATGGTTTTATTTGTTACTTCATACTTAAGTATTATCTAGTTTATGCAAAAAAAATATTTTAAGAGAAAAAAATAAATAAAAAAAAGAATGCCGTTGGGTGTGACATTAGGGAGGCGAGCTTCCCTAAATTTGCATTTCCCAATTTTTTTGCAAATTCGCAGATAAAAAAATACATTCTATTGGCAGGTATTTTTTATCTGCATGTAAAAGCTATTAAAAATAAAATGAAATGTTTCTAAATTATAATAAAAATATTTGATAATAACTTCCCCTGCTCAGGCTGGCTGGAGCAGGGGGAGAGTCAGACTTTTACTGACTCAAACCTACCATTATGTACCGGGGCCGCAGTTTCTCTTTCGAATAACCCGTAACCCCGGGCAGAATAATAGGAACTTAAATTCATGTCTCTTAGTTAGAAATTACCTCAAAAGATTAGATTTAATAAATTACAC
The DNA here is from genome assembly GCA_958449745.1 of Ochropleura leucogaster. Taxonomy (NCBI): domain Eukaryota; kingdom Metazoa; phylum Arthropoda; class Insecta; order Lepidoptera; family Noctuidae; genus Ochropleura; species Ochropleura leucogaster. Next base: position 4,778,886 of record OY288226.1, read on the forward strand.
TCATCCTTCCCGTGTTGGGTTTCCGTGCATATATTTTTTTTCTATTTAGTTGGGATTTTTACGACAATTTTTTTTAACCTTGGTCTACTAACCAAATTATTTACCTTCCCTTTTAGAGCTCCATAATGACGGTGACATCTGCATGGCATTCGGTAAATTATGCAAATCGAGGGACTTAATTTTTTGACGAAATTTTCTGTTTAGCGGCAACGTTTACTTTGACATAAAAAAGTCCCGGCCTTGCAAAACATATATTTAACATGCCAAAAGAGAAAACTGACTTGTTAACGGATCCCTTATAAGGTAAATTCTTTTAAATCATATTCTGCATAGCCTTTTTCCAAGTATGTTGGGGTCGCCTTCCAGTCTAGGCGGTTGCAACTAAATACCCCCCTTACTATAATACTACCCTTATGTGACAATGGAAATTCTTTGAAGAAAATTTTTGTTTATCACTAAATAATTCCACCGACATAAAATATGTTTTAGTCAATAATAGCGTGCTTAATCTTATATTATCATAAAAACCACGTCCGTAATGACAAAATAAGTTCAGGTCGCTGTGCCAGTACCCGCGCAATTTGTATGGACAAGTTTAAATTGCAATCTGCACGGGTTATCGTTTATAAAACGCCCTACTATTTTTTCCTATGCGATTTTGGGTTTATTACAAAAAAAAATAGAAGGTATGCGTAAACATACATTGAACTTGAAAAAAAAACGGCCCATAGGCAACGGCGAAATCTCGTAACAAACAAACAAATAAAAAATACAGTCCAATTGAGGACATCCTCCTTTTTTTTGAAGTCAGTTAAAAATCATAGCTTCAAAACATCACCAAAGTTAAACGATGATTATACGAAACACGACGAATCAACATCAAAATTAGTCAAGAAAATCCTTTCATCACTGAAAAAACAGACATTACAAACACAATAAACGATGAACTACAAATACCGTTACCCTTCCCTTTGTTTTGTGGTTAAAAATAGCCGACCATACCGTTCAAGCGAAAGTTTATTTACCAGTCTTTCATCCAAAAGACCAATTTCTAACATTACCGGTTGCATAATGATAACATCATGGTTTTCCTAGAACGGTCTGACCGTAGTGACCGACTCCAAGAAATCCGGTCAAGTGCGAGTCGACTCGCGCACCTAAGGTTCCGTACAAACTTGCGACATAAACGGCCATATCTTTTGACTGAGGGTTGAATTTTTCACAGTTTTAAGGGACTAGAGACTCACCTACTGCTGCTGTTTGTGTACGTATCCTTACTAATATCCTTACTAATATTATAAAAGCGAAAGTGAGTTTGTTTGTTTGTTACATCTTCACGCTTTAATGGCTAAACCGACTTTGATGAATTTTGGTACAGAGATAGTTGGGAACCAGGAGACGGACATAGGCTATTTTTTTTTTTAAATGTGGGATGTGAGGGAGAAAGAGGGAAGAAAAGGGAAAACTTAGCGTTGCTATTACAAATCAATAAGGCGTAAGAGGAACTGTGTTACCCCGAATTTAACGAGAGCGAAGCCGCGGGCAAAAGCTAGTGTGAAATAAAATCAAAGTTCCCAGTAAAGACAAGTTGAGAAAGAAATACCGCGGCCCCGGAACATAAAGGGCAAAAGAAGGAACATGGGTGGGTTTTAGTTAGTACAAGTCTTACACACCTCCCCCCCTCCGCCCAGAGCGGGGAAAGTTATTTGATGACTTAAAACCTTGCGATATTCCGTTCATTTCCCTAATGAGATATTTAACTACCTAAGTCTTTTCCAAATTGTAGAGTTGTAAGAAAGAAAGTTCAATTACGTTTATTTAGCACATTCCACAAATGCACACAACATAAAAAATAAATAAAAAAATAATCCTTATCCTTACTAATATTATAAAAGCGAAAGTGAGTTTGTTTGTTACCTCTTCACGCTTTAATGGCTACACCGATTTTGATGAATTTTGGGATAGTTGGGAACCAGGAGATGAACATAGTCTATTTTTTTTTAAAGTGGGATGTTAAATAGAAAGAGGGAAGAAAAGGGAAAACTAAGAGTTGCTATTACAAATCAATAAGGCTCAAGGGGAACTTGTGTTACCCCAAATTAAACGCGAGCGAAACCGCGGGCTAAAGCTAGTAGTAGTATAAACACTAGTAGTATACAAGGAGCGATAATTTCTCTAAAATGTTACAGATTTAATGAATTAAACGCATAATAACTACCCATTAACTTTGAATGCTCAAATAACCTATTCATTGCTGTGTTAAAATATTAACAAGATAATTGTTTGGCTAACCAATCCTTACTAATATTATAATAGGGAAAGTGAGTTTGTTTGTTACGTCTTCACGCCTAAATGGCCACACCGATTTTGATGAAGTATGGTAAAGAGATAGTTAGTTATAATTTGGTTAGAGATAGTTAGTTAGTTAGTCCGCTAAAAAAAAAAAGAGTAAAAAATGAGGAAGAAAGACGGAACAAAAGGGAAAACTTAGCATTTATATTACAATAAATAAGGCGCTAGGGCAAAAACTACAGGTAACAGGTACCTGCAAATCGGGAAAGAGGAACTGTGTTACGCCGAATTTAACGCGGGCGAAGCCGCGGGCAAAAGCTAGTAAATTAAATAAATAAAATAAATAAATATCTTGGGACAACTCACACACGGCTATCTGATCCCAAGCTAAGCAGAGCTTGTGTTATGGCAACCAGACAACTGATATACATACTTAATATAATTTATAAATACATACATATTATAGATAAATCACACCCAGACACAGAACAATCAATCATGCTCATCACACAAAGTTTGTCCTGGGTGGGAATCGAACCCACGACCTCCGGCTCAGCAGTCAGGGCTACTAACCACTAGACCAACAGGCCCGTCAAATCGTTTCGGCTCGTTATCAATGAGTTCCGAAACCAAGGGTAGATACAGCCGAACACAGGCATTTTACAAAACTGCCGTTATGTCTGAAATTACGCTCATCGTTATCCCGGCAACAAATGACCGATATAATGAGCTGCTACTTAATTTGCGTTCTACAAATTAAGGCCTGTTGTTTTAAACGTTATGGTCACGCAAATGTTTTTTGGGGTTCCGTACCAAAATAGGAAAAACTTAAACCTTGTTGGATCACTTTGTTGTGCGTCTGTCTGTCTCAAGACTTTATCTCGGGAACGCGTGGACGTATCGAGTTGAAATTAAATCCATATACTGAAGTTTGTGGTCATTTTATGCTGTGAAAACACCCTCTAGGTCTCATCATTTTCCTGCCCTCATCCCATTCTATTTAGAGTCGGCGCAACACGTTTTTTTCTTCCATTCCCCCCCTTTCAGACGTCACGGCATCATTTACTCCCTCTAGGTCTGTCTACGCAGTCAAAAGATATTGTGTGTTCTTTTTTTTATTTAAAAAAACGTTGCTCCACACTAGGAATTTCTCCTGTTGCGCGGGTGCGTTTAAAAATATTTAAACTCACATACACAAACAGCCAGACCCGGAACAACTATCTGCAGGTCATACAAATATTTGTTCCTTACGGGAACCCGGCACGCAGCAGTCAATCGCTCAGTCACTGCGCCAACTATGCCGTTCATTTTTGGCCGTTTATGTCGCAAATTTGTACGAAACGCACGGTGCGCGAGTCAGACTCGCTCTTGGCCGGTTTTATTTATGGTTAACTGTAAGTGGATATTATCTGTGGTTTTGTTTGGAATAGTCTATGATTTTTAAACGGCATCGGGAATTAAATGTGAATAATTGTATGGGAGCTATCGAAAACTCTTTTTCATGTCAATGTTAAAGAGGGAATGTTGTGGGAAATTCAAAACTATATTATTTGTGCATCATTGCCACAGTACGCCATAAATCAGAATGTCTAATCAGGATTTTAAGTTGCATTGTATATCGCACTCTTTTCAAAAGTAGGTACATGGCATCACTGAAACATATGACTGTCTCTCTAGAATAAATTGAAATCAAAACACATACGAATAATTTTATAGTATTTATTGTAATTTTCTATTTTTTACTTGTATATATTTTTTTTATTATTAGTTTGTGTATATTTATAGGTTGTATATATTTAGTAATTAATTTAATTATAATATGATGAATAAAAATATACAGAGGTAAGTAAAAAAAAAAAGTATTTATTCATATTTAATATATATTTTATTAATTATTATTTACTAGTATCTTTTTTTTTTGTTGTTGCACCTCTGTGTTTTTTCTCTGCATCATTCTAAAGTAAACTGGTAGCAAAAATCTTATTATCATTAATCTGCATAGTCCTCATGTAAGTTGACCAAGATTTTTGTCTGGACCTGGCTGTTTCTTTTAAGAGTAGTCGAGAACGAAACACCGGCCTCATCTAGTTATAAAAATGACGTGTAAAAGTGTTTGTGAAAACCTACTTGCAAAATAAACATCATTTATCATATCAATAAATCTTTTAACACACCGAATAACATCAATGATTAAATATCTACAAAGAAATACCCATTCATTTCATTCACAGAATTGTATCACCAACGTATCCAATTATAACAAGCTTTGTCAAAACATAACCTATATATCTATCAAAGCCCCTAACTTCCGACAACTGAAAGGCAGACTGTCAGTCCTGACTGTCAATCCGACGGACAAGCACGACGTATGTTTTTACAATGACAAAGGAATTTTAACAATCGTGACCTGCTAATCTTTGCTTCTAAAACGTCTAACAAGCAGGAAATGTCCGCTTCTGAAATGTTGAGGAAATAATCCCCCAATTATGTTACAAGGAGAATATTATCAAAATGGTGCTCACGTCACGACAACCCGTCAAAGGAAAAGTCAAAGCATTTATTTTTAATTAGATTTGTTAGTCGTGTTCGCAAGGTAGGAAATTTTATGGTATTTTTATTAGTTTCACCTGTAACTATGTAAAAAATCTTAGAAGCTAAATTTGACCTACTTCCCGCTTTTTGATTGAGCTGAAATTTTGTATACATGTTTAGTTTCAATAATAATACACGGTTGGTAAAGTAAAGACAGTCTAATGCCCCGTTCCAATAAACAAAAACGACTCGTTTTGCTTACGGATAGTTGTATTTTGACATAAGTCTCATAGAACTTATGTCAAAATACAACTATCCGTAAGTAAAACGAATCATAAATCAAAGATGGCGGACTAATTATTTATTATTGCATATTTTAAAGGTTTCAAAGGGATTTTATGAAAAGTATACGAGGCAGCCTGTTTTTAATTAAGAAATACGTATTTTTCACTTAAAAGGCTTGTTCTTGGCGGAAGCGGAAGCGAGTGTCAGACTTTTACTGACTAAAACCTATCCATGTTTCTTTTTGCCGTTTTTGTTCCCAAGTCGCGGTATCTCTTTTGAACAACCCGCAACCCCGGCAGGTAGCCCTGGCAAGCCTCTGTTTTGCTGGCAGCTCATTGAAACGCGCATGGAACACGGACGCGCCGTCTCCCCAGCCTGGCGTCACTAGACGGAAGGACGGTGAGCTTCTCATTGCTCACCGTCCGTCCGCTAAGGCGAGAGTCATCTTGCGAGAGGTCTTTGGCTAAATACATGTTTTTCGACTTAGCAGACGTACCTACTATGAATATAAATATTTAAGGAGTGTTTATATGCTCTTTGCTACTCATTTTCTGCCTATTAAAAACATACCAGGTCTAAATTCTAAACCAGAGAAACGAAATCTCAATATACAACTGCAGCCAACCATAAAAGCTAATTAACAGACATTTTCAAGCAAAACCAAATTAACATCAACAGTTTAATGCCCAACGTTGAAACTTAAACTTAACTGCATTTAATATAGTAAGTTTTACAAGCACGACGAAGGTTCATGCAAACAAAACTATCAAAGTGTGAGAGATAAGATCTTATTTGAGCTTGCTAATTAAAATACACGTCGCAGCTGCTTTCGCTAGGTGTAGGGAGAGGTAGTGATGTGCAGACTGCATTTGATTAAAAAGATAACAGTTATATATGTATACATATAATACTAGCTAATGACCACAGAGTTGCTGCATTAAGTTCGGTAATCTTACGGGATCGTGGTAACGTTACCTAGGTTAGAAGCTACCTGTGTGCTAATCTTCATTAAAATCCGTTCAGTAGTTTTTGCGTGAAAGAATAACAAACATCCATACATCTTCAGGTGTGTGTACACCTACGACAACTCAGTCCAATTAAAAAAGTTCCCTAACAGTAAAAAAAAGACAAAAAGTGTTTCACTGTAGATACTTAAGTTCTCGAGAAACTTGAACTTTTACTAAGACTTTAAAACCACCGTTCCTTTACCTACACAGTAACCCTGAAAAGGAAGTATGGATCGCTGTTATTAAATATATTATAAGCATTTGGGTGTTTATTTTTTATGTAAAAAGGTATATCCTTACTAATATTATAAAAGCGAAAGTGAGTTTGATTGTTACCTCTTCACACTTTAATGGCTACACCAATTTTGATGAAATTTGGTATAGGGATAGTTGGGAACCAGGAGACGGGCATAGGCTATTTAAAAAAAATGTGGGATGTGAGGGAGAAAGAGGGAAGTAAAGGGAAAACTTAGCGTTGCTATTACAAATCAATAAGGTGCAAGGGGAACAGTGTTACCCCGAATTTAACGCGAGCGAAGCCGAGGGCAAAAGCTAGTAAGTTATATATGTCTGAAATTTTTATCTGGGCATTGTTATCATTCTAAATATATTTAAAAACGTTGCTCCACACTACGTTAAACGTTTCTCCTGCATCATGGGAGCGTAAACAAACATTCACAATCAGCCAGACCCGAAACAACTATCTGTAGGCCATACATATCATCATATTTGTATCGTGTGGGGATCGAACTCGCGACACGCAGCTGTCGATCACTCAGTGAGCTAACCGTACCATCATAAATGAGCTTGGTGTCCTTTTTCAAGAATGCTGTTTAAGCCTGCTCTGCTCCCAAGCCTCCTTCCACTCCTTCCCACCTTTCACAAACCCGAGCGTCAATGATATTTAACATCCCTAAAATAAACGAAGCTATTTTTCTCGTATCGAAAACCGTCAATAAAAACTGTAAAGTCAGACTGACTTACTGAAGTGCAAACACCACTCTACGGACGGTCGTTTACTCTCACTTTTTTTTTTTGCCGGACTAAGTTTGGATCGGATCGATCAGTCGACAGTCCTGCCTTTTGCCAAGAACTTAGAAATTGGGGTCAGTTCTTATTTAAACAGATGGGTTGGAATATCAGTATTTTGACGGAGTAAATTTCGTCTGACCTCCAAATTGCTGGGTTATATGAGGATTATATTTGTTGCATTTCAGATAGATGGTTTGAGGTCTTTTCAAGTCCCTGCTCTGGGCGGAGCGGGGTGTCAAACTTTTGCTGCAAAGACCAGTGAGTGCATAAATTACACTGTCATCCTGAAACAATGCTCCAAAGAGTATTTGCTGTAATTGCACTTCTAACCTTAGACCTTAAACCAAGGGTTGCCAAGGCGGAGTTGCAATTTTTCGAAAAGGATACCGCGGCCCCGAAACATAAACAGCAAAAGGAACACGGGAGGGGGGGGGGGGGGTTGGTCAGTACAAGTCTGACACAACCTCTCGCTCCGCCCAGAGCGGGAAAGGAGGGGGGAAGTTATTCGATGATTTCCATTCGGCAAAAAAAAACGTATTAAAGACAAGCCATGCAACTATATTATGCATTTTTTGTTATTAATTCACATAGGTAACAATTTGCATTGTGTTTGAATTAGTCCTATATTAATTTATAACAGTTAAAAAACATAGTAAATTGAAAAAAACAATAACCCCATGACCAGCCTTAATAAGAATCGAACACCAGTACACCACAAATTCCTTTTAATAATAAAATAACTCTGCTCACACCACTCCAGCCGTTATCAGGAAACCAAACATTATTGCAAGCGGTTGAGGAAAACAGAACCGTAAATGCTTGTAATTGAACCAAAGTGCTAATGTTGCCAGAATTAATTTCCTGACATTGTAATTCTTTTACCCCTACATTTTCTATTTCCCCCAAGGTCCCAAATAAACTAGTGTGCGCACAGGAAGTCATATAGTTGAAATATAAGCAAAATATAGTATTTTTCTAGCCTCCATTGCACGTATAAAAATATTAATGAGCTGTTTTTTTGGAGTTTACTCCAAAAAAACAGATCCCCCTTAAGAATCGATTTTCATATATAAGGCGCCCGGTATGAGAAAAATCCGAGGGGTAAAACCTACTAAAGTAACGAAAATGTGTCACGTTTTTGGTGCGCACCTTTAGTGCGCAACTTTCTAATTTGGCTGTGAGTATATTAAGACGTACATATGGTAATATGCTGTATAGTCGACTATACCTATATACTATATAATGTTTTTGGGCTTGTTTGTGTCTATCAGTGTCGATGTATTTATATTGCTATTTTTTTTCATTAATTTGTGAATTTACCCTTTCATATGATATTAATCTTTTTTCAGTTGAATAAACTCTTTTTGGGTATGATTAGATACTCGTACTTAAGGAGTAAACTCTGACAAGCACTTGCCCCTTGCTTCGCTTGCGATAATTTAGATTGAGAGAATCAATATAATAATATAACGGAACGGTTGGCGCAGTGGTTGAGGCATCGACTGCTGCGCTGCGTGTCGTGAATTTGATTCCCGCACGGAACAAATATTTGTAAGACCTGCAGATAGTTGTTTCGGGTCTGGCTGTTTGTGTATGTGACTTTATTGTTCCGGGGCCGAGGTATCTCTTTCGAACAACCCGCAACCGCGGCAGACGGTGGCCCTGGCAGGCCCCTCGGCTTTGCTGACATCACTTTGAGGCGCTCTCTTAACTAACTTAAACTTTTTGAGTATTCCGTTATAAAACAAATATAAATAAGTTTAATTTAACATACTTCCAATTGATACTTTTTTTTTCGGTTGGGAAATCATCAAATGACTTCGCCCGCTCCTGGGCGGAGTAGGGAGGTGTATGTCAGACTTTTACTGACTAAAACCCACCCATGTTCCTTCTGTTGCCCTTTACGTTCCGGGGCCGCGGTAACTCTTTCCTACAACCCGCAACCCCGGCAGGGCCAATTGATACTTGAATTGACATTTCCATATTTAGTGAATGTTTAATGCATGTTTATTCACTGCGTATTAGCTTTATTCTTGAAACCTTTCAATTAATTACTGGCTTACAGCACAGTGTTTTATTTTTTGCTGTCAAATTTTGAAATTTTATTTTTCACTCATAAATGGCCTCAATGAAAGTTTCATGAAGGGGCCGTTGCTTAGTCTTTGTCATTTGCCCTTGAACATGAGTTTGGTTGTTTTCTCTGATAAAACTCTGGTAAAACTGTATTTTTCTGGAACGAAGTGCCTTATTTCGAAAGAGGGCTAGACGAAAGTTAAGACCAAAAGTTGTAACGACACTTTTTGCTATAGTTGCAACTTACGACTATAGCACAAAAGTGGTAAGCCGTGCGGCGTGCGCGTGTCTCTCTGTCTCTCTCTTTCTCTTTCGTAGAAAGCAAGCCAATTATTTTCGTTTCGTCTTTCTATTTCGCATTGAACAGTGTGGTGTCGCGACGATTATTTTTGTTGAGTGTATACAGGTTTTTTATAATAAATAAAGTAATAGAAAAGCTATGTTTTCACTTCTCTTCCCACTTTCTCCTTCATCTCTTAATTTTGTAAAAAAAACAACTATCTCTGTACCAAAATTCATCAAAATTGGTTTTGCTATTTAGGCGTGAAAGATGTAACAAACAAACTCACTTTCACTTTTACAATATTAGTAAAGATTTTTCCTTGAAAAGTTAAAACAAAAGATACCATTTTAAGAGTCCCCCAAACTGATTTTAAGTCTCCAAACTGAATTACGTTGTCCCCAAACAATAATGAGAGTCATAATAACTAAGTTCAAAGTTACAATTTCCGAAATCAAAATGGACACATTCTATCGTCCTGAGGGCCGGTTTAACAAAAAAGTTATTATTTTTAACGTATTTCCTGAAGTGGGTCAAAGTGGAACTCTTTTACGACGTTTTTGGAAATAATTCTTGCAAGAAGTTTTTAAAGGATTTAGATTCACTTTTGGTCGTATTAAAACTTCCTAATTCTGAATATATATATAAAAAAAACGGTATGGCAAGGGTTTACATTTTTTTTATAGTAAACTAGATTCCACCCGCGATTTCGTCTGTGTGGCATAGTTACTTTGTGCTAACTTTAACCTGCGTGGAGATGGAAAATTAAATATCTTTCTCTCCCCTTTTCTTCCCTCTTTCCCCCTTTTCTCAATCCTCTTTTGCCTATGTCCGTCTTCAGGCTCTCAACTATCTCTGTATCAAAATTCATCACAATCGTTTTCAACAAACAAACAAACTCAATTTCGCTTTTAATATTAGTAAGGATAACCCATAAACTATCTAGCAATATAAGTAGACAATATAGGACCAGCTCGATAATGTAACCTATCGATTATAAATTGTTTAATTACGTTTGAGACTTGGCTAAAATTGACTCGGGAAAAAACGCATGAAAAATCTACAAAAATCTTCCTCTTTTTCGGTTAAAAATAGTAACAAAACTATGAACTTAATTCTGAAAAGCCAAACGTATCCACAAAGTGAACGAAAGACTGAACATTTAGAACAAGTAATTTCCTGTAACCTTATCACATGTCTCCAAAACGTGGGCTATGAAGTCAATCCGCGGATGATATTCGTCTTGAACAACAAACCCCGAGTTTTTATCATTTAGGAACAGACGTACGTATTGGAGGAATGTACCAGAAGTACAAGTGATTTTGGTCCTTATGTTACTCTCTTTAGTATGAAGGTTGCTTGCCTATTCATCAAGTTATGCTATGTAGCTGGCCAGTTAAATTTCAATATTGATATAAAATAGTTGATGGTTCTGGAATGTGTTCCTTATTTAAATGTTTTATTTTTAATTTATTGAAATACTTTTTAAAATTTTCTCTCTCTCTCTCCCTCGTCGGAATCTAGTGGATGCAAGCCGCGAGAGTTCTAGGTCCGGTTCCCGGATCTTGCAGTGCTTTGGATTTTTCCATCAGAAATTTCTGAGTTGCAGCCATTGAGTCTGAATGCTAATATGCCCAATTTATGGCATTAGACTCACCCTCTATTACATGGGTGTACTATCAGATACACCTCTGCTAACCCTACTTTGATTACAAGCATGATGTTATGATACACTTTTTTTTTGGGGAGGGAAATAATCAAATATCTATGAGCGGGGGGGAGTGTCAGACTTGTACTGACTAACCCACCCATGTTCCTTTTACGTTCTATTGCCCTTTACATTCCGGGGCCGCGGTATCTCTTTCGAACAACCCGCAACCCCGGCAGGCGCGCGTGAAACACTAACGCGCCGTCGACTTGGCCTGTCGTCAATAGACGGACGGACGGTGAGCTACTCATTGCTCACCGTCTCAGTTTAGCGTAATGTTATGATATACTTAAAACCCTTATATTACTGTCATAAACAAACAAAACTTTTTAATAGTCTTCCAATCTACCACGCTTTACCATTTGCCCAAAAAAAAAAGAAGAAAACAGTAACAACGACATAGTTTATTGACCCATTGAACGAAATCAAAAGCCTGGCTGGATACACGACAAAGATTTTTAGCCGACCTAAATGTCAAGGGGAACGGCGGCCTACAAGCTACACAGTTACCGTCGAGAGCCCGATAGAAGCAGCAGAACAAATATTAGTATGGGAACGGATAGTTCGTGCATGTGATTCGAGTCGGTAGTGGAAGCCAGGGAGACTGATCTTGTTTGTTTATGGAGTTTAGAGATAGGTATTTGTTTTTTTTTGTAGGATTAGTTATGCGCCTTGTAAAATACTGTTATTCAGCTACATACGGTTAGACTGGAAGTTGACGATTTCATATTAAATATGATATCGTTGGCTTCAAATTTACAAATTTTGTAAGATTTGTTTATTTTTTATTTTATTTTATTTTTTTATGTTATTACTTTTAAGAAAACTTACAGCTAATACAGTTAAATAGTCAGATACAATATGAAAACGAAGGCCAATTATGCAAGATATAATATTTTTCCATTATACGTAGATTGACTTGTTTATTTTTTATTCTCAGATTTAAAAAAGGAAGAGTTTTATCAATCAATCAAAATCTTTATTTTAGCCCACGCGATACATGTTCGATTTTTAAATTTTTATCTAATTTGTTTTATTATTCCGATTTTACGTTCGTTTGGAACAGGCAATATATTTTTTAAACTAGCAGTGGCGTGTCTATTGGCTAATTCAGCAAGCCCGTAAGAGGAGGAGTCTGTTCAGAAATCCTTACATCAAAAAGAGTCGTTAGTAAGATACGAAGGCAAGTCAAGCTTTTAGGCTTGCATGAAAATACCGTCACTAATTAAACAAACAATTTCTTTAAAGGTTACCTTTAAAATATTCCCTTATGTCTCTTTTTGGCGGATGGGAAATCTTTAAATAGCTTCCCTCGCACTGGGAGGAGCAGGCAGGAGTGTCAGACTTTTACTGACTAAAACCGACCCATGTTCCTTCTTTTCCTGTTTATGTATGTTGTGTTGTTCCGTCCTGGTCTTGTTTATGTATATTGTGGGTTGTTCGAAAGGGAGAACTCTTTCGAACAACCCTCAACGCTGGATAATACGCCCCTAAGACTTAGTTAATAGACAGTGCACAGTACTGACACAACATTATAAGTTAATCAATAGGAATACAGCAATTCCAATAACCACCAACCACTTAGGAAAAACGAATGACGTCACAGACATCACATATGACACATCTTCCGCCATTTTTTGTTCGACTTCTGTTACCCTACTATGACCTCTTAAAGCAATTCTTATTCCACTGAGGGAAAGAGACAGAGCTATACAGGGTGTCTAGCACCATCTCTTTCCCTCAGTGGAATAAGAATTGCTATAAGATGTCATAGTAGCCCTTCTGTTCTCAACTCTGCACAGTGGCCAAAAACGTCGTGGGATGAAAAATAGCCACTCCGGGTTGAAGGTTTTTGTAGAGACCGGGGTCTTGTCGACACCTTTTGTTTCAAAGGGGTTGACTTTTTAGGATAAGAGGGTTGATTTGTAGGATTCCATAACCAGGGCCCAATGTTAATGGGAATAAAATTGTGGAGTTTTGAATGTTCAAAAATTTGTAAGAGCTTTTTGTTGTTCGTTTTTATTATAGGGTTGGATTATTATTTTAAAATATTTTGGAGTGATTTTATTTCTTAGTCTTCACAAACAAAGAAACGGTGAGAAATTCGCATGAAACTAAGAAAAGGTGAGAAAACAAAGAGACTTTAATCTTAATAATAGAGCCTATTTAATGAACTAACGACTAACTTTTGCCCGCGGCTGCGTCCATGTTTAAGTTAGGAACTAGCTGTGCTCCGCGGTTTCACTCGCGGGTCGCGTGGTGATATAAATTTCAATATTTCTTTATGAATTGTAGCCTATGTGTTATTCTCATATATAAACGATATCATTGTAAAGTTTCATTAAAATACATTCAGTAGTTTTTGCGCGAAAGAGTGACAAACATTCATACTATACAAACTTTCACGTTTATAATATTACTTCGCTTTAGCTTCTTCCCGCGACTTCGTCCGCGTGGCATAGTTACTTTGGGCTAACGCTAACTTTAATCCGAGTGATAATCGAAAAACAAACTGTCTCTTCCCTTTTCTTCCCACTTCTTCACTTTTTTTTTAGCCTATGTCCCTCTTCAGGGTCCCAACTATCTCTTTACCATTTAGATGTGAAGCCGTAACAAACAAACTCACTTTCTCTTCATTATAATGATAAATGATGTTATTTTATCAAGTAGGTTTTAACAAACACTATAACACATATTAAAAAACATAACTAGATGACGCCGTTGTTTCGTATCCGACTACTCTGAGAAGAAACAGCCGAAACAAACTATAGTCATAGTTTCTTTTAAGGTCCAGACAAAAAATCTTGGTCAACTTACATGAGAGGACTATGCAGATAGTGTCTGAAATGGTCTTTTTAAGAAAGCACCACACATATTGAGTGGACTTGTCCAGTCAGTACAGGCATTTGTCAGTTATCGTGTAGCTCAACTCATAATTCAAGAAGCACAACGAAAAAAAAAACAAAAAACATTTGTGTAGGTCGCTTATAGTACTCAAACTGCCAGATAATCGTCAAAAATTTGGTCTAATATATATAAAATTCTCGTGTCACAGTTTTCGTTCCCATACTCCTCCGAAACGGCTGGACCGATTTGTATGAAACTTTGTGTGCATATGGGGTAGGTTTGAGAACCGACCAACATCAATTTTTATGAGGAAGCTGAGCAGCGGGTGAAACCGCTGGGCACAGCTAGTACCTTTATATTATAATAATATTTACATATATCTTCTATGAAACCACATCCGATACTATAAACAGGCCACACAAGCAGATGGCAATTAATTAATCATTAATGAATGAACCGCTATCTTTAACGTCGTGTCAGTCATGGCCGGCGGTGCTTTTGTGCTCGCACCTCAATAATATGAGCAAATGTCAACTATTGTTCTACTGTTGACGGGCCTGTTGGTCTAGTGGTTAGTGGCCCTGACTGCTGAGCCGGAGGTCGTGGGTTCGTTTCCCACCCAGGACAAACTTTGTGTGATGAGCATGATTGTTTGTTCTGTGTCTGGGTGTGATTTATCTATAATATGTATGTATTTATAAATTATATAAGTATGTAAATCAGTTGTCTGGTTACCATAACACAAGCTCTGCTTAGCTTGGGATCAGATAGCCGTGTGTGAGTTGTCCCAAGATATTTAAGATATTTATTTATTTACTGTTGGCAATAGGGTCGGTCCTTATTATGATGATCGATGAAAACTCATACCAAATTAATTAAAAAGAAACTTTTTTTTAAAGTAATTATCGAAATTCAGTGGCAGGTTAAGTGATCTGAGATGTCACTGCTATGAGAATGCATTTTTGTTATAAATGTGAAATCGTCAATTAACCGGCTCCCACTCCGGGCGGAGCGGAAGGAGTGTTAAGAGACTAAAACGGATGGGTTTTAGTCTCTTAACACTCCTTCCGCTGTTATAACACTCCTTCTCGTCTCTTAACACTCCTTCCTATGTTCCAATAGGTTTATTAAAATGTGCAAGTCAACGAAAGATTTGTAAACTATTAAAAAATACATTTGAATTAGAATATCGCTAGACCGTGACCCTGACATTCGTTACTATAATTGAGATTGATTATTATAAGAAAACGTTACGAAAACAAAGCATCATCTTTCAATTAAATCTCAGCCCACGTAGGACTAACACGGGCCCACGGAAATTGTGGGATTGCCTTTAATAATATTATTTGTACAATGTTACGTTTTGTTATTTATAATCTGTTACTTATTGACGCACGTTTAAGGCATTTTGTTATGATTATCTTTGGGAATATTTTGGAAGACGGCTTTTTTTTGGGGTTGGAATCAAATAACTTCCCCTGCTCCGGGCGGAGCGGGGGGGTGTCAGTCTTGTACTGACTAAAACCCACCCATGTTCCTTCTATTGCCTTATACATTCCGGGACCACGGTATCTCTTTCGAACAACTCGCAACCCCGTCAGGCGGAGAACCTGGCAGGCCCCTCTGTTTTGCTGCCATCTCTGTGAGGCGCGCGTGAAACACTAACGCGTCGTCGGTCGACACGGCCGGCCTGTCGTCATTAGACGGCCGGACGGTGAGCTACCAATTGCTCATAGTAATGCCCGCATCTACGGTGGCCGGGAGTCGTTTCTCGGCGCCCGACGACGTCCGGGGCGTCTTAGAAGACGGCTTTGATGGTTATTTTAAAATGCAGAATGTGGGTGTAAACACGTTGTTTTTGAGTAAAAAAAAATAAATCAAGTTTTCATTCTGTTGCCCCAAACCTATCCCAATTTATTTGAGATCAGCCATTTTGTTGTAATGATGAGGGACGGAGCGCGTGTGACCAAAAGAGATTATATGAATGTTGATGTATGTGTAGAGGAAGAAGAGAGGAAGGCCAAAGAAAAGATGGATGGATTGTAAAAGTAATTATTTGAAAGATAATAGATTTATTGATGCCGTGACGTCTGACAGGGCAGAATGGAAGAACAAAACGTGTTTCGCCGACCCCATATAGATTGGGACAAGGGCAGGAAGATGATGATTTAGTAGCCATACTGACTACTAAACTCAATATCCAGAAAAACTTTGACTTTTTCATATTTTGTAGCCAGACATTCAAACTCAAATATCCTCAAATCTTCTTTGTTTAACAGCAATCGAATAAAATCTTGATATCAGATCAAATATTATTTAAGATTTTAAAACTATCCAAAAAAAACTGCTTTTTCAAATAACGAATATTTTCAAACACAACCTAGTCTCTAAAATACTCACTTCACTCTAAAAAACGACTCTCGAATGTGCAATTCGAAATTCAAAATTTCCAACCCCGTTCAAAGAGAGAATGAATCAGAAACGGGCGAGTGAACTAAAAGAACGAACGAAACGGACTCTTATTACATCATGTCCTGTGGAATTCATTCAAAAGGTCCAGAGCAGTCGTTCGTAAATATTTAAAGATGGAATATTAGTTTTATATGGAAGATGGTTTTCAAAGAGAAGGCTACCTCACTTCTTGATACATTGACATATTGATGACACGGTTAGCGCAGTGGCTAAGCGTTTGACTACCGCGCTAAGTTTCGCTGGTTCGATCCCCGCACGGAATTGTTATATTATATACTGTATTATTAAAGTCACAACAACTATTTACTTTGTAATTGCGCTTTATTTTAATTAATTTGTAAGATATCATGTAGCCACTATAAGTTCACCGAGTAGAGAGAGTGAGACAGTGTTGCTAGGCGTGAAATTCAAAATTACGTTTAACAGGAACAAATATTTGTATGACCTACAGATCGTTTTTCCGGGTTTGGCTTTGTGAGTTTAAATTTTTGTAAACGCACCCACGATACAGGAGAAATTCCTAGTGTGGTAAGGATAAGTGTGGGGTCTTTTTAAGTATGAAAAGAGGGAGACTGAGGGAAGAAAAGGGGAAAACTTAGCATTGCTATTACAATAAATAAGGCGCAAGGGCAAAAACTACAGGTAGCTGGTACCTGCAAATCAGGATAGGAGAACTGTGTTACTCCGAATTTAACGCGAGCGAAGCCGCGGACAAAAGCTAGTTATCCATATTTCCAGTATCAATGCTAGGCTATGGTATTATGCTTAGCTTTGTCGCTAATGTTAGGCTTATTTCGTTGCATTCAAAAGCATGATTTTATGCATAGTTTTGTATCGAATGTCTATTGATGCAGCTAGGGTTGCCAATTCTAGTCTGTCATCATTTCTCAATGCCATTTCAACTCTAATTGGACAAGGATTTGCAAACAAGATCCGTTGAACTTAGTTAACCATTCAGTGTGAGATCTGGCCAACGTCCTATACATAGCTATTAGTCTACTCTGTTGGTTTGGCGGTCGTTTTAGGTTCGATTCCTGGATCGTGCTAAGTGTTTTTGGGTTTTTCGATTAACCCTTTCGCTGCCCAGTCCAAATTACTCCATATATTTGGGACTCATACGCTGAATTGAGGTCCCGGAGTTAGGAAGTTAGCGGTTTGATAACCTCGTACCGTGGACAGCACTTTTAGCTGTGGACCGTGCCATCGGACTATGAGAGTCCTCACTTTCATAGTCCGATGGAGTGAGAACAGAGAGTGCACCTGTCTGCGCACACACATGGGCACTATAATATCTCCCGCGCCGATGGCTTATCTCCGCTGACATTGGTCGCCGTGACCGTGGTCAGGAGGATTATGCACATAGCCTTTGAAATGTGTTACAAAAATTCAATGAAACTTATTACATTACTTAGTCTTCCGCACCGGCAAGAAACTTGGGCATCGTCCTTTGCCTAGCCTTTTTCCAACTTTGTAAGGGTCGGTTCCAAGTCTTGGCTGAATTTCAGAATTTTACATGGAGCGGCACCATATTAGCTAATGCGATATTTTTTAAACCAGTTGACAAATTGATTACTTATAACGTTGGGAAAAGGCTAGGCAGATGATGTCTGTCAACGATCAATTCGTGTCAACGACTTGACGTGCTTTCCGAGACACGGAGGAAACTTGGTGTTATCCTTATCACCTACCCAAGCGTGAAAGGATACCGCGACCCAGAAAACAAAGGGCAAAAAGGAACATAGAAGGGTTTTAGTCAGTACATGTCTGACACTCTCTTCCTTCCGCTCCGCCCAGAGTGGGGGAAGTCATTGGACGATTCCCTATCTGAAAAAATAAAAAAGGCAAGCGCGATTAAACCTAAGATTCCGAACTCGACAACAATAAGTAGTACTGTTGCCGCGACATTGCTGCCTAGCTTGGAATGTAATCCTTACTAATATTATAAAAGCGAAAGTGAGTTTGTTACGTCTTCACGCCTAAATGGCTAAACCGATTTTGATGATTTTTGGTACAGAGATAGTTGGGACCCTGGAGACGGACATAGGCTTTTTTTTTAAACGAGGGAAGAAAGGAGAAAACTTAGCATTGCTTTTACAATAAATAAGGCGCCAGGGCAAAAACTACAGGTAGCAGGTACCTGCAAATCAGGAAAGGGGAACTGTGTTACCTCTAATTTAACGCAAGTGAAAGCCGTGGGCAAAAGCTAGTCTCATATATACATATAGAAAATGTATGGAGACCAGTAGTGTTGCCGCAGCACTGCTGCGTGCAGCGTGATTCGGAATCATACCTTTAAGGCGCGTCGCCCACAAGATCAACAGTCGAGGCGCAGTTGAGGCGCGGGCGCATTAGGCGCGTCGCCTACAAGATCAACAGTCGAGGCGCAGGCACATAAGAGGCACGCCGCTACGAGATTTTCTTTACAAATGTCGTGTGGGCGACGCGCCTAAGATCGTTCCGAGCTACTAAAACCCGGTCACATCCAGACAAATCAGTACAGATGGCAACCCTAGTTACAGATAAATATTTAGTCAATTCCGCGGGCTGAACTAATGAATGGAATCCGACAGAAGTGGTGAGCTGATTGAGTTTCGGCTTGCTGCCAACAATTGACTTGCACATCGTTTCGTGTCAAACTCTCTGTAAATACTGCTGGCTTCGGCTGTTATTTAGGGGTGAAATCGCTTATTTATTTGAATGGTTATAGTTCAAATTATTTACTCTTTCCATACCTACTATACAATTTTATAAATGCAAATATTTGCAAGAATAGATGTTTTTTTGAAGTTATACTTCTTTTGGCGCGATGGAGAAAAATGATGAGAGTGATTTGCGCGCGCACAGCGACATCGTGAAGTTAGTCATAGGTGTTCTAGTAACTATGTTCATGTTGTATATTCTAGTATTTTTATATTTAGAACACGTGTTTCATAATAAATAAATATTCTTTTGGTGTTTTTATTAAGCTATTGCATAGCTTTTGAATCAATTTCACATTCCAAGCTACCCTTGCCGAGGTTTAGAAATGGATGGGTTACCACAGGGGGCCAGATAAAGCAACCTTTGCCAAGGTTTAAAAATGTATGGGTTACCACACGGGGACAGGTTAAGCAACCCTTGCCAAGGTTTGGAAATGGATGGGTTACCACAGGGGGCCAGGTTAAGCAACCCTTGCCGAGGTTTGGAAATGGAAGGGTTACCACAGTGGGCCAGGTTAAGCAACCCTCACCAAGGTTTGGAAATGGATGGGTTACCACACGGGGACAGGTTAAGCAACCCTTGCCGAGGTTTGGAAATGCATGGGTTACCACAGGGGGCCAGGTTAAGCAACCCTTGCCGAGGTTTGGATACGGATGGGTTACCACAGTGGGCCAGGTTAAGCAACCCTCACCAAGGTTTAGAAATGGATGGGTTACCACAGGGGGCCAGGTTAAGCAACCCTTGCCGAGGTTTGGAAATGGATGGGTTACCACAGTGGGCCAGGTTAAGCAACCCTCACTAAGGTTTGGAAATGGATGGGTTACCACACGGGGACAGGTTAAGCAACCCTTGCCGAGGTTTGGAAATGGATGGGTTACCACAGGGGGCCAGATTAAGCAACCCTTGCCGAGGTTTGGAAATGGATGGGTTACCACAGGGGGCCAGATTAAGCAACCCTTGCCGAGGTTTGGAAATGGATGGGTTACCACAGGGGGCCAGATTAAGCAACCCTTGCCGAGGTTTGAATATAGATGGGTTACCAAAGTTTTTTTTCTCACACACCAAAGAAGTATAACTTCTAACGCGTGTACATAAGTAAGTACACACACCCCTTTTTTTTTCTTTTTTTTTAAAACATGGCCCAACACTAGGAATTTTTCCTGTATCGTGGGTGCGTTTACGAACATAAACTCACATACACAAACAGCCAGACCTAAAACAACTATCTGTAGGCCATACAAATATTTGTTCCGTGCGGGAATCGAACCCGCGATACGCCGCGCGGCAGTCGATCCCTCGGCCACTGCGCCAACCATGTCGTCTTGTATGGATGTTTGTTACTCTATCACGTCAAAATGGCTGAACGGATATTGATGAAATTTGGCAAAGAGGTAGATTGTAGTTTGGAATAACACAAAGCGTACTTTTTTTATCATCACGCGGGCTTAGTGTTGAAGTGTCGAAATATTGACAACAATAAAAATGAAGCTACAGTCCCAGTCACAAGGCATAATAACTGTGAAAGTACTGTAGTTGCCCATTCCAAAGCGTCTTTAGTTTCTACCCAGCTCCCGTGGTTAGTAGCGTGATGTTGTTACTTCCTGATAATGTATCTTCATATTAGTGAAAATTAAATGGTTCAGGAGTTTTGGAGCCCATTTGATACAAACAGACAAACAAATCTTTTCTTTTTATAATATTAGTATAGATTATTAATCAAAAACAAATATTCAGAAAGATACTAGTTAATTTCCCTAGGTACATAAGACGGCACATCAACCTACATAAAACCAGTTTAACCTGATCTCTCTACAACGGTGTGCGATCCGCAGTAGAGAGATCAGGTTATAATAGTTTAGTATAGGTTGACTTGCCGTCGTGTGTACAAGGTTAGTTACCATCCATGCCTATAATTTAAAGTATCTAATTAAAACTTAAAGTACACGATGGGTATAGTTACCTACATATGGATCTAAATGTCAAATACATTATCAATAACTTTGTAATTAGAAATGATTAGAAAAGCGTGGGAAATGAGTGCCAATGGCCCAAATGGTCCTGACGACCCATTTTCAGTGATACAGACACCAATGTAAATTAACTTGTGACTTTGACTTTGACCCCCCATTCTAAC
Organism: Ochropleura leucogaster; assembly: GCA_958449745.1. Lineage (NCBI taxonomy): Eukaryota > Metazoa > Arthropoda > Insecta > Lepidoptera > Noctuidae > Ochropleura > Ochropleura leucogaster. The sequence continues at coordinate 4,800,248 of OY288226.1, forward strand.
TTTATTGATTCCCTAATTATACCAGGGTATAAAAAATATCATTACTGCGCCATAATGTATTTAAAATCCTTACTATAAAAGCGAAAGTGAGTTTGTTTGTTACGTCTTCACGCCTACATGGCTAAACCGATTTTGATGAATTTTGGTACAGAGATAGTTGGGACCCTGGATAACTGGGACCATAGGCAATTTTTTTTTAAAGTTAGTAATTAGGGAGAAAGAGGGAAGAAAAGGGAATTCTTAGCTATGCTATTACAATAAATAAGGTGCTAGGGCAAAAACTACAGGTTTTATACTGAATTTAACACGGGCGAAGCCGCGGGCAATATCTAGTAGATTATATTTTTTAACTTAAAGAGATAAAGTTAGGTTAAAAAGCTTTAACCTACATAATATCCGTCTAATAATCTCTAAAACAGATCGATGAGGTCCCAAGGGGAGGTCTCAATAAATTCAGTAGCATTATGACTTGACCCGGACCTGGCTGATAATATCTCCGTACCGGAAAATGTGGTAAACGAAGGAAAAATGTAAAGAAATGTATTTTATTCTTCAATTTGTATGAGAATAGCGATATTTAAGTTTTTGAACGAAAGAAGTAAAAAAAAAGTGTAATCTCTACTATAATATTATAAAAGCGCAAGTGAGTTTGTTACGTCTTCACGACTAAATGGCTAAACCGATTTTGATGAATTTTGGTACAAAGATAGTTGGGAACCTACAGACGGACATATGCTATTTTTTTTTAAGTGAGAAATGAGGGCGAAAGAGGGAAGAAAAGGGAAAACTTAGCTTTGCTATTACAATAAATAAGGCGCTAGGGCAAAAGCTATAAGTAGCAAGTACCTGCAAATCAGGAAAGGGGAACTGTGATCCCCGAATTTAACGCGAGCAAAAGCTAGTTTGCATAAAGATAGAAAGATAATATAATACTATTTATTTGACTAGCACAGCACAAAACATTAAAACAAATGATTAAAACAGAAATGTAACCAATTAAAAAAAGGATAAATAAATGTGAAATAAATTACGACAAAAAGGTCAATATCTCAACATGGTGCTGTAACATAAAAAAAATGTTACAATTATTCTAAAAGGACCTAAAAAAAAGAGATGGTCAAAGACGGCCAAAAAAGGGGGGAGGGGTACTAAGCGTTTGCTTCACGTATGTCGGGAAAAGGGGGAGCCATTTAAAGAAGCAAGATATAAATAAGCCTCCTGACTAGAAATACAGTCATAATAACTACCTGAGCTGCACACAAGAAATCTTGGAGCCACCAATGAAATGCATTTTATTATCTTTATTTATAAACTAAGTAAAAAAACAGGTTACAATAGTTACGCCCACGAAGCAAAACTGCATTTCCTTTTCAATTTATTTTTACAAATGGCTGTAGTTATTACTTCTACATAATTATATGTATTTGAGTTTCAAAACCAAGATCAGTGGAATTAGCAGAAACGCGTACAGTCCAGGTTATGAGTTCTTACTAATATTATAAAAGCGAAAGTGAGTTTGTTTGTTACGTCTTCTCGCGTAAATGGTCAAACCGATTTTGATGAATTTTGGTACAGAGATAGTTGGGAACCAGGAGTCGAACATAAAAAAAGTGAGAAAAGGGGGAGAAAGAGGGAAGAAAACCGGAGAGAAATATATTTTTTTCGATCATCAAGCGGGTTAAAGTTAGCGTTAGCCCAAAGTATAGTTACTTTACGTATACGTTACGTATTATACTATACGTCTGCGTGGCATAGTTGCCACGCAGACGTATAGTATAATACGGTTTGTTATAGGTAGGTGTATAAGAACAAGCCAATAATATCTATTATTACTTTCAAGAAAATCCATAAACCAATTCGGAACCAATTTTCTAATCCTTTTAACTTTAATATTACCAATTACTAAACAAAACTAAGGTCTTAAGTTTTAACCAGTCTTTTTTATAACCTTGGTCCAAATTTCTGAAGACAAAACAATTGATTCTAATAAATAAACAAAGTAGATCTAGAAGATAAACAATAGTAATCTTTAAAGATTATAATTATCCACCTACCCGTTTGTTTACGGATGGGAAATTATCAAATAACTTCCCCTGCTCTGCGCGGAGCGGAGTTTCATAATTGTACTGACTAAAACCCACCCATAAATATAAAAATATCTTAGGACAACTCACACACGGCTATCTGACCCCAAGCTAAGCAGAGCTTGTGTTATGGTAACCAGACAACTGATATACATACTTATATAATTTATAAATACTTACATATTATAGATAAATCACACCCAGACACAGAACAAACAATCATGCTTATCACACAAAGTTTGTCCTGGGTGGGAATCGAACGACCTCCGGCTCAGCCGTCAGGGCCACTAACCACTAGACCAACAGGCCCGTCAAACCCATGTTTTCCCTTTACGTTCCGGGGCCGCGATATCTCTTTCGAACAACCCGCAAACCCGGCAGGATCCACCTACCCTGTCCTTATGAGCACAGGGTACTTACGTTGAAGTAGAACCACTAATGCAAAGAGTTATTCACTATTGTCGTGTTGCGTTTATATACTCGTACATATATGACTAGCTGGCGGTCACGGTTTCGACGGTGATGAAAAAAAGTATCCTATGTGATATCCCAGACTATAATCTACCTCGGTGTCAAATTTCTTCAAGATCCGCTCAGTAGTTTATTCGTGAAAGAGGATCAAACATACATCCAAACTCACAAACTTTCGCATTTATAATATTAGTAGTACAATTCAAACTATTTATATTATAGAAACTACTAATAGGTACTACTAAGATAGTATTTTGCTAAGTTTATTGTATCTAGCACATTTAGTACCGACAGCAAACCAAACATCACGCTTGTAATCTCGCTAGGAGAGGAGACAGAGGTGCGTCTCATTAATACACCCACATTTCGTCAGTTTTGATTAAGTTCCATCAAAATAGACGAGTCCATTGCAATCAAACGAGAACAAATTCAAATCAAGGTTTAGCACTGAGATACTTCTAGTCGAAAAACCCATTACACACCCGAGAATCGAGCCCTGGACCTTAGCAGTAGTCCTGGAGACTCTAGCCAACGGGGCATTTACCTTCCCTTACCAGAGTTTTAATTAAATTATAGAACCAAAAACCAGCCACACGAGTAAGCAAATTCGGTAAATGCAGTACGCACCTATGCAGTATAGTTCGTTTTTACTTCTGTTTTATTCAAAAACGTTGCCCCACACTAGGAATTTCTCCTGTATGAGTTTAAACTCTAATTCATAAACAGCCAGACCCGAAACAACTACCTGTAGACCATACAAATATTTTATCCGCGCAGGGATCGAACCCGCGACACGCAGTGCTGCAGTCGATCGCTCAGGAACTGCGCCAACCGTGTCGTCATATTTGTATGACCTTTTGTGTATGTGAGTTTAAATGTATGTTAACGCAACCACGATACAAGAGAAATTCCTAGTGTGGGGTTAAGTTTAAAAAAAAACGCACAGTTGTAACGAACACACTTTTATTTAACCAACAGAATTAACTGACAACCAATTGAATCAAATTCATTCATACAAGTCAAAATCCTATAAAGTTTTAGTCAGCCCATTTCGAAGAACCGAGTTTAAGTTTAGGTAAATTTTTGGAAGGTATAAGAAATAGCGTACCGTAGTTTCAGAGTAAATAAATGGAATTTACTGCGTATTTAGTAGTTTTTAGAACATTTATGAAGGGGTTCTGAGAAAAATCAATTTAGTAAAAAATGCGAGAACTTATAGCCTTTTTACGTTACGAACTTCAAATCTTTAGGCGCGTCGCCCACACAACCAAGAGTCGAGGCGCAGTCGCGGCGCGGACGCGTTAGGCGCGTCGCCCACAAGCCATTTGTAAAGAAAATCTCACATCACAGTCACGCCGCAACGAGATTTTAAAAAATGAAGTCGCCTATGCTGTTTGCTTAGATCTTTTCAACTACTTTAGTGCAGTTTTCAGCAATAGCTAGAGTGATCCAAGAAGAAGGATATATCGGTCCCAGAAAGGGCAAAAGAAAGAACATCGATGGATTTTAGTCAGTAATAGAAGTTCTTTAGAATGTTGATGGGCGGAGAGCGAGAGGAAAGCCAAAGAAATGGATAAATTGTGTAAGGAATGATATGAAGGAGAAAGAAGTAAATGATGCCGTGACGTCTGATAGGGGAGAATGGAAGAAGAAAACGTGTTGCGCCGACCGCAAATAGAATGGGCAGGAAAATGATGATGAGTAGTTCTTTAGATCAGATGAATTATACTCGAAAACAGCTTAATCAGACATCTCTACTAATTCTTATTTGAAACGCAACATAGGTATACTTATTACTTCAGACATCCTTACTAATCCTTACTAATATTATGAAGCGAAAGTGAGTTTGTTTGTTTATTTGTTTGTATGTTTGTTTGTTACCTCTTCACGCTTTAATGGCTAAACCGATTTTGATGAATTTTGGTACAGAGATAGTTGGGAACCAGGAGACGGACATAAGCAAATTTTTATTAAAAAAAAAGGGGATGTGAGGGAGAAAGAGGGAAGAAAACGGAAAACTTAGCGTTGCTATTACAAATCAATAAGGCGCAAGGGGAACTGTGATACCCCAAATTTAACGCGGGTAAAGCCTCGGGCGAAAGCTAGTAAAATATAAAGCCCTGTACTAATAGACCGCGATCACGGAAATTTCGCGTGAACTTTGTCTGATGTGTAGTCAAGCGAGCAAGTTGCGAATGTCAATTAAAGCAGATCATTGGCTGCTCGTATTATATCCTGAAGGGGAAGCATTCAAGCGCAAGATGTCTGGCGTCCAAGATTGTGTGGAAGCACAACAGCTTTCGAAGTTGTCAGACGAAACGAAATACTCCTCATTTATTAAAAAAAAAAAAAAAAAAAAAACGTTGCCCCACACTAGGAATTTCTCCTGTATCGTGGGTGCGTTTACAAACATTTAAACTCACATACACAAACAGCCAGACCCGGTACAACCATCTGTCGGCCATAAAAATATTTTTTCCGTGCGAGTATTGAACCCGCGACACGCAGCGCAGCAGTCGATCGCTCAACCACTGCGCCAACCGTGTCGTCACGGTTACAATGTCCCTGGTAATGTGGATACAACTCTGCTTTCCTAACTTTCAATATGTGGCGTGAAGTTGTAGGGTTATTTTTACGAAATATACTTTTGAAACTGACGACACTGACGTTATCATCATTAGCCTATTCTTTTCCCAATGTTCTATATTGAGGGCCGCTTTCAGTTTAATCACCTGTATGACTCGACTAGTCTAACCGGTTAGACTGGAAGCTGACAACATACTTGGGAAAAGGCTAGATGATAAGTTGAAAGGCAGAGGAGTTGCTCCTTGTCTAACGCGCGTTTGACAACCTACCAGGAACTTATTATAAAGTAGCTTTTGCCCGCGGCTTCGCTCGCGTTAAATTTGGGGTAACACAGTTCCCCTTGCGCCTTATTGATTTGTAATAGCAACGCTAAGTTTTCCCTTTTCTTCCCTCTTTCTCCCTCACATCCCACTTTTTTTCAAAAAAATATTAGCCTATGTCCGTCTCCTGGTTCCCAACTATCTCTGTACCAAAATTCATCGAAATCGGTTTAGCCATTAAAGCGTGAAGAGGTAACAAACAAACTCACTTAAGCTTTTATGCGAAAGTTTGTGAGGATTTATGTAATGCATGTTTGTTTAATCGTTACGCAAAAGCTACTGAATTATTCCACTAGAAAAAAAACACTTGATACGAGCAAAAGTAACGCCCATACATCCTAAATGTTTTGACGACTATCATAAGATCTAATCCTAAGACCCAACGACAAACATCATAAAATTCCGTTTGAAACTTTCCTCGTATAAAAAACAACCATAGAGCCACATTTATTTTTGTTTGTAACTGTTAAAACGGTCTAGAATTGTCTAGGAACATACCTAGCATGTTAGTACATTATGTAAACGTAACCCTACTTGTCAGAACCGACCTTTTTGTTCGTAAGTACAGAACGGTCCATTCGAATTTCGAACAAGTCCGTTGTTTCAGAACGAAAAACTTCTCGAAGAGAATCGAAAAAAAAAGAAATGCTAAAATCCTCCTTCCTTTTTTCCGTTTGGCGTTGAAATGCCTAAGCTTGTAAAACTGATATTCTGTTGAAGTGTCTTGTATAAGGCTGTTTCACACATGCGAAGCTACTATTGACGTTAGTTATAAGCTAGCGTTAGATTGCATTAGGCTGTGGCGAAGACTTAAACCAAAGGGCATATAAAAATATTTTATAATCACTTTCAAAGAATCTTGTATTTTTACGGCAATATTCAACGGATTGCTATTTCCGTAGCTTGTTTTCTCATTTATATTTTAGCACATTGTTTTAAGGGATAGAAAGCCTTAGGTTTAAATATATTTTATTCACAAAAAGAAATTACATCACTTAATGTGAAAACGCAACCTTATGCTATTTAATATTAAGGTCGTCATTGCATCAGTCATAGTTTATGATACACGCATCGTTTTCGCTGACATAATTTGACATTGTCTATGCTTATCAACTTCAACAAATGTGAAAACTCCTCTAAGACATTTTGCTCATTTGTTATTCTTAACAAGACAATAATAGACTCTGCCTTGCCTTTTCACAACTATGTTGGGGTCGGCTTCTAGTCTAACCATATGCAGCTGAATGCCTGTATTTTTAAGGGGCGACTGCCTATCTGAACTCCACAAGCACAACCCAGTTAGTACTGAGAAATACGATACCCCTTGGTTAGACTGTTTTTTAGAAATTCGGGTCACCAGTCTATTATTCTGTGGGTGGCTTTTGTGAATGAGTGGACATTGTTGGCCTTGACGATTTTTAAACGCTTGTTAACATCTTATCTTATTTTACGCTTTGTGCAATGACTTAAAGTCGGTCCTACACTGTCCTCTCATACTTAAGTGCTAACTCTGTAACAACAACATTGTAAAACAAAATGATTTTAAAACAGTAACCATGGAGTTTCATGCCGGTTCTTCTCCATAGGAAACGACCAACCCGAATGCCCATGTAGGCCTATGTGAAATAAAAATATTTTGATTTTGGTGTCTTGAAGCTTAAGCCTGCAGCCAGGGGCATGAGAATTTCAGTCTGTTTTCAACGCTTTTAGTTTAACGACTAAAATAACGATGCGATTTTATGGAATTTCGACAGAGCGTAACTTTTCATAACGGAAAATTAAAAAGTTTGTATAGGGATGGGAAAGCGAGGAAACAGAAGTGAGTATGGAAATTACTAGTGTTGGGTTTGTATTATAGAAAGATACAGAATTAAATTACCGACACGAGAAAAACAACCTTATAGTTATTTTTTACGAAACCGCAAACCGTCAGCTGTGCTACCACTAAATTTCTCTCTGGCTCTATATTTTTATTTTTTTGCAAAGACAGCGAAGTAAACCTTATTCCCTACCTATCAAAAAGGGTGTAGGTAGATACCTACTCGATTACGTAGTTTATTCCGTAATGTAAGAAAAAGAACTAGATTTGTACCTGTTCACAGTTTCACACATTGCAGAGGCAGTTTTTAGTTTAGTTTATTTTTTTAAATCTCGGTTTTCAGTCACACGTAAGTAATTTATTTTCATGAAGAATACGTTTTCGAAAAATGATATCTTAGTTTCACACATTTTATCATTATTATTTTTTTGGGGTGGGTATTCGTCAAATAACTTCCCCCGCTCTGGGCGGAGCGGGGGGTAGTGTCAGACTTGTACTGACTAAAACCCACCGATGTTCTTTCTATTGTCCTTTTCGTTCCGCGGTATCTCTTTCGAACAACCCGCAACCCCGGCAGGAAACATTTTATCCTCTGATTATTAATAAATCAATTTAATTAGGTTGTAACTACCAGTACAAACAGGATTTTTTACGGAATAATAAGGTATAACATAACCTACGACGCTGTCGTCGGAAGATTGTATCAGTACCTCCCTTTGATCAAAAATGTACATTTATTGATCGAAGGTACACACGGCAACAGATCAACCTATACAAAACCAGTTTATGCTGCTCTCTCAACAACGGATCGTACACCATAAATTTCAAGTACAATGAGAGATCCGCATAAACTGGTTTTGTATAGGTTGATCTGTTGCCGTGTGTACCTCCGGACTTACTCCTTTTATTGCACTAAACTGTCCATAATGCCGATCAGAAAATCGGCTTCAACAATCATTAAGATCGCAAGGCCAACTTATTTTGGTATTAATCTGCTTTAACGACGTACTACACAGTAAGTAGTATACTGGCAGACAGGAATTTATTTACATGTATCAATGGTGTTGCATTTTATGTCTGACTTACTTTTTTTTTTTCTTATTTGACATTATGATTTGAATATTAATCTCTGAATTTGAACATAGATTTAATTTTGTAAATTATGGAATGCTTTGTATTTTATAGGCAAGTAGGTATATTGTTTTGCGTTCAGGAATAAAGCTTTTTATTAAATAAGCTATTATTTTTAGGAAAAAAAAAATGTTATTTTTAACAAAAAATATAATTTAATTTGTTTTTTATTTTTAAGGTAGATTGCTGCTAACGCCTTTGTAATTTAATTTTAATTTTGTTTAATATTTGTACGCCGCTTACGGCAAAACATGGAGATTCCTACTTTGCATTTACACCTTTTACACCTATGTTTAACAAATAAAAACCTTTGACTTTGACTTTGATTTTAACTTTATACTTAGGTAGGTATTTACTAAGCGATACTTTAAACTTTAAGCATTAGCACATTTGAATGTAAAATTATGTTTATTTCGCAAGTAGGTTTACACAAACACTTTTACACGTCTTTTAAAAAAAAAACTAGATGAGGCCGGCATGAACTTAAAGAGTCGGACTAACGCCAAAGTTTTACTTCGATTATCTACATTTTCGTTTCTAATAATATTCCAAATTATATCAACTAGGTACCTAATCCGAATAAACGACAGATCCATATTATACGTATAAAAGATTTCTAGGAAACTGTTAAGGCGGCCATTTTAATGCGAGACCTCCCTTTAATAAGTTTATGTAAGTTCGTACGCGACATAAAAACGGCTGGATATGAAATTATTATACGAAGTATTTTTATGGCCTGTTTCCTACAAGAAATGAACTAATGAGATACAATTAGGATAATATACGTATAAACCTACTTACTTAGTAAAATGGAGGTTGGTAGGCCTACCTATTTCTTTTAGAATGAGCCTACTCAAAGCGGAATTAATAATTTAAAAAAAAATGGCAGCCGTTTCGACTAAGCGTGAATTCTTTATTTGAAATAGATGCGTATCTGCAGATACCTACAATTATTAATTTGCTTTAAACAAATTACATTTGAATAAAATAACGATTATATGCATCTTTTATGCGGGCATTGAATTATTCAAATGATTGTTTGATTAACTAAACGTAAATTAAAAAAGGTTGGTATTTCCGATGCCCCACCATAATATTTTCTTTTTAATATAATTGTGACTAATTTTTAGTTTAAGCGATTTGTTTTTATTAACGCTATATTTTATGGGCGATGCTGTCTGAAAATAAGGGCTTTTTTTAATTACTTTGTATATTTTGAATCAATTTTGATAAGTTAGGTATTAACTCATTATGTTCCGAGGTTGTGGCTTAATAAACAAAAATACTAGCCAGGTTGAGACAAAAGAAAAGACCTAAATTAAAATACATGTCCTAGATTAAAAATTGGGTGTCTTTAAACTTAGTTCAGGTACATACCTAGTTTTATAACGACAAAACGTACACAAGATTACAAAAAAAAATGTGATTTAAATTTTGAAACACTGATTGATTAATTTTATCAAAAGGCGTAACATTTTTTTTTCCAAAATCAAAATTCGAATAGATATCTTTTTTTATACAAACGTAGGATGCCAGATAATGCCTATGTAGGTATCTAAATAAACAAAATAACACGCCTACAATCTTGGTTCCCGTGTGTTATCGGCCAATACTACCGATAGGGCAGGGAAAGACTATTCTTGAGAACCACCGTTAGACGAGCTTGACAGGTAGGTTTAGATCATATAAATGCCTAACTCTACAACTTAAACTAGCAATCAAACATCAAACTAACCTGTTATATTACACAGACACTAAAATTCCCAGAATTCTCCTACAAGTCAAACACAAAACACACCACAATGCAATAAATCTTAATTCACATAATCCCGTCACACTAAAACATATTTAATCACACACCAAACTCCATAAAAATGCCCCATTTGTGAGCTAAAACTTCATACTGTTTAACATTACACTGAAATCCATCTGTATATCGTCAATTTTACGAGCGACGTAATTTTGGAGAGAGAGCGCGCGACGATCTCTCACATCCAAACGGCACGAGCGAGGAGGCTCGACTGACGCGCGCCGCAGCGAAATCGTGTAAGCTCGCACAAAAAAAATAGAGCGGCGTTTATCGATATTCCAAATTCGAATTTTTAATTAGGGTGTAACCAACTGTTGGCTTCCTGATGAATACAATATGTTAGTAATGTTCTAATGCCTGAGTACAATTTGTTAATTTTAGTGTGTTGTATGAATTTTAATAAATATTTTAGTGTAGGAAGGATTTTTTTTATACTTAACTGTTTTGTTACTTGTAGTTAGGTTCCCCGTAAATGAGTGTTGCGTGGCAATAAACTTTGATACCTTACTTTTTTAGAACAGCCTAGGCGCTGCCCAGACATGCCATTTTTCAAATTATATTTTTTTTACGTTTTTATATAAATACTTAAGAAATAATGTATTCAACAAAACTTCTATGCAAACATAATTTATATTCCAGTTCTAACTAAAAATAGCACCCATGTCAGGCACGACACCGAATCGATTGACACCTTGTCAAATTCGGTCGAGTAGTTTTGGCAGGATAAGGGATCATCCCAACTCTCATACCTAAATATTTATAGGTTAGGTTGTTATGTTTACATTGAAAATATTTTCGCACATATTTTTTTTCCTATTTTGCACTTCAATAATTTGGCTTATTTTATGTTTCTGATAATCTGAATTTTAGTAATGATGCGGTATTGCTAGTTATATCTAAGTTCGGGAACATAAATATGTGAAGAAACAAATATTAGCAATACTGTTTAATTTGAGAACCGGTGTCAATTAAGAATAACTCTATGATAATTAACACCTGTATAGGAACTCCACCTGTTACAATAATTTGCTCCAGTTATTCTGAACCCTTCGACTCACCTAGTCTTACGACTTCTAACCCATTTAACTTGTCGGAGGGGTAAACAGGGACACGATAAACTCACATTTATATTACGTATTAAGTGGGCACTTGTCTTTTCTCTAAATGGCTAGGCAGAGGTTTATCTGTTAAAACACAACCGTATTTCTCCTGTATTTTTCGATAACTCTGCGTGAGTTATCCCTTCTATTCTATATGTATAAATAATTCGTAGTCGATATCGGCTAAAGTGAATTGTACAAGTAAGCGTGTAAAACTAAAATATAAGAGTACAATCACTACAGATTATAGATGATTTTGAATCAAACAAACCAACCTACGTAAACAAAATAATTGAAAATATTTCTAATTTTGTATCATTATGTTACACATTTGTGCACAATAAAATATCTATTTCGATTATTCGTCTCTATTATACAATATCCCATCCATCATTAGTCTGAAAATCCTGAACTTGACCTGAATAGATTATTAATGTACAAAATACTTTCCGTTTGAAACCATAACTACAGAAAAATCGACTGGATAAATGCAATTTTATCGACTTATGTCCACCTCTATTTATGTCAAAATAAGTTTTAAATGTATTGCCGTTTTGGTCCGTTTTGTGTAGGTAGTTGATGTGATTTAGTTAAGTCCGACAGCGACCGCAGGTGTATCAAATTGTTAATCTTTTATGTAAACTGTTTGTAAAGGACCGAAATATTTGTTGTTTCCAAATTTAAAAATAGTAGGTAAGTACTTATCGATGACCATTTCTAATTGACGATGCGTGGTGAAGGAATCAATTCCTTCGCTTTTTTTTAATATCTTACTTCGGTAAAGCCTTAAATAGATACTTTGAATGGTGCAACCAGACCGTGGTTTACAATGTGAATATTTGTGTCGTAGGTATTCTGTGTATTTAGAAGCTGATCGTTTCTTAGTAGCATTTAATAATGATACCAATTGAAAAGTGGAGACACAGAAAATCACTCTTCTTTTACGTAATTAAGGCAATTATAATCAGGCCGTGTCGACAGCGCGTTAGTGTTTAACGCGCGCCTCAAAGAGATGTCAGCGAAGCAGAGGGGCCTGCCAGGGCCATCGCCTGTCGGGGTTGTGGGTTGTTCGAAAGAGATACCGCGGCACCGGAACATAAAGGGCAATTATAGAAGAAACATGGGTGGGTTTGAGTCAGGACAAATCTGACACTCCCTCCCGCTCCGCCAAGAGCGAGTGAATTTATTTGATGAATGGCATCCGCAAAGAAAGGCAATTATAATTAAAAAAGAACGCTATTTCGTTGTAAATCCTACAGGCAGGTCGGACAATAAAGTAACTACCTAGATAATCGTTATCACACATACTACATAATACTGCTTTTTATGGCTTAAAGAAAACACTCATTAAAAATCCAGCCTATGAGCAGTAACATTTTTTGTACAACAGTGATTGGAAGCCATCAATCTTCATATTCTTCATGTAAGTAGATTAACTTTTTTCTCTCAGATATTGTTCCAATACATTGAATTAATATCGCTTAATTATTTTTGCTGGCAACTTTAATAGGCTTACGTGGTTTTTGGCACTGGTTACCCCGGAAGCCGTTGGTCCCGGCTGTCATTTGTATATCTTTGATAGTCATCACAGGTAGTCGGTGGCCAAGAAAATCTGACAACCTGTCTTACCAAGGGGTATCAGATTATCCAGTACTAACTGACGTTGTGGAAGTCTTATAGACCGAAGCTTGCTTGTCAAACTCTGGTTTTATATCCAACTAGATTACTAGACTGTAGGCCGACCCCATCTTGCTAGGAGCTACGCAAAGGCAAAAGAAACGACAAGGTTGGCGCAGTGGCTGAGCGATCGACTGCTGGGCTGCGTGTCGCGTGTTCGATTCCCGCACGGAGCAAATATTTGTATGACCTACAGATAGTTGTTGCGGTTCTGGCTGTTTCTGAATGTGAGTTTAAATGTTTCTAAACGCACCCACGATACAGGACAAATCCCAGTATGGGGCAAAATAAAAAAATACGACACGGTTGGGGCAGTGGCTGAGCGATCGACTGCTGCGCTGCGTGTCGCGTGTTCGATTCCCGCACGGAGCAAATATATTTTGTATGACCTACAGAAAGTTGTTCCGGCTCTGGCTGTTCGTGTATGTGAGTTAAAATGTTTGAAAACGCACCCACGATACAGGAGAAATTACTAGTGTGGGGCAAAAAAAAACTTATCGTTTATTTTGTTACTGGCAGCTTTAATATTCTCACTTATGTAAGCACGGCTGATGTATAAATCAAGATCGTGGCGGAGGCGCAGAAACTGGAGCGCTTGTTAGGTAAAAAACACCTATTGTTGACAATCTGAATAACATGTAAGACGTGTTATTGAGCTATCGGTGTATTGTGTTGCAATTCGCACAGCATCCGATTGTATTTTGTTTGGTTTTGTCATGAATTTTCGTGAGAATTTATGAGTTTTTCGTGTTCGGTATTTTATTATGTAAAATGCGTTTCTAAGAGAAAAAAATCGCGAGACGACTCCCTTAGGCCACCGAAGACGAGGGTTTTACCGCGGGTCCGTCTTGTGTGAACACGAACGTGCCGTCCACAGAGCCGCGTCTAAGGTGGCCGGGAGTCGTCTGGCAACGGGTTTTTGGCTAAGTTCCTACATATTTTTGGACTCAGCGAAATCTTTGTTTCCTATTTTATATCTATCAAAAAACATGAGAGGTCTAAAATCTAAACCAGAAAAACCAAAGTGTCAGGTTGTATTTTGTTTAAAAAAGTTCGTGTACCACAGCGCTTCCAGAGGTGCCAGCAAAGCAGAGGGCCTAGGGTTGCGGGTTGTTCGAAAGAGATACCGTGGTCCCAGAACACAAATGGTAAAAAAAAATGTAGTATGGGTTTTAGTCAGTAAAACTCTGACACAGCCTTCCCCTTCACCCAGAGCTGGAGAAGTTATTTGACGATTTCCCATCTGAAAAGGGACAGCATTCGAATGGAAGCTAATAATGTACACAGAACGGCACATCAGGCTACACCAAACCATTTTAACCTGATCTCTCTACTACGGATCGCACACCGTAGTAGAGAGATCAGGTTATAATAGTTTAGAGTAGGTTGACCTGCTGTCGTCTGTACCTAAACTAAACCTGCATTATAAATATACTTACATGCACAGTTAATAAGTAATGGCATTCAGTCGACAATATCGTGGAATTACAGGTATTCCGATCAATTTCAAATTATATGTCGCTTGCATAGCTTCCAACAGACTGGCTACAGTGGCACCTCGTGGAAGTGGCCAAGGTTAGATCTATTATTATGATGGTTACTAACGAATAATCGTCTTCACTACCTCGTGTTTGTGAGCCTTTATAAAGAGACTAGCTTTTGCCCGCGGCTTCGTTCGCGTTATATGTATTTGGGGTAACACAGTTCCCCTTTCCTGCTTTGCAGGTACAGCTGATACCTGTAGTTTTTGCCCTTGCGCCTTATCTATTGTAATAGCAAAGCTAAGTTATCTTCTCTCTTTCTCCCTCATATACCTAACACTTTTACGTAATTACTACTACCTAACCTTTAAATACCTATGTACGTCTCTAGGGTCCCAACTATCTCTAAACCAAAATTTATCAAAATTGGTTAAGCCATTTGGGCGTGAAGACGTAACAAACAAAGTCACTTTCGCTTTTATAACATTAGTAAGGATGACTATTATTATTATTGTATCACTAGCTGGCGCCCGTGGCTTCGCCCGTATGATAGCTAATCTTAGGTAGGGCATTATATCTACCACTTTTGGGCTCTCCATTAACTATGCTTACTTAAATGTCTCGCTGATGGTGACCAATGTGTCGGGTTATATAGTTCCCTTCATACTGATTGAGCTGAATGATGATCCATGCGTTATGTTGGTGAAAGGCACTGTCAGTCGAGACTGGTCATAATATGCATAATCTCAACATTAATAATGTACAATATCCATGATTTTGTAAAAATATTATGAACTAGCTTTCGCCCGCGGCTTCGCTCGCGTTAAATTCGGTATAACACACCAAGCATACCTGCAGTTTTTGCTCTTGCGCCTAATTGATTTGTAATAGCAACGCTAATTTTTCCCTTTTCTTCCCTCGTTCTCCCCCATATCCCACTTTCTTAAAATAGCCTATGTCCGTCTTCTGGTTCCCAACTATCTCTGTACCAAAATTCATCAAAATCGGTTTAGCCATTAAAGCGAGAAGAGGTAACAAACAAACAAGCAAACAAACTCACTTTCGCTTTTATAATATTATAATAAGGATTAAAAGAGTGTCTATGGAGTTTCTTGCTCATACTTCTCCATAGAGATCTACGCTTTGGAATGGGCAACTATAGTACGTTTGCAAGTTATTATAAGTATATTTTTGACATTCAAAAGTACCTGTAATGGTCTAATTGAAATAAATGCTTTCAGTTTGACCCAAAGGTTGACCGGTATAAAATTCAAACGGCATTAAGGTGGTAGACACATTTTCCCTCATTTTCTTGCTATTTAGAATCAACCAACATTCATGAAGACAAAAACATTCAATTGCAAAACAAGTTTAAATAAATACTACACACACTTCTGTATACGTGTTCCCTTTGTACAGTCATGAACATCAATTTATATACACTCTTAGAATAATGATAACAACTTTGTTATAACGTTAATTACAATCAATATACAAACAAACACATTTAATTTTTTCCTCTTTATAATATTGGTATAGATAGCTGTCCTGCGTGGTTTCACCCGCATCTTTAGTTGCTGACCCGCTCCCGTAGGTAGTAGCGTGATGTTGTATAGCTTATGTTACTTCAAGATAATGTAGCTTGATATTAAAAACAAATTGTTAAATTTTCTTCATCTTTATACTTAATATTTAATATATATTTTCGTTTATTCATTTTTAGACACATATTTTTTATGTTTTTACATATTCCTTATTAAAATATATATAAAACGCAAAACATTTAAAAATACAAAAAAATAAAATATTATTAGTATTTACATGTCCAAACAGTACACAAAACAGGAAAAAACATAAGTATTACTTATTTCTTCAGAAATTTCTGCCAACAGACCTGCGAAAGGAGTTTATCCTTTTCCTGCCCCAGAAATTTCTGCCAACAGACCTGCGAAAGGAGTTTATCCTTTTCCTGCCCTTGTCCCATTCTATTTGGGGTCGGCGCAACACGTTTTCTTCTTCCATTCTCCCCTATCAGACGTCACAGCATCATCATCAGATGTGTTGCTGGGGAATTTGTTCCGCCACTTCTTCTTCCCAGCTAAAACACTAGGAAGTGGCGATGAGCAGGGCGTTTTTGTGGGACTGTCTCTTGTAATGTGACGTTCAAAAAGTGCTGATTATCAGCCTAATTTGAATAAATGACTTTTGATTTTGATTTTCTCCGGAGTTATGAGAATGAAATGTACAGAATAGTTTTTTGATGGCTTCCTGAAGAATTGCTCAGCACCAAGCATTGATAGTCGTGACTGTACTCGGTGTTCTCCCCATACCCGCGACTATTTCCCGCTTGAGCGGTTGCACAATGTATCTCATGAATGGCATGCGTTGGAATCGCGTACATTTGCGAAATTAAACATTCGATGCATTTCTTGAATTTCCCGTTACATGAATACTGAAGTTTGTAGTTGTTTTCCTTTGGAAGCTGCAGCTAAACCTTCAGTTAATAGAAAGAAAGAAAACAAGTTTATTTGGTCGATGCCTTAAGTGTACACAACATTAAACAAACTCATGTTTTTAAATAAGTATATTTTACGTTAACGCCCTCAACGAAATAGTTCGTAGAGCCCTTGTATCGGCCAACGTTCCTTGCCGTCTTGAACCTCCGGGTCTGAGTAGATCTGATGGAAAGAGGCCGGACGGGCTGACATTGGTGCCCTGGAGGAATGGTAAGTGCCTAATTTGGGACGCCACATGTGTCTGCACTGTTGCCTCTAGCCACCTGTGTCGCACCGTCCACTCTTCGTCAGCCGCTGTGGAAGATGCCGCTTCAAAGAAGAGGTTAAAGTATGCTGCTTTGGAACCGCTGTACCATTTTGTGCCCATGGCAGTGGAGACCATGGGCAGTTGGGGAAGAGACGCTCAGGACTTTGTTTAGGACTTAGGGCACAGGCTAAACATTGTCAGTGGTGACTCCCGCTCCAGCCGATTTCTGGCGCAAAGGTTGTCCATTGCCATCCAACGCGGGATTGCGGCAAGTCTTATGGGCACTTTTGCGCCAGGAATTGGCGGGTTATTTAATTACTTTTGACATATAATTTTGTTCAGAAATTATGTAATTAAATACATATATTTAGGTTTTACGTTTTAATTCATTTTATAAACTATAGTAATATAGTAGGACGGGGCTATTGTATTCTGAACAATCAGCTTTGGTATGCTTGTAAAACCCTTCTCAGGTAAAGGGGAGGAGTGAGCTTCTCCTCTCCGTGTCATTATATATGAGAGGCACGCGGAAACACCAGCTCGGGAACGAGACCCTACCTAGCACAACCAGCTACACGAACTACATTCGGAATTGGAAGAAAATTCAGGCTTTTAAAACCGAAAACCGCCATATCCTTACCCGCTAAGTAAGTAACCATGTCTTCTCTAATACCCATATCCGCTTAAACTTCGCTCTAAAGTTCAGTCCTTAAGTTTAAGTCCGCTTGATAACTTAACCACCCGGTAAGTTTTGAGTCACGGGTTCAAAACTTGAGAACGTTTCTTATACAAAAACAGATGGTGTTAAATAGTTTTGCTTTGGTTCCTTCTGCGTATGTATATGCGGATTCAGTGGAAGCATATAAATGGCACAAAATATGTATGTCTCCATTTTGTGGAAAATGTCTTTCTCTAAGAGAGAAGACCAAAGAAACAATTAATACACGGAATGACATAATATGATGTGATATGATGGCCTAGTGATAAGGCATCTTGCTTAATTTTTTTTGGATGGGAAATTATTAAATAACTTCCCCCGCTCCGGGCGGAGCGGGGGGGCATGTCAGACTTTTACTGACTAAAACCCATCCATGTTCCTTCTATTGCTCTTTACGTTCCGGGGCCGCGGTATCTCTTTCGAACAACCCGCAACCCCGGATGGGAGAAAAAAAAACAGGATAACATAACTACTAATGGGAGCCCCCTTTAGTAGTTATTTTTTTATATTTTTTAACATGGAAATTTCAACTGTGTTCACAGTCCATGAGATAAAACCTGTTGACAGACAGACAGATAGCGTTTTACCCTTTAGATACGAAACCATTAAAACAGCTAAACAATAAACGATTGAAATAAAACACGATAGTAACATCAGCTCGCGACTAAACATAAACACGAGTCTGTTTCGTTTTATTATTGTAACGTGCCGACTAGCAGAGCTATCGTAATTATTTACGTTATAACTAATTATGGAAATTATAATCAAATTAATGTAAATAAAATGTTTCATTATGGGTAATTGCACGTGATTTGTAAATTAACTGCGTGCTTGTAAATGTTAGTTTTTTATTATGTAATGTTTTTTTAAGATTCCGTAACTGAAAATAAAAAAGGAATACTTAAAGGATCGCTCTGTTTACCGTCTGACCCTCTGTCTGTCTGTCAAGTCTCTTAAACGCATAGATGTATTGAGTTGAAATTAAAACCATGTACTCAAGTCGGTGGCCCCTTAAGAATGTTGTGAAAAAAATCAGCTTTCTTCACAATCAAATGATATGGCCTACAGATAGTTGTTTTGGGTCTGGCTGTTTGTGTATCCTTACTTAATATTATAAAAGCGAAAGTGAGTTTGTTTGTTTGTTACCTCTTCACGCTTTAATGGCTAAACCGATTGTGATGAATTTTGGTACATAGATAGTTGGGAACCAGGAGACGGACATAGGCTTAAAAAAGTGGGATGTGAGGGAGAAAGAAGGAAGAAAAGGGAAAACTTAGCGTTGCTATTACAAATCAATAAGGCGCAAGGGGAACTGTGTTACCCCAAATTTAACGCGGGCGAACCCGCGGGCGAAAGCTAGTGTGAGTTTAAATGTTTGTAAACGCACCCACGATACAAGAGAAACTCGTAGTGTGGGGCAACGTTTTTTTAAAGAAGAATAAGAAGAACAGTCCTGATCTATTTTGGCTACATTTTCCTTCATCCTTACTATCCTTACTATAATATTATAAAAGCGAAAGTGAGTTTGTTTGTTTGTTTGTTTGTTACCTCTTCACGCTTTAATGGCTGAACCGATTTGGATGAATTTTGGTACAGAGATAGTTGGGAACCAGGAGATGGACATAGGCTAATATTTTTTTGTAAAAAAGTGGGATGTGAGGGAGAAAGAGGGAAGAAAAGGGAAAACTTAGCGTTGCTATTACAAATCGATAAGGCGCAAGGGGAACTGTGTTACCCCGAATTTAACGCGAGCGAAGCCGC
Organism: Ochropleura leucogaster; assembly: GCA_958449745.1. NCBI lineage: Eukaryota > Metazoa > Arthropoda > Insecta > Lepidoptera > Noctuidae > Ochropleura > Ochropleura leucogaster. Next base: position 4,819,969 of record OY288226.1, read on the forward strand.
GGGCAAAAGCTAGTTCTGTATAAATACACAAATGCTGTGCCTCAGCCCGTATGGTGCTGAAACTCGCTGAAACCCGCTGAATGTTTCATTGCTTTCGTATCGAGCGAAACAATCGGACGCTGATTCGGCTTCAGCGCTTTTTATAGCTTAGGTAAGCCAAACTTTGAATCGAGAGGTAGATAATTTGATAGCGAATTCTTTTTTTTTTTTATTATTGATAGGCTCGCGTTTGACCACTATCTCACCTGATGGTAAGTGATGATAATTCTTGCGGTCAAATGTAAGAATTGATTGACTGTTTTGATCGACTTCAAAATAATACATGTTTAAGGTTTCGATGACTTAGTTTTTAGGGTTCCGTACCTCAAAAGGAAAAAACGGAAGCCTTATTAGGTCACTTTATTTTGTTTCTTGACATTCAAAAGATAAATAAATGATTTGATTTGATTTATTGTCCGTCTGCCTGTCTCTCTGTCAAGATCTTAGGAACGCCTGGAGGTATTGAGTTGAAACCCTTACTAATATTATAAATGCGAAAGTCAGTTTGTTTGCTTGTATGTTACATCTTCACGCCTAAATGGCTAAACCGATTTTGGTACAGGGATAGTTGGGACCCTAGAGACGGACATAGGTTATGCATGATTTGCACTTAGCCGAACATCTTTAATTGAATAATAGCACTTGTTGTTGACTCTTTCAATGTTTTTATTTCAGTAACTGCTTGTTGTTTTATTTGGGGTTGAAAATCATCAAATAACTTCCCCCGCTCTGGGTGGAGTGGGGGGGGGGTGTCAGACTTTTACTGACTAAAACCCACCCATGTTCCTTCTATTGCCCTTTACGTTCCGGGGCCGCGGTATCTCTTTCGAACAACCCGTAACCCCGGGTTCAGTAAGTGCTCTTAAAGACTTTGGAATATTATTAAATATTTGCGGAGCCGAGCATAAAATACTTGCATGCATGAAATTAAATGTGTCTTTCTAGGCTAGCTACGTTTAGTTTATGTTGATGGCGTAAACGCGTTCGATATTTGTATAAGCCAATGTTATTTTTAACAAATACTGCTACTTCATAAATATATAGACACTAGCAGCACCCCACGGCTTCGCCCAGGAGATGATAAAAAAAGTATCCTATGAGTTGTTCGAGACTATAATCTACCTTTGTGCCAAATGTCACCAAGATCCGCTAAGTAGTTTTTTCGTGATAGAGGATCAAAAATTACATCCATACTCACAAACTTTCGTATAATATTAGTAGGATGGCATTGTTATTATATTCATTTTTTTAATGGTTTTGCAGTTTTAATTGAATATTTTAAAAATAACAGTTCCGTGTTGTAAAAGTTTTAGATATGTCTTTAGTCTATGAAATTTCCTTTGTTATAGAAATAACAAATAAGATGGTTGTCGCTGAAAAAAGTGAGAATTTCGAGACGATTTTTTTTTCGTGGTGTTTTTAATCATTTATTTTTCTATAAACTATTTTTTTTGGTTTATGTTACGGCTAACTTTGACGTTTTACAAAGTATTTGCTATGTACGGCGCCTTAAATACTCTTATGCCGAACCTTTGTGGGGTTATAGGCGTGATATTACATAATTTTAATCCCAGGTTAATTTTTGGCAATAGTTCTAAGCCTCTTGTGACCTTGAAAGAAATGTACAAATACACACAAAGTTGAACTTTTTCTACATAATTTTGTTTTTCACCTTTTACAAAGTATTACTCACAGCTATAATTGACTGAGTGGCTGTCAACCTACTCCCTTAGGGCAGGGCGAAATGATATGAATGTTTTAATACTCTTTTATTTATAAAAGGCGACAGGGTTGACCCAGTGGCTAAGACTTGTTGTGTTTGACTGTTGTGACATGCATACACACACACATGCAATACAAAAACGTATTTATCAAGTAACCTTTTAATAAAGTACTTGATGATATTTGCGTCCATTTTTATTGGAGATTATTTTAAACTATAAAATGTGGATCCACTTATCTTCAGAACCTAGTTTAGTCTAGTTAACAAAACCTATAAAATAAAAAATAACAAAAACGGTTAAAATGTATAATTTAAGTTATTCTGCACATAAAAGAAAGAAACAGCACATTTTGATTCAAGTAGGTAATCATTGCGGCCTAGGCGAAATTCACACCTGAGTCGTAAGCGAAGGTTTTTTTTTGCAGATGGGAAATCATCAAATGACTTGCCCCGACTAGCCCCATACTTGTACTGGCTAAAATCCACCCATGTACCTTCTTTTGCTCTCTATGTTCCGGGCTGTATCTAAAGAGATTGACATTTGCTTTGCTGACATCCCTTTGACGCGCCGTCGACACGGCCTGTCACTAGACGGACGGACGGTGAGCTACCCTTTGCTCACCGGTGACTCTGGCCAGGAGTCGTCTCGCGGCACCCAACGACCGGAGCTCGACCCGCGGTCGCTGGGTTGGTTTGAGGTTCCTGTAACGAAATCTCGACGACAATACTGCAGCTTAACAACCAAAATACTCGTAATTACATAAACTAATACAAATAACATTCATTAGTACGTCAGGTTACAATGTTATGCTTGTTAACAGACTAAATTGACAATAGAATATGATGCCACGGGCAGTACATTAACAAAACTAAAACTGTTTTACTAAATACACATAACAACATAAACTACGCCTGAATAAGTGTTTAAACTGACATGGTTTACATTCACTAACATTACCTATTTATTGCTTGTGGTATATTTACCATGTTTTTATTAATTTTGAGTTTTTTTCATCCCTATTCTGGTTCAATGATCTAACCATCAAATCACCAAAGCAATTAATCATTCTTTGTGTCATGGTACACCCGGATGGAATAAAGTTATTATTTATTATGTACAAAAAACCTGTATTCACTCAACAAAAGTAATCGTCGCGACACCACACTGTTCAATGTGAAATAGAAAGACGAAACGAAAATAACTGGCTTGCTTTCTGTGAGAGAGAGGAAGAGAGCGAGAGGCAGACAGAGAAACACGCTTACAACGTCGTTACAACTTTTGTTCTTATTTTTTTCCGTCTAGCCCCCTTTCGCAACGCGCGATAAGGAATTTCGATCCAAAAACCAAAATTAAAAAACGAGGGTTCCGTAAAAATTTGCAACATAAACGGCAATATCTTTCGACTGCTTAGACTTACAGATATGATGTTTCCACTACACCAAGGGACTACAAACTTAAATATATGTTTTTAATTTCAACTTGATACCTTCACGCGTTTCTGCGATAAACGGTCTTTACAGACAGACAGACCGACAACAAAGTGATCCAATAAAAATAATCTGAACCTACTAGCCAAAATACATAGAAATGTCGCGGGTAAAAGCTAGTCGTATTTAACTAAAACACAGACATTTATAAATGTTACGTCAAAGAAATTATTATTCATAGATGCAATGCAATTACACTCACGCTTGGCTCTTAAGGAAGTGACGTCATTTCAAAATGGCGGAGCGCATTTCGCTAAGCTACTGGGTACATGAGTGTTGGGGAGTTTTCAGTATATATTTCGGCGTACAGTACGGTTAGCAAAAGATTTAAGTAACCCGCAGATACAGTTGATTTTTTCTTAGAAATCGATTAACGTCGATACTCAATTTTATTTTTATTAAAAGATCTTTTAGTTTTCGATCAAGAAAATTTAACTTTATTCGAAAACTATTAATATACTAGCTTCCGACCGCGACTTCGTATGCGTGGCATAGTTACTTTGGGCTAACGCTAACTTTGAGACGCATGCTGATCGAAAAACTTTTTCTCCCCCTTTGAACTTATTTTTAAGCCTATGTCCGTCTCCAGGGTCCCAACTATCTCTGTACCCAAATTCTGTTGGAAGAGATTTCTAAATGAATTAAGCTGTACCTATGTGCTCCTTCATCTCTATTCTTCTACGAAACGGCTGGGCCGATATGTATGAAACTTTGTGTGCATTTTCGGTAGGTCTGAGAATTGGTCGTTTATTTTTATCTTACCGTTCGTAATATACGAAGGACCCTCACCGTTTAATCTTCATCCTGGCTGGTACCAAAGTATTTATTATTCCTGAACTAAATCTATAGATTAGTCGGTACCGTATTCAGTAGCGGTAACGGGTTGATTGTAGCTAGAACCGCAAGCTTATGCATTGTTGATGTCCTAAAATATCGATTGTAGTTACCTTTTAGTGAAGATGAAATTTGGCTTTTAAGCAACGACTTTTTGTTGGGCTTACACTCTCCTTCCATACTTAAGTACTAATGCTGTCAGAGGGGCGCCAGGGTCACTGCCTGCGGTTGCGGGTTCATAGAAAGAGATACTCTTGCCCCATATCACAATGGGCGTAAAACACGAATATGAGTGGGTTTTAGTCAGTAAAAATCTGTCCCCGCTTAGTTTATTGATGATATTCCATCCGAAAAAAATTGTTCGAAATGTATCGAAATGAGCACCATTGCTTGACGTTTTCAAAGTGCCAAATGCCAATGTGAAATAAAATGTTATGGTTTTTTATTACTAACTTTAAGCATTGGTTTATGATTGTGCCTTCAATGTTAGCTTAGTTATTCTAGTTGTATATTGTTATTTTAATTTAGTACGACTACAAATATTAATAAAAACGTTTTAACAAAAAAATTGAGCCGACGAAAAGTGAAAAATAAAAATCTTTTTAGTCTAGCTAAGCTCCAAAGTTAAAGATTAAGATCTACAACCATAGTTAAAGGTTTTTTGTGATAAAACTTACAGTTTTCGAAAAATCCAAAAAAACCTCAAATTTTACACTTGACCCCGAATAACTTTTGTAGCACACATAGGATCCATGGGAATTTTTAAAACTTTATTTTTATTGGTAAATCTCAGCTCTCCACCAATATTTGGCTCTCCGGGAAATTTTGTAATGTGAAAACTATTTTATGGCTAAATAGTGGTCAAATTACGAAAATTCCCTGATTTGTATGTAATTTTGTAATTTGACCACTATTTTAAGTCTAAATTGACGGGACTATACCTCCTACCTAGAATAAAAAATAAAACCAGGAAAGAAAACAGGCCAGTGCAATTTGCTTATCTATAAAAACATAAAAAAAAACATGTTTGTTGTACTATAAATACTTACTTACTTATTCTGTTTTTTAGTATTGTTGTAGCGGCAACCCGTTTTATCCATTCAATACGGAACTCTAAAAAAGATCACAGTGGCGTAGAGAATTAGAACCTTAAGGCTTTGGTTTGGGGTTGCGTTTTGTACCAGGGTTGCGGGTTGTTCGAAAGAGATACCGCGGTCCGGGAACATGGGTAGGTTTTAGTTAGTACAAGTCTGACACTCTCACACCCGCTCTGGGCGGAGCGGGGGAAGTTAGTTGATGATTCCCCATCCCCAAAAAGGCTTTTTAAGGTATTTTTACAACCACTTAATTATACTGCATTGCGATGTTTCAAGGTAATTTCCACTCGATTTCAAAATAAACAAAAGAAATCGCAGAAAAAACAAATTTTACAGTCAGTATCCAGTTTTAATATCGTACTTTCCAAATAAGTACGAAAATAAAACCAAAAAGTAGAGAGTCGACCGTGACAGGACTCGAACCTGCAGTCTTCGGATCCGAAGTCCGACGCCTTATCCATTAGGCCACACGGTCCTTGTGAAGCTTGTGACAATAGGGCTTCCTGTTTCCCACATAAACGGTATCTAAGAGAATATTATGAAACCCTCTCCCAATAACTTCCCAAAGGCAACATAACATCGCGCTTGTAAAATCTAAAGGTCTAGGCGGAAATGTAGCTACCGACAGATAAGTTTATATATCTCACGGAATCATGTAGGGTTATTTAAGCTTCATTTTTTATTTGTTAGTTAATTTTCAAGTACTTCAACGTTTTCGACCCAATTTGTTAATTTAAAATTACCTATGAATCAACTTCGCATATATTTTTTTTTTGCAGAAATCATTAAAGTGACTTATTTCTTGATATATGATCATAAAAAGGAGATCCTACCAGGTACTATTAGGGTAAGGCCGTGAATGATGCCATATTTTAAGAAATAATTGTGTATCTCCCACTACAAAACAACAAAATATTTTTTTTTAGTAAAACTCGCTTCTTCAACTACAAATTCATGAAAGTAAAACACATTATCAAAATCCTTACTTCCTTACTAATATTATAAAAGCGAAAGTGAGTTTGTTTGTTACGTCTTCACGTCTATATGGCTAAACCGTTTTTGATGAATTTTGGTACAGGAAAGAAAAGGTAAAACGTTAAAAACGTAAAACAAAATAATGCTTTTACAAAAGTTAACAAGCGTCTAAGAATCTACAAGGTCAACCATGCCCGAGTGATCATGGTTGACCTTGTAGATTGTTGACCTTGTAGTATTCTTCTTGTATTATTCTTCTTGTAGATTCTTATTCAGAACGAATGGTTAAAGAAGAATTAATACAAGAAAATGAAAAAAATATTTCAAAAATGTAACGATATGAGCCAAGTCACACAGATGTCTTTGATATTATTTGATATTTTGTAGAGTGGCAGCGATTTTTGCGAAAGGCTACTTTATGGGATATCCCAAATTTGGCATAGATGTTTAGTCCTTAAAAATTACGTTTAAAATAGACGACACACTGAAAATCAATGTATATATCCTCACAGAAATTTGGCCACATCTTGCCCTTTTTTTTTTTTTTTTTTTTTTTTCGGGTGGGAAATCATCCAATGACTTCCCCCGCTCTGGGCGGAGCGGGAGGGCATGTCAGACTTGTACTGACTAAAACCCACCCATGTTTCTTCTTTTGCCCTTTACGTTCCGAGGCCGCGGTATCTCTTTCGAACAACCCGCAACCCCGGCACACATCTTGCCCTCCCATGCAATCGCACGGAGCCAAAAGACAAGGCTCACTTAGTGGCACGTGACAATTCTTATCGATGGATAAATAAAATCGCAAGTGATTAAGTTATGAATCAAGAAATTATAATCGGAGCCCCTGTCCTACAAAGGCATCTCCCATACATTGCACGAACCGTGTGGCATAAACGGCTGAACGGATCTTGATGATATTGGCACAGAGGTAGATTATGGTTTGGAATAACGGACATTTCAAATTATATGCACAAAAAGCCGACCCAAAACAACTATCCGATTGCTCAGCCACTGCGCCAACCATGCCGTGCAGTATTGACCAGACTAACTAGAACGAATTTCTAGAAATTCTTCCATGTATAAATTATTATGACGGTGTTTACCAGTCAGCGATTAGATTCAATTGCAACGAAAACCATTTGCAATCTTAAGAGTTCATTAAAATGTTCATATTGAAATGAATTTGCGTTATTACGATCTCGCAATCATGATGAGATGCATTTAACATAACTAGTTGTTCCATGTGACTTTGTTTACATAGCGACTTCAATTTCTGATTGATCGGAAGGCTTGGAAAGAGTGACTATTCTTGCATAGCGTTTTGAATGTCTACATCGTCTATAGTTTTTGGATTTAAAAACGGAAACAATCAGAATGACATATTCAAAATGTCATGTCAACCCATGTACGCCGCCGGGGTTGCGGGTTGTTTGAAAGAGATACTGCGGCCCCGGAACGTAAAGGGCAATAGAAGGAACTTGGGTGGGTATTAGTCAGTACAAGTCTGACACTCGCCCCCCGCTCCGCCCAGAGCGGGGGGCGAGTGCTAAGTACTAATGGCAGTAATCGCTTAAGGGTTTACGCCATTCAACGCAATATAATCAAGTGCTCGGGCATGTGCTCATGCAAGTAGTCTGGCAAGTGATCATGCAAGCGTTCGGGCACTTGCCCGAGTACTCGTGATAGTGATCGAGCAAGTGGTGGCACATGGCTAAAATAAATACATACATTCGAAATATTCAATACTGAAATTTTCGATCAACAACGTAGAGCACTTTTAGCATCATTTTTGATTATTTGAGTAAGACTGATCAACAGGCAGAAAAATACAAATACAATAGAGTCGATGTTTTTTTGTTTTTTTTTAAGTGATTACATCGTTTCAAACTTTTTCGTCTGTGTGTTGCATGTCGCGTGCCGGTCGGCCGCGGAGTAAATAATATGAAAAAAGTTTCACTTTTACCATACAAACCATTTTTTGGTATATTTTCTAGTCTTACACAAGCTGAGCTAAGCAGGGCACGCTACAATAGTGGCGGTAAGTCCCCTCTTTGAGGAGTGGCTGGAGAGGCGTCATGGCGTCCTCACCTACCGCCTGACGCAGGTCCTCACCGGACTCGGAAGTTTCGGGAGGTTCCTGCACATCATCGGGCGGGAGGAAGCGCCCGGGTGTCACCATTGTGACGATCGCCCGGAGGACACGGTGGAGCACACAGTGGCGATCTGCCCGGCTTGGGCGGAGCACCGCCGTGCCCTCGTAGAGGCGATCGACGGCGGCGATCTCTCGCGTCCGGCCCTGGTTCAGGCCATGGTCCGGAGCGAGAGGGAATGGGAAGCGGTCACCACCTTCTGCGAAGCAGTAATGTTAGCGAAGGAGGTGGCCGGGCGTTTGAGGGAGAGAACATCTGCCCAACCCAGCCGCCGCGGGAGACGCCCATGGCGCCGGGCGCCGCGAGACGACTTCCGGCCACCGTAGATGCGGGCCTGTGGGCGGTGAGCAATGGGTAGTTCACCGTCCGTCCGACGATTGACGACAGGCCGTGTCGACGGCGCGTTCGTGTTTCACGCGCGCCTCAAAGAGAGTCAGCAAAGCAGAGGGGCTTGCCAGAGCCTCTGCCTGCCAGGGTTGCGGGTTGTTCGAAAGAGATACCGCGGCCTCGGAACGTAAAGGGCAATAGAAGAAACATGGGTGGGTTTTAGTCAGTACAAGTCTGACATGCCCCCCCGCTCCACCCAGAGCGGGGGAAGTCATTGGATGATTTCCCACCCCAAAAAAAAAAAAAAAAAGCTGAGCTAAGCGTTAATCTAAGGACGTGTTACCGTTTTCCGATTTGCAGTTTCCACTTAAGAACACGTCTAATTTGTGGGAAATGTGCGGCTCATTTAGATGTTAATGTGTTTTAAAAACATGTAAAGTGCTCAAAGATACTTATAGCCAACTATTGCTATTACTTCTAAGGCTTGTTTTAAATTGTCTACCACCATGTATGTGACAAGAAGTAAGAGCTGGACGGCACGGTTGGCGCAGTGGTTGAGCGATTGACTGCTGCGCTGCGTGTAGCGGGTTCGATTCTTGCAAACAAATATTAGTATGACCTACAAATAGTTGCTTCGGGTCTGGCTGTTTGTGTATGTGAGTTTAAATGTTTATAAACGCAACCACGATACAGGAGAAATTCCTAGTGTGGGGTAAGGAGTTTTAGAAAACTGCCTGGTTAGTTGTCGCGACTGCTGATCGTGAGGTCCTGGGTTCGATGTCAGGTCGCGCAAAGTACGTCTGAATTTTTCCATCAGAAACTTGACAGTAGCAGCCACGGTTTTTTTTTTTTTCGGGTGTTTTTTTTTTTTTCATCATCCTATGACTTCCCCCGCTCTGGGCGGAGCGGGGGGGCATGTCAGACTTGTACTGACTAAAACCCACTCATGTTCCTTCTGTTGCCCTTTACGTTCCGAGGCCGCGGTATCTCTTTCGAACAACCCGCAACGCCGGCAGGCGGAGGCTCTGGCAAGCCCCTCTGCTTTGCTGACTCTCTTAGAGGCGCGCGTGAAACACGAACGCGCCGTCGACACGGCCTGTTGTCAATCGGCGGACGGACGGTGAACTACCCATTGCTCACCGCCCACAGGCCCGCATCTACGGTGGCCGGAAGTCGTCTCGCGGCGCCCGGCGCCATGGGCGTCTCCCGCGGCGGCTGGTTTGGGCAGATGTTCTCTCCCTCAGACGCCTGGCCACCTCCTTTGCTAGCATTACTGCTTCGCAGAAGGTGGTGACCGCTTCCCATTCCCTCTCGCTCCGGACCATGGCCTGAACCAGGGCCGGACGCGAGAGATCGCCGCCGCCGATCGCCTCCACGAGGGCACGGCGGTGCTCCGCCCACGCTGGACAGATCGCCACTGTGTGCTCCACCGTGTGTACAAGAGGCCTAAGACGGCTTAAAAGAGTATCCATGGAGTTTCTTGCCCATTTTTCTCCATAGTGATCAACGCTTTGGAATGAGCAACTACAGTACTTTTAGAAGTTATTATGCATTAATTGACTGCTGAGCCGGAGGTTGTGGGTTCGATTCCCACCCAGGACAAACTTTGTGTGATGAGCATGATTGTTTGTTCTGTGTCTGGGTGTGATTTATCTATAATATGTATGTATTTATAAATTATATAAGTATGTATATCAGTTGTCTGGTTACCATAACACAAGCTCTGCTTAGCTTGGGATCAGATAGCCGTGTGTAAGTTGTCCCAAGATATTTATTTATTATTTATTTATTGTGTCTGGCACTGTAGCTTCATTCTATTGTTTCTTGATATTCAAAAGTGCCTAATGGTCTAATTCCTTTGAATTAGAACATTAAATTAAATAATTAAATGCTTCGAGTTTTGAGTTTGATATTTTGTGACCGGTTGATGAAAAAAGGCTCGCCCCCTACTTGACACTTCAACATTTGACAAAATATTGTAGGTAATGTATTTGTTCGATGTAATTTTATTTTATTTTTCTTTTGACTGCGATGCGAACGAATTATGGCGCCCTGTAATTTACCATTTTTTACTTGTACATATTTTTATTGTGTGTCTATCAGCTTTTATAATTAATTATTTAAAAATAAAATGATTAAAAATTTATATTAAAAATTATTATTTTTTATTAATTATTTTTTTTCTTTTATAGTTCGTATATAGTAGATAATTTAATAAAGCTAAATAAGATCTAACAAAAAACTGGCAGTTATTTTTTTAATTGAAATTGGAATGCTTGTGTTTTGTGTTTAATGTTACCTAAAACGAGTCGTTGTGTTACTTGAAATCCTTACTAATATTATAAAAGCGAAAGTGAGTTTGCTTGTTTGTTTGTTGCGTCTTCACGCCTCAATGGCTAAACCGATTTTGGTACAGATATAGTTGGGACCCTGGAGACGGACATAGACTAATTTGTTTAAAAAAAAGTGGGAACTTAGGGAGAAAGAGGGAAGAAAAGGGAAAACTTAGCTTTGCTATTACAATAGCAAGGGCTAAAACTATAGGCAGCAGGTACCTGCAAATCAGGAAAGGGAAACTGTGTTACCCCAAATTCAACCCGAGCGAATCCGCGGGCAAAAGCTATAAGCTAAAAATATACTTTAACTCCTCAGAAAGCCATATGATTGAATCAAAATTACTATACCTACGTATTATTACAGAAACGAGAGAAATCACGAAAGGCGCAGACAGAATCCGTAAGCATAATACGGTTCCAAGATGAAATACCCAAATTAATATTCAGCCTGTGATCAGCATAAGTAAAAGTAACTGATATTACTGATATTTACCGTTAAATATTACTGATATCAGATTTCTGTGAGAATACATAAAGAATAGATATATACACCCTGTATACAGGCTGTTTGGCGCATGGCCCGACAACATTTTTTAGGAGACTGAGGGGGTCATGTGCTAGTTTTCAGACCTAGACCCCATGTCCTAACCCCATGTCCTAAGTTTAACTATTATCTAGATACGATTTTTTTATTGTTTTTTTTTTAAATTAGTTTAATGATTCATTTAGAACAAAAACACTTTAGAGAATGTAATAAAAGTTATTTGGTCCAAATACGACAACAAACTAAAAAGTTATAACGTTCTTAAGACGATAATTCAAATAATGGTAAACAACAATAAAAAAACCGTATCTGGATTATAGTGAAACTTAAGACATGGGATCTAGGTCTGAAAACTAATAAAATATAAATAAATATCTTGGGACAACTCACACACGGCTATCTGATCCCAAGCTAAGCAGAGCTTGTGTTATGGTAACCAGACCACTGATATACATACTTATATAATTTATAAATACATACATATTATAGATAAATCACACCCAGACACAGAACAAACAATCATGCTCATCACACAAAGTTTGTCCTGGGTGGGAATCGAATCCACGACCTCCGGCTCAGCAATCAGGGCCAATAACCACTAGACCAACAGGCCCGTCAAACTAGCACATGACCCCCTGAATCCCCAAAAAAAAATTGTCGGTCCATGCGCCAAACACCCTGTATATACTTGTATACAGGGTGTATGGAGGATAAATGAATTGATCGTGCTCTCATTAGTACGGATCAATTTATTCAGCCCTTGAGTAAACCGGACAAGGGATGGGAATGGGAAATATCTATTTATGGAAGGATTTATTTGAATTTCATTCTTTTATAGACTGCTTTTTATATTGATTGAATTATTGGACAACCTAGTTTGGGGTCCCTCTGAAGCAGAAAAAATAAGAGCACACTTTGAATGCACGTAAAGTTCCACAAAGCTTACATTAATTGAGGAACATTGCCTTTGATTGGGAATATTGATAGTTCAAAAAACGTCTTTTTAGTGTTTTTTTGGAAGTCGGTAGCTATATTTAGAGGGATGATTTCACAGCACAAAGGCACCACACACGCGTTTATTGTTTAAATTTCATCATGATTCTTTCTCGCGTTCCTGAGATAAAGGGTTACATGACAGACATAAGTAATCCTGATCCAATGAGGGATCCGTTTTTCCTTTTAAGGTACAAAAAGAACAAGAAACGCTACAAAACAATATAAAAGAAGAATAATTAAATTAGTCCTGCGCGAGGTCAAAAGGCAGCATGCAAATAAGTGAACCGTCTCAAAATTCCATCTGAACGTCGAAAGAATTTTCTCAACATCTAGATTTTTCTGCCGTTTGAACAAAGGTCCGGTTCATGACTTGAGGAATGTAACATGCTTGGAAAGATTCACCCTGTATGCATTTGTTTGCAGACGGTAGTAATAGTGTTCTTAAAATGCATATTATATTTTATGCATGAACCTAAGTATTTGTGCTTTTATGAAAGAATAAATTGCTTGAAGATTTTTCTTGTATGGCGTGGAAATATTATTAGAAAAAGGAGTTTTAACGAATGTAGATCTAGTGTCCAAATGCAAGTTGTCTAGACTGCCATAATTTTTTTGCAGCAATTTTAAAAATGTATGAAAAAGAAAATCCCGTTTCCAATAATTGACGTTACCTCTATTTAAAAATAACATTTCGATTACAGTGTCAATTAAGTTGATTTCAGAATGACAGATGAACATGTTCTAAGTTGAAACTGAACTTGAATGGGGTCTAGAAGATTTTCCAAGAATCACATATTTATTAATTGATGTTTTTTGTTTGGTAACTGAAAAAACTAATTTTCTCATTCTTGTGATGGAAAAGTTACACGATTTTTTCTCTGTTACAATTAAAATAAATGAACCGACTGTTACCACGGGAGTTTTTGGGGTTCCGTAAAAAAAAAGTGTTTTCTGTATGTGTTTGCAAGACTTTTACAAACGAAGACAAAAAGTAAGTAACAATACTAAACAAGAAAAAGGGCTACCATGTCTTAAGCAGGATTGTGTTAATGACATTCCGATGTGGGAAAGGGACAGAGCTATACAAAATGTCTAGCTCCATCTCTGTCTCACATTTGAAAAAAAACCTGTTTCACGACGTCATGGTTGCACTGCATCTCAAACAATCCAGCCGCTGCGGGAAAGGCTCCTGGCGTCGGGTACCGCGAGACGACTACCGGCCACCGAAGACACAAGACTGTGGATGGTGAGCAATGGGTAGCTCACCTTGCGTCCATCTAGATGGACACGGCCTGGCCTAATTTTTATTTAAAAAATGTGGGATGTGAGGGAGAAAGAGGGAAGAAAAGGCAAAACTTAGCGTTGCTATTACAAATCAATAAGGCGCAAGGGGAACTGTATTACCCCAAATTATACGCGGGCGAAAGCTAGTATATCAATAACTTCTCTTCAATTTGAGACCATACAAAACTTAATCAAATAAGGTCACCTAGGCCAGATTAAGCGTACCTATATCGTGCGTTACCTAACTGCAACTTCTGAGACAGTGACAAGAACCTACTCAACGAAAACTGTTAGGAATGTCAATTTCGGCACTAGACTTTGCCAACAAAAATCTAGAGTCCTAAATATAATCAAAGCTAGGACACACAGACAAACAACACTCTCGCGTAATTGTGAAGATGCTAATTAAGACAAAAGTTCCTAAAATGTACTTGTATACTTCACAAAGTCTGAGAGATAAAGTTTTCTTACGACCTTGACCTTCACTTGGTATTATGCCAAGAATACTGGCATAGATTAGGAAACTCTTTTGTAAGTAGATGTGACACTTCGTTCAAAGCGTAATGTGTTGCGGGTTGTTCGAACGAGATACCGCGGCCCCGGAACGTAAAGGGCAACAGAAGGGACATGGGTGGGTTTTAGTCAGTACAAGTCTGACATGCCTCCCCGCTTCGATGATTTCCCACCCGAGAAATAAAAAATCAGAAAAAGAAAAAAAAAGGGGCGCTGCCTGTCAAGGAAATACGCATTGATCTGTCAAATTTCATACATTTAATTTAGTTCTGACTTTCTCCGCTTGCACAGATAGCTTTGTTTAAAGATTATTTATTTAATAATTTATGTACACACAGGATAAAGAACAAGGAAACATTAATAAAAAAAAACATACAGTACAAAGGCACAGCTTATTTCAAAGAGAGGAATTATGACGAAAAGAAACGTAGACATGTGTGAGAAGAGGAAGAGAATAGCTTCTAAAATATGAATGTCTAAACCTAAATATAAGTACACATTTATCTATAACTAGCTTTTGCTCGCGACTTCGTTCGCGTGGAATAGTGACTTCCGGCAGCACGGAGCAACATTTACAGCTCAACATTTATTTTATAGTACTGAATTGATGCCGACTTCTGACCAATAGATGGCGATGTATGTCCGGAATAAATTTTATTTTTTGTAATAAAAACTATCCCATGTCCTTTCTCAAGTTCCAAAGTATGTCTGTATCAAATTTCACACAAATCGGTTCAGTAGTTTAGGCGTGAAGAAAAGACAGACAGACAGAAACACAGACAGACAGAGTTACTTTCGCATTTATAATATTAGTTTAGATAATATAGGGCTGTATAAATACATAACACAAAAATAGTATGTTTAGTGGCGTGTATGTTTTAAAGGCTTGCCAAAGTGGTATTCTATCTGCCAAAAGTGTGACGAAATAGTCAAAACTAGAATTAGAAAAGACTCGGTCAATTTTTCAAAAGTCATTTTTTAAATTATGAAACGCTTTAAAAGCCAAGGTCCTCCGCCCTTGTAAACTTTGTCCCATCTGGAAATCAAACCCACCTTATGCTGCGTTTACGATGAATTCACCAACAAGGCAGTTTTGTCTTTATCCTTACTCTCTGCCCGTGACTGTAACTTTTTCTTAATCCTGCTCTGTAGTGAAATAAAACGCTTGATTCATATCAGTTTACTTAAAGAGCTGACCTCTTGAGAAGAATGTATCTTCTATCTTCGTTATTTTTCTCAACTACTTTTGTCTAAAAGATTGGATGGTTTTCGCTTGTGTTTTATTTTCTTCCATTGTAAATTAGACCTCATAGTGATGACCTGAGAGTTTAAACTTCTTCACCACCAGCGTTATGCTCAAGGTACACGCGAAGAAACAAATGAAGGAAGAAGAAAACAAATGAAAAAAGAAGAAGTACAGAGCTTGCCACGAGACATCGCAATGCTACTTACGACGCGAAGAAAACAGGTGAAAACGGGTGTTGTTCGTCGTATCATCAGAGACTGTTATCTGGGCTCGCTTTATATAATAACTAGCTGTGCCCAGTGGTTCCACCCGCTGCTCACTTAGGGGTATGAAAAATAGATGTTGGCCGATTCTCAGACCTACCCGATATGTACACAAAATTTCGTTCAAATCGGTCCAGCCGTTTCGGAGGAGTATGCCAACGAAAACTGTGACACGAGATTTTTATATATTAGATTTAGAATAAGCTATAAAGTAATTTGTTTGTCAACTTAAGGTATAGGCCCAATGGACTGACATTTATACAAGTCCTTAATAAATAAAGAGAAAAAAAAAACAGAGATAAGTGTTTGTAAGTCAATGGTACCAATGCTCACGATTCCTTGAACTTCACCAGCAGCTAGCTAAGTGCCCAACTCCATATTATAAGTTCTATAACGCGATTTCTCATCACTGGAGGAGCTCGTGGCTAAATAATATTAGCCGCTCAGGTCGATCTTTAGGTTAAGCCGCGCTTGCCTAGGTTTGTCTGTGGATGGGTGACCACCCGTTTAATACCGAGTTTCCTCCGTGCCTCGGAAAGCACGTTAAGCCGTTGGTCCCGGCTGTCATTGGTAGATCTTTGACAGTCGTTACAGGTAGTCAGTGTTCCGAAAGACTGACAACCAGTCTTTCCAAGGGGTATAGTATTACCCAGTATTAACTGGGTTGTGGAGGTCAGATAGGCAGTCGCTCCATGTAAAATACTAATATTCAGCTGCATCCGGTTATACTGGAAGCCGACCCCAACATAGTTGGGGAAAGGCTAGGCAGATGATGAACGCGATTTCTCATCATCATTTTCCTACCCTTGTCCCATTCTATTTGTGGTCGGCGCAACACGTTTTCTTCTTCCATTCTCCCCTATCAGACGCCACGGCATCATTTACTCCATCTCTTCTTAGGCCTTCCTCTTGCTCTCCGTCCTTCAACATTCAGATCCATCACTCTTTTAGTCACATGTGCTTCGTCCCTCCTCATTATAACGCGATTTCTAATTTCTAAGAAACTGCAACTGCTCGAAATAAATACTCGTTAGACATATATTTACATGACGTTTACCCATTCCGAACACTAAAGATTGCCAATGCACTCTAAGGCTTTCAATATTCAAAGCGAAACTAATTAAAATGCAGGAAACCATAGTCTTAAAAGGTGACAGTAAAAGCCAGACGCCCACGTTTAGGATAGGGCCTCTACAGACGACGTGTTTTCTAGGCGCGTTTTCTGATCGTGGATCTCTTGCAATTGTATCCAAGCAAACTAAAATGCAACAATCTGCTTTTTCAAATCATCAAAAAAAAAAACTTTGCCCCACACTAGGAATTTCTCCTGTATCGTGGGTGCGTTTACAAATATTTTAACTAACATACTCAAACAGCCAGACCCGGAACAGCTATCTGTAGGCCATACAAATATTTGTTCCGTGAGGGAATCGAACCCGCGACACGCAGCGCAGCAGTCAATCGCTCAGCCACTGCGCTAACCGTTCATCTGTTTTATACTTTTGCAGCTATATTCGTTTTTCTTGTAAAATTGTTAAACCAAATTGTTCCAAAATTACGTTTTTTTTTTTAAATCAATCGTGAACTAATCTAGACCCCGTGGCAGCTACTGAGAAATTCCTGATAGAAAAATCCAATAACACATTGCCCGACCCGCGTATTGAACCCAGGACCTCATAGTCAGCAGTCGCGCTTACGATGACTAAACTTACGAGACAGTCAATCCTCATATCGTTCTTGTCTTTGTTCTCGTTTTAAAATGAGAGAAGTAGCAGAAGAAGGAGGTATGAAGCAGTGTCGCTAAAAATAAGTGTGAACATTCCCTTAACATTCAATTTCTATAGCGTTCACCACTTTTACTTACAGAGTGCTTGTAATAAATTAAAACCCGATGTGCACCTTTCCATTGGTTGGTAGTAAAGACGAAGACGTGATTTCCATGAGAATACTAGGTAGTTTATGTGGAAATACTTTTTTTTTTATGAATGGCATCTCGCAGTTAATCCAAGGAGGTTTTTGTCTGCTTAACCGGGCGAATCCTTAAAAATTAAGACCACCAGGGTAAAAACTTACAATCTAAGCGACTACACGCTAAGGGCACCTCGAGGTACGAGCCTCGGCTTAGGGCGTCGCTGAGGGAGGACAGCAAGGGACAGGCTTTATCTGAGTGATATTATTTATGGACTGATTTGAACTAAGACTGATTAGCACTTGCTGGATTGCTGTTATTTTCATTAAAACCGTGTAGGTACTCAAGTCTGTGGTGCCATGGACCTGTAACAAAAAAATCAACCTTCTACATCAAGTCAGTTGCGCAAAGTTAGGCAACTTCACATTTACACTGAAGTATTTATAAATGGATGGTTTTTAAAAGTACTTCAATTTATTCCCATTTCGTTTACCTAATTTTGCCTGTGTTGCACCAAATATACTGAATGAGTACCAAAAGATGTCATAACGAGCATCAGGAAAAAGACAGCACTACAATAAAAAAGTGTTATATCTTTATCCATTTTCTATTAATGCAAGTCGTTACTGGCACTTGCCGGCCGCTGCCGCGGCACCGCTCGCTCCGCTCGCTCGGCTCGTGCGTAGGGGGTCGCAGTTTTAACCTAACCTAACCTACGCATTTTTTTAGCATTCAGGAAAGAATATTTGGTGCACGATCAGTATTTTTGGTGAACACAAAATTTTATCCCTTTATAAATGTCTCAAGCATACTGTCAACTACGATCGACATGAACTATACAGTTGGCTCAACGGGAACGTTGAGTCAACTGTAAAACTCCAAACTTGACCAATTTTTTTACTAAAATCGTATCCTACCACTAAAATTTAATTTTAATGCAATGATTGTAATGTGAATTGTTTTTAAGCCTTACTATAATATTATAAAAGCAAAAGTGAGTTTGTTTGTTTGTTACCTCTTCACGCTTTGACGGCTAAACCTATTTTGATGAATTTTGGTACAGAGATAGTTGGGAACCAGGAGACGGACATAGGCTAATCTTTTTTTTGAAAAAAGTGGGATTTGAGGGAGAAAGAGGGAAGAAAACGGAAAACTTAGCGTTGCTATTACAAATCAATAAGGCGCAAGGGGAAGTGTTTTACCCCGAATTTAACGCGGGCGAAGCCGCGGGCGAAAGCTAGTATGTTTATAATGTAATTTGGAGTAATTGACTCAACTCGTAACTTAAAATATGTTTATTCTTTTTTATTTTATGGAAGTTTGCTACTCTTTCAAGTCAAAACGGCTTATCGGATCTTGATGAGGAAAAAGTTGAGTTTAAAAATAAAAGTATACATACTTATTTTCGATATCACGCTGGCAAAGTCGCGGGCGTCAGCTAGTACTATATAATAGGGACGATCCAATTGCCACCAACGTATCACAATTCCAGACTTGTTGGCGTCTACTAAAAAAAAATATACGGAAAAACCTAACAACATTATAACTCCTACTCGAACCGAGAATCAAACACAGGACTTTAAGCTTAGCAGTCGCGCTTGCTAATTTTCGAGCACGCTTCGAATGAATAATACTTTTAGCGAATATTCAAATTACCTACCATTGAATGACACCCAAGGCGAAAAATACGTAGGCTTAAATATCGCATACACATTTATTTGTCGTAAAACCGTATAAAGTGGAGCATATAATATTCTCCGAGTTCTCCATTCTTTGCCTAAAGCCAGCATATTATCGCGTAGCTTGCTAAAATGTTCGGTTACAGCCTTTTAGTAAATTAACTCCCCGAGAACAATTTGAGTGGGTTCTAAAAATGTGGGTGAATGTGAATCGGGCTTACGGAATATGGGTTCTGTACCAACAAAATCACTGTGGTGTACCAAAATCATACAAAAAATATTTTTATTATAAGTACCCACTTATAAAACGACGAGAAAAGGGTTCACAGTTCGGATTGGTCGTTACCTATGGAGAAGAACTGGCAAAGAACTCAATGGTTACCTTTTTGTGTGAAAAAGTCCTTAAAGTACAGACGCCTGCACATCAAGCTACAACAATCTGTCAGATTTCTTTGATAGATTTTCGACTTTATTTCTAAAGTATTAGGTTCAAGGTTTATTGGGAAAAATTGACAGTTTCGGGTAGCTTGACCTGCAGGCGTCTGTACAAGGAGGGTTAGTATTTTTTTTGTTGTGGATGGAAAATCATCATAACTTACCCCGCTTTGAGCCGGGGGAGTGTCAGACTTGTACTGACTAAAACCCACCCATGGTCCTTCTTTTGTCCGTTATGTTCCGGGGCCGCGGTATCTCTCTCGAACAACCCGCAACGATGGCTCTGGCAGGCACGTACACCAAGAGGGGCCTGCCAGGGCCTCCGCCTGCCGGGGCAATAAAACAAAAAAAAAGTTACAATAGGAGGCTATACCAGCTCTTCTTAACCCCGACAATGGCAAGAGTAGTTTTTTTACAAAACACATGATATGGATAATATCGTTACATAACTGCTTTTAATGGTTCTAAAATCCTACCCGGCATTGTGACACACATACCGACATACGTTGGTGCAGGTTTAATCACAGGTCCCCGTAGGCGCTACTTGATACGGAACCCTAAAATGAGGATTATCAAGCGCAGTAAAACTTCTAGCTTGAGCCTAGATTTTCCAGTGCTAACACTAATCGAGCCGACGTCATGTAGGGTGAATGCACCAATTTCTATTCATCTTGGTTACGTTTTATTTTTACATGTTGTGGAGTTAATGGAGAATCCCACCCTCATAACATAAAAATGAAGTCTTTTTTTGTTTATTTATAACAACAACAAAAAAAAAACAAAGCTGGAACTTACAACTTATATAATTCAATTTGAAAATACATATTCCTTCTTTTGTCATTTAAGTTCAACCATGGCATATCTTTTGAACAGTCCGCAAGCCTGGAAGGCTGTGGTCCTGGCAGGCCCTCTGCTTTGCTGACATCTCTTTGAGGCGCGTGACACACGGAACGCCGTCGCGTCGACACGACATTAATTGGTAACTAGTATTATGGTGAAATGTCAGATTGGAGTATCTTTGATGAACTTTGAATTATTCATCATTCTCGAACGTTTTTTTCACCTTGATGCTCGAAATTAAATCTTTCATTATTTATATTACAGGCAGAACGGAACGCTATTATTCGTCCATCACGCGTCAGACGTCGGGAATACATTGAATACAAAATCTGTTCATTCAATTGTTTTTCCACCCTGCAACTTCCCCATATTTTCACACATTCTAGAGCGCAGCGCCGCGATCCTGGTCGGAGCAAAAATTTATGTTCCTGATTCATTCATTTTAATGTATAAGTTTCACTGAATAAAAACCTCTTTGATAGAAACGTTACAATGGCTTTCAATCTTGTTTTTTTAATGTTGTCAATATTCGAATTTCAAATTTGAAAAAAATTTAAACTGTACTTTTGTTTCATTGTCACTTCGGCTGAGTCGTAAAACGTTTTTGAAGAAATGTACTAGGAATTTCAATGAAATAGTGAACCTTTCCATAAAACAACATAAAGGGCATTAGAAGGACCAATATGGGTATTAGTCAGTAAAAGTCTTACACTCCCGCTTCACCCAGGACAGTAGAAGTTATTCAAGGATTTCCCATAAGAAAAAGGCTTTAGCAATAACTAATACTAACCCAAACAATTTAAGCTTTCAACTGACAATACTTCATCTTACCTTCCTGCATACAACTGAAATCTCTTCAGTCAACAGTTTGAACTTTCAACTTTATGCTGACGTTATATGACGCCTTTTGTTCTGGCATAGTTATATAACAATAGGACAGGATTTCAACGGAAGTTTTGCCTGTTTGGAAGAGCTCATTAAAATGCTTAATTAATGTAGTTTGGGAAGCCGTTTCGACGCGAGCCTCAAAGAGATGTCAGCAAAGCAGATACGCTTGCTTGGGTTGCGGGTTGTTCTAAAAAGACACACAAAGAGCAAAAGGTTTTAGTCATTAAAAGTCTGAGACTCCCCCCCGCTCCGTCCAGAGCTGGGGAAGTTATTTGATGATTTCTCATCGCAAAAAAGAGGAGAGTTACTTGCCAAAACATCCGCCATCAATACCAACTAACTCCTAGAATCCAAGAAAGGACTAACAAGAATTTATCCTCTACCTTACATCATCATTTTCCTGCCCTTGTCCGATTCTTTTTGGGGTCGGCGCAACACATTTTCTTCTTCTAGTCTCCCCTATCAGACGTGACGGCATCATTTACTCCTTTCTCCCTCATATCATTCCTTACACAATCCATTCATCTTTTCTTTGGCTTTCCTCTCGATCTCCGTCCATCAACATCGTCTATCTTACAAGCTGATACAGAAAGCGGTACTCCTGAACACGGCTCGTATTGTTAGGAGGTTCCTTTCTCTGGAGCCCTGACCGCCGACAGCTTGGACCCTGTTCCCGATACCGGTGGGCTACTATTTTTATATGTTTATTTTTATGATTTTAAGAAATATTTAAAAATTTAATTATATGTGGAGATAAATAAATGTACGATAATGAGTTTTATTTCAGTGTTGCACATATATTCCGTTTTCTTCAAACCCTATTTTCGCTCGAGTATTCCGAATAGTTTTAACTTACCTCTGTGGTTTCAAAGCTGCATTACGTTGGATAGGATTTCTCTGAGAGAAATAAGCTGGAATAGGAACGAGCGTTGAAATCCTAACTGTGTTGAATGTGAACACATTGCAGTCTACCTATTTTCGTTTTAGATAGCAGACGGCCCTACTAAAGTCAAAAATAGCGCATTGTGTATGGCTTTGTAACTGACTTAAAAAAAAGGAGGAGGTTCTCAATTTTATAGTATGTTTTTGTTTCTATTGTTTATTGTGAAGTCGATGAATCAAACACATAAGTCATCGAAATCAGAAAGCAAATTAATTTTCTGTCTTTGTTTTTTTTTAAGTAATTTTTTTTGGCAAAATCTTAGCTTTGCTTCTACAATAAATAAGGGCAAAAACTACAGGTGGCAGGTAACTGTAAATCAAGAAAGGGGTGCTGTATTACCCCGAATTTAACGCGAGCGAAGCCGCGGGCAAAAGCTAGTCCTTACTAATATTATAAAAGCGAAAGTGAGTTTCTTTGTTTGTTTGTTACCTCTTCACGCTTTGATGGCTAAACCGATTGTGATGAATTTTGGTACATATATAGTTGGGAACCAGGAGACGGACATAGACATACGAAGTTTTATTTAAAAAAAGTGGGATGTGAGGGAGAAAGAGGGAAGAAAAGGGAAAACTAAACGTTGCTATTACAAATCAATAAGGCGCAAAGGGAACTGTGTTACCCCAAATTAAACGCGGGCGAAGCCGCGGGCGAAAGCTAGTGTTCCGTATAAAAATCAAAAACATAGCCGGTCTAAATTGGGGAAAGTAACGCAAGATAGAGTAAATGGACATCCTTGGAGGAGGCCTACACCCAACACGGGGTTCTAACAGATTAAAATTATATAGGTTAATGCTAACATTAGAAATAAGAAAAAAAACTAACACACAACTACCACATTGAAAATAAATCTACGAGAAATAAAAAGGCTTTTGGAGCGAAGTTCCTTATCACTTGATGCGAAAGGGGGCTAGACGGAAAAAAATAAGACCAGAAGTTGTAATGACACTTTTTGCTATTATAGTTGCGCGCGTGTTTCTGTGTCTGTCTCTCTCTATTATAGAAAGCAAACCAGTTATTTTCGTTTCGTTTTTCTATTTCGTATTGAACATTGTGGTGTCGCGACGATTATTTTTGTTGAGTGTATACAGGTTTTTTGCACATAATTAATAACTTCGTTCCATCCGGGTGTCCCTTGACACCTCTCAACCATCATCATCGTATCTTCTTTCCAAATTTTACTTGCCATTTTTTTTCCGTCTAGCCCCCTTTCGCAACGCGCGATAAGGAACTTCGTTCCAATAAAGAAACTGCATAGTCTTAAGTCATCATCTGCCTAGCCTTTTCCCAACTATTTTGGGGACGGCTTCCAGTCTAACCGGATGCAGCTGAATATGTTACATGTGAATATGTTATATTTTACATGGAGCGACTGCCTATTCGACCACCACAACCCAGTTAATATCCTTACTAATATTATAAAAGCGAAAGTGACTTTGTTTGTTTGTTTGTTACCTCTTCATGCTTTAACGGCTAGACCGATTTAGATGAATTTTGGTACAGAGATAGTTGGGAACCAGGAGACGGACATAGGCTAATATTTTTTGGAAAAAAGTGGGATGTGAGGGAGAAAGAGGGAAGAAAAGGGAAAACTTAGCGTTGCTATTACAAATCAATAAGGCGCAAGGGGAAATGTGTTACCCCAAATTTAACGCGGACGAAGCCGCGGGCGAAAGCTAGTAAAATAATACGATACCCCTTAGTAAGACGGAACACTGACTACCTGTAACGACTGTCAAAGATCTACAAAAATGACAGCCGGGACCAACGGCTTAACATGCTTTCCGAGGCACGGAGGAAACTCGGTATGTAACGGGTGCTCACCCATCCACAGACCAACCTAGGCAAGCGCGGCTTAACCTAAAGATCGAACCAAGCGGCTGCTATTATTTAACCACGAGCTCCTCCTGCTTACCTACGTCTAAAGTATCTCTGCAATAAGCTGATGGTACAGGCTCTGGTGTCGTCTTTACTGTAGCTGTATTAAGCCATTCAAGTTTGTTGATGTTAAGGATAAAACGCCTGGAGATGTATGATATTTTCCACTATCTGGCGTGATGCCAGAATCTATTGGACAAACTGTTTGGCAGAACGGATCTTTTGTGAGGGTAGTACAATATTATTCAATCAGTTTAAGGGGGTAGATACAACTTGTTAGTTATGACTGGCGTTTAAGTAGATTGGCTAGGGATAGGTCATGAGTTTGATTCTTACTCGATGCAACATGAGTCATAAGTTACGTTTTCATCCCACCATCTCCGAAAGAGTATTTTTAATCTTCAATATCTGAGTGGAAAAGCCGTTTTTATTCTCTAGAGGATAAAGTAAATTGAATTTAGAACATCGTGTGCACTAAGTTTGTGAATTAAAAAAAACATTAAACCGATTTACTGCTACCTCTATGGTGCCGAATATATCATACAACTTTTTTTTAATTTGTTAAAAACTCAGACTCGGAACCTTCTTGGTGTTTTTTCAATTTGCTTTGTACGCGGTTCTTTACGCGGCATTTTTTCACGTCATTTTTAAACCTTATATAAAAAACAAGAAACTTGAAAACAAGTGAATAAACTGAAATGAGTGATTCTAGTACCAAACAAAAATATTACACTCAATTTAAATAACTGTAGCAACGTTACTTTAAAATTTTCTTAATCATACTTTACTATTATTTTGTTATAATTTAAAGATTATTCTGTAATACTTAACTGTCATAATGTAGTAATTAATACCTAAACTGAAATAAAAGTGTACCTATCTTGTGATTGCAAACGTTTTTTTTTTTTACATTTAGTCATTTCCTCGCTGAGGTGGAATGAAAAGTTACGTGTTGCACTCGAGTGCAAAGATTTTTCACCTCGTGCTCTTTTGATTCCCTCGCTAACGCTCAGGATTCTAATTTTGAATCACTCGCTGCGCTCGTGATTCAATTTTAGAATCCTTCGCTTGCTCGGTCATCAAAATTGAACACGCGGTTAAAAAGCAACTTTGCACTCTTGTATAACAAATAACTATTTTAGGGTTCTGTGCTTCTAAAGGAAAAAGACGGAACCCTTATAGAATCACTTAGTTGTCTGTCTGTTTGTTTATATGTCTGTCTGTTTAACAAGAACCTTTATCTCGGAAACGCGTTGCGGTATCGAGTTGAAATGAACTCAAGATGTTGGCCACTTGGAGCTGTGGAAAAATCAATCCTCGAAGTCTACGCAGCCAAATAATATGGCCGTTAATATCGCAAGTTTGTACAGAACCCCATGTGCGCGAGTCCGATCCGCACTTGGCCGGGTTTTTCATACTTTATTGTAAATATATTATGTTTCATTGAACTATGAATTCTTTGAATTTTTCTGTTATCTAGCTGCGCCCCGCGATTTCACTCGCGTGGTAATAGAATATACAATATATCTTTATGAATTTTAGTCAATATGTTATTCTGATATGTATATTGAGACATATCATTGTTAAGTTACATTAAAATCCATTCAGTACCTTTTGCGTGAAAGAGCAAAACAAACATCCATACTAACTTTCGCGTTAATAATATTACACTAGCTGGCTATCGAAAATAAAAGTTGAAAACCCTGTGTGTAATTCCAGACTATAATCTACCTCTGTGCCAAGTTTCATCAAGATCCGTCCAGCCGTTTTGACGTGAAAGATTAACATGCATCCATACATCCATCCATCCTCACAAACATTCGGATTTACCCGTCAACCAGGAACAAAGACTCCGTAGCTACTAATGAGAAATTGTTGTTCCAAACGGAACAACAATTTCTCTTTTCCCAACCTGGAAATCAAATCCAGGACACGATATACTGAATACGTGTCTCTTCCGCTCCATTTCCATCCACGTAAAATAATTTGAAATCACCCAAAAACATCCTTTAATTACTAGGCCAAAAATACTAACACCTAAATTACGAAGGTAAAATACTGTGTGTAATATTCATAAGTGGATAGACTTGTAATACCTATCCTATTTGTCACAAGGCACAGAATAGATTGGTACAGAAGGTCCAGCTAGAGAATCGGCCAATCTAGTACTATCACTAAAAAATAAAAAATTACCACCCTTTTTTTGCGGATGGGAAATCATCAAATGACTTCGCGGGGGGAGTATCAGACTTGTACTAAGTAAGCCATCCATGTTCCACCCATCCATGTTCCTTCTATTGCCCTTTACGTTAGCCGGGGCCGTGGTATCTCTTTCGAACTACCCGCAATCCCGGCAGGCGGTGGCCCTGGCAGGCCCCTCCTTTGTTCGCTTTGTTGACATCTCTTTGAGGCGCGCGTGGAACACTAAGGCGCGTCGCCCACACGACTAACAGGCGAGGCGTAGTCGTGGCGCGGGCGCATTAGGAGCGTCGCCCACAAGATCAACAGTCGAAGCGCAGTCGAGGCGCAGGCACATAAGAGGCACGCCGCAACGAGATTTTCTTTACAAATGTTGTGTGGGCAACGGGCGCAGTGGCTGAGCGATCGACTGCTGCGCTGCGTGTCGCGAGTTGGATTCGCGCACGAAACAAATATTTGTATGACCCGCAGATAGTTGTTTCGGGTCTGGCTGTTTGTGTATGTAAGCTAAATGTTTGTAAACGCACCCGCGATACATGAGAAATTCCTAGTGTGGGGCAACGTTTTAAAAAAAGTATATCTACTATATAAAAATAAGTTGGGTTTTCCTTCCTGACGCTATAACTCCAGAACGCACGAACCGATTTCCACGGTTTTGCATTCGTTGGAAAGGTCTCGGGCTCCGTGAGGTTTATAGCAAAGAAAAGGTATTGTAGGTAGGGTAGGTAGAAAGGTAGAAAATTGCATAGCAACGCATGCCGGGGCACAGCTAGTAGGTATCTAAAAATATTTGCATGACCTGCAGATAGTTGTTTCGGGTCTGGTTGTTTGTGTTTTTTACTAAATGTTTCTAAACGCACCCAAGATACAGGATAAATTCCTAGTGTGGGGAAACGTTTCTGAAATGACATTAAAACAATATTAAAAACCCACCAGATCTTGCATGCGTGCAGTGAGTGCAGACGCACTAGCGACGCGATCGGCATTTGTTTTTCGAATGCATGCTCATATGCGTCTATGTGTGCGTGGCGCCTGTTTATGATCGTTGCATGAACCCAGCCTTCTCTGCTTACATATTCCGTGCACCCGACGTCAAATAAGTCACTTCAACTTCAAACTAATAACTTCTGAGAACTAATTAGTAATATGAGAAAACTCTTGCGTCCTATTTTGGCAGAATTTGGCGGTAGGATGTATTAAGTATGATTATATGGGAAGGCCGTATGAAGGTCTATTTTATGTTAAGCCATGTTTGTTCCAGTTTTACAGCCTGGTGGGAGATTCGTGAGTTCTCGAGAACCCAGAGCCTGGCTACAGTCCCAGTAAAGCAATAGAAGCAGTAAACAATAACTGTGAAAGTACTGTAGTTGCCCATTCCAAATCGTAAATCTCTATGGAGAAGAATGGGCAAGAAACTCCATGGAAGCTCTTTTAAATCAGAGTATTGTTACAAAACCTTGTTTACATCATTCGTGTTGGTATGGTAAACTATGTGAGATAGTAAAACAAAAAGAAATTAAATGATTAATTCAAATAAGCGAGAGATGACTGATGTCGATAATCTTACACCATCACATCTTCCAAACGCATCTTCACAAACTTCCTCATTTATAATAGTAGTGAGACTTATCTGTGGACTGCTTCATTGGCATAGCGGTCGCCAGTGAGATTGCTAAGCATAAGGTTCTTTTTTTTCAGATGGGAAATGCTTACTAATATTATAAAAGCGTAAGTGTGTTTGTTTGTTTGTTACGTCTTCATGCCTAAATAGTTAAACCGATATTGATGATATATGGTACAGAGATAATTGGGATCTTGGAGATGGACATTTGCTATTTAAAAAAAAAGATTGAGATATGAGGGAGAAAGAGGAAATAAAAGGGAAAACTTTGCTTTGCTATTACAATAAATCCGCCTGATTTATTGTAATAGCAATATATAATATAATCAAGGGCAAAAACTACATGTAGTATGTACCTGCACATCAGTGAAGGGGAACTGTGTTACCCCGAATTTAACGCGAACGAAGCCGCGGGCAAAAGCTAGTCATCAAATAAATTCCCTCGCTCTGGGCGGAGCGGGTGGAGTGTCAGTATTGTACTGACTATAACCCACCCATGTTCCTTTTATTGCCCTTAATGTTCTAGGGCCGTGATATCTCTTTTAAAAAACCCGCAGCCCCAGCAGGTGGGGGCCCTGGCAGGCCCCTCTACTTTGCTAACATGTCTTTGAGGCGCGCTTGGTACACTAACGCGCCGTCGAAGCGGATCACTGTCGTCAATAGCCGGACTGGCGGTGAGCCTACCCATTGCTAGCCGTCCAAAGACCCGTTTCTACGGTGGCCAGGAGTCGTCTCGCGGCGAAAGACGCCCGGAGCATCTCCTGCGGCATCCGAGCGTCTCCCGCGGTGAGTATAAGGTCCTGAGTTAGGTGTCCGAGTCGAGCAAAGTGTTATTATAAGTTAACCTTCGTGAAATTCTCAGTAGGAGCCACGGAAAATGGTGGCAATAGAGGAGCTCCCTATTATATGGGACTTAAAGAGGTAGGGTGTATTATTAGTTACTTAATTATATGTCTAACCGTTCGAGGATTTTGGGTGTGATGTTATGTTATATTATGTTATGAGCAAAGGTCGGCATTAGGTAGAGTTATTTATGTACTTTTTTTTAGGGTGAGAAATCATCAAACAACATCCCTCGCTCTGGGCGGAGCGGGGGGGAGTGTCAGATTTTTTCTGACTAAAACTCACCCATGTTCCTTATAAGTATTGCCCTTTACGTTCCGGGTATCTCTTGCCGCGGTATCTCTTTCGAACAACCCGCAACCACAATAAATGTCATGGGATTTCTAATGAAAAAACCCGTGTGGCCAACAATATTACAGATAAATAATAATAAAACAATATTCATTTCTTTTGTATTTATTCAATCACGGGATTTTTTCTGTTCTCTAATTAATCGCGGGATTTGAGACATATCCACATTATTATTTCGCTGTATCAGTGTAAGTACATAAATAACTCTACCTAATGACGACCTCTGTTAATAAATAAATAATAAATATCTTGGGACAACTCACACACGGCTATCTGATCCCAAGCTAAGCAGAGCTTGTGTTATGGTAACCAGACAACTGATATGCATACTTATATAATTTATAAATACATACATATTATAGATAAATCACACCCAGACACAGAACAAACAATCATGCTCATCACACAAAGTTTGTCCTGGGTGGGAATCGAACCCACGACCTCCGGCTCAGCAGTTAGGGCCACTATCCACTAGACCAACAGGCCCGTTACGAGACTACATTTTACACTACATTAGTTCTCTAAGCAAAACGTTTAAAGACGTAACATTGATATTCCTGTAACATATTTCTGTTCAGAGAAAAGTACAACGACCTCAGTACAAACGAGCGGAGATCCGGCGGCATCCTTCCGTGATCACTCAGCTCTAAGATCAATGGAAACGCCTGGAAGTGTCGTCCAAAACTGGAAACAATTCCTCTTTTCCATAACAATAGTGTTATCATGTTTTCCGATGTGTGAGTGATACCGCAACACCGGAACATAAAGGGCAAAAGAAAGAACATGGATGGGTTTTAGTCAGTACAAGTCTGACACTTCCTTCAACACCGAGCGAGAGAAATCATTTGAAACATTCTCGGATTTGACGTGGCCCTGACTGCTGAGCCGGAGGTCGTGGGTTCGATTCCCACCCAGGACAAACTTTGTGTGATGAGCATGATTGTTTGTACCCAGACAGGGTGTGATTTATCTATAATATGTATGTATTTATAAATTACTAGCTGTGCCCAGCGGTTTCACTCGCTGCTCGGTTAGGGGTATGAAAAATAGATGTTGGCCGATTCTCACACCTACCCGATATGTACACAAAATTTCGTTTAAATCTGTCCAGCCGTTTCGGAGGAGTATGGGAACGAAAACTGTGACACGAGAATTTTATATATTAGATATAAGTATGTATATCAGTTGTCTGGTTACCATAACACAAGCTCTACTTAGCTTTTGATCAGATAGCCGTGTGTGAGTTGTCCCAAGATATTTATTATTTATTTATTCGCATCCGAAAAAAAAAGGACGGTATTTAATACCATTTCCACTTACAACTGCATTATTTTGATGGCATCTAGGATCCAGATTTTTCCAGTTGAACAGTTTGTCACTTTTTGGAACGAAGTTCCCGATCGCGCGTTGCGAAACGGGGCTAGACGGAAAAAAATAAGACAAATCGATGTAACGACACTTTTTGCTATAGTTGTAAGTCGTGCGCGTGTTTCTCTGTCTGTCTCTCTCTCCCATAGACAGCAATCCAGTTATTTTCGTTTCGTCTTTTTATTTCGCATTGAACAGTGTGGTGCTGCGACGATTATTTTTGTTAATTTTTTACAGGTTTTTCATACATAACAAATAATAACTTCGTTTCATCCGGGTGTCCCTTGACACATCTCCAGTTTTTTTTTATCATTACTCCACGCTACGAATTTTCCTGTATTGTGGATGCGTTTACAAACATTTAAACTCACATACACGAACAGCGATCCGGAATAACTATCTGTAGGACATACAAATATTTGTTCCGTGCGGGGATCGAACCCGCGACACGCAGCGCAGCAGTCAACTGCTCAGCCACTGCACCAACCGTGCCGTCAGTCGTAATTTTAGGTCATACTGCCACTTCTTGCATGTTGCGTAGATCTTGAATGATAACTAGCAGAAAAAGATCAAATATATCCGTATGTCTGCTCTGCTGTCTGTGAGCTAACAATGTTTCGTACTTGCAAGTATACTACTAGTTATACTTGTAACTTGTCAATATAATAGGCTAATTTACAACAAAAAAAACTATTAGTCCGTCTTTTAAATTTGTGACGTCACGCGTTGTTTGACGGCCTCTTGGTCTAGTGGTTAGTGGCCCTGACTGCTGAGCCGGAGGTCGTGGGTTCGATTCCCACCCAGGACAAACTTTGTGTGATGAGCATGATTGTTTGTTCTGTGTCTGGGTGTGATTTATCTATAATATGTATGTATTTATAAATTATATAAGTATGTATATCAGTTGTCTGGTTACCATAACACAAGCTCTGCTTAGCTTGGGATCAGATAACCGTGTGTGACTTGTCCCAAGATATTTATTTTATTTATTATTCGCAACAAGTGACGTCACACGAAACTTTAATGTGCTATATCTTTGTCATTTTTGGTCTTATTTACAAATAAAAAAAATATGTGACCCTTATTTTTAAATAATCTAAAAGACGGACCAAATAGAATGTGGTACTTTGATCCTGAAAACTCAAAGGTTCTCAGTATAGTTTAAAAAGCTCTTTAATTGTGTCTTTTAATCTTTGACCCTCTTCCCGATACCGGCGGTTTTTTTTTTGTTTTATTTAAAAAAAAAGGAAATATATAAAGAATATGTGAAAAATGAATAAAAGAATTTAACAACTGCTGAAATCCCAATAACCGGCAGTTTTTTATAAGAGCAAAGAGGCGCTTGTTTTTCAAGCCTTCATATTTATTTAAAAAATAAATTGTGTCTCTCAACAGAATATTACAAATAAATATTATGATCATTTATAAAGTAATTTACTTATAACAATAAAAAAAAAATGTTATCTAAATTCAAAATATATTTGAGTTTTTTTTTTTGATAATAGGCGATTTTTTTTTAATTTAGCGATGTCATGAATTTGTTTTTCCTTCAGTATGTAAACACAAAGCGAAAAGCGCAAATTGATTAATGGCAAAAATACTTTTTATTCCGTTTTTTAATTTTTTCGAAATGTATTAAAAAAGAAGTCGTTTAATTCACGTAAGAATTTGTCACTGCTGTCCTTGGCTCTATAACACTCTCGCCTGGCGGCTCATGCGGTAAGTCCGCTTCGGCTACAATGACCAAGTTAGTTATAGTCATTAATCAATATGAAAGTATGATTTAATTTCTTCTTCCCCCACGCTTTGCCTTCTCATACTGAAGGAGAAACAAAGGTATGATATCTCCATGTAGCCTACTATTAAAAACTAGCTGTTCCTCGCGGTTTCACCCACGCTGCTCAGCACCTGTTGGTCGTAGCGTGATGTTATATAGCCTATAGCCTTTCTCAAGAAATAGACTATCCAACACTAAAAGAATTTTTTAATTCGAACCAGTACTTCCTGAGATAAGCGCGTTCAAACAAACAAACTTTTTAGCTATATATATATATATAAGTAAATAAGTAATAAGTATAGATAAGAAATTGAAAATTTAGAACTCAAATCAATGTAAATGTTGTTAGAAAGAAATTATTTTCTACATTATGTTTATTTGTGATGTTCTGTTGAGAAACCCATTTTTTATTATCCTTAATAATATTATAAAAGCGAAAGTGAGTTTGTTTGTTTGTTTGTTACCTTTTCACGCTTCAATGGATAAACCGATTTTGGTACAGAGATAGTTGGGAAACAGGAGACGGACATAGGCTAATATTTTTTTGAAAAAAGTGGGATGTGAGGGAGAAAGAGGGAAGAAAAGGGAAAACTTAGCGTTGCTATTACAAATCAATAAGGCGCAAGGGGAACCGTGTTACCTAGAACTTAACGCGAGCGAAGCCGCGGGCAAAAGCTAGTTAAATATAAACCCTAAACACATGCGTCTCCTTGTTCTAAAATCAATCAGAAAAAATAAACTCCTTCGTATGATAAACGAGAAAACAAACCCCGTGTGAAAAACATTGCATATTGAACCTAATAGAAGTGCAATAAGAGTCAGTTTTCGAGGAAGTGTATTGAAAAAATTATTCCCTCTCAATAAAGATAATACTGACGCAATACTTGATATATCTAGCACATTATGTACACACAAGTTTTATTAGAGCGTGTCCATTGAGAAGCGTCAGAGCGTGCAGTCAGGCAATTGAGTGACCAGACCACCGAGGATGTGGCCTTCGGTTCACGGGGTCATGGGGGTTTCGTAACAGTTGATGTAATATTTATTTATTTAAAAACTAGCTTTCGTGGTAAAGTTACTTTGGGCTAACGCTTTAACCCGCGTGATGATCGAAAAACAAATATCTTTCTCTCCTTTTCTTCCCCTTTTCTTACTTTTTTTAGCCTACGTCCGTCTCCAGGGTCTCTACTATCTCTTTACCAAAATTCATCAAAATCGGTTCAGCCGTTGAGGCAAGAAATCGTAACAAACAAACAAACTCACATTCGCTTTTATAATATTAGTCTAGCTTTCATGACATATTTACTTTGGGCTAACGCTTTAACCCGCGTGATGATCGAAAAACAAATATCTTTCTCTCCTTTTCTTCCCCTTTTCTTACTTTTTTTGGCCTACGTCCGTCTCCAGGGTCTCTACTATCACTTTACCAAAATTCATCAAAATCGGTTCAGCCGTTGAGGCAAGAAATCGTAACAAACAAACAAACTCACATTCGCTTTTATAATATTAGTAAGGTATTATGTACAAACAGGAGAAAACACACAGGGAAACATCCTAAGGCATACAATAAAACAACAAGGCACAGCTTATTTCTAAAGAAATTTCTACCAGCAGGCCTGCGAGAGGAAATATGAAGAAAGAAACGTAGACAGTAGTGTGTGAGAACAGGAAGAGAATAGTAACTAAAATATAAATGTCTTACCTAAATATAAGTACCCGTAAAAGTATAATAATATTTACCAGTATAAAATCACAAAACTAAAATATATAAACAGAAATTTAAACACGTACCTAAAATGCTTTTTTGTTTGTTAGCGCTACTCCCAGGCACCAAGTATGTGATTATTTATATCATTTGAAACGAGATAATTAGCATGTATATGAGCTTTCGATATTTTGGTGCAGTTGCACACGCCATGTTCACGGATAAATTAAAGTTATTGCGGGTGGATGTTTATAAGCAGACAAAATGTGTGTGCTTGAATTCATCTATTAATTCTTGTTTTTGGTTTTACTCAGGACGTGTTTGTTTTTTAACCGACGAAAAAAAAAGGAGGAGGTTCTCAATCCGACAATTCGACACGTATATATATTTTTTATGTATGACCACGCATCATTTTTACTGCAACGCACAGTGGTGCAAGTAGTACGGGTATGCGGAAAATACTATTTTTAAATGAAAAGACGTTGCGTTCCTTCATAATACGTTATTAAAATTATATAATAAATGTACCAGTAGGTATACAAAGAGAAACATAATACTTAATATAGGTTTTTTTAAGTAACATGAAAATATGCATCATATTTTTTACGTGAATTGAATTATAAAAAAATATATATTGAATTATGTAAAATATACAGTCTTTAAGCATTTCTATATAAATAAATATTAATAAACTAAATAATAAATACAGTTATTAATATTATGCACTATTTCTTCATTACAGAGCGTCATTAGTTAATGACCTGGTATTTCCAAGTTCGCAGGTTATCGCAGCCAAAACTGATGTATTCTTAATCTATAGGGTCTAATTAATCTCCGGAAGTATATTATTACGCAACGGTCGATAACGGAGATTAGTTCTGACCTCATGATTGTAAAAAAAAGGTTCCAAATGACCTTCTTCATTAAAAATGTAATAGCAAGGAATTACTCATTATTTAATTACATATGTTTGCGTATTTTATTAATACACACAATTAACCTATGACTACACTAAAAATAAAAGTTGATTATTAGAGTATTTAGGTTCTATTCATACTTGAAATAACAATATTTTTTGCACAAAATTTGTTACTTCTCGATCACCCTACTTTAGCTTCATATTATTAAGTACTGTGTTATTATTTACCCGTGTTAATTTTAGGACATGTTTGTACTAACATTCTAGTATGTGTGTACCAAATTGTATACATTTTAAACAAAGTCGCAGCAAAGGACTTTTTTCCGCCCTTGAACCAGTGTGCAACGTGCAATTTAAAAAATTCTTTTTTCATTGGAAAGAGTATATTTCAAAGTTGGTTCGTTCTTTAATTTTGAAGCTTACCTAGACTAAAAGGTT
Source organism: Ochropleura leucogaster (assembly GCA_958449745.1). Taxonomy (NCBI): domain Eukaryota; kingdom Metazoa; phylum Arthropoda; class Insecta; order Lepidoptera; family Noctuidae; genus Ochropleura; species Ochropleura leucogaster. The sequence continues at coordinate 4,855,574 of OY288226.1, forward strand.
TCTATTTTTCACTTTTCGTCGGTCAAATATTTGATAAAAAGTTTTTTCTACATCGTTCTCACATCACGCGGAAGGTAATTTACAACAAATTTATTCAAGTAGTCGCAGCAACAAAACACATTATTAATACACGTAGCAGTATTTGTAGTAATTCGGATTAGTTTTAGAAAAACACATTTGAAAATTAAGTCATTTAAAGAGATTTAAAAATCTACAGCTATTTGTGTTTTCCTCTAAGATTAAATTACATTATTAAAGTCACGACAAATAATTAGTGGTTTATTACCAGTTACAGGTTGTCCTTAAGCATTTTCCATTACAGATTTAAAAATAGAGTAATTTAGATAATTTGGGGGTCTATAAACGCACTTTCAGAGCTATTTTCAACCGATAGATCAACTACATATATAATTACGAGTCTTACATTTAATACAATATCTTATAGATTAATTACGTACTACGTTTAAAACTACGTCGTTCTCACATAAATGTATAATGTCTACATGACTGATGTATCCATGGTTTTGTAAAAATATTATGATTTAAAAGAGTTTTCATGGAGAGTTCCTCGCCTATTCTTCTCCATAGAGATCTACACTTTGGAATGGGCAATTACAGTTCTTTATATAGTAACTTAATCTTTTTTTTATGACCTTCAAAAGTGCCTGTAACAGTTTAAATGAAATAAATGATTTAAGTTCGATTTTGAATAAGTAAACCCTCACGTATATTAATTTTTTTCATATATAGCAACTGCCTTCTCAGTAATTTTTCATAATTAATTACGATAATTAATCTTCTTGAAGAACTTATATTACCCATATCCAGTTATACGCATCACAACATCAGTATTCGCGTCCAGTTCTGCCGGGCGCCGGTGCGTCGCCGCGTGAGGTATGGCCTAACGGATTATCCGGCTTAGTATTATTTACACGGCCCAGTCAACACATCATACAAAATATTCATAACTCTGTCTGTGTTTCTGTATTTGTGGCATGCGATTTTCGACCTTAATAATTAGTAGTATTTAGGATTTGGTTTTTGAACACAAACTTCGTTACCAATCATTTTAGAACGAAGTTACTTATCGCGCGTTTCGAAAGGGGGCTTGACGGAAAAAATTAATACCAAAAGTTGTAACGACATTTTTTTGATATTTTTGTAAGTTTCGCTCTCTCTGTCTTATAGAAAGCAAGCCAGTTATTTTCGTTTCGTCTTTCTATTCCGCATTGAACAGTGTGGTGTCGCGATGATTATTTTTGTTGAGTGTATACAGGTTTTTTGTACATAATAAACAATTACCTCGTTCCATCCGCGTGTCCCTTGACACCTCTTAAGAGTTTTTTTTTTATCATAATGTGTCTTTGGTGTAATGGTTATAAGCGCGACTGCTACGCATGAGGTCTTGGGTTCAATTCCCGGGTCAAGAAAACTCTTATTGGGTTTTCGCTAAGTCACGGAGTCCAAATCTGCGTCCGGTAGATGGCAATAGGTTCGCCCCTAATTACATGGAACGAAATTATAAAGGTGGTATATTAAGTACTCCTCTGCTTAACTCTTCGGCTATTAGAGGCGAGATGTTACTTTAAATCTTTTCTTTAGTACACGGGTTTAATTTACGCACACAAACCAAATTTACCGTTCAACTTTTATATAGATACGATTAGCGGCGCACCAGGTTTCACTCGCGTAGAAACAAACAGTTTATCTATTAATACTAGGTGATAACTATCTGTGTGCCAAATTTCATCTAAATCCATTCAGTAGTTTTTGTGTAAAAGAGCAACAAACATTCTTCCAAAAATTCGCATTTTTATTTTGTAGAATCTTTTATCAAGGTAACTCAATATCGCTTTGTTGGATTTCCAAATAAAATATTACGGTACCTATCGTATACCAAGTTCTATTATACAGGGTTACAGGGAAAGTCGTACTGAATATTAAAGGATGTTATTATTCAGGTTATTTCCGATGAATTTCATTCTGAAATAAAATGTCCGAAACTTAACCGTTATGGAGATATTAAATTTTAAAGATTATTTTTAAAAATCCTTTATTTTTTGGCATTTAGTCGTTTTCTTTGGGATTAGAGCTCCTAGAGTCGGTTTTTTTATGTATCTAGTTAGAGGACATGTCCATTAATAAAAATGATCAACAGAAACTGAACCTACTACTAACAGCTTAAAAAACTGCTCGACAACGGTTAGCATTATGAATTTTCTAATAGAGTGTTCTTAACTTTAACAGGCTTTTAATAAAAAAAATTGTATGGAACTTATTCTGCAAATAATTTTATAAAGTTCTACATCTCTTTAGCTATTCAAAAAGGTATAACACTTGCTATTAAAAAGGCAAAACATTGCCCAAATAACAGTTAAGTTAGGAGAGGGTACATTTTTAGTTTGAGGTAAAAGTAGCTAAAATACGTAAAAAAGACAAAAAATTTAGCAATAGGGAAGTCTTGCATTAAAGAGGGTAACTCCTCCCTCAAAAAGTTTTCATATGTCTCGCCATTCAAGTTATCGGGCAGGAAGTATGGCCCTATCAAGTTATTTGATATTATACCCATCCACACATTAAGACTGAATCTCCTTTGTGACCCTTTTGGTCTTTTTTTCTTGGGGTTAACTTGCGCTTTGGAAGCCCAATAATGGGTGTTATGATAGTTTGTGATGCCGTCTTTGTCAAATTTCGACTCATCTGTCTACATAATTTTCTTTTAAAAATCCGGATCTTCATTATCGGCATTGAGCATAAATCTGCAGAAGTCTAGTCGTCTCAATGGATCCCCTTCTTCAATTACTTGCACTGACGTGTAATGGTAAGGGTATTGCCTAGAACTGTGCATTACGAACCAGACTTTCCACTGGGAAATACCAAGCCGTCGAGTGACAACGTTTGTTGACGTGGTTGGGTCGGCTTCAAAGAGACGTCGCGTCGTATTTCATTATCTTCGTCGTTGTCATCAAGAACACGAGGTCACTCTGTCAAATATGCCAATATCAGGTACTCGGAGAGTAGGATACCTTAGCATGTATTGCCTGTAGCATAAGAAATAGCAGCGGCCATGTAGAACATAAATTATAAAAATATTGCTAAAATTTTTGTCTTTTTTTTACGTATTTTAGCTACTTTTATCTCAAACTAAAAATGTACCCTCTCCTAACTTAACTGTTATTTGGGCAATGTTTTGCCTTTTTAATAGCAAGTGTTATACCTTTTTGAATAGCTAAAAAGACGTAAAACTTTATAAAATTATTTGCAGAATAAGTTCCATACAATTTTTTTTATTAAAAGCCTGTTAAAGTTAAGAACACTATTAGAAAATTCATAATGCTAACCGTTGTCGAGCAGTTTTTTTAAGCTATTAGTAGTAGGTTCAGTTTCTGTTGATCATTTTTATTAATGGACATGTCCTCTAACTAGATACATAAAAAAACCGACTCTAGGAGCTCTAATCCCAAAAAAAACGACTAAAAGCCAAAAAATAAAGGATTTTTAAAAATAATCTTTAAAATTTAATATCGCCATAACGGTTAAGTTTCCGACATTTTATTTCAGAATCAAAATCATCAGAAATGACCTGAATAATAACCTCCTTTAATATTCAGTACGACTTTCCCTGTAACCCTGTATACTAAGTGCAAACTCACTAAGCAGCAATGTTCCAAGAGGTACATTTGTAACCTACTAGTTCCAACCCGCGTCGAAGTACTAACCAGGGATGTTATGGAGCTCCGTAACGCTAACTAAAACTGTCGGATATCCGAATTAAAAAATATCCGAAAACGATATAAACGTTGTGGATAAAGGCAGAGCCTAAATGACAGGCTTTTGTTAAACCGCGACGAAGTACTAACCAGGAATGTCATGGAGTTCCGTAATTCTAACTGAAACAATGGATATCCGAAATAAAAAAATATCCGAAACCGATATAAAAGTTGCGGATAAAGGCGGAATCAAAATGACAGTTTCTTTTTTTGTTATGCAGCAACAAATTGTCCCACAATTTTCCCGCGCATTCTTTTAAAATTTGTTTCTTGCTATTTGTTTTTTACTTAAATTGATTTTAATATTCTAATCCGTAACCCGAACTAGCGGATAGTTCGAATTAATGTCATAACCGAAACCGATATGACGTTTTTCTTATATCCGCATCCGTATCAGGAGCTTGATCTGTATCCGAATTCAAATCGTATCTATAACATCCCTGGTACTAACATCACTGGCTGTAAGCGAACTATGGGGGACAAATGTACCCAATAAAAGGGGAAGACGGTAAAGTGAAATGTTACATTACATAACTTATACTGATAGAAGGTAATAGTTTCAATGGTTTTGTAAGATATCTACTGGGAATGTACTCTCGCTGTAGTTAATAGTCCAGCTGTTTTATCATTTTTAAACCCCAGTCTGCGGAATAATTCCTACTATAGTACGAAAGGTCATTAACCTAAAGAACAACTGTGGCATTGACAATCTAATATTTAGCTCTTTCCATCTTGTGCCTTTGTCGTAATGTCTCGTTCTCCCGGCAAAAACATGACAACGTTAAGATGGGTTCGCCAACATTCGGGCGGCCATTTTAGATGGGGTTTTAGCATGGGTTTTGTTTACATTTGGTATCGCTTCTCGTTGGCCGTACTTTAAGCTGAATTTTGGTTTTGGTTTGGTACTAGTTTTTAAAGGCGCCTGGTCCATAAGTAAGATCAGACGTTTACGTTTATGTTCCTTGTTTTGCCGTTTATGTTTCGGGGCCGCGGTATCTCTTTCGAACAAATGTAGGTGTAAACAAATCTTGGGAAAGAAAATATAAAAAATCGACATTAATGTCATGTCGCTTAAAAACATTTCTCGTCCTATTGATCAAAGGTAAAAATACTATTGAAATTGTTCGTAAAAAAAAATATATGTTATACATTTTTCTGTGCGTTTGATCGTAGATTGTTTACCTCAAACGACTAGAACGCATGTCACATGCGGTTTTGTAAACTGCACACAGGCGTAAATTGCTTTTCATTCAGATTATGAAGTAAATAAATAATAATAAAATAAAAATAAAATAAATAATAATAAATAAATATCTTGGGACAACTCACACACGGCTATCTGATCCCAAGCTAAGCAGAGCTTGTGTTATGGTAACCAGACAACTGATATACATACTTATATAATTTATAAATACATACATATTATAGATAAATCACATCCAGACACAGAACAAACAATCATGCTCACACAAAGTTTGTCCTGGGTGGGAATCGAACCCACGACCTCCGGCTCAGCAGTCAGGGCACTAACCACTAGACCAAGAGGCCCGTCATCAAAAAAGGTCTTTAATTTATTTTAGTTTTAACAAAATAATAAATATTTTATAAACCTCTTCAATCTTAGCGAGCAAAACCAAGCGAAAACAATATAGTAAAGCCAAATAAAAGAATGCCGTTAACATTATCCGTTTGGTCAGTGTCGGGTTGAATCATTTGTTTGTCAGGATTTCGCACAAGATTGACGGAGACACATGTTTTGTTTACTCACCATATTGAGACATTGATCCGCTTAGAGGTTTCTTTTATCTTGTACTAGCTGTTCCTCGCGGTTTCACCCACGCTGCTCAGCACCTGTTAGTCGTAGCGTGATGTTTTATAGCCTATAGCCTTCCTCAAGAAATGGACTATCCAACACTAAAATAATTTTTCAATTCGAACCAGTAGTCCCTGAGATTAGCGCGTTCAAACAAACAAACAAACAAACTCTTCAGCTTTATAATATTAAGTATAGATTCGAACCAGTACTTCCTGGGATTAGCGCGTTCAAACAAACAAACAAACAAACTCTTCAGCTTTATAATATTAGTATAGATAGTATAGATTCCGTTTCTGTTGAGTTACAGAAACATGTATTTTAGGTTACTACATCGGGGTTGCGGGTTGTTCGAAAGAGATACCGTGGCTCCGGAATATAAACAGCAGAAGAAAGAACATGGGTGGTGGTTAAAATCTGATACTTCCTCCCGCTCCGCCGAGAGCTAGGGCAATTATTTGGATTTCCCATCCGCAACAAAAGGGTTAACTACAAGATATAACGTCATAATCTGTAGTTTTATTTTGACCCTGGCTGGTTTTTTTTTGGGAAGTAAATAAATAAATAAATATCTTGGGACAACTCGCACACGGCTATCTGATCCAAAGCTAAGCAGAGCGTGTGTTATGGTAAACAGACAACTGATATACATACTTATTTAATTTATAAATACATTCGTATTATAGATAAATCACACCCAGACACAGAACAAACAATCATGCTCATCACACAAAGTTTGTCCTGGGTGGGAATCGAACCCACGACCTCAGGCTCAGCAGTCAGGGCCACTAGACCAACAGGCCCATCAAAAAGTGGAAATTGTTTTGCTCCGCTGTTCTTTTGTGATTTATTTCTTAGCCGAGATACAAGGCAGTTAAGATTTCTCCAGGTCTGCGTCGAAATTCATTGTCTCGGCTCTTTTCTGGTGGTCGTCACGATTTTCTTTTTTTAACTTTCATCAAATAACTTAAATATCAAATAACTTAAGGTCGTACGTGTGACGCCACGAATTGCTGCATTTTTTCTAAACGCGTGACGTCATACGTAACTTTAACGAGCCATATCTTTGTTTCTTTTGGTCTAATTTACAAATAAAAAAATACGGTCCCTTATTTTTTAATAATCTAAAAGACGGACTAAATAGAATCAAAATCAAAATGTTTTTATTTCACATAGGCATTGCTCTCAAGAAACTCCATAGTTACTCTTTTAAAATCATTTGGTTTTACAATTTTGTTGTTACAGCGTTAGTACTTAAGTATGAGAGGACAGCGTAGGCCCGACAATAAGTCATTGCTTACTTTACAAAACGTAAAATAAAATAATACGTTAACAAAAGTTAACAAGCGTCTATGAATGTACACGGCCAACCAAAAGAATGTAATTAATTTGGCCCTGGATACTACCCTATTGAATACTAGAATTATTGGGTCTGTCTATCTGATCTTCACGAACAAATTACGAAGTAACACAATATACTACTGGTAAGACTGTTGTCAGGCTTCTGAGTACTTGTAATGTCTGTCTCAAACTGAATGTCGCCCGGGACAATTGGTTACCTATGTATAGACTTACCTTGGTAAGTTGGTCAGACCTTGCGGTTGTTATTACTTAGCCTGGCTTAGCTACTAGACGATTTATTACCTACAAGTTTTTGCCCGCGGTTACGCTCGCGTTAAATTTGAAGTAGCACAGTTCCCCTTTCCTGATTTGCAGGTATTTTTCGTTGGTAAGAAAGAGTGAAAATGTACAAGAGACAAAAAGTAGCCTATGTCCGTCTCCAGGGTCAGAACTATTTTGAACGAATAAACGATAGATCGATAACGAATAAACTCAAAAACTATTAAACCGATTTAAATAATATTTTGCCATTTGCAGGTTAATCGAACCGTGGGCTCGGAACATAAAGGGCAAAAACAGGAACATGGGTAGGGTTTAGTCAGTATAAGTCTGACACTCCCCCAGAGCGGTGGAAGTTGTTGATGAATTCCAATTAGAAAAAAAATGGTATAACTGAAATAAATGCTTTAAGTTTGAGTTACCATGTTAAAATGTACACAGCACGGCACATCAACCTACACAAAAACATTTTAACCAGATCTCTGTAATACGGTGTGCGATCTGTGCTCGAGAGATCAGATAATAATAGTTTAAAATAGGTTGACCTGCCGTTGTGTGTACTTTAATAACAGCTACCCTACCATGACGTCTTAAAGCAGAACTTATTCCACTGAGGGAAAGAGACAAAGCTATACAGGGTGTCTAGCACTATCTCTTTCTCACACAGGAATTAGAACTGCTATAATAATATGATGTCATGGTAACCCTACAGTTTTCCGTTACATCGGGTATTAGGTTTTTTTGCCCTTAAGGTAACTTTTAAACGCACTCAAGTATGAGGTGCGCCAGCATTCCTAAAATCGTTTCAAAATTGCGTGGTAATAAATAACAACAAGATTCTTAATAAAGCCATCAAAGTCAAATGTCCCGAATGATGAATTGGTGAAGCGCCCATCATTTACCAATTATAAATCTTATAGACATCTTTAACATACTCGTTGTAAAGGGCACGTTCTTCTAGAAGCTTAACTTAACATCACGCTTTTAAACTCCAAAAGGTTAGGCAGATATGTACATATGGTTTATCCTCATTTCGCCAGTAATTTTTAGTTTTCACGTCAGAAGATACACGTTTAAGAAAAACATCCTTACTAATATTATAAAAGCGAAAGTGAGTTTGTTTGTTTGTTACGGCTTCACGCCTAAATGGCAATAATGAACTGAATTTTGGTACAGAGATAGTTAGGACCCTTGATACGGACAATAAAAAGTGAGAAATGAGGGAGATAGAGGGAAGAAAAGGGAAAACTTAGCTTTGCTATTACAATAAATAAGGTGCAAGGGCAAAAACTATAGGTAGCAGGTACCTGCAAATTAGGCAAGGGGAACTGTGTTACCCCGAACTTAAAAAATAATAAAACTTAAAAAAATAAGCCTTTGTAAAAGACAATAAAAGGAAGGTAAAGCTTATAATACTTAATCAAATTCATCATTTGCCTAGCCTTTTCCCAACTATGTTAGCTTGGCTTCTAGTCTAACCGGATGCAGCTGAATTTCAGTATTTTACATGGAGCGACTGCCTATCTGACCTCCACAACCCAGTTTACTGGGTAATACGATACCCCTTGTTAAGACAGGTTGTCAGACTTTCGGAACACTGACTCTGACTACCTGTAACGACAGTCAAAGATCTACAAATGACAGCCGGGACCAACGGCTTAACGTGCTTTCCGAGGCACGGAGGAAACTCGGTATGTAACGGGTGGTCACCCATCCACACACCAACCTAGGCAAGTGCGGTTTAACCTAAAGATCGACTTGAGTGGCTGCTATTATTTAGCCACGAGCTCCTCCGAAGGTGGAAGGTTATCAAAGGTGATGATTAAGATATCATTTTACGATCAAAACGGTTTTAACAACGTAAGTAAACCGTCGAACCAATATGTTCCATATTATACAACCAAGTATTAATTTACGATAAAACGGTCGAGCAGTGATGTGCTTTCGCCCTATTTGTTACTCGATATTTTAATTAGTTGTTAGTCAATTTGATATTCGACGCCTTTGAAAATAGTTTGGTGACGGTATGCGAACTAAAAGAAAGATTAATATTCTTGAGAAACAAAAGATTGAAATTAAGATTATAGCAAATATATTTAAGGCTTAGCTCGCGTTTAATTCGGAGTAGCGCAATTCCTCTTTCCTCATTTGCAGGTACCTGCTACGTTTTTGCTCTAGCGCCTGATTTATTGTAATAGCAAAGCTAAGTTTTCTCTTGTTTTCCATCTTTCTCCCTCATTTCTAACTTTAAAAAAAAGTTAGTATATGTTCGTCTCCAGGGTCTCAACTACCTCTGTTTAGCCATATAGGCGTGAAGACGTAGCAAACAAACAAACTCACTTTCGTTTTTATAAAATTAGTAAGCAGTAAGGATTTACTGCCAATACACAAAACAACGTTAGTAAAACTGGTAAGAGCCAACTTGTCGTTGTTTGTTCGTTTAGTTTTAGTATAAATCTACTCTGTAATTAAATATGACAGGTTATTTAGCTTTGTTACTGAAATCACTTTTTTTTAAAGATATTTTCTTCTAATACTCTGTATGTATATATTTTAAACCTTTATACCTAAACGAGAATGGCTTAGAAACTGGAAAATAAGCAAGATTATTGAAAATCCGGACGATTTAGCTATTTGCGGTGACAAGCTAAGATCGATTAGCAATACAGTACTATTATTTACTTCCAACGCTATCTATGTCAAAATCACCATCAATTTTGTTCATCAGACGTCAAATAGTATTAACTAACCAATTAACTATCCTATATTACTTGAGTCCACTAAGGAACCATGAAGATACAGTAGTAATTATTATCCTATTGATTTTGATTTACGATGCATGAACATTACTGAGCTCACCGCTATAGAGATGGGAAATAATTGTATCGATAAATTAAAGAAATATAAAACGAGTACAGATTTTATAGGTCACGTTTTAAATATCGATAAAGTTTTAATGAACACGCCACTATTATTCGAAAGTCGAGGATTTTATTGTATGTGTCACTTGTTTATTGAAACCTCGGGGTTTTAATTGAATTTTGCTGAAATAAAAGTTGATTGGCGTTAATATTGCAGGCTTTCAAAACTGTGAAATGAATTAAATGAACAAAAACTGACAAGTTTATAATTGCATGTTTAAATAAAAGCCAATAAGTAGGTTTACTTTTGAAATAATTTTGAATACCTATTTTATGTTACGTTTTTTTAGGTTCATAAAAGGCATAAATAAAAGGCATTTGCAAGGGGCTTTTTTTGCGGATGGGAAATCATCAAATAACGTCCCCCGCTCTGGGCGGAACGGGGGGGAGTGTCAGATTTGTACTGACTAAAATCCACCCTTATTCCTTCTATTGCCCTTTATGTTCCGGGACGCGGTATCTCTTTCGATCAACCCACAACACCGGCAGGCGGTGGCCCGAGCAGGTCCCTCTTCTTTGCTGACATCTCTTAGGCGCGCGTGGAACATCAACGCGTCGTCGACACGGCCTGTCGTCAATAGGCGAACGGACGGTGAGCCACCCATTGCTCACCGTCCACAGGCCCGCATCTACGGTGGCCGGAAGTAGTCGGGCGCCCGACGCCTTGGGTGTGTCCCACGGCGGCTGAGTTGGTTTCAGGTTCTCTGCCTCAAACGCTTAGACACCTCCTTAGCTAACATGACTGATTTGCACGTGACTGAGATTAGAATGTTTAGTTTTAGGCGAACGAATAAAGAAAGAAACGAATATATAAGAGGAAGACTGAAAGTAGCGCCTGACGAAAAAGTTGTATGGTAGTCGGTTGGCTTTGATGCGGAGAAATGTCGAGAGGTAAGTTTTGAGTATGGATTAGGATGGATATCAGAGTAGAGGAAGCCCAAAGAAACGATATATGGAATGGTGTGTAGGAATAATGGTATGTAAGGAGGTTTTTGAAGAAATTACGAGCTGATTAGAAGTATGAAAGCTGAAGACATGCCGCACTCTTCCCAAATCCTTACTTATTATTATATTATTTTATTTTTTTATTTAATATTATAAAAGCGAAAGTGAGTTTGTTTGTTTGTTTGTTTATTTGTTTGTTTGTTTGTTTGTTACCTCTTCACGCTTTAATGGCTACACCGATTTTGATGAATTTTGGTACAGAGATAGTTGGGAACCAGGAGACGGACATAGGCTAATATTTTTTTGAAAAAAGTGAGGGAGAAAAACCGAAGAAAAGGAACAACTTAGCGTTGCTATTACAATTCAATAAGGCGCAAGGGGAACTTTGTTACCCCAAATTTAACGCGGGCGAAGCCGCGGGCGAAAGCTAGTAATTTATAAAAGCAGAAGAATGATGAGGGCGTGGCTATACGATAAGTTAAAGAACAGTTTAAATTGAATCCAGACAGACGCTTCAGCATTTGTGATTTCGTCCACCCTTAAAACGATAAAGGGTAATGTCGTGACGAACCTGATTTTGGTTTACGGCCTATTCTCTCTCACAGAGGAGGCATGTGGGTGGTGCTGTTAGAACTAAGCTAAAATACTTTAAATAAAAGCGCATATAATACTTATTTTAAATCATATTGATGTCACACTTTTTTATATACCTACATGTCACTCTTTTATATACAACCTACGTTTCCGACATTTTCTATTCTAATTTTAAAACGACCTGAGTATTTGTTTTTAACGTCATGGTAAACCAGCCAGCATTGGTTAGGTTATAAAACCTCTTACAGTACCAGCAGTTATGCTTATGTGACGCGAATAACTAAAACATCGATATTTTGTCTCAACTGATTTTTCCCATCACTAAACGGGCGTCAGCTAGACTGACCACAGCGTTTCCTCCTAGACTGTTCCGAGCTAGAATTATAAATTGCGGGCCCTTTATTGTCCTTAAATAGTGCTGTGCCTTGTGGTCGCTTTAGGTGTCGCTTTGTGGTCTTTGCAGTCAGTTTGTCGTCTTTGGCGATAATAAATTGTCTTTGGATTCAGTATATTTGTGTGCCGTGATTATTTCAGAGGTTAATGAGCCAATTTGGGATTTCAAGCTGTTTGGCGAATCGCATTGTGAATTTGATGACAAATTATTTCAGAACAAGCAAAATGAGCAGATGGATACAGTTGTGTAGAGTTTATTACGCCATTTCTTAGTCATTTATAGCTAAACACTAGAAAATGGTAAACGGTGGTATTATACTACTAATATTATAAATGCCAATGTTTCTAAGGATGGATGGATGGATGTATGGGTGTGTTACTCTTTCACGTCAAAACGACTGAACGGATCTTGATGAAATTGCCACAGAGGTATCTAGTATCATCCTCTGTGGGGTCCGCCCGTAAAAACGTATTCTATGTGTTACTCAGACTATAATCTACCTCTGTGCCAAATTTCATCAAGATCCATTAAGCCGTTTTGACGTGAAAGAGTAACAAACATCCAAACATCCATCCTCACAAACATTCGCATTTATAAAATTAGTAGGATATCAAATGTGATACAAGATCAAAATACATGTCAGCTATTTTTTTTTTTTATGGGACTTGTGTCGTATTTAGAGTAAGTTAAGACAATAAACCAACTCGTTTAACCACACAACTGAGCGACCACAGTGCTCACTGTGGTGTCCGACAGCTGTTGTTTATAATTTAAGCTCTGGCAACACTAAATACGTGTCACAGAAAGTTCTAAACTGAAACCGTGGAACGTGAATAATGGTAATAATTTTTAAATATTGTGGTCGACTGTGGGTTTAGAGTTTTAGAGACACGGTTTTGAAATAACATGTTGTGATATTGAAAATCTGATTAATACTAAAATAACTTTAAAGAGAGTCAGTGAGGCTGAATGATCGACTGCTGCGCTGCGTGTCGCGGGTTCGATCCCCGCACGGAACAAAAACAAATATTTGTATCACCTACAATTAGTTGTTTCGGGTCTGGCTGTTTGTGTATGTGAGTTTAAATGTTTGTAAACGCACCCACGATACAGGAGAAAATTCTAGTATGGGGCAACGTTTGAAAAACAAAAAAAAAATTACTTGTTCTGGAGGTGATTTATGATATGGTGATTTACGTTTAGTGACGATAGTCCGTGTCGACAGGCCGTTCGTGTTTCATGCGCGCCTCATAAAGATGTCAGCAAAGCAGAGGGGCCTGCCAGGACCATCGCCTGCCGGCGTTATGGATTATTCGAAAGAGATACCCCGGAACATAAAGCGCAAAAAAGGAACATGGTGGGCTTCAGTCAGTAAGTCTGACACTCCTCCCGCTCCGCCCACTTATTTGATGATTTCCCAACCAAAAACAGAGTTATACATTAAAATTTGGTCCTTGGATTGTATTTCACATCTCCAAAAACAAGTTAACTCTAGCCAGAGTAATCACTCTGCGGTCACTTTTGTTAGTTAATCTTAAGCATCAGTCTAGAAACTTCGATAATAGTACTTTAGAAAATGCACATTAAGTGAAGTTCGGTTCGGAAAGAGTTTTATTGCAATTCGAGATAGCTTTGCAACGTTGCAAGGAGCGGTTTAAGAAAATAGAACGACTTCTTGTGTCAATATGGGTTCTAAGAGGATAACTTACTTAATGGCGAACGTTTTGGAATTTGTTTTTTTTTAATGTTTGAAAAGAGGATGATGGTCCTTCGAGCCGGATTAAGAGAACTTATTGATAAAACCTGTTTTAAGGATGTAATAGTGTAATTACTATATTATGTACGTATTTGTGGTCAAAACAGCTTATCTTTATCCTTACTAATATTACAAAAGCGAAAGTGAATTTGTTTAACAACAACATTGTAAAACCGAATGATTTTAAAAGAGTAACTATGGAGTTTCTTGCCGGTTCTTCTCCATAGAAAACGACCAACCCGAACCGTGCATCTTTTCTCGACGTTTTATAAGTGCCCATGTAGGCCTATGTGAAATAAAAATATTTTGATTTGATTTGATTTGATTTGTTTGTTACGTCTTCACGCCTTAATGGGTTAACCGATTTTGATTAATTTTAGTACAGTTAGTTGGGACATAAATATGCATAACTTTTTTTTTTAAATAGTGACAAATGAGGGAGAAAGAGTTAAGGAAAGGGAAAACTTAGCATTGCTATTAAAATAAATAAGATGCAAGGACAAAACTACAGGTAGCAGATACCTGTAAATCAGGAAAGGAGAACTGTGTTACCCCGAATTTAACGCGAGCGAAGACGCGGGCAAAAGTACTCCAATAATGCCAGGAGATTCAAGTGAGACCATATGATAAGGAACGTAGCAAGCCCTACCGAGGTTATGTTGGTTGAAAGGAATACCGCGGCTCCGAAACATAAAGGGGAACAGGAAGAACATGGGTGAGTTTTAGTCAGTAAAATTCTGACACTCCTGATTTCTCACCCACAAAAAATAAAAATTTTGAGGTGTCAAGGGCCACCCGGATGGAACGAAGTTCCTATAGAAATGAAAATATCTGGCTTGCTTTCTATAAGAGAGAGAGAGACAGACAGACAGGCAGAGAAACATGCGACGCTGCACAGCTTACAATAGCTTAGCAAAAAGTGTCGTGACAACTTTTCGTAAGAATTTTTTCCGTCTAGCCTCCATTCACAACGCGCGATAAGGAACTTCGTTCCAAAAAAGTTTCGTTTTCTTCTTCTATTCCATACTTTAGTTCTGTCTACCCCATGGCAGAAAGACATAATCAGTAATTATGGACACAAACTCAGAGCCATGTCTTAAACGCCAGGTAAGTAAGCAAACTTCTGTCGTAGTTAACACTTTGCGGTCAGTTCTTGTTACCTAATCTTAAAGACCAGTCTAGAAACTTCGATAATAATACTTTAGAGAATGCATATTAAGTGTGAAGTTCAGTTCAGAAAGAGTTTTTAAAAGCTTCGCTATGGCGTGAGGGCGCTTTAGGGAAATATAATGATTTTTGTGTCAACATGAGCTTTAAGAAAATCATTAGTGACATCGTGAATCAGCAGTTAGGCAGGTGGTGTATAAAATGAAGTCTCATATAAGTGCCATCTTTAGGTTAAGCCGCGCTTGCCTAGGTTGGTCTGGGGATGGGTGACTACCCGTTACATACTGAGTTTCTTCCGTGCCTCTGAAATCACGTGAAACTGTTAGTACCGGCTGTCATTTGTAAATCTTTGATAGTCGTTACAGTTAGTCACTGTTCGGAAAGTCTGACAACCAGTCTTACCAAGGGGTATCGTTTAACTGGGTTGTGGAATGTGGAGGTCAGATAGGCAGTCGCTCCATGTAAAATACTGGTATACAATTGAATTCAATAAAAAAAAGTTTTACGGACATCTTGATCCAACATTGCTAGTATTAATACAGACTTAAAAACTATTGTTAATAACACAAATACCTTACACGAGTTCAAAAGGTACCGTATAAAGGTATCCGGTTAGACTGGAAACCGACCCATAACAACATAGTTGGGAAAAGGCTAGGCAGATGATGATATCGAAGTTTTTTTTTTTAAATTGATTACAGTTAGCTCCATAATAGTGACACATTGTTTGACAGAGAAATATTTTTAATATCCTAATGAATTTATGTCATATCGGGAAGAAGGCAAGTAATTCACAATCTGTTTAGTAGTTTATCTTTAAAAGAGTTATACACATTGATTCTCACAAACTGTTGCAGTTATTATAGTAGTAAGGCGAAGAATAAACTCCAAATTACTACAATCTTCAACACCCCATATTCTAATTCTCCTATTATAGCATAAGATAAATATTTACCTTTTAAAACTTGCGCACGCGTCGACCGCGTAAACCAAGATTAACTACGCGTATATCAATCTTAACCCTTTGTAGTACAGTTATAAATTACCCAGTTAAACGTCGTTTAACTGTTGTTAAAGGTTAATTTTAAACCGGTTAGTGTAAACTAGGCATTTTTGATACTATTCAAGTTTAATTCGTTGTTATAGGAGAAAGCTTGCGCGTACATGTTTGGGTTGTTTTAAATTTGATTTAAGACTAGTATAAGATTAAATACAAATAACTTGTCAATAAACAAAACACTACAGTAAGGCCAACTAGCAGCGATACGAAAGGGAATTAACCTAAAGAACAACTGTGGCGTTGATAATCTAATATTTAGCTCTTTCCATCTTGTGCCTTAGTCGTAATGTCTCGTTCTCGCGGCAAAAACATGACAACGTTAAGACGGGTTCGCCAACATTCGGGCGGCCATTTTAGATGGGGTTTTAGCATGGGTTTTGTTTACATTTGGTATCGCTTCTCGTTGGCCGTACTGTAGCGTCGAAAATTCGTCCTCAACGCTGTCAATTGGTTATGATCCCAAAAGAATGGCCGCGCTGTCACTATACCAACGCGGCGCAGTGTTAACTAAACCTTAGGTTAGTTCCGTAGTCTTATAAGAAATAGTTTTATACAAAGCGAGCCGTGTCCAGCGGTTACACGGATAACCTAATATATAAAATTTCCGTGTCACAATGTTAGTTACCGTACTCCTCGGGAACGGCTCGACCGATTCTTATGACATTTTGGGTACATATCGGGTAGGTCTGAGAATCGGCCAACATCTATTTTTCATACCCTTAAGTGGGCAGCGGGTGAAACCTACTAACTAACCTACTAATATACTAGTATATTAATATAAATCTCATACATATAAAAATTTGGCAGGTGCCTAATTTTTCAAGAGAATTATTTTTCACAAAGACACTAAGATTATAATTTTTTTTAATAGATTGTCTGAGAATTACGTCTAAAATGAAAGATAATTAAATTAATTTTGTAAAACACAAATACTCTTTCTTATCAAGTTTAAACCTACTTAGTGAAAACAAGTTTAATTTTTATGTAATTTATTTGTTAACCAGCTTAAAAGTTCAACGACCTCTTATCGTAAAGTTCATGAAAATTACAAGCGATTACCGTAGATTACGTGGTATAAATAAGACGGATTAAATATTAAGGTTACGGTAAAGTTTCACATCAAAAGGTTTTGCCGTTTTTATTATGATAGTAATTCATCCTTTTTGGTATACACACGTCGACATCGACTTGTACAAAACCAAGTTACGCTGATCTCTCAAAAACGGAGAGTACACCGTAGATTTCTCGTAAGATCAGAGGTCCGCCTAAACTAGTTTTGTTCGAATAACTTGATGTGTTGTCGAATAAACTCGATCTCGCAATTGTTTTCCAACAGTATTTTATTAAGACAAGCAAGTTGTGGTTTAATTTACATAATATACAAAGTATCTGCTAGCAATAGAGTTGGGGAATTCTGTTGTCCTAGTACTTACGCTGACTGGACAGCTTTACTCAATTTGTGTGGTGCTTTCTTAAAAATACAATTACTAAACACTAATCTGCATAGTTCTCATGCAAGTTTGCCAAGATTTTTGTCTGGACCTTAAAAGAGACTATGACCTCTGAGTTTGTTTCGGCTGTTTCGTCTCAGAGTAGTCGGGTACGAAAGACCGGCCTCATCTAGTTTAAAAAAAAGACGTGTAAAAGTTTTTGTAAAAACCTACTTGCAAAATAAACATCATTTATCATCTAGCAAATACTTAGGCCCGAGCTGGCCTGGGTTTTCCGAGAGGAGCAGCTCACTCCTCCCCTTTACCTGAGGCAGGGTTTGCCGCAAGAAAACCGTCACAGCTGGGGTGGTTGTGTAAAATGCATTGTGTGTCCATATCCCAGCCAAAAGAGATGAGAAGGAACACCGTGTGGTTTAAATCAGTAGGAGTCTGACAGACCCTTCCGCCGCGAATGCATCGAAAATATCCACAAGAAAATAAAAACAATACATATACAATGTATAAAACAATAGACACACAACCTTAGTCGGTCGGTCGACCACAAACTTTAAGTATTTTTTTTGCCCCACACTAGGAATTTCTCCTGTATCGTTTAAATGTTTTTAAACGCACCTAGCGTTTAAAAACATTTAAACTCACATACACAAACAGCTAGACCCGGAACAAATATCTGTACGAATTCAAATATTTGCCTGCGACAGGCAGGGCAGCAGTCGGTCGCTCAGCCACTGCGCCAACTGTGTCGTCGTAATTGAGAACGTCCTCCTTTTTTGAAGTCGGTTAAAAGACAATCAGAATAATTATTACTTCATACCGTAGTTTTTATTCGAACACTACTAATTATTCAACATATAACCAAACTTCCTTTAACACAAAATAAAAGACCCCATTCAATTGTTTATAAGGTCCGTAAAATGCTTATTTTTCTACTTTTTCTCTTTAAAACAATTTATGACCCCACCCTAGGGGGTAATGTGAACGCTTTGTTTTCTATTAAGTGAGCAACCTTTATTTATTGGGGGTACGCGATTCAAATACCTTTGAAATTTACATTTTTAAATGGCCGTTTGAAAATGAAAAATGGAAGGCACTTCTGTTAAAATGGTATCTGTAGTAATTTTGACACAGATTTTTGTTCGTAATATAAACATGTTATATTTGAATCGCTTGTTACTTAAATAGTAAATAAAGCATATAAATGTAATGTAATCAGCATTTGATAGTGTTATTTACCTTAAGAAGTATCTTATGTGTTATTGTAGACTATACTCTTCTACGTCTAAATACCTCTGTGCCAAACATCAAGATCCGTTCAGCCGTTTTGACGTGAAAGAGTAACAAACATCCATACATCCATCCACACAAAAATTCGCATTTATAATATTAGTAAGAAGTAGGATATTAGAAGGAAGTAGAATTTGAGTTCCCGATTTTTTTTGCGCTTTTGCAAACGCCATGATCACTAAAATCATCACCTGCCTAGCTTCCAGTCTTACCACATTCAGCAGACTACCAATATTTCATGTTGGTGATGTTAAATTATGTTAACACATTCATATTACAAGTCCTTACCTATTTACTCCTTATGCGTATAAAAAATCTATGTCAACGTTAAATTCCAAAATCTCAACGATTTCTGAATTTATTGGCTAGGTTTATAGGTCATAACATTTAATACCTAAAGCTCGGATTGATAGTCAAATCGGGTCTTAAAGTAGTCATTTGGTACAGACGCCTGCACATCAAGCTATTACAATCTGTCAGATTTCTTTGATAGATTTTCGACTTTATATCTAAAGTATTAGGTTCAAGGTTCACTGGGAAAATTTGACAGTTTCGGTTAGCTTGACCTGCAGGCGTCTGTACATACTGGTTTACATTTCCATATAAATATGATATTTATTGATCTCCATTTCTTTAGTTTTTTACCGAATCAACGCAGGATGGATGAAATGGCGACAGGTCCCTGGACCAACTTGTGACCCACGTATCTCTAACCCAATCAAGTTAAAGGGGAAAATATACAAATCCGTGATTAGACCAGTAGGCCTACTATGACATCTTAAAGCAGAACTTATTCCACTGAGTGAAAGAGATGGTGCTAGACACCCTGTATAGCTCTGTCCCTTTCCCTCAGCGGAATAAGTTCTGCTTTAACACGTCATGGTAAGGTAGCTGTTGTACTGTATGGGTCAGACTGCTGGGCTGTAAAAAGCTGGATGAAAAACGATAACATGTAGCGGAAATGAGAATGTTGAGATGGACGTGTGGAGTGACAAGAATAGATAAAGTAAGGGATGAGTATATTAGAAGAATACTCAATACTCAATATCTTTATTGCTTTACCATAATGTGTATTTAGGTGGTAGTTTTTATAATAATGAGAACATTATGGGCCCTGTAGGGCACAGCAAAAGGGTAGAGGAGAGGAAGCTCTGTTTTATTATATATTTGCTATTTTGTGAAGAAGATTTATCACTAGACAATTCAGGTGTTATTTTACAATTAATTATCTTTATTTATATTATAATTATTATTCTGCTGATTTGTATGTCATTTATCATTGTTGTTTAATTAGTTATTTTTGCATTAATATATTATAAATTTATTTAAAAATGTCTTTAATTTCTGTGATTATTATTAATTATAATTGTCATTTATTTATTTACATATTTATTATTATTATAAACTATTAATATATTTAATTTATTTAGCCTAAACTTTAGAAAAAAATATTACTTCTTTTAATACATTTTTGCTATTATTTATGTTTATCATTTAAATATTCGTCTAGGGAGTAATAACATTTATCTATCAATATTTTTTTAAGTTTTTTCATAAAAATGTTTAATTTTTCTTCTTTCTTTATTATGTCAGGTAGTTTGTTGTATATTTTTATAGACATTACATAGGGGCTTGAAGAATGCATTTTTAGTTTGGATGTTGGTATGTTTAGTCTAGATCGGTGTTTAAAGGTGTACTGTGATTGGATGTCTTCGCGAGTTGTGTAGAATTCTGGATGTTTTCTGACAAATTTGCATGTTTCTAAAATGTAAATACTAGGGAGGGTGAGGATGTTAGGTTTTTGAAAATAGGGTTTGCAGCTGTCAGTTTGGTCAACGTTTACTAGGATCCTTACTAATTTCTTTTGTAGAGTAAAGAGTGTCGGTGCATTCGTACTATTTCCCCAGAGAGTTATGCCATAGCTAAGCCATGCATTGGCGTACGCGTAATAGGTGGTTAGGGCAGTTTGTAGGTTTGTTGTCTTTTTAATTTCACGGAGAGCTTATGAGAATTTTGAAATTTTTGATCTGATTTTTTGTATGTGTTTTTTCCAGTTGATGTGTTTGTCTATTGTGAGTCCAAGTAATGTAAATTCCTCAACAGTTTCTATTTTTGAACCATTTAAGCTGAAGTTGAGGTGTAAAGGAGCTTTTTGATAAGGGTGGAACGTCATTAATTTAGTTTTTGTGTAATTTATTTCGAAATTATGCGAGGTCATCCAGTTACATGTTTTTGTGAGTGTGGAACTGAGTTTTTCTGAGGAGAAGAAGAAGAAGGAGAATGGAAGAAGAAATCGTGTTGCGCCGACCCCAAATAGAATGGGACAAGGGTAGGAAAATAATAATGACGATAAAGCGTGTCTTAATAAATGTTACGCTATCAAGCTTTTAAGATGTAAGCAGAAGTGTTCAGTTCATGTACAAGTAATGTGGTGCTTTCACGGTTGATCTGATAAACCATAGGTCCCGAGTTCGATCCCACGACACCTCTATTTTTCGGTACTATATAATTACCTATCACTTGCTTGCGAGGAAAATATTGTGAGGAAACCAGCATACCTCTGACGACACGATTACGCAACGGCTGAGCAATCGACTGCTGCGTTGCGTGTTGCGGGTACGAACCCCGCACGGAATAAATATTTGTGTGACCTACAGATACTTTTTCCGGGTCTGGCTGTTTGTGTATGTGAGTTTAAATGTTTGTAAACGCACCCACGATACAGGAGAAATCCTAGTGTGAGGCAACGTTTTTATTTATTATAAGTAAACAAAAAATATATATATCACTTGCTTCAGTGAGGAAAACATCGTGAGGAAACCAGCTAAACTGAGAGATATTTCTCGACGACATGTTAACCAAGTCAAAGGCAAAAGTTGAGTTTTGAAACGAAGTTCCTTATTGCGCGTTGCGAAAGGGGCTAGACGGAAAAAATTAGACCCCAAGTTGTAACGACACTTTTTGCTGTAGTTGTAAGTCGTACGGCGTGCGCGTGTTTCTCTCTCTCTCATAGAAAGCAAGCCAGTTATTTTCGTTTCGTCTTTCTATTTCGCATTGAACAATGGGGTGTCGCAGCGATTATTTTTGTTGAGTTTATACAGGTTTTTTGTACATAATACATAATAACTTTGTCCCATCCGGGAGCCCTTTGACACTTCTCAAGTTTCTTAAATATTTTTATTAAGTATGTATGCAACGGATTTTGATGCGATTTTTAAATAGATATGCTGATTCAAGAGGAAGGTATAATATAAATGTATAATTTTAGTATTCACATTGCACCCGTAAAGTTTGTGTTCGTACGGAGTAATCTCAGGCTCGACTAAACCGATTTTGAACATTCTTTTACCAATAGAAAGCCACGTATTTTATCAGTGCCATTTGCTATCACGGAGCTAGCTATGGAGATGAGCTGTAGGGTAAGTGACAACAGGAACGCAGAAACTCACGGGGAAAACTAGTGTAATATAAATTCATATCACACTTTTTAACTGGGCCAGCAAACATACGTGAAATAGAATAAAATATCAAATAAATACCAACATGAAAGTAATGGCTTAAATATTCAAATATCTATGTAGGTACTTCACATATTTTAATTAACCGTCTGTGAAAAAATTTAATGTTTTACGCTATCGAAACTGTTATTTAAATAACTGAAACTTAAATATTCAGGAATGTTTTTGTTACAAATGTTCTGTTATATTTTAGTACATGTTTGGAGTATATTAACCTTGCGTTTTACCGAGAATGGTGTAGCAGAATTGGTGGTCTGTTCAATTGTTTAATGTTTGAGTTCGTGGATATTGTTTTCGAAAAAAAAAAACAACAAAATATTGAAATAACAATTTTGAAAACAGCAGTTGTATTTCATTTTTAGATTTGTAATAAAGTATATGCCATTCTATTTATGGGAATTCATATTTCTCATTTTTTTCATGGCGTTTTTTACGGAAAGGAAATCACCAAATAACTTTCCCAGCTGGGCGGAGCGGGGGGGGGTGAGTGTCAGACTTTTACTACTGACTAAAACCCACCCATGTTCCTTCTATTGCCCTTTGCGCGGGGCCGCGGTATCTCTTTCGAACAACCCGCAACTTCGGCAGGCGGAGGCTCTGGCAACCCAGAGGGGGTTTTGCTGGCATCTCTTTCAGCACACTAACACGCCGTCGACACGACCTGTCGTCAATAGAAGGACGGAGACCGTGAGCTACCCATTGCTCACCGTCCACAGGCCTGCATCTACGGTGGCCGGGAGTCGTCTCGCGGCGCCCGTCTCCCGCGGTGGCTGGGTTGGTTTGAGGTTCTCTCCGTCAAACGCCCGGCCTCCTCCTTCGATACTAGAATATCTGTTTAACTTTTAGTTTTCCACAAAGTATATTCTATTCTATCCCATTTAGCGACTTTTTATCTATACTTAATATTATAAAGCTGAAGAGTTTGTTTGTTTGTTTGTTTGAACGCGCTAATCTCAGGGACTACTGGTTGGAATAGGAAAATTCTTTTAGTGTTGGATAGTCCATTTCTTGAGGAAGGCTATAGGCTATATAACATCACGCTACGACCAACAGGTGCTGAGCAGCGTGGGTGAAACCGCGGTAACAGCTAGTTATTACTAAATAGGCTTTCGTTTGGCCGCAATTTCAGTTAAACTTTCTATCAGACCAACGTTATCATAAATAAGGGTTGGGGGAAACACTATAAATATGGCGAACTAACTAAAACTTCACTAAATAAACATGTTCTACCCTGTTGCCCTCAGACGTTAATGGTTTATTCTTTTTTAGGTAAAAAATCGGTTTCCAATAGTCCATGGTCTATTTTCGGTACCTAGAAGTTTCAGAAGAGATATTTGGAGAAGAGAACTTAGAGACAGACAGGAGGAAGCTGGGGGAGGCCAAAGAGACTTATACTATTACTAGCATTTGCCCGCGGCTTCGCTCGTGTTAAATTTGGAGTAACACAGTTCCCCTTTCCTGGTTTGCAGGTACCTGTAGTTTTTGCCCTTGCGCCTTATGGATTTGTTATAGCAAAGTTAAGTTTTTCCCATTTCTTCCCACTTTCTCCCGCATATCCCACTTAAAAAAAATATGTAAAAGTGAGTTTTTTTGTTTGTATGTCTTCACGCCTACATTTCTGAACCAATTTTTATTTATTTTGGTACAGAGATAGTTTGGACCCTGGAGACGGACATAGGCTAACTTTTTTTAAAAAAAAGATAGAGTGAGATATTATGGAGAATAAAGAGAAACTTAGCTTTTTTTAAATAAGGCGAAGGAGGGGTAGGGTAGGAGCGAAGCCGCGGGCAAAAGCTAATTAAAAATAAATGCACTGAAATACCGTTAATATAAATCAGAATATCATTAAATCGCAGATAAAATTGGTTTCCATTTCATCAATTAGGTTTTCAATATCAATTATTATTTCAATTAATAATATCGAAGTGTCTGTGTGTTATTTCAAAGTAATAAGTAACTTCTACTGAACGCATCTATAAATTACAAAAAAACTTATTTCTTGCTTATTAGCTTGCTTAGTGGATTGACAATAATTTAAATAATGAAAAATTTATTATACACCTAAAAGAGATTGTTGTCTATTCTAGTAAACGTAATAATTATTAATTAAATAATTGTTAGAAATAGTGTTTTGTTAGGTTTTTCGTTTCATAATTGCATAGTTGGATAATCCATATCTTATCTTATCTCTTTAATCAATTTTTAAATAACATTTCAACTGAATGCATATTCTTACTTCCTTACTAAAGCGCGAAAGTGAGTTTGTTTGTTACCTCTTCACGCTTTAATGGCTAAACCGTTTTTGATGGATTTTGGTACAGAGATAGTTGGGAACCAGGAGACGGACATAGGCTATTTTTTTAAAGTGTGATGTGAGGAAGAAAAGGGAAAACTGAGCGTTGCTATTACAAATCAATAAGGCGCTAGGGGAACTGTGTTACCCCGAATATAACGCGAGCGAAGCCGCGGGCAAAAGCTAGTGAATATACAATGTATAAAAAAAAAACAAAAAAAAAACTGTCTGTCTGTCTGTTTGTACGGCTAATCTCTGAAACGTCTAGAGACCGATTTTGCCGGACATTTAATGACAGACAACTGCTAATTAACGTAAAAACTTAGACTATCTTTATTTTTAGAAAGAAGTATGAGGGTTCCGTGCAAAAATAATAGTACGTAAAAAAGTCTTATTTTTATGGAAATGTCATGCGGAGTAAGTCTCGGGTAACGACTAGTATTCAATATGAAAACTGTTCATTCATCCGTGATATGGGCATGCATATTGTAGGTAACATCATGTGTACTGTAATGAATTAAATGACATAACCATGTATGTTACAAAATATAGGTATTTATATGCTTTTAGGATTGAATTGATTTTATCGAGTAGTCGTTGGTTGGAGCTCTTAAAACCGAGGTTTTACATATTTTAAACCGCTGTACCATTTTGTGCCAATGGCAGTGGAGACCACGGGGAGTTGGGGTAAAGACGCTAAGGACTTTGTTCAGGACTTAGGGCACAGGCTAAACATTGTCAGTGGTGACTCCCGCTCCAGCCGGTTTCTGGCGCAAAGGTTGTCCATTGCCATCAAACGCGGAAATGCGGCAAATGTTATGGGCACTTTTGCGCCGGGAACGGTCAGGGGCGGGTTATTTAATTAGATGTTGACATGTAATTTTGTTCAGAAATTATTATTAATGTTAATTTATCATTTTAAACTTCATTAAACCTCAAATATAAAAAAAAGAAAACCACGTTTTATCAAAGTAAAGCGAAATTAATTAGAAGTAGAGGGTTGATTTTTTCAGAGTTCCAAGGGACCACAAACTTGAGTAGGTATATGGTTTTTTTTTTTTTTTAAAAATGTTGCCCCACACTAGGAATTTCTCCTGTATCGTGGGTGCATTTACAAACATTAAAACTCACATGCACAAACAACCCGACCCGGAACAACTATCTGTAGGCCATACAAATATTTGTTTCGTGCCGGAATCGAAACCGCGACACGAAGCGCAGCAGTCAATCCCTCAGCCACTGCGCCATCCGTGCCGGTTATTTTCTCGATTAATTAAGAAAAAAATAACAAGTTAATGTTAAAATGTGCAAAATTCATTCCGCTATTTTACTGGCTCCACACGAGAACACTTTATCAATTTGTATCTGAATACGTACTTCAATACGCCGCACACCTACGAATTCACATCAATCTATTTTGAACTTTAAACTCTTGTAATAAAACCACATATTTATGTTATTAAACTTTATTTACTTTAGCTCCTGAGGTACCCACGCGATGTCAAAGTTCTAATCATTCCTAGAGTACAAATTTAGATATCAGTTTTTCCCAAAGAAATATAGACTCTGTCATCACGAAAAATACGGTTTATTTTACGTTGTGTAAGTTTTTGAAAGTTGTGTAGGCGAGAATATTCGTGCAAATACTAGATAAAATTGTTTATGGTAGTAATATCTAGTTTTGGTATTAAAGTAAACGGGTTTTCCTAATGGAGGCCTAATATATGTGCTTTAGTATGGGAATATTGAAAGCCGGTAGCTTAGGGTTACATCCATAATTATTTCAAAATATAACCGTTTCTCAATATGGTATTAAGACTTTTATGTAATGTTTGTTGCCGTGTTATCCTACTAATATTATAAATTAGCTTTAACCCGCGGCTTCGCCCGCGCGTTAAATTCGGGATAAGACAGTTCCCCTTTCCTGATTTGCAGGTACCTGCCACATGTAGTTTTTGCCCTAGCGCCTTATTTTTTGTAATAGCAATGCTAACTTTTCCCTTTCTTTCCTTCTTTCTGCATCATTTGCCTATGTGCGTCTCCAGAGTCCCAACTATCTCTGTACCAAAACTCATCAAAATCGGATTAGCCATTTAGGCGTGAAGAGGTAACAAACAAACTCACTTTCGCTTTTATAATATTAGTAAGGATGTAAGGATGCGAATGTTTGTGAGGATGGATGGATGTATGGATGTTGTTAAATGTGTTGACGTTCCTGAACTTGTTATTTAAAATCTTCAAGTCACTATTAATTAAGAAGGGCTCAATCTTGAATTTTTCTTGATCACAATCATACATATTCATAAAAATAAGTTTTTAAAAACGAGAACTTTCATATCTAAGTTTTCCTAAAAGCTCACTCTACATGTGCGCTTCTTTTTGTGTTTTTTGGGGTGGGATATCATCAAATAATTTCCCCTGCTCTGGACCGGTGAGGAATGTCAGACTTGTGCTTACTAAAACCCACCCATGTTCCTTCCATTGCCCTTTATTCGTTCCGGGGCCGCGGTCTCCCTTTCGAACAACACGCAACCCCGGCAGGCGTTGGCTATGGCAAGCCCCAGTAATTTGCTGTCATCTCTTTGAAGCGCGCGTGAAACACAAACGCGCCATCGACACGGCCTGTCGTCAATAGACGGATGGACGGGGAGCTACCCATTGCTCACCGTCACACGTTCGCTTATAAAAGCAAACTTATGCGCGGTGGCCCCCATTAACGACACAATTACCAAGACCTGACAACTACCCACTTAAAGTTATTACAAGTCAGTACAATCCGTCTAAACTTAGATAAATAAGGCAATAGTGATCACGTTCTAGAGATCTTGATTCAGAACTGGTTTTAGAAGATAAGATAGGTAAGCAAATGCACTGGATGCCCTTGAGAAGATCGTGTGAATTGAGTAAACGGACTTTAGTTCATAAACTGGGTTAGCTACTGTTTAAGAGTAGGAGTTTAAGACCAAGAGAACTGATTAGACAGACGCCGTCTCAGATGGATCTAACATTTCTATCGTACATCCTTACTGAATACGGGGCCTTTTTATTGTGGTTGGAAAATTATAAAAAAACTTCCCCCGCTCGGGGCGGCGGCGGTTAGTAAGACTATTTACTATTCATACTAAAATTCATTTAAACTCCGTTAGTTTGTTTGTTACCTTAAGACGTCTCGTTCTCCCGGCAAAAACATGACAACGTTAAGACGGGTTCGCCAACATTCGGGCGGCCATTTTAGATCCCCATATAAAATGGCCGCCCGAATGTTGGCGAACCCGTGGGTTTTGTTTACATTTGGTATCGCTTCTCGTTGGCCGTACTGTAGTTTTGTAAAATTGCTTGAACGTTGACAAGAACTTCTATATGGTTAAGTTAACCGAAACCTAGACCAATACCCTAGCCTTCTCTCGTTAAGCAGCTGGATTAAGGGCTTGATTTAGAAAGCGGTAGTCTTGGACACGGCTCGTATGGTTAGGAGGTGCCTTTCTCTGGAGCCCTTACCGTCGATAGATTGGACCTTATTTCCGATACCGGCGGGCAATTTTTTTTATTAACTAACTAGTTGGTGACCGCGCCTTCGAAAAAATCGAAAAAAAGTGTCTGTATCCTATGTGTTATTCGATCAACCTCTGGTCCAAATTTCATCAAGATCCGTTCAGCCGTTTTGACGTGAAAGAGTAACAAATATCAATAGATCCTCACAAACATTCGCATTTATAATATTAGTATGATTTGTAGAAGTGTGTATAAAAATGAAGAAGGGGAACTGAAATCTACCAGAGATATATTGCAAAACACTTCTGGAATACTCTGCAAAAAAAAAAACAAACGGAGAACGTTCTGGAACATTTTTATTGCACTTTTCAAGACAGTTGCCTACACCACATACATTCTTGTACTAAGTTTTTATGGGGAACAATATACTTTTTCTTTTGCCACGTACCTATATTTTAACGATGCTCATACAACTTTTTGATGTATTGGGTCGTATTTATTTTTTTACTAGCTTCCGCCCACGACTTCGTCCGCGTGGCATAGTTACTTTGGGCTAACGCTAATATTAACCCAAGTGTTGATAAAAAAAAATATCTTTCATTCTCCTATTCTTCCTTCTTTCTACACCTTTTCTCACTTTTTTTTAATTAGCCTATTTCCGTCTCCAGTGTCATAACTATCTCGGTACCAAAATTCAAGAAAATCGGTTTGAACATTTAGGCGTGAAGACGTAACAAACAAACAAACAAACTCACTTTTGCTTCATAATATTAGTAAGTATTTGGTAATTAATAAGTTTGTGTTGATCGATTTGAGTAAAAACCAATATTATTTTTAAACCCCATATGAAGTGAGGTACCACCATTTAAAAAAAAAAAAAGTGAGACAGGGAAAACAAGAAAAAGAAAAGTTAAAGTTAGCGTTAGCCCAAAGTAACTATGGCGGACGAAATCGCGGGGGGCAGCTACTTAGTTAAATGTAATTTAATTGTCAGTATTGAAATGTGTTATTGTTAACTGATTCTTCCCAAATATGTTTTCAATTAATTAATCACACACCGCCAATAATTCAAATATTATGTTCGATATGGCTAAGTATTACTCATGAATATAATATGATAATATCACATACATTGTAATAGGCTCATAAGAGGCTTATATTCAGCAAAAGTCTACGTGCTGACAGATAAATATTCCAATAATAAAATTATAAGTCTAGCCTAAAACATCACTTAGTATTCAACCTCCTACTGCCTCATTAATTTATTTTCGACTAGTTTTTGCACGCGGCTTCGCTCGCGTTAAAGTCGGGGTAACACAGTTTCCCTTTCTTGATTTGCAGGTACCTGTTACCTGTAGTTTTTGCCCCTGCGCTTTATTAAACCTTTTTTTTTTGCGGATAGGAAATCTTTATCTAGGGAACTTGTCATTTTACTGACTAAAACCCACCCATGTTCGGTTCGTTCTTTTGCTCTTAAGTGAATTAAGGGCAAAAGAACGAACCACGGCAGGCGCTGGCAAACCCTATCATTTGAAACCTATATCCGAACGGGCGCTGTCAGTTGGGACTGGTCATTTTTTAACTACCACGGTCATTTTTAATTTATTGAGATTTAAATTAAATTTTGTTTTTTTTACTCTGGACGCTCTTACTGTGCACGTCTTTCTACATCGTTCTCACATATTTGTATAATCTCAACACGAACGATGTAAATACTATTTTGTA
This sequence comes from Ochropleura leucogaster, assembly GCA_958449745.1. Lineage (NCBI taxonomy): Eukaryota > Metazoa > Arthropoda > Insecta > Lepidoptera > Noctuidae > Ochropleura > Ochropleura leucogaster. The sequence goes on from OY288226.1 coordinate 4,885,377, forward strand.
AAAATATTAGAATTTAAAAGAGTGTCCATGGAGTTTCTTGCCCATTCTTCTCCATAGAGATCAACGCTTTGGAATGGGCAACTGCAGTACTTTCACAAGTTATTATGCCTTGTGACCGGGACTGTAGATTCATTTTGTTTCTTGACATTCAAAAGTGCCTGTAATGGTCTAATTGAAATAAATGATTTGATTTGATTTGAATCGGAAACCGGAGAGTTGGTCAAATTTAACGTCCTACTTAATTCTACTAATAATATTTGGATGAATGTTTGTTACTCTTTCACGTCAAAACCGCTGAACGGATCTTTATGAAATTTGGCACAAAGTTAGATTGTAGTCTTGATAGTCGCCAGCTGGTTTTTCAAATAATTGCAGACGAAGGAAGAAGCAGAAGCTGTTCCTTACATTTTGACTGTGTTGGTATGTGTGTTCTAAATCAATGTTTTTGGGGTTCCGTACCTTAAAAGGAAAAAATGGGACCCTTATTGGATCATTTTGTTGCCCGTCTGTCTGTCAAGACCCCTTATTCCGTGAACGCGTGAAAATATTGAGTTGAAATAACCCTCTAACGGCCATATCTTTTGACTACGTTGACTTCGAAAGATGGCCGTTTATGTCACAAAGTTTGTACTGGATTTAAAATGTGGACATTAAAAAAAAAACTATCTGATGAGCCTTGTTGCTCATCCCTATTGCTAACTTTAATTTGATTTATTTATTAAAACTTTATGCGCATGTATAAAAAAAAACAACAAAGGTTAAAGGCGGACTTAATGCCTGTGGCATTTTCTACTAGTCCACCTAGGTAGACTAGTAGAAAATACTTAAAAAAAGACCCTAGTCTTGCAGAGAGAAAACAAAGAAGGTGCAGGGTCCATATCAACAATATCTTATACCCAACAAAAATTCCCCACATTTCCATTCCCAACATTGTACACTCCGCTTTACTTTCGGCTCAGAGTGACAGATCCCTGTTGACAGTACTGTATTGTAGGCTTTGCCCGGGTACACCCGGGTACTTTGCGTAATACCCTGGTTCTTTCTTTATTGTTTTATTTAGAAGGATCTGTCGGTGTTATGTCAATTACGATGCGAAGACTTTGAGACTGTAAATAAGAGTAAATTTGTTGGTTTTAATAATTTTGTATTGCTCCTGAGTTATTGAGTTCTAGTCTAAAATGTAAATCGAATTGATTATTCAAAAACATCGACATTGTTAAAACCCATTCATATTCCTTCTTTTGCTCTTTGTGTTCCAAATTTATTGAGGCTTAGTGTTTGAATATCGCTTAGTAGTTTATTATAATAACGTATACATTGGCATCGGACACTATTTTTTGAGCGTTTTACCGTATGTGCGTACAAAGGGTTTTCGTAAAAAAACTGAGAGGGCACAGTAATTTCTTTTTGTTTAAAAAAAAACGTTGCCCCACACTAGGAATTTCTCCTACACAAACAGCCAGACCCGGAACAACTATCTGTAGGTCATACAAATATTTGTTCCGTGCAGGGATCGAAACCCGCAATACGTAGCGCAGCAGTGAAATGCTTAGCCACTGCGCCAACCGTGTCGTCAAAAGATTAATATATTTATCTCTTATTTTTTTCTCTGACTAAAGGACTTAATTTATAAATTGAGTAAATTGCCCCTTGCAAAATAAAAACTGACTGAATATCGGTGACATGGCCCCACAAGAGAATACCGTATGACATCACAATGTAGAAATAAATTGAGTAAACTAAACGAGCTGTCTCTTAATCATTTAAATCACGATTTTTTCTAACGACATATACTACAGAGCTAAGTTTTTTTGATAACTTTTCTATATGTGAGCCCCACTGAAGCTTAGCATCAAAAGTTAAGCCTAAGAACACTGTGTAAGCTACCGGTTTCAACTCTTCATCCTTGATTAGTACTCTATTTTCCACTTGTCTAACATGAGGTATTGTAAACTTAATCCATTGGCTTTTCTTATTTAAAAGTAAATTATCTACGTTAAACCAATTAACGACCTTTGTGAGAGCGCTATTAACATCGTTAGCAGCTAGATTTAGAACTTACAATTAGGAGTTTAAAAACATGTACAGACACTGAATGTCGCCCTCGCTCGGAGCGGGAAACATCACGACTCTATAGAAGCACGCCATAGGTGTAGGTAGAATTGTATGTAGGTAGCATCACGCGGATCCGACATAAATAAAGGGTTTAATGTAAACCGAAATGTACTTGTTCTTCTTATCATCGCGATATTGTTTTTTGTTCTATACCATACCTGGAAAGATTCTAGTTAAAAAGATATTGGCGTCAAAGTATTTTTTTTTTCATATATTGTCACCATGCCCATGTCCCATTCTATTTGGGGTCGGCGCACTACGTCTTCTTCTTCCATTCTGCCCTATCAGACGACACGACATCATATACTCCTTTCACCTCCATATCATTCCTTACATAATCCACACTCACAATCCTTTTTTTCTTTGGCCTTCCTCTCGCTCTCCGTCCATCAACATTCAGATCCATCACTCTTTTAGTCACATGTCCATACCAAGACAAACGACCCCCTATCAATTTGTCTATAACAGGCGCAAGTTTCAAACTTCCTTTTTTTTACATATATTTTTAAATGTAATATCTTTTTTTAATAATGCCTCCCCAACCCCCGTACTCTTTATCGCATCCATCGATACCGTGTTTTGAGTGCGTAACATTAAATTCTATCTCAAAACGTGAATTTTCACCCAGAAAAAGTCCTTACCCTGCAATTTTAGGGTTCCGTACCTCAAATGGAAAAATAATGAACCCTTATTGAATCCCTTTTGTCTGTCTGTCAGACGGTCTGTCAAGACCCTTTATCTCGGGAACGCGTAGAGGTACCTATCGATTTGAAATTAAAACCATATCAACTCTGTAGTGTCTTTATGCAGTAAAATTTTAAAAAAACAACCCTTTAAGTCTAAGTTATCATTATCAGTTTATGTCACAGGTTGACTTTGACTCGCTCTTGGCCTATTTTTTTGCTTAGTTTGATGTACATAATGCATGGTTGACGACTTCGTGACTATTGCGTTCGTTTTCTACAACCACGCTAGAACTTAAAATTGCAAAGTTACAAAACAACCTTATTCCCATCGACGCGACGCCATAAAAACAGAAACTTATTTATCTTAGCACGAGTGAATCCTCTGGTTGAAAGCAATGACACGTTTCTAGATCTTAGATATGATATGTGGGGCGAACCATGCAACCCTTGAGTAGTAATCGTGCTGTAGAGCGCTGTTACTTAAAAAAATCCTTTTATCTCGCTGATCATTTCTCCTATAAGGTGCGTTTGCAAACATTTAAACTTACATACACAAACAGTGAGACCTGGAGCGAGTATCTGAGGGTTATAAAAATATTTGTTTCGTGCGGGAATCGTAACCACGAGGTTAGTCACTAAACACAGGATAACAAACAAAAGCTCCTGTAATACAGTGTACACTAGCGCAGGGGCTAGGGAATTCATTAAAATGTTTGTAATTTGTTTATGGCAGTAAAGATTATTATTATTAAAGATAAAAAAAAAAAAAATATTCGACCACATCATCGCTCAATCGTATTCGACCTATAAGTTAATAAATAAAATACCTTTTATTTCGGACAAGCAACATCGATAGAACGTTAGAAAATGAAAACTTATAAACTATTATTATTTATTTATTGGGACACAAGCTTGTTGTTCTAGGTGCATCTACAAACTCGCCTTACGTCTTAAATATAAGGGATGCAGACCTGCAGACTGTCTGCAGAATGGAGTTGAACTGGCCCACACTCTGCAGAGCAACGACGCTGAAAATAGCGTGAAAGTCGTCGACGTCGAACACCTGTTTAGAAATAAAATTAATTATATGATAATGCAAATAAAAAAAATTTGGTCATAATTTTCTTAGGTTAAAAAAAAATGTTACATCATTTCAAAAAGCACACATCAAAATACACGTGATTGTCACAATTTTACACAATTTTTACTCTTGTTTTTTATTTTTTATCTGACCCCATCAATTTGTACCCTAGTAATTATAACACGATCTCTCAAACTAAAACTGTTTAACGTTCGCCCACTCATCCAAATTTATCAGCTTCAGACACTCTATATCTTTCTTCATACTCTGAGCCCACATCCTCATATAGTTGTGACCTCCATACTACAAGTTTCTACTCGTCATTATAGAAATATGTTACTTACTCTCACAAGTCCATAAATAAATAACAGAATTTATGTATAAAAGTGTATATGCAATGGCACCCAGATTGTACAATAAGTTGCCCAAACAAATTAAGGAGTGCAAAAGCCATGAATTTAAAAATCGACTATCACTATTATTGATTGACAAAGTGTATTATTCAGTTAGCGAATTTCTCAATGACAAACTTTAAGAATGTTGACATAATTTTTTATTTATTCTTGCTTTAATTACTTACTTGTTTTGATATGACTAACGTTTTGTGCATGTATTTTTAATATTGACATCTAGCTGACATTTTATAATAATCTAATGTAATCATTGTTATTGTGGTAATTACTTTATATAATTTAATTTAATATTTTTGTAAAAGTTTGTATGCCTAACGGCGGAACATAGATAGATTCTGACTTCCTTTTACCATCAATTTTTACTTATGTTCACAAAATAAATGAATTTGAATTTGAATAAGATATTTCGTCTTATAAGTACACAATTTTCTAATGAATGCTAGCTGCACTAGTCCAATGGTTAAGGCACGGATTGGCGTTAAAAGGTTGTGAGTTTTTGAAGTCACTCACTTCTAATAAATACCTATTATATTCCTATAACCCTGGAAATTATTGCCTTGAGGTTATAGGAAAATTATATTAATAACATGACACCTATTTCAAAACGAAGTAGTAAGTATAACAACCCATTTATAATCAGTTTTTTCTTAAATCTCAGGGCCTGAACTTCAAACCAATCCAGCCGCCACGGCAGACGCTCCGAGGGTCGGGTTCCGCGCGGCGACTCCCGGCCACCGTAGACACGTGTGTGTGTATGGTGACTAATGGGCAAAATAAGGAGCAAGGATTAGTCAGTAAATGTCTGACACTCCCGCGCTCCGCCTAGAACAGAGGAATTTATTTGAGGATTTCCATCCCTTAATAAAGGGGGTGAGCCTATCTGTATCAACCAGGCACAATTCGGACTACTACTGAGATATTCCTGATGAAACACCTTTTGTCATAGGTAGTCCTTTAAATTACATATATATATACATAGTAGCATTAATAACATAAAAAAATTCAACTGCTTCTTAAATCCAGCCAAGTCTAAATATCGAATGGATTTCTTAATTTTATTATAAACTAGCTTTTGTGCGCGGCTTTGCGTTAAATTCGGGGTAACACAGTTACCTTTTCCTGTTAAGTTGTACAGTGGAAGCTCTGGACGCTCTTACTGTGCACGTATTTCTACATCGTTCTCACATATTTGTATAATTTCAACATGAACGATGTAAATACGATTTTGTTATAATTATTATAATTTAAAAGAGTGTCCATGGAGTTTCCTGCCCATTCTTATAGAGATCAACGCTTTGGAATGGGCAACTACAGTACTTTCACAAGTTATTATGCCTTGTGACCGGGACTGTAGCTTCATTTTGTTTCTTGACATTCAAAAGTGCCTGTTATGGTCTAATTGAAGTAAATTTTATGAGTTTAAATGTTGTAAATCTCAATTAATCTCAGTTGTATGTGTGTAATGAAATACACACATAATTATATATTATTACTAGCTGTCTGAAAAATAGATGTTGGCCGATTCTCAGACCTACCCGGTATGTACACAAAATTTCGTTTAAATCGGTCCAGCCGTTTCGTAGGAGTATGGGAACGAAAACTGTGACACGAGAATTTTATATATTAGATTATTACATTCTCGTTCCATTTGAGGGGTTTATATATATAAACCGATATGACATTTTCTCAAAATAGAATATCTTAGTACTCTTTAAAAACCCAGCACGTTTCGTACAAATCTTGGATCTCGACATCTGGGACGAATATCAACACATCCTTTTATTGTGAGAGGAGAATATTTACTAGTTTTTAGGGTTCCGTAATATGCTACTAATCCTACTTCCTACTTCCTACTATATCTTAATATTTATAAATCACGTGTCACGTTGTTTGTCCGCGATGGACTCCTAAACTACTTAACCGATTTAAATTAAATTTGCACTGTGTGCAGGTTCATCCAACTTAAAAGATAGGGTAGGAAGGGTAGGTAGTAAATACAGCTAGTAATATTATAAATGCGAAAGTTTCTAAGCATGGATGTATATTTAATCCTCTTTCACGAAAAATCTACTGAACGGATCTTGATGAAATTTGGCACAGTGGTAGATTATAGTTTAGAATAACACATAGGATACTTTTTTATCATCACGCGGACGAAGCCGCGGGCGCCAGCTAGTAATATTATAAATGCGAAGGTTTGTGAGTATGGATGTATGTTTAATCCTCTTTCACGAAAAATCTACTGAACGGATCTTGATGAAATTTGGCACAGTGGTAGATTATAGTTTGGAATAACACATAGGATACTTTTTATCATCACGCGGACGAAGCCGCGGGCGCCACCTAGTAATATTATAAATGCGAAAGTTTGTGAGTATAGATGTATGTTTAGGCACGGAACCTTATAAACAAGGAAAAAAAAACGACTGAACAGATTTTGATTAATATTTTTATAAAAATTGGTTCCGCCGTTATTTGATAATGACTGCTTTGATTTTTTTTAAGATTAAAAAAGGGCAACTCATGATAGCTATTATAATGGTGAAGAATAAAGTTAGAACACTGTTCTGCAGTTTATCATAACTTTTGTACTCACAGCCCGCTGTGGCTTTCTCATCTTCAAACTTTTTAACTATGAATCTAGAAACTTTATGAAATAACACGTGTTCCTAAGTTTTAAACAAAAGTTATCGTTGACAACTTCAAGATTTTCTCAACTACCTATGGTTTTAAAATTAACTAACTTTTGCTACAAGTTTCGTTGTTTATGTTTTAATATTTTTCATGTTAGGGACTTTTATTTCTTCTTAAGATTTGTAAAGAATTCAGCTTATTTTTTTGCGGATAGAAAATCATCAAATAAGTTCCCCTTTCTGGGAGCGGGGGGAGTGTCAGACTTCGAATGGCTAAAACTCACATGTTCTTTCATTTTCCCTTTATGTTCCGGGGCCGCAATATGTCTTTTGAAGAACCCGCAACCCCGGTAGAAGGTTTTCGTAACTTCGTTTCTGTTGGCTTTCAGGATAACCAGATGCATCTGAGTGAGGCCAATCATACGACAAGAACCCCTAACATTATGAAGAGCATCGGTTTAAAGGGCAAGCCAGGCTTTTAAGCTTCCGGGGTTGCAAAGTTTTCGGGTTTAAAAGACATACCGCGGCTCCGGAACGTAAAGAGCAATAGAAGAAACATGGGTGGATTTTAGGCAGTACAGGTCTAACACTTCCTCCCGCTCCGCCCAGAGCGGGGGAAGTTATTTGATGATTTCCCATTCGCAGAAAAAGGCTTTTAAGTTTGTATGGGGTTACAATCACGAGCAAAAACTTACTGCTTACCAACATTCAAAAGTAATTTCCTACAAATGTATTTATTGAGGTTTTATAGTTACCCAAACAGCATTTCAGAAGCCATACTATTACAAAGTATCAATACTAATATCTATACTAATATTATAAAGCTGAAGAGTTTGTTTGTTTGAACGCGCTAATCTCAGGGACTACTGGTTGGAATTGGAAAATTCTTTTAGTGTTGGATAGTCCATTTCTTGAGGAAGGTTATAGGCTATATAACATCACGCTACGACCAACAGATGCTGAGCAGCGTGGGTAAAACCGCGGAGAACAGCTAGTTATTGATAAAAGGTCTTGATAGACAACAAAGTGATTGATTGACTGAAGTGAAGATTTTTACTTTTGAAGAACGGAAGCTGAAAAACAGTCTGTACTTCGAGATAGACTTAACCACTCTGCACGACAGGATTTTGACACATGACACATCAGCTGAATCGGTGGGGTGACGCGAATTGTCATGAAATTCAAGAATTTTCATCAATTTACAGCATTCAATTTTGTTATTAAAAATAAGTCACAGCGGCTGTATCATACGATAAGTTTGAGATTTATATTTCCAAAAACCTCCTATGGCCGATAAAACAGCGTCGATCTATTGTAAAATGTGTGTAAAATACATATTACTACACCCTTCCAAAAATTAGGTACTTAAAAAACGCTGGAAATAATGCACATACATAAGATAACCCTTTGATAATAAAATCGGAAATCCAAAATAAAAACAGTGACATTCCATCTGCATTCTTATTTTTGCCATTTTACATATAAATTAATAAAAAAACACGATACAAATCTCGACAAAAAATACTACAAAATGTTGTTGCAGTTTGACATTTCTTAGTGCTGACCGTAAAACTAAGTTCCATCATTACGATTAAAAAGTTGCATTCAACCTAATCGATAATCGTAATAGAGTAAACTTTCAAAAAAGTTTTGAGACCATTGAGGAATTTACCTATGGAGATGGCATTTTACTCTAGTACCTATAGATATTATACTTAGTTGTACAAATATATATATATGATATCGATTAGAAAAGAAAGACAACAGCATTTTGTCTCGTGCTTTTTTGTTATGGTTTAATTATTTTGTTATGCGCCTGGATTTGGTAGGCACATTTGCTGTCAAACGGTTTCGCGGCAACCAATTTTGTAGGTCATGCTAATAAGGAGACCTTTGCGTAGCAGTAAGCGATTTAGCCTATTAAAAATAGGCCGGCCAAATGCAAGTCGGACTCACGCACCAAGGGTTCCGTACAAACTGACGACATAAACGGTCATATCTTTTCTCTGCGTAGACTTGGAGGGTTGTTTTTTTTCACAGCTTCAAGGGACCACAGATTTGATATTTGGGTTGTGTTATTTATTATGAAGTACGGAGCCCTAAAAAGTATTTTTAAATAGTGTATCTCTATTTTTTGGAATTTAAGGACTTCTTTAGGAATTTCAAAGAGGCCTTCTCATAAACTTCTCAGGAATTCTTTAGGAACTTATTTATATCGGTCTTGCGCCACTTGGATGGGAAATCATCAAATATCCGCTCCTGTTAAACTTTTAACAAAAAGTCGTTGTCGTCTCGCGGCGCCCGATCCCTGTAGCGTCTCCCGTGGTGGCTGGCTTGGTTTGAGGTTCTCTCCTTCAAACATCACCATCTCCTCCAGGACAGAGCGGTGCTCCGCTCAAAAGAGATGTGAATGTGAATGTGACTATCGCCCGGAGGACACGTTGGAGTACACAGGTACTCCAACGTGTCCTCCGGGCGATAGTCCTGGGGTTTTTCTTTGGGTTTTTCTTCCCGCCCGATGATATGCAGGAACGTCCCGAAACCTTCGTGCTCGGTGAGGATCTGCGACAGGTGGTAGGTGAGGATGCCATAGCGCCTCACTTTCCCCGCTCTGGGCGGAGCGTGGGGGAGTGTCAGACCCGCAACCCCAGTAGGGTCCTGCCGGGATCGCGGGTTGTTCGAAAGAGATACCGCAGCCCCGAGTAAAAGAAGGAACATCGATCGGTGGACATTAGTCAGTAGAAGTCTGACACTACCCCCCGCTTCGCCTGGAGCGGGGGAAGTTATTTGATGATTTCCCACCCCAAAAAAAAACCCCGGTACACGACATCAAGAAAACTCCAGGTTCAAAATAGGTTAATTTTGTACCTGGAGTTTTCTTGATGTCGTGTACCGGGGTTTTTTTTCCATCTCAATTGTGGTCTCCCTCTAGGCCATTTTTACCCCAAGGCTTTCACTCCAAGAACACTTTGTTCTACGAGCCATGATTTTAGGAAAGAATGAAAACGCTTTCCAAATAACTAATCCAACCATACTACAAACAATTTTGTCGAACAAATATAATTTATCTTGGCTGATTTTTTTTACTGACCAAGATCATAATAAGGTCGTTCTATATTCAACCTTATTTATTTCTAATTGCAATTCACATTCTAATAGTAGGTACAAAACCAAATTATTAATAAAATAGCAAATAAACATTTTAATATAAATTCGAACAGCGAGTGTATTCCTTATTTGAATTTTTATCTGAAAATAAAATTGGCGCGAATTCAGCCATAGACCAGATTCTACTGTTTGTTGTTGAGTCGGTTTTAGTGGCGTAAAAAATATTATTATCAATATTTATAGTATTTTACACGTATTACAAAATTATTCTAATTTTCATCTATCAATTTCTGATATTCCTTATTTTAATTATTCGAGTTAATTGATTTACAAGAAAATAATCGATTGAAATAATCGCATTTACACATCACAAAATTAAAAAAAAAAAGAAATGAACGTCATTTTCGAAAGTGAATTTAGCAGTGGTTATGAATATTACGTGTTGATGGTCCTATTATTGCAAATTACGATAAGATCTGGGCATGTTCATGTTATTTATAATATTGGCAATGATATTTGTCTCATTTGTTATAGAATCTAATCGCGTCCGTGTGATATAATGTGGAATGAAAAATGTAAACAAGCACGATTGGCGCGATACTTCGACTTTAGATTTCAAAATGTATCATTACCACTGCTAATATAAGTTCAATTACGAATGATTTCTTCACGTAATAAAAGGACACGTTAATCATGCCCAATAATATGGAGTTTAAATGTCCGAAAACCTACTTTTTATGATTTTTAGCGTCGACCTACACTGCCATCAAAATGGCGAAGATCGTAATTTACACATTTGGATTTTATAAAACATAATTAAGAAACTTACTCAATAATTAAAGAACTTTTAATGACGTTTACATATGAGATTTTTATTCTACTATCCTAATGAATGCACACCTATATTATTTTTTAACCAGAAAATAAAATATTTACAAAAATAATGAGGAGGTCATATGACTTAAATGTCCGGCCCCTTTCGGGGCCAGTACCGAGCCAGCGGAGGTTTGAATGTCGAGCCCCCGAAGGGGTCCGTACCGAACTATACGGTTAATATACTTACAGGGTGGAATTTTGTAACGCCACCTGAAGGGGAAGTACTCTTAATACTTTAGATAGAAAATTTTACTCAAAGAAAACATTCCTTTATTTTTGAAAAGAAAAAAAAAAACGGTTTCTAAGATTTTTAAAATTCCGCTTGCAGCACACGGTACTCTAACCGATTAAAATCTTTAAAATTTGCACCCTGTACTTTTATTGCATAGATTGTTAGGGTCAATAAGGATGAAATCTCTTTAACAAACTTCATAATTTAAATGAAAGGAAAACAATGAAAAAAGTAGTCTATCTCGAAGACGGACAACAAAGTAATCCAAAAAAAGTTCCGATTTTTCCTTTTGGATTACTTTGTTGTCCGTCTGTCTATCAAGACCTTTAATCTCATTAACGCGTTAAAGTTGAAATTCATAAATTGAAAACCATATTTTAAACACCATGGTCAACTTGTGCTGTGAAAAAATCAACCCTCTACGTCTATACGCAGTCAAAAGATATGACCGTTTATGTCGCAATTTCGTACAGAACCCTCGCTGCACCAGTCCGTCTCTCGCTTGACCAGTTTTTTACTATTGTGCGTCAATGTCTGTGTATGAGATGGCCTAGAACTTGATAAGATTTCAGGCCCAAATCTAGACTGAGTGCTGAATATTTATTACATTTTAGGTATTCTGTCTTGAAATGTTATTAGTCTTCTTTTTCATACTTCGTGGATAGTCAACGCTGGTCTGTTTTTCTAATTGGATTTTATAGGCGTCAGTAAGATCAGGCAATTACATGTTAACCCTCTGTATCAATTATCTCTGTATTATATATTTTTAATTTATCATATGATATACCTAATCAAATAATCTACTTTACTAATATTATTTAATACTAGCTGGCGCCCAGGGTAAAAAAAAAATCGAAACTAAAAGTATATTATGTGTTGTTCTAGACCATAATCTACCCCTGTGCCTGATTTCATCAAGATCCGCTCAGCCGTTTTGACGTGAAAGAATAACAAACATCCATACATGCATCCATCCTCACAAACATTCGCATTTATATTTTAGTAAGATATTAATCTTTAAGTACCATTCTTCTTATAATTATATTTCTTACATTTTTTTTTATAAAAACACTTAAAACTAGTGTTTCCGCCATTATCTCGAGCAGGGTCCAAGCTACCGGTGGTTAGGGTTCCAGAGACAGGAACCTCCTCACAATGCGGGCCGTATAGAGGAGTACTGAGTACTGCCTTCTGAATCAGGCCCTTGATCCAACCACCTAAGGACAGCTTCGACAGATGCTCGTCCTGGTTCTAGGCAATCAAGATAATAATCAATATATTAATTACTAGCTTTTGCCCGCGGCTTCGCTCGCGTTCCTGATTTAATGTAATAGCAATACTAAGTTTTCCCCTTCCTCCCTCAATCAATCTTTTTTTTTTAAATAGCCAAAAACCTCTGTACCAAAAATGAACAAAATCGGTTTAGCCATTAAGGCATGAAGAGGTAACAAACAAACTCACTTTCGCTTTTATAATATTAGTAAGGATTATTAATATTATATGGGGAAAGATTTGTTTGTATCGAAGTTATAAGACTACTATTTTTTTACTAATAGGATGCTACATTATCTTGAAGTAACATAGGCTCAACATAACGCTAATACTCACGGGATCGGGGCAGCAACTAACGATGCGAGCGCGCAATACCGCTAGTAACTAATAATAACAATTTGAATGACTACAAATAATTTTGAACGTTAGTTTTATTTTCCTGAAACAAAGTCCATAAACAGTTACAGGGTGTCAAATAATTCTTACATATCGCAGAACTTATTCAAAAAAGTAGAAGAATCCAGAAGTGGCCAGAACGCGCGGCGATATACTTAATTTTTTTTTCGGATGGTAAATCGTCAAATAACTTCTCCCACCCCAGCTCTGGACAGAGCAGGGGGGAGTGTCAGACTTTCACTTACTAAAAACCCATCCATATACCTTCTTTGGCCCTTTTTGTTCTGGCGTCGCGGTATCTCTTTCGAACAACCTGCAACCCGGGCAGACATTGGCCCTGGCAGGCCCCTCTGCTTCGTAGAATAGAATAGCATTAATTTGCAAATATGGGTTATACATGAGTAGATGGAAGTAGGTTTATATTGGTTCTACCATATTTCACCATTCGGCATGAAAACATTTTAACAACAAAATTGTTAAAATTTAATTTTTTATTTATTCGATTAATACATAAGTTAAATAAAAGTAATACTTATTAAATAAAATAATTAAAAATCAAATTGTCATTAAAATTATCAAATATCAACTTAATTTAAAAAAATTAAAACAAAAACAAACATAACTTATTAATTAAAAATTCGAGGTAGTTTTATAAAAATTTGTCCGTTAAAAACTCATCAACACTGTAGTATGATTTATCTATTAAAAGTAGCTCTTCATTTCTTCGATTCTCATTCATTACATTATATTATACTAGCTGTTCCACGCGGTTTCACCCACGCTGCTCAGCCCCTGTTGGTCGTAGCGTGATGTTATATAGCCTATAGCCTTCCTCAAGAAATGGACTATCCAACACTAAAATAATTTTTCAATTCTAACCAGTAGTCCCTGAGATTAGCGCGTCCAAACAAACAAACAAACTCTTCAGCTTTATAATATTTGTATAGATTCTCTGCTAGCGATACGTCCTGAGTCAGTTCCAACCCCAAACAACTGGCACACAAAATAAATTATTATTGAATTTTCGCCGTTTAATAAATAAATTGTTATAAATCGATCAGAGCCGATTGCCACAGAATCAGGAAGTAGTTAGAACTACCGTAGACTTAACCCCTGACCACAGACCTATCAGAATATAAATAAATAGCCTCGTCTATTAACCCTTATCGACCTCTGAACTTATAACCTGAACTATTAATAAGGCTCAGGAATATTTAATACATTCGCTTTGATTTAAGGGGGTAATATTTTATTAATGGGTATTTCAATGGGCCCCAGTCAAATAAGGGTTAAAGTAAGGGTAGAAACAGATTTGTAACACGCTGTGATTGTATCGTTTTCGCTTGTTCAAAATTGACTTGTCTGGAAGTGCTACCGCTTGAGAGGATCTTTAGAAGCCAAGCAATGCTGTTGAAATTTGTGTAGTGAATAAATTACAGTTAAGCTTATATTTGTTGATAATCCATATGTATAAACTTCCTTAATTTATTTATTTACTAGCTATATAAATTCGGGGTAACACAGTCCCCCTTTCCTGATTTACAGGTACCTGTTACTTTCAAATCGGGGTATCTGTAGGATAATCATATAAATATGGTTTCTCACCGCGGGCAAGACCTTAAAACAAACAAAAGTTAAGATGACCGTGCCCAACTGGCAGCGCCTTCACGAATCATCATTAATGGATCAAAACGACAACATTATTATTCTTACTAATAAAACAATACCTGTGTTTATGTTATAAATATATCCCTGTAACCCTTTGTTATCGTCCGCGGGTGAGTAATAAACTAGATGTTATGGTTGAACACACAAAAGTGTTTACAGTAAAACTATACTTAAAATGACGTTAATAAACGATGAATTACTTTATCTAATCAGGATTGGCTTTAAGGGCTGTTATTTAATGAGAACATACAACATGCAATACGTTAGATTACTTCTATGTAAACTAATATTTTCAATAGATGTCAATGTATTGAAAATACAAAAAGTTTGTGTTGGTAGGTAGTAGTTGGTGATACTAACTTTATTTATTTGACATTAATATTAGGTTTTTTTTTTTAAATCTTTAGTTTTTTTTATTTTGTTCATTTTGTCAGCTCGTTAATTTAATTTTGTAAATAATTATTTATTTGTAATTAATAATAATTATTTATTCGTAATTTATAATAATTATTTATTTGTAATTAATAATAATTATTTATTTGTAATTAATAATAATTATTATTTATGCAGTCAAAACTCTTAACTAGTCAAAAGTACTATTGACTAGCAAAATCAGTCAAAAGCACTTTTGACTAAAAATTATTGGTTTTTAGTAAGTACTTTTGACTGCAAATTTGCGGTCAAAAGTACTATTGACTGACGCTTTTCGTCAAAAGTAGTTTTAATTGCAATAAAGCATCAGTCAAAAGCACTATTAACTAACACTAGGTTGGGTTAGGTTAAAACTGTGACCTCCTACGAAACGTCCTCCTCCTCCTCCAGAAACGACCTGTATTAATAGAAAAAAGAGATTATTTTTAGTTGGTTACCCGGAACTGAACTATTAGATTAGGAGGCATTACAATCTTTTTAAAAGTTTTCACTGATACGACCAGTCAAAATCACTTAGTCAAAAGTACTTTTTACCAGCTCCATTTTGCAAAAGTACTTTTAACTGTTATTTTAGTCAAAAGTACTATTGACTAAAGCATACGGTCAAAAGTACTTTTGACTGATTTTGCTAGTCCATAGAACTTTTGACTGGTTAAGAGTTTTGACTGCAACAAATATATTCATTGTTTTTAGGTATCTTTAAAATGAATAATCTCCTTTACTCCACAATACTACATACAAGCCTGGACATCTTTGGAAATGACTCAAAGATAAACTTCTCCAATAAATCTATCCTGCTTTAGCACGGAGACTTATCTATTTCCCTCTCACTCATACATCAGTCCCATTTAAGGGTGGACAATAAAATAGAAGAGGTAGTCTTCAATGGAAACCTAATTATGACCAAACTTGGTTTTGTTAAGTGGAACGGTTATAACTGAGATAGATATGGTTACTGTTCTCGATAGGGTAAGGTTTGAGTCCGGGCGAGTAAGAGATCTACAAATTATAGGTCTTTTTTTTGTAAAGAATCAGCAATTCTAGTAAAACGAACATTCATTGCTAGAGACCGGATTGTATGCAACATAAACAAATTGTAATATGCAAGCAAATATGTATGAAAAATGCTTGAAATATGCACGAAATTTGGCAGAATGTGCGAGATAAATTGATAAATTTAAGAATCCCCAAAAAAGTCACTGACATCACTCATGACTGGGGCCTATATGAGTGATTTTCTACTCATATAGGCCCCAGTCATGAGTCATAGCTTAAAGCCTATATGAGTGACAATAGCTTTACATATTTTTTAATAATGAGTTATTAGAATTTTAACTCCTAGGTAATACAAAACAACAAGACAGTTGGGAAGGAATGGTCCTGGCCTTTGCCCAGTTGTGGGATATACTATATTAATCCTACTTTTTTATAAATGCGAACGATTGTGAGGATGGATGGATACTTGTTACTCTGATGATTTTGATGAAATTTGGCACGGAGGTAGGTTTTAGTCTGGAATAACACCTTTTTTTCGACTTTGATTGACTTTGACTTGATATTTTTTCGATATAATGCGGGCGAAGCCGCGGGCGTCAGTAGGAATAGAAATAATACTCTTAAACTGCAGCTTATGGTCGTAGCTGACCACGTGTTTGGTTTTCATTTTCGCCATAGTTAACAAAGGTGCAATATGACTCTCCTCAATTTCGTAAGTAATTTATTGAAATCCCGAAGTCTGCCATAACACTGCATCAACTGTGAATCGAATTCAGTAGATATCGGAGGTTATCCTTACTAATATTTTAAAAGAGAAAGTGAGTTTGTTTGTAACGTCTTCACGGCGAAATGGCCAAACCGATTTTGATGAATTTTGGTACAGAGATAGTTGGGACCCTGGAGACGAATCATAGGCAAAAAAAAGTGAGAAAATGGGAGTAAGGGGAAGAAAAGGGGAGAGAAATATATTTTTTTGTCGATCATCACGCGGGTTAAAGTAAGCGAGAGGACGAAGTCGCGGGCGCCAGCTAGTAATGCATAATTTCCGGCAGCAAGTGAACCACAAACTGGAATAATGCCTGTATGAGAAGATTTGGCGGTGTGTATCAAGCTTAATAGTTGCATTGAGAGATTAGAGGACGCGGTGGATTTCGTTACATCGTTGTATTGGACCGGGCAGCTCTATAGTGCATGCGTAGCTATGGTTTTAACTTTTGGTGGATTAATCCTTACTAATGTTATAAAAGCGAAAGTGAGTTTGTTTGTTACGTCGTCACGCCTAAATGGCTTAACCGATTTTGATGAATTTTGGTACAAAGATAGTTGGGACCTTGGAGATAGGCATTTTTTTATATTTTTTTAAGTGACAAATGGGGGAGACTGAGTAAAAGAAAACGGAAAGCTTTGTTATTACAATAAATAAGGCGCAAGGGCCAAAACTACAGGTAGCAGGTACCTGCAAATCGGGAAAAGAGAACTGTGCTACCCCTAATTTAACGCGACCGAAGCCGCGGGCAAGAGTAAGTATAATATATATTAGTAAGGATAACTGGGATGGGACGCTTATAAAAAAAGAATATTTTAGTTTTGGGGCTACACAACGCAAAGCTATCTATATACCAAACAGCCTTTATCATTGCCATGCAAAATAATACATGAAGAGCATAGAGATTGGCTCAAATCCTATTCCCTGATAGAATTTAGAGTTTATGACCGAAGATATGGCCTTTAATGGGCCATTACGATGAGGACGTATAAACCTTAGTGACCTGATTCATAAATACAGTTGTATATAAATACACGAATTCGGAATTAAAAGATAATATTGGAGTTTGTTAAGCGAGCTAGATTTGCTAATACTGGGTTTAAGCCGGTTTATTTGCTTGAATATTTTATTTGAAACAAGCAGTTCTGTACAGAAGTAAGAAAATTTGGCTTGTTTAACTAGTTTAAGTGGCAGAATTACTCAAAAATTGTTTATTAGTAAAAGCGTTCGTGTTGTTCTCGAATAGATGTCAGCTAAGCAGAAGGGCTTGCCAGGGCCACCACCTGCCAAATTGGGTGTTCGAAAGAGATACCGCGGCCCCGGAACATAAAGGACAAAACAAGGAGCATGTGTGGGTTTTACCCCCGAATACTGAAACGTCACTCAAAATGTGAGGGCTGCTTAACAGTTGAGCAGCTCTTAAACTTTAGATTTTGTATGGTCAAACGTCACTTCTGAGTCTCTGTTAAACTTAAGTGGGTCTTAAATTTTGAGTAACGTTTCAGTATTCGGGGGTTAGTGAGTCAGACACTCTCCGCCGCTCCGCTCAAAGTGGGGAGAGGATATTTTATAATTGCCCAATCGCAAAATACAGTGCTCAGTTTCGGTAAACATAGTGTTAACAACAGGTTTACGAAGCCGTCAGCCATGTAATATGTATGTATTGTAAACTTACTTTACGCAAAAAATATTACTAGAAAACTAAATTTTGCTGAAAAACTAAGTTGTACGGTAGAACTTAATATTACGCACTTGTGCTGATACGGGTAATACGGGTCAAGGTGGTATTTATTTTTTTAATCACTGTTTTTCAATAATTTTTCATCATCACCCCACCACACAAGGAATTTTTCCTGTATCGTGGGTGCGTTTACAAAAGTTCAAACTCACATACACAAACAGCCAGACCCGGAACAACTATCTGTAGGTCATACAAATAAGATATTTGATGATTTCTCAACCGAAAAAAGGGTAGGTACCTATTTGCACATATTTTTTTAACTCTCTTCTTCTCTATTTCCAGGCATAACGAACTGGTATTCAGCTGTATTCGGTAATACAGGGGCCTTAGTCTGCTATTACAATAGTGTCAGAATGGTCGATCACTGATCGCATAATGGTTAATTTTGACAAGTTTGGTAATCTGCTACATACTAAACTTGTCAAAATTAACCATTATGCGATCAGTGATCGACCATTCTGACACTATTGTAATAGCAGACTAAGGCCCCTGGATAGATACTTAGAATAATTACACATACTGATGATAGATTCTTAGAATAATTTGACAAGGTATGTGATTGTTTCGTTAAAAAAAAATCTAAACTTATTATGAGAATATAACCTCTTAACAAAGTCTAAAAAAACAATATAACTTTCATAAAAGTCAAGTCTAGATAGTTTAATTAAAAACTAATTTAAGTTTTTGCAATCTTGATTGTAATTAACAATGACTAATTATTTGTAGCTTTATCAAAAACTCATTAAAATGGTTTCAGATCTTAAAAACTTTAATCAAACTTGAAATAAAAATTGGGTTCGCGCACGGAACAAATATTTGTATGACCTACTGGTAGTTGTTTCGGGTTTGGCTGTTTGTGTATGTGAGTTTAAATGTTTGTACACACGATACAGGAGAAATTCGTAGTGTGGCGCAAAGGAAAAAAAAACGGATAAGACAGCACGGAATTGATTTAATGATAAAGATTAAATCAAATCAAATCATTTATTTCAATTAGACCATTACAGGCACTTTTGAATGTCAAGAAACAAAATGAATCTACAGTCCCGGTCACAAGGCATAATAACTTGTGAAAGTACTGCAGTTGTAAGAAGTTCATTATAATAATGAATTCCGACACGGTTGACATATATCGGGCATGTCTTCGTCCGGGTGGATCACGTCGTCACATTATCTCTGGTTGTTCTCGTCTAGCTACCGAAGAGTATTGTATGGACACAACCTTGTAGCCAGGATTATCAATAGGATCAGCAACTTTATCTAAAACTAGCTGTTCCACGCGGTTTCACCCGCGCTGCTCAGCACCTGTTGGTCGTAGCGTGATGTTATATAGCCTATAGCCTTCCTCAAGAAATGGACTATCCAATACTAAAAGAATTTTACAATTCCAACCAGTAGTCCCTGAGATTAGCGCGTTCAAACAAACAAACTCTTCAGCTTTATAATATTAGTATAGATTAGTAATTAGTATATTAGTATTAGTATAGATATTGCCTTGTGGTACGGAAGTAACGTACTATGGATACGTGCCTGACCCAGTTCTCGAACATGGCAATATCACATTGTACTGGGATCAATCCATCATCACTGACAGGACTATTGTTGCCAATAAGACTGATATAGTGGTGGTGGATCGATCAGGGCGGCGCGCATTGAAGGCCGAATGTTTGACATAATGGTCCCGCATGACGAGAACGTCGTGAAAGCTGAGAATGAAAAGCTAATCAAGTATATTGACTTGTCTCGCGAAGTTGTCGACATGTGGGATATCATTTCAGCGAAATTTGTGCCTATATTTGTATTGGCCAATGGCATAATTACCAAGAGCCTCGACCTGACGAGGCTGTCGTTAGATAGCTGGGTCAAGGGAATCGAAGAAATCGAAAGGGGATCTTAAAGGTAGTATTATAGCAAAACGAAACAAAATTCGAAAGTTCCATATTATAATGTCGAAAACCGGTGAATAGAGAAGCAATACCAAAAATCAACCTACGTTTCTTTCTTCACATTTCCTCTCGCAGGCCTGCTGGTAGAAATAAGCTGTGCTCTTTTCTTTCTGCTTTGTATTCTTTGATTTTTTATGATGTTTCTTGTGTTTTCTCTTGTGTGTACACAAATCCTTACTAATATTATAAAAGCGAAAGTGAGTTTGTTTGTTACCTCTTCACGCTTTAATGGTTAAACCGATTTTAATGAATTTTGATATAGAGATAGTTGGGACCCTGGAGACGGACATAGGCTTATATTTATTTTTGAAAAAATGAGAAATGTGAGAGAAAGAGGGAAGAAAAGGGAAATCTTAGCATTGCTATTACAATAAATAAGGCGCAAAGGCAAAAACTACACTTAGCAGCTACCTGCAAATCAAGACAGGGGAACTGTGTGTAGTTATTAAATGAAAAAATCAACATAAAAAAACCTCATTACAGAGATATCATGCCCTTGAAAAATTATTCTAGAACTTTTCTGTTGAAGTCGAGAAACTCCATATGTTCTCTCCACTTACCATTTCAGAAATTGAGAATAAATTACTTCAATACAATATAAATAATAAAGTTAAGTACTTCAAATGTTGCTAATTGGCTAACATCCTGAGATTTTGAAAGAAAATAAATCACGGCCCTTATTAAATTACTTTTGAGGGCTCTGAGGCTCAAAATTGGAGAGATTTTTTCGACATTTATCTTAAGAGGCCTTATTAGTCTAGCCAAGAGGTTGTAAAAGTATTGTATACTAGTTTATGCCCGCGGCTTCGCTCGCGTTAAATTCGGGGTAACACAGTTCCCTTTGCGCCTTATTGATTTGTAATAACAATGCTAAGTTTTCCCTTTTCTTCCCTCTTTCTCCATCACATCCCACTTTAAAAAAAATTGCCTATGACCGTCTCCTGGTTCCCAATTATCTCTGTGCCAAAATTCATCAAAAGCGGTTTAGCCATAAAAGCGTGAAGAGTTAACAGACAAACTCACTTTTGCATTTATAATTGTAATAGTAAGGATAATAAGGAATCCATAACAGCTTGTATAATTACCTATTCTCTTATTTTCAGTCGAACCCACACCCCAAACGCCTTTAAATGTGAGATTTGTAATAAAGGTTTCAAAACGAAGACGCAAATAGAATCGCATATGGTCCGACATGATGAAAGTATTGCGAATAAATTATCTAATTGTGAAGAATGCGATATACAGTATAAAACTATATTGATAAATAGATCTCATTTGAAGAACGATTCAAAAAATTCCGAGGGGTGAGTACTGCTGTGATTTATTTAAGACTAGCTGACTTCACTCGCGTGATATCGAAAAAATAAGTATCCTATGTGTTATTGAACATACAGACAATAGTCTAAATCCGTGCCATATTTCGTCAAGATCCGTTTTGACGTAAACGAGTAACAAACATCTGTACAGCCATCCTCACAAACATTCGTATTTATTGTATTATAAGTAGGAAGTAGGATTTTGAGGTCAATCCAATTTGTTTAAACTTGTCAAGGGTGTTTTTCAAGGATAAATTAAAAATACTCTGATAAGTTCTAGCACACTTATCTATCTTTAATAGTTTTTTACCGGAATATCTATTTTCTTATCTAAAAATTCTAAAATAAAATCTCTTAGACATTTGACAGAACCGTTTACGTGAAATCCCTGTAAAACGAATATGTGTGACGAAAACGAAATATTTAGCACGAACTAAAAGAGGGGTAAGTTAGTTTTATTTATATATTTAAACTTCATGTACAATAGTGGTACATAGGTGGATTTACCACTACTTGGAGCTCGTGGCTAAATAATAGCAGCCGCTCTGGTCGATCTTTAGTTTAAGCCGCGCTTGCCTAGGTTGGTCTGTGGATGGGTGACCACCCATTACATACCGAGTTTCCTCCGGGCCTCGGAAAGCACGTTAAGCCGTTGGTCCCGGCTGTCATTTGTAGATCTTTGACAGTCGTTACAGGTAGTCAGTGTTCCGAAAGTCTGACAACCAGTCTTACCAAGGGGTATCGTATTACCCAGTATTAACTGGGTTGTGGAGGTCAGATAGGCAGTCGCTCCATGTAAAATCCTTATATTCAGCTGCATCCGGTTAGACTGGAAGCCGACCTCAACATAGTTGGGATAAGGCTAGGCAGATGATGAAGGCATTCTCTACCAATCAACCTTTGGGTAAAATACGACAACATTGTGATAGGGTACAAAAATTATGTTAAATAAATATAATAATTTTAACGATATTGATTTTGAATTTGACGGCACGGTTGGCGCATTGGCTGAGCGATCGACTGCTGCGCTGCGTGTCGTGGGTTCGATCCCCGCACGGAGCAAATATTTGTATGACCTGCAGATAGTTGTTCCGGGTCTGGCTGTTTGTGAATGTAAGTTTAAATGGTTGTAAACACACCAACGATACAGGAGAAGTTCCTAGTGCGGGGCAACGTTTTTTTTTTAAATAACTTTTGTCAATTTGGGGTAAAGTACTGAGGAATCTTTAGGTTCGGAAGACCACCCTCCAGCTGGATCGACTGACCACCTTACAAAAGGCTGGGTCATATTGGATGCAGTAGGCGAGGGATAGGGCGTCGAGGTGTAGCTTCGAAGAATGCCAGGTCCAGTAGGTAGTGACAGTAGAAGGCACTGCCACACCACCGCCTGCCGGGGTTGCGGGTTGTTCGAAAGAGATACCGCGGCCCCGGAACATAAAGGCAAAAAAGGTACCTACATGGATGAAATCCGGAAGATCCGTTCAGCCGTTTTGACGTGAAAGAGTAACAAACATCCATCCATCCATCCTCAAAAACATTCGCATTTATAATATTACTAGCTAGCGCCCGCGGCTTCGCTCGCGTGATATCGAAAAAAAAGTATCCTATGTATTATTCTCCCGCTCCGCCCAGAGCGCGGGAAGTTATTTGATGATTTCCCACCCCAAAAAAAAGTATAACAAATTAAGTCTCTATTTTGATCAGAACTGTGAAATATTTTTTGTGACTTATCGTTATTTTACTTTTAGCTCTTAGAGTATTTCCCATCACAAATATTTGCCGCTGTGACACTCAATTTATATCTGTTATTGACACGGTCACATTTATACACAAAATATAACGTGAATACGTAGATATTTTTCAGATCCATTTTTAGATTCGCGGACGGCAGTTTCCATGTCGACGAGCCAGAAGGTGTCGATGTCTAGTGGTTGTGGTTGCGACTTTAGAGCATGATGTCTTATGTTCGAATACCGGGTCGGGCTAAATGTTTGCTCAAAGGTGTAAATATTGACGGAATTTCGGCATTTGACGGGCCTGTTGCTCTAGTGGTTAGTGGCCCTGAGTGCTGAGCCGGAGGTCGAGGTTTCGATTCCCACCCAGGACAAACTTTCTGTGATGAGCATGATTGTTTGTTCTGTGTCTGGGTGTGATTTATCTATAATATGTATGTATTATTTAAGTATTATTTAAGTATGTATATCAGTTGTCTGGTTACCATAACACAAGCTCTGCTTAGATTGGGATCAGATAGCCGTGTGTGAGTTGTCCCAAGATATTTATTTTTTATTTATTATATTGAAAACATCACACCTGTAGTTAAGGATTAGCCAGAGGTACCTAGGTAGAGGTAGATAGGGTAGTTTTAAAAAAAAAACAAGTTTCTTGCCGGTTCTTCTCCGGCCAACGACGACCAACCCGAACCGTGCACCTTTTCTTGACGTTTGTGAAATATAAATTACTAGCTTTCGCCCGCGTTAAATTTGGGGTAACACAGTTCTCCTTGCGCTTTATTGATTTGTAATAGCAACGCTAAGTTTTCCCTTTTCTTCCCGTTTTTTCCCTCACATCCCACTTTTTTCACAAAAATATTAGCCTATGTCCGTCTCCTGGTTCCCAACTATCTCTGTACCAAAATTCATCAAAATCGGTTTAGCCATTAAAGCGTGAAGAGGTAACAAACAAACAAACTCACTTTCGCTTTTATAATATTAGTAAGGGAGTAAGGATTATTTGATTTGATTTGAGTGTAACTAGAAAGTCAGTGGAATAAAGTATTTGGTTGAATTTAAAAGGGAGTTTTACTGTAGGAGGCCAACATATAAGCTTATAGATATTGTATGGAGACCAATAGTATCGCAGCGACACTGCTGCGTACAGCGTAATTCAGAATCATACCTTAAATGTCGCGTTTGCGACCACTGCACCCATCAGGCAGAACCAGTGTCAAATACTAGTATTGCTATAAAATTAATTCTAAACCGATTCTAATGGCACATTTATGCATCATAAACTATGAAAGCTATCATTACGTTTTGTATGGAAATTGCACAAATGAGAAAAGCGAATATTCATGTTAATTTATTAACGGGAACATTTTGTGGTTATATTAATATGATGTTAATTTATATTTCATGTAAAATTTGTGGCATGTAGGTAGGGTACTGTATTGTTCAATTTTATTAATGATGTCGGGCCTTGCGAACGAAATACGTTTAGTTTTATTAAAACTTTACTAGTTTAATTATTACCCGATATAAGAAAAAACCGGCCAAGTGTGAGTTTGACTCGCGCACGACGGGTTCCGTATCACCCTACTAATATTATAAATGTGGATGTATGGATGTTTGTTACTTTTTTACGTCAAAATGGCTAACGGATCTTGAGACACGGAGGTAGATTATAGTCTAGAATAACACATAGGATATTTTTTTATGTGATATCACGAGGGCGAAGCCGCGGGAGCCAGCTATCTTACCAATATTATGTTAAAATCCACAAAGACGTGTTTAGAAGTATTGCTTTAAATCAAACATCAAGCTGTTCCAATAATCAGGGTTTACCCTTACTATTAATATTGCGACAACAAACCAGTTTACCGCTATAAAATTTATTGCCATCGATAAATAATCTCATAATAAAAGTTCAAAAGAGAAACATAAGACATGAAAGATATGATAATAATTGCGTTTTAAAAGTACAAGATGATAATTTATAAGCACCTTCAGGTAGTTATATTAATTGAATGTCTTAAAGCGGAGTATATTAAAGTGCTATTATTGACAACCCTGGGGGCTTAAGGCTGCGTTCACGATGGCGACTTTCTGTTTGTCATTTGTTACGTCAACTGCAAATCAAATAAAGTCATTTTATTTGGCACATAGTAGGTATATCGTTCACAATAGGTGTTAACAATAATTATATTAGTGTGCTGCATTCTGCTTTCAAACATACAAATTTACATAAAAAACAATTTCTATGTCGAAATGTATCCTTACTAATATTATAAAAGCGAAAGTGAGTTTGTTTGTTACGTCTTGACGTTACGTTCTGAGGCCGCGGTATCTCTTTCGAACAACCCGTACGATACCCCCTTCAAACTCAAACTCAAAGCATTTATTTCAAACAGACCATTTTTTGCGGATGGGAAATCATTAAATAACTTCCCCCGCTCTGGGCGGAGCGAGAGCTTGCGTCAGACTTGTACTGCCTAAAACCCACCCATGTTCCTTCTAATGCCCTTTACGTTCCGGGGCCGCGGTATCTCTTTCGAACAACCCACGACCCCGGCAGGCGGTGGCCTTTTTTGACGTTGGTGGGTTTTAGTCAGTAAAAGTCTGAAACTCTAACTCGTTTCTTTTTTGTCATTTTGCAACGGAACAATAAAAAGGTGGTAATTATGTTGTAAATCCTTACATTACAACTGTAATGCAAAATTTCCATTTTAATTCGGTAATAATAATTTGTGATTTCGCTTTACACTGAATTTCGTTGTTTGCATGTAAATTGCTCATAATTTGAATCTTGTAGCAATTGTCATGCAACGGAAACTACCCTAGTCCTTTGTTAAGTTAAATATGAAGTTAGTAGATACTATAAAAGTTCTTAGTTTTTTGGAATCTTTCCAGGTCAAAGATGTCACCTTATTTTCATTCAAATATTGGTGTTTGATAATTGTTTTAATAATTTTTGCTCAGAGCATTATTGCATGGACAGGGCTATTTATTTTTTTAGTCCATTGGTGAAAATTTTCCCTTTATCTTATTTAAACTTCATGTACAATAGTGGTACAAAGGCGGACTTAATGCCACAAGCCATTCTCTACCAGTCAACCTTTGGGTAAAATACGACAACATTCTGATAGGGTAGGCAAATATTGAATATTAGATATAAAAAAGAGAAACTATGACTTTTAATTTGGTAGACGGACCTGCATTGGTTACGAACTTTTCTTTCAAAAGTAAATTTGCTTTCAGCTTTTTAAATGACAAATTATTATCAAACCACGTATGAATCCTTACTAATAAAATAAAAGCGAAAGTGAGTTTGTTTGTTTGTTACCTTTTCACGCTTTAATGGCTTAACCGATTTTGATGAATTTTGGTACAGAGATAGTTGGGAACCAGGAGACGGACATAGGCGCATATTTTTATTTTAAAAAAGTGGGATGTGAGGGAGAAAGAGGGAACAAAAGGGATAACTTAGCGTTGCTATTACAAATCAATAAGGCGCAAGGGGTACTGTGTTACCCCAAATTTAACGCGGGCGAAACCTAGTTGAACACAAAAATCTATTTCCCTATAGTCCCACTATTACACGAAACACACTTAGGCGAAATGACAGTTATGTGTTTGATGATTCCGGCAAAATCTATTGGATTCTACCAGAATCGAATCAGTACATTGAGCGTGTTTGAACTGTTTTGATTTCACCAGTTGAAATGTAAAATCGAGTTTGTTTGCTAACTAGAAAACATCTAAGATAAAAGTGTGTGTGTCAGTTCCGACGCACGACTGGAGTTTACTCCTTAAGTACGAGTATCTAACCATACGCAAAAAGAGTTTATTCAACTGAAAAAAGATTAATATCATATGAAAGGGTAAATTCACAAATTAATGAAAAAAAATAGCAATATAAATACATCGACACTGATAGAAACAAACAAGCCCAATAACATATAGTATATTGGTATAGTCGCCTATACAGCATACCATATGTACGTCTTAATACACTCACAGCCAAATTAGAAAGTTGCGCACTAAAGGTGCGCACCAAAAACGTGACACACTTTCGTTACTTTAGTAGGTTTTATCCCTCGGATTTTTCTCATACCGGGCGCCTTATATATGAAAATCGATTCTTAAGTAGTAAACTCCAAAAAAACACATCTATGATAAATCGCACATAACATAAAACTGATATAAATATCAAATATTAAAATAACAAATTGTCTCTAATAAACCAATAAATTCTCAACACTGCAGAATAAATCTATGCTTGACAGCGATACAGATTAAAAATATGATCGATAGCAATTCGATTTTTAAATGACAGCCCTATAACTATGAGGCACCTATCTTACTGACAGCGACGAAGCGACCTAGGTGTTTATAGTTTTGGCGCTTAAGAAGAATCATATTTTAGGTCTCGTTTATAAAAGTAAAAGAGATCATTATTATCATTTTCCTGCCCTTGTCCCATTCTATTTGGGGTCGGCGCAACACGTTTTCTTCTTCCATTCTCCCCTTTCAGATGTCATGGAATCATTTACTCCTTTCTCCTTTATATCATTCCTTACACAATCCATCCATCTTTTCTTTGGCCTTCCTCTCGCTCTCCGTCCATCAATATTCAGATCCATCACTCTTTTAGTCAGCTCATTACAAAAAAAATCCTACTTATTATAAATTCGAATGTTCTTCTCTCTTTTCTGTTCTCCACAATCCTAAAGCTCCTTTGTATCTTCGGGAACGATTTGAGTACCTTGTTCCTAGAGGTAAACCTTGTCGCTCATCATCATCTCTTCTCCTTCGTTTCCCTCCCCACTCTTCAAGTCGGTATGATGGATCTTTTACTGTTCGTGCTGTACGCCTTTGGAATTCACTTCCCCACTCCTTGCGGGATAGTCCCTCGTTAGACGTGTTCCGGAGAGGAATCAGGGAACATTTCTTGTCAATATAATCAAGTATTTATGTATCTTATATTTGTTTTTTTTTTATCCATTTATTTATTATTTGTAAGCAATTTTTATTTAATGTAAGTGAACTAACAACTGATCAGTTATGTAAGTTATTTTAAGCTTTTCAATGTTCTTTTATGCACATTATGTACCTATCCTATTATGCAAATATTTTAATAATTAAGTAAGGTTTGCTGTAAGAAAACCCAATTCTGGGTTAAGCTCGCCGTTGTACATAAGCTGTATATTGTAATTTGTGTGTTTATTATTGTTTTGTGTGCAATAAAGAATAAGAATAAGAATAAGAATGTTTGTGAGGATGGATGGATGTATGGATGTTTGTTACTCTTTCACGTCAAAACGTCTGAACGGATCTTGATGAAGTTTGGCACAGCGGTAGATATCACGCGGGCGAAGCCGCGGTCGCCAGCTAGTACTACAAATATCGTTAATTGTTCACTTGATCCAGTTCAGCCTGTCAATTGACGGCACGGTTGGTGCAGTGGCTGAGCGATCGACTGCTGCGCTGCGTGTCGCGAGTTCGATCCCCGCACGAAACAAATATTTGTATGGCCTACAGATAGTTGTTCCGGGTCTGGCTGTTTGTGTATGTGAGTTTAAATGTTTGTAAACGCACCCACGATACAGGAGAAATTCCTAGTGTGGGGCTAGGTTTTTTAAAAAAAAACAAAGTGTATCTTATACACTTACAAACGAGTAATTGCTATTCATCGCCATGCCTTCACTGTTGCTCGCCAACTCGTTTTAAGTATAGCACGGCCAACGAGAAGCGATACCAAATGTAAACAAAACCCATGCTAAAACCCCATCTAAAATGGCCGCCCGAATGTTGGCGAACCCGTCTTAACGTTGTGATGTTTTTGCCGGGAGAACGAGACATTACGACAAAAGCACAAGATGGAAAGAGCTAAATATTAGATTGTCAACGCCACAGTTGTTCTTTAGGTTAATGACCTTTCGTATCGCTTCTCGTTGGCCGTACTATAGCTAACATCAGTCGCTCCTCTCTTATCGCTAACGGTAGCACAGACTCTTTACAATCGATACGATTACAATCATGTTGCTGAAATCGATAATCGGTTATCGATTAGCCGTGTATCATGTTTTTTTAATGTGGAACAAATGCCCTTCGTATGATTTCGTTCCTTGAGGCGACAAGCGTTTTAGGTGTAGTACACACTGTATAACATCGATAGATTATTTTTGATTTCGTCAAATTATTAACGTACTAGCTTTTGCCCGCGGCTTCGCTCGCGGTAAATTTGGGGTAACACAGCTCCCCTTTCCTGATTTACAGGTACCGGCTGCCTGTACTTTTTGCCCTTGCGCCTGTTTTATTGGAATAGCAATGCTAAGTTTACCCTTTTCTTCCCTCTTTCTCCCTCATTTCTCACTTTTTATTAAAAAAAAAGTTAGCCTATGTTCGTCTTCAAGGTCTCAACTATCTCTGTTCAAAAGTCCATCAAAATCGGTTTAGCCATTTAGGCGCGAAGACGTAACAAACAAACAAACTCAATTTGGCTTTTATAATATTAGCAAGGATATACTATTATTATTTTTATATAATATTATATTTTACTTTCAGAAGTTTCTGCAGCATCGCAGACATGTAAACTTACCCCTCCAGACAACTCGCCAGCTTATAAGTGCATAGTGTGCTCAAACCCTTATTTTTTGTTTAACCTTTTTTAACTTCCATCTTTGTAATACAGCCGTTAGTAATACAGATTAAAAACCGGTCAAGTGTGAGTCGGGCTCACGCACCGGGTCCCCCGTACAAACTTGCGACATAAACGGCCATATCTTTAGACAGTTGTTATTGATTTTTTCGCACCTCGTAAGTGTACACAGATTTATTACTATATAAGAAGAAGTTTGAAAGTTGTGCCTGTTACAGAAAAATGCAAGGGAGTAATTTGTCTTGGTATGGACACGTAATCAGGAGGGATAAAGCACATGTGACTACAAGAGTGATGGCTCTGAATGTTGAAGGACGCAGAGCGAGAGGAAGGCCAAAGAAAAATTAATGGATTGTGTAAGGAATGATATGAAGGAGAAAGGAGTAAATGATGCCGTGACGTCTGATAGGGGAGAATGGAAGAAGAAAACGTGTTGCGCCGACCCCAAATAGAATGGGACAAGGACAGAAAATGATGATGAAATGTCTGCAGACTTAAGTATATGGTTATAATTCCAACAAGGTACGAGTCTAACCGACAAGTTCCGTACAAATTTGCGACATTAACGCCAATATCTTTTGACTATGTAGACTTAGAGGAGTCGATTTTTTCTCAGCTCCAAGAAATTGCAGATTTGAGTATATAGTTTAACTAGCTGTTCCTCGCGGTTTCACCCACGCTGCTCAGCACCTGTTGGTCGTAGCGTGATGTTATATAGCCTATAGCCTTCCTCAAGAAATGGACTATCCAACACTAAAAGAATTTTTCAATTCGAACCAGTACTTCCTGAGATTAGCGCGTTCAAACAAACAAACAAACAAACTCTTCAGCTTTATAATATTAGTATAGATTTCAACTTGATACCTCCCCGCTTTTATGAGATGAGATAAAGGGTCTTGACAGACAGATGGACAACAAAGTGATTCTATAAAGGTTCCGTTTGAGATGCGGAACCCTAAAAACTAGACTAGTAAACAGCAGATTTACATAATTGCCAACACATCTTGCTTATAGAGTGGTTTGATATGGTGAGGCATAAATGATTTTACAATTTTATAACTATTCAATGTCGTGATAGCCTGAAGGGTTGTGGTGGAGTTTTTAGTCTTAGCAAGTAACAATGTGATATTTCTTATTTTACAAATCAACAACATCACGCTTATAACCCCTAAAATGTTGGGCAGAGGTGTACCTAACCCCAAACCAACCCAGCCGCCGAGGTAGACGCCCCAGGCGTCGGGCGCCGCGAGACGACTCCCGGCCACCGTGGATGCGGCCGGTCTGTTCGTCTATTGACGACAGGCCGTATCGACGGCGCGTTAGAGTTTCACGCGCACCTCAAAGAGGTGTCAGCAAAGCAGAGGTGGCTGCCAGGGTTGCGGGTTGTTCGAAAGAGATACCGTGGCCCCGGAACGTAAAGGGTAATAGAAAGAATATGGGTGGGTTTAAGTCAGTACAAGTCCGAGATTCCCCTCCCCGCTCCACCCAGAGCGGGGGAAGTTATTTGATGATTCCTAGCCGCAAAAAAAGGTATACCTTCAGTACCACCAACCAGTTGAACCAGTGTGGTGCCGCGCTTGCAGGACGCTGCTGAGTTCAGCATTACCCACGATGCAGCTGTACGTGTCCAGATTGCTTCACACCACGGGGACTGAGGACATCGTGGAGTATGTACAGTCGATTATAGGTGTTAGCTGGCCCACCCTAAAAACGATCGAAATTGAACCCTGTGCTTATATGTATAACATTAAGGGTTATTTAATTTGTATGAGCTTATAATTAATTATAAATTTAAACGACGATATCCAGTACCAGTAAAAGTAGAAAAAGTTTAGTTTGACCGCACGGTTGGCGCAGTGACTCAGCGATTGACTGCTGCGGTGCATGTCGCGGGTTCGATTCCGCACTTAACAAATATTTGTATGACCTACAGATAGTTGTTCCGGGTCTCGCTGTTTGTGTATGTGAGTTTAAATGTTTATAAACGCACCCACTATACAGGAGAAATTCCTTGTGTGGGGCAGTGTTTAAAAAAAAAAGTTAAGTTCAAACAAAACCAACGACCTTTTTATAGTTACTTTTATGTAACTGATTTGACAAACACAAAAAGATAAACCCATGAACTATATAATAGTTAACCAGAACTACAGAAACTTTATACACAATCAACATGAAAACTTGTTAAAATTAATAGCCGACTCGAATGTAAGTCGGTCACGTTATTAAGCGGAAACGTATTTACATTAAATTTGTTTGTTCGTCTGTTTATGTAATACTTTATTTCAATGGGCACGTGGCTCCGACCGATCTTGAAATATGCTTTGTTTACATAACGAACTTTCTAGACATTTCTAAGGGCTGATTTTTCAAAATATAGCGGTATGACATATCTAATATATAAAATTCTCGTGTCACAGTTTTCGTTCCCATACTCCTCCGAAACGGCTGGACCGATTTAAACGAAATATTGTGTACATATCGGGTAGGTCTGAGAATCGGCTAACATCTACTTTTCATACCCCTAAACCTCAGCGGGTGAAACCGCTGGGCACAGCTAGTCTAATATATAAAATTCTCGTGTCACAGTTTTCGTTTCCATACTCCCTGGACCGATTTAAACGAAATTTTGTATACATATCGGGTAGGTCTGAGAATCGGCTAACATCTCTTTTTCATGCCCCTAACTGAGCAGCGGGTGAAACGCTGGGTATAGCTAGTTTTTTATAGATAAGCTGTCAAACCGCCATTTTTATTCCTCAGATCAAAGTCATCTGACTATTGAAAAATCACCCTAAATTGCATAAAACAAAGGGAAAAAATTTTGTGTTCACCAAAAATACTGATCGTGCACCAAATATTCTTTCCTGAATGCAAAAAAAATGCGTAGGTTAGGTTAGGTTAAAACTGCGACCCCCTACGTAGTACGCCAGTAACGACTTGCATTAATAGAAAATGGATATAGATATAACACTTTTTTATTGTAGTGCTGTCTTTTCCTGATGCTCGTTATGACATATTTTAATTAACATATTTTGGTGCTCATTCAGTAAATTTGGTGCAACACAGGCAAAATTAGATAAACGAAATGGGAATAAATTGAAGTACGTTTAAATACCATCCTAAAACAAAGCGTTTCCTGTATATTTCTTGTAGGATTTATGATAGTATCTCAAACAAATTCTTGTCGTATTCATTTGCATTGTGATTGAAAGTTAAAGCATTAACATAGACAAAAGTAAAAATGTTTTTTTTTTTTAAGATGAAAACTCTTATCGACTTAATTGTGGGAAGCCTTTGCCATATTAAAAAAAATCATCATCACTTTCCTGCCGTAGTCCCATTCTATTTGGTGTCTTTCTTCTTCATTCTTCCTTTCACAATCCATCCATCTTTTCTTTGGCTTTCCTTTCCCTCTCCATCCATCAACATTAAGATCCATCACTCTTTTAGTCACATGCGCTTTGTTATTGCATTACATGTCCATACCAAGATATTATTTCAGTAACAGTTGCAAATTTCAAACTTCCTCTAATATACTCATTCCTTACTGTATCTATACTATATTACTTATAATATAATATTATAAAGCTGAAGAGTTTGTTTGAACGCGCTAATCTCAGGAAGTACTGGTTCGAATTGAAAAATTCTTTTAGTGTTAGATAGTCCATTTTTTGAGGAAGGCTATAGGCTATATAACATCACGCTACGACCAACAGGTGCTGAGCAGCGTGGGTGAAACCGCGAGGAACAGCTAGTCCATAATAAAACTCATTATCAAGAAATGTAAGCACGGGATCCACCCACCCCTTTGATTTCGACCCCAAAACATCCCTTCGATTATAAAAATAAATTTTGATGAAAATCGGGTTATATAAGTGACGGAGAAACCGCGTGAGATTTCCATTTTGTAAAAATCGGTTAAAAACAAAAATCTCGTGCAAACCCGAGTTCTTATCCAAGTTTTTATTAATAAAAGTTTATACGTCCTGGCTTGTTACGAATTAATTGATACCGAAGAGCTAATTACGTCCAACATGAGTAATGGAGCTCGTTATGGCGCTATTTTTAATATTCATTCATGTTATTTTGTGTAGTAAAAGTGTTTGTTATTATTTTTCTATGGGCTAGTATGTAATTTTCGAGTTGTGAAAGGAATCTTATTCGATTTGCATAAGTATTGTTGTCAAATTTGCAATTGTTTTAAAAAATAATAAAAATGACATTTATAATACAGAAAAATCGTAGTCTGCCGGTATCAGGAGTAGGGTCCAACCTACAAGCTACAGGGTAAGGTTAGGGCTCCAGAGACAGGAACTTCCTCATAATGCGGGCCATAGCGAGAAGTACTTACTGCCTTCTGAATAAGGCTCTTGATCCAACCGCCTAAGGAGAACCTCTTTAGGTGTTGGACGAAACTCTTGGCTATTAAGCCATTGGCAGATACAAATTCATTTTATCACTAGATGCCTATATATGTATATTAACCCTTAATTACTCGCACAAAGAACATTATATAACTGCTCGCATAGGGTCAAAGATGACCCCAAATAATATGAGTAGTTTTTAATACATAT
The DNA here is from genome assembly GCA_958449745.1 of Ochropleura leucogaster. Lineage (NCBI taxonomy): Eukaryota > Metazoa > Arthropoda > Insecta > Lepidoptera > Noctuidae > Ochropleura > Ochropleura leucogaster. Next base: position 4,920,007 of record OY288226.1, read on the forward strand.
TAGTCATATTAGTCGCTACTAAAATACAAACTTAGACGCGCGGGGGGAATCGAGCCGCGCCAAGTACTTCATTTTTTCATCCGAAAATGCATTGACCCCATGCGAGTAATTAAGGGTTAAACCAACGTACTTACATTAAAAGTTTAAATGATGTCACAGATGTAAGAAATAAGGTTGGTTTTTCATTTTTATGGTATACGGATTAAGTCATGTAGGTAAGACATTTGTTGCAATTCGTTGTGTTTTTTGTCACAGCTGAACAATGCACTGAACTGGGTTTAAACAAATTCAAGAAACTGTGTGACACAACACAATGAGTACAGTACGGCCAACGAGAAGCGATACGAAAGGTCATTAACCTAAAGAACAACTGTGGCGTTGACAATCTAATATTTAGCTCTTTCCATCTTGTGCCTTTGTCGTAATGTCTCGTTCTCCCGTCAAAAACATGACAACGTTAAGACGGGTTCCCCAACATTCGGGCGGCCATTTTAGATGGGGTTTTAGCATGGGTTTTGTTTACATTTGGTATCGCTTCTCGTTGGCCGTAGTATAGTCATTTTACAGCAGGACGACCCGTTCCTATGCTTTCGCGCGATTTTGTAATACGCCGCAGTCTTCGCGTTACTTAGTATCAAAAAACCGTTAATTTTTATATCACACAAACATACCAACATCCCCTATAAACATAAATAAATGCTTTACGGTACGTTCTTATTCACACGGTCATATAATTATGTTTTTAAAAATCGACCAGAAGCCATGATTATTATCATACAGGAGTCCAATGATTTTTAATTAAATCTTTGTTAAAACGCCCCACCAAACCCACTTATAAACAAGAAAGAGATAAGTACCAATAAAAAGTTACAAGCGAAACACGCCCTTGTCGTAAATAAAATATTCAAAAAAAGAGCGAGAATTGAAAGGTTTGTTTTGCAAGTACAAGAATTCTTGACATTTGCGTCGGTGCAGCCTTATTTTTCGCTTCGACTTAAGTGACAGGACTGTGCTGTACTTTTATAAGCCTTGTTCTAACACAATAGAGTATAGTTTTGATTGTTTGAAGGCCGTTCGTTTATTATTTCTTTGGGTTATAATACCACCCATTTTCTCGTCAATGAACAGGCGCCAGTTACCAGTTTGTCCGGTTGTGCGTACTTAACTTTGATCCGAAAATGTTGGAAGAGGAACAATTAACTATGTTCCTTAATAAATGATTGGTTAAGTGAACGCAATTAAGTGGCTGGTCTTTTAATTTGTAATTGTATAAAACTAGAAAAGTTTAGCTGTATTACGAGGAGTGAAAAAAATGTTTATTTATTAAAACTTCATGCACAAGTAACAAAAACATTGTACAAAGGCGGACTTAATGCCTTAGGCATTTTCTACCAGTCAACCTTAGGTTGATGCAGATATAAAGACATAGTAGGTGCAATGTGACAGAAAATATTAATAATAAATACATATACATAGAAAATATACAAAAGAGAGATAAAAACTACTAAATATGATGAAAAACTGACAACTTTTTAAATTTGAGATAAGTCTGCCAACTAAAATTAGTTAAATTTAACTAATATTGACTTAGGTTGTTATCGAGTTGAAAATTTTTCTGTGTAATTACACAGAAAAATTCATATAAATTAATGACTCCTCCTTTTTTCGGAGGTCGGTTAAAAATCATGCAATTTTAGAAAGCGTTACAAGTTCTCCGATATTTGTACAGAAAAAAAACAACAAGCCATAAAAATATAACCGTGTAAACATCGATAACAGAAGTCAGAACATAAAATCGCACACGAACCAATAAAAAAGACAAAAAACAACAGAAATCATAATGTCAAAACCACAAACGCACAAATCGATGATCGCGGCAAAATTCGTAAAATATTCCAAATACTGTTCATTGGCTATTGGTTTACTTCTGATAAGGCTTCATTGTCAACTGACAATGCTCTTTATTGTCTTTCAAATAGGGTCGTTGTTCAGTTGCTGCCTCTTACATGTCTGTCAAATAATAATAATTTTTATTCTCATAGACCTAAGGTTGTTGTCAGCTTGCAGTTGTCAGACATATACTAACAGTGAAAGGACTATACCCGTCAGAAAGTTATAGAGGTACCTTTTATCATTTTCCCGCATTTTCGGGACACGGGACCGCTTATCGATATTTATATACAGGCTTATAAACAACCTGATATATTTTATGTAAGTCACAGAGAAATTGAGTTTCTTCGGGTAAATCGCAAACATTAGAATCCTTACTAATAATATTATAAAAACGAAAGAATGTTTTTGGCAAATGGCAAAACTGATTTTGAACTATTTTTTTTTTAAATGCGAAAAATGAGGGAGAAGGAGGGAAGAAAAGGGAAAACTTAGCTTTCCTATTACAATAAATAAGACGCAAAGGCAAGAACTACAGGTAGCAGGTACTTGCAAATCAGGAAAGGGGAACTGTGTTACCCCGAATTTAACACGAGCGAAGCCGCGGACAAAAGCTAGGTATCGATAAAACTAAAGACATGATTGGTGTAAATTATTGTTATAGACTGATGGATGCACCAACTGAATGAAAAGTTTACCTGAACAGTCTTCTGGGGAACCAGTAAAAAGATAAATAAATAAATAAATATCTTGGGACAACTCACACACGGCTATCTGATCCCAAGCTAAGCAGAGCTTGTGTTATGGTAACCAGACAACTGATATACATACTTATATAATTTATAAATACATACATATTATAGATAAATCACACCCAGACACAGAACAAACAATCATGCTCATAACACAAAGTTTATCCTGGGTGGGAATCGAACCCACGACCTCCGGCTCAGCAGTCAGGGCCACTAAACACTAGACCAACAGACCCGTCAAAAAAAGATGTTATGAATTAATTTGTTAATGGACTATCAGATTAACCATTCAGCAATCAAGTTTCTAACCGTCCTAATCAGACTAGGTTTATTGCAAAGGTCTAAGCATTTCGCTATAAATGCCTATTTAATGGATTTAAAATTGAATAATATTTTTTTTTTATGATTTTAAGAAATATTTAAAAATTTAATGATATGTGGAGAAAACGATAAATGTACGAAAATAAATGTCTAAGTCGGCTCGTATTGTTAGGAAGTTTCTTTCTCTGGAGCCCTGACCTGACCGCCGTAGCTTGGACCCTGTTCCCGATACCGGTGGGCTACTATTTTTATATTTTTAAATGTTTTTAAGAAATATTTAAAAATGTATTGATATGTTAATAAAGCAATAAATGAACGAAAATGTACGAAACGAATCGAAAACGAAAACTATTTTCTTTTGTTTTTAAAAACAGGTTCTTTCTTTTTAATGCAAAATAAACAGCCGCCTTGTAAAAAATATATAAGTATATAATGTATACGTCGCTCGCCGTTTGTGTTTGCCTCGAAGCGTGGAAGGCGCAGACATATTTTTTGGGAAGTATACTTTAAATCAGTTTCTTTGTCATATTTTTCCTTTTACAGTAAACAGGTTTGTTCTTTTTGTTTTTAAGATGGACTCTACTGTAAAAAAATGTGGTTTTGTATAAAGAAGATTAAGTATTTAGCTAATCATCTTTTTAAGAGGGATTATTCTCGGGGAATTGTGCTGACAAAATTTAGTTTTAGTTTTAAGGATAAATCTTTGTTTCTACTTACAATGTCTGTAGGCGTAATTTCTATAGACAGAAGTTTTACTGTGTAAAATTAGAAATTGTTTTCTCAAACTTTTGAACAGAGAATTTGGCATTCACAATTTTGGTTGAGATACCTTTTAGCCACACGAAAGAATACAGAAACTTTTCCATAACAGAAACATATCCATATAAGGATAAAATTCAAAATAAACTGTAATATACATATATGTATATAAAAACTATAATGCAGTGAATAACATTATCAAATGAATAATTTTATGAAATACCATTAATCCTACTTTTATATTTTTATATAATATTATAAATGCGAATGTTTGTGAGGATAGATGTATGGATGTTTGTTACTCTTTCAAGTCAAAACAGCCGAAGAGATTTGGATAAAATTTGCCAAAGAGGTAGATTGTAGCCTAACACACAGGATACTTTTTTTTCGATATCACGCGGTCGAAGCCGCGGAATCCAGCTAGTTTTTTTTTTTCAATATTTTCTCTAACACATACGTCATGCATCTCTTATCCAACTTTAACGGATCCAAGGCAATTTTTTTCCTCCTACCTCGTCGGCTTACTTCAACTCCCGCGTTAATGGTATCAGTTGATCACATCAAAACATCTGCCTCACCTCAGTAATTAACGTATTAATAAAGAGACCCGACCGATATAAAATAAGACCATTTTGGTACGGAAAGATTTATTACGTTTCGATGATCGTTTGTGGCTTCAAGGAGCTAGTTTAGGGACTGAATAAGGACTTTTTATATGTACAGTCAGTTGAGGAGATAAGTTACCAGTCTCAATGGATTGAATAAGGACTTTTTTATGTACAGTCAGCTAAGGAGATAAGTTACCAGTCTCAATGGATTGAATAAGGACTTTTTATATGTACAGTCAGCTAAGCAGATAAGTTACCAGTCTCAATGGATTGAATAAGGACTTTTTATATGTACAGTCAGTTGCGGAGAGAAGTTACCAGTCTCAATGGATTGAATAAGGACTTTTTATATGTACAGTCAGCTAAGGAGATAAGTTACCAGTCTCAATGGATTGAATAAGGATTTTTTATATGTACAGTCAGCTAAGGAGATAAGTTACCAGTCTCAATGGATTGAATAAGGACTTTTTATATGTACAGTCAGCTAAGCAGATAAGTTACCAGTCTCAATGGATTGAATAAGGACTTTTTATATGTACAGTCAGTTGCGGAGAGAAGTTACCAGTCTCAATGGATTGAATAAGGACTTTTTATATGTACAGTCAGCTAAGGAGATAAGTTACCAGTCTCAATGGATTGAATAAGGATTTTTTATGTGTACAGTCAGCTAAGAGGTAAAGTTACCAGTCTCAATGGATTGAATAAGGACTTTTTATATGTACAGTCAGCTAAGGAGATAAGTTACCAGTCTCAATGGATTGAATAAGGACTTTTTATATGTACAGTCAGCTAAGGAGATAAGTTACCAGTCTCAATGGATTGAATAAGGACTTTTTATATGTACAGTCAGCTAAGCAGATAAGTTACCAGTCTCAATGGATTGAATAAGGACTTTTTATATGTACAGTCAGTTGCGGAGAGAAGTTACCAGTCTCAATGGATTGAATAAGGACTTTTTATATGTACAGTCAGCTAAGGAGATAAGTTACCAGTCTCAATGGATTGAATAAGGATTTTTTATATGTACAGTCAGCTAAGGAGATAAGTTACCAGTCTCAATGGATTGAATAAGGACTTTTTATATGTACAGTCAGCTAAGCAGATAAGTTACCAGTCTCAATGGATTGAATAAGGACTTTTTATATGTACAGTCAGTTGCGGAGAGAAGTTACCAGTCTCAATGGATTGAATAAGGACTTTTTATATGTACAGTCAGCTAAGGAGATAAGTTACCAGTCTCAATGGATTGAATAAGGATTTTTTATGTGTACAGTCAGCTAAGAGGTAAAGTTACCAGTCTCAATGGATTGAATAAGGACTTTTTATATGTACAGTCAGCTAAGGAGATAAGTTACCAGTCTCAATGGATTGAATAAGGACTTTTTATATGTACAGTCAGCTAAGGAGATAAGTTACCAGTCTCAATGGATTGAATAAGGACTTTTTATATGTACAGTCAGCTAAGGAGATAAGTTACCAGTCTCAATGGATTGAATAAGGACTTTTTATATGTACAGTCAGCTAAGGAGATAAGTTACCAGTCTCAATGGATAGAATAAGGACTTTTTATATGTACAGTCAGTTGTGGAGATAAGGTACCAGTATCAATGGATTGAATAAGGACTTTTTATATATACAGTCAGTTGAGGAGATAAGGTACCAGTATCAATGGATTGAATAAGGACTTTTTATATGTACAGTCAGTTGAGGAGATAAGGTACCAGTCTCATCAGATAGGTAAGGATGGATTTTCTTTGAAACCAATGGACGTGTTAAACTCAATCTTCACTATAAATATTACATAGTTTGTTTGTTACGTCTTCACGCCTAAATGGCAAAACCGATTTTGATGGATTTTGATACCAGGATAGTTGAGATTGTAGAAACGGACATAGGCTACTTTTTATCTCTTTTTAACCTCCCACTTATCTAAAATAGGGGGTGGAAGTTTGTATGGAGCATTCCGCAATGTTCAAGGTAGGAATTGCACAAACTGCTGTTAATTCATTTGTTTTTTTTTTGTTTATTTCATAAATATAGGACATAAGAGACAATTCGTTTGTTTATGGCGGATCTGAATATATACGTCGGATGGTCAGGATTTACTCTGTTCTGCCTATTGTACACTACTACAGTAACTGTGTAGAGTGAGCTTAAGGGACACGTCAACATGCGCGCCGGCAGAAGCTGCAATTCCGGTAGGTACTTTTTATTTTGAACTTCGTCCTTTGGCGCAGTAAATATTATATAAAGTGTAACCTTTTCAGGGGTCTTCAAATGAGCTTTGTGACTGCTGCAAAGCCTAGTCACTTAGCAAATAATTCTATTCGTGTCATCCGAAATGAGACTTTAATAATGTAGGCTCACCTTTTTTTAGGTCTGACAGACAGACTAAATTTAGACTTCAAAGGATCTTATAGGATTTTTATTCATTTTGATTTTTCCTTTTTACTTCTTAAACTTTTTTCTTTGTGTTACATTTCAAATAATAAGGTTCTATTGCCAACAACACTAAAATTAGCGTCAAAATATTCGTCCTCAACGCTGTCAGCGTTGAGGACGAATATTTTGACGCTAATTTTAGTTTAGTTACAAGTTTGTTTCTCTAAGTTAGTTTTGTTTAACATAATCGAATAAAGTTAGTAGGTTCTTTATACAGGATGTATAAAGGTTAGAATACAATTAGGGTTTCCATCACAAGTTTTTTTTCGATCTATTTTCACGAAAGTTTACCTTAAGTTTGATGTTCACTTCATTTCACTTATTTATTTTAATGGTGTTTGTAGAAAGAGATACCACAATTTTGCCAATATCACGTAGCTACTATGGTAGACTATCAAACGCTGGAAAGTTTGATGTTCTAAATAAATATAATTGCTATTTGCTAAATGACATGTGACAGTGAATTAATTATTTCTTAAATTTACTTTGTGATAAACAAAATTATATACAATCTAGTTTTTTTAACCTGACAGACAAATGTGTTGCTGCGTTGATTGTTTGATACCCTTAAGCGTTCCTGAGATAAAAGATGTTGACAAACTTAAAGCAAGACACATTGAGGTCGCCGGGGCCGCCGACATATGTCGGCAACTTTTTGTCGGCGGTCTAGTTGGCGGCTTCACTTAATACAAGTCGGAAAATTTGGTCGGCGGCATGTCGGCAGCTTGACATGAGAAATTTATTTGACAGTCAGCACTACAGGTCGAGTGTCACCGAGCAACTGAGCGCAGGCTTACCCAAACCGCCAACATGTCGGCGGGCAACACTCGCTGGCGCATGTTGCCGCATGATTCTTTTCATACAGGCCGCCGGGCACTGTCGGCGGACTGGCGGGCTCAGTGTGTATTGCGCTTACGAAGGACAATAAACTGAGAACGAGACGAACAGTAAACTGATCCTATAAGGGTTCTGTACATCACAAGGAAAAAACGGAATAAAGGAACAACTCGATTTGAGGCTAATTTTGAGTTATAAGATGGGGCTTCCCATTGTAAGCAAAAATTATATACCATACAATTTTTGCTTATCAATTTCAAAAATAATTTATTCACTACTGACAAATCACTTTAAAAAGCTGTAACTTTTTTCGAATTTTAACAGTTTAAAATAGCACAAGTTTGCAGCCAGTATGTACCTTATCAAGAAGTTTCAAAAGAAAAGGTTTTATGTAAAAGAATACTGCAATACATTACAACACACAAGTATCGATAATTTAGTGAGCCTTTGAAAAGTAGCCTGGATTGCAAAGAGCTAAAAAACAAGACCCATTGAAGGAACTTCAAAGCTTACAATAACCAAAATTCGCAGAAACGCCACCGAATTCTGCCTACCAAACTTAATAAGCATTACTCTCAATATAAATGCGAACCTTTACGTATTCAGATATGGAAATATAAAAAAGCAAACTCGGTCAATGGCGAAGGTAAAAAAACTAATATAAAATGGATGTTAGGCCGTTCAAAGGGAGTCAAGTAAAGTAAATCTCGGAATGAATGACTTCTACACACCTTTGGTAATATACGGGGCGGTGGTAAATCAACTTTGATATACAGGATGGTGTTTTATTGAGAGATTGATTATTTGCACTGGGTAGGGAACTGCTGAGTGTTCAACAAAGATTTTAGTATTACCAGTCGTAAGCTCTATTTTAATGCATCACTATTATCTAATCCTCCAAAACGGCTCGACCGATTTGAACGAAATTTTGTGTGCATATCGGGTAGGTCTGAGAATCGGTCAACATCTATTTTTCATGCCCCTAAGTGAGCAGCGGGTGAAACCGCTGGGCACAGCTAGTTAGTGATATTAATTAATAACTACAGTCGATTTTCAGATTCAACCGCGCCTTTGAGATTTGTCTGTGGATAGGTCGGATGGGAAATCATCAAATAACACCTACTTTGGTTGGAGCGGAAAGGAGTGTCTGGCTTTTACTGACTAAAACCCATCCATGCTCCTTCTTTTCCCCATTATGTTCTGGGGCCGCGGTGTCTCTCTCAAACAAACCCAGGCAAAGAGGGAAGAAAAGGAAAACTTAGCTTTGCTATTACAATAAATAAGGCTCAAGGGCAAAAACTACAGCTATCAGGTACCTGCAAATCAAGAAAGGGGAACTATGTTACACCGCATTTAACGCGAGCGAAGCCGCGGGCAAACGCTAGTTATTTATTAAAATTGATACTGCATGTTTGCCGAATCACTCGAAGAATCAAAATTCAGTAAGCCCAAAAAGTATACAAAGCTACCTCATATACTCCAAAACCATTCTTCCTCACCCATTCTTCTCCACATTTAGCCTGAGTTAAAAATCCCCCTGTATCACAGTAGTAACTCTCTATTGATATATCTATAGCTAAGTTAACGCGCTGGGTCGTGGCCTAGAATTTATTTGAATAGAAAAATGTGGTTTGTGCGTTGACTAATGGTGATACGGATCGAGTCACGTAATATTTTCAGGGTTCTGTACCTCAAATGGAACAAACGGAACCGTTATTGAATCACTTTAATGTCCGTCTGTCTGTCTGTCAACACCCTTTATATCCGGGGTTACGCGTTGCCCGGGGTTGCGGTTGTTTGAAAGAGATACCGCGGCCCCGGAACGTAAATGGCAATAGAAGGAATATGGGTGGGTTTTAGTCAGTAGAAGTCTGACAGTCCCGCCCGCTCCGTCCAGAGCGGAAGAAGTTATTTGGTGATTTCCTATCCGTATGTAAATAGGCCAAGACCGAGTCAGACTCACGCACCGAGGGTTCCGTACAAACTTGAGAAGAAATAGAGGGGTTTTTACAGCACAAGGGGACCACAAACTTGAGTATATTGTTTTAATTTCAACTTGATGCCTCCACGCGTTCCCAAGATAAAGGGTATTGACAGACAGACAGACGGACGACAAAGTGATCTTATAAGGGTACCGTTTCTTCCTTTTGAGTTACGGAACCTTAAAAAAAGCATACAAACTACATACATTCATCTAATTAATTTAAAACAAGATCACAGCTGCCATTTTTTATCCGCGCCAAATTGATCTGAGGTAACGAAGATACCGACTTTCAAAGTAAATTATTAACAAAATGGTTGCCTTGTAAAAACATTTCGATCGTTAAAGCGGCGACTTTTGAATTTAATTCATTGTATTTATTAGTTCTGTTTCGGATTGATTGTTGTTTATATTAAGGAATTGTTGTTTGTGTATGTCTGAATTGTACTGGAATTTACGGATTGATTGGGGGCTTACAAGCATCCTCTAAAGCTTAATTATCTGCCTAGCCTTTTTTTAGTGATACTCCCGAAGGGGGGCCAGGGATTAGCTCACCGTCCGTCCCTCTATTGACAACAGGCCGTGTCGACGGCGCGTTCGTGTTTCACGCGCGCCTCAAAGAGAGTCAGCAAAGCAGAGGGGCCTGCTAGGGCCTCCGCCTGCTGGGGTTGCGGGTTGTTCGAAAGAGATACCGCGGCGAGGCAATAGAAGGAACATGGAACACACACACACACACTACTCCACACTACACCATACCACACACACATACTTGCCTAGATATACTTATGTTGAATTTCTATTATGTGCACTAATACATTATTATTTTTGCTAGTTAAAGAAGAGTTAAATTATTTAATATAGACCATATGCATAAATCTCTAAGTAGCTTTAAAAAATGAATACTAAAAAAGCTGAAATAAAAACAAATGACAAATGCCGACTTCCAAAAAACATTAAAAAGACGGAAATTTTACTTCGGCAAGTCGATGACTTTGGTTGATTTGTAGATTTTTTTGACACCGACTTTCGGTTATTTTTTTTTTAATGGAATCACGGAAGTGCTATTAAGTACACCTCTGCCTAGTCCTGCGGGGATTACAGGTGTGATGTTACATCATATCATTTTTTTTTAACAACATACCTAAGGTATTAAGAGTCCTGCCGGGGTTGCGGGTTGTTCGAAAGAGATACCGCAGTCCCGGAACGTAAAGGGCAATAGAAGGAACATGGGTGGGTTTTAGTCAGTACAAGTCTGACATGCCCCCCCGCTCCGCCCAGACCGGGGGAAGTCATTGGATGATTTCCCAGCCGAAAAAAAAAAGGAATTAAGAGTCCTTTAAAATATTTTGAATGAAAGTTGCGTAAATGGCTTGTAGACAATTGTTTGGTGTAAAAGAATTTCTTGGTAAAAAAGTGACTGTTAGATATATTCATAACTAAAAACTAAAACAAAAAAAGCTTTGTAACCACCAAAGCTTTTTTATTTTACTTCTTTTCAAAGTGTATATACGATTTATGCCCTTATATAGTACAACATGTAAGTTCACAACTATAATTATAAGACCCTATGTAACATGTTTTTACACAAATAAATTATATTCTATTCTATTCTACATGACCCCCTACAAAGTAAAACCCACCTTAGATAATAATAAATAAGGCGAAGTTTGGGCTGTACTGCTGTGGAAAGGAAATCCAAGTTTCAAAACTATGTGTGTGGTCCTTAACGATGGTGATACACTGGCATGCAAAAAAAACGTGTCATTTTCTGAATATTTGTTAGCGTTTAGCAGTATGTGCGGCATTTGGTTTCATTCCGAGTGTAGTTGATGGAAAAATTATGTATACATTGTCGGGATAATTTGTTGATTAATGTGTAGATTTTTTTGATAAAGCGTGTAGTGTAGACCAACTAACGTTTTTTTTTTTAACTTATAATGAGTTTGCCTTTTCAGATTGTTCGAGCATCAAATTTTAATAATTTGATAAATATTTTCAGATCCCTGACAGGGTACACGCGTCGATACTTACGTTTCATGAAATTTTTACGCAACCTTCTGACCAGTCTTTTACATGTAAGCAAATCAATAAAACATCAGTTACATCAACATTTTCTTGAGTACGTTGAAGTGGGCTTCTATTTTAATTTCTTGTTTTATTTTAATGGAAGCTGATATACTGCTGAATACCAGTAATTTACATGAAGCTGCCCACCTGACCTCCACAATTTAGTACTGAGTAATACGATAACCAAGAGTCATTACATTGCAGTGTAACTACTGTTTAACAACTAAGACTGGTTGATTAGACTTTTTGGGTCTCACCTACGTAAAAAAATACTATGTAGGTACCTACTTTTTTTTTGGGATCGTTTGACATTAAAAAACTTGGACCCATCCAAGTTATTTCAGACACTAGAGTCAGACTGTAACTGTCTATAACCCATACAATTCCTTCTTTTGCTTTTTGTGTTCCGGGGCCGAGATATCTCTTTTAAACAACCCGCAACCTTAAGAGACTGGTGTGCCTTAAAGAAGCGCTTTTTCTCTTTTAAAACTACCGTCACAACCTACAACACACCTACCTACCCTATTAATTTGTTATCGCATTTTAATTGCGCTTATTCTAAAAAAAAACATAAATAAAAAAAAAGTGTGAGTGTCAGCTCCGACGCACGACTGGAGTTTACTCCTTAAGTACGAGTATCTAACCATACGCAAAAAGAGTTTATTCAATTGAAAAAAGATTAATATCATATGAAAGGGTAAATTCACAAATTAATGAAAAAAAATAGCAATATAAATACATCGACACTGATAGAAACAAACAAGCCCAATAACATATAGTATATAGGTATAGTCGCCTATACAGCATACCATATGTACGTCTTAATACACTCACAGCCAAATTAGAAAGTTGCGCACTAAAGGTACCAAAAGGTACCAAAAACGTGACACATTTTCGTTACTTTAGTAGGTTTTACCCCTCGAATTTTTCTCATACCGGGCCTTATATATGAAAATCGATTATTAAGGAGTAAACTCCAAAAACTTTATTCAAACAGTCAATTTTTCTGCAACCATCTGTATATAAGTTTAAAAAATAAAAATAGACATTGTCGGTGTTCGAAGAAGTCTAAAAGACCCTTTTTATCATCAGCGAGACGAGCATGAACATCATTTATCATCATCAAGCTGCGAACCAAATATCTACTGAAAGATACCGACACTCGAGGGGTGGTCACTGAATGGGTTACCGGTAGAAGGTCCATTTCGAAGATTGAAACCACATAACACACATTTATATTCAGACAACTACTATAATATCCTTACTAATATTATAAAAGCGAAAGTGAGTTAGTTTGTTTCTTACCTCTTCACGCTTTAATGTCTAAACCGATTTTGATGAATTTTGGTACAGGGATAGTTGGGAACCAGGAGACAGACATAGGCAATTTTTTTTAAAAGTGGGATGTGAGGGAGAAAGAGGGAAAAAAGGGAAAACTTAGCGTTGCTATTACAAATTAATAAGGCCCAAAGGGAACTGTGCTACCCCGAATTTAATGCGAGCGAAGCCGCGGGCAAAAGCTAGTATTATTATAAAAGCGAATGTGAGTTTGTTTCTTTGTTACGTCTTCACGCCTAAATGGCTTAACCGATTTTGATGAATTTTGGTACAAACATAGTTGGGATATATTACTATTTTTTTAAAAAGATTGAGTTTTGAGGGAGAAAGAGGGAAGAAAAGGGAATAACTTAGCATTGCTATTACAATAAATAAGGCGCAAGGGCAAAAATTACAGGTAGCAGGTACCTGCAAATCAAGAAAGGGGAACTGTGTTATCCCAAATTTAACGCGAGCGAAGCCGCGGGCAAAAGCTAATAGATAAATACCTCCCAGACTAATATATTTATCATGAAAATTATCATGTCAGTAAATGGAAGCTACGGCAGTTGAAGTCATGCCACAGTTCTCGTCTTTTTATGTAAAGTAAATAGTCGATAAAACCCACCCATGTTCCTTCTTTTGCCCTTCATGTTCCGGGGCCACGGTATCTGGCCCTGGCAGGCCCCTCTGTTTTGCTGACATCTCTCAACGCGCCTCAGACGTGGAGTTGCGGACACCAGCCCGTTATACAATACAATACAATTGCTGACATCTCTTTGAGGCGCGCGTTGAACACGAATGCGCCGTCAACACGGCCTGTCGTAACTAAACGGACGGACGGTGAGCTACCAATTGCTCCACAGACCTGCATCCTTGACGACTGAGCTTGTATTCATCTTTATTACTGAAAAAAACTTTCCCTTAGGACTGAAACTGCGTTAAACGGTTACCTGCAACAGGCACACACCACCCGCGTGTGGGCTCAGGCGGTACGCGAATCACAGGTACCTTAAGAGTTCATTCTTTTGGTCCCGTATGACAAAGCGACACTGCAGTTCTTCAATCACTTTTTCTCTATCGAAAGACATTGTCACAAGCTTTTCATCAAGCGTTATTGACTGAACAAGCTCCCGCGTGTTACCGCTGCTGGGTCCCGTGGGTGTTCCCACCACGGTGCATTTTTGTATAAAACCGCGTGGGCGTTCCTTTAACGCGCTTCCAGCCATTTTTGTTAGAAGCAAGCCTTCTGCTGTCTTCCTACCTAGCGCTAGAGCCTTCGAAAGTGGGTCCGGGTAGTATCCCTTCATCGTAAGGGGGATGAACACCTCATTTGTCTTGTATTATCAAAGTTATGATTAGATAGGGTCCGTACTCAAAGTTTGTACTGCAAAATGGAAGAAAGCTCGAAGAACGTAAATATTTAGATAACACTGTAATAGGGAATTTGAAGTTCTAGACAAAAAAGGCTTTTAAAGTGTTTTGTATTTAATGGGCAAGTCTTAGGAAAGTCATCAAATGACTCCAGATGTAGGCGGAGCGAAAATATGCTTTAAGGCTTTTACGGATTAAAAGCCATTCATATTCTTTCTTTACCTCTTTGGGTTCCTGGGCCATTGTATTTTATTCGAATAATCCCACAGCCCTGGTACCTCGGCCCTGACGGGCCCCGATTATGCAGACATCTGTAATAATTACAGCTTTGACATTAGCTTTTAACTTTTCGATAGCTTATGTCAATCCGATAGAAGCTAGTTTTTCGATCATCGTTAACGCAAATATCTCTCATACTCCTCCGAAACGGCTGGACCGATTTAAACGAAATTTTGTGTACATATCGGGTAGGTCTGAGAATCGGCCAACATCTATTTTTCATACCCCTAAGTGAGCAGCGGGTGAAACCGCTGGGCACAGCTAGTAATAAATAAAAAACTGTTGGAGAATGCCACCTTCCGCTGGGCACAGCTAGTAATAAATAAAAAACTGTTGGAGAATGCCACCTTCATGGTAGAAGAAGGAAGTTTTGTTATGATTTTATACATCGAATATTGTGTAAAAAGATATTTTAGTTAGTCGTTCTATGTCATGTGTCACCATGTACTCGTGTATTTTCTGATATGTTTTAATTTACCACTTTACTAACTCCCACAGTGTTTTATGTGCTCTGCAAATATTCCGCAACAAAAACTACTATGATTCTGCTTAAGTAGCCATTTAAAACAGTCTTCAGTAGGTTAAAAAGGTTTCTCTTTTTTTTCTTTATTAAGAAAATCTTCTATTCCTGCATAATCTTCCACGGATTGAAAATTAAATCAATGCATAGTGTTTCTTTCACCAAAGCGTTCTTAACAGAATTCATTCAGGTTTCGAAATAAAACAGTCTACGTAGGAATGTGTTTTTCCGTCGCTAGTATGCAAATATGCAGACTGGGAACTAAGTAGAAATGTAATAATCTTGAATTAAATGTACTTACTGTCTCATCCTTTGGACATGGAATTCCTTGATAATGTTAGGTTTTCTTTGAAATAAACAAATTTATTGTACCTATAGTGTTTTTGAAAGTCAAAAGTACCTGGAAATAAATGGATTCAGTTCGATTCAAAAGGAAATAGCACTTTTTTGTTTTGCTGATAGAATTCATTAAATAACTTACCCCGTTCTGGGTGAAGCGGGGGGGGGGGGGTGACAGACTTGTACTGTAACCCATGTTCCTTTTGCGGGTTGTCCGAAAGAGATACCGCGGCCCCGGAACGTAAAGGGCAGAAGAAGAAACATGGGTGGGTTTTAGTCAGTAAAAGTCTGATACTCCCCCCAGAGCGGGGGAAGTTATTTGATGATTTCCCACCCAAAAAAAACCCATGTTCCTTTTTTTGCCCTTTATGTTCCGGGGCCTCGATGCCTCTTTCAAACAAACCCTGGGAAAACTACACTTAAGCCTTATCATTGCATCAGTCATATTAAAGATATACTTGCTTGCAAAAATAACCCAAACGAAAAACCGTAAGTCCGCTTCATTCTCCCTAATCACCGCTCGCGCTGCATAACCCGTTTGATATCCTTTCGAATAAGAATCAACTTGTCAACTGATTAAAGCTGGTGGCACACTGCACGATAATGGGGAATTGTGTATCGCAACGGATACGAAATGGTTCGTATTTCGAATAACAGATAAGAGACCCATCCTGGAGTGTTTGTAGTCGCGCAGGCATTGAGGAATTTGCTCGTGTAAAAATATTTCTTTTTTTTGGTAAAAAAAGAATAAAAAACAAATGAACGACGGATGGATTGTGTGGAGGATGATATGGGTAAAAAGAGTTGAGTTGCTAAGTTGAGATGACTAGTGATCGGCAAGTATGGAAGACGAAGTCATTCCGATCCACTCAATCTGTGTGGTGTCTTAAAAAGACCATTTCAGACACTAATCTGCCTAGTCCTCATGTAAGTTGACCAAGATTTTTTGTCTGGACCTTAAAAGAGACTATAACCTCTGAGCTTGTTTCGGCTGTTTCTTCTCAGAGTAGTCGACTACGAAACACCGGTCTCATCTAGTTTTTAAAAAAGACGTTTAAAAGTGTTTGTGAAAACCTACTTGCAAAATAAACATCATTTATCATATATTCTACCAACGACCCCAAATAAATTCAGATTTGGGCAGAAGAATAATAATGATTTCTCAACAACTACATATTCTAAAAACGGCCAAGAGCGTTCTCGCGTTATCAAGTTAATATATAAAGGTAAACCTATTGTTACAAACTAGATTCGAATCCAAATTACATCTTACTAAAAAAAAAATGATTTACCCAAAAATCCTCTACCCCAATTGAGTGTATTCGAGTGTATTACTGCTGAGCGTGTGGTTCTGGATTTAATTTTTAGAAGTGTATACGAGTAAACGCCGACAGACACTACGCCGACAGACTGAACACCGACAAGACTTTACTTCGACAGGACTTTTCGCCGACAGGACACTTCGCCGACAGGGCTCATCAGCGACGCAATTTATCTCATCTCTTTTTTCTATTAATGCAAGTCGTTTCTGACGTAGGAGGTCACAGTTTTAACCTAACCTAACCTAGCCATATTTTTTTTTAAAATTAACCATTGCGTCGCTGATGAGCCCAGTCGGCGAAGAGTCCTGTTGGCGAAGTGTCCTGTTGGCGAAGAGTCCCGTCGAAGTAAAATCTTGTCGGTGTCGGTCTGTCGGCGTAGCGTGTGTCGGCGTTAGTCGTACACTTCTAAAAATCAAATCGAGAACCACACGCTCAGCAGTAATGCTTGCGACCACTAGACTACAGCGATAGTAATAAAAATAATAGGTTTATTACAACTTAATGTCTATTATCATCGAATCCAAGGTAAACAATAAAAAAAGATGGCGAACAACTTCGTCTCACAGCAGTTGCCATCACATAAAACTGAATTAAAACCTCTTTTGAGTTGTAAAACAAGAAACCCGCTTGCATGCTGTGATCTCAGAGAACGGGATGAGCTTGTTGCATCTATTAACCACTTATTTAGAATATTATTCCTTATATGTTATATTCATTTGATCGTAATGACTCAATCTTAAGTATGTAAAAAATATAAATAAAAAGATATACTCTCTCTGTGGCCTTTTTTGTCTTGTGGATGGGAAACCATCAAATAACTACCCTTGCTCTGAAGTGAGCGGGGCGAAAAGTCAAACTTTTACTGACGAAAGAACCCATTTTCCTTCTTTTGCCTTTTATGTTCCGAGTATCTCTTTCGAACAATCTGCCCCTCCAACTCCAGAGCGGATGAAGTTTTTGATGATTTCTCATCCGCAAAAAAAACAACATTTTTACATGTTTTTTTTTATCCTAGTTTTTAATGTTTTTTCACTTTAGTAAAATACATTGACCATACAATGCACATATCAGCACATTTTAAATGCATGAGTTCTATTGTAAAAGGAAATTTTTCACCCCAAAAAACCTTTTGTCAGCAAAGATTTTTACGTAGAGTTACTTAGTTTTATGCTCAGAATGCATGGTTGACGGTTTCAATTTCAATACCTTCACGCGTTAGCGAGATTAGGGGTCTTGAGCGTGACAAACAGACAGACAGACGGACAACAAGGTAATCCTATAAGGGTTCCGTTTTCCCTTTTAAGGTAAGGATTCCTAAAAACACCAAACTCATAAACTTCATAAATAATATAACTCATAATATTAAATCCGAATAAAAATAAAAGGTCTATACCATCTCAGTGGATGGCAGACTAATTCAATTCCGGCGCGCTCGGGTCGCGTGGCCATTTTTTTTTTTTTTTTTTTTTTTTTTTTTTAGGTTGGGCCACTCGCAGATCAACTCTCTTGAGTTGTTGTGACTGCTTAACCGGACTTTCCTGTGTGACCTCAATAAATTAAGGCCCCCAGCCAGGGCTACAAAAACTACTGTTATTCTAAGTGCTCGCACGCTAAGGGCACCCCCTGTGGGGTACGGACCTCGGCTTAGGGCGTCACTGAGGGAGGGCAACAAGGGTGGCTGGGTCGATTAATTAAGGGGCTTTAGTATTTACTGCTCAGCATCGCGGGCTGGCTTGTAGACCAAGGGACGGTTTCATTACTGGGGATTTCGCGACGGGCCTCGGCGGCGAGGTCGGAGAACGGATCGCGGTCTGTTTCTGTGTTTACGGATAGTGCTGGTTTCCCTACTGCTTTCTTGCAGGATTGTGGTGGGATCATCGGGAGTGATGAGGGTATGCCTTGGTCGGCGAATTTTCCCTATCCTAGTGGGAATATAGCGGGCTGCCCCTGCTATGAGACTGTTGGGGTGCTTTTCAGCGTTATCGAAGAAACGCTTCGTGAGGCGTTTCATCGTTTGGGCTATGGTCGGTATTTTGAGATCGACATGTAGTCGTATATTCCTTAAGTACCAGGGAGCTCCCACGGCCTTTCGGAGAAATCTGTTCTGAAGGGTTTGCATCCTGTGGATTCTAGACGGATGGACGTGCGCGAACACGGGGCACGCGTACGTCATGATGGGTCGAATGCACGCTAAGTATATGCGCAACTTGCACTTCAGTGACAATTTGCTGCGTGCGTTCAACAGGTAGTGGAGTCTGCCTAGAGCAAAGGCGGCGCGCGAGCGCACCGTCTTTATGTGCTCTCCGAAGTTGAGGCGGTCGTCTAGGATGACACCTAGGTATTTGGCTCGCTTCTCCCAAGGGATCGGCTTGCCGAACATAGTGATCGGATCGGGGTTGGAAGTGCGGGGTTTCTTTGGTTGGATGAAAAGTACCGCCTGGCTCTTGTCGGGATTGACTTCAATTCTCCATTTCCGGAACCAGTCACCTAGAGTGTCTGCGGAGGTTTGGAGGGTCTGGACGATGACGTCTACGCTGCGGCCGGAGTAGTAGATGGCCGTGTCGTCAGCGAATAGGGCTAACTCAGCGTTGGTCGGTCTCGGGATGTCGCTGGTGTACAGCGTGAACGCGAGAGGGGAGAGCACTGAGCCTTGGGGGACTCCTGCTCTGAGCGGTCGGGGCGGGTCGCGTGGCCATACTTTTTGCTTGTTAAAATACCTGCCCGCAGTGAATGAAAGAACGAATGGTCGAATGAATGGTTGAGTGAATGAGTCTCGGCGGGACATCGGCGCAATTATCTTTTTTACTTGAAACGTGTCGTACGGAAATGAAACGACTTCATAATAGGGAATGATTGAATGAAACTTGTTGGGCTTGTAATTATTTGAGAGGATGTTTGTTTGACGACTTGTTTTTGTTTTTAGAATTGTTTTCTATTTTTTGAATTAATAAAAGTATGTAGATAGGTAATATTGGAACTATGTTCCTTATCGCGCGTTGTGAAAGGGGGCTAGATGGAAAAAATTCTCACGAAAAGTTGTCACGACACTTTTTGCTATAGTAAGCTATTGTAAGCTGTGCAGCGTCGCATGTTTCTCTGTCTGTCTGGCTCTCTCTTATAGAAAGCAAGCCAGATATTTCATTTCTATTTCGCATTGAACAGTGTGTTGTCGCGACGAGAACTTCATTCCATCCGGGTGTCCCAACTCAATTTATTTTTTTAATTAGACCGTTACGTATAGAGCCAAAATGTTTAGGCTTATCAGAAGGTGACTTATCTTTTAAAACTAACCGGCTAAACCGATTTTGATGATTTTTTTTACAATTTATTTCTTACTAGCTTTTGCCCGCGGCTTTGTTTGCGTTTAATTCCAGATAACACAGTTCCCCTTTCCTGATTTGGAGGTACCTGCTACCTCTGGTTTTTGCCCTTGCACCTTTTTATTGTAAGCAAAGTTAAGATTTCCCTTTTCTACCCTCTTTCTCCCTCAATCCTCATATTAAAAAAAAATGGTTGATGTCCGTCTCCAGGGTCCTAACTATCTCTGTACCAAAATTCATCAGAATCGGTTTAGTCATTTAGGCGTGAGGGCGTAACAAACAAACAAACTCACTTTCGCTTTTATAATATTAAAAAAAAGCAAACACTGTTGTTTTTATCTTGCCACCAATATCAAATGGCATTTTACAGTATTTCTAGCATTTTCAAGCATCAATATAAAGAGCATTGCTATCATTTTACAATATTGCTCAAATGCTCTGTGTTCTCTGCTATTTGTAATCTATTATAGGCTCCAATTCTCCAACATTTAACGTCATAGTTGAAACATGTTAGCAGTTTGTTACTGTAATTGAAAGTTCTTTCCTCATCTTGAAATCGCTTGGAAGATATCGAGTGAGGAATTTATGATTTTCCATCTATAACACGACATTTAAGTTTAATCCGATATTTATACCGCGGAGACGAGAAAGAGAGAGAGATGGGAAATTATCAAATAACTTTACTTTCACTGGGCGGAGCGGGTGGGAGTATCAGACTTGTACTGACTAAAACCCACTCATGTTCTTCTATTGCCCTTTGTGTTCCGGGGCCGCGGTATCTCTTTCAATCAACCCGCAAATCCGGCAGGCGGTGGCCCTGGCAAGCTTTGCTGACATCTCTTTGAGGCGAGCATGGAATACTAATGCGCCTTCGACACGGCCTGTCGTCAATAGACCCAGGTAGTCCTACGGCACTCCTCTGTAATACTGGCTGTATAACTTTTACTTATTTTGTTTTATCTTTCCGACTACAACAGATCTATTAACACTTAGAATGAAAAAAAAACGTCTTCCAAAAAATCACTAAAAACTGAAAAATGCGTTCTTCTAGAAATCAGTGACTTTTGTTTGGTTCATCGTTTTTTTTGCAACCGACTTTGATTTTTTTCTAAATGGTTTTTTTTTATTTTAGCCTTTTAATTTTGGTAAAATGATATCTGACACAAATTCTTATCGAGTATTCTTTTCCTTTGCTACTAAAAGACCCAATCCAATAATAAAAAAGGTATTATAAAAGATATTCCATAAACTACCGCAGCAATATAGATAAAATTTAAATAAATAAATAATAATAAATATCTTGGGACAACTCACACACGGCTATCTGATCCCATGCTAAGCAGAGCTTGTGTTATGGTAACCAGACAACTGATATACATACTTATATAATTTATAAATACATATATTTTATAGATAAATCACAACCAGACACAGAACAAGCAATCATGTTCATCACACAAAGTTTGTCCTGGGTGGGAATCGAACCCACGACCTCCGGCTCAGCAGTCAGGGCCAATAACCACTAGACCAACAGGCCCGTCTAAATGGGACCCCTTCGGGAGTATACTTATTTGATTATAAAAAGAAAGTTGACAATCCAACCACAATTGACGGACAAATCGCGTAGCAAACATAAAAAAATACAGTCTAATTAAGATCCTCCTCTTTTTTGTAGTCATTTAAAAAATTACAGTTACTATTTAAAAAACGGAATCAGTTATAACGTAATCTTTCCGTTTCGTGACCATACATACAGATAGATACAAACCTTTTACGACCACAATCAAGTCTGTAGAGATGAAACAAAGGTGCAAAACGAGTAAAAGGTGCAATGGAATTAAAGTCCCGCAAACTGAGAGCAATGCGCATTGCACGTGCCGGCTCTGCACCAATTAGTGAGCTGTGTGCCTGTCTAACACACCACACATGTATGAATACGTCGCCTTATGATTCTGATCATCTTTCGTTTATCCTACTAATATTTAGACGGGCCTGTTGGTCTAGCGGCTAGTGGCCCTGAATGCTGAGCCGGAGGTCGTGGGTTCGATCCCTACCCAGGACAAACTTTGAGTGATGAGCATGATTGTTTGTTCTGTGTCTGGGTGTGATTTATCTATAATATGTATGTATTTATAAAATATATAAGTATGTATATCAGTTGTCTGGTTACCAAAACACAAGCACTGCTTAGCTTGGGATCAGATAACCGTGTGTGAGTTGTCCCAAGATATTCATTTATTTATTTATTCATCATCATCTGCCTAGCCTTTTCCCAAATATGTTGGGGTCGGCTTCCAGTCTAACCGGATGCAGCTGAATATCAGTATTTTACATGGAGCGACTGCCTATCTGACCTCCACAACCCAGTTGGTACTGGGTAATGCGATACCCCTTGGTAAGACTGGTTGTCCGACTTTTCGGACACCGACTACCTACCTGTAACGACTGTCAAATATCTACAAGTGACAGCCGGGACCAACGGCTTAACGTGCTTTCCGAGGCACGGAGGAAACTCGGTATGTAACGGGTGGTCACCCATCCACAGACCAACCTAAGCAAGCTCGGATTAACCTAAAGATCGAGCCTAATATTATAAATGCGAATGTTTGTGAGGATGGATAGATGTATGGATGTTTGTTACTCTTTCACGTCAAAACGGATGAACGGGTCTTGATGAAATTTGGCACAGAGGTAGATTATGGTCTGGAATAACACATAGGATACTTTTTTTTTCGATGTCGCGTGGGCGAAACCGCGGGCGCCAGCTTTCTTATTACGAACTATATAATTATATGCGTTTATATTGTATATGCGCGTGTATACCTACTGACTTTTTCTTGGAAATAGATTGGTACATAATAAAGACTATTAGATAAATGACTGATTTATTGAAAACCGATATTTCTGAGAAATTCAAATACAAGGGAGTTAAATGGAATTTGAATTGTAAATGATTTTCAATAATTATTTTGTAGTACAGAGAGAGATTAAGTTTATTGAACTTTACACGTGTCGCTTAGGAATCAATGAAGTGTTTTAAATAAAACAATAAAGGGAGGCAGACAGACCAAAATAGAAATAACAATATTTTACAAGAAAACTTCTGATCGAAATAACCCTGGATGACTGAAAACGGATTTATAGTATGACTATCTGGCGCCCGCGGCTTCGCTCGCGTGATGATCGAAAAAAAAGTATCCTATGTGTTATTCCTGAATATTATATACCTAGTCTACATCTGTGTCAAATTTAACCAAGATCCGTTCAGCCGTTTTGACGTGAAAGAGTAACGAACATTCGATAAACATTCGAATTTATAATATGTATAAGTAAGATAGTAGGATTTATAATACTTATTCGGTAGGAAGTAGGATATTAGTAGGATGTGATGGACTCGAGGTTAAGCACCTGAAGCACCAGAGTTAGGTAGTGGGTTCAAATCCGGGCAAGTAACATTGTGACTTTCTCAATAACATATAAGTATACTTTTTTTATTTAGGCGTGAAGACGTAACAAACAAACTCACTTTCGCTTTTATAATATTAGTAAGGATATGTCTGAAATCCTGAAATCAATGCTCGTGCCTTCTCAGTATGAGATAAGACCAGCTACCCTACCATGACGTCTTAAAACAGAACTTATTCCAGTGAGGGAAAGAGACAGAGCTATACAGGGTGTCTAGCACTATCTCTTTCTCACACAGGAATAAGAATTGCTATAAGATGTCATGTCGGTCGGTTGGTCGCCGTAACGCAAAGCGTCCAGGAAAACTTACACCAAGGAAAGTTCACCATTTGATCAACATCCAAAAAATAATGACATCTTTCTAAAACACGCTGTATCAAAAATATCCAAAATTAAAAAAAAAATTAGAGGTGTCAATGGACACCCGGATGGAACGAAGTTCCTATAGAAATCAAAATATCTGGCTTGCTTTCTATAAGAGAGAGAGACAGTCAGACAGAGAAACATGCGACGCCGCACAGCTTACAATAGCTTACTATAGCAAAAAATGTCGTGACAACTTTTCGTAAGAATTTTTTCCGTCTAGCCCCCTTTCACAACGCGCGATAAGGAACTTCGTTCCAATATATAAATTTCAAATTAAAATATTAAATTCACTTTAGATGTTACATAAATAAGCTACCAATGTTACACGTGTTTTTTCCAAATTACCAAAACTAGACCGACCGACTGATGAATATTGTAAAACTTTCACTCAATAACCAAAGAATAATATATATTTCTTGGAAATATTTGTTCCTATAAATATCTAGTTGAAATACAATACCGAATCCTAGGAATTGGGTTATTGGCTTTCCAGTTACAAAAACAGTCGTCCTACAAAGCTTTTTGATTCAAGTGAGGATAAATAAATAAATATCTTGGGATAGCTGTCTGTGAGTTGTCCCAAGATATTTATTTATTTATAGCTCACACACGGCTATCTGATCCCAAGCTAAGCAAAGCTTGTGTTATGGTAACCAGACAACTGATATAGGTACATACTTATATAATTTATAAATACATACATATTATAGATAAATCACTCCCAGACACAGAACAAACAATCATGCTCATCACACAAAGTTTATCCTGGGTGGGAATCGAACCCACGACCTCCGGCTCAGCAGTCAGGGCCACTAA
The DNA here is from genome assembly GCA_958449745.1 of Ochropleura leucogaster. Taxonomy (NCBI): domain Eukaryota; kingdom Metazoa; phylum Arthropoda; class Insecta; order Lepidoptera; family Noctuidae; genus Ochropleura; species Ochropleura leucogaster. The sequence continues at coordinate 4,944,782 of OY288226.1, forward strand.
CCACTAGACCAACAGACCGTCACCCAGTGAGGAAACTTTGTCGTTGAAATATTTTCGAATTTAGAACTCAAATATATGTCAAATTATTTTATGATCATGTGTTTTTGTGTTCTAAACACAACTTTTTAGAAAAAAAATATGATGGCCTTGAAAACATGAACCTTCTTGCTCTAAAGTGTAAAAAAGAAAAAATCCCCGCTGGCTATAGACATTTGAACAGTTGTTTATGAATAGTTGTTATTCGTGATGAAATCAGAAAAAAAGCACTCTTTGGAAAAATAACAAAAAATGCATTGCATGTTGAACCTAATTGTAGTACCAGTTTTCGAGGAAATGTATTGAAAAAGCCTTTGAGACCATTCAAATACTACTTCCTACTAATATTATAAATGCGAATATTTGTGAGGATGGATGGATGTTTGTTACTCTTTCACGTCAAAACGGCTAAAGGGATCTTGATGAAATTTGGCACGAAGGTATGTTCTGGAATAACACATAGGATACTTTTTTTTCGATATCACGCGGGCGAAGCCGCGGGCGCCAGCTAGTAAATATTTATAAATGTGTGTGTGTCTGTTGCTTGGTGCGGTCTTCTTGCCTAGTTTAGTCTATGGGTTAGTAAACACAAGTTACATACCGAGTTTCTTATGCGTGTTATGAACTACAGTACTTTAACAAGTTATTATGCTTGTGATCGGGACTGTAGCTTCATCATTTTGTTTTTTGACATTCAAAAGTGCCTGTAATGATCTAATAGAACAGAGACGCCTCCTAGGACCAGCCTGTCTAGGATACGGGTTGTTGTCAAGTCTGACACTGATAAAAAAAAAACTTTGCAAATAAATCATCCTATTCTATTCCACTAAAATGATCTATGTTTTGATTTAAATCCTATACTTATCCTGTATTTTCACTGTAAAATCACGTAAATTGTCAAAAATCGTATTTCTTAAACGATTTCTCAATGGAAACGCACACAAGATGGGCCGTTCACTAATTAATGTTGCATGTAGGTCCCTAATACAGGTTTAAAGCAGACACCTCATTGTTTTTACGATTAGGACCTTATTTGAGCCTCGTTGTCGTAATATATAGACAGTAAAAAGACCTTTTCTTTTAGAGTCTTCGGGTCGATTAATTTTGTTAAGTATCGACTGATTTCAAATGTGTTGTGATTCAATTTGATACTACAGGTAAACTTGTGTTTTAATTTGACTTTATTTTCTTTGTACTGTTTTTTTTTATTATATAACTAGCTTTTGCCCTCGGCTTCGCCCGCGTTAAATTTGGGGTAACACAGTTCTCCTTGCCCCTTATTAATTTGTAATAGCAACGCTAAGTTTTCCCTTTTCTTCCCTCTTTCTCCCTCACATCCCACTTTTTTTTAAATAAAAATTAGCCTATGTCCGTCTCTTGGTTCCCAACTATCTATGTACCAAAATTCATCACCATCGGTTTAGCCATTAACGCGTGAAGAGGTAACAAACATACAAACTCACTTTCGCTTTTATAATATTAAGTAAGGAAGTAAGGATTTATTGTTTAAATTGAACATGAATTGTCAGTTCATATTTGTTATTGATATTTTTTATGAAATATATACTATGTTGCTGTGCCCTTGCAGGGTCCATAATTGTACTATAGCTATAAAACTCATGTCATCCTTTCACATTATGGAATGCAAATAAATATGAATATAAATAATAAAATTAATGCATATTGAATCTACTTAAACATATTCATTAAACGTGGACAGTAAGAAACTGGATTAAAATGGTTGACGTCATCAATACAATACTTACCTAACCTAAACCCCACCACCAACTTCTAACTTAAGCAGTTTCTCAAAATTGCAAGAAAAAAATGTTTTTGCAACAAACTCTTGCAACGATTGTAAAATCGACCAACAATTCTCTTTCTCTTAAACTACATTTAAATATGGACTCCTACATAAACTTAAACAGAATGCATTATTTAGTTGTAAACTTATTAGGCATTTAGAAAGTCTGTGACAATTATCCTTATAGGCTAGTTATAATTGAGTCCCTTTGTTTGGTTCACAATGCGGGTTTGGCTATTATTTGAATTGGCCGACGGGGCACGAATTGGGCAGTCACTAATCAAATATTGTAGGGGAAACGTTCTTTGTTCTATTCAAATTGGGTTGTGTGGGTTTAGAATATGTTTTTTAGTTTGTGTGTGATAGTTTCCTAGTTTGCTGTTGGTACTTCACTTCCGGGTATTTAGTTTAGAAATTGGTAAAATTTGTGTATAGTATTCTTAACAAATTTAAAAATGTGACTTCCATAATATCAATAAAGTTGTAAATAACTATACTCCTGGAAGTACTTGAATTTTGTTTGATTCATCGTTTTGTTTTCGCCGACTTTTTTAAGTCAGTTTATTTTTTGCAAAAAAGTTTTTTTTTAGAAATAGAAATCATTCATTTGCTAAAATGTAGGTACCTATACAAATAATGATGGTAAGTTTTACGACGTCCCGATACATTTTGCCTTACGGCACGCGGCATGCAAAATTATTTAAATATACATTTAGTAGACAAACATTTAAATTAAAATTTTAATTCCAATACATTAAATTAAAAATAAATGATGATATCTCACACTAATTTTATGAAGTATTCATTTTCCATTGCTACTATAATTAACTAGCTTTTGCCCGCGGCTTTGCTTGCGTTAAATACGAGGTAACACAGTTCTCCTTTCCTGATTTGCAAGCACCTGCTACCTGTAGTTTTTGCCCTTGCGTCTAATTGATTGTAATAGCAAAGCTAAGTTTTCAATTTCCTTCCCTCTTTCTGCCTCATTTCCCACTTTAAAAAAAAATGCCTATAACGGACAGGCATTTTTTTCCAGGGTCCCTGGAACTAATATGTACCAAAAGTCATCAAAATCGGTTTTACAATTTAAGGCGTGAAGACCTTACAAACAAACAGACTCACTTTCGCTTTTATAATATTAGTAAGGATTCATTGTCACATGTCGGCTAGCAAACACCAATTATGTATATAAAATTAATAATTAACCAGCCTAATATACACAGGAACAAGCAAGTATCAGCTGCTAATTATAAATGACAAATACGGGAATTGGGTTACTGTAGTGAGTCAATACCTTACTTTCATATTGTTACGATTACGACAAATTAATGATTCATTTTACTGTTAGTGGTAAGTAAGAATGATATCCTTACTAATATTATAAAAGCGAAAGTGAGTTTGTTTGTTTGTAACGGCTTCACGCCTAAATGGCCCAAACGATTTTGATAGATTTTGGTACAGTGATAGTTTGTAGTAGTAGTTAGTTGGGACCCTGGAGTCGGACAAAGGCTATTTTTTCAATATAGGAAATTAGGGTGAAAGAGGGAAGGGAAAACTTAAAAAAAAATTATATATGTATAATTAAAATTATTAAAATTGCTATTACAATAAATTAGGCGTAAGGAAAGAATTTTTTTTTCGATCATCACGCGGGTTAAAGTTAGCGTTTGCCAAAGTAACTAAAACACGTGGACTAAGTCACGGCCGGAAACTAGAAGACTATAAACACATCACGCTTCTAGACTAAGGAGCTGAGCAGCGAATGAAACCGCTTGGCACAGCTAGAGTCAGAACAAACCACATTAATATTCTACTCTAGTATGTAAACAGCCTTATAAACTTATTCTACAAACGTCCAGGCTATAATGTGGGCCATTAAAGATAATTTAGCTGTTCCCTGAATTAATTACATCGATATACTTGTAACGACTAGTTGTTGATAACGACTGGTGGTTCCTACAACTTTATCTGGAAAGTTTTTGAATAATAATTCATTTTTAGGGTTTCTTACGTAAAAAGGAAAACTATATTTAAAAAAAGTGAGATAAAGGGGAGACCCCTTATCTCACTTTTTTTTAAATATACCTGTGTCCGTTTTGATGAAGGTGCCCAGAACGTAACCTATCAGCCATAACATACCTTTTTTTAACCAACATCAAAAAAGGAGGAGGTTCTCAATTTGTCAGAATCTTTTTTATGTATTTTCACCGATTACCCAAAGACCCAGGTATGTGAGGAGGCCCTGACTGCTGAGCCTTATAACTGATCCCTTTTGTTTTAGAAAGTTCATCAAAATATTTTTTCCAGCTGTTATAACATATATTTTTATACTTATTTAATGGTTCAGAGTATTTAATATACAATACTAGCTTTCGCACGCGGCTTCGCCCGCGTTATATTTGGGGTAATATAGTTCCTCTTGCGCCATAATGATTTGTAATAGCAACGCTAAGTTTTCCCTTTTCTTCCCTCTTTCTCCCTCACATCCCACTTTTTTTAAATAAAAATTTGCCTATGTCCGTCTCCTGGTTCCCAACTATCTCTGTACCAAAATTCATCAAAATCGGTTTAGCCATTAAAACGTGAAGAGGTAACAAACATGCAAACAAACAAACAAACTCACTTCGCTTTTATAATATTAAGTAAGGATAGTAATAATGTAATAATAAGTAAAGTAAGTAATAAATAATAGTAATATAATATAAAGTATGTTGACCTTCAGTAATCGCTCGTTTTGCTAATCAGTCGGTGTCCTCATTCCCTTTTATGTTGATAAGCGATGGAATCCATTGCAAGACAGAAGATAATTATGACTTTAATTGTTGATTCATGAAGACGAAGAGGAAAAGAAGCGTTTTTTAATATGAATACTTTAGGAAGCACTAGCTGGAGCCCGCAGCTTCGCCCATGATATCGAAAAAAAGTATCATATGTGTTATTCCAGACTATAAAATCAAAAGTCATTTATTCAAATAAGGCTGATAATCAGCTCTTTTTGAACGTCACATTACAAGAGACAGTCCCACAAAAACGTCCTGCCCTTCGTCAATTCCTAGTGTTTTAGCTGGGAAGAAGAAGTGGCGGAACAAACTCCCCAGCAACACGTCTCGTCTGTCAGGTTAGAAGAACCAGATTTTATAAAATTCCGTTTATCATAAGGTGCATTATAATCTACTTCTGTGCCGAATTTCATCAAGATCCGTTCAGCCGTTTATAAATGCTTGGTAACAAACATCCATACATCTACCCATCCTCACAAACATTCGCATTTATAATATTATACATTAGGATTGGCAAGTCATCGAAATCTTGTGTGGTCTTCAATAATTACATCGATTGAAACTTTATAATTGCCACTATTATAAATAATTACTGACTACTTAATAACAACTGTGTTCTATTGACGGCTACCGGAGAAAACCAAAGATTTAAATCAAAAGAAATAAATTTAAAAAGTTAACAAATAGAACAAGATTCTTAACATGCATGACGCTATAAATAAAATCTAATTAAGGCATCGTTATGAAAACGTCTCGATTAATCGTTAATCGGATCGGTAGATTAATCGATTTAATTTAATCGATTCTATGTGTGTGGTCGGATGTTAGGAGTTTGTTTAGATCACTGATAGTCTGCCTGTGATACTATTTATGGCCTGAGCTACTTAAGGCCAGATTTACAAACGATACTTAACACGCACTTTGGCTCATCTTTTTTTTTTAATACTTTGCCCCACACTAGGATTTCTCCTGTATTGTGGGTGCGTTTACAAACATTTAAACTCACTTACATAAACAGCCAGACCTGAAACAACTACCTGCAGGTCATGCAAATATTTGTTCCGTGCGGGAATCGAACCCGCGACACGCAGCGCAGCAATCAATTCCGCCAAGCCCGTTCCATCATCGGACAACAAGACGTACGGCGATGCGCCACCGTTACATGGTAGACATCCCACCCACACGCACTGAACGGTTTGGGAATACTTTCATTGTGCGTACTGCTAAGGAGTGGAATTGCCTGCCGGAGTCTGTATTTCCTGACAGCTATAACCTGGGGGTCTTCAAGTCAAGAGTGAATAGGTTATTTCTAGGTAAGCGTGCTTCATCGTCGACCACATCATCACTTACCATCAGGTGAGATAGTGGTCAAACGCGAAACTATCACTAATAAAAAAAAAACAATTGCTCAGCCACTGCGCCAACCGTGTCATCGTTTGACGCCGAGTAAGGCAATAAGAAGAGTTACTTAAAGTTAGCGCATAGTAATGTTTGTAATTAGTTTAGACTAAGTTTCTGCTTATTAAGGGCCTTTTTTACGGTTGGAAAATTATCAAATTATTTCCCCCGCTCTGGGCGGAGCGGGAGGGAGTGTCAGATTTTTACTGACTAAAACCCACGTGTTCCTTCTTTTGCTCTTTTGCTTTAACTATAAAAAATCGGCCAAGTGCGAGTGGGACGCGCGCACGAAGGGTATCCTACTATTATCTAAAAAAACGGCAAAAATATCTTTGTTGAATGTGAGCCCCTTTATCTATACTAATATTATAAAGCTGAAGAGTTTGTTTGTTTGTTTGTTTGTTTGTTTGAACGCGCTAATCTCAGGAACTGCTGGTTGGAATTGGAAAATTCTTTTAGTGTTGGATAGTCCATTTCTTGAGGAAGGCTATAGGCTATATAACATCACGCTACGACCAACAGGTGCTGAGCAGCGTGGGTGAAACCGCGTGGAACAGCTAGTAAAATATACAATTTATTCTGTTTTATGTAATGTTATGTTGTTGCTGTAGCGGCAACAGAAATAAATCAGCTGTGAAAAGTTCAACTGACTAACTATCACGGTTCATTAGATACAGACTTCTGACAGACAGACAGACAGCGGAGTTTAAGTACTATTACTAAGATTATAAGTACGTTTTAACGTTACACAAAACCGTACCGAATTTCAACAATAATGCATTAACAGTAAAATAATTACTTTAATTGAAACACAATTGCTCTTAAAGTAGCAAGTAAGCTATAGAGGGCACTAAAATCTTATGTTAACTATTAAGTGGAGGACAAAAGTCTGCCAAACCAATGAAAATGACATTGACACTAGAGTGACGATGGCAACAAACCTCTTAGCAGTATATTATGCTATTTTCCATAAAGACTTGCTTTCAATTACTTTGTGAGTTGTTATTTTTTTGTTTTTATACAATTAATTTATTTCACTTAATTCATGTTTTAATCTTATTATTTACATTTAAAACAAAACCTACTTATTACATTGAATAATATTATAAATGCTTGTGAATAATGTTATAAATGTTTTGTGAGGATTCTGAACGGATTTTTATGACATTTGGCACAGAGGTAGATTATAGTTCGGAATAAAACATACGATACTTTTTTTCGATATTACGCGGGTGAAGTCGCGGGCGCCAGCTAATTGTTAAATATGTGTATTCGACTATATTTATACAACCATTTAAATATATAAAAATAGCTTTCTGCCGGTATCGGGAGCATAGTCTAACTTACTGGCTACTGGTGGGTAGGGCTCCAGAGACAGGAATCTTCCAACAATGCGGGCCGTATCCAGGAGTACTGCTTTCTGAATCAGACCTTGATCGCTTATGCTTTGACTGATAATAGGCTCTTGGGCATAAGCACATTGGCCGTTACGACAATAGGCACAATGTTATTTCGACTAAAAATATCGCGTTTGCCAGCAACATTTTTTTGGGTCGAGTTACTATAATTTGATGTACAAACGACGGCAGGTATTCGAAACTTATTCGAAACTATTATAACCTGATCTCTCTACTACGGATCGCACACCGTAGTACCGAGATCAGGTTAAAATGGTTTTGTGTAGGTTGATGTGCCGCTGTGTGTACAAAAACCTATCCTTATCCGTCAAACAACATTAATATCCAGCGCTCTATAGTTCATATTTATACTCTATGGATAGCTTGTAGAAAGCCTAATAATAATTCCCATTGACTCAGAAAATTATTTGTATGTCTGTGTGGGAATTGATTGGAAAACTTTAGCGGTCCTTTTGATAACGTTTGACTGTATTAAATTGAATGGGCTATTTAGTACATTCCCTTGCCAAATACCATATTCTATGCCTTAGTAATCTAAATATAGAATTTAGGTCTTGAAGTTTAGGGTTTAATGTTTCCTTACATACTATCTCGATTGTTTCACTTCAAAGGGGTAAGTAGCCAGATAGCTCACCGTCCGTCCGTCTATTGACGACAGGCCGTCGACGGCGCGTTAGTGTTTCACTCGCGCCTCAAGGAGATGTCAGCAAACCAGAGGGGCCTGCCAGGGCCTCCGCCTGCCGGGGTTGCCGGTTGTTCGAAAGAGATACCGTGGCCCCGAAACGTAAAGGGCAATAGAAGGAACATGGGTGGGTTTTAGTCGGTAAAAGTCTGACACTCCCCACCGCTCCGCCCAGAGCGGGGGAAGTTATTTAATGATTTCCCACACCAAAAAAAAGGGGCAGCCAGAGATGGCTAGATGATTTTGCTAGTAAGTATTAAACGCCCTTTCTAACTAAGTAAGGAACACATCCAGGCTCTAGACTGTTTTCTTATAGAAGATCCCAAATTAAAACTCACTATTTGTCTCTGCATTACCCAAAGGTTGACTGGTAGAAAATGCCTATGGCATTAGGTCCGCCTCTGTACTTTGTGCTTGAAGTGTTAAATATATAAATAAAACAATTAGCACAACTTTGGTCTAATTGAGCGGACCCTTTTTCTAGTACCCATTCACTCAGCAGTTGCTCGACGAATAGCTGCTGCACTACGTGTTGTGGGGTCATTTCCCGCTGGAACAAATATAGTTCACAGATAGTTGTTGCGGGTCTGGCTGTTTGTTTATGTGAGTTACGCGCAATAAAAAGAAAGAAAAAACATTTATTAGTCGTAAATTACGACGAGCAACAAAATAACAAAAAAATTAAACATTCAACATGCAAAGAATGTATGACAAACACATTATGGGACAAAATCAAAATAGCTTGCACGTCGTGACTGCGACAGGTAGGTCACCACTCAGCATGATGCTGTGCTATGGGAGCCTACAGCACAGCGCTGGTTTTCAGTGGTCAACCCGTGAGTAAAACGTACGGAAGTCAAAACAGCATAATAAAAAAAGAAATCAAATAGTTTTGAGATTTAAAAAACAAAAACTAAAATAAAACAATCCAATAATTTGACGTGACACTATAAATATGTCGGCATGTCAATGTCAAGAACGTTAAGAGTGGCAGGTTGTCACTCTAGCGCAGCAATAGGGGTTCCTAGTGTAGGAGAGGGAAATAAATAATAAAAAACGGCCAAGACCGAGTCATACTCGCGTACCGAGGGCTCCGTACAAACATGCGATATAAACGGCCATATCTTTTGACTGCGTAGACTTAGAGACGTAATTTTTCCAAAACTTTAAGGGATTACGGACTTGCGTATACGGTATTAATTTCCCCTTGATACCTTCACGCAATCCTGAGATAAAAGATCTTGACAGACAGACAGACGGACACAAAAGTGATCCGTTAAGGATTCCGTTTTTTTTCTTTTGAGGTACAGAACCCTAAAAATACGGCCAAACATAGAATTTCTTCCTTTTCGAAGACCGATAATAAATGAAAAAACAACATGTTTTAAAAAAATTATGCAATCAAAATAACTTTAATGTACAGACAAACCTACTAACAATCTCTTGTAACATGATCGTTTATTCGTCGGCGAAAATTACTTCAGTTTACGTCTCAACCGACCTTTTTACCGCTTCCCATCGATATTGACGGGTTAACGTGTTTCCTACGGATATATTACTCGTTTACCGCCTCTTACTTTTATGGTTTTTCTGATACATATCTTAAAAAAGCGATTGGATAGGTTTTGTTTTGAATTTTGAGTAGCTGTGAAGGATACATCTTTTTATATCATTTTTTTTTGGGGTGGGAAATCATCAAATAACTTCCTAGCGTTTCAGACTTTTACTGACTAAAACCCACCCATCTTCCTTCTATTGCCCTTTACATTCCGAGGCCGCAGTGTCTCTTTCGAACAAACCCGCAAACCAGGCAGGCGGAGGCTCGGGCAAGCCCCTCTGCTTTGCTGACATCTCTTTGAGGCGCGCGTGAAACACGAACGCGCCGTCGTCGCGTCGACACGGCCTGTCGTCAATAGACGACACAGGCCCACTACATCGTTTTATATTGGGTCTAGTTTTGGAAAGCGCGATTGTTAAAGGTGAGGTTTCACCAATTATATGTGGAACCTCTGGAAATCCCATAATAGAAGGATAAATAGAGAGATAAATATCTCTATTGCTAACTTTACTTAAAAGAAAATTGCAACAACAAAACATTAGCCAACACAAAACACAAACAAACATTTTTATACCCACCATATCGTTTACACAGAGTGTTCCCGCAGTTTTTATGTGCACCCTGTATACAGAAAGTGTTTCCCAAAATGCGAATTAATTTCGTTTGAATGCGTTTCAAATAGCAAAAGGGTTTTTCGACGCCATTTTCTTTGTTACTTTCCTGGTTGCAAAACGTAGTTCGAAAAGAAATAAAAGAAAAGTTTATTAAGCATATTTGGAAGGGAAAAAGAAATCGTAACGAACGTGGTTAAATTTCGTTTGTGTAGATTCTACTTAATAATAAACAATTTATTGTATCATTTGAAACCAACTTTTTTATACTTATAAACAGAATGCAATAAGGAAGTGCTGTTGGTTTTTCTTACCAATAACAAGAGATTTACAATTGTTGTTCAATTGTTTCATTGTTTTTTGTTTTCTTTTCTGTTACCGTAGATTTCGTTGGAAAATCGTTTAGTTTTTGCAGATAACTCTGTCATCGATTTTATATATATATTTAATATATATATTAGTGTAACCTTTTATTTGATTTTTCGAGACCCATACATGTTCCTTTTCTTATTTTTATAAAAATGTTTGACCCACACTAAAAATTAAATTCACATATAGGTACAAACAGCCAGTCTCGGAACAACTATCAGCAAGCCATACGAATATTTGTTCCAGCAGTCGATCGCTTAACCACTGCGCCAACCGTCCGTCAAATTCTCTCGTTACTGATTTTAATCTACGTGTGTGCGATACTCTTGCGCCATCACATCTTCCAAGGTCATCGTGATTTGTGTGAGTTTCTTTGCCCTTAGACATTATGTTTGTTAGTTTAATTATTTAATTTGTATTTTTCTTAACTAACTCTTCTTCTCACTTTTACATTTGTATGATGTATTTGGATGACTAGCTGGCGCCCGCGTCTTCACCAGCGTCATATCGAAGTACCCTATGTGTTATTCCAAACCATAATCTACCTCTGTGCCAAATTTCATAGAGATCCGTTTAGCCGTTTTGATGTGAAAGAGTAACAAACATGTAAACATCCATCCATCCTCACAAACATTCACATATATAAGTAGGAAGTAGGATAAAAAAAATACATTAATTTGGTAAAGAACCAACCAAATGTTTCTATTGTTTTTTTTTATTCAGCCACAATGATAACTCTATGGTCAATTTTGAAATCTCTCAAAGAAACCGTATATAATAAGTACGTGCGTTCAACGTCTTGAGCCAATCAAAATCATTCAGCAATGCAGCCTGCGTCTGCGCACGTTCGATCATGACATCATCAATCTAGCAAAGTAATGACAGTATGTCAACCGATGGCGTATTTACTATTATAGCTCGGAATAAATAAATAATTGAAAAGGCCCCTAGTTGCGTTCTCATGGATTTTATAGAAGTTAGTAAGTATGATTTGTTTTATGTTCGTAAAGGTGAGATAGGATCTTTCTTGACGGATGTTTTGGTGTTGTAATTATTGTTTTTGACCCGTCTTGTAGTTATTGTATCATTGGCCTTATGAACAAATTTTTTTTGCGATCATCTCAACAGAACCTTTATTGGAACACTTTACTGTCCGGCTGTCTGAGTCTATCAAGGCTCTTTACCTCGGGAACGCGTGAAAGTATCAAGTTGTTTTTTTTTTAAATTGTTTTTTTAGTTAAAATTGTAGATGTGAAGAATCAACCTTCTATTCGGCCATTTACTCCTTTCACCGTCATATCAATCCTTACACAATCCATCCATCTTTTATTTGACCTTCCTCTCGCTCTTCGTCCATCAACATTCATATCTATCACTCTTTTAGTCACGTGTGCTTCGTCCCTCCTCATGAAATGTGCATACCAAGACAATCGACTCCCTTTCAACTTTTCTGTAACAGCACCACTTTCAAACTTCCTCTAATATACTCATTATTCAAATACCAGTTTGAGCAGTAACCCCACAAAAAAGAAAGACAGATATCATTTTGTTTACAAACGCACAGAAGAAACAAAACAGAACGAAATTCTCCGTGTATTTAATTTAAAAAAAAAAACACCTAAAACAAAACGAAGATATATACTTTCTACACATTTCCCTTTTTTATTAAACTGAGGCTGAACACACTTACAAAAAAAAAAAGAAAAATGCTACCACAATACTGGAAAATTTTTCGTGAGCATTCATCAAATTCTGGCATCCAGAAATGAGTGCAAATTGTGAGTTGTGGCGTCTCAATTTGTGCCAGTGTGTCTCAAACTGATTATGCGAGATTCTGGGGACTAAAACAGAATGATAAATACTATATTTTGGCAAATACTAGTAAGATTCTGCGGTTCTGCTTAAGGGTTTAAAAGATTGAATGTTAGTTATGGTCATTCAAGCTTTTAGATTTCTAATTAACGACACGGTTGGTGCTGAGCGATCGACTGTTACGCTGCGTGTCGTGGGTTCGATTCTCGCACGGAACAAATATTTGTATGACCTGTATATAGTTGTTTCGGGTCTGGCTGTTTGTGTATGTGAGTTAAAATGTTTGTAAACGCACCCACGGTACAGGAGAAATTCCTAGTCCCACATTAGGAATTTCCCCTGCAACGTTAAAAAAATATATAACTTCAGTGTATCAGACTTTTACTGACAAAAACCCATCCATGTTCCTTATTTTGCCCTTTATGTTCCTGGGCCTCGGTATCTGTTTCGGACAACCCGCAACCCCGGTAAGGTTATACCTTAACCTTTAATAAGACTGGTTGTCAGAAATTCGGGTCACTGACTACCTAAATATATTTACTAGAAACGCTACTTCGTTTTCATGACAATTAAGCAATATTTCTTTCTCAACAAGAAACATGTACAAATAACCAAGAACACGTAAAGTCGTAAATCATTTCTTAAAACAAATACTGAAGTAGGCAAGCCAAAACTTTTTTAATAATATCATCCGCCCACGCCTGGCGGGTCCAATTAGGATACTCCCTTTAACATCCATTAATTTTCTTCGGAACAGTGTCGGAAGCTGTTAAACGTCTGTCAAGGAGCATGAGGCTTCTTTGGAGACAAGTTGACACCTTAATTGTGGACAGACGGTATGTCAATTCATTTTGACAGCACTTCAATCAATTTCTTCATTTGTTTGCAGGTACTGTTGGGTCATTAACAAAATGCTCGACCCTGGCAGAATAGTCGACATCGGCTCAGTTGCCAAAAGAGAAAAAAAAAAAACAAAATGCTCCTGTCACATATCAGACTAATACCTTCAGAACTTTGACGGCACGGTTGGCGCAGTGGCTAAAAGATCAACTGTTGCCCTTTATGTCGCGGGTTCGTTCCCCCCCGGAACAAATATTTGTATCATGGTTGCTACCTGTGCTCGGCACGCATTTTTTTTTTGGGTGGGAAATCATCAAATAACTTGCCCCGCTCTAGGTGGAGCAGGGGGGGAGGGGCCGGTCCGACTTTAACTGACTAAAACCCATTCATGTTCCTTCTATTGCCCTTTCGAACAACCCGCAACCCCGGCAGGCGGAGGTTCTGACAAGCCCCTCTGCGCCCGGCATGCTATGCAATGCAATTTATCTACCCTACCTATCCCACTTAGATAGGTAGGTATACTGCCTTTAAATTTTTTCTCGCCGTAAAACCATCCTAGGACTTCAAGAAATATAAAAAAAAGAATTGGTAAAATTGGTCCAGACGTTGTTGAGTTATGCGCTTACCAACACATTTTACGATTCATTTTTATATTATAGTCTACGTAATTTAAATACTTGATAATTTAGCTTTCAATCAGCGAACAAATATGTCCAGTAGTTTTGCAAACTATTCGGTACAAACAGACAAACAAAAAAATCTTCCGTCTTCATAATATTAGTTTATATTACATGAATGTATTCTAGAATAAATTGTAGAGATGAATAATTCAGCCTTCTTCTGCTTAAGAAAATAGCTTGGATGATATTTGACGTTTAATTTTAAGATTTCTTCCCCTTCTTAGGGGGGATACAGACGAGAGGAGGTTGGCGGCGGATATTTTGTCGGAGAACTTATATGATGAATGTGGATGGCTATAAAATAAATCCTTACTTCCTTACTTAAAAGCGAAAGTGAGTTTGTTACCTCTTCACGCTTTAATGGCTACACCAATTTTGATGAATTATGGTACAGAGATAGTTGGGAACCAGAAGACGGACATAAGATGTAAGGGAGAAAGAGGGAAGAAAAGTGAAAACGTAGCGTTGCTATTACAAATCAATAAGGCACAAGAGGAACTGTGTTACCCCGAATTTAACGCGAGCGTAGCCGCGGGCTTAATTTTATAATTTTATAAAATGATTTTATTTTACCAAAAATACACATCGCACGCGTTATATTCGGGGTAACACAGTTCTCCTTTCCTGATTTGCAGGTACCTACCAGCTGTAGATTTTGCCCTTGCGCCTTTTTTATTGTAATAGCAAAGCTTAAGTTTTCCCAGCATTCTTCACTTTAAAAAAAATAACCCATGTCCGTCTCCAGGGTCTCAACTATCTCTGTACCAAAATTCAGCAAAATCACTTAAGCCATTTAGGCGTGAAGACGTAACAAACATACAAACACATTTTCGCTTTTATAATATAATTAGTAAGGATTTAACTGAGCTTAGGTAGAAACAATGCAATACAAATCGAAAACTGTAATCTTTATATTTTAAGGAAAACCCTGACTCTCAAACTAGTGGGTCGCCTGTATCTTGAGAGACAGTCAGTTAGCTTAAAATGAGATGAGTATTATAGATTGTGGCGATCTGCCTTAACGATCGATACGTCTAATAATTAATGTTAAAATTCCTACGTTACGTATTTCTTCTTTATTGCTTAATAATTTATCTCTAAGTCGTGTTGCCCAGTTGAAATACCTTGGTCATATTGTATAGAAATTGAGTGACGAATTAGACATGGAGAGGGAGCGCAGAGCATTGTCGGTGTGCATATGTTGGCACACAGGTTCGCTCGGAATATTGCTTCTGTTAAAATAACAATGTTCAAGGCATTTTGCCAGACGTACTACACGAGCGGCCTCTGGGCTTACCTTACACAAAAAGCCTGCAATGCTTTGCGCGTCCAGTGTAATAACGTTTTCAGGGCGCTGTTTCAGTTCCCGTAATTTTGCAGTTTGTGGCGCTAACGTAGATGACTTCTACGGGTCCACCCTTTATAGCAGAACTTTTTATGTCATAATTTTATTTTGCATAACAACGGATGGCATAAAATTCACTTCGCAGGAAATAGTTTAGCAGACACTCATTTATCATACATTCTAAACTCATAATTTTGTAAGTCAGAATCATCTCTAGGCATAACTTCATATCCATAATATTTAAAAAGTAGAAACATCATATCGCAGAAAGTTCACAGTCAGAATCGTCTTTTGGCATAATATATTTTATATCGATGATCATTAAACGGCAGAATTGTCATATCGTAGAAAGTTTATAGTTAGGGTCATCTTTGTCATTATAAGTTGTCATTTATTTTGATTAATTATTTCTTTAAAATAATGTAATTTATTTTAGATATTGTTTAATTGAATTTGTGATAATGTCATTGAATTCAATAAGAAATTAGGTATCCTAATCTAAATAGTTCAGTTCCGGTAACCTACTTAACACAATCTCTTTTTTCTATTAACGCAAGTCGTTTCTGGCACTCGCCGGCCGCTGCCGTGGCACCGCTCGCTCCGCTCGCTCGGCTCGTGCGTAGGAGGTCACAGTTTTAACCTAACCTAACCTAGCCATTACTGCCGTCTGCATAGTATGCCAAGTGAAATTATACCAAATAATATATTATGCGAAATTTGAACTCTGCGAATCGTAATTATACTAAATGTAATTCTGCCATCTTAAAAGTATGCCATTGTTAATTCGAAGTTTTTAACATTATGCCAAACGATAATTATACCAAATAGTTTTTATGCCTTTAAAATGTTCGTTTAAAGAAAATTATGCTAAGTGTGTTATGCCAAATAAATTTCGGAGCATCAAGATTCTGCCAGATAGAGGGAACCCGACTTGGGTCCACCCTTTATAGCAGAACTTTTTATGTCATAATTTTATTTTGCATAACAACGGATGGCATAAAATTCACTTCGCAGGAAATAGTTTAGCAGACACTCATTTATCATACATTCTAAACTCATAATTTTGTAAGTCAGAATCATCTCTAGGCATAACTTCATATCCATAATATTTAAAAAGTAGAAACATCATATCGCAGAAAGTTCACAGTCAGAATCGTCTTTTGGCATAATATATTTTATATCGATGATCATTAAACGGCAGAATTGTCATATCGTAGAATGTTTATAGTTAGGGTCATCTTTGTCATTATAAGTTGTCATTTATTTTGATTAATTATTTCTTTAAAATAATGTAAATTTCAATAAAATAAATAATATGCCAAATAAATTTCGGAGCATCAAGATTCTGCCAGATAGAGGGAACCCGACTTCTACGCAATAGGGTAGTTTTCAGAATCAAAGTAATCCTTACTAATATTATAAAAGCAAAAGTGAGTTTGTTTGTTACCTTTTCACGCTTTAATGGCTAAACCGATTTTGATGAATTTTGGTATAGAGATAGTTGGGAACCAGGAGACGGACATAGGCTAATTTACTTACTTATTATTATTTACTTTAACTTAATTTTAAAAAGTAGGATATGAGGGAGAACGAGGAAAGAAAAGGGAAAACTTAGCGTTGCTATTACAAATCAATCAGGCGCAAGAGCATAAACTGTAGGTCTGCTTGGTGTTTTATACCGAATTTAACGCGAGCGAAGCCGCGGGCGAAAGCTAGTAACATTCTATTTAGTCCGTCTTTTAGATTTTTCGAAAATAAGGGACACGTATTTTTTTATTTGTAAATTGGACCAAAAATGACAAAGATATGGCGTATTAAAGTTACGTGTGACGTCACCTGTTGCGAAATAATGCAGTAAAGCGTGATCTAAAAGACGGACTAATATTTTTTTAAAACTAGGCTGTTATGCGTAGAAAAGTAGCTCGTAGGAGCTCGAATAGCATTCTACGGGTGATAGGCCTATAGCATTAAGTCCGCCTCTGTACTTTGAGCTTGAAGCGTTAAATAAATAAATAGGCGAGAGAACCGACACTGTTCTGCTCAGTGGGTTCACTGATGTCTATGTGTTTCGCGACGGTCGAGACCGATGAGCTTATTGAATAAAGCCCTATTGAGAGTGTGTGTGTATGAGAGAGAGAGAGAGTGTGTGTGTGTGTGTTTATTTCTTTACTAGCTTTCGCCTGCGGCTTCGCCCGCGTTAATTTTGGGGTAACACATTTCCCCTTGCACCTTATTAATTTGTAATAGCAACGCTAACTTTTCTCTTCCCTCTTTCTCCCTCACATCCCACTTTTTTAAAATAAAAAATAGCCTATGTCCGTCTCCTGGCTCCCAACTATCTATGTACCAAAATCCATCATAATCGGTTTAGCCGTTAAAGCGTGAAGAGGTAACCAACAAACAAACTCACTTTCGCTTTTATAATATTAGTAAGGATATGGGTAATTACATAAAGTTGTTAATGAAATAGTACAGACCAACCATATTAAACCTTGTGGCATGCAAAACACAAGCTTTATTACACTCAAATAATAATAATGTCACCAGGAGTCTGTTGTAAATTTAAGGAAAATTTCAGATACATTATATTGTGAATAAGTGATAAAATAAGAATAATAATTGAGAAGCAAATCAATATACTAATGTCAGTAATTGATTGAGAATGTCAAGATTTATTGGAAAAAGAGTGTGTGTGTGTGTTTATTTCTTTATTTTTAACGACTAACATTAGTTATAATAATAAGCAATAATAATATCTTGTTATCTACCAATGGCTTAATTGCCAGGAGCCTCGACCAATACCTAAGAAGGCTCTCGTTAGGCAGCTGGATCAAGGGCTTGATACAGAAAGCGGTACTCCTGGACACGGCTCTCTCTTGCTTTTTTTGTCTCTCAACCCCGGCAGGCGGTCGCCCTGGCAGGCTTTGCTGATATTTCTTTGAGGCGCGCGTGGAACACTAACGCGCCGTCGTCACGGCCTGTAGTCATTAGATTGAGAGACGGTGAGCTACCCATTGCCACAGTACACAGACCAGCATCTACGGTGGCCGGAGTTCATTTCGCGGCGCCCGACGCCCGGAGCCTCTCACGGCGTTTGTAGTCAGCCTTAGCTTTAGTTTGCAGCAGACGCTCATATTTTGAAGTAGTTTCATGAATTTTCTTATGTAATTAAGTAGACTCAGTTCTTATTTATGAATAAAATATGGCGTGGAGGAATCTCTAGAGCTTTCATCTTGTGACTAAAACTGTCTCGGCGTCAAACAAGTGACTTTTTTTGCTTGCAGGCTTTTTACCAATGGGGCTATCGCCAATTTTCTCGCCGATAGAGGCACTCGTGTGGAGTGAAGTCATTAGAAATGTCAGATGTGATACTGTTTGCCTTTTTCACGATATAATTCACGATTGTGGTCAAGAATAATTCAAGATTCTGCCATTCATTATTACTTGTGACTTGAAGATTTTAAATGACAAGTTTAGGATATTTAAATTGAGGAAGAATGTTTTTTAAACGTTTTGTGTTAGCTGATTATAGGGATAATATTGTGAATATGTATCTGTGGTTAACACTATTTTGAAATTTTTACTAATATTTTAAAAGCGAAAGTGAGGCTGTTTGTTACGTCTTCACGCCTAAATGGCTTAACCGATTTTGATGAATTTTTGTTCAGTTAGTTGATACCCTGGATACGGAAATTGGCTATTTTTTTTAAGTTAGCCTGTGTCCGTCTCAATGAAGGAGAAAGAGGGAAGAAAAGGGTAAACTTAGCTTTGCTATTACAATAAATAAGGCGCAAGGGCAAAGACTACAACGAAGCAGGTACCTGTAAGTCAGGAAAGGGGAACTGTGTTACCCCAAACTTAACGCGATCGAAGCCGCGGGCAAAAGCTAGTTTATTTATAAATTTAAGGCAGAAAGCTGCTATCACCTTTTATAAATGAGCTTTAATTTTGTTAAATATTTGTACACCGCTAACGGCAAACCGTGGAGATAAACTTCCTTACTAATATTATAAAAGCGAAAGTGAGTTTGTTTGTTTGTTACCTCTTCACGCTTTAATGGCTTAACCGATTGTGATGAATTTTGGTACATAGATAGTTGGGAACCAGGAGACGGACATAGGCTAATTTTTATTTAAGAAAAGTGGGATGTGAGGGAGAAAGAGGGAAGGAAAGGGAAAACTTAGCGTTGCTATTACAAATCAATAAGGCGCAAGGAGAACTGTGTTACCCCAAATTGCGGCGAAGCCGCGGGCGAAAGCTAGTATACTATATATCTACACGTATGTTTAACAAATATAAACTTCGACTTTGCTAATACAAATACCCACTCCGCAAAGAAACGCTATAAAATAACATAGTACAGTAGAATCGTAAATTATAAATTTTATGAAATAAATCCCCCCTCAGCACTCTTTTACGGCAAATATTCAAAATCTGATCCATATTGCAACATTAAAATATTTTAAAGGACTGTAACCCGTCACAATTCCTTCCTTATAATCTTGAAAATGCAGTTAAAATGCACGATAAAAGTTTATCACGATATGCCTCAGTAAGGCACACATCGTTTCCTAAACCGTAGAAAATCTTTCATAAGATAACCAAAACTAGTTATAAAAGATCCTTAAATTTTACAAAATTCTCCAACACGATATTTCAACTTACACTGGCTGTTGAAAAACAATAACCAAAATGTCATGACCCCTGGTTTTTCTTCCAATTATTAGCATAGTTAGGTTGGGTTAGGGGTCAAAGGAAATTGGCTCTAAATAAAACGATAGCCATGATCGAGCGTTTAATTTATATCCGTTGTAAAACACGAATAATATTGCTTTGGTATTGACAAGAGATATGAGTTTTGGTAACCCCTGTTTTATAGGACAACACAGACTAACAAAATGAACGTAGTTTTCAAACAAAAGTACAGTACGACAATTTTTTTTTAAGTTTATCTTTTAGTTCCTACTTCACACGAATAAGTATTTTTTTGGGGGATGGTAAATCATCAAATAACTTCCTCCTCTCTGGGCGGAGCGGGGGTAGTGTCAGAGTTTTATTGACTAAAACCCACCCATGTTCCTTCTTTTGCCTTTTGTGTTCCGGGGCCGCGGTATTTATTTCGTATAACCCGCATCTCGGACGCGTTAGGTGTGCGTCTGTTGCATTCAAAGGCTGATACCACACTGGCATTGCCAATGCGTTGCGTCGTCGCAGCGCAGTGATTTCGACTCATTTATTAAAATCGCAGCTTTGCGTCAACGCAACGCTTGTGTGGCATCAGCCTCACGCATGTCATGACAGTTGTTGCTGTCAGTTGTCAATCAGTTAAAGATTATAATGCAATATTACTGACCCCCTAAGTTATTAGCACTTACAATTTTTTCCTTTTCTGGCATTTATATAGTACTAGCTGGCGCCCGCGGCTTCACCCACGTTATAATCGAAAAAAGTATGCTACACGTATGTGTTATTCCAGACTATTAAAATCTGCCTCTGTTCCAAATTTAATCAAGATTCGTTTAGCCGTTTTGACGTAAAGTAGTAACAAACATCCATACATCCATCGTCACAAACATTTGCATAATTATAATATTATATAGTAGGATGAATTAGCTGTTTTTATATAAAGTAAATGAAAATCTAATTGATAATTTGAAATCAAATATATAAATGGATAAAAATATCTAATGTACCACATAAAACGGTTTTCAAAAGCTTCGGATCTTCATATGCTATTAAAAACTTACAATAAAATATCTATTGACAATTTGAGCACTAAGGAACTTTCTTTATTATATCGATATTATATCTTTCATCGATATTTAATCGATAAAGCTTACAACACAATCCAAGATTTCTTAAATGAATGAATAGATATATTACAATAAAACTATCTTGATTTTGAATAACAAAAATCTATCTCCTTGCCAAATTTCATTACGATCCGATCAGCCGTTTAGTCGTAAAACGGTAACAAATATGAGGAGCTCGTGGCTAAATAATAGCAGCAGCTCGGGTCGATCTTTAGGTTAAGCCGCGCTTACCTAGGTTGGTCTGTGGATGGGTGACCACCCGTTACATACCGAGTTTCTACCGTGCATCGGAAAGCACGTTAAGCTGTTGGTCCCGGCTGTCAATTGTAAATCTTTGACAGTCGTTACAGGTAGTCTCTAAAGTCTGACAACCAGTCTTATCAAGGGACATTGTATTACCCAGTACTAACTAGGTTGTGGAGGTCAGATAGGCAGTCGCTCCATGTAAAATACTGATATTCAGCTGCATCCGGTAAGACAGGAAGCCGACCCGAACATAGTTGGGAAAAGGCTAGGCAGATGATGATGGTAACAAATATACAAACAAACAGAGCTACATTTGTTATGTTGTAGTTAGACTGTGACAGCTTATAGGGTTGCGAATCATACTAGCTCGTAATTCGAGAAAAATATATCGATACTAGCCGAGTTAGATTACCTAGAGTAACGGATGGAAGAAATAATTGGTCTGAACATGTCGTAAATAACTATGAAATATTGCTGAGTTGTACTTTAACAAACGAGAAACAAGAGCTATGAGAACGTTATGGTGAACTTATTTTTGTTATTAAACTAGCTGCGCCCAGCGGTTTCACTCGCGTAGTGATAGAATCCTCAAAATATCTTATGAATTGTAGACTATGTGTTATTCTGATGTATGAGTTATATAATTGGAAAGTTTCATTAAAATGAATTAAAGATATGATTTTTTTCCAAGGAACTATGGACTTGAGTTTTGATTTCCACTCGATACCTTCACGCGATGGACGGAGAGCGAGAGGAAGGCCAAAGAAAAGATGGATAGTTGTGTAAGGAGTGAAATGAAAGAAAAAAGAGTAAATGATGCCATGACGTCTGATAGGGGAGAATGGACGAAGAAAACGTGTTAAAAAAAAATGACAGCCAGACCAATGGCATAACGTGGTCTCCAAAGCATATAGGAAACTTGGTTTGTAATGCTCATCTATTCACAGACTGACCTTAGCAAGCATGGTTTAATTTGAAAGATTCATTTATGGTTATGCGGCTGTAATTCTCTTAATAATATTCACACATTTAATTTACATTTTTTTTATAAAAACATAGATGAAAAAATAGTAGCCGACCGGTATCGGGTACAGGGTCCTAGCTACCGGCAGTTTGGGCTCCAAAGAGAGAAACCTCCTAACGATATATGCAGCTGTTATTATTATTCATTCAATAAAAAAAGTAGCAGTAAAATCTAAAAAAAAAACGATTTCTATCAAAAGCTATCGAAAAACAATTGAAAACAAACACATGACTATCGATAGTCAAGTGAGCGACCCAGTAATCGTTTCCCCTCACTACTCGTAACTCGTCCTACCGCATAATTCGGCACTTCGCTATCATCCACTCACGACGTAACTGCTCGAACGCCGACGTCCTATCGATTATACTTGATATTTGATCTTGGAGTATTATATAAATAGTTTGTGGCATGGTGAAACTGTCTGACAACCGGTAGAATTATTTCTATGGTGATTGTGTACCTTTTTTGTTTTCACCTTTTTATCAACTAACTTCCTCCGTTCTGGGCGGAGCGGGGGGCAGTGTCAGGCTTGACTGATACCCACCCATGTTGCTTCTATTGCCCTTTCAGTTCCGGGGCCACGGTATCTCTTTCGAACAATCCGCAACCATGGCAGGCGGTTGCCTCTGCTTTGTTGACATCTCTTTGAGGCGCGCGTGGAACACTAACGCGCCGTCGGCACGGCCTGTCGTCAATAGACGGACCACAGGCCCGCATCTACGGTGGCGCGGCGGTTGGGTTGGTTTGAGGTTCTCTCCCTCAAATGCCCGGGTGCACCTTCAGTTATTGTTATTTATGTTTATTTTTGTTGGTCAATTCTTAAAAGTAGTAACTTTGTCGAAAACAACAGGAAAGTCCATCAACCGATCCCGACCAAGTGCGAATTAAACTCGCGCACCGAGGTTTCGTACAAACCATAAACACGGTTTTGACGACACGGTTGGCGCAGTGGCCGAGAGTTTCCATAGAGGATGGAGAACTTTACACCCTGTTCTTTTTACCTCTAAATTAAAACTCACATAGTTATGGACTTCTATCATTACTTGGTCAAAATATAAAAAAAATATTAAGAGGCGAGCGTTTGTTCTGGGCACAAATCCAAATTCCATGGCTGAGACTGAGAAATTCCTGATGAAAAAACCCAATAACACTCTCCGAATATTCAACCCAGAACCTCATGCTTATGAGTGAATATAAAAAAACGAATTACTTTACCAAGGACCAAAATGTGAAATGCATTAAAAGGTGTAAGGCAAAGCCTATGGGGCCTGCCAAGGCCACTCCCTGCCGGGGTTGAGGGTTGTTGGAAAGAGATACGGCTCTGGAGCACAAAGGGCAAAAGAAGGAACATAGATTGTTGTGTACTCCGTTTTGCTACGCGCAGATCGGGAATCATCAAATGACTTTTTAATGATTTACTATCAGAAAAAAGGCTGAAATCATGACGAACTTGTTAAGAACTCCGTTTCCAATAAATTAAATAAATTTGTTTATTTCTCTTCCCCAAATAAATTAAATCAGTACTTAAGATGTAACATAGATACAGGAATAATGTATTTAATTTATGGGAGACTGGCGCCTAAACTAAGCCAAGCCCTGTATTTTAGGTCACCAAGACCCCACTAAAACTACCCTACATACCCTACCTACCCTACCTACCCTACATACCCTACATACCCTACCTACCCTACATACCCTACCTACCCTACATACCCTACCTACCCTACCTACCCTACATACCCTACATACCCTACCTACCCTATATACCCTACCTACCCTACATACCCTACCTACCCTACATACCTACCCTACCTACCCTACATACCCTACCTACCCTACATACCCTACCTACCCTACCTACCCTACATACCCTACATACAATACCCACCCTACATACCCTACATACCCTACCTACCCTATCTCTCAAGTTGGATCGAACTGCATATGGTGTGCGAATTTTATTATAATCGGTTAAGTGGTTTAGGAGTCCATTGAGGACAAACATTGTGACACGAGATTTATATATATTAAGAAGATTAAGGGAGTAATAGAGTGCGTGATTTTCTGTCAGTGTTTTAGCGTGTGTTCGTGTAAAGAATGTAGTGTTTGTGTCTGTGTGTGTTTGTGTGTGTTGTGTGATGTGATCTGATGTATAAGTTACAATTACTACAAATACAATAAAGCGCCTTTCTTTGGCTTTGCCGTAGTTGGGTATAAATAACAAAAACATTACCACACAAAAGCCAGTAAACTATATCTAATCTCCATCCCCTAATCTTTTCACATCACACGACTACCCTCCGATGTTTGTCGCATAATTCGGTACTAAGCCACTACCGAGTACCAATTCTCATATCGATTCACAGAATCGAGATAAGTGCCGATGTTAGGTTATCTTTATCGCCGCTTTCCTTTTGAACCGAGCCAAGAAATATCGATGGAAAACTGGAGTAGTTTTCCTTTATTCTGGAGGTAATTTTGTTAGTATTGATGCTTAAGATCATTAGCATAATGTTCCTTTTAGCATAACATCAAACTAAAGATTGTCCATTTTTGGTAAAACCTAACTTAAAGAGATTCGTAAGTAAGTGAAGAGTTACTTAGAAATCTGCTTAATTTAGGTAAGTCGTTTTTATTGGCAAGTTTGGTCCCAGTCAAAAGCTGCATTTAGCTGACCGCGGTAAGACTGGAAGCGTTTTTTTTTTGTTGATCCTGGTAGGTAATCCGATTTCGATGACACAACACACGCAGGGCAACTACAGTAGTATCGAAGCTGTCAGTTTCTACACGACATTTGTAAACGGACACGCTTGAAGAAAAAAATCATTAAAATCGGTCCAACCGTTTAAAAGGATTTCAGTGGCATTCACACGGGTAGCAGAATTATATATCCTTGAAAATATTATAAAAGCGAAAGTTTGTTTGTTACGTTTTCACGCCTAAATCGCCAAACCAGTTTTAATGAATTTTGGTATAGAGATAGTTTGGATCCTGGAGACGGACATAGACTAAAAAAAGTGAGAAAAGGGGGAGAAAGAGGGAAGAAAACCGATCATCAAGCGGGTTAAAGTTAGCGTTAGCCCAAAATAACTAGGCCACGCGGACGAAAGCTAGTATACATATAAATACATAACACTAAAATATATAAACAAATGTAGTCTTTATTAACATTATATGTATGTGTCTTTTCTTTTAAGGGCCAGTAAGTACTTAGTGTCCTCTTGTCCCAAAATAATAATTATAGACAAATGCGGTAATTATAGCTAATATTATAGAATAATTATTTTTCTCGGTCTTAATGTATCTTCTCTTGGTATTTTATCATCCCGTTCTGATAATGTCCTACTAACTAATATAATGAATTATTGGTTGCCTTTTTTTTGCTGATGTCATCATCATCTGCCTAGCCTTTTCCCAACTAAGTTGGGGTCGGCTTCCAGTCTAACCGGATGCAGCTGAATATCAGTATTTTACATGGAGCGACTGCCTATCTGACCTCCACAACCCAATTAATACTGGGTAATACTATACCCCTTGGTAAGACTGGTTGTCAGACTACCTGTAACGACTGTCAAAGATCTACAAATGACAGCCGGGACCAACGGCTTAACGTGCTTTCCGAGGCTCAGAGGAAACTCGGTATGTAACGGGTGGTCACCCATCCACAGACCAACCTAGGCAAGCGCGGCTTAACCTAAAGATCGACCTGAGCAGCTACTATTATTTAGCCACGAGCTCGTCTTTTTTTTGCTGATGTGATATCATCAAATAACTTCCCCCTCTCTGGGCGGAGCGGGGGAGAGTCTCAGACATGTACTGACTAAAACCCACCCATGTTCCTTCTATTGCCCTTTATGTTCCGGGGCCGCGGTATCTATTTCGAACAACCCGCATCCAGGCATTGGCCTTGTCAGGCCGCTCTGCTTTGCTGACATCTCTTTGAGTTGCGCGTCGTGTTGTTTGAGTTTAATTATTTATTTAAAGGTTTTGCGAACTGCCAGTTTGTGGAATTAATTGCTGGCTTCTGTGCTTCCTGTAATGAACTGTATTGGGGTCAGCTGCTAGTCTCACCGGACGCTATCTGACCTCCACAACCCAGTTAGTACTGGGTAATACAATGCCCCTTGGTAAGACTGGCTGCTGGTTGCTTTTACTCTGGACGCCCTTAATGTGCTCGTTTTTCTACATCGTTCTCACATGTATGTATAATCTAGACATGAATGATGTATCCATGATTTTGTAAAAATATTATGATTTAAAAGAGTGTCCATGGAGATTTTTGTCTTGCCCATTCTTCTTCATAGAGAATAATAATATTCGTTTTGGAATAGGCAACAACAGTACTTTTACATTACAAGTGATTATGTCTAGTGACTGGGACTGTAGCATCATCTTTTTTTTTTGTTTTCATGTAATTCAAAAGTGCCTGTAATGGTTTTTTGAAATAAATGCTTTGAGTTTGAGTTATGTCAAGCACCAAGTACCCCCATGGGACCAACCAGTGTACCGTGGTTTCCAAGACATGGGAGAAACTTGGTTTGTGACGGATCCACAGATCCATGCAATTGTCTCTTAGTTATTATTTTGTTATCGCATTTTTTTTTCTCTCTTACGTTTGTATAGATTCTTTTCTACCAATTCGTTGTGAATGAGTGGACATGGTTGGCCTTGTAGATTCTTGGACGCTTGTTAACTTATGTTAACGTATTATTTTATTTTACTTTTTGTAAAGTAAGCAATGACTTATTGTCGGGCCTACGCTGTCCTCTCATACTTAAGTGCTAACGCTGTAACAACAACATTGTAAAACCAAATGATTTTAAAAGAGTAACTATGGAGTTTCTTGCCGGTTCTTCTCCATAGAAAACGACCAACCCGAACCGTGCATTTTTTCTCGACGTTTTATAAGTGCCCATGTAGGCCTATGTGAAATAAAAATATTTTGATTTTGATTTTGATTGTGGGTTAACCTAAAGATCGAGCCGAGGGGCTGTTATTATTTAGCTACGAGCCCCTCGGCACGGTTGGCGCAGTGGCAGAGCGAGCGTGACTGCTCCGCTGCGTGGCACGGATTCTATTCCCGCACGAAACAAATATTTGTATGACCTGCAGATAGTTGTTTCGGGTCTGGCTGTTTGTCTAGGTGAGTTTAAATGTTTATGAACGCATCCACGAGACCACGATACAGAAGAAATTCCTAGTGTGGGGCAACGTGTAAAAAAAATAAAAATAAACAAGTAACCTTTCTTAATACTTATATTGACGCCATCCAACGGTTTTCAACTTTGCATTCACCGACGTGACCACATTGTGAATTTTAAACCCAATATTACCGAATATGTGACTTGGAGTAACGCCAGTTCTAAATTGTCTAACATTGGTTTGGGTTTAAAAAAACCGGCCAAAAGCGAGAGTTTAGACGTTTCATTTTTACAGCTCTAAAGTACTTCAGATTTGAGTATATGGTTTTGATTTCAACTCGATAACTCTCTCTCTTAGTTGTCTAAAGGCTTCTCTGTTACATCTTACAACATTTCCCGCTTCTTCAATTTTCCGTTTTAGCTCTTCCTCATTGTTAGTGTCCCGTGCGTACCATCGCGAGCCTGGACGGCAGCTCGAATGGTGGTGGTAAACTAAAAATAATATCTAAAAATTATAGGAATAAAGACATAAAAAATAAAAACCAACGTTAGGTGAAAATTTTGAAAATAGTACTTAAAAAAATTCTAGCTTCTAAACTACAAATAATCGCGGAACATACATGGGGGTAATTCGGGTACCCCTTAGCATAAGGCATCTAATTTTTTTCTTTGGACGCCTATCAACTGACCACCCTGTATAAAGGGCCGTGACAGACAGATGAACAACAAAATGATCCTCATATAGAATCATTTTGTTGTGGTTCCGTTAAAAAATAACCCTTTAAGTCTAAGCAGTCAAAAGATATGGCCGTTTATGTCGCAAGTTTGTACGGTATCCTCGGTGCGCGAGTCTGACTGGCTCTTGGCGGGTTTTTACTTTATTAAACATGAAACGAGTGTAAAGTGTAATTTATGTATAAATGTAAGTAAAGAAAAATCGGCATTGCCACCCATCATGGCAGTACTGCCAGCCTTCTGGGCACTCTTTTCATAAACAGCAATGTGAATGAACTTTTATTTATTATTTAAAGTGTATAAATAATGTATAAAGCAAATTACAACTGCGTACCCATAAAAAGACTTGCAAAATATAGAAAATACTCTTCTCTTATTAAGAGTAAACGAGCGATCTAGCTTTCATATTAAGCATTTATGATTTAAAACTACGACCCTAGACGTTCATCGCTTTAAAATAATTTCGTATTTATACAAAATCAACAGGATTTACTATGGTCCTATGGTAAATCCTGTTGATTTTGTTTGTCCTATGGTCCTTCGAGCCGGATAATTATTAGTGTTGGTAAAGATTCGCGTATAAACGTGGAATTGATGGAAATTTGTTTGATGGAATAAAAAGCTTTTTAGTATATTTATCATCACCCTAAGGTTGACTGGTAGAAAATACCAAAGGCATTAAGTCCGCCTTTGTACAATGTTTTTGTTACTTGTGCGTGAAGTTTTAATAAATAAATAAATATATTTATGTCAGCTGAACAATAGGAAGAGCTGCTAAATAATAACAGCCGCTTGGGTCGACCTTTAGGTTAAGCCGCGCTTGCCTAGGTTGGTCTGTGGATGGGTGACCACTCGTTACATACCGAGTTTCCTCCGTACCTCGGAAAGTACGTTAAACTGTTGGTCCTGGCTGTCAGTTGTAGATCTTTGACAGTCGTCACATGTAGTCAGTGTCCCGAAAGTCTGATAATCAGTCTTACCATAGGGTAACGTACTACATAGTAATATCTGGCTTGTGGAGGTCAGATAGGCTGTCGCTCTATCTAAACTATTGTATTCAGCTGCATCCGGTAAGACTGGAAGCCGACCCCAACATAGTTGGTAATAGGCGACATGAACTCCCCTTTTGACTACGTAGACTTGAAGGTTGAAATTTTCAAAGCTTGTAGGGACCGTCGGCAGTACATGATTGGTTTTATTTTAAATCGATACCTCCAAGCATTTTTTTAATAAAGGGTCTTAACAGACAGACAGACAGATAAAAAGACAACAAAGTGATCTTACAATTGTTCCGTATTTTCCTTTTAAGGTCCGCAACCCTAATTAAAGTTGAGCTCCTTGGGTTATGAGTTGAGCTACACGATAACTGACAAATGCTTGCACTGACTGGACAGGTCCACTCCATCTGTGTGGTGCTTTCTTAAAAAGACCATTTCAGACACTATCTGCATAGTCCTCATGTAAGTTGACCAAGATTATTTATTCTGGACTTTAAAAGAGACTATGACCTCTGAGTTTGTTTCGGCTGTTTCTTCTCAGAGTAGTCGGGTACGAAACACCGGCCTCATCCAGTTTTAAAAAAAATGACGTGTAAAAGTGTTTGTGAAAACCTACTTGCAAAATAACATCATTTATCATTTATAAACGAACTTTTACGTAATATTTATCACTAAAATAATCTAAGAGTGTCGTTGTCTAGGTGTTAAGATTCTCACAATTTTTTTTTGTATTTGCAAGACCAAACTTGATTGTTTAAATGGTTACGCTGTATGAAGTATACAGGTTCCTACATAATTGAGAAAGATACAGACAGGGGTGCCCAACGGCGCGTTTGTTTCACGCGCGCCTCAAAGAGATGTCAGCAAAGCAGAGGAGCCTGCCAGAGCCTCCGCCTGCCAGGGTTGCGGGTTGTTCGAAAGAGATACCGCGGCCCCGGAACGTAAAGGGCAATAGAAGGAACATGGGTGGGTTTTAGTCTGTAAAAGTCTGACATGCCCCCTCGCTCCGCCCAGAGCGGGGGAAGTCATTTGATGATTATCCACCCAAAAAAAAAAGAGTTGCCCAATTCTACTCTGGTTTTGGGAAACCAAAATATGTAGTAGCCACAATAGACTGGGATTGGGCGGATATCCTACATTAAAGCGTTAAATATTTAAAATTCTTTTACCATATTCCATAACTTTAATAACGGAAATGGTCATTTAAAAAAAAAAAACAAAACAAAAATATTTATGATAAATAGTGACCCCAATTTCCATTTCTATAATATGTAAAACCCACAAAAAATAACATGGGACATAATTGTATGTATATCGTCGCGTTTATGACTAAAAGCCTACCGGAAGTCGGCTAGGGTTGCTTTCATAGAGATTCCGGCACGCGACCGGAAGTACATATCTACACATGAGTAAGAGACAGGAAATGACGGCGGTTTGTCGTCGCCAGTTTTATGAATAAAAAGTTGTCAAGTGTGAGTCGGGAAATTATGAAATTATAGAAGAGACTTTTTTTCAACAGGAATGTTCTTTTTAATGAGGCAGAAACTGCTAAATCCTTACTAATATTATAAAAAACGAAAGTGAGTTTGTTTGTTTAAACCGATTTTGATGAATTTTGGTACAGATATAGTTGGGACCCTGGAGACGAACATAGGCTAGTTTTTTTAAGTGAGTAATGAGGGAGAAAGAGGGAAGAAAAGAGAAAACTTAGTTTTGCTATTACAATATATTAAGGCGCAAGAGTAAAACTACAGGATACAGGTCCCTGCAAATCAAAAAAGGGGAACTGTGTTACCCCGAATTTCACGCGAGCGAAGCCGCTTGCTAAAGCTAGTAATTTAATAATTAATGATGACCATCGATATTTTGAAATTGTTTTGTATGATATAAGTGACCACTTATGTAAGTTTAGTTATATATATCATGCTGTGATGGCTCAGAGGTTAAGCGCCTCGCCTCTCATGAATGAGGTTGTGGGTTCATATCGGAGCAAATATCAATGTGTCTTTCTTAATTCATATGTACTATCTTGAGTGCAGACATCGGTGAAGGAATACATCGTTGGGAAACCTCGACTTATGCTTACTAATAATATAAAAGCGAAAGTGAGTTTGTTTGTTACGTCTTCACGCCTAAATGGCCAAACTGATTTTGATGAATTTTAGTAAAGAGATAGTAGGAACCCTAAATAGATAGAATATTCTTTATTATGTACACCATACAAGAAACAAGAATAACACTAGACAACTTATAAATAGAGTGACACAATGAGCGGCCCTAGAGACGGACATAGGCTAAAAACAAAGTGAAAAAATGGGAAGAAAAGGGGAGGGAAAGATTTTTTAATGTAACCGCAATTAACGATCATGACTGAAAATAGGCTTTACCCTATTGGGAAAATCAACAAATGTGCAACCCCGGCACCAGGCGGTGGCACAAATCATACTATTAGATAAGAATATCATCATCTGCCTAGCCTTTTCCCAACTATGTTGGGAAGGTCCGGTTAGACTGGAAGCCGACCCGGCTTCCAGTCTAACCGGATGCAGCCGGATGCAGCTGAATATCAGTATTTTACATGGAGCGACTGCCTATCTGACCTCCGCAACCCAGTTAATACTGGGTAATACGATACCCCTTGTTAAGACTGGTTGTCAGACTTTTGGAACACTGACTACCTGTAACGACTGTCAAAGATCTACAAATAACAGCCGGGACCAACGGCTTAACGTGCTTTCCGAGGCACGGAGGAAACTCGGTATGTAACGGGTGGTCACCCATCAAGCATGCGCTGCTTAACCTAAAGATCGACCCGAGCGGCTACTATTTATTTAGATACGAGTTAAATAAGAATATGAAAACATTAAACAAATATGGAACACAAATAACCTTAAAACTAAATCTCACACTCAAAAACATACAAATAAAAGTACTCCCGACCCACGCAAAGGCTCTTGTAGTAACTACACACTTGAGGAGGCCCGAAACTCGCAAACTTGTCGACAATTCCGATACAAAATTAGTATGGACTGTCAGCCAACCCTCTCAATGCTGAGGAGTTACATGCAAAGCCGTTACACGACATCCGAAGGCCTCTTGAAAGTGGATGTGAGGTTGGCTGGTACCATTGGATTGCAAGTGAGAATTTATGTTGTGTTTGTACCATTTTATGTAATCCTTACTAATATTATAAAAGTGAAAGTGACTTTGTTTGTGTAATGAAACCAAATAACTCAAGTTTAATATCTTTAATTACTTTGTTTCCGGCATAATCATATTATAACTAACTAAATAACTAATAGAAAGTATTACTACAGAAACAGCAACACACAAGATATGTTCGCTCTCTAATGCCTCAAGTTAGACTGACTCTTGTGTAGAGTCTTAGCCACCAACTGAATATTCCCCCCACACTACCAGTAAGGCAACACTCAGCAGGCTATTCGACCAATCAGAGCAACGTACACAGTACGTGTGCTCAATTGATGTACTAAAATGCATTAAGACAGATTATTAACAATAAATAAATGTTTTAATTTCAACAATAATATTTTACTTATTTTAAAATATCAACACACTTTAAATACCTATATTTAACTAGTTTATTACTAACACAGTATAATTATGAACTTATTTTACAAAATCATTACATTTGTTACCTCTTTACGCTTTAATGCCTAAATCGATTTTTGATACAGAGATGGTTGGCACCCTGGTAACGGACATAGGCTTTTTTTTTAAAAAAAAAGAGTGATAATAAGGAAGAAAGAGGGCAGAAAATGGAAAACTTAGCTTTGCTATTATAATTAACAAGGCGTAAGGGCAAAAACTATAGGTAGCAGGTGCCTGCAAATCAGAAAAGGGGAATTGTGTAACCTTGAATTTAACGTAAGCGACGCCGCGGGCAAAAGTAAGTTTTACATAAACAAAGAATGAAGTTTCCATGTTTTGATAAGTATGAGAGTTCTCTTAAAAAAAAAAGAAATCGGTTATAGCATGGAGCGTATTATTGGTTTACTCCCAACGGCCACCACTCAAACGGGCACCAAGTGGTGGCCGTTAGAACAGTGCATTATTTTTTTGTGCCAACGGCCACCAGTGGCGGACGTTGGAACAATTCCATTAATATTTGTCTCAACGGCCACCACTCAACTGCCACCACTGGGGGTCGTTGGGAATAATATTATTTATTGTGTCAACTGCCCCTGCCACCACTGGTGCCCGTTTTAGTGGTGGCCGTTGGGAGTAAACCGTATTATTTTGTCGCTGACTAGCTCCTGACCGAGACTTAACCAATTGAACCCACTATCTCAAATTAAAACTTGTCTGCTGTTTATTTATCCACCTTCGTTCTTTTAAATTGCAGGGAAGATGGTTTCTAAGTCTTTTAAAAAAAATATTAGGTTATGCATCAGCAACTCTTTTCTTATAGTCACTTGGAGAATTTGTGAAATATTTCAAGTGAATGTATTCCGTTTATTAATTTTTACTTTTTGAATAATCTTAAGAGTTTCGCGAAGCTGGGGTCGGATAGGATGAGCAGACTACTATATGTGTTTAGTTACTCTAATGTTAAAAGTCCATTTAGATAATTGTCTTTTTTATGTTGTTCCTTTTTTAATTTTTATTGTGTTATTTTTATAAATTAAATAATTAATAATATTGTTCTAAAAGTGGAGGAGCTCGCGGCTGAATAATAGCAGCCGCTCGGGTCGATCTTTATTTTAAGCCAAGCTTACCTAGGTTGGTATGTGGATGGGTGACCGCCCGTTACATACCGAGTTTTCTCCGTGCCTTGGAAAGCACATTAAGCCGTGGGTCCCGGCTGTCATTTGTAGATCTTTGACAGTCGTTACAGGTAGTCAGTGACTCAAAAGTCTGACAACCAGTCTTACCAAGGGGTATCGCATTACCCAGTACTAACTGGGTTGTGGAGGTCAAATAGGCAGTAGCTCCATGTAAAATACTGATATTCAGCTGCATCCTTTTAGACTGGAAGCCGACCCCAACATAGTTGGGAAAAGGCTAGGCAGATGATGATGTTCTAAAACTGCTGAGTCTAAAAACAGTTAAATTTTTTTTTCAATGATCATAGCTTCGAAAATATCAGTCATCTCTCAACCATCAGTGATTTGGCTTTGATTTGCTACCTTAGTCAGTGAGTGAGTGAGTGCAAACGTACGAAAAACTTTGTGACTATGTGACAAATAGTACCCCCCGTCCGTGGGTTAAGTGTGACCAGTCTCAAACTCTTGTGAAGGACACTCGGACTACGGATCATCTTATATAACACTACACATATATTATACTAGCCTTTGACCGCGGTTTTACCCGTGTGGAGTACAGAAATTGTGCCACGGGAACGTTTTACTGGGATAAAATGTATCCTATGTCCTAAGCCACGTTCTGGTCTACCTTTATAGCAAAGAAGGGAAAAATCCTCCGATTTTGAAACATTCTTCATTGGTGCTCCGGTCCTTTTGGTCTTAGCGTGATAATGTAGATATAGCATTTAGCTTTCCTCGATAAATGGGCTATCTAACACTGACAGAATTTATCATATTAAACCAGTAGTTTCTGAGATTAGCGCGTTCAAGCAAACAAACTCTTCATCTTTATAATATTAGTATAGAAAAATGCCATATACTTTACACATTCACACCCTAAGTATCACGTGCGAGCACATACCATCCAAATCTAACAAATATTCGCAAAAAAAAAATTAAGGATAGTCAGCCATCCACAGAGCAAGCGTTATTTACCTTGAAGATTGGTGCGTGCGGCTGTTATTATGTACCTACGAACCCTCTTCATTACATTATCTAGCGCGGACGGTAGTATAAGTCAATTCAAACATCACCTATCTCATATATTTATATGGTCCGTCTCTGCTGAACAAAACAAAACACGTGCTGGGGTATGCTGTCGTAAAGTTATGAAAAATGATTGATTGTAATTGACTATTTTTTTTAGAATAAACGTGATGAAAATTTAAAGATAGTCCATAGAGTTTCTTGCTCATTCTTCTTTATAGAGATCTACGTTTTAGAATGGGCAATTACAAAAAAATCACAAGTTAATATGCCTTGAGACAGTTGCTTCATTTATTTTGTTTCTTGACATTCAAATATATCAGTATTAGTCGAATCGAAATAAATGCTGTGAGTTTGAGTTTGAAAAGTGTTCTGATTTAGGTATTTTTTTGGAGATATAAAACATCTTGTTATTAGCATATTTATTTAAGTATGTGTTCCGTTCCAGCGCTGTGTTATTTTTATCTTAAAATATCGCAGCTTATGCTGAGACAGGGACCTTTTTGGCCTCGCACAGACAATAACCTTGTCTGTACTATTTTATTTTGTTACTGTTTTACTTGTTTTGTGCGAGTCCCAAATAAAAGTTTTTCTTTCTTTCTTTTTATTACTTACAAGCTGTTCCTCGCGGTTTCACCCACAAGAATTTTTCAATTCGAACCAGAACTTCCTGAGATTAGCGCGTTCAAACAAACAAACAAACTCTTCACCTTTATAATATTAGTATAGATTAATAAGTGTGTTAATAGAAAGAGCGAATTTAAAAGAACGCTTTAATACAATTTTAGATTTTCTCACTGTAGTTGTCATCTCTATTCTTCTCTCTATCTCTATCCTTCAATACTTTCTTTTCTTTCTTTCACCCATAACACAATAGTTACAGAAAATAGCAAAATCATCTACCAAACAAACAAAAACAAATATTTGAAATTTAATTTGCAGACAGTCCACAAAAAACCCGACGTTAATACTTCCATCGCGACACGTGTGTGCGGAGAAAAAAATAAAGAAAAACGCAAACGTCCTGCGCCCTGAGATAACGTCAATTAGTAAGATGTATGGCTGTTTCGTAAAGTGTGGCCTGACCACAAAGCAGAGAAGGAAAGAAGGTCATTCTTCCTCCAAATTCAACGTTTGGTGGTGGAAATCGGATTTTTTATACCGCCCATAGGCCTTTAGCTTGGCTTTACGTGTCGTCGAGAAATATCTCTTTCTTCTTCTTCTTCTTGATGTAGACCCCGCTTCTTGGGGAGTCCGGGGGTCCGGTTTCCGCAGTAAGTCCTTGAGAAATTTCTCCCGACTCCGGGCTACCGTAGACACGGGTCTGTGGACAGTGAGCAATGGTTAGCTCACCGTCCGTTCGTTTAGTGACGACAGGACGGCGCTTTTGTTCGTGTTCCACGAGCGCCTCGTGGAGATATCAGCAATGTAGAAGGGTTTGGGTTTTAGTTAGTTAGAGGTGCATCTAATAATAGTACAACCGCGTTTCGACAGGTTTCTTTAAGGCCTATTCAGACCTAAACGGTATTTGCTACCGTCTGCGTCAGAGAAAACCCAGTTGGTATGCGTTTATGTATGCGTGCATTACTGTTCACACCAAAGCGGATTTCCCTATCCTTGTGGGTATATAACGCGCGGTATAGCTATTCAGACCTATGCGGTATTCGCTACCGTCTGCGGCAGAGAAAACCGCGGTACTTGATGCTAAATACCTAAGCGAAACCCGCGTGGTATGTACCTCTACCCACAGCTGCAGCGAATATCGCTCAGGTCGCTCTAGCCGCGGTACTTGATACTAAATACCTGAGCGAAACCCGCGCGGTATGTACCTCTACCCACAGCGGCAGCCTATAGCAATCCAATATCCAAATCGACAGCACGGTTGGCGTAGTGGCTGAGCGATAGACTGCTGCTCTGCGTGTCGCGGGGTCGATTCCCGGAACAAATATTTGTATTCCCTGCAGATTGTTGTTTCTGGTCTGGCTGCTTGTGTACGTGAGTTTGAATGTTTGTAAACGCACCCACGATACAGGAGAAATTTCTAATGTGGGGCAACGTTTTTAAAAAGAAAAGAAAAAAACACATGTTCTAAAAAGTCTCTAATCAGGATCATCTACTCAATGATAATGAAAGACTTCAAAACGAAAGACTGCTTCGTAGGTCGAGTGGTTACAAAAGTTATTTTTGAGCATAAAATTCTAGGTTCAATTCCAGCAAAGTGGTACTGGGTTTTCAATCAGGAATTTCTCAATAACATTAAAGGAATTTGGATATGCTCACTGCATCATTTAACTGGATATAGCTAAGTGCAAATTTCATACATGCTTTTGATAGCACACTAGCTGGTGCCCGCGGCTTCGCCCGCGTGATGATTGAAAAATTTGATGTGTTATTCCAGACTATAATCTACTTGTGTGCTAAATTTCATCAAGATCTATTGAGCCATTTTGATGTGAAAAAGTAACAAACGTCTATACGTCAATCCATTCATCCTCATAAACATTCGCGTTTATAATATTAGTAGGATAGCATCTGATTTACCCTTCCTATTAAAAAATACCTATTATAGCTATACCCCGCGGCTTCGCCCACGTAGATTGAAATATTTTACATATAAAACTTTTTCTGAATCCATTTTTCTATTTCTGAAAACTGCATTAAAATCCGTTGAGTAGTTTAAAAGTTTTAAGTGAACAGACAGTGGAAGCGGCTTTATTTTACACTAAGAAAAGATACTTATGGAGAAGGATTTGTCTTGAACTTTCTTCTCCAGCAAGACTGCTGCGCCGATTCCAAGATTTAACACAAAAATATTTCAATCACGTCTATTTTGACAGCTGTCAAGTATGGACAGCGAAGGATTGGCAACAGTTGCGTTCAATTAAAACTTACCAGTTAAATAATAATGATAAATCGTTTATTTCAGAATACAAGTTCCATAATACAGAATTAAAAGTTAGAAAAATTAGTCAGTAAAAAAAACACCCAATAAATTAAACTTCATAATAACATTTGATTATAAATAAAAACCACAAAAGCAAATAAAATGGAAAGTTTCTGGCTTTGCGCCTTATTTATTTTAATAGCTAAGTTTTCCCTTTTCTTCCGTCTTTCTCCCTCATTTGTCAATAAAACAAAATACCCTATGTCTAAAAAACGGTGCTAATAATTTTAGGGACGGTGCAAAATTAGACTTCTGGCCTACCTAATACAGTTTAACAGATATAATAATGTATGAGATGATTATACGATCTCATTGTAGAGCAGTGACCACCCTTATTAGTGTCACTATATCGCCCAGCGTTGGTTATACATACAAGGATCAAGAGTTTAGGCCTTTGTTTAGGCGTCCAACGGTAGAAAAAGAAAAAAACAGCCCAGTGCCAGCCTTTTTTTGTGTTTTGGTTGGAAAATCATCAAATAACTTCCCCCGCTCTAGGCGGAGCGGAAAGGAGTGTCAGACTTGTACTGACTAAAACCCACCCATGTTCCTTCTATTGCCCTATACGTTCCGGGGCCGCGGTATCTCTTTCGAACAACCCGCAAGCCCGGCAGGCGGTGGCCCTGGCAGGCTCGTCTGCTTTGTTGACATCTCTTTGAGGCGCGCGTGGAACACTAACGCGCCGCCGCCCAGTGCCAGTCTGACTCGAAAACTGAAGGCTTTGTACAAACTTGCGATCTGAACAGTTATATCTTTGACTGCATTGACTTAGAGGGTTTTTTCACAGCTCTAAGGGACCACAGATTTAAGTATACGGTTTTAATTTTTCCTCGAAACTGCGTTCCCGAGAAAAAGGGTCTTTACAGACAGACAACAAAATGATCCTATAAGGGTTTCGTTTTTCCTTGTTTGGTACGGATTTACGGAACCCTAAAAATGGAGCATTCTGCGTTTTGAGTTCAAAAGAAAAAAAAGCTATCAACAAAAATTGATTTGATATTTATTTACAGTAATGGGACTTTTTGGTAATCTGCAGCATTAACATTGTTTTAACATACAATGAAAAACAAATTTAGTTTTGCTGTTCATTGTAAGCGGAGGAGTAGGTATCAAGAAGACATGCGCCGACCGCAAATAAATATCACGAAATTATTTATTTAAAAACAAACTTTTGCCACCAGCTTCACTCTCATCCTTCCTTTCTATTTCTAATCTTCCACTTTCATAAAATGGGGGGTCCCATTTTATGAAAGTGGAAGGTTAGAAAGAGACAAAAAGTAGCCTATGTCACTCTCTATCCCTTCTACTATCTCTTCTTAGAAAATCCCGTCAATTTATCGCTCCATTTTGCTGTGAAAGTCGGACAACAAACAGGCACACAGTTTCCCATTTATAATGTTAGTATGGATTTGTTTGACAGTCATTACAGGAGTCAGTGTTCCGCAAGTCTGACAACCAGTCTTAGCAAGGGGTATCGCATTACCCAGTACTAACTGGGTTGTGGAGGTTAGATAGGCAGTCGATCCATGTAAAATACTGATATTTAGCTGCATCCGGTTAGACTGGAAGCTGACCCCAAACTTAGTTGGGAAAAGGCTAGGCAGAGATTCTTATTTATGAAAACTATAGAGCGCAACTCGCACTTGTCGGGTTTAATTTTTGTACTACCCATTCTTTCTAAGGCTAGGTTCACATTAGGTCGGACCGACAGTTTTGCCGTTGGCCGACCACCGGATCTGACTGTTCACACAAGAAGCTATAGCCGCCCTATACAAAGCAGTCTGTCTATATTCTCCACCATTGTCTCGTCAGAAATCGTGGCCGGGTCCTCGGCGACAGTTTTATCGGGTCGCCATATATGCCAGTACGCATCCAACACCGGTTCCGGTAAAACTGCCGGGTACGACCTAATGTGAACTCGCTCTAACACGGCAACACGACAGATAAAGACTAAAAATGTTACAAAACAAAGATATAAAATCCTTCCTTACTATCTCCCCAGCTGAACCATAAATATGTCACCCAAACCACCTCGATCATATTAGGGGGAACCCGATTTCTATGTCATTGGTCTTATATTACGTTTATCTGATTTTACATTCATCCTGTATATAGATTCGACATGATGAAAAATGCGATAGTAAAATATATGCGGTTGGTTTTATTTAGCTTTTATCTTAATAAGCTACTTTGTTTGTGTTTGTTTATGGGTAGGACAATGTCTTTTAACCGATTTTTAAAAACGAGGTTCAGTCAATCAAAACCCTGCAATCTGCCCAGCCTGGACGGAGCACCGCTGTGTCCTCTCTCTATTCTGATCTCTCACGTCCAGCTCTAGTTCAGTCCACGTTCCGGAGAAGGAATTGGAAGCAGTCACATCCTGTTGCGAAGCGGTCATGCTAGCAAAGGAGTTCGACGGACGTTTGAGATTTCTATACCAAAAGATATTAGCAGATTATCAATATTTGCATAGACGAAAAAATTACCTACTCAAGCAATAGAAATAAAATTGATATGGGACAACGTCGGGTGTTTCATTCACCTTTTACATTCACCTTTCGAACAAAATTTATTTAAATGAAGAATAAAATTTTCGATTTTTTTTTATATGACGCGGATGAAGTTGTGGGCGCCAGCTAGTATTATTATAAATGTGAATGTATGAAGAATGTATTATAAATGTGAATGTATGTGTGTGTATGAAGATGGATGGATGTATGGATGTTTGTTACTCTTTCACGTCTAAACGGCTGAACGGATCTTAATGAAATATGGCACAGAAATAGATTATAGTCTGGAATAACACATAGGATACTTTTTTAAGCCGCGGGCGGCAGCTAGTCGGTTAAAAAGAGAAGAATTAAGTATTATTAACAATACTATGCTAATTATTAAAAAGTTTAAATGGCCACTAAAAAGCGAAGGCGAACTGAAATAGTTATTTTACCTACGTTAAAAAGGGAACAAGTTAATAAACCCTGGATATCTACTTTTACATGAAGCATTTTTAGATAGAAAGGCTTTTTACAAACGGTTTTCATAGTTATTTGAAAAGTTCTCAACATTTTACTCCTTTTTGCTGGGAGAACTATGTTAATTTATCCTTTGATATTCGATGTAAAAACGTAATGAATATGTTACGTATACATATATGCGTACCTACGCATAAATGTATAAGTAACATATTCGTATATCTTTACTATCCTTATAAAAGCGAAAGTGATATATATATTTGATACTTATAAAAGTTTGTTTGTTACCTCTTCACGCTTTAATGACTAAACCGATTTTTATATATTTTGGTACAAAGATAGTTGGGAACTAGGAGACGGACATAGGCTATTTAAAAAAAAAAACTGGGGTATGAGGGATAACGAGGGAAGAAAAGGGAAAACAAAGCGTTGCTTTTACAAATCAATAAGGCGCAAGGGCAAAAACTGCAGGTATTGTGTTATACCGAATTTAACGCGAGCGAAGCCGCGGGCAAAAGCTAGTAATTTATATATTTTTTTTATTTTACTATATTACTATGGATATATGCTATTTGTTGAACATTGCAAAGTGTTCAATGCAATAAAAAATATAACATCATACCAAAGGAATTTTTAACGTTCATTAAAAAAATTGGATATGTAATATGGATCGATAGATAACGGATAGCAGTACCCACGGATCAACCTTGTTTTTTTTTTATAGGCATTCTTTCACAACTATAAAATATCTCTCTACGAAGCTAAGCAGCGCAGAATCAGGCGAGATCGAGGTCAAGAGTGAGTTCATTCTCAATAAAAAAAGAAGCAGCTAAAACTGCTGGGCACAACCAGATTGTATATTTAAGACCGCGGTTTTGCCCGCAGTTTCGCTCGCGTTAAATTCTGGGTAGCACAGTTCCCCTTGTACCTTATTGATTTGTAATTGCAACGCTAAGTTTTCCCTTTTCTTCCCCCTTTCTCCCTAACATCCCACTTTAAAAATAAAAATTAGCCTATGTCCGTCTCCTGGTTTCCAACTATCTCTGTAAGTACCAGAATTCATCAAAATCGCTTTAGCCATTAAAGCGTGAAGAGGTAACAAACAAACAAACTCACTTTCGCTTTTATAATATTAGTAAGGATTTCATAACATTCTGTCTCTGAATTATAAACTAAAAGTTTTTGAAAGACATCGGGTTATTCATTGTGAAGCAACTAATTTACTTCAAAAGCCTTTGCTTCTTGATTTCAACTTGGTAAACCATATAAAAGAATTTAAAAAGTTTTCAGCGACTTTTTAAAAATCATTTTTAGGGTTTCTTAGCAAAGAAGAAAAACTGACCCCTTTTTTTTGGGGTGGCAAATTATTCAATCACTTCCATCGCTCTGGGTAGAGCCGGGAGGAGTGTCAGATTTGTAGTGACTAAAACCCACTCATGTTCCTTCTATTGCCCTTTATGTTCCGGGGCCGCGGTTTCTCTTTCGAGCAACCACGGCAGGCGCTGGCCCTGGCAAGCCCCTCTGCTTTGCTGACATCTCTTTGAGGTGCGCGTAGAACACTAACGCACTGTCGACACGGCCTGTCGTCAATAGACGGATGGACGGTGAGCTACCAATTGCTCACCATCCACAGGCCCGCTGGTTTGAGGTTCTCTCTCTCAAACACCCGGCCACCTCCTTCGCTAGCATGACTGCTTTGCAGAAGGAGGTGATCGCTTTCCATTCCCTCTTGTTCCGGATCATGGACTGTACCAGAGCCGGACGCCAGGTGGCTACAACAAGTATTATCAACTGTTAACTTATACTTAACTTACTACCTCGCCAC
The DNA here is from genome assembly GCA_958449745.1 of Ochropleura leucogaster. Classification (NCBI taxonomy): domain Eukaryota; kingdom Metazoa; phylum Arthropoda; class Insecta; order Lepidoptera; family Noctuidae; genus Ochropleura; species Ochropleura leucogaster. Next base: position 4,987,623 of record OY288226.1, read on the forward strand.
ACGCACAAGTCACGATATTGTAGTCTTCTTTTGGGTAAGCTTTAGCTAGCTTTAGGTTTATAGTGCAACTATTTAATGTACAGACGCCTGCAGGTCAAGCTACCCGAAACTGACAATTTTTCCCAATGAACCTTAAACCTTAATATTTTAGAAATAAAGTCGAAAATCTATCAAAGAAATCTGACAGATTGTAGTAGCTTGATGTGCAGGCGTTTGTACAAAAAGAAAATACGGCACAAATACCCAAAACAGTTCGGGCTACGAGGTCGTAGCTCGTAGCTCAGCTACGCCGTAGCTAGACACGTAGACACTGTTGTTACTCTATGGTCTTTGAAAATCACGTGCTCGCAAATCATGTCAGTTTTATGTCAATTGTATAAGGTTTTAAATTGCAACACAAAAAGCAATAACTTAGAATCTTTAATCTCCTTGGATCTGATGAAAGGAGATCGCCAGTTTTGGGCTAAAGTATGTACAGAAACGATATGTATATTAAAAAACAACATGTAACAATAATAACTTTCTACTGGAATGAGCCAAAAATTATAAATTTTAGATATGGTTTTTAATCTAATGTTCGTCTAAAACTAGCTCCGTAAACAAGCTGTCAGGTCATTTTAAGATCGTTCTAAAACTAGTAGTTCTAAAGAAGTTATTAAAAAAAACGATATATTTTTTTTTAGCATTTATCATGGACATTATAATCATTTATAAACGAAAAAGGACATTTATTTAACAAAAACTTCGTTCAAAATCGTATATCGGGCGACTGTTTCAAAACGAAAAAATATCGTCACTCCCGTCAAGTCCCGTCATTCGTTTTCGTACTCGTGCACGAAACTTGTTTTTTATTTTACCTACCTAATTCCTGCCCTACCTAATAATATGATAATAGTAACGTACAACAAACAATTAAATCAATGTGACTATTTGGTTATGGTATTTAAAATGCATTTTGGCATTATAAATACAATTATTCTAACCATCTGCCGTATAACCTAACCTAGTGACCCAGAAACTAATTTTCTTTTTAATTCCCATAGAATTTTGAAAAAAATCTTTCTGATATTAATATGTACCGTGTTCTATCTTTAAACAACAAATAAATTGTTACTGTTCACATTTGGCCCAACAATGTATGGATTTCTGGCGATCTCCTTTCTACGCAGTTTGTTATATCTTTGTTAGAAAATGTAGTTATATCTTTGTTATGGATGTTTGTTACTCTTTTGCGCAAAATGGTTATGTATTAAAATCTTAAATTGATGAATTAAAATCTTTCTAGTAGCCTAGAAAGATTTTAATTAACTTTCTTCACGTATGATTTATAATCTGGATTAACAAAAAGGTCCTGGTAGTACGATAATTACCGAGCCCCAGGCAGACGAAGTCGCGGGTTTAAGATATTGTAACATAATAGAAGATAGAGATACATACTAACGCCTGCAACCCCATTTTCTTTAAAACAGTATTTAGATGCATCGTCTCTCTAAATGTAAAATAAAGCTTTCAATATGCGATATTATACATTGCATTTAGATGTATGGATGTATCTTAAGCTTTATAGTTCGAAATCTTTGTTAAAACATATATTTAATTTAAATCAAATTAACTTCTAATTTCAAGATACATTTTTCAATCGCAAAATCTTTGTTAAAGAAAATATACTAGCTGGCGCCTGCGGATTCGCCTGCGTGACATCGAAAAAAAATTGTGTGTTATTTTAGACTATCAATGAGTTAAATCCGTCTTCCCATCATTTACGTTGGAGGCCTCAATTTCTTACCCTAGAAGTGGCAACAATTAATAGAGAAGACGAGGAAGAATATGTAGTTCTAAGTGTCACGTAAACTCGGTAACCGCTGTGCGGTTTTCAATGTAAGTTTTGTTACCGAACATTTAACTTTGTTCTTAAGTTACAAGTTTGAGTTGAAGTTCGGCAATAGAAACTGATATTTGCTATCGGAATTACTTGGTAATTTTGGCAATCGGCTAATTGGTTAGTTATGTATAGCGTTGTGGGGACGTTGACCTAGAATCATAGACATACAGGGTGAAAACCAACCCATCATGAAGCTGTCTACCATGTCACACTGGGAAACTTCCCAGTTTTCCACTGGGAAGGTTCTAATTTTTTCAACTGGGAAACTTCCCAGTTTTCTTTGTTTGTTGTACAAAACGCATAAAATAAGTTTATTTTTGGGGTCAAAAATCACAAATCAAAAAGACAGTAAACAGTTTTGTCTGTCCCGCAATAACTTCAGTTTGTCTGCGATCATGGGTCGTGATCGTAATATCGGTTACTCAAAAACAGCACACATGGTAAATTTCCCGTTTCAAATGTTATAAATAACTTACTGGATGTTCGTACCAATTACACTCGTTGATGATACGTAATAAATATAATCTGAACATTATCGTTCCACATTTGACTGCTAAATTCATATTTACGGCAATTTTACGAGCTACGACTCGTTTCTAATGAAGACATTAAATTAATTTCAGTCTTTACGATCCGTCTGTGACAAACGATCCGGTAAATTACCAACCTGGTATTTTAAAACGTTGTCTTTTTATATTCAATTTCTACGAAATCGGGTGTTTTTGATGAGAGAAGGTTAAACTTTTCCTTATTTTGCTTTTAAATGTATTTTTTCAATAAAACCTCGGAATTATTTGGTGTTCCCAACCGCTGCCTAACATCCGCCATTTTGTATTGTTTTTAAAATGCCACTGCGTGAAATAAAATGGCGTTTGTTTTGGCAGCCCATGCTTCATATAAAAATCCTCTAACCCTTTTGCTTCGGAAAATAAATTTCCAAACACTTCCTCGAAAACTGGTTCCTATTGTATTAAGATTAGGTTCAACATGCAATGGTATATCACACGCGTGCTGTTTTCTCATTTTTCGCTACGTCATTATTATTTTTTTCTTATGTCACCATAGATTACAATAAACAACTGGCGAGCCGCATGTTTTTAAGGTCACAATTTTTTATATATTTAATTTTATAAGTTATATAAAAAAAAAATGTGACTGTCTACAGAATATCACAAAAAAACATGTTCATTTATAAAATGATTTGCTTAGAACAACAAATTAACTTTTTTTTGCATTCTAAAATAACACTTTGACCTTTATTTCTTCTTCAGGCTAAGAAGACAAGTCGTGGAAAAAAAACAGAGTTTATAGTTATTAGTACAAAAGTAATTGGAATCTGTTATTTAATTTCTCCGTTAGTGTACTGAAAAACGTCGTTTAATTCATGTGTGAATTTGACACTGCTATTCTCAGCTCCATCACACCCTCACCTAGCGACTTGACCGTTTATTCCGACTCGTACGCAATGGCAAAGATTCATCACTTGAATAAAAGTGTATTGTATCTATTGGGAATATACCTACTACTGGAACAAAAATTGTTGTTTGCGTCCTTTCAAATCCTTTTGGTAACAGACACTTAGACCCAGACCCTAAACCAAGCTAATAGGTATGCATAAATATTTTAACATAACATACCAACACGCTTGTAATTCCCTAAAGGTGAACCTAATATAACACTAACATTTCACTAGTCACATGTCTTTTTGGCAAGTTTTTTTTTTTCTATAAATAAATAAACCGAAAACGAAGAGTGAGTCGTGAATTATAAATAAAGTAAGCCGTCTGTTTCTCAGAAATTGCGCCAAGAGAATCAATTGAAACCGACATTAAATATAAGCTGAATTGGAAACATTTTTCTGCCAAAAGAAAAGTAACCAAATCTTTATTACCATCTTCAAAAATATCAATATCCATTTACAAACATAATGAAATCACAATTAGGCCAGCAATAAGTCGTAACAATAAAAAAATAAGAATAGAAATACGAACTCATTTCTCGGAACGGATTCATGCCATAGACAATTAAAAATAAATTAACGTCATGGCGGGAAAGTTGACATTTGGGATGCAAAATGGCGGCGATATTACTTTATTACTATTACGTCGTATTATTGTGTTTTACGACGTTTCCACGCAATCTAAATCTCACTGTATTTAATGATTTTAATATAGTTTTGATGCCAAATGGGGCAAGAAATCGGGTCGACAATTAATCTGAGGTATTAAAATGTTGTTGCGCAAACAACTCCAAATCAATATTGGATGATTGGAACTATTGAGTAGTTTATCAAAGTAATAAATAAAAAATAAATGATGTTTATTCTTAGGTTGGAACAAACACTTATACACTACTTTACAGTATTTCGAGAAATCGCCAAGGGGTTGATCGATTCTTCTCGTGACCAGAGGGCTGGATTGTTTTTTACACAAAAAATAAGCATTGCCATCCAACGCGGTAATGCTGCCAGCTTTCTGGGCACTTTACCTGTTGACGGCGATACCGACGAATTTTTTGACGCCCTGTAATTTTCCATTTTTTAACTTGTATATATTTTTATTATTAGTTTGTGTATATTTATAGGTTGTATATATTTAGTAATTAATTTAATTATATGATGAATAAAGGTTATCAATACACTACTTTTTAAAAACTAGATGAAACTGCTTTTTCTTACCCGAATACTCTGAGAGGAAACTGCCGAAACAAGCTCAGAGGTCATGGTCTCTTTTAAGGTCCAGACACATAGTAAACTTACATGAGAACTATGCAGATAAGTGCCTGAAATGGTATTTTTAAGAAAGCATCACACAGATTGACGGCACAGTTGGCGCAGTGGCTGAGCGATCTACTGCTGCGCCACGTGTCGCGGGTTCGATCCCTGCACGGAACAAATTTTTGTATGACCTATAGTTACTTGTTTGTTTCGGGTCTAGCTGTTTGTGTACCAAATAAGGACATTTGTGTAGGTCGCTTTAGTAGGTTCTCAAACTGACAGATAATCTACAAAAACCAACAAATCAAAACAAATAATGACCTAAATGGTCCTCACATTCACAATAAACAAATACAGAATAATTATTTACAAAATAAAAATAAATGAGATCATAATGAAATTATAAAATGTGTGATATTTAACAAAGTAAATATAAAAATTCAAATCATAAATGTCAAAGTTTATAAAATAAAGGAATAAACAAATGAAACGAAGAAAATTTCTGACACTCATTGATTAAATTAAATTGAAGCAGCTTAATCCCAAGCTTTGCAGCTTAATTGTTTTCATGAAACTGTTATTGGTTTTAGATTAGGTAGTTTAAAAAAGGAATAAGTTTTCTTATTCGAATAATAAAATACAATGGTAACCAACAAGTTTTTGCGGTGACTTTAATGTATCTTAGTGTTGCCAGATCGAAACAAAGTATTTTTTAGTTATAACAACACTACCATTTTTGTTTGACAACTTTAATTACTTGCAGTAGGTTAATAGATAAATGGAACTTCGCTTTAAGTGTTCTTTTTCTTTGGCCTTCCTCTCACTCTCCGTTCATCAATATTCAGAGCCATCACTCTTTTCAAACACCCTCTTTTCAAAAAACTAAAATCATCATCATTTTTCTACCCTTGTCCCATTGTATTTGGGGTCGGCGCAACACGTTTTCTTCTTCCATTCTCCCCTATGAGAAGTCACGGCGTCATTTACTTCTTTCTCCTTCATATCATTCCTTACACAATTCATCCATCTTTCCTTTGGCCTTCCTCTCACTCTCCGTCCATCAACATTCAGAACCATCACTTTTTCAAACACAAAATAGACTCTTTTCAAAAAACTAAAATCATCATCATTTTCCTACCCTTGTCCCATTGTATTTGCGTTTTCTTCTTCCATTCTCCCCTATCAGACGTCACGGCATCATTTACTTCTTTCTCCTTCATATCATTCCTTACACAATCCATCCATCTTTCCTTTGGCCTTCCTCTCACTCTCCGTCCATCAACATTCAGATCCATCATTCTTTTCAAAAACAAAACACACTCTTTTTCAAAAACAAATAAAAATTAATTTATATAATTGACATTATTATCATAAACCTAAATTGATTTATAAGGAATATAACATATATACGAGGCCAAAGACCTCATATTTCAGTATGGTGCTGTAACTTTTGGAATTCCTGTTATTCCTGTTACCGTCGCACAAAAAACCCCGGCTGGCGGTGGCCCTGGCATGCTCCTTTGCTTTGCTGACATCTCTTTGAGGCGCGCGTGGAGCATGAAAACGCCATCGACACGGCCTGTCATCAACGTTCTTATTCGTATCACTAGTTGGCGCCCGCGACTTTGCCCGCGTGATATCGAAAAAGTATCCTGTGTGTTATTTCAGACTATGATCTACCTCTCTGTGCTGAATTTCATCAAATTCCATTTATCCGTTTTGACGTGAAAGAGAAGTAGATATCAGTAAGATAGCTGCGTCCGCGGCTTCGCCCGCCTTTTATTGAAAAAAAATATCTTATATGTTATTCCAAACCATAATCTACCTATGTGCCAAATTTCATCAAGATCCGTTCAGCCGTTTTGACGTCAAAGTGTAACAAACATCCATATATCCTCACAAATATTCGCATTAATATTAGTAGGATCGGTTTAATCGGATCTGTGATCGATCGATTACGCTTGATCACAGTATCTTTTAGGAATATGCACGTTAATTTTATTTTAAAAATGGTTTAATATCGGAAGATGCGCGGCTGAATCAACCGAAAACGAAACTCGTGCTCGTTTATAAATCTTTTAAGAAACATGCATATTTTCCAACCTTTTCAAGTTTTTGCCTCGTCATGAGCTATTTCATTTTAAATCTTGTAATACAAAATGTAATGCAATATTTTATATGCAAATAAAAATATCTTATTCTGAAGAATAAACTAATATTTGAAGGACTGGTTTTTATTGAAAAAGGATTCTATCTAATAAAAAAGAAATTGAAAAACTTTTGACTCCGATTTTTATGTAAATAAAACACTAAACCTATAAATTCAAGTAAGTTTAGATTGACTGAAACGGTTTAAAGGCATTTTCTTTTCATATTTATATGTCAATACGAACTGAAAATACGAGTGCAGTATTAGAAATCTGTTTGTCTGTCTGTTACCTTTTCGTTTAGGTACGTCTAAAGATTTGGTTGATTTTTTTTTTTAGGGTTCCGTGCGTCCGAATGAGAAAACGGGTTTCTTCAAAGAGCACTTAGTTATCCGTCTTTCTATCACTCTGTGAAAACCTTTTTTGGTGAAGAAAGCGTAGAGGTGTCAAGCTGTAATGAATATCAAATGTTAAGGCGCTGTACAAAGCAAACACTTCGTAAAACGTCTAGATTTTCGTCGCAAAGTTAGCCGTATCTGTACATGCCATAAGCCAAAAATAACCGTGTATAGTTCAATACATAAAGTAAAGACTTCATCAAAATCAGTTTGCAAAAGTGGTCTAATACTACGAAAAAAAAAATGTTTAAAAAGGCCAAGAAAAAGTTTTTTCGTCTAGAAATTCTCAATTTTTTTAGCAACAACCATCATATTTTTTATACCTATAACAAAGGAAATTGTATAGACTAAAGAGATATCTAAAATTTTTCAAACACGGATTTTTATTTATTTTTTATATTCAATAAAAACTGCAAAATGACCTACATTTTGGCGGACATGATATTCAAATAAAATCAAACACCGAAATATTTTCGACCTTATTTCTATTCTTTCGATGCAATACTGTCGTGTACTTGTGTCAGACCATACCTAGTATACAGCTAATACCTAAAGATTAGCTTGTTGTCTCGCCTTAATGTTGACAATCCTTTGGAGTAGTGAAAAAAGAGGGAGAGAAAGGGCACTTCCCGTTTACCTAGAATCACGAAATTTGGCGAGAAGTGATTCAATTCGATTAAATTCAATTTATTTATTTACGGACAGCTTGATCCAACTTGATTAGTATGCATACTAACTTAAAAAAACACTTTTGTTGTTGTATTGTAATGTCATATAGCGCAAGTAAAGCAAAAAAAAAATACAAAAACAGTACTAATTTTTTTTGTTTTTTTTTTTCATAAAAATGTCGATTTCATAATCGTAGTTACTTTGGTAAACTAACCGCTACCAATTTACAAGTGTGTACGGAATCCTCAGTCCGACTCGCACTTGACCGGTTTTTATCCCGGTGTTATGTTCCCCTAAGATAATTTCCGACATCAAAGCAGGCAAAGCCGCGGGCAATACCTAGTTTGAACTTTTACTATGAAAGAAAAGCTAAAAGGATTGGACATGTCAGCTCGTTTCAGATATTATAGTTTTTCTGGCGTAGGGTAGCCAGTAACAAAAAATCTTTTGTTTGATTTTTGCTGAATTTGACATGTTGCGTTTGAAATGTCTTTGACTTAAATATTGGGGCTTTATTCTTGGTTTCTAGAACTTACGATATGTTGTTAGTTTACGTTTGAATTTAGTTTTAACTGCTGACATATTGGTTTAGTGGTAGCAAGTGTGATTGTTGAGCAAGGGGTCCTGGGTGTCCATGGTCCGGAGCGAGAGGGAATGGGAAGCGGTCACCTCCTTCTGCGAAGCAGTAATGCTAGCAAAGGAGGTGGCCGGGCGTTTGAGGGAGAGAATATCAAGCCAACCCAGCCGCCGTGGGAGACGCCCCGGCCACCGTAGATGCGGGCCTGTGGACGGTGAGCAATGGGTAGCTCACCGTCCGTCCGTCTATTGACGACGACAGGCCGTGTCGACGGCGCGTTTGTGTTTCACACGCGCCATCAAGAGATGTCAGCAAAGCAGAGGGGCTTGCCAGGGCCTCCGCCTGCCGGGGTTTCGGGTTGTTCGGAAGAGATACCGCGGCCCCGGAAAGTAAAGGGCAATAGAAAGAACACGGGTGGGTTTTAGTCAGTAAACGTCTGTTACTCCCCCCCGCTACGCCCAGAGCGGGGGAAGTTATTTGATGATTTCCCACCCCAAAAAAAGGGGTCCTGGGTTGCCTGGCCACGAAATCTGAATATCTACCCAGGTGATGGCAATAGGCTCGCCCCCTATTACATGAGAAAGGAATTTACTTTACCACCCTCTAATATAAGCTTGATATTATGTAATGATATATTAGTTGTTCAAATATTCCTATGGGTATTTGTACCTTGAATACTGTTACAAACATTCATAAGTGCCACAGATACCCTAATATAGCATTTTATCGCAAATGAAATCAGCAGCACCGCCATTAAAAATTGTGCGTGAAAAGAAACACAATCCGATCTTCAATTATTTTACCGTCACCATTAACATAAACAATGCGTTTTATTTCTTGATTCCATATTCAAACAAGTTGAAATGAATAAACGAACACCAAATAAAGAATTAAAAAAAAAAACGGACACTACAACTTTTTTAAGCGCGACCATAAATACGGCTGTTTCGGTTTTTAAAAACTTCGGTACATGGGAATTGAGTTATAAAGTTGCCAGTTGCAAAAAAAAGTATGAAAACATGGTATTTTAGTAATAATGTGAGATTTATTGGCGGTTCGCGGTGGTAAGTTTGTATACCGGTATTCAGTTGAATGGGTTGATGTATTACCGCGAAAAGCATGATTTCGGTAGAATAAAGTTGGGAAATATGTGCGGTATTTACCGTTTTATATAATAAAAAATATTTAACAGCTGCGGTTCTGTATGACGTTATAGTTTAAGTTAATATTAAAAAAAAAAAAGAATATAGGATATAAGATGTAAAATAATTGTGGAAGAAATTGGGGATACCTTCGTCCCCCAGCAGCAGGAACAGCACGGGCTTGATAAATAAAAAAAAAATAGGTAACAAGGTTTTTTTTGGGTAGCTTTGATATTTTTAGACTTTTCTTAGGTAGGCAAGAACATTTAAAATACTTTCAGCCATGCATAACTTTTCCAGTGTGAACAAGTAAGCCTATCTTAAACCATTTCATTCATTTAAAAAATAAACATATTTTCTTTTTAAAAAAAATCTCAGTCTCTTGGTGATAAAGCATATTTTATTTAAACATTTGGCAATTAGTTAAACCTACAATCAAGTATGCTTTTGAATTTCGTCCTTACAAATTGCTTGCAAACACGACAAAATATTATTCTGTTGGCAATTCTTCCACGTTCCAATTAATGTGAATTCGAATTCTCGTTTCCTGTTTCTTGTATTTTTTTTCTACATGCTTTCATGTGTTATCATAGAAGAAAATAAAGCATCTGTGGTAATCCTACTTAATATTATAAATGCGAATGTTTGTGAGGATGGATGGATGTGTGGATGTTTGTTACTCTTTCATGTCTAAACGGCTAAATGGATCTTGATAAAATTTGGCACAGAGGTAGATTATGGTCCGGAATAAAACATTGGACACTTTTTTCGATTATCACACGGGCGTAGCCGCGGGCGCCAGCTAGTAAAAAATAATTGTTACTTTCACGGTCATTGCGTCCTAAAACTTGGTAAGTATTATAGTAATTAAAACCAAACTTTTAAATTACAAAAAAGCAAAATAAATAATGAAAGCAAAGTCTTAACTAATTGCAATAGGATTTCTAATCTCATTGTAATTAGTTAAACATTAAATATAACACTAATTTGTAAAAGTGTTCTGAATATTTTGCATTAATTAAAGAATTTACCCAACAACACAATGTAAGTATACGAAATACGTCTAGCAAGATCAAACAAGGTTAGATACTTCAGCAATTCTGCGGAATGTGCGTTCCATGAATCAGCATCATGAAATTGTTGCATGGAAAATGCATCATTAAGTGCATGAATGTAATGATCAATTTTCTATGCCAAACAATAACCTATCCTAATACCTACAAACTTATCATTGCCAGAAATAAATTATCATTACCCAATCTCATAATTAAACATAACTTTCAACGACAACTCTGTCAAAAGTACAATCCAATATTTGCTTAATTTAACTTCGAGATTTCGGCGAAACAAAAGTGGGGTGCCTACCAAACTTTGTCGTGTGCAAAGGACATAATTTTAGTATAATATTCAGGATGTATCATAAGTTCGCAATTTCGTAATTATTTATCAAAATACTCGGTATATTGGGCAAAGTTGAGAGCTTAACGTGAGCTTTCTGTTTTAAACACGTTTGTATCAACTTTAAAGTTAAGTTGAAATGGAATCTTGTTTTGTATTTACGTTGGTGTTGTTTTAAACGGTTTTTAATCTATACTTAATATTATAAAGCTGAAGAGTTTGTTTGTTTGAACGCGCTAATCTCAGGGACTACTGGTTGGAATTGGAGAATTCTTTTAGTGTTGGATAGTCCATTTCTTGAGGAAGGCTATAGGCTATATAACATCACGCTACAACCAACAGGTGCTGAGCAGCGTGGGTGAAACCGCGTGGAACAGCTAGTGATGAATATAAGTTAGAATGTATGTAGAATAATACCTAAAATAAAAAAAAAACAACAAATAAATAAAATCAGTACTTAAGATGTAACATGTAAGGAGGAGCTCGTGGCTAAATAATAGCAGCCGCTCGGGTCAATCTTTAGGTTAAGCCGCGCTTGCCTAGGTTGGTCTGTGGATGGGTGACCACCTTTTACATACCGAGTTTCCTCCGTGCCTCGGAAAGCACGTTAAGCCGTTGGTCCCGGCTGTCATTTATAGATCTTTGACAGTCGTTACAGGTAGTCAGTGTACCAGTCTTGCCAAGGGGAGAGGTATCGCACTACCCAGAACTAACTGGGTTGTGGAGGTCAGATAGGCAGTCGCTCCATGAAAAATACTGATATTCAGCTGCATCCGGTTAGACTGGAAGCCGACCCCAACATAGTTGGGAAAAGGCTAGGCAGATGATGATGACTTAAGATGTAACATAGATCCAGGAATAAATCCTAAACTAAGCAAAGGCCTATATTTTGCAGAGGGGCTTGCCAGAGCCGCCGCCTGCCGGGGTTGCGGGTTGTTCGAAAGAGATACCGCGGCCCCGGAACGTAAAGGGCAATAGAAGGAACATGGGTGGATTTTAGTCAGTAAAAGTCTGACATGCCCCCCCGCTCCGCACAGAGCGGGGTAAGTTATTTGATAATATCCCACCCGAAAAAAAAGGGGATCAGTGATTCAATTGACATTTTCAAAATACCTAAAAGTTAGTCCTTAATATATGTATACAGAAAATCTTTGATGGTTTCTGAAGATGGTAGTATCTGATTAAATTAAAGAAACCATACTCCTTTTTCTCACATAAACCCATCCAACGCTAATAAGAAAACGATCACCTGTCGAATTAACTTTACCGACATTCACCGCCTCCATATTTTACAAATACGACCAAAAAAATCTGCGCATCGACTTCAATTTGCATGAAAGCAAAAGGTTTATACTTTTTACTGCCCGCCGGTATACAGATTGTAACTATTTGCATTCTAAATTGCAAATAATGGAATTGAATATTTTAAGCTTATTTTCGTAACTGGTATACTAATTCAAAATGAACAACATGGATACAAATTGTTATTAGCTATAATTAATTCGTGTTGATTGAGTTTTCATGCTAATTTGGTAAATTTATTTTGTAACTCGATATTTAAATCATAAGTTTACATTCCAAATGTAGCATTAACGAGTAAAATTGGTTATAAAATAAAAATGTTACAGTTTTATATTTATTTTAGAGAATAAAATTTATAAAAAAAAATAATAAATATATTTTAAAGAAATGCATTAATATACATAATTATGAGTTTGAGTTAACACGTACACACACACACGCTCGTTTATGATAACACCGTTCATCCACTTTACATGGGAATACATACCGTATTTAGTCATGCAATAGATAACAAAATAAAAGAAAAGAAAATACAAGAGGGAGCTCACTTGCACTATGTATGCGAAAATAGTTTGGGTTTTTATTTAAGTTGTTCACACTAAGTAGGTAAACCAGTCTAAACCCGACCTAATGGTATGGTTAGGTTAGAGCTGTGAGTAACTATGCGGCAAAGCCTACATTGTAGTCGTATGCAATCATTTAACTAGATTTTTTTTTAGAACATTAAACTTTGAATTATGTTCCTTAAATAAATATTATGAATGTCATTTGCGGTTCAATTAACGTTGCTTATAATTTTATGAAATTTATCGATTGCCTAAAAGAAGACCTAATTATTTAAGGCGAGGTTTCACCAATTTTGAAGATGTAACAAATGTGATAAAAAAAAAAAAATTAGAGGTGTCAAGGGACACCCGGATGGAACAAAATTCCTATAGAAATGAAAATATCTGGCTTGCTTTCTTTAAGAGAGAGAGAGAGACAGACAGACAGAGAAACATGCGACGCCGCACAGCTTACAATAGCTTACTATAGCAAAAAGTGTCGTGACAACTTTTCGTAAGAATTTTTTCCGTCTAGCCCCCTTTCACAACGCGCGATAAGGAACTTCGTTCCAATGATTTGATGAAAGTTAAACATATGCCTTACCCACAGTCAAAACTAATAAAATGGTTGAATTGATAAAAAATCACAAATGTGACACTAACATACGATTTCATACGTGATTTAGTATGAATTGATGTCTCAAAGAGTTTGAAAGTTGTATAAAAATACTATAGCTTGTTTGTTTTTAAATGATTTCATGAAAAAAAATCATTTTTGAATATGTACCGAAATGTTTTTGAATAAATGTACAAGGATTTTTAACCAATATTGAAATCCATTCCTCCATATGTTTGTTAAATTCGTCTGATGAACAACGTTAATAACGCAACGAATATTGTTTCATTTTAAAAATCAATAGAATATTTACTTAGTAGCCAGTTGCGCAATTCAAATGTAAGTAGTTCACACAAATAAAGCAGTAAATACACTTAAACGCAATGCAAGTGTTCCTGTTTTCCATTTGTTAAATTTATGTAGGCAGTCTCGGTAGTAAAAGATGAAATATTATCTCGAAGCATTAACTGCCTCAGGTGTGAAAAATGTAATGGCTGCTATTACAAGCACGCCAGTGTAATTTTTGGAGTAAAAGAAAAATAGTGAAAGTATTTTTTATGTTTCTATCTGAGCTTTCATTTTTTTTTAATATTTTTATTACCTTTTAGTTTGTAAACAAACCTTTAATTTTAAATGACAATGCTTTACAACAGCGTGTTTTAAATGAACGCTGGCACTCAATAAATGATTTGTGCATTTCATGCAAATGATTAATTATTGAAAAGGCATACAACTCTATTAATGACTTTTTAGAGGATACAAACAAAAGATAAAATTCTGTCCTATATATTATGTATTTATTCTATTCGGTTTATAAAACGGTTTTAAATACATGTTTTTTTTGTAATTAATTTAACCGCCTTACAAGGCAAAACATAGTGACATAACATACATTTCATTCCATTATACCATAATTACCTATTTTAACAAATAAATAACTTTGATTTTCAAAAAATAACAATTAATTTTAAAAACAATTTAAAGTTATGTAACCAAAGGGTAAAACAGGACGCCCCTATTACTAAGACTCCGCTGTCCGTCCGTCTGTCACCAGGCTATAATCTCATGAACCATTACAGTTAGACGGGAGAAAATTTCGCGCTATTTTTATAGACAATGGTATACGGAACCTTTCGTACGCATTTGGCCTTTTTTTTACTTAAATTGTTCATCTAATTAACAGTTTTGTTTAAAAACAAGCATATGCAACTTTGCAACATTGCAATAATATTTAGTTCTGGCAGTATTTTTTCATATTATTTTCTGTAAAAACATTTGAGTAATATCATCCCAAGGCATTTAAGAACGAAATCGTTAGACCAATCTCCTACATACTGCGCATAATTCATAAAACCAATTTCTAAACAACAAAAAAACTAAAATCCTATTCTATTCCATTTATCCCAAGAGTACTTTATAAGTCAAAGACCTGCTATTTCTTTTATATGGACGTTGCTTGAAAATATGAGGAAACTACTTGTGTTCCAGACTTTGCTCGCATTCAATTTGATTCGTGCGTCGCCCACACGATATTTGTAAAGAAAATCTCGTTGCGGCGTGACTCTGATGTGAGATTTTCTTTACAAATGTCGTGTGGGCGACGCGCCTAACGCGCCCGCGCCGCGACTGCGCCTCGACTCTTGGTCGTGTGGGCGACGCGCCTAAATCAAATTGAGTGCGAGCAAAGTCTGGAACACAAGTAGTTTCCTCATATTTTCAAGCAACGTCCATATAAAAGAAATAGCAGGTCTTTGTGTCGTGTGGGCGACGCGCCTAAATCAAATTGAGTGCGAGCAAAGTCTGGAACACAAGTAGTTCCCTCATATTTTCAAGCAACGTCCATATACAAGAAATAGCAGGTCTTTGTGTCGTGTGGGCGACGCGCCTAACGCGCCCGCGCCGCGACTGCGCCTCGACTCTTGGTCGTGTGGGCGACGCGCCTTAACTAATGACAATGTTGCTTTGCCTTGCAGATGTTTTTTGAAGGGGATCATAAAAGAGGAAGTGCTGGTCAAATTAGAAATTGGGAACAAATAGAAGAATCAAAGACATAGTGTGCGTCCACACTGAATGCGCGGTGACTGGAGCCTAGGCGGGCGCGGCGAGCGGGGGCGAGCGGTGGCCACAGTGAGGCGCGAGCTTTTGTAGCGATTTGATGTATAATTAGGTGTTACAAACTATAATATGGACGAAGATTTGCTATTTTTACTAGACGGTCCGATCCTGAGATGGGAGGTGTTGAACACTAGGGATGGTGTGCACGAAATAAATAAAAAACAGAGGAATAAGTAGTGTATTTATAACTAATATGAATATTGAGATTATACCCTTTAACTCTTTGAGTATACTCTAATGCCCATTTGAAAAGAACTTCAAATGTCAATTTTTGACTACATACTAAGTAAAATATCACCTAAAATCACAAAAGAAGATAATAACATATAGGTGGTTTAGATTAAATTGCACTTATAAACAATTCAGTATTTACCGCCATTTTCCGACAAACAAATACAGATGCGCATCGGCATACGTCGAGCGGCAAGACCGAACTAGTTTGTTACCCCCGCACCCGCGCATTGGGTCGCTTGTTGACTAGGCCCGTAGTGCGGCCAGAACGCGCGGACAGAAGCTTTAGAAAACTACGCGCGCTGTGTCGCTCAGTCCCGTCGCACTAGGCTTCCGCCTTAGTCACAACAATATGGACGCAAAGGCGCGTTTCATATGTTTGATACTTCGCGCCCGTCGTCGCAACCGCGCTAGGCGCGCAGTGTGGACGCACACCTAGGGTTTGCAAACTTGCGACATATCAACACAATTGTTTTTTTTTTTTAAATTCCATTGCAAGTTTTAACCTTAACCCACAAAGAAACATACAAAAATTAAGTACTGGTTAAATAAAGTTTTGCAAAAAGGATTGATTCGAAACATTTCTAGAGAGCTAGCGTTTGTTTTGTGGGATGCGCTGTCAATGTAACGACAAGATTGGCAGCTGCGCTGCGTGTCAGGTTCGATACCCGCACGGGACAAATATTTAAATGACCCGAAAGAACTACCTGTTTGTCTATATGAATTTTAATGGTTGTAAATATGTTTAAAAGCGTGGAGCAACGTTTAAAAAAAAAACTCAAAGGTTTCAACAAAAATATTTACTACAAACAAACAAATAAGCTGTACTTTTGCAATAGGTTTGTAAATTCGTATTTGCATTCTGCTGACGCTCCCAAATTTTAATATACTCGTGGAGATCCTATCTAAAGATATGAACATCTTATTATCTCGTGTAGGCGCATCAGATGGCATTATCACGTCGTAGGAATACTTTGAGATAGGAGTTTTAGCGTCATTTCTAAATTAATCGTATGAAATACTATTTATGTGACTGCAAAAAGGAAGGAGGTTCAACCGCCTTTTTAATGTATTTTTACCGTCTTCTCCGACAGTTGTGTACCGATTTTCGTGTTTTTTTTTTTGTTCAATATGTTATACTTCTGAGGTAATCTCATTTCATTTTAAACACAAATTAAACATTCAAACACTTTTCGATTCAATACTCTGCAAAGTACCTGCTTTTAAACTAGCGAATTAATTTTTTTTTTCGGTTACGCCATTTAAGTTGCGGACGCAGTTTTACTTGCTTTCCTTATCGTCAGCCTAGTCTTTTCCTAACTTGGATGGTGTCGGTATTTTATATGGAGCTACCCTTCTAACCTTCATAAAGCAATTACTGGGAAACACGGTACCTACTGTTAAGACTGGTGTCAAAGTTTCGGGCGGTACTGTGTGGGACAGTGTGTCTCCCCGGGCATTTATTAAATTAACTGATTTCGTCTGATCACTAGTAACAGAACATGCAAGGCCCTGGGGCAGTATATGCAAATGATTATTTTCTACAAAATGGGTGTACAACACTGGAATATTATATAATTATAATATTTAAAGTTATTTATTTTTACTTTCGTTCTAGACCTGTCTTGATAAAGACTTCTCGTCGATCTTGATTATTTTGTCAATTCGTGATAACGATAGCGTCGTGTATTTCAATATAATGTTCTTTTTTTTGGCACATGGTGCTGTCAGTGAACCTCAAAACAACCCAGCCACCGCGGGAGATGAACTGGGAATGGTTAGACGCGGGTCTGTGGACTGTGAGCAATGGGTAGCTCACCATCCGTCCGTCACAGTAGGCTATTTACGCGGACCTCAAAGAGATGTCAGGAAATCAGATAGGCCTGCCACTGCCTGCCGTGGTAGGTAACTCTCGGCCACCGTAGACACCGGTCTGTGGACGGTGAGCAATGGATAGCTCACCATCCGTCCGTCACAGTAGACTATGTACGCGCACCTCAAAGAGATGTTAGCAAATCAGAGGGGCCTGTCACGGCCTGCCGGGGTTGCGGGTTGTTGGAAAGAGATACGGCCGCGCGCCGCCCTGAAACATAAAGGGCAAAAAAAATGGAGAACATATTTAATGTGAAACGCGAATTAACCAGTCTATAACTGTCCCATTGAAGGCAAAGGCCTCCTCTCATTCAGAGAACGTACGAGCATTGATTAACACGTTTTCTCAAGACGTATTGGTTTCAGACTAGAACTAATTACAAGTTTATTTTTGATAAAGTATCTACATGTGAATTTAAAAAGTCACATTGGTACTTGCCCAGATTTGAACCTACAAGCTCTTGTATGAGATCTGAGGCCCTTAACCTCTGGGCCACATCACATACCTTAATCCTTACTAATATTATAAAACCGAAAGTGAGTTTGTTTGTGTGTTACGTCTTCACGCCAACATGGCTAAACCGATTTTGATGAATTTTGGTATAGAGATAGCTGGGACCCTAGGGAGAGACGGACATAAGCTACCTTTCTTTTAAAGGAGGGAGAAAGAGGGAAGAAAAAGGAAAAATTAGCTTTGCTATTACAATTAATAAGGCGCTAGGGCAAATACTACAAGTAGCAGATACCTGCAAATCAAGAAAGGGAAACTGTGTTAACCCGAATTAAACGCGAGCGAAACCGCGGGCAAAAGCTAGTGTCATAATAATTGTATACGTTGTATTTCTTCTCTTATTATAGGTACGTACCAACCTACTACGATCGGAATCATTCACTCCCATTCAAAGTAAAATCTTTACTACACATTTATCAGCACAGATCACACACACAGCTTTATCACAGTTTAAACATCAACCAAGCATGAGTAGGAATCTAAAAACAGAAAAAAAAACCAACACTTATTGACGTTCGAACGCTACCACACTCGTCCATTTTGTTTTGGCGGGACGGTCGCCCGCCATCTTTGTTTTTTACTTTTTTTTAAACGTTAAAAGCGGGCACAGTAATTGACACATGCGGTCTTCGATTTGAGATCTCTTTGCTCATATCTTTCCAGTAATTTATTCGGTATTTAATTTTAAGTGGCAACCGGAAAGGCAGTCAGTTATTTATGATGAGATTAAAAGTATTTAATATTATATTTTCGGTTCCCATTGCATATCTTGATACAAATTAAATGGGATTATGCCTTTTGTGTTTTAATAAAGCAATGTCCTTTTTGGACTTATCAATGTCGAGTTCGTTAATTGTTTAAGATTGAAAGGTATTTAATTAAGCGTGATATAGAGAGAAGGGTTCCGTTTCAAAATAATAGGAATGTTATCAGACTATTTTATTATATAATACTATTAGAATAATAGGAATATCATTTTCATGGGTGCAGATAAACCACATAGCCGGTTTTACAAAATAATATTTAGGGAAATTGCTGATGAGTGATTTTGTGAATAAATAAGCACGCATAAAGTTAAGAAATTAATGTAAAGCTATACTTAGAAATAAATTAATTAAGCCACTGCGCCAACCGTGCCGTTTGTTAAGATGGTGGGTTTAACTACTGGATATTCTATCAAATCGTGAAACAATGTCTTCTAGGTAAGCATGCACCACGCACCATTGTTTCAAATCAGACGGGTTGCAAGTAAGCGCAAGCCAATTGAAATAAAAGATTAAAAAACTTATAATATAAATAAAAAAAACTTTTGAAATGAAATAAAAAAAAATCTAAATATAATATTTAAAAGTACTTCCAATGAAAAGAAGTCGCAAAAAGACAAAACAACACCTTGGATTTGATCCAAAGTAATGTCGTTTGAATATCTGATTCTCTACTAAACACGCTACTAGAACATTGGAATCGTTACGAAATTTCTGGATTCGGTGTCCACGTTCAAGGTTTTAGTCAGTACAAGTCTGACATGCCTCCCCGCTCCACCCAGAGCGGGGGAAGTCATTGGATGATTTCGATAGAAGCTATGCAATAGCTTAAAAACAAAGCAAAATCGAAATCACCTAAAAATTCCACTGAACATCTCCATATCATTAATTATTCCAAATTCGACTGCACTTAGTTCGCAAAGAGGTGTTAAACAGTTTCAATACCTCATTACACTCACTAAGAAGCATCGTCGGTGAGTCTCCCATCACTAGTACCAGAAGGGCTACTATGACATCTTATAGCAATTATTATTCCACTGAGTGAAAGAGATGGTGCTAGACACCCTGTATAGCTCTGTCTCTTTCCCTCAGCGGAATAAGAATTGCTTTAAGAGGTCATAGTAGGGTAGCTGGTAGTAGGCGAAGTTCCTAGGCGGATTTCCTAGCAACTTTGCCAGGGTCTCAATTGAGGGCGTTCGTTCAAAGAGCCTTATAAAGTTATAACTAATTCTGTGTGTCTTGAAATTCAGAATTGTGTTTATGTTGAGCATAGTTTGGGAGTAGATACTAAATATATTATACTAGCTTTCGCCCGCGGCTTCGCCCGCGTTAAATTTGGGGTAACACAATTCCCCTTGCGCCTTATTGATTTGTAATAGCAACGCTAAGTTTTCCCTTCTCTTCCCTCTTTCTCCCTCACATCCCACTTTTTTCAAAAAAATATTAGCCTATGTCCGCCTCCTGGTTCCCAACTATCTCTGTACCAAATTTCATCCAAATCGGTTCAGCCATTAAAGCGTGAAGAGGTAACAAACAAACAAACAAACTCACTTTCGCTTTTATAATATTATAGTAAGGATAAGTAAGGAGTAAGGATAGTAGGGATAAGGATATTATACACTTCTGTCTAAGTTGACACACTAATACTTGCTTTTTATAACATAAATGCGCATTTGTGTTATAGTCCGTTGTAATAAGGGTTGAGCCTATTGCCATCAACTCGGCACTATTCTAGTTTAGTTAGTTTGTTTGTTACGTCTTCACGCCTAAATGGCCTAACCGATTTTGATGAATTTTGTTACAGAGATAGTTGGCACCCTGAAGACAGACATAGGCTAAAAAAAAGTGAGAATAGAGTAGGGGGAGAAAGAAGGAAGAAAAGGGCAGAGAAGGATATTTTTTTTTTCGATCATCACAGGTGTTAAAGTTAGCGTTAGCCTAAAGTAACTATGCCACGCGGACAAAGTCGCGGGCGGAAGCTAGTTTGTTATAATTAACTGTAAGTAACCTATCTATATAGTAATTGAATTTTCAATGAAGTAATTCGTAAAAATGAAGTATCTTTTTGTACGTGTAACTCCTAACCAAAAAGAAACCTGGCAATAACTAACTTTAGGCCTATATTACTTAAAGTAGGCGACCATACGTTTTTATCAAATCGCTAGTGCCTTTAAAATTCGCAAAACGGACACAACCGTCAACGACGTCTGCTCTCACGCGTCTGCCCGTGTTCGGGTCGCGACTCGCGCACTCAGCGATTAGCCACTTCTTCCCCACCGCACCTACCCCGCTCCCCCCACGCCCCGTTCGCCTGGCACCGCTGCCAGTATTTATCGCCGAAATTGCTATGACTCTGCATTTTAAATCTGTGATATCTTCGAAAATATTTATTTAATTTACATGCTGTAAAAAGCCATATTGATCTTTATTAAATGCACAATGTATTTAAGATACTTAATTGGATAAGGATTAATACTGTATTGCTTAAAATCGCTTCGTAAATAAGCCATTATTTCTCGTACAAATTAAAGGATAAAAAATGGTTATTGTGGGTTATTCCTAAGAGATAAACATATACCATCACGGACTTTTTTGTAGACCTTTTTAAGTTGTACAATACTGTAGTACATTGTTTTGATCTATCTTGTAGGATTCAGTCAGCGTTTGCAATGTAAGCGCAAACAACGTGTTTTTTTACGACCTCACATTAAAAACCTCAAAAATTGTAGCCTATGTGTTATTCTGATGTATAAGCTATAGCCTATGTGTTATTCTGATGTATAAGCTATATTGTGGTAAAGTTTCATGCAAATCCATTCAGTAGTTTTTACGTGAAAGAGTAACAAACATCCATACATCCATACATACAAACTTTCGCCTTTATAATATAGTAGTAGGATGTTTATGCACACACAAAAGAAATGACAGAACATTTTATTAAGACAGAAGAGTACAAAGGTACTGCTAACTTCTTTAGCCCCAAGATCAATGCATACTAATAAACTAGCTGTTCCCCACGGTTTCACCCGCGCTGCTCAGCACCTGTTGATCGTAGCGTGATGTTATATAGCCTATAGCCTTCCTCAAGAAATGGACTATCCAACACTAAAAGAATTTTCCAATTCCAACCAGTAGTCCTTGAGTTTAGCGCGTTCAAACAAACAAACTCTTCAGCTTTATAATATTAGTATAGAAGTATAGATTATAACAACAAAGGACAAATTTAACATTTACAGGTAACAACAGCTACATAATGTGCATAAAGTTGTATAACAAAATTCCAAATTCCATAAAAACGCTACCATTTTCTAGATTTAAAAGTAATTTGACGAGGTTTTCAATTGAAAAATGTTTTTATAGTGTACATGAGTTTTTGGATTAAAAAATGTAAGTAGTAAATTGCTCGGTCATGTTAAATTATTATTGATGTTATTGTGTATTATAATGTCGAATCTCTCTTATTAATTGACATGATTATATTATTGTTTATTATTCTATTGACATTTGTGATCATATTATTTTTTCATTGTTATATTGACATTTTGAGTTTGTTTATTTTTTACTTCACTGAAACCGATTTTGATGAATTTTGGTACAGAGATAGTTCGGACCCTGGAGACAGACACGCTAATTTAAGAGTGAAGAAAAGCGGAGTGAAATATATTTTTTTTCGATCATCACGTGGGTTAAACTTAGCGTTACCCCAAAATAACTATGCCACGAAGACAAAGTCGCGGGCGGAAGTTAGTAAAATATAAACAGATGCACAATAAAAAAAACAATGCAATTCCTCGAAAACTCGTTTTTATTGCATAAGGTTCAACATGCAATGTATTTCACACACATGCTTTTTACTCAAGAATCGCAACGACGGCTGTAATTTAGTCTGATTTCACCGCAGAAAACAATAAAATACAATTTATTCAAATTCTTATGGTTGGCGGTAATTTTTTTAAGCCACGATGTTAATCCAATAATTTAATAAAAAAAACTTGAGAGGTGTCAAGGGACCTGAAACTCCGGAGTTTTGAACTCTGGGTCGGGTAAGTGTCAGTCAATTTTTTTTGGAGTTTACTCCTTTAGAATCGATTTTCATATATAAGGCGCCCGGTATGAGAAAAATCGAGGGGTAAAACCTACTAAAGTAACGAAAATGTGTCACATTTTTGGTGCGCACCTTTAGTGCGCAACTTTCTAATTTGGCTGAGAGTGTATTAAGACGTACATATGGTATGCTGTATAAGCGACTATACCTACTACTATATGTTATTGGGCTTGTTTGTTTCTATCAGTGTCGATGTATTTGTATTGCTATTTTTTTACATTAATTTGTGAATTTACCCTTTCATATGATATTAATCTTTTTTCGGTTGAATAAACTCTTTTTGCGTATGGTTAGATACTCGTACTTAAGGAGTAAACTCCAGTCGTGCGTCGGAGCTGACACACACACTTTTTTTTTTCTTTAAGAAATTCTTAGTAGCAATCCGGCCACTGGATTTGAAACCGGTTGTTTGGAATTCAAACATAACTAGCGAAATTTGTCTGACCTATACCTGTACGTCTGCTTACCACTTTTCGCATAACAGCCGTGATTTTACGTTAAGAAGATTTATTTCTTTGCACAAAATCTCGCTTGTCATGTTAAAGCATAAAAGTTAAGATGAATGCCAACAGTATCGAAATTCCAAAGAGCGTAAATGTTGGCAGCGCAAAAAAAAAACAAACTACAGAGAGAATGCGGAGTGAAACTTCATACAAGTTGTATCGGTTTTTCTTACAAAGAAAACTTTGAAGAGAGTTTTGGAGATACTCACAGGCTTGTGGGACGTACGACAAAAAATAGTAAATTATGGTTCAAGTGGGGCAACTTTCTCATTGTAGTCGAGGCGGAATTCACACCTAAGCCGCAGGTGGTAGGCCGTGTCGACGGCGCGTTCGTGTTTCACGCGCGCCTCAAAGAGAGTCAGCAAAGCAGAGGGGCTTGCCAGAGCCTCTGCCTGCCGGGGTTGCGGATTGTTCGAAAGAGATACCGCGGCCTCGGAACGTAAAGGGCAAAAGAAGAAACATGGGTGGGTTTTAGTCAGTACAAGTCTGACATGCCCCCCCGCTCCGCCCAGAGCGGGGGAAGTCATTGGATGATTTCCCACCCGAAAAAAAAAAAAAAGCCGCAGGTGGTGTTGTTATAGAAAATGCCTTAAAAATTAAGACCAGGCAGGGCAAAACTTACAAACTAAGCGACTATACGCTAAGTGCACTGTGGGGTACGAGCCTCGGCTTAGGGCGTCGCTGAGGGAGGACAGCAAAGGAACTGACTGGATCTGAGTGATATTATTTGGGGACTGATTTGATCTTATTGGCTCAGCAGCGCGGGCTGGTTCTAGCAAGGGACGTGTGGGGGATATTTTACCTGAATGGGCCTCAAAAATAAAGGCAAGATATAGAATAACAAAAACCGTCAAAAAAGTGATATTCTAATGATTCCAATTAAACTAAACACTGATCCCATGCTTTAAACGGGATTCGAACCTCTGAATTCACTTGTTATTTTAAACGTTATATTTGTGTAGTCAAAGTCAACACGAAAAACAGGGAAAATCTATAACAAAACTTAAATACAAAAGAATTAATTACCTTCTTCAAACAATATGCTTGAGAAACTTTTTGTAAATACGTACAAAACCTATGACCCATCGATAAGACACTGAAAGAAAAAAAATAAAAGACGCAATGATACACTAGAGGGAGAAAGAAGCAATGTGAAACAAACTCTTGTAACTTCGATCGTAGAGTGCAAATTCGCTTGGGGGCTGTTAATAGTGAGGGAAGGTAGCTTCATCAATGCAGCGGAGCGGATGAGTTGATTGACAAGCGAATGAAGAAGTTTGTATGAATAGAGTTTATTTATTTTTGTTTGACGAAGTTCGAAGGAAAATTGGACAGGATTCATCAGGTGTGGCGAAGGTATTCACTTCGTCGTCTTGGAGTGTAAACCTCATTCAATAGTTCTCATGTCAGTTGACCAAGATTTGTGATTCTCAGACCTACCGAATAGTATATGAAATTTGATAAAAATCGGTCAAGCCGTTTAGAAGGAATGTAGCAAATTATCCTGCCTAGAAGTAGTCACTGCACCTCCGTCGGGGGTGCAGCATACGGACTGGCCTTGTGATGGTCCCTTTTTTTTCGGGTGGGAAATCATCCAATGACTTCCCCCGCTCTGAGTGGAGCGGGAGGGCATGTCAGACTTGAACTGACTAAAACCCACCCATGTTCCTTCTATTGCCCTTTACGTTCCGTGGCCGCAGTATCTCTTTCGAACAACCCGCAACCCTGGCAGGACCTTGTGATGCTCTTCTTGGACCTGTGAGATGATGGTGCGTGCTGGCCTCGTACAGTATGTGGATGCAATGTGAGTTATTTTTTATTGATTTCCGGGGTGAAAACTATCCTATGTCCTTTCTCGGGTCCCAAACTATATCTGTACCAAATTTCATTAAAATCGGTTCAGTGCTTTACGCGCGAAGAAGAGACAGACAGACAGAGTTACTTTCGCATTTATAATATTAGTTTGGATGAAGATCTGTATTTACATATATGCATCTATATATATATATATATATATATATATTTGTAATCTCAAATACTAGTTTCTAATTGGCTGTAACAACGCGTTTTTGAAATATCTAGCTAATTGTTAAAATTTCGAAAGTTTCAATAACTGACTCAGTACGTTGTATTTTTGTAAAACATACGTATTTTGACTTTTTACTTTCGAAAAACTACTCATCTAATAAATTCAGTATAACAAACTTTTACTGACTAAAACCATGTTCCTTCTTTTGCCCTTTATTTTCCGGGGCCGCGGGATCTCTTTCGAACAACCCGTAACCCCGGTTGCTTAACCCTACAGGCGTGTCGTTTAGATGTTTTTTTTTATTCTCATAAAAGAAAATACACTTAAAATAATACCGCTTCCGCTATATCCAAGACCAAACCTTTCAAGCAACTTGGCTAACAAAACTTTCAACCAACACGTTGTGGTTTTTACCCTGTGAAAACTTTTTCCTATTTTGACATAGGGATATGTTATGGAAATATTATTTTCTTTATCTTCTAAGGGTTCCGTAACGATAAACGAAATAATGGATCCTGGTTTTATTGTTAAGGGAGTTTTTCCGGTGGTTGTAAATCAAACGATGACATTTGAAGACCCTGTTGGCGCATTGCTGCTGCGTTGCGAGTCGCAGGTTCAATCCCCGCACGGTACAAATATTTGTATGGCCTACAGATAGTTGTTTCGGGTCTTGATGTTTGTGTATGTGGATTTAAATGTTACATGTTACAATATAAATTCCTGGTGTGAAGCAGGAAAATTGTTTTCGTTCGGAAAGCGTTAATAAATAGTAGCCGTCAATTAGGAATAGATAAAAAATATATATGTACCTTACGTTATAACCCTAAAGAAGTTTGCGGGTTGTCCGAACGAGCCTTGGAACACAAAGGGTAAAAGAAGGAACATGGGTGGGTTTTAGCCGGTAATTTAATTGACATACCGACTGTAAACACCTACATAAATTTGCACGTCATATTATGGCAGGATATGCTGAATCCAATTTACTGTAACACCTTATGTACCATATTCTAGCAAATAAATACTTTTGATTGATTTGATAAAAGTCTGAAACTTCCCCTCGCTCTGCCCCGAATGGGGAAAGTTATTTGATGGTTTACAATCCGCAAAAAAAATGGGAAAATAACCAAACCGAAAGCTCCAAAATCAAAAGTAGATATTTTTTTCTAACTAAGCTGATGATTAGCACTATATAAATGACAAATACAGAAGAAAGCTCCCCTACACATCCACCGGCCTAAAACCAACTGCATATTCAAGATTCAGAATTACCCATACATTCAGGTTGCAGGGTTAATCTGCTTAGATCGCAAACTGCGAACTCCTTGCTAGGTTTAACTAGAACGACATTAGTAGTTAGCGACTAAACTTGCAGTTATAATCGTTGTGGAGCGGGTAACTATGGGGGAAGTGTTATTGAAGTTTGGTGAAGCAAATTTTGCACATCTGTGAATGTCTTTTTTTTGCGGATGGGCAATCATTAAATAACTTCCCCCGCTCTCACTCGGAACCCTGGCAGGTGGTGTCCCTGGCAGGCCTGGTATTCAACTGCATTCGGTTAGACTGGAAGGCGACCCCAACAAAGTTAGGAAAAGGTTAAGCAGATAATAATATATGTAGTTACTTAGGGCTAACGCTAATTTTAACTCGCGTGATAATCGAAAAAAAAACTTTCTCTCCCCTTTTCTTCCCCCTTCTCCTTTTTTTTTCATTTTTAGCCTATGTCCGTCTCCAGGGTCCCAAGTATCTCTATGTCATCAAAATCGGTTTTGCCATTTAGACGTGAAGATGTAAAAATAACTCACTTTCGCTTTTATAATATTAAGTAACGATGGATCATCAGTTTTGGGGTTAACTGCGAATATACAAACATATAGGCTCAAAAAAGCACATTTTTTTCCAAGACGCTCAAACAGCCATTATATGCTCACAGGTGTTCTAAAACTAACTTAAACTCACCATACATTTACCATATCGCAGTTGTAACGGCTTTACTTCTGGCATTCACGAGCATTTAATGTTAATGGTCGGAATAAGATTTTGTTAGAACAAGATAAGCCAATGAATGGGCGGTTTTAGTGGCGGAAATAATGATAACAATACTTATTTACTGTGGACACTGTGCAGGTTTGTACGAAAAGTACCATCATCATCTGCCGAGTCATATTCCAGCTTTTTTTAGGTACTGCTACCCTACCATTAAGTCTTAAAGCAGTACTTATTCCGCTGAGGGAAAGAGACAGAGCTATACAGGGTGTCTAGCACCATCTCTTTCCCTCAGCGGAATGATGTCATGGTAGGCCTACTGTACCTCAAAAGGCAAAAAACGGAACCTGGATTAGATTACTTTATTGTCCGTCTGTCTGTCAAAACCTTATATCACGGAAACATGTAGAGGTATCGACTTGAAATTAAAACCAGGAAGTCAAGTCTGAGGTCCCTTTTTGCTGTGAAAATCAACCCTCTAAGTCTACGCAATCAATGAGGGTTTCGGACAAGCTTGACCATATCCTATTAGCTTGTCCGAAACCCTCATTGCGTGAGTCTGATTCGGTCTTTTTTAATCCTACTAATATTATTAACGCGAATGTTTGTGATGATGGTTAGATGTATGGATTTTTGTTACTCTTTCATGTCAAAACAGCTGAACGAATCTTGATAGAATTTGGCACAGAGGTTGATTATAGTCTGGAATAGCACATATGTTTTTTTTTATATATTATCCGGGCGAAGCCGCGGGCGCCAGATGTCCTTCTTCCTACTAGTATCCAACTTCCTACTATATTAAATAATATTATAAATGCGATTTTTTGTGAGGATGGATGGATATATGGATGTTTGTTACTGTTTCACATCAAAACGGCTGAACGGATCTTGATGAAATTTGGTACAGAGGTAGATTATAGTCTGGAATAACACATAGGTTTTTTTTCGATAGCACGCTGGCGAAGCTGTGGGCGTAAGCTAGTCTAGTACTAAATAGAATTGCGTTTGAATCAACTCGTCTGATGTGAAGCCATGATGATCTGGGAACAAAGAAGCTGGTAGTGAATCAAAACAATGTACGGTTCAGCTTCTAACAGCAGACTAAAACCCATTCATGTGCCTTCTTTTGCCCTTTCTGTTCTGTGGTCGCAGTATCTCTTTGGAGCAACCCGCAACCGCGGCAGTCACTCTGCTTTGCTGACATCTCTTTGAGGCGAGCGTGGACGAACGCTCCGTCGACACAGCCTGTTGTCAATATACTTAAGGACGGTGAACCACCCCTTGACCCTCCGGCGGCACGGTTGGCGCAGTGGCTGAGGGATCGACTGCTGCGCTGCGTGTCACGGGTTCGATTCCCGTACGGAACAAATATTTGTATGACCTGCAGATAGTTGTTTCGGGTGTGGCTGTTTGTGTATGTGAGTTTATATGTTTGTAAACGCACCCACGATACAGGAGAAATTCCTTGTATGGGGCAACGTCTTTTAAAAAAAAAAACAAATGCAAAAAAACCCATTGCTCACTTTTCGCAGACCCTAGTCTACGATGGCCGGGATTCGTCTCCCGGCGCCCGACGCCCAATCATCAGACGCTAAGAAGAAAATCGTTCCAACGATACTTCTGCGATTTCTGACTTGCACCGTGACAGTCACATAAAAGAGGATTCACGTAACACCGAAAATTGTTTTCAGTATAATCTCCAAATCTTTATGTAGCAGTTATAATAAAATAACTTGAATTCTTATCCTCTTTGACATTAAGGATAACTTTTCGTTGCACACTAAAACATTTTCTTATTTTATGCTTGAAAATAGTTACCAAAGGTTGCCCTCAGCCGGGGTTGCTGGTTCGAAAGAGATACCGCGGTCCTGGAACATAAAGGGCAAAAGAAGGAACATGGGTGGGTTTTAGTAAGTACAAGTCTGACACTCTCCCAGAATGGGGGACGTTATTTGATGATTTCCCTTCGCAAAAAGAAAGGTCACCCTCGGCATCAATCCAACCCAACTGCCGCAGGACGACTCGGGGGTCTGCAGACGGTGAGCAATGGGTAGCTCACCATCCGTACGTCTAGTTATGACAGGCTGTGTCGACGGTGCGTTGGTGTTCTTATATGATTATTTTGTGTATTAGGTATATGTACGGGCACTACTTAAGCTGTATCTTACGGGCTATTTTCCGTGATTTAACCGTATAGTTCGGTACGGACCCCTTCGGGGGCTCGACATTCAAACCTCCGCTGGCTCGGTACTGGCCCCGAAAGGGGTCGGACATTTAAGTCATATGACCTCCTCATTATTTTTGTAAATATTTTATTTTCTGGTTAATAAATAATATGGGTGTGCATTCATTAAGATAGTAGAATAAAAAACTCATATGTAAACGTCATTAGAAGTTCTTTAATTATTGAGGAAGTTTCTTAATTAAGTCTTTTAAAATCCAAATGCGTAAATTACGATCATCGCCATTTTGATGGCAGTGTGGGTCGACGCTGACGACGCTAAAAATCATAAAAAAATAGGTTTTAGGACATTTAAACTCCACATTATTGGGCATGATTAACGTGTCCTTTTATTACGTGAAGAAATCATTCGTAATTGAACTTTTATTAGCAGTGGTAATGATACATTTTGAAATCTAAAGTCGAAGTATCGCGCCAATCGTGCTTGTTTACATTTTTCATTCCACATTATATCACACGGACGCGAATAGACTCTATAACAAATGAGACAAATATCATTGCAAATATTATAAATAACATGAACATGCCCAGATCTTATCGTAATTTGCAATAATAGGACCATTAACACGTAATATACATAACCACTGCTAAATTCACTTTCGAAAATGACGTCCATTTCTTTTTTTTTTAATTTTGTGATGTGTAAATGCGATTATTTCAATCGATTATTTTCTTGTAAATCAATCAATTCGAATAATTAAAATAAGGAATATCAGAAATTGATAGATGAAAATAAGAATAATTATGTAATACGTGTAAAATACTATAAATATTGATAATAATATTTTTTACGCCACTAAAACCGACTCAACGACAAACAGTAGAACCTGATCTATGGCTAAATTCGCGCCAATTTTATTTTCATATAAAAATTCAAATAAGGAATGCGCTCGCTGTTCGCATTTATATTAAAATGTTTATTTGCTATTTTATTAATAATTTGGTTTTGTACCTACCATTAGAATGTGAATTGCAATTAGAAATACTTAAATAAGGTTGAATATAGAACGACCTTATTATGATCTTGGTCAGTAAAAAAAATCAGCCAAGATAAATTATATTTGTTCGACAAAATTGTTTGTAGTATGGTTGGATTAGTTATTTGGAAAGCGTTTTCATTCTTTCCTAAATCATGGCTCGTAGACCAAAGTGTTCTTGGAGTGGAAGCCTTGGGGTAAAAATGGCCTAGAGGGTGACCACAATTGAGATGGAAAAAACCCCCCCGCTGCAGGCGAAGCGGGGGGGAGTGTCAGACTTTTACTGACTAATGTCCACCGATCGATGTTCCTTCTTTTACTCGGGGCTGCGGTATCTCTTTCGAACAACCCGCGATCCCGGCAGGACCCTACTGGGGTTGCGGGTCTGACACTCCCCCCCGCTCCGCCCAGAGCGGGGAAAGTGAGGCGCCACGGCATCCTCACCGAGCACGAAGGTTTCGGGACGTTCCTGCACATCATCGGGCGGGAAGAAACACCCAGGTGTCACCAATGTGACTATCGCCCGGAGGACACGTTGGAGTACACAGGCAGTCTGCGATTTTGAGCGGAGCACCGCTCTGTCCTGGAGGAGATGGTGATGTTTGAAGGATAGAACCTCAAACCAAGCCAGCCACCGCGGGAGACGCTACAGGAATCGGGCGCCGCGAGACGACAACGACTTTTTGTTAAAAGTTTAACAGGAGCGGATATTTGATGATTTCCCATCCAAGTGGCGCAAGACCGATATAAATAAGTTCCTAAAGAATTCCTGAGAAGTTTATGAGAAGGCCTCTTTTAAATTCCTAAAGAAGTCCTTAAATTCCAAAAAATAGAGGTACACTATTTAAAAATACCTTTTAGGGTTCCGTACCTCATAATAAATAACACAACCCAAAGATCAAATCTGTGGTCCGTTGAAGCTGTGAAAAAAACAACCCTCCAAGTCTACCCAGAGAAAAGATATGACCGTTTATGTCGTCAGTTTGTACGGAACCCTTGGTGCGTGAGTCCGACTCGCATTTGGCGGGCCTATTTTTAATAGGCTAAATCGCTTACTGCTACGCAAAGGTCTCCTTATTAGCATGACCTACAAAATTGGTTGCCGCGAAACCGTTTGACAGCAAATGTGCCTACCAAATCTTGGCGCATAACAAAATAATTAAACCATAACAAAAAAGAACGAGACAAAATGCTGTTGTCTTTCTTTTCTAATCGATATCATAGATATTTGTACAACTATAATATCTATACCTACTAGAGTAATATGCCATCTACATAAGTAAATTCCTCAATGGTCCCAAAACTTTTTTGAAAGTTTACTCTATTACGATTATCGATTATGTTGAATGCAACTTTTTAATCGTTATGATGGAACTTAGTTTTACGGGCAGCACTAAGAAATGTCATATTGCAACACATTTTGTAGTATTTTTTGTCGAGATTTGTATCGTGTTTTTTTATTAATTTATATGTAAAATGGCAAAAATAAGAATGCAGATGGAATGTCACTGTTTTTATTTTGGATTTCCGATTTTATTATCAAAGGGTTATCTTATGTATGTGCATTATTTCCAGCTTTTTTAAAGTACCTAATTTTTGGAAGGGTGTAGTAATATGTATTTTACACACATTTTACAATAGATCGACGCTGTTTTATCGGCCATAGGAGGTTTTTGGAAATATAAATCTCAAACTTATCGTATGAAACAGCCACTGTGACTTATATTTAATAACAAAATTGAATGCTGTAAATTGATGAAAATTTTTGAATTTCATAACAATTCGCGTCACCCCACCGATTCAGCTGATGTGTCATGTGTCAAAATCCTGTCGTGCAGAGTGGTTAAATTTGTCATAAGCTCCCAATATTTTGACACTGTAGCAAGCAATAGCGGGTTTGAGTTTTATTTCAAACTAGCTGTTCCTCGCGGTTTCACCCACGCTGCTCAGCACCTGTTGGTCGTAGCGTGATGTTATATAGCCTATAGCCTTCCTCAAAATATGGACTATCCAACACTAAAAGAATTTTCCAATTCCAACCAGTGGTCCCTGAGATTAGCGCGTTCAAACAAACAAACAAACTCTTCAGCTTTATAATATTACTAGCTGTTCCCCACGGTTTCACCCGCGCTGCTCAGCACCTGTTGGTCGTAGCGTGATGTTATATAGCCTATAGCCTTCCTCAAGAAATGGACTATCCAACACTAAAAGAATTTTTCAATTCGAACCAGTACTTCCTGAGATTAGCGCGTTCAAACAAACAAACAAACAAACTCTTCAGCTTTATAATATTAATATAGATAGGTTGTGTTAGAATAACTGACAAAACAAACCTGTAATTGGCTTTCCGACTAATGTACAGACGCCTGCAGGTCAAGCTACCCGAAACTGTCAATGTTTCCCAATGAACCTTGAACCTTATTGCTTTAGAAATAAAGTCGAAAATCTATCAAAAAAATCTGACAGATTGTAGTAGCTTGATGTGCTGTCTGTACTGTCTTTAATCTGTTCGTTTTAGCTGAAGTCTCCCGTGTTTTATAAATAAATAATGTTAAAAAGAACTTAATTTAATAATTATGTACTTTTTAACCGACTTAAAAAAAAGGAGGAGTTCCTCAATTCAACCCTAGGTTTTTTATGTTTGTTACCTCATAAGTCTGGTCTGGGTAAACCGATTTTTGTAAGTCATTGTGATCAATTGTCTAATTGCGACGACAGTCTTTTCTTCTTACTAATCTTATACCATTGACCACTAGATGGCGTTACTTTTGCAATGTTTACGTATTATCAATTCATTTTAAAACTAGCTGTTCCTCGCGGTTTCACCCACGCTGCTCAGCACCTGTTGGTCGTAGCGTGATGTTATATAGCCTATAGCCTTCCTCAAGAAATGGACTATCCAACACTAAAAGAATTTTTCTATTCGAACCAGTACTTCCTGAGATTAGCGCGTTCAAACAAACAAACAAACCAACTCTTCAGCTTTATAATATTAGTATAGATAAAAGTTGTATTCATAATTGTTTGATTGATTCCTGAAATATTGTAAAACGTTAAATCGAATATTTAAACGTAATGTATTATTGTCTCGTTTAACCGTATAGTTCGGTACGGACCCCTTCGGGGGCTCGACATTCAAACCTCCGCTGGCTCGGTACTGGCCCCGAAAGGGGTCGGACATTTAAGTCATATGACCTCCTCATTATTATTGTAAATATTTTATTTTCTGGTTAAAAAATAATATGGGTGTGCATTCATTAAGATAGTAGAATAAAAATCTCATATGTAAACTTCATTAGAAGTTCTTTAATTATTGAGTAAGTTTCCTAATTAAGTCTTATAAAATCCAAATGTGTAAATTACGATCATCGCCATTTTGATGGCAGTGTAGGTCGACGCTAAAAATCATAAAAAAGTAGGTTTTCGGACATTTAAACTCCATATTATTGGGCATGATTAACGTGTCCTTTTATTACGTGAAGAAATCATTCGTAATTGAACTTATATTAGCAGTGGTAATGATACATTTTGAAATCTAAAGTCGAAGTATCGCGCCAATCGTGCTTGTTTACATTTTTCATTCCACATTATATCACACGGACGCGAATAGATTCTATAACAAATGTGAGAAATATCATTGCAAATATTATAAATAACATGAACATGCCCAGATCTTATCATAATTTGCAATAATAGGACCATTAACACGTAATATTCATAACCACTGCTTAATTCACTTTCGAAAATGACGTCCATTTCTTTTTTTTTTATTTTGTGATGTGTAAATGCGATTATTTCAATCGATTATTTTCTTGGAAATCAATCAACTCGAATAATTAAAATAAGGAATATCAGAAATTGATATATGAAAATAAGAATAATTTTGTAATACGTGTAAAATACTATAAATATTGATAATAATATTTTTTACGCCACTAAAACCGACTCAACAACAAACAGTAGAATCTGATCTATGCCTAAATTCGCGCCAATTTTATTTTCAGATAAAAATTCAAATAAGGAATGCGCTCGCTGTTCGAATTTATATGAACATGTTTATTTGCTATTTTATTAATAATTTGGTTTTGTACCTACTATTTGAATGTGCATTGCAAATAGAAATAAATAAGGTTGAATATGGAACGACCTTATTATGATTTTGCTAGGCACAGTAAAAAAAATCAGCCAAGATAAATTATTATATTTGTTCGACAAAATTGTTTGTAGAGTGGTTGGATTAGTTATTTGGAAAGCGTTTTCATTCTTTCCTAAATCATGGCTCGTAGGCCAAAGTGTTCTTGGAGTGGAAGCCTTGGGGTAAAAATGGCCTAGAGGGAGACCACAATTGAGATGGAAAAAAAAACCCCGGTACACGACATCAAGAAAACTCCAGGTTCAAAATAGGTTCATTTTGTACCTGGAGTTTTCTTGATGTCGTGTACCGGAGTTTTTTTTTTAGGTGGGAAATCATCAAATAACTTCCCCCGCTCCAGGCGAAGCGGGGGAGAGTCAGACTTTTACTGACTAATGTCCACCGATCGATGTTCCTTCTTTTACTCAGGGCTACGGTATCTCTTTCGAACAACCCGCAATCCCGGCAGGACCCTACTGGGGTTGCGGGTTTGACACTCCCCCCCGCTCCGCCCAGAGCGGGGAAAGTGAAGTGAAGTGAAAGCGCCACGGCATCCTCACCTACCACCTGACGCAGATCCTCACCGGGCACGAAGGTTTCGGGACGTTCCTGCACATCATCGGGCGGGAAGAAACACCCAGGTGTCACCAATGTGACTATCGCCCGGAGGACACGTTGGAGTACACAGCAAGTCTGCTCTTTTGAGCGGAGCACCGCTCTGTCCTGGAGGAGATGGTGATGTTTGAAGGAGAGAACCTCAAACCAAGCCAGCCACCGCGGGAGACGCTACAGGGATCGGGCGCCGCGAGACGACAACGACTTTTTGTTAAAA
Organism: Ochropleura leucogaster; assembly: GCA_958449745.1. Lineage (NCBI taxonomy): Eukaryota > Metazoa > Arthropoda > Insecta > Lepidoptera > Noctuidae > Ochropleura > Ochropleura leucogaster. The sequence goes on from OY288226.1 coordinate 5,023,311, forward strand.
GTTTAACAGGAGCGGATATTTGATGATTTCCCATCCAAGTGGCGCTTCAGTTCCTGAGAAGTTTATGGGAAGGCCTCTTTTAAATTCCTAAAGAAGCCCTTGAATTCCAAAAAATAGAGATACACTATTTAAAAATACTTTTTAGGGTTCCGTACCTACCTCATAATAAATAACACAACCCAAATTTCAAATCTGTGGTCCCTTGAAGCTGTGAAAAAAACAACCCTCCAAGTCTACGTAGAGAAAAGATATGACCGTTTATGTCGTCAGTTTGTACGGAACCCTTGGTGCGTGAGTCCGACTCGCATTTGGCCGGTCTATTTTTAATAGGCTAAATCGCTTAGTGCTACGCAAAGGTCTCCTTATTAGCATGACCTACAAAATTGGTTACCGCAAAACCGTTTCACAGCAAATGTGCCTACCAAATATTGGCGCATAACAAAATAATTAAACCATAACAAAAAAGCACGAGACAAAATGCTGTTGTCTCTCTTTTCTAATCGATATCATAGATATTTGTACAACTATAATATATATACTAGAGTAATATGCCATCTCCATAGGTAATTCCTCAATGGTCCCAAAACTTTTTGAAAGTTTACTCTATTACGATTATCGATTAGGTTGAATGCAACTTTTTAATCGTAATGATGAAACTTAGTTTTACGGTCAGCACTAAGAAATGTCATATTGCAACACATTTTGTAGTATTTTTTTGTCGAGATTTGTATCGTGTTTTTTTATTAATTTAAATGTAAAATGGCAAAAATAAGAATGCAGATGGAATGTCACTGTTTTTATTTAGGATTTCCGATTTTATTATCAAAGGGTTATCTTATGTATGTGCATTATCTCCAGCGTTTTTAAAGTACCTAATTTTTGGAAGGGTGTAGTAATATGTATTTTACACACATTTTACAATAGATCGACGCTGTTTTATCGACCATAGGAGGTTTTTGGATATATAAATCTCAAACTTATCGTATGAAACAGCTGCTGTGACTTATTTTTAATAACAAAATTGAATGCTGTAAATTGATGAAAACTCTTGATTTTCATGACAATTCGCGTCACCCCACCGATTCAGCTGATGTGTCATGTGTCAAAATCCTGTCGTGCAGAGTGGTTAATATTCATATTACCCGGTTGTACCAACCAAATTGACGCGCTACATCCGACCCCCACTTTTGCCAGTTCGTTGTGGCGCGTTAGCTTTTAAAATTCTGTTATCATCAGTGTGTCTAGAAAGTCAGTGGAATTTAACAGTTGTTTAGTTTGAAGGCGTTTAAAAAAAAGAATAAAAATAAAATTCATTTATTTCATGTAGCCATACCCATAATTACAATAAAACAATAATTTAATTAAATATATAATATAATTTTTAATTACTTTAATTCTATTTTATGTTCCCTTTCGTAATTTTCCCATTTTAAATAAACTTTTATCGGGGCGTTGCCTAATACAATAGGTGTTCTATTCGAAATGGCGGTTGTCAGTTGAGAAATATGAACATAATGCAATATTGCTCACTCCCTAAATTAATAGCGTGATAATACATAGCCTGATCTTCCTTGGAAGTTGAAATACAATTCTATCTCCTTGTCAAATTTCTGTACCCACAATTTAAAACAAAAACTATAAAACAACTTAATTCTAAACAATAAATAACAAAGTTACGGCACTAAACAATAGTCCAAGTTCAGCAAAAAAAATACGTTTTTTTTTAACTATGCTTTTGTTTGGTTTTGTCTATTATTTTGTACATGTTTAATCAAATAAATACATTATTTGATTCTGTCAACACGCTAATATTGACCATTGTAATATGTATTAGCACCGACCTTGACCGTAAATGAATTCTAAAGTTGCCCGCACGCTCGATAGATGGCAGCACAGGAAAAATTAGAAGTCGCTATGGTTTCGTTACATCGCGGATCATAAGTACTCCAGCGCGCCGGTGCTAATTTACGTTTTCGTTTTGACGATTTCTAATTAAGGAAATAAGATTTATCTTGAACGGGTGCTGATTGGAAATATCCAATTAGTACCTACAGAAATTATTAACAAATAATAGATAGCTAAACTAAATAGCTGTGTTATCATGATAGCAAAGCTAATAAGAGCTAAATTGCTATACTATGTATGGCCGTATGGCGGACCTTGCAGCAGAGTACTGGTATACCAGGGGTGGTCTTGACGAACCTATTTATAACATGCCAAACTACTATAAATGTAGTAAAGCTAAATTGGTCAATATTGGTATCCCATCCCTATCCTTACTAATATTAGAAATTTGCGAAAGTGAGTTTGTTTAAGTAACGTATTCACGCTGAAATGGCTAATCGATTTTGATGAATTTTGGTACAGAGAAATTAGTGGGGCCCTGAAGACGGACATAGGCATTTTTTAATATTGAGATATGAGGGAAAAAGAGGAAAGAAAAGGGAAAATTTAGCTTTGCTATTACAATAAATAAGGCGCTAGGGCAAAAACTACAGGTAGCTAACCTGCAAATCAGGAAAGGGGAACTGTGTTACCCCGAAGTTAACGCGAGCGTGGCCGCGGGCAAAAGCTAGTAAAAAATAATTATACTTATAGTATATCCAACTAAGAGGGAGAGCTCTCCCTCTTAGTTGGATATACTGTAAGTATAATTATTTTTTCTTATGACGTCACCACCTGTCAAATCTCTTTTAAAAGTTGAATAGAAACTGCAAAAAAGTTTTCAAGATAATAAAAAAACATTGTTGAGTTTGTATTTTTTTGTTTGGTTTTATTTAAGTTTATTATAGTTTTGGTGTAACCGATTTTACTTGGCAAGTCTACCGATTTCGCTCTATGTGTTGAATACAACACTGCCTTCGCGTTAAATCCTGAGACAGCGTTAAGGGTCATTGACTTGACTTTTTTATTTAATGGCGTTTGTGGAAGGAGACACCACAATTTTGCCAATATCACGTAGGTACTATGGTAGACAATCAAACGCTGGAGACTATGTCAGTAATTATTCAAATGTATGTATGTCAAATCCATGTTAAATTACACATACGAGTTTCAGTTGCCAAAAGAGGAAAAACCTACATTGATTTGACGTAATTATTCGTTTAGTCAACAGTTTAGTTGTCACATGATATCATTATTAATCATTTTTGGAACGAAGTTCCTTATCGCGCGTTGTGAAAGGGGCTAGACGGAAAAAAATCTTACGAAAAGTTTTCACGACACTTTTTGCTATAGTAAGCTATTGTAAGCTGTGCAGCGTCGCATGTTTCTCTGTCTGTCTGTCTCTCTCTTATAGAAAGCAAGCCAGATATTTTCTTTGCTATAGGAACTTCGTTCCATCCGGGTGTCCCTTGACACCTCTAATTTGTTAGGTAGATTGCTCCACATGCCAATGAGTTAAACGATATTTAGTAACAATATGGATACGGAAACTTTGTACTGCATCTATAAAATCCCTTATAAATATATATTTTACTAGCTTCCGCCGCCCGCGATTTCGCCCGCATGGAGTAGTTACTTTAGGCTAACGCTAACTTTAACCCACGCGATAATCGAAGAAACATATCTTTCTCTCCCCTTTTCTTCTCTCTTTCTCCCCCTTTTCTCAATTTTTTTTAGCCTATGTCCGTCACTACTATCACTGGATCACAAACAAACAACACGGGCCTGTTGGTCTAGTGGTTAGTGGCCCTGACTGCTGAGCCGGAGGTCGTGGGTTTGATTCCCACCCAGGACAAACTTTGTTTGATGAGCATGATTGTTTGTTCTGTGTCTGGGTGTGATTTATCTATAATATGTTTGTATTTATAAATTATATAAGTATGTATACCAGTTGCCTGGTTACCATAACACAAGCTCTGCTTAGCTTGGGATCAGATAGCCGTGTGTGAGTTGTCAAAAGATATTTATTATTTATTTATTATTATTATCTGTATCTAAAAAAAGTTTCAAAGTTTATTTATGCTCTAAAATATTTAGCATATGAGATGTCGTCGATGTTTCTAAGACAATTATTATTTTCTAAATATCCGGTACAAAATTGTCAATTTAAAAAGATGATTGTTTTATAAACTAAACAAATCTGTCATTCTAATAATTTAGGGACTAAATTATTAGAATGACAGATTTTTAAAGTTTATTTTTTTATAGGTCGCGAAATAGTCTTTTTGAAACACAGAGACACAGACCCGAGAATCGAACCAATGAACTTATGGTCCGTACTCGTGATTGCGACCTCTAGTCCATCGAGTCAGTATTTATGTGTGTAAATAGCTGGTTATTTTAATAAATTAGACAACGTGTAATAAATAGACTATTTACCCAACAATGCAGCTCGTATTTAGCAAATAGACATAGCAAGGCTAAAAATAACAAACTCATTGTGCAAAATCATTCTAAACACGTTAATAATCACTATTTCAAGCAAAGCAAACTATTAAGATAGAGTTTGAATATTATAGAAGAGGACAACTGAATAAAAAAAAAAAATACCCATTTTAATTTTTGGAAGACATAAATAACATAAAACATATGTAAGGGGAAGATACTTAAGGTAAGGTAAGGGGAAGACACTCGAGCCTGTGGGCGGTGAGCAATGGGTAGTTCACCGTCCGTCCGTCGATTGACGACAGGCCGTATCGACGACGGCGCGTTCGTGTTTCACGCGCGCCTCAAAGAGAGTCAGCAAAGCAGAGGGGCTTGCCAGAGCCTCCGCCTGCCGGGGTTGCGGGTTGTTCGAAAGAGATACCGCGGCCTCGTAACGTAAAGGGCAATAGAAGAAACATGGGTGGGTTTTAGTCAGTACAAGTCTGACATTCTTCCCCCGCTCCACCCAGAGCGGGGGAAGTCATTGAATAATTTACCACCCGAAAAAAAAAAAAACGGGAAGACACTAGCTCCTGTAATACAGTGTTCACTAGCGCAGGAGCTAGGGAATTTATATATTTGTTTTTTATTTGTTTATGCCAATCCTATGGGATTGGCATAAACAAATAAAAAACAAATATATTATAACCAGAATAATAAGCTTAAACTCAAAATCAAAACATTTATTTGAAATACATTAGAAATACATTACATTACATGCCTAGTTAAAGACATTTTAAAATCGTTTTTAACGTAATGTCATACATAATTCAAAAGTAAGGAGATGAAATAAAGCATGTTTTAACTACTAATATCCTCGTTAAATTTACAAAAATTATAAATGCACTGGTTAAAACAAAATAAGTAGAACTTACAGCGGTCAAATAACGAATAAGGACCACTTAGGGGGTCTAAAAAGGGCGCTTCATTAAAAACATAACATTCAAAGTAACATTTTTTTTTTAAATGATTGTTTTTAAACGTTGCCCACTAGTAATTTCTCTAATATCGCGGGTGCGTTTACAATCATAGTATAAACTCACATGCACAAACAGCCAGACCCGAAACAACTACCTGTAGGTCATACAAATATTTGTTACATGCGGGAATCGAACCCGCGATATGCAGCGCAGCAGTCAATCGGTAAGCCACTAAACCAACCGTGCCGTCAAACAATTCACAACATTATCTCCTTACTAATCTCCTTACTATAATATTATAAAAGCGAAAGTGAGTTTGTTTGTTTGTTTGTTACCTCTTCACGCTTTAATGGCTAAACCGATTTTGATGAATTTTGGTACAGAAATAGTTGGGAACCGGGAGACGGACATAGGCTAATATTTTTTTGAAAAAAGTGGGATGTGAGGGAGAAAGAGGGAAGAAAAGGGAAAAGCTAGTTATCTATATCTGTAATTTCAGGACCTTTGGATTGTATAATATTTTTAGTGTTCGATAGCCTATTTATTGAGGAAGGAAACTTTTAAAGTATCCCAGCAGTGGGTAGATTGTACAGTAATTAAACAAACTACCAAACAAACAAACTGTAATGACAGATCATGCTAACACAGTTTTCATTTATTTATTTTTATTTTCCCCTTTTTTTTCCAAAATCAAAATCAATCAAAATCAAAATATTTTTATTTCACATAGGCCTACATGGGCACTTATAAAACGTCGAGAAAAGATGCACGGTTCGGGTTGGTCGTTTTCTATGGAGAAGAACCGGCAAGAAACTCCATAGTTACTCTTTTAAAATCATTTGGTTTTACAGTGTTGTTGTTACAGCGTTAGCACTTGAGTATGAGAGGACAGCGTAGGCCCGACAATAAGTCATTGGTTACTTTACAAAAAGTAAAATAAAATAATACGTTAACATAAGTTAACAAGCGTCTAAGAAACTACAAGGCCATCTTTAACTTGTGACCCACAGATGCCCCTCAAGTTAAAGGGGAATCGCCAGAGCCTCCGCCTGCTGGGGTTGCGGGTTGTTCGAAAGAGATACCGCAGCCCCGGAACGTAAAGGGCAATAGGAGGAACATGGGTGGGTTTTAGTCAGTACAAGTCTGACAGATATTTTCCCCTTTAACTTTTTTTTTTCGGGGAAAAAAAAGTTAAAGGGGAAAATATACAAGTCCGTGATTAGACCTGTTGTACTGTATGGGTCAGAATTCTGGGCTATAAAAGAGGTGGATGAAAAACGATTGCATGTAGTGGAGATGAGAATGTTGCATGTGTGGAGTGACAAGAATGGATAAATTAAGGAATGAGTATATTAGAGGAAGTTTAGAAGTTGCGCCTGTAACAGAAAAATTAATAGCAAGTCGTTTGTCTTGGTATGGACATTTAATGTGGAGGGATGAAGGACATGTGACTAAAAGACTGATGGATCTGAATGTTGATGGACGGAGAGCGGGAGGAAGGCCAAAGAAAAGATGAATGGATTGTGAAAGGAAAGATATGAAGGAGAACGGAGATAATGATGCCGTGACGCCTGACAGGGGCGAATGGAAGGAGAAAACGTGTGGCGCCGACCCCAAATAGAATGGGACAAGAGCAGGTTCTCCCTCTCCATTCAGATCCACATCATCACTCTTTTAGTCTGCGCTTCGTCCCTTCTCATTTACATGTCCATACCAAGACAAACAACTCCCTTTCTTTCATTTTGTAACAGGCGCAACTTTCAAACTCCCTCTAATATTTAAATTCGTGAATGACGAGTAGACTTTGAAATTAGGTAGATTAATAGCTATGAAGTTTGTTACCCCCTAGTTTAGCCGGCTCGTGGAAGAGTAAAAGTGACTTTTAACTTTGTGAAAGGTCTTTTACACCGACTTCAAAAAAAGGAAGAGGTTCTCAATTCAACCGTATTTTTATATGTTTGTTTTGTAATTTCTTCGTCAATCGTGGGCCGATTTTCAAAATTCATTTTAAAATCGGTAGGTAGGTATATGATACTCCCGATGAGGTTTGTTATCAATTTTATGATCTTCTGTAATATATATTTATTTTCCTTTAAAGGTATATAGATGATATCGAGGGGTGAAAGGCTATTTGGTTTAAGCGACATCTAGGGCGATATTGAGTTATATATATATTCGGAATCAGCGAATTTTTCTCCGTCGAATGGTGCCGGATTCATTAAGATCAGAGCACTTTTAAGGCGTTTGAAACAATACCATTTTTGGGTTGTTTCAAAAGTGGCAGTGTATTAACCGACGTGGATTTCCCATCTTTTTTTAAAGTATGTACTTGAACCATACAGTCATATTAATAACCGAGACATAAACCAATTACCCTATCCCAGATTAATAATTTAATAAGAGTTAAAACATTTTTCCTGTTTCTATTTTTTATAAAGACGTAATTTGAATCATTTTGCCTTCCACTGGTTGACGGTGTGATGTCACTTAAACCATTTGTCCGTCATTCAAATACGACATGCAGCGTCGCTTAAGCTCTTTCAGCTGCATCTATTTTCCACGCAGGATGCTACTTAAACCAAGTAGTCGTTTTGTTTCAGCTATTTTGTTTAGTCATTAAAACATTGAGTCCTATTATTTTTTTAAACGCATGTCGTTTAATACATTTTTCCAGTATTAATAAAAATACGAGTGGGTTTTTCAATCATTAAATTTTAATATGATACCTTTCATTTATGTCATATGATACCATATTTATTTCATCCCCCGGCTGTTAAAAATCGTGATACTTCAACCAGACATCCGCGCGCGGGCGCTTGAGTCGAACTCAAACAACTTCCCAGAGGGAATCTAGGAGTATTGTGACGCGTAGTCACCGGCAGTGTTTATGTAAAACAGGTATATTTTGATATTTTTTATGCACAAGCATAACAAGTAGTTTTAATCAATAGTAGTTTTATTACATTTATTAAGTACACTAAAATAATTATTAAGAATTACATTTTACCTATTTCAGACAAAAATTACGACAAAAATTTACCTCATTTGAGAGATCGTGATGTAAATTTTATTAACGTTTGTTTGGAGTGGAAGGAGAGGTGTTTATTTTATTTAGTTTCTCACATAATAATAAGTATTCTAAGGTGGCCAGGTCCTCACCTTTACATGGGTGACCTGAAACTCTTTGCCCCCAACGATTTGCAGCTGATGGAGCTACTGAAGGTAACTGAAACTTTCAGTAGTGCCATCAGGATGGAATTTGGTGTGAACAAATGTGCGGTCATGCATGTAAAGCGAGGGGAAATTGTGGAATCTATGGGAACCCAGCTTTCAGATTCCATAAACCTTAGATCCCTCTCAGCAACCGAAACTTACAAGTATTTGGGGATGTCGGAAGCGCTGGGCATCAATGTTGCTGATATGAAGTAATCGTTGAAGGAGCGCTTGGAGAAAAGTGTGTAATAGTCTTTTATCTTTTACGGTTGGGTCATGCTGGTTTTGATGTACTCTTTCGGCATATTCAAATGGACTCAAACAGAACTGGACGCCCTGGATAGGAAGGTCCGTACATTGTTAACGGCATTTCGTATGCATCACCCACGTTCCTCGGTTATGGCTAGGAGTTGTGAAGGTCGAGGCTTTTTAAACGCCAAGACTCTCCACAATCGCGAGATATGCAGTCTCAGGGAATACTTCCTAGAAACCGACGTGGGAATGCATCGGGATGGAGTTGCAGTGGACTAAGGCCTCACCCCACTCTCCTTTTCTAAAGAAAACTGGCGCAAACCTGTAGTGCTTGACACTAACGACCGCAGAGAGGTATGGCAGAGTAAGAAGCTTCACGGACGCTTTTTCCGGGCCCAACATGGACCCGATGTCAATCAGCGTCCGTTCCAGGGAAATCTTTGCGGAAACTGAATGTTTTGTCTGTGCAATTATGGATGAAGTTATGATGTCGAATAACTACCGGAGATTTATTGTGAAGGACGGCACGGTTGACATATGTCGGGCATGCCACCGTCCGGGTGAATCAATTCGACACATTATCTCCGGTTGTTCTTGTCTAGCTAACAGAGAGTACTTGCATAGACACAACCTTGTAGCCAGGATTATCCATCAGCAACTTGCTCTAAAATACAGCCTTGTGGAATCGGAAGTGCCCAACTATAGGTATGTGCCCGACCCAGTTCTCGAACATGACAATATCACATTGTACTGGGATCGATCCATTATCACTGACAGGACTATTGTTGCAAATAAACCTGATATAGTGGTGGTGGACCGATCAGAGCGGCGCGCAATGATTATTGACATAACGGTCCCACATGAAGAGAACCTTGTGACAGCCGAAAAAGGTAAACAAATAAAGTATATTGACTTGGCTCGCGAGGTTGTCGACATGTGGGATGTGGTCTCAGCGATCATTGTGCCGATAGTCGTTACAGCCAATGGCTTAATTGCTAAGAGCCTTGACCACCACCTAAGAAGGCTCTCGTTAGGCAGCTGGATCAAGGGCTTGATACAGAAAGCGGTACTCCTGGACACCGCTCGTATTGTTAGGAGGTTCCTTTCTCTGGAGCCCTAACCGCCGGTTCCTTGGATCCTGTTCCCGATACCGGTGGGCTACTTTTTTAATATTTTTAAATGTTTTTTATTTTTAAGAAATATTTAAAAATTTAATTTAATTATATTTGAAAAAAAAAACAATAAATAAACGAAAAAGTTTTCTAAGTAAAAAGAAAAATAAATGAAAGAGTACGTACGTACGTGTTATTTTGATTTATAAAAAAAACATTACTATTAAGTTTTATCAAAATAAATGTAACTGATGTTCCCATTGAGAGTGTTCTTGATATTTAAAAAAAATACTTTAACTGATATTGTGTGTATTTATTTAGTCAATAATCAATATCAGCACATGGGATTTACGGTGATTGCGATATATCCAGGTTGTTTTAACAGCCATTGATAGTATTAGATGTAAAAAAATGTGACATCAAACATTTTAATTTTAATATTATGTGTCACATAAATAATTTAGGCTGCCAGTAATTTAATCTTAACTGGTAGTTGCGATAAATAGCTTGCTACTATTAATTTTGAGTTACGTCGCTTCATACATTTTGGCTTACTCTGAAAATAAACTGCGTTGTCGCTTAACTGTTTTTCTCTGTAGCCAATTGTAGTTATAAAGTCACTTAAATCTTTTTTCCATACTCTGAAAAATTAAGGCTTAGGGGGCAGTTCGTATTAAGCGACATTTATCTTTGTAATTAAAGGTCCATTTTATTTGGTATTAGCATCAAAAACTCGATGTTTTTAATTGTATTTCAATTAAGTTTACCCCGTTCAAATAATTGAAAAAGTTTTTTTGTTGTGATTTTTTTTCCAAAATTTCAAACTTTAAATGGCTCTCCTGTAAAGTTGCAAAAATGTCGCTTAAACCAAATAGCCTTTCACCCCTCGATATGCTTATATAGCAATGGAAAATGAATATTCGATATGAATTTGTGTAAGATACTGTCATACTAAAAAACTTAAAGAGACTGAAAAAAATATGCTAACCTAATAAATTTACTTCCGGAAAAAGGTGGCAAAAAAACGAAGAATCAAAAAAAATATATCGGCTTCCGGAAGTAACTTATTTAAGGCGATATTAACTGCGTCTAACCGTGAAAGTAGTCAGCGATACACTGCCACCCGTCGCCCGCCAGAGCCCCGCTTCAACGCGCACCAAGATTATTAGAAAAAACAACCCACCATGATTTATCAAACACAATACAAATAAAAGCCGTATACTAAAATATGGGTCATTAAATTGTCTTTAATATGATTAAAGTTTCATGTAAATACGCCCCATAGTTTTTGCGTGATTATCGTTTTTTTGTCCACGTTAGACAATACTTTACAAATTAATTACACTATATTATTAAAATATAATGTCACATTTTCACATATCAAATAATGAATAAAGTTGTCTAGTATAACATATATTTTTTTTCAAAGAAATAAGACTACAAGTTGAGACGTGATGTTCAATATAAAATCATTAAAAGTCTTTTATCTGCGCCTTAATAAGCTTTTCGGGATTATTACTTTCAGATCTTTTTTCGAGAATACTGCATTATTAAATGTGAGCATTGAGCTTTAAAAAGTAAAATACTACTTTTTGTGTTTTTATGAAATACGGTTTTTTACACATTACGCCAAAGGCCAACGACAGATCCATTATTTGTGGTTGCGAAGGTTTTTAGAAACAACCAGAGATATGAGTGTCACTTCTACACACTTCTTCACGCTACATCATCAGTTTAACAAAGGGAATCGGTCGAACGGGCAGGCCGGCTTGTGTACGTGTAATTAAATATTAATGGCCGCGATAATTGGAAACGTGCGGGGTTAGAACTAAATGTTTACAGGCTAGGCACAATACGACATTCACCACAAAATCACTGAATTTCGGGTCACCGTTAAAATTACGGTGCACTACATTGTGTTATGTAGGTTGAAGCATCATCATTGGCGGGCCTGTTGGTCTAGTGGTTAGTGGCCCTGACTGCTGAGCCGGAGGTCGTGGGTTCGATTCCCACCCAGGACAAACTTTGTGTGATGAGCATGTTTGTTTGTTCTGTGTCTGGGTGTGATTTATCTATAATATGTATGTATTTATAAATTATATAAGTATGTATATCAGTTGTCTGGTTACCATAACACAAGCTCTGCTTAGCTTGGGATCAGATAGCCGTGTGTGAGTTGTCTCAAGATATTTATTTATTTATCATCTGCCTAGCCTTTTCCCTACTATGTTGGGGTCGGCTTCCAGTCTAACCGGATACAGCTGAATGTCAGTATTTTACATGGAGCGACTGCCTATCTGACCTCCACAACCCAGTTAGTACTGGGTAATGCGATACCCCTCGGTAAGACTGGTTGTCAGGCTTTCGGAACACTGACTACCTGTAACGACTTTCAAAGATCTACAAATGACAGCCGGGACCAACGGCTTAACGTGCTTTCCGAGGCACGGAGGAAACTTAGTATGTAACGGGTGGTCACCCATCCACAGACCAACCTAGGCAAGCGCGGCTTAACCTAAAGATCGACCCGAGCGGCTGCTATTATTTAGCCACAGGCTCCTCATTATGTAGGTTGAAGCGTTGTAGGAAAATATATATTTTTGTCATGATTCCTTCCGGCTTGTTTGATTTTGTGTATTGATGGTATTTAGGTAGTAATGGCGAATTCAAATATTTAATTATACTTACTAATATTATAAAAGCGAAAGTGAGTTTGTTTATTTTTTTGATACGTCTTCACGACTAAATGGCTAAATCGATTTTGATGAGTTTTGGTACAGAGATAGTTCAGACCCTGGAGACGGACACACTTAGTACTATTTTGTTTTTAAAAAAGTGAGAAAGAGGGAATAAAAGGGAGAAGTTAGCTTTGCATTACAATAAATAAGGCGCAATGGCAAAAACTACAGGCAGCAGGTACCTACAAATCAGGAAAGGGGAACTGTGTTACCCTGAATTTAGCGCGAGCAAAACTGCGTGCAAAAGCTAGTCTCTAAAAGACTAGGTTATGCCCGCTGCTTCGCTTGCGTGGAATTCGATTATAAACCCACGGAAACAATCTACCGGCCTCAAAAGAGAATATTATGTGTTAGTCTAGGTTATAAGTAATCTTTGGGCAACATTTTATTATGACTTATCAAGAAGATATCTGCCCTTTAAGGACATAAAATAAAAAATAAAACATTTATTTCCTGTAATTAAGATCTTAGTTTAATAGTAGTGCTGATTCCTATTCTTAATATTATGGTTAGTTCTAACTTAATGGTTAACTCAATATTGTTAGTTGGTTAGTATTTATCCTAGTTTGACTATCTTAGTCTGCAAGAACCCCTGTATAGGTAAAGGCCTCCTCCAAAGATGCTCATGTCTCTCTGTTTTGTGCCACTTTGGTACAGAAAGAGCCAGCCATTTGTTTTTTTTTTGTTTGATGGACATACAACTGACTTTATCATCAAGGTCTTCAGAAAGACCAGGGTGTGTAGTCGTGCTACACATAAGGCGGGAAGAAACGCCCGGTGCCACCATTGTGACGATCGAGGCTAGTAAGGGTCTGTAGCGGTCTATCCCGCTTGGGAGGCGCACTGCGGATATCTCTTCCTCTCTTTTTTGTAGTAAAGGAACGTTTTTTAAAATTTCGTTATCAGGTCTACGCATCAAATGTCCACTAATGTACTCTGGACTCTTTCTAGTAATAATTAATAATAAAAAATAAATATCTTAGGACAGCTTACACACGGCTATCTGATCCCAAGCTAAGCAGAGCTTGTGTTATGGTAACCAGACAACTGATATACATACCTATATAATTTATAAATACATACATATTATAGATAAATCACACCCAGACACAGAACAAACAATCATGCTCATCACACAAAGTTTGTCCTGGGTGGGAATCGAACCCACGACCGCTCAGCAGTCAGGGCCACTAACCACTAGACCAACAGGCCCGTCCAAATAGACTTAAGTATGTCATTGAATAATTTCCCCCGACCAAAACTCACCTATGTGCCTTCCTTGGCCTTTGTTTCGGGGCCGCGGTATGTCTTTCGAGCAACCCGCAACGCTGGCAGGACCAAAAGGGCCTCAGCTCAGCATAATGCTAGATGGCAACACTAAGCCACCACCTGGCGTTGATTTTCAGCTGCAGCCCAAGTGCTGGTTGTTAAGGAAATGTGTTTTAGTTAAGACACAGGCCATTGTTAAATACATTGCTAATTCCATTAAGTGCATTTATAACTCTAGGTATCGTTTTGGTACGTGATACTTAATGTCAGTAAAAACCGGAATCGCATAGTGACAACGAGGAAGTCAAAATATGGTAATTTTAGTGCACCACAAAAGGTATAAAGTAATGAAACTACGAAACAAAATGATCATTTTAATATTTGTTAGCTTAGTGGTATTATCCTTAACATTTATTATACATAAATTTTATTACTCAACAGTGCCATAATCGTGTTAAACAATAGTGAAAGGTAATTTTTTTTTATTATTATTTTATTATAATAAATAAATAAAAGGTTCATTGGCTTAAGGAGAAATGTGTTTATGCCGTTAATGAATTTGTGTCTTATATTTACGAAGGAGGGTAATGTTAATGAATTTGATTTATATTTTTAAACTAGCTTTTGACCGCGGCTTAAACAAACGTTAAATTCGGGGTAACGCATTTCCCCTTTCGTGATTTGCAGGTACCTGCTACCTGTAGTTTTTGCCCTTGTGCCTTATTTATTGTAATAGCAATGTTAAGTTTTCCCTTTACGTCCCTCTGTCTCCCTCATGTACGTATCCACGGTCCCAACTATCTCTGTACCAAAATTCATCAAAATCGATTTAGCCATTTAGGCGTTAAGACGTCACAAACTAACTCACTTTCGCTTTTATAATAATTATTAGTAAGGATTAATGTAATATGAAATTAAATTGTTGCACTTAAATGAATTCAGACATTTATAACAATCATGTAGATAACAAACTATATAATATTGTGACACTTGTATATGCGTTAAATAATTTAAACCATTGTAAAATTAACTTTTTCTAATCTTTTATCCTCATTACTTTTTTGTTTTTGACGATTGTCTGGCAGTTTGAGTACTAAGCGACCTACACAAATACTCTTTTTTTATATTGTTCTTCGTGTCGTTGAGCTCCTTGAGTTATGAGTAGAGCTACACGAAAACTGAAAAATGCTTGTACTGACTGGACAGGTCCACTCAATCTGTGTCGTGCTTTCTTAAAAAGACCATTTCAGACACTAATCTGCATAGTCCTCATGTAAATTGACCATGATTTTTTGTCTGGACCTTAAAAGAGACTATGACCTCTGAGTTTGTTTCGACTGTTTCTTCTCAGAGTAGTCGGGTACGAAACACCAGCTTCATATAGTTTTTTTTTTAGAAAAGACCTGTAAAAATGTTTGTGAAAACCTACTTGCAAAATAAACATCATTTATCGTAATGGTAGAATGTATCTACTACAACTACACAACATTTTGGCTAATAAATGATTCTTAATAACTGCCTCATTGGTCTAGTGGAGGCAAGCGTAACTAGGTTCTAAGTTCGATTACCGGGTAAAGCAAAGCGTTATTGGGTTTTTCCATCAGTAGATAATTTCTCAGTATAAGCCACGGAGTATCTCGTTTAGCCTTCAGCAGTCGTGCTGGTAATCACCAGACCAAAGATGTAGACTTTAAGACCGAGCTGACTGGCAAGCTGGGGCCGAATCAGCTCTTTTAAATCTGTATATTATACTAGCTTTTGCCCGCGGCTTCGCTTGGGTTAAATTCGGGGTAACACAGTTCCCCTTTCCTGATTTACAGGTACCTACTACCTGTAGTTTTTGCCCTTGTGCCTTATTTATTGTAATAGCAAAACTAAGCTTTCCCTTGTCTCCCCTCTTTCTCCCTTATATCTCACATGTTTTTTTTTAAATAGCCTATGTCCGTCTCCAGGGTTCCAACTATCTCTGTACAAAAATTCATCAAAATCGGTTTGGCCCTTTAGGCGTAAAGACGCAACAAACAAACTAACTCACTTTCGCTTTTATAATATTAGTAAGGATTTGTTAATCTTTCAGGTCCTCAGTAACAATGAGAGCAGTGATATTGATGATCGCAGTCGCCACTGCTGCTGGCGAGATCATGAAGCCTGACCCTGTCCCCACAATACTGGAAGACGTTACTCCTGAACATGTATTGCTGTACCTCTATGACGTAGTGCTGTTACCATTCACGGGTAGAGATAGAAATCGGCAAGGGGAGTCTATACCTACCGTCAATTGTGCTGATAATATGCCCCAATTTCCTAACGGAGATTGTGCACCTACCACAGAAGATCCCAGCATTTATTTCGATGATATTTGAGTGATACCATCCGACGTATGTCGATTTTCAATACGAAAAGATTACTTATAATATTATAGATAGTGTCTCGATAATTATAATTTAATATATAAAATTCTCGTGTCACAGTGTTAATTACCATACTCCTCTGAAACGGCTCGACCGATTTTTTTGAAATTTCATATGCATATTCAGTAGGTCTGAGAATCGACTACTATCCATTTTTCATATCCCTAAGTGAGCAGCGGGTGAAACCGCTTAGCATAGCTAGTATAATATAAATATAACAGTAGATAATAATAAAGGGATGTGGCCTTTCTCAACTACAAAATATCCCAAAATAGGCCTTTTAAAGTTTTTTAAGATTTTGTTAATGATTGACTTAGAAAACCTTCTTAACCCTCCATATCACTGTGTAGACTGTAGGCAACATACAAACGCGACAACATTTTTTAATAATTGATTTTCTACCTTAAGAGCGTAGCTTAAAGTCCACATTTCGAACTAACGAGCTAGTACCAAAAAATACGACTCTTGACCTTAGTGTTGCCTACAAGCAACATTCTCTGTTTTTGTAATTTTGTTTTGTATGTTAAAAATAATAAAACCCAGAAATACGTGTATTTTATTTTCTTGTCATCATCTCCAATCCAATAATCAAATAAATCCCAGTTTATGAGTGATAGAGGGTTAACCTGTTGTCTGATTTTTTTTTAAACCATGGCCAGATTGAGGAGTCTAAATAATTATATATTTTTAAGCCATAACCTGATTATTTATGTAAAGAGGTTTTGATTGTTGTTTTTGTGAAAGTACTGATCAGATTACCAAAATTCTTTTACTGATATTAAGATGCATGACATGTCTTCAGGCTGACGCAGTCGCGGGCACAATCTAGTATTTGAATAATAAATTAAATCGACATATTTAAGAAGAAAAAGACTTTTCCTTAAATTCTAGTAAACTTTTAAAATGATGACAACGATCGCCAAATTTGTTGCCATTTGCCCCTCCCCCTCCCTCCTCACAGTTTTTTTTTTTTTTTTCGGGTGGGAAATCATCCAATGACTTCCCCCGCTCTGGGCGGAGCGGGGGGGCATGTCAGACTTGTACTGACTAAAACCCACCCATGTTTCTTCTTTTGCCCTTTACGTTCCGAGGCCGCGGTATCTCTTTCGAACAACCCGCAACCCCGGCAGGCGGAGGCTCTGGCAAGCCCCTCTCCTTTGCTGACTCTCTTTGAGGCGCGCGTGAAACACGAACGCGCCGTCGACACGGCCTGTCGTCAATCGACGGACGGACGGTGAACTACCCATTGCTCACCGCCCACAGGCCCGCATCTACGGTGGCCGGGAGTCGCCTCGCGGCACCCGGCGCCATGGGCGTCTCCCGCGGCGGCTGGGTTGGGCAGATGTTCTCTCCCTCAACGCCCGGCCTTTGTTAGCATTACTGCTTCACAGAAGGTGGAGAACAAACACCTGCAAGCAAGACTTAAACCTCGAAATTGACTGAGCTATCGACTGTTGCGCTGCATGTCGCGGGTTCGATACCTGCACGAAACAAATGTTTGTATGCCCTACAGATAGTCGTTCCGGGTCTTGCTGTTTGTGTATGTGAGATCAAATGTTTGTAAACGCACCCACGATGCAGGAAAAATTTTAAGTGTTGAGCAAGGTTTTGTTTTCTTTTTATTTCCAAGGGTGCGTTATTTATATTAAAAAAAAACAAGGAAGCTCCAAACAAAAAAAAATGTAAACTGTGAAAAATTATATTCTATTTTCTGTGTATTTTTTATAGTTAATAATGATATTTATATGATAACTCTTAGTTTTATTGTAACATAATTTTCTTTCGTCATCCTGGAGGCACTACTGAAATCTCTTGAAACTAATACCAGTTCCATAGGTCATCGAAAGTTCGCGTCATGATGAAATTTATAGTTGTAACTAGCTGTTCCTCGCGGTTTCACCCACGCTGCTCAGCACCTGTTGGTCGTAGCGTGATGTTATATAACCTATAGCCTTCCTCAAGAAATGGACTATCCAACACTAAAAGAATTTTCCAATTCCAACCAGTAGTCCCTGAGATTAGCGCGTTCAAACAAACAAACAAACTCTTCAGCTTTATAATATTAGTATAGATTATGAGTGTATTAGCTACCTAAAATAAATGAATTTTATTTATTTTAAAGTCTTCAGTCCTGTGCCCATAACGCTTGCCGGAACGCCAACACCCATCTGCTCTAACTTCCAGTATCTCGGGTCGCTTTTCCAAGGGGATGGCGAAGTAGACCGGGCGTAATGCACCGGATCAACGCAGGATGGATGAAGTAGCGACAGGTCACTGGAACAACTTGTGACCCACGGATGCCGCTCAAGTTAAAGGGGAAAATATACAAGTCCGTGATTAGACCTGTTGTACTGTATGGGTCAGAATGCTGGGCTATAAAAAAGGTGGATAAAAAACGATTGCATGTAGCGGAGATGAGAATGTTGAGATGGATGTGTGGAGTGACAAGAATGGATAAAGTAAGGAATGAGTATATTAGAGGAAGTTTGAAAGTTGAGTCTGTTAGACAAAAAATTAAAGAGAGTCGTTTGTCTTGGTATGTAATGAGGAGGGATAAAGCACATGTGACTAAAAGGGTGATGGATCTGAATGTTGATGAACGCAGAGCGAGAGGAAGGCCAAAAAAAGATGGATGGATTGTATAAGGAATGATATGAAGGAGAAAGGAGTAAATGATGCCGTGATGTCTGATAGGGGAAAATGGTAGTAGAAAACATATTGCGCGGACCCCAAATAGAATGGGACGAGCAGGAAAATGATGATTTATTTTAAAGTGACTTTTCCTCATTTCTGATTCCACATATAGCTATATAGCCCATTTATATTGCTAGCTAGCTAGATAGCAATATAAATGGGGCCACAGAGCTGACACCACTAAACAATGTTATTTGTCGAAATGAACGAAATAGTTAGTAGTAGAAACAGTTTCAAATTACAAGAATATGTTTCACATGATAACCACATCAACAACGATGGCTGTGGCTGTCCGATGCCCGCCCGGAACAAATACTTACATGACCTACTCATAGTTGTTCCAAGTGTTTGTGTAAGTGAGCTTTTGTGTGTGTCGCACCCACGGTACAGGAGTAATTTCTAGTGTGTGGTAACGATTCAATAACAAAAAAAAACCTACAAAATTTAATCCAATAACTACGAAACTAGTTATTTAGAAAAAAGGAATTAAATCAGTTTAAAAGAAAGGTCACCAGTTGAAGCAATTAGAGGATATTCGTCGCAAAAAATAATGTGCATCAGCCCTTAAAACTAAATTAAAACTGTGCTACAGTCAGTTTAATGGAGTATCTAAATGAATACCATGTTATTGCAAAATAATAATAAATGCTAATTCAAATTAATGTCATTTAAAAGTAAATAGTAGTTACAAAACATCGTGTTCGTTAAACATTAATCTGTGTGGCGCGAATTGCCTTTGCCCGCCTTGTTGGTGGGTAAGGCGAGGTCACAGTGTAAGCGAGAGAAGTTTACTTATCACGTAATATGTAACTGAATTGTTGAGGGCAGATAGGAAGCTCCATTTAAAATACTGGTGCTGCTTCCAACTGGATTGAAAGCCTAACATAGTTGGAAAATAAATGAAAACTAAATCATTTATTTTGTACCAAGTAGGTATGTTGTTCATTTTATAAGCCCACAAAAATGCGTACATTTAGTTAAAAAAATACAAAAACTTACTAACTAAACTATTAGTGGGTTATTACCTTAACTTGCAACGACTTCATTAAGGACAAACAGCCTTTAATTTATCTTGAAAAGTCTACATATTTCCATTCTTCTCTTCAATTGAGGTTATTGAAAAGTGTTAATTTTAAGTTCACCCGATTTCAAACGTACTAAACCACAAACCTTATTTAAACTTAACTAGATAGAAATTAAAGTTTACATACTTTCCCTTTTATTTCGTTTCAATAATTAGCATACAATAAATTCACAGAGAAAAAAATCATAGAGACAGAGAAGTACATACGATAGATGATATTGTAAATAAATATTGGTTCTAGTTTTATATACCACTAGCTTTTCTTTTGTTAAAATATAGTTTTGGCCAAAGACTCAACGGAACGGATAAAAAAATTGAATTGCAGTCGCTCATCGCCCTCATTCCGACCACAGCCTATGACTTTGCAGTAACAATACCTTTAAAATTGCTACAAATTGCACCAAGACTGAACATCTACTAGTCTGTTTTTGCTAAGTTTGTCGAGTTACGTGCGCTCAATTATTTGTAAGAGCAGCGCACACCATCGCATTTAACGCTCGTATTCTAAGACCTCTCTTAAGACTATTTTGTCTGGTCAGTCAGATTCAGTCGTCAGGAGAACAATTCAAACGCCCATGTTACACACTAGCTTCCCATGTAAAGCGGTGCCAAGCATCCACCTAGTTACCATAAAGAGTATGTGCCACGGACTCTAGGTGCCGCCGCGCAGCAGAACATGATGCTTCGAACGACCCTCGCTTTTGGAGACGGCATCGGTCTATTGTCGACTGTCAGAAACTAGCGATATTCTTAATAAATAAATAATATATATATCTTGGGACAACTCACACACGGCTATTTGATCCCAAGCTAAGCAGAGCTTGTGTTATGGTAACCAGACAACTGATATACATACTTATATAATTTATAAATACATACATATTATAGATAAATCACACCCAGACACAGAACAAACAATCATGCTCATCACACTAAGTTTGTCCTGGGTGGGAATCGAACCCACGACCTCCGGCTCAGCAGTCAGGGCAACTAACCACTAGACCAACAGGCCCGTCAAATAATTCTATGTACTTACATAACCAACATTTTAGTAATCTAAATAATTGATTAAAAAAAAACTACCATTTTTTTAACAAAGAAGTTTACAAAACTTTCGTTGATTTGCATATTTATTGGACTTTAATTTTGTTTTCTAAAGTTAAGAAAATGTAACCTCATTATTTCTTCATTTAATCATTAGACAATATTGTTGTCCTCTGAATAAACCTATTGTCGTCTCAGTAAGACAAACACTTTGAGAGATATGATTATTTTTTGTAAACGCATAGAGATTATCTCAAAATGGCTGCCAAAAAGCGGTATATGAATTAGACCCAAGTGTGTAGCGTAATTGTTTATTAAAACACTTGTTACATAAGTATCTAGAATATCGCTAGTCCATTACCGAACACATTGTATAATTAACATCGACAATTATTATTATTAAATTAAGTTGAATTAAGTTTCTTCAATCCTCCAGCTACAGCCTTCGTAATTCCCACCTAATGGCTACACAGAGGGATTGTTTTTCCGGTGGCTTCTCGTATAGTGACCTTATGTATATACCCTATCAATTAACGATCGAAATTACTAATGCCGAATATGGTGTTGTCGCGTTTCAAAAGTTCGTTGGTATTCAGGAAAATGGGAATATTTTATTATTTCAAAATCAAAATATTTCCTTTCACATTGGCTTAAATGACTGGCGCTTATAAAATGCAGAGAAAAGGAGCACGATTTGGGTTGGTCACTTTCTATGGAGAAGAACTGGAAAAATCTCCATGGTTACTTTTTTAAAATCTTTTCATCATATTTGATGAGAAGATTTTAAAAAAGGGACTTAATTCTGAAAAGTGTATTTAGTTTTATTAAACTTGACCTATGCTGATTCTAAATCCATTCCAAGATTTTAAGTTTCTTCACCTTATCCGTCTTTAGCAATAAGAAATACTGTGGGCAAACCTGACCGGTCTGGTCTAGTCTATGCCCACGGAGTGAGCCCTGTACGTATTTAGATTCAGAATAAAGTCACCTCCAAATCGGGAGTACGTGTTCTCATTTTTCTCCTCAGTCAAAATACTGTGACTAGGGTGCCCAGAGTAAGACAAAATTTATTGAACGAAACACCGCTGAGGTCGTGTTCCGCAGGAAAATCTTGAAACCGCGATTCAGAAAAGTGATGTCATTGCACATCGCCATCTATTATTCAAAAAGCGGTACTAATCAAATGACAGAAGTTTAAAGCTATCGCATAGCTTCTATCGCGGGCCTTGAGCGTGGAGACCGAATCCAGAAATTTCGTAACGAAATAGCCTAACAAGAAATTTCATTACTAATACGGTCAGTTATTTTTAATCACGATGTCAATGTTCTATTAGCGTGTTTGGTAGAAAATCGGATAGTCATTCGACATTACTCTGGATCAAACCCAAGGTCTTGTTTTTCTTTTTGAGACTTCTTTTCATTGGAAGTACTTTTTAGATTTTTTATTTGTTTATTGCATAAGTTTTTTTTATTTATTGCATAAGTTGATAAAAAAATGCTATGCTTTACCGCGGCAGTCCCCGAGTGCCACACGTATTTTTTTTTGTATCAGATTAGACATACTGAGTTAAGTATAGTTTTAAATGAAGGTTTCTCACACTACGAAACCAAAAGTACATAGTCTAAGGTAGGCGCACATTTACGTTGTCGAAACATGTTATCGCAAATGTGCGCCTACCCTGTTTAAACTTAATTTAAATGTTAATCTACGTTCACTATAACATTTCAGTAGGTAAACATTATTTTGTGTTACTGTAATAACTTTGCAACATTACAGTTTCAGTAATCAGTTATTCGTACCTAGTACTTACATCAAAATTATTTTGATATTTTTTTTTGTGTTCTGTGTTGTTGACGGGCCTGTTGGTCTAGTGGTTAGTGGCCCTGACTGCTGAGCCGGAGGTCGTGGGTTCGATTCCCACCCATGACAAACTTTGTGTGTTGAGCATGATTGTTTGTTCTGTGTCTGGTTGTGATTTATCTATAATATGTATGTATTTATAAATTAATTATTTAATTTAATTTAATTTATTTAATTATATTGAATCCATTTTAGTGCTATTGAATCTGTTGTTTAGTGATATTGAATCTATTTTAATGATATTGCATCTGTTTTAATGTGTCTGTGTATGTTTAATAATGTTATATTAGTTTTCTATGGGTCTATGCCACCCGAAATAAAGTTTATTCATTCATTCATTCATTCAAATTATATAAGTATGTATATCAGTTGTCTGGTTACCATAACACAAGCTCTGCTTAGCTTGGGATCAGATAGACGTGTGTGAGTTGTCCCAAGATATTTATTATTTTATTATTTATTTATGTGCTTTATTATAAGGATAAATCAAAAACTATAGGGTCACGTTGTTTAAAGTGTAAAGGTATTGAATTGAAAACCATATATGTACTCAAATCAGTAGTCCTTTTGAGACGTTGTTAGATGCATATTATATGTTACTAGCTTTTGCCCGCGGCTTCGTTCGCGTTAAATTCCGTAGCGCCTTATTGATTTGTAATAGCAACGCTAAGTTTTCCCTTTTCTTCCCTTCCTTTCTTTCCATTCTCCCTCATATCCCCCTTTAAAAAAAAATAGCTTATGTCCGTCTCCTGATTCTCAACTATATCTGTGTGTATCAAAATCGGTTTAGCCATTAAAGGTAACAAACAAACTCACTTTCGCTTTTATAATATTAGTAAGGATTTCATACATATATATAAATCCAGACCTTTGTCCATGGTTGTGTGCAAAAACTACAGAACGACAAAACTTTTTTTCTTTTATAACACAGACATAAACAATGAATAGTTTAAAAACATCTTAAAATTAATGAGCATAATTCCAGAAGGCAACACGAGTCCACCATCTGTCCTCGTAGAGGCGATCGGCAGCGGCTACCTCATGGTCCTGGTTCAGTTCATGGTTCGGGACGTTTGGGGAGAGAACCTCAAACCAATCCCGCCACCGTAGGAGACGGTCAAGGAGTCGGCCGCCGCGAGATGACTTCCAGCCACCATGGACGCGGTTATATTATAGATGGTGAGCAATGGGTAGCTCCACTGTCCGTCCATCTAGTTACGAAATACCCTGTCTACAAACGCCTTAAAGAGTGTCAGCAAAACAGAAGAGCCTGCAGACTCTATATGCGCCTGCCAGGGTTGCGGGTTGTTCAAAAAAATACCTCGGCCCCGGAACATAAAGCGCAAAAAGAAGGAACATGGATGAGTTTTAGTCAGTAAAAGTCTGACACTCCGTCCCGTTATTTCATGATTTCCCATCTAAATAAAAGAACTATCACCAAAACTCGAAAACATAAACAAATAGTAAATATAGCACGGCCAACGAGAAGCGATACCAAATGTAAACAAAACCCATGCTAAAACCCCATCTAAAATGGCCGCCCGAATGTTGGCGAACCCGTCTTAACGTTGTCATGTTTTTGCCGGGAGAACGAGACATTACGACAAAGGCACAAGATGGAAAGAGCTAAATATTAGATTGTCAACGCCACAGTTGTTCTTTAGGTTAATGACCTTTCGTATCGCTTCTCGTTGGCCGTACTATAGTTTAAAATATTAAATTAAAAAACAGTCAGCCAGACATTGAGCCTATAATGATTGTAAGTTTCATATTTTCTTTTCTCGTACACATGTCGGCACATCAACCTACACCAAACCGAGGAGAGATCAGTAGACCTACTATGACATCTTAAAGCAGAACTTATTCCACTGAGTGAAAGAGATGGTGCTAGACACCTAGTATAGCTCTGTCCCTTTCCCTCAGCAGAATAAGTCCTGCTTTAACACGTCATGGTCGGGTAGCAGGTTATAATAGTTAAGAGTAGGTTGACCTGCCGTCGTGTGTATCTTAAGGCAGGTACTCCAATAAGAAATAATATAGAATGACTAGCTGTTCCTCGCGGTTTCACCCACGCTGCTCAGCACCGGTTGGTCGTAGCGTGATGTTATATAGCCTATAGCCTTCCTCAAGAAATGGACTATCCAACACTAAAAGAATTTTTCAATTCGAACCAGTACTTCCTGAGATTAGCGCGTTCAAACAAACAAACAAACTCTTCAGCTTTATAATATTAGTATAGATAGATATGTTTAATAAATTAACTGAAAATTTTAGTAATACATAGCGGTCTAATTAGACATTATATCTTGATTTTTCCCGTACAATTTTTTTTTTTTTTTTATGACATCCAATCAACATTTTGAGGAAAAAGATAATTATGAATTCTGATTTCAAACAAATTTCATTTACCTTATATAATATTTGGAGCACAAATACCATATTTGGGTGTGAATACTGTTGGTTACTTCCTTATTATTATAAAATACTAGCTGGAGCCCGCGGCTTCGCCTGCATGATATCGAAAAGAAAGAATCCTATGTGCCAGACTATTATCTACCACTGAGCCAAATTTCATCAAGATCCGTTCAACCGTTTTGATGTGTAAGAGTGACAAACATACATACCATATATCCATCCTCGCAAACATTCGCATTTATAATATTAGTAGGATTAAGTAAAATAAAAGATAAGAAACACTAAAACATATTTATATTAATTAAGCCACAACATAAAAGCACTGCTTACTCTCTGCGGCTCACCAATAATTTTGTTTCTGTTTTGTTGCTTTTAATTGAATAAACTCATTAATTATAACCAGACAGGAGCTTGTGGCTAAATAATAACTGCCGCACCGGTCGATCTTGAGATGAAGCCGTGCCTAGAGGTCCATAGAGTTTCCGCACCTCAGCAAACTTTGTGTTCTCAAAGACCTACAATTGACAGCCAGGACCAATATCCTGGCGGCCTCAAAAGTATGACAACCAGTTTTACCAACGAGAAAAATTCAAGAAAAAATTTAAGAAGGAAAAATGTATTTATTTAGATTTTAACTTCACAATTGTGGTGCAAAATATTCCACCATTTTCTGCCAGTCAACCTTGACCCTAAGGCCAAGTAAGAAAAGATCACGATAAACATATAAGAAGCCATTTTGTTTCTCGAAAATAAAACATTAAAAAAGAAACTGCATTTTAATAATATCGTTACATTTATCTTACTCAATATAGTCGTTACTGAACATTTTAAAAATCAAAATATACATCCAGTGTTGAGGGGTCTTCTGTGGTTGGCGGACATTCTCCATTTGGAAAGTGATTCATATTACCAGGACATATGTTGTTATTCGATATAGACCCTTGTCCTGTAGTATGACTACTAGTGTATGAAGTAAGCACTACGTCATAGAGGTACAGCAACACGTGTTCAGGAGTAACGTCCTCCAGTACTGTGGGGAGAGGGTCAGGCATGGAGATCTCGGCAGCAGCAGTGGCGACTGCGATCAGCAATATTACTGCCTTCATTGTACCCACTCAATATGGAAGACCTGAAATTCAAAATTATTCCCAATTTGAAAAATGATGATTAGTAACAATGATTATTTTTTCTCGATTTGGCACATGAGTTTGTCGACATGTGGAATGTGAATTTGGCTATCATTGTACCGATTGTCGTAATGGCCAATGGCTTGATTGCCAAGAGCTTCGACGAACATCTGCCTGTAAGTCAGTCTGTCTGTAAGTTCTCCTTAGGTGCTTGGATCAAGGACCTGATTTAGAAGACAGTCCTCCTCAATACGGCTCGCACTGTGAGGACATTCCCGCTAACCGTGTGATGATCAAAACTATCTTTCTTTCCCATTTTCTTCCCGTATATTACATTAAAAAAAATTGCTCATGTCCGTCTCCAGGGTCCCACCTATCTCTGTGCCAAAATTCTTCAAAATCCGTTCTGCTTCAGGCGTGAAGACGTAACAAACAAATAAAGAATCAAACTCACTTTCGCTTTTGTAAAATAACTAGCTTTTGCCCGCGGCTTCGTTCGCGTTAAATTTGGGGTAACACAGTTCCCCTTTCCTGCTTTGCAAGTACCTGCTAGCTGTAGTTTTTGCCCTTGCGCCTTATTTATTGTAATAGCAATGTTAAGTTTTCCCTTTTCTTCGTCATATCTCAATCTTTTTAAAAATCATACCCTATGTCCGTCTCTAGGCTTCCAACTATGCCTGTACCAAAATTTATCAAAATCGGTTTATTTAATTTTCAATTATATAGTAAGGATTACAAAACTACCACAAACACACCAAAAAAAGAATTCTATAAAAATAAACTAGGTATGTATGTAAAATCCAAATGAGCTAAAAGTGTAAGGTTACTATAATGAAAAATAAATGTGCCGAAACCCATCTAAAGCCGTCTTGTCTTTTTAGGGTTCTGTACCTCAAAATTGCTACAAATTATTTTCTAAATACTCAAATCTGTGGTCCCTTTGTGCTGTGAATAAATCAACAACAACAATCATAAATAATAAATCAACAATCATGTTGCAAGTTTGTACGGAACCCTTGGTGTCCGAGTCCGACTACCACTGGCCCGGTTTCTTTTTTTAAATTTACCTACGAAAATTTACCATGTGTCTCTCTTGATAACAACATAAGTACTGAAAGCGTGGTGACAGTTTACGTATCGAAAATGCAAAATAAAAAAAAAGTGTGTGTGTCAACTCCGACGCACGACTGGAATTTACTCCTTAAGTACAAGTATCTAACCATACGCAAAAAGAGTTTATTCAACTGAAAAAAGATTAATATCATATGAAAGCACAAATTATTCATTCACAAATTAATGAAAAAAAAATAGCAATATAAATACATCGACACTGATAGAAACAAACAAGCCCAATAACATATAGTATATAGGTACAGTCGCCTATACAGCATACCATATGTACGTCTTAATACACTCACAGCCAAATTAGAAAGTTGCGCACTAAAGGTGCGCACCAAAAATGTGACACATTTTCGTTACTTTAGTAGGTTTTACCCCTCGGATTTTTCTCATACCGGGCGTCTTATATATGAAAATCGATTCTTAAGAAGTAAACTCCAATAAACTTCAATATAAATGTTTTTAAGATACCTTTGAATTGATTCACAAATGATTCGAGCACAGTAACTAATGCTTTCTTTGTTTTTAGAAGTATTACATCTTAAAAAGAAGAAAGAAACGTGTTTATTTGACACTGGCTACAAGGACACACAGAACATTAAAAAAAAATTCACACAATATATTAACACAAAAAAAGTAAACTAAAAAAAATTTTTACACACAAGGAAAAGGCCACTTGGGCAACAAGAAAGCAAATGCTATGTGATGTAATTTGTACCTCTATTATGTACAATTGTTAGCGTATTTATATATTGACTTTGTTTACTCATTAATATCCATTGCATGTACATATGTATATGTGAAGTTTCTAAATAAAATTTTCCTTGTTGACAGCATTATAAACGCGTTTAAAATGACTAATACTACTCTCTAACTTCATTTAATTCTGTTAAATTTATGTATTTTTTAATTTATCTAAAAGTTTAGTTTCATAATTTTAGTTTAATTTAGTATACTGATATTAATAAACGAAGTGAGATAAAAAAATACATACATTCTGTTAAATGACTATTTTATTAAAATAAAAAAACACTCACATAATGGGATTACATGAACTTATACAGGGTGTCCAGTAAATAGCACGACATACTGCAGGGGGTGATAGCTAGGGGTGTGTAACTATTGACATAATAACAAAATATCTAATTTTAATATATAATTTTGTTTAACATAACGATCAGTTGACATAATGAATTGTAGACATAATTACATTTTACCTAATTTCATATGACATAATGAACATTTCCTATAATGCACATTTCACTATTCATTTACTATAATATTCGTAATCTCATAGTTAATGTTCATAGTTTAAACAAAAAGGAGCAAATCGATAATATTCTTTAAAAAAAAGGAATACACTGAAATTTGTTAAATAAATATTGTATTAAGTTTTTTTTATCTTAACTTTATACTTACCTGCCACCCTCGACCATGCATAGAATATTTTAAGGTTTGGTTAAGTGCCATTTGAGTTAGGCTAGAACTGTGCCAATTAAACATGAATTTTAGGTCAAATAAACGTTATATTAAAAGAATATTATACATATTGAAAATGATATAAAATGAACGTTATACTAAATGTTATTATGTAAAATGAATATTATAAGATATGAAACATAGGTCATATGAATTTATGTCATATGAACGTTAGTTCAAGTGAAATTAGAGCAATTGTTATTATGCCAAACATTACACACCCGATAGCTAGGGTTACTACTTATCAATATAACACAATGGTGTCCATATTATAAACTTTTTTAAATATTTTTGGGAAAAAATATAACATGGTGTAAAAATGATTTGAATCGATTCAGTTACTTATTCTGAACAAACTATAGTCAGGTTTCGCATATACTAAAAATAATGTTGTATATTCAGCAAAATCTTACGTATTTACAGTTTTACAAAATTTTACGAAATACCGAAAAATCTCTACCTTGAAACAGATTTTTAAGCATCTCGTAATGAAAAAAATCCTTTTCTAGTACTTGGCAAAACTGGTTGTCAAACTTTCGGGACACTTACTACAACATTGACATTGTGTTTTTATTAATTATGTGTGCATGACATTTACATTATTGGTTTGTCATTTTTTTTTTAATAACGTGTATTTTTTTTACTATTTAATTGTTAACTGTATACTCTTTCAATATTCTATTTCATGTTAAAATATTCATATACAATTTAAATTGTTCCTGAATAAATAAATAAAAAAAACAGCTAAAAGTGCTTTCTGAGGCACGAAGAAAACTCGGTATGAAGCGAGTGTGCACCCATCGACAGACCGACCTAGGTAAGTGCGGCTAATCCTCAGTACCGGAATTAAAGTAGGTCAATTCGCAGGTCACAGTCCGATTTAAAAATAAAATAAAAATAATACCTTGTATTGAAGAATGACTCTCTGGCACAGTGTCACTTAATGATGTTTGTAAATCTGATCGAAATTCAATCACTAATATTATTTATTATATTACATAAGGATACAAATACCACTCGCTTTGTAGCTTGTCAAACGCTATTTAATATAAATATATATAATTATAATTTTCGTTTATAGCTCAGTTTTTAAATGCGATTATGGAGTTTGTAAATATCCTTAAATATTATAAAATCGAAAGTGAGTTTGTTTGTTACGTCTTCACGCCTAAATGGCTACACTGAATTTGATGAACTTTGGCACAAAGTTAGTTGGGACCCTAGAGACATACATAGGGTGTATTTTTTTTAATTGAGAAATAAGGGAGAAAGAGGGAAGAAAAGGGAAAACTTAGCTTCGCTATTACAAAAAATAAGGCACAAGGGCAAAACCTACAGGTAGCAGTACCTGCAAATCAGGAAAGGGGAACTGTGTTTCCCCGAATTTAATGCGAGCGAAGCCGCAGGCAAAAGCTAGTGTAACTATATTGATAAAAACCAATTTCCTGGCTATTGTCCGGCTGCAGTGTTACCTACTGAATATTTAGGATAATTATCTGCCTAGCCTTTCCCCAACTTTATTTTATTTATTCACTAGGTTCCGCCCGCGACTTAGTCCGCGTGGCATAGTTAGTTTTTGCTAACGCCAGTTTAAACCTGCGTGATTATCGAAAAAAAATGTCTTTCTCTACCCTTTTCTTCCCTGTTTCGCCCCTTTATCCCACTTTTTTTAACCTATGTCCGTCTCCAGGGTCCCAACTATCTCTGTACCAAAATTCATCCAAATCGATTCAGCCATTAAAGCGTGACAAACAAACTCACTTTCGCTTTTATAATATTAGTATAAATAAAGGATATATTTTTTTTTATATCGAATTTGGTTTTATTTTAACATGATGTTCTTCGTATAGGTACAACTGCAGGGTTACCATGACGCAGGAAGAAATCAGGGTGCCACCCTGTGTGTATTTTTTGTATTGCATGACTGGCTGGACGGTGTCCGCAACTTCACATCTAGGCGCGTATTTTGCGTAAATAATGTAAGTAACAATAAGGGCATTATTATTTTTATTATTTTAGTTATATACTCTTTATTCATTCATTATACCTACTTCTAAATACATTTTTAAATATTTGTTTAAAAAATAATAGAAAAAAATATATAAAAATAGGTCTCCGCCGGTATCGGGAGCAGGATCCAAGCTACCGGTGGTTAGGGCTCTAGAGACAGGAACCTCCTCACAATGCGGGCCGTATCGAGGAGTACTGCCTTCTGAATCCTTATTTTAGTTTATTTTTGTGGCTACTAACAATGTATTTTCTTATAATAAAATACGTTTTTAATAAATAATAAATCGTTTATTTCAGAAAACAAGTTCTAAAACACAGAAATAAAAGTTGGTAAATTAGTCAGCAAAGAACACAATAAAATCAACATCAGATAATAAAATAAAACCATACTAAAAACAACACAACAGCAAATAATCGTAAAATTATAGTTTATTAAATATCTCAACAAATCATTTACATTAACCAAAATCATTCGAAGCGGTTAACATATAAAATACTAGCTTCCGCCCGCGACTTCGTCCGCGGGGCATAGTTACTTTGGGCCGACGCTAACTTAAACCCGCGTGATGATCGAAAAAAATATCTTGAAAAAGTTAGAAAAAAGGCAGAAAGAGGCAATAAAAGGGGAGACATGTTGGCGACCAGCTACCAAACTTTTTGATAATTTTATATTTCTTCTTTTTGATTGTCATTGTTTTATGTTTTGTTTTAAGAAAAAGTCAGTTTGTAAAAAATAATGTGCTGCAATATATGAGAAGCTGAACTTGTGGTTTCATTACTCTGTAAAATTATCCTGTTCTCAACATTGGGCCTTTTATTCCATCCTACTGCCTTTTTTCTAACTTTTTTTAGCCTATGTCCGTCTCCAGGGTTCCAAATTCATCAAAATGGTGTGGCCATTTAGGCGTGAAAACGTTACAAACAAACTCACTTTCACTTATAATATTAGTAAGGATTTCTGTTAAACAATACTAAATAACCAATTGTTCAACTTAAACCCTAGAGCCCCAGCGGTACAAAAACGTGCCAGTACACAAGTGTAACCGTTGAGCCCCACTGGCACAAATTCGTGCCACCAAACCCCGACCTATTTAAAACTGTATTTGTAGTAAACATAAGTCTTAAAATCAGATTACGCTTAGGATAAGAGCCCGCTTGGCGGTGCTTGACGGATAGTTGACGTAAATAATGGTGGTCCTTGAGAGGTTAAAAATTAAAATAATCATTTTCGTTGTAGTCTGGTGTGTCTGGCGCGCATTCTCCGTCTGGAAATCTGGGGTTATCGTTAGGACAATTGGGTGTATTAAAGAAACCTTGTCCGTTGGCATCACTAGTCATGTATGACGTCATTACCACGTCATAGAGGTAAAGCAAAACCTCTTCAGGAGTAGCGCCCTCCACTACTGTAGGGACTGGCTCACTCCCAGCGATGTTGGCAGTGGTGACAGCAGCAGTGGCGACTATTATCAGCAGGATTACTGCCCTCATTGTGAGCGATTCGATACGAGTAAACCTGTAAATGAAAAGATTGTTCTCAATTGGGTGGATGACATTTGAATTTTACCGATCTCTCGCGTCCGGCCCTGGTTGAATCCACGGTCCGGAGCAAAAGGTAATGGGAAACGGTCACCTCCTTCTGCTTTGCTAGAAAAGGAGGTGGCTGGACGTTTGAGAGAGCTAACCTCAAACCAGCGCCGTCAGCAGCGTCCAACGGCAGACCCACCACAAAGAAGGATTGGTTTTAGGCAGCAAAAATCTGACACGCCCCATACTCCGCCCAGAGCGGGGGAAGTCATTTGATGATTTGCCATCCCTAAATAAAAAAAACCGGCCAAGAGCGAGTTAGACTCGCGCACCGAGAGTTCCCCGTACAAACCTGATACATAAACAGCCATATCTTTTGACTGCGTAGATAAATAATAAATAAATATCTTGGGACAACTCACACACGGCTATCTGATCCCAAGCTAAGCAGAGCTTGTGTTATGGTAACCAGACAACTGATATACATACTTATATAATTTATAAATACATACATATTATAGATAAACCACACCCAGACACAGAACAAACAATCATGCTCATCACACAAAGTTTGTCCTGGGTGGGAATCGAACCCACGACCTCCGGCTCAGCAGTCAGGGCCACTAACCACTAGACCAACAGGCCCGTCAAAACAGATATTTAGGATTTGGGATTGTATTCTGTTCGCGACATGGTCTGTGCAAGTTCTATACGATCAGTGACAGGCCAACATAAGGTCAAGGTGATATGAATTTAATCTTTCAGTATTTAATTAATAATAAAAAGAAAATACGAAGCGTAGTAGACTGGCATGAATTCACGATGGTATCGAAACGACAGTATTCGTTACCTACTAAACTATTTCTTGTGTTTATGACACTATGAACTTATGCCAGCCTAGTACTTTTTGGAGTTTACTCCTTAAGAATCGATTTTCATACCTATATAAGGCGCCCGGTATGAGAAAAATCCGAGGGGTAAAACCTGCTAAAGTAATGAAAATGTGTCACGTTTTCAGTGCGCACCTTTAGTGCGCAACTTTCTAATTTGGCTGTGAGTGTATTAAGACGTACATATGGTATGCTGTATAGGCGACTATACCTTTATACTACCTATATTATTATGTTATTGGGCTTGTTTGTTTCTATCAGTGTCGATGTACATTTAAAAATTATTAACAAAACTTAGACATATATAAATACATATGATATACATTTAAAGTGGACAGGGTTTGAACGCTCCTTACAGACATGGGCAGTGCATTCCATAGTGTACAGCCTGAACTGTAAATGATTTATCGTAGAAGCTATTAGAATGCACCGGCCATCTCTAGTCTCACATTTTCCGATGTAAAGTTAAGTAACTAAATCATAGTTACAACAATTACAGGTTAAATCTAGTATCAGATATTTAAAAAAAACCAACGATAGCCAATCAGTCATTAAAATTACAGGATAATTCATCAATTCGTTCGTGCCCATACAGAACATCATGCCGAAAATCAAAACAAATAATATTTTCACTCTGCAACTCGTCCAACGTTACAATTTAATGTGAGAAAATGTACAGTTAATAGCAAAAGTGTTAGTGTGGAAACACATTACGATATTGTCACATTCAAGAAGATACAAAAAACCTTTTTTGCCAGGGGTTGCGGGTTGTTCGTAAGAGATAACGCGGCCTCGGAACGTAAAGGGCAATAGAAGGAACATGGGTGCGTTTTGGTCAGTAAAAGCCTAAAACTCCCCCCCGCTTCGCCCAGAGCAGGGGAAGTTATTTGATGATTTCCCACCCCAACAAAAAAACTGTTTTTGTGCCTGTGAAAGTGCGTTTAGAAAGTAAAATAAAATGTGATATTTACCTTATAATTGATTCAGGAATACTAAGAACAGGAAAAATTGTTATTACTCAATATTAAATTATTTAATAACACGTGCAGTACCTCTGGGCTTTTATATATCAATACTAAATTTGGTTCAGTTTCAATATTATATCCATGTTATATACATGGTAGGTTTATAAGGCTAAATGTTTATAAAACCATATCCTCGGCTATTTTCCTTTTAAGGTGGTATTAATGAGTACCTAATGATTTTATGTACAATCATAATTTGTATCACTACTTAGTGATACAAGTAGATAATTTATAGGTTTCAGTACCTCAAAAGGAAAAATGGAACCATATTGGATTACTGTCTGTTTGGCTGTCTGTCAAGGCACTTTATGTCACTTTATGTCTTCTAAAGCGAACTTACGTTGCATTGGCACAATCAGTTATGAGTTATTGTATTTCCATTTGGGGTGGTGACACTAAAATAAAATTCCTGGAAGCAGAAAGAGCCCAAAGATGTTTGATAAAAACAATGTTCTTTAAGCCATTTAGATTTCCTACTGATGAGCTTTATCAAACTTGCAAATTACTGTCACTTAGAAAGCTTTATATAATTAACACTGTACTTAAACTACATAAAACCTTACCATACGCATATAAAGCCCAAACGGGTAGGAGGAAGTCTAATGTAGCCACTACTCCTTCCTGTAGAACTCTTTTTGCTAGGCGTCAATTTCAAGCTCACGCTGCTTACCTTTATAATAAGCTACACAACAAATGTACAATATATAATCTTCAACTCCATGCATGTAAAAAAATAATTGTACAAGAACTTGAACCGCTTGGGTATCATGAAACAGAAAACCTATTATTTAAATACGAACACTAGACAATGTTCACAACTTCTAGTGGTACTTACCGATCCCAAGAAACTGCTTCGTAGGGCTAGAAGTCTCAAAACAAAAACAAGT
Source organism: Ochropleura leucogaster (assembly GCA_958449745.1). NCBI lineage: Eukaryota > Metazoa > Arthropoda > Insecta > Lepidoptera > Noctuidae > Ochropleura > Ochropleura leucogaster. The sequence continues at coordinate 5,058,753 of OY288226.1, forward strand.
AATATAGTAAAACACACATATACAATACACCCACACACACACACACACACACACACACACTCACACACACAACACACACACAACACACACACACACACACGCATATACACAATTACACATACATTATATGCAGCACGTAAATATACACTCACACTCGAGAGTTTAATATCTTTACTATTCCTAGGGAGGAGCAGTAAAAAGATATGGCCGTTTATGTCGCAACTTTGTACGGAACCCGCAGTGTGTGAGACGTTTTTTTTTGGGTAGTTATATCGGAAACTCGTGAATGTATCGAGTTGAAACTGAAACCATTTACTCAAATCTGTATCCTTATTGAAAATGAGTTGTGGAAAAATCATATCTCTTGCCCCGTTAACCCCCGAATACTGAAACGTCACTCAAAATTTAAGTCCCACTAAGTTTAACAGAGACTCAGAAGTGACGTTTGACCATACAAAATCTAAAGTTTAAGAGCTGCTCAAATGTTAAGCAGCCCTCACATTTTGAGTGACGTTTCAGTATTCGGGGGTAAGTCTCATAGAACTTATGTCAAAATACAACTATCGGTAAGCAAAACGAGTCGTTTTTGTTTATTGGGGCATAAGTATATGAAGCCAAAGAGTCAGTCGTCAGTCGCAGATATGACCGTTTATGTTTAAGTTTGTACGGAACTCTCGGTCCCTGAGTCCAACTCGCACTTGGCTGTTTTTATTTTTACAATGGTGTAAGGCCGCTGCCACAATCCTACACTTTGCACGTTTTGCAAATCAAATCAAATCATTTATTTCAGTCAGACCATTACAGGCACTTTTGAATGTCAAGAAACAAAATGAATCTACAGTCCCGGTCACAAGGCATAATAACTTGTGAAAGTACTGTAGTTTCCCATTCCAAAGCGTTGATCTCTATGGAGAAGAATGGGCAAGAAACTCCATGGAGACTCTTTTAAATTATAATATTTTTACAAAAACGTATTTACATCATTCATGTTGAGATTATACAAATATGTGAGAACGATGTAGAAAGACGTGCACAGTAAGGGCGTCCATTTTACCATGGCCTCAGTATTTAAAGATTTCCAAAACGAAAGAACCGTATAAACTGGTTTTGTATAGGTTGATCAGTCCCCGTATGTACGCGGACGTTGTCTTACCATTAACGAGTTATACTGTAGAGGTTTTTAACTTCAAAAAGTAAGGAGGTTTTATGTTCGACCGTATTTTTAACACGCTTATATTAGCTTCACTTGTAACTATGTAAGTATGAAAATCTTGGAATCTTAATTTGACCCACTTCCCGGTCTTCCATTAGGATGAAATTTTGCACACGCTCTGAGTTCTGATGACAATACATGACTACAGTACGGCCAACGAGAAGCGATACCAAATGTAAACAAAACCCATGCTAAAACCCCATCTAAAATGGCCGCCCGAATGTTGGCGAATTCGTCTTAACGTTGTCATGTTTTTGCCGGGAGAACGAGACATTACGACAAAGGCACAAGATGGAAAGAGCTAAATATTAGATTATCAACTCCACCGTTGTTCTTTAGGTTAACGACCTTTCGTATCGCTTCTCGTTGGCCGTACTGTAGCTAAGAAATGTAATTATAAATCCAATATGGCGGCCTCCCCAAGATGGCGGACTGGATGTTTAAAATCCACCCCCATGATATGGGTATCAAATAAAAGTGTTTGCTGTCAGAAATACGAAAAAAATAGTCACGGGACTTAAATTCAATATGGCGGACGTCCAAAAAGCGTGTTTTTTAGTTTTTATAACTATTATTATTTACCGATTACTCCACTAACTGTTAACCTTTTTTTTTTGTAACCCTCATAAAATAATATGCTGGCTGTTTATAATGACCATGACGTTTGGATCCTCAATTTGTATAACCTAGAATAGAAAAATGTTCAACAGCTTAGGCTTCAGAAAAAAAAACTAGGATCTTGTAAAATTATGTTATTCTAAAATATATCATTTATTTAGTAACAGAAATATTTTATACTAGCTTCCGCCCACAGCTTCGCCCGCGTTAAATTTGGGGTAACACAGTTCCCCTTGCGCCTTATTGATTTGTAATAGCAACGCTAAGTTTTCCCTTTTCTTCCCTCTTTCTCCCTCACATCCCACTTTTTTTAAATAAAAATTATGTCCGTCTCCTGGTTCCCAACTATCTATGTACCAAAATTCATCACAATCGGTTTAGCCAATAAAGCGTGAAGAGGTGACAAACAAACAAACAAACTCCACTTTCGCTTTTATAATATTATAGTAAGGATGTTAGCCGCTACGAATGGTAAATGAATTTATCTGCTTTTGTGTTGGTTTTAATAGTACGCTTTTATTTTATTATAGCCCATGTTTCTGTGATACCATATTGTTTATTATATTGTGTTCTTTGCTGACGATTATTACCAACTATTATTTCTGTGTTATGGATCTTGTTTCCTGGAATAAACGATTTATTACTAACTAGCATCCGCCCGCGACTTCGTCTGCGTGGCCCAAAGTAACTATACTTTGGGCTAACGCTAACACACACGTGATGATTGATTTTTTTTTATCTTTCTCGCCTTTTTTCTTCTCTCTTTCTTCCCCTTTTCTTTGCTTCTTTTAGCCTATGTCCGTCTCCAGGGTCCCAACTATCTCTACCAAAATTCATCAAAATCGTTTTGACGTGAAGACATCACGTCATATAATTTTACATTTTTAAATATTCCCTCATAAAAACATAGAGAACACAAAACAAAAGTTAATTTTATAAAATTGTTATATTTTAGTAAATAGCTAGTTTATTTAATTAAATAGTCAAAACATACTGTAATAATATTAAAATAACAAATCATTTTGTAGGAAATAGGATAATCAATATTGGGCCATTATTTTAAGTTACACAAATCAAGTAATTAATTGTGTTACTGACAAAGTTTAAAGAACGGTCAATCCTCATAATTACCATGTAATAAATAACCATTTATTTCCGCCCAGGACCATATTTTGTTAGTAACAAAAGTATTTCAATATATAGTACGGCCAACGAGAAGCGATACGAAAGGTCATTAACCTAAAGAACAACTGTGGCGTTGACAATCTAATATTTAGCTCTTTCTATCTTGTGCCTGTGTCGTAATATCTCGTTCTCCCGGCAAAAACATGACAACGTTAAGACGGGTTCGCCAACATTCGGGCGGCCATTTTAGATGGGGTTTTAGCATGGGTTTTGTTTACATTTGGTATCGCTTCTCGTTGGCCGTACTATAGACAAGAAAATTTAGATTACGATATGAAACTAAACCCCTTCCTTCTTTGTTGCGGATGAGAAATCAAATAATTTTCTCTTGTTCGCTCTGGGCGGAGCGCCAGACTTGTACTGGGTGGATATGGATGGGTTTGAATCCACCCTCCTTCATTCATTCCTTCTATTTCCCTTTATGTTCCGGGGCCGCGGTATCTCTTTCGAACAACCCGCAACCCCGGCAGGTGGTGGCTCTGGCAAGCCCCTCTGCTTTGCTGACATCTCTTTGGGGCACGAATCATCTCTTCGGAACACTGCCTGTCGTCACTGGGTGGACGGATGGTGAGCTGCATTGCTAACCGTCCACAGACTCGCATCTACGGTGTCCGGGAGACGCCTCGCGGCGCCCGACGTCCGTAGAATCTCCGGCAGCGGCTAGGATTCACGCCGATCAGTAAAAACACAAAGTATAGAGTTTTTATTTACTGCCACGGACACGATGGAATAGGGGAGGTTCCGGGGCCGCGGTGTCTCTTTCGAACAACCCGCAAAACCCCGGCAGTCAGTGGCCCTCGCAGGTTCCTCAAAATCATTTATTTGCGTAAATAAGGTACAGAAGGTTACAAGTAGTACAAGTAGACAAAATTGATCTCTTATTTTGACTTTAATTTCGGCGTGCAAATTAAAAACAGGGTGATATATTTTTATTTAAATTAAGCCATTACAATCATGCTGTTATTATACCTATATTCCCGCCAAAGTTCAAAACTTGAATGACAAAAAAAAAAAAAAAAAAATTTAAATACTCTGCAATTTAGAAGCTTGCCTGTAACATTATATTGTTTGTTTTTTTTTATATATAAAAAACAAACGTTTAGTATTTCCCAGTGTTGAAGACTGTAGTATCCTTGTTTGGTGATATTGTAACAAAATATTTTCGTGCGCAAAGCTTGTTCCAGGAGTTAAAAAAGTAAGTTTTTTTACAAATAAAGTGAAGCCCTGTTTAATAATAAACGTACTTGCATACAAATTTGTGATCGCGCTTACAAATTAATTTAAAAAAAAAAAAACTCAAATTTGCTATAATCTAGACTTTTTTCATTTAATATTAAACGTAGTTCTGCTAAAACGTAACAACGGACATTTAATTATCATTGGGAGAAATCAAACCCTACTAAAACCAAATTAAATTTTAATTGACAATTTGTATTCTACTTTATATTTTGTTAATTTTTTGTCAATCCGTTAAGATAAAATATAATCGAAATGAAAAATCTATTTTTATTAAATATTATTTTCAAAATACATTTTTATTAGTTGATTATTGCCGTGCCCAGAAGCACTACTTTTTAAATGAAGTCCTTAATCCAGCTGGCAAGCGACTGTCTACTTAGCAGGCTTCATAAATACTATAAATTAATCATAATCACAAGAATTTTTATTTATTATTATTTTTTATATTAATTTTTTATTTATTTATAAGTTAAGTAATAATTATTTTAATGTTTATTAAAAATGATAAGGATGCGTCACTAATACCTTATATTTAAAACCCTTGCGACCGGGACTGTAGCTTCATTTTATTACTTGGCACACAAAAGTGCCTGTAATGATCTAATTAAAATAAAAGATTTTTTTATTTTCGGTTGGGAAATCAACCAATGACTTCCCCCGCTCTGGGCGGAGCGGGTGGGCATGTCAGACTTGTACTGACTAAAACCCACCCATGTTCCTTCTATTGCCCTTTACGTTCCGGGGCCGCGGTATATCTTTCGAACAACCCGCAACTCCGGCAGGCGGAGGCCCTGGCAAGCCCCTCTGCTTTGCTGACTCTCTTTGAGGCACGCGTGAAACACGAACGCGCCGTCAACACGACCTGTCGTCAATAGACGGGCAGACGGTGAGATACCCATTGCTCACCGTCCACAGGCCCGCATCTACGGTGGCCGGGAGTAGTCTCGCGGCGCCAGGCGCTAGGCGCCCGGGACGTCTCCCGTGGCGGCATTGAAATAAATGCTTTGAGTTTGAGTTTGAAAACAGTGTGCAGAGTTTGTATTTATACTAGGTTCGTAGAGCTTTATTAAGTAAAGTCACAACAATCAATTTAAAACGGAACTCTTTCGCCTGCCTCCCTCCCGTCCGCCACACAGTTTATTTATTTATTTTTTACACCAACAATAATACATACTAAAACTTACAAAAAACTACGCTATATTACAAAAGTGCTGGTATGTATGCCTATTACAGGTAGGTAATGCAGCATTCACTATAATGACAACACAAAGTTTAAAAGTTGAAATTTTAAGAGCAAAATAAATGCCTCTAATAAACCGCAAAGCAAAACATGACGCGAATTAGTGAAAACAAATAAAATTTGGCGTGACACTTTTATCCCCCAATCTAAATTTTAAAAAAAATGTCTATGTAATATTTTACGTGGACATTTTTTTTAATTTACATTATCTAATATATAAAATTCTCGTGTCACAGGTTTCGTTCCCATACTCCTCCGAAACGGCTGGACAGATTTAAGCGAAATTTTGTGTACCTACATATCGGGTAGGTCTGAGAATCGGCCAACATCTATTTTTCATACCCCTAAGTGGGCAGCGGGTGAAACCGCTGGGCACAGCTAGTTATAGATAAAGTTATCACATAGTTACACCCGCAACAGAAAACTGTGGCGGGAGTCTCTCAAAATATCGATAACTCTTCAAATATTATGTGAAGGTTCCCTGTGTATAAAAACCTTGCCCCACACTAAGAATTTCAACAACATTACAAAAATTTAAACTTACACAAACAGCCAGACCCGAAACTACTATCTGTAGGCCATACAAATACATGTTCCGTGCGGGAATCGAAACCGCGACATGCAGCGCAGCAGTCGATCGGTCAACCACTGCGCCGTCAAAAACAATAACATAAACATTAGAAACTGCCAGGGTTACAGGTTGTTCAAAAGAGATACCGCGGCCCCGGAACGTAAAAGGCAATAGAAGGAACATGGGTGGGTTTTAGCCAATACAAGTCTGACATGCCCCCCCGCTCCGCCCAGAGCGGGGGAAGTCATTGGATGATTTCCCACCCGAAAAAACTAAATAAATAAAAAATATTAGAAACTTATATACCTACGTTTTTGAGACGGTAGAGTTAAAAAAAATTAAGTATTTTTATTTTTCAGATCCTCTAATCTCAAGTTGCAATAATGAGGGCAGTAATCTTGCTGATCGCAGTCGCCACTGCTGCTGCCGAGATCTCCAACCCTGAACCAGTTCCCACAATACTGGAAGACGCTACTCCTGAACATGTATTGCTGTACCTCTATGGCGTAGTCCTAACCCCATTCACAACTGAAACTATCTGGCAAGGAGCATTCGGTCCTACCATAATTTGTCCTCAAGATTCGCCAGAGTTTATGAATGGAGACTGTGCGTCAACCACAGAAAATATAATTTTTGATTGGTCTGATACCAATTAAGTCATCACCACCATCTGACAACGGAATTTTTCACACATGTCGAGATTAAAAAAAAATACGAATACCTGCAATGAACATAGAAGATCACAAAACTAAAATGTTGAGAATTGTTGAAAATTTAAAATCTTTATAAATAAGTTTCTAAACTTGATGACTTTTACAAACTAAATCTTTAAAGGTTTAATATGTAAAAGTATGGAATTAACTTATTATCCCACTGACAAGGAGATGGCGCTAGATACCCTATATATCTCTGCCACTCTTCCTCACTGGAATATTATTATGTAACAATAAACTTGTGTACTAATAAAGCAGTACTAATTCCAATGTAAGAAAGAGATAGCGCTAGACACCCTGTATAACTCTGTCTCTTTCAAACACTAGAATAAATACTGCTTTATGACGTCATAATAAGGTAACTGATCAGACTAACAATGTCATCTGATCCCCTTATACAGTTACTAGCTTTTGCCCGCGGCTTCGCTCGCGTTAAATTCGGTAGCGCCTTATTGATTTGTAATAGCAACGCTAAGTTTTCCCGTTTTTTCCCTCTTTCTCCCTCATATCCCACTCTTTTTAAATAAAAAATAGCCTATGTCCGTCTCCCGGTTCCCAACTATCTCTGTACCAAAAATCATCAAAATCGGTTTAGCCATTAAAGCGTGAAGAGGTAACAAACAAACAAACAAACTCACTTTCGCTTTTATAATATTATAGTAAGGATTAATAATATAGCCTTCTTATTTCATGTTTTTCATCAGTGGCACTTATAATACTGTAGATTTATATTAGATTATGTTAGTAATATTAATTATAAGTACACACGGCGACAGATCAACCTATACAAAACCAGTTTATGCGGATCTCTCATTGTACTTGAAATTTATGGTGTACGATCCGTTGTTGAGAGAGCAGCATAAACTGGTTTTGTATAGGTTGATCTGTCGCCGTGTGTACAATAATATGTTTTAAGAATATTTATAAGTTGACATAAACCGTTTGGGTAAAGGCCTCCTCCAAAGATGTCCATTTTTGTCGGTCTTGTGCTATCGAGAACCAGTTTCCGCCAACTGATCTTTTCAGATCGTTGTCCCAGCGGGCTAAGGGTCTCCCTTCCTTCTCTTGCTAGGTGGTTCTTTCCATTGGGTAACTCGTGTGGTCCACCTTCGGTCAGACATTCTCTTCGGCCAAAAGAGTTCATCTGCCTAGCCTTTTCCCAACTATGTTGGGGTCGGCTTCCAGTCTAACCGGATGCAGCTGAATATCAATATTTTACATGGACCGACTGCCTATCTGACGTCCACAACCCAGTTACTACTGGGTAATACTGCCCCTTGGTAAGACTGGTTGTCAGACTTTCGAAACACTGACTACCTGTAACGACTGTCAAAGATCTACAAATGACAACCGGGACCAACAGCTTAACGTGCTTTCCGAGACACGGAAGAAACTCGGTATGTAACGGGTGGTCACCCATCCACAGACCAACCTAGGCAAGCACAGCTTAACCTAAAGATCGACCCGAGCGGCTGCTATTATTTAGCCACGAGCTCCGATACCAAAAACAATAAATGATCAAAAAATATTCATATTACATAGCTGTAATATTCCTTCTTGTTTTTAACTAGGAAGTGATTTTTCTCTCAACCTACAGGCCACGGCCATAGTGATTAAATATTAATTGACGTTTCGAGTTCTTTTTGTCGGTTCAAGCGACATTTTGTGTGTAATTTGACGTCATTGAATCAATAAACATTTATTATAAATAAATTAGTTTTTTATTTGTCTTCTTTTTTCAAAGAATTTATGTTTATATATGGGCCGAAGCAATGAATGTAGGTGAAATTGAAAAAGAAGATGATAATGTTGATAAAGCTTGTGTAGTGTACATAAGGTTTCCAGCAGGATCCTATACATAGGTCCTGGGTTCAAACCCAAGCACCGCTGAGGTTGCGGGCCTGTGGACGGTGAGCAATGGTAGCTTACCGTCCGTCCGTCTATTGACGACAGGAAGTGTCGACGGCGCGTTAGTGAACCACACGCGCCTCAGAGATGTCAGCAAAAGCCTGCCAGGGCCACCGCCTGACGGGGTTGCGGGTTGTTCTAAAGAGATACCGCGGTCCTGGAACATAAAGGGCAATAGAAGGAACATGGGTGGGTTTTAGTAAGGACGAGTCTGACGTTGACACCCGCTCCCATCCGCAAAATAAAACCTCAATAGGAATGTCTAGAAAACGCAACCTAAACTGGGCTCCCTTCGTCCATATTAAACGGGTGTGACCAATTAACAATTCACAGCAGGCGACTAAAATTGAAAAAACTTGCCAAGGGCTCAAAATTGCTATGAAAATAATTATTATTCAAACGGCTACTCAAAGTTTTAATTAACATTTTTTTTTCTTTTTTTAAGTACCTCGCGAACAAAAGTATTCAAATTCATTTATTGTTTGTCACTAGTGAAATATTTGTTCTTTTTTATTAAAAACTAAATATTATAAAAGCGAAAGTGAGTTTGTTTGTTACGTCTTCACGCCTCAATGGCTAAACCGATTTTGATGAATTTTGGTACAGAGATAGTTGGGACCCAGGAGACGAGGATAGGCTAGACTTAAAAAAAAAGAGAAATGATTGAGAAAGAGGGAAGAAAAGGCAAAACTTAGCATTGCTATTACAATAATTAAGGCGCAAGGGCAAAAACTACAGGTAGAAGGTACCTGCAAATCAGGAAAGGGGAACTGTGTTACCCCGAATTTAACGCAAGCGAAGCCGCGGGCAAAAGCTAGTAGTATTATAAGATTAAAAAAGATAAGTTATTTTGTATATTTTTACAAGAAATACAAGGCCTTTTATTTATTATGTTAGTAATTAACACTTATCTATAAGGGAAAATGATTAATAAAACGAAATCAAAATTTCCTCATTACCCAAATTGTTTACAAAACTCTGACTTGTTTTGCATTTAACTTTTAAAGGAAAAACTATTAATTATTCTTTCCAATAACTACAAACTAACTATTTGTCCTACTAATATAATAATCCTTCTTTTATAATAATACATAATTTAATGCGAATGTTTTTGAGAATGGATGGATGTTTGTTACTGTTTCACGTCAAAATGGCTGAGCGGATCTTGATACAATTTTGGCACAGATGTAGATTATAGTCTGGAATAACGGATAGTATACTAGAATAGAATATAGGATTTTTTATTCGATCATCACGCGGGCGAAGCCCGGCTAGTAGATATTCTAAAAATATCATTCAGCTATACTAATGTGTGCTTATGTTTCCTTAAATAACATAATTACAACACTAGTAATTACACCTCGAGTATTCGAGGCGCACCGATAGCCTACAGTATTTTGGATTTAATTTATAAAATGTGCAATAGTAACAAAATTATTAAAATACAATGGGTACCTGCGCACATAGGTATACCGGGAAATGAAGAGGCTGATAGACTCGCTAAGGATGCAGTTATAAATGGAATACCATTCTCTTGTTTACCACCTTATACTGATCGCTTGTATTTAGTGAGGAATAAATGTATTCAAATGTGGAGTGAACATTTTGACGAGAGGTCTGTGGCGAAAAGCATTTGGTACAAGACAATACAACCTAATCTGTCCAGCTCACCTTGGTTTGTTGGCTCCGATCTGTGTAGATCTGATGTTGTGATCTCCATGAGACTTCGATCCGGACATATTCCACTCAACAATTTTTTATTTCTAATGCGTAAATCTATTTCGCAAAATTGTGAAGAGTGCGGTGTGGTAGAAGATGTGTACCATGTGATGGTGGAATGTGTTCGGAATGAAGCCGAAAGAATATTATTTAAATTAGAGACGGGAATTAACCTAAATGATGTTGGAATATGCAACAGCATTCTGGCTTACCCTCTATCGAAGAAAGCCAGAATGTTATACAAACTTGTAAAAATAGGAGTTAAGCGTAGAATATAACTATGTATGTGTGTATGAGGGTGACATGATCAGGTTTGATCAAACCCTTCTTAAAAAATAAAGAGAAAAAAAAAAAAAAAAAAAACACTACTTTTTTAGGGTTCCGTAGCCAAATAACCATAACGGAAACCTTATGTAACAGCCATTTTAATTCGAGACTGTTGGCACCAGATTTATAAAATTCGGAGAGTGGGAAATTATGAAAAAATAAAATAGGATTGTTCTCCATACATGTAACTATTTCAAAGTTATTTATGCAACAAGAGTGCAAAAATTTTTTTTACATAAATTACTAGTTTTATTATTTTACAAAAATGTCTTTCAATTTTAGGTTATTACGCGTTTCCGAACGTAGCAATGACAACGCGGCTCTCTTGATTGAAAATTTAAAATAGTTGCTTTGTCTCTCGTAGTGATTAAAATCGCATTTTGTTCACTGTTTTCACGCAGCTAAACCTACATGTTTAAACTGCTGAGGTAAAAAAATATTTTAATTTATTTAGATCATAATTATCGAGGTAACTGTTGGCCACCAGAATATGCCTATAATCCCTAAAGAGCAAAGTAGATATGTCAACAGCCATATTGGGCCCGTAGCAGCAAAGTTAAATGTGGCCTATTAAAATTGAATATATTTATTACAGACAAAACACAAAGTAATGAAACAAGTCCATAATTACGTTAAAAGATGAAAAATTAAGAACTATGTTTATAAAATTTAAAACAATTATTGTCTTGGGCATGCATGAGCGAACATTACCTCAAGACTTGACTGTCTACTCTGTCCGACAACACAATTGACGACACGGTTGGCGCAGTGGCCGAACGATCGACGGCCGCGCTGCGTGTCGCGGGTTCGATTCCTGCACGGAGCAAATATTTGTATGGCCTACAGATAGTTGTTCCGGGTCTGGCTGTTTGTGTATGTGAGTTTATGTTTGTAAACGCACCCACGATACAGGCGAAATTCCTAGTGTGGGGTATATATAAAAAAAATAATAATAAGAGTGGCGTGTTGGTGTTACCCTTTAGCCGAGACCACAGCGAGGCCGTTCTTTTGGGATGCTCCGAAGCACCTGGAAGCCGTCCGTCCTGTACTCGGCGACGATGCTGGAGGCACTGCAACGCCAATGGGAGCCCCAACAAACCCCTGAACGCGTTGTTATATTGAAGGCTTTTTTTTGGGGTGGGAAATCATCAAATACCCCCCGATCTGGAGCGGGGGGGAGTGTCTGACTTGTACTGACTAAAACCCACCAATGTTCCTTCTATTGCCATTTACGTTCCGGGGCCGGGGTATCTCTTTCGAACAACCCGCAACCACGGCAGGCGGAGGCCCTGGCAAGCCCCTCTGCTTTGCTGACATCTCTGTGAGGTGCCCGTGAAACACTAACGCGCCGTCGGCACGGCCTGTCGTCAACGGTGAACTACCCATTGCTCACGTCCACAGGCCCGATATTGTAGGCTTGTTTAGTGTAACTGCTCCACAAGTTGTACGTGTATAACAGCTTGGCAGTACTAGTTAAATATTGCCGTCAAGTAATTATTTCTCCCAAAACTTTACTAAAAAGAACAAACTAAACACTAGAGACTTGTAAACAGCACTATAGAAACAGTTACCAATGTTTTTTTTTCATTGCAAATCAAAAAAGTAACATATCGAACGAATGGAAACGGTTCTATAAAAACAAAGATGGCGAATCCGAGCGCGTCTCCAATAAAATGCTAATGACAAAAACTTCAATTTCAGTATTGAAATATTGAGAACTGGAGCGCCTAGGAAATCGTGGATTTGTAGTACGTACGAGGGTTTTTCTTATACATATGTCTGCCTTATGAGGTTTTTTTTAGTTATGCTTGTTGCACATAATGCTAATAGTATTCTTTGTTAGGGAAATCTAACCCCTGTCGGGGTTTCAGGTTGTTCGAAAAAGATACCGCTGCCCCGGAATATGAAGGGCAAAAGAAGGAACATCGGTTTATGCATTATGCATAGACTTATTTGTGTACCATAATCATCTCTGATCAAAAACATGATAATATTAAAATAATATTATTTCAAACTGTTGTCTGTGTCTAATATTTTGATAAATAAACTGTTTTATTATTTACTAGCTTTTGCCCGCGGCTTTGCTCGCGTTAAATTCGGGGTAACAGTTTCCTTTTCCTGATTTGCAGGTACCTGGTACCTGTAGTTTTTGCCCTTGCGCCTTATTTATTGTAATAGCAAAGCTAAGCTTTCCCTTTTCTTCTCTCTTTCTCCCTTAATCCCCCTTAAAAAAAAGAATAGCCTATGTCCGTCTCCAGGGTCCCAACTATCTTTCGGTTTAGCCATTTAGACGTGAAGACGTAACAAACAAAAACACTCACTTTGGCTTTTATAATATTAGTAAGGATTATATATACCTTGATCCAGCCTTCTAACAAGAGCCTCCTCAGGTATTGGTCGAGGCTCTTGGCAATTAAACCATCGGCAGATGATATTATGATCACAATATTTCATCCAAAAACAAATTAACAAACAGAAATATCTCAACGGTAAAACAACGATATACAACACAAATTAGCAAGATTTACATCGCGAATAAATACAGAATGTTGAGGAAATGCAGGTCTTTGTAATGAGGGGAACAGCTGAGATTGATGGTCATAACTGTAGCCTCGTTAGAGGAAAATGTGAGGTAATGGAAGCTTCGTAATTAATGAGAGTAGATGTGCTTATATCGTATTTTGGAATAAAGATTATGTGATAAATATTTATTTATTAAACATGGAAGACTTACGGCTAAAGAGAACATATAAAAAATTGCAAATAAGACTGACAGCAATCGGGTTTGCGATTGTCCCGGAGATGAGAGTTGTTCGCAAAGATACCGCGGCCCCACATAAAAGGCAAAAGAAGGAAAATGGGTGGGTTTTAGTCAGTAATAATCTGATAAACCCGCTCCGCCCAGAGTGGGGGAAGTTATTTGATGATATACCAGCTGAAAGTCAATTACAAGTCTTCACTTATACATATAACTGAACAAAACTAAATTTTATGGACATTACAGTAGCATACTGGAATAGAACACCAAAAAGAAATGAACTAATATAAAAATTACAGCAGCTAAACAGACATATTATTTTGTGATGAATTTAATCTACTCTGTTATCGTTGTACTAGAGCAAATAGACAAGGAGTGGTCTTATATATTAGTGAACCTTTCCTACTAATAATTGTGTACTCTAAGATGCCAAGAGGAGGCTAGTCCATAAGCTGCCAAGAGGTGGCTTGATGTGTACATAACGAAATGTTAGTTTCGCCACTTCTGAACAGCCAGAGCAAAAACAGTCGACTTAACCACTTCCTAGCCGAAGACACATTAGTAAGTCCATCTTTAGGTTAATCCGCACTTGCCTAGGTTGGTCTGTAGATGGGTGTCAAATAAGATACCATGGTTTTCGAGGCACAGAGGGTACTCTGTGCCTCGGAAAGCACGTTAAGTTGTCGATCCCGGTTGTCATTTGTAGATCTTTAAAAGTCGTTACAGATAGTCAGTGCCCCGAAAGTCTGGCAACTAGCCTTATCAAGTGGTATCGTATTACCCAGTACTAACCGGGTTGTGGAGGTTAGAAAGGCAGCCGCTCTATGTAAAATACTGGTATTCAGCTGCATTCGGTAAGACTGGAAGCCGACCCCAACATAGTTGAGAAAAACCTAGGCAGATGATGATAATGATTATAAATCGACGGGATTCCAACACCTATCGTAAATAACAACAAATAATTAAGCTAAAAGGTTCCTCCTACATAAATACCTCTTTATTTACGATTTAATTTACTCGCCCGTTTCATCCAATAGTTATAAATATGTCAACGGTGTTTTTGTTTATTTGTTTTGTTCTTGTTCATCCTCATTGTTAGCTGTTATCTTAACCAATAACAGGGTTTTATATTTGCGGATGGGAAATCATCAAATAACAGTCCCCCCTCTGCGCGCAGCGAGGGGGAGTGTCTTAGACTTGTACTGACTAAAAGCCACCCATGTTCCTTCTATTGCCCTTTACGTTCCGGGGCCGCGGTATCTCTTTCGAACAACCCGCAACCCCGGCAGGTGGAGGCTCTGGCAAGCCCCTATGCTTTGCTGACTCTCTTTAAGGCGCGCGTGAAACACGAACGCGCCGTCGACACGGCCAATGTCGTCAATCGACGGACGGACGGTGAACTACCCATTGCTCACCGCCCACAGGCCCGCATCTACGGTGGCCGGGAGTCGTCTCGCGGCGCCCGGCGCCCGGGTCGTCTCCCGCGGCGGTCGGGTTGGGCAGATGTTCTCTCCCTCAAACGCCCGGCCACCTCCTTTGCTAGCATTACTGCTTCGCAGAAGGTGGTGACCGCTTCCCATTCCCTCTCGCTCCAGACTGAACCAGGGCCGGACGCGAGAGATCGCCGCCGCTGATCGCCTCTACGAGGGCACGGCGGTGCTCCACCCAAGCTGGGCAGATCGCCACTGTGTGCTCCACCGTGTCCTCCGGGCGATCGTCACAATGGTGAAACCCGGGATGCCGCCAGCCTTCAAGGTAGTTTTCCTATTGACGGCGATGCGGACAAATTTTATGACTCGATAATATATTTTTGCCTGATTGCCTCGATGTCAAGTGATCACAAGCGCGACTGCTGAGCATCAAGTCCTGCGATCGATTCCTGGGTCGAGCAAAGTGTTATTGGGTTTACCCACCAGGAATTTCTTTAGGAAGTTGATGGCAATAGGTCCGCTCCTTATTACATGGGATTTCAAAATAACGTGGGTGTACTATTTGGTACACCGCTGCTTAACTTGTCGGAGACTAACAAGCGTGATGTTTCGTTATGTTATCCATATTTGAATTCATTGAAAGTTAGTAAGTAAAGGTTATACGCAAAGTAAATAAATGTACAGACGCCTGCACATCAAGCTACTACAATCTGTCAGATTTCTTTGATAGATTTTCGACTTTATTTCTAAAAAGTTAAGGTTCAAGGTTCATTGGGAAAAATTGACAGTTTCGGGTAGCTTGACCTGCAGGCGTCTGTAATAAGACGGCACGGTTGGCGCAGTGGCTGAATGATTGCTGCGCTACGTGTCGTAAGTTCGATTCCCGCACAGAACAAATATTTGTATGGCCTAGAAATAGTTGTTTCGGGTCTGGCTGTTTGTGTATGTGAGTTTAACTGTTTGTCAACGCACTCACGATACAGGAGAAGTTCCTACAGTGATATTTTTATAACCACTCACACGTCCAAGTTTGACAGCTGTCATAGCTAGTACGTCCGCGCGCTCGCGAGCTTACGTCACGGTCGCGCGCCCTATGACGTCACCGATTTAAAGTTTATTTTCTCCCAAGCTACAACTGTTATGGTAAATTAAAAAATACCTGTATAGAGCTGACATTATAAGGAATCAAAATATGCGAAAGCTAAATTGTAACTCTTATCGTAAATGGTACAAAAAAAAGTTAAACTTTACAATAGTGGTGAAATTTGAGTAAAATATTTATTAATTACAAGTTTTTACGAAATATTTCGTAATATATCTCCACGCTATTTACGTATTAATAAACTAGATGAAATAAGCTTTGTTTTGGTACCAATTTATAATTACTTTGAACAAACAGTATAACATAATAAATCAAAACAAACTACCCATTCCGGTATGAAACGTAAAGGGGGGCTATGGTCGTCCATTTTCAAATCCTGAGAATTAAATAATTAAAACTTGTAATCCTATTTCTTTTATCATATTTCTTTCGTTTAAGACAGATATTAATAATTACCTATGTTTCCAATTAGAAGTAGTATTTTACTACACTATATAACAGATCATAAAAAAACTTAACAAAAAACCGGCACGCAACAGAAAAGTTTTTGCTTGTCAATTTTAAATAATTAAAAAAAAATCCTATCAGACTTCGGATACTTAGAATTTGTAGATATTCTGAAAGAATGGATCTTCAGGAGTATTTCAATACTAAACACTTAATACAGTAGAACAATAAATCCATCTTATCTTTTATTTGAAACTCGACACTCGTAAACACTTCAACCACTCAAGCACGTCATTCAACACTTGTGTAAACAATTTTTTTTTTTAAATCTCTCTGTGGCTTGACCTTGGTGTTTTACCGACCAACAGACGCGTAATTTAATAGAGAACCATCTAGCGAAACACTTGTGAACCTCTTGAACACTCTCATAGACAAAAAAAGGGTTTGAATAGGGCGAAACGTTTGGGTGACAATAGTCGCCCGGACGTTTAACGTCAAAAAGTTTTGGGCTGCCTTAGTCGCCCGGAGAGGTGAAGAGCCATAAAAAGAAATCACAAAAATCCGCAATGCCTGCATAAAAACATAGAAAAAGGAACGGTGGTAATATTTTGTTCCCGAACAAACGATCGCCTTCCCCCCACCGCCCCCCGATACGAGGGATTTAGTGGCGATGCACGATAGTGCCACCAGCCAAGTTCGCGGCAAAATGTGAAAGCAAATGAGCGGATTTTATCTCTGATTTATGTTACATATACACGTGTGTTCTGCTAGCCTATACTTTATCCGGGAAGCTAGCCCTGGGGTAAAAGGGGGTAAAGTGTAAAATACGTGTTTTAAGGGTTCTGTACCTAAAAAGAAAAAAAGGAACCCTTATAGGATCACTTTGTTTTCCGTCTGTCTATCTGTCAAGATTTATCTCGGAAACGCGTAGAGGGATCACATTGAAATTATATACTCAACTTTGTAGTTGTTTTGTGCTGTGAAAAAAACTAACCCTTCAAGTAATAAATATCTAAATAAATATCTTGGGACAACTCACACACGGTTATCTGATCCCAAGCTAAGCAGAGCATGTGTTATGGTAACCAGACAACTGATATACATACTTATATAATTTATAAATACATACATATTATAGATAAATCAGCCACAGAACAAACAATCATGCTCATCACACAAAGTTTGTCCTGAGTGGGAATCGAACCCACGACCTCCGGCTCAGCAGTCAGGGCCACTAACCGCTAGACCATCAAGCCCGTCAAAGTCTATGCACTCAAAAGATTTGAGTCTGTTTATGTCGCGAATTTGATAAAACCCTCGGTGCGTTGTTTTTGGGTTGGGAAATCATCAAATAACTTCCCCCGCTCTGGGCTGAGCGAGGGTAGTATATATAATTCTGACACTTCAGAATTATATTTACTAAAACCCACCCATGTTCCTTCTATAACCCTTTGAGTTGCGAGGCCGCGGTCCTCTGCTGGGCTGACATCTCTTTGAGGCGCGCGTGAAACACTAACGCTCCGTCGACACGGCCTCTCGTCAATAGACGGACGGACGGTGAGCTACCCATTGCTCAACGTCCACAGGCCCGCATCTACGGTGGCCGGTAGTCGTCTACCCTCGGTGCATATTACATAGAATTAATAGTATAACAGTTCCAAACAGGGAAAACAATTAACGGTAGTCAAAACATTCAACTACAACGCTGTTAATAAGAAAACTGCATAGAAAACTGGCAGCATTGCCACGTTAGATGGTAATAAAATGCAATGTCCTTGAAGTATTAGTCGGTATTAACGGTAAAGGGTCTGACTATCCATGATACGGAGGTTAAACCATTTGTGCACATTTGTATTATTGCAACTTGGAGATTATACTGTCAGCTTTCTGTCTAACTGATGCAGATGAATATCAGTATTTTATCTATCGACTGAGTTGTGGAGGTCACTTCACAACCCAGTTAGTACAGGGTAATACGATACCCAGTACTAACTGCAAGACTAGTGATCAGTCTTAAGGGCCACTAACTATCTGTGAGATCTTCTATTTGCAACCGGGACCAACGGTTTAACGTGCTATCCGCGGCACGGAGGAAACTCGTTATGCAATGGATGGTCATCCATCTACAGACCAACCTTGGCAAGCGCGGCTTAACCTGAGGATTGACCTATGATGATGTTATTATTTAGCCGCGAAATCAAAGAGCTAATTGTAAACTTACATATGTTGCAGTTTTACCACAGTTACCCCCCTGGACCGTCCCGTCCCGTAGCATCCCGCCCAGTCCCATCTTTGCATCACCGTCAAAATCACAATTATCTTTAAACACTGCGCACTAAGGCTCATGTTAGGTTACAGGTACCACTGACAACTTTGTCTATAACATAGTGATCTTTATTTTCTTGTCGATAAAGTTATTGTTCGACTGCAGCTGTCAGTGGTTCAATAATTTTGAAAGCACTGTATCTATTTCTTAAAATACTACTAAGGGCCGATTTCACCAATTTATTGAGATCGAGATCACATAATATAACACACCTTCTTGCGCTTTATTGGCTCCACCAGCACCATTGAGAGCTCGGTACCACCTTGAGGGTCTTCACAATCACATCGAAGTGCTTGATTGGTTTCACCAGAACCAATGATAGCATGGTGGGACGGGTTGAAATAAAACATCCGAAAACTGATTTCACCTTTCGAATTTCGAATTTCGTTCTCTAAAATGAAGTTTCCGAGGACAAACAGCGTAATAGTTGTCACAAAAACGAAAAACGTTTAGAATTTGCAACATACCAAAGCGACTTACTGCGTCTATAAAACGAAACATGTCAGCATTTCAAAACGTTGCAAGTTATCAAAATCACAGTAAAAATATGGACAGTACGGAAACTACGTACTAACGTTCGAAACGGCACACGCACACTAACACGCGAATACGAGACCTCTAAGCGGACATCGCGGTGCTGTCAGTCGTGAGTGCCGCGTCAAGACGAGTGGTTGCATTTACTCCATAATTATAATGCATAAATAAGACAAAATCGGTTTTATAGTACCCTTTCCTTGTATCCTAATAGTTTATTTGAAGAAGATATTCATAAGAATGAGAATTCATTAAAGTATAAAATTTAATAATAAAGTATTCCGAACATGTCGTAGCAGACGAAAATATTTTTAGTAAAAAATTTGTAACTGTGTAATATAAAGATATTTCTTTTTTTAATGTAGTGGTTTTTTAATTACTATCATTTTCGGGTTAAAACCCAGTACTATGCGTTTCAAATTAGAAAAGGATTACCTTGGCTCTATATTAGAATTCTCTTATGCCTGATGCACGCCCTTCTAATACTTACACGCTCTTAAATAAACAATAACCATATGAAAATAACATGAACAAGATAAATATTAGCATCACATATCCCGCGCGTCGCTTGCGGCGTCCACCGCACGCCCTTCCGGCAAATACCGAAGGACACGTTTTCATCTATCCGCGGCTCACGCCAAAAATGTAAAAGGTTACGCTATAGTGATAAAGCTCACAAGTTGTTTTGTATTAATATTAAACTGATCCGTGTTATAAACGATCTTTTATTACTAGTATTAACCGAAGCCATGAGATTGCTTACTTAAATTTTATTTTTTAACTACGTTTTTAACGTGATAAAAAAATAGAGTTAAAATAACAACTCGATTTTTTTTATCACTACAGAACACAGAATCCGATATGATATTAAAAATAGTTCAGTTTCAAAAACATTTAGAGTGACAACGCTAAAGCTGCAGTGGAGCGTAGGTATTTATTTCTACAACTAGGCCTAGTTTTCTTACTGTCCAGACTTATACTGTGTCAAAATTGTTTATATCATTGTGTCAATTTTATATTTCGTTTCGCGATGTGCTGCAAGCTTTTCCTATTTCTTTACGCAAAAGGTATGTCGTTGACCGGTGGATATGGGACGCTGTGCGTAGCGTACCTTAGGAGGACCAAATTTTGAAGTGATTGAACAAAAAGCGGGTGCTGTACGTCTGAAGAAGATTTCGCATGAAACAACGTACTTCTTCCAAGCTCAAATCTTCTGATCGGTTATGAGTTCATCGGTTGTGAGTTCGTGCAACTCTGTTTATTTGTGAGTGCAGCCTTGAGGAAATTCGCTGTCGTACTGGTATGGCTAAAAGTGCAATGTCCAAACTGGGAAAAATTTGGAAGACGCGACGTCCGGCGGATTATTGGTCCGTGTACTGGTGTTCTCAATATTTCTTTTTTGGCTCTGTAATGTGGTGCAACAAAAGTCGTGAAAGCAGAAAAATGGATGTTTTTGAGATGTGGTGTTTGTGAAAGCTGATACGTAATCCATGGACCGAAATATGACCGTAATGTGAGCATCTCGTCCAACTCGTCCACGAGAACAACATCACCAAACTGCTTTCCTCAATCGACAGGAGCGTATTTTCTGATTTTTCAGACATATTATTATGTGTGCGTGTCTGAAAAAACGTATAATACTGGGCCGGATAGAAAGAAAATGCGCGCAAGGCAGAGCGCCTGCAATATCAAAAAGGCTATTTGAGACAGTTTCTCCCGAATGATTCGAACTACAGGAGACCGCAAACTTGGAGACGGGTCATTTGTGGTTGCTCTATCCTGAGCAGTGATAGAACTACGAAAAAAGTAGAACATGAAAGTAATCTAATCAAACGATGTAATGGCTCTTGTTTTATTAATAATTGTTATATTTTTAATGTAAATGTTTAAATAAAAAGCATAAAACAAAGCGTATTTTCTTCAGAATATTGTAGAGAGTTCCCCGCCATCTATTGATACATTGTTGAACTAACTTCCGACCGTATACGCAAAAAAGTATAAATGACGGACTTTTTAAATTGATTTATTCCATTTAGTGTCTCAAGGACCCGAGCCTCATCGAAATCATATAACTACATTAAAATACCTACCTACTATACGCTGCTACTAATAACATCCTTACTAATATTATAAAAGCGAAAGTGAGTTTTTTTGTTTGTTTGTTACCTCTTCACGCTTTAATGGTTACACCGATTTTGATGAATTTTGATACAGATATAGTTGGGAACTAGGAGACGGACATAGGCTATTTTAAAAAAAAAGAGTGGGTGATGAGGGAGAAAGAGGGAAGAAACAGGAAAACTTAGCGTTGCTATTACAAAACAATAAGGCGCTACCAAATTTAACGCGGGCGAAGCCGCGGGCAAAAGCTAGTTCCATATAAAGACGTGATTCACTTTATCGTCGTTTTGGGGCTTTTAACTCTATGTCATAATTTCAATAATTTTCGTCACGGTAACAAACTTTTTGGAACCCTCCAAGAAGTTTGTTATATATTTAATAGAAGAAGTTGTTTTTAATCTGTGAATGCACATTTCATTGGACAAGGAAAACACAATCAGATAGGAATAAAAACCACTTTTACAAAGAGAATCTTTAATAACAAATGATTTATGTAGGTATAATTATATCACACCGGTTGTTCCCAATGACTATGAGTTAGGCTAAAGTGAACTTATTTATCAGTACACCTACATTTTGTTAGTTTCCTTGAATGCCAATCGAAGCCAGTCTGTAGTTTGATGCTACTATTCCTGCTGTTCTGAAAATATATATTTATATTAATTTGAAATACTAAAATGTTTTTGTTGTTAGTAAATAATGGACCGTTACTGATTTATTGTTATTAACTGTTTAGTTCCTTATCCAGGCAAAATACCAATGGCTGGAATGAAGCCTTACAGCTCTGACTCTTTACATATAATTCTATATGCAGCGGAATCCATGTGAATCGGCAGACATCACTAATATCACCTAATTGCATAGAAACGTGGAGCACATTTCAACTAATAAAGGCCACCCTGTGGTTTCTAAATAACAAACAGTACCTAATAGCTTACGCCAAGTCCACAGCTGAATAAAATGAATCATTATTTGGTACTTACATGTCTGTACGAATCTATTTTACCGTCTGCAGAATACAGGTTCACCTTTTGGTTTTGTGAGATGAAATCGTGTAATAAATACCTGGTCGTCAAGGATGACAAACTGTTCTTTTCTCTCGCGTGTCAATCTTGGACGACCAACATCCTCATCGCAACGTTCACGTGAACAGTTTTTCCACTTTACGTAGCCAAATACCAACAATATCAATATTTTTAATAATAAATATTTTACAAAAGTGATGGCACTGTCAATACACTGACAGCTCATAGTTTGGTTTTCGACTTGATCGACACAAATCGGGGCGTTCAATCCTAACTTTAGTTAATAAATCTGATCACGTGATTTGTTCACAGCGAGGGAACGAGATAGCTACAATTTTGTAGCCTGTCTTTATCTCGCAATTGCCTATTGTCTTTGTCATAATTGTTGTATATTATTGTAAGTTTATTTCATTGAAAATATGGATTTTATTGGCTGTGTAAAATAAAAAGTCTTCACGTGAGCTTTGGGATGTTTGTCGCTCAAGATCGATAAACGAGAGAAAGGAATATTTTATCAACCTTGATGCTCGGGAATTTATAACATGATTTGGATTTCACAAAACCAACACTTCTGCCTGTACTGGAGTCTATCAACGATAAATTAGTGCCAGCAGTAGAGGTCCTAAGGCTGATATGATGATGATGTGATGAATTTCTAATTTAACTGGCAAATACGAGTGTGAACTCACAAAATTGGTTCACCAAGCTGACCTCCTCAAAACAATATGTTATGTGTACTTATCTCATGTGTAGTTAAAGATTTTCTTAAATAAAGTTATTTTTATTCCGAAATGGGAGCGTGTTTATCCTTTTTCATACGAAATGTGCATTCACAGGTCTACAAACAGCTCCATCCACTTTAAAACAAACTTCTAGGCTTCTTCGTTGTACTACTAGGTGACTGAAAACTGAATAGGTAGTCTGAAGAATATACGCTATTTATTTAAATAAGCACTTTATTTTTAATCCACATCCAAATTAATATAAAGTATAAGGCGCATCACATCGTTTGATTAGATTACGATGATTCATGTGAAATCTTCTTCAAATCCGCAATTTTTCGCTGTACTCGTTTTTATTCAACAACTTTAAAATACTGATTCACTAACTTTAAAGTGTCTAATTGTTGCCATTTGCGGATGCCGATTCCCTTTTTAATTTAACACCATTACTTTAGTTATTTATAGGAATAGAAAAAAGCAAGTAACACAATGACACAACTGTAAATACAGGTTTGACAATTAATTGCATTTTGATATTCTGGCGATTTCGAGAATAATACTCGCAGTAGGTTGCTTTCCGCTGTTGCATAAGCTAAACGCACTACGTTTTTGTGAAAAAATTGCGATCTTTGAGTTCTTTGCCATGGAAACGTAAAAAGTGTTTGATTTTATGATCTTTTGCCATGGAAACGTAAAAAGTGTTTGATCTTTAGATCACGAAAACGACCTTAATCGAGATCATGTTACAAAATCGGTGAAATCCACCCTAAGAGACGACATTTTTCTCGTAACATATATTTGGCACATCGAACATGACAGAATGTCTCATTGAAAATGCAGAACAATGAAAAATATTTGTTTGACTTCAAAATATTTTTGGCAATCTGAATGGTTTTAGAGATAGTATTATTTTGTGAGTCAGTCATATCAGTTTAAAAGATTTTTGTATTTGAAATACTCGGTCATTACTGTCACTGCATTGTGCATCATCATCTGCCTAGCTTTTTCCCAACGTAGTTGGGGTCGGCTCCCAGTCTAACCGAAAACATCTGATTATTGTTACTTTATATTAAGCAACTGCTATGAGCACAAATATGTGGCTGTCAAGGTCAGATAGGCTGATAGGATTTGGTAAGCCAAGTTGTCAGACTATCGGGTCCATGACTACCTGTAACGACGCTAGGGGGCTTTTTTTTGCTTATTTTTTCGTTTTAATTATTGTTGTGTGCTTATTGACTTGTGACTATAATTTAATTTAATGACTACTCTATTTACGTGAATTTACACATCTTACTTCCTTACTTAATATCATA
This sequence comes from Ochropleura leucogaster, assembly GCA_958449745.1. Lineage (NCBI taxonomy): Eukaryota > Metazoa > Arthropoda > Insecta > Lepidoptera > Noctuidae > Ochropleura > Ochropleura leucogaster. The sequence goes on from OY288226.1 coordinate 5,083,264, forward strand.
AATGCGAATGTTTGTCAGGATGCACAAATGGATGTATGGATGTTTGTTAATCTTTCACGTCAAAACGGCTGAACAGAGTTTGATGATATTTGTCACAGAGTTAGAATATGGTCTGGAATAACATTTTTTCTTTGGCACCAGCTAGTTTTTGTATAAAATTTCGTTCTTCTAATTTGAACGACACCTGTGCTCCTTATGTTGCGTATACATGTTCCGCCATTGAATTTTCCAGCGGCCGTAATGGCAGTCTTTTGTTTATTTGAAGCGCTGATGATGAGATTAACTAGTATATTCGATTTAGATTTTTGTCACAAATCAAGAAACATACGGATTACCATGACATCTTATAGCTGTTCTTATTCCTTTGTAAGAAAGAGATGGTGACACCCTGTAAAGATAAAGATATATTTATTTTGTATAGCTCTGTCTCTTTCTCTCAGCGGAATAAGTTCTGTCTTAAGACGTCATGGTAGGGCAACATGAAACAAATTTAAAACTTCTTACTTTTTAATCCAAAATAGTGTAACAACAGAATCTACACCATATTCTCTGCAAGCCTGCAAGTAAGTCGTTGAGCTACCGTCGAGACGCAGAGACTGTTTCTCAAAGCTGGTAAGTAGCTTACAACTCCTTATTGTGCTGACTGTCGACTGCTGAGAGCTTAAAGAGCATCTAAGTACAAACGTGAACGGGAGGCATGGTCCGGAGCGAAAGGGGATGGGAAGCGGTCATCTCCTTCTGCGAAGCAGTAATGCTAGCAAAGGAGGTGGCCGGGCGTTTAAGGGAGAGAACATCTGCCCAACCCAGCCGCCGCGGGAGACGCCTGTGGCGCCGGGCGCCGCGAGATGACTCCCGGCCACCGTAGATGCGGGCCTGTGGGCGGTGAGCAATGGGTAGTTCACCGTCCGTCCGTCGATTGACGACAGGCCGTGTCGACGGCGCGTTCGTGTTTCACGCGCGCCTCAAAGAGAGTCAGCAAAGCAGAGGGGCTTGCCAGAGCCTCCGCCTGCCGGGTTTGCGGGTTGTTCGAAAGAGATACCGCGGCCCCGGAACGTAAAGGGCAATAGAAGGAACATGGGTGGGTTTTAGTCAGTACAAGTCTGACATGCACCCCCGCTCCGCCCAGAGAGGGGGAAGTCATTGGATGATTTCCCACCCAAAACAAAAAAAAAAGTACAAACGTGAAATATTTATTTCCATTACCTGCTGGTATAATTTTGTTTAGTATAACGGTTTTTTGCGGATGGGAAATCATCAAATTACTTTCCCTGCTCTGGGTGGAGCGCGGGGAGTGTCAGACTTGTACTGACTAAAACCCGTTCGGTATGTTGCTTCTTTTGCCCTCTATCTTTTTCGAACAACCCGCAACGCCGGAGAGTAACTGTTAGAGACGCATTTTTGTGGTTATCAAATTAAGAGTTAAACGTGAAATAACTAGGAAATTATATCACGCGTAAATCCTATCCTAAGAGCGGGTGAAAACAGCTAGAGGAAAGAAAAGAAAACATTTTTATTTAGCACATTACACAAGTGCACACAACCAACAATAAACAATAAAAAAATTGAGAGGTGTCAAGGGACACGCGGATGGACCGAAGTTATTATTTATGTACAAAAAAACCTGTATAGATACACTCAACAAAAATAATTGTCGCGACACCAAACTGTTCAATGCGAAATAGAAAATGAGAGAGAGAGATAGAGGAACACGCGCACGCCGCATGGCTTACAATTACCTATAGCAAAAAATTTCGTTACAACTTTTAGTCATATTTTTTTCTGTCTAGCCCCCTTTCGCAACGCACGATAAGGAACTTCGTCCCAAAAATAAAAAAGACAATACACAGCATTGTCTTTTTCTATTTTTCATTTAAGTCAAAATTATCAAAATCTAAATATTTTTATTTCACAGGTTTGCATGGGCATTTATAAGATGTCGTTTCCCATGGAGAAGAACCGGCCAGAAACTCCATGGTTACTCTTTTAAAATCATTTGGTTTAACAATATTGTTACAGCGGAGGGTTCCGTACAAACTTGCCACATAAACAGACATATCTTTTTACTTAGAGGGTTGATTTTTTCACAACTTGAAATACTTATGTATGTTAAATATTTGGGAATACTTTCATTGTGCATACTGCTAAGGAGTGGAATTCCCTGCCGGAGTCTGTATTTCCTGATAGCTATAACCTGGGGGTCTTCAAGTCAAGAGTGAATAGGTTATTTCTAGGCAAGCGTGCTTCATCGTCGACCACATCATCACTTACCATCAGGTGAGATAGTGGTCAAACGCGAGCCTATCACTAATAAAAAAAACACAAAGGGACTACAGAGTTGAGTGATTTTAATTCCTACTCGATACCACCACGCGTTGTCTTGACAAACAGACAGACAAAAAGATGGACAACAAAGTAATTCAATTAGGGTTCCGGTTTTTCTTATTGTTATACGGAACCCTAAAAAACCTTTGGCCTGATATGGTATTTGAACCCGGGACTTAATACTTAACAATAGATCTTGCGGTCGCTAGAAGTAAAAGACATTTAGTATTTACGAGCCAAATCTCAGGAAGTACTGGTTCGAATTGAAAAATTCTTTTAGTGTTGGATAGTCCATTTCTTGAGGAAGGCTATAGGCTATATAACATCACGCTACGACCAACAGGTGCTGAGCAGCGTGGGTGAAACCGCGAGGAACAGCTAGTAAAATATAAACTAGGTACATACTTTTCAAATATTTAGAACACGATGTTCCTACAGATGCCTACTTAAAACAAATTGAAACATCCTTACTAATATTATAAAAGCGATAGTGAGTTTGTTTGTTTGTTACGTCTTCACGCCTAAATGGCTGAACTGATTTTGATGAATTTTGATACAGAGATAGTTGAGACTCTGGAGACGGACATACATATGTAAAAAAAAAGAGAGAAATGGGGGAGAAAGGGGGAAGAAAAGCCGAAACTTAGCTTTGCTATTACAATAAATAAGGGGCAAGGGCAAAAACTATAGGTAGCAGGTACCTGCAAATCAGGAAAGGCGATCCGTGTTACCCCGAATTTAACGCGAGCGAAGCCGCGGGCAAAAGCTAGTCTGCTATGAAGCAAGACTTGAGCTATGAAACCTGAAACAATCTAAACAGAACTAAACTCACTGCGAGGGATAATATTTTTTTTATTATTTTCCGAGATAAAAATATCTTGGTGAAAGTCATAAGAGACAACATTTTTCTATATTAGACATTCTCAACCTTAGTACGGATACAGCCGGTTGGTATGAAAAATCTTTTTCTTTTATTATCGTGAATCGTTTATTTATTATTAAGTACACATTTTTATTTATATTTCCTATATATTTAAAAAAAAAAAATACAAAAAAATATATAATTTTATGATAATTGAAGTTTAAAAATAAATAATTATTTAAACACGCGTTCCGTGTGGTATTTCAGACTATTCAACTCAAACTCGATTTTACAAATCGCTAAAAATCTAACCCTCACACCACCGATATTCTTTTTTTAAGCCGGCCGGACCTCAAAATTGTAAATTCATGTCTCTGGTCTACTATACCAGTGCTGGCGCTCTTTGAGGGTTAATTAGGGTTGTTCATTTTTTTATGTATTCTTAATGGTTCCGTAGCATTGCGTTCAGTTGTTTCTTATTGCTGGGACTGAAATATTACTGTTTTATTTGTTTACTTTGGGTTTCGTGTTTTTTGTTATTGTTTGTTTTGAAATGGGAAAACACGCTTAAGTGAGGCTATGGCCACTCAGGGGGTCTAAAATGGGGCCTGCCAGGGCCACCGGCAGCCAGGGTTGCGGGTTGTTTGAAAAAGATACCGCAGCTCCGAAACATAGAGGACAAAAGAAGAAACATGGGTGGGTTTTAGAAAGTACAAGTCTAACTCTCCCGGCTCCAGCCAGAGCGGGGGAAATTATTTACACAATTCCAATTCATAAAAAAGGATTTTTATACAGTAACTTTATTTCAAATTCAATGTCTTTAGTTTGACTTAAATGTATGTTGTTACAATTTGAACGTGTTTTGTGCGAGATATTTCAAAACTTTTTGTATAAGTACCCGAAGAGTTTGTAGTAAAAGGAATTTTAAATGACGTGGTCTAGCTTTACATGCATTCCCATCCACACTAAACACGTATGCAAGATTTCAGCTCAATAGGTTAGTTTCCTATTATTTTTATTAGTCCGTCTTGTAGATTAATCAAAAATAAGGGACACGTATTTTTGTATTTGTAAATTAGACTTAAAATGACAAAGATATAGCCCATTAAAGTTACGTGTGACGTCACGCGTTGCTGCATTTTTCGCAACAAGTGACGTCACGCATATTACCTTACCTTATGTTTGAATAATCTAAAAGACGGAATAAATAGAATGTAATTACTTTGACCCTGGAAATTACCCTATTCGACACTGGAAAGCGGGTTAAAGGACAACGTCCAAAATGGCCCTGTGAAATAAAGAGTATTGGAATACACGATAATCAATTGCCTTTTTTATTATGTAAGTGACAAAATAAACAATTCCGTAACACGGACTAGCTGTATGCCAAAGTGTACATTTTATAGTTTTTTACGCGACTAATGACATCCGCCATCTACGCCAAATGTTATATATAATTATATATAAAGCGTTAGAAAAAAAACTGCATAGGTACTAATTGTCTAGGTAGGTAATCAATAATTATAATCCTTACTAATATTATAAAAGCGAAAGTGAGTTTGTTTGATACGACTTGACGCCTAGATGGCTTAACCGATTTTGATGAATTTTGGTACAGATATAGTTAGGACCCTGGAGACGGACATAGCTATTTTGTTAAAAAAAAAACTAAGAAATGAGGGAGAAAGAGAGAAAACTTAGCTTTGCTATATCAATAAATAAGGCGCAAGGGTAAAAACTATAGGTAGCAGGAACTTGCAAATCAGGAAAGGGGAACTGTGTTACCTCAAATTTAAGGCTAGCGAAGCCGCGGGCAAAATCAAGTTATGATATAATTTTTCAGTTTCTTAAAATAATCCGCTATAAAAATAAGGTCATAAAGGTGAGGCGATAGTTAATTACAATAGAATACAGGGCCAACAATTTATGGGCGCAGAACAATGTCCAATAACTTCGAAGATTTATTTACATAGATGTTTTAAATTAAGTTACTTGTAAAGCTAAAAATAGTAGAAAACTGGGCGCCCAGTAGCGGTCGAGTGCCGTGATTTAAACTTCATTAACTTTTATTACCAATAATATTTACAACTTATAAATAAAGTAACAATAGACCACTGAATCACACAAATAAATTCAATTGAAATATTAAATAAGTACTAGGTGGTAGGGCTGGGATAATTGAGTTAACAAATGTGGTACAACCCTATGATTACAACGCTTTTATCATACGATTAGAAATTGTAAGGGGTTGAGTAGACTATGGAACATAATTGTTGGTTAAAAAAGTTTCTCATCAAAAAAATTTGAACGCAGATCTGCTTTTGCTAGCTGATCGTCCGTCCGTCTAGTGGCGACAGGCCATGTCGACGAGGGCGTTCGTGTTCCACGCGCGCCTCAAAGACATGTCAGCGAAGCAGAGCGGCCCGTCGAGGCCGCTGCCTGTCGGGGTTGTGGGTTATTTGATAGAGATAGCACGACCCCGGAACACAAAGTGCAAAAGAAGGAACATGGAGATGAATGATGGGTATTAGTCAGTACAAATCTGGCACTCCACTCCGATCAGAGCAGGAGAAGCGAAAGGAAAAGGTCTGTCATTGGCCAATCGACTCTAAATGCCATGTCTGCAGAAGTTCTCCACTTACCTATTTATTGCAACTTTAATATTGATTCTGTTTCCTTGTAAAATTTTTAATTCACGAGCGTTGAAATTTTGAGAAAAATAGCTTATTATTTACATTTGAAAATACGAATAATTGTCGGCAAACGCGTTATAAAACACTATCTAACCTAACACTCTTGCTCGACTCCTAAAAGTCGCCTGGCTGTATACATCGCATAAACTTATTCATAATAAATGGGCTATCTTCACTACAAGACTTTTCTAATTCAAAGAATTACTTTCTGAAATACACGCGTCTAAACAAACTTTTCAGCATGCGAATAAAAAAAAATATTTATTTTCAATTAAAATTTAAACTAAAATGCATTACGATAAGTAAGCATGCCCCCAATCTACTTAGAAAGAAAGAAATAAGCTTACTATTTCGACTAAGAAAGAAACTACCATTAACTATTTTTCTATCAAGCATTGAGAAAATAATTCAGGATCTTCAGTTATAATTCAGGCCTCAAGTATCACCTCATTATGCGGAGGCACAAGCTTGGCCAACCCTCCTCAAACATCGGTCCTTCAGAACGGAGTGACAGACCTCCATACGTGAAACAAGCGTATTCCCGTAGCTTCACTCGTGTGGTCAACATGCACCGTAAAACATTCAGCCAGTTATTCAAATAAAATGAGAGCTGTCAAGGGACACCCGGATATTTTTATTATGAACTAAAAACCTGTTTACACTCAACAAAAATAATTGTCGCGACACCACAGTGTTCAATCCGAAATAAAAAGACGAAACGAAAATAACTGCCTTGCTTTCTATGACACAGAGAGAGAGAGAGAGACAGACAGAGAGACAGAGAAACACGCACACGCCGCAAGGCTTACAACTATAAAAAAAAGTGTCGTTACAACTTTTGGTCTTATAATTTTCCGTCTAGCCCCCTTTCGCAACGCACGATAAGGAACTTCAGCTGTTAAAGTAGAAACAAGTACACTGATAGTCAGACAGACAGACATTCAAACAGAGTTACTGTCACATTTATGTTATTAGTATGAAAAGTATATCTATAAACTTATATATATTTATTATATTACTCGTGTCTGTTATTCTTTGGTTTGAAGGACTCTTGGAGTTTGGCAGTGGAAAATATGGAAAATAACTTGGAAGAATGTAATGAGGAGCTCCTGGCCAATAATAGCAGCCTAGGTTGGTCTGACGATGGGTGACCACCCGTTACATACCGAGTTTCCTCCGTGCCTCGGAAAGTACGTTAAGCTGTTGGTCCCGGTTGTCATTTGTAGATCTTTGTCAGTCGTTGCAGGTACTCATAATGTCCCGAATCTGACAACCAGTCTTACCAAGGGATATCGTATTACCGTGTACAATTTTTTTTTGTGGAGGTCAGATAGGCAGTCGCTCCATGTAAAATACTGGTATTCAGCTAGGAACCTTTTAGTTACCTCCAATATCTTCAATTAGGGGTCAAAGTTCCAAAATCATTGAATTTTCTTTTTAACCGACGTCAAAAAGGAGGAGGTTCTCTATTCGTCGCTTTTTGAAGTATGTTAACCGACCCATATCAATGTTATTTATATTGCTAAGGTAGTTTATGAGTTATCGGCTATCCTACAAATATATAATACTGCCCGCGGCTTCGCTCGCGTTAAATTCGGGGCAACGCAGTTCCCCTTTAATGATTTGCAGGTACCTGCTACCTGTAGTTTTCGGCTAGATCTAAAGGCATGATCTGCTAATCTTTTAGTAACAATGGAAAATGAAACACGATAAAAAATATGTGATATATCATTCATATCACGCGACACGCAGCGCAGCAGTCGATCGCTCAGCCACTGCGCTAACCATGCCGTCAAATATCATTACCGTAATAATAGAATAGAATAGGATATACTTTATTGCACACCAAAATTGAAGTAAGGCTGTTTTACAATAAAATGCTAAATCTATGGTTACAATGGCGGTCTTATCGCTAATAGCAATATCTTTCAGACAACCTTTGGATGGACTGTTCGAATATAAAAATACAACGGGGGTAGTTAATGGTGTACCTACTGCTAATACTACACAAACAATTAAATTAAAGTTATTTATTTAAAATATATAAATAAATAAATACACATAATCTATTCATTTAACATGTCTTTTATAATATTATGCGGTTAACAAATAGGATAGGTGTCCAAAATTGCTTCAGAAAAATCCAAATAACAACTAATAACTAACACTAGTAATAACTAGAATCTCAGTCTAACCGAAGCCTTACATCTTTGAGCATTCTAGTCTGTTGTATATCTCATAATTATTTATGGCTAGCCTGTTGGGATTCAATACTGATGGTTAGATTAGATAATATAATTGCTTGGCTATGGAGGACATTTTCCTGCCTTGTCTAAAGTTGTAAATAAATTTGTAGGTGGTCTCAACTAGCGCTGTGCATGGATCTATTTGGCGCGTGAAAAAAATTGAGCTGTCGTATTGCTGTCAATGTACCATTTTGACTTTTCGAAATTCAAAAATCTGAAAAGAAATACTTTTTCATCCCACCATCTCGGAAAGAGTATTTTTAATCTTCAATATCTGAGTGGAAAAGCCGTTTTTATTCTCTAAAGGATAAAGTAAATTGAATTTAGAACATCGTGTGCACTAAGTTTGTGAATTAAAAAAAACATTAAACCGATTTACTGCTACCTCTATGGTGCCGAATATATCATACAACTTTTTCTTAATTTGTTAAAAACTCAGACTCGGAACCTTCTTGGTGTTTTTTTCAATTTGCTTTGTACGCGGTTCTTTACGCGGCATTTTTTCACGCCATTGTTAAACCTTATATTAAAAACAAGAAACTTGAAAACAAGTAAAAAATATTATCCTTACTATTTCCTTACTAATATTATAAAAGCGAAAATGAGTTTGTTTGTTTGTTACCTCTTCACGCTTTAATGGCTACACCGATTTTGATGAATTTTGGTACAGAGATAGTTGGGAACCAGGAGACGGACATAGGCTAATTTTTATTTTAAAAAGGTGGGATATGAGGGAGAAAGAGGGAAGAAAAGAGAAAACGTAGCGTTGCTATTACAAATCGATAAGGCACAAGGAGAACTGTGTTACCCCGAATTTAACGCGAGCGAAGCCGCGAGCAAAAGCTAGTTTTTTTATAATTTAAAGATTATCTGTAATACTTACCTGTCATAATGAAGTAATAAATACCTTCTGATTGTCTTGTGATTGTAAACGTCTTTTTTTGCATTTAGTCATTTCCTCGCTGAGGTGGAATGAAAAGTTACGTGTTGCACTCGAGCGCAAAGATTTTTCACCTCGTGCTCTTTTGATTCCCTCACTAACGCTCAGGATTCTAATTTTGAATCACTCGCTGCGCTCGTGATTCAATTTTAGAATCCTTCGCTTGCTCGGTCATCAAAATTGAACACGCGGTTAAAAAGCAACTTTGCACTCTTGTATAACAAATAACTATTATCTAATTGTATAAAATTCTCGTGTCACAATGTTCGTTCCCATACTCCTCCGAAACGGCTTCACCGATTCTTATGATTTTTTTTATGCATATTCAGTAAGTCTGAGAATCGGCCATCATCTATTTGTCATAACCCTAAACGAAGTGATAGGCGGGTGAAACCGCTGGGCACAGCTAGTGTTTCTATATTTTTTAAATTACTGTTGATACTTGCTAAATATTCTCCAGCGTGATGATGGAGATGGTTTAACAGTTCGCACGTGATATTGGCAAAATTGTGGTATCTCTCGTCCACAAAAGCCGATGAAGAGTTGAAGTAATTATGAAGATGTGGAGGAAATCCTACTTACATTAACTTGAATTTGATACATGCTTAATGTACTCACATACTTCACGTAACGAATTAATAGGGTTATGTGGCCAAATCAAACTACCATCCATTAATTTTTAAGGAACTTTGTAATATTATTGTTACTCATATTGTTGGTCTAGTAAGCCTAAATTTATGTTTCCATCGGAAGAGCGAGGCTATCCCAACACAAGTATCTTTCGATTACTTTCTGGGAAGCCCCGGCAACTTACATGTAAAAACTTACTGAAATAAATGCATTTTTTTTTTAAAGTAGAGTTTTCAAAACAATTTAGATAATTATATGAATGAATAAATAATTTTCCGTTTTGTTTTTTTTTCTATATTTATATTGGAATTTGATGCTTTCCTGAATTATTCTATAAATAAGCTTTTATTTGACTTACTTTTTAACTAAAATCTAAGTAGTTAAATAAGACTTCCCGGTTTTTAATTGATCGGGGTTCCATACATGTTTATTTTGCATGACAATGCATGGTTTAGCTAAGTAATTTCATTCTAAACCCAATCTGGTGGTCTATTTATTATTATTTTAAATAATTTTTGTATCAAATGAAAGAGTTTCTTGTGAGAAATAAGTATGTGAAAAATTATTTGTTTTTTTTTATTTCTCTACACTATAAAGTTATTAATAATTAGTTGGTAAGTTAGCTTGTATTGGTCAAATCTTACAATTGTATTTCAAACCCAAACTCCCAACCGATTGAGCTGAAATTGCTTCGCACGTACAACGAGGTTCGAGATCCAAGGTGATATGTTGAGAATAGGTACCGTGTGAGGTACGGAACAAACATTTGTATGTCTATGGACAGTTCCGCTTCTCAGTCTGAGCGTTTGCGCAAGTATGGTTTGTATGTCAATGTACAGTCAGCAAAAAAAATTAACACCAGGCTCATCAGAAGTAGTTGATTTTATCTAAGTAACAGATGAATGTCTAGTTGTAAGTATCAACCTTTATATTTTTCCATTTTTTGTTTTTCGATTTAATTAAAACATACTGTTATCTTAAATAACTAAGTACTAAGATTATGTAACATACGAAGGGCGGAGCATCCTAACAAAAGGATGCTCCTCAATTTAACTAGCATTCCAAAGTTATTATTTATTTATTATTATTTCTTTAAAACAAATTTAATTAATTAAATGTACTCTTTGTTTTCTATAGAAAATATCCATAATCCATCCACGTATGAGAATTGTATTGTATGTGTCTTTATCTCTTTTGCTGACCGTACCTACGTTACAGGTGACATCCTTGTGGGCGGGGTTAGTGGGTAACGAACAACATTGACATTTGACATCCTAGACTGAAATTGGTCTAGGTAGGCCCAAGTTAGAGCATTGGCGATAACACCAACCTGAAAGTGAGGTTTATCAATGTTTTGATATAGTTGCTTCTGTCAATGTGTTTATTTAGAGACTGTGTAGATATACATATAATTTATTTGATGCAACAAAACAAAACAAGAATTAAGACAAAAAATATCACAATAGCTGTTTCGGGTCTGTCTGTTTGTGTATGTGAGTTTGATTGTTCGTAAACGCACCCACGATTCAGGAGAAATTCCTAGTTTGGGGCAACGTTTTATTTAAAAAAAAAAAACAATTGTACGTTATTATCGTAGACAATCATCGAAATATAAACTCAGTATTTATTGATAAAGAGAACAAGAGTTAAATACCATATAGGCATCGTTAGATAATCCAAATACCATATAGGCATCGTTAGATAATCCAAATACCATAAAGGCATCAAATCAAATCATTTATTTCAAATAGACAATTTTTTTTTTCGGGTGGGAAATCATCTTATAATTTCCCCCGCTCTGGGCGGAGCGGGGGGGCATGTCAGACTTGTACTGACTAAAACCCACTCATGTTCCTTTATTGCCCTTTACGTTCCGGGGCCGCGGTATCTCTTTCGAACAACCCGCAACCCCGGCAGGCGGAGGCTCTGGCAAGCCCCTCTGCTTTGCTGACATCTCTTTGAGGCGCGCGTGAAACACGAACGTGCCGTCGACACGGCTCAATCGGACCATTACAGGCAATTTGAATGTCAAGAAACAAAATGAATCTACAGTCCCGGTCACAAGGCATAATAACTTGAGAAAATACTGCAGTTGCCCATCATTTAAAAGATTTTCTCATCGCGGCAAAAATTACAAAAAACAAATAAACACCGCATATTTTAGCTGTAGATTTCTAAAGCAGACTTATTGTCTACTTTAGACATCTATAGTACGAAAACCCTTTGTATGAATATATAATATAAACCAAAACCGCAAATTAATTTTCCTTTCCATATGTTCCAATGGAAGTATCTAGACCGACATGATAAAATAGTAAAATATTCAGTCAGTTATCCAAAAATATACTACCCAAATAAATCCGCGAACAGCCCAATCCATCACTCACAAAAATATGCCATAGATAAAAAAACCGGCCAAGCCGAGTTGGACCTACCAACCGATCGTTCCGTACAATCTTGTGACATAAACGGCCATAATCTCTCGATTGCGTAGAATTATAAGGATTTTTTACACAGCTCTAACGGATAACAGATTTGAGTTGAATGGTTTTTTGGAGTTTACTCCTTAAGAATCGATTTTCATATATAAGGCGCCCGGTATGAGAAAAATCCGAGGGGTAAAACCTACTAAAGTAACGAAAATGTGTCACGTTTTCGGTCGCAATCAGAAAGGTCTCAATCAGAAAGTTGCGCACCTTTAGTGCGCAACTTTCTGATTTGGCTGTGAGTGTATTAAGACGTACATATTATGGTATGCTGTATAGGCGACTATACCTATATACTATATGTTATTGGGCTTGTTTGTTTCTATCTGTGTCGATGTATTTATATTGCTATTTTTTTTTATTAATTTGTGAATTTACCCTTTCATATGATATTAATCTTTTTCCAGTTGAATAAACTCTTTTTGCGTATGGTTAGATACTCGTACTTAAGGAGTAAACAGTAGTCGTGCGTCGGAACTGACACACACACTTTTTTTAATTTCAAATCGTTACCTCCGCGTTCATGGGATTAAGAATCCTGACAGACAGGCAGCCCAATTGTCTGTCTGTCAAAAAGTGACCCTTTAAGGGTTCGTACGGAACCCTAAAAAACAGTCAGGTTGAATTATTTTATTCCAAGAAAATATTTCACATGTTTTGCAAATCGTCGTTGAAGTTGTACCACGTAAGTGAAAAATAGTAACTTTTCAGGAGAGAGAAAAAATCGCATAATTTTGTATATATACTATAATATTACCAATTAACTGTTTGTCTGTTTATGTATACTTTATTATAGTTTTACCTAATGTAGAAACACTTGGCTAAAACGATGCGTCTACCGATTCTCTAACGAGCTATTTATTGTTTTTTTTTCTTCTTTGGCAACTGAGCCGATGTCGACTATTCTGCCAGGGTCTATTATATATCGCATCGTTTCAAATGTCAAAAACAAAACAAACAAAATGTCAAAACAGCCAAAAAGTAACTTACGTGGTGTTTGAACTTTAACGACGAAATGTTAGTTTTTACGCACAATATTATCTATGAATAAATAGAATATTATCTGTGAATATGAATTTTATCTATATTGCTTGGGTAATTTATGAGTTATCTTCTATAAAACATAATTTCATTTTCAATGCATAATGGATGATAATATAATATATCTTAGTAGCAATGAAAAATGAATACATACTCGATAAGAATTTGTATGCTGACCATCATATCTACTAAAACAACTAAAATTAAAAAAAAACTTTATCCCCAAAAGAATACTTCTAAAAAAACTCGGTGGCAAATATATCTATGAATCAAACAAAAAATACCGACTTCCGGAAGTAAATTTAAGTTTTTTTTTTGCCAAAAAATCTTTTATGTTAAGGAACCCTAAAAAATGGCAGCCGTTCCGTATAGTGAGGCACTTGCATCAGTTATCTGTGCCTGAAAACCTTTCACACATGTCACCCCACATCATGTCGACTGCTTCCCTAAAAGATATGGGACTGACACGCACACAAATGTTGAAGAGATTTTTTTTTCTGTTATTAATAAAAACGTTGAAAGTTTCTGTTATTATCAAAGAGATTTGTCATACTACAGGTTATCAAAACTTCTTAGAATGACTGTGATTCTAGTGATATGATACAGGAGAAATTCCTAATGTGTGGCAAAATTATAAAAAAAAGACCATAGAGATTTAAATGAGTTATAGAGTTCTTTGGTTCGCCCACATTTACTATTCCAAGATTCGCAATTGACATTGGCAGAATAGTTAACATCGGCTTTGCTTACTATCTAATATATAAAATTCTCGTGTCACAGTTTTTGTTTCCATACTCCTCCGAAACGGCTGGACCGATTTAAACGAAATTTTGTGTGCATATCGGGTAGGTCTGAGAATCGGCTAACATCTATTTTTCATACCCCTAACCGAGCAGCGGGTGAAACCGCTGGGCACAGCTAGTTTAATATAAATAGAATAGAATTTTAGAGCGAAAATAAATTAAAGAAGAAAATAAATTTGTAAATTCTGTATTGGATCATTACTTTTTTTTTTGTATCTTCGTTTTTTAATATCACAGTACTATTTAAAAACAATTCAAACGAAAATACTACATTTATGTAACTGAAAAAACGTATAAATAAAACTATTGAAATAACAAAACTCGATTTGAAATAAATTCGGCCATACGTTTTAAACTCACATTTCACCGCATACGGACGAATATTTTAAATATTCAGGGAATATAAATCATGGCCGTGACTGTACCGGGCGCAGTGCCAAAGATCTATGACCAATATGTGATATGACACAGTAGTTTGGAATACCCGTTATATTTTATTATATAAATGTATTCACTTAAAGGATAAATGAAATTGTGTGAGCTTTGGTTGTTCGAAAGAGATACCGCGGCCCCGAAACATGAAAGGCAAAAGAAGGAACATGGGTGGGTTTTAGTCAGTAAAAATCTCACACTCCCGTTCCACCGAGAGTGGGTGAAGTTATATGATGATTTAAAGGCTTTGGTTTCCATTTATTATACATAAACAACTTTTACATAGTATTGATATATTATGTGCATTAACAAATGGTAAAATTATTTTCAATTTCAAAACACTATGCAAATCAACATTTAATAATATTTTCATTGCAATAAATAAATAAATTAATATTCAAGTAATAATTCATTCGCTATTTTAACTATCAGTTAAATACATTCTACTATTATAAATTAATAGCTTTTGCCCGCGGCTTCACTCTTGTTAAATTCGGGGTAACACAGTTCCTCTTTCCTGATTTGCAGGTACCTGCTACCTGTAGTTTTTGCAATTCATCAAAATCATTTTAGCCATTTAGGCGTGAAGACGCAACAAACAAGCAAACTCACTTTCGCTTTTATAATATTAGTAAGGATTGCGTTACGTTTCAGCAAAAAAAGGCAACATCATAAAATAATAAATTGTACAATAATTGCTGTCTTAAAAAATTCAATAACTAAACCACATAGTTTAGTAGTAAAATAAAGTATTTTTAATACAAAATTCGTCATAATTACATAACGTTAACGCTGTGCGCTCTTTTTAGGGCCTCTGAGCAACTACACAAGTACACTTACTTGATTTTTAACCTGTCTTATAAAACACTTGTCAGAAATTCAACAGATATTACTTCAGACTTGTAGATTACCATTATTAATTTTAAAAAATCGTTTATTTATAAAAAAGGGGGCAGATATACAACGAAAAATTTGAGAGGTGTCAAGGGACACGCGGATGGAACGAAGTTATTATTTGTTATGTAAAAAAACCTGTATACACTCAACAAAAATAATCGTCGCGACACCACACTGTTCAATGTAAAATAGAAAGACGAAACGAAAATAACTGGCTTGTTTTCTATGAGAGAGAGAGAGAGAGAGAGGCAGACAGAGAAACACGCGCACACCGGACGGCTCATAACTATAGCAAAAAGTGTCGTTACAACTAGTCTTAATTTTTTTCTCTTCTTTCGCAACGCGCGATAAGGAACTTCGTTCCAATAAAACATCTTAACTGTCAATAGAGTTTGTGTTGTTTGTGTATTGCTTATTTGTCTGAACTAGGTTAAAATATATTGCCACTGATTCTTATATTAAAAGGCATTTCCTAAACGTTGTATTTTTCTTTCGACTGTCATCGACTGTCAAGTCGATCACTTTTTGCCTAAGTATTATAACGTTTGTGTAGTATTAGCAGTTAGCACACTATTGTCATTTTTTATATTCGTACAATTCATCCAAAGGTTATCTGAAAGATATCGCTTACAGCGATAAGACTGCCATTGTTGCCATAGAATTAGCAATTTCTGTAAAACAGTCATGTTTCAAATTTTTGTGTGTAATAAAGTATGTTCTATTCTATATGGTAGACTACCGACACTACAAATTGGAGCACCCCTGATGTTTGAGATACAAGTCGACTGGTATGTTCCTTCCACTCTGGGGTAAATATATGTTATTATTATACAAAAACTTTCAATATTTATTTTAAATACTAGCTTTTGCCCGCGGCTTCGCTCGCATTAAATTCGGGGTAACACAGTTCCCCTTTCCTGATTTGCAGGTAAAGCAAAGCTAAGTTTTCCCTTTTCTACCGTTCTACGTCATTTCTCACTTTAAAAAAAAATTAGCCTATGTCCGTCTCCAGGGTGCCAACTATCTCTGTACCAACATTCATCAAAATCGGTTTAGCCATTAAGGCGTGAAGATGTAACAAACAAACAAACTCACTTTCGCTTTTATTTTATTAAGGGTAAGGGTATTATTTTATATATTGGGGACAAAAAATGGTTACATATTACAACAATAACAAATTAACAAACATCTAACTCACTCCATTTTCTTAGGATAATCGAGTAGGTTAGATAAGCTAAGACTAATATCAATAAAATCATTTAGAAAATTTAAAATTTCTAAAGAATCATAAAAATAATAATTAAATCTGAAACTTCAAAAGTTATTTTTCTCAAAAAAATCTTGCTTTTGTTTAAAAAATATGATTTACAGAGTAAACAATTGTTGATTGGCCAATAAAGGAAAATAAAATTTGTTTTAAATTCTCAACGCCAAACGATTTTGAAAATAGCAAAACAAATTAGTAATTTCCCACGAATGTACTGGGCATTCCGCCAAAGATACAATATATACCTAATAAACGATATGACAAACTGATAACAGATATTGATGTAGTTCCAACCCTCATATAATCTCACCCCAAGGGATCAATGAAATACACTGTCATAAATAGGGTAGTTGACACCACCAATCAATTGATATACTTTTTATGAGCTGTCAAAACGAGCTTCCCCCATAGATTTTGTATGAGACTCGCAACCGATGACGTCACTAAGTTGTCAAGTCAATGATGCAACTATTTATTGATTTAAAAGCAACTAAAAATCGAATTTTAAAGTTATTTTGAAATGAATGGAGTTCTCAGGTCTAGAATAAGGTGTTCTTTAAGAAAAATTGTGTTTTTAAATTATTGGTTAATGGTGTCAACTACCCAATTCTGACATTTACACATATACAATGTGTCCGGTCATGGACTAGCGATATCTATACTATATATATTATATATTATTATCTATACTAATATTATAAAACTGAAGAGTTTGTTTGTTTGTTTGAACGCGCTAATCTTAGGGACTACTGATTGGAATTGGAAAATTCTTTTAGTGTTGGATAGTCCATTTCTCGAGGAAGGCTATAGGCTATATAACATCACGCTACGACCAACAGGTGCTGAGCAGCGTGGGTGAAACCGCGGGGAACAGCTAGTTATTATAATATTATAAAGCTGAAGAGTTTGTTTGTTTGTTTGAACGCGCTAATCTCAGGGACTACTGGTTGGAATTGGAAAATTATTTTAGTGTTGGATAGTCCCTTTCTTGAGGAAGGTTATAGGCTATATAACATCACGCTACGACCAACAGGTGCTGAGCAGCGTGGGTGAAACCGCGTGGAACAGCTAGTTATTATATTATTATTATTATTATAATATTATAAAGCTGAAGAGTTTGTTTGTTTGTTTGAACGCGCTAATCTTAGGGACTACTGATTGGAATTGGAAAATTATTTTAGTGTTGGACAGTCCATTTCTTGAGGAAGGCTATAGGCTATATAACATCACGCTACGACCAACAGGTGCTGAACGGCGTGGGTGAAACCGCGGAGAACAGCTAGTTCTAGATACTTCGACAGTCCCTACGTACATAAAGACGTGTCAAAAATGGTTTTTTTATTGTTTCATTGGCTTCAGATTATCTATGCGCACATGCTGACATACGATTTTTATTTCAATTATTTACCTGGTTTTAGAAATCGTATTAAGGTGAGTATAAACTACAACATTTTCTGGAGCATTTCTGTGTAATGTAACGTTCTTACGAATGGTACAATACAGGCAAAAGCTCAGTTTCCAAAGCATTTCCATGTAATGTAACATTCTTGGGAATGCTCGACGTTATGTTACTGGTAAATGCTCACAGCGAGTGTGCATTTACCGCGCCGACCGCGTGTCTTTCGTCCCTTTCCCTCCGCGTCACCCCGCAACCGCGCACCGCCCGCACTCGAGGCTTGACGAAATGTTACACCAATACGCTTGACGAATTGTTACACCAATATGCTCCTTGGTTTGTAACAAAGAGGCGAGCGTGCTCGACGTTTAGTTCGCAAAAGGATGATACACTAGAACATAAATCATCGAGCGGATCGTTGTTCTGTTACAAGTAAATGTTGTAGTCTATACTCACCTTTAGAGAACAAGTATTATTATAAATACAACGAATAAGTGTCGTAGAAACGTTCATCTATCAGTTTTTCCAAGAAAACGTGAAAAATAAGATACTTATGTGTAAAGCTCTTAAAATTGTTAAAATATTGTAGAAAGAAAATACTTATTATCGATCATAGAATTATTTTTAGGGCGTGTTGAAAACAAATTACGCTCTCCTGTAAACCTCGGTTTTTGACTTAACCTTATGTACGTAGGAACTGTCGACTTATGTAACGAGTGTTTTAATATACTATTACACTAAACACTTGGGCCTAATTCAATGGGGTGTCTGGATGTCGCGGGTTCGATTCCCGCACGGGACAAATATTTGTATGATTTAAAGATAGTTGTTTCGGTTCTAGCTGTTTATGGATGTGAGTTTAAATGTTTGTAAACGCACCCACGATACAGGAGAAATTCCTAGTGTGGGGCAACGTGATTTTTTTTTAATTTTTGTATTTCTTGTTTAGTTGTGTGATATAGGTTCTAAGCAACTGTTTTTTTTTGTCAAGCGTTTCAGGAAAGTGTAATGGCACGTTTTTCTTAAAACACGTGCCAAGAATCACAGTATACACAACCGGAACACTAAATAATACTGTGATAACACCAGCAGGCCTTACCTATATTTTCTTTCAATTTCTCTTAATAGACGTCTTAATAGTCTATTCTTTTATCTTCGAATTAATTTATCTTGCACGGTCCGTATTTTTCTTCCATTTAATGCGGCATTAATATCCATCTTTATATTCATCACATGTGTTTTATTGCTCACTCTTGGTTCTTATTAAAGACTAGCTGTTCCCCACGGTTTCACCCGCGCTGCTCAGCACCTGTTGGTCGTAGCGTGATGTTATATAGCCTATGTTACTCGGGGATAATGTAGCTTTCCAAAGGTGAAAGAATTTTTGAAATCCGTCCAGTAGTTTCGGAGCCTATTCATTACAAACAAACAAACAAACAAACAAATCTTTCCTCTTTATAATATTAGTATAGACATGTATTAATTTTATTACGCCCGTATGTAGGTGACCTAGAAATCCTTACTAATATTATAAAAGCAAAAGTGAGCTTGTTTGTTTGTTTGTTACATCTTCACGCCTAAATGGCAAAACCAATTTTGATGAGCTTAGGTACAGAGATATTTGGGACCCTGGAGACGGACATAAGCTAAAAAGTAAGAAAAAGAAGAATTATTCGATCATCACGCGGGTTAAAGTTAGCATTAGCTCATAGTAATTATGCCACGCGGACACGCGAGTCGCGAGTGAAAGCTAGACTTTTATAAAAATACGGGCGCGGTTGTCATATGCAGTTTTTAAGGGTTCCGTGACTTAAAAGGAAAAATCGGCTTCTCTTTTCGGATGGGAAATCATCAAATAACTTCCCCTGCTCTGGGCGGAGCGGCAAGGAGTGTCAGACTTTTATTGCCCAAAACTCATCCATGTTCCTTCTATTGCCCTTTACGTTCCGGGGCCATGGTAACTCTTTCGAACCCCAGCAAGCAGTAGCTCTAGCAGACCCCTCTGCTTTGCTGATATCACTTTGGAACACGAACACTTATAGGATCACTTTATTGTCCGTCTGTCTGACTGTCAAGATCCTTTATCTCGGGAGGTATCGAGTTGAAATTAAAATTTCAAGTCCCTTGGAGCTTTGAAAAAATGAACCTTCTAAGTCTACGCAGTCAAAACACATGGCCGTTAATGTTGCATGTTTGTACGGAACTCTCAGTACGCGAGTCCCACTCGCACCTGGCTGGGTTTTTTTTGTATACTGTCGATGAAAAATATCCTACTAATAATATTATAAACTATACTATTACTATATAATATTATAAAGCTGAAGAGTTTGTTTGTCCGCGCTAATCTCAGGAAGTACTGGTTCGAATTGAAAAATTCTTTTAGTGTTGGATAGTCCATTTCTCGAGGAAGGCTATAGGCTATATAACATCACGCTACGACCAACAGGTGCTGAGCAGCGCGGGTGAAACCGCGAGGAACAGCTAGTAATATTATAAATGCGAATGTTTGTGGGGATGGATGGGTAGGGATGTTTGTTACTCTTTCACGTCAAAACGTATGAACGGATCTTGTTGAAATTCGGCACAGAGGTAGATTATAGTCTGGAATGACACATAAGATACTTAGTTTTTTTCGATATCACGTGGGCACAGCCGCGGGCGCCAGCTAGTATATAATATGTAGCAGTCAAACCAGACAGAGTAATTGAAACTTTCTTGACGTATTTAACCACTCAGCACGACAGAATTTTGACACATGACACATCAGCTGAATCGTTGGGGTGACGCGAATTGTCATGAAATTCAAGAATTTTCATCAATTTACAGCATTCAATTTTGTTATTAAAAATAAGTCACAGCGGCTGTTTCATACGATAAGTTTGAGATTTATATTTCCAAAAACCTCCTATGGTCGACAAAACAGCGTCGGTCTATTGTAAAATGTGTGTAAAATACATATTACTACACCCTTCCAAAAATTAGGTACTTCGAAAACGCTGGAAATAATGCACATACATAAGATAACCCTTTGATAATAAAATCGGAAATCCAAAATAAAAACAGTGACATTCCATCTGCATTCTTATTTTTGCCATTTTACATATAAATTAAGAAAAAAACACGATACAAATCTCGACAAAAAATACTACAAAACGTGTTGCAATATGACATTTCTTAGTGCTGACCGTAAAACTAAGTTCCATCATTACGATTAAAAAGTTGCATTCAACCTAATCGATAATCGTAATAGAGTAAACTTTCAAGAGAGTTTTGGGGCCATTGAGGAATTTACCTATGGAGATGGCATATTCTATCTAGTATAGATAGAATATGCCGTACAAATATCTATGATATCGATTAGAAAAGAAAGACAACAGCATTTTGTCTCGTGCTTTTTTGTTATTGTTTAATTATTTTGTTATGCGCCAAGATTTGGTAGGCAGATTTGCTGTCAAACGGTTTCGCGGCAACCAATTTTGTAGGTCATGCTAATAAGGAGACCTTTGCGTAGCAGTAAGCGATTAATCCCCGAATACTGAAACGTCACTCAAAATGTGAGGGCTGCTTAACATTTGAGCAGCTCTTAAACTTTACATTTTGTATGGTCAAACGTCACTTCTGAGTCTCTGTTAAACTTAAGTGGGACTTAAATTTTGAGTGACGTTTCAGTATTCGGGGGTTAGCCTATTAAAAATAGGCCGGCTAAATGCGAGTCGGACTCACGCACCACGGGTTCCGTACAATCGCGGGATCGCGGGTTGTTCGAAAGAGATACCGCAGCCCCGAGTAAAAGAAGGAACATCGATCGGTGGACATTAGTCAGTAAAAGTCTGACACTCCTCCCCGCTTCGCCTGGAGCGGGGGAAGTTATTTGATGATTTCCCACCCCAAAAAAAAACCCGGTACACAACATCCAGAAAACTCCAGGTTCAAATTAGGTTCATTTTGTACCTGAAGTTTTCTTGATGTCGTGTACGGGGGTTTTTTTTCCATCTCAATTGTGGTCTCCCTCTAGGCCATTTTTACCCCAAAGCTTCCACTCCAAGAACACTTTGGTCTACGAGCCATGATTTAGGAAAGAATGAAATCGCTTTCCATATAACTAATCCAACCATACTACAAACAATTTTGTCGAACAAATATAATTTATCTTGGCTTTATTTTTTTTACTGACCAAGATCATAATAAGGTCGTTCTATATTCAACCTTATTTATTTCTAATTGCAATTCACATTCTAATAGTAGGTACAAAACCAAATTATTAATAAAATAGCAAATAAACATTTTGATATAAATTCGAACAGCGAGCGCATTCCTTATTTTGAATTTTTATCTGAAAATAAAATTGGCGCGAATTTAGCCATAGATCAGATTCTACTGTTTGTTGTTGAGTCGGTTTTAGTGGCGTAAAAAATATTATTATCAATATTTATAGTATTTTACACGTACAAAATTATTCTTATTTTCATCTATCAATTTCTGATATTCCTTATTTTAATTATTCGAATTGATTGATTTACAAGAAAATAATCGATTGAAATAATCGCATTTACACATCACAAAATTAAAAAAAAAGAAATGGACGTCATTTTCAAGAGTGAATTTAGCAGTGGTTATGAATATTACGTGTTAATGGTCCTATTATTGCAAATTACGATAAGATCTGGGCATGTTCATGGTATTTATAATATTTGCAATGATATTTGTCTCATTTGTTATAGAATCTATTCGCGTCCGTGTGATATAATGTGGAATGAAAAATGTAAACAAGCACCATTGGCGCGATACTTCGACTTAAGATTTCAAAATGTATCATTACCACTGCTAATATAAGTTCAATTACGAATGATTTCTTCACGTTATAAAAGGACACGTTAATCATGCCATGTACTTTTTTATGATTTTTAGCGTCGACCTACACTGCCATCAAAATGGCGATGATCGTAATTTACACATTTGGATTTTATAAGACATAATTAAGAAACTTACTCAATAATTAAAGAACTTCTAATGACGTTTACATATGAATTTTTTATTCTACTATCTTAATGAATGCACACCAATATTATTTTTTAACCAGAAAATAAAATATTTACAAAAATAATGAGGAGGTCATATGACTTAAATGTCCGACCCCTTTCGGGGCCAGTACCGAGCCAGCGGAGGTTTGAATGTCGAGCCCCCGAAGGGGTCCGTACCGAACTATACGGTTAAGATAGTCTGATAAAACGTTATGTATCGCTTATAAGAGGGACGTTAATTGAGATGAAGTCAGTGTAAGTGTTGAACAAGGAGCGTTTCTTGAGAAGCTGCTAAGGATCCTTTAAGATACATCACCATTTTGCCCCCGCAGTCATCAAATAACTTCCCCTACCCTGGGCGGAGCGGGGGGGAGTGTCATACTTGTACTAAATAAAACCCACAAATGTTCACGTTACGTTTACGTTCCGGAGCCGCGGAATCTCTTTCGAACAACCCGCAACCTCGGCAGGCGGTGGCCCTGGCAGGACCTTCTGCTTTGCTGATATCTCTTTAACCCTAACGCGCCGTCGACACGGCCTGTCGTCAATAGACGGACGGGCGGTGAGCTACCCATTGTTCACCGTCCACAGGCAAGCTTCTACGGTGGCCGGGAGTCACCATTCTGCCCTTGTCTTATATTACTTGTGGTCGCACGCTTTTGGTTTTACGTAGTTGAAAAGGAAAAAACGGAACCCTTATTGGATCGCTTAGTTATCCGTCTGTCTGTCTGTCTGTCAAGATCCTTTATCTCGAAAACGCGTGGAGGTATTAAGTTTTAATTAACCACGAAATCAAGAAGTTTGTGAGGA
The DNA here is from genome assembly GCA_958449745.1 of Ochropleura leucogaster. Lineage (NCBI taxonomy): Eukaryota > Metazoa > Arthropoda > Insecta > Lepidoptera > Noctuidae > Ochropleura > Ochropleura leucogaster. Next base: position 5,107,110 of record OY288226.1, read on the forward strand.
GATATGGATGTAGGGATCTTGATGAAATTTGGCACAGAGGTAGATTATACTCAGGAATAACACATAGGATACTTGTTTTACGATATCACGCGGGCAAAGCCGCGGGCGGCAGCTAGTGATGTCAGATACATGTTGCAATTGATTTTTATTAATACAACTTTGGTTCAATGGACAGTCTTTCACAGAAAAATGCTATAAATTTAAAATCGCTGACCACTCTGAACTTACATCACATCCATCACACTTATTCAAGTTGAGTGACACGGGTACACTTAGTTAGTCTGGTACCATCGCCAACAAAATTCATTTCAACACAAATACTCCATTTAATATTAATCTACTAGATGAGATTGCAGCCCCATTGAATGACTGATGTATTCAAATTTAAATTGCGTTGACTAATAATAATAAAGCATTTACAATGTATTTTAAGTTAGTATTTTTTATATTTGGATGAGAGTTTGAGTTTTTCTATGATAAAATATACGAGTCATTAACTTATTTATTGAATTATGTAAAGCATATAACTCGTTAGCAATCTTCTAAATTCATATTTTTTTTATTTTTTGCGTCCTTTATTGAACGGATTTTGTATAAAAAACATGTTTAAAATTATTCTAAAACGATAAAAGGACTTTCCGATTACATAAGCAATTTAAAATCTTTCACTACCATCATTATCAACATAGCTTAATGTAGTAAGTGTGACAAATAAAATCAGAATTTGGATCAATGTCTGATCGTTGGACTGCCATATCATTGGTCTCAAGTTCATTTCCAAGCCAGGCACTTCTATTCATGTGCGTATTGTATAGTTATCACATGCTTCGATGAAGAAAAACATCAACAAGAAAAACATGTCAGCAAAGCACAAAGGTCCGCTAAGGTCACAGTTGCGAGTCTAAAGAGATTCCGCGGCTTCGGACATCAGTGGCAAAAAAGGAACATGGTTTCAGGCAAATGTGCTTCGTCCCTCCTCATTACATATCAATACCAAGACAAATGAAACGAAAGACGAAATGAAGGAGCTGGCTGGGCGATTGAGGGAGAGAACTTCAAAACAACCAAGCCACCGCAAGACGACTACCGGCCACCGTAGATGCAGGCCTGTGGACGATGATCAATGGGTTCACCGTTCACCGTTTGTATGTCTATTGACGACAGACCGTGTCGATGGCGCGTTAGTGTTCCACGCGCGCCTTAAAGATATGTCAGCAAAGCAGAGGGGCCTACCGGGGTTACGGGTTGTTCGAAAGAGATACCGCGGCCTCGGATCATAAAGGGCAATAGAAGGGAACATGGGTGGGTTTTAGCCACTACAAGCCTGACACTCCCCCCCCCCGCTCCGCCCAGGGCAGGGGAAGTTATTTGATGATTTCCCATCCGAAAAAAAAAACAATAAACGACTTCCTTTAAATATTTCTGTAATAGGCGCAACTTGTCAGTAAGTTAACACTTCCGTAACCAACTGTACTTGTTAGTACTTCTCATCAACTGTGATACCATGATAAGTAAATTAGAAAAATCAGTGATCCTACTTCCCTATGGTTAACAACTGTTCATAATTATCGCTATCTTTGAATTTCTAATACCGGACATGCTTTACTTGCAAATGAAGCAATGTCATTACTTAGATATTTTCTTGTGATAACTCTGTTTTTGATTAAAATTTTAATTACATTTGCTGTGTGTGGTCTTGAAAATCAGTAGTCACCTCATCATCTGCTTAGCCTTTTCCTAACAATGTTGCATGTTGGATTTTAGTTACATAGACTGGGGTCGGCTTTAAGTTTATGTGACTACTGACTACCAGTATTTTTAACCGACTTAAAAAAGGACGAGGTTCTCAATTCGTTAGAATCTTTTTTATTTATGTATGTTCACCGATTACTCAAAGACGCCTGAACCGATTTTCAAAATTATTTTTTAGTTTGATAGGGTATACTTTTTAAATGGTCCAGTACAAAGGAGAATGACCACGACAATATGGACCACGGTTCAGAGTTGCATCAATTCCAAAGTTGTTTTAGATGGTTTATAAATTGACCAAATAACCATCTACAATTGCTTTTTTGGAATCAAAACCCGCATTTCCAAGTTTTTTTAGAAAACGTAACTTAACCTCAAAATAGAAATATCCGTCGTGTATAGAGGTAAGTTTATAGGTCGTAGTTTGGAGAGCAGATTAATTAGCATATCTGATGGGATAGAGACTTAAATAAATCAGTACTTTGCCTCGATCAAAACAAAAAAAATATATATTTAAATCGCAATGAACAAACTTAGCATGCACCACGCGCAATTTGTCATTGGACTTTTTGACAATGACAAATTCAATTTGAGACACCAACACTAATGTTGCCACTTTAGATTTTAAATAAAAATCGATTACTCGAATAAATACACTCGACACATAATTATTTCAAATGACTGATTTAGTTCTATAATCATTAATTTATTAAAAAGTTTCGATTTAAATCAAACCGAAGCAAGATAATTAAAAAAAAATCTATGAAATCATTCATTTGTATCGTTAGCCAACAAAGTGAAATTGGTTTTGAAAGCAAAATATTAATACGACTACTGTGTGTGTGAAATACTAATTATTTCACACCACAGTAGTATCATCTCGCTTTTTATTTATAAAAACCTCGCGATTTACCTTTCCAATGACTTTACATTTATATTAATTTGTAATCGTATGCAAAAAAAAATCGATTACAGTTCTCAATATATTTACTTATTTTAATTATGACAACACTTTAACGACAGAATAGCCGGCAGTAGGTAATTCATTTTATCATAACAATTTCATAAGTAACTTATTAAGTTTACAAAATAAACCCCTATACAAAATTGGCATTCTAATTGCAGAATGTCTTCAAAAATAAAGAAAATAATTGTGATATAATTTTTATCTTGATGCATGAGAAAAATTATTACCGTTGATGGTCATGATCCTTTTATCGTCGTATGAGTTATCGTCTATATTATACATATTTATTCCTCTATGTCTATCTGGGTGATCTGCTAATCTTTTAGTTACAATGGAAAATAGATACTCGACTATACTCGATAATTATACCATAATTAAAAATGCTATAATATTTTTTTTTTGCAAAACGTCGGCAAGAAAGTCAATGAAACCAACAAGTCACCGACTTCTGGAGTAAAGTAATTTTTAACTTTTAGATTTTTTTTGGCAGACAGTTTTTAGATAATCTTTTTTACTTCTGTCAAATGCCTATCTGATCTCCACAACAGTTACCCAATAATAGTACTTTTCTTTTATTAATTCTTCACCTCATTCAATACAAAACCAATGCCATGAATCATTTCAAAGTCACAGTATTTCTATAATATCCTACTCTTTGTTTAGAAATTGGAAAGATATCAAATATCTCACTAACCATAGACAAGAAAAAAGTATCAAGAAGTATCTCCCCACACACAGAGAATCTCCACAGTTAGGCGCGTCGCCCACACGACATTTGTAAAGAAAATCTCGTTGCGGCGTGCCTTTTATGTGCATGCGCCTAAACTGCACCTCGACTGTTGGTCGTGTGGGCGACGCGCCTTATAATTTTTCGAAAGACACCCCACACAGTTGTACACATAATTTTGTTTAACAACTATTTTATTTTATAAGGGAAATTATCAAATAACATCCCCGCTTTAGACAAAGTGGGGGCGTAAATGGCGCAATGTGTGAAACTTTACTGACTTAACCCATCCATGTTGCCGGGGTTGCGGGTTGTTCGAAAGAGATACCGCGGCCTCGGACGATAGAAGGAACATGGGTGGGTTTTAGTCAGTACAAGTCTGACACTCCCCTCCGCTCCGCCTAGGGCGGGGGAAGTTATTTGATGATTTCCCAACCCCCCCAAAAAAACCCAAACTTGTTCCTTCTTTTGCATTTTGTGTTCTGGGGCCTCGGTATTTCTTTCGAATAACAACCCCGGCAGGCATCTCTCTGGCAACCCTCAGTTTCTTAAATAGAGGGCCAATTTTACACTATATTTGTATATCGGTTCATAGTTCAGTAGTCCCAAACTAGAATGCATGGGACATACAGTCAGAACGAACCTTTGTAGATTCGCTCTGTCCTTCTGTATTTTTTATCAAATAAAATAAATTTCAACTAAATCTGACGAGTTTGGTTGCTATGGTTTAAAGTCAACAAAGAAATAAATAAAAATCAAGTAGTTACTACGTCAAAGACGAAGCAAAATAACGAATTTCTAAATAATATTATCTTAATACAGACTGAATTACACATGCCAGTATAGTCTATAAAAAGAGAATCCATGTAAAAATGAATTCTATAGAAAACAATATATATCACAATACCTTTTCATCACAAAACCACAGAATAAATAATAGTACTAATGTAACAAAACATAGTAAATGGAAAGATATAAATATATTTATATATATTATTTATTTTCATCGCGTATTTATACAAGGTGTTACATAATAAGCGTACCTTCAGTGTGGTCTCACAGGCCATGAAATTAACTCGTCGCTAGGACCCACGTCAGTGGTAACAGCATTCTCAATACAGTGGTCGAGAATGAGTTTTCTGGTTTTCTGATGCATTTTGATCATGAACGACTAACAACTTAATCATCTTCTGTGCAAAATACTTCTCAAACTCATATTGTTTTTATGTACTATTCCTTACTAATATTATAAAAGCGAAAGTGAGTTTGTTTGTTACCTCTTCACGCTTAAATGGCTGAACCGATTTTAATGAATTTTGGTACAGAGATAGAAGAGAACCAGGAGACGGACATAGAATTAGGCTTTTTAAAAAAAAGTGGGATATGAGGCATAAAGAGGTGTGTGTCTATTTGTTTATTCGCATCACGGCAAAACGGAGCGACGAATTGACGTGATTTAAGTGGAGATAGTAAAAGGGATGGAGAGTGACATAGGCTACTTTTTGTCTCTTTCCAACCCCAACTTGCCGAAAATGAGATGTGGACGCGAGTGGCGACGCGAGCCGCAGGTAAAAAAAGCTAGTACTAGATAAAAGGTAAGTTGCTGACACCATGGATTTCTGGTATACGCTTTTTTGAAAGGACAATGTCCAAAATGGCCCTGGCTTTATAGAGTATTTACACGATAATCAATCTTTTTTATTATGTAAGTTGCAAACACTTCTATAAAAGCGAAAGTGAGTTTGTTTGTTTGTTACGTCTTCATTTGAATTTTGGTACAGGGATAGTTGGGAACCAGGAGACGGACATGTGGGCTATGAAGGAGAACAACGGAAGAAAAAAACTTAGCGTTGCTATTACAAATCAATAAGGCGCAAGGGTAAAAACTGCAGGTAGCAAGTACTGTGTGATACCAAATTTAACGCAGCAAAAGCTATTTAAGATATAATTTTTCTTTTATTTACAATATCAGTTGGAGCTATGAAAATTCATACCTAATATTCGTTGTTATGGTTCGATAATAACCTCAACATCATAAAGGAGTTTACTAATGATAGAAAATACAATACATACATCATTTTTCGATGCTCTTGTCTTCAGGGCCAACAATGTATGGGCGAACAGCTCTTTAAAAATAGAACAAAGATTGTTCAGATGTATAGTCTGAGACCCCACATCATAGGTTTTGCGTCTAAAACGTAACAGCCTGTATAAGAATCCCTTTGGCGACGTTACTGTTCAATTATCAGAGGTTTTTATTTATTTTGCTGTTCTCTTTCTTGTCGTTATTTGTTTTGAGAACAAAACGTATTCTTGTTTGTTATATAAAAATATCTGTCTATTAATAATAGATATGAGCTTGTGAAGTTTCTAAAGAACGTGAATAATGGATGAATGTTCATATTTCTCAATTCTTTTATGAAAATAAGAATGCTATCCTATTGTTTATCGACTAGAGCAAAGGCCTTTTCTCAAACAGTTGTGGTATGAGCTCTGAACACTAGAAACCATTTTTTTTTATTTTATTTTTTTTCAAAGCAGATAATTACAATACAATTTAGGAACTACAACATACCAACACAAACCATCGCGGGTTTAACAGCGGTATGCAAATATAGAGTCAGGTAAAGTAAAATTTATTTGCATATATTGTGGGTACATAAAATAAGGTGTAACAATAATTAAGTGAGCCTTATATAATCTACTATATATTAGGCATGCAAACATTAATGAAATTGTTTTTTTTTTATTAAATACTTTTCCTCGTAATAGGAATTACTCCTGTATCGTAGGTGCGTTTACAAACATTTAAATTCACATACACAAACAGCCAGACCCGAAACAACTATGTACTTATAGGCCATACAAATATTTATTCCGTGCGGGAATCGAAACCGCGACACGCAGCGCAGCGGTCAATCGGCCAGCCACTGCGCCAACCGTGCCGTCAAAGAAGTGTTTATTAAGATTTGACTGTATCTATACTTATATACTTATAATCTATACTATACTAATATTATAAAGCTGAAGAGTTTGTTTGTTTGAACGCGCTAATCTCAGGAAGTACTGGTTCGAATTGAAAAATTCTTTTAGTGTTGGATAGTCCATTTCTTGAGGAAGGCTATAGGCTATATAACATCACGCTACGACCAACAGGTGGTGAGCAGCGTGGGTGAACCCGTGGAGAACAGCTAGTTTGTCATAAACGTTAACATACCCTTACGTTACGTAGTACTATAGGCCTACCATGGCGTCTTAAAGCAAAACTTATTCCACTAAGGGAAAGAGATGGTGCTAGACACCATGTATAGCTCTGTCTCTTTCCCTCAGTGGACTAAGTTCTGCTTTAAGACGTCATGGTAGAGTAGCTGTTATTTATTCTGTGCCCACACGAACAATCATAATAATTCACTGACGTTCGTATTCAGCGTCTATTCCAGCTTTGCTTACAGCTAAGCTAAATAATACCGAACAGCTCGCAGTGTGTTGTGTTTGTGCCTAATTGTTGTTTTAATAACTTTAAACCTGGGAATTGTGCTATGTTTATTGTAAACTATTTTAGTTAGGTACATACTTAAGTTGGGCGTGTGCAAATTTTAGGCTATATAAGCATACTAGCTTTTACTTCGCTCGCGTTAACTTCGTAGCGCCTTATTAGAGATTTGTAATAGCAAGACTAAGTTTTCCCGTTTCATCCCTCTTTCACCCTCAAATCCCACTCTTTTTTTAAAAAAAAATAGCCTGTGTCCGTTTCCTGGTTCCCAACTACCTCTGTACCAAAATTCATCAAAATCGGTTCAGCCATTAAAGCGTGAAGAGGTAACAAACAAACAAACTCACTTTCGCTTTTATAATATTACTAGCTTTCGCCCGCGGCTTCGCCCGCGTTAAATTTGGGGTAACACAGTTCTCCTTGCGCCTTATTGGTTTGTAATAGCAACGCTAAGTTTTCCCGTTTCATCCCTCTTTCACCCTCATATCCCCCTCTTTTTTTAATATAAAAATAGCCTGTGTCCGTCTACTGGTTCCCAACTATCTCTATACCAAAATTCATCAAAATCGGTTCAGCCATTAAAGCGTGAAGAGGTAACAAACAAACAAACTCACTTTCGCTTTTATAATATTAGTAAGGATTTTAGACTTTATTGTTCTGAGTTCATAACTCAGGTTATGTTAGAAGGCCGTGTCGACGACGGCATGTTAGTGTTCCATGCGCGCCTCGAAGAGATATCAGGAAAGCAGTGGTGCTTGGAGGGCCACCGCCTGCCAGGGAAGCGGGTTGTTCGAAAGATATACCGCGGCCCCGGATCATAAAGGAAGGTTTTGGTCAGTTAAGGTCTGACTCTTTCTGGGAAGTAATTTAATGATTAAACATCCATAAAAAAATAAAAACCCTTTATCCCTTGTGATTTTGCGTTTAACAAGGCAGAATAAAATCAAAACACCGACCACCTAAATAAAATAAAAAAATACACGGAAATGCTAATACGGTCAGCATACAAAACCATTTCATACATCTTTTATAACGTCATCCAATATGACGTGACGTTACATGACACATTCTGACGTCAGAAGTTCTGACGTCTAACAGGTGTTCAACTAACAAAGTTTGATAGGGAAGTTCGAATACACTGGCTATTTAAGGCATCGGAAAACCTTCTTTCGTTCGTTTATAAGGAAAATAAATTCTGTTATAATAGAAGTCATGTTTTGTTGAATATAAACTGTCGGTTTTAAAAAGGAAATTACTAGGAAATTAGGTTTTGTATCCTTACTAATATTATAAAAGAGAAATTGAGTTTGTTTTTTACCTCTTCACGCTTTAATGGCTAAACCCATTTTGATGAATTTTGGTACAAAGATAGATGGGAACCAAGAGACGGACATAGGCTATTTTTTTTAAAGTGGCTTAAGCGGAGAACGAGGGAAGAAAAGGTAAAACTTAGCGTTGCCATTACAAATCCTAAGGCGCAAGGGCAAAAACTGCAGGTAGCAGGTACTGTAACAAACTCACTTTCGCTTTTATAATATTAGTAAGGATTAAAGCATAGCTTTACTGCTCGTTAGCCTATGAATATGCGGTTCCTGAGCAATAAGGACGTTTAGCTTGTTCGTTTAGCGTCGATTTGGGTTTCTAGGTTTAGGGAGCTGCTAAACAGGGTTAGACGGGGTTGATACTTAGGGAGCGACCCTATTAGAGACTGAGTTAAGATTCCTAGGTGCTATTGAAAAAAAACCTGATGGAAATGCACAATGATATTTTACCCGACTTATGAATTGATTACGACTACAGTACTTTCACAAGTAAATTATGTCTTATGACTGGGACTGTAGCAGCCTCTTTTTTGTTATTATAGCATTTGGCCTGTTGGTCTAGTGGTTAGTGGCCCTGACTGCTGAGCCGGAGGTCGTGGGTTCGATTCCCACCCAGGACAAACTTTGTGTGATGAGCATCATTGTTTGTTCTGTGTCTGGGTGTGATTTATCTATAATATGTATGTATTTATAAATTATATAAGTATGTATATCAGTTGTCTGGTTACCGTAACACAAGCTCTGCTTAGCTTGGGATCAGATAGCCGTGTGTGAGTTGTCCCAAGATATTTATTATTATTTATTTATTATTTACAAGTGCGTGTAATGGTCTGATTGAAATAAATGCTTTGAGTTTGAGTTTGAATTCCGGACCTTATGCTCGGCTGACCATAAAATGCTTGCTTAACCAAGTAATGCAGGTGTATCTAACTCATGCGACAGCCTTTCTACGAAATCGCCGTAACTTTTTTGTTTCAGTTGGTTTTTGTGACTTTTATACCTATGTGTTTGTTTATGTTTTCGAACGTATGGCTTTCTTCTTCGGCTGCAGCTGAAAATCAGCGTCTGGGCTGGCCTTTTTGTCGTTAATCATTTAATTTAGTTAAATTTCATGTTGCTTCCGTTTTTTTTTTAGTTATTTTGATTAAACACAATTTTTTATAAATTTACCATTTTTCATTTCATGCGGTGACTGGGCTATAGATAGTTTCAGAGGTTGATAAAGTAGGACACAATGTTCCTGCTTTGTCAGCCTTTGTTTTTTATGTTTTATTTATCTTTTATACTAACACTAGAGTATAAGCCGTTTTGTAATACTAACAAATATGGATCTCCGTTGTCCGAAATAAATGAATTTTATTTATTATTTTATTTATAGAAAAAAAGGAATGGTTATGATTTTACCAGTTTTCAAAAGTGGCTGTCGAAGATTGAAATAAAAAAAAATGTATACATTATCTTAACTTAAATTAATGCAAAAAAATCAGGTTAGTTGTTTAAAAATAGACCTAAAATAGTAGACTGTATACTTACAGTATTTACAGTATTTAACTGAACTAAACTACCCTCCATTAAAACATAACGACTCCCCACCAACGCTCTACAGGTCGCCGATCGCCAACAATATAAAACTACCCGTAAAACTTAACAAAATAAATCCTTCAACTGACAACAGAACTTTCTATTTAATCTTGAACACTGCCATCTGTTGGCAATTTCCGGAAACTGAGCGAGTAATAAAAATGCTTTACATTCCGCCTTTCAAGTGGAAAATAGGAAAAGGAGAAATTCAGGTTTCAAGCTGTCTACATAAATGGAATACTGTTTCGTACTGAATATTCTTGAATGCTAGATTTTAATTACAACTGAAGGGGTGACGTTTCTCCTAAAATTATTAGTGTGAATTTCGAAATTCAAGCAGCGTAATCGACACGCATTTTGTTGAATTTAGTACAGTCATAATTCTGAAATAATTTGAGGTGCAGGCATTGCGGAATTCATAATAGGAGATTAATATTGTACAACTACAACTTAACAGATTGTATTGCAGTTATATTTTGAGGAGCTCGTGGCTAAATAATAGCAGCCACTCGGGTCGAGCTTTAGGTTAAGCCGCGCTTGCCTAGCTTCGTTTGTGGATGGGTGACCACACGGAAACCTTCTAGTATATATCTATCGAAGGATACGACTTTTTGAAAAGTTTCCATCTTTCAGTTGACGGCTTTTTCTTTACCTTCTTTGCGGATAGGAAATCATCAAATAACTTCCCCCGCTCGGGATGGAGCGAGAGAGAGTGTCAGGCTTTTACTGACTAAAATACACCCATGTCCCTTCTTTTGCCCTTTATTTTCCGGGGCCACCCGCAACCCCGGTAAGGATTACCTTGTAGAACATCATAATTTTTCAGCTCTCATCCCAAAGTATTTGGGATCGGCGTAGCATACTATCTTCATCACCCTTACACCTTGTAGATAAAATATTATTTACGAATCCATGGTTTTTGTAAAGATTTTCACCATACCTATTTGTACCATGACACAGCATAAGGCTGAGGCTACACTACGAGTTTTCAGCAAAGCGATTAATGTCTACAACCGCGAAACCGCTTGAGACTCACACACTTCGATTAAAAATCGCGAAATGACCCGCAGTTTGGAGATGGTTTTCAATATAGCAGTTTGTATTGTTTCTCTGATAATAAGAAATAGAAAAACAAGACGTCAACGCAAATTTCGCGCGTCAACTAAGTTCTAAAGATTACAAATTTTGCCGCGGTTTTTTACGCGCGAGTATTTTGTAGCAAATCACCGTTTTAAAATCAGTCGCGGGAAAAAACCGCAAGTGTCGGCCGCTATTAGTTTTATAGGGGCACAAATTAACGCAATTAAAAACCACAGCGGTTTAACCGTAGTGGGGCTACAGCCTAACTGTGGAGTTAGTAATGCTGTCTGCAATTAAGCTCATGAGACATTCCACCTTTGTACCACCATGACAGGCATAATATAATGACTCGGTGCACGTCCTAGGCAGACGTGATCTATGAGGCATTGCAATTTACAGCCTAAGGGCGGTTCCAAATTAACGTATTTTCCGCGCGTATAAGCCCGTTGATATCCATCTTTTGACAAACACGCTACTTGTAAGAGCGTTGACGCGCGTATAACAAAAGCCGCGAGAAACGACTACCTGCGCGCGGCAGTCACACCGCTCGAACATAAAAATAACAAAAACAAGCGCGTCTGTACGCGATTTTGATTTTTTTAAAGATGTGGTGTTTACAATATGTGGCGCGTGTAAACCGAAACGAGCGTATACCTACGCGCAGAAAAATAAACTGGTTTATAGCCGCACTAAGGCCACGTTCACGGTCTTGGGCGAAGCGACACATAACGCTTGTGTCATGCTCACATGTCATATATGTGTCTAAGCACAGTAACAAAAAGTCCCACAGACTATAGGGAGATTGACTTACAAAGAAAAGTTTTTTTTTTTAAACTTAATTCGTTATCTATGACACCAAGAAGAACTAACCTCAACATTCTGAGTAGCACTGTTAAAGTTATCCGTAACTAATGTGAACATAGAAAACCCAACAGAAGACACAGCATGCCTCTGGTGTGAGGATCCTTTCGTTTTACCCGACTGACAGCAAAACCAAAAGAAGGTTATGATTTCGAAATTTGTGTATATTCATCTGTTCCCCCATAGCTTCTAAATTACCACTCAAAACTGGACAAATAAGGTCCTCTGAAAATAGGCTACAGATCAACAACTCTACGAAAATATGAAATGGATGGTCACACATCCACGACATGACTGCGGCAAAGGTTGCTTAACCACGAGCTCACATATTTAATAACGACATCCTTACCTCAGACACGTTTGTAGACAGCCAATAATAATTATTGTCACAAATACAAGTATACCCAGGGCGTGCTTGAAAGAACCCACAAAAGACAAATTGAATGATATCTTTTTCATAACGTTTCGTAACAATACCTTTATTCCATTATATTTTGAGGAAAACATGTGAGTAATAAAATGTAGATTAAATATAACTCTTTCGTTTTTATTGTGAAACAAATTAAATAAAACCGGGGTGAGTCGGACTTGTGCACGAATGGTTCTGTACCATCCTTACTTCCTTACTAATATTATAAAAGCGAAAGTGAGTTTGTCTGTTACGTCTTCACGCCTAAATGGCTAAACCGAGGTTGATAAATTTTGGTACAGAGATAGTTGGGACCCTGGAGACGGATACAGGTTATTTTTTTAAGTGAGAAATGAGGGAGAAAGAGAGAAGAAATAGGAAAACTTAGCTTTGCTATTACGATAAATAAGGCGCAAGCGCGAAACTACAGGTAGCAGGTACCTGCAAATCAGAAAACGGGAACTGTGTTTTCCCGAATTTAACACGAGCGAAGCCGCGGGAAAAAGCTAGTTATGATCTATAAAAAAAGTCAAATAAATCTTGTTTGTTGTTGAGGCTCTTAAATGTTTATTTTATTTTGTTCTTTTTTCGTATTTTTTGTTATAGACAATATAAATACATTATTTGTAAAAATTACAGCTGTCTAACTATCACGGTTAATAAGATACTAGCTTTCCTGATTTGCAGGTACCAGCTACTACTTACTTTTTGCCCTTTTGCCTTATTTATTGTAATAGCAAAGCTAAGTTTTCCCTTTTCTTCCCTGTTCCTCCCTCATTAATCTTTTTTTTTCTGAAAAAAGCCCATCTCCGTTTCCAGAGTTCTAACTATCTCTATACCAAAATTCATCAAAATCGGTTTAGCCATTTAGGCGTGAAGACATAACAAACAAACTCACTTTCGCTTTAATATACTGAGACCTACTGAGTCTGGTGACGGACGGGCAGACGGACAGCGGAATCTTAGTAAGGTCCCGTTTTACCCTTTGGTTACGGATCCCTAAAAATGAGAAAGCAGTAATATTCCTTGTTTGCTGATGTTAATTGGTATTTATTATGAGACTTTCGTATGAATAAATGAAATGCTGTAATTAAGTATTGGAATTCGTTTACTTTGTCCGTGCGTTGATATTAATTGAATTTATTTATTAATTGTATGATGATACATGTTTGCAGTAAGCATATTTTTTTCGATAACTTTTGTAAGTCCTTACTATAATATTATTAAAGCGAAGGTGAGTTTGTTTTTTTGTTACCTCTTCACGCTTTAATGGCTATACCGATTTTGATGAATTTTGGTACAGAGATAGTTGGAAACCAGGAGACGGAAGTAGGAGAAATAGTAGTAATTTTTTTTAAGAAAAGTGGGATCTGAGTGAGAAAGAGGGAAGAAAAGGGAAAACTTAGTGTTGCTACAACAAATCAATAAGACGCAAAAGGAACTGTGTTACCCTGAATTTAACGCCGAAGCCACGGGCAAAAGCTAGTACCTAATGAAAATAAAACAGAAAAGACAAAAACAAGTACTGTAATCTCCGGAGGACACGGTGGAGCACACAGTGGCGATCTGCCCGGCTTGGGCGGAGCACCGCCGTGCCCTCGTAGAGGCGATCGGCGGCGGCGATCTCTCGCGTCCGGCCCTGGTTCAGACCATGGTCCGGAGCGAGAGGGAATGGGAAGCGGTCACCACCTTCTGCGAAGCAGTAATGCTAGCGAAGGAGGTGGCCGGGCGTTTGAGGGGAGAACATCTGCCCAATCCAGCCGCCGCGGGAGACGCCCATGGCGCCGGGCGCCGCGAGACGACTTCCGGCCACCGTAGATGCGGGCCTGTGGGCGGTGAGCAATGGGTAGTTCACCGTCCGTCCGTCGATTGACGACAGGCCGTGTCGACGGCGCGTTCGTGTTTCACGCGCGCCTCAAAGAGAGTCAGCAAAGCAGAGGGGCTTGCCAGAGCCTCTGCCTGCCGGGGTTGCGGGTTGTTCGAAAGAGATACCGCGGCCTCGGAACGTAAAGGGCAATAGAAGAAACATGGGTGGGTTTTAGTCAGTACAAGTCTGACATGCCCCCCCGCTCCACCCAGAGCGGGGGAAGTCATTGGATGATTTCCCACCCGAAAAAAAAAAAAGAAAAAAAAAAAAAAAGTACTGTAATCTGGAACTATGAAGAATAACTATCAAGGTAATTAAAAAAAAACTAAGTATATTGTAACTTAGACAGTCGGGACCCATTAAAATCTAGAACGGTTCACACTCCAATAATGAAGTTACAATAGGCTTAATTTTTTTTTAAGAAAATAAAGTAAAATAAAAGAATGAATGAATCCTTACTAATATTATAAAAGCGAAAGTGAGTTTGTTTGTTTGTATTACCTCTTCACGCTTTAATGGCTATACCGATTTTGATTAATTTTGTTACAGAGATAGTTGGGAACCAGGAGATGGAAGTAGGCAATTTTTATTTTAAAAAAGTGGGATGTCAGGGAACGAGGGAAGAAAAGGGAAAACTCAGCATTGCTATTACAAATCAATAAGGCACAAGAACAAAAACTGCTGGCAAAAACGAGAGCGAAGAAGCGGGCAAAAGCTAGTATTTAATAAAAATGAAGTCATTATTATCCTATCCTCATACCAACTTATCTAGGAGCGTCACAGCATCTCTTTTCTCCTATACTACACTTGAATAAAATTAAGTACCTACCCACCTGAAAAGAAGTCGCGAAATTAATAAATCCAATTTTAATAAATTTGGAAAGTTGAAAACCTCTGGCTTTATAATTCAATATGTTGCAAACTTTTCAGCGTGGCTTCAACTTTTACGAGTCTGTAAAGGGAAGAAAGAAAGAAAGGAAAAAAAATCGAATTTACTTTAAGTATCCAAATGGTTTCAGTAATGTGAAAAGTTGTATTAACTTTTAGAATGTCTAGTGTATCGTTTGGTATATTGTTATTTAGTAAATGTGGCTTCCAATTTGTGTTTTTGTCGTTTTTTCAATGGTATTTTTTGTGGGTTAAATTTTGTTTGGTATGGACAAATGTTTGGATAACATTGACCTATAAGACTAGGCTAAACTGCCATTTTTAAGTCAACTCGACTTAAAAAGCCGGTAGGACTGTAAAACAGACCTATCTCTACCTCTGTGTCAAATTGCATCAAGATCCGTTCAGTTGTTTTGACGTGAAAGAGTAAAAAACATCCATACATCCTCACAAACATTCGCATTTATAATGTTAAAAGTAAAGTGTTATCTAATTGTATAAAATCTCGTTGGTTCTGCTAACCTGACAGACAGATGTGTTGCTTATGAGTTTGTTCGGCTACTTCTTCTTTCTAGCTAAAACCATAGGAAGTGGCGAAGGGTGGGCCGTTTTGGGGAACTGTTTGTAATTTGACGTTGAAAAAATGCTGATTATCAGCCTAACTTGTATGAAACTTTCGATTTTGATGTCAGTAAAGATTGTAACTTGTGAAAGAGTTGTATCATTTACTCCCATATCGTTTAGTCTCCGCAACTACAAGATTCTCAGGCAAGGTCTATAACTAAACAATATCGTAATGACGAGAAGAACAAGTACCTAACCTTTAGCTTTCGTGAAGGGTATTTTAAACCCATTTTTAGAATCAGCATCAAATCAAATATTTATTTTCCAAATTTCAAGACTACAGTAAAGCGGACACAATCTATCTTATTTCATTCCAAGAGGAATTCGCCAAAACTCGCTAAATCTTCATTAAAAAGCGATTACGCAGAACGAACAATTTTATTTTCTTTATTTCACACTTTTCCGCTTTCGTAGTAAGATTCAAGGAGCGTCAATAATGAGAACTAATGGTTGAGTTACTTACTACCACTTTCCATGATCCATTTCATCCGTACACAAGAGGCAATAGTCAATTTAGTCAATAAAAACCTTTGTTGGTCATAAAATTTAACGGCATCGTTGACGCAGTAGCTGAGTGATTGGCTGCTGCGCTGCGTGTCACGGTTTCGAATCCCGCACGGAACATATATTTGTAAGGCCTACAGGTAGTTGTTTCGGGTATGGCCGTTTGTGTATGTGAGTTTAAATGTTTGTAAACGCACCCACAATACAGGAGGAAAAGCTAGTCTGGGCTAATAAGTGACAGAACTTTACTTTCGGAAATATTTATAAAGCACACACTGATTTTAAACAGCTTTTATAACATTAACTCAGCAATTGACAATCGATAAAGATAAATGTTTTAATTTAAAGTTATCGCAACTCCGGCCCCCAAGACTGTATCTTGCAGCAGCCAGGTTTGGGGACCATTGTTTTTTAATTTTGTCTATTTGAACTTGTTACCGATATTTGAAATGATGATTAAGAAAAATGTTGTAACACTGTTTTAATAATAAATTATTCTTAATTGTGGCTGCTAGCCGTGATCAAAACGTAATGAGCCAAAAAATGATTGTTGAAGATGAAATGACAGAATGAAATTCGAAATATGAATGTTTAAATATCAATGGTGTACTACCCACTCTATTACAACCCCATGCATACCAACCACTACCAGTTTAGACCAAGGAAATAATCACTGTATACTTCAATATCTGAATATTGTTACTCCACAATTAGCGAAACAAATCGACGATTTGACCACACGGTTGGCGCAGTGGCTAAGCAATCGACTGCTACGCTGCATGTTGCAGGTTCGATCCTCGACAGAACAAATATTTGTATGTCCTACCGATAGTTCCGGGTCTGGCTGTTTGTGTATGTGAGTATAAATGTTTGTAAACGCACCCACAATACTAGAATAATTACTAGAGTGGTGCAACGTTTCTTTTTTATAAAAAAGCATACAAAAAACATCTCTATATTATTCCTTTCCCAACACAACTCACACTTGACGTTTCTATTTCTATTTGGGTATTAATTCATTAGTGCACAACAGGAACCCTCCTTAAGGAGGAAGGGTTCCCTACAATAGTAGGGTCCTTTTTGCGAAGGAAAGAAAACGTGGCGGATAAAACCCACCGTTACAAGTGGGTTGTGGAGCTACGAATGAGGAAATGGAGACGCCATATTATTATTGATGTCATTTTATTGTATTATTCTGACATTATTCTATTTAATTTAAAGTAAGTCGTTTTGTTACTAGAAATAAATAAATAAATATTTTTTAAACTGACGTGGACACCATCACTATCATCATAATTTTTTTTTATTAAAACTTTATGCACATGTATAAAAAACACTGTACAAAGGCAGACTTAATGCCTTATCATTTTCTACCAGTGTACCTTAGGGTGATGCAGAGAGAAAACATAGGAGGTACAGGGCGCATAACAGTAAGTTTCGAGAAAACATTTGCCTATCATCATTATGTACCTAGCCTTTTCCCAACTATATTGGGGTCGGCTTCCAGTCTAACCGGATGCAGCTGAATATCACTATTTTACATGCAGCAACTGCCTATCTGAACTTCACAACCCAATTATTACTGGATAAGACTTTCGGGACACTGACTACCTGTAAAAACTGTTAAAGATCTGCGAATGACCACCGGGACTAACAGGTTAACGTGGTTTCCGAGGACCATATGTACCGGGTGGTCACCCATCCACAGACCAACCTAGTCAAGCGTGGCTTAACACCAACACTATCATTTACACAAAAAACGTGTAACGTAGTCGACTGTAATCGACCAACGTTAATTTTGTGTTAAAAACGTTACCCTACTATAATAATTTCTCCTGTATCGTGGCTGCGTTTATCAACATTTAAACTCACATACATAAACAGCCAGGCTCGGAACAACGATCTGTAGGTCTTTTATGCTTAGCTTATTTCTTTTGCACTATAGTCCTAGTTTATCACCTGTGACTTCTTCACTGCACGTGTAAGCGGGCACACACGTTAGACTGGTTAATTTATGATTTAGACTTGGGTATTATATTTTTTTTGTTTTTATATATAATTGGTGTTTGCTAGCAGACAAGTGACAATGAATGAATATTTTTTTATATTTTTGTTGTGATGATATAAATTGTATAAAATCTTGTTCTTCTAACCTGACAGACAGATGTGTTGCTGGGGAGTTTGTTCCGCCACTTCTTCTTCCCAGCTAAAACACTAGGAAGTGGTGAAGGGCAGGGCGTTTTTGTGGGACTGTCTCTTGTAATGTGACGTTCAAAAAGTGCTGATTATCAGCCTAATTTGAATAAATGACTTTTGATTTTGATACAAATATTTGTTACGTGCGGGGATCGAACTCGCAACACGCAACGCAGCAGTGGATCGCTAAGCCAATATTCATAGAATCAAGCAAAAATTACCATTCCAAGTCGACTATTTTATTGTGACGTACAACTACGAAACTCTACTCTACGTGACCCAACACGCACTTGGCCGTTTTTTAAAGTAAATCATTGCAGATTCATAAAGAGAAATTGGTTTACTTACCAATACATTTTTAATTCAATTTACATCATGGGATTGCAAAAATAACAAATAACAAATTTTTTGTAATGTATTATAGACTAGCTGTTGCTCGCGGCTTCGCTAGCGTTGAATTCGGGGTAACACAGTTCTCCTATCCTGCTACCCTACCATGACGTCTTAAAGCAGAACTTATTCCCCTGAGGGAAAGAGACAGAGCTATACAGGGTGTCTAGCACCATCTCTTTCTCACACAGGAATAAGAACTGCTATAAGATGTCATGGCAATCCCGCTGATTTGCAGGTATTTTTGCGGATGTAAAATCATCTGACAACCTCCCCCCGCTCTGGGCGGAGCGAGCCACTATGTCAACCATGTTCCCTCTTTTACCCCTTATGTTCCGGGGCCGCGGTATCTCTTTCGGACAACCTGCAACCCTGGCAGGCGGTGGCGGTGGCCCTGGCAGGCCCCTCTGCAAAGAGAATAACTTTCATAATCATAATATTAGCATCCTTACTTCCTTACTAATATTATAAAAGCGAAAGTGAGTTAGTTTGTTTGTGTATTTGTTTGTTTGTTTGTTACCTCTTCACGCTTTAATGGCTAAACCGATTTTGATGAATTTTGGTACAGAGATAGTTGGGAACCAGGAGACGGACATAGGCTATTTTTTTAGGGTTCCGTAGTCAACTAGGAACCCTTATAGTTTCGCCATGTCTGTCTGTCCGTCCGTCCTCGCTTAATCTCTGTGACCGTTAGCACTAGAAAGCTGAAATTTGGTACCAATATGTATATCAATCACGCCGACAAAGTGGTAAAATAAAAATTAAAAAAAAATGTTTTATTAGGGTAGCCACCCTATATGTAAAGTGGGAAGTGATTTTTTTTTTTATTTCAACCCTAACGTGTGATATATTGTTGGAAAGGTATTTAAAAATGAATAGGGGTTTACTAAAATCATTTTTTGATATTGTCAATAATTTCGGAAATAATCGCTCCAAAAGTAAAAAACAATGTGTCCCCCCCCCTCTAACTTTTGAACCATAAGTTTAGAAAATATGAAAAAAATCTGAAAAGTAGAACTTTATAAGGACTTTCTATGAAAATTATTTTGAACTTGATTGACACAACAGTTTTTGTACAAAAAAGACAAAATAATTTCTAGACTAAGTTTGTAGTATAATCGTATATGCAAGCATTTTTTGTAACTTTGTTTACATATTTTATTATCCTGAACGTATCTTTTTTCAAACAAAAAAAGAATTATTGAAATCGGTTTTAAAATTACCACCGAAATTGCACGTCTTTGTATTAATTAGTAACCCAATTCCCCGAGAGATGGCGCTGTAGGTACTTATTACATTGGATCGGGTATTACCGAATTATTCGGTTGGCCTCATAACTGGGAACACTTATTGTGACGGACGGGAAACTACGGAACCCTACACTGAGCGTGGCCCGACACGCTCTTGGCCGGTTTTTAAAGAGTGGGATATGAGGGAGAAAGAGGGAAAAAACGGGTAAACTTAGTGTTGCTATTACAAATCAATAAGGCGCTACCGAATTTAACGCGAGCGAAGCCACGGGCAAAAGCTAGTGGATTATAAAAACGTAAATAGCTTCGGTCACCTTTCAAATGAAATACTTGTTGGTGTAACAGCTGAACGGATTTTGATAAAATTTGGCATATAAACAAACAATGACTTGAGTTACCTACGACACAGGATAAAATTTATCTGGGTATTTTCTGGCATCCACACAGACGAAACCGGTAGCAAAATATATCCTTACTAATATATGTATTATAAAAGCGAAAGTGAGTTTGTTTCTTACGTCTTCACGCCTATATGGCTAAACCGATTTTGATGAATTTTAGTATAGAGATAGTTGGAACCCTGGAGACAAACATAGGCTATTTTTTTTTTAAATTGAGATATGAGGGAGAAATGGAAAGAAAAGGGAAAACTTAGCATTGCTGTGACAATCAATAAGGCATAAGGACAAAAATACAGGTAGCAAGTACCTACGAATCAGGAAAGGGGAACTGTGCTACCCCGAATTTAACGCAAGCGAAGCCGTGGGCAAAAGCTAATAATGTTATAAATATTACATAACATTAAGGTAAACCGCGATTTTAATTTGTTTTTGTTTGTGTAATGCTGTGTGGCAATATCATAAACAAAAACAATATTCAATCGCATATTTCCTCACTTAATTAAGTAATCAATTTCTCAATAAGTATCATATTATAGCAATTCATT
This sequence comes from Ochropleura leucogaster, assembly GCA_958449745.1. Classification (NCBI taxonomy): domain Eukaryota; kingdom Metazoa; phylum Arthropoda; class Insecta; order Lepidoptera; family Noctuidae; genus Ochropleura; species Ochropleura leucogaster. The sequence continues at coordinate 5,127,964 of OY288226.1, forward strand.
CGATTAACTTTCGTTCAGTCATTCGTTCATTCAATTAAACCGATATTTGTGCGCTGATAATGTTTTTACCCGACTGCCGATTGGAGGGTAATGTTTTTGATAATTATTGTTTTATTATGTATTTCCTGCGGTTTCTTTCGTATGAGAAAGCCATATTACATACATATTATGTATACATAACACCCATCATTCCCCTACATCAATCAATAACACTAAAAAATCGACTCCCAAAAAACACTAAAAAGACGGAATTTAGTTTGTCTGAAAGTCGCTGCCTTTTATAGTATTCATCGATATTTTTGCCTGCGACTTCCGGAAGTAAAGTTATTTTCCGCCTTTTTGTGTTTTATCTTGAAAGTTTTGTAAGTTTTTCAGAAAAGTATTTTATTACAACCTTTTTATTTATGATATGATCTACACAAATGGTTATCGAGTATTAATTTTCCTTAGCTACTAAAAGATATGAGAATATCATCCACTTACGTTACAAGAAAAATACGTATTACAGAAGATAACTTATAAATTACCGAAGCAAAGTACATAAAAATAGAACCCTTTCGAGAGTATAAATCTTTCAATTGTAAAAAGAATTTCGAAAATCGGCACCCACAAATGACGGAGAAGTCGCGTAACAAACAAAAAATAATACACTCGAATTAAAACCTCCTCCTTTTTTTGAACTTGGTTAAAAAGGGGATATTATATGCCTAATTTTCCAGTGCCTGACGTTTTTATTACCACACCACGTCCTGCAACAAAAACAAATGCCACGGGTATACGCAATGCAACGATTCTCACGCGAAAGACAGCACGGTTAGCGCAGAGGCTGAGCGATCGACTGCTGCGCTGCGTGTCGCGGGTTCGATCCCCGCACGGAACAAATATTTGTATAACCGACAGATAGTTGTTTCGGGTCTGGCTGTTTGTGTATGTGAGTTTAAATGTTTGTAAACGCACCCACGACACAGGAGAAATTTCTAGAGAGGGTCAACGTTTAAAAAAAAAAAGAAACAAGTGATAAACGCGCGTGCCTTTGACGAAAGTTGCATTCCCCGAGGTCGTGGACAGACACAACGTTGGAATTATTTGCTTTAAACATAATGAAGAGTGCTATCGAAAACACAGACAGTTAATTAAGGGTTATGTCGAAATAATTATACATAATAACCATGGAGACTTCATTAATAGTATGTTTAAATTAATCTGTAACACGCAGTTATACGAAATGTTCTTTCAACAATTAATTCGTTCAATATTAATTTGTTAATTCATCATATTTATTAATTCTCGACGTTTTTAATCTATTTGGACCTTCGTTTTACTGTAGTTGAATTCGATAAATGATTTTATATTGTGTGTATTTTTTCGGTTGGGAAATCATTACGAAATAACTTCCCCTACTCTGGGCGGAATGAGGGGAGTGTCAGACTTGTACTATTGACTAAAACCTACCCATGTTCCTTCTGTTGCTAAAAGTTCTAAAAAGAAACTGCGGCCCCCGAACACAAAGAACCTAATCGAACTTTTCAGGGATTCTAAGCATTTTGTTTACGTAATTAGTTCCAAATTCAACCACGCGCCAAAATATCCTTGTACAACTATAGCTTACTCTACCAACTTCGTACATCATGTCTCTCAGACGGTATTAGATAAGAGTCGTCTCGTTCCGTGTGAGGGTTGAAAAGGGTGCGCGGCTGTGCCAAGAAGCCCTGATTAGGACCTGAATCTATTCCCCAAGATATATTGCCTTTATTTCCCCCCTTTTTTATTATTCCACCCTCTAAAAACATCTGTTTGACTTTTATTGCAATTTACTTACTTGAACCTTTCTTTTATGTTGTGTTGAGGTTTTTCGGCGAATGAACGAAAAGTGAATGACCGAGATTGACGCGTTGAAAGATTGAATGGTTCACTTTTCGGCGTATGGTTGTGTGGAACGATTTCGGAATATGTTTTCGGATATCTGTGGCTTTTTATTCCGAAGGGGATGGAAAATGAAGAGCTTATTTTGAAACGGTATTTAAAATGTTTTCAGTAAAGAAGTGTTTGAATGGTGGAAAACTACGTTTTTTGATTTCCTTTCTCGGTTTTAGTTTTATCTTTCATCAAAATGTAACTGTAAAAAATATTAGCCGAAAATTAATTCTTATTAAGATAATTAGTTGTCTGCAAACTTTATGGAGGCTGGCAACTAAACAGAAAAAATAAAGGATCTTGACAGACAGACAGACGGATGACAAAGTGATCCTACAAGGGTTCCGTTCTTTTTCCTTTTGAAAAAGAAAGAGGGTATGTTTTCTACCACCTATTTAGGGTTCCGTACGTTGCATGCAGGTATCGAGTTTGTAATCAGCATTTTGTACAAAAATGGTTATTACAAAGCTAATTACTAAACTAACTGTAACCTATTTTAATGAACAGTTTTCCAACGACAAAGTTAAGTTTGGCCTTCAATACAGTTCATCTTTAAGTTAGAGTAATATTTGATACTTTCCTCACAAGTTTTATTGACTGTCTACTTAAGTAGTTTTTTTAACAAAAATGCATCGAAGAGTATCGAAACCAATCGTCCTTTACGCGATATTTCAGTTATATTAGAACTCAGTGAGCACCAAGTCCCAACTTATTCAACTTTGTTTGTTTCGCTTGTTCAATTATTAATTCAGATTTGAACACACAAAACTGTCTTGACGAATTTCGAAACAATAGAAACATTGACAAGATAGAAGTTTTCGAGCAGAAATAATTGTTTTTTTTTTCTTTCACAAAAGTTTCGGTCGACAGATGTTGTTTCCAAAATGGCAGACTAAGTTCAACTTAGTAGTTCAAAGAAATCTTTTTTAGATTTTAAACAAGTTTTTTTTTTAATAGTTTTGTTTTTTATTTGACGAAGCTTTTCAAATTATTAAACTTGCTTTGAACTAAAAATCGTGTAAGCTTTGTTAAAAACTATTCGGTTCATTGGGTTTCTGATTTTTTCGAAGTTTGTTTGATTTCAACTTTAAAACGGCCAAGAGCGAGTCAGCCTTGCGCACCGAGGGTTCCTTGCAAGCTTGCGATATAAACAGCCATATCTTTTGACTGCGTAGACTTGTGTGTTTCATAAGTGTTTGTAAACGCACCCACGATACAGGAGAAATTCCTAGTGTGGGGCAAAGTTTATAAAAAAAAAAAAACCAAATTATCAAAAAATATAAACAAAAAAAAACACCACGATTTCGTAAAGAAAACAAACGACAGTAAACTAAGATTAATTAATCTTCAACCGCGACCCATCCAATTACTGTCCCCGCTTATCGTCGCTTCACATCGAGACAAGCTATTAAGTCACCCTCTCTCTTACAATACTATTAATCATTGTTAAACTACAGGTAAATAAAGCACTGTATATCGCTTTCTTGACGTTTCAGTTGGGAGTTATAAAACTAGACAGTTACAAAGAATGCTTGAGTACTTTTTGGAGTTCATTCCTTAAAAATCGATTTTCATATATAAGGCGCCCGGTATGAGAAAAATCCGAGGGGTAAAACCTACTAAAGTAAAGAAAATGTGTCACGTTTTTGGTGCGCACCTTTAGTGCACAACTTTCTTATTTGGCTGTGAGTGTATTAAGACGTACATATGGTATGCTGTATAGGCGACTATACCTATATACTATATGTTATTGGGCTTGTTTGTTTCTATCAGTGTCGATGTATTTATATTGCTATTTTTTTTCATTAATTTGTGAATTTATCCTTTCATATGATATTAATCTTTTTTCAGTTGAATATAGGTTGCATATGGTTAGATACTCCTACTTAAGGAGTAAACTCCAGTCGTGCGTCGGAACTGACACACACACTTTTTTACCCCACTACAGCAAACACAAAAGAGGGTTATGATTTTAACAGGCTATGTATGTGTATGTGTGTAGGTTCATTTGTTCCCTCATAGCTTCTATACTACTTATCAAAACTCGACAAATTTTAAAAAAATGTAATAAAAAAGAACTAAGTCAAAATTATTAATATAGGTACCGTGTTTGGTATCGTTACCAGATTAAAATTAATAATTTATCATAAATTTTGACGTTGCTCGTCCGTATATAAAAATTCCCTATTATATGACAATTGTTTGCCAAATTAATTTAAGTTTAAAATGTAATTTGAACTAAAACACATCAAAATAAATCTGTTAATTCTTCATGACTTGAGATATTATACAAATCCGAATATTTCACTCATTTATAATTTTTAAATACTTAATAGTTATATGATTTATAATTTTTAGGAACTAAATAATTATAAATGATTTATAATTTTTAAGAACTAAATAATTATTAATGATATCAAGCAACACCTGGCGAAAAAACTAGTAAACGCATTACTAATTGCGTATAAATTTTCAATTAGCATAGCAAACTTGAAACGAAATTCATTAACTGTGTTCATTAAAATGTGTCATAATTAACCGCAGTTAAGTGCGAAGTTATTGGAGAGTTTTAGATATTTAAGAGTTAATTATCTAAACGTAATTAGAAAGTAACCACAAAATTGGAAATGCAAGCAAAAAAAGTTATTGAAAATAAGTTATTGAATGCTTTTAGAAGAAAGCATTGAATAACTAATACATGGATTTTGATATATTTAAGGTTCTGTACCTCAAAAGGAAACGAAGCCCTTATTAGATCACTCTGTTATCAGGCTGTATGTCTGTTTATCAAGAGGCTTTATTCCGGGAACGAGTGGAGGTATGGAGTGGAAATTATATTTTCGACTCTGTAGTTCTCTTTGTGCTGTGAAAAAAAATCAACCCTTTAAGTCGACGCAGTGAAAAGATATGGCCGTTTATGTCGCAAGTTTGTACGGAACTCTAGGTGCGTGACGTCTGGCTGGACTGATTTTTTCAGTGTGATCTAAACTTCTAAACTAATATTATAAATGCGAAAGTAACTCTGTCTCTCTGTCTGTCTGTCTCTTCTTCACGCCTAAACCACTGAACTGATTTTAATGAAATTTGGTACAGATATAGTCTGGAACCCGAGAAAGGACATAGGATAGTTTTCATCCCGGAAATCCCCGGGGAACGGGAACTATTAATCCACGCGTTCGAAGTCGCGGGCAAAAGCTAGTAATATATAAACTTCTTAATAATATTACACTTTTTTGTGGTGGGTAATTATCAAATAACTTACTAGAGTGTCAGGCTTGTACTGACTAAAACCCACCCATGTTCCTTCTATTGCCCTTTACGTTCCGGGGCCGCGGTATCTCTTTCGAACAACCCTCAACCCCGGCGACTGACACTTGGGTTAAGATATTCTACAAACAAATGTTCTAGAATTCTCCTCAACGCTGTCATTCTATCAGTTAATGAAGAATGTAACTCACTTGAACCAACTTGAAATGAAAGCGATAGCCCTCATTTTTATAATGTCAAAAGCATACTGTCATTACATAACTACAATGTGTTTGAAAAATGAACGACAACAAAAACATTCAAATAATATTGCATGTGTTTGACAAAATAATAAATTGTACGGTCGGTCGTCCCCTGGCGTCCTCACATGTAAGATATTATAAAAGCAAAAAAAGCACTACCTCTCTCCTTAAACAACAATATTAAATATTTCTTAGCTCTTCATGATTATTATTTTATATGTATACTAGCTTTTGCTCGCGGATTCGCTCGCATCTCTCCCCTTTCTCGCCTCTCTTTTTTCTTGCCTCTTTCTCCCCCTTTTCTCAGTATTTTTAGCCTATCTACGTCTCCAGGGTCCCAACTATCTCTGTACCAAAATTCATTAAAATCAGTTTGGCAATTTAGGCGTGAACACGTAAAAAGCAAACAAACTCACTTTGCTTTTATAATATTAGTAAGGATCCAATCGTAGCCGCTGCGTAGCGCGCGGTACGACTACCAGCTACGGCGTAGCAGTGACGTCAATACGATACTACTTCGTAGCTCCAGAGCTATTGTTTGATTAAGTAAGGGAATTTTTATATTAATATCTAATTTCTATGAGAATAATAAACTAGACTCATAAAACTTAGTTGAATTAATTATGTAGGAAAACTGCAGATTCCACAGTTGTTTTAATAGAACTCTGGGTTTTTTTCCTGGTACTGATAAAATTTAATCTGAGTTATTATTCAGGCTAAAGTAAGCTGAATTAAAATTTATAGCTTTTTACCTGGAACACTCAACCACACCACTGCGTTTGTTTACTGAATAATATTCATCTTAATTAAGTTTAATTTAATGATTAATCAAACATGTGTTTTAAAAGCCTTTGCCGGTAATAAATTATTTATTAATTGGAATAATTTTCAACCTACCCTATATATTTTTTTTTTCATAATTTGACAATAAGTTTGTTTAGCGGTTCATATAAATTCAAATTCATTTAATTCATAGAAGACACTTCGAATTTCATATGTCTAGTGTCAACAATCTTGGAGTAAAATGGCTGTGACATACGGACAAACAGATGGACGGACAGGGCAAATCTATTAGGGTCCCGTTTTTGCCATTTAGTAACGGAATCCTAGAAACACTCAATAATTCATCAACATTTAACATTAATTCTACCTACACAATAATTCATTGATTCAAACCCATTCAGTTAATTAAATAATTAACTGAATAAAAATATCGACCTTTTCTTTGGATGAAAAATTATCAAATAACTGCGCTGAGCGGAGCGGTAAGATTTTTACTGGCTAAAACCATTAATGTTCCTTCTTTTGCTCTTTGTGCTCCGGGGCCGCTGTATCTCTTTCGAATAACACGCAAACCCAGCAGGCTGTGGCCCTGACAGGTCCCTTTGCAATAAATTCCACCTTGAAGGTTCAATAATAATTCATAATTTTTGCACCATTCTGGGGTCGACGCAACACGTTATCTTCTGCCATTCTTCCCTGTCAGACGTCACGGCATCATTTACCCCTTTCTCCTTCATATCACTCCTTACACAATCCATCCATCTTTTCTTTGGCCTTCCTCTCCCTCTCCATACATTTATTTAATTATGGCACTCCAAGGACTTATTCACTTATACATTTTTTAGAAGTAACAATCATTCTTAGAATTACGAGAGAATTCGTCACTTACAGATGTGCACAGTACTAACATATTTGAAGTATTTACGTTATGTATATTATTCAATTTATGATTGTGAAATACAATTAGGTTTAGATTGATTTTTAAATTGAAAATTGCAATAAAAAACTAATTGTATTTCACAATCATAAATTGAATAATATAATCAATGGTAAACAACAATCAATTAAGTAATGCAATAAAGAAGTAAATAATAATAACGTAAATATTTGTTAAGAAATATTTACAATAATATTGAGTTTAATAATAATTAATTACCGATAATATTTAAAATAGCATGTGCATTAATAATTTTAATCTGTGTTGTTTATGTTATTATAAAATTTCGAATTGAACTGCTGTTGAAAATTATAAATATGTAGGGGATTCGTTATCTTCACAGTCGCTCATAGTGGGCGTCAGCAGGGTCCGGGCGAGAAATAAAGTCGTTAGCAGAATTACAAATAATAATTTATTTCGTAGGTAGGCGAATCACAATACTTTCACTTTAGATTTACACTAGAGACAATAGACGGCCAACAGAAAATAACACAATACAGTTCCTAGGCTATCGTTTCTTCAAGAGCGGACGATCAGGTAAGAAGGGGCGAATACTGAGCGCACCCTCTTTTATTGACAGTCTCCCTCCAGTCTAGGCTCTGTACACGCCGTTATGACGTTTGTGCTCCGTTGACGTCCTGTACTAATGACCAGGATGCGACACGGCCATCCTGTGTTTCACACGTCCTCGTGTGTTAATCTGAAGCAAAAGAAAATACCACACAGTATCATTCACGCTCGGCCATATCTGACCTAAATAACTCTGACTCAATAAAATAATCATCTACAAAATTCTGTAACATCATTGAAATTACACAAACAAAACATATGTGACTGACAATTGCTACAAAATCTCTATGTACAACACATGATGTAAACAATAAAAAAAAGTCATCCCTGTGACTCCAAATTAACAGTCAGTCAACCCTGTGACTTAAGCGCAACACATTTGCGCACACACACACATGTCAACCCTGTGACCATGCGAACTCAATGATTCAGTCATCCCTGTGACTAATCAATCAGACAGTCATCCCTGTGACCATCACATAATCTTACAAAGATTGTCATCCCTGTGACAATAACATACAATCATAGACAGTCATCCCTGTGACCATCACATAATCTTACAAAGATTGTCATTCCTGTGACAATAACATACAATCATAGACAGTCATCCCTGTGACCATCACATAATCTTACAAAGATTGTCATCCCTGTGACAATAACATACAATCATAGACAGTCATCCCTGTGACCATCACATAATCTTACAAAGATTGTCATCCCTGTGACAATAACATACAATCATAGACAGTCATCCCTGTGACCATCACATAATCTTACAAAGATTGTCATCCCTGTGACAATAACATACAATCATAGACAGTCATCCCTGTGACCATCACATAATCTTACAAAGATTGTCATCCCTGTGACAATAACATACAATCATAGACAGTCATCCCTGTGACCATCACATAATCTTACAAAGATTGTCATCCCTGTGACAATAACATACAATCATAGACAGTCATCCCTGTGACCATCACATAATCTTACAAAGATTGTCATTCCTGTGACAATAACATACAATCACAGACAGTCATCCCTGTGACCATCACATAATCTTACAAAGATTGTCATCCCTGTGACAATAACATACAATCATAGACAGTCATCCCTGTGACCATCACATAATCTTACAAAGATTGTCATCCCTGTGACAATAACATACAATCATAGACAGTCATCCCTGTGACCATCACATAATCTTACAAAGATTGTCATCCCTGTGACAATAACATACAATCATAGACAGTCATCCCTGTGACCATCACATAATCTTACAAAGATTGTCATCCCTGTGACAATAACATACAATCATAGACAGTCATCCCTGTGACCATCACATAATCTTACAAAGATTGTCATCCCTGTGACAATAACATACAATCATAGACAGTCATCCCTGTGACCATCACATAATCTTACAAAGATTGTCATCCCTGTGACAATAACATACAATCATAGACAGTCATCCCTGTGACCATCACATAATCTTACAAAGATTGTCATCCCTGTGACAATAACATACAATCATAGACAGTCATCCCTGTGACCATCACATAATCTTACAAAGATTGTCATCCCTGTGACAATAACATACAATCATAGACAGTCATCCCTGTGACCATCACATAATCTTACAAAGATTGTCATCCCTGTGACAATAACATACAATCATAGACAGTCATCCCTGTGACCATCACATAATCTTACAAAGATTGTCATCCCTGTGACAATAACATACAATCATAGACAGTCATCCCTGTGACCATCACATAATCTTACAAAGATTGTCATCCAAAATCTCAATTACTCTAAACGGACCTTTAAACTTTTGATCTAACTTAGTCTGATTGCGTTCTTCGTTTTGTAACAACACAAAATCGCCAATCGCAAAATGTTGAATTTTAGCCTTTGTTTTGTCAAATCGGGTTTTGTCATATTCGGCACACTTCTTAATATTTTCAGAAGCACGCTCGCGGATGTCCTCTATGTCTACATCGGTCTCTACATCGTTACACATCAACGATAATGGTCTCGCGACTTTTCCTATTAAAAGCTCTAGAGGTGAAGCTTTTGTAACTCGATTCATGGTACAATTTAACGCAAGTGGTACATCTCCTATACAGTCGCTGTTGCACCGATTCGGATCAATCAACTTAATCTTAAGCTCACCTAAACCGGTAATGGAAAATTCAGAAAACTGATAAAACGTTTGCGAAAGCCTAGACTTTTTATTGTCAGTTAAATCCGATTGAAACACGTTATCACTGTTATGACTCACCGAATTTACGCAAAGGACTTTCTGCAACGAAAGCTCCGTTGCCGTCATGTTTACAGCAAAACCTCGATGTAAAATCTCACGACCTAACATGACGTCACTAATCCGCCCCTAAGGCTACCTACTGACCCACTATGCAAATAATTGTCAGGCAAAACTTGCAACAAAATTTCAAGAGGGTGATCGTTAATCACTACACAACATAAAATCTGTTCTGTACTGAATACTCGCGTTTGACCTATACCAGTCATAGCAACAACATTACTAAAACGTTTACCATTAAATTTCGATGCAAAATTTTCTTTTACTATTGAGCATTCAGCACCAGAATCGTAAGTAAACTGTAACAATTCACCTTTGTGTTATAACACACCTGATGGTGGCTGTACCACGCAGACATCGATGCGCCGCTCGCTCCGCGTTGCGCCGTCAGCCGGCTCGCTCCCGCCGCCGCTCGTGCTGTTGCTGGTGCCGGTCCCCGTAGTACAGCGGCTCGCCACATGCCCCAACGCTCCACACTTGAAACATCGGATGCTCGATGCCTTGTCTGCACGATGAGAACTGGATGCCACGTTGGACTTCGCTGGCGAACTTGGCTTGTTTTTTTTTTTTTCGGTTTTGATGCACTCAGCCTGTCGGTGACCCAATTTTCCACAGCCAAAACATTTTGATGTTGATGGTTTGTAGAACTTTGCTTGTTTGCTGTCAGATGTTGACACCGCTTCGGTTGCAGGTGATCTGTTCTTGTGTGCAATCTTTCCAATGACTCATTAAAGAACTAATAATACGACTCGCACACGCAGCTAGCGACTCATTGTCTTTTAATTTTTCATTAATTAAATTGATGAGGGTACCTGCACACGTGTCTGTAGAAATGAACCTTGCAGTGAATATGTCCTTAAATTCCGGCCACGATATCCCAGGGTATGATACCTGAGACAGCCATGCAGATGCGGTACCTTTGAGGGCTTGGCTTAAAATAACGACGAGTTGACCGCCACGTGGTGCATAATCTTCGAAGCAAACATCAGCCGTTGCACACCACGATCTCGCATCACTCTTCTTTATCAGGGTTGAATTCTGGTAGGGCGAAGCGACGACTTGATTCTTGCGATTGTAGGGTAGAAAACAAGGCCATCATAATTATGATTTTGTTTTTCAATAAGTTGGCGCCACAATTCTTCAATATTTGATGATTTCTCAGCCCGTTGACATCCCGCTTCTGATGTAGGAGATTCGTTATCTTCACAGTCGCTCATAGTGGGCGTCAGCAGGGTCCGGGCGAGAAATAAAGTCGTTAGCAGAATTACAAATAATAATTTATTTCGTAGGTAGGCGAATCACAATACTTTCACTTTAGATTTACACTAGAGACAATAGACGGCCAACAGAAAATAACACAATACAGTTCCTAGGCTATCGTTTCTTCAAGAGCGGACGATCAGGTAAGAAGGGGCGAATACTGAGCGCACCCTCTTTTATTGACAGTCTCCCTCCAGTCTAGGCTCTGTACACGCCGTTATGACGTTTGTGCTCCGTTGACGTCCTGTACTAATGACCAGGATGCGACAAATATGAAAGTAAAATACATGTGTACGGATTGTTTCTTTATTTTAATTCTTTTAATATGGCAACTAGCTGTGCCCAGCGGTTTCACCCGCTGCTCATTTAGGGGTATGAAAAATAGATGTTGACCGATTCTCTGATCCACCCGATATGTACACAAACTTTCATTTAAATCGGTCCAGCCGTTTCGGAGGAGTATGGGAACGAAAACTGTGACACGAGAATTTTATATATTAGAAGAAGAAGATTAAAAACTTATATTACCGATAAAGTGGATTGCTATAATAACATCATGACTATTATCCTCAAAAGGGTAGACACAGGTGTATCTAATCGAGGTTTGGTACTAATGACGTGTTCAAAAGTTGATCATCAGCCTAGTTTCAATAACCAGACGGCACGGTGGCGCAGAGGCTGAGTGATTGACTGCTTGAGTGTCGCGGGTTCGATTCTCGCACGGAACAAATATTTGTTGTATGGCCTACATAGTTGTTTCTGGTCTGGCTGTTTGTGTATGTGAGTTTAAATGTTTGTAAACGCACCCACAATACAGGAGAAATTCCTAGTGTGGGACAACGTTTAAAAAACAAAATTATTTTCTATATTGGTTTTAGGAAAAATAGTACACTTGAAGTGGGTCGGTGAAGGTAATGAAACTAGCACTTTCGATATCGAATCTATTTTCTCTGACCACTTCTGTGAATCAGTGAACCTATGTAATAAAAGTACAATGAGGTAAAGGTTCACTTAAACACTCGGCTAACTAGCTTGCGGAGAGAACAGCGTGCGGTGCCTGGGGTCCGGATCAAAGTGAAAGAGCGATGACCATCTGATCGTCTTGTTGAATGAAAAACGCAAGTCATCTGTCCGACCACAGGTGAGTTGGCCGAGGTTAAGTTCAGAAATTACTAAGACAATTTATATTACATTAAAGAACTGTTGTAGGTATAGTGTAAATATTTATTGTATTATTAGAAAATATATAAAGATATAATGTGTGTAATAAATATAGTAATTAATTAAATATGTAAATATAATTATGGTGAAGAAATGTTGGTTTTATTTATGGAAAATGATCGGTTTTTGTCTGTGGTGTTCTGCATCTGTGGTGCTTTGCTTTGACGTTTTGTGAATGTTGGTATGTGAATAAAAGGTGGAGTGTTTACAATTTATACTGGTTTATAATCTAGTTTTAAATTAAGTAATCTACCGGTGTAGCTCTAGCTATGCCCGCTACACTACTCCCCCCTTGAGACCGTAGCTGCTAAGCTAAGGGCGATAGTAATCCGGGAAACGAACAGTGCGGCCAGAGCGTGTTTTTTTTTCGATGGCGCCGGTAGGTAGCGGAGCTGCGTTTGTGACCGTTGTTGTACCCGTCATTGCGCTGGGAGGAGAGTAGTCCGCGTTGTTGAGGTAAGCGGGTTTCAACCGATCTATTGTAACTGTGGTTTCCCTTGCGTTTACCTCAATACGGTATGTCTTCTTGCCTCTTTGCAGGACTCTGTACGGCCCGGTGTATGGTGGGTCGAGCGGTCGGCGCACGGCGTCGTGTCGCAGAAAGACGTGTGATGCAGTTGCCAGGTCGCTGGGCACGTAGAAGGGCTTGTTTCCGTGCCGACTCGCCGGTTCTGGAGATAGCTTCGCCATGTGATGCCGGAGCCTAGACGCGAAGTCGGTGTAATCCACCTTTTCGGTGAGTGTAGGGGCGATGAATTCGCCTGGAAGCCTTAGTGGTTCACCGTAGACGAGCTCTGCTGATGAGGCTTTGATGTCTTCCTTCCAGGCGCTGCGGATGCCGAGCAGCACCAAGGGTAGTGCCTCAGACCAGTTGGTGTCTGTGTGGCACCGGATGGCCGCCTTCAGCTGGCGGTGCAGGCGTTCCACCATGCCGTTGCAGGCTGGGTGGTATGCAGTTGTTGGCCGGTGCTGACTACCGAGGGTTGCTGCGATGGTGTGGAACAACTTGCTCTCGAATTGCCTGCCCCTGTCGGTAGTGATGCGATGTGGGCAGCCAAAGCGGGACACCCAACCTGCGATGAAGGTGCGAGCACATGTCTCTGCGGTGATGTCTGCAATAGGGTATGCCTCGGGCCATCGGGTGAAGCGGTCAACCACTGTGAGTACATACCTGTAATTATTCGAGACAGTTAGTGGCCCTACTATGTCCATGTGGACATGGGAAAATCGTTGGGTAGGCACTGGGAAGGGAGAGGTGGGAGAGGACGTGTGCCGCGAGACCTTATTCTTCTGGCACTCAACACACTCTCTGGTCCAGGCCCTGCAGTCCTTCTTCAGACCAGGCCAAACGAAGCGTGTGGAAATCAGTTTGACCGTGGCCTGCCTGCCAGGGTGGCTCAGCTTGTGTAGGTTCTGGAACACCTGCCTTCTGTAGTGTTCTGTAACAAAAGGTCGGGTGTTACCGGTGGAGACGTCACAATAGAGCTCAGTGCCTGTGTCTGCGAATGGTATTTTCTGCAGTTTGAGTGACGTGCTGCTGTTCTCTAAGAGTACCCGCAGCTGGGGATCGTCATCCTGGGATTGTGCAAGGGCTGCGTAGTTACATGCCGGCACTGACACTGACTCCACACGGGACAGTGCGTCTGCTACCACGTTGTCTCTGCCTGCGACAAAACGGATATCCGTGGTAAATTGAGCAATGTAGTCCAGGTACCGGTATTGCCTCGGTGAGCAATTGTCACGGTTGTGTGAGTACGCGTAGGACAGGGGTTTGTGATCCGTGTAGACAGTGAAGTGCCTAGCTTCTATCATATGTCGGAAGTATCTTACTGCGTCGTAGATGGCTAAGAGCTCCCTGTCATACGGGCTGTATTTTTTTTGTGACGGTGACAGTCGCCTGGAGAAAAATGCCAATGGGTTCCATGTCGCACCTGCCTTCTGCTGTAATACTGCGCCCATTGAGGTGTCTGAAGCGTCTGTGAAAATGGCAAGTTCTGCGTTGGACTCTGGGTGAGCAAGCAAAGCAGCCTGGGACAAGCTACCCTTACAAGCATTAAAAGCATCCTGCATCTCTTGTGTAAGAGTAATAGCCTGTGATCCTTTTGTTTTAGGCCCTGTGAGCACAACGTTGAGTGGCGATTGCAAGCGAGCGGCGTCCGGTACAAAGCGACGGTAAAAATTGAACATACCCAGGAAGCGACGCATCTCCTTGACAGTCCTGGGGGCTGGGAAGTCCTGGATGGCCTGCACCTTCTCTGGCAGCGGGCGGACACCTTTCTCGGACACTTCATGTCCTAGGAATGTAATGGAGGTACGGCCGAACTCACACTTTGCCGAGTTAATAAGAATCCCATACTGGGATAACCGCTTCAGGAGTTGGTGCAGATGTTCGGTGTGCTGGGCTGCTGTCTCTGAGAACAAGAGGATATCGTCTAAATAACAATAGCAGAATGACAGCCCACGTAGTACCTCGTCCATAAACCGCTGAAACGTCTGCGCAGCATTCCTGAGGCCAAAGGTCATAAATGGAAATTCAAATAGCCCGAACGGTGTGGTGATGGCCGTCTTGTGAATGTCAGCTGACTGTATCGGTATCTGATGGAACGCTTTAATAAGGTCGATTTTACTGTATATTCTACTGCCAGCCAGCTGATGTGAGAAATCCTGGATGTGAGGAATGGGATACCTGTCCGGAACAGTGCGGGCATTGAGTGCCCTATAGTCACCGCATGGTCGCCAGCTGTTGTCCTTCTTAGGAGCGAGGTGAAGAGGAGACGACCACGAACTCTCTGACGGCCGGGCCGTGCCGTTTGCCAGCATGGCCTCAAACTCTTTCTGAGCAACCTTAAGTTTGTCTGGGGCGAGACGACGGGGTCGTCCGCAGACTGGCGGGCCAGGTGTGGTGCGGATGTGATGTACAGTGCTGTGACTAACCTGTCTCTGTGTTCCTGCAGGTCGAGTGATTTCCGGGTACTGGCGGAGGACCTCGTGGTATTCCGTGCTGCCTCCTACGGACTTGACTGAAGCGATTACAGCTGCTGAGCCGGCCGCAGATGACGCTGGCGAAGACAGTTGAGTCAGCCCGTCGATGAGGCGGTGGTGTTTAAGGTCGATCAGGATGTCATAGTGTGCCAAGAAGTCTGCCCCTATAATGGCCTTGGTCACGTCTGCGACCACAAACTTCCACGTGTATACGCGGCGGAGCCCTAAATTCAAGTGGAGCTCAACCCAACCGTAAGTATCAATGGCTGTCCCATTTGCTGCGTACAACTGGTACGCCGTCTTGCTGCGCCGCTGTCGTAGTCCTGTACGTGGGTACACGCACAAATCGGATCCTGAGTCAACTAAGAAAGTAGTTTTGGTATCCCGATCTGTCACGAATAGGCGGCGTGGTTTATTAGGGCAGCCATTTGCCGCTACTTCCGGCTGCCGCTGGCGTTTTCCGTGTACGAACATGGCGTCGTACACCGCGTGGCCCTATCACCAAAAGTGTTGTGATACCAGCAGTGAGCATCGTTCCACGTGCTGCTGGAGCGCGAGCGACTGCGTCGTCGGCCGGGGGTCGGTTCTCTGTCACTACGTCGGTATCGTCCTGTGGAACGCGAGCGATGGTGTACCTGACCTTGCCTCTGTAGAGCCGCTACCTGAAGAGTCAACTCTGCTATGCTCTGTTTCAGCTCCATGATGTCACTGCTGGTGGTCGTGCTTGCCACTGCGGGACACGTCGTGAGCGCTGGGGCGGGCGATGGCGCGATCTCGTGCACGCGGTCGGCCAAATCTGCGACAGACTGAAGCGGGAGGTTAGGTTGTGAAGCAATAACCGTCTGTATGTTGGTCGGTAACCTGCTAGCCCACAACGTGGACAAGAATGTGTCCGGAACATGCGGCCCTGCCAAAGTCTGCAGATGTCGCAGAAATTGCGACGGCTTCCGGTCGCCGAGCTCCTCCTGAGTCAGAATCTGCTGAACCCTTTTCTCACGCGAGTCGGTAAGCCGACGTACGAGCTCGGCCTTCAACTTAACGTACTTATCCTGTGCAGGTGGGTTCTCTATAATGTCGCGGGCCTCTACCATGTAGCGATGGTCTAGTTGGCCCACGACCGTGTAGTACTTGGTGGTGTCGGCAGTGATGCCAGCTGTCGCGAACTGACCTTCAATTTGGGCAAACCAGAGTGTTGGCTCCTCAGGCCAGAACGGCGGCAACTTTACGCCGACTCTGCACACTTCCTGCTTCTCTTCCGCTGCTGGCAGAGCTTCCTGGTCTGTTCTTGTAGCCATTTTGACTCACGTCCGGCTCCTGCGCTCCTCGTCGGGGTCACCAATGAAGTGGGTCGGTGAAGGTAATGAAACTAGCACTTTCGATATCGAATCTATTTTCTCTGACCACTTCTGTGAATCAGTGAACCTATGTAATAAAAGTACAATGAGGTAAAGGTTCACTTAAACACTCGGCTAACTAGCTTGCGGAGAGAACAGCGTGCGGTGCCTGGGGTCCGGATCAAAGTGAAAGAGCGATGACCATCTGATCGTCTTGTTGAATGAAAAACGCAAGTCATCTGTCCGACCACAGGTGAGTTGGCCGAGGTTAAGTTCAGAAATTACTAAGACAATTTATATTACATTAAAGAACTGTTGTAGGTATAGTGTAAATATTTATTGTATTATTAGAAAATATATAAAGATATAATGTGTGTAATAAATATAGTAATTAATTAAATATGTAAATATAATTATGGTGAAGAAATGTTGGTTTTATTTATGGAAAATGATCGGTTTTTGTCTGTGGTGTTCTGCATCTGTGGTGCTTTGCTTTGACGTTTTGTGAATGTTGGTATGTGAATAAAAGGTGGAGTGTTTACAATTTATACTGGTTTATAATCTAGTTTTAAATTAAGTAATCTACCGGTGTAGCTCTAGCTATGCCCGCTACACACTCATATTTCCCCAGTTATGTTTAAGGCTCATGTTATAGGGGGCGTGCCTATCCCATCAAACGGGCATACGCCTAATACAGCTTTGCATTGACTTGGGAATCGAACCCAGTTCCTCATGCTCAGTGTTAGTGCTTGAGACCACTAGACCATTACATTGCCATCCAACGTGGCAATTCTGCCAGCCTTTTTGGGACTTTTATTAAAACACATATAAATACACAAATCTATAAGTACACATATGAACATATTTTAGTCAGTAAGTGACTCTAAATTATTATGGACTAGCTGCACCCCGCGGTTTCACTCGCGTGGTCATAGAATATACAATATATCTTTATGAATTGTAGCCTATGTGTTATTCTGATGTGTAAGCTATATTATTGTAAAGTTTCATTACAATCCATTCAGTAGTTTTTGCGTGAAAGAGTAACCATCCATACATCCATACAAATTTTCGCGTTTATTATATTACTAGCTATTCCACCCGGTTTCACCCACGCTGCTCAGCACCCGTTGGTCGTAGCGTGATGTTATATAGCCTATAGCCTTCCTCAAGAAATGGACTATCCAACACTAAAAGAATTTTCCAATTCCAACCAGTAGTCCCTGAGATTAGCGCGTTCAAACAAACAAACTCTTCAGCTTTATAATATTAGTATAGATATAAGTAGGACTGTACATTCGTTGTAATACACTACATTGCCTTAGTGGTTAGAATTAGAAAAATAATTAAATTCGACCTTACGCAACGAACTTCATACACAAAAATCTAGGTTTCCTTCCGTTTATACGTCCTTAATACGACTTTAATTTTTTTGTACAGCTTACAGCAACCTTTCGTTAGTGTACCTTGTTATACAGGGTGATTTGAGACCTACTACTACTGCTTAGACTTTAATTTTATTTAATCCTACTAATATCATAAATGCGAATATTTGTGAGGATGGATGGATGGAAGGATGTATGGATGTTTGTTACTCTTAAAACGGCTGAACGGATCTTGATGAAATTTGGCACAGATGTGGATTGTAGTCTGGAATAACACATAGGACTTGTTTTTTTTAATCATCATGCGGGCGGAGCCCATATATAATTTAAAAAATACTAGATTATCGAATCATAACAACGAATATTAGGTATAATTTTTCAGAGCTCCGAGGGATTTTTAAGAAAACTTATTAATGATATCATAATAAATATTACCATTTTTAATACCCTCCTTTACCCTTTAAAGAATTAGTAGGCACCTATGCATTTTTTTAACACCTAAGTGGATGATTTTTATAGTGAACCTCAAACCAACCCAGCCGCCGCGAGAGACGGTCCGGGCGTCGGGCGCCGCGACGACTCCCGGCCACTGTAAATACGGGTCTGTGGACGGTGAGCAATGGGTAGCTCACCGTCCGTTCGCCTAGTAACGGCCGGCAGGCGCGCCTTAAAGAGATGTCAGGAAATCAGAGGGGCTTGCCAGGGCCACAGTTTGTCGAACAAATTTTAAAAATTCTTTTGTCGATAAAAAAACCACGTGATTTATGAGTGTCATAATTATGCTATCACGCTGTGAGCTACGAGGGCTGAGCAGTAGTGTAAGGCCCGGCGCCCATTATCGGCATCGGCATGACTGAGGATTTTAGGGGGCAAATAACAATATAATACATATAACATAATGGCAATCAAGTAGAAATTTCCATTACATATGGTCGTAATAACAAAAATACCGCTTCGGTATGGTTGAGGCTGCTGTATCGGCAGTCTTTATTTTTCGGGTGGGAAATCATCCTCTGACTTCCCCCGCTCTGGGCGGAGCGGGGGGGCATGTCAGACTTGTACTAACTAAAACCCAACCATGTTCCTTCTGTTGCCCTTTACGTTCCGGGGCCGCGATATCTCTTTCGAACAACCCGCAACCCCGGCAAGGTATCGGCAGCCTTGAGAATGCTTCGGCATCCTTCGGTACGCCACCGACTCACACACAACACAATCGAGGTAATACGATATTAGACGCTTCGGCAAGCTACAGGACGGTGCGGCATGCTTAAGGACGCCTCGTCATCCCTAAGAACGTTGCAGCATCCCAAAGCATAATTTCCGACAGTGTGCGCTTGCCTGTAGGATGCCGAAGGATCCCTTTCCTTGCCGATAGAAGTGAATAGTGGACGCCGGGCCTAAGTGACTATGGGAAAGCGGGTGAACCACGCGGGGAAAAGCTAGTTATTCCATATTTTTAGTTTCAGTTGTGATCTCGAACGCTCACTTGGAATTTCCACCCTGTATTTATTCAGCCAAGTCAACGCGACCTTACACTAAAACTAAGGGTAACTTCTTTCTGCTAACGACGAAAGTTCTCCTTTGAAGTGTTGTAGACTTACTATCAAGGAGAAACCTAAGTGGTCTGTTCATTTTGTGGTCAAATGAACTGCATTGAACTTTTTTTCTTAACTTATTTACCAAGAAAAGTTGAATACTCTAAGAACTAGTTACTTTATCGTTCATAAAAGAAATGTATGCTGAATTGGCTACTTGGATAAAAAGTATCATTTTTTTTGCAATTCATGTCTTCACTTTCCTGCCCTATTTTTACGAATGTTAAATCATCAAAATATAACATCCGCAAAGTGCGGAGGAAGTTATTTGATGATTTCATTTTATGAAAGATTAGCTGGCGCCCGCGGCTTCGCTCGCGTGATATCGAAAAAGAGTATTCTATGTGTTTATGTGTTATTCCAGACTATAATCTACCTCTGTGCCAAATTTCATCAACATCCGTTCAGCCGTTTTGACGTGAAAGAGTAACAAACATCCATACATCCTCACAAACATTCGCTTTTATAATATACTAGCTTTTGCCCGCGGCTTTGCCCGCGTTAAATTCGGTATAACACCTGTAGTTTTTGCCCTAGCGCCTTATTTATTGTAATAGTAATGCTAAGTTTTCCCTTTTCATCCCTCTTTCTCCCTCAGTTTTTACTCTTTTTTAAAAAAAAGTTATATATATATAGCCTATGTCCGCCTCCAGGGTCCCAACTATCTCTGTACCAAAATTCATTAAAATCGGTTTAGCCATGTAGGCGTGAAGACGTAACAAACAAACAAACTCACTTTCGCTTTTATAACATTAGTAAGGAAGTAGGATCTAGCAACCAGTTGATAAAACTTTCGGTTCAAAATTTCTTTGCACTTCATTTCATCAACTTCCTTACCTTTTTTTACGTCAATTCCCCCGCTCTGGGTGGAGTGGGGGGGAGTGTCATTCTTTTACTGACTAAAACCCACCCATGTTTTTTAGGCTTTTATGTTTTGGGGCCGCGGTACCTCTTTCGAAAAAACTTGCAACCCCAATCCCAATTACTTGGAATTGACGGATAACTTTTTTTTTTCTAACATAGTCCTCTATCATTTGTCACGCTATTATATACTCCTTTTCGTTCATATCATCACTCATATATCCATCGTTTCTTTTGGTCATGCCGAATATGTCCATTCATCAATATTTATACTCATCACTCTTTTAGTCGAGTTTCCTCCGTGCCTCGGAAAGCACGTTATGTTGTGGATCCCGGCTGTCATTTGTAGATTTTTGACAGGCGTTACAGATAGACAGTGCCCCGAAAGTTTGACAACCACGGTGACATCTTACAGTGGGCTGTCATATTACCCAGTACTAAATGGGTTTTAGGGGTCAGATAGGCAGGAGCTTCGCGTAAAATACTGGCCTTTTCCGGTAAGATTCAATGCTTACCCCATGAAAGTTAAAAAAGTTAGGCAGATGATGAGCATTTTTAACATATTTTTTTTAATTTTGTTGAATATTTGTACGCCGCTTACGGCAAAACATGGAGATACCTCTTTATATTTACACTTTTTACACCTATGTTTAACAAATAAAAACCTTTTTTTTTGTCGTGTGGGTAATCATCCAATGACTTCCCCTGCTCTGGGCGGAGCGGGGGGGCATGTCAGACTTGTACTGACTAAAACCCACCCATGTTCCTTCTATTGCCCTTTACGTTCCGGGGCCGCGGTATCTCTTTCGAACAACCCGCAAAATAAAAAAAATAAATTGACTTTGATTTTCTGCATTTAGCAGTTTCTCATCCTGAGTTCATAAAAACGCACAAGTTTTCATGATTTCTAATATTATACAAATAAAAAGAAAGTTAAGATAATAATTAACATCTAATTACCAACTTATCACATCTCATATAGCCTCAATTAAACAAGAAACAATTCCAAAAGCTTCTTCAAGAAACTTTCAACAAATCAATTATGTTTGTGCGTACAAAATCGAAAATTCTATTTGCCAACTCCCGCATTTCACAAAGGCCCTCCAATACGGACAAAATTCAATTATTTTCTAAAAATAGACCTTCTTTAATTGGTCCACAAGTTGTCCGGAGTTCTTTATTTCGAGGTTTTAAAACTAAGGCTACGGACATACTGACCAGACCAGGTCGTGGGTTCGATTCCCACCCAGGACACACTTTGTGTGATGAGCATGATTGTTTGTTCTGTGTCTGGGTGTGATTTATCTATAATATGTATGTATTTATAAATTATATAAGTATGTATATCAGTTGGCTGGCTCCCATAACACAAGCTCTGCTTAGCTTGAGATCAGCCGTGTGTGAGTTGTCACAAGATATAAAAAAAAAAGAAATATAACTGACCAGAATAGACCGGCAAAAATGGAGATGGGCAGATCACATGATTAGAGACAACCTGGAAAAGTGGAGCAAAATAACGATTGGTTTGTAGATTAGTATCCCACAGATGGGAAAAGGAGTAGAGGAAAACAAACAATAAGATGGGAGGACAAGCTAAAACTGACGGCAGGCCCCAACTGAAGAAGAGTTGCTCGCGATAGAGTACAGTGGAAGCAGCTAGAAGAGGCCTTTGCCAAGAGGCACGTTGAATTAAGGAATATTATAAAACTAAGTAAAATGTAACAGAGAACCAATTCAGAACTGCAAGGCTATTAATATTAGCAGAGGGGCTTGCCAGAGCCTCCGCCTGCCGGGGTTGCGGGTTGTTCGAAAGAGATACCGCGGCCCAGGTAGGTAACGGGCAATAGAAGGATCATGGGTGGGTTTTAGTCAGTAGACGTCTGACACACCTGCCCGCTCCGCCTAGAGCGGGGGAAATTTGATGATTGCCTACCCCAAAAAAGGCTCCTCTAATACTAGTTGTGAGTGTGCAAGTTTGTACACCTCTGGCTTGTCTTTTAGAGATTACGGGCGTGATGTTAAGGCGAAGAAAGGTAGTGCTAAATGTGAAGTTATTCGGAGCTCTGTTAAGGAGTGGCGACATCTTGAGGCGGTAATCTGTTGAGTCGCTTCGCAGCCGAGCGTGAAGATAACACTACGTTGGAATCGGACACACGGACTTGTGGTCTAGCTAGCCGAGCCAGCCGAGCCGTAGGAAAAGTTTTCTACGTATTATGACGCATGATAGGCTGCCGATGATGCAGTTTGGAGTTGAATATGAAGAGCCATTGTCGTTTCGTCTTTAGGTATTCATTAGTAGCTATCAACAATTGTCAGTAGTTTACCTAAATTGACTTTTGTTATGTTATGTTAAATTAAATGAATGAATTAATGTGTTGTTTGTGTATTTGAGTCCGTAAACGCACTCACGATACATGAGAAATTCCTGGTGTGGGGCAAGGTTTTAAAACAAAAACACATAAATATCCCGTATTTTCCAATTGTTATTATTTTATTTTTTTAATTGTTGTTTTCATTTTTATTAAATTCGTACATTTATTTATTTTTCAACATATAATTACATTTTTAAATATTTCTTAAAATCATAAAAAAAAAAATTTAAATTTATTATTAAGACATCAAGGGTCCAGTGTGTTAGTAAAAAATCTTTAAGCCTAGTTAACAGCGATCTGGTTCGATTGACCAGCGAACGTACAAGCTGGCTGTCTGCCCAGATGGCACGTGAGTGCAGGATGCTATTAAGATATTATTAATTACTAGCTTTTGCCCTCGGCTTCGCTCGCTTTAATTTCGGGGTAACACAGTTCCCCATTTCTGATTTACAAGTACATGCTACCTGTAGATTTTGCCCTTGCGTCTTATTTATTGTAATAGCAATGTTAAGTTTTCCTTTTTCTTCCCTGCTTCTCCCTCATATCTCAATTCTTTTTTTTAAATAGCCTTTGTCCGTCTCCAGAGGCCCAACTATCTCTTAGCAAAATTCATCAAAGTCGGTTTAGCCATTTAGGCGTGAAGACGTAACAAACAAACTCACTTTCGCTTTTATAATATCAGTAAGGATTAAATAGTTATGCTCTGTTTCAGGCAACACTGATATTATAGAAAGCTTGCCATTTTTTCCATCCATGAATCCCACAAGTTCAACAATGCACTTCCAACCATTGCAGGCGAGGCGCAACGCGGAGAGACCATTAAATTTTATTGTGCTGCAAAATCGCGGCATTTGTTCACGCGACTCTAAGCTTTGCTGTGTTGATTGATGTTGCAAAAACTTTAAAATTTCCCGTACAAACTATTTCGTGGAATAAAGGACTATTTTTGTAGAAAAAAAGAATAGTTTCATTCTTTCCTTTATTTTAAAAGTTCATGGAACAGTTAAAAACAATCAAATTAACATAAGCTACCAAAAAAGTACAATCACGCCCGCTATCTGTTGCTAGGGCATACCCTAGCAGGGTTCATGTTCGGAAGCAAAACCCAATATAAATAAGTAGCTGTTCCACGCGGTTTCACCCACGCTGCTCAGCACCTGTTCTTCGTAGCGTGATGTTATATAGCCTATAGCCTTCCTCATGAAATGGACTATCCAACACTAAAAGAATTTTCCAGTTCCAACCAGTAGTCCCTGAGATTAGCGCGTTCAAACAAACAAACAAACTCTTCAGCTTTATAATATTAGTATAGATATATATATAGTATAGATAAATGATGATTACTTTGCAAGTAGGTTTTTACAAACACTTTTATCCCTTCGTTTTTTTTTTTTAACTAGATGAGGCCTGTGTTTCGTATCCGTCTACTCTGAGAAGAAACGGCCGAAGCAAACTCATAGTCGTCCGTCTAGCGACGACATGCCTGCATGTGGATGTATGGGAAATCATCAAATAACTTCTCCCCCTTTCCTGGTTTGCAGGTACCAGATGCTACCTGTAGTTTTTGCCCATGCGTCTTATTTATTGGAATAGCAAAGCTAAGTTTTCCCCTTTCTGCCCTCCTCCTCCCTCATATCTCAATCTTTTTAAACTAAAAAATTCAGCCTATGTCCGTCTCCAGGGTCCCAACTATCTGTGTAGCAAAATTCATCAAAATCGGTTTAGCCATTTAGGCATAAAGACGTAACAAACATAAAAACAAACTGACTTTCGCTTTAATAAAATTAGTAAAGATTTATAGATGCATCAAAAAAACAAGTCAGACTCACATTTGGCCGCTTTTTTTGTCATAAAGCGACTACTTGTCTGACCTCTACAAAACAATAACTAGGTTCCATAACACCGCTTATTAAAACTACACTGGACCATTCCTCAGTTCTCAATATACCCAAAAATTCAAACAAAATAACTGAAAGAATTTTTAATAAACGACCGCATCGCATGTTAGGCATCGTTAGCCGCTGAAAGTATCAGCTGGAACATTGTAATGGACGCTGTTTAACCATGGTAATAACAGGAAGGAGGAAATAAATTAGTGCAGTTGAGAACGTGAAGTTTCTATTAGTAAGGTGCAACTAAACGGGCCACTTGTTCCACAAGTTTGACGGGCCTGTTGGTCGTGCCGGAGGTCGTGGGTCACGATTCCCACCCAGGACAAACTTTGTGTGATGAGCATGATTGTTTGTTCTGTGTCTGGGTGTGATTTATCTATAATATGTATGTATTTATAAATTATTTAAGTATGTATATCAGTTGTCTGGTTACCATAACACAAGCTCTGCTTAGCTTGGGATCAGATAGCCGTGTGTGAGTTGTCCCAAGATATTTATTTATTTATTTAAGTTTAGACTATTCGAGCCTATGGACATCATCCGAGCTGAAATCCAGATTCCGTTGCTACTATTGCAAAATTCCTAATGGAAAAACTCAATAACACTTTGCCTAAACTAGGCATCAAACCTAGACTGTTAGAGCTGCGACGCAATAATGTCATGTTGTTGAGATGAAGTTTAAAAAACGTTGCCCCAAACTTGGAATTTCTCCTGTATCATGGATGTGTTTACAAACATTTAAACTCACATACACAAACAGCCAGACTTGAAACAACTATCTGCAGGTCATACAAATATTTGTCCTGTGCGGGAATCGAACCCGCGAAACGCAGCGCAGCAGTCAATTGCTCAGCCACTGTGCCAACCGTGCCGTCAAAAAACTACTAACTGTTGGCCATACAAATATTTGTTCCATTCGAGGTTTGAATCCGCAACACGCAGCGCAGTAGCTATTCGTTCAGCCACTACGCCATGCTTCTACAGCAACTGTTGCCGACAACAGTTGCCCGTGTAATACGTAGAGTGTTTAAAAAGTAACAGCAAAGTTTCGACAAGGAAGACATTGCAACTTACGGAGAACAACTTTGTAAGAAGTAGTTTTGTATGAAAGGTAGTGTTTCAATGTTGCCTCTTAATTTCAGGTCAACTTCCGACAGTTAAAAGATCCTCCATTTAGATATCGAAGAAAACATATTTATGAAAGACTAGCTTTTGCCCGCGGCTTCGCTCGCGTTAAATTCGGGGTAACACAGTTCCCCTTGCGCCTTATTGATTTATAATAGCAACGCTAAGTTTTCCCTTTTCTTCCCTCTTTCTCCCTCACATCCCACTTTTTACAAAAAAATATTAGCCTATGTCCGTCTCCTGGTTCCCAACTATCTCTGTACCAAAATTCATCAAAATCGGTTTAGCCATTAAAGCGTGAAGAGGTAACAAACAAACAAACTCACTTTCGCTTTTATAATATTACTAGCTTTTGCCCGCGGCTTCGCTCGCGTTAAATTCGGGGTTACACAGTTCCCCTTGCGCCTTATGGATTTGTAATAGCAATGGTAAGTTTTCCCTTTTCTTCCCTCTTTCTCCCTCACATCCCACTTTTTTCAAAAAAATATTAGCCTATGTCCGTCTCCTGGTTCCCAACTATCTCTGTACCAAAATTCATTAAAATCGGTTTAGCCATTAAAGCGTGAAGAGGTAACAAACAAACAAACAAACTCACTTTCGCTTTTATAATATAAAATATAAAAAAATATATATATATATATAATATATTAAAATATTAAATATTAAAATATTATATATTATATTATATAGTAAGGAAGTAAGGATAGTAAGGGATAACTCATAAACTACCCAAGCAATGTAATTTGACGGCACGGTTGGCGCAGTGGCTGAGCGATTGACTGCTGCGCTGCGTGTCGCGGGTTCTCGATTCTCACACGAATCAAATATTTGTAAGGCCTACAAATAGTTGTACTGGGTCTGGCTGTTTGTGTATGTGAGTTTTACTGTTTGTAAACGTACCCACGATACAGGAGAAATTTTTAGGGTGGGGCCACTGTTTTTTTTAAGATATGATACCACAACGTAAGTATTACATAAGTATTCATGTCAATTTTATTAGTCTAAACTCTATCGACTAAAAAAAGAATTAACAGGAATGGAGTAATCGGTGACCAAACATCAAAACGACGACACAATCTTTTCTGAGTGAATCATCTGTGTGTTGCATTTTAAAGATACTCAACGGTCTCCTGACTACCCACCCTGAATATAATGTGTTAGCGGATGAATGGAATAAAGTCATGCTAGTATGTCTGGTGTTTTGTGAAACAAAGTATGCAAGAGTGTCCACTGTTGCGTGTTAGTTTTAATTGAACCTAGGGTAAGTTGTTTACTTTATATGTAACCTAGTGTAAGTTGTTTGTTTCTATGTTAATTATTGTAATTGGTGTATATATATATACTAATGTTATAAACCTGAAGAGTTTGTTTGTTTGTTTGAACGCGCTAATCTCAGGAACTACTGGTTCGATTTGAAAAAATATTTTAGTGTTGGATAGTCCATTTCTTGAGGAAGGCTATAGGCTATATAACATCACACTACGACTAACAGGTGCTGAGCAGCGTCGGTGAAACCGCGAGGAACAGCTAGTATATATATATTCTTCTTATAGTCTTAAAGATGAATTTACAGAGATAGTTGGGACCCTGGAGATGGACATAGGCTATTTTAAAAAAAAAAAGATTTAGTTATGAGGGAGAAAGAGTCAAGAAAAGGGAAAAATTAGCATTGCTCTTACAACAAATACGGCACAAGAACAAAAACTACAGGTAGCAGGTACCTTTACATTAGGAAAGGGGAACTGTTACCTCAAATTTTACGCTAGCGAAGCCGCGGGCAAAAGCTAGTTAACTATAAATTAATAAATAAAAACAAAACAAGAGCGCACCGAGTGGGTTCCGTACAAACTTGCGACATAAACGGCCATATCTTATGACTGCGTAACCTTATAGGGCTGAACAAATGTGAGACACTAACCCCCGAATACTGAAACGTCAGTCCAAATTTAAGTACCACTTAAATTTAACAGATACTCAAAAGTGACGTTTGACAATACAAAATCTAAAGTTTAAGAGCTGCTCAAATGTTAAGCAGCCCTCAAATTTGTCACTCCAAATTTGAGGGCTTCAGGTTTCAGTATTCGGGGGTACATCGCTCAACGATGTAACCAGGTGTTTCATTTATTTGCAAAAAGATTGCATTTTTGCGTTTGTTATGTCTTCACGCCTAAATGGCAAAACTGATGAATTTTGGTACTGAGATAGTTGGGACCCTGGATACGGACATAGGCTAAAAAAAGTGAGGAAAGCGCGAGTAAAAGGGAGAAAAGGGGAAAGAAAGATTTTTTTTTTGATCATCACGCGGGATAAAGTTAGCGTTAGCCCAAAGTAACTATGCCACGCGGACGAAGTCGCGGACGGAAGCTAGTAATAAATAAATAAATATGTACAGGTGATCCACGGACCAACCTACGGAAGTGTGGTTTAAACTAAAGATCGGTCTGACTAGCTGATATTATTTTGCCACAAGCTTCTTAGTAAAAGATATAATAACGTGGTATTTTTGTCCCAACACATCCCTAGATTTTGAAAGCCAATTCTCCTTCCAATAAAACATTGCCAGAGACATAGACATACTCGTACATAAATCGAGCTCCTTGATTAAAGCGCGTGTTTAGAGAACATGACGCAATATACATGAATACCAACCGAAGGGAAATACAACGGATAGACAGACGGTAGCGATTGTTTCAAATTGTGTTAGTAATACCAGAGCGATTGAGTTTTTGGTATTTCTACCTTTTAGATATAAGAAAAAAAGACATTTTGGATTAAAATGTTTCTTTAACTATATAATACTAGCTGCGCCCCCCGATTTCACTCGCGTGGTCATAGAATATACAATATATGTTTATGAATTGTAGCCTATGTGTATTCTGATGTATAAGCTATATTTTTGTAAAGTTTCATAAAAACTCATTCAGTAGTTTTTGCGTGAAAGAAAAACAAACATTCCCGTTTATAATATAAATTTATATAAATTTTTAGTTTCCGTGGTTGCGGGTTGTTCGAAAGAGATATATAGTCGTCCTGACCGTTTTCAGAAAGGGCGGCTAATCTCAGCGAAGATTAACCATCTGCGCGGGAGACATTATAGTGCACAATCAAGGTTCCCTAACTCTCAAAGTCCGATGGTACGGCAATCCGACACGATCGGAGCAAGATCAGGCGCAAGACCAACGGCTTAACGTGCTTTCCGAGGTACGGGGGTATCTTAATTCTCTCCGCCAACTTCCAAACTCCGGCTTGTTACTGTGAAATTCCTAATGGAAAAAAACCCAAAACACTTTTTGCCCGACCCGGAAAGCGACAGCAGGAGCGCGCAGCAGTCGCGCTTGCTACGGCGAGACCACTGGAACTTTCGAAAAAGAAACCCCGAAACACTCCAATTAACACTATTTTAGTCAATAAAAGTCTGACACTCACTTCCGCTCCGCCCAGGGCGGGTTAAGAATATCATATACGATATTTTTTTAATGCCCATTACAACAAAAATGGCGCAGTGGCTGAGCGATCGACTGCTGCGCTACGTGTCGCGTGTTCGATCCTCACACGGAACAAATATGGCCTACAGATAGTTATTCCGGGTCTATGGCCTACAGATAGTTGTTCCGGGTCTGGCTGTTTGTGTTTTAATGTTTGAAAACGCATCTACGATACAGGAGAAATTCCTAGTGTGGGGTAACATATTTAAAAAAAAATCGTAGATCGCAAAGGGATCGACGAATCGTATTATTGTGTATTATTTTTATTTATTTACTAGGTTTCGCCCACGGCTTCGCCCGCGTTAAATTTGGGTTAACACAGTTCCCCTTGCGCCTTATTGATTTGTAATAGCAACGCTAAGTTTTCCCTTTTCTTCCCTCTTTCTCCCTCACATCCCACTTTTTTAAAATAAAAATTAACCTATGTCCGTCTCCTGGTTCCCAACTATCTATGTTCCAAAACTCATCACAATCGGTTTAGCCATTAAAGCGTGAAGAGGTAACAAACAAAAAACAAACAAACTCACTTCGCTTTTATAATATTAGTAAGGATAACAATATTAATTCAGAAAAAAAAAATATTTCAGAAAAGAAAATGTTATTTACCTTATGCCTTTGTACATTTTATTTTCAAATAATTTGGGTCTATACCACCCTACAATAGAGATGTTATTTATAAAATAGTCATTTTTTAAGAGGTTTAATGGACATATTTAAAATGCATGCATATAATTGAGTACTGACAGTGTTGTAATTTTTTTTTACTAAAATCACATCTGAATATGTACATGATATGTTAAAATTTTCTGTTAAAAATAGAGAAAAAGCCGTTTTTTCATTGACAGCTTTTAGTCTACATAATTTTTTTTTAACGATAGCTTATGTATTCAGCTGTAGCAAACAGAAATATTGATTAAAAATATCTACGTTATTTTTGACGAAACTACAGCCCAATTTGTTATTGTAAAAGGTAGCAAATTTGTATTTTTTTTTTACCCTGGAGTAATCTTTTTTATAAGTTACAGGTAGTTATATGATACGTCAAACCCTTTACTATGGACCACTATTTACGCCACACTCAGTATTTGGAAGACTACCTGTCGCACGCGGCTTCGCCCGCGTGACATCGAAAAAAAAGTATCCTATGTGTTGTTCCAGACTATAATCTACCTCTGTGACAAATTTCATCAAGATTCGTTCTGCCGTTTTGAATTGAAAGAGTAATAAACATCCATAGATCCATCCAACCATCCATACATCCATCCAACCACCCATACATCTATCCAACCATCCTCACAGACATTCGCATTTATGATATTAATTAAGACAGTAGGAAGTAAGGTAGCTGGCATCCGAGGCTTCACCCATGTGATATCGAAATAAAGTATCCTAAGTGTTATTCCAGACTATAATCTACCTCTGTGCCAAATTTCATCAAGATTCCTTTAGCCGTTTTGAAGTGAAAGAGCAACAAATATATATATATCCATCCATCCTCTCAAACATTCGCATTTATTATATTAAAGTAAGATACTGACTCTGCTTGTTACAAACAATTTAACTAAAATGCTACAGCATAGTTGTATTTTCGAAACGGTGCGCTCGTGCCGGTCTCAGGAATGGCAATTCGTACCCAACGGTAGCCGAGGCGCAGCTCAATCGTTTGAAATCTACGGATTCTTCGCAGTAAAACCCAGTTTAATATTGATCTATCTCTAAAACGTATTTTTAAACTCTTCAAATATAATATTCAAAAACTTAAACCTACTTATTTTCTATCAAAAAATGGCAACATCTACCGATTCTGCTACATAATGTTCGACACGCTGATTCTGCGCTCCCGTCCCGCGCCATCCCGCCCCGTCCCGCCCCGTCCCGCTCCCATGTCGTACCGTCCTTTTAATTTCACCCCAACTGAATAAGTAATGTGTAGCGATGTAACAATTGTTCGTTTTCTGCTCTCAAAAGGAACAAGGTAACCTATTTAGTTTTTTATTTTCTTGTTGATAATGGAACTTGAGCAGTTACTCGGCTGTTGAAAGAATAAAATAGAAAGACTACGTGATCAAATAGACTCAGGAATTCTGTAGTATTTTTTTTAAAGATAGGTATTTCTTCGATAGTTGTTTCGTTACTGTGCTGAAGGAGTTATTTGTGCAATAATAGAGCAATGTTTCTTTTTTGTTGCGAGTGCTGAATTTTTTTCGCGAGCAAGCGTAGAATTTTATGATTGAATCACGAGCATAGCGAGGGAATCTAAAAGAGAATCCTGAGCAGTTGCGATGTATCCAAAAACACGAGATGCAAATAACATTGTTCTCGTGTAACAGATATGGTGGCCTAGCATTAAATTAAATTGTAAGTATTTTACATGCAGCTAAATGCCTATCTGACCTCCACAACCTAGTTAGTATTAGGTAATACGATACTCCTTGGCCAGACTGCTTGTCAGACTCGTGTCGATAGCTACCTGTAATGACTGTCAAAGATCTACTTCTAATTATTAAATTAAAAATAAGTATGTTTTGATTTTTGCATGAACATTTATAAAACGTCGAGAAAAATTGGGGAGTGTCAGTCTTTTACTGACTAAAACCCACCCATGTTCTATCTTTTGCCCTTTACGTTCCGGGGTAGCGGTACCTCTTTCTAACAACCCGCAATTCCGGCAGGCCGTGGCTTTGCCCGGCCCCTCTGCTTTGCTGCCATCTCTTTTAAGGCGCGCGTGCAACACTAACGCGCCGGCGACACAATCTTTCGTCAATAGACGGAGTACCTTAAATTGGATTGGTGACCTCCCATTATATACAGAGTATCTTCCGTGTCTCGGAAAGTCGGAGATGTCGGTCAATTTAAAAAAAAAAAATGTGGGTGTCAGCTCCGACGCACGACTGGAGTTTACTCCTTAAGTACGAGTATCTAACCATACGCAAAATGAGTTTATTCAACTGAAAAAAAGATTAATATCATATGAAAGGGTAAATTCACAAATTAATAAAAAAAAATTGCAATATAAATACATCGACACTGATAGAAACAAACAAGCCCAATAACATATAGGTATAGTCGCCTATACAGCATACCATATGTACGTCTTAATACACTCACAGCCAAATTAGAAAGTTGCGTACTAAAGGTGCGCACCAAAAACGTGACACATTTTCGTTACTTGTTAGTAGGTTTTACCCCTCGGATTTTTCTCATACTGGGCGCCTTATATATGAAGTCTTAAGGAGTAAACTCCAAAAATCCGACCACTATAAACTTCATTCACACCTTTTCAATTTTCTCTGGCTACTAGCCCTCGGCTACTGAAACAGCAACATAATTCAAAACCCCGTTACGCTTCTTCATTTTCAAGACAAAAACCTAGGACTAACTAAGCGCAGACAGGACACTTGACAAACATTAGAAAAGATAACACCGTTGCTGCCTGTGTACACATCCGTGCAGACGTATAGAGACAAGCATTGTTCGCGCGTATACACAATGTAACTAGTTTTGAGAAGTACACTGACAAAGCTCTCCTTGCCTACGTAAATATAGATATGAATGGTGCCTAGTCTAGATCTAGCAACGCTGGATATGATAGTAAAACATATCATTTATTGTGAAAAAATCGTGGTGGAAAAACCTTATAACAAATTCATTTTGACGGCACGGTTGGCGCAGTAGCAATATGTCAATATTTGTCATTTTTACTGCATGTGCGTAGACGAGTTTAAAAACGTATCAACGCTTCTGGCCAACGAGTGGCAAAAGACGTGGGAATACGCGCATACACACGATTTTCTGGCCCTGTCAGAATACCAGCGCTGTGTTATTTTAAATCCTTACTAATATTATAAAAGCGAAAGTGAGTTTGTTTGTTTATTTGTTTGTTTGTTTGTTACCTCTTCACGCTTAAATGGCTAAACCGATTTTGATGATTTTTGGTACAGACATAGTTGGGAACCAGGAGACGGACATAGGCTAATATTTTTTTGAAAAAAGTGGGATGTGAGGGAGAAAGAGGGAAGTAAAGGGAAAACTTAACGTTGCTATAACAAATCAATAAGGCGCAAGGGGAACTGTGTTACCCCAAATTTAACGCGGGCGAAGCCGCGGGCAAAAGCTAGTCTTAAATATCGCAGCTTATGCTGAGACAGGGACCTTTTTGGCCTCGCACAGACAATAATAACCTTGTCTGTACTATATTATTACATTTTTTTTTATTGTTTTACTTGTTTTGTGCGAGTCCCAAATAAAAGTTTTTCTTTCTTTTCTTTATTTAAAAACCGCTGCTTCAACTAAAGGATTTCCACAATTCGTAGTTACTCAGATAGCAGTTTCGTAACGACAGCCCGTGTCCAGAAGCGCGTTCGTGTCTAACGCGTGTCTCAACGACCAGCAAAATCTGAAGGGCAATTTAAAGCCAGGCAAGGTCTGCAGAATTGTTCGAAAGAGATACCATGACCCCGGAACACAAAGGGCAAAAGAAATGACATGAATGGGTTTTAGTCAAATCTGCGGCTCCCTTCATTGAGTCATTTAATGATTTCTAATCCAACAAAAAAGCATAGTTGCTGGCAGTCTAGAATATTCAAAACAGTCTGCAAAATTAGATATACTGCTACCCAAGGAAGAATACATAATGGATCACCGAGTTTACGCCTCAACAATTTCAAAGTCAAACAGTATGAAAGTTTTGTCACAAGTTACGCGACGAAATTTTCGTTGGTTTATGTAAAATACACAGCGAGTTCTTCCCTGTGGTTCTTCTGCTAAAAATAGCTGCGAAATTTTCTTTGTGTATTCAAATTTTTGTGTGTAGTGTTTTATTTAGCAGGGACAGACATAAGTAGAGGAATAACCTGAACAGGTACTTCAAATTATATCCGCCTGCCCTAGCCCTATCCAAAACAAATGAATGCGTATTGTGATGGGTGTTGACTAACATAGTTCATAAGATTTTACTATTAATCATTCTTTCATTTATTTATTTATTTGAAAACGCTTAACCTGGCCCCCTGTGGTAACCCATCCATTTCCAAACCTTGGCAAAGGTTGCTTAACCTGGCTCCCTGTGGTAACCCATCCATTTCCAAACCTTGGCAAAGGTTGCTTAACCTGGCCCCTGTGGTAACCCATCCATTTCCAAACCTAGACGAGGGTTGCTTAACCGAAGGTGACCCATCCATTTCCAAGCCTAGACGAGGGTTGCTTAACCCAAGGTGACCCATCCATTTTCAAACCTTGATGAGGGTTGCTTAACCTTAGGTGACCCATCCATTTCCAAACCTTGATGAGGGTTGCTTAACCTTAGGTGACCCATCCTTTTCCAAACCTTGGCAAAGGTTGCTTAACCTGGTCCGTGTGGTAACCCATCCATTTCTTAACCTTGGTGAGGGTTGCTTAACCTGGTCCCCTGTGGTAACCCATCCATTTCCAAACCTTGGTAAAGGTTGCTTAACTTTTTATGTCATCAATATCTTGTTTATAAAATTTTTGTGCATATTCTTTTTATCGTTAATCAAAATATCTCATATCGAAGGCGCGCGATTGTTCCACGCGCGACTCAATAAGGCATTGGCAAAGCAAAGGGGCCCGCCAGGGTTCGTCAAGGTCTACCGGGGTTGTTCGAAAGAGATTCCACAGCCCTGAAACACAAAGGCCTAAGAAGGAACATGAATTTATGGGTTTTATAACACTTCCTTCCGCTCCGCCCAGAGCGGGAGAAATTATTTCAGGACTAGCTTTTGCCCACGGCTTCGCTCACATTTAATTCGGGGTAACACAGTTCCCCTTTTCTGATTTTCAGGTACATGCTACCTGCAGTTTTTGCCCTAGCGCCTTATTTATTGTAATAGCAAGGCTAAATTTTCCCTTTTCATCCCTCTTTCTCCCTCATTTCTCACTTTTTTTAAATAAAAGCCTGTGTCCGTCTCCAGGGTCCCAACTATCTCTGTACCAAAATTTATCAAAATCGGTTTAGCCATGTCGTTAAGACGTTACAAACAAACTCACTTTCGCTTTTATAACATTAGTAAGGATTACCGATCCCAAAAAAAAGAAAGATGAATGAAAGCGCATCAGCCCCCTTTACATCTTTGTCACCGTCAGTATTCTTACAAACGTCTAGCTTACAACGACTAGTTAACTCGTAACTATACCGCTAGACAGTTATACTTACTTACGCGTCTGTCGTGTTGTCGCAGACACTTTTGTTTCAGTTCTAACTAGCTGCGTCTACGGGTTTGTCTGGGGGGTAAGTTTTTTTTTGGAGGATGCGAACGGAAACGTGGAACGTTGAGTTTGTTGGTTGTGCTAGTCAAATGATGGGTAAATACAAGTCAAATATTGTATGTATGTAAAATATGCTGGATCTGGTTAGACCGAAAGACTTTCCAATCCCAATTTTTTACCCAATAAATAAATGAAAAGCTGCACTGCTCTGTCTGGCGCTGCAGCGGGTCGCGAGTTTAAGAAATATTTGTATAGCCAACAGTTTTTTTTTTTATTCAAAACGTTGTCCCACACTAGGAATTTCTCCTGTATCGTAGGTGCGTTAACAAACTTTTAAATAAAAACGGCCAACCGCCTCTCGGTCACACTAATATTTGTTTCGTGCGGGGATCGAACCTGCGACCACTCCGTCAACCGTGCCGTCCACAGAAAATTAATAAAATAAAGAAAGTTGATGAAATTTGGCACAGAGGTAGATTATAGTCTGGAATAGCACATAGGATATTTTTTTCGATATGTTATGGAGGCCAGCTAGTAAACTGTCATACAAGATTGATACAAAGCTCATAGCTCAAAACGCAATATATGTATCTACATAAACCTCCAATTTATACCTTAGCGGTCTTGTTACAACGTCTACGGCACTTTAACGGAGTGTGATTTAGACGCCGACTAAGGCCCGGTGCACACAGATCGCACGGCACGGCAATTTTTATAACAACAGGATTTCATGGTTTACGTGTTATTTATTATTGGAACATTTTTATTAATTTGTTTATTTCGACATTTAAACAATTATTTTTCTATCCTTCAGTATCGAGACATGTGAACACACACTGACGGCATTCCTAGGTATGCCGTGATAAGCCGAGCCGAGCGAGCATCCCAGCACCCCGATGACTACCGAAACGTCCCGAGGGAAACCGAACCATAAAAATAATTTTTGGCACTGATTTAAACAGACAGTTGTAAATAGCGGTTTTAATAAGTTAAAAATTATAAATGGCACGGTAGTTCACCAGTTAAAACTAAGCAGTAAAGTAAACAATAATGAGTAATAAAAAAAAAATAAAACTATTTAGATTAGTCAAATTACTTAGTGAATTAAATGACATTATTTAAAATTCAATTAAATAATAATTGCTCAATATGTATTTTAACTGATCATAATAACATCTAAAATGGTTAAATAACAGCACAAAAATGTAGTTCCCATAAATTTTGCCCAACTTTCCGGTTGCCGACTGATCTATTGCAGACATGTTTAGTTTGGATCACAATAATTATATAGTTAGCTATACTGTTTTCGCTGTGACATGGTGCAACTGACAATAGGTGAGAAGGCATGTTTAGTGATGAGACCTATTGCTATGATAGATAGTCCTTAAGACTATGATAGTGCGGGCCTGTGGGCGGTGAGCAATGGGTAGTTCACCGTCCGTCCATCGATTGACGACAGGCCGTGTCGACGGCGCGTTCGTGTTTCACGCGCGCCTCAAAGAGAGTCAGCAAAGCAGAGGGGCTTGCCAGAGCCTCCGCCTGCCGGGGTTGCGTGTTGTTGGAAAGAGATACCGCGGCCTCGGAACGTAAAGGGCAATAGAAGAAACATGGGTGGGTTTTAGTCAGTACAAGTCTGACATGCCCATGTGGGTAATCATCCATGAAGTCATTGGATGATTACCCACCCGAAAAAAAAAAGACTATGACAGTCAGAGTATAGCCTATACAGGGTTACAGGGAAAGTCGTACTGAATATTAAAGGATGTTATTATTCAGGTTATTTCCGATGAATTTCATTCTGAAATAAAATGTCCGAAACTTAACCGTTATGGAGATATTTAATTTTAAAGATTATTTTTAAAAATCCTTTATTTTTTGGCTTTTAGTCGTATTTTTTGGGATTAGAGCTCCTAGAGTCGGTTTTTTTTATGTATCTAGTTAGAGGACATGTCCATTAATAAAAATGATCAACAGAAACTGAACCTAATACTAATAGCTTAAAAAACTGCTCGACAACGGTTAGCATTATGAATTTTCTAATAGAGTGTTCTTAACTTTGACAGGCTTTTAATAAAAAAAATTGTATGGAACTTATTCTGCAAATAATTTTATAAAGTTCTACATCTCTTTAGCTATTAAAAAAGGTATAACACTTGCTATTAAATAGGCAAAACATTGCCCAAATAACAGTCAAGTTAGGAGAGGGTACATTTTTAGTTTGAGGTAAAAGTAGCTAAAATACGTAAAAAAAGACAAAAAAAAAATTGCAATAGGGAAGTCTTGCATTAAAGGGGGTAACTCCTCCCTCAAAAAGTTATCATATGTCTCGCCATTCAAGTTATCGGGCAGGAAGTATGGCCCTATCAAGTTATTTGATATTATACCCATCC
This sequence comes from Ochropleura leucogaster, assembly GCA_958449745.1. NCBI lineage: Eukaryota > Metazoa > Arthropoda > Insecta > Lepidoptera > Noctuidae > Ochropleura > Ochropleura leucogaster. The sequence goes on from OY288226.1 coordinate 5,166,127, forward strand.
ACACATTAAGACTGAATCTCCTTTGTGACCCTTTTGGTTTTTTTTTTTGGCCTTTTGACGTGGTTGGGTCGGCTTCAAAGAGACGTCGTATTTCATTATCTTCGTCGTCGTCATCAAGAACACGAGGTCGTCCCATGTCAGTCCGACGTACTAGCATAGAACCAGTTTCTCGTAGTCTTCGATAAACTCTGTCAAATACGCCAATATCAGGTACTCGGAGAGTAGGATACCTTAGCATGTATTGCCTGTAGCATAAGAAATAGCAGCGGCCATGTAGAATATGAATTATAAAAATATTGCTTAAATTTTTGTCTTTTTTACGTATTTTAGCTACTTTTACCTCAAACTAAAAATGTACCCTCTCCTAACTTGACTGTTATTTGGGCAATGTTTTGCCTATTTAATAGCAAGTGTTATACTTTTTTGAATAGCTAAAGAGACGTAAAACTTTATAAAGTCATTTGCAGAATAAGTTCCATACAATTTTTTTTATTAAAAGCCTGTCAAAGTTAAGAACACTCTATTAGAAAATTCATAATGCTAACCGTTGTCGAGCAGTTTTTTAAGCTATTAGTATTAGGTTCAGTTTCTGTTGATCATTTTTATTAATGGACATGTCCTCTAACTAGATACATAAAAAAAACCGACTCTAGGAGCTCTAATCCCAAAAAATACGACTAAAAGCCAAAAAATAAAGGATTTTTAAAAATAATCTTTAAAATTAAATATCTCCATAACGGTTAATTTCGGACATTTTATTTCAGAATCAAAATCATCAGAAATGACCTGAATAATAACCTTCTTTAATATTCAGTACGACTTTCCCTGTAACCCTGTATAAAGTCACTATCGTAAATCGCACTAACGTTCTAGATTGAATAGGACCGGTTCATTTAACTAATTTTCCCGCTCTATGCTACAGCGAAAAGAGTATAAGTCACGTAATTCCAATCTTCCGGACTGGTAAAAGTAGCAGAGGATCTCTTTGCTTACTCAAATTTTGAAATGACCGGCACAAAACACATTCGAATCATGTAAATTAAGTTGACATTGACTATGCGAGGATATCAGTCTTAAATCTATACCCTCAATTAAAACCTTTTGAGTAACTCTAATATTTATTTGTTATACTTTTAAATACGTTCTAAAAGGGTTTAATAACATTGATCAAACCTTCAAAAGTAAAAAAACCCATAGGTTTTCAAAAAGAGAATTAATAGAAATAGAATAGGATAGCTTTGAAAGGAGTATGTGGCCTGTATTGCTGAAATAATAAACTAAAATACAGTGTTAATAGTTATTTGTTATACAAGAGTGCAACACGTAACTTTTCATTCCACCTCAGCGAGGAAATGACTAAATGCAAAAAAACGTTTACAATCACAAGATAGGTACACTTTTATTTCAGTTTAGGTATTAATTACTACATTATGACAGGTAAGTATTACAGAATAATCTTTAAATTATTACAAAATAATATTTTTAACTTGTTTTCAAGTTTCTTGTTTTTAATATTATAAGGTTTAACAATGACGTGTTAAAATGCCGCGTAAAGAACCGCGTATAAAGCAAATTGAAAAAACACCAAGAAGGTTCCGAGTCTGAGTTTTTAACAAATTAAAAAAAAAGTTGTTTGATATATTCGGCACCTTAGACCGGCACCGTAGCAGTAAATCGGTTTAATGTTTTTTTTTTTTAATTCACAAACTTAGTGCACACGATGTTCTAAATTCAATTTACTTTATCCTCTAGAGAATAAAAAGATTAAAAATACTCTTTCCGAGATGGTGGGATGAAAAAGTGTTTTATGCTTTTGTGCCGTGCTGCCAGTGTGCGTCAGACCTTATCACAGACTAACGTAGACTAACACTGACTAGTGTTTAGCTTTTACTTAGACAGCGTTGTGAGACATTTGAGCTCGAGATACTATGTAAGATGGATATAGTTCTGTGTAGATGATTCAGATATATTGGTTCTGATACATAGATGTGTGTTAATGTATAGTAACGAGTTTCTTGCTAGGTATGTATTTATTTATTTATCCTCCTTACAACTATCATTACAGGCCTTTATTTTTGCAAAAGGGGAAAATATCAATAACTTACGGGGGTAGGACTTTCAGACTTGTACTGATTAATTTACACAGCTGTTTCTGGCTAGGTATGTATTTATTTGTCCACCTTAAAACTATCCTTACAGGCCTTTATTTTTGCAAAAGGGGAAAACATCAAATAACTTACGGGGCCGCGGTATCTCTTTCGAACAACCCGCAACCCTGGCAGGCGGTGGCCCTGGCAGGCCCCTCTGTTTTGCTGACATCTCTTTGAGACGCGTGTGGAACACTAACGCGCTGTCGGCACGGCCTGTCGTCAATAGAAGGACGGACGGTGAGCTTAACAAAGTAGTAAGACAGCATAGGCTAATAAAAAATGCTTCACGATCCAAAAGTTCCCAGCAAAAACTCATTTCACGTCGTGCACAGAAAACAACATTACCCTCTGCTTCGCTGATACCTCATTGAGGCGCACGTGGAACGCTAACGCACCGTCGACACTAGACGGATGGACAATGAACTACCCATTGCTCACCGTCCACAGACTCGTATCTACGGTGGCCGGAGCGTCTCCTCTTATATTTGAGTCCTATATAATAGGGAGCGAGCCTATTGCCATCAGCTGAAGGGTTACCATGACATCTTATAGCAGTTCTTATTCCTGTGTGAGAAAGAGATGGTGTTGGACACCCTGTATAGCTCTGTCTCTTTCCCTCAGTGGAATAAGTACTGTTTTAAGACATCGTGGTAGGGCAGCTGGCCACTAATCTGAATTGCTCAGTAGACAACTGTAAAACTCCAGATTGTAAAAGCAATTATCAGCTCTCTCCTACTTTAAATCCATCCAAAGGTTGTCTTAAAAAGATTGCTTTTAACGATAAAACTGCCCATTGTGTCACCCTATTTATAAGTTGTATACTGTTATTCTTGTAATTTATATGGTGTACATTATAAATAAATATTCTATCTATCTATTAGCAGTAACAGTAGTAGTTGACGGCACTCACCTGCTCTCTCAACTCACTCAACTGCTGCGGTGCGTGACGCGGGTTCGATTCCCGCACGGAACAGATATTTGTATGGCCTACTGATAGTTGTTCCGAGTCTGGCTGTTTGTGTATGTGAGTTTAAATGTTTGTAAACACACCCACGATACAGGAGAAATTCCTAGTGTGGCGCAAAAAAAATGTGTATACTGAATAACCAATTACGAAATATTCGTAACTTAAAATATTTCCACGCCAACATTCCCTTACAAACAAGACTTACCAAAAATACGGCAGCATTACACTTGAGGAGCAAAAAGTTAGTCACACCCGTGCCATACACTTGGGGCAGTAACGAGGTGTGCAGCGTCGCCGCCATCTTAATTGTACCGTCAGGTGACAATGTTACTGACATGTGAACTGACGTAATGTAGGAGGAAAAAGGAAATATTTCCAACGGAATATTGTTGGGTTCAAAATCAGAATGTATCTAATATTATTTCTGAGAATAAAAAGTAGTGCAGGATTTATTTAGGTATTTAACGAGCGTAGAAAGTCTTTTCAGAAAAGACATTTCCAATGTAAGTAGTCGAAATTGCAATAAATGTGGATTCAAAGACTTCGATCCCGAATTTCTTGTTAAAATTTTTGGCGTGACGATTTGGACTCGTTTCTGACGATTGGAAAAAAACACAAATCATAGGATGGAAATCATCAAATAACTTGCCCCGCTCTGCAGTGGGGGCAGGGAGTGCGGGGGGACTGCCAATCGTTTACCAGCTAAAACCCATCCATGTTCCTGCTTTTGCCCTTTAAGTTCCAGGACGTCGGTATTTCTTTTGAACAACCCGCAACCCCGATGCATAGGCTAATAAAAAATGCTTCACGATCAAAAGTTCCAAGCAAAAGCTCGTTTAACATCGTGCACAGTAAACAACATTTCCCATTCAAATATTTTAGAACAACACAAACAATTACAAACTGCAATCACACTATTTACAAATCTAGCGTTGCAAAAACAAAACAAAGCGTAAAATTAAACCTGTAACATTTTAACTGCGTGTCAACCGCGTCACAAATGGAAAAGCTCACAAAAAAACCACGAACGAGTAGAAAAACAGGTGAAAACACACTTGAAACGCGTCAGTGTTTGTGACTCGTAAGTACCTACTTGTATAGCCCGGTCGTGGTGCCTGTCTTTACATAGGGCTGCTGAAGTGGTCCAAGTTAGAAGCAGAGCGGTTTAATTACAAAAATATTATTTGTTATTCGGCTTTTCGGCCTTTGAGACTTGAAGGAGTTCGTAGACAAGTATTTAGAGCATGGATGTATGGATACGTGCATTCATCTTCAAAGCTAAGCAGTGTTTGCCAAGGACCGTCCGTGGATGGGTGACCGTCTATTATATTTCGAGTTTGATTCGTTTCCAGTGACTCCAAACACGAAAAACTAAACGACTTTATCAAAAGCATTCAAATATTGACAGAATTCTAGTCAGAAAATCAAACAACAAATAAAGAATATTATGTAAGCGTTATGCGGCATATAATAGAGCAAACTCAACGAAAAGGGACTGAATTGTGGAAGCAAATTCTTGGATTTTGCATCACGATAATGCGTCTTTGCCCAAAGCCTCTTTTTGTGTACGAATTTATGACCAAAAACTTAACAAGTACCTTTGAGCAACCACCCTATTCACTAGATATGACTCCAGACAACTTATTTCCTTTTCCTCTTACTCAAATTATAATCAATGCGTGGCACACATTTTTGCTCGGTAGAAGACAAAGACGAATTTGTGCGGTAACTAAACTCAATTCCGGAAAACCCGATTTTTATAACGTTTGAGTCGTTTCTGAAGGAGCATACATGTTTTTGAAAGCAACAAAATAAAATTTAGATGATCAACACATTTTGAGTATTATTGATCTTTTCTCTGTAATTTTTTGAGTAGTAAGAATAAATCAGGCCAAATATTGACGGAGAAATCGCGTAACAAACATACAAAACAGTCACTCAACTCATAACCTGCTTTTGGTAGAAGTCGGTTAAAAATATTCCATAACATCGTAATCAAAGAGGTTGTTAAGAACACTAATCATTTATTCACTTTTTACATCAAAACTATTAATTTTCGCCTGATGTAATGATCAGGCATCACGCTAAAAAGTAATTTAGTTTTAATAGGACTCTTTGCTTGTTTAAATAATGGTAGTTACATATAATTAATAGCAACTTAATTACCAGGCAAATTAGATCTAAAAAGCCTTAATAGATTAGTGTATTTTACGAAATAGTGTTTCTATTTGAATTACTTATGTACATACACTAACCACATTATAATTATATACGAAGAAACATGGAATTAAACGAAAAAAAAAACGGTCAAGTGCGAGTCGGCCCCGCGCATCTCTTGACTACATTTTTTTAGGTTTTTTGGATTTCTTTCTATTTGAAAAGCTTTTAATTTAACTAATGTTTGTTTGGTTGTAAAAAAGCTATTCTCGATGATTGAGCTGAAGCTTAGATCAGCAGCTTAGTTAGCTTAGCTACCGATACCGTTTTATTTGTTTCTAAATCCAATATGACTCTTAAAAATGATAAACTCTTTGTGTGCCCCCTTGATTTTAATATCAGTTAACCCCTTGAATGTCGTTAAGTTCCTACAGGGGAACATAAGACACAAAGTGTCTTAAGTACCCACGAGGAACTTTATACGGTGTAGCTATCAGTTTAACGGTAAAATCTTCGTTTTTTTAAAGGCCTACCTCGCTAAAACGTTACTCATATATTCGACGATTTTTCGTAAAATTTTCGCGCGTTTGTTGGGACATTCAACAGGTCAATAGAAGAAGAATACAATTAAAATGACGAAAAATATAACTTGATGTGGATACTGAATTCTTTTATTTTATATGAACATTATAATAAAACGCAGGTACGCGGTCGACAAAAATATAAAAATAAAAAGCCTAGCAATCCTTTACGTAGCCTCAACAGTAAAATGCTACTATGATGTTTTTGGTAGGAGCTTTGCACAGACATTGGGTATCAACCAACAACAGAATATCAACCAGAGTTAACTCTTGGTAAATCTGGTTGTCTAACTTTCGCGCCGCATCTTCATCTTCGACATCTATTTCGCCCATTTCCATTTGACTCTGTCTACGTCTACCTTTGAAGACTATCAAAGAATCCACAAATGACAGATGGGCAAAGTGAAGAGTGAGACCATTTATGAGAAAACTAGCTTTTGTCCGCGGCTTCGCTCGTGTTAAATTCGGTATAACACAGTACCTGCTACCTGCAGTTTTTGCTCTTGCGCCTTATTGATTTGTAATAGCAACGCTAAGTTTTCCCTTTTCTTCCCTCGTTCTCCTTCATATCCCACTTTTTCATAAAAAATAGCCTATGTCCATCTCCTGGTTCCCAACTATCTCTGTACCAAAATTCATCAAAATCGGTTTAGCCATTAAAGCGTGAAGAGGTAACAAACAAACTCACTCACTGTCGCTTTTATAATATTAATAAGGATAAAAGACGCTATCGCTACCGCCTCTAAAACACACCACTTCCTAAACCCAGCCAGACTACGCGAGTGGTGTGTATGAACTATTCAGTACACTTGTCGTGTAGCTAATGTATTTCTTCCTGTATTTATGTTTATATAACACTAGTGAAGTGCCCCGGTCTCTCATAGAATTTTGACACGTACTTTTAAATGGTACGAGATTTTTGTGCAACGAAACACCAAACAAAAGTTTTTTTTTTTGTTTCCAGAATAAATGTATATGCTTTACAAAAAGGTTTTAAAGGTTTGGTGTAAACATTAGGGTTCGTTATTTAATCTCGTGAGGTTTAAAGAAGGGAAAGGGTTCAGTAAAAAACTCTACGGCCAGTTTCAGCCAAAGTTTTGACCATGGCCGAAGATTTCCAGCTAGTACCGAAATTAGGGCGATGTACAAAGCAAACCGTATCTGTTCATGCCACTAGCCAAATAAATTACCGTGTATAGTTCAATACATAAAGCAAAGAGTTGAACAAAATAAGTTTACAAAAGTGGTCTAGTACTACGAAAAAAAATGTTTAAATAGACCAAGAAAAATATCTCAATTTTTTCAGCGATAACCATCATATTTTTTATATCTATAACAAACGAAATTGTATAGACTAAAGAGATATATAAAAATTTTCAAACACGGAGCCGTTTTTTTTTCATATTCAATAAAATAGGTTATTTCTAGGTAAGCGTGCTTCATCGTCGACCACATCATCACTTACCATCAGATGTGATAGTGGTCAAACGCGAGCCTATCAATAATAAAAAAAAAAACATTTTGGCGACATGATTTTCAAATAAAATTAAACACCGAAATAAACGAATGTGCAATATAAAAGACTAGGCGCAGGTTGTTGTTCGAAAGAGATACCGCGACCCCAGAACCAAAATTGTAAAAAAAAAGGAACGTGGATGGGTTTTAGTAAGTGAAACTGACACTTCCCCCCGCTCTGTCCAGAGCGGGAGAAATCATTTGGCGATTTGCTTGCATTTCATAAAAAACATCGTTACCCCACACTAGGAATTTCTCCTGTATCGTGGATGCGTCTACAAACATTTATGCTCACATACACGAACAGCTAGACCCGGAACAACTATCTGTAGGTCATATAAATATTTGTTCCGTGCGGGGATCGAACCCGCGACACGCAGTGCGGTAGCCGATCGCTCAACCACTGCGCCAACCGTGTCGTCAAATTTCTCACCCACATATAAACAAAACATACAGACACTAGTTATTCATGACTTTTACGTGATATAGTTTTGTGTTTGCTTTCTCATATGCTCTGAAAACATATTATCTCTGTCCTCCGTAATATAGTTCGTGCTTAATTTAACATACAGTAAAATACCTACTACAAGTCTAGTATGGACCTAGCCTTTTACCACGGCTTCGGTCGCGTTAACGTAGGAGATTATCTCACGGGAACGTTTGACAGAGAATTGTCTATGACTAATAGTGCGAGAATAATTCAACTAGCTAACAGTCAATGAAGTTTAGTGTAGAAAAAATCTAAATTGTTACAGGAATTCCGATGATTACCCCCTACGTACAAACATACGAACTTTACATTATCAGTTAAGAAAAAGGGCTACAAATAGTTTTAGGGTTCTGTACCTCAATAGGAACACGGATCCCTTTTTTACGGTTGTGAATCTAAACAATCATCAAGCGGGCAGTGTCAGACTTATAATGACCAAAACCCACCCAAGTTCCTTCTTCCGCACTCTATGTTCCGGGGCCGGGCTATCTCTTACTAACAACCCGCAACCCCGGCAAAACACGGAACCCTTGATGAATCACTTCGTTATCTGTTAGTTTGTCGGTCAAGACCCTTTATCTCAGAAACGTGTGAAGGTATACAATTGAAAAAACCATAAAGGTACTGAATATGGCCGTTTATATTGCACTTGCTTTTGCCCGCCGCTTCGCTCTCGTTAAATTCGGGGTAACACAGTTCCCCTTTCCTGATTTGCAGGTACTTGCTACCTGCAGTTTTTGCAAACAAATAAACCTTTGACTTTGACTTTGCCCTTGTGCCTAATTGATTTGTAATAGCAATGCTAAGTTTTCACTTTTCTTCCCTCTTTCTCCCTCATATCTCGATCGTCCTCATAGCCTATGTCCGTCTCCAGGGTCCAACTATCTCTGTACCAAAATTCATCAAAATCGGTTTAGCCATTTAGACGTGAAGACGTAAGAAACAAAGTCACTTTCGCTTTTATAATATTAGTAAGGATGTTTGTCGAGAACCCTCATTGCAAGAACTCGACTCGCTTTTTTCTGGTTTTTTCTATCTGTATAAGCTACTTGATAATAGTTCGTGTCGTGCCAGACAAGTAAACAAACAAACAGACGTACTCTCAATGCAAGCTTGTAATGAAGCCTGTCTCTTCCTGCCTTGCCGCATGAGTTGCTCCCTCGAATGGCTCCAATTTTTCTAATTTCGAGCTGAAACAGAAGTTTGCAAGTGAAAAAGCTTCAGCGCACCATAAGCTTGCAGCTTTTATGTATTTTTTTCTTTGTGTCGTGTAGGTATATTGTGCTTAGGAAAACTTTTAGGTGTTTAGACCTAGAGTATTTTATTTTTATAACGGTTCTAGTGTTTTATGATAAAAACAAACGCAACTGTTGAGAATGTCGTCCTCGGTTTGATTGCGAAGAAGTGTTATTTTTCATTTTTAAAGCGTTGTTGTACATTTAAACTCACATACCCAAAACAACTACCTGTAGGTCATACAAATATTTGTTCCAGGCGGGAATCGAACCCGCGACACGCAGCACATTAGTCGACCACTTTAATATTGATTTTATTGTTTTTAGTATTTGTTGTTATAGAAATACATCATCTGTGCCAATTTCAACTGTCTAACTATCACGGTTTATGAGATGCCTAGAGGCAGACGGATAGACGATCCGACAGAGGTGTCTTATAAGTAACTAGCTGTTCCTCGCGGTTTCACCCACGCTGCTCAGCACCTGTTGGTCGTACCGTGATGTTATGTAGCTTATAGCCTTCCTCAAGAAATGGACTATTCAACACTAAAAGAATTTTTCAATTCGAACCAGTACTTCCTAAGATTAGCGCGTTCAAACAAACAAACAAACAAACTCTTCAGCTTTATAATATTAAGTATAAATAGGGTCGTATGTCTAATAAAAATAATTACGTGAATCGGTCCAATAATCTCGGAGTTATGAGATAACAAATATATAAAACACATTAAAAAAACCCTGCTTTTTAGGAGTCGGTAAAATTTATATACTATACATTATTGGCAAAATTATCACGACAAACAAAACAATTTAAATTTTCGCTAACTCAACAAAAACTCAATAAAAATGTTGACCGATTTCTTTGACGGATAGGTACCCCGGGCGTCAGCTGACGGGCCGGATGAACCCGGATATCGCGTCAGGACCAATCACCGTCAGGTATCAACTTAATCCCGACTTGAGTGAATGTGATGGTACCGTTTTAAATTATTCTTGCGTGAATTCTTGTGAAAATAGGTTTGAAAACCAGCTTATGCCCGCGGTTTTGTCCGCTATTCTCCCAAGGGATTGTACCATCGAAAACGATGTATCGTATGTGTTAATCCATGTGGTAAAACTGTATGTGTGCTTAATTTCACAAACAAATCCGTAATAAGCAATTCTTACGACAAAGTGCATCCATGAAAATAGTATGAAGAAAAATGCTAGCAAAAATAATTTAAATTGTCACAATAACATGCAAAAATCACTAAGGAGAAGATTTAACACAGATTTTGTAACCCAGTTTACAGCTAAAAAGTTTAAGTATTTGATCTAATGAATAATATCAGAAAAACAATAAAAACATATTATAATATCCGTGAAGTTTAAGTAATTACATTTTTTTTAAAAAAAACTTTACCCGACACTAGGATTTCTCCTGTATCGTGCATAATGCATTGTCGCTAATACCTGGGGGTCTAAAATGGTGGCTTAAGAAGAACCATAGTAGGATAATAATATAAATTACGGTACCATTCGTAAAATGATAACAAAGTAACAATTAACATAATTATGGACAAATAACTGTGTCTGCGACCATATTAAGAAATTTGTTGATGATTCCGCTGGCATTTTAGACACTCGTAATACACAAATTGATAGTCATCTGCCTAGCCTCTGTTGGGGTCAGCTTCTAGTCTTACCGGTTGCAGCTGAATACCAGTATTTTACATGGAGCGACTGCCTAACTGACCTCCACAACCCGGTTAGTACTGGGTAATACGATACCCGTTCTTGGCAAGACTGGTTATCAGACTTTCGGAACACTACCTGTTACGACTGTCAAAGTTCTAAAAATGACAACCGGGTCCAACAGCTTCACGTGCTTTCCAAGGCACGGATGAAACACGGTATGTGAAGGCTTCCCATCCACAGAACAACCTAGGCAAACGCGGCTTAACCTAAAGACCGATCGGAGCGGCTGCTATGCTATTATCAACGACCTTCTCGAACACACAAATTGCTTATATTTGCCTGTAAATTTTATAATACTTAAAGTTAACACAAAACACAGCCATCAAGCGTTTTTTAGCAGTGAAAAGGCGTCCGATTTTTATATTTTTTTAATATAAATCTAGACGAAATTAAAAAAGAAAACAATTCCCGTTTACATTGCTAAGGAAACAGAATGTATATAAATCTGGAACATAGCCTCCATACACTTAAAAAGGCCTTATTAAACATGTCAAACTGAACACAATACACGATCAGTAACGTTCACACTCGCTTTTTAACAGCAAATTGAGTATCCGAACGCTGTGGCTCTAAAACTTTTTTTGACCTGAACCACTTTTATTTATTCTTATTCTTATTTTTTATTGCACACAAAACAATAATTAACACACAAATTATAATATTTAGCTTATGTACAACGGCTTATTCATCGTTAATAGGAAATGTAAGGTTTAAGAAACAAAACTGTGCCAATTCAAACAAAATTCTAAAGCAGTCTCCCCGAAATGTTACCAATAAAAATTCTTTAGTCTGGCAATTTTGTAGCGATGTACAAAGTTGCCAGCCTATGGCTGGCAGGCTTTGGAGTTTTTATTATTGTTAATTTTAATCTAGTTACGTTGATAGTCAAATCAAATCATTTATTTCCATTAGACCATTACAGGCACTTTTGAATGTCAAGAAACAAAATGAATCTACCGTCCCAGTCGCAAGGTATAATAACTTGTGAAAGTACTGTAGTTGCCCATTCCAAAGCGTTGATCTCTATGGAGAAGAATGGGCAAGAAACTCCATGGACACTCTTTTAAATTATTACAAAATCGTATTTATTTAGTAGATGACGTAGTTCGATAGACCGGCCGTGTATTCGCGATCTTTGCACAAAAATATCCGCTAACTCCTTTATATGTATTAACATTATAACTTAGTCTTATAATAAAACGTATATTTCGTATGTTACTCACTGTAAATAGTATGTGGGTCCTTACCTGCACTCTAAAATATTAATCGATGTAAATCAATTAGATGTCTAAATAAAAATATGGTATTAATCACAAGTTTTTATGTTTGTAAAGGCGATATATTAAGCTTACTATAGTCCCTACACTAAGACTTACACCTGTTTCGTGGGTGCGTTTCAGACATTTAAACTCACATAAACAAACAGCCAGATCCGGAACAACTATCTGTAGGCCATACAAATATTTTTTCCGTGCGGAAATCGAACCTGCGACACGCATTGCGGCAGTCGATCGCTCACCCACTGCGCCAACCGTGTCGTCAAATAGAATAAGATCATTTGTAAACAGTTTCTATCTACTTATGAATAAATAAAGACCTTGGATAATCAATCTATCAAGTGACGCAGACCATGTTTTAGAGGTTCTCTTTTGGGGACCACTAGTGACCCGCGGACTTCAGATTGGGAACCACTGTCTTTACCCCTATCTCGAATATCGGTAAGTCGACATCGATTCGGAAGGTTCCGTCAATAACCCTCCAGGAACCCTCGTCATGTAGAGTGACGTCATCATATCTTGATGCAAAAATATCTATGATTTAGTATCGTCGGTGATAATATTCAAAGTAAAAAGATAAACAGAAATCCATTGGATATAAAGTGATGAGGTTTTCATCAAAAAAATATTTTATAGAGACATGTCAGTTTTAATTACTATATTTCAAGTTATACTTTTTTATAAAAATATTAAATGGGTGGATTGCTTAATTATTTATACTGGCGTATTTTGTGAAAACAAAAGTGTGTTTTAGACGTGTTTAATAAAATATAGCTAGTACTTTAAGTTGTGGAGCTCGTGGCTCAAGAACAATAGCCAATCGAGTCAATCTTTAGGTGAAGCCAAGAAGAGTTACATCCCATAACTGAGTTTCCTCCTCCCTTCGGATATTATTTTTATTTTTACAAAAAAAAAAACGTTGCCCCTCACAACAACACCCGGAACAACAACCTGTAGGTCATACAAATATTTATTCCGTTCGGGGATCGAACCCGCGACACGTAATGCAGCAGTCAATCACTCAGCCACTGCGCCAACCGTGCCGTCTAATCACACAAAGCCTTTGGTCCCGGCTGACATTTGTAGATCTTTGACAGCCGTATCGTAATAGGTAGTCAGTTGCACGAAGGTCTGACAACCAGTTTTGCCAAGGGGTATGGTATAACGCAGTATTTTTTTTTATTTTGTTGACATTAGTATTAACATGACATATGTAACTTATTCTTTTTGACATCTATTGAAATTGATTATATTTTAAAATTTAATTTAATTGAATGCATGCTTATATATTATGTTCTTTTTTTTCTAATGATATTTAAAAAATCAAATGTGATAAATAAGATAACAAGATAAGAAAAAATAGTGTCATATTCATCAAATATATTTGTACGCCTCTGGGCAAAACATAGAGGATCTACTTACCTACCTATCTGTAACATCTCACACTATGTAACTTGACCTATGTTTACAAATAAAGTATTCTAATTCTGATTCTGATTCAGTATTACTTTGACTGTGTAGTCTGTCATGATGCTGTGAGTGACGGGTATTCAGCTGCACCTGCTTAAACTTGAAACTGATGCCAGCGTAGCTGAGAAAGAGATTTCAGCAAAGCAGAGGGGCCTGCCCAGACCAACCACCACCTTCGAAAGAGATACTGCGGCTCCAGAACATAAAAGGCGAAAGAAGGAATATGGGTGTGTTTAAGCCAGTAAAAGTCTGACACTCCTCCCTGCTCCGCCTAGAGCGGGGGAAGTTATTTCATGATTTCCCATCCGCATAAAAGAAGCGTAGTTGAGACTTGGCTGATGAAGATACACTCAAAATGTAACCCATGCGACCGGACCGTCCCGATTTACTCAAAATTATTCTGGAACCTCAAGCATGATTAGAATAACACACATTTAAAGTGTGTATGGGAGGAGCCAGATACAGTAATATTGAAAGGAAGTCTTTGTCTTTTAATGGGCATGCACTGAGGAGGGATGAAACCACATAGATATCAAAAAACAAACTCCTCTCTAATATCTATGGATGAAACGCATATGACTTAAAGACATCTAATGAATGTTGATGGATGGAAAGGGAAAGTAAGTCCTATGAAAAGATGGATGGATTGTATAAGGAATGATATGAAGGAGAATGGAGTAAATTATGCCATGACAATTGACAGCTGTATATTTAGAGAAGAAAACGTGTTGCGCCAACACTAGAACAACATAGAATGGGACGAGGAAGTGAAGATAAGCTTACTTCTTATTAATATAATAAACTAGCTTTCGCCCGCGGCTTCGCCCGCTTTAAATTTGGGGTAACACCGTTCCCCTTGCGCCTTATTGATTTGTAATAGCAACGCTAAGTTTCCCTTTTCTTCCCTCTTTCTCCCTCACATCCCGCTTTTTTAAAATAAAATAGCTTATGTCCGTCTCCTGGTTCCCAACTATCTATGTACCAAAATCCATCACAATTGGTTTAGCCATTAAAGCGTAAAGAGGTAACAAACAAACAAACTCACTTTCGCTTTTATTATATTAGTAAGGATGCAAATGTTTGTGAGGATGGACGGATTTATGGATGTATAGATGTTTGTTACTCTTTCACGTCCAAACGGCTGAACGGATCTTGATGAAATTAGGCACAGAGATAGGATTTTTAATGGATATCACGCGGGCGACAGGTAGTGATGTATATAACCCAATTCTGATCATTTGTTCCTAGTTGGTTTACTGTGTGTTAATACTAATACGCGTACTATGTACTAGTTGAGACGGCGGGTGAATTGGTAATGCAGATAAGTAATGGTTTGGTTGACATTATACCCGGGTTTGTTATGACAGGTTGATTGTTGACTAGTTGAATAAATTATGCCTTTGGAAATGACGATACTTGAATAGATAATAATCCAGTGCAGAAGGGCCTATTTATGAGTTTAAAACATGCTTGTTTCAAGGATATAAAGACATGTTAAAGATAGTTTTTTTATGTTTTTTGGAATAATGCCAAAAATTCGAAGCGAATTTTTATAAAAACTTTTACTCTATAGAATGACAAATCCGCCCACAGGATTGTCCGATTGAGCAGCTAACAACCTCACAGGAAAACCTGGGCAAAAAAAAACAATTGCCAATCTGAATAGACGCTTTTTTTACGCACATTTACTTACCAGATGAATGGGGTGAGATTCCTTTGACCGTTTTAAATAAACTACAAAAGTTACCTAAGAAAGTTTTAAGTTTAAACTGGCCTGTTTTTCGCGCAAAAAATAAGCATTGCCATCCAACGCGGTTATGCTGCCTGCGTTCTAGGCACTTTTCCTGTTGACTGCGATGGGGACGTATTTTTTGACACCTGTAATTTACCATTTTTTACTTGTATATATTTTTATTATTAGTTTGTATCTATAGCACGGCCAACGAGAAGCGATACCAAATGTAAATAAAACCCATGCTAAAACCCCATCTAAAATGGCCGCCCGAATGTTGGCGAATCCTTCTTAACGTTGTCATGTTTTTGCCGGGAGAACGAGACATTACGACAAAGGCACAGGATGGAAAGAGCTAAATATTAGATTGTCAACGCCACAGTTGTTCTTTAGGTTAATGACCTTTCGTATCGCTTCTCGTTGGCCGTACTATATTTATATATATAGTTTGTACATAGTAATTAATTAAATTCATAGGTTTACTAAAAACTATTTTTATTCACAAATTCCGTCATCATTTTGACAGCCATTTCAATATTCAAAACATGAGCAGTCTTTTTTTTATACACGCATCCATTTGCAACAGCTAAACGAACCGTGAAAAGAATTTAATCCTCAGAATTACGGCAGATATGAAATCATACAAGATGCCGAGTATACAGGATGGCGTTTTAATTAAAACTTTTTTGAGTTATAACTCCGTTAGAATGCCGCTTTTATTCTATTTTGAACTGTAATGTTATATACTTAATGGGTAATTACAGAGGGGCCTGCCAAGGCCTCCGCCTGCCGGGGTAACGGGTTGTTCGAAAGAGATACCGCGGCCCCGGAACGTAAAGGGCAATCAAATCAAAACAAAATATTTTTATTTCACATAGGCCTACATGGGCACTTATAAAACGTCGAGAAGAGATGCACAGGCAATAGATAGAACATGGGTGGGTTTTATTCAGAACAAGTCTGACATTCCCCCCGCTCCGCCTAGAGCGGGGGAAGTTATATGGTGATTTCCCATGGCAAAAAAATGGGTAATTAACATAATATGAAATGTTACTTTTTCATGAATAACATATTTTTTTGTAATACAACAGAATAAAACTCGGACACCTAGAGTTCCGTACAAACTTGCGACATAAACGGCCATATCTTTTGACTACGTAGACTTTTATTGTATTGTATTGTATAACGGGCTGGTGTCCGCAACTCCACGTCTGAGGCGCGTATTTTGCGTAAGGGTGGAAATATTATTCGATCCATCCCAGCTCCACGAGACGCGTCAGCAGCGCCTTGCTGACGATCTCGCGAAGAGTACCTGGGTTACCGAAGTACTTTGCCCTGTATGGGGCAACCTCTGGGCAGTGCAGAAGCACGTGGGCTGCTGTTTCGTCTACCTCCATGCAGGCTCGGCACAGTGGGCTACGTAGACTTAGAGATATGAATTTTCCTAAACCCCAAGGGACTGCAGACTTGAGTATATGGTTTAAAGACAGAAATACGGACAACAAAGTGATCCAAAAATAAATAAGTACAACAGTACTCCTAAATGTCTAATGTTCAAAATGAAACAGCCTGTAAAATATTTGCCACCTTATTTGAAGAGTGGCACCACCGTTATTTGCATTGTTAATTGTACGTAATTCACAATTTATAAAGGGTATAATTGATCCGACCCCGGTTTTATGAGGTTGGGTTTCACCACCACGTAATGACCTATATTCTTGGAAATTATAAGGTCAAGTAATTAGTTCAAGTTTATTTTATAATCTCATATGAAACTGGACTGATTTTGGATGAAATTCATAGTATACATTATTTGTATGAAAAAACGCCCAAAAGCAAGTCAGTCTCCAAAAACGACGATGTATAAAAAAAAAAACATTATGGCCGTTTAACATAAACGGCCATATTTTTGGATGCCCGTTTATGTCGCAAGTTTGTACGCAATCCTCAGTGCGCGAGACTGACTCGCTTTTGCCGGTTTTTTTTTACTTGAGTAGATGGTTTTAATTTCCCGATTGACGTGAAACTTGACAGACAGACGGACTGACAAAAAAGTGAACCAAAAAGGGTTTAGTTTTTCTATTCAAGCTACGGTACCCTAACAATGTCGAAAGGGAAATCTAATATATAAAATTCTCGTGTCACAATGTTCGTTCCCAAACTCCTCTAAAAAGCTCGACCGATTCTTATGAACTTTTTTATGCATTTTCAATACTTATGTCTGAAAATCGTCTACTATCTATCTTTCAAACCCCTAAGTGAGAAGGAGACTTGAGCAGCGGGTGAAACCGCTGGGCACAGCTAGTAATCCTTACCAATATTATAAAAGCGAAAGTGAGTTTGTTTGTTTGTTACGTCTTCACGCCTTAATAGCTAAATCGATTTTGAAGAATTTTGGTACAGAGATAGTTGGGACCCTGGAGACGAACAGGCATTTTTTTTAAAGTGGATACTTAGGAAGATAGAGAGAGAAGAAAAGAGAAAACTTAGCTTTGCTTTTACAATAAATAAGGCGCAAGGGCAAAAATTACTGTCATACTCCGAATTTAAAGGGACCGAAGCCGCGGGCAAAAACTAGTATTATATAAAACCCACAATAATACTATCTTCGAACTACTATTAAAACCGACCCAGCAACCTGGTATGATTGCAGGTCGCATAAATAACAACACTTGTCTGAAAATCGTTGAAAATCAGGAGCGAACACAAAGGTGGGCGACCCTTTGATATTCAAGACCAGAGACAATACAGAGTTATAGTCTAGGAGCCGGGACTTAATATGAAAACTATTTTATGAGACGTCGGGGAAATACGGTTTATCACCTGACCAGATTTTTCCCAAGAGCACCTGCTTATCTAACCTTCACAGCAGGGTAGTACTGGGTAAGAGCGTACATGGTAAGACTGCTTATCAGGCTTTCTGCCCTCTATAAGGACTGTCATCATTTTCCTGCCCCTGTCCCATTCTATTTGGGGTCGACGCAACACGTTTTCTTTTTCCATTCTCCCCTATCAGACGTCACGGCATCATTTACTTCTTTCTCCTTTTCATATCATTCCTTACACAATCCGTCCATCTTTTCTTTGGCCTTCCTCTCGCTCTCCGTCCATCAACATTCAGATCCGTCGACGACTGTTAAACCAGGCCAGGACCAACGGCTTTTCTTCTGAGGGATTGAAGAAACTCGGTATGCAATAAGTGGTCACCCATCCACGGAGCGACCTATGCACGCACGGTTTAACCTAAATATCGACCCGGGCGGCTGTTATTATTGCGTTACCTTAATGCCTTAAGGATATTCTTAGAAGATTTTATTAGATAAAATTCTTACTTACAAATTATGAATAATTATGTAAGATAATATTATTGAGACGCTAAATGGATTTCAAATTAAAAATACCTACCAGAATAAAGCTTGGAAAAACTCGACTTTTATCCATGCAAAAAAGTAAAGTAAATTAACTTAGTATAATTAGTAAGTTAAGTATCAAGTACAGGTTAGGTTCTCACGACTGTCCGTGTATTGGCGGCGATAAGGATGATTTTTACTTGACCCGATTTCTTTAATAATGTAACTACGTGTGAACTCTATGACATTTTATTCTATACTAAGTTAATGGTAAGTTTTGGTGGACTGTATGGACTATAGCTACATGTATATGAATATCACACACTAATTTGACTTAGTACCAGCTACATTACTTCAGTCTTTTTTAGGGTTCCATAGTCAACTAGGAACCCTTATAGTTTCGCCATGTCTGTCTGTCCGTCCGTCCGTCCGTCCGTCCTCGCTTAATCTCTGTGACCGTTAGCACTAGAAAGCTGAAATTTGGTACCAATGTGTATATCAATCACGCCGACAAAGTGGTAAAATAAAAATTGGAAAAAAATGTTTTATTAGGGTAGCCACCCTATATGTAAAGTGGGAAGTGTTTTTTTTTTTAATTTCAACATTAACGTGTGATATATTGTTGGAAAGGTATTTAAAAATGAATAGGAGTTTACTAAGATCATTTTTTGATAATGTCAATAATTTCGGAAATAATCGCTTCAAAAGTAAAAAACAATGTGCCCCCCCCCCCCTCTAACTTTTGAACCATACGTTTTGAAAATATTAAATAAATCTGAAAAGTAGAACTTTATAAGGACTTTCTATAAAAAATATTTTGAACTTGATTGACACAACAGTTTTTGTACAAAAAAGACAAAAAGTTTTACAAAATAATTTCTGGACTAAGTTTGTAGTATAATCGTATATGCAAGTTTTTTTTTTTAACTTCGTTTACATATTTTATTATCCTGAACGTATCTTTTTTCAAACAAAAAAAGAATTATTGAAATCGGTTCTCGCAATCCAAAATTATTAAAAAAGTATTAATTAGCGCTGTAGGTACTTATTACATTGGATCGGGTATTACCGAATTGTTCCGTTGGTCTCTCCTTGGCATTGGCGGTATCTTATAACTACATTAAATTTCTATTAAGAACTTGCTAAGGCAATTTAGAACAAAACTAAAATTCATTTTTTGAACACCATCAAAATGTTAAGGTAAAAACCAGTTCATAAATGGTTCGATAGATGGCGTTGTGTAATGACGTCATTTTTTTAAAAGTCGATGTTAAGATTTTCCGTGCTTTCCACCTTTAAACTCATAAGTGGAAACATTTACATTTATTGTGACGGACAGGAAACTACGGAACCCTACACTGAGCGTGGCCCGACACGCTCTTGGCCGGTTTTTACTTTTGGCCACTTGCCTACCCGTCCTTTTTTTATCTATTCCTTAGGTAAAATAAAGGTATTGCTATTCCATTGTACCTAGAACATGTTTGAAATTTAATATGATAACTAATTTTAATGAAAATAGTTTTCAATTTTTTATTTAAAAAAGTACAAAAGATGCGATCTTAAAAGAACGCTGTCTCCGAAACTAAACCGGGAAAGAAGTAAAACAATATAGGTAGGTATGCCTTTGTCGTAAATCTCAGCTTTCTTAAAGATTGATTTGAAGAGAAAATTCTTTGAATAACGGAGATTAGAATTCACAGGTAGGTATATAGATTTTTATCGGATCGAAACGACTCCATTCCTTTGCTGTGCTAAGGAGAATTTGAAGCTTTTATTTTAATATTTTAGTAGTTTGTCGAACAAGGGAATGAATGCAAGAGGTTTTATGTACGATTTCATATGTGTTATGAAATCGATTTCCAAATGTAACTGTACCCGCACGTTTAAGCGGGCACCCCCTTTAGACTGGAGAATTTATTTATGTTTGGTTATATTTTAATTTTTATTTACATAATTGGTGTTTCGCTAGCTGACTTGTGACAGTAAATTAATTATTTCTTAAATTTACTTCGTGTATTCTATAAAATCTGGTTCTTATAACGTGACAGACAGATGCGTTGCTGGGGAAAAACATGGTTTTTGAATAAGTTTGATTTAATTGAGAGATTAGCAATGTTGTTTTATATAGACGTGTTTTATAGTTTTTTTTTTATTAAATTATACTTAATTTTGACACACCATATTTAGAGCAATCATCTAATATCTTCTCCCGAAGATATTAGATGATTGCTCTCTCTCCTGGGCGAAGCGGGAAGGATTGTCAGTCTACTAAAGTTCTGTTCCTTCTTTTACGCTTCGTGTTCCGGGGTCGGGGTATCTCTTTCGAACAACCCGCAACCCCGGCAGGGCATTGAAGCACCCTAAGATACGTAATGGAGCAAATAAACGACCAGGGGGTCTAAAACAGCCACTTAAGCAGAGTCAAAATATGTAAAAAATATGAATTACGTTACTATCCAAATAAGTGACAATAAAATTTACAATAATTAACTGCGTCTGTGACCAATTCGTCTTACTAAAATTATAAATGCGAATGTTTGTGAGAATGGATGTATGGTTGTTTGTTACTCTTTCATGTCAAAACGGTTGAACGGATCTAGATGAAATTTGGCACAGAGGTAGTTTATAGTCTGGAATAACACATAGGATACTTTTTTTTCGATATCACGCGGGCAAAGCTGCGGGGGCAAGCTAGTATTATATAATTCTGCTAAAGCAGCCATTTTAGACCCCCAGCTATAAATAGGCCACAGAACGATAGATACTGGAAGATAGAAAATCTTTGCATAAAAATACATATAGATTTCTCTTGTTAAAAAATTGGTATGTATTTTTATGCAAAGATAATCTTAGTCTAACAAAATCGTAAGTGGCTTACGAGCTGTAGGCCTACCATGACGTCTTAAAGCAGAACTTATTCTACTGAGGGAAAGAGATGGTGCTAGACACCCTGTATAGCTCTGTCTTCTTCCCTAAGTGGAATAAAATCAAAAAAAAGCAAAAAGTATTCCTTCGCATCAATATCGCGGTCACAGCCAAGGGCGGGGTTACCATGAAGTCTTAAAGCCAAAAGACCCAAAAGGAGAAAAACGGAACCCTTATTGGATCACTTTGTTCTCCGTATATGTGTCTGTCTGACTCTTTCTCTCGGTAACGCGTGGAGATATCGAGTTAAAATTAAAACCATATACTCAACTCTGTGGTCCCTTTGTGCTGTGAAAAAATCAACCCTCTAAGTCTACGCTGTCCTAAGAAATGGCGGTTTATGTTCCAAGCTTGTTCGGAACCCTCGGTGCGCGAGTCTGACTCGCTCATGGCCGGTTTTAATGTCACTTCAGTGTGAAAAAGACCGTAGACCGCCTCGCAAACCTATAACACCCTTAGCTCCACCTTTTCGTCGTACAGTATCTGGTACTAATTCCCCTATACCCCGCATATGCAAACTCATAAACGAACGCACGACGACCTGGTTGACGTCCACGCAGACCCAATATCGACGTTTGTCAGACGTCATTAGTATTAGTGTGTATTAATTATTAGAATCTAAGTTCAATGTAAGTACATTTTGAGAATTTAATTATAGAGCACTTTGCATGTGGTGTTTGCCTGTAATTGGTTGTGCAGTGAGACTATAGACACAATTATTTGTATATTCATTTGTATAATAATACCTGTAACAACTGTTGGTGAACCTTAATTAAATAAATAAATAAATAAATAAAAAGAGACAAAGCTACACAAGAAGTTTTTATTCGGATGGAAAATCGTCAAATAACTTCCCCCGCGGGGCGGAGCGGGTGGGAGTATCAGACTTGTACTGACTAAAAACCACCCATGTTCCTTCTTTTTTTTCTTTATGTTCCATTGTCTCGGTAATCTCTTTCTAACAGCAGGCAGTGGCCCTGGCAGGCCCCTCTGCTTTGTTGATATCTCTTTGAGGCGCGCGTTGAACACGAACTCGCCATCTCTTTCCCTCGCTGGAATAACATAAAAATAATAGTACTTTCAGACGTCATGGTAAGCCCTGCTTATAACTTAAGGTTAGACTTTGGTAGTATCTATCTGCTTTCCACTCAACCCTCCTGCTCAGATTGGATTACGCTGAGTGGCGCTTTTTGCTACGGGATTTATCGCGTGACATTGTCACTGAGTAGATATTGCAGGGTTAACAAGTGGGCAAAGTTTGTCATTCTGTACATTTATGCATTGCCTAATTTTAACCAAAACAAAAATGAAGAGTACCAATTTTCAGGTTTTAATCTAAACAATAAATCAACGTAAACTTAGTTTATTATCATTAACTGACTTGAAAATAAAAACTAAATAAGTAATCAAACAACAATTTTCACTGAAAACATTTTCAACCAAAAATGTTCAAACTTCAGTAGCAATTTGATTGCATGACCAAACTTTTAGGCGCTTTTTAGACTTAGTGCTAACTTAGGTTTTGAGGTGTAACTTTAGATGTGCTAATTTTGAACTAGTCTAGACAGATGTTTTGTTACAGTTACGTTAAGTTAGTTAAGTACTTGATAGGGTAATTAGATTGTTATCTTGTTCCAGACTCCAGGTTAGTATGTGACGATCTTTTCTCATAAAAGTATTTTCGCTCATTATTAATTTTTACAGAGATTATTAAATTTAATAAAGAAAAAAAAAAGTAGCCCACCGGTATCGGGAACAGGGTCCAAGCTACCGGCGGTCAGGGTTCCAGAGAAAGAAACCTCCTAACAATACGAGCCGTGTCCAGGAGTACCGCAAAATCTGATCTTTAGTTAAAAAAAACACGTTGCTCCACATTATGAATTTCTCCTGTATCGTGGATGCGTTTTCAAACATTTAAACTCACATAATATGTAAGTCTGGCTGTGCTCGAACCCGCGACACGCAGCGCAGCAGTCGATCGCTCAGCCACTGCGCCAACCGTGTCGCCGAATCGTTCACCACGCTTGCTTGGGCTGAAACGTAATTGTTGGGTTACCACCCATTAAATCCAGTTTCCTCCGTGCCACGGAAAGCAAGTTAAGTTAGGTCCTGGCTTCCAATTGTAGATATTTGACAGTCGTTATTCGGTGACCTAAAAGTCTGACACCCTATCGTTTTACCCAGTACTAACCTGGTTGTCGAGGTTTGTTTGTTCCGGTTAGATTGGAAGCCGATCCCAAAACAATCCGGCCTAGGTTCGGTCCACCACTATGCCAGTGATGACTCATATGTTCGTTTTCTTTCTGCTCGCTCAGTTAAGTTCAAAAAACCTGCGCCATCTTGAAAAGATATGTATCCACGAACATTCAAAAATGGAACAAACAAAACAAACGACGATCATAGCACAGACGTTTTGTAGAAACTGTCTTCATGCAAGAATAGTTCTTATTGCGTGTTAGTATAGCTATGTTTTTATCCTAACTGGTAGGTACTCGTCTTTGAAAGACTAACTCACAATGGAGTCTACTGCATGCAAACGTGAAGGCGCCTTTCAACCTCGTTCAGTGCGTTTGCAATGCACGCACACCACTGCTAATACCTAAGTACCTAACTACTAAGTGAGTATGCAACTGACTGGGATAAATTGTTACTATTTTAATAGCTTACGTATGTTTGAGATTGGTTTTGAAAAATCTTCTGATGCAATTACTTACACATGGTCGTTCGCCCGAATTCGTTTACCTGATCGAACGGTCGAGTTAGTCCGTCTTTGGACAAACTGATACGGCTTCATCGCTTGTTTTCACAATTATAACTTGGTAATCGACTGCGATATTTGCAATAACTAGTATGATGAACTGACTAGTGTGATGACTGCTGCAACTGCTGCTAGGTTTGACTCCCAGTTTAGGCAAAGTGTTATTCCATTTTGATTTTTTAGCACCAGCAACAGAGTCTAGCTTCGTACTAGATTAATGATACCAATAGGGGTATTCTTTTTTAAGCACAAACGCGCCTTCGGCACGGCATGTCGTCAATAGACGGACGGACGGTGAGCTACCCATTGCTCACCGTCCACAGGCCCGCATCCACGGTGGCCGGCCGGTGCCCGGGGCGTCTCCCTCGGCGGTTGGGTTAGTTTGAGGTTCTTTCCCTCAAACGCCCGGCCAACTCTTTCGCTAGCATGACTGCTTTGCAGAAGGAGGTGACCGCTTCCCAACCAAAAGGGGTATTAAAAATTGAGTTCTTTAGCTGGTTCATTTAGCTTGGCTACCAAAGCCCTACAACTCTGTAATCAGCACACGATTACAATATCGATCATAATAACAGTAACACAGCCGCGCAACGGCAAAGTTTTAACAACAAAATAACATGTTAATTGTCACGTAATGCTGTAATATTCCGGCTAATTAACTTGACCGCCAGTGTATTGTATTTACCATTAATATCAAGCCCTTTTATACGGAAGTAATTGGATAATAAATAGACGTTTTATGTAAAGGAGAATGACCACGACAATATGGACCACGGTTCAGAGTTGCATCAATTCCAAAGTTGTTTTAAATGGTTTATAATTTAACCAAATAACCATCTACAATTGCTTTTTTGAAATCAAAACCCGCATTTCCAAGTTTTTTTAGAAAAGGTAACTTAACCTTAAAATAGAAATATCCGTCGTGTATGGAGGTAAGTTTATAGGTCGTAGTTTGGATAGCAGATTAATTAGCATATCTGATGGCATAGAGGCTTAAATAAATCAGTACCTTGCCTCGATCAACACAAAAAAAATGTAATATTTAAATCGCAATGAACAAGCTTAGCATGCACCACGCGCCATTGTCATTGGACTTTTTGACAATGACAAATTCAATTTGACACACCAACACCAATGTTGCTACTTTAGATTTTAAATAAAAATCGATTACTCGAATAAATACACTCGACACATAATTATTTCAAATGACTGATTTAGTTCTGTAATCATTAATTTATTAAAAAGTTTCGATTCATATCAAATTGAAGCAAGATAATTTAAAAAAAATCTATGCAATCATTCATATGTATCGTTAGCCAACAAAGTGATATTGGTTTTGAAAGCAAAATATTAATACGACTACTGTGTGTGTGAAATACTAATTATTTCACACCACAGTTGTATCATCTCGCTTTATTATTTATAAAAACCTCGCGATTTGTATTAATTTGTGATCGTATGCAAAAAAAAACGATTACAGTTATCAATATAATTTACTTATTTTGATTATGGCAACACTTTAACGTAAGAATAGCCGGCAGTAGGTAATTCATTTTTTCAAAACAATTTCATTACTTATTAAGTTTACAAAATAAACCCCTATACAAAATTGGCATTCTAATTGCAGAATGTCTTCAAAAATAAAGATAATAATTGTGATATAATTTTTATCTTGATGCATGAGAAAAACTAGTACCGTTGATGGTCATGATCCTTTGTTAAAAATTTAGTTTTTTTTTTTGTTTAAAAATTTAAGGCAGGATTACAATTTAATTCGTAGGTAAGTAATCATTGTAATTTAAAAAAGCAATGGCATGTTCTCATTTATGATGTAGAAAAAGACCCACTCTTGTGACGATCGCGCGGAGGACACGGTGGAGCACACTGGCGGTCTGCCCATAGCCTAATATATATAAAATGGCTTACCCCGCTTGGGCGGAGCACCGGTCTGTCCTCGTAGTAGTCAGAAGTGTAATGAAGCGTTTTTATTTTTTGTCCTTTGAATTGTTTGATATTACAGCGATAGTAGATAGATCCTTATTATTAAGTACAAAGCAGTACTTAATGGCTCGCGTCATTTATTTTAAGCAATCATCAATTAATGATTAATTTACGGCGAGTTTCATCATTAGCAGTTAGACTGGAAAATTTATAGCGTGGTCGTAACTCGAAAGGAATAATCGGAACCCTAATTGGATCGCTTTATTGTCCGTCTGTCTGTCAAGGTCCTTTATCTCGGAAACGTGTTGAGGTATCTAGTTGAAATTAAAACCACATACTCAAGTCTATAGTCTCTTAGACCTGTAAAATCAACCCTCTTATGTCACAAGTTTGTACGGATCCCTTGGTGCGCGAGTCTGACTTGCACTTGCCTGGTTTTCCATTTCAACTTAGTGATTCCTTTAAAGAAAAAATATTTTAGCTTTTTAATGGAAAAGCACTAGCTTTTCCACTAATAACGACACGGTTGGCGCAGTGGCTGAGAGTCGACTGCTGCGCTGCGTGTCGCGGGTTTCGATTCCCGCACGGAACCTGCAGACCAGGGGCCTTAGTCTGCTATTACAATAGTGTCATAATGGTTGATTTTGGTAATTTTACCAACCATTTACCAATCAACCATTATGCGATCAGTGATCGACCATTCTGACACTATTGTAATAGCAGACTTAAGCCCCTGCAGATAGTTGTTTCGGGTCTAGCTGTTTGTGTATGTGAGTTTTAATGTTTGTAACACCCACGAAACAGGCGAAATTCCTAGTGTGGGGCAAAGTTTAATATAAATATATAAAAAATGTGCCATGCTACGTTGCAACTCATCTTCATTGGTCGATATACTTACATTAAGATTAAGACTGGTAGAATGGGGTTCAAATAAACTATGTTTTTATAGGAAGGGATGCGTGATAAGATATGGAAGGTCTCGAATGGCGCTGCCGCTCCCCGTGCCTTCGTGGCTGCCATGGCTCGATCTGTGCATGTTCCTCGCGTAGCTATCTCGCGGTGGCGCATTTTCAAAGCCATTTACAAAGCTTTTTTTGCGGACAGGAAATCATCAAATAACTTTCCCCGGTCGAAAAGGGAGCAGAATTTTACGGACTAAAACCCACTTATGTTCCATCTTTTGCTCTTTATGTTCGGCCGCGGCCTCTCTTTCGAGCAACCCGCAACAACGGCACGCGGTAGCGTTGCTGACATCTCTTTGAAGAGCGCGTGGAATACCAACGCGACACGGGCTATCGTCACTCAGCTACATAGCTTAGTATCAGTGGAAATGATGACATAGTTACGTAGCTTGGCTTTCAAATCTTCGCAGCATAGCTGTATAGCACATCCTCTGGTGGAAACTCACCCTTATTCCGCTTTAGACCAAACACAATTAGTACAATCTTATCAATCCCAACCACAAAACATCTTAACTCCCTTATTAAAACATATTCTACCCACAAAATGAGCTCTCCAAATCTCAACGTAACATGCTTAGAACAATAAAGCGCTTGATAAAATTAAGATTAAAACACAGATTGTCGTTGCAGCACTGTTTTGGCATCGTGACAAGACCGCATACGCGATGACTGCGGGCCCATTTGCAGTTGTACTACAAACCATGATAAAGCCACTAGTTTGATATATTGGACTATGTGTTCTGTTCCCACCTTTGGTAGAATTTAGGAGTGGAGAAGAGACAAAAGTTGATATTACCATTGAGTATGTAGGTACTTACTTTAAAAGGTGAAAATTTGACATTGAATTTTTCATGCATGTCATTAAGTCGCAGATTTTCGTCCTTACTAGCAACACTATCGCATGCTGTGGTGATGTAATAATACAGTATAATTTTTTCCAATATCATAGGGTTCGAATCTTGGCTAGATTTTTTTTTTATTAAATCCAATAATGCAGTCTTATTTCTGATCAAACTCGACGATAAGACTTGTATTAATTACTATTACCACAATTTATTATGTATATTTTTTTTACAATACTGTAAATCACCATATACTCACGCCTATTTCAATGAGGCCAAGCAGATACGACAAAGAAACCACGAAACTGTTTCTTTTGTTCCGTCCACGTCTATACAATTTGGTCATACCTTTTTGAAGAACATCAATAGGTTTAGATTGAAAACCAAAGGACCATGGCAGTCTGTTGCCCAAGATGATCATCATCTGCCAAGCCTTTTTCCAATTAGGGTCGGTTTCCAGTCTAACCGAATGCAACTAGTAGTATGCAGCATGTATTTAATATGGAGCGACTACCTATCAGACCTCGACAAACCAGTTAGTACTGGGTAAGACTGTCATTTGAAGATTATTGACAGTCGTTACTCGCGAAGCACTGAGGAAACGCGGTTTGTAATAGGCATACTGGTCACCCATGCACGGACTTACCTAGATAAGCGTGGTTAAGTTTAGGATCGTCTCGAGTGGCTGTTATTAGGGCCAGTCCATTAATCACGTGATGTACAGTCAGCATCAAAAGTTGATGACCACATTTAGATTTTAAAAATCACTGTACACCGTATTACACCTAAATCGATCAACATGACGAGCGCCAGAAATGAATGATTTTCATAAAAGGGCATAGTAGGTGACCATCACTTTTCAAAAGTCACTAAACAAAGTTAAAGTAAAAAAAACATAACATTCTTCGTCTCTAAAGTCCCTGAACAAAATGAAATATTTTTTGGGTTTTATGTGTGTATTTCGGTACGTATATTATGTATTTGGTATATAAACTAAGTAGACACATGCAAATGTAATTCACCACCCTTTTACTTATTATATTTTTTTTTTTTCAAAAAATGATCACCAAATCTAATCGAATTATAACCTCAATATGGTTTACACCATGACTCAGAGTACCCCGACTCCTCGGATAGGTTAGGTTAGAAGGTTAAGGCGGAGGTCCCGCTTTAGCCTTCGTGGTTTTTTTTAAACCACCCAGAAATAAAAACTTTGGTTATAATTTTACATTAAAATGCGGGTTTAATTTTGGTAATCATTTACTATTTTTGTCTGCTATTTGTTACTATATCTGGTGGTAAGTTAAACATCAGCCAATTTGAAATCCCCGCCACGGGATGTGTAATGTGTGTATTTGAAGTGCCAATCACGACGCTTCGTGCCGACGCTCACAAAACGCGGCACCCCGCGCCCCTCTCTCGTTTAAAAAAAGTGTGAACGAACGGATGTAGCTCCGCGTTAAAACTGTATTCTTTGTGTTTAACTGATGTAATAAACTATATTACGTCTCAAATAGGTTGTTTCCCACAACCTATAAATGGCATTATAATTTTTATTTGTCACTAAAGCGCAATTGATAACTGACACCATATTCTTTTGTCGTCTTTTGTTTTTAAACCAAAAAAGAAAAAGAGGCGTTGACAGCTGTCTGCCATGCTTTTTTTATGCATATTCACTCGGTCCAAGTAGGTTGGTAGAAAAGATCTATCCTAAAGATCCTAAAGATCTATCAGAAAATAAGGAAACTTAAGGCACAGATTACTAAATAGCTACTACGTAGCAGATACATCACTCCAATACAAAAAGGAAAATACCTACGCTATAATAGCCTACAAAATCATAATAATAATACCAGCTGTTTGCAGCCAAAAGAAATGCACCATAAGTACGCACATAGAGAGTTGAGATTGTATTGCCCGCCGCGCGACCAACGTGCGGGCGCGTCATCGAGCGAATGTGCTAGGGTTGAACGTATGATGAATTGATGATAATGATAATAAAACGAATGTTGTAGAATCAAATATGTTTCAGTTTAATAAAATGACTGATAATTTTTTTCCTTCCCTGAATTCACGATTACTAAATTTTATTGTGCAAAATATTCTAAACCGCGTAAATAATTTTAATAAATAATCGAAAGGGAAACAGGAGCAAAGTGGAGCAAAATCAATTAATTTCAAAATTTCCAAGATAGTACTGCCAGGCCGATCCATTATTACGTTGTCAAAATTATTTAAAAAAGTTTCTTCTACTTAATTCTTCAATATAATTATTGTATTGAAGTATAATAGTAGAATTATTATATTATTATATTCAATATATTTATATTATCCATATACTGCACAAAAATTACGTGGTTTCGGCATTTTGAAACTCAGCGCGGTAATCACGACGTCGTCGCACGGTGCGACAGCCCGCTGTCAGTTGTATCGACGGCGATACACGAAGCGGTAGGCATAAAACGCGTGGCCTTGAGCGAGTGACGGACGCCTGCTTAAGGCACCTATACCCATGGTAAACAGGGCAATAATACCACTCGGTGCAATAAGGGCTCTATGGCCACCTATGGCAAAAAGGGCAACCATGGCGCTCAGAAAAATAAGGACACTTAAGGCACTTACGGCAAACAGGGCAAACATGGCACTCAGTGCAAAACGGCTCTATGGGCACCTATGGCAAACAGGGCAAACATGGCGCTCAAAAAAATGAGGACAATAAAGGCACCTATGGCAAACAGGGCAAAAATGGCACTCAGAAAAATGAGGACAATAAAGGCACCTATGGCAATCGGGGCACCTATGGCAAACAGGGCAAAAATGGCACTCAGTGCAAAACGGCTCTATGGCACCTATGGCAATCAGGGCAAACATGGCATTCAGAAAATAAGGACACTCAAGGCACCTATGGCAAACAGGGCAAACATGGCGCTCAGAAAACGAGAACAATAAAGGCACCTATGGCAAACAGGGCAAACATGGCATTCAGAAAAATAAGGACACTTAAGGCACTTACGGCAAACAGGGCAAACATGGCACTCAGTGCAAAACGGCTCTATGGGCACCTATGGCAAACAGGGCAAACATGGCGCTCAAAAAAATGAGGACAATAAAGGCACCTATGGCAAACAGGGCAAAAAAGGCACTCAGAAAAATGAGGACAATAAAGGCACCTATGGCAATCGGGGCACCTGTGGCAAACAGGGCAAAAATGGCACTCAGTGCAAAACGGCTCTATGGCACCTATGGCAATCAGGGCAAACATGGCATTCAGAAAATAAGGACACTCAAGGCACCTATGGCAAACAGGGCAAACATGGCGCTCAGAAAACGAGAACAATAAAGGCACCTATGGCAAACAGGGCAAAAATGGCACTCGGTGCAAAACGGCACTATGGGCACCTATGGCAAACAGGGCAAAAATGGCAGTCGGTGCAGTAAGAGCTCTATGACCACCTATGGCAAACAGGGCAAACATGGCATTCAGAAAAATAAGGACACTTAAGGCACTTATGGCAAACAGAACAAACATGGCACTCAGTGCAAAACGGCTCTATGGCACCTATGGCAATCAGGGCAAACACGGCATTCAGAAAATAAGGACACTTAAGGCACTTATGGCAAACAGGGCAAACATGGCACTCAGTGCAAAACGGCTCTATGGCCACCTATGGCAAACAGGGCAAACATGGCATTCAGAAAAATAAGGACACTTAAGGCACTTATGGCAAACAGGGCAAACATGGCACTCAGTGCAAAACGGCTCTATGGCACCTATGGCTGGTTTGCCATAGTTGGCCAGAGCCCTCATTGCACCGAGTGCCATGTTTGCCCTGTTTGCCATAGGTGCCTTTATTGTCCTCATTTTCTGAGCGCCATGTTTGCCCTGTATGCCATAGGTGCCTTAAGTTTCCTTATTTTTCTGAATGCCATGTTTGCCCTGATTGCCATAGGTGCCCATTGACCTATTGCAACGAGTGCCTTGTTTTTCCCTGTTTGCCATAGGTGCCCATAGCGCCGTTTTGCACCGAGTGCCATTTTTGCTCTGTTTGCCATAGGTGCCTTAAGTGTCCTTATTTTCTGAATGTCATGTTTGCCCTGATTGCCATAGGTGCCCATAGAGCCCTTTTGCATCGAGTGCCATGTTTTCCGTTTGCCATAGGTGCCCATAGTGCCGTTTTGCACTGAGTGCCATTTTTGCCCTGTTTGCCATAGGTGCCTTAAGTGTCCTTATTTTCTGAATGCCATGTTTGCCCTGATTGCCATAGGTGCCCATAGAGCCCTTTTGCATCGAGTGCCATGTTTTCCGTTTGCCATAGGTGCCCATAGTGCCGTTTTGCACTGAGTGCCATGTTTGCCCTGGTTGCCATAGGTGCCTTAAGGGTCCTTATTTTTCTGAATGCCATGTTTGCCCTGATTGCCATAGTTGCCCATAGAGCCCTTTTGCACTGAGTGCCATGTTTGCCCTGTTTGCCATAAGTGCCTTAAGTGTCCTTATTTTTCTGAGTGCCATGTTTGCCCTGATTGCCTATGTGCCCATTGACCCCTTATTGCAACGAGTGCCATGTTTGCCCTGTTTGCCATAGGTGCCCATAGTGCCGTTTTGCACTGAGTGCCATGTTTGCCCTGAATTCGGCGGGTGATCCTCCCTGATCGGAGGCCAACGATAAAAAAATGAGGCAGACGCGATATCCGTCAGCGTTACGGCGACGCAATCGAACTCGTATCGAAGAACGAAACGAGAACGACCACGGCGTTGATGCGCTCTTCGGACGTCGAGTCCGCCTACTGTTCGTAACTTCGTACACAATAATTACCGATCGTGTTGACATATAAGACACTCGTCGTCCCGCTGCGACGATAGCACGCTAAACGAAACACGCGACGTGAGCGCGCGCGACACGCGTACCGGACAAGAAATCAGCGACATGACGCATCGCAACCCTCACTGGTTCTGGTAAGACAGACACAGACACGTGTGCGTGTTCATCACCGACCGAAGAGTCGCGAGCGCGCGTGCTTTCGCACGTCCGCCGCGTTTCTTTTGTACGTCTGTACGCGTGTGCACGCACAACGTCGACATACTTCACGTATATCGTCGAGCGCGACCACACGAGTCGTTCGACAAATGTCTTACATCCCCAAACGGCATGTATACATATATCGTTATTTTTGAACGGACAACGCACAACGTCCGTGCGGGCGCGCACGCGCACCGCCAGGATGTCGAACGCAGAACCGTCAAATGCGTGACATGTGAATGAAACGCAATGTGGCATTTGTATTTTATACAGCCGGCCCTCAGACAGGAGTGGTCCTGGATGTGTCTCCACGGACCGCAATGTGCATTCGAAATGTCGATGTTCAAATGTGTCCTGCAGTGCACACTATGACGCGCAGTTAACTGCGTTCTTCATCGACCCGCGAGCCAAGTGATCCACCGTCCAGGGTAATAGTTTCGTTACGTACATAAGAAACATATATTACCACATGGATGTAAATA
Organism: Ochropleura leucogaster; assembly: GCA_958449745.1. Lineage (NCBI taxonomy): Eukaryota > Metazoa > Arthropoda > Insecta > Lepidoptera > Noctuidae > Ochropleura > Ochropleura leucogaster. The sequence continues at coordinate 5,199,713 of OY288226.1, forward strand.
CATAATCGTTATTGTTACATAAATCGATAAAAATAATTCTCATTATATAAATAATAAAAAAAAACATGATCCCACCGCAGTATGAGGGACGATTGTGTTAACGAGCGCGTCCAACGGTACTCGTGGTGCGGATTTTTAGACCAGTCTGCATACCGTTCTAGGACGCGACGCGAGAACGACGCTCGATCACACGCGCCGAACCGGCGCTGGCGCCTGCCCGAAGCGTATCATCACGCGTGTCTGTCCTCTGAGTGCGGTGTTTTAGGATTGCATTCACGTTTACGCGCGTCGTGAACTCTTTTGGAGTACACGCGCTTCGCGTTACACATTAATGATCCTTCCGCAGGTTCCCCTACGGAAACCTTGTTACGACTTTTACTTCCTCTAGATGATCAAGTTTGGTCAACTTCCCAGCAACGCCGACGGCCGTGAAGCCACCGCGTGTCGGTCCGAAGACCTAACTAAATCATTCAATCGGTAGTAGCGACGGGCGGTGTGTACAAAGGGCAGGGACGTAATCAACGCGAGCTTATGACTCGCGCTTACTAGGAATTCCTCGTTTATGGGGGACAATTGCAAACCCCAATCCCCAGCACGAAGGAGTTTCAGCGGGTTGCCCGGGCCTCTAGGCCAGGGAGAAGGGAGAAGGCTCTATGGGCACCTATGGCAAACATGGCACTCGGTGCACTAAAGGCTCTATGTTCACCTATGGCAAACAGGGCAAACATGGCGCTCAGAAAAATAAGGTCACGAAAGGCACCTATGGCAAACAGGGCAAAAGTGGCACTCTGTGCGATAAAGGCTCTTTGGGCACCTATGGCAAACAGGGCAAACATGGCACTCGATGCAAAAGGGCTCTATGGGCACCTATGGCAATCAGGGCAAACATGGAATTCAGAAAAATAAGGACACGAAAGGCACCTATGGCAAACAGGGCAAACATGGCACTCTGTGCGATAATTGCTCTTTGGGCACCTATGGCAAACAGGGCAAACATGGCACTCGATGCAAAAGGGCTCTATGGGCACCTATGGCAATCAGGGCAAACAGGGCATTCAGAAAAATAAGGACACTAAATGCACCTATGGCAAACAGGGCAAAAGTGGCACTCTGTGCGATAAGGGATCTTTGGGCACCTATGGCTAACAGGGCAAACATGGCACTCGATGCAAAAGAGCTCTATGGGCACCTATGGCAAACATGGCACTCGATGCAAAAGAGCTCTATGGGCACCTATGGCAAACAGGGCAAAAATGGCATTCAGAAAAATGAGTACAATAAAGGCAACTATGGCAAACAGGGCAAAAATGGCACTCAGAAAAATGAGGACAAAAGGCACCTATGGCAAACAGGGCAAAAATGGCACTCGTTGCAAAAAAAGGGCTCTATGGGTACCTATGGCAAACAAGGCAAACATGGCACTCGGTGCAAATAGGGCTCTATGGGCACCTATGGCAAACAGGGCACTCCGTGCAAAAAGTCTCAATGGCACCTATGGCAAACAAAGCAATCATGGCGCTCAGAAAAACAAGGACACGTGAGTTACCTATGGCAAACAGGGCAAACATGGCACTCTGTGCAATAAAGTCTCTTTGGGCACCTATGGCAAACAGGGAAAACAATGCACTCTGTGCCATAAAGGTTCTATGGGCACCTATGGCAAACAGGGCAAACATGGCACTCTGTGCCATAAAGGCTCTATGGGCACCTATGGCAAACAAGGCAAACATGGCGCTCAGAAAAACAAGGACACGAAAGGCATTTTGGCAAACAGGGCAAACATGATAATAATATATAATTTTGAACTTTAATGATGTTCATTCAATACTGGCGCTCTATCTTGTTGAGCGATTTATGGGTGATATAATACACAGTGATTTTGAAAATCTGAATGTGGTCATCTACTTTGATGCTGACTGTACCTATTTTTGGCAATTTTTAACTCCCCTCCTCCCCCTTGGTGATACGTGGTGAGGTTTAAGACTACCCCCACCCCCCTCCTCCTATATCACGTGTACTTTTTAGTACTACAAAGAATCTTTATTTTTTATAAAATACAGGTACTTATCTAATATAAATAAGTATCATCTAATTTTATTATAGAAAATTATAGACTACAACAGTAACGTCTAGAGGTAGACTGTAGACCGAAAGGTTGCAGGTTGTTATTTTTTTCTTATTTCCGGACCACGGACTAGCAAGACAATCGGTTGAGTAGTTGCGCGTTTGCCGAAAAAATTAATACTCGTGGTTATGCTACTACACCTCCTTATGAGATTTTGTGATTTTATAGACCCCTTTCAGGCCTGAGGCTGAGGTTTGTACCTAAGCTGCTGTTGCTACGCTGTGCCATCCCACGTGACACACCCCTCCACCGCACGCGGGCTGCAAGGCGCCCGCGCAGGTCGCGGACGCCGAGAGAGAACCCCCGATCGCCAACGAGGTCAGACGGAAGAAGTGTCTGTCATTTTGTTAATCTCGTCTCAGTATGTTGTGTTGATAGACTTTTACTATCGTTATTAGATGAGTGCTTCTATGAATGAATTTTAAAGTATTATACGCCTTTATACAGCCAATTATTTAGTCAAGTAAAAGCTTGATTGCTCAAACGATATTGATGAAAAGAAAACTCATAATATTAAAATTTTGACAACAACATTTAATTGAATTGAATCCAATAACAACACAGGTATACTCATTTAGTTTTTTTTTTTTGAGAAATAAATAATCTTATGGTCTAAGTTTAAAGCTTGGTCTTATGCTACAGATTTGTTTGAGGGTACCCCCAGCCGCAATCGGTCTCGGAGCCTTAGGAATCGTTTGTACATGTGCAATTTGTTGATCGGGAAACTTGCTTTGATGTTTTTTTCCTGAAAACAAATAAATATGTAGATTTGGACTCAGTGAAATAGGACGAGAATAGAGAACGACTACAACAGGCTGATAATTATTTCATACTAGCAGCCGCCCGCGGGTTCGCGCGCGTGATATAGAAAAAAAAAATCCTATGTATTATTCCAAACTAATCAATCTCTGTACCAAATTTAATCAAGATCCGTTCAGCCGATTTGACGTGAAAGTGTAACAAACATCCATACATCCATCCATCCTCACAAAACTTCGCATTTATCGCCTTGGCCTGGTCTCCGGGTGTATGAACCAGTCTCCCGAAATCGTCTGATGGCATCCCGTACCGTGGTTTGAGGTACACCGAGTGTACGGGCGATGCGATGTTGGCTGTACCCAGCATCGGCTAAAGCCACTGCCCTAGCTGCACCAGTCGCATCCAGTGGCAAATTTTAGAGTTGCAAACAATAAACAAACACTACAAACTTAAATTAAACAATATTGACACACTATGGCAAAAAGGCACCGGAAATGTTTATTCGGTAACGCAACGGCGACAATGTCGAACAACGACTAAATCCCAAAAACGCTTCGGTGACACAATTTTATGCAACAAAATATGGGCATAAGTGTTTAGTTTATTGCTGAAGTATCCACTTGACAAGAAATAAAACAGTGCATAAGTCATAGTTAACGTACACAAACAGGGTGACGAAGGATAAAGGTGGGCGGTTAATTGTGCCTGTGAGTGTATATGGCCGGTAAAGTCGCAAGTTTGTACGGAAACCGCGATGTGCCACTAGCACTTGGCCGGTTTTTTTATTTAAAAAATATGCTTGCATTAGGTAATAACTCGCCTGATGTAAAGCATCGATGCGGGCTAGGTTCTCAAACCTGAAAACTTAAAAAAAAAAAACAATGGAATAGAGAACCTGCCCCTTTTAATAAAGGTGATCAAAACGGGTTACTCTTGCATTCTGTGGTTCAAAACAGGGTTTTGACCAATTATAATTTGACGTACACACTTAACTGGCAAGAAGGCCACAAGGCTAAGAATCATTGCGCGTGTCATTTTATAAGTGTAGTTATTATATCTGGGCCCATATCATATTTATTAATAAGATTATGATATAAAAAAATTACTTACGAGAGGAAAGAAATCAATCTCCACCAGCATAATCTCAAAGAATGTTGCCACCGAAATGACTGGACCAGACTTCCTTTCACACACATCTATTTGAACAGCATATTTTTCATCTGGCAACTGAGCTATAACTTCAAATAAAGGCTTAGTAGCATGTTTCTGACATGACAACCGATACAGTAATATCTCACCAGCTCTTGTGCCAATCAGAACAAAATCCCCATAGAAAAATAAGGCAGTGATTGGTGGAAATTCTAAATACAAATGCTGGTACTTATCAGTCTCGATTTTAAATAGATTTCTGGAATAACAGACAAAATTTTTGTCATCAATCGCACAAATGTGTTTGATTTGTTTAATCCATTCAGGAGGACAACGTATTGATTTCACGGAAACAGTTCTGTCTTTAGCAACGGTAACAATTTTACCACAATCAGTAAAAATACAGAATTTTTCTTTATAATACTGGATTTCTTTGATATCATAGTCGCAGTGAAGCATCAACTTTGATTCTAGATTCTTCATAGTTAGGTCACAGATAAAAATATCTCTGTTATTAAAGAAATACAGTTCTTTTCCATGTAGAACAAAGTTATCTGCTCTGAAAAATGCTTCAGCCATGTAAGTCTGATCATCAACTGTTCTTTGCAGGAGTATCCCACATTTTAAAAGTAACACGGTGGCGAGATCATTACTTTCAATTTTGTAGCAGTTTTTTTCTGGTACCGCTACTGGTATATTTTTCATTGAACTTGTGTCATACAGCACAATGCCTCTCGCGTCTTTTAACGGCATTACCCCATAGTCAATGGGTAAAGCATGATTTTTGTCATGCAAAGAGAATTTATAGAACTCGTGGGCATCAGACTTAAATTGTGATATTTTTGGCCACATTGACAGATTTCTATAGATGAAGTACCACTTACAGTCCTTGCCAGACTTCTTTTTGGCTATTGACGAGGAGTGTTCGAACTCTTTGAAGCATATTTTCTCCCAAATGAAGTCATTTTCATCTATTGCTTCCATCCATTTTTTGCACACTCTACGGCATTTTCCAACAGTAATACCGTCAGTTCTTATTAAAATTTCTATGAAAGTTTCTAATGGTAGGCTGTCTATATCCATTTTTCTTTAAGTTTTGGCAGAATGTTTAAAACAGCCGGATTTATTATTCGAGGTCTCGTTGCTCACATATTTTCCGCGTACGACTGAAAATGGTTAAACGTGCACATTAGTACCTGCAAGGGTAGATTTTTAGTACGTTTGTTGCATTTAAGACCAATTTTTCTTAAAATAACTCACCGTGTTTACAATTTTATCTCTTATCAACAGACCGATAAACTCGTGATTTTGACGTTTTGTTTTGCAATGTTGGTATTTGTTACAGTTTCCATACTACGTTCAGAAATGTAAAAGATCACATTCAAAGTAATGTTGTCACAGCATTCCTGATAGGTTTTTTTACTGATAGTGATAGTTGGATAGAATAGTCTTTATTATGTGCACCATACTAATTACAAGAATTACAGTATGGGACCCTTTAAAAAACAAGCCTTGGATGGATTTAAGGGAGGAGAAAATACTGTAGGTAGTCTGTGGTGTTCCATTATTTAAATGATAACTCCGTTTCTAAAAACAAATACTTATATTATATAAAAATAAACATGAAGATGGTATAACCATAATGCCATGGAAGTTGGGTAGATTTTTGGTGTGGGATGCAACTCGTGTCGACACCCTTGCACCATCCCATCTTCCTAGCACGGTGGGTTGCGCTGGAGCTGCTGCTGCTGGTGCTGAAAAGCTCAAACGGCGCAAATATCACAATTTGATTGGTAGTTATGTTTTTGAGCCGTTTGGGGTTGAAACGAGGTCCTAGTGCCCATGTAGTATTTCGATATTCGTAAATCGCCAAGCGGTTAGTCAACTCTTCTCGTGACCAGAGGGCTGGCCTGTTTTTTTGCACAAAAAATAAGCATTGCCATCCAACGCGGTAATGCTGCCAGCCTTCTGGGCACTTTACCTGTTGACTGCGATCTGCGATACGGACGAATTTTTTGACGCCCTGTAATTTTCCATTTTTACTTGTACATATTTTATTATTAGTTTGTGTTTATTTATAGGTTGTATTATATTTATTAATTCATTTAATTATATAGGTAATGAATAAATAAAAACATGAAGAGCAAAGGAATATTTAATGTTTTTCTGTGCCTATTCGTCAGATGTACCTAATGCTGAAGTACGGCCCACGGTTACGTAGATAGTTTACATAGTTCCTATAGTACAATGCACGTTGAGTAAAGAGCACCTACCTCTGAGACACGGCTGTCAGCGGCGTCCGATGTATTGTTTTCGCTTTAAAAACCTCATGATTTTGACGTTTTGTTTTACAACGTTGTTATCTTTGACGATTTCCAATGTACAGACGACAGCAGGTCAAGCTACCCGAAACTGTCAATTTTTCCCAATGAACCTTGAACCTAATACTTTAGAAATAAAGTCGAAAATCTATCAAAGAAATCTGACAGATTGTAGTAGCTTGATGTGCAGGCGTCTGTACGTTCTGTGGTTCTGTTATGCACAACACACACAAACAAAAGGCCAAAGTTCAAAAGCTTGGTTTCCAGTCTCACGAAGCCACGCCAGTATATTGTTAAAATATTATAATTCGATTCTTTTAACACAAAAGTTTGAAGTAGGTATCATACCTTGAGATCCACTGAAGTCTAAAAAAAATTACCAAGGCGCACGGCTTCGTGATAATTCTTTTCCCGTAAATAGCCTGAAAACAAGCGAGGATCTATCTGTCTAGCTAGAGTATCTACAGGTACATTATCGCCAGTTTTGAAAGAGGAAAAAAACGCAAAGAAACCCAACAAATGCAATATTTAATTATACCATAACAAATACACATTACATTTACCATGTCACATTTATTAATAGTATGAGAAAAACAAAGAGTTGAGCCTAAACCCCTGGACTAGCGGAATCTATTTGTCAGTAACATACTTTCCGTTCAACTCGGGCAAATCTCGCATGAGTTGTCCCCCCCCCCCCAACCCCACCCATACACGGTACACACACCTCGAATCAAACTTTATAGCGGCTAGGAAGTTCGCCGCGAGTTTTGGTTTGCACAGGTATAAATAGCCCGGCGCCCATTATCGGCATCGGCAAGGAAAAGGATCCTTCGGCATCCTACATGCAAGCGCACACTGTCGGAAATTGTGCTTTGGCATACTGCAACGTTCTTAGGGATGACGAGGCGTCCTCAAGCATGCCGCACCGTCCTGTAGCTTGTCGAAGCATCTCATATCGTATCCTTAAGCAAGCTATCCCCGAGTGTTGCCTCGGCGGCGGCGGCGTACCGAAGGATGCCGAAGCATTCTCAAAACTGCCGATACAGCAGCCTCAAGCATACCGAAGCGGCATTTTTGTTATTACGACCATAATATATAATGGAAATTTCTACTTTATTGCCATTATGTTAATGTGTATTGCTATTTGCCACCTAAAATCGTCAGTTGTGCCGATGCCGATAATGGGCGCATTGCCTTAATGGCTCTTAAGCACCGTCATAATAAACGAGTATCTCAATACCTAGATTTATAATGGCAACTTTCTGAAGTGTAACTAGGAAGTGTTACCAGCTAATCAAATAAGAGATTATTACATCAGATTAAATCCTAAAATTTGGTTCTTCAGACTCCGCTAATTTAGAGGTTTATTCTTCTTCATATATTTTTACCTGATTTTATACGTTAGAAAATGAGTATATTTAAGTATTAAAGACTAATATTCACTTATGTAGTTAATATTGTAAGTATATATTACCCAAGAATGTCATATAAATTATTTATTTACATTAATCTTTGTGTTCTGTATTGTTTATATCTTGGTCATCGAAATAACTTATTCAATAATATAAAACGCTTATCCAAATTAAAAAATACCAAAATGATATTACCTACCTTATAAAAAGTCCAAATACAAAGTCTTTTTTTAAAACAAGCAACAGTAATAATAGTTGTACAAAAGGAACACAATAATAAAAATGTATAAATTTAAATCATCATCGAATTGTCAGTTCGATTTACAAAATAATTAATTAAACGAACATACCACATTCATAAAAAAAAAACAACAATTGCACTAAAACAAAAATAGGTACACATTTTGTGATCTTGATTAGGAGAATATGCAAGGTTTCTTATAAATATTATATCGTTGTATTGCCAATTTTGTTTTTTTTTTGCATACCAAGTGACGTTACACATCAAATACAAAGTAAATTAGCCAATGTTACTCAGAAACAAGATTCATAAACAATCCAATCGTAACCTTAATCGACAATCGACACTAGTCTATGCTCTCGTAATCCAATCGTCCAACCGGCAAAACGCTATTCACAGATCCGTGTGTTCTTCATAGTTCTAGATTACAGTAGGCCTACTATGACATCTTAAAGCAGAACTTATTCCACTGAGTGAAAGAGATGGTGCTAGACACCCTGTATAGCTCTGTCCCTTTCCCTCAGCGGAATAAGTTCTGCTTTAACACGTCATGGTAGGGTAGCAGTACTTGTTTTTCTCTTTTCAGTTTTATTTTTATTAGGTGTGTAGGTTGTTTCACTTTTTACGTAGTCGGATTTTTATTTTTTCAATTAAATTTTGCAAGGTATGTTTTACAGGGTACGTCACATAGAGGTAGCAAATAGAAAATTCTGGTAGAAAAATTAAATATATTCTTTTATCAGGGATTTTTGTCGGTTTGATTGACGTCTTCATAACGTAACACGGTTGTGGAAACATGTCAAAATTGGCCGATTACGGATCTATAAATAGCGATTAGATGACTTTTTCGATCATACTCACGGCACGATTGCAATCAAATGGTTGTGAATAGCTATGTATCATCTTTAGGAATCCACCATATCTGATTTTTAATGGCGTCTCTTAACCAACCAAGCATGTCATTCAAACTAAGAATGTACCCATGCAATAATTCGGCCAAATCGAAAAACTTCCACGATTTTTTTGTACAGATATAGCTAAAAAAGCGTGCTAAAAACGACCAGTAGGCCTACTATGACATAATAAAGCAGAACTTATTCGACTGAGTGAAAGAGATGGTGCTAGACACCCTGTATAACTCTGTCCCTTTCCCTCAGCGGAATAAGCTCTGCTTTAACACGTCATGGTAGGGTAGCTGTATGCATATTCCCTCTTACATAATAACACCCTTACCCAAATAAAATAAATAGTTTAAAAAGTCTTAAATTACAATGCATTAGGAATGCTTATACAATAAAACGGAGTTGCGAATCGTCAACGCACTTAGAACTCACAAATAACTCGCTGGGTCCAATGATTTTTTGCCAAATCAACTGTTTTGAATTTAACATTCATATGCATACCCATACTGCTTTTGACACATGATCACAATTGTTATATAACATTATTTTTAGTATATGCGAAACCTGAATAGTTTTTTCAGAATAAGTAACTGAATCGATTCCAATCATTATTACACCAAGTTGTATTTGGTCCCAAAAAAATGGCTACGAATTGTACACTTAGTAAATATACGCGATCATACGGCGCGCGACAAGGTCACAGCAGGTCAAAGCGACAAAAAGCGCGCGACGCGTTTCTGCCGCGTGGTTACCGTGTTCTTGTACGGACAAACAAGCTTATTACTTTATGATTTTTCGTGATACAGTTCTGAAATTTTGTACATAGATTCTTTACATAAAAATAGACACGTGTTTCGGGTTTCGCATAAAGTAAAACTATGCATATTATATGAAGTGTCCAAGTATTCAGTGTATTGTTCTGAAACCACATACATAATTTTTTTTTCGGTTCCTATTAAATAAAACAGCTGTTTTATACAAAAACAAAAAACAATCGTAATTACCCTTCAACATTATGGAGTTGCAATATGACAGTTTAGGATATAAAACCCACATAAGCTGAATGAAGCGCTATTCTCTAAGAATACAGCCTTGAGCGCAGCGACGACCCTAGTTGACTCTATGAAACTTAACGCTGCGGCAGCTCTAAGTTCGACGCTGTATTCTTATAGACGACTTATGTTTCTATCCTTTTTGTCTTTCAGGACCGTAAACATTTAGCCGACTGCATCATAGTTAATCGATATAGCTAACAATTAATGTATTTACAAAATAAATGTTTTTTTATTAAAACTGGTAACATTTTGAACGCCAGAGCATAAAAGAAACGAGTATCTCATTTTATCAGAATTTTGTGACATACATATTTGTGTAGTCCGCGTCCGGGGCACGCCCTTGCTTGTCACATATAAGGGACAATTATGTTACAACGGTTAAACAGACAAATAAAATGGCAGTAAATTCATAGAACAAGAGTCATTTTTACCCTACGAAAATAGAGGAGGAGGAGGTTCTCAACTCAACATGATAATATATATTTTTTTTTCTATTTTATTTTTGGGGCTGGTCATGTAGGCATGACCAGCCCCAAAAATAAATCAACCTACACAAAGCTGTTTTTTTGGCAATCGTATAAGGTTTCAATTGCAATTTTTGCTCCAATTAACTTATTCCGAAAGGAATCAATTTAAGTAGGAATGATATAATATTTTAAATAATAAATAGAATTGATATGAATAAAATGCTTTCACTACATTACTTAAAATTAAATCTAGTCTTATTGAGGTCACAATCACCTACCTAATACAAGGTGCTAATAAACCCTTCACGAAGCGGTCATTCTAAGATTGTTTAATTTAAAAAAACATATTTGGCGGTAAAAATTAATACATCGCAGTCAAAAAATTATGTTGATGGAAATATATTATATATTAAATAATAATAATAAAATAATAAATATCTTGGGACAACTCACACACGGCTATCTGATCCCAAGCTAAGCAGAGCTTGTGTTATGGTAATCAGACAACTGATATACATACTTATATAATTTATAAATACATACATATTATAGATAAATCACACCCAGACACAGAACAAACAATCATGCTCATCACACAAAATTTCTCCTGGGTGGGAATCGAACCCACGACCTCCGGCTCAGCAGTCAGGGCCACTAACCACTGGACCAACAGGCCCATCCCATTCGTCCGTCCGTCGTATTGAATAGTAAACGAGTCTTTTAGAACAAAATAATTATTAAAATTTAGGGGATAACAAGTCGCTTTCCGTTAGCGTATTTATACAGCCTTTATACATGATTTGATTTAAAAATATAACATGATTATTAGTCATTTCTATCAGCAAATGACTGGTACTTATCTAGTGACTGAATATTAAAATAAATATAAAATTTAATGCAGTTATAAATTATAATAATTATTGAATCAAATAATTGTATTTATAAAACTATACGCTCACTTCGAGACATTGTTTTAAAAGCGTTGACATCTCTTAGACTAAATATGAGGTCAAGTTATGTCGAGACAAATTGATTAATTAGTTAATTACAAAAAATTCTAATGGATCTTTTTGAGACACTTGTATAATAATTATGGTACAAGTATTCCGACACTTTTTTGTCTTAACAATCTATTTACTTAAATTGACGTATCTACACATAGGTACAATAAAAAATAAATAAGATGGTGAACCAAATAGTAACGTCACAAAAAAAGATTCCTTGTGGATATATTGTCTTTAAGGCTCACTAGAAACTTTTTTTAATCTCAATGGCAACCAAACGATTTCTCAAAAAATATCATTTAATTCAATGGGGTATTTTCGGATGCCCCTGTGCATGAGAAATCTATTTCTTTTGACGTCACTATTTTCACAGGAGTCCCCTTAAAATATGACACAACCAACAAAATAAATAAAAGGTCCAATTATGTTTTCAAGATAAATTTTAGAAATCAAGTTTCTTTTTTATTTCAGCATATCGTATCTATAACATAATTTATTTTTGTTCGTAATTTTTGTATGATAGAGTTTATTTACTAAAATCTCCTTCTTTTTGATGTATGATTTGCCAAACAGCTAAAAGGTAAGTAAACTATCGAATGGAAGGTATTACTAAGTTTACATTCAGAAATTGACAATATAAGTTCACAGTTTTCGATATAAAAAGTGCAATTAAGGTACAATTCCAATGACCGCAACTGCCAATGGCAGACTGCAGCGACTCAGCCTGTTTGTATGACATGAAAATGCTCCCTTATCTTTGGTTTTGTAAATTTTGTTTGCAGTTTTGGAACTGTACCTTAAGGAAGAAATTACATTTGTGTGCTCAATCTCACTCTGTCACGTACAGACGGAACAAGAAGTCCGATCGCACAGTACGCGTACACAGACAATGTTGAATTGTGTGAGTGAATATGCTTTCAGAATAAGTCGGAATAATATGTCACTGTATTTAAACCATTCCAGGGGCCTTAGTCTGCTATTACAATAGTGTCAGAATGGTCGATCACTGATCGCATAATGGTTGATTTTGACAAGTTTAGTATGTAGCAGATTACCAAACTTGTCGAAATTAACCATTATGCGATCAGTGATCGACCATTCTGACACTATTGTAATAGCAGACTAAGGCCCCTGGACGATCACCAATCGCCATTACGAAAAAAAAAACAGATATGTAACATGAATTAACATTTAAACATCCATAAAAGCGCTAAGTTTTCTTGTTCTACACTAAACAGCGAATTAAAAACTTATTCTAGAACGAATAGAGTCTATTTTCGCTTATCACCTGTTTTTGAGCATGTTTGAAACGGCTAGCATTGTGAAGCTGCCTAATAGGTAAAGAGTTGCCGGAATCGAAGCCAGGAGTCTGTATCTTTCCTCTGTAACAGAAAAAGATTGAAATCTGTAAGTAAAAGATCTTTTTTAGCAAAAAAAAAAAAAACTGCACACAAAATTCCCGTTTAAATGATGTACAGTCAGCAGTAGAGTTAAGTAACTGGGCTCGTCAGAAATAGTTGAATTATTATTATAACCTGATGGACATCTTCAACTCGAAATTAATTTATTTAATGAAATGTTTGCTTTCAATCATATAAATTAAACTTTATTGAAAACATTCACAGATTTATAGGAAAAATTCAACTGTTTCTGACGAGTCTGTAACTTATCTCTTTTACCAACTGTACATGAGATCATACTCAAATAATGATTTGTGAAAAGATGCGAAATTTTGTGATATCAAAACTATTTTTTAACTTAGTAAAAACTACGCATGAAGCTAGCAAGTTAACTCAATGAATGAGTGAATTGAAGAAACATAATAATTAAATTGAAAATACTTATCGTTTGAAATCACAAAATTCCGCGAAATCTGGACCGCAACAACACGTTGAAATTGTAGCACTTTTACACTTCATTGTTGTTTTTATGTCAAGTCAGAGAAATTAATTGTTTAGCAAATAGATCATTAATATAAATCTTCCATAAACTCAAATCACACCTGATATTCTTTCTCAGTTCTATGTAATGACAAATTGACGTAGTATGTCAATTTAATAAACAATTAATTTCCTTGTCGGTATATGGCTTTTGCGAATATGGGTATAAGGTTTAAATTACAATGCTCAAAATGAAATGCACCAATTATACTAATAGTGTGAAAAATGAAATTAATGGTCACCATGGCCAGTTTAATATTGTCTAACAGTAAGGCGGGTTTCACATCGACGATTGCGCGTTCACAGTTGTGTAAACATCCTTACAATTCAGTAATAATTTTTATGTGTGCATGACACCAAGGAGTGTTTCTGTGTATAAAAATTGTGTACCTAAAATGTACTTGTAATCGAAGATTTACCAAATGTAGAATTTATTTACAATAATTATTACTCATTTATTATTCCATCATTTTGATCTACATAATATAATTTTCAAATTCTCTATATTCTCTACTAATCTTGAGTTGAATATTTATCTCATTTAATGGGGTATAAAAATCACTTCCTTCTATAAGGGTGCCATTTCTTGAAGAACTGTCAAAAAAACTACGACACTTTTGAAGCCTACGTTTTTAGTATTTTTACAGGTTTATGCAAATGTATTTCCAAATAAAATGGTAAGATTTTCGCGTCCAAATGACAGCCAAATATTTAATAAAAATCATGCAATGATATTATTAAATCATTTTTCATGTGACATGCAAAAAGTTGTCATGCAAGGAGTAACCAGTAATAAATTAAAGACCCAAAAAGGATAAATAAATATTTTTATTCAATATTCAAGTTAATACCAGTCTTATTTTAATGTTAGTAAAACAATAACAATAGACGACACAATTTTCTAGCGAAATAAGGAACTACAAATCATAAACAAGCACATTTTATTGAAAAGGGTCAAAAGAGGTTTTACATATTTTTTTATCAATTACTATTCGAAGAAAGGGAAGAAGGTTCGAGACTTTCAGTATCAAATACTGTTAAAAAATACTTGTAGTATAAATCGAAGCATGCATAGTCTTAAAAGACCTAAATATATATATTTTTTAAATCGGTAACTTAATTTTTATTGTTTTTAACATTAATATGTTCTTAAAAAATAAGATAAGTCTATTTTAGGTTTTATGTATTTCATTAGATTTTCGAAAAGACCCAATTCATGTAACGAACTGCTATAACTTCACATTTAAAAAAAAAATGGGGACAATAATATACTAATGTCTTTTAATAATACCTCGAGGAACAGTAATACATCAAAATTTGGCTTTGAGGAGTATCGCAATCTAAATTTTTAATTATTTTTTTTAAATCTAAATCTAGTACTTTCGACTTTTAAGTACAATACGCCTAAAGAATTCCAAAAAAGTAATTCGAAAATATCACATTTTAAAAATAACAAGAAGTAACAAGTCTAAATAACAATTGATAAAACCTAATTACATTCGTTGTTGCCCGTCTTTTTGACGTCATTCGACATACATTTGACTTTGGATATTTTTAACCTAGAATACGGATTCGCTGTCTTTTCGTATTTTATTTATCAATCTCGATATTTGAACGAGCATTCGTTCAACATCCTAAAGATTCATAGGAACTTTACTATAGAAATCCATAGCTAGGCCTTCATATTGCAAAGTAATAAAAATAATTATTGAAATTACTAAACAAAAACTCACAGAACACATTCACGTTAAAGGACTGGAGATTTTATTATAAATGGTCTTAAATAAAGCCGGGAGTTTGTCGAAGTGAATTTTTTTGCTCAAACTTGCCGCCCCTATACTTAAAGCAGAAGTTAAGAAGACTGGCTCAGCCGTCCTAACACGTTCAACCATTATAGGGTTGTCATCCGAATCGAAAATGATTTCTGGATCATTCTCGATGATCTCTTCAATCGATTCCCAATTAGTCTGTATCTTTTTCTCAATAGGGCAACACTCGCACATACCATAGTCACATTCCTTTTTACTCATAAAATAATCTACATCATCTAAGATAGTATGTTCCCCTGCACGCTTTTTAACTGGGACAAACATTGAGAATTTACGGGCTGAATATTGTAGTAATTCCTCAACGTAATGGTTTACACCGTCGTCGAAATTTTTGTCGTTTTTCAAGTCTAGTAAGTTAAGATTATGAGGTTCAAAGAGAGAATTTTTCCTACTATCCGGTAGTGACGGAATATCAAGACTTGGTGACTGTGGCGGCATCATGCTACACTTTCGTTTGGCCTGACCTGTCATGGTGAATGATTTTTTAGTAGTCGCCCAGCCGAGAGATCGTTGTACCGCCATCTTCCATTTGGTGTATCTTGCGTCGCGATCTGTAATAAACATTCTTATTAATATAACTTGTTATATAGTTTACCCTTTTTAGGGTTCCGTAGTCAACTAGGAACCCTTATAGTTTCGCCATGTCTGTCTGTCCGTCCGTCCTCGCTTAATCTCTGTGACCGTTAGCACTAGAAAGCTGAAATTTGGTACTAATATGTATATCAATCACGCCGACAAAGTGGTAAAATAAAAATTGGAAAAAAATGTTTTATTAGGGTAGCCACCCTATATGTAAAGTGGGAAGTGATTTTTTTTTTAATTTCAAACCTAACGTGTGATATATTGTTGAAAAGGTATTTAAAAATAAATAGGGGTTTACTAAAATCATTTTTTGATAATGTCAATAATTTCGGAAATAATCGCTCAAAAAGTAAAAAATAATGTGTCCCCCCCCCTCTAACTTTTGAACCATAAGTTTAGAAAATATGAAAAAAAACAGAAAAGTAGAACTTTATAAGGACTTTCTATGAAAATTATTTTGAACTTGATTGACACAACAGTTTTTGTACAAAAAAGAAAAAAGTTTTACAAAATAATTTCTGGACTAAGTTTGTAGTATAATCGTATCGCAAGCATTTTTTTTAACTTCGTTTACATTTTTTATTATCCTGAACGTATCTTTTTTCAAACAAAAAAAGAATTATTGAAATCGGTTCTCGCAATCCAAAATTACCACGTGTGGGAACACTTATTGTGACGGACGGAAAACTACGGAACCCTACACTGAGCGTGGCCCGACACGCTCTTGGCCGGTTTTTTATTAGTTTTTTCAACAAATCTCCAAAAGTAGTAGTCACGTTAACAAAAGTCTTATGGTCCAAATTCAGACCATCAAGAAGATTGCTTGAAGTGAAGTACTATACAGGGTGGCAATATAGTTTGTTTTCCTTATAAAGCATACTTTTTAGTCTTTTATCAACGCTTTTTGAACGTCACATTACAAGAGCAAAACGCCCACACTTCGCCACTTTCTAGTGTTTTAGCTGGGAAGAAGAAGTGGCGTAAAGCGGTAAGGCGGATGGTATACCCTAACATGTCACCAGATTTGTTATAGTCCTATGTCGATAGAGGTCAAGTCGGGAGCTAAGCTCTAGGGTGCTATTGAGAAATTTCTGGTGAGTAAACCCACTTTGCCCGACTCAGGGAAACTACTCTTTAAAATTTAAATCCGCCAACAAAGATACGGATCCATTTGAAATGATTATATAAATTATCACAAAACACAAGATTTATGACACACAAGAGCAAATGTACAAAAAGAGACATGGAATAACAACATAAATCTACACAGATCATTAAACCATGTCTCTCAAACTAGGTATTCCTGTGTCCTATAAGACAGAAAAGTTCGAAATTGAACCTTATTCCCTTTTTAATTCCGATCTATAAGTTTTAAAAACAAATTGGGAGTAAAGACGACTGTCTAATTAGGTTGTGATTCGGGCACCTTTCTAATCTACTATTCGTAAATGATAAGGAGTGACGGTCGTTTCCTACGAACGTCACTTAGGCCGTAACTACAGTAAAACCTTCTAGAATCAGGCCCAAAATCTTGTGTTCGCTGTAGCGCTTGAGATAGCTACCTAGCCTAGTAGTGAGTGCATGAGTACGTACCGTCATCAGTAGTGGTCGGTAGGAAGGTATCGTTGAGTGTCGCGTGAGTGCGCCACTTGTCCGTGCTCCACACGCCGACGGCGCCGCCCGCCACCACGGCCACGCCCAACGTCGACATGTCCCACGCTTGAGCTCGCACTGAGGACAAATAACTACATGTTAGTTATGATACCTAATTATAGGTCGACCGCTTAACTAAAACCGTGTCAGAGGTAGTTGCGCGGAGTGGGAGGGGTGTTGCCGCCAGTCGGCCCGTGACTGAGCACAAGTACCACGTCTCCACACTCATCTCGCACCGGGCCTACCTACCTCAAGCATGGTTTCAGTTTAGCAGTCAGCCTATAATATATGCGAGATAATACCTATACCTAGTCTGAAATTTTTAAGGACAAATACAAGGTTGGTAAATTGCTTGAATGTTTTAAAATCTATTCTACACTGCATAAAAAACAGAAAAAAATGCTTTAGTTTAAAAGAACTAAAGCATTTTTTTCTGTTTTTAAAAATATAATTTATTACAAAATAGTTTGGAATTTGAACCTTATGCTTATAACATTAAGAGTTATTTAATTTATGTGAATTTATTAGAATAACGTGGCTACAAAAACAAAAAGAGTATATCTCAAAACCATTTTGGTTGTTTAGTTTTAAACTCCATGATCATCCCCTTAGTCTTCAAACTATTGTGGTTATCTTGTTCATAACCTTTATCGTTCTTAAGCTTTAATGACTAAATTTAAAGGATAAAAAAGGTACTTACACACAGGTATACCGATCAGGTCTGCTTGCAGCTGCATCAGTAAATCGTTGGAGGTCATCCTGCCATCCACGTGCAGCTTAGCTAGAGGCATGCCGCAGTCTTTGTTCATTGCTTCCAAAATATCCCTGCACAAGACACATGTTTACATTAAGTTTCATTACTCAATAGTTCCTTTCAGTTTGCTGAAGAGTAGTCTAGTCAACATGTTCAAAAACGTGTTAAATAGAAATAAAGCTCCTAAAAATATGTGCGATGGCTCATTCGATTCGGAATGACGTCTAGAAAAATGTTTTTTAAGGGTATATTAGCACATAAAAAATTGCGATTGTTATTAACAAAATAAGATAAAAAAAAAGGTATTTCGTTTTTCCTTAATAACTTTTAGAATAATAATATTTAAGGAATTTTGAAAAAAGATCCTAAAAGAGGAGAAAATTTCCAATAAAAAAGTCCTAACTCCCGGAACTCTATCTATATTATTTATAATTTTTTTTTAACGCTGAAAATAGGGCTCCGCGAGGGTGTTACGGCATAGGCGCGCCGCCTAAAAAGCCGGTATATCACCTAAAATAATTTTTTTTTAATATTAAATGACAAATTAAAAATTTGAAAAAATTATGGTGTAATGTAGACACTTGAACAAAAAAAACCTGGGCGAAAAAAATTTTTTTTGTCGATTTTTCAAAAAGTTACATCATTGTTAATTAACCAATTTTTTTCCAATCTCTGTTTTTATAAATTACGGCATAACAATTAAAATAATTGATCTATAAATTTTTCGCTTCGTGGAGCTCTTTTTATTTAGGTACTTAATAAAGTTGTGCAAAAAAAATTAATTAAAGTTAATTATTTTGTTAATTATAATTTTTTTAAATTAACTAAAAATGAAATTTCAAAAAAATGTTATTAAAAATTTTTTTTTTTGGTAATGTATTATTATTGCTGTTTTCGCATCTAATATAGCTATTAATTAACAATGGAAAAAAAAATTTTACGTCATTTGTTAAGAAATTGTTTATAAACAAATAGACTATTTTGGGATTTTTAAAAAAATTTTTTTTACTATCTTATAGCATAGGTGGAATAATGATTTTTTTAAAAAAAAAAATTTCTTAAATAATTTTTTTTATTGTTTATAATCGTTTTTTTCATATTTCAATTGTTTAAATAATTAGTTAAGAAATTATTTTATTCTTAAAAATAATCATTGACCCTTTTCAATGGAATGACAGAGAAATAATTTTTTTTTATAATTAATTTAATTGTTTATTAACTAAACAATTTGTTATAAACAAATTATATTAACCGTTATATTTTTTTTCGAAAACTTCAAAAAATTACAAAAACAACCATATATAACAAAGTTTAGAAAAAAAAATTTTTGTATTTTTTACAACACCTTTAAATATTACATAATAATGAAATTACAGCCGTTTTTGTAATTTTTTGAAGTTTTCGAAAAAAAATATAACGGTTAATATAATTTGTTTATAACAAATTGTTTAGTTAATAAACAATTAAATTAATTATAAAAAAAAATTATTTCTCTGTCATTCCATTGAAAAGGGTCAATGATTATTTTTAAGAATAAAATAATTTCTTAACTAATTATTTAAACAATTGAAATATGAAAAAAACGATTATAAACAATAAAAAAAATTATTTAAGAAAAAATTTTTTTTTAAAAAATCATTATTCCACCTATGCTATAAGATAGTAAAAAAAAATTTTTTAAAAATCCCAAAATAGTCTATTTGTTTATAAACAATTTCTTAACAAATGACGTAAAATTTTTTTTTCCATTGTTAATTAATAGCTATATTAGATGCGAAAACAGCAATAATAATACATTACCAAAAAAAAATTTTTTTAATAACATTTTTTAGAAATTTCATTTTTAGTTAATTTAAAAAAATTATAATTAACAAAATAATTAACTTTAATTATTTTTTTTTGCATAACTTTATTAAGTACCTAAATAAAAAGAGCTCCACGAAGCGAAAAATTTATAGATCAATTATTTTAATTGTTATGCCGTAATTTATAAAAACAGAGATTGGAAAAAAATTGGTTAATTAACAATGATGTAACTTTTTGAAAAATCGACAAAAAAAATTTTTTTCGCCCAGGTTTTTTTCGTTCAAGTGTCTACATTACACCATAATTTTTTCAAATTTTTAATTTGTCATTTAATATTAAAAAAAAAATATTTTAGGTGGTATACCGGCTTTTTAGGCGGCGCGCCTATGCCGTAACACCCTCGCGGAGCCCTATTTTCAGCGTTAAAAAAAAAATATAAATAATATAGATAGGGTCCCGGGAGTTAGGACTTTTTTATTGGAAATTTTCTCCTCTTTTAGGATCTTTTTTCAAAATTCCTTAAATATTATTATTCTAAAAGTTATTAAGGAAAAACGAAATA
Source organism: Ochropleura leucogaster (assembly GCA_958449745.1). Classification (NCBI taxonomy): domain Eukaryota; kingdom Metazoa; phylum Arthropoda; class Insecta; order Lepidoptera; family Noctuidae; genus Ochropleura; species Ochropleura leucogaster. The sequence goes on from OY288226.1 coordinate 5,220,274, forward strand.
CCTTTTTTTTTTATCTTATTTTGTTAATAACAATCGCAATTTTTTATGTGCTAATATACCCTTAAAAAACATTTTTCTAGACGTCATTACGAATCGAATGAGCCATCGCACATATTTTTAGGAGCTTTATTTCTATTTAACACGTTTTTGAACATGTTGACTAGACTAGAGTATTAAAACGATATTTAGTTGGTTCTTTTTTTGGGGGGGGGGAAATCATCAAATAACTTCTCCCGCTCTGGGTGGAGCGAGAGTGTTAGACTTGTACTGACTAAAACCAGACCCATATTCCTTCTATTGCCCTTTACGTTCCGGGGCCGCGGCCCGCGGTATCTCTTTCGAACAACCCGCAAGTTCGAACAACCCGCAAGTTCGAACAACCCGCAAGTTCGAACAACCCGCAAGTTTGTTTTGCCTTGCATGTTTATTTTATTTTTGTATGCTCGTCGGAATTGATAACAAATATTTTTTTTCTTTCTTTCTATAATTCGATGTTGTTCTTACCTGGTTTGGAAACACACTGCTTCTAAAGCCGCTCTAATTATGTGGTTTTTAGTCGTAAATGCAGTAAGACCGCAAATAATTCTGAAACAAAAAATAACCGTTTACAATCATCTGCACATTTTTGTCTATGCTCAACAATGATTTCATAGAATCATATGTCAATCGATCTCTATGTAACACTGTGTGATGTATGAGACAGTAAAATTGAATAAAAAAAAACCTTCCAAGAGCGCACTGAGGATTCCGTACAAACTTGCGACTTAAACAGCCATATGTTTTGACTGTATAGAGTTAGAGGGTTAATTTTTTCACAGCACAAAAGGACCATAGAGTTGAGTACATGGTTTCATAATTTCAACTCGATACCTCCACGCTTTTTCAAGATAAAGGACCTTGAGAGACAGACAGACGGACTAACAAAGTGATCCAATAAGGGTTCCATTGTTTCCTTTTGAGGTACGGATTCCTAAAAATAATGAGAACTCGGCTTTCATTAAGCCTCCTATGCCTCGTCGAACATCTTCCGTGGCTCTCCATAGGCAGTGTGTTTAAGGGCCTGATTTAGAAGGCAGTTCTCCTAGATACGGCTCGCTTTGTGAAGAAGTTCCTATCGCCATAGATAGAAATTTTTACCGGTGGTTAAGGCCCCATGGCCTTAACAAAGTAATATCCAAACGTTTATTTAATGTTCCCCATGACCTTGACGCTGTATATATAATAGTTGTGCCCAGCGGTTTCACCCGCCGCCGCTCAGCTCTTTTTCTGGAGATAAGTAGAAAGACAGATAGTAGTAATCGGTCCAGCCGTTTCGGAGGAGTATGGGAACGAAAACTGTGACACGAGAATTTTATATATTAGATATTCACTACATGTTTGTTAAGTACAACAATAGTGTGGTGCTGCATACCCTCTGGCGTCCTTCCTCCAGTAGGGCGCGTACAGTCCGCTGAAGGCCGGCACGAAGTACACGTCGCCCGTAGAGAACACCTGCCCCGCGATGTGCTCTGTGTCCAGCACCACGTCTTTGATCAGACGGAGATTGTCGCGGAGGAACTTCATCGCGCCTCCCGCTACTGCTATGGAACCTGGTGAAGAAGAACATAATATATAGTTTAGGTAGATTAACCACAACTAGACATAAAATAATAATAAAAATATTTACAAGTTTAAAAATGGTAAAATAATTACAGAGTGTCAAAAAATTCGTCCACATTGCTGTCAAGAGGAAAAGTTAGATGGCAATACTAATTCTTTAGCCAAAAAAATAAGGCCAAAGAATGATGGCATTTTTGAGGAAATGATTTCTCCCTCTCTGGGCGGAGTGGAGTGTCAGAGTTATACTGACTAACCAATCCATGTTCTTTTTTTTGCCCTTTTTATGCCGGGGCAGCGGTAACACTTTCTCACTTTCTACCACGCAATCCGAGATGGTTTTTAATTTTTTTAAAAGAACCACACAAGCTTAAGTGAACCTAATTCAGTTAATGCAAGCATTTCTATGTGTGCTTATAACTTTAGAATACTTGCGTCTACCCATATTTTTTACATTAGATTGGCCTATTTTGACTTCAAACTTGCCTAAAAGACAGCAATGAGGCCATATAAAGTAAGCGAAACACTAACTGGCCTATTGCGAGTCCGAAGGTTCAATACAAACTTGCGACAAATATGACCATACTTTTGAATTTTTTTTCATAGCTCCAAGGGACCACTGACTTGAGTATATGGTTTTAAATTCAACTCGGTACCTTCACGCGTTCACGAAATAAAAAAACAGATAGACAGACAACAAAGTGATCCTATAAGGGTTCTATTATTTCCTTTTGAAGTGAAGAAACCTAAAATGCAGTTCTGCTTACCCTCTAACGCGTAGACGGCGGGAGTGTTTGGGCCCAGCTTATAAGCCACGGTGGTGATGAGACCGTGTGTGGACTGTACTCGGCGAGTGCCTGTGTTGTATAGTAAGAAGCAGCCACTTCGATACGTGTTCTTTGCTTGGCCAGCTTGCAGGCAGTTCTGGCCAACTAAGGCTGATTGTTGGTTACCTAATATCTGAAAGAGAAAAAATGTTGAAAAACTGTTGTTCATCCTTCTAATATTATAAATGCGAATTTTTGTGAGGATGGATGTATGGATGTTTGCTACTTTTTCACGTTAAAACGGCTGAACGGAACGGCACAAAGGTAGTTTATAGACTGGAATAACACCTAGGATACTTGTTTTTATCATGCCGCGTGCGCCAGCTAGTAATATTAAAGCCGCGGGCGCCAACTAGTATAACATATATAGCCCAGTGGTGCGTCCGTCAGACTGTTATGTCATAGGTCTTGAGTTCGAACCCAAGACACCGCACCTATTATATAGCGTATTACATAATTATCACATGCTTCACCAGCATACCTGAGATAATTTTTTGACGGCATGTTACGCCAAGTCAAGCTCACGGTAAAACAAAAGAAGTTTTGGTGTACAACATAGAAATCGTCTTCTGTCAGATTATCACTTACCCCAGATATTCTGATGCCGTCCATGATGGAGCCATCCTTCACCGTGCCGTATACTTCTGAGCTGCTACGAATTGTGGGCAGCGAGTCTCGATGGATGCCAAATAATCTGGTAACCAAATTACAGTATTGTTAGAAGTCATTTTGTCTGGGATGACAAAATACTCTCAACTGATAATGAGTGAAACCTCTATTTGTTTAATTTTTAACTAACTTTAAAAAAGAAGGTGGTTCCTGATTCGACTCAAATCAAATCAAATCAAATCATTTATTTCAATTAGACCATTACAGGCACTTTTGAAAGTCAAGAAACAAAATGAATCTACAGTCCCGGTCACAAGGCATAATAACTTGTGAAAGTACTGTAGTTGCCCATTCCAAAGCGTTGATCTCTATGGAGAAGAATGGGCAAGAAACTCCACTGTATAATTTTTCATAAAGTAAAGGGTGTTATCCCGAAGGTGTCCCATATTAATTTTATCTAAATAACTTCGATAATTTATGAGTTATCTTCTTTGATACTGTTTATCTTCTAATGAATATGGACGATTTACTAAATAAGAATTAGGCTGTACTAAAAAAAAACCTTTTTTAACTAAAAATGCTGAAATTAAAATATATTTTTTTAAACAAAAACGTTTGAAATAAAAAACAAACCACAACATTATAAAAATGAAATGGCTGGCAGTTCTTTACTTCAACAAAAAAACTAACTTCTTATTTCTATTGGAATGAAGACCCAGCTATACTGATAAAAAACCATTCCAATAGTGTTTCTGTTGGTGTTCTTTCTTCCTTTTGCAAGGTGATCTAATTTTCTCTGTAATTGTTATTATGATTACAAACAAGTGCTATTAGATACTAACACAAACCAATAAGAATCTTACCTCATTAAAATAGGGTCCCAATTCAATGTTTCCAGATTCATCAAGAGGGTTCTAGAGGCATTTGTGACGTCAGTGATGTGCAAGCCACCGTGTGGACCACCAGTCATGTTCTGAAATGGAAAAAAAAATCATACTGGAAAAATGTTGCTGCAACAATTTTACTGAACTTTGAACATCAATGATATGATCTAGAAGTACGGCCAAGCGATACGAAAGGTCATAAACCTAAAGAACAACTGTGGCGTTGACAATCTAATATTTAGCTCTTTCCATCTTGTGCCTTTGTCGTAATGTCTCGTTCTCCCGGCAAAAACATGACAACGTTAAGACGGGTTCGCCAAGATTCGGGCGGCCATTTTAGATGGGGTATTAGCATGGGTTTTGTGTACATTTGGTATCGCTTCTCGTTGGCCGTACTGTATTATTCAAAATCTTGTAGGAGATGTTCGTAGGCTGCGATGCAATGATGAAAAAGGCCTGTTGCTTGCTTGTTTGTCAACCAAACCCATCTTCGCCGCCATCTTGGATGAGACACTATAGAACTTATACCCAGTTATATAACTTACCCACACAATCCATGTATCAACTGTCCCAAACAGCAGTCTCTTATCCCGGCTGGCTCTCCTCACAGCTTTAATATTATCCTTCATCCAACGCATCTTCAAGGCGCTGAAGTAAGGAGATATGGGCAGGCCACAGATGTTCTTGAAGTAATTCTTGTTGCGGTCGGGGATTTTGGCTAGGATCGCGTCCACTGTACTGTCTGTACGGATGTCGTTCCATGCTGGAATTATAAAAAAAAAGATTAGCTTTATTGTATAACTAGCTTTCGCCCGCGGCTTCGCCCGCGTTAAATTTGGGGTAACACAGTTCCCCTTGCGTCATATTGATTTTTAATAGCAACGCTAAGTTTTCTCTTTTCTTTCCTCTTTCTCCCTCACATCCCACTTTTTTCAATAAAAATTAGCCTATGTCCGTCGCCTGGGTCCCAACTATCTCTGTACCAAAATTCATCAAAATCGGTTTAGCCATTAAAGCGTGAAGAGGTAACAAACAAACTCACTTTCGCTTTTATAATATTAGTAAGGAAGTAAGGATGGAGGATTTTTTTGTTCTTGAAACTAGGAATTTCACCTGTATCATTGGTGCGTTTACATATACTCATGTACTTCCAAACCCGGAACTACTATCTACAGGCCATACAAATATATGTTCCGTACGAGATCGAACCCGCGACACGCAGCGCAGCAGTCAATCGCTCAGCCATTCAGCCAGCCGTGGCGTCACTGGACATTGTTAAGTAGTGAGTTGTAAGGCCAAGCCTGTGTCAGGGTAACAGGGTGTTCCAAAGAGTTATCCCCCCTTAGTGTGGCTCCGTAACACAAAGGGCAAGAGAAAGAACATGGATGAAGTTTAGTCAGTAATCGTCTGACACTCCTCCCCTCCCCTCCGCCCTGAACGCCAAGCATATATAAAATAATTACCTATCGCTGCATGCAACGGCTCGCCCGTATATTTGTCCCAGGCTATCGTTGTCTCTCTCTGATTCGTGATGCCCAACGCCACTATGTCATCTTTGGTATAACCTGAAAAAAAAAAGCAATTTGCACTATAGTGTCGTTGCAAAAGAAAAACAGATGTACAAATATCACAAGTTTTAGAGGTCAAATTAATGTTAATGTGAGAATTGAGTTTTAATTGCCAAAGCGTACAATATGTTTATCATATTTAAATGGAGACACTTTTCTGCTAAAATCATTCGAAAACCATTGGTTTCTTAATCTCCGTTACTGGTACTATTCCTGTAAGCCTACGTCATCCCAAATGTTGGGCAAACGCTTTTCTCGATGACTCTTGTTGGTACGATTCGGGACCAATGTTTTGTACTAAGTACATTTTTTTTTGCTATCGATGCACTCCAACGAAAAAGGGGTTACCGTTTGTGCGTCGGTGTCCATTCCAGACTGTATATTTAAGAATTTAATTTTAACTATAATTACACAAGTCTCTTTATAATGATCAAACGATATGTCCAAACATTTTTGATCTCGCCACGGGAAATTCAAAACTAAATTTTCATCACCAATTTTTCTTATAAAAAATCAAAACTTCGACCCAAAATGAAGTCGAAGACAAACAGGTTGTTTGGTAATAAAAAAGTAATTAAAAAATAACTTTATTCACAAAACAGTTGATTGAACTTTGATAGTTAATGTATTCGATGACACTGATTCAATAACATATTAAAGGTGGAGTCGGATTTAATTAAAATTGTTTTGTTTGGTCCTCGAATTTGGCCCCTTACTTATTAGTCTCTTTGTTTGTTATGCTGTATTTCAGGAGACAAAACATGGCTAAATATGGCGTACTGTTAGTTACACCTGTGCCTAACCCTGCAGGGTTGGCAGTCGAGATATTTTCCTACTTAAGTATAATATTATAAATGCCAATGTTTGTGTGGATGGATCGATGTATGGATGTTTGTTACTCTTTCAAGTCTAAACGGATCTTGATGAAAGTGGCACAGAGGTAGATTATAGTATGGAATAACACATGAGATACTTTTTTAAGCATCACGCGGGCGAAGCCGCGCCGTTAAAGTTCATCGAATTTCATCGAGATATCGTCTGCCAAGCCTTTTCCTAGTATGCCACAGTTAAATACTAGTATTTCACATGGAGCGACTGCCTATCTGACCTCCACAACTCATTTAGTACTGGGTGATACGATATCTCCTGGTGGAACTAGATGTCATACTTTCACGCTACTAACTACCTGTAATAACAGTCAAATATCTATGATTGACGACCACGGAGGAAACTGTAAAATAATGGTTGGTCACCCATCCACATTAACATCACGTTTAAATTGACGATCGACCCGAAGGACTTATTATTTACCCATGAGCTCTTCTGTGTACCTACATTATAGTGAAAAAAGCCGAACGAATTTTACTACAATATTTTGTTATTTTTTATGAAGAGATAAGCGATAGTGACCAGACGTTGACGTCATTCGTGAAACTAACTAACAAGAACAATTTAGGATTCCAAATGTAAGTGTTTGACACGTTTTATTATTCGGACTAACTAGCGAACTATTATCACTTATTGAAGAGTTTTACCTATTAGATACGTACTTAATTTAACACATTGACACGATTTGGAATAAAGCGAAAATAATGATATCATCCATATAAGAATATGCATAATTTCAAAGCGATTTTCACCAATAACATATGATATTATTTAAACCATGTAAGAGCGTACGTTCAGTGTATGCTCTAGCCGTCTAGTCCGCTAACAAGAACTACAAGAGAAAAATCAATAACCCTCGTGGGGTTAACTGGTACTTCTACAAATGAAATTTCTATTTGATGATATGCCTTACCTAGCTCCACCAATTGATCGCAGGCATTTTCCGCACACAGTTTAATGTGGTGTATAATTTCTAGAGGATCTTGTTCACACCAGCCTTCGTGGGGCTGGATTTCTGTTTTGTCCATCTGGTAGGCAACCAGCTCATCTGAACGGCCGGCTTCATATACCTGAAAGAATAAGGAGATCCTTTATTACTTAAAAGATTTTAAAATTTATTATGGTACATTTCATTGATGATTATGTAGGGAGAGGAAGACTAAAGACAAGGTGTAGGTATGGATTGGGTGAAGAATGATATGAAAGAAAACCCAGACAAGTGCGAGTCGGACTCGCGTAACTTGCGACATAAACGGCCATATTTTTTGACTGCGTAGAACCTTGTAAGGGTTGGTCTTTTCACAGCTCTGAGAAACAAAAGATTAGAGTAAATGGTTTTAATTTCACGCGGTCCCGAGTTAAAGAATCTTGACAGACAGACAGACAACAAAGTCCGTTTTTTTTTCGTTTGAGGCACAGAAGCCTAAAAACGAGTAAATGTGGAAAGTAAGAATGGAAAAAAAAAAGTGTAGCGCCGACCCCAAAAAACATGAGTCATGGGCAGTAAGATAGAGCACTATGGAGTTTTAAATAAAGATGCAAAAGTTTGAGCACCATTATCAAGCCGGCGTGAACAGACTGGATAGAGATGTTGAAGAAATGGCTAGTTCTAGTAAAAATCTATGGGAATAATCCTAAAAAAATATTAAATAAAATAAATGAAAATATTGAAAGAAAAATTGAATCATTTGGGAGAAGCTTATTTCCAGCAGACAGAATACGTTGTGTTGATTGATTGTAGACTTTGATAGTCTTGAAATTGTAGATCCTTGTCATCATTACCAGGTCTATTACTTATCAAATTGATAAAAATACAAAAACCAAGCAGTGTGGTGATACACTTAGTGAAAAGTAGATAATCAATCATTGACTGCAATACCGCTTGCGACATATTGCAGTCATTGATTGATTTTATTATTAAAAAGGCACAGACTGCAATATTGTACAAAAAGAAACACATTAACTACAAAAATCACAAAATGTAACACCATTTTTACGCCTAATTTCATTGATAATTAACAATATATTTCCAATATGCGAGATGGTGGAAAAATACTGTCATTCTCTTACGTCAATACATATTTGTTATCAGTAAACTATAATCACAACCTAATATTTCAACAAAATATAATTGATTTAGGAATCATAACATTATTTTGTAAATTACGACAGTAATTAGCTTGGTATATATATCGGAATTATGCTCTTACACAAAATAATAACAATCATTTCAAATATTTTGATAATTATCAGTTTTGTAGTAACAGTTAATACTTAAAACCCTAAGTTCAAAGGTCCCTGATTACAATTATTGTTATCAAACCACTCTTTCTATCTAACAACGACCTCGTAAATATTTAATTTGGATTGTGCCGTGTAAATAAAAACATACTGCGATAGACTGGCTCAATTAATTGTATAAATTGGGATGGCCCTAAATTCGTTCCATTGAACTGAAAACACAGGTTTACTGGATTGAGCATTCCAAAGAACCAATTACACATTGGTACATTATTAGGTTCACTTATAGTACATTTTCCAATGAATCCATGTTCATATACACACATGCAACTATAATAATTTACATGTTACAATGTTTTGATTATATAAGAGAAACTATAATGGAAATAACGATGAATGAAAGCAGAAAGCATGTTGTACCGACACTAAATGTTAGGGGCCTGTATTTCTTCTTCAAGATATTGCTACAGAAAGACGAGAGACACTTACCACAAATCTAACAGTTTTTGTGCCATCGTCGACGACTCCGACCAGCGGCCGCTTAGAGCCGTCTCTTACAGGCATCTCGCTACCTGAAATAAAGAAATAAACTCTTTTAATATCCACATAATGCGCCCTGAGTAGTCAGTCCTTAAAAATAGCTACAAGGACGCTGGAAAACACGATAACGGACAAGGTCACTCGAAACATATCAAAAATAAATTTAATAAAGAGGATTATAAGGAGTTAATAGCCACAATAAATCATATAGTAGACAATACCACACGCAGCCCACATGGAAAATTAGCTGAAAAACTTGATTATATTCCTGAGATCACTGCAGTTGGATATCACTCACTGAACTAATTATTTCATCATTGCACAAGCCGATAGCCAAGTAGATTAACGAAAGGTTACCATGTTTAAGACGGTAAGTCACTTATCAATCTTAAAGTCGTTAGGGTTATAATAGCAGACGGATTACTGCATCATTTGCACGCGTATCTAGAAGACTATAAACTTTATCGGTTAGAAATTCATAAACAAATGTCGGTCCTATTTGAAAATTCTCTAAGAGCAAAGATCAATAATATCTGTACTTATCATCTTCCTGCCCTTGTATTTGGGGTCGGCATAACACGTGTGCATTCATTCTCCCCTGTCCGACGCCACGGCATCATTTACTCCCTTCTCTTTCAAATCTATTCATCTTTTCTTAGGCCTTGTCTCTCCCTTCTCCATCCATCAACAATAAATCTGCACTAATAAACTCTATATATCCATACTGATTGAACAGCGTCAAATATTTGAAACACTGAATTTTATCAAGAGAATTTTCCATGGTCACCGAAAGTATTTAGAAGCGTATTACCCCGAAGCGGTGGAACTATATAAAATTATATTTGCTTATTGTCTCCCAGATAAGTGTGTATTATCACAAATCCTTCATATAGCAATAAACTAATCTTTATGTTAATTACTGCATCGTTGAAACAAACACGTTGAGTAGTGTAGTAAAATTTATTAGTAGATAGTAAAATAATAATTGTAAATGTGAGGATGAGTTGCCTCTTTATCCATAGGCATACAAAATAATGGGCCCGGAATATTCCACGCAAAGCAAAGCTCCATTTTTAGTTTATCACCCGAACCGTATCATGAAATCGGTTCGGCTATTAATAGAAACTCGAATAATATACCCAAAAATACCAATTTAAAAATGACAAACAGCTTCTGCCTTTTTTTTCATCAAATAATTTCCCGCGCTTTGGAACTTGGGGAATTGTCAGATTTTTACTATCTAAAACCCATCCATGTTCCTTCTTTTGCCCTTTGTTTTCCGCAGCCACCATATTACTTTCAAACAACCAGCAACCCTGGCAGGCAGTGGCACTGGCAGGCCCCTCTGCTTTGCTGACATCTTAGAATTTGATGCTACTGGAAAATATTTTACCGTTTCTTTATTTTGCTTTATACTTAGTCACTATTATTTGCCCAATCTTCTCGCAACTATGTTGTAAAAATCGACCCCATTTTTATTTTACCGGATGCAGCTGAATACCAGTATTATACACACTTAAAAACTGGTTGTCAGATTTTCGAGCAACTGGTTATCTGTAACGACTGTCAAAGATTAACGGCGAGGACCAATGCAGTAAGATGGAAACTTCGGTACGAAATGGGTTATCGCCCATCCTTGGACCAACTTAGGCAACGCTTAACCTAAAGATCAACCCGAACGACTGTTACTATTTAGCCACTTTAAATTCAAATATGAAGTCTTATTTCCACTACACTTGTGCGGTAACTTTGTTATAGCGATCGATATTATGGCTTTTCCCCAAATTGAGAGGTTCAATCAAACCTCAAAGATACTCTTAGTCAGTCAATCAAAGCCTAATTCCTTTGAGAAATATAAGCATTTCATTACATTATAGGCTTTATTGATTTCTGCATTTCTTCTTTGTAACTTTTCCCTTGAAAGTGAATATTCGAATGATTAATCTCTTTGACGTTGACATCGATACTTTTAATATTAAAATTGGTTGTAGCAAAATGAAAAGAATGTTGTATTTTTATGAAAATGAATTGCTTGTTTTCAATAACATGACTGAAACGTATAGCAATTTGTCTGATGGGAAAGGAAGCCTTAGTTATTGTGATTGCATGGTAGTTACTCGCAGTGAATTGCATTAAATAAAGAGGTAGGTCTGTTGTAGGAAACAGCGTATGAAACTTGATCGGATGACATTTTCATAATAATTTAATGTACCTAGTTTTACATTTAAAATTTTAGAATGAATGTTGGTCTTGCTTTTAAACCGACTTCTAAAAAGGAGGAGGTTCTATGTTTAACCGTATTTTTTATGTAAGTATGTTGACATTGTATGATTTTCATAATTCTTGGGATTAAAGGAATTATGAAATCGAGGTGTTTTATATTGCTTGGGTAGTTTATGAGTTATTTCCTATTACATATTTTTTTCTTCTGTCTTTATGAATGATCTGCATCTTTTACTAACAATGGAAATAAACACTCGATTAAAAAATGTGTGAAATATCATCATTTAACTAAAAAATCTGAAATAAAAACTTTTTTTTTCGAATATTAAATCAGCATACTTATATTAAGAAAAAAAAACTCGCATGAAAAACTATCGTATCGCCTCTGAAAAACAGTTGTGCTTATTTCCATAAAAAATAATCACTTTGTGAGGTTTTAAGTACCTACTCGTAAAATACTTCATGCCTTTATAGTGCTAAGAACTGCAATCAAACAATAAGGCCGATTAAAATATTTACGATCTAAGATCAAAATAGTATTAATCAATGGCAGAGTAAAATAACTTGACCTGTTGCAATGCCTAATCGGAACAATTAACCAATTACCTTATGACTTCAGAAGGGCTACTATGACATCTTATAGCAATTCTTATTCCACTGAGTGAAAGAGATGGTGCTAGACACCCTGTATAGCTCTGTCTCTTTCCCTCAGTGGAATAAGAATTGCTTTAAGAGGTCATAGTAGGGTAGCTGAACGTTCTAGTGAGGGCAACAGATTTAAAAACACGAAGATTTTTCTCAAATGACAACACATACGACGAAAACTCGATGGTTTTTTTTTAAATAACTTCTCCCGCTCTAGGCGGGGCTGAAGGGAGTGCCAGCTTTTTACTGAATACTCATCCATGTTCCTTATTTTACCGTTTGTGTTCCGGGGCAGCTGTATCGCATACCTATGCGAAATGCGAGAAGTACAAGATCGGTCGACATGGTAATAATGTTGAAAACAAGTATATTATTGTGTTTGCAAAACATCTGAAAATTCGACTCGATACATTAAACGAATAGCGTCAAATTCCTAAAGAAAGACCTCTTCTGCTTTATTTGTGAGCGGGTCTTCAAAAGCGCATTCGGTCCGCGAGGAACAGCTAGTATTTTGTAACTGGCTACAGTTACAAAATACTAGCTGTTCCTCGCGGTTTCACCCACGCTGCTCAGCACCTGTTGGTCGTAGCGTGATGTTATATAGCCTATAGCCTTCCTCAAGAAATGGACTATCCAACACTAAAAGAATTTTCCAATTCCAACCAGAAGTCCCTGAGATTAGCGCGTTCAAACAAACAATCAAACAAACAAACAAACTCTTAAACGCTTTATAATATTAGTATAGATAGTATAGATTACACCCAAGTAAATAATAGTTTAAAGGGGACGCCTTTACTGAAATTGATAGGACTATATTTATTACATAGCAAAAAACAGTTTTGCTGATGAAGGAAACCAGCAAATTTTGTACAGGGGGAATCCCCAGTAAAATTTCTAAATGTAGCTGACGTATGCCTGACAAAAACAAGGAAAGATATTGATGAAAACAATCCACACAAACAGTCATAATAGGTAGAGGCCATGAAGCCAAACATGTTTTCTTTTTTAGGTTCTCGTTTGGCCTAATTTTTGTGGCCAGCTAGTCCACTTTAGTTAGGCTTTGTTGTCCATATAATGAAATTGTTTCGCTCGGGTTTTTTAAAAGCCAACTACTTTGCTATAAACAAACTTAAACTTGAGTGAATAGCGGAACTAGAATGTATTAACCGTAGCAGGTGTTCTGTAGTTCTAGATCACTTCCATGTGTTTGCCCCGCTAAATAAACATGTGCAGTTATTTTCATGTGATGATCTGCCAGCGTCTAGCAACAGCTATGCTAGCAGTCTAAGAATTAACTGCAATCGATCAGTAGGTCTAATATAGCTAAAAAAAAAAATGTAAGGATTATTATTTGTTTGTTTGTTACGTCTTCACGCCTAAATGGCCAAACCGATTTTGATGAATTTTGGTACAGAGATAGGGGCGAGAAAAGGGGAGAAAATTTTTTTTTTCGATCATCACTCGGGTTGAAGTTAGCGTTAGACCTAAGTACCTAACTATTATTGTTATTCTATTATGATTCTTGCAAAGTGACCATTTTAGACTCCAAGGCATTATGTACAATAGAAAAACAGGAAGCTCCATTACACCTGCAGGAAATGACAGCTTCCATTAAGACCTAAGTTCCCCTATATAGCAATTGTTCTCCAGATCAGTCTATTTGCCCTTCCTGCACGTGATTGCATAGTTGCATCAACCTTGAGTAGCGGTTAAGGAAAATCTTCAATTGATCGCGTCGGAGTAAATCTACGTAGAGGCAAGGGAATTACCACCGTCCTGGTATCATTAACACCAACTGCTGAGAACCAATTTGCTTTAAACGAGTTTTTTATCGCTATCAAGTAACTATGATCCCGGAAAATAATGTCGTTGTTTTGTGGCATACGTGTTTGCTTATCTCGTTGGCGTTATTGTGAAATAACTTCTGAAAAATACTTAATTATAATTACGTCAATGACCTGTTTGGTTTGCCTTCTTATGACCGCCATGTCTACGTCAGAAACGGGGGAAACTAGAACTACTTTGCCAATAAACCAATCAGCATCAGTCCAGCCCTTTCCAAATTACGTTGAGACAGAATTTTGGTTTATCAGGGTAGCAGATCAAATTATCTGTACTGTAGGGATTCTGATCGCGACGGCCCATATACTGGGCAGCAGACTTTGCTAAGGATGCTTGCATGAAGAAGGATTTTCTAGATTTGTCGGGACTAAAAAACCTTATTGCTGTTTAACTCACACTAAAAAAGTGCATAATAGTCCATTGAAATGTAATTTTTTTATGACTTACCCTGCGTTTTTTAGAGGACCCAATTTTTTTTATTTTTTTATTTTAAAACCAAGTTTGTGGGGTCGCCACCCTTGTCCCATGGCCACCATTTTGAAAATAGGGGTTGAAATGGTTATTAAGATATATCTCTTAAACTATTTGTCTGATATTTTTTTTTTACATTTTTTGTCGTAGAAACTTCTTAATTCTTCTTAAAACTTCATATATGTTTATGTATATTGCAAAGCATCTTATTGTATATTAGATACCTACCAAAGACAAAATACATAATTGTCAATCAATCTCTGCACTTAGTAAGAGGAAATATGGCAAAGATCGTTGATCGGGAAAAGCATGCAAAAAAATTGACAACGAATGCAAGTCTGGTATGCCACGGCTAAATTACTGCAATGCAAATTACTCATTGCAACACAGATTTGGCAGATAGATACTTGTTGTTGTTATCGTTTTAAGTAGCTGACAATGCCACAGGCGTGGCGACTGGGCTAGAATAATTCCACAGAATAATCCGTGTATCACTTTATATCAAACATGCCGAAAAATATTTCTAGAAGGCAAGTGAAGCTAAGTCAGATCCATGCGTTGAGTGGATTCAGTAAGTTGCCGTGTGGTATAAAAATTCTGGCCCCAGCTTAGACATTGACAAAACAGAAAAGAAAGCACGTATTTTACAATTAATTTGTTGTGCCCGCGAGTGGACTGTTTGAGAACCAGTCCCTTGAAGAGACCTCTTGAGGGGGATTCCTTATAAAAACTTTATAAGTCTTAAATCTTGTACGGTCAGAAAAGGTTCTAAATTGTAATGCTATTTTACAATTATGCAAAACATCATGACTACGATATCCTTCAACTATCCTTATAAATCCTTTTCAGCGATTAAACGGCTTGGATTTTCATCAAATCTGCATAAATCTAGTTATTTACATTTAAACAAAGGTAAAACAGAGTAACGCAATAGTGCATTTATAAAAGAAGTATTGCCGATAATAACATAAACCTTTCCGATATCTGATATCGGTTTAATGCTGCTATCAATACGGAGATACATACTTGAGAGTTGACGGCAAAAATTGATAGTTGATTAGGTACCTACAACCTACTTAGATGATTCATCATAGATTTTGTTCTAGAGATAGGATTGCTTTATCGAAATGTGTAGATTATTCTATCAACTTCACTAATCTTCGCAGTTAGGCACAGTTTGGCTAGTCATTTCTTTCTTTTCTTCTGATGGGTGGGGAATCATCAAATGACTTCTCCCGGATGAACGGAAGCGTATTTCATCCATCCATCATCCATGTTCCTTCTTTAGCACTTTGTATTTCGGAGGCCACGGTAACTCTATCGAACCAATCCGCAGTCCCATCACGCAGTGGTCCAGACGGGACCCTCTGCGCACGCGCTTCAAAAGATGACTATCTCTTTGAAGCGCGTGTGGAACACGAACGTGTCGTCGACGCGGCCTGTCGTCCCTAGACAGACGGACGGTGAGCTACCCGGTTGGTCATTTCTTGGATTCAAGTTTCCTATTTCATATCTTATAAGTTGATCTGACTAAGACAATGTCTGGATTGAATAATTTGCTTGTTTTGTTTTTTCTTCTCAGAGAATTGATCAGATATTGCGATCTGAAAACCGAACGCATCTATCTTAAAAATGTCGAGTAAAAGTATCAGTACAAACCTAATTATAGATTTAATTTATATAAAAAAAAAACGTCGCGCCTGTATTCTGAAGGATTAGGCAGGGCTGTACATAATAATACACCGACATTTCGTCAGTCACGGTAAGTCCCATTTAATTGGGAGCGAGCCCTTGAAAAGAGAAATACCTGATAACACTGCACGGTCCGGGAATTAAACCCAGGACCAAATGGTCGACAGTCGCGCTTAGGATCACTAGACTAACTAGGCACTCGCTAAAGAACATAGCCAATAATTTATCCTATTTTAATATTATCTCATGAATCATTTACTTTAAAAATGGTATATGCTACCCGCTACAACAAGATGTAAAAAAAAATTGCCTGACATTTGATAACAGGAAAAATCAAACAGGAAACTTCTGTTAATAAAACAAGTTTGATGAGGAAAAAAGCTGTTGGGGGCGCGGCCACAGTATTTCGAACTTTAAAAAACATATCGCTAGATTTCTAAATATTTCGACTTATAAGGCCACCTTCGTCACACACATGGGATATCATTAAACGACTTTTTCCGATCTATGCGGAGCGGAAGGGAGTGTCAGACTTGTACTGACTAAAAAGCCATCCAGGTTTCTTCTTTTTGCCTTTGTGCTCCAAGCCTCTCTCTAACTTTATCGAACTAACCTGCAGTCCCGGCATTTAGAGTTAGACTTAATAACTTCACGCTACGGCACTTAGGAGCTGTGTAGCGGACGAAAACGCTGGGCACAGCTAAGCATTTTTTTTGCGGATGGAAAACCATCAAATAACTTCCCCCGCTCTGGGCGGAGCGGGGGGGAATGTCAGACTTGTACTGATTAATACCCACCCATGTTCCTTCTATTGCCCTTTACGTTCCGGGGCCGCGGTTTCTCTTTCGAACAACCCGCAACCCCTGCAGAGCACAGCTAAGCTTCAAGTGTAAAATATCGGACACTTTAAAGAGTCACTTAAAACGCTATTTTAAGACCGTATGATGCAATTTTACCATTTATTTCAAAGATACTGCTTATTTAAAAAAAATGAATAAACTAATGTGAATTTTAAAACTAGTTTTGTGGCCTCGACTGCATACTTACTAATTACATACACACACATTAAAAAAAGATATTATTTTTGAAAAACCATTTGACAAGGAAAACCTAGTATTTTGTGTGTAACCAATATTCGGTATTAACCTAGTTTAATATTAATTTAAGTAGTCACAATTTTAGGTTTTAATCTGTCAAGCTTTACCCCAAACCTATTCGTATGATTTCATAGTCCAAACGTGACCGAGATATGAAGTAATTAAACGATTCGATGGAATGTTTGCATGGACTTTGATTGTTTGGGTTTTTTTTTCTCTGAATTAATTGATCAACAGTGTCCGGAGGTCAAAAGATAAAATATCTGTGTGTCATTGATTATGATTTAAAAGAAAAAAAAAATAACAAATTGTTTCAAGAAAATCTGTGGAATGGAATTTATGTCCTATATCTACACTAATATGAAAAAACTGAAAAGTTTAATTGGTAGAACCTTCTTATCCCAAAAACTATTGGCTCAATTTTTTTTTGTACAGACGCCTGCAGATCAAGCTACTACAATCTGTCAGATTTCTTTGATAGATTTTCGACTTTATTGCTCAAGTATAAGGTCTAAGGTTCATTGGGAAAAAATGACAGGTTCGGGTAGCTTGACCTGCTGGCGTCTGTACTATACCAAAAAAATATCGAGGAAGGATATATAACATCACGCTAAAATACTAAGGAGCTAAAGCGCTAGGTACAGCTAGTACCACAATAATATGAGAATGAAAAAAAAGGCACGCAAGCAGAGATAAATAATCAAGCCCATTCTAGGATGAGATTTGTATTTTTTTCAACATATTTGGATTTTCCCGTAGTCTTACCAGTTGCAGCTGAATACTAGAATGTTACATGACGCCACTGTTTATCTGACCTATAAACCCACCATTCCTCTACCGGGTAACATGATATCCCTTAGGAAGACTGGTTGTCAGAATTTTCGATCACAAACTAACTGTGACCGACAAAAACATTGATAAACTCACATTCTATCCGGTTTAGATATTGCGATATATATTTGATTAACAAATCATTTATTCATGCACATATTTATCGGTCACGCCTTTATAATTTGCTTTGCAAAAATGTCCTCTAAGATTAAACGATAGTAAAATTATAAATGCATTGCATGTTGGGTTTTATCAAATAGCTGAACGAATTTACCGGATAACGCCACAACTTGCAATCATTCGAGGAGTCAGTCAGTATAGAAAAGAGAACTAGGGAATGGAACAAAAGCACTACGACTAGACGGGAAGGCGGGGGGGGGGGGGGGGATCAAAATGGCGGACCGGAAACCTTTGGTTATTGGGGTTTCAGGTAGTTATAAGAATTGACATATCTGGAGTCGAACCAGTGCACCAGCGGGATCAGACACCATCATCAACCCTAAGAAGCCAGGTATGAATAAAACGTGGATTGAGAGCCGAAAAAATTACAATCAGCTAGGGCTCAGCCTAAAGTAATAAAATGTTATAACAAAAAACCCGAGTGGCGCCATTTTATTTCTCGTACTTATTCTTCTCAGCAAAACCTTTCGTTTGGTACTTACGTACCCATATCATGGGGATGCATAAAAATAGTTCTCTAACTTTTTAAGAATCACTTAGCTAACGATGCATTGTCATTGACAAACATGTAGGTTTAGCTCAATCGGAAACCGGGAAGTGGGTCAAATATAACTTTTACGTTTTTTTTTACAAATTTACAAGAGGAGCTGTTTTTTTTTAATAGGGTACTTTTTATCTTACCGCAACATAAATAGGGTTCAGAATTAATGATACCGAAGCGACGAAAACAACAAGAATACCAATATGCATAACATAAAGACAGGAACTAATTGGAATTACAAGTTGTAAATTATTTCACTAAAATATTTCAATATTTATAATTGACTGTGTATATGACAACTTGGCTGGTAGACAAACGCTACGCTGATCTATTTCCTTAGACATTATTACAGGTAACGAAATGAGCCAATAATATTACAGAATATTTCTTACGACGCGTTCTAATTACGTAATAAACTTGCAAAAACAATCGTTCTTTTTAACAAACCCAATTCGATATATCTTATATTTAATATTTATATTTTCAAATATATTTTATAATTTTTATTCTTCATTTATTTATTTGTTTGCATATTTTTTTTATGTTTTTACATATATCTTAGCAAAACAAAAAAAAAAACATTTAAAAATATAAAAATAGTAGCCCACCGGTATCGGGAACAGGGTCCAAGCTACCGGCAGTCAGGGCTCCAGAGAAAGGAACCTCCTAACAATACGAGCCGTGTCCAGGAGTACCGCTTTCTGTATCAAGCCCTTGATCCAGCTGCCTAACGAGAGCCTTCTCAGGTGTTGGTCGAGGCTCTTGGCAATTAAGCTATTGGCTGTAACGACTATCGGCACAATGATCGCTGAGTCCACGTGCCACATATCGACAACCTCGCGAGCCAAGTCAATATACTTGATTTGATATTATAGTCAAAATACGAAAATAGATTACCTATATTGTATTTAAAAATATAAAATATAACCTATTTCGGGCTAATGCTGTAATAAAATTGTTTGGTGCAGGTTTTGTTAAGTTACTACATATTTTTTGTCACTTTTTTACTTCATAATGACGAAGGCTATCACTCTAACCGGTCCCTAGCATACTTAATTCAGATCATTTTAAAGAGCAAACATATATTTACCAAAACTGTCATATATTCATACCTAAAGGTAAACTAAGGCTACAAGGACCTGGATCACAAAGGGCAAAAGTAGGAACATGGGTGGCTTTTAGTCAGTAAAAGTCTGACACTGCCCCTTGCAGAGCTCTTGCTATCCCTAAAAAGGCTTCAGTTCGCAGTAATGACAGGTTTCCTTGTAAGATATAAAAGACATGATTTATGAACATGGTTGCGATCTGTTGTTTCTGTACACCCCCTTTGGGACAAAAGCGTGAGTTCCTTTATGTATAAAATACTTCTAGCTTTTACGTGGCAACGAACCTACAGACAACAATGCTAAATTGGGTTGCGTAGGCCGGACGTAGGCGTACGAAGGGTCCTTTCTCGTAGGTCGTAGGCGGAGGGTAAGTAGGATTTGTGTAGTATCTTTTTTACAGGCTCTTTATAAGCAACACAAAATATAACTTAAAATGTAAGTAAATAAAGTCTTTTTTAATTATTTATTTTCAGTTTCTGCAGCAATTAAACTAATTTCTTCTAAAATTCTCGTGTCACAGTTTTAGTTAGGTACCAATTTTTATGAAATTTTATATGTATTCGATAGATCTGAGAACCGGTCGTAATCTATTTTTCTGGTGGTGGCTCTCTCCAGAAAAGCAGCTGAACAGGGGTGAAACCGCTGGGCACAGCTAGTATTTTTTTTAAAAAAAGTCTAGAAAGACACAAATTGAAACCATTGAATATTTGTTTCGTTTTCGTTCGTTAAAAGTTTACTTGAAATGTCAGTTAAATGTTATAAGGAAAAGAACTAGAAATATTATTTAGTTTCCAACTAATTTCTGCGAGGAAATATTTATGTATAATGGTTTTCCAGGCCGTGACGTGATACTTGACGTAGGACAATTATCGCATGACACGTTCAAAAAGTAAAACCGCAAACAATTTAACCAATCACATATCTCATTAACAAACTCGATTAATTTCATTTAAATTGTATAAATGTATAAGAACTAGAACTCATTTACAATTATTGATGTTAACAAACTATTATTTTAGGCTAGTCTGCAGAAAGCTTAGAAACGGCTTAAAACTTAATAAAAAAGTAATCACAATATTTCGATTTCAGTCAATATACAAAACGTTAAAACATGAAATCTGAGTTTATCGATTGGAATTTCGTTTATCTGGATATATAACGTTTTAAAAGTCATTAAAGTTAATAATAATTGGGTACTACAAGTATTTTTTTTTGTTATGAGCAAATTTAAATACGTACCAACCCATAATAATATGAGAACCATAATTTACCATTACAGGATACATAGAACCGGAAAGTTACGTCATACATAAAAATTATAAGTCTCAAGGTAACTGAAAACGACAATAGCCATTTACTTAGTTTAAACATAATCTGTTCAGCCTTCTAAATATGTGGAAGATGATAAATATACCAAAGTCAAGGTTTTGTTTGTGGTTATAATAAACAATGTTGCGTAGAAGGAAAACTGAAACCTAAGACGACGCCATGACATGTGAAAAGAGCGGGAAAACAAAGTGTCACTGTCATTTGTTTTTTTTTTTATTATTATAGGTCACTATTTTACAAAACAAAGTGTCACTGTCATTTGTTTTTTTTTTATTATTATAGGTCCTTATTTTACAAAACAAAGTTGTCTAGTAGCTTAGTACGTGGTTTTTAAATTTACTTACTTTTTATTTTTATGGTCTGTACATTTTTATTTTTACATATTATGAAAACATTTTGATTTTTCGACTACCAAGTTAGTCTATGTGTGCTTCCCCATTGGAAGCCAATATAAAACAGGCAGTTAGGTACTATTTTAATAATAAATTCGGTATCGGACAACAATGAAATCGACAAGAAAGATCGCCTTGAAAAGAGTTTTGTAAAATATTAAAATATAGTAGGTACGTACCTATGCTCTCGACTTTTTGCTTTTACATTATCCAATTAAATGATGAGGAATCAAAAGAAACTTTTGAAATTTTGATGAATACAACAAGCAACTTTCTAAATACTTTCAAATATAAAAAAGAGAATGTTATGTTACATTTCGAAATTAAAGTTTTCAACTAGAAATGGCGGACTAATTGTAATTTTAGTTTTTTTTAATTTATTTTTTTATTAATTAATCCGTAGTCTACAGCTGTGCAAGGTTATTCCCCAGCACCTTCCGCGTTTTTTTTTTTAAATTATACAATGGTAACAAAATACAAAATTATTATGTTGCTTTTTACAAAGTATAAAAACAGTTACAATTTACTGGCTTATCAGAAACCAAGTATATCTCTAGAAAACGTTGTAAAGATTAAGACTCAATACACAAAGTAATCTTTACTGAATATTATAAACGCAGATTAGGTTTCGATTATCCGACACTCAGTTGTTACCTACTTTAACAATTGATAAACTATTTAAATAATACATATAAATTTTATTAATAATAATAAATATAATTTATAATAATATGATTTTGGAATTAATATTTTGTGATTTGTATTACAAAATTTCAATCAGCGATTTATTGGACCAAATTGACCTAGCGACTCTTAGGGCCATAAAATGTGAAATCATTAGAAAAGAGCATACAATTTTTGTTGTAAGAAAATAATACTTATCAATAATTATTTTGTTTTTTTTTTTTCATTTCGGGATTTTTGTTTCATTTTGTTTCTTGTTACATATTGATTACACCATACATCTGCCATTTCCCTAGGAATTCCCCTAAAAGTATAAACAATCACAATTTGCTGATACCGCACTTAAGTTCAATATGATAAGACGATAATATCGTAATTAGAAGAATCAAATTGAAGCCATTAACCTAAAAAAAAAAAATTGCTCTTTTAGGAAAGTTTATCCGATTTCCCAAATCATAGAAAAGACATTTTAGTCAATGATTTAGTTTTAAAAACCGGAAAATTACCAGAAGCATTAAGCAAAAAAATAAAAAAAAACGAAAACTGTCAAAGGAGCGGCCAGTATTTTTTTTTGTTATTTTCTTAAGAATGCATGAATGAGTCAACCAAGACTTTTGTTTAGGACATAATTTCTTTGTGCCATTTTTAGACATTAACAATTTGACACTATTTTTCTTTGTCTCTAAGTAAAGAACAAAAAAATAGGCATAACGAATGAATTAATTGTGTTTACATTTTCCTCGATTTCCCGGACGATAATCCACTTTCTAGTTAATGCTAAGCAATTAAAACGCTACTTATAGATACCCCGGCACTTGTTTTGTTCAATAAAATTAAGTTGGTAGATATTTTTGATCGTAGGACACATAAGTGAAAAGTCGACCACCTTGAGTAGTCGTAGTATGAGTGATACCTATATAACCAACCTATACTATGTTCAAACTTACATTTTAGTTATTTAAAATAACAAGCGCTTAGCAAAGTCTGCCAAAAAAATATTCACGAGAAAATCTTATGTAAATAATAGCCTAAACATACCTTCATCCATATTTATTTTCAAGAATAAATACACAACACTGGCCGAAAAAATTAAATCAAATACACTCTTCACGTTTTCACTTAAAATATTTCAGCGGGAAATTCAATTTTGGAACACTCGAAACGCGCTCGTTCCCGCGTAAGCCAGCAGTCGAACTGCGGAGGCGCGGCGGCTAACACACCCACGCGACGTGTTATCACTCCGCCGTACGATGACGTAGAAAATTTAGGTATAAAACAATAATTACGCGAACATAAACTCGTATATAATCATTATTGGCGGCAGAGCGCAATTTCGCGGTTTTATCGCAACAGAATGTCGTTTAACAAAAGCCCTATTTATCGATCGATAATGAGTGAAGCATTAATGGATACAAACGATAAGATTTATTCACATCCTTTTAACAAAACATTATCTAGCTAAGAAACTTCAAAAATAATTTTAAAATCTTACGGATTTCGCTTTTACGCTTGTTCCGAATGTCTTTCACTTCTCTCATTTTCACAAATATCACAAACACAATAACCACTAAAACAGGAATTATTTTTTCACGTAACATAACGAGCAGTTGACCAATCTGACCAATAGCAAGTTGTGTAAGGTTGATCAATATTAAAATAGAACAACAGGTATGGTCACACTAGCCAAATAATTTTAATTGCCTATCATAAATAAAATTACGTGCAAATGTTAGGATACACGATTCCCACATGGAACTGGTGATAAATTACAGGTAACACTGAATGAAAGAAAGGTAGTACTATGGCAATTATCCAACAAGACTGAACCATTCGTATTTGTCATCCCCTATAATTCATTGATCAAAAATAAATCTTGAGACAAAAACATTGCTTGGTGCAAGTATGATTAATTCGATGGATCTTTGATTACGTAATGTTTTTAAGCAGACATTTACAAAACAAATTAACAACAAGCAGTACAAAAATAGTTCATCACAATGTCAACATGCGTCATGGCATACGCAACGCTTTTTTATCGCGGCTGGGTATCATGTGCGAACTTTTGCACTCATACTGTACGATTTGATACAACAAAACAAAAATATTTTTCGCTTATTTTTTTCTGTACGACAGGAGCCAAATCACAAATATAATTCTTTTAATTGGCAAACAAATAATAAACACACAAAGAAAGCGAATGTTACTGCGTAAGTGTGCAGCTTTTTGGTGCATTTACAAAAACTCCAAAATAAAAAAAAAAGGTTTTCAGTAGTGAACATTACAAAGCACAGTAGACTGTCTCGTATATCCCAAAAGTGATTCATTGTTGGACTTGGAAACCCCACCCACATTCGATGGGTTTGTTTTTTAAGTCATCATGCTTGGCAAGCTCACCGAAGTAGCTGTTACGCTCTCCCAGTAAACATAGTCAAAACTCCAGGGTCCTCTTGAAAACTAAAACAAACTTGGTGATATTTTTCTTTAGTTTTGGGCTTCTCTTATGGGCACTTCTTTTTTCGTAATCCTACTATTTAAGAGCTCGTTACGTAGTAAAATAAAACCCAGGAAGCGAAAGAGAGCAGACATCTAGAGAGCGCCACCACTTCTGGAGGTTATTTTAATGCCTTCAATATCATTCAGTAACGCTATACCGGTGACGGTCCTTGTCACTATAAGAAAGGAATGAACACAATAAATGAGATACCGCGCCCAGTTTCATCAAAACAAGTGTTTCGCAAAAGCACTCACAATAATAAATGCATGAAGTCTGTCACATTATCATAAAAAAATCGTGAAATTAAGTACATCTATTGTGTAAACAAACTTAAAACACATCGTGCCCTTGATGTACTTCGCCTACATCAATTTTATTTTTAAAATACAATTGCGTTGTAGGTGAACTACACATCGTGTCACAAGATGTGTTTTGTTGCTTCTGGTCTGCCGATCCGAATCATATGAAAGTTATTTACTTTCATTCAAGTCATGTGCCATGCGGTCTCTGTCTTGAAGGACCAGTGCCAATATCTCTTTTACCGTGGGTGTCATTAGAGCTAAAAGTAAAAATCACGCATGGGTTGAGTGACCAGAATCATCTCCAACAATGAATCGATCATTAATTAGTAGCGTGATAAAGTCTTACTGCCCAAACTCGTGCCGAGTTCGTCTCCTTTTAATTGTTTTCCGAAATACAACACAAATGTAATGATAATTTTATTCGAATGTAACCTTCTGTCGCCTCTCACGGCTCTGTATATGTAACGTACACAAAAACTTGCGTCAATGTCACCTTGACTGTTAAAACTGCTTTCATAAAACTGTTGGGGGTGTGTCCGCAGCCGGTCTTACGTAAACACTATGAAACGAAGGCCGATGACGTTTTTATTGGTCGGAATTGCTATGCCACTGTTTGGTGAGTTTGGGTAAACATAAACTGACGTGGGAATGTTATGCCAATAGAGGAGTGATAGATGGTATTAGAAAGTGAAGCAGAAGTAAGCGAAGTAGTGAAATATTTGTTTAGATCAAAATTCTATTTTCCACGTAAACACCACACTGACTAGTAATTAAATGTACTGAAGCACCACACTGACTAGTAATTAAATGTACTGAAGCCACTGTTTTGAATAGAAAATCCGGTTAATAAAGTCGAAAACAGAACAGGTAAGACTTATTTTTGGATGAAGGACAAAATTCAGAGACCCTGATTTAATTAAACCTAAACCTTTTGGCGTTTTGAGGTCAAGCTTCACCCATCCAGTTTTGGATCTAATTAATTTAGACTTAGGTATTGTTACTACTGCCACACCTTGCCACTTTTTTTAGGCAATACGCTGAATACATTATGCAAATTCATACGGATACTGTTAACCAACTTATAAACAGATATGACGTCGTAAAACGTTAAGCATTTTTAAATGGCATTGTTAAGTGTATTAAGTTTTTCAAATACATTTAGAATATGTTAGGAATACATTTTCTCCGATTTCACTACATTTACTAATATACAAGGACATTTCAATTGATAATACATACAAGTATTCTCCAAAATCGAAAAGTATAATGTGGTTACACCAAAATTGTTACACAGCTGTTTCATGATAGCGAGAGACCTGAACAGCGACGGAGGCTGCTAGAAAGACGGAAAAAAAGACCAGCAGGACAGAGGAACTAGCCAAATTAAACACATCAGATATTAAGAAGGAATTTTGAAGAATGCATTTGGTTTACCCTGGGAATGGTTCTGCCGATCATTCAATCAATCAATTTCGTACAAGATATATTTACGAGACCAATTGCTAATTGGTCTTTGACAAACAGAAATTGGGATAAACAGATATTCTTTGAACTTAGAACCGTATACTTTACTGCAATCAGTTCAATGTCCCATGTTAATTGTAATGTATTCAAGTGTTCTTAGCACTGATGACATCATGCGGCGATCTTTGAACTTACTTTGAAACGTATTTGCGGCATTGGTGACAAATGGTACGGATTAACGATGGTTTATTGTCATCTTTTACAGAGTGCTAAGTAGTATTAGTGAGAAGCAGAATGGAAGATTCTATAGAAGAGAAAGAAAAGTATGGAGCTACAATATAGAAGATTTTGAGACGTATTTTTATCTTCAGAAATGCTGGTATTTCCAAATTTTCATAGCATGACCGCCTAAAAGTGGCTACGTTTATTGATTAGAAACGGCCTAGAAAACAGAACTCCTTGGCATAGAAAAAGTACTGAACTCTGACACAAAAGAGCACGATTTTGGGGCAGTCTTTTGATGTGGTTGTGAACGCTCATAAAGTTCTCATTAGCTTAAGCTTGTTTATAATGGATGGTCTTTTATAGATCCAGAAAGATGATCCTTTAAATAAGGCAAAATAGTTGTGACAGGAAGGTGAATTCGTAGTATTAACCCAGACTTTAAAGTTTGGACTGCATTAACGCTGATTCATCGCAAATGATGTATCTTTTTCCTGCAATTAAAGAGGTTCCTCAGCTTGCTTCTACGTTGCAGAATCGTTACGGGCCGGTTTGCTTTGGTTAGACTAGCTGTCAAACATCTAGGGCCGATGTACCCGGCTGTAAGACTATCGTGCGGTGACAGACAGGGCTATTTTTATTCATTTCCTCTGTTAAGGTCGTTAGTCATTACTAATTCATGTAGGATTTGACCACATGACAAGAGAAACAATTAAACCACACAAACTAAACAATCAAATAAATAGGGTAACCAGTCTACAATTACACATTTTTGTACAATCTCAACATGAATGATGTAACCATGATTTTGTAATAACATTATGATTTAAAAGAGTGTCCAAGGAGTTTCTTGCCCATTCTTCTCCATAGAGTTAGAGATCAACGCTTTGGAATGGCCAGTACTTTTACAAGTAATTATGGATTGTAACTGCGACTGTCGCTACATCCTTTTGTTTCTTAACATTCAAAAGTGCCTTTATTTGCAGATGAGAAATAAAAAAAAAGTGCCTGTAGTGGTGTAATTGAAATACTTAAAGAGTTTTAAGTTTGAATTTCTTTTATTGCGTCACTTAGGAGGCGTCCACCACTCGGATCTACTTCGGGGTTTTTTATGGGTTTATGACAAAGCTTGAAAGCAGCGCTTACTGAAGTAAAGGCACCACAATGTCAAATTGACGCAGGAAGAGGATTTATCATAAGGACGTACGTGTTTTACTAAATCTACTCTGTATACTACACTGGCATCTGCGACCTCCCAAACCTTAAATCCCTGGTTTGAATTCAAAATTGAACGAAAATTTTAATTTGGCTAGATTTAACATCAGTCATTGAAATATGGAATAGTCATGTCTCATATACTCATGTTAGTAGTCTTCGTAGGTCGAATAAATAATCGCAAGTGCTTGGAGAAGCTTCTAGGCCCGAAGAAACATGACAACACAAAGTTCTCCAAGAAAAAGAAAAAAACAACCTCGACAGTTTTATCTACGCGACACGGTTGCTGCAGGAGCTGACTGATCGACTGCTGCGCTGCGTGTTGCGGGTTCCATCCCAGCACGAAACAAATATGCAACCTACAGATAGTTGTTCTGGCTGTTTGTTTTTGTGAGTTTAAATGTTTGTAAACGCACCCACAAGGATTCCTAACTTTTTTTAAAAAAAGTCTAAGAAAGATTAATCTTTTTCTCGTCACAGTTACCAATCCTGAATCCCTGAACAACAAAAGTCCAAAGGTACATACTGAAAAACAGGTACAGTTTCTAAAAATGACGATTACTTAGCTCAAAGTGATTAGGCACCTATTCAAAATAAAAGCCATGGCAACTGCAGCACCCCCCCATATAAGGATTGATCTGGGCGGTTGCCATTTAAGCCCATGATTCATTCAGAGCAGGGCCTTGTGGAAAAGGGGCTCATGGCTCATATTTTAATAATAGAACCATTCAGCAATTGTCAAGCCATATTAGCTTGAATAATTATAGAGCAGTTACTACTTACGATTCGATATTCATGTTCTAATTGTTGATATCCTAACGTTAATTGTCACCACGTTTCTTCAATTAGTTCTTATCTTTAATTAAATGACAAATGGCTATGTTGAGACTGGACAAAGTGCGATGGATTTAAGGCCAAAGGTCAATAGCTATATTCATTGGCTTTAATCGTTTTAATATTAAAATGATGGAAGTGGTTAAATGTTGCCTAATCTGGTTCCAAGACGGGTAAGGTAGTCCACCATTTTTTTAAGGTAAGCTGTATTTGAGAAAGTGGAGGTCGTGGTTAAAAATATCAGCCGCTCGGATCGATATTCAGTTTAAACGTTAGCGTTTGCCTATGCCTAGGCTGATCCGTGGATGGGTGATCACCAAGTAAGCCGGCTTTCATTTATAGATCTTTGACAATTGTTATTGATGTAGTAAGTGGCCCAAAATTTATATATCCAACCTTACACAGGTTCATATTACCCAGTATTAACTTGAAACATCAGATAGGCAGTCGCTGCATGTAAAATTGTGGCATTCAGCTGCATCCGGTTAGACTGGAAGCTGACCCAACATCGTTGGAAAAAAGATAATGAGGCAAGTAAAAATCGAAAGGACAGGGCTATTTTGCAAATTTTCCTATTAATCAATCAAATTCTTATCTCAAATTGGTTGATAATAACAATGTGTTGCCCGATAATTTTGTTAATCTGCACCATAAAAAGAAGGTATTGTGCCAAATCACTAAGCAAATCTGTTATGCCGTCACGTAACAGATAAGCTTAGTAATTTTACACAAAAACTTTTGTATGCCACACATTGTGATATTTAAATATTAATTTGGTCAAAACTAAACATTGGCATAAGACAAATCTTTATTTTTTTTAAATTGTTTGATCATAGTATGAAAGTAGAGAATGAAAAGAAATAAATGATAATGATGCTCGCAATGTGAATTGATTATAAATATTACTTTGTGTCTTGAATCAGATTTTGTTAACTTTAGTGGAACTCTTTTTATTGCACAAAACCCTAATTCATTGTTTGTATTGTATTGTATAACGGGCTGGTGTCCGCAACTCCACTTTCGTTGTTTACATTGGTTAAGCTATTTCGGATATTAGTTGGGAAAAAAGAGACAGAAAGGGAAAAAATGCATTACATTCATTTATATTATGGTTACTTTTAAATAACAAAGAGACACTTTAATTTTATATTGATATACAGTACAAAACTAAACTATATAGAAACATGTACAATAATTATGCCATGTCACTTAAGTCTCAGTATCACTGGAAAATAATTTAAAAGATAAAAAAAAAACAAATTATTTATGGCCGTCCTGTCATTTAGCTGTTTAGTTTATCAAAAAATTAATCAATTTTTAGTATGTTGTGATTACTATGATATGAATGTAATGGAATCAAGAAAATTGTGTCAACATGATTACAAGTTATTGGCAAAGCCTGGGGCTCTGCGTGATTCATTTATTTCAGCAAACATTTATTTTTAAGATTATATTTTATTTTTCCTAAAACATACTTTTTAAAGAACAGTTATTAATTGGTTCTTCCACACAAATTATTATTATAATACTAAACTGGATAAATTAAAGGCAGAGAAAAAAATAGTAATGGACAAAAGATGGTAATATTTTCATACTAAACAATAATATTTGGTGCGGAAGTTGATTAGAAGCAAAGGATTGTTTCCAGCCAGTTTTAATTATACTATTTTTAAATAAATGTTACTTAACACTAGAATATAAGCTGTTTGCAATAAAGTATGGATCACAGTTGTCAGAAATAAATGATTTTTAATATAATATCAACAGTTTTCTTCTAAATAAATCATCAACAAAAAATATCAAAAAAGAAACTAAATGTGGGTGTGGAAACTAGATCTCCTTGCAGAAGTTTTTTTTGTAAGTTGTCGGACCAGTTACCTTATAACTACTGACCTATAAGTCTAATAAGATTCAGAACTATTCTTTTATTATATTAGCAAACAAACGGGCATTAATTAAATTGTTTTTTTTTTAAGTTTTTTTTTTGTTGGGTCTTTTGGTGTCTAGAGTTTCATTTTGGATGAACTAAATTCACTAAAGTATGATTTAAGGTTAATTTCTAGTCAGTAAACTTATCCTCAGATTTAAAAGAAGTATAGGTATGCAAAATTTTAAATAATCTGGGGAAACACACACACTGATTAAAAAAAATTACTATGTTGCAGTTATATAAGATTAACACTAAGTGCAGTGCCTAAAGGTATAATTATTGTTTTAAATGCAATTATGTAATTACTTTGATATAATCACTCCAATAAGGACTTATGTACCCATGAAGCTTACTGGAATTATAAGCTTTAGAAGATCAGAATAAAGTTTACATTTGTTTGATTCTGTGAAGCCAGTTAGGCCATCCTGGAGTTACATTTTGCATCTCTGTGATGCAAGGGGCCAGTTCAGTGGTTTGGGGAAATCTTTTACCAGGTTATATTAAATGATATAAATAAATGTGTATAGTCTATTTATACGAGAGTTCCAGTCCCATCAGAACATTTCAATGTTCAAGATTACCGGTCGAAAAATTAATTAGTTGTCGCATGAAATCAATACTCTCAACGAACTCATTTCACGAGAGAAACGAGTCATGAAATACGATTTTAAGGAAGAGAACAAATTTTTAGTAATAAATTATGTCTAGTTTTTGTAATAAAACTATCAGATTTTAATCGTTTCAGTCACTTTTAAATGAAAATATGTTTTTGGGGAAACATGAATTATGATGACTTACCTTGGGTAATTTAAGTTTGTAGTATTAAAAATGCACAATTTACACGACACAGGGCACTATTTACATACTTTTTCTAAATTGTTTTATTTAATTTTATTCAGATAGAAATAAAATGTCTCAAATATGCGAATGCGAATGACGTACCGACATACGAATTTGATACCACAGGGAAGTGCGATACACTTTTTAATCTTCCTTCTAAATTAATGTCAAAAGTAAATGTAATCGACTAAAATAAAAGAAAAGTAATCTGGTTCGCAAAAAGTGGACAGAGTGGAGTGTGCGTTTATTAAATAGATGGAGTAATTTGTGAGGGTGTCCTCAGTTATAAACCTGAGGGGTTATAATGTTAACGGTTTTGAGAATTGAAGGACAATAAAATTTCAGACGCTGACTGACTGGTTATAAACCAGATACATTGAAAAATAACAGTGTCAAGTTTAGAGAAACAAGTACAAGTGAATATTTTTTGTTTTTTTACCATGTAATTATCCAAGCACGAAAAATTTAAGGCACATCAGGCTTCCTTATCCTTACTAATATTATAAAAGCGAAAGTGAGTTTGTTTGTTTGTTTGTTACCTCTTCACGCTTTAATGGCAAAACCGATTTGGATGAATTTTGGCACAGAGATAGTTGGGAACCAGGAGACCGATATAGGTTTTTTTTTAGTAAAAAAATTGGTATGTGAGTGAGAAAGAGGGAAGATAACGGAAAACTTAGCGTTGCTATTACAAATCAATAAGGGGCAAGGGGAACTGTGTTACCCCGAATTTAACGCGAGCGAAGCCGCGGGCAAAAGCTAGTTTACGATATAATTGCCGGTGTACCTCAGGACTCTGTTCTGGGCCCGGTACCATATTCACAGCAGGCTTACCACAGAGCCCAGGGGTGACGGTGGCTACATTCGTAAACAACACAGTAGTCAGCTGTATTCAGGATCCTAGCAACGCTTCTAGAACAAAAAAGCCTAGCAGAAATTCAACTTTGGATGCAAAAATGGAGGAGCCAGGGCATCCAAGTCAGTCCACATAACATTTATGCTAAGGCGAGATGACTGACCACCGTTTTACCTCTGCGATTGACAGCTGTCGCATAATATAATAACTGCGTTAAATACCTAAGAATTGACCTCGATCGAAGGCTGACTAGGAGACACCACATTAGAGCCAAGAGAGACTCGTTTAAAATGCGATATCGAGGGCTGTACTAGCTACTCGGTTAAAACAGCAAGCTGTCTCTGGACTACGAAACGGCGTTGTCCTAAAACCTATATAGTTATGGCATTCAGCTAGCTGTGGGGTACCATTTGTGACTCCGACATAAAAATCATCCATAGAGCTGAAGACTCGATACTTAAACAAATAGCAAATAAATACTCCCTGGTTCATAGAAAACTCAGGAACGCATCACCACCCGAAGTTGAGAGCAGTAAAATATGAAATAAAAATAAAACTTATGCAAAGGAATGCAAAAACGTAAAAAATCTAAAATATTATTAACGCAAACTAGTTATTGCGGCAACCGGCACGCGTGCGGCTTTTCTTAGAATTAGCAATAACAATAATATTTTTGATTTGCGTTATAGTAACCCTAATGCACTTAATATCGTGACTAGAGCCTTAGTTTAAAATAATGCCCATGACTTCAATTGCACCCTGTACAGGAATTAATAAAAAAAAAAAATTATCACATTAAATTGCTTCAAAGTCACAGTATTATAACCTAGCTGAGTTTTCAGTAATACAGTTCACTATTATCAACGTCGCCGCCGACGTGTGCTTATGATATAACTTTAACTTTTATTCTAAAATGGTATTCCTCTAAATAGGGGGACTCCTGGGGAACACCTCTATGATATAATTATGAAAGTGCTCCAATGTAGTCGATTTTAATATTGGTT
Source organism: Ochropleura leucogaster (assembly GCA_958449745.1). Classification (NCBI taxonomy): domain Eukaryota; kingdom Metazoa; phylum Arthropoda; class Insecta; order Lepidoptera; family Noctuidae; genus Ochropleura; species Ochropleura leucogaster. The sequence continues at coordinate 5,253,621 of OY288226.1, forward strand.
TTGAAAGGCGTTAAAGAATGCATCCATGCACATCACTAAAACAGATTGTCAGAGATACAAAAATGCAAACAAAATTTATTGACGCATACGCATTGACGTTTCGTAATTACATTCTGTCAGTTCTGTGTTGTTGAATTTTAATTTATTTTGTAGTTAAATCTTCGAACTTTCTTTCGTGATAATAAAACCTGAAACTATTACCAGAAAATGGCATCAATAAATAACGCTTTGAGCAGTATTATTAATAGGAAAAAAGATTTCTGCTGTTTGTGTTTATCTTCATTAGGAGGGGAACCGATTCGATTAAATGACGAAGTAGTAGTTAATATACATAGTTATGAATACGAAACAGTCATTTCAGAAGTGCTGAACTTTATTTTTGATCAAGAGGTAAGATAATTAATGTATTATTTCCAAATGAGACTTTTCAAACAATCTTACAGTTGGGCTTACTCATGTCCTATTCTCTAGCTAACAAACAATCTTCTACAAGACCCCTTCTTATTTGTCGAGATGCCAAAATTTAAAAACTTATTGCCCCAATAATATGACACTAACTGAAATGAAAAAATCCGTAAGTCAAGGATGAGTTTGCGGCTAAACAACAGCAAATGACCCGTTCTTTCAGTCTATTGCATATGGCAAATAATGCACTAAAGACCCTATACAATAGTTTTTTTAAATAAATTAACAAACTTGACAAAAGAATGAAATACAATATTCCTAGCCATTTTTAAACTTCATTGTTGAACAATAAGTGTACAAGTACACTTGAACTCCTATTAAATAATGACATTAAAAACACAGCAAATTGTGTTTGATTCAAAGAAAATCACACCAAAACTCTAAAAACTATTCTGAACTAACTGTCATCTAATGTTCTCTACTAAATGTCAGTTTCTAACTCATTACTTGTTCTGCCTTATGGTTTAATGGCATACACCAAGCCACAAACCAAAAAATGTAAAAAAAAAACTTACAAAGCATAAAATTCCCTTAATTTATATCTTTTTCCAGATGTGCACATACATAAATACATTCAATACACTGTGTAATCAGTGCACAAAATCAGCAATAAGTTGTTATAGATTCAAACAGACATGTCTGAAGAATGCTGAATATCTTAACGGAGTACTCGATGGAGTCACAAACAACTTTGAATATGCCACCAATGAACTAAATGACTGTAAATCACTATATGTCTCCCTTAATCTGCAAGACATGACTAGCCAACAATTTTATGATACAAATAAAACTGTAAGTAGTCTAAGAGCTGCATTACGTAGATTTCAGACACTTGACAATCACAATAAAATTAAGATTGAAGATACATTGATCCGAAAAAAGATAAAAAATGAAGTAGATTATGAAAATGGTCCTGTAAAAAGAACTAGAAGAATGGTTGACATTCCTAATAGTGAAATGTTGTTTGATAAGAACAACCCTGATTTGATAAGATGTAGAGAATGTTACAAAGAATATCCAACTATTTGGAATTTGAGGAATCATTTTATTAGAGTACATGCTCCTAAGGTCTTTAAATGTCCTGAATGCCCCAGAAGTTATGGTTCTGCATCATTCCTGGAAGCTCACAAGTCAGACAGTCATTGCATGGTAGTCTGCAGTGAATGTGGGAAGACTTTCACTAACAAACATACTCTAAAAATGCATGAGATGGGCCATCACTTAAGTTTGGTTTGCCAAGACTGTGGCCGAAAGTATAAAAATAGAACTACATTCAAAAAACATATTGATCTGAATGTTTGTGGAAAGGAAACTAGGGCTAATCCAGCAGAAGCTACATTCACATGTGATTATTGCAACAAAAAATACACACAGAAAGTATCTTTAAGAGTTCATATTCAACATGAACATGGAAATTATAAGTCCCATGTTTGTGAATGGTGTGGGAAGAAATTTTGGGCACAGAGCCGTTTAAAAGCTCACTCAGTAAAACATACAAAAGAGAGAAACTTCCCTTGTACAATATGTGGAGGAAAATTTGTAACCAGAGAGTCCCTCTTGTATCACACAAGGACCCACACTGGTGAGAAACCATACAAGTGCCCTCATTGTGAGTGCAGATTTCTTTCTGCTTCCAGAAGAACAGATCATGTCAAACGCCACCACTTAGGAGCCACAATAGAATGCGACATTTGCCATTGCAAATTCAATTCAAAAACTTTCTTAATGAAACACAAAAAATCTCACATCAAATCAGAAAACAAAGACAATTTAACATACAAAAGTGTAAAAATGGTGATAAAACCAAATTATGAAGCCCAAAGCAAAAGTTTTACGGAGTCAAGTGCTGAGAGTAAACCAAAAGATCTTTGGCAGTTAAATAGAATTGATGCTGCTGTAGGTTTCCAGAAGATGATTGATTCTGGTGAAGTTGATTTGGAACAGTTTAATGAACAAGTTTATGAGGATGACGATGAATCACAACAGGCTCTAGAAGATGAAAAAGTGTATTTAGAAGTGTCTGACGATGCTGATGACTATATAAAAATATTAGGTGTTTAATTTTAGGCAAAAAGACTTGGTTTCAAAGTTAATTCCCTTTAAAAAGAACTTTTATAGGCTAGGCTAGGTAGCAATGAAAAACATGGATAGTGAAAGTGATTTATGGTGCCAATTCAGCACATTTCCTACATTAGAGTAATATTTATGCTACATCTATATCTACTTTCAATGTGGTTAGGAGCCTATCCAATGCATTTAAGAATATGGCAGTCGTCCTTCTAACAATTAACTTTGCTTTTATGTTTAATTTTTGTAAATAAAAACCTGTAAATATTTATAACTATAGCCCGCAACAATTTGTTATAGCTAAGGTAGTCGACTACCTTAGCTATAACAAATTGTTGCGGGCTGTTCGAATGAGATAGGTACCGCGGCCCCGGAATCATAAAGGGCAATAGAAGGAACATGGGTGGTGTGCTCCCCCATGCATATGCGTGGAAGTTATTCGATAATTTCCCATCTGCAAAAAGAAAGCCATAACATATAAAAACTTTAAATAAACTAGCTTAACTGAAGCTTATATTTACACCCATCATCATCAGCTTTTTCATGCACCTGTCTGTTTAAAAAAGCGTTTTTAATGTCACTAGTTAGAAAATTGTACATTTGTTTAAAATTATACATCTTCCTCTTATAAATAGTCTAACTACCTAAGCTTCTTTTACTATAATGGCAATTTGTTATTAAATAAATTTTGTGTTATCTCAACTGTTTTTTGTTTTCACATTCTTTTCACCCCAATGTACCTATCCATTACCAATATTGTTTAAAAATTGAAATTGTTTAGCATTTTTTATGTATCAACTATCATCATGCCTGTAATGCCTCAAGTGTCAGGCAGACTTGTAACTGTATTTCGCTAGTTAGGCATGAGTCTCATTTAAAATAATGTCATTAATGGCAACTGGGAAGCCTATTGCTATAGCATGATATACATTCAGATTAAAAATTGGAAGATTTTTACTCTTAAACAAAATTAATTTTCATCTACTTTTAATAGTGTGGTTCAATTCGTATAGTTGGCCAATCGCTAATTTTGGGTTGTGATCTTATAATTGCCGATTGAAAACTAGATAGAAACTCTGGGTACCTACTACCGACGTGCGTGTAAGATGAAACGTATGAACGCGTATGCGCTATTCGCCTTGTTTAGAATGAAATATCTTTTCTTTTGCGGAAATGTTCGTTGTCTGCCTTATAAATATGTACGTACGTTTGCAGGTATGTGAATGTAAAAGTAGTTGGAGTAGAGTAGAATAGTGGCCTTTAATTCCCCTGGGAAATAGGGTGAATTTGCGTCTTTATTGCAAAAGTGGTCCAGTACCTAATAGTGCCATGGCGTAGTATAATTTTTATTCTGCGGTTAGGCGTGAATTGGCTTAAAGTTTCCGTATGTTGGATTGTTGGCAATCCCTAGCTTGTCAATGTCAGCAGATCTGCTGTCTTACGTCAAACTTGTTCTGTTGTCCACTTTTTTCAATCTTTAATAATTTAATAATAGCGAACTGTGAAATGTTGTAAACAAATACTTTGTTTCGTAACAGAAGGATTAGCGGCGGATTAAATACAAAATGACGTTCTTAGAGGATACGTTGATAATTTTAATATCGCAAGTAAGTCGAATGTAAACAAAGTCGGAGGTTATGTATTTAAAAAAAAATTACGCTAATAGAACTAAATATTTGCCTAATCAGACAAAACTATTTTGTAGCCTGAATTGGCACGAAATGTTAGCTTTTTGAAGTCGTACTTTTCGACTTGTTATTGTTGTATTTGATTCTTATCAAAACTACACTAAAGTTGATTGAACACACTGACAAGAATAATATCTTGCTATTTTTATCAAGTCAAATGAAAAGACCATAACTTGGTGTTTTGTAACAGAAATATCTATCGTTATTTACTATATATACTACTATATTTTATTTATTGAACCATTAATCCATAATGTTACAGATCGTCTTTTTTGTTGGTGGCTGGATCTTCTTTGTGAAGCAGCTTTTCCGTGACTATGAGGTCCATCATCTGCTGGTTCAACTCATCTTCTCCGTGACTTTTGCTCTCAGCTGCACCATGTTTGAGCTTATAATATTTGAAATCATTGATTATTTAGATTCTAGGTAAGACACACATTTACTAAAACTAGCTATCTGCTGTGCCCAGCGGTTTCACCAGCTGAGGGCCCATTCTAAGCAGGGCCATTCTTATCACTTATGGGTATGCAAAATAGTTTACGACTTATGGTCGGACCTACCAGATATACATTTAAAATCTAATAAAACTGGCAAATCAGAGGAGTTTAGCAACTAAAACTGATATATGAGAATAATATATAAAAGATAAATTTATAAACTAGCTGTGTCCTATGGGTTCACCACCACTCGGCTGCTAAAGGCTGTGGTGTGTTGGTTTATGGCCTTCGGTAAATGCTAACCCGAAAATATTTTTAAATTCAAACCTATTGGTTGCTAATAAGGTTGTCTGGAACATATCGCTATCAGCGATAAGACTGCCATTTAAAGCACAGAATTAGCAATTTCTGTATAACAGTTGTGTTTCTTTCAATTTTGGTGTGCAATAAAGTATATATTCTATTCTATTGAGATTTATACGAAGGGCAGGGCGTTTTTGTGGGACTGTCTCTTGTAATCTGACGTTCAAAAAGTGCTGATTATCAGCCTAATTTGAATAAATGAATTTTGATTTTGATTTTATACCAAATAAACTTTAAACTTAAATAATATTAGTATGGAAGAAATATCCAAAAGAAATCATATTATAAGCTTTGAGTTCTCACTGAGATAAGCACCAAACATGTTTTATTGTTGAACTAATTTTGAACGACTGAACCATTAGATCTTTATTCTCACATTCCTAATTCCTGTTCTAATTTTTACAATATTGCACAAGAATTTGGTATAACTTTTTCATTTATGACATACACTGGAAATTTCTAATGCGGTAGGGTGATCCTTAAACTTTTGATTGCCACAGTCATATGTACAGACGCCTGCAGGTCAAGCTACCCGAAACTATCAATTTTTCCCAATGAACCTAATACTTTAAAAATAAAGTCGAAAATCTATCAAAGAAATCTGACAGATTGTAGTAGCTTGATGTGCAGGCGTCTGTACATGACAAAGCAAAATGTGTAAAGCATGTAGTAAAGGATGAAATTGTAATTTGCCGCTGAGAGCACACTTTTACATTTTTTATATGATTATTTTAAAATAACATAAAATAAACAATAAAAGTAAAATCCTCTAGAGACAGGAAAATAAATTGGATATTTATTTATAATATTTAAGACAGGATATTTACTATGATTTGGATTTTCAATGGTATTCAAAAAAATATATATCCTGTTGCAGTGTATTTTTTTATGATTGTATCTCTTCTAGCTCCCGATATTTCCACTGGAACATGGGTCTCTATTCTCTGCTGTTCATGGTGATAGCATTGATACCATTCTACATTGCTTACTTCTGTATCAGCAATATAAGATTTGGTAAGCATTTGTAAAATGAATGTATTTGAAAAAAAAAAAACAAAAAAATACACGCTTGATATTATTACGACATGGTTGGCGCAGTTACTGAGCGATCGACTGCTACACTGTGTGTCGCGGGTTCGATCCCCGCACGGAACAAATATTTGTATGACCTACAGTTAGTTGTTCCGGCTCTGGCTGTTTGTGTATGTGAGTTTAAATGTTTGTAAGCACACCCACGATGCATTAGTAATTTTAAAGCGCAATACACACTGAGCCCGCCGGGCCGCCGATAAAACCCGGCGACACAACACGGCGGCCTGTATGAAAATAACAATGTCATATGTCGGCAACATGAGCCCGCGCGTCTTGCCCGCCGACATGGTTGCGGCTTGGGTACGCCTGAGCTCAGTTGCCCGGCGACGCTCGACCTTTAGTGCTGACTGCCAAATACATTCCTCATCTCAAGCCGCCGACATGCCGCCGACCAAATTTTCCGTCTTGTATTAAGTGAAGCCGCCAACTACACCGCCGACAAAAAGTTGCCGACATATGACGGCGGCCCGGCGGGCTCAATGTGTATTGCGCTTTAGTGTGGAGCAACGTTTTTTCATAAAAAATCTTCTCAGCTTTCCTCTTTCATTCTGGATATAGAATAACGTCACTCCAATTAAACATGTACAATACACAATTTTATCCCAATCGTAAAATAGATAGTGATCCAAATAAAATAATATATAAAATAAATTATATGATGTTTAATGCAGAAATAATATTAAAAAAATAAAATTATTTTTCAATAAATCGTTAGAAGTTAAGTAAGTATATCAGATATCTTTATTTGTTGCAGTGTCACAAAACATGATAAGGCCATTGACCATGTTTGTTTGGTTCATTTATTTATATTTCTTCTGGAAGATCGGAGACCCATTTCCTATTTTGAGTCCGAAACAGGCAAGTCAGTTTTTTATATTAGTTTTAAAGTAGTATCAGCTTGGATAACTGCCCAGAGAATAATACATAGACATTTAAAATTAAGGTCTGGCAAACTTTGTGTGTATTTATTTTCCCAAGTATGTTGGGGTTTGCTTCCAGTCTAACCGGATGCAGTTGAATAACAGTATTTTACATAGAGCAACTGTCTATCTGACCTCAACAACCCAGTTAGTACTTGGCAACACGATGCCTAGTACGAACGATGGAAGACATTCGAAAACCTGTCTATCTGTAACAACTGTTTTGTTGAAAAGAAAAGACAAAAATTTCGTCACACCTGTATTTTTAACAGCTGTTTGTAGCTTACTTTTTTTTGTAAGCTTACTAGCTGTGCCCAGCGGTTTCATCCGGTGTTCAGATCTCCTTCTCACTTGAGGGGTTTGAAAGATAGCTAGTAGCCGATTCTCAGACTCACTGAATATGCATAAATAATTCATAAGAATCGGTCGAGCCGTTTCGGAGGAGTATGGGAACGAACATTGTGACACGAGAATTTTATATATTAGACAAGCTGTGCCCAGCGGTTTCACCCGCTGCTCAACTCCTATTCTGGAGAGGGGTTTGAAAGATAGCTAGTAGCCGATTCTCAGACTTACTGAATATGCATAAAAAAAATCATAAGAATCGGTCGAGCCGTTTCGAAGGAGTATGGGAACGAAAATTGTGACACGAGAATTTTATATATTAGATTAATATTCTAATTACACACAGTATTTTTGACTTGTTGCATTTATTTTTCAGGGCATTTTCTCAATAGAACAAGGCGTATCACGTATAGGAGTGATTGGAGTCACTGTGATGGCCTTGCTGTCTGGATTTGGTGCAGTAAGCTACCCATACACATCTATGGCAATATTTATAAGGTACTAGCTCATGCCAGCGACTTTGCCCGCATAATGTTCTACAGGGGCTAAAAGTATCCTAAGTGTGTATCCTATCTGCGTGCCATATTTCATCTGAATCCGTTCAGTAATTGACGGGCCTGTTGGTCTAGTGGTTAGTGGCGCTGTCTGCTGAGCCGGAGGTCGTGGGTTCGATTCTCACCCAGGACAAACTTTGTGTGATGAGCATGATTGTTTGTTCTGTGTCTGGGTGTGATTTATCTATAATATGTATGTATTTATAAATTATATAAGTATGTATATCAGTTGTCTGGTTACCATAACACAAGCTCGGCTTAGCTTGGGATCAGATAGCCGTATGTGAGTTGTCCCAAGATATTTATTTATTTAGTAGTTCTTGCGTAAAAAAGTAACGAACGTCCAGAATCCCATACGCCCCCACAAAATATGGTATTTGTCAGAGAAGAATGGTGCTATTTCTGGATTTCTTACTTGATAAATTATGACCTGACATGTCTACTGGATGTCAGATGAGAAATAGACTTAAAGAAACTTCAAGTTGCATTGCATTGTTGAAGTCGTTGCTACAGTACCCATACCCACTAACCTTAAGTAAGACGGGTTGTCAGACTTTGGGGCCACCTGTAAGGATTGACAGCTTATCGTGCTTTCTGAGGCACGAAGGAAACTTGCTATATGGGTGGTATCCAAGAACTTACCAAGGCAAGCGCAGGTGAACCTGGCGATCAACCCGAGCGTCTCTTATTATTTAGTCACACCTTGTATAAATAAATAAGACCAGTCTATTCCTGTCTCGCTTTGGGGCAAAGGCCTCTTCTCATACAGATAAGGCACGAGCATTGATCACCACGTTCAAGACAGGTTGGCGATTTCAGATTTATTAATTACTAGCTTTTGCCCGCGGCTTCGTTCGCGTAAAATTCAATGTAACACAGTTCCCCTTTCCTGATTTGTAGTTTTTCTGTAGTTTTTGCACTATTATTGTAATAGCAAAGCTAAGATTTTCGTTTTCTTCCTTTTTTCTGCTTCATTTTACACATTAAAAAAAAATCTGCCTGTGTCCGTTTCCAGGGTCCCAACTATCTCTGTACCAAAATTCATGAAAATCGGTTTAGCCCTTAAGGCGTGAAGACGTAATAAACAAGCAAACAAACTCACTTTCGCTTTTATAATATTAGTAAGGATAAGTCCAGCTTTACTCAAGATGTTTTCCTTCCCTGATATCTGATATCACAATATAATTCACAAAACAAAAGGCCACTACAATAAGCGCATTCCGCATAATTGCTGTTGGCAAAATTCCAGTCTAGATCGGATGATTTGAGTTAAATTATTACTACACCCACACAAATGAATTATTCCAACATGAGTTATTGCAACAATACAACAACAACATGAGTTATTGCAACAACACTACACTGCATGAATTATTGGGGCCTTTTGGCCTCCTACAGGACCAATTTAGTTGATTGTTTTTTTTGTTTGATTGTGTAGTTCCGTGTGAGTCTCATAAACAGTTTTTCTTTCAACACCTGAATAAAGAAAGACGTTATTTTTCATTATTATAGTTTACTAGCTTTCGCCCGCGGCTTCGCCCGCGTTTAATTTGGGGTAACACAGTTCCCCTTGCGCCTTATTGATTTGTAATAGCAACGCTAAGTTTTTCCCTTTCTTCCCTCTTTCTCCCTCACATCCCACTTTTTTTAAATAAAAATTAGCCTATGTCCGTCTCCTGGTTCCCAACTATCTATGTACCAAAATTCATCACAATCGGTTTAGCCATTAAAGCGTGAAGAGGTAACAAACAAACTCACTTTCGCTTTTATAATATTAGTATGGATATTTTCTTCAAGATATTATTTACTAGCTTTCGCCCGCGGCTTCGCCCGCGTTAAATTTGGGGTAACACAGTTCCCCTTGCGCCTTATTGATTTGTAATAGCAACGCTAAGTTTTCCCTTTTCTTCCCTCTTTCTCCCTCACATCCCACTTTTTTCAAAAAAATATTAGCCTATGTCCGTCTCCTGGTTCCCAACTATTTCTGTACCAAAATTCATCAAAATCGGTTTAGCCATTAAAGCGTGAAGAGGTAACAAACAAACAAACAAATAAACAAACAAACAAACAAACTCACTTTCGCTTTTATAATATTAAAATTAATATAATATTTTATAATATTATTATTAAAAAAATAAAAAATAAATAATTATAATATATATATTATTATTATATATAGTATATAGTATAGTAAGGATAAGGATTTGACGGAAAAATATAATGTCGTGCACATTACATACCTACGTTATTGCATAGTTTTGGCAAAAGCATTGTCATTAGTAGATCTATAGTATTGTTTTGTCTAAATTTGATTAATATTTAAAAATAATAAAACGTTGCCCCACCCTAGGAATTTCTCCTGTAACGTGGGAGCGTTTACAAACATTTAAATTCACATACACAAACGGCTAGACCCGAAACAACTACCTGCAGGTAAAACAAATATTTGTTCCGTGCGGGAAACGAACCCGCTACACGCAGCGCAGCAGTCGATCGCTCAGCCACTGCAACAACCGTGCCGTCTAATATTGGTTTAAGAGAATGATTTGAAATTGCTAATTATCTTAATCTTTTAATGAAAACTTGCTTTTTCTAGTTCAACGGAAGGCTCCTTGTAGGTTTACATTTACTCGCGAATAACCCTCCAGCAGGATTCAGCAGAATACCAGCGTCAGGTTATCCACCTGGCATTATGCTGAGCTGGACTCCTTTTTGGTGCAATTTTGAGACACACACTGCCCATTAGTGGGCGACCTCAGTAAATTTATGTGATGTGTCTAAATGCCTATGGGTCGATTTAACTCGGTCTACCTTACATTTTTTTTTAACGTGTTCCATTTTTTTTCTGTGTGATGGTTTTTTTATTTTAATTCTTGTATTGTGTCTTTTATTGCATCAAATAAATGATTTATCTATCTATCTATCTAACCTAGAAATGATGGTTTGACAGACAGACAGACAACGAAGTGATTCTTTTAGGGTTCCGTTTTACCTTTTGAGATACTAAACTATTCTATTTCTCTATAAAGAGGCTTACACTGCAACTTACCTGCCCCTACATTGTGCGTAAAACAAATGATTTTGATTCCAGACCAGTTACACAAACAGATGTGTTATCTATCGAGAAGAAACTCCTTCAAACTATGGATATGATACTTGTGAAAAAGAAAAGGATAGCGCTAGCTGAAGCCAATAGCGTGGGAGCGAGACAACAATACAATATGTTGGACCAATCAAGTGCTAAGAATAGAGGCGGATTCTGGACTAATATACTGTCCAGTGTTGGAAGTATTACTAACACTTTGGGTCATGGTACTGAGAGTGAGTATTAAAAAGATTAAGATTCTATAATTGCGTGAAATATGGTACATTATCGAATAATACAAAACAAATTTTTCACATATTTTGTTGACTATGCAAGCATATCCAACGGCTCCTGTGTTATAAATATCTTGTATATTAAACTAATTCAGGGTAACACGGTTCCCCTTGCGCCTTATTGATTTGTAATAGCAACGCTAAATTTTCCCTTTTCTTCCCTCTCCCTCCCTCACATCCCACTTTTTAAAAAAAAAAAGTGAAAACAAATTAGCCTATGTCCGTCTCCTGGTTCCCAACTATCTCTGTACCAAAATTCATCAAGATCGGTGTAGCCCTTAAAGCGTGAAGAGGTAACAAACAAACTCACTTTCGCTTTTATAATATTAGTAAGGAGTAGAAGTTTATATGTGTTATCCTTATGATAACACATATAAACTTAACACAACTTGTTTTCGAAAACTTATATAATTATGTACTTAGTAATACAATAAATAAAAAAAAGTAATAAATACATGGGAAACCGAATATTTTTTTCGTAACACACGGAAAGATTAAATATCAGCATTTATAAAACTTGTTACTAAACAACTGTTGTATGTAATTGGTTTACCACAGACTACCTTCACTTTCTCGCTCTTCGTTTGTTGTTTTGAAAAGGTGGCTTTTAGCATTAACACCGCCAATGTGTGAACTGTTTTCTTATATATTCTTTATCTTATCATCTTAAACTACCTTCCAGACATAACTCAACTTCGACAAGAGATCTCAGGCCTGGAGGAGCTCTCCCGGCAGCTGTTCCTCGAAGCTCACGATGCCCGCACCATGCGAGAGAAGATCGAGTGGTCCCACACCTTCCAGGGGAAGTACTTTAACTTCTTGGGATACTTCTTCTCTTTGTATTGTGTTTGGAAGATTTTTATTGTAAGTATTAATTAAGATAATTTACTGTTTTCCAGAATAAAATGTTATATTCCGTTGACACTGTAAGAACAAGATCCTCTTGTGTCAAACAGACGTTAGTGCAGGGAACGAAACGCGGCGATAATAGGGATGTGCTGGTCGATTGATTTTACTCTAACAGTATTGTATTGTATTGTATAAAGGGCTGATGACCGCAACTCCACGTCTGAGGCACGTATTTTGTGTATAACAGTATATAGGTTTTTTCTGGACGATGAATTGATGATCATAAATTATAAAAAAATATATTAAGTATGTATATCAGTTGTCTGGTTACCATAACACAAGCTCTGCTTAGCTTGGGATCAGATAGCCGTGTGTGAGTTGTCCCAAGTTATTTATTTATTTATCTCGGTGGAAATATAATATATAAAAATAAGAAGTTAAGGTGGTAACCGGCAAAATATAAATTTTCATTTTCCTGGCGCAAACACCACCTTAATATTTTACGACAAAACAAAGTCATTTTTTGACTGAAGAAAATTTGTATGACCTACAGGTAGTTGTTTCGGGTCTGGCTGTTTGTGAGTTTTTAAACGCACCCACGATACTTACAAAGTTTAAAAAAAAAACGAACAAAGATTAAAAAAATAAAAAATAACCTCTTGGTAAAACTGTTAGCTGGACTATTGTATTTATAAATTTTTAAAAGAGTAACCATGGAGTTTCTTGCCGGTTCTTCTCTATAGAAAACGACCAACCCAAACCGTGCACCTTACCTCGACGTTTTAAAGTGCCTATGTAGGCCCTATGTGAAATAAAAATACTTTGATTTGATTATTTTAATCCTTATATCGCATTGTCCACAGTCAACAATAAACATAGTATTTGACCGAGTGGGCAAGAAGGACCCCGTGACCCGCGGCCTGGAGATAGTAGTCCACTGGCTGGGTTGGAACATCGACGTCGCCTTCTGGTCACAGCACGTGTCATTCATATTAGTTGGCTGCATCGTACTGACCAGCATCCGAGGTCTTCTGCTTACACTCACTAAGGTAAGGATGATAATACTGCAGAGAGAGATTGTGGGTGGTTTAAAGGCTCTAAAAGAGGTCGGCAAACGTAAGGGGATGTCAACAAAGCAGAGGAGCCTGCCGGGTTTCCGGGTTGTTCGAAAGAGATACTGCGGCCATGGAACAAAAAGGTCAAAGGTACGAACATGGATGGGTTTTAGTCAGTAAAAGTCTGGCACTCACCCCGCTCCGCCTAGACCGGTGAAAGTTCTTTGATGGTTTCCCATCCTTTAATAACAACCCAATTGGGATCGGCAACAGCTGTTTGGTAAAATATACATTCGATTTTTATATTATTTATTGGGTTTTTTTCAGTAACCAATAGGCTTGCTTAGGCTCCAAAAAAGTGGCGTAATGTGGGTGTATTTGTAGTATACTTCTCGCTCACGCTCTTCGTTTTCGTCTGCCTGCCGCTCGAGCCAATCTTCAGGTTAAGCTGCGCTAGCCTAGGTTGGCCCGTGGATGGGTGAGCTCCCGTTACAAACAGAGTTCAGCACTTCAGCACTTCATCGTGCTAACCTGTTGTCCCGGCTGTCAATTTTGGATCTTTGACAGTCGTTACAGGCAGTCAGAGGCTCGAAAGTCTGACAACCAGTCTTACCCTAAGAGTACGGTATTGGGTTTACTGGGTTGTAGAAGTCAGACTGGCAGTAGTTCCATGCAAAAGTTATCCGTTTAGACTGGAAGCCGACTCCAACTTAGTGGACAAAAAGCTAGGCAGATGATAATAATACTAAAAACTACTTGGTTTTTGTTACAGTTCTTTTACAAAATCTCCTCATCGAAATCGTCAAACATCATAGTGTTAATACTCGCTCAAATCATGGGCATGTATTTCTGTTCCTCCGTACTCCTGATGAGGATGAACATGCCCTCAGAATACCGCATCATCATCACCCAGGTCTTAGGAGATCTACAGTTCAACTTCTACCATCGATGGTTTGATGTAATCTTCTTGGTTAGCGCTTTAACCAGCATATTTACGTTGTATTTAGCTCATAAACAGCCTTCTGTAAGTTAGAATTGATTATCTTATGAAGCAATGTTAAGTTAAAATGTGCATTACTGTGTTGAGGATAGAGTTGAGTTTTTAAAGGTAGCTTAAGTCGCTGTGAACACTCGATTTTTAAATGGGACATTTGATGTTGAGAAGTTACCGCCAAAATTTTTTTTTGCGTGTTAATGTAAATTGTATGGGTCCAAAATTTGGCTTCATCAGTGTAGACAGGCAACAGTACATTTAAAAGTTTCAAAAATGATCTTACGTTTATACTGCGCGCACGTGCTGGGACCTGTGTAATTGTGTTTAAGTTTCACATTGTTACTTGAGAAAACCTTGAAATTTTTAACCTTATGAACGCCAGAGGATAAAGTCACGCGTGTGTCCTTCACGCCATGAAATTATGTTACCTCGTTTTTTTCACATATGTGTGGCGTTAGCATTCAGGGCACGCGGTAGCTTGTCACACATATGTGACAGAATCGCACCAGCCTGTCACATATATGTGACAACGGCGTTCAAAAGGTTTAAAACAAGGGTTGTTTGAATATTCAAGTGCGTTCCTTATATTTTATTATTTGCAACATTGTAATGTTGCCTCATCATAAATGCATTATAGAACGATACCAAAATTCAAAAGTATTTATTAATATTAGTTTTGTTGTGAAATCGGCCATTTAAAATGATGAATTTTGAAAATACTTCATAGTATTTAAAAATTTATGACTTTTGGCATCATGATTTATCAACCTAGTTTCTAGTAGTTACAAGTAATTCATAATATCTATTCGTTACATCATCAAATTTCTACCAAAACTTGGTAGAAATTTCTTCATGAATTATGAAAGCATGTTGGTGTGTTTCATAATTATATTTATTTTATCTCTATATGTATTTGAAATGTAATTTAAAGGTCAGTTCAGATAGAACGAAAGAACCCTGGCGCAATTTACTAGCTGCATTAAATTTAGGACCGTATTACCATTCATTAAAATCGTTAATTGCTGTAAGACTCATTGTATTACCGCAATTGAAAAGTTTTCTTTTAAATCATATAAAAGTTGAAATTTGAAACATAAAAAATAAAATTCTATGTATCTATTGCCTCGCGCATGCTTGCGACTCAGTCGAGTAGACTGCACAAGTTTTTTTGTGCTCATGTATTTCTCTATTACGTTATATTTTACTATTATAGAATTCAGTGTTGTTGCTGAGATGACGTGCCCCTTGCGCGTTCTCGAAGCTTCTCTCAATGTCGCACAGTCTCGTAGCGCGTCTCTGCTCTTTTAGGAATGGCACCTAGACAAGACTGAAGTCTGCGCAAGGATTTTTTTCGTTCTGTACTGACCCGCGTTTGTGTGAAGAAATTTCACACAAACGCGTTTATTTGTATATAAATGTGATCAATTAGTTACTGTCGGCAAAACAAATAAGAATACAGATTTTAATACCATACTAATACCACTTATTACCATTTCTTTAATTCTGTAACTTTTAATTATTCTGAAGCAAAATAAGTGTGCAATGATCATAGCAGGTGGCCTTATATGGTTTCTGTCTATACACTCCAAAAAAGCGTGAGCTTATGTATGTATGTAATATGTATTTTTCAAATATTAAGCAAACTTTTTGGAGTTTACTCCTTAAGAATCGATTTTCATACATAAGGCGCCCGGTATGGGAAAAATCCGAGGGGTAAAACCTACTAAAGTAACGAAAATGTGTCACGTTTTTGGTGCGCACCTTTAGTGCGCAACTTTCTAATTTGGTTGTGAGTGTATTAAGACGTACATATGGTATGCTGTATAGGCGACTATACCTATATACTATATGTTATTGGGCTTGTTTGTTTCTATCAGTGTCGATGTATTTATATTGCTATTTTTTTCATTAATTTGTGAATTTACCCTTTCATATGATATTAATCTTTTTTCAGTTGAATAAACTCTTTTTGCGTATGGTTAGATACTCGTACTTAAGGAGTAAACTCCAGTCGTGCGTCGGAGCTGACACACACACTTTTTTACCAGACTGCCCCAGAAGGAGGGTAATGATTTCAGTCATGTTTTTCAACTCCTGCGCATATTCAATAAGTGATGTAAACAGAGCAATAATATGATTGTAAACTAAACCATGTTACATAATAGTTTTAAGTACTATTAGTTTTTTTAAGACTGATATCTTAAAAATAAGGAAAAATAAAACTTCTGCAAAATTAAATTAAATAGTTTTATTTAACAATTTTATTTATTTATTTATCTTACATAAACTATATCGAAATAGTTAAAATAGAAAAGTTTATATGGAAAGGCCACCTTAATTTATACTTACTTAAGAAATAGAAAATGTATCTCTTTCACTATAAGTATTTATTTATTTATTTAGAAATTTCGAGAATTTGAACTTTACGATGAAGCTATATATTTTGATATTTTTGTTTTACTTAAATGATTTAAGTAAAGATTCGTTTTCTTTAGATTTTATTCCACAACCATAATTTACTAAGTTTGGAAGGTTTTAAAAGCAAAAAGATCTTAAAATAAAAGAAAACAAATATCAAAACTATAAAAAGATGTTACTTAAACAATCAAATCCATAACTTATTTACAAAATCATAAATAAATACATCAATCTCAAAAACGTCTTAAAATATCTTTCGAATCTTTACAAAAATCTTTAGGGAATTCTATGTATTGGTGTTACTTGAGCAATAAATTCGAGATTGCTACGATAAAGCGAATTTTCTATATTATCTGTGGCTAGACTCCTAGAGGGATGCTTGTCTATTCTCCCATCAGATCCTCGTATTGCTTTCTGAAACAGTCTCCGACTGGGAAGAAGTCCCAGCATCTTTGTGTGTACATGTTCCATACGTAAGTTTCTTGACCTGGGGGACAAAGATTTTAGTATTAGAAACACATTGGGTACAATTAATTGTAGTCGGTAACAGGAGTAAGCATAATACTATTAGCTTACTAGCTTTTGCACGCGGCTTCGTTCGCGTTAAATTCAGGGTAACACAGTTCCTTTTCCTGATTTGCAGGTACCTGCTACCTGCAGTTTTTGCCCTTGTGCCTTATTGATTTGTAATAGCAAAGCTAAGATTTCCTTTTTGTTCCCTCTTTCTCCCTCTTATCCCACTTTAAAAAAAGTTCTATGTCCGTCTCCTGGTTCCCAACTATCTATGTACAAAAATTCATCAAAATCGGTTTACGCCCGGTTCCAATAAACAAAAACGAGTCGTTTTGCTTAAGGATAGTAAGATTTGACATACTTCTCATAGAACTTATGTCAAAATACTACTATCCGTAAGCAAAACGAATCGTTAGCCATTAAGGCGCGAAGAGGTAACAAACAAACAAACTCACTTTCGCTTTTATAATATTAATAAGGATTGCCATTTTTTGAGCCGACTGAATGACTGTCTTTCGCTCTAGCAATAGATGCGAAGATATTATGGTAATCAATCTTTGACGACATAAAAGTCACGTTAAACAAGCCGTTAAAGGTCGCGTTAAGTTTGGACTTTAAGGTTCTATAATAATGTTCAAAATTAAATGATAAAACATACCTGTATACTCCGTGTCGGGTTTATTAATTAGATGCATAAGGAAGAACATGTAGTTCGCGAGATTATGCTCTCTCTGGACGTGTGTGTCGAACCCGTGCGGCACCTGGACAGAAATAGTACATTTTGATTCAAGTGACGCCAAATCTGCGTTGCGTTGACGCAGCGCTAGCGTGACTTTCATCTGTAGATATCACTGCGCTGTGACGACGCAACGCATTGGCAACGCTAATAACGCGGATTAATATCAATATTTAAAACATTTTTGTAACCAGCCAATTCTAAACATAATATGACTGTAAATTGCAGCTCTTGCAAGCTTACTGAAAGACAAATCTAATGTAATAAGCTGTCCCTTTGTGCTCTTCTGTCTTAATGTAATGTTGTGTACATAAATAATAAATATATTTACAAAAAAAAAAAAAAATCGCCTAGAAATACGTACTTTATCAAAATAGTCCTTATTGATGCCACATATAAAGCAGTTGGACTCCATGTCTTCCTTGACCGACTCCAACTGGTCACGGAGCTCTCCGAACGCGTCGATGATCAAACCTGCCCCAATATTGATTAGCATTAGTAAGATAGTTAAAAGGGTGTAAAAATACCATTAACGATGTCGAAAACCCATCAATGTTCTTCGCTCTGGGCGGATCGGTGGTGAGAGTTGACTCTCACCACCGATCTGAGGAAGAACAAAGAAGAAGAAGGAAGAAGCAGGGGAAGTTATTTGATAATTTCCCATTCGCAAAAAAGGACCTTGTTCTTAGTATTCGCACTTGCGCCCACTATCGAATAGCTAGTTGGGTTGACGATATCGTGAAAGCCTGGCATAAAACACCTGGACGAGAATCGCACAGAACCGGGAAGTTTGGAAGAAAGAAGGAGAGACCGGTACCCAGCAGGGGATGATTCCAGGTGTGACAAGATCATGCTACTTACCCTGCAGGATAGCCAGCAGGATGACGATGATGAAGAAGAAGAAAGTGATGTCGAATATGATGCGGTAGACTTCGGAGTCGTCTCCGTCGGGCGGCTCTAGTTCGTCTCCGATGCCTCCGCCGGCGCGCACGCCTTTGTACAGGTTGAACACGAAACACTGGCGACAGAAACACAACACATAAAGAAAGGGAAAAAACTTAAAAAAATATTCTGCAAAAGAATGTTTGGTTGGAAAGAAAGAACAATTGTTCTTTCTTTCTTTAATTCTCTTTCATAAAATACAGAATCAGTACGTACCGTCAACATGTCATGACAGTTCCTATTGACCTCGTCATCCTCTTCTTGAACGTAGAACTTGCGGAAGAAGTTGAACGCTATCACCGTGTAGATGTACACGATGATCGTTAACAGCATCACCGTGAGGACCAGCTGGGGAGAGAGATAATAAAATGATTATTTGATACAGAAATTCACAACATATCTACAGAGATTTTTAGAATTCATGTGCGTACTGCATATGTGAGAGATATGTCTCGACGGCATGTTAAGCCAAGTCAGAGGCCTATGGGTGGCCCAAAAACACTAACCACACGATAAACACGGAGATTAAACAAAGAACAGACAAAGGGAAGTAGTGAAGAGATACCGTTTTGTGCAAAGGTATCCCTCCACTTCGGCCGGCGCTCTCGCGACTGGGATAAAATAGACTAACATGTAATCACAAGTAAGGCTAGTGTTGATGAAGCGAATCGTGGTTTGCAAATTGTTTTGGAAACATCGAGACTGTTGCCAAACAAAAATAGGCTTTATCGCAAGCATATTATTGAAGAGTTATTTCATCTGCTGGCTTAGGTTGTGTATATCGTTAACTCAGATTTAAAAGAATATAAGACAAATATTGAATCCTTGCGGTACACCGCTCGCTTTTAATTTACACATATCACCAATCAGAACTATTGTGGTGTCTGTTAAAGAGATAGTTGTGGAACACGTCATGGGCAGTACCCCTGATGTCGATTTTTGAAGAAGAAGTTTACATTACCTGCTTTCCATTATGCGTGACAGACTGCAGGATAGTCCTGAGGGTCTTGAAGCCTACAGCCACATCAAGAAGATGGGCCGCGAAGAAGAAGTTGTTGAAGTTGCCCATCACGGAGAACGAGAAGTACCATAGAGAGTAGAGGAAGGAGTTGTCTGTGATTGTGACACCAGCTTTCCATACTTGGTAACGCCAGTCGATGTTGATAATGCTGTGGAAAGTTGAAAAGAAATCAGCTAAATCTCAGTTGATGACGTGATATCGTGAGATACAGTGAATTTAGTGAGTCGAGAACAGACTTTTTAAGATACTATGACGATTATTGATTGAGGAAGTGTATAATTCAGTTAACAAATTTCTAATATTGACATTTGATTGATTAATTTTTGCCTTTAATTACTTGTTTTGAGATGCCATTTTGTGCATGTATATTACTTACTAGTGAATGAGTCCCTTGCTGCCTTCTTCTTCCTGCGCGGTGAAGGAAGTCTTCTCCATGCCCAGCATGTTTGAGATGGAATCAAAGTCGTAAGTCTCCGAGTACTTCGCGCGAACTTTCTTTTTGACGAACTTGTCCCAGTAGTTTACGGGGAACGATCTGAAAATAAAATATTTATAAATAAGGTTGGCAAATCTATAGTTTAACTAGGTGTGCCCAGCGGTTTCACCTGCTGCTCATGTTCCCTACTGGATTGGCCTACCCTTGTCACTTAGGGGTTATAAAAAATGTTGATCAGACCTACCCAATATGCACACAAAATTTCATACAAATCGGTCCAGCCATTTCGGAGGAGTGTGGTCATAAATATCGAGACACTAGATTTTTTACATATATCAGATATTATAACAAGTTTTACAACAAAGAATTGCGTCTTTGTAAAGTAGGTTTATGGAGAGTTACAACTCCGGTACAACGGCACCTATTTGTTTTTTAGAGTTCCGTACGTCAAATGGAAAAAACGGGACCCGTTTAAGGATCACTTTGTTGACCCTTTTATCTCGGGAACGGATGGAGGTTTCAATTCAACACTAGATACACAAGTCTGTGGTCTCTTTGTGTTAAGAAAAAAGCAATACCTTTAAATATACGCAGTCAAAAGATGTTTTTTTTTTTTTTTTATTTATTTATTCGTATACGGAGTTGACAATAATTTCAAATTGATTTTGTACCATTAAACCAATAAATGGTTTGTATTGGTACTCACATTCGTTACTTAATTTCTAAAAACAAGATAGTAATACGTACTTTCAATGAATACAATTAACAACATTTTGCGGTAATCACCCATTCACTAACAGAAATTGAAGGTACTCAGATAAAAAAACAACTTATTCTACGACTCAAAGCAGCAAAGACACATACAGGTGGTTTAATTTTATTATTTTTGGCTTCAAATGTTGTGTGTTTCTTGTTTTATTTTTGTTTAATTGCGTTGTTGTGTGTTAAACGATTAAGTTTACTTTTTATTATTACTTTCGATATTTAATATGTTGTCATAAAAGTATTTTTTGTATTTTAAATTATAAGTTTTGGCGTTTATTTCCTTTTTAATATTTTGCGGGATTTTATTCAATATTGAGGGAATAAGAAATTCTACTGTTCGCCTTCCATAATAATTTTTGGCTTGAGGTACTATTAACATGTTGTTGGTAATACTTCTAGTAATTATTTTGTGAGTTATGGGTATTTGACAGCTTTTATTATTAAATTGTTCAATTAGGAGGGCCATATGGAATCTAATTTGTATGGGCAATATATTACAATATTTAAATAATTCTATCACATTATCCTTGTGTTGGATTTTAATTTTTCTTGGTACAATGAGCTTTAATAACCTAACTTGCAGTGTGTGAATTCGTTCAATGTATGTTTTAAATGTTCGCCCATAGCTTGTAATTCCGTATGCTATAATGGATTCCGCTAGAGCAACATACATATTCAGAAGAATATTGAAGGGAACTTTAGGTTTGAGAATATAAAATTTTGCCATAATAGCTCGCAGTTTATCACAGACAGTATTCACGTGAAAGCTCCAACAAAATCGACTATCCACCACAAGTCCCAGATAGGTATGATGCGTCACTTGATCAATTGCTTCACATTTGCATGACCCTGAAACAGTGGAGTGGAGACAGCTATGACTGTGCGCAATTACCTTAAAACAACAATTATTTTGTGGCCGTTTTTGTCGCAATTTTGGATAAAAACCTTAGTGCATGAGTCTGATTCGCTCTTGGCAGGTTTGTTTTTGAATAATGATGTATGTATGCTTATTTTTTTTTAAAGAAACACATTGCCCCACACTAGGAATTTCTCCTGTATCGTGGGTGCGTTTACAAACATTTAAACTTACATACACAAACAGCCAAACCCGAAACAACTACCTGCAGGTTATACAAATATTTATTCCGTGCGGGAATCGAACCCGCGTCACGCTGTGCAGGAGTCGATCGCTCAGCCACTGCATCAACCGTATCGTCGAGCTCGTCAAGTTATTTTGCGCACAAATAGCAACTTACTTGGCAGATATAACGAGTTTGTCCCAGTGACTCTTGAGGTCATCATCTTCCGGCTGCTCCGCGATGTACAGTCCGTCAAACTCCAGCTTACGAGCGATCTCCTTCTCACGCTTGAAGATGGCTAGCGGCACCTGGAATTTGGAGAATATTCCGTAAGAGCAAGTTGAAGTATGAATGAAGGAATAAATTGTATTTTTTGTTTAAATAGTGTAATTTGGCCTCGGCCGTTCTATTTATAATAAACTAGCTTTTGCCAGCGGCTTCGCTTGCGTTAAATTCGGGGTAACACAGTTCCCATTTCCTGATTTCCGGGTACCTGTAGTTTTTGCCTTTGCGCCTTATTTATTGTAATAGCAAAGCTAAGTTTTTCCTTTTCTTCCCTCTTTCTCACCCATTTCTCAATTTAAAAAATTAATAAATTTTCCTATGTCTGTCTCCAGGGTCCCAACTATCTCTTTACCAAAATTCATCAAAATCGGTTTATCCATTTAGGCGTGAAGACATAAACAAACAAACTCACTTTCGCTTTTATAATATTAGTCAGGATAAAGAAATTACGCTACGAGGGACTAACTATTAACAGGCACACTGTTTGATCGATATTAGGTGCCTACACGACGAACAGTCGAGGCGCAGTCGAGACGCGGGCGCATTAGGCGCGTCGCCCACACGACCAACAGTCGAGGCGCAGTTGAGGCGCGGGCACATAAGAGGCACGCCGCAACGAGATTTTCTTTACAAATGTCGTGTGGGCGACGTGCCTAACGCGCCCGCGCCCGACCGTACCCCCACTGCCAATCGTGTGGGCGACGCGCCTTAAGGTACGCTAGACGAGGTTGGTGCAGACTCACCTTAAGATGGTAGTACCCGATGAGTATAGCGAGCGAGACAACAGAATGTAGGGCGGCGGCCACTTTGATGACATGCTCCATGTAGAAGAAATCTTCGTCTATGTGCACCACTTCTATTGCATCGTCATCTTCGCCTGATTCACCGCTCCCACCTGAAGAATAACCGTAATAACCCTTATAGACTCGTCCTGTCTGTTACAGCCATTTTATTCCCAGACTGATTCCACCACACAATTTACAAAAAAACATTTTGGTTGAAAAAAAAGGTGGATAATAACGTTACTTCCGGAAGTCGGTGACTTTTATTGGTTTCATTGACTTTTGTGCCTCCGACTTTTTAGCCCAGTTTTTAGTTTATTTTGGAGGCCGGTTTTATTTTTTTATAAAAATAAAAATATTTCAGCATTTTTAGTTATGGTATAATGATATCACATAATTTATATCGCGTATTCATTTTCCATTTCTATATTACATAGTCAATATAAGTCTGTCACCTCATCAATAGTCATCAAAAGCTCTTTATAAATAAAACTGAAGTGAACGGGTTGAAAAAAAAAACTATGTTAAAAATATTTGTAGTATAAGTACCATCTCCACTGCCAGATCCAGATCCGGAGCCAGAGCCCCCGGTGATGATGTCAGCGATACCAGAGCCTTCGCCCCCTTCCACCTCCAGCGTTGACACCTGGAAAGCATTGCTACTTAAGTAACACATATTGAATAGACCTCAGTTAATGGGACTGAGAAAAATATATTTCTTTATTTAAACTTCATGTGCAATAGAGGTTCATTGGTGGAATTAATGCCTTATGGCATTCCCTAACAGTCAACCTTTGGGTAAAATAAAAATACATCAACATTGTGATAGGGTACAAAAATTTTAGAGTTAGTAAGACCTAATGTTTCTTAGAAATATTTTATCCTGAATATTAATCCTAACGATTGGTATTTTAAAATAGCGAACGTTTTTTTTTTTAAATTTTAGTTAGTTCGAGTTCCGGGCGAGACAAGCGAGTTTTAGAAAGTCTTTAAATGCTGTTTTGTGTCTTTTTGATAATAAAGGAATGACTTTAAGTAAAATGGACCAACTTTAAGGTAGTTTTCCTCCGGGGCCCGAATTATTTTTACACCCTGTATAATACGTTTATTATTATTATTACAGCCACATTTATATTGAATTCATAAGTAATGGTCAAGCCTATTAAATTAAAATTAAATCTAGACTCCGTAGTTGCTACTGATATCCTGATAGAAAAATTCAATAACAATCTCCAAACTGGGAATCGAATCCCACACCTAATATCCAGTAGTCACAAGATCATAATCACAAGAGATATAGAAACTTACCTTATAGAAGAGCAGTACGAAGTTGATACAGAAGGCCAGTACGAGTGCGACATACTTCAGGTTGTAGAAGTTTCGCGCCAAGAACGAGACCGCACGGCGGGTGTACTGCGACAGATCCACTTGGGACAACGCTGATGGTGCTGGCCCTTGGACTGCCTGAGGGGAACAATATAATACATAAATACACGCCTTTTCCTGTAGAGGCAAGCAGTAGTTACGCAACTTCTGCTACGATCCTCCTTACATCCCCATTTTCTTAATTCCTTATCATAAATCTGGACATACATGCAGGCCACTGCCGCGCCGTTTAGATCTTCATTCGATATTCGGTAATGTTTTAGGACAGTGTTTAAACAATTATACTGGGAGAGGCTTGAAAATTTCAGTATAAAAAATAATTACGTAAATGATGCCGTGACGTCTAATAGGGGAGAATAGAAGAATAAAACGTGTTGCTCCGACCACGAATAGAATGGGACAAGGGCAAGAAAATGATGATGAAAAAAACGTAAATAAAAAGTATTAGATTTATCATTTTTATTTCGGTACTTGCGTTTAGAGAATTTTATTCGTCAGATTGAGAATCCAGTGTTTATTTTTTGAGGCCGGTTTGAATCACTGGTGGATGCTGTTCGTTCGAAAACCCTAAATGAGATGAAGAACGATATTCGTCTTGCTATTGCCAAAATTGTTGCAGACATGCTAGACAGAGTAGGCTGAAACATCTGATTTTGACTTTGATAAAATCAAAATCAGAAGCTTCATAATTATTTTCATAGCTTCATATTTAATCTATTATATCATAATACACGACATAATTTTCAAAAAAGGAATTTCAAAATGAACAAGAAAATAGTAATCTTTTTTTTAAAATAAATAAACGTATTTTACTTTAACATAATTTATTAAGTCTTTTGGTACCTATATGTATTTATTTCATACTTTTTATTATACTTTTTTTTTAAATAACGAAATTTTCGTCCCGTTTATTGAAATATCATATTAAAATCTTCGTAACGATGACAGAGTCAAAAGCAGTATGTGTGTATGTAGCAACTTTACCTTTTTTGGCCTTAAAAACGATATGGAGCGTCCTCGCTGCGTTAAATGGCAAAATGGAAATGATAACAATGATTACTTTTTTTAATTTATAAAGCAAATAATCTGGGTGGAATAAATAAAAGCCAGAAAATCGCAATTTTTATTACTAATAAACAAATACAAATTTAGTAAACATAAAAACAACACAATATAAAAAAGCACTATAGTAAAACGAGATAAAATAAGTATTTCTTTAAATACAAAATCTGAGCAAAAATAAAGTATCATAAAACAATATACAACGCACACAAAAAAAATTATCAATCTGCTAACTATGACTTGTTATCAATACAATAAAGGGTGTTAAAACACCCTTAACAGAGACGAAAAGCACTTGTTCTTCCCGACATTGGGTTTTTTTTCTGGCCATAGTTTTTTTTCTGAACCATATGTCCCACCTACCAGTTACGGAGATGCTAAAAATATATATATTCTCCCTTTTTTTTTTTACTTTTAAACGTAAGAACTTTGAATACTTCCAGAATCACCGTATTTCGTCAGCACAATATATGTAAGGTTTTTATACCAAAAACTCGTTTACCAACTTCACTTTTTTATTTGATGTCCATAATACTTGGTTAACGTGAAGGATTTATTTACCAACTTTGGTAAAATCTCAACTCTGCGCTGGCTGTATCGCACTTGGGTGAAAAACTTAAAAAGAAAAGAGTACCTTTTTGCTCTCAGCTTCAATAGCGGACATAGCCGCTTGTTGGGCGGCTTGAGCTTCGATTCTTTCTTGAGCTTGCTTCTTTGCCTGTTCACCTCTGAAAAAAGAAATAATATAAATTACTAGCGGCCCGGTACGTGCTTCGCTACGTATTTGCAAAAAAATGTGATGCAGCGCCATCTGCCGGACAAAATTGTGAATCTAAACCATTCCCAGATCCCCTTGAACACACACAAAAAATTTCATCAAAATCGGTCCGGTCGTTTGAGAGAAGTTC
This sequence comes from Ochropleura leucogaster, assembly GCA_958449745.1. Taxonomy (NCBI): domain Eukaryota; kingdom Metazoa; phylum Arthropoda; class Insecta; order Lepidoptera; family Noctuidae; genus Ochropleura; species Ochropleura leucogaster. Next base: position 5,280,161 of record OY288226.1, read on the forward strand.
AGTGACATACACACTCACAGAAGAATTATAAATGTATATAAAGATAAGTCAAACTCAAAGCATTTATTTCAATTAGTCCATTTCAGGCACTTTTGAATGTCATTTTAGAGGTATACAGAACAGGCTGTAAAGTTCTACATCCTCTATGGAAAAGGATCCTCCGACCAGACGAGTGTCGTGTCTGGTGGGCCATTGGCCGACGGTTGCTTGTATATATTCTAACTTCGCTAATAACTTTGCTTGCGAGATGTAGGAATTTGCAGTTAGTTCTTTAGTGGCGCTGTAGTACTTTTTGCCACTTTCATATTTGTGTCGCTAAATCATAATTTAATGGTCATTTTTAATAAAGTTATTTTTTAGAAAGAATCTCTTATATTCCTAAAGTGTTCTCTACACACAAATGATTGTAGTACTTTTTTTAATGGTTTAATGTTGCGAAATTTTAAACCATCAAACGTGATATACATTTATTCAGGAGCCTGCCAAGTCTGCTATTACAATAGTGTCAGAATGGTCGATCACTGATCGCATAATGGTTGATTTTGACAAGTTTAGTATGTAGTAGATTACCAAACTTGTCAAAATTAACCATTATGCGATCAGTGATCGACCATTCTGACACTATTGTAATAGCAGCTCGGCAGGCTCCTGAATAAATGTATATCACGTTTGATGGTTTAAAATTTCGCAACATTAAACCATTAAAAAAAAGTACTACAATCATTTGTGTGTAGAGAATAGGCCCCAGATAGGCTGATCATGTGTAGGCTCTGCTGGCCGCCCATATTTTTGTGTGTCACATGCGTTTCCAAAACCGTTAAACCGATTGTGATTAAACTTTGCTGAATTCTTCTATACAGTCGTCCGCAAAGGTGCCTGGTTCAACAAATTTAATTTCCGTCACATTGCAACGATATAGTACTGAAAAAAATATATTTAAACTTAGAAGAATGTTCAAGTTTCCCACATTTTTAATGAAGTGTCAAATTTTCAAAGAACGAATTGTCTATAGACAACAGCCAGCATGCCAGTATTACAACGTATACGTTGTAATACTGGCTAGTATGAGATATATGTAGATATTTCAACAAAATGTCAAACATGATTAAGTGGGGGTAAATCACGAACAGGCTTTGTCGATTGGCACGAATTCAATGTGCAACCCGAACAAGGATGTAAGGCATATTCATGTTTTTTTATTGCCAGGTTCTAAACCTTATTTTAATGATAATTTTGTGTTGTATTTGTAATTTATAATTGTAACTATCCGATTATTACCTAAAGTAAATGAATTTTATTTTATTTTTGTAAAACTCGTAACATCCAAACTGAATTCTTTAAAAAATATTTGCCAAATACATACCCCAGCAAATCAATCAACGATGGCGGTCTCTGTTCCTCTGAGTGTTCGGTTCCCTCGTCCGGCGACACCTCTGCCTCCTCGCCGGAAGATGGCGTTGATGTGCTCGGTGACTCGTGCGGTTTTACTTGTATTCTGGGTAAGGAAGAACAAGTGGTAATGAGCAATTGTGAGCTCCAGAGTAATTTTAAAATTTCAAGGATCTTGCATCACGTAGGGCCGTGTCAAGGTCACATTGAAAACAGAGCTTAGTACAGACTTGCCCACAAAAGGCTTTTAAGGCTTTGTTCACACTGATTCTCGAACGTGTGTGGTTCCAGTACCACATACCAGAGCTATTCTAAGCAGCAGTAGCTCCTTAATTGCTAAGAGGTTGTTATCACAATGCTCATACTTGATTAAAGTGTAGCTTATATTTTACTGGATAAACTTCGTTGATGGCTTGTCATGGACTTTGCAATGGCGTAAAACGGGCTCTGTCTCAGTGTAGCATGGAGTATGCTACGGCGTAGAACGGACTATGCTATGGCGTAGCTGGTACTTGCTACGGTGTAGCTGGTAGTTGCTACGGTGTAGCTGGTACTCGCTACGGGTGTAGCCGGTACTTGCTACGGTGTAGCCGGTACTTGCTAAGGTGTAGCCGCTACTTGCTACGGTGTATCCGGTACTTGCTACGGTGTAGCCGATACTTGCTATGGCGTAGCTGGTACTTGCTACGGTGTAGCCGATACTTGCTACGGTGTAGCCGGTACTTGCTACGGTGTAGCCGGTACTTTCTACGGTGTAGCTAGTACTTGCTATGGTGTAGCTGGTACTTGCTACAGTGTAGCTAGTACTTGCTACGGCGTAGCTGGTACATGCTACGTCGTAGGATTTACTTTGCTGCGGTTGCATAGCACGGATATTTAAAGTATCATTACTTATTGATCAAGTTATGCTTGTTGTTATAAATGGGAAATTAAAGATACATACTGTCCATCTCCTTCTTTGGTTATATCCAGTCCGAAAGCCGAGACTTGCAGCTGTCCGGTGTCATCGGCAGGTGGTAATGCTGGTAGATGTCGAGAACCTGGATTTTAAAGGGGATTTGTTCGTATCATTACAATCTATACCGTGAAGGCAGTGTTTTTTTTTAATTATCTCGTTTCACAGTGTAATTTTTTTGGGTAATTTATGATGATATTCTTGGAAAAAAAAATTGTGGGTAATTTAAGATGTTATTCTTGGAAAAAGAATTGGTATTCATTAGGCGTGGATATCTGTAATATTAGACACTGCAGACTTGAGTGTATTTTGAATATTTTTAAAGTAAAATATAAATTAATTAGTGAAAATAAACGACGACAATATAAACACAAATATTCACAGATTTATAACAACATTAAAGCTGCAGACAAATTGTTAAGCATTTCACAAAACGTTTGTATTTTTTCCTTTATGTCTTAAACAGTCCCATTTATGTCTTTTTGGTTTTAAACGACTTCTGATACATTAAGAGCCAGTGACTATAAAAATAGATTAATATTAAGTACTGTTGTACTAAAATAAAATGCGTGTAGTTACTTTATTCTGATGTACTTATTTTGTGGTTGCCGGATATGTCTGAATGATATAAGCAAGGTTTTGTAACAATATTCTAATTTCAAAGAGTATCCATGGAGTTCCCATTCTTCTCCATAGATATGTACGCTTTGGAATGGGCAACTACATTACTTTAACAGTTATTATGCTTTGTGACTGGGACTGTAGCTCCTTTTTATTGTTGTCAATATTTCGACAGTTCAAACGTGTAACTGGCCTACTTGAAATAAATGATTTTAATTTTATAGCTATTGCATAGCTTCTACCGCGGGCTTTGAGCGTGGAGACCGAATCCAGAAATTTCGTAACGAAAACACCTAACATTACGAATACGGTCAGTTATTTCAATCGCGATTCCAATGTTCAATTAGCGTGTTTGGTAGAGAATTGGGTCGTCAATAAATATTGCGCTGGATCAAACCCAAGGTCTACTTTATCTTTTTGCGACTTCTTTTCATTGGAAGTACTTTTTAAATATTATATAGACTTTTTTATATATATTGCATAAGCTATTTATTTATTGCATAAGTTGATAAAAAATGCTATGCAATCGTTTTACCGTAGCAGTCCCCGAGTGCAACAAGTATTTTTTATTGTGTCCGTAAACACCTTGTATATTTGGCCGTCTCTTAATTTAGAGTGAAAATAAATGTAAATACATTACAACTTTGGAGGTATGAAGAACAGGGTGTAAAGTTCTCCATCCTCTATGGAAAAGGGAGGATCCTCTGACCAGACGGGTGTTGTGTCTGGTGGGCCACTGCCCGACAGTTGTTAGTCGGGTGCTCGTATATATGCTAACTTCGCGTACAACTTTGCTTGCGCGATGTAGGAATCTTGCCGTTAGTTCTTCAGTGGCTGGATAGATGGCGCTGTAGGTCACTTGCATCTTTGTGTCGCTACACAACTCAAACAGGCACTGGCTCTTAAAGTATCTACACCTCAACTGTTAGCTTACCTGTTATTTCCCAAAAGCAGATTTGTTACACCATCAATTGTTATAATTAATACAATTAATGCCAATAATTAATAGATAATTTTGAAACCATTAGGTGTTACATATTGTTGTTAAACCTGCGTTTGGCGATTAAAGTGTTTCTTGTTGTTTATGCGTTTGGTCACTGTTGGGCTAAAATCCTACTAATATTATAAATGCGAATGTTTGTGAGGATGGATGTATGGATGTTTGATACTCTTTCACGTCAAAACGGCTGAACGGATCTTGATGAAATTTGGCACAGAGGTAGATTGTAGTCTGGAATTACACTTTGGACACCGCTCATATTATTAGGAGGCTGATTTCGCTGGAGCTTTGACCCCGGCGCGCCGCGGCGGCGGTAGCTTGGACCCTGTTTCCGATACCGGTGGATTATTATTTTTTGTAGGTTTTATGTATATTTTAATTTAATAAGGAAAACACATGAATAAACGATAGTAATATTATCAAATCTTAAATACTTACAATAACTGTAATGATGTAATATGAAAGTGCCCACTGTACTTTTTTTTCTGAAGAGTTTTGATGGCGATCTGAATTATTTGGGTCCAGAACTGAGCCAGGAGTGTAAAACCTTCGGTGGCGATGATGACCTCTTAAAGCAGGACGGTTTTAATCTCATTCCATTGTCGGAAAGTATGACGCATTCTTATTGTAATAAGAAGTTAACAAAATTTCAAGAGTCCCTGTACATTACGCCTAGACATAGCGCCATATCTTCATCATGCCTACCTACATTCTAGACCAAAACATCTTATTTTTCATAGATATCCTATATAGCTCTGTCTGTTTCTTCAGCTGTTCCATACATGTTGACTGTTTTTAGGGATCAGTACCTCAAAAGGAAAAAACAGAACCCTTATTGGATCACTTTGTTGTCCGTTTGTTTGTTTGTATATCTGACAAGACCCTTTATATCGGGAACGGGTGGAGAAATCCAGTTGAAACCATAAACTAAACTCTGTGGTCGCTTTATGCTGTGAAAAACAACAACCCTGTAATTTTACGCAGTCAAAAGATATGGCTGTTTATGTCTCGAGTCTGCTTCGCTCTTGGACGGTTTTTTTTTAACGTTTGTTTTTTTTTTCAGAACGATTTACTTAATACGTGTCCCTTTTACCTTTTTATATTGTTTTCCATTTTTATTATTTAACATAATGCTTCTTACGTTCTCTATTACTTAAAAGTTAGACTTTCATTACCAAATACATCCCATTACATTGCTTTTTTTATTTTATCCCATGTAAGTATCTGTAAATGTTTGTGATGCTTTAAATGTTGATTTTTTTTTATTATTTTATGTGCTCGTCGTTTGCGACAAATAAATGTTTTTTCTTTCTTTCTTCCTTTTCTTTCTTTCTTTTATTACGTAAGTTCCCTAGTGACCAAACGCGCCGTGCTAAGCGTCACCCTGTGTGTATACCTGCATTGTCCTTACTTTGTGTGGCTAACAACCTGTGCCTCAACTGACCGATTTTCTCCTCTTCCGTGGGTTCTGGGGGCGGTTCATCCGTTTGAGGACCTCGCATCAGACCCAGGAGAACACCAAATATGTACCTGCGTAAATGGAAAGGTTAATATTTTGGATTTGGCTGGTGATACTGCCGTGTATGTAATGGCCGTCAAACGATGAAATGACTCAAGTCCAACTTTTTTCGTGAGTTATAATGTGGACTTAAAGCGTTGCCAACGATTTTTTCAACGTTCCTTCATATTAGTGGTATTTTGGTATACGGAATTTAAAGTTCATTTTGCAATGTTTTACTTTGAGCTAAAGGTGGTGTTGAGTCATTTCGGACCGTGAAGGCTATGTTGCCACATTTTCACTTGCATGAAAACTGTAATGTTGCAAGTTTAAATTAATACAAGGTAACACAATAAAAGCACAACCTCTCGTGTAAAGTCCCGGGTTATGACACGAAATAAATTATATTCTAAGAGTCTTTAATAATGCACGAAACAAAATATTAACACGAGAAAAATCAATTAAAAAAGTTATGTGAATTCCCGAAAATCACAGATTACAAAAACAATATCATAGTCTAAATCACAATATGAGAGGCCGTACGTTTATTTTGTTACATCTTGTATACATTGCTATAAAGTTTGCATTTGTCAGTTGCGTTCAGAAATGCAATTTGGAAAAAGTTTTCCTGCAAGCGGAGATGTGGCATACAATGGTGCTTAGTGTATTTTTTATAAAGGCTGTGTTTAAGAAGGACTCTAAGCGATAGTAGTGCCATCTAGGACTAAAGTCTCGTGTCTACGACAACACTGAGAATAACCCTCGGTTTCCAAAAGTCTCAGTTTAAAACTGTATCAATTTATTTTAACATAATAATCATTGTAACTTAATACAAAATGCAGCAGATGTACCGATGAGATATTCGTAAGTCTTCAAGAAACCGCAGGGTTATCTAAATAGACAACACATTTTAAAACCTTAAGATTTGAAGGAAGTTAGTTTAGCATTGATGTCTCTATTAAAGGTACAATCTAGAATTTTAAACATGTAATGGTTGTAAAATAACCCTTGACGAAGCCGAAAAGTACATTTTGTCCCCGACATCGCGAATCGGGATATATATTGACGGGCCTGTTGGTCTAGTGGTTAGTGGCCCTGACTGCTGAGCCGGAGCTCGTGGGTTCGATTCCCACCCAGGACAAACTTTGTGTGATGAGCATGATTGTTTGTTCTGTGTCTGGGTGTGATTTATCTATAATATGTATGTATTTATAAATTATATAAGTATGTATATCAGTTGTCTGGTTACCATAACACAAGCTCTGCTTAGCTTGGGATCAGATAGCCGTATGTGAGTTGTCCCAAGTTATTTATTATTTATTTTATATATTTTTTTTGTTCTGGATCATACTTAGCTTAACCTTCTAGTTACGGAGATTTTGATGACGATTCTAATGAACCATCGGATAAAATAGACTAAGATTATAATTACATACCTAATCACATCTAAAATGTGAACGTTTGTGACTTTTAAAGAAATACTAATATCATTAAGGGGAAAGAGTTTTTGTGATGTTTGTATCGAATAGTTTCTAAAACTACTGGACTGATTTTAACATATTTTCATTAATAGGACATCAACATCGCGCTGCTACCCACGGGAGCCGGGCAGCAACTAAAGACGCAGGTGAAACCGCGCAAGACATATAAGTAATAGATTGATATACAAAATTAGATGACGGCTTCGAAATGGGTCGGTTTTCACCATGTTGAAATTACACTGTGCTCGTGCTAAAGCTATTACTACAAATATTTGTGCACTTAATTAATTTAAAAACATACCTAATCTATTTACACAGATTTTCGTACACACACATGCACAATTTTTACTAGAATAGACACAGAGTTATCAAGATATGTGGAAACGAAAGGTGAAGAAATAGCAGATCGTGAATGAGGAGGAAACACGGTGTATCTATAAGTTAAGGTTGCTTTATCAACTTGTGGTGTCTCTAGGTTTTTTTTAAGGATAATTTATTGGCATTAATATGATTTAAATCCGCATTTTTTTTTTAATTTATAAGTGCTTGTGTTGAGGCGACACTAGACCAAACGCGCTTTGCGAGTGTGAATTTCAGTTTCAGATTGTGTCATAGCCGAATACTTTTACTTTTTTTTCAGTTCTTTTTTCAAATTTCAGTTTATAAATCATTTTTTTTTCGAATTCTTCTTAAACGCCAGGCCGCCACCGCTTTTAAATTTCAAAAGGTTGTCGGTAGAATAGTAAGCTTTTTGCTATAATTAATCACAAAGAGTATGAAAAATTGACACAAAATCCATCAAAAAAATCATTACGATTGCCGAAACTTATCTTGGCTTGGTGGGAGCTACTAAAAACAATATTTCACTTACTTAAAATTACTATAAATTAAATACCACATCACAAGTCAATAAAACTTCCTGACAACCACAACTTATGAAATAGTGAAGCATTTACCAATGACTGTGCACCGAAAGTAGCGTGGAACACAAACGTAACAAATCACTTATGACGTTCGGTTGATTATCGATCTTATCACTCACAAAATACAGTTCAAAGTTCAAACTCACCTGACCACGACGACCACTCCATAGCCTAAATAGTAGAATAAGTAGAAGAACATTTTGAAGAAGCCCACTGCTAGTTCAGCGGGCGGCATTTGTTGCATGTCTGCGATTCGCTGCTTTATGTTAGATGGAGATAAAGATGAAAATGCTGTGGAGATTCCGTCTTTTACAGACTGGAGTCCTCGACGGAATGGATCTTTGCCGGCTCTGAAATGGTTTTTTATCAGAAATATTTAAAACTGAAGGTATTAAAGTTTTGGCAGTTTTTCAAGCATGCAATATACCTAAAATTTAAGAGAAAAGACCAAGATTTGAATCTTAATAAGGGCCCTGATATACCTCGTAGTAGTCTTAATTAATGTTGTCTAAGAAACAGATATGCTGCATGGTATTTTTCATCATACCTGGATGGTCGATAGGGTATTATGGCAATATGGATATATTGACCTTTAAATTTATTTTTAAAACCCAGACCTATTTTTTTACTTTTTTTGGAACGAAGTTCCTTATCGCGCGTTGCGAAAGAGGGTTAGATGGCATAAAGTAACGACACTTTTGGCTATAGCTGTAAGCCGAGCGGCGTTCTCTCTCTCAAAGAAAGCAAGCCAGTTATTTTCGTTTCGCGTTTTTATATCGCATTGAACATTATTTTTGTAGAGTGTATACAGTTTTTTTGGTACATAATAAATAATAACTTCGTTCCATCCGGGTGTCCCTTGACACCTCTCAAGTTTTTTTCCAGAATTTTGGTGTCCAGAATTTTATGGCACCTATAAGCTTCTGACTTGGCTTAAAATGTCGTTAAGAAATATTTCTCAGGGATGCTGTTTTCTTCACGATGTTTCCCTGCTCCGAGGAAAGTGATAACTAAACAATATAGAAATAAATCACCTCTTTTAAATCCATCCAAAGGTTGTCTCGAAAACATCGCGTTTAGTGATAAGACCACCCATTGTATCACCCTATTTATAAGTTGTATACGGTTATTCTTGTTATTTGTGTGGTGTACATAATAAAGAATATTCTATCTATCTATGAATCCGAAAAAAATAGAGGTGCCTTTTTTTGGGTTGTGAAATAATCAAAAAACTTATCAGACTTTTACTAACTAAAATCCACCCATGTTCCTTCTATTGCCCTTTACGTGGCTTTCCGAGGCCGCGGTATCTCTTTCGAACAACCCGCAACCCCGGCAGGCATTAGAGGTGCCTTAGGTTCCAACTCAAGAATATGCCACTGGTTTACACTGCTCACTTTTTTATACTGAAAAGTGTACAAGTATCTCACCTCTCATCGTCATCGTCACCCATATACATATAGCTGGCCTCCCTGTTCTTGGTTCCACCCACTGTCTCCTCGGAAGCGGCCATGAGACCGGAAGCATGCGTCATTTCAAAGATGGCGTCTTCGCAGAAGTTCACGAAGGCTTCCAGCTTTTCCTTGTCACCTCCTTCTGTTACTATGCTGTAGAAGAACGCGCGTTTGGATTCCTGGGGAAGAAAAATAAAGTTTATTTCAATTACATAGAGTACTTTGACAGAGTTGTACTGTGACTCCGCTCTTCCACTTCACATTAGGCAGTGTATGCAATTGAAAACCAAATAAAGTTATGGAAAAATAATAATATTAAAAAACAAAATTAAGAACACAAAAAGTAGCGCACTTGTGTGTGGTATGCGAGTGTGATTATGAGTGTGGGTGAGTGCGTGAGTGGAAGTTGTAGATTTTAGTTTATAAGGTTCTGTCTCGTTGTTCAAGTGAACCTTAGCGCGACTGCTTAGCTTGAGGTCCTAGGTTCGGTTCTCGGGTTGGGTAAAGTGTTATTCGGTTATTCCATCATGAATTACTTAGTAGCAGTCCTGAAGCCTGGATCTATGCCTGGTTAGTAGCAATAAGCTCTCCCCCTATAAAGTGGATCTTAAAGATAACTGAAATGGTTAATTTTCCATTAATGCAAATCATCATCATTTTCCTGCCCTTGTACTTTTTTATTTGGGTTCGGCGTAACACGTTTTCTTCTTCCATTCTCATTATAAACGAGAAAGTTTGTGTGGATGTATGGATGTTTGTTACTCTTTCACGCACAAACTACCAAATGGATTTTGATGAAATGTTACAATAATATAGCGTATACATCAGAATAACACATAGGCTATATGTTTTTCTGATGCAATTCATAAAGATATATACAGAGTGAAACCGCGGGGCGCAGCTAGTGAATAATAATAAAACCTACCTTAATCTGAGGCTTCTCCCACTGCTCAATGTTGGACTCCTTGATCTCGAAGTAGACTCGCTCGATACGCTTGGAGCCGCCCATGATCTCGATACGACCAAGGAAAGGTTCGAAGTAGTTTAGAACTGAACCGGCTGTCTCTAAGAAACGGGCCAATCTAGGACATATAAAAAATTAGTTTTAAAATGAGTTTCCAAGAATCATTTAGCTTAGCTTAGCTTTATTATGGATCTTGCCGGAGCCTCCGCCTGCCGGGGTTGCGGGTTGTTCGAAAGAGATACCGCGGCCGTAAAGGACAATAGAAGGAACATGGGTGGGTTTTAGTCAGTACAAGTCTGACATGCCGCCCCGCTCCGCCCAGAGCGGGGGAAGTCATTGGATGATTTCCCACCCGAAAAAACAAGCTTTATTATGGATGTAAAAAATTCTTCAATAAAGCCGCGAGGCATCTCACTGATATTTTTTTAACTGTCGACCAGCTTATCTTAACCTTTTTCTAAGTATTTTTTTACGTCAAGATAAGTAACTATACGCAAAAATAATCAGTTGGGACGTCACTCTGGGCGGACCCATCCATGTTTCTACTTTTGCCGATTTTTCTCCGGGCCACGGTATTTCTTTCGAACAACCATTCACCCCGTGCGGCGGTGTCCCTGGCAGGCTCCTCTGCTTTGCTGACATCTCTTTGAGGCGCGCGTGAAATACGAACGCGCCGTTAACACCGCACGGTGGCTGGGACTCGTGTATTACTTTAAGATTTATACCGGATGAAGACAACATTAAAAAATCAGGTTGTTTTCGTGACTTACTCACCTAGGCTCGTTAGGCATATGTTCAGACAGGTTAGTCAGCAACACAGCCAGGTTGAAACCGATTTCTTTGGCGGGCTCGTGGAACCGGTCGCAGAACCCGATATAGTCTAGCTTGCCGTCGTGGTTCGTCTCGCAGCAGGCTAGCAGGAACTCAATTTCTTCACTGTACAAAAATATGGATTATTAATTGTGTAGGTACATTTGTACTTTTATAAAAAAAACTTTGCCCCACACTAGGAATATCTCCTATATCGTGGATGTGTTTACAAACATTTAATACATTTAACAGCCAGACCCGAAACAACTGTCTGCAGCTCATACAAATATTTGTTTCGTGCGGGAATCGAACCCGCGACACGCAGCGCAGCAGTCGATCGCTCAGCCACTGCGCCCAGACCCGCCAAAAAAACAAATATTTTACTTGATTAACTGTGGACTTAATGCCTTTGGCATTTTCTACGAGTCAACCTTAGGGTGATGTAGAGACAAAACACAGTAGGTGCAATAACAGAAAAAGAAAACATTTAAACCTGAACAACTTTCCTTATGGGCACAATACCGAATTAAAAAAAAAACTGTTGTTTAGTACGAAACTTCAATATCTACTCGAATCAAATGTATGGGACAAATTCGATAAATATATATAAAATTCTCGTGTCACAATGTTCGTTCTATACTCCTCAAAAACAGCTCGAGCGATTCTTATAATTTTTTTGTGCATATTCAGTAAGTCTGAAAATCGGCTACTATCTATATTTCCCCTAAGTTCATTTCACTTAGGGGAAATATAACGTGCGGGTAAAACCGCTGAGCACAGTTAGTTAGGTAAAAAACTCACGGAGTATAACTCTTCTGCTGTTCCATCTTCTCCTTGAAGTCCTTGGGCAGCACCCAGCCATCACTGTTCGCGTCAATCTCCTGGAAGGAGGCGCTGGAGGTCAGGTCCTTTAGCTTCAGGAACATGTCGAAGTATTTCAGGATCAGTTCCACGTTGGACGCCGATTCTACTAGGGTGTCCACCATTTGTTTACCGATTGTACCTGGAGGGATTAAGGACAATGTTTAACACAATAATTATAACATTCTCAGTATACTTGGAAAATGTACTTGGTCTTACTATTAACTTTGAAACCAGGTTACTATCAGGTGTAGTGAAAAAGGTGATAAATATACAGGGTGGCCAGTTGATAGGCGTCCAAAGAAAAAAATTAGATGCCTTATGCTTAGGGGTACCCGAATTACCCCCATGTATGTTCCGCGATTTTTTTGTAGTTTAGGACCCCTAACTTAATTTTTTTTAAGTTCTGAACATTTTCAATTACCGAACTCTAATAGTAATTTTGAACTTTGGACTAATTTTGTGGTAAGTTCTACAATGCCTAGGCCAACGGTTTTTTTTTGCATGGTAGCTATTGCTATCGCTAATAGATTCAACAAAAAAGAATATCTAAAAATGATAGGAATATAAAGATAAAAAATAAAAACCAATGATAGGTTAAAATTTTGAAAATACCTAGTACTTAAAAAAATTCTAGCTCCCAAACTACAAAAAATCGCGGAACATACATGGGGGTAATTCGGGTATCCCTTAGCATATGGCATCTAATTTTTTTCTTTGGACGCCTATCAACTGGCCACCCTGTATGTAAAAACCCAGGTATCACATGCCGCGTCGATGACGCGTCAGTGTTCCACGCGTGCCTCAGAGAGAACGTAAAGAGCAAAAGTATGAACATGGGTGGGTTTTAGTCAGTACTGACATTCCCCCCCACCGATCCGCCCAGAGCGGGGGAAGTGAAGTTATTTGATGATTTAACATCCGCAAAAAAGGGGTATCCCATGATCAAAAAAGAAGGAATAATAAAATATGCATGAAAGTGTACTTTTAAAATGTGACCACATACATTGACGACAGTGTGGTCACATTTTAAAAGTTTGTCATACATACATACTACTGTTGACGAAAATAGTATGTATTATGTATGGCGTCACTATCTAGGTAACGACGCGTACCGCCACCCAGAACTCTGTATTGCCATGTAAGTGTTCTCATTTGACAATCTGAATTAACACAAAGTTTTTCAAAGGGTTCAGGTTTTTCCCTTAAGAGATACCTAGAAACCTAATATATCTAAAACGTATTACATAAATAAATTTGAATCTTTATATCTAATAGTACCTCCAAGGATCGGATAAGGTTTTGATTAAAATATCGTATCGTTAAAGTCAGCCTCCTTTTGGGCACTCAACTCTCTCGTACACCCGTGTGTACGAGAAACGCGCGAGAGGTCAAAACACAACTTACCATTGACAACGTTTCCTTCAAGCATAGACAGCATCATAGTGATCATGTCTTTCTGCAAGTTGAGCAGTTCCTTCAGCAAGTCGACCTGGGACGAGTGTTTGGAGAGCTTGTCCTGCATGTGCGAGAACAGGAACAGGAAACCGCCCACTGCGTCCCATAACCTGGAGGAGGATCATGTTGGTGAGTTTTGACAAACGGATTACATAACAATAAGCCAGTAATATCCGCCTAATCTACTATATAAAAATAAGTCGGGTTTTCCTTCCTGACGCTATAACTCCAGAACGCACGAACCGATTTCTACGGTTTTGCATTCGTTGGAAAGGTCTCGGGCTCCTTGAGGTTTATAGGTAGGGTAGGTTAGAAAGGTAGAAAATATCGTGGGTGCGTTTACAAACATTGAAACTCACATACACAAACAGCCAGACCCGGAACAACTATCTGTAGGACATACAAATACTTTCGTACTTTCGTTCGGGGATAGGCCTCGCGACACGCAGCGCAGCATTCAATCACTCAGTCACTGCGCAAACCGTGCCTTTAAATGTATCTTATTTTGTAACGGCAGCTGTACTATACCTGGAATGAGCCAAAGCCTGTTGATTCTGCGTACAAGGACCCTGAATGACCTCAGTAAGTGTGTTGAAGACTTGAGACGCGACACCTATCGCCTTGAAGAAGTTCGCCTTGCCTGCCGGGTCGATCAGTTCCTGAAAAGAATGTTAATATTAGTTTTAAAGAATATTTAGAGGATAAGTCATTCGTAATTTAAAAAAAAAACCCTTTTGTTACCATGTCTATGCTCTTCATAATCTTATCTTCGTGTTCAATATTATTACTACAATACAATTTCAATATCCAAATTCATGATTACTAATAGTTTAATATTATAATAGGCATTAATTATTATTTTTCTGGAAATATTTGTATGTCATAATATGGCAGGATATGCTGGCACTTATACTATAACATCTATTGCACAATATTTTTCCAAATTAACATTTTTGATTTTGATTTGCAAATCAGGTACGGTCGTAATAAAACCATCATTCTCCTGCCAGTTGCATTCTAGCTGCATTAACATGCAGCATATCTTCTTGTTCTTCCATACTTCTCTGTTACTGTTTATATTAGACTAGCTGTTCCCCACGGTTTCACCCGCGCTGCTCAGCACCCGTTGGTCGTAGCGTGATGTTATATAGCCTATAGCCTTCCTCAAGAAATGGACTATCCAACACTAAATAATATAATTTTCCAATTTCAACCAGTAGTCCCTGAGATTAGCGCGTTCAAACAAACAAACTCTTGAGCTTTATAATATTAGTATAGATAGGCAAAAGGTCAAGGTCAAGTAGGATCTTAATTTTGTTGAGAAGACAGAGGTGAGGACGATGAAACTGACGGGGCAGAAGTGTAGTTTCAGCCGGTTCGCGTTCGGCCCTACTTCGGCTGTCTGTTTTGGGTTTATATTGATTGTCCTTTAATACTTTAACTAGTTAGTAGTAATTTAATATAGTATATCCATAGTCATAGCTAGAAGTAGATTTACAGCTTGAATATGTGTGAACATTAGCAGGATTTTTTTTTATATTATCGGTGAATTTTCGGTCGTTGAAAATTCAACAGTTTCAGCAGATTTAGGTATTAATTGAAGTGGCACCCAATATTAACCATTTTGCTAAGTACATTTTCACGTACATAAGTGCCATGGTTGAAGCCTTTCTTTGATTCAACAAGCTAATCAATTACCTTTTTTTTGCATATGGGAAATCATCAAATAACTTCCCCCACTCTGGGCGAAGCGGGGGGGAATGTCAGACTTGTACTGACTAAAGCCCACCCATGTTCCTTCTAGCCGTTCCGGGGCCGCGGTATCACTTTCGAACAACCCGCAACTCCGGAGGCCCTGGCAAGCCCCTTTGCTTTGCTGACATCTCTTTGAGGCGCGCGTGGATCACTAATGCGCCGTCGTTAATAGACGGACGGTTAGCTACCCATTACCCAAAGTCCACAACTTGTACCTACATTCAGTGCAAATAAGGGCTATTTTACCTTTAGTTATTATTCTATTCAAAAGTTTAGTCTTTATGATGATATATCAACTTACTTTGCTAGAGTAATGCCAGTAGAAGTCCATGATGGACTCCTGCAGTCGCAGCAGATAGTCCACGGTGCAGATGACCACGTTGACGGTTGTGGTGTTACCAGCCTGCGTCCTCAGGTAATTCTGCCAGTCTATAGGCCGAATTACATTTATCAATGGTTAGTTATACTTCACAAGACACTAATTTAATTTTTGTTAGTTAAAGTTTAATTTGTAAATATGTCACCGCAAAATAACAAGATCCGTAAGTTTATCAATTTACAAGGAAGTTTATAAACTTTCGTAAGATTCTAAACGGGAGATAAATTGTAATATTTTACGTCCACATTTTCGTAAATTGATACTGAACTCACTCGTAAAATAATAAGTAAGCAGTAACCAAACGCTACGCGCGATCTGATTGGTTGGCTGTCACGTGTCACTTCTCCTTCCTCGCGGAGTCGCGGCCGCCGTCATTCATAGATTTTGTAACAAAAACTATGAATAACTATAGCAGTGTGTTATTTTACGTATTTCAAAGATCGTATATTTAAAAGAGTTTCTGTGATTGGTCGAACCATATAAAATCTTACGAATAGATATTCGTTAGTTTATAAATTTACCGTATGACGTCGGAAATTGATAAATTTACGAAAATGTGGACGTAAAATATTACAATTTATCTCCCGCTTAGAATCTTACGAAAGTTTATAAACTTCCTAGTAAATTAATAAACTTACGGATCTTGTTATTTTCCGGTGACATATACAATAAATGTTTGAAGTTAAAATATATTTATTTTTTATTTATATAGACAATCTATAACAATAGTACTGCCAAGTACTTTTCCTATTGGCAGCGATGTAGATGATGACACGCTGTAATTGTTTTCCCCTTTTTGTTACTTATACATATTTTATTTGACTAAATCTATATATAAAATTCTCGTGTCACAATGTTCGTTCCCATACCCTACCGAAACGGCTCGACCGATTCTTATGATTTTTTATGCATATTCAGTAGGTCTGAGAATCGGCCACTATCTATTTTTCACACTCCTAAGTAATAAGGGGGACCTGAACAGCGGGTGTAACCGCTGGGCACAGCTAGTATTGTATAAAAAAAGAAAAGCTGTTTGAGAAATTAAAAAAAATTGTAACATTAAATTATTATTATAGATAGAGAGAGAGATAAATCGCGGATTCAACTTCGTTTTTATTTGGAACGGTTTTAAATTTAGTCAATATTGCAAATATTTACATCTTTTGGACTTCGTGTACATGTGTTATGTTTAATCATTTTATACGATCGTACCAGAATCTATGCTTAGCTCCAAATGAACATGAGATCGCTGCTCGAACATGAATCCAGGATACTTTTTTAAGATAAAAACTTGGCCCCCTTTAGGAATTTCTCCTGTATCGTGGGTGCGTCTACAAACATTTAAACTTACATACACAAACAGCCAGACCCGAAACAATTATCAAAGTATTATATAATATTTGCAGTAGCCCTACTATGACCTCTTAAAGCAATTCTTATTCCGCTGAGTGAAAGAGACAGAGCTATACAGGGTGTCTAGCACCATCTCTTTCCCTCAGTGGAATAAGAATTGCTATAAGATGTCATAGTAACCCTTCACATCATAACAATATTTGTTCCGTGCGGGAATCGAATCCGCGACATGCAGCAATCGGTCGCTCAGCCACTGCGCCAACCATGCCGCCATATATGAGGAGACTTTTGTCAAAATACAACTATCCGTAAGCAAAACGAGTCGTTTTTGTTTATTGGAACGGGGCATAAGGTAGCTGCGCGGTGCGTGTCGTCATCCGTCAGTCAGCCAATGACTGAACCTTCGCATCACGTCATCACTCCCAGGCACGGTCTCAGTGAAGCGGTCAGCCTGTAGAGGTACTTACCCAGGTTGTGTCCTTCACAGGTTAGTTGTATGAACCTGAAGAGGGCGCACGTGAACTCCGCGTCATGCATGTTCTTTTCACCGGCCGCACCTTCTAATCCAACTCCCAGACCTGTAAAATAAATGTAAATGAAGCTCTTTTACATCCTGTCGGGGTTGCGGGTTGTTCGAAAGAATAACCGCGGCCCCGGAACGTAAAGGGCAATAGAAGGAACATGGTTGGGTTTTAGTCAGCAAAAGTCAGAAGGGGGAAGTTATTTGATGATTTCCTACCCAAAAAAAATAAGCTCTTTTACACTTCATTTAATTTGAATTGGCCGCGCATTACTGTCAAGCCATAAGCTAAAGTATTATCTGTGGTAGCAGAACTTTTTACTCTATGTTTATTATAGAAATCATCTATAAAAAAATTCTTTCTGGTTTTGTACAATTACAGCGTTAGCGAGGTTCTTTATGAGAAATAAAAATGTCTGTCTCCAGGGTACCAACCAGCTGTGTACCAAAATTCATCAAAATCGGTTTAGCCATTTAGGCGTGAAGAGGTAACAAACAAACAAACTCACTTTCGCTGTTATAATATTAGTAAGGGTAACAAACCTTCAGCCTTTGTGTTTCTTTCGAAGGCATCAAGATCCAACACGGAGCAGGAGTTCATGAGGCCTGCGATCGACGTGAAGAAGCCCACGTCTTTCTTGTCTTTTAAGTGGTTCAGCATGCCCTGGAAAATAATAAATACTTAAATAATAAATATCTTGGGACAACTCACACACGGCTATCTGATCCCAAGCTAAGCAGAGCTTGTGTTATGGTAACCAGACAACAGATATACATACTTATATAATTTATAAATACATACATATTATAGATAAATCACACCCAGACACAGCACAAACAATCATGCTCATCACACAAAGTTTGTCCTGGGTGGGAATCGAACCCACGACCTTCGGCTCAGTAGTCAGGGCCACTAACCACTAGACCAACAGGCCCGTCGAAAATAAAAAAGGCGTGGGTTATTTGTAGTAATAAAAATGTATAGTAAGTCAGTATACTACTCTTTATATAATTTTTTTGTCGATTAATGTATGCGATCGAGGTAACAGTAGAAAATGAAACAAAATTGTGTGAAATATCATCATCATAATATCATAACTAAAAATACTAAAATAAACAACCGACTCCAAAAAATACAACCGTCTTTAAAGAAAGAAAAAAGAAATACAAAATAACTTTACTTCCGGTGTTGCTTTAAGACGTCAACGTAACAAACAAGAATCTCTGACTTCCGGAAGTAAAATTGTTTTAGATTTTTTTTTAAGTTTATTATATTTGCAAAAAAAAATGAGTACATTTTAAATGTTAAAATCGCATGAGTTTCAATAGAAAGTAAATTTTGCGAATTTCTCCACGACTTCAACTAGATAATAATAATACTGAAGACTGACTGTCAAACCTTAGGATTCTAGCTACCCTTAACGACAGTCAAAATCTATTAATGACAAACAGGCTTAGCGAGACACTGAATAAATAAATATCTTGGGACATCTCACACACGGCTATCTGATCCCAAGCTAAGCAGAGCTTGTGTTATGGTAACCAGACAACTGATTTACATACTTATATAATTTATAAATACATATTATAGATAAATCACACAGACACAGAACAAACAATCATGCTCATCACACAAAGTTTGTTCTGGGTGGGAATCGAACCTACGACCTCCGGCTCAGCAGTCAGGGCCACTAACCTCTAGACCAACAGGCCCGTCAATGATGAATGATTGGTCACCCATTAATTGACCAACCTTTCAAAGCAAGTGTTGCTTCACCTCACAGCTGTCATTACCTAATTACAATCACTGACCTACAGATTCCGGGTCTGGCTGTTTGTGCATGTGAGTTTAAATGATTGTAAACGCACCATACAGGAGAAATTCTTAGTGTGCCCTACACTAGGAATTTCTCCTGTATGGTGCGTTTCTAAAAAAAAACCACCCCTCCTACTTACCATCTGTATATCAATGTTGCCTCCCCTCAATATAGAGATGCCGAGCTGCAGTGTCTTCATGACCATCTCACTGGGCAGACCTTTGGATGCTGATATATGTAGCAGCACCATCTCTGCCACCCCTCTGTCTGCGAGCCGGGCTTGGTGAAACAGAAGCTTTTGTTTCTCCATTTCTTGTTCCTGTTTGTGAATAATAGTAGTTATATCAAAATAATGTCATCATTCTCCAGTCTAATAAGTTTTACATGGAGATACTTCCTATCGGAATTCTACGACCTAGTTAGTACTGGGTCAATTATGTTTTACTACATTTGCCCGCGGCTTCGCTCGCGTTTAATTTCGGGTTCCCCTTTCCTGATTTGCAGGTACCTGCTACAGAGGTAAGGATTTATGAATAGTGCCCCAAAATAAAGAATGAGTATATAGGAGGAAGTTTGAAAGTTGTTTCAGAAAAAATAAAAGGGAGTCGTTTGTCTTGGTATGGACATGTAATGAGGAGGGATGAAGCACATGTGACTAAAAGAGTGATGGATCTGAATGTTTAAGACGGAGAGCGAGAGGAAGGCCAAAGAAAAGATGGATGGATTGTGTAAGGAATGATATGAAGAAGAAAGGAGTAAATGATGCCGTGACGTCTGGTAGGGGAGAATGGAAGAAGAAAACGTGTTGCACCGACCCCAAATAGAATGGGACAAGGGCAGGAAAATTATGATGAGATAAATGCACTGGAGGATATGTTTTCAATCCCTCATGGATTAGGCAAGTACTTGATAATTTAGTCATCATGGGTTTTGTACAGACCTATACGGATTTTCAGTTTTATAACGCTTTTTTTCATTTACAGTACCAAATCATAAACTTATACATACCATAAACATATCCACTGTTTTCTGCGTGTAACAGACAAGTTCTTTTTATAGATGACATGCATTTTATTTGTATTCCTAAATTCAACCTTATCTTAGACATCACAAATCCGGGGTTGCGGGTTGTTCGAAAGAGATACCACAGCTCTGGAAGGTAAAGGCCAATGGAAGGAACATGGGTGGGTTTAAGTCAGTATAAGTTTGATACTCCCCCCGCTCTGGGTGGAGCGGGGGGAGTATCAAACTTATACTGACTTAAAGGAAGGTATTTGATGATTACCCACCAAAAAAAAATACATCAGAAATTAAATACAATAACTCACGTGTATACTAGCTCTGCCCTCGTCTTCGGCCTCGGCTTCCCCACCTCCCTCTTCTTCTTCTCCGCCACCCTCTTCCTCTTCTTCTCCACACGACTTAGCTATGATGTGTGCGTACGACATGTATAGAGGATCCTCCTAAAATTGATGTGTGATCAAAATACCGGGTTAGTTTCAACACTTTCATCGCAAAACTCCAAGTCTCTATTAAAAAAAGTTTATTGAATTTGTCTATTATTTCTTAGCCATTTTTTCTGTGTGGTCGCGGAGTTTAAGAATACGGTCACCCCATCATCCCGTGGTGGGTGTACTAAAAGGCGACTAAGGAAACTTAGGACCCAGTGCAGACTATCGAACACATTGGGTTACCCGAGTAGTGACGGGTAATGCACCAACAAAAGCATTCCCAAGGAGGGTTAGTGTCAGGTAGGTGGCCGCCTATAAAACGTAAGCTTAAACCTTGAGCAACATGATTAGAGAGAATGAACGAAGACCCCAAATAGAATGGGACAAGGCAGGAAAACTATGATTTCTTAGCCATGTACAAAAATATTTTCCAAATCGTTTTGAGAATCTGTTTCTTTTGGGTTTGCTCGTTCCATTATAAACATCCGGACAAGATGTATGGCAAGAACAGGCAAAATAAATATTAAAAAAAAATAGAGAACATGCATACAAAAATACATATCTAAACCCTATAAGGTTCATGTATAAGGAGAGCTCTTATTACGAAATGGGATATATCACAAATTAAATTATAGAAAAGTAAATAAACTACAGCGGTACTAGCTGTTAGATAGAAGTATATATGCGTCATGTTCGTGAACGGGCGCTGTCAGCTGTGACTGGTCATCTATTAGCCGCCACGGTTTGTTTTAATTTATTTATTTATCTAATAGCCTTTGTTTTTGCTTTTACTCTGGACGCTCTTAATGTGCTCGTTTTTTTTACATCGTTCTCACATGTAGTTTTGATCTCAACATGAATGATGTATCCATGGTTTTGTAAAATATTATGATTTAAAAGAGTGTCCATGGAGTTTCTTGCCCATTCTTCTCCATAGAGATCTACGCTTTGGAATGGGCAACTACATTACTTTCACGAGTTATTATGTCTTGTGACTGGGACTGTAGCAGCATCTTTGTTTTTTGTTGTTCTCATGACATTCAAAAGTGCCTGTAATGGTCTAATTGAAATAAATGATTTAATTTGATTTATAGATAATAAAAAAGGTTGCAATTTTATTTTAAAAATTCTGATGTAATGAGTACGTCCACCTTTTTTGAAGGTCATAAACAAGAATTAAACCACATGGTTAAGCTAGTGTGACGAAACCGCCATTAAAAATAATATAATAATCTAGTCGTACCTGCAAAGCTCCGGACCTCTCAGTCATGGCACCGCGACAGAATGTGGTGACCAACTGGGTGAGAGGGTCGGGCTTCTCTCCCTCTTCCACAACGTCACTCTTCTTCAGCTCAGCGTCTTCGAATGATTGCTGGGAAAATTATTGATAATTTAGTATTAGAAGCTATGTACGGTCGTTATAAGCTAGTAGATCATGATACATATATATCCTTAACCTTTTTTATGTATGGACAATCATTAAGTAACTTAAAAGAAAGAAATAAAAAAGAAAATTGCGTTTATTCAACATTATTAAAAACAAAAAATCATGCTAAAAATGCTGGAGTTGCAGGTTGTTCGAAAGAGATACCGCGGCCCCCGAACTTAAAGTGCAAAAGAAGGAACACGGATGGGTTTTAGTCAGTAAAAGTCTGACACTTCCTCCCGCTCCGCCCAGAAGGGGGAAGTTATTTGATGATTACCATTAAATAAGGGTGTTTTTACACTATTACAGTACGGCCAACGAGAAGCGATACGAAAGGTCATTAACCTAAAGAACAACTGTGGCGTTGACAATCTAATATTTAGCTCTTTCCATCTTGTGCCTTTGTCGTAATGTCTCGTTCTCCCGGCAAAACATGACAACGTTAAGACGGGTTTGCCAACATTCGGGCGGCCATTTTAGATGGGGTTTTAGCATGGGTTTTGTTTACATTTAGTATCGCTTCTCGTTGGCCGTACTTTAGTTAATAGGTAAGGTTGTCAACTTACAGTAAGATCTTCTATCATGACCTCTTGTCCAATGTTTTCTTCTTCCAGCCAAAGTTCGTAGTACGTCCGAGCAAATATGTTGCACGCTCGATGTCTGTCAAATTAAATAATACTCTTCAGTTCTTGCGTATTTTGCGATGGTCACAATAAGATATCGTAGCCAAGATTTTGCCAGAAATCTGATATCATATTTACATAAACACCATGCAAAAGTGTTAGATCATAAAACTTTCGTTTTGACTCGGTATTTACATTTCTACATTAAAATAATTGAAAGTAATTTTAACAGTCCTTACTAATATTATAAAAGCGAAAGTGAGTTTGTTTGTTTATTTGTTTGTTTGTTTGTTACCTCTTCACGCAAGTTGGGAACCAGGAGACGGACATAGGCTAATATTTTTTTGAAAAAAGTGGGATGTGAGGGAGAAAGAGGGAAGAAAAGGGAAAACTTAGCGTTGCTATTACAAACCAATACGGCGCAAGGGGAACTGTGTTACCCCGAATTTAACGCGAGCGAAGCCGCGGGAAAAAGCTAGTAAACTAATATATTACGGCCAAAAAGCTTCTAAACGCTGTAAACTGGTAATGTCCCCAAGATTGTCTGTCCACATGGTTTACGCTGCGGCATAATTATCATATACTTACATATCGACATATATTATGGACATCACAAGTCGGCGAACACCAACATGTATTAATTAAACGTTTGACATTGGTAGTTGGTAGGTTATAGTGCTAGTCTAACGTTCCTAAACCTCCAAAAAAGTTAAGTAAAGCTTAAAGACCAACAAAATGCATGCAGAACATTCTAAATGGTACTTTTTGTTTCGAAATCTAGTGGAGTATTTTCACCACAACTAGCCTGATATAAAGCGAGAGCCGAACTTACGCTTGTTTATAAGGAACCGATTGACTGGAACCTTGAAGTGAAACAGATTAATCAGAACCAAACCTACCGGCTCATCTTATAAAGATGTATAGACCGGAGACACGCTATGGCGGCCCGTTTCCGAGCCGCACAGAGCACCCTCTTCCAGACATCTGATCGCTGGCGCGGCTTTGTAGCCTAGTCAGGTCCAAAGGCAGCATGCACAATCACACATACGTACAACATTTTGATAAGGATTTAAAGGATTGGAGACAGAGCTCTTTCAGTCTACTCAAAACTTACCTATGTTAAAAGCATAATGATTCGCTCGCTTCCAGGATATTAAAAAGTTATTTGTTCTATTTTGTTCATACTATTTTACAGTTTAGTAGGATTTTATAAGTCGATAACTAGCTGTGCCCAGCATGCGTTGCAATGCAATGTTCCTGCTCTACCTACCTGACTTTTTTGAATAGCAATAAAGTTCAAATTGAATCTACATTTTAGTTAGAAAACGTTTGTATGGAAAAAGAAAAGGGCTGTTTTTAGGGTTTTCCCGGCAATCATTCGATTTTTTCTGTATGTAAAACCCATCCTTGGACTTGAACGAATATTTAAAAAAAAGAATTGGTAAAATTGGTCCAGGCGTTGTTCAGTTATGCGCTTACCAACACATTTTACGATTCATTTTTATATTATAGATTTTCAGATTTATATCTCATCGTGATGACCCAGAGGCAAAGCACCTCGCCTCGTATGTATGAGGTTGTGGGTTTAAATCAGTGACTTTCTCAATTCATTTGTACTTTCTAAAAGTTTAAATCTAAGTCATCTCAGACATCGGTCTAGGAAAACATCGTGAGAAAACCTGGTTTTATTGTATAACTTTGAAATCGCCAACCCGTCTTGAGCCAACGTGGTGATCACTGCTCGTTCCTTCTCTGTATGAGAGAGGCCTTTGCCCAGCTATGGGACAGTGGGCTGGTATTATTATTATATCTAATTAAATAAATTTTAATAAAAACAACCACCGTAATCAAGTTTTAATCAAAACAGTTTGCTGTTACGGTCATTTTGAAAATAATTTATTTATAAAACAATTTTTCGATTGACAAATCCCTTGGCGTTTGAAATTAGTGATTGATAGAACAAGTAAAACTTATATTTGATACGGGATATTTACTATGTTGATGTTTGATTGATAAAATCATTTTTGGCATATTTTATCTGATTATCACATTGGCATGTAGTATATAGTTAGTAAACAACAGCACACAACGATTATTTTATAAAAAAAAAAAAAACTAAAAGCAAATTATCGATTGATAATTAAAATGGTATGTTAAATAGGAAACTTACCCCCGAATACTGAAACGTCGCTCAAAATTTAAGTCCCACTTAAGTTTAACAGAGACTCAGAAGTGACGTTTGACCATACAAAATCTAAAGTTTAAGAGCTGCTCAAATGTTAAGCAGCCCTCACATTTTGAGTGACGTTTCAGTATTCGGGGGTATGATTGATAGATTCTTCGACTTGTATTCTATTTTACTGTCTACGCATTAGTATGTACAGTTAGTACACGACAACACACATCTCGCACACACTATAAGGACCTCGGCAGAGAGTGTAGCGACGTTTGTCTGAAGCAAGCGATGACAGCGCGTTTACGTTGTATAGACACCACGGAGCGGTACACGTTCTTACTCATTTGTTGAGGATGGTCGATCTATTTTTGGGTAAATATATGGTGAAAAACATAGATAAATCATAATTAATTGTATATTTTTGAAAATAAATATCTGTGACTATGTAGAAAATTTAACGTAATGAAACCAAAAGGTACGACGCACACAAAGTTCTCGTTGTCATTACAATATTATTTTGGTCCAGACCATGCCTGGGACACTTCTAGTTACTTTGATATAGGAAGATATTTTTTTTTTGTATTTTTTTAAATGCAAGTTTTTATTGTGGTAACTTTGCTATAAACCCCATTGTACGATTCAAAGTATTCTTCGTACGAAAACATGATAATGAAAATAAAAAAAATACGTATGAAAATAAGACAATTCTTTTCAATCAACAAAATATAATACCATTGCCTTTGAGGTTCGCTTTAACTTTAAACAAATACCCCTGTTAAGTTTTTGTGTAAAATCAATTTAAAAATAGCTCTTAAATCCAATTCTTCACCCAGATGACCTAATATATATATATTTTTCTTCACACTAAGAATTTCTCCTGCATCGTGGGTGCGTTTAAAAACATTTAAACTCACATACACAAACAGCCAGACCCGAAACAACTATCTGCAGGTCATACAAATATTTGTTCCGTGCGGGGATCGAATCCACAACACGCAGCGCAGCAGTCGATCGCTCAGCCACTGCGCCAACCGTGCCGTAAATTAGACAGTTCTTTTTAATCAACAAAAATAATACCAATGATATTAAGATTCCAGTGAAGAATTCACTGCCTCACCCAGATTACCTTATACATAAAAAGGAAGGTTACAAATCAAGCAGTAACTTACCATATGTAATCCAAACAAGACTTTGCTCATAGCGACGATCCTTTCCACGGTATCATCAATGATCTTGGCCTTATTTTCAGCCGTTTCAACAGTAATATTACTCTTACTCTTCGAGCCAAGCTTGCTGTAGAGGTAGTGCTGCCAAGACATCTCATCAGCTGGGTCTATCTTGTCCGGAAGTGTAAGTTGAGTCTTCGCAAATTCAGCCACGTCTTGTTCGGACATTTTCTGTGGATTCAATTACAGGTGGTTTGATCAACATTTTTGTTTTTAAAAACTGCTGGGGCAAAGCAGGGGATATTGAATTGCCAGGGGGTCATAAAAGATGACGAGGGTGTGGCTGAGGTGTCATTTATGCAGCTATAAAATGGTGCTAAGACGCCGTTCACAATAGGATGCACAGTACGATATTTTAATATAATTTTGTTATGTACAACTGTCTGTGCCCAGCGTGTTCATTCAA
Organism: Ochropleura leucogaster; assembly: GCA_958449745.1. NCBI lineage: Eukaryota > Metazoa > Arthropoda > Insecta > Lepidoptera > Noctuidae > Ochropleura > Ochropleura leucogaster. The sequence goes on from OY288226.1 coordinate 5,306,707, forward strand.
CGATCAGCTACTAGTGTCGTATATAGTGATGTTATATAGCCTATAACCTTCCTGTATAAATGTGCTATACAACACTAAAATACAATTCGAACTAGTAGTTCTTGAGTTTTTGAAGCGTACACAATCAAACTAAATATTTATAAATACATTTTTATGGATCTGTGTGAACAGAGCCTTACGCCGCCGCCGCGTCACAAATACGTCAGTATTTTAATTGTGTGTACGTATTGTTTACGTGATGTCAACCAACGTTATATGCGATAATATAGTTAGGTATAGATCCATACAAGAACGCTCTTCTGTGTCTTTAGGAATATCATAATGCTGCTACGAGTATTACAAAACACTTTCCAAAACTTGCCTTCGCATAACTCCTATTTTATTTTATTTATCTTATTGACAAAGTAATGTCTTACGCTTCCTTTGATAACCCACTCTTTGATAAAGGAAATGGAGCAGTATAGGACTATAGATACAACAAAATCACTCTTAAATCACCAATCATGCAATTATGAGTGCCTCACTTTGGTTTAGGATGTGCGGAACTAACGTAATTATTTGGGTGTATAAAAAAATATGTATAAATAAAATAAAATAGGTACTGATAAAAAAATATTGCACCACATTTAATATCATCCGTGATTGGATGATACTCGAACTCAAATAAATATAGGACCAATTTTTTTTTTAAATAGGAAATGTCTTAACCTCCATTCTTTTTTTGAAATAGGAAATGTCTTTGCACACGCGACGGCACATCAACCTACACTAAACCATTTTAACCTGATCTCTCTACTACGGTGTGCGACCCGTAGTAGAGAGATCAGGTTATAATAGTTTAGAATAGGTTGACCTGCCGTCGTGTGTACGACAAAGGTTTCTTATAAAAATGACCAATCATTATAAACCGAACTAATCAAATATATAGTGCAAAAAGTTTTTAATCAGTATGAAAATAATAAGATTAACTTAAAACGATGGTATTAATGAGGAGATAGATTACCTTAAGGGTTCCTACCTTCAGGAACCTGTCTTTACAATGTTGGACCAGCTCTTGTTCTCTGCCTGCAAATAGGTTCAAACCTACGGGCAGTAGCCTCTTGAGGCAGGCCACCATTAGGGATGCCTGCACTTCCTTGTCTTTGTCTCGTTTCTTGTCACGGTGTTTCTTCTTTTTCTGTTTTTAAAAAAAGAACATTAATAAAATTTTCATATGTAGCGGTCTTGGTGTATGATAGGAGTAAAATATAAAACCTTCGCTACAAAGAATTCTTATTTTTTTTTTAGTACCAATGGAACAATTTGGTAACTAGAAACTGAAAACAGAAAAGTGATTTTGTAATAATTTTTTTTAAAGCCATTCATTTTGAATATTTGTTGTAGCAAAGGTTTTAAAAGGTAAAATGGTTTAACTAATTCAATGTGAAGTGTAATGAGTTCAAAAATAAATCAATACTGCCAAAAGGGGTCAAATTGCGAAAAAAACAGCATAAATAAATTAAATACTTTTTTTCTGTCGTGATTAGAAGTTCTACCAAAATAAAACATACCAATAATAGAATATACGGTATAAGCCAATCAATCGATATTACAGAACATAAAAGGTAGTGATAGCATAAAAGTAAATTCATAAACATGAATACTGAAGTAACGATAGACAAAAAAAAACAAGTTTCTTACACAAATTCAAATCAGGAAAGACATAAAAAGAAAAATAACAGTCTGTGTGTAAACATGTACAGTAAAAACCCAACCAATCAAACGGTTTATCAATCAGAAAGTTTATCAATCATTTGTGAAACAATTACACAGCTCAAAATCAATCAAAAAGTTTATCAATCAAAAGATTGACATAATATAGTAGGTAAGAAATAGACCAGTTTGTTGTTTAAGTGATCTAAATAACCTGCATATCATGTTGAATTCCATATTCAATCTGTCTTGAATACTTACGAGTAGCTTTGCCTAGAGATAAGTCATTGTGTATTAGTGCTTTGAATTAATAAAGTGCACAAAATTATTATAATAGTACATCTGGACCTGAACATTTTGCTTTGGATGAAAACCTACTGTTTTTTAAACAAAACATTGGAACAAAAAAAAATAACAAGTTAAATGTTAAAGTCCAAACGCATCTATACGTTGTTTTAACCCTTTGAGCACCACGTCAAAAATGCAAGACTTATTTTAATAACTTTAACCTCTAGAGCTCCAGCGGCACAAAAACGTGCCAGTAAACAAGTATTACCGTTGAGCCCCGCTGGAACAAATTTGTGCAACCAAACCCCGACCGATTTAAAACTGTATTTGTAGTAAAGATAAGTCTTTAAATCAGATTACATTTACGGTAAGAGCCCGCCCGGTGGTGGTGGACACATTTTGCTCTGTCTATGACTGTGGCAGTCAAATCGTTAAAATTATGTTTAGTGTTGAAAGTTATTTGTTACTTGACGTATTCGTCATATTTTTGAATAGAGCACGTTTATATTAAAGTTATATTTAATGCTGGTTTGAGAATCGCATGCGGAAATACCATTTAAATTACTAATTTTGAATGAAAGCGTTTTGTAAGAACATATTTAGCTGTTAAATTGAAAATACCTTTCCACCCGCTTGAGGAGTACCATCTGTAACTGCTGTTACTCTTCTTGTGGCTGTTGGCATAATCAGTACCTGTCACAAAAGGAGAATTTTAATCAATATCTGTTTATTGCAACCGCTTGTTTTATAACAACATTCTCTTCAAAATTCATCCACATAAAGTCAGAGGTCCTCATTATCTTCTTACTCTTCTACCATATACTTTGGGTCAGCACAACATGTTTATAGGGTCCCGTTGCCAAATGGCAAAAACGGAACTTTCTAAGGAAGCTTCTTCGCCCTGTCCGTATGTCACAGCATTTTAAGGTGCCAAACTACAAAAAAATGGAATCTGTCTGTCTAGACTCTTTATCCCGAGAAAACATTGAAATTAAAACTGTATCCTCAAGTCTATGGTTCCTGGGAGCTGTGAAATCAACCCTCTAATTCTACGTGGTTGTGTGATATGGCCGTTTATGTCGCAAGTTTCTACGGAGTGCGGTTGAGGAGTCCGAATCGCATTTGACCAGTTTTATTTTCTATTCTCCCCTGTCAATCGCCACGCTATCATTTACTAGTTCTTTTATAAAAAAAAATTACACATTGATCACTATTAAATTGATAGCTCTTTTGAGATTTCTGAGATATCTGCAACAAATCTCACTTTGAAAGTTTCTCTCATCATCTGCCTAGTCATTTCCCAACTATGTGTTAAAATCGGCCCAGTAGTTTTGGAGCCTATTCGATACAAACGAATTTCTTCTTTATAATATTAGTGTAGATGATATTTTATTTACTTACCATATTATCGATCTCGTTAGCTGAGATAAAGTTCTGCTCTTCCTTCAAGAAGTACTGACTCTTGGACCAGATGTTGAATATCTCCGCCACGTGGTTGTAAAGCTCTTCCGCCTCTGTTCAATGAAGACAGCAATTATTAATATTGTCAAGTCCATAATTATCATTTGGAAGATTCTCTATTAGCAATAACATCGCTGTTTGGTAAAATGTCAAAACAGCATGGTTGGCGCAGTTCACAATAAATTGATGATCTTACTAGTAAGTAGATTTCAGAAGTACCTTTCTGAAAACCTAGTAAGATCATCAATTCATTGTGAAAGGCTGCAAAAATGGCGATTTTGCACAACCTCCAATCAACACGTATAATTCAACTGACGTTACAGTCCTTTAAAACTATTGATTGATCAATCTACTGATTGTTTAATTTAGCAATTGATTGATTGATAAATCAAAAGATTGATTGACACAAACCTGGCACATTATTCCTCAGCCAGTGGTTTCTCTGCAAATCCACGTATTTGATGAGCAGCGGGTAGAACGAGTAGATGTCGCGAACTAAAAGCTGCCAGTCTTCTTGAATCTGGGACTCTACTTGAGAAGTATCGTCTGTTGATGACTAGAAGAGAATAAGGAATTATAAATAATTTATTTCAGTTATCTTTACAAACTTATACAATATTCTTAGGAGGCCCCGCTCTCCTAAAACTAGCAACAATAATAATTTAGGAGTGCACATTTAAAGTAAACTCAATTCATATCTAGGCAAGTATGTCTGCACGGTGTGGTGTGATGTAGTGTGGTGTGGTGTGGTGTGGTGTGGTGTGATGTGGTGTGGTGTGGTGTGGTGTGGTGTGGTGTGGTGTGGTGTGGAGTGGGGTTTGTGTGAGTGTGTGCGTGTGAGTGTGTGTGTGCGTGAGTGTGTCCCTAATGGTTAGATTATGTTATCGTATGATATTTTGTAACAGTGCCTCGATGTCGCCATAGCTCTTATTTTTTTAGCCAGTGTATTAAAGTTTTTTTTACATTCTAAATATGTCATAGCATAGTTATTTAAAAGTTTATTTAATCATATAACTTCTCCCACTCTGGGCTTAGCAGGGGAGAGAGTCAGACTTTTACTGACTAAAATCTACCCATGTTTCTTCTTTTGCCCCTTATGTTTTTGCCGCGGTATCTCTTTAGAACAACCCGCCACTCCGGCTGGTAAGTACCTCTGGCTAATCCCTTGGGGAAAACAAGGCGTGATTGGCATTGGCATGATTATGTGTATAATAATCTTACCTTAATGAACCCTCGTAAACTCTCCTCCTTATGGAACATATTATCGGTCCTCTTCCTGACCCTCTCCGCGAGAGGCAGGAAGGAGTCCCTCAGCAGTTCCTCAGAGCTGTTGATGATGATCTGCTGCGTGTAGGTAGCGATGCGCGTCATCCAGGGTGCGTTCTCATTGCCTATGTTCTTCTTGATGAGTTTTAGGACGTTCTTCAGGAGCTGGTTCATGTGTTCTGCTGTCACCATTGTAACGTGGTTTCTGGAAGACATCGTTTTAGTTTACTACTCTTTGCAAAATAACTAGTGGGTGGCACTGAACTCCATACCAGGGAAATCATATTTACACGCACGGATCAGGTTCGAGTATCTTTATCTCATTACGTCTCGTTAAAGCGTCATATGCTGAAGCGAGAAGTCCCATCGCTAGTGTCATCATCATCATCATCATTCCCCTGTCTTTACCCCAATATATTTGTGATCGGCGCATCATGTCTTCTTTTTCCATATTTCTCTATTACTCGTTAACTCATCAGACCTCCTTTCTTGCTATATCATACCTTCACACATACATAAATAGTTTAAAAAAAAAAACGTTACCCCACTCTAGGGTTACTCCTGTACCGTGGGTGCGTTTACAAACATTTAAACTCACATACACAAACAGCCAGACCCGGAACAACTGTCTGTAGTTCATAAAAATATTTGTTCTGTGCTTGAATCGAACCCGCGACACGCAGCGCAGCAGTCGATTGCTCAGCCCCTGCGCCAACCGTGACGTCAATATTTGGTTTTCGTCTACTCTTACAGCCATCCACATTCATACACATATCTCATATTCCTTACTACTGGTCTGAAACATTCCCATCAGGAGCATTTTAACGTGCGATTGGACCTCTCACTTTTGGCAGTTAGAATTTAGTGACAGAAAGAGAAAAAGAAGCAAGAAAATACTCCTCTATTTGGTAAACACATAATGAAAACAAAATACTTCACATTAACTATTGTGAATATTTGAATAAAGTAAAGTCAACGTTGTTGGCTACGAAACTAAGACTAGATTTGAATAGAATTAACCTCTTTAGCGACTATATAGGAGCACATTACAAAAAGCACGTCGATAATGTGCGGTGCTTCGTTGTAACTCATGCCTGACTAGCTATACCACTCACCCGCCAGTAGGAGTAACATTATCAGGTCCCTGCGCCCACCAGAACGGAAGGTACGAGCAGAGCAAAGGCAGCACCACATCGATAATGTGCGGTGCCTCGTTGTAAGTCTTGTCTGATTCGACGAACTGGTCTACTTCGCCCAGGATCGTTTCAAGCGTCGGCATGCATTGTTCCATTTTCTGCATTATGTCTACAGGGATAGAGTTAAGAATTAGTTATGTGGTGTGGTGATAAGGTATACAGAAAATCTTATATATGCACAATGGTATCTTTCAGTCATTTTATTTTATATTGTTAGTGTATTTAAGTATCCGGCGATTGACAGCGACCATAATTTTGAAGTGGGAAAGTGAAAGATTCTCCGACTGTTTGTTATGTAGAAGAAATGCATTAATTATTATTTTTTTGCCAATTTATTAAAGACTTCAATGGTAGCTAGCTTTCTCTAAGGTTTTACGTTCTCTGTCCAGAAGATTATTTTATTTCCATTGAAGATTACCTACATACGTTACCACAAGAATCGCAAATCAATTCCAAATAAACAGTAAAAAAACAATATGTAATATAAATATTATCCGTGTCATGAGATGAAGTAAATCTTATGACGGGGATAGCTAAAAGACTTGGTTGAAAAAGTTTTACAGGAAAAAGAGAAGGGTGCCTTCTGTCCTGCAGGACACAGCAAGTATATAATAATACTCCCTCACCTTGAGCTTCCAACGAATGGTCGGCGATCCTGTTCAGCAAGGAGAACTGGTTGTGTTTGTTCAGATGAGGTTCCAAGAACGCCACCGGGAACGTGGAACTGAACGCTCCTAGACAAGAACCCTGGATAAAGAACATAATGATCTGAGTGACATGCTGGAATTATAAGTTGGTTGGTTTTCCATTCCGGTTGGTAAATTGCTTTAAGATAACATCGAAGTTTAGAGATAATTATGTTACCAACTACAACACAGTAAATTCTAGCGTGCCTATAATGTCAAAGAGTTTGGAAGATTTTTGTAGAAAATGCTTGTTTTACTTGCACTTGTTTTTCAGATTAAAACTTCTTAAGAGTCACGTTGTAGAGAAATAAGCTATCAAAGTTAGGATTTATTCAAAATGACACAATCAGTGCAACTTAAATTGTTTAATAACAATCTAAGTTGCAATGCAATATCTTTTAAAGTGTCACAATTCCGAAATCTAAGCCATCAAAGTTGTGCAGATGGCTAAGATTGTTAAGATTTGTTGTATGTTGATCGTTGACTGGATATCTCCATGTTTTCCCGAGATAAAGGGTCTTGATAGACAGACAGTAAGACGGATAACAAACCAATCCTATTAGGGATCAGTTTTTTTTCATTTTGAGATACGGAACCCTAAAAAAACGAACGCAAGCCGCGAGCAAGCAAAAATAAGCCGTTAAGCTAATTACACAAAGTACATGTTACCTAATGATAAAATAAAGTGAAGTGCTCACCAACGCAGGCTTATGCCTCTCGATCTCAGTCTTCAGGTACTTTCTATCGTGCGTCAGCGAAGCGTCAGTGCCCAGCGCGTATAGTGAGCCGAGCATCTTGTATGATGCCACTTGAATCTCGTCCACTGTGAACAAAAAAAAATGTTAAAATTATAAAATAACAGCACGCTTGGAATACCCGAAAGCAGAGTATACTTAACTAGCTTTAGAAAAATAACACATTGATAGTAATTCGCTTTTTTTAAAATATCCCTAGACCGTGTTGATGTGTATTTTATATTTATAATATAAATAAAATAAAATAAAATAAATAATAAATATCTTGGGACAACTCACACACGGCTATCTGATCCCAAGCTAAGCAGAGCTTGTGTTATGGTAACCAGACAACTGATATACATACTTGTATAATTTATAAATACATACATATTATAGATAAATCACACCCAGACACAGAACAAACAATCATGCTCATCACACAAAGTTTGTCCTGGGTGGGAATCGAACCCACGACCTCCGGCTCAGCAGTCAGGGCCACTAACCACTAGACCAACAGGCCCGTCAAATAATGTATATAATTTGTAATACGAACAATGAATATTATCTAGGATATAAATTGTGTAGTTATTTATTAAACTTTTCCGCACACTAGGAATTTCTGAAGTATCGTGGGTGCGTTTACAAACATTTAAATTCAGATGCACAAACAACCAGACCCGGAACAACTAACTGTAGGTCATACAAATATTTGTTCCGTGCGGGGATCGAGCCTGCAATACGAAGCGCAGCAGTCGATCGCTCAAACACTGCCGTCAATTGTACTATATAATTTGTAATATAATTTGTACTTAATATAAATATTAAATATAATTTGTAATATAAATAATAATTATAATTTGAAATGTAAATAATAGTTATAATTTGAAATGTAAATAATGAATACAATTTATATTATGCCCATTGCGCGCTTTTTACGATGTGACACTTTAGGCCCACTTTACATCATTCTCTCACAAGTGCTTAAAATGTTTTCGATACTTACAACGCAAAATAAACTAAGGAATTTATATTGTAACGACTTTCAATAAATATGATGCATAAAATATAATGGTGATTGTGAAATAAACTATAAAACACGCGTTGACGTGCAAATTGATTTCTTTTACCTTCCAAAGTTGATGCCTTTAATAATTTAAATGTTGTTTCACAATGTGCTTTCTGTGTGTTTCTTGGCTATATTGGTATTATTTTATTTATTTGAATAATCTTAGATTATTAGTAATTCATGATTAGCATCATCATCCTCCGTGCCTCGGAAAGCACCTTAAGTCGTTAGTTTCAGATGCTATTTGTAGATTTTTAACAGTCGTTACAGGTAGTCAAATACCCAAAAGTCACACAACCAGTCTTACTTTTGGGCGATGTTTGGTTCATCATCAGTCTGGAGCGGTCCATTGCAGAAGAAAGACTTCTAAAACCGCATGCCATTCAACTTGATTCTTGGATTCTCATCCAGCAACTACTAGTCACCCTGCGAAGTTTGTTCGCTATACCTAATCTGAGGGCGCTCTGTTTTTATTTTAAACAAAGGTTATATTGAAAGGTTTGATTCAGACTATCAAACTAAACAACTTTCTCCGTAAAACCATCATTGTGATCCCGTAAAAAATATCAGCTGTCTCATACATTTGGGGTAGGTATTAAAGTTTTGTTTTACATTGAATGTATTGAATTTAATTACATGGAGAAAGATGTACAGTTTGATACGATGGACCGAATCTAACACTTAAATATGATCACGTCTTGCTGGTACATACGATCATTTTTATTCTAGGCTTCAAAAATTGAAACAAATACTGAACTTGATCGCGGATCGGAACAACCACAAGGAATATTCGCTGATGTCATCAGGAATATATCACGAGTTAACAGCGAATTACAAGATCTGATCAATAATTACGAAACATTTAAAAAAATACAAATCTCGCAAGAAAAGTTCGATGAAAAAGAAGGTAATTATCTAAGTGGTGCGAAAGGAGGTCGAGTCAATAGAAATAAAAAAAATATCGGAAATAATCGAGTATCTTCAGAAAGTCCCTTATCATATAATACAGAAATGATATTTGGGGGAGACGAATCAGAGAAAAGCAGTCAAGTAGAGAAGAATAGTGAAGAAGTAAAAAACAGTCAATCAGAGAAGACCAGTGAATCAAAAAAGAGTAGTAAAGCACCAAATACCAGTGGAAAACAAAAGATCAGTAAAGTCGAAAAAAACAGTCAATCAGACCACAGCAATGAGGAAGAACAGAGTCAAGAAGAATCCACAAAGTCCATGGAAAACACTAACAATAAAACGATAAAAGGACTAACAAGCACTACAAAAGCTAATATTGCTAAAAAACCGATACTCGAACGAAAAACTGATAAACAAGAATATAACAAAGATACGTCAGAAACCGATACAGACCAGTCAGACAGCGACAAAGAAACGCAAAGTAAGCCCTCTAGAAGCAATGTACCCGCAAAAGGTGAACATACAGTAAAAGAAGATCAAGAGGTTGCAAGCAAACTTAAGAACCGAGCCTTTGCAAATGATGAGACGCCCACTGCGCCTAAAATGACGGCTGGAGTTTTTTTAAGAAGTCTAACTACTGTAAGTACAACGATTAAAGTATTGTTATATTCTTTAACTGGTTTAATTGTTATATAGCTTACGAGTAGTTTGTCATCATCAAACAGGGGTTCGATTTAAAGGATTTAGGGATTCAAGATTCAATTCAATAATGAGGGATGGCTTAAAGTTTTTTATACTTCAACATTTAAATCCTTACTAATATTATAAAAGCGTAAGAGAATTTGTTTGTTTGTTACCTCTTCACGCTTTAATGACTACACGGATTTTGATGAATTTTGGTACAGAGATAGTGTGGAATCAGGAGACTGACATAGGTTTAAAAAAAAGTGGGATGTGAGGGAGAAAGAGGGAAGGAAAGGGAAAACTTAGCGTTGCTATTACAAATCGATAAGGCGCAAGGGGAACTGTGTTACCCCGAATTTAACGCGAGCGAGGCCGCGGGCAAAAGCTAGTATTTTAATAAAAGATGAATTTCGAATTGGCTTTAAACAAATATGTACAGTATAAGTTTCGTTGTTGTAGGCACCACACAAAGAATCTCTGGAACTAACTGGCAATGACAATGACACTGATATTGCCTTAAAAAAAGATGTGTTTGCCACAAACGTTTTACGGCAAGCTTATGGAGATGCTTGCTTGAAAGTAGTCATCAGAAAATGTTTTAAGGTAAGAATTTAATAAATGAGTTATCGTGTTTTGGAACTCAAATAGACTTGGACATGATGTGGTGATTGCAGGATAAGTAACCCAATGACGTCCAGGGACTTGATAAAAACGCCGGTGGTGAGTTGTGTAGATGACATTGTTGTCATCGCTGATAATTCTTGAATGAGGCTAGCATAAAAACCCTGAGGTTGGCACTATTGGCGCTACTTTTATACAAGCCTAAAAGTTTGGTTTGCCTTTATAACCTTACATCATGATGTTAACCTTCAGAAAGCTCTTAAGGGAAGGGGCAAGCTTCCCTTAAGAGCTTGCCGTCAACTTGAAGCGACAAGAAGCCTACACCCAGCAGAGAAGTGAAGGGTGAAATCGGGCTACGGATAATGATGGCTAATAATAAAGTTAAAATCAGGCGAGCCCAGCTGAAGGAGGTCTGGGGAATGCAGGCGAGATATATTTTTTTGAACATTTATGTTACTTTTGGCAGAGAAGCACTTTGAAGGAAGGGTAACTTTGCTTAGCAGTGCGACAAGATTGATTAATAAAATCACAGAAATCTAGATTGCAACTGATTGAAGCAGAGGCGGTTCGCTAGTAATAAATAGTATAATTTCTTTTAAAGGCATGCAAAACAGTGTTATCCATTTCGTGCCGAGCATTTAGTTGCAAGAGTGATTTCAAAGGCTTTTTCACTTCGAAAACTAAAAAGGAATGCATTGTAGCATTTAACGCTTCAACTGCTCCAGAAGAAGCCGAAGACAGCTTCCGAAGAGGTTATTCGTGAGAGCCTTTTAATCATTGTATCAAGGGCAAAAATATATAGTCCAGATTTTTTGAGTGTGTAGGCCGTGGTAGTAGTAAAAATAAGTATAAGATGGCCTTTTATTTTTATTAAAACTCTGTACTACTCCGGGCTAGCTGGCTCCGGGCTGGAGCCGGGCCACCTAAAGGTCATGGGTATGATTAGAAAAAAAAAACATATTTTGAATCTTCTTATATTTTTGCTCTTTTTGCCACGATGTTCACTTGCAAGATTAATTACGCAAGTAGATTTTTTAAAAGTAAAACTTGCAGCAAGACCGCTGTTAACGACGGCATGGTTGATGCAGTGGCTGAGCGATTGACTGCTGCGCTGCGTGTCGCGGGTTCGATCCCCGCACGAAATAAATATGTGTATAGCTTACAGGTATTTGTTCCAGGTCTAGCTGTTTGTGTATGTGAGTTTTAATATTTGTAAACGCACCTACGATACAAGAAGAAATCCTAATAAGGGTGTTTTTTTTTACTTTAACTTGCCCTATAAAACTTGCCAGTGGACATGCTTTTGGGAAGTCCTTGTTCAGTTACAGACGTCTCTTACCAAGTCATCATAGTCATAAAACAAATATATTAAAGAACTTCTTTTTATCTTTTCAAAGGCCTGTAAAATGACGCTTAAAAATTCAATTCGTGTGATCGTCAAAAAGGGTAAAAAGGCAATTAGTTCCTATTTCACAATGAAGTACAAAGCGAGATGTGAAGAAGTTTTTGAAGACCAGCCCCTTAATACGTCAACGTATCGACGAAATTTAAAAGTGAGATAATGAACTGTGAATTAATTACTGTTATTTGTTTTTTTTAGACGTCCATAGTTGAACAAAGGCTTTGCTTAAGCTAATTATTAATAATATTAAAACCATACGTACTACCCAAAGACATCGGTCGTGTGACACAGCGGTTTTTGTATTCATATATTATGTATTTCTGTCAGTGTAATTACGCGTTCGTGATTGCTAATCGCTTTGGTTAGGACGCGGTCGATTTACTTTTTTTTTTAAATTACTAATACGTAAGTTCGTAAGGTCCCGAAAACAAGTAGATTGTTTTTGTACATTATCACAATGTTATCGTTTTTAACCCAAAGGTTGACTGGTAGCGAATGCCTCATGGCATTAAGTCCACCTACGTACCACACTTAACCCTTCGGGGAAACGTGATATTATATTATTTTAATTTAATGTATAATAAGTTTCTGAACATTTCTGATTTCAGCTGGCTTGACATTAAATAAGGGTGCTTTGACACAAAACGGATATTTATCAATGGCATGCCAATCGGAAATGGAAATAGTAAATACCTTTTTTTTATCTTCAAATAATTTCCCCTGCTCTGGGCGGATCGGGTGGGGACTGTTACAGAATAGAACGTACCCATGTTCCTTCTTTTGCCCTACATGTTTCAGACAACCCGCAACCCCGGCAGGACCCGTAACCGCGGCAGGGTAGGAAATACCTTGCTTTTGAATTTTAATACTGGGTATAAAAATTCTAATAGCGACTCCGCTTGCTATCTCTCTCATCGCAATATTGTTTTTGGTTTTAGACAAAACCTGCTAGAAATTGAGGAGATCAAAAAATGATTTTAGTGTTATAACTTTAGTTAAAATACCTCTTTGATTTTAATGCGTGCAGTGGCAAACAGTTTTACATGCGTTACATTGAATCCTACCGTAAAACATGATATTTCACGTTTCAAAACTACCAGTACAAGAACCACGCGCACGTGACTTGCAAGATCTATAATGACATATATTAGGTAAAAGAAAAGTATCTATAACTATTTAAATTGCAATACTCAAACAGGCAACTAAACTCTAAGAACCTACATATTGCTAACATCAAAATTCTGTATACTTAGTTCGAAATAAAGAATTTGACTTTGACTATAAATCCTTTTTTTTCAGCCAACACGGCGTATGGTCAAAAACGACACATCAAGCACAAACAAGCCCAATCAGACCACCGTGCAAGTGAACATACTAAGAGACCAATACGAGCGAGCTTGCCAGAAAATTTCCCAGAATAAATGTAAGAAGGCTTGCAACAAAGCCCATGCCGCAACTTGCAAGAAGTTTGAATGCCAGAAACGTTTGAAGAAAAATTTTAAAAGAAACTGTAAAAGAAATTGCAAACTAGCTTACTCTTCTAAATCTAAAAGCAACAGCGATAGCGGTAGTGACGAGGATAGCGATGACGAAAGTGATGACGAAAGCGATGACGAAAGCGATGACGACAGCGATGACGACAGCGATGACGAAAGCGATGACGACAGCGATGATAAAGATGAAGACGATAAATCTTAAACTTAGTTTCGTATTCTTTTGGTTGAATTTTCGAACGTAGCTGAATCATATGTTATTAACCGTTTAGTTTTGACTAGAAGCTTTTTAACGTATCCAATTTCTTAGAGAATTCGAAAGCAATCTTTTTGGTATAAAACTGTAGTTTTGATAATAAAATAAAAATGCTACAAGCTTGACGCTTTAACATTATTGAATGTCTAATTTGTTGACGGGTTGTCATGCCGTTGTTATGCCTTTTGGCTTAGATTATTATGCTGTCAAAAAATATCTCACAAATATACTGGTTTCCTCACGTTATTTTCCTTCATCGAAGCAAGTTTTTTTTTTATTAAAACGTTGCCCCACACTAGGAATTTCTGCTGTATCGTAGGTGATCTCAAACTTAATTAGTACCTGGAACAACTACTAAATAAGTTTGAGTTGGTTTTGTGAAGAGAGAATAAATGATATATAATGCGCACACGAATCAGAATAATCAGATGTGCGGGTCTTGGACACGAACTCGAGTCCCGTAACTTGGTAGACTGGTCAGATTACTGGACCATCACTGCTTTAATAGCTGATAGCCTGACGCCATCAGCGTAGGACAGGTTTTAAAGATATCCCAAATGCATAAAGAAGGCAGACTCCACAAATATTTATAAAAAACTTGAGAGGTGTCAAGGGACACCCGAATGGAACGAAGTTATTTTTTATTATGTACAAAAAATGTGTATACACTCAACAAAAATAATCATCGCGACACCACACTGTTCAATGCGAAGTAGAAAAACGAAAATAACTGGCTTGCTTTCTATGAGAGAGAGAGAGACAGCCAGAGAAACACGCGCACGCCTTTATAATTATAGCAAAAAGTGTCGTTACAACTTCTGGTCTTAATTTTTTCCGTCCAGCCCCCTTTCGCAACTTTGTTCCAATACTTACAAAGCAAGTCAGCTCCGTATTCGCAGTTGGCTAGATGGTCGAACTTGGCCGTCAGTATTGGTAGAAGCACGCCGTTGATGTAACCGAGTGAGGTAGACGTCTTCAGGTGGGTGCCTCGGAGGTGAGCGTATTTACCCTGGATGAGAAAAAGCAGTATTATATTATATGTTACGAGCTGTGCCAGGTTTCTTCCGCTGCTCAGAAGGGCTACTATAACATCTTATAGCAATTCTTATTCCACTGAGGGAAAGAGATGGTGCTAGACACCCTGTATAGCTCTGTCCCTTTCACTCAGCGGAATAAGAATTGCTTTAAGAGGTCATAGTAGGGTAGCAAGTCCTTAAGAGGACCACCTTTATCACTCAGGGGTATCAAAAATAAATTTCAACCGATGCTCAGAACCTATAAACATACATATAAAATTTAATAAAAATAGCTCAAGCCGGAGGAGGTTTCGGAGTAAACTTTCGAGCCACACTACTACCTGTAAAAACTGTCAAAGAACTACAAATGACAGCCGGTACCAACCACGGCGCCCCCCGCGTGACGATCCATCACTCTGATCCAGTATGTCATTACTTAATAACTTGCTGTCTTCCCTCAACGACGCCCTAATCCGAGGCTCGTAACCCACAGGGGGTGCCCTTAGCGTGTAGTCGCTTAGTTTGTAAGACATGCTTTCTGAGTCACGGAGGACACTCAGTATGTATCGGGTGGTCACCCATCCACCTAGCATAGGTGGCGAGCGTGGCTTAACTTCAAGATCGACCCCAGGCAGTTTTTATTTAGCCACTATTTTATTTAGACACATCATCATCATCATCATCAGGCTATATTAGTCCACTGCTGGACATAGCCCATTTAGACACATACCTCCTGTAAATTCAATATCGTGTGGCCGACATCATCAGCCACGTTATTAAAGAATGTCAGCATAGAGGTGCGGATGAACTCGGGGCAGTTCTTCACGAGGGACTTGGCGTCGATCCCCTTGACCAGCACTTGCAAGCAGCGGACTGTGATGCGTACGTCAGGACCGAAGGCTGCGAGTCTGAGGGTCAGAGAGGCGAATGAGAAATTTGATTTATTATAAGCATGCAATATGACCCTACTGGGCTAAAGTCTTCACAAGATATGTGCCGAATGACGGCCGGGGCCACCGAGGCCTAGAAAAGGTGACGAGCTGAGCTAGATCCATACTGATAGGGCTCGTTCGTGGAAGCCCGGTAAAAGGGTTTATGGAAGGAATTAGGGGAAGCCTTTGCCAAGTTGACAGTTGGCAACTGCTGCGCTGCGTGTAGCGGGTTCGATCCCCGCACAATACAAACATTTGTATGGCCTAAGATAGTTGTTTCGGGTCTGGCTGTTTTATGTATGGGAGTTTAAATGTTTATAAACGCACCCACGACGCAGGAAAGAAATTCCTAGTGTGGGTAAGTAGCAGGACAAAACAGGCTTTTTCTTAGTTATTTAAATCTTATAAACTAGGTATTAAAAAACCGGGCAACTGCGAGTCGGATTCGCGCACCGAGGATTCCGTACAAACTTGCGACATAAACGACCATATCTTTGGACTGCGTAGATTTAGAGGGTTGATTTTTTCACAGCTTAAGATACCACGATTTTATGATGTAGTTTTTTTTGCAATTCTTTTTTTTTACATTACAATATATAGTTTCTTACCTAGACCTCAGCAAGCTAGCCAGCTTACAGAAAAGAGCGGCAACCATCTCTTTTTCCTTCAAACTAGCCGCCCCCACGTTGTTAGTCGCCGTCGCCACCGCTATGAAATAGTTGCGATGAGTCGAGAAATATTTCTCCATTAAAGGTAGCACCACCTGGAAATTAAACCTTATTGTAGGTTACGGCAAAGAATATTTTGGAATGTGGTTGTGATGTGATGTGTGAGAGAAAGCTGTGATTGGTTTGTGTAAGATTTATGTTTTTTATTTTTCTATTCATGACATTTGGTGTAATCTTTTCCATGGAAAAAATCTTATAAACTATTAAAAGCGTTAGTCAAATTAAATGCATTTTCCAACGGTTTAACATGCAATGTATTTTACACGCGTGCTTCTTTTCGTTTATCGCAACGAGGGCTTTCATTTTTTCTGATTTTATCACGGATAACAATAAACTAATCCCTATAGACGGCGTTGATTTTTTATTTATAGAGCAAGGAGGCGCCCCTTTTTAAAACCTTAAAATTTAATGAAAAATATATTTGTTTTTATCAACAGAATACCACAAATAAACTACACATTATAACTTATAACAACAAATTGTCATTTATTAGAGTTCTAAATTCAAAAACATTTGAATAATATTTTTTTTATATTAGGCTGTTTAGTGAAAGCCAGTCTGAGAAGACAAATCGCGCAGAAAAACAAATTAGATCATAGTTTAATATTGATTAATGACAAAAGTACTTTTTGTACTGTTATTTAATTTCTTAGTAAGTTTATTGAAAAACGTCGTTCGGCTCTAAAACACCCTCGCCCGGCGGCTAGGGCGTTAACTCCGCCTCGGCCGCAATTACAAAGTTTCCTCATTTGAATCAAAATGCACTTAAAACGGGATATATACCAAGATCATTTGATGCGGAGAAATGAAGTGAGGAAAATTTCAGTATGAAAGATAGTTATCACAGTAGAAGAAGACCAAAGACACGATGGATGTATTTTCTGAAAGTTGATATAGCAAGTAAGGACTGGTGACTGATGAGATGACGAGTTATACAGAAATATGGAAGAAGAAGACATGCGTTATAACTTGTATGTGTGGTGTTTACTGTTAGTGAGGGCAAGAGAATCATGATGAACAGTGACCATAGTTTCAAAATATCGGGAACTCAAGAGAAATTAAACATTGTAAATTTTTGTTACAGATGTTACTCCTTTTTGTATTGTGTGTGATATTTTTTTTGACAAGCAATTTGATTACATGACAACGTCAACATGCAATCATTTATGATAAATATTTTTGTCACCAAAGCATGTTTTTTTTTTAATTTCGGTAAGCATTAGGCAATGGAGTAGCTCTAAAAATGTACCTTGTAATTTTTTTTAGGAAGTCAAATAAATTATTTAATGTTGCGGTCTATGGAAGCAGCTTATTTGCAGTAGAATTTAATTACAGACTCATTTCGTGATCGGAGGGCACGGCAGTGCCCTCGCCAAGTAAAATATACAGGGTGACTGGTTATACTTTGAAGAAGTGAAGTACTCATAAATTTTGACCAACTTTTACTATGGTACTACTTTACTATGGTATGGCAAATCGCTGTTGCCTTAATTTTTTCGACTAACGCGATGATGTTAGTACCAAATATTTCTTCCGCTATTTCATGGTCTGTTCCATAGTAACAATTGTCCATGTTAATGAGTACTATATGCTTCTATAGTATTGTACACGTTTAACACCCAGTTTGTAATTTTAATATTTTGCTATCATTTTGCAATAAAAAGACATTGCATTATATCGCTCCTTTTGCATGCGTGCGTATTTTTGAGAGCGGAAAGCGCAGCTATGTATTATTTGCGGCATCTAAGCTAAAAATTAAAATTACATAACGTATTGTTATCAAAGATTCCATAAATTGTATTATTGAAGTTTATTTGCTTATAAGAAAATAACGTGTGTGACGAACAAAATTAAAAATCGTGCAAAACTAACAATATGATGCGCAGGATTACATTGTGTGTTCACGCTCTAAGACACTTATGTACCTTCTTGAAGTACTTTAGTTCCGACTTGTGTTGCTTGGAAACCAATACACAAAATTATAGCATGCTTTTATTGTATATATAAATAAGAAAAGTTTAAGTAACAACAGATTTTATAATCGAAACTACCTATTGTACCATAATATGTATTTGAAGAATCTACTAAAATAAAGTTATTTTTTAAGTTATAAATAACTACCTTAGTTACAATCCCTAACAACAATAACAAAAAAAAACATTGAAAGAAAAATGCGTAGAGTGAGAGAACAAGAATTTTTACTGATCTACCGTGTCAATATTTACATAAAACTCTTTTAATACTAAGTCCTCCTCTCAATTAAATATCTATATTTATCTACAAGAAAAAAAAGTTGAAAAATAATAAAAAGTTTAAAATTTTAGATAAACTCACCTTGGAAAAGAACTTAATATCTCTTGTGCTAGTTTTAAAACTAGACCTTCTACTGAAAGTAGTCGATGGTTTCAACAACTTCATATTAATAGTAGCTCTATCGATATACTGTATCAACTTCTCGAGCAGCGAGTACGCAAATCTGAGCTCTATTGCTACTCCCGTAGTGGTCTGTTCCGTATCACTTTGCGGGGCCTTGCTGGGTCTATGAAGTTTGTAGCCTTGGTACTGTAGATATTTGAGGAATTCTTGAGAACGTTCTCGATCTTTCTTCTTTTCTTTGTCTGTTAGGAGATCGTAGGGGACTAGTTGTGGGTGGATACCGCCTGTAGGAACGTAAATAAAAGGTTAATGTTTTCCAAATAGAATGGAGTTATCAGTTTGTCATCCTAGTCTAGCCTTTTCCCAACCGAGTTGTGGTTGGCTTCCAGTCTAACCGGTTGCAGCTGAATACCAGTATTATTTATTTATTTTACATGGAGCGACTGCCTACTTGACCTCTACAACAAAGTTAATACTGGGTAATACTTGACTCCTTGATAAGACTGGTTGTCGACTTTCAAAGATCTATAAATGACAGCCGGGACCAACGACTTAACGTGCTTTCCGAGGCTCGTAGGAAACTCGGTATATAGTAGGTGGTCATCCATCCAAAGACTAACTTGAGCAACATCAACATCGTTCTCATATATTTGTATAATTTCAACATGAACTATGATCTTGTAAAAATATTACAATTTAAAAGACCATGTAGTTTCTACCCCATACTTCTCCATAGAGATCAACGCTTTGAAATGTAACTACGTAACTTTCACAAGTTATTATACCTTGTGACTGGGACTGTAGCTTGATCATATTGTATATTGACATTAAAAGTGCCTATAACAGTCTACTGCTGCGCTGCGTGTCGCGGGTTCGATTGCCGCACGGAACAAATATTTGTATGACCTAAAGATAGTTGATCCGGGTCTGGTTGTTCGTGTATGCGAGTTTACATGTTTGTAAACGCACCCACAATACAGGGGAAATTCTTGAAAAAAAATTGAATTAAATACTTTTGGAAGGTTAACGACCACAGGTACTGTGGATCGTTTTTTAGTTATTCAATGTTCCATCTCGCTCATACTTACCACCGTTGGTGACTAACTCCTCTTTCTTCTTCTTGGCCCAGATATCGTGCGCGTTATCAGCGAGCCTCTCCGCCATGTTCTGCATCTCTCGTGATAGCGTGAGGTTGGTCATGTCGACTGGGTGCGGGTTGTAGTTGAAGGGCGTTGCTGAGTCTGTCTGCTGGAAGATATTGGAGATTTGGTTAGGGAGAGAAAGATTTGAAGTGTTTTTGTGTAGTATTGTGAACAACCTATCTAGCAAGATTTTGGACTACCAACAAATTGTGGACTACAAACCAACAATTTAATGTATTTAGTTTTGTATAGTTTACTAGCTTTTGCCCGCGGCTTCGCTCGCGTCAAATTCGGGGTAACACAGTTCCCTTTTCCTGATTTGCGGCATTTATTGATTTGTAATAGCAAAGCTAAATTTTCCCTTTTCTTCCCTCTTTCTCCCTCACATTCTACTTTTTTTAAAAAGCCTATGTCCGTCTCCTGGGTCCCAACTATCTCTGTACCAAAATTCATCAAAATCGCCATTAAGGCGTGAAGAGGTAACAAACAAAGAAACTCACTTTCGCTTTTATAATACTAGTAAGGATAATATGTCCATGGTAAACCGTCAAATTGTGAACTGATCAAACTTACCTGCACATCGCATCTTGCGCGATCATTGGTTAATCGCACGTACGTAACGTGAGCTACAGCCAAGACTGACCAATCTAGGATGGTTCATAATTTTTTGGTCGATAAACGGATAACGAACCCTATCGATAAGGGCAGAGGGCTCTAAAATGGCTACATTAGTAGAATCATAATAGGGAGTCCGAAGTAGATCTCTTTTAAAAGCATCCGTTATTGTTTATTTACATGCATTGAAGCAAAAGCGTTAGTTGATACTGAAAGCAGTATAGGATGATTTGAATATTTAATACTGTAGAAAGAAGAATAGGTCAGAAAATAGTCTAGAATTTAATTAAGAGAAAATTATTTGATCTTTAGACTTTTTTAAAAACAAAATCTAGCATTTTATTACTGTGATTATCGCAAAATCTGTGAGAAAAAACCAAAACTAGTTTTTTTTAAGACTGATTAGGGTTGGTTTTTTTAAAAGCTTTTTTATTTATTACAAGAAATAGTTAAAGTTGCTTTTCAGTTATTTTAAAAATTGATCACTAAAATAAAAATATTATGCATGCTCAAGTTTTCAAAATGTACTACTAAGTTCTAAATATGACTAATCTAAACTAAATACTATTTAAACTAACTATCCTAAAATTCTCTTTTTTATTTATTTAAATTAATTCGTTCTAAAACTCACCACAATATCGGGAGGGCGCTGTGCGTTGCGGGGATATGAAAATAACACACAAGTCAAGTGGGTGAAAAAAAGCAAATAGACGTGTACAAGGTGTTCATTCAATCATTCATTCGTTCACTGAACGATTGGTTCATTCACTTAACTGTGATGCAAAAGTTGTATAATTTTGAGGAAAGGCATTCTTTTATTTGGATGTTAAATTAGCTCGATTTTTCAATCAATATGATTAAAAACAGATTTTAAACGAAATTTTGAAGATTTCTTATTTTTCTTATTTATTTTGTTTTTTTTAAGAACATGAATCCATTGAATTGAAAAAAAATCGAGCGCTTGCGGGAGAATATATATATTTTTTTATATTAGATTGTTTAATAGTTATGTAATAATTTAATAAAGTTGTTGTAGAAAAAGAACAATGCCTATCATGCCAATCATATAAGTGCGAACAAACATTTATAAATGGTGCCTATTGACAGTATTTATAGGTATATCAAAAGCATAATATGTACCGCCGGCTCCTTGACTCTCTCGTCCTTTGGTTAGCATGCACAGATAATATACAAAATAATAATAATTCACAACATCATTTGACAAAAGCGTGCTCGGGCACAATAATCATAGTTATTTTACCGTGTATCCCAGCGAAATATGTTCTTTAAACATGTTTTCTCATTATTTAAATTTAATATAATGAGAACTATTAACTAAAAGAAGAGTAAAAGAAGTGAACCAGCCAAGTGTAAGTCAGAATCGAGCAGCGAGGGTTCCGCTATTCCTTTTGACTGCGTAAATAGAGGGGGGACCACAAACTTGTGTTTATGGTTTTAATTTCAACTCGATATTTGCACGAGTTCCCGAGGTAAAGGGTATTGACAGACAGACGGACAACAAAGTGAACTTATAAAGGCCCCGTTTTTTTCTTTTGAAGTACAAAAACCCCTTAAAAACTCTTTTCCAGACTGCAATAAGATTAAAAAAATACTGCTCTGACTTTATCCAACAACCTCACAGGCCTTAATGATCACAAAATACATACAAGTATTTATACAACTTACGCCTCCAGACTTGGACTGTCTTCTCATGGAACTGCGGTTGGTACTGGGGATGTCCACTTCTGAATGTTCCACCGACCAGCCGATGGCTAGCAGAGCTTTTAGGGACTCGCGTACTGGTTCTTTGTAACGTTCTTTTTCCTGAAATTTTATGAAAAATATATTAGAGTACTTTTGTTGTGGTTTGTCAAGTGCCCGAGTGATTTTCAAATAATATGAATATCAACTAAGTATTGATTTAGGAATATGTATTCGGAAACGGCTCCAATCCTTATGTAACCTACTTAGTCTAAGTATGTTTCTAGAATGTACTGTAGAAACGGTAGTTTATGAAGCACACTGACACATACTAAAAGACTACTGAGCTCGGTTTTCTGGGTGCGATTCCCACGTCGAGCCGTGTTATTGGGTTTTTTCATTTAGATTTTCAGAGTAGCAAGCTGGAGTTTGGAAGTTGGTGGTAGGATACCCCTCTACCTCGGATAGCGCGTTAAGCCGTTGATGCTGCCTCCCGTCATGTCGGATTGCCGTCCCTTCAGACTATCATAGTCATAAGGGAATACAGAGTGCACCTGCGCCTGCGCACACATTCGTACACTATAATATCTCCCACATCAATTTCTACGTGACCGAAAACGGTTAGGAGGATTATAAATGAGAAAGACGTTTGAAATTAGAATAAATAAAGTTTAGAAATAGAACATCGAAGTCAGAAAAAAGTTCACCATAGAGCCAGCTGTTCTCGGTCTAGAATGTTTTATGTCACGTTACTTACGTAATCATTCAGCATGTTATAAGGCTTCAGTCGAGGATGTGTCTTCTGGCTATCAGACCAGCCCTCGCCGTACACCCAGCCGTTCTCGATCTTTCTAGAAGCCCAGGCGTCGTGGTAATGTTCCGAGAACTTCTGGACTATTGTGTTCAGGTCATTGTTCAAGGCTACTGATGACGTGTTGATGGGCTGAGGGTCGTATTGAGGGTTGTCGAGGTCTCCTGCAAATGGATGACAAAATATTGCGGGTAAGTAATGTAAAAGAAAGAAAAACTTTTATTTGGGACTCGCACAAAAAAAGTAAAACAATAAAAAAAAAAAAAAAATAGTACAGACAAGGTTATTGTCTGTGCGAGGCCAAAAAGGTCCCTGTCTCAGCATAAGCTGCGATATTTTTATAACACAGCGCTGGTATTCTGACAGGGCCAGTAAGTAATGTTAACCTATTCCGTAAACTACGTCTGAAAACCCACATGAAATCTGAAAAATCTGGCCATTGCGAGTCAGATTCGCGCTCAACAAACCCGTCGCTGGAGAGGAACGACCTAAGTCTGGTGATTTTATCGTTTCTTTAACTTCTTCTCAGTGTATCGATGACAATATTGACAAACACTTTGATTTTTGAACGGTTTGTTTTTGATTCGGATAGTCGTATCTCACTCGCTATCGTAATGCCAAAAAACCTGCGCGATTGCTAGTTGGACTCACGCACCGAGGGCTCCGTACAAATTTGCGACATAAACAGCCATATCTTTTGACTGCGTAGACTTAGAGGGTTGATTTTTTTACAGCTCTGACCATAGACTTGAGTACCTATATGGTTTTAATTTCATATTCATATCTTTATTGCATTCCATAATGTCTGAGGATCTTAAAATAGGCTTAAAGCTAAGGTACAATTATGGACCCAAGAAGAGAGAAGAAGAATTTGTTTAATTACCAAATTATAAATAAATTATTCATATTGAAGTCAACAAAAATTATACTTATTCTAATAGAATATTAAAAAACTAAATTATAACAAAAATAAAATAAAAATTGAGATCAATAGGAACATACTGTTAAAATTTAAATTACAATTTATTCGTATTTATTAAATAACACTTTACAATAATAGTAATCTATCTATAGTCTAATAATGTTTAGTGTCTGTTTGTGTTAAATTTATTTATTTGTCATTTATGTATTTCAACTCGATATCTTCACCCGTTCCCGAAATAAAAAGTATTGACTGACAAACATATGGTTCCGTTTTTTCCTTTTGAAGTACGGAACCCGAAAATCCCAATAAAACCAAGATTGATGGAGACCGAACTTCTGTTTTGCTTACCTGTGACCTGTTCCTTGCCATAGAACTCATCGTCATAGTTCTTCGACAGCGAGTAGTCCGGCGGTAGGGCACATCCTGCAAACAACAAAATAAACAGTAATATAATGGTACGAAAAACAATAGTTAGGAAACTTCTTTAACTCAAAACGGACCTTAATGACTACTTATTAATGGTTCAAAAGTGCTGAAAAATTATTATTAGTGCTCCACTATGTGGCAAACTAATGTACCAAGCGAGTTGCCAGAGTTAAGCGATCTTATTAATGGTTCAAAATTATCTTACAAAAGTCGTGATAAATTATCCCTAGTATGGATTCGTCTTTAACTCAAAATGGACCTTAAGGAGTAATCATTAATGGTTCATAAATATCTTTAAAAGGTGGTGATAAATTATCTCTAGCATGGAATCGTCTTTAACTTAAACTGGGCCTTAATAACTCTTAATTAATGGTTCAAAATTATCTTTCAAAAGAGGTGATAAATTATCTCTAGTATGGAATCGTCTTTAACTCAAAATGGACCTTAATAACTTCTTATTAATGGTTCAAAATTATCTTTCAAAAGTGCTGAAAATGCGCCACTATGTGGCAAACTCATGTACCAAGCTTGTTGCCAGCGTTAAGCGATCCTTATTTCTATAGAGATAAAGTCGAAGATGTTGCCGAACAACATCATAATAAAACGCTTCACTGCGTGTTGCTAGATTAAAGTGAGCCTTACACCTATAGCAATAAAGTCGAAGATATTGCTGAAAAGCAACATACTGAGACGCTTCTTTTCGTATTGCTAGAGTAAACTGAACTTTATACCTATAGCGATAAGGCAGGGCAGCGCCTTGCCGAACAGTTCGGGTTCGTAGTCCATCTTGCTGAGCGAGTCGAAGATATTGCTGAACAGCATCATGGTGAGACGCTTCTCTTCGTCTGATGATGCTCCATATACTCCTGACCCGGCTCCTGTGCTGCCGTAGTACTTGGCACAGCGTTCGTAGTGGAGAGTCAGCAGCTGCAAGAAGAATAAAATGGCTAGTTATTAGGAAGAATAGTAAAAAAACGACGCCTAAAAATAATGCCCACGACGACAGGTCAAACTATTATAAATTATTATAACCTGATCTGTCTACTACGGATCACACACAGTAGTAGAGAGATCAGGTTAAAATGGTTTTGTGTACTTTGATGTGCCGTCGTGTAAATCAAAGGGAGTGTCAAACTTTTACTGACTAAAACCACCCACGTTCCTTCTTTACCCATTATGTACCGGGGCTGTGGTATCTTTTTCTTTTTTTTAGGGTGGGAAATCATCAAATAACTTCCCCCGCTTTGGGAGGAGCGGGGGGAGTGTCAGACTTTTACTGACTAAAACCACCCATGTATCAGGCCGCGGTATGTTTTTTGAACAACCTGATCAACCTCGGCAGATTGGGGTTATGCCATACAAACAGATGGAGGTTACTGCTACGCCTAGGAAGTGGCTACACAAGATAGGATGCTATATCAAAATAAGCCTTATGACACTTACCCTAAGAGCGACCGTTGTGTACTCAGAAAGTTTTGAAACGTCCACTGTTAGTTTCCTCAGCAGTTTCAACAACATGGATGGCTGCATCGCTGATGTTAGAGCAACCAAGAAGTCTGATACTGCCTCACGTTGACCCTTGGTTAACATACGGTTCTTTGATAACCTGAAACAGGAAGGTTGATATTTATACCAGAAGGGCTACTATGACATCTTATAGCAATTCTTATTCCACTGAGTGAAAGAGATGGTGCTAGACACCCTGTATAGTTTTGGCTCTTTCCCTCAGCGGAATAAGAATTGCTTTAAGAGGTCATAGTAGGGTAGCTGGGACTTTAAAAACATTTAGTCACATGGTCAACAAAGTTGTGTAAGTATAAAACTAGTCACGTGGAAGTCAGAATCGCGCACCGAGGGTTCCGTACAAATTTACGAAATAAACGGACATTATTTGACTACGTAGACCATAAAGGTAAGAGACCACAGACTATTTTATTATGTTTTTTTTTAAAAACGTTGCCCCACACTAGGATTTTCTCTTGTATCGTGGGTGCGTTTACAAACATTTAAACTCACATACACAAGCAGCCAGACCCGAAACAACTATCTGCAGGTTATACAGATATTTGTTCCGTGCGGAAATCGAACCCACGGCACGCAGCGCAGTAGTCGATCGCTCAGCCACTGCGCCAACCATGCCGTCAAAGACTACAGACTAGAGTATATAGTTTTAATTTCAACTTCACGCGTTCCCGAGATAGAGGGTCTTGACATCCAGTCAGACAGAAGGATAATGAAGTAAATAAATAAATATCTTGGGACAACTCACACACGGCTATCTGATCCCAAGCTAAGCACAGCTTGTGTTATGGTAACCAGACAACTGATATACATACTTATATAATTTATAAATACATACATATTATAGATAAATCACACCCAGACACAGAACAAACAATCATGCTCATCACAAAAAGGTTTTCCTGGGTGGGAATTGAACAAACGACTTCCGGCTCAGCAGTCAGGGCCACTAACCTCTAGACCAAAAGGCCCGTCAGTGATGATCCAATTAGGGTTCCGTTCTTTTCTTTTTGAGGTATGAGACCTTAAAAATGTTGTTCATACCTATACACAGTATGCAGTGTGGCATCCAGCAGACTGGCGTAGTTCTCAGCCTCGTTGTAGAAGTACGCGTGTTTGATCAACAGCGGCAGGATCGAGTTGCCGATGTAGCGGTTCATTGATAGAGCCATGTCCGACTCGCAGCCGTCGTTCTGTGGGATAAGTATATACTTTTAACACCATCATAGTTATACAAGGTGTAAACGAAACCCTTCACAAAGCCGTTAACCATGTATTGTGTACATAAAACAAGACGAGATATACACACATCACGCACTCAAAACATCCGGGAGGCATTAAAAGTTAAGAAATAATATTACTTTCTCATTACTTAAATACTTTGAAATTTGACCCCCCCCCCCATATGATAACGTTCAAAATTTTTCACAGATATGGGCCATATCTTCGTTACTAGAAGGTCCCTATGTATGGTCTACAACAAAAAAAAATCGCAATGTCGGAGAGACCAAGAGCGTTTATCACCTCAAGTTAAAAAGTTTAGGTCGTCAGTTACGGCAATGTGTAAGTTTATGGTAGGCAAACAAATAAAGAACAAAAACTTTTTATAAGACTTGTACAGAACAAAACAATAAAACAAAATAAATTTCAAAAAAAGAACAGAATCTAAAAAAACAATATGAAAAAAAAGTTCTATACGACGCCAAAAGGCCACTATCTCAGCAAGGTGCTGCAACATAACAGCCATGTATCAAGTACTCTGCCTAACCCTCAGGAGGCTTTAGAGACGGGTTGTTTAAACTCACTCTATCCAGCATGGTTGCGGCCCTCAAGTCCGGCAGGAAGGCTTCCTCAAGCAGCTTGTAGAACAGCTCCTGTGTCTCAATGCCGTACACTCGTTCCAGGAACAGGCCCACGCTCTGCTTGTGGCCCGGGATTAGGCCGGATGGCATGTCTGATGGAAAGTCAAATGCTTGTTTAATTGTCTATGAAAATTGTGGATAGCAAGATGTAGCGATGTTAGTTTTGGCTATGGTCAATTCCGAGACAGCAGTATAAATGTAATGCTAAAGGTTTACGCAATGTTTGGGTCGCGTGCGATAGATGGCACAATTAGTTGCGTGCGTGCGGATCACTTTGTGGTCCGTTTGTTAGACTGACAAGACCCTTTATCTGTGATAGAAACGACTTTCCGAATCCAAAACGAAGCGTTCGAAAATCAAAGTGTGAATATGGTCATTGATAAGCTATGAAGAAGTGATGATAAACTCACCAGACTTAGGTCGTTCCTCTCCTGCAGCAGGGTTGTTGAGCGTGAACCTCAGACTGAGAACACCCTGTAGATCCTCTAGCGGTACAAGGGAACGTAGGATAGCGCGGGCTCGGAGGGACTCGTTCTTGCCCTGAAAGTTGTTGACACGTTATTCAAATGGAAGCAAGCAGGGAGCCTGAGTTGCTTGAATGTGATCAGTTTAATACTACCCTGACGGTCTACTGGTCGCAAAGTCGGGTAAATTCCGGGGTAGTGGGTTGTTCGAAAGAGATACTGCGGCTCCGGAACGTAAAGGGCAAAATAAGGAACATGGGTAGGTTCTAGTCGGTAAGGTCCGACACTCCTACTTCTATCAGATGATTTCCCTTCCGCAAAAATAAGGTGGGGTAAAGTGCTATTTAATTTTCACATTAAAAATTATTCAGTAGCAGAAATCGAGTCTGGATTTATGCCCCGTTGATGAGAATAGTCTTACACTCGTGACTATCTGTAATGACTGACAAAGTTCTACAAATGACAGCTGGGACCAACAGCTTTCAGTGTATGGGAGGAAACTCGGTTCGTAACGGGTGGTTACCCATCCATAAAAATGTAAAGTTTAAAAAATGTTTATAATGTTGAAATTTAAGTAAAACTAAACATCATGACTCATAAGGCTAAACGATTTTATTTTTCAATTTGTCAGTTATATATTTACAAAATTAAAAAAATATCTTTAACACTGTGAAGGTTTTTTTATTGATGAAAAATTATCTAATGTATAAAATTCTCGTATCACAATGATCGTTCCCATACTCCTCCAAAACGGCTCAGCCGATTCTTATGATATTTTTTAAACATATTCAGTAAGTTTGAGAATCGGCTACTATGTATCTTTCAAACCCCTAAGTGACAAGGGGATCTGAGCAGCGGGTGATACCGCTGGGCACAGCTAGTATACCTATAAAATTACTTTTGAGATTTGAAACTTCTTAAGAGTACCACTGACTAATAGTCCGGTCAATTTAGACATTCGAAGTTACATAAATTCCCACCAAGCTGAAAATCGGTAAGATTGTTTAAAATATCATTAAAAACAACATTTGAAAGTTCCCCATCTTTCCCCTGTAAGGAAAAAAAATATTCAAGGTCAAAGGTAAAAAAAATGAGTCTTTCATGATTTTCTGCAAAACGGTAAGTTTTATCGTAAAAATACCTCAGACAAAAATTATAGATCATAAAATTATCTACAAAAAAATATCAATACTTTTTCTCTACGAGCCACCATTTTTGAGATATAACGATTGAAAAAGTTGTAATCGTCATAATATGCATGAATACGCCACATGTATATATGTCACTGTAAAAGCATGAACTACGGGTGGGAATTTATGTAACTTTACTCTTATTTTTTGGTCTAATTTGACCGGACTATAAAGCCCATCCAAGTTCTACCTTTTGCCCTTTATGTTCCAAGGCCGCGGGATCTCTTTTGAACAACTCGCAACCACGGCAGGACTATGAAGGCTGGTCTGATAATGTGTACTTACTAGTGCAATGACTCCAGCATCAGGCGCGCACCTGCCGAGCAGGTCTACCAGCGTGCAGTAGAAGTTGAGGATCGCTGCGCCGGTGTCGATGTAGTCCTCATCCTCATCTGACTCTGGGAGGGGGTGGCTGAACTGTAACCAAAAACACATAAATCAAATCAAATACGAACAGTATTTGAATAATATTGTCTTCGTTTTTGTTCATTTCCTTTTTGTCTCTCTGTTTCTACTACCTTCTTAATTTAACCCCACTGTTTGACTTTTCTAGTAAGAAATTTACACCACTTACGGTCACATCTCCTTCCTGCTCCATCTCTCTCAGTTTCCGCCTATCAGCGATCCTCTCACTCATCTTGTTGGCGTCCACAATGGCCTTCAGCAGGCCCTCACCTTCACCCCTCAGTGCAGGACCAAGGCACTCCGGCCGACGGATCAGGAGACGAATGACTAAATTTGCGTTCTCTTCTACGCTTTCGCCGTTTACCTGTGCAAAAGATATTTTTCGTTATTAGGTACTAGACGTGCCCTGCAGTTTCACTCGCTGCTTTACTCCAATATTTTAAAGGTTTTTTCAAATAACTTTCCTCGATAAATGGACTTTCTAATACTAAAAGAATTTTTCAATTCCAATAAGTAATTCCTGAGATTAACTCGGTCAAAAAATACATCTTCAGCTTTATAATATTTAGCATAAATAACATTTCATAGCCGGTACGAAATCTGACATGGTCATTTTCATAATTATTGATATTAATATGAAAATAATAAACTTAATTATTTAACGATGTATGCATACACTGAAGACAGAAAATACGTACAAAAGTAATGCTTATCTTATATATAAAATCGAATGTATAAAATTTTCAGAGTTAGTTTCCATACACCTCTGAAACGGCTTGACCGATATTTATGGAATTTTATATACATACTAGCTTCGCCCGCGGCTTCGCCCGCGTTAAATTTGGGGTAACACAGGTCCCCTTGCGCCTTATTGTTTTGTAATAGCAACGCTAAGTTTTCCCTTTTCTTCCCTCTTTCTCCCTTACATCCCACTTTTTTTAAATAAAAATTAGCCTATGTCCGTCTCCTGGTTCCCAACTATCTATGTACCAAAATTCATCAAAATCGGTTCAGCCATTAAAGCGTGAAGAGGTAACAAACAAACAAACAAACAAATAAACAAACAAACAAACTCACTTTCGCTTTTATAATATTAAGTAAGGATTCAGTAGATCTGAGAATCGGCCAACATCTATTTTCATAACCCTAAGTGAGCAGCGGGTGATACCGAGCACAGTTAGTTTCTAAAGAAATCTCTTCCACCAAACCATAGCGGGGATTTAGATATTGTGTAAAAACAAAAGATAAATTAGAAGACATAAAAACATGAAGCAAATAATCTATACTAATATTATAAAGCTGAAGAGTTTGTTTGTTTGAACGCGCTAATCTCAGGAACTACTGGTTGGAATTGGAAAATTCTTTTAGTGTTGGATAGTCCATTTCTTGAGGAAGGCTATAGGCTATATAACATCATGCTACGACCAACAGGTGCTGAGCAGCGCGGGTGAAACCGTGGGGAACAGCTAGTGACTAAATAAAATAAAAAAAAACATACTTAGGGCCAACTTTTCAATCGCCAATTAAGATTGATCCAATGAATAAGTCTGACATTTTGACAGTTTTTGTATGGACACTGTTAAAACGTCACCGTCTTTAGATGAAAGTTATCTAATGATTGAAAAAACAGGCCCTTAAATAAATACAAGTACAAACATGAACTTGACTTACCCAAACGCAGAATCGAAGGAAGTCAAGATAACGCTCTCCCTCTACTGGGTCCCAACCAAGGTCAGGGTAACCTTTCTCTACAAGTTCTGAGTTGCTTTGCAAACCACAACGAGATAGGTACACTGCTATCTTCTCTAGGTAGTGTTCTCTGTAAGTTAGAGGAAAATACGTTCATTAGTTTTTTTTTTTATAAATATTTTTGTATAATTTTTCAAGCTTTGCAATTAATTATGATAGTTTTAGCAAGAATAGATTTGCTTTGAAGTCAATGACTCAAAGTATTAAGTACTGGAATCGATTTTGGTCTAAAAAAAATACGTAAATATTTTGTAGGGGAATTGTAGCAGATAGATGAGGAAGACTAAAGATCAGAAGTTTACAACTATACAAAATTGTTAAGGATAAAACAGAACCTTATTGGCTACAACTTACTAACAAATCATTACTTAATACAGAGATGAAATCCAAAAACTAAAAGCAACGTTTCCTATTGGCTATGATTATTTAAATGTATTATCTACCAATTACAAGGATTGCATTTTGTACAATGAACTACGCGCTGTGACGTAGCTTGGTCGGGAAAATATCGCACTACCCGCACCCTTGACTCACTTGAGATTAATACTTAGAAATCTCCCATAATTTCACCACAATAATCTGCTTGGCGTTTTCTTAATTATGGTGAAGAATAAGCTTTTAATATAAATATTTTATCTACTGTAATACAAGTATATTTAATATTGAGCGACTATTTAAATCTGACTTCCCAGTTAATGTGTGACATGATATCTATTTGTACGATTGGTTGTCAGACTATCAGGCTTCTAAAACTTATTTTCAAAAACTTATTCAGCCAAACAATAATAAAATAAACCTCAATGCCAGCGCCAGCTCGGTGTTCTCCATGAGACTGGAGTAGGCAACGTCCAGCGGCGTGGATCCTCTCAGAGAAGGCCTGGACAGCAGGATGTTGGAGTTCTCCAGCAGGAAGTCGAAATGGTCGAACATGGCCTTCTGGTTCTGACGGCCTGTGCGGCAGAAGTAGCACAGGAAGCGGCAGCATGCTACTACCATCTCGTGAGAAGTGTCCTGGAGATAGGTTATTTCTAGGTAAGCGTGCTTCATCGTCGACCACATCATCACTATCAATAATTAAAAAAAAAAAAAAAAAAAAAGATATGGAAGAAGAGAGAACATTAAAAAATAGATGTTGCCCACGGGATTGTCCGCGTGGACCTCTATATTTATCTCAATAGAACATAGAAGCGGGATCAAAAGCCTATGTGTTAATTCAGGTTATAAACTATCTGTGTGAATCCGTTTCAGTAGTTTTTGTAACAAACACCCATAGATTCTCACAGACGTTCGTTGTTTTTTAATTTTACAATGTGAATGTAGCTGTGATCATATTAAAATTGAATACAGACAATAACTTGCTAAACAAAAGTAATAGCTGATAAAAAAGGTCTTGACACATAGACATCATGAGAATTCAGAAGAGATCATTCGACTTCGCATGACATATCTGGCGAAATTTGAATTGATGAAACAATAATCGATGTAACTACGATTGGTTGATGGGATCTTTTCCTGAAGTGAAATGAACTGAACGATGAGCTCAGAATAAACTTCAAGACAGACAGACATGCATCACATCTTTACAGGCAGAAATCAAAACTACGTGCCAGTTACTGACAAATTCCTGATTGAAAAACTTAATAATATTTTTCCCGTCTCGGGAACCGAACCAAGGCCCTCATAATCAGCAGTCGCTTTTACTACCACTAAAGCAGCTCAGCAGTGAACCCACCTTCTCCTGCTTGTCCTCAGACACGGGCGGCGAGGCGGGCTGCGCGTCGGACTGCGCCTGCGCACGTCTGCCCAGCGTGTTCATCATCACGGCCATCACGTTCTCGTGCACGCGCAGCACTCTGACAGAGAGAATAATAATGATTAAATCAAACCATTTATATTCAATAAGGACACCTTCCCTCCTCACTTCATGTTCCTCATTGTGGATGGTCGTGATTGAAGCACCACGAGACGCGAAGCAATCTTCTGAGGTATTATTTCTAAAGACGTTATATCAATACTAGTTCTTGCCCGTGGCTCCGCTCGCGTTTAATTCGGAGGAACACAGTTCCCCTTTCCTGAATTGCAGTTATTTGCAAGTTATACTTTTTGCCCTAGCGCCTTATTTATTGTAATAGCAAAGGTAAGTTTTCCTTCCTCTCTCTCCCTTATCTCTCGCTTTTTAAAAAAAGAAGTTAGCCTATGTCCGTCTTCCGGGTCCCAACTATCTCTGTATCAAAATTCATCAAAATCGGTGTAGCCATGTAGGCGTGAAGACGTAACAAACAAACTCACTTTCGCTTTTATAATATTAGTAAGGATCGCTTTTATAATATTAGTAAGGAAGAAAAGGTTCCGTGCGGGATTTGAACCAACGACTCGCGGCGTAGCAGGCAGCCACTAAGTCACTGCGCTGACCGTGACATCGATATTGGCGACACTGTAAAACTATTTACCTTATCAAATCTGGATGCTGGAAGAATGTGTGGTTGTTGACCAGTTTCCTGTAAAATTAATAATAGTTATTATAATGTGCGATAATTTTGGCTGACTGACAGAAAATAACTAAGTCAGATGAATTAAGTTTGTTTAATTTCGTTTGGTTTATTCGTTTTTATTACTTGTTTATCACATTTTATATTAAATATTTAAGCACACGTGACTAAAAGAGTGATGACAGATGGATGGATTGTGTAAGGAATGATATGAAGGAGATATGAGTAAATGATGCCATGACGTCTGATAGGGGAGAATGGAAGAAGAAAACGTGTTGCGCCGACCCCAAATAGAATGGGACAAGGGCAGCAAAATGACGATATAAAAATATTTTTTTAAAGCAATGAGTTTCTTTTTAAATAGTCTCGGTAGCTTGGACCCAATATCCGATACCGCTCATCGGTGTCGAGAAAAGGGTGCAATTAGGATTCCAATCAGGGCTCGTAAATGTTAATTAAATTAATTATTTGTTTAGATGTCTTGCATGAGAGGTAAAGACCTGACTCTCATACATGTCGTTGTGTGTGCCAATGTGAATTTTTAAATTCATAATGTACTTTTTAAAAGTTTGGTGAAGTAAAATATATTTATTATTAATAAATATATTTTACTATATAATATAGTTATTATTAATATGGGTTTTAAACCTTGAGTCATACTGATCAATGCTCCTGCTTTTTATTTTGTATGAGAATAGGCCTTTGACTAGCAGTGTGACAGTTATAGGCAGCAGCCTATAACTATTATTAATGTATTTTGCTTTTCCAAGGCAAAGAAAAAATACACTTTAACTTGAAGCTTTTAACAAGCACATTTGAACCTAAAACCATGAACGGTCCACTATATCCTCAATTACATACCAGAGCCTCTTCCTCATGAGCTCCTCTTCCTCCTGACTCATCTGTACAGGCAGCAGCGCTCGGATCTGACTCAGTCCCACCCACATCTCTGCCACGTCTAGTTTGGTCTTGGCGTTAATGACGTATGTCTTCT
Source organism: Ochropleura leucogaster (assembly GCA_958449745.1). Lineage (NCBI taxonomy): Eukaryota > Metazoa > Arthropoda > Insecta > Lepidoptera > Noctuidae > Ochropleura > Ochropleura leucogaster. The sequence continues at coordinate 5,341,810 of OY288226.1, forward strand.
CCAGCGCTCGAATTAACTCGCCCACTGCGTCGTATTGGCGGACTAGAAGACTGAAAGGAATAAATAGTTAGGCATGTTTTCTGGCTTTGGTTTTGGACTTTAGTAACATGAAAACCAACTTTTTTTTCTAAGAGACGGTTAATATAGGGATCAATCGATCAAGTCTTTCTTCTTTTGAGGATTTTGTACTTCAAAAGAGAAAAACTGAACCTTTAAAGGATCATTTTGCTGTCTGTCTGTCAAAACACTTCATCGAGTAAAATTGAAACCATATACTCATATCAGTGGCCTCGTGAAGCTATGAAAAATCAACCCTCTAAGACTAAACAGTCAAAAGTTGTGGCCGTTCATGTCGCAAGCTTGTACGGTAACCCGTTTTTTTTTTAAATAGCTGAAATAGTAAGAATGGTTTAAGATAATACCTAAACATTTCTCTGACTAGTTTGGGGGTTTCTATCTGCGACTCCTCAGCCCAGTTGACGATGGTCTGGATCAGAACTTTACGGAATTTCTCCTCGGGAGTCTTCCTGATAGGTTCCTCTATCGCCTGGCAAAGAGAAACATCATTACTAAGTTTTTGAAAACAGAATTAGGCAATTTTGTAAAGTAGACTAAAAGTGTTAAAGAGATGTCAGCATAATCAAAGGGCTAGGGGCCAATGCTTACTGGCATTGTTCGAAGGTGATACCGCACCATCGGAACAAGAAGGGCAAGAGAAGGAACATGGATAGAACCTTCCACTCCCCCATAGTGGGTGAAGCCATTTATTCATTTATTATCCGATAAAAAATCTGTATCGAATGTCCTACGAGACCAGTCGATGCTTGAGAATACGGCCCATAAACAGTCATAATTAGGTAAACAATTACCTTTGCTTCTTCTTCCAGCTCCTTCACAGTGTTTATAATGTTGTATAGCTTGCCAAACGCGCCCGGTTTCACCTCCGGCTCTTGATTCTCCTTTGACAAAAAAAAAAGAATCATTAATGAGCATCCTTGCTAGCAATCTAACTGAGTACACCGTAAAGCCAGTACTGTATATTAGACTGCTCACAGTTGCCAAGCACGACTGCTCAGAACTGGGTCCTAGTTTCATTACCGGGTCGAGCAAAATAATAATGTTGCCCTGTACTAGAAATTCGACTGTATCGTGGATGCATTTACAATTAATTAAATATACAAACAGCCAGACCCGGAACAACTACTTGTAGGTAGCGTAGCATTCGATCGTTCAGCCACTGCATCAACCGTCCCGCTTTGAGAAGAATAAGTTAGACATTATAGTAGGGGAGCCCACGATGCTAAATGGGGATTTACTCGAGCGTCGTAGAGACCTATTGGGATGCAAAGCTTAGATGATAAGAAGAAAAAAATGTTATATGATATATACCGTTACATCGGTGGGGGAAGCGGCTATAGATTTTTAAATATGTAAAAAAAAACTGTTGCATGGACATCCTCGAGCGCGTCAGATATTGATAGCATCAATGCCCTATGTATTTTTAATAATGTACGTATGTTAATCTGATCGTTTGCATGATGGGGGTGGTTGTATTTAAGGGTTGAAAATGAAAAAAAAAAAATTTAGTCGAGCGCGTCAGATTTTCTAGAGAGTGTTAAGTGCACCAAAAAAAAGCTCTCATTCACTAATCTGACGATTTCGATGGGACGCAAACTCGCGGCCATTTTCATAATGTGCAAAAAAAAATCGCCATTTTGAAATACTCAAGCGCGTCAGATTAAGATATATGTGGTTAATATTTATGTTCTAAACGTACTGTCTCATAATCTGACGATTACGTAGAGGGATTGGCCTAATCTGACAAAAAAAAATTAGAAAAACGGTTCACCTTAAAGGCCATCCCTGCAACTTCTCGCTAATTCCATTCCTGGGCGCTTAAAATTGTACTTATGACATTTTTGAGCTCAAAATATAATTTATGTGATATTTTGAGCTCGCTGAGTTCAAAGAAATAATATTTCTATGCATTTGAGCTCTCCCAGCTCGAAAGTCTGATAGAAGTTTCATAGAACACTATTTTTGGAATTTTCAAACCGCAATAACTTTTGAATGGATCAACCGATTTTCACACGGTTGGCGGCATTCGACGCAGTTTTATCATCCTCATAAGTAATTTTGCAATTTTAATTGATTGAACCACAAATTTCGGAGTAATCCCGAAGAAACACTTTTTCGGGTTTCTTTCGTTCGCGATATCTCTCGAACGAATCAACCGCTTTTGACCAGCTTGGTGGCGATCGACGTGGTTTTTTAAGCTCAAAGGCGGATTCGTTTTTGGAGTTGATCGATAAAGCCGGTTAAAAGTTCTTCTCAAAAAATCACTTTCAAAAAAAATTTTTTTTTTTATTTTTTTAAATAATTGAACTTAATTAATTGAAAAGCTCAGGAAGTAGCATGAAAATAAATAAGTGTATGCTTTTTCAGTAAAATACATGTATTTATAAAAAAAAATATTTAAAAAAAAGCTCAAAACAATTTAATGTTTTATAATTAATTGATTAATTAATCCTCATCTTCATCCGTAGAATCATCTTCCTCTTCTGGCTCAATTTCATCCTCAGAATAGAAACGCGGAGAAGGAAATGTAGGCATCACGCAGCTGCACGCATTTAACTTTATCGACGAATTTTTGTTATTTCGGCTTGTGGAAATCGTCAGATTATATATTTTTCATTATTCTTGAATTATTTCCTTCAAAATAAAAAAAAATTTAGCTACGCTCGAGAATGTCGAGATGACGTTTTTTTTTACAACTTTGTTGCCCTCCCCTTTTTTTACGTCACTCTCAAATTGTCAGATTAGGAATATACACTTTTTAGGGTGTAATTAACTCACCCTACCTTAATCTGACGCGCTCGAGAATTTCTGATGGTCAATTTTTTTTACTAATCTGATCCTGTATCGTTCACGGGCGGCCTTATATATGGGCCTCATGTTCTGTGGAGGTACTTAACTGGGTACAAGGTATCCCCCTGTATATTAATCTGCCGCGCTTTAGTAAATCCCGAAATCCCCGCTTGGGCTCCCCTACTATTATGCTCTGCGGGTCCAATATAATAATGCATTCAGGGTTTTAATACAAAAAAAATCTCGCCTCGCTACTCCACAGGCTGCGTGGCAGTCCCAACACTATCCTGCAATCGATAGCTGACCGGGCAGACAGTGGGCTAATGTGGGCGCTAACTAATCGCACTCAAAATCAAAATCAAAAGTCATTTATTCAAATTAGGCTGATAATCAGCACTTTTTGAACGTCAGATTACAAGAGACAGTCCCACAAAAACGCCCTGCCCTTCGCCACTTCCTAGTGTTTTAGCTGAAAAGAAGAAGAAGTGGCGGAACGAACTGCCCAGCAACACATCTCTCTCACTCGATCTCTTCTAGTTATTAAGTACTAACATAGGTCAATTCATATTGTTACTAACACACCGGACCACATTGTAGTTTGTAAAATAAATAATAAATAAATAAATTATGATCGATAATAGATGGTAATGTCAAGATTTTATTAAATATGTAATGATAGATGTTCCATTACCGATCCATCGGGCTCCTGTAGCGCATGTAGCGACACATGCGCCATGAGACTCTCGTGGAACTCGTTCATGCGCGCGATCAACTCCTCACCGCACGGACAGTTGTCCTTGTCTTCTGACTCTTCCAAATGCTTGAAACCTGTTGGGAAGACAAGTATTTAGTGTTGTGGTAAAGTATTTAATGAAATATAGTGTGTTTACTTGTCTTGTAGACTAACATATTAAAATCGTGTGAATTAATTGTTAGCGACTATATGCCGCTAAAAATGACCGTTACTTACGGAAATGAACGAAAAGAAAGAAAAAAAAACAGACTTCAAAAGAGTGAAAAATACTTTACTTCCGAAAAACTTTGTTTATTTTGTTGTCTTTTTGCGGTTTGACCTCGGAAGCATACCGTAACTAATAGAACCTCCTCTTTTATTTTTAATAATTAAAATATATATATACTAGCTTTCGACCGCGGCTTCGCCCGCGTTAAATTTGGGGTAACACAGTTCCCCTTGCGCCTTATTGATTTGTAATAGCAGTGTACCATACCGCACATATCGCGTAAGGTGACGGACGTGTCGTGTTAGTGTCAGAGATCATATCGTTGGAACTAAATTAGTGAAACATTCTCGGTGAAAAGTAGACCCTATCACGGTACACTGATAGTCTATTATCGTGTGCTATACATCAATTCTCAGAAGTCATCGACAACTTAATATCAAGTCCTTAAATATGGCTTCCCCAAATAAAGCCAACTCCACTCCAGATTTGTCCTATGCTGCCGAAACGAGAGAATCTTGTATTACTTTACGAAAAAGAAAACAACGTGAGTGCGACTGCGTTAAGTCTACCTGCAATATGGATTCATCGGCTGTGGCTCGTGATATCGCTAACGCACTTAAGGAATTTCGCTGTGAGTTAGACAACAAGCTATCTCAAATAAATAAGGACATCATTAACACCATCAAAGCAGAGCTTAATGATCTCAGAACTACATCGCTTGAAATAAAACAAGATATAAATGCATTGCGCATAGAACACTCGTCTTTCAAGGCACAAATATCTCAATTCGAATACTCACTTCAATTTCACACTAATGAAGTCGATGATCTTAAGAAGCAAGTCTCAGAAATTGTTACTCGGACGTCATCGTTTCACAACACGAACGATAAAGTATTCAGTCTCGAGCAAAAAATTGAATCGCTGGAACAACAAGCCCGTCTCAATAACATCGAGATTTGTAATCTGCCTGAGAGACGGGATGAAGACCTTTTTGTTCTCATCCAAAGTATTGGTGCTGCCATTAATTGCCCGATTCCACGCCAGGATGTCCTAGCCATTCACCGTGTACCCCACGCTCGCACTCAAGAAAGCAACCGACCCAAGAATGTTATTGTTAAGTGTGCTTCACGTGACCTCCGTAATAACGTATTAAGTGCTTATCGTTTGACAAAAAATGTGTCATCTAACCAAATTGGTGTATCAGGTACCTCCCATAAAATTTATATTAATGAGCATCTTACTTTATTTAACAAAAACTTATTTCGTGAATGTCGCGAGATGGCTAGTAAGTGTAATGTCAAATATGTGTGGATTAAAAATGCCACTATTCTTGTTAAGGCAACGGATACTTCTAAAACATTCGCTGTACGTTCGCAAAATGATATCAGTAAAATTGCCCAATGTACCCGCAACGAATAGTTTATTTTTGTATTATGAATGTATGTGCCTATGTAGACTATTATGTTGCTATAGAAAAGTGTCTGCACAAATCATTATGTTAAGCAGTTGTTGGGTGGTCACCAATGTGGAGGTAAATCAATGTTGAGGTAAGTCACCGATGTAGGGAGTGTAGGTAGAGAGATGAGGCAGACTCCAGTTCAGAAGGTTGAATGAATTTATTTTACAAAAGCTTAACTATATATCTTAGGATAACAGAATCTTATTGGCTACAACTAATTGACAAATCAAAAACCTTAACCAATGAAAACACAGAGATAAAAATACAAAAGTAAAACTAACGACTCCTATTGGCTATAACTATTTTAGCATGTTCTCTACAAATTACGAGTGTTGCATTTTTTTCCCATGAAAAAAACTGAACTTAGCTTGGTCGATGTCGATAATGGCGTTTTGCACACTTGACATTCTTGGGATTGGTTCTGATTTATAGGTACTTGGAAATCTCTCTTAGCCCTCACTTGACATACTAAAAATTTGTTAAGATTTGAAGTATCTGGGAACATCTCATATCGTTCACTTGTCATTCTTAAGATAATTTACGATTTGTTTTGGAAATCTCCCATATCACTCCCCCTCAAGCGAAGCGTACCTTCTTCTTAACTATTCGTCCGGTACGTGTGACGTATGGGAGACTGGCGTCCGACTTTGCAGAGGGTGGACTGGTCGCACTATTGTTAAATTTCTGCGGCACTTGAGTTTCGGTATCCGTGTTGCTCTTTGTCCTGACATTAGCGGTATGCGTTATGGGTGTATGCAAAACTGTATCGTTCGCCTGTTCGTTAAAAACGTAAGCAGGTTTTAGTCTGTCGAGCGATATTATGGCTGTTCGACTTGGTAATTGTATCTTGAAGTGCTTCTCGTTGCGCTGCAGTACTTCAAATGGGCCATCGTAAGGCGGAGTAAGCGGGGATCGTACGGAATCGTTGCGTATAAAAACGTGTTTGCATGTTGCGAGGTCCTTGTACACAAACGTTCGTTGCTGTGCTTGTGTACGCTCGGTCGGTGCCAATGACGTCATTATTTGAATTAATTGTCGTACGTAGTCCGCATCTTCAATCTTTGACTGTGTAGGTACGAAGAAATCAGATGGTATCCGCAGTGTGGTTCCATAGGTCATAAGCGCGGGACTAAGGTTGTTGTCGTCCCGTATTGCGCTACGTAGGCCAAGTAATACAGTAGGCAATTCGTCTGTCCATGTAGTTGTGGCGCCGCGTGCCATGAGCGCTGCCTTCATCGTTCTGTGCCACCTTTCAATTTTTCCATTTGCTTGTGGATGGTAAGCTGCAGTGCGTATTCTCGTTATCCCAAACTTTTTCATTAAAGCGTTGAATAACTGCGACTCGAACTGTCGTCCTTGGTCGGTTGATATGCGTAGTGGACAACCGAAACGCGCTATCCAGTGCTCGTACAGCGCTTTTGCGACGATCTCAGCGGTAATTTCTCGTACAGGGATTGCTTCGGGCCAACTCGTACACCTATCGATAATAGTGATGCAGTATCGATAGTCGTTTGATAAGCGTAACGGACCAACTATATCGATGTGTATGTGCTCAAAACGTTGCGACGGCGGGAAAGTAGATAACGGAGTGATGACGTGACGGTTAACTTTTGCGCGTTGACAACTGATACAAGCTTGCGTCCACTCGGCGACTTGTTTATTCATATCGGGCCAAAAAAATTTCGACGACATCTGCTTGCGGGTTGTTCGCACCCCTGGGTGGCATAGTTCGTGTTGCGCTTTGAAAGCTGCGTAACGATATGCTGCAGGCAAAAATGGTCGAGGCGGAGATAATGATACCTCGCACGTGATTGGTCGTATCATTCCGGGTAGTGTTATGGCGCTAAACTTTAAGTTCGGTTGTAATCTGAGCTTTTCTAGTTCTTCATTGTTATTTTGATCGATGGCCAGCTGATTGTAGTCGATCATAGTGGGACATTGTATCTCTTCTATGCGTGATAAGGCGTCGGCGACTGAGTTTTTCTCTCCTTCTAAGTATTTGATACTTGTACAAAATTGACTAATAAAGTGTAGGTATTTGTTGAGCTCGGTTTGTAGATCGGCTTGATGCGGTAAGCAGTCCCGGTAGAAATTTAGCATGCCTAGGAAACGTCGTAACTCGATGATGGTTTTCGGCTTTGGGTATGTAGATATGGCTTGGATGCGCTCTTCAGTAGGTTTAATTCCGTCGGCCGATACTTCGTAGCCCAAGAAGTTAATTTTCTGTTTGCCAAACTCGCACTTGTCAACATTGAGTGCTACGCCATACTTCTCTAGGCGTTGCAGAACTTGATGTAGAATATTCTTCATTGCTTCTTCATCATCAGCGTGCAGAAGAATATCATCGATAAAACAGAAAACTCCTTCTAGGCCATGTAATACTTGGTTCATGAATCGTTGGAAAGTTTGACTAGCGTTACGTAAGCCAAACGTCATACAATTGAATTCGAAAAGGCCAAATGGTGTTATTATAGCGGTTTTCTTGGCATCTTCACTGTTTAAAGGTATCCAAAAGTAGGCCATTTTGAGATCTAATTTGGAGAATATTTTCTTGCCTTGCAGCTGGTAAGTAAAATCTTGTATGCGTGGTATCGGGTAACGGTCTGGCTGTGTTACTGCGTTAAGGCGTCTGTAATCGCCGCAAACGCGTAGTCCTCCATCTTTTTTCTTAACCACGTGAAGTGGACTAGCCCAGGGACTCATTGACGGCTTACATATGCCCATTTCTACCATGCGGTCAAATTCTTGTTTAGCGGCTTTGTACTTGTCGGGCGGTAATGGGCGCGCACGTGCGTAGAGTGGCGGGCCAGATGTTTCGATGTGATGAACGACCTCGTGTTTTGATGGCTGTTTCAGTGACATGGGTCGCAACACATCTGGATATTTTTTTAGGATGCCATGATAGTCCTGATCGGAGCTGATAATGTAGACGGTTTCGGCAGGTGTGGTAATTTCAATGGTGCTGACGGATAACTCGGTGATTTTATCTATTAACTTCTTACTGTGTAGGTCGACGAGTATCTTGTAGTGCCGAAGGAAATCTGCTCCCAGTATGGATGTCTTTACATCGGCGACTATGAATGTCCATTGAAAATTGCGTCGTAGCCCAAGGTTCAAGTTGATAGTTTTTTCTCCGTATGTTGCGATCGGAGAGTTATTGGCTGCGAAGAGTTGTAAGGCGTCGTCTCTCTTGCTTTTTAATCTTCTCGTTTTACGTGTTGCTGCTAACACGGAGATATCGGCGCCTGTGTCCACGAGGAAACGTTCGTGAGTGTTGCGATCGTGGATGCATAGGCGATTACTTGTAGTGGAGACACCGACGCTCGCCACAGTCGATGTCGATTCTAGTTTAACGGTATGACGGGCGTCTTGTGTGTTTCTTCTGTACTTTTTCTTCGACTGCACGGTGACTCACACCTTATTGCTCGATCACCAAATTTAAAATGGTATTTGCATTCCCACGTTGAATCTCCTGTCTTAAGTGTTCGTGCATTTCGCTTGTTCAAATCACGTCGGGGTCACCAATGTTGGGTGGTCACCAATGTGGAGGTAAATCAATGTTGAGGTAAGTCACCGATGTAGGGAGTGTAGGTAGAGAGATGAGGCAGACTCCAGTTCAGAAGGTTGAATGAATTTATTTTACAAAAGCTTAACTATATATCTTAGGATAACAGAATCTTATTGGCTACAACTAATTGACAAATCAAAAACCTTAACCAATGAAAACACAGAGATAAAAATACAAAAGTAAAACTAACGACTCCTATTGGCTATAACTATTTTAGCATGTTCTCTACAAATTACGAGTGTTGCATTTTTTTCCCATGAAAAAAACTGAACTTAGCTTGGTCGATGTCGATAATGGCGTTTTGCACACTTGACATTCTTGGGATTGGTTCTGATTTATAGGTACTTGGAAATCTCTCTTAGCCCTCACTTGACATACTAAAAATTTGTTAAGATTTGAAGTATCTGGGAACATCTCATATCGTTCACTTGTCATTCTTAAGATAATTTACGATTTGTTTTGGAAATCTCCCATACAGTCATACCTCACTTCATGTTTACTTAATTACCTTAAAACTCTCAAGAACGTGTGATAAAGTATTGTATTTCATATCTCATCAACTTAATTATCATTATAGTACTACTTTACGACTTCTAATTCAGAAAATATCCTACATTTTTATGTCACACAATCACGTACTCTGTTTAACCGGTGTGTTGTCAAAACCGTTAAGTAATAACAATAATTTTAATTGTATTTTACATCATACGCAGTTTCGTCCTGTCTCCACGCTATCAAATATAACCATAACCATTATTGCCAACTTAGTTTATTGTTTACTCTTTTATAACCTAATTAGATATAATGCTTAAAAACAATTTATCCTTTTTCTATCAGAACTGCAGAGGAATTCGTACTAAATTACACACTCTTTATACTAATATTCTCTCCCTGTCGTTCGACGTAATTATATTAACTGAGACATGGCTAACACCTAATATATTTGACAGTGAATTTATAGACGACCGCTACTTGGTGTTTAGAGACGACAGAGATCGGGCCGCTACAAACAAGCGCGAGGGTGGAGGGGTTCTGCTAGCCGTCCTGCGCGAGCTCCGGCCTACGCGTATGTTAGCACGTTCTCTCACTGGCATCGAACATGTTATTATAAGACTGCCTGCGTCGCGCTCCCATAAACACCATATTATTAGTGCTGCCTACATACCACCTCGCACACAGGATGACGCATACTTGTCTCATTTCTGCGAATTAGAAAATATTCTCACTGAGCCCTGCACTGAATCATTTTATCTAGCGGGTGATTATAATCTACCCGAAATTGATTGGCCTGTCTCTGGTAAATATTTGTTTACGCGACCGCAAAACAACGTTACCCGATGTTTATTCGATTTGATTTCTATGTTGAATGCTTCACAATACAACAATTTAAAGAATCACTTGGGTCGTGTCCTGGACTTATTCATTAGTAATACAGAATGTCAAACACAGAGTGACATCACACTGCTCCCACCTGATACTCATCATCCCCCATTTTCTATTTTGACTTTACTCGAAACCAATTATAAACCCATGAAACGCCAGCCCGCTAAAAAATTTAATTACTATAAAGCTAATTATCAAGAAATTAATATCGAACTAAGTAAGGCTAACTGGGATAAACTTTTTTCAAATCTCTCCAGTGAACAGGCGGTTGATGTTTTTTATGAGCACTTATATGGCATAATCCGTGCGCATGTCCCACTCAGACGACCTAGGACATCTAACTTTCCCGCCTGGTTTAACGCTCCACTTATTAAAATATTCAAAAATAAGGAACGAGCCTGGATAAAGTGGAAAAAGCAGCAAAACCTTTCTAATTATGAAAAGTTCTCTGTTTATCGTAAACAGTTTAAGCAGCTGTCTGATGAGTGTTACATTAAATACATGAAGTCGGTCGAAGACAGTATTCCTCTTAATATTAAGCACTTTTGGTCGTACACTTCTAACTATAAGAAAAGTTCCGGACTTCCATCCAGCATGTACTACAAAAATATAACATCTAATTGCCCTGACGAGATATGTTTACTGTTTTCCACATTCTTTAATTCTGTGTACGAGCCCTCAACATTCGACCCTAACTGCTGGATACCTCCCGATATTTTTAATGAGAAATCAGCCTGTATTCCTAATATTGTTCTCAAAAAGTGTGACGTGCTTAAGTCATTGTTATCCTTGGATCTAAATAAAGGGCCTGGTCCAGACAATCTCCCACCGACATTCTTGAAGCAAACAGCACAACACATCTGTACTCCGCTACATCTACTGTTTAACAAATGTTTAAGTGAAGGGACATTTCCAAGCTTATGGAAAAGAGCCTTTATCACTCCCATTCACAAAAATGGAGACAAAGCCAACATTGAAAATTATCGACCTATCTCTATCCTATCAGCCTTGTCTAAGCTTTTCGAAAATTTGGTGCACAATCATTTGTTTCCACACTTGAAACATCTTATTATTCCCGAACAGCATGGCTTTGTTCAATCGCGATCTACCTGTACAAACTTAATTATTTTTACACAATATTTATTTGAAAATATGGACAAAGGCACGCAGGTTGATGCTATATACACAGATTTTCAGAAGGCCTTCGACAAGGTGGACCACAAACTGCTGTTGGAGAAAATAGCCTTCAACGGCATTAGAGGAAATTTACTCAGATGGTTTGCGTCGTACATATTCCATAGAACTCAGAAAGTTGTCATCAATGGATACGAGTCTGATTACACCATTGTTGAATCAGGAGTGCCCCAAGGTTCAGTCTTGGGCCCACTGTTATTTATTCTGTTTATTAATGACATAAAGTCCTGTATCTTCAACTCTAAACTTCTTATGTATGCTGATGACATCAAAATTTTCAAATCTTGTAAAAATTTGCAGGATTGTCTGTTATTACAGGATGACTTATACAGACTTTCGCAGTACTGTCTCGATAATAAACTGCATCTTAGTTTACCGAAATGTCATTATATTTCATTCACCAAGAATAAAACAAGTATAAATTTTCCCTACACACTAAATGATACAAATTTGAATAAAACTGACTGCACTCGTGATCTTGGCGTACTGCTTGATAGTAAACTACACCTTGACATCCATATTGACAACATTATTAGTAAAGCCTATCAGATGTATGGTTTTATAATGCGTTCTTGCAAGGAGTTTAAAAGGGCTTCCACTTTCCTCTTTTTGTACAAAATCTTAGTCCGTTCCCAGTTGGAATATGCGGTGCCTATTTGGAGCCCTTTTTATGAAAAATATAAGCACAGACTAGAAATGGTACAAAAAAAGTTTCTCCGCACTACCCACTATAAGTGTCTTAATACCAAAGTTTCTTATGCAGATCTGATGAAACAATACAACATATTAAGCTTGGAGCACAGGCGTAAACTGCTGATGGTTATGATGCTGTATGGCATTTGCAATGGTCGGTTTAATTGTGCAGAACTTACTAATAGATTATGCTATGTAGTACCCAGGACTGTTTATCGACGGGAGGTGCGAGTGCCCCAATTGTTCTACACAGGAAAGTGTAGAACAAATGCTGGAGAGCGAGCTCCTCTCCGTAGATTATCCGAAACGTACAACTCACATTTTATAAACTTAGATATATTCGCGCACAGTCAAATGAAATTTAAAAAAATGGCTATAGAATTACTTGCTGCTCATCCTTCATGATTGTTTCCTTTATTTATTTATTTTTCCATGTATTCCTTTTTTTCTCTTTTTTTATTTGGTGATTTATGTTCCACGCCTTAACGGGGAGCACTTTCTTGAATTGGTTAGTGTGACTTTTTTAGGATGTTGTCTTTTAATTCTCACTTCTATATTTAAACGTCCGTTTCCTTATTTAATATTGTCGTTATTCCGTGGACAATGGTGTGGGTTATGCGTTTGAAAATATTTTTATTGTACTTAAACTAAATTTCAATATTGTAACGTGTAACTGTTTTTTGTCCCAAATAAATAAAATAAAATAAAAATAAAATAAAAATGCTAAGTTTTCCCTTTTTTCCCTCTTTCTCCCTAACATCCCACTTTTTTAAAATAAAAATTAGCCTATGCCCGTCTCCTGGTTCCCAACTATCTATGTACCAAAATTCATCACAATCGGTTTAGCCATTAAAGCAAGGTAACAAACAAACAAACAAACTCACTTTCGCTTTTATAATATTATATTATATAGTAAGGATATTTGTCTTAGGGACATGACGTGAATACAACCGACACACTCAACAAATAATTTTGAATTTCACACTTTTATAATAATTTAATAGCATCTAATTCCCATGTTATAAGAAGCGAATAAATATTTAAAAGGTATTAATAATTGAAACAAAACTTTTTTTTTGTTAAGCCTTACTAGGCATGTGCGGCTTAACATCAAGATGCCCGAGGGGCAGCTATTATTTAGCTTCTCCTATGTACTACTTCTAGTTAATACTTATTAAAACTACGGGCAAATCCAAGGCTGGTATGCGCTCACCCTTATACCGTCTAGTCGACACTTACAATACTCGTTTTAGTGAAATAGACATTGTTCGTGAATAGATGTAAATTTAAAAATGTTTTTTTTTTTAATTCTAAAGGAACGGCAGTAGATTTTATAGGTTTAGCGTGCTTTTTTGAATGTATAGGCTAGATTTACATGATACATTACGTACAAATATTGTTTACTTTCTTTCTTTTTTGTTTGTTTGTTATTTCTGTGAATATTGGTTATGCGTTTTTTCTTCTTTTAATTTGTTAACGTAAATTTAGCCCTGTTACAGTTAAAGTTTGCTAACAGTTTGCATTATGTCATAGAGTAATCTGTGGAAAATGTTGTGGGTAGTATATTTGTTAATCTTAATGTTAAGTCAACACTTTTTTCATGCTTAATGTACTACTGTTTGTTTTCCCAAATGTAATAAATAAATAAAACAAAAACTTACTGAGTATAGCATTCATTTGTTCCCGAGGTGGACAACGGAACTCCCTGGTCTTTTTAGCCGCAACAGCACTCGGCAAGTCTGACTGCTTGATCTCCGTGTAACGTCTGAAAAAGTATTCGTTTTAGTAGTTTTGCTTTGTGCGCTCTTGGTTTTAAATTATAGTATTATTTTATATCTAATATATAAAATTCTCGTGTCACAGTTTTCGTTCCCATACTCCTCCGAAACGGCTGGACCGATTTAAACAAAATTTTGTGTACATATCGGGTAGGTCTGAGAATCGGCCAACATCTATTTTTCATTCCCCTAAGTGAGCAGCGGGTGAAACCAGCGGGCGCAGCTAGTTACTATACAAAATTCGAAGCAGCAAGATAGGTAGTAGATCTTAGGCTGTCGGCAGATACCGCGGCCCCAGAACACATATAGGGCAAAAGAATGATGCGTTTTAAGCGGTAAAACTGGCACTCGTTCCCGTTCCGCCCAGAGCGGAGGAAATTATTTGATGATTTCCCATGTCTAAAAAAAGGCTATCTATTTCATACGACTGCTGATAAATATGCAAGGAATATCGACGCGCAAACTTTATTAATTTTTAGCATATTTCTAAACTAACCAACCATCAAAATATTTTCCAGGGATAAAGTTGTTAAGAAATCTATTTTCACTGACTTCTTACGCTGCATCGATTACAATGTCATCCAAAAAATCTTTTTTTTTAATCTTACTAAGCCTTCTCCTGTATCGCGGGTGCATTAAGAAACATTAAACTCACATACACAAACATCCAGACCCGGAACAACTAGCGACAGGTCATACAAATATTTTTTCCGTGCGGAATCGAACCCTGTCACGCAGCACAGCAGCCAATCACTTAGCAACTGCGCAAATCGTGCCGTGCTAGTTTTAAAAGGGAATATTTAAATTATTTGTCCACTAGCTTCTGTCGCGACTTCGTCCGCGTGGCATAGTTACTTTGGGCTTAACGCTAACTATAACCCGCGTGATGATCGAAAAAAAATTCTCTCCTATTTTCTTCCCTCTTTCTCCCCCATTTTTCACTTTGAAAAAATTGCGTATATCCGTCTCCAGAGCCCCAAGTATCTCTGTACCAAAATTCATTAAAATCGTTTTGGCCATTTAGGCGTGAAGACGTAACAAACAAACATACTCCAAACTCACTTTCGCTTTTATAATATTAGTAAGGATTACCTGAGCTGGTCAGTCTGTAGATCTCCAACGAAGTCATGCGCGAAGGCGATGATGGCTTCCACCCGATGCCTCAGCTGGATATCGTTGAGATGTTGCAGCAGGTAGCACATCTGTAGCTTTGCGCCCTCCGCCATCTTCATGTGGAGCAAACCTTTGCGGTGTTCGTCTTTACCCTCTGGCAAAATGAAAACGAAATAATTAGTATGTGCATTTGTATGTTTACAACTCGTCTACACCAAGGCCAACTAGCAGCGATAAGAAAGGTCATTAACCTAAAGAACAACTGTGGCGTTGACAATCTAATATTTAGCTCTTTCCATCTTGTGACTTTGTCGTAATGTCTCGTTCTCCCGGCAAAAACATGACAACGTTAAGACGGGTTCGCCAACATTCGGGCGGCCATTTTAGATGGGGTTTTAGCATGGGTTTTGTTTACATTTGGTATCGCATCTCGTTGGTCGTACTTTATACTATTATAATATAGTGGAGTAACACTGTCTCCCAAGTGACAGGTGGAAACCTAGTTTGGGAGCCAGGGGACATATCCGTTCACAATGTCTGTACAATAAAAATAAGATGTCTAAAATAGTGTTCACTGTTTTATCATTAATTCTCATTTATTTATTTGTATACATATTTTTACATATTTCTTAGCAAAAAATAATAATTTAAAAATACAAAAATAGTAGCCCATCGGTATCGGGAACAGGGTCCAAGCTACTGGCAGTCAGGGCTTTATCATTTATTATTATTCCTTTCTTTCTTTATATTTTATCATTTTTCATAATCAGAAAGTAATTTAGGCTATATATCATCTCCCACACAACATATAGGAGCTGAGCAGCTGCTGAAGTCGCTGGGCACAGCTAGTAATATTATAAGGCTAAAGAGTTTGTTTGGTAGAAATGCGCTAATATCAGAAATTACTGGTTTGATAGCCCATTTGTGGATGACGTTTATAGGGTACATAACATCACGCATTAGCACTTAAGACTCTTAAGAGCTGAACAACGGGTAAAGCCGTTGGACGCAGCTAGTAGAAATATAAAGGGAATTGAATAGAATTTCGCAAATATGGGTAATTTAATAATAATTTATAATAAATCTTCTATTGTAATCTTTAATTACTTTATACTAGCTGGCGCCCGCGGCTTTGCCCGCATGATATCGAAAAAAAAGTATCCTATGTGTTATTCCAGACTATAATCTACCTCTGTGCCAAATTAGGTCAAGATCCGTTCAGATTTTTTTTAGTGAAAGAGGATCAAACATACATCCATACTCACAAACTTTCGCATTTATAATATTAGTAGGATTTACAATAGCTCCTATAATAAGCCTTCTCTTCTAATCTTGAATTATTTTATATTAACATCCACCATTTTCTTTTCAAAATGGCGGCTACGAATTATACCGGTATTAGTCCATAGCTGGATCAATACAAACAAGTGTTGTATGGGATATAATCATTCACACGACACATTTCTGACACATACGCTATTAAACTTATAATATTCTTTCGAACAGAAATTATTCGAACTTATGCCCCACACTAGGAATTTCTCCTGTACTGTAGGTGCGTTTACAAACATTTAAACTCACACACAAACAGCCAGACCCGAAATAACTATCTTCAGCTACCCTACCATGACGTCTTAAAGCAGGACTTTTTCCACTGAGGAAAAGAGACAGAGCTATACAGGGTGTCTAGCACCATCTCTTTCTCTCAGTGGAATAAGTTCTGCTTTAAGACGTCATGGTAAGCCTACTGGTCATACAAATATTTGTTGCATGCGGGGATCGAACCCGCGACACGCAGCGTCGTAGTCGATCGTACAGCCACTGCGCCAACCATGCCGTCAAATTTATTTAATTTAATTCGTTACCTTTATCAAAGGAAGGGTCCCACGTCTCAGGGTTGGTCATGATGAGTAGCTTCTCCACATCTTCGTCGCGCATCATGCCGACCAGCAGTAAACGGTCGACCAGCTTGATTAGTGGCCTGTAAGATAGAAGTATCTATTAACTTAGTTGCCAGGCAGTTTGGTAAAAACGGCAAATTTGGCGCAGCCATAAGTATTTTTATCATTTTTTTATTTATTTAGATTGTTTACCTACTTTCTTTGTTTGATGTCGTGTGTAATTGTCATGTGCTAACTAAACTTATTTTCTTTCTAATTAAAGTTGTTTAGAAAAAATAAATAAATTAACAGGGTAGCCAGAGAAATTAAAAGTTTCTGACGCATTTGAATTTTGGAGGTCAGTGTCAAGTTCTATGTTGATTAAAATATGGGTTTTGTCGACCTACTTAAATATGGGTTTACTCAATTATAATCATTTAAATCATCAATCCAACCCTACTCGCTCAGTTATTCATCATTTCATAAATAAACACTTAATCACCGATAATTCACCGGGTTGTAGCGATAATTTAAATTATATTTAGTAGCAGAAATCTCTCTCCTAGCCTGAATATGTTCCAAGTTGATGGCAATAGATTTGTCCCTATTATATGGACCAAAGAACCAAAATGTATAGCTATAATTCGTACTGTATGGCGATTCGTATTTGGAACAAATTTCCAGATGATCTAAAATGTGGTAATTTAAACTCATTCAAGCGAAAATTGTACGAATTATTAATAAGCAAATGCTATTATTCTACAAAGGAGTATCTGTATGAATAATAATAAAAATATTTTATGAAATAAAATAATCTTGAATAGTTTTTTTTATATTGTATTTTTTTTCTAGTACCTGTGGCTCATAAAAATATTTGTTCTGTGCGGGGATTGAACCCGCGACACGTAGCGTGGCAGCCGATCGCTCAGCCACTGCGCCAACCGTTTCGTCAAAATTTAGATATGCAAATATTGGCACACCAGAAATGGTATAAGATATGAAGTCTGTAATTACTATAACACCTTCTGTAAGTACTATATTCTGACAAATAAACTTTTCTTGCTTATGATAACCGGTGAAATATCGGTGTACCGTCAGGTACACCACTGTCTAACCCTTAAAGGATTACAGGCGTAATGTATTCTTTCTTTAATTTTTTGTATCTTAAGATACAGGTCTCCTAGTTTAAGAGGCAGGGTTCATAATTTTTAGTTCGCATAGACTAATTTGTGTACCATAATTATTTCTGCTCAAAAACATGATAATATTGTATTGTATTTTCTTTTATTTCAAACTGTTGTCTGTGTCTATTATTTGAATAAATAAACTATTTTATTTATTATTATTTTAGAGAACCAACTTACAGGAACAGGTTCTCATTGCTGCCTCCCACAGGGTCGCGGTTGTGAACCTGGTTGGTCTCCACGGCCTCTGCCAGCGCCTGCATCACGAACTCGCGAACCACTTCCAACGGGAAGTACGGAGAGTACAGGTTACTGATCTCTGTTATGCTTTCACTGGAAAAGATAGAAAATAAACGATTTAATTATATTTTATTGAAATACTAGCTGGCGCCAGCGACTTCGCCCGCGTGATTTCGAAAAGAAGTATCATATATTCCAGACTATAATCTACATTTGTGCCAAATTTCATCAAAATCAGCCGTTTTGGCGTGAAAGAGTAACAAACATCCACACATCTTCAAATCCATCCACAAACATTCGCATTTATAATATTTGTAGGATATACTAGCATAATAATATTGTCATGACTTCGCTCGTATGGAGTTTGGCAATTTTACCACAGGATTATACTACCAGGATTTAATAACTGTACTGTTCTTATGTGTTAATGCAGGTTATAAATTATCCGTGGGGTGAATTTCATCCAAATCTAGTAATCAAATCAAATCAAATCAAAATATTTTTATTTCACATAGGCCTACATGGGCACTTATAAAACGTCGAGAAAAGATGCACGGTTCGGGTTGGTCGTTTTCTATGGAGAAGAACCAGCAAGAAACTCCATAGTTACTCCTTTAAAATCATTCGGTTTTACAATGTTGTTGTTACAGCGTTAGCACTTAAGTATGAGAGGACAGCGTAGGCCCGACAATAAGTCATTGTTTACTTTACAAAAAGTAAAATAATACGTTAACATAAGTTAACAAGCGTCCAAGAATCTACAAGGCCAACCATGTCCACTCATTCACAACGAATTGGTAGAAAAGACTCTATACAAAAGTAAGAAAAAAAAATATATATGCAAAAACAAAATAATAACTAAGAGAGACTAAGAGTGCGGAGCAGCGTGGGTGAAACCGCGAGGAACAGCTAGTAATACATAAACGACAAAGCTCTGCGTCTATAGATTGTTGGCCCTGTAGCCAAGAGCATCGGAAAATGATGTATTGTATTGTAGTAGTAGTGGAGTGTTTAAAATAGGTATAATTCCACAATTAACTATGTTACACAGTCTGAAGACCGTATAAAGAAAAGCCCGGAGCGGCCGCGTCTGTGAGCTGAGCGTGTGGAACGACGCAGCGGCGCTCGCGCAGCGCCTTCCCCGCGGTTCTATGTTCACGGTTATTTGAGGCGCTGATAGATGGAATGATGTTTTCAAGACTACCGTTTATCGCAAGTCATATTTAGTACAAACCGGTAAACATTTTCAATAGGTTAGATGCATAGATAGATAGAATATTCTTCATTATGTACACCATACAAATTACAAGAATAACAGTGTACAACTTCGAAATAGGGTGAATAGAGTGCGTTCTTATCGTTAAAAGCGACAACCTTTAAATGGATTTAAAGGGTTAACGGATTATAATCTAATACATATATAAAATTCTCGTGTCACAGTTTTCGTTCCCATACTCCTCCGAAATGGCTGGACCGATTTAAACGAAATTTTGTGTACACATCGGGTAGGTCTGAGAATCGGCCAACATTTATTTTTCATACCCCTAAGTGAGCAGCGGGTGAAACCGCTGGGCACAGCTAGTCATTAGATAAAATTATTGATGCTTTAAGTCCCTTCTACCAAACTCTTAAGTAACGCTATACTGAGCTATATCTCAGAGCTATACTCACGCTATGTCAGTCATCTTCATCTGCGGACGCACACTCTCCGTCTGCAAGGAGCGCAGACTGTGTCCCATGTCGGGCTCCTCGTACAGACACTTCAGCTCTGGTCCTAATGGAATCACGAACTCGTTCTTGCACGCCTCCCTGTGGAAAACATACATTATGTTAATTTTTCTTTCGTGTTTTGGGAAATATGCGTACTGCTAAGGAGTGGAATTCCCTGCCGGAGTCTGTAGTTCCTGACAGCTATAACCTGGGGGTCTTCAAGTCAAGAGTGAATAGGTTATTTCTAGGTAAGCGTGCTTCATCGTCGACCACATCATCACTTACCATCAGGTGAGATAGTGGTCAAACGCGAGCCTATCAATAATAATAAAAAAAAAAATTGTCGATTTTGTTAAGGAAGTGAGAAAGCGTTGAGGTATAGAGTTGAAAATGATTTCTTTAAAAAAAAAAACGTTGCCCCCCACTAGGAATTTCTCCTGTATCGTGGGTGCGTAAACAAACATTTAAACTCACCTGCACAAACAGCCAGACCCGAAACAACTATCTGCAGGTCACACAAATATTTGTTACGTGCGGGGATCGAACCCGCGACTGGCAGCGCAGCAGTCGATCGTTCAGCTACTGCGCTAACCATGTGAGAAATTAAAACCATATGCTCAACTCTGCAGCCCCATTGTAAAAAATACAATTCTCTACGTCTACGCAGTCAAAAGATATGGCTGTTTATTTCGCAAGTTTATACGGAACCCTAGGAGTGCGAGTCCGATTCACTTTGGCCGGAGGCGGAGCGGAAGAAAGTGTCAGATTATTACTGACTAAATACCATTCATGTTCCTTTGTGTTGCGGAGCCATGGTATCTCTTTTGAACAACCCGCAGACTTGGCAGGCAGTGGCTCTGACTGGCCCTTCTATTATCATCGTATTATGATGAAATTATGGAAACACGATGACTACCGAAGGGCATAGCTTCCCTGATTGTATTTTGCGTGGTATACTTACATGGTAGTTGCGTGCGACTCAAGATGCAAGGCTATGAGTAGATCATAGAAGCCTTGTCGCAGTGGACCGGACATGTACTGAGACTGAATCGCGTAGAGGAGCTGCTTTTGATCCACGTGGGTGCATAGAGCGTGTGCGGCCCTGGAATTATAATAAAAAATAATTAGAACATAATAGGAAATGCACTAAAAAAAACTATAAGCGGGTTGCTCTGAGGCGAATGAGAATTTCCGAAGGAGAAATAAGCTGTTATAGGCTATACATTTAAAAAGGGTAATGATGACAATTAGTTGCCCATTCTTCTCTATACGAAATCACCCCTGCAAGGAATTAGAATTGAGCCATCCGACTCTAGAATCAATTCTAATTCCTTTGTTTTAAAGTGAGTTTTAATCCTGCATTTCATTATTATCGAGTAGTTTGACTTAGCTAAATATGCTAGAGAAAATGACTTTAATTATTGAGAATACAGAAAATAATCTTTTCATTGTTTAGGTTTGCCTACGTTATGATAAGCAGTAGGTTTGATTCCTTCTACGCGCATATTTGTTAATGTTGTTTTCCATAATTCATTTCTCTGTAACAGCCAAGGTGTTAAACATATCCAATAGCACTGTAATCGACACGGGAATCGAACCCAATTACTCAAACTCAGCTATCGAGCCTTCCAAGTACTCGACGACGAGGCAGTCACAAGTATTAGATATATAAATCCCACTATAATATTACAAATGCGAATGTTTGTGAGGATATATGGATGTTTGTTACTATTTCACGTCAAAACGGCTGAACGGATCCTGATGAAATTTGGCACAGAGGTAGATTATAGTCTGGAATAACACATAAGATTCTTTTACTCCTGGTAAATGCGAGCGAAGCAGAGGGCGCCACCTATTTCTGTATAATACAAAGTATGACGTACCTATAATTACTTTGATAACACAGCGCAGCATACAGCGTCAGTGTATGAGAGTGAAAACTTAGTAGCTTGTCCATTTCTATTAGCTCCAGAATATCTATACAACGATCTTCCTCTGTGAACAAAACATATGCAATTTTAATAATCTTTCTTTAAAAAAAAAACGTTGCCCCACACTAGGAATTTCTCCTGTATCGTGGGTGCGTTCACAAACATTTAAACTCACATATACAAACAGCCAGACCCAGACTATCTGTAGGCCATACAAATATTTGTTTCGTGCGGGGATCGAACCCGCGATACGCAGCGCAGCAATCGATCGCTCAGCCACTGCGCCAACCATGCCGTTAAAATTCTAAAGTCGAAATTGGGTCGAAACGACCTGCTACCCTACTATGACCTCTTAAAGCAATTCTTATTCCACTGAGGGAAAGAGACAGAGCTATACAGGGTGTCTAGCACCATCTCTTTCACTCAGTGGAATAAGAATTGCTATAAGATGTCATAGTAGCCCTTCTGAACGTAATTCAGCGCTAGTATTTACCTGGTATGTGTAAAGCCAACATGGACACTGCATCTTCACACAGCATGGACCAACCGCGGATATCTGATAGCTTGAGTGCGTGCACTTGTAGAGATTGATTTGGTACCTGAGTCAAGAATTGAAATATTCATTAATCTATACTAATATTATAAAGCTGAAGAGTTTGTTTGTTTGTTTGAACGCGCTAATCTCAGGGACTACTGGTTGGAATTGGAAAATTCTTTTAGTGTTGGATAGTCCATTTTTTGAGGAAGGCTATAGGCTAAATAACATCACGCTACGACAAACAGGTGCTGAGCAGCGTGGGTGAAACCGCGAGGAACAGCTAGTCCGAAATATTATTAAGAACTAGCTTCCGCCCGCGACTTCGTCAGCGTGGCATAGTAGTATTGTACCAATAGTTGTGGGCGTCACTGCCTCCGTTCAGGTTCTGTTCAGGTTTAGCTGAATCCAACACAACTCTGATATCTGTTCTCAGAAGAAGATAGAGGTGACGAGAAAGCCATTTGAAATAAAAAAAAATCACACGACTTGACGCTATTTTCATTGATTTTGGTCAAGCCGCATCAATAAGTATGGTAAATAATAAATAAAATAATAAATATCTTGGGACAATTCACGGCTATCTGATCCCAAGCTAAGCAGAGCTTGTGTTATAGTAACCAGACAACTGATATACATACTTTTATAATTTATAAATACATACATATTATAGATAAATCACACCCAGGCACAGAACAAACAATCATGCTCATCACACAACGTTTGTCCTGGTGGGAATGGAACCCACTACCTCCGGCTCAGTAGTCAGGGCCACTAACCACTAGACTAACAGGCCCGTCAACGGTAACTCTTAGAAGGATCATTTTCTCCAATCGCATAGGTATGCGATACCCTGCCAGATGAATTTATGAAGACACTTTCCACACTAACCATCCAACTGTAACCGTAATCGACATTCGGCTCCAGTCTATGTTCTCGTAATCCAATCGTCAAACCGGCAAAACTATTCACAGTTGCTTGTGGAGTTAATTTTTTTACAGGGTACGTTAGATAAAAATAGCAAATGGAAATGTGGTCGAAAATTTAAAGTAATAAATATATTATTACACTAGGTATTTGTTTTTTTTTTCGGTATGATTCACGTCTTCATATCGTAACACGGTTGTGCAGACATGTCAAAATTGACCGATTACGGACTTGTGAATACCGTTTGGAGGACGTTTTTGATCATACTTACTGCACGATTGCAAAAGCTGCCTAGTTCTCTTTGAAGACACTCACCCTAGCCCATTGATGCGGCTTCAAACACTGCACCTTCAGCCTGGGCGGGAACTGTGGTATGACGTGCTTATCGCTCGTCGGCAGCACTGCAGCAGACAGCGGCAGGCTGGTCGTGGACCTGCCCAGTTCTATCTGCAGGATCTCCTTGGATGTGGCTTCTACGAAGATTGCGGGGAAGAGTTTTGTTTCTGGCTCCATCTGTGGGTGATGTTTTTGTTTAATTGAGTATGTAGTCGTAGGTACAGTTAGCAAAAGAGATGATTACCCAGATTCGTCAGTTTTTTTTATTAGAAAACTTCGATGGATGAACTCAAATTAAATTTATTTAATTAACTGTTTATATTATATATTTAAAACCCCCTTATAGCATCACTTTGTTGTTACACAGACATACAGATTTCTGTCCGTTAAGACCCTTTATCTCAGGACACACGTGGAGGTTTGGGGTTAAAATTAAAAACAACGTACTCAATTCTTTGGTCCCTTGAAGCTGTGAAAAATCCAAACCAAACCCCCTTAGTCTGCGCAGTCAAAAGATATGACCGTTCATATTACTAGTTTCTACAGAACCGTCGGCGCGCCAGCCCGACGCGAACTTGGCCGGTGTTTTTGTAATCCCGCTTCAGAATTATTTCTATACTAGCTTTCGCCCGCGGCTTCGCTCGCGTTAAATTCGGTATAACACACCAAGCAGACCTGCAGTTTTTGCTCTTACGCCTGATGGCTTTGTAGAGATTAATATATATATATATAAGATTTCCCTTTTCTTCTCTCGTTCTCTCTCATATTCCACTTTTTTTAAATTAGCCTATGTCCGTCTCCTGGTTCCCAACTATCTCTGTACCAAAATTCATCAAAATCGGTTTAGCCATTATAGCGTGAAGAGGTAACAAACAAACAAACAGACTCACTTTCACTTTTATAATATTAGTAAGGATTAGCTTTCACCCGCGGCTTCGCTAGCGTTAAATTCGGGGTAACACAGTTCCCCTTTCCTGATTTGCAGGTACCTGCTGTAGTTTTTGCCTTTGCGTCTGATTTATTGTAATAGCAAAGCTAAGTTTTCCTTTGCTTCCCTCTATCTCCCTCATTTCTCAATTTAAAAAAAAATGTCTGCACCAAAATTTTTTAAAATCAGTTTAGCCATTTAGGCGTGAAGACGTAACAAACAAACTTATTGTCGCTTGTATAATATTAGTAAGGATTTGTACCACTCACCTTAAACTTAAAGCTAGTATCCTTCCCCTCGCACGTGAACGACACTGTTCCGGTAGACGTGTCGACCGAGCACCCGATGAACATGCCCTGCGAGGCACCCTTAGCCGTCGCTTCGGCCATCACCTGATTGTACAGCTCGTCTGCACGGACCATGTAGCAGGACTGGCGGTTTACGCTGGAAAAAGAGGTTTTTTTGTTAATTTGACACAATAAGTGAAAGGAAGCTTTTAAAAAGCATTGCCCCACACTAGGAATTCCTCCTGTATCGTGGGTGCGTTTACAAACATTTAAACTCACATACACAAATAGCCAGACCCGAAACGACTACCTAACCATATAAATATTTGTTCCGTGAGGGAATCGAACCTGCGACACGCAGCGCAGCTGTCGATCGCTTAACCACTGCGCCAACCGTGCCGTCAGGCAGTTTGCAATTTGTAGCAGGTTTTTTTTTTTGGTATGGGTTCCAATAGAATATTTGAGTCTGAAAAATAAAGGGGTATATGGGGTTCGAACTTGAAACCTATAACTTGGCAGTTTGACGGTCACCCATCTAGCTAGACTATTATTGCTGTCTGTATATAATAAAAACATATCATGGTTGGCGCAGTGGTTGAACGATCGACAGCTGGGCTGCGTGTCGCGGGTTTGAACATCGCCACACGGAACAAATATTAGTTTTTTTTTTGGGGTGGGAAATCATCAAATAACTTCCCTTTGCGTTCCGGGGCAGCGGTATCTCTTTCGTAAACCCCGGCAGAGGACAAATATTTGTATGACCTACAGGTAGTTGTTTCGGGTTTGGCTTTTTCTGCACCCACGATACAGAAGAATTTCTAGTGGGATACATGATTAAAAAAAAAAATCTGTTAGTAAAAAAAAAAGTGTGTGTCAGCTCCGACGCACGACTGGAGTTTACTCCTTAAGTACGAGTATCTAACCATACGCATAAAGAATTTATTCAACTGAAAAAAGATTAATATCATATGAAAGGGTAAATTCACAAATTAATGAAAAAAAATAGCAATATAAATACATCGACACTCTTAGAAACAAACAAGCCCAATAACATATAGTATATAGGTATAGTCACCTATACAGCATACCATATGTACGTCTTAGTACACTCACAGCCAAATTAGAAAGTTACGCACTAAAGGTGCCACCAAAAACGTGACACATTTTCGTTACTTTAATAGGTTTTAGTAGATTTTTCTCATACCGGGCGCCTTATATATGAAAATCGATTCTTAAGGAGTGAACTCCAAAAATGTAAAAAGATACATATTATAAAGTACTTACTTTTCAACCACTCTATCATAATCATCGGTGATGATGACTGATGACTTGGTGACCTTGCTCTGGTTGAAGTCCTTAGAGTGTAAGTGGTACTGTGTCGTCACCCAACCGATGTACACGTGGGTTGGGTCCTGACCAGGGTAGATTCTGTAAGAGAAAAAATATAGAGTAAATACAGAAGAGCTTGTTTTAATTTTATGAAAGAAAAATGCTTTATAATTATCGTGTTTTTGAAGCTTCTGTTTAGGTACTGTAATGATTAACCCACGAATACTGAAACGTCACTCCAAATTTAAGGGCTGCTTAACATTTGAGCAGCTCCTAAACTTTAGATTTCGTATTGTCAAACGTCACTTTTGGGTATCTGTTAAATATAAGTGCTACTTAAATTTAACTTAATTAATTTTAAAACTGACATGGTTACGAATATTATAATTTTATTAAAAATTATAATACTGTTATGATTGTGTAGAATATTTCAATAAGAGCCCATATATCCTTTTAGATTAAATTTTAAGTTACACGTCACACTGCTTGTTTCATTCTTTCTAATGTTTTTCTCCTAAGTTTTTCTTTTAAAACGACCTCAGTATTTGAACATTATGATCAACCAGGCAGCGTTGGTAAGGGTTTAAAACCTTTTACTGTACAGTACTGACCACCACCATATGAGTACCTAGAGGAGGGTAATGAGTTTTGAGCCTTTACATGACGTGATACAGTTAAAAATAAGATAATTTGGATATCTGGTGCACAGACAAGTCTGACTTCTTAGGTGAAAATTGTGGAAAAAAGGCAATAAGTAATTCTTAGTTATTTAGCGAGAAAAAATTCAATCAACTTATTTCTTATATTATAGAATTATTAGAAATACAATCTATGTAATGTATATTATTTTCTATTGTTAAGGTTGTCCTGAAAATATCACTTTTAGCGATAAGACCGCCCATTGTGTCACCTTATTTATAAGTTGTGTACTGTTACAGTTGTATAATAAAACATATTATATCTATGTATCTATTCAATTAGGTTCTATAAGAATTCAAATCATACCTGACACCATAGAAGTATTCATTGATCAGCTTCAAGCACTCGGAGTCAAAGATCTCGTTGCCAACAGTCTCCGTTGCCGACTGCGCGAGAGTGCTAGTCGTCATCTGCTTGCGGTCCTGCGTAGGCGTCGCCATCTGAGCGTTCGACTGTGACGTCAAAGAGGAGAGAGAGAAGAAAGATGAGAGAATGGAGATAGTAGGAGAGAGAAGATGGTGTGTAATAAAAATATTCAAACATTTTTTTTAAATGACATAAAATCTAAGTACTAAGCAAATTAACCAAAAACTAATTTTTAGCCGGTAAAAAATATTGGCTCAGATATTTTGTAGTTGAATAACTTTTCGGTTACTTTTTTACGACTTAGGTATAACAGTTAAAACGTATTTTGTTACGTTTTTATCTATTCAAATAAAAAGTTTATTTTTGTTGGCTACCTTTGAAAATAGCCCATAATTTTTTGGAAGGACTAAAATCTTCTTTGTCTTAAATATTATGATTTCAAATTAAGGAATTCAATCTTCTCAATTTACCGTATTATACTTATTTGAGACGCTCATAGTGGCCAGCTATACAAAATTAATCAGCAAATAAAATTGTATTAAGCAGTACATTATAGTTATTGCGTTAAACTTCGAAGCAGCGTTCGACGATCGCTGTAGCAACTGTTGCAATAACAAAAACGCCATCTTCTTTTTGAAATTAAAAGTTGTCGTGAAATCTAAAGGGCCAGCGTTAATCTTAGGCATGACATGGTGGATTCTTTTCTAAAATAGTACCTATTCAGTACATCATTCTCCCCCCACATAGAAATATTTCCTCAGTTTTTTTTTTAAAAGCATTTTGATATTAACAATTTGTTAAAAACAACAGTTTTTTATTATTAATAACCCACTTTTATTTTGCGTATAGAAAATAATCAAAACAACTTCAGGCAGAGTCAGACTTTTACTGACTAAAACCCACCCCTCTTCATTTTTACTCTTTATGTTCCGGGCCACGGTATCTGTTTCAAACAACCCGCAACCCCGGCAGGGGTGGGGAGGCTTTAGAACGATTTAGTCTGAATCATGGTGATCCTTTTCACATTGGTGTGCCTTTCACCCTCTTTTCGGAAATCATCAAATCACTTCTCTCGCTCTGGGCGGAGCAGAAGTGTGTGTAAGATTTGTACTAACTAAAACCCACCCATGTTCCTTCGTTTGCCCTTTATGTTCAGGGGTCGTGGTAACTCTTTGGTAACAACACGCAGCCTCGGGTTCCTACCCTGTTTACATCTTTCGGAAATAGACAAGTAGCAGATATCATTGTCTACAGATTAATAAGTTTAAAAAAATAGTAATAAGTTAGTACGAAAACAAAGTAAGTACGATGCATTATTAGTACAGAACAGGGTTTATGAGAGGACTTACATTCAGACCAACTTGGCTTCCATACAAATTGGCCCTGCTAGGTCGCGCGTTCATGCCGTTATATCTTTGATTGGCCTTGTGAGAAATTAACATATAAATCATGAAAAGTAACAAAAACAAACAAAATATTAAAGTTTTGGAAAGGACCAAATAAACAATGTGTAATTAGTGAGTGTTTTTTTGTTTACAAAGGACTTTGCTGAAGTTGCGCCATTTTATTTTACTTTCGAAATAATGGCCACGTAGCGTAGGTACCTATTATGTGTGTATTATTCATCGTTATATTAGGCATCCATATAAACAACTTTTGCACCAGACCTTCTAAGGCCCGATTTTAGGTGGCAAATAGCAATATACATTAACATAATGGCAATAAAGTAGAAATTTCCATTATATTTGGTCGTAATAACAAAAATACCGCTTCGGTATGCTTGAGGCTGCTGTATCGGCTGCCTTGAGAATGCTTCGATATCCTTCGGTACGCCACCGGCGCTGAGGCAACACTCGGGGATAGCTTGCTTAAGAACGCCTCGTCATCCCTAAGAACGTTGCAGCATGCCAAAGCATAGTTTCCGACAGTGTGCGCTTGCATGTAGGATGCCGAAGCATCCTGTTCCTTGCCGATGCCGATAGGTAATGGGCGCCGGGCCTAAGGCGTCCCGTTCGAGACATGAGCCATCTTTGTCGTCAGAACAACTCTGCTAGTTAAAACACAATACTTGTTTGTAGTGATGTCAGCTATTTATTTACACAGATTTTATTTGTGACTAATAAAATCAGTTGTACTGATTTTGCCATCGTTATAAATTTTATTTGGAAAGCATGATGCGTTAGAAAATTTATTCTCATACCGAACTTGTATAATATTGATTTTATACATGGTCGCTATTAAGAAAATAAAATAAAATGTCGAAACTAAGTCAGCTCACAGTTCATAAAAAATAAACATTAACTTTGACTTAACGGGAGAAGGTAACAAAAACAAAATTAAAAATAATAAATACAAAAATAATATTAAAGTCATGTGAATGTAACGAAGGACCATTTTTTTAAATAAGTATGGGCCCTTTTTAATGGTTCCGTGCCGGGTAAAACGGGACCCTATTACTAAGACTCCGATGTACGTCCGTCTGTATAGTCAGACAGTTGACATTTTCACAGATGATGTATTTATGTTGACGCTAAAAACTGAATAAAATAAATTTTTAACGGGTCTCCCAACACTACAACTATACAATAAACATGATTTTTTGCCATTTTTATATAATTATAATGGTATAGAAACTTCGCGCTAGTCAGTGAGTAATGATAATGGGCTCTTGTATATATTGTAAATATATATTAATTTAAAAAACAATTAAATCGTTGCTGTTATTCGTTACACTTGAAACAGTAACAACAAAATATAAATTAAAAATGGTCAATTCAAGTGTATAGTTTTTATTTCAAAACGAGAACATTTATGGAAACGTAACCAATTAATAATTTAGTTTTTAAAACAAAAAAAAAACCGTTTAGGAATTTTCATTTAGTAAGTCAAAACATCGACGTTCTCGAAACAAACTTATTCTCAAATCCACATTTGATTAATGACCGTATATTCCAATCAAAAACACAATGCAAAATTTACTTTGATTCCTTGCAATAGAGTGCAATCTTACCTGTGACACTTTAATCTGAGGGTTAGGTCTTCTCGGTCCACGTTCAGGTGATACCTCGGTATCACTGAAGGGATCTGGTGTCTTGGATTTGCGTGACTTGGCACGATCGTTGCTCTCACCGCGCTTGCTTCTGAAGAACCTGGGTTTCGAAGACGAGATTTTTAAGTTCGGTAAAACACTACAGACTATACCAAATATTATGGGATATGCTATTAAATAACAATCATATGTATAGTACGGCCAACGAGAAGCGATACGAAAGGTCATTAACCTAAAGAACAACTGTGGCGTTGACAATCTAATATTTAGCTCTTTCCACCTTGTGCCTTTGTCGTAATGTCTCGTTCTCCCGGCAAAAACATGACAACGTTAAGACGGGTTCGCCAACATTCGGGCGGCCATTTTAGATGGGGTTTTAGGTTGGGTTTTGTTTACATTTGGTATCGCTTCTCGTTGGCCGTGCTATAGCCAATGTTGGCGTCAATCTTGTCGAAAGCAAAGTCAACGAAGAAACGAACCAACCGAAAACAACCAATTAGTCAGCGATTTAAATGAATCCAGCTACCCTACTATGACCTCTTAAAGAAATTCTTATTCCGCTGAGGGAAAGAGACAGAGCTATACAGGGTGTCTAGCACCATCTCTTTCACTCAGTGGAATAAGAATTGCTATAAGATGTCATAGTAGCCCTTCTGATTATATGAATTTGGGTATACAAATGCAGGGAATTTCACTCCTTGGCTGTCCGAGTGTCTGCATTTCCTTAGCCAGCGGTTTTTGTTTTTGCGGATGGGAAATCATCAAATAACTTCCCGGAGCGGGGGGGGGGGGGATGTGTCAGACTATCACCACCATGTGGCAAGACCCACCCATGTTCCTTCTATTGCCCTTTATGTTCCGGGGCCGCGGTATCTCTTTTTAACAACCCGCAACCCCGGCAGGGAT
Organism: Ochropleura leucogaster; assembly: GCA_958449745.1. Classification (NCBI taxonomy): domain Eukaryota; kingdom Metazoa; phylum Arthropoda; class Insecta; order Lepidoptera; family Noctuidae; genus Ochropleura; species Ochropleura leucogaster. The sequence continues at coordinate 5,373,135 of OY288226.1, forward strand.
TAGGGGTTCCTTATAGTCTGCACAGCAACTTACTTGAAAGGGGAACGTCCTCTCTTATCCTTCTTATCATCAGGGGCCAGACTCTGAGCGCCTCCCAACTCATACTTCGCCATCTCTGCCTCACTTGTCGACCGATGCATGCCATTCACTTGTCCTGTTTCAAAAAATACAATTTAGGGGCCTAAAAAATATAATTCGTATCCAAGGACCATTTTTTTTTCATTAATTTTTGTATTATTATTTTGCTACGACTCAATTAAATTTTAGCTTTTGTATTAAATTGTGACTTAAATACATTTTTAGCAAAATAGGTTATAAATACAATTTAGTTTGGGGTTAGTTTAGCTTTACAGCTGAGAAGAAGAAAGATGAACTATGGAAACTTAGTTTCCTCAAAAAGAGGCCAGTTAGAAAGAAGACTATGGTCATCCCGTTAAATTCTAGAAGAAAACCTTTTATTTGCTGAAGAAGACAAAGCGATATTATCTCTGAACAAACAACTCAGTGCTCGAAGTGAAAAAATGATGTGATTATTATATCTTAAGTAGTTTTATTGTTTTAGTTAGTGATCAAAAATGCCAATTCTTAATGTTAAGCTTTTGTTTTTTTTCAGTAATGACGAAACTACTTCATACTTACATGGCGGATATATTTAATTTAATAAGCAATGTTTAAATAGCCTATTAGCGTATTAACATTTTGAAATGTAACAACAAATTCATATTTCCTCTCGCAGGCCTGCTGGTAGAAATTTCTTTAGAAATAAGCTGTGCCTTTGTACTCTTTGTTTTTTTATGATGTTTTCCTGTGTTTTCTCTTGGGTGTACATACATCATTAAATAAATAACAAAATTTTCATTCTAAACCGGATAATTATTTTAACTCTGATTTGACATTTGGTATCTAAACCTGCTTACATTTTTCCAAAATATTAACTGTATAGAACTTACCTTAAATCAACAGATCTAGATAGAAAAGTACTTACTGAAGATAGAAATCTATATAAAAAAAGTAATGGCATGATATAAAGTATTCAATATGACAACAAAACAATACAGCCTTAAGCTCAGATCACCAATCAACACCCAGCCTTAGCGAGCACAATATACAAGAAAGCCTAGTAATAACCTGGTTGCAAATTATTGTAATTTTGTATAGAGACACCTCTCGTCATGGAGCCCTTACGTGGTGGTCTGGACGGCTGGCGTTTGACCTTGGAGCTGGTCGGCATCTCCTCCTGATTGTCCTCGTAGTGCAAACCTATGGGGTTGCGGAGAGAAAAGTGAAAAGCAAACGTTGTAGGGAGGAGTTTGCAATGTGTATGATTTTATTTGTATCGTAAATTATGTTTATTTTTATATTTTAAACTAGTTGATGTTGTTCCGTACCTGACTACTCTGAGTAGAAACAGCCGAAACAAACTCAGAGGTCATAGTCATAGTGAAATAAGGTCCAAATAAAAATCTTGGTTAACAACAAATGAAGACTATGCAGATTAGAGTCTGAGATGGTTTTTAAAAAAGCTCACACAGATTTGAGCAGACCTGTCCAGTCAGTGCAAACGTTTGTCAGTTATCGTGTCGCTCGACTCATAACTCAAGAGGATCAATAACACGACGGACAATACCAAGAAAAGGACATTTTGTAGGATACTTATAGTACTCAAACTGCCAGACAGTCGTTAAAAACAAATCACAAACAACGGCAAACAAACTCTTGTTTGTGGTTTGTCGTTGCTGTTCTCAGCTCTATAACACCCTCGGCTAGCAACTCGGGTGTTAAATCTGCCTCGGCCGCAAGGGCAAAGTTAAAAAAAAAAACTTTTAATACAAAAAAACGATCCTCTTGGTATGGTTGGTAAATTCTGCTAAAATACTTATGCTTTCGCATCTTTTTAGAAAAAGTAACGGATAGCGGTTCTGTTAATTTAGTGCAGAAAGAAATACATCGAAGTGAATAGTTTTTTCTGTACAATGTTATGGCATCAGTAGGTACAGAATACATTAAGCATTTTTCTTACAATATGGCCAATCAATTTTGTGTATTTACATATTGCATACACCTTACAGACACGGACAGGGAAGAACACAAATGCAAAATAATATTTGAAAGAACAAGCCAAATTCCTAAAATAACTGTGGGGTCTATTCTAATATTTATTTATTCAGATTCAAAGAGCGAGATTTTCAAAATATTGTTTTAAGCTTTACGCCTAAAGTTTAGAATCGATGTAACTACTGCTTTTACTTTTACTATGCAGATCGCATTATTTCTGAGCAATAAAAATATAAATTGAGACGCTACTTAAGATACCAACTGTCTCTGGTTGAAGGCTTTACACTTAAGGCACCTATAGTCTAGCCCAGCAGACGACCACTTAGGTTGCCCTGCAAAAGCCATTGACAAACAAAAAAAAGATACGACCGAATATTGTGAAAATCTGGCTATCTTCAAAAGGGCAAAAATATAAAAAAAAAACTTTGCAATAATGGGAACATCAAGAAATAACATTGCAAAAATACCAAAAGTCTCTACTATGAATATTTAGCATACCTTTGATATCATTAATGGTAAACCCGCTCCTCATAATCTGGTCTATGTGGGCAGGCATCTGGGCTTCCACGGCTTCTTTCATTAAAATTTCTTGGCGTTCCTTTATTTCTACCCAGCGTCTTGTTTTTTCTGCCTCACTAGAATTAGAAACGTCAATGTTTACGTCGTCAGTTTAAAAAGTTGCACAACTTTGTTTTTGCAACATGTTTTCTAGTTGAAATGAACTTGTCGGTGGTAATAATGAATGTTGTTGAAGTTGCAGAACATTGTTGCAAACAACATGTTTTCGAGTTTATGTTTTTATGCGAGTACTATGGAATGATATAGTGTTGCTAGTAAAATGTTTTTTGTAGGAATGGTAAAAATTTTGGCCATCGGCAAACTGCACCATACATTGCTTAGCAACTTTTTCTTGTAATTAATGAGAGGCTGTCTATAACTTAACAAAAATATTGCGGAGGTTGGCCTTTTGATCAAAATAACACATACTTAAATGCTGGAAATATCATGCACCATGCTTCTGTGAAAAAAATAGCTTTTCTAAGAACGATAAAGTCAAAATAAGCTAAACTTTCCATGTCATTTTCTAGAAAAAAAGTAATATCTATCTAAAAGTGTAAGTACCTGATTCGGAGCCTCTCTTTAAGATCCAAAGGTTGGCTGATAGAGAATGCCTTATGTACCATATATTATAAGTGCAATAACCGAAAAATTTGTACTAGAATATTTAAGTTAACTTACTCAATAAACTCCATGTGACAGATGACGGGGAGCGACAGTCGAAGGAACTCCCAGTTGGCCTTCTCCATCGTCTCGAACGTGTTGTGGGAAATCTTCAAGCATGGTGGTGTATCTGATAATGAAGTACAAAGTTATGGGTGTCACTAGGAATCAAATAAGTATAAAGGCATTTTATATGTGTGGATGAAACAACCAAAGATTCGCTTTTAAAGTTGTAAAATTCAAGTTGGCAAGAATTTTTTGTTCAGTGCACCCTGGGCAGTCGCCAGATTTAATGATGAACTCTTTTAAGAGTTCCCTATCTCAAAAGGAAAAACGGAGCCCTTATTGGATCACTTTGTTGTCCGTCTGTCTGTCTAAAACCTTTATCTCGAGAAAGCGTGGAGGTATTGAGTAAAAATTAAAACCATATACTCAACTCTGTGGCCCCTTTGTGCTGTGAAAAATTAACCCTCTGAGTGTCAACCGACAAACTTGCAAAATAAATAGTCATATCTTTAGACTGCGTAGTCTAAAGATATGGCCATTTATTTTGCAAGTTTGTACGAAAGCCTCGGTGCGCGAGTCTGTTTTGCTTTTGGCGGGTTTTTTTCGTTACCCAGATGGAAGTAATAAATGATACAGTAACAATAATACCTGAACCAGCTGGAATCCTAGTAACATCAATTCTGGTGTCAGCCATCTCATCCGTGTTCTCGAAGATGGGCTGGTCCTTGGTGTACCAGTGAGTCACGTCTCGTTTCATGTTGCTGTAATACAACAACGAATTAACAATGATGACAAACTATTTATTTTATTTTATTATAAATTAAAAAAAGAACTGAAACTGTTTATAAAATGAAACAAACAAGTCAATCAACAATCTTTGTACACCGATTTGAATGTGATTACTGGGCCGATTTTGATGATATTTTTATTTGGTAGTATAACTGGTGCCGCGGCACCGCGTGAGCGGATATCGCAATAAAAAAGTAAAATTAGTCCTTAGAGTCGAACTGACTCGAGATTAATTAATGCGAAACTTGTGATCTTTTGATGTTGACGTCAATTATCGTTGACATGATTGATATAAATAACTTTAGCTTTGTAAAACAGTACCTAAATCATTATTCACTATAGCTATTGTACTTACACACAGAACGGTTCGTATCCCTCCTGTAGACCACATGTTGTGAAGTATTTCAGTGTGTTCACATCTTGGCCGTATGTTAGCCTGTTGATGTAGTAAATATAATTAGATTTTTGTACAATGTACTAGCTCCTGCCCGCGTCTTTTCCCGCGTAGATTTCGGTATTTTTCCCCAAAAACGAAACATACGATATTGATTGACTGAGGATATTTTTGAAGTATACAATGTGTTAATTTAGTTTATAAACTATATATATGTCAATTCAAATCTGCTCTAAGGTTTTTGCGGGAAAGAGTAACTATACATCCGTACATCACACACACATACACATATACACACACACATACACACATCCATATTACATCCTCACAAACATTTTTATGTTAGTAAGATAAACTTAAATTTTAAAAGATCAGTAGGCCCCCCCCACAGTATTTGACGAAAATTTTTCCAACATCCAAACTAGTGTTATTTAAATATTACCTTGCTTTCTGCCCCACTCCCAGCGTACAAGCTGGTACAAAGTTGTCACCCTGGACATCTGCAAATGTTGTTTCTCCTCCGAGAGCATCCATCAACAACTCGCCGTTTAGTGAGAAACCTGGTTCATTAAGTATATGTTAGTATAATTATCTTATTGATTTTAAAAAGCTGACCCAAGGTCCAATCTACGGTGATAAGATAACTAGATGCAGCAAGCATTAAATATTAAAAGAACTTCTGAAAATAAACTAATAATGTCCTGCGACATTATAGAAAAAATAACCCTAAAAATACTACAACAATGGAGGCGGATTATGTGCAACTTAAATCCATCGAAATATGCAACAAACATGACAAAATGTGTAACGTAAAATTGAAACAAGAACCCAAAAAATGATTTTTTTTACTGGTCCTTCAGAAAACCAGGCTCCGTGAAGGATTAAATACCAAAATGGCTCACATGACTTCGAGTTAATATGGGGAAGATATTGGCTTAAAAGCTAAACACAAATAAGATACAAGTTGTTATTGTTAGAAATAAATTAATAAATCAGGGGCAGGCAGAAACAGTTTAATAAATGGGCAGTTTAGAAAAACGTATGTTGATGGATTCGATGAAATCCGAAGTGTTAATACACAGCAAGACAAAGTTGACAGACAATCTATAAAAAAAAAAAACTGATGTATCGGGTTTGATTTATTTTGATATATAGGATCAAATCAAAATAGCTAGCGTAACTGTGCAGATCTGCTTTGGAGTTTCACTACAACTACTTTAATTTCACCATCTAGTTTTGTCTCTCAACTTCAATTTCATGTAAGTTCACAAAAAAGTATTATTTACAATACAAAGGCATTTCAGGGAAAGTTAGACACACGGGTAAGAGGTGAACATTTTAGATTTATTTTAACTACTGATGTCTATGCTTCTAATTTTTTAGTGATGACAACACTACTTTTACCCGACTGATGCTAAAGGGGTTATGAAGATGAAGTGTTCATACAGCTAGTTTATTTAATTGATTTGAACTCACCCTCATTACTGAGGATCATTAGGAAATTAATTTAAGTAGCTATTTTCGAGCTTTTAAAATTAGTACAAAATGGCTGGATAGCTCCAATTATATAAAAGATTTATGTTCTATGTTGGATGTTAGAATCCAGATTTATCATGAAGTTAAAAAAATCTGTGATGTGAGAAATGGAGATACGGACCTAATCGTGCAGTACCTACAATCCAAAATATTAAGGCAGATCGATGTGAAATATATGATCGGTCACAGGAATACGCATATCTTTTTAACATAGGTTCATTTTTATTCTTAGCTTGTGTAAAGCCAAAATTTATTCTACAGATCTCAGCCTAATGGAAAGAATCAAAGATCATGAACAAATTGGATTAGCTATGTGTTAAGAACAATCAGTGCAAAGTAGGCCACGGTGCTTCAATATTTTTCATACTTTTAGCAACTTCAAATTCTCTGATATAACATCAAACGTGTTTAACAATGATCCCAGTAAAAGGGTGAGTGTGCGATCAATCAAATCATTCATTGTCAATCTATCAATCGTTCAATAGTGCGACTCTATCATTCATAGCAAGCGAAGCGATGCGGTGGACTCTAATGTCGATATCATTTAAGCGTTTTGCGTTTAAGCATTCGAAGTAATTGTTTTGGCTTTCTCTGTAGTGGCAGGAACATTTTTGGATATAGTAGTGATATATATATTTATATAGGATTATACGTATAAATAAATAATACTTGGTTGGATAGAAAATAAATCTAAACTAAACTGCATGCAATAGAATTGGGTCAAGAAACAAATAAATAATAATAATTTTAAAAAGCAATCGCTAACTATACAATAAAAGAGAGCATAGCATGATAAAGTTAATGCAATGAAATAATACCAAATAACTAAAGTTATACCCGAAGGCAAATCTAAAATCTATCAGAAGATAAAAACTCGAAAGGTCTAAAGATTGAGAGACTCCAGACAAAAATGTTCTTGCCACTACGAAAACCAGGTCACTCTGATATTTACTTATCGTCTTATCAATGAGATCTAGGAACACTCCCACTACGTCACCAACCGCCCATTGCTTGCCGAAAGACTCTGTGCTACCGCTGTATACTTTTTCCTCCTTAAAAGTCGGGAAAAATAGTTTTTTACCTTATGTCGAATGGCATAGAGATAGTTTTTGTTGAGTATTTGTTTCTGCTTATACCTTTTGCTTTTTGTTAAGCGTCTGATAGAGTCATACGTTGTGTAGCGTATATCATAATAGCTATACGACACATATTTTTGATGGAGAACAGACCGTGGTTTTTATTTGTGTTTTTATATTATGAATACAATACCGAAACTGAAATAATTTCATTTTAAATGAGTTTTTTTTAAGGAGTACTTCAGGGTTCTAGCATAAGCCCAACTTTAAAGCGAACTATAGTCGACGATTTATTGGAAAAGGTGTCTACATATCAATCTTAAATAAAAACCACACTCCATAAGTACATTAAAATGGTCAATGAAATGTTTAAATACTACAGTAGTCACTACTGAAAAATATGATCTACATAGAAGTCTTAGCAGTTAAACCACGTAATAATAAAGGTTCCATTTAATAGAGAACTGGGCAAACATAACATTCAACAGAGGACAGCAGGAGAGGTGTTTTACGGAAACGTTACCACGAGTTAACCACATAATTACAGAAAAAAAACCTGGTAAAAAAGGTGCTACTCTCATTTGGAAAGCAGACTCTTATATTTAAGAACTAAATATGTTCCATAATGGCTTACAGCCGAACCACAATAGGCTGATTATGTGATGGTACGAGAAGTTTTTGTTTTCTTTTTATAGAATTTAAAGCTTTATTTACAACAAAATTAGCAACTTACTCAAAAATGAGCTGTGAAGTGATAATTTTGTCTAAGTCTCTTAGTCAAAATCACTGTATTCAACATAGTACACAAAAAAATACTGTATTTCTATGATCTTAAAGGCCGAAATCAGAGTAGCACCTTTTTGTCCTATCTGTGGTAACTCACTAATGGTCTGGTCTGTGACATCGAGGAAGCAGCCGACTATATCGCCCACTTTGAGCTGCAGTCCAAAAGTATCGGACGCTCCGCCGTGCACTTTAATCGACTGTGGTAATAATATGTTTAAACTGTGTTCTGTTGTAAGGGAGCTTAAGAACTATTTTTGCTTGGAGATATGAGTGTTTGTGTTTTAAATCTTTAGTTGTGCAATTACCGCGATCACATGTCGCTAATTTTTTTTCAGCTTGTGGAATAGTATCCACTCACTTTGGATAGATACAGTTTAAGTGAGACATTACTACCTAAGTGTCACTGAAAATAAAACAAAAGTTATGACGCGGTAAGGCGGTAGAAATTGCATTTAAAATTGTTGGTTTCAGGTATCTATCGACGGAAGGTTTGTATTGATATGTAAGCTACAATGCTTACTTCTTATCCTAAAAAAATCTGCGTTTATACAAAATAAATTCTTGTCCGTTATTGAGACCAGTCAGGTGCTAAACATATTTGGGTCAACAGCTACAGTCGGGCGGCAAAGTGATACATCCGGTTAGGGCGATCTGAATATGTTTTAGTGCCTCTAAGATATTTAACTGTATTTTTTGTGGCGTATGCATTTGTTTCCAATGTTCTTCTTCCTTGTGTGGTTCGTGGCAAACCTAGATTCGGAGTTATATGACGCCCATAGGCCCCTGATTAGGATTAAACATGTGGAGAAATATTTCTCGGTCATGCCGGTTTCCTAAAGATGTATTCATTCGCCGAAGCAAGTGATAGTCATTAGACGCGCACATGAATACATAAAATCAGAGGTTCGAACTTGAGATCTATGACTTGGCAGTTCGATAGTCCCACCACTAGTCTAGCAATGATTCAATAAGGTTCTACTTTTTTTGGGAAAACCACCAGCCTACGGTCTCCTGGTCTTTTTTTGTGGATAGATAGGTAATCATCATATAACTTCCCCCACTCTGGGCTCCTCTCCTACTTCGTTGGACTGCTAGTCTACATTATAAAAAAATAAAAGTATCATTATTAAAAAAAAAACTGGAACTTACATTGTATCCATCGAATGCCCAAGAGTTCTCATCTTGTCCAAGCATCATTCCGGGTGCCATATCAGCGTGAGCCCAGCCCACCTGTTACGGGACAATTATTTTTAATAAAGTTACTATATTCTAAATAGGTAAAGTGAAGTGTTTGGGGTCCTTACAAAAATACAGACAATGTTTTTACTATTTAAATAATATCAAAAAGCCAGACAAGTGCGAGTTGGACTAGTGCACCGAGGGTCCGTACAAAGGAGAATGCCCATTCGAGGCCCACAGTGGACAACAGACTAGAGAAAAAATTATATATGCATAAATTTTACCATAATAAAATATGTTTTTACTTTCTTCCATTTATGCGCCACTACAATACACAACAATTCTTCTAAAAAAGTAAGTTTACTGATAAAATAAGCTGTATTTTCCTATTTAACTGTATTTTTATCAAAAAAAAATTCTTGAGTATTACGACTAATGAATCAATTCGAATCGATTTATGAAAAAATACTATAACCCCAATATCATACCCACGAGACTTTACAATATTTTAATTACTTGCTTTAATAAAACCAACTTAAGGAAATATAAAAAAAACAGTTTGTACCCTCCAAAAAAAAAAAAAGAATGAGGATAATAAATCAATAATCGGTTTAGAAAGAAAATAATCGATTTAATGTTTTTTTCGTGGTAGTGACAACACTGAACTCAATATGATTCTGACACTGACAGTTTGCTTGTTGCTTCTGCCAAATGTGGATGTTTTGAATTGTGAACACAATGGCAACCTACCAAGTGAATTACTTAATTAGGATTGCTATCTTTTCTCTTAACTATAATTTGATAAAAATATATGAGGATCATCCCTTCTATTATAATGTAATTACCAAGTATTGACAAAGAGAAGTTTTCTTATTATCTCACACTCAAAGACATTATTATATGGAAAATAAACCCCAAAATGTAATTTGTTTTTAATATTTCTAAAATAGTGGCGTCAATTTGAATAATTTTTTTAGATATCTAATACCTTTAAGATTTTAAAACAATCAACTTTTATTCTAAAATTTGATGTCCACCTTAAGCCTAAGACACCATGAAGACTGGGCATTCCCCTTTGCGAAATAAACGGCCATTTCTTTTGACTGCGTAGACTTAGAGGGTAGATTTTACTAAGCCAAACAACCACAGACTAAGTATATGGTTTTAATTTCAAATTGATATTATTCGAGATAAAAGGTCTTAATAAACAGATAGACGTAAGAAAAAGTGATCCTAAAAAGGTTCCCTTTTTCCGTTTAAAGCACCCTAAAAAGTACGAGTTCCGGCTTGCATGTCTGGCTAAAGACGTGCCTACATACGCTTACAAAAACGAGCTTATACGCGCGAAAAATATGGTATTTTCTGCCCACCCTTAAAAATTTCGTGCGTAACATATTAATAAACTTACCCTCATAGGGCCAGCAGTGAGGATCTCAAACTCAAAGTACCACTTGCCGGAACTGACGGCATAGTTCTTCTCCGCGCGGTATGTTCTGAAGTCCGCTTGTTTCTGTTTCGATGCCTCCAATAATAGTGCTGTGGAAAAAATATATGTTTATTATAACAAAAGTTGACTAACGATTTTAATGTAACTCTGTCTCAGTAAAAGCTGGCTTTGAAAATAAAATAAAAACAAAATTGTAGGTAGTTTTATATTTGAGATGGGATGGTCAACATGTTTCGTGAAGATCATGGAGTGTGCAACTGCACTGACATATCGAAAGTGCATAGTAAATAGTAAACATGGTATACATCCCTTTTCGAATGCTATAAACAAATAGCTTTTGCCCGCGGCTTCGCTCGCGTTAAATTCGGGGTAACACAGTTCCCCTTTCCTGATTTGCAGGTACCTGCTACCTGTAGTTTTTGCCCTTGCGCCTTATTTATTGTAATAGCAAAGCTAAGTTTTGCCATTTTTTCCCTCTTTCCCCTCATTTCGCACTTTTTTAAAAGAAATTTAGCCTATGTCCGTCTTCAGGGTCTCAACTATCTCTGTATCAAAATCGGTTTAGCCATTTAGGCGTGAAGACGTAACAAACAAACTCACTTTTGTTATATTAGTAAGGATGTTAGTGACCATGTCAGTTTAACTCTTATAACAATACGGTATTACACCCATTTTTAAAAAGTATCTCATTTTGATCCAAGGGTCCTAGTAAACCACGAAAAAAAACAAAAAAAAAAATATTCAATCGATAAGTGCCATAAAACTGCATTTCAATTTTACAATTTCTATTTTCGCGCGTAAAATCACAAAAACGCTTGACGCCATGTTACTCTGTGGTCATGACGTCAGTTGGTTATAAACAAATGCGCTGTTATTAGTCTTTCTGTTTAGTTGTATTTTTCACTATAGCTTATGGTATTATTATAATGGTGGTATTTATTTCTTTCATGGTATTATTACTACTATTTTAATAAAAAATAAAATGTAAAGTTTTATAATACAAAAATAATAGTTGCTCAGTTGACAGTTGTCACTTTTTGTTTCCATGACCATATGACGTAATAATCATGGCGGACACTGTTTCGCTCTAAAACAACAGACTAAAAAAGTGAAAACTTTGAAATCAATTTTAAAATTTATTCAGTTGTTTTATTAATTAAATTTAACATTTTCTGATTGCTTGTTGCCTAAGCTATCTGAATTGCATATTTTTAGAATTTCTTTCATATAGAGTAAAATACCCTATTCTTTTGTTGTAATATCTATAGAATTAATTGCATTAGGTAGGATCGTTCTATTATGTTTTGGCACGGTATTAAATTGCTTTTTTATTACAACTTTAAAAAGCCTTTTTTTGGAATGGGAAATCATCAAATAATTTCCCCCGCTCCGAGCGGGGAGGAGTTTCAGACTTGTACTGACTAAAACCCACCCATACTCCTTCCATTGCCCTTTACGTTCCGGGGCCCGCAACCCAAGCAATACTTTAACATGCCTCAACTTTAAATTCCACCACTTCTAGAACGCGATATCAGCCATTGATAATAAATGAGGGTAACATTCTAACACTATAGTCACTATAGTCATATTGATCAGCAAAGAAGCCCAAGCCATAATTTGACTCTTCGAACGTAAGTGGCAATAGCAAACCAAGCTTTTGGAGTAGTAAAAAAGTACCGCCACTTCATACCTTCATGCTGTTCACCAGTTGGCGGGTCCAGGTTGTATCCGTACACCAGCAGTGTCCTCACAGTCTCCGAGGCGGTGTCTCTGTTCGCCTTCTTGATGGCGTCGTCAACCTTCGGGTACGGGACCAAGTGAGGCGAACGGTGCATGTCGGGGTCCTAAAATTATGAGTTTGTATTAGTGAAGGTAATTGGAAACTTTTATTAAGACTCTTTCAATAAGGTGGTCTCTTCCAAACAGGTGTTGTGTAGATTTTTTTGGGCACAAATGTATGATCAAATGCATAGATTGGAACTTTTGTCCGCAAATTGGAAAAGCATTGTGGATCATCGTTAAAAAATAGTCTATTCTCGGTAGGATTACATTTTTCTCAATAGCCGAGAAAAACTAACAAAAGTATAGAAATATTTCCATAAATAAATATGTAAAATTAAACTATTCCAGTGTGATCACTATTTATTTCATCCACAAAAGTTTTTTCCGCAGTCAGATCGGATTCATAATTTAAATCAAAAATAAACTAAACTAAAAAGCACATAATTCACGTTGCAATAAATATAAAAGCATTAATCAAAAAGAAAAATAATAAAAATAAATAAGCACAAATATACAGAAAATACATAATAATTTACACATATTACATAGCAAAGTTCAGTTCTTCTTTCTTCTCCGAAGAGTTACTCAGCGCCATCTTGCTGTGACCCTCACACCTAATAAATATCTGTCACATACTAAGTGTGAGAGTCACAGCATATGTCACTGGTATAGTCCAGGAACATTTCAACTCGATACCTCCACGCGTTCCTGACATAACGGATCTTGACAGAGAGACAGATGGACAACGAAGTGATGAAAAAAATAAAGGGCTCCGATTTTTTCTTTTGATGCACGGACGGAACCCTAAAATCTTTGAAAGCACAAGCTACTAACAAACAACACTCGAAATTCACTTTAAATATAATAACATAGGAAATAATAATAATTTAATTTTTATTTATTTTGTTTTGTCGATATATGGCACGTGAATACAGCAGTTATTGTCCCGGCCAATCGGCCAATAGCCTTAACCAACATCTGAAGAGGCTATCGCTTAGCAGCTGGATCAAAGGCTTGATGCAGAAAGCTGTACTTTTCCCTCAAGAGCCTTGACCACCAGTAGCTCGGACCCTGCTTCCGATGCTGGTAAAAACTTAACATAAAATATGTCAAAAATAACATTTAAAAATATAAAATAGGTTTAAGTTTATAAAATGATTCTTTTCGTTTATTAATTTTTATAAAATTTTTAAATGTTATTAAGTTTGTTTTATAACAAATAAGTAAAAATATTGTGTTAGTGAAAATGAATAAACGAAAAGAATTATTTTATATTTCCAAATGTTTTTTTTACATATTTTTTTTTTAGTTTTTATGAAATATTGTATGTAGTTATATATATGTTTGAAATATAATATATTTATACTGTGATGGTCTATACTGTGATGAAGATGAGATGCAAGATGTTACTCAGCGCCATCTTGCTGTGACCCTCACACCTAATAAATATCTGTCACATACTAAGTGTGAGAGTCACAGCACATGCCACTGGTATTTTCCAGGAACATAATATCTAGACAGCTAAAGAGGGAATGAAGTGATCGATTATAAATACATTTTATATTTATTGTAAAAAAGTATGAAAGAAGCCAAAAATTATTAAAAATTTAAATTATACAATTATATTATTTTTGTGATTACAGATAATACAATATTTCAAAAACGTTGTCTAAAAATGAGTCTTGAAACTGTGATCACAATCAAAATGTTTATATTTCACAAAAGACCTACATAGGTACTTAAAAAATGTCGAGAAAATGTGCAAGGTGCTCAAAGGCTTAACATTGATTGCTCATGTGAATTTTCCTGATAAATCGAATTCAGTAATGAACGCGTTTTAAATTAAAAAGGAACCGGCGAATCAGACTCCTGCACCGAGAGTTCCGTACACGCTTGTGACATAAACAGCCATGTTTTTTGACTGCGTAGACTGAGAGGGTTGATTTTTTTTCCAGCACAAAAGGACCATAGATTTTCTTTTGACTGCGTAGATTTAGAGGGTTGATTTTTTCACAGTACCAGGGACCGTAGGTTTAAGTAGGTATATGGTTTCAATTTTTCCTCAATCGAGATAAAGAGTCTTGACAGACAGACAGACAGACAAACAGACGGACGGACAACAAAGTGATCCAATAAGGGATTTTATTTTGTGGTACGGAACCCCAAAAACTATAATGACAGTGATACTTGCTCAAAACAACACGATAACAGGAGACTTCGAAATTCACTTTAAGCATTCTTTCATTATAAAACATAGGAGCAAGTTATAAATACCTATTCATAATTTAATTATTTTATAATGATGATGAGATGAGAGATGAATCAACACACAGCGCCATCTTGCTGTGACCCTCACACCTAATAAATATAATATCACATACTAAGTGTGAGAGTCACAGCAGACAACCCTGGTATTCTCACGATACGCGCAGCCTGGTGGGTGGTGGACCAAGTAGATGACGATATAATAAACACTTGTCTAGAATGAAGAGACTAGAATATATATAGATAGATAGAATATTCTTTATACAAGTTTCAAGAATAACAGAATACAACTTATAAATAGGGTGACACCATGGGCAGTCTTATCACTAAGATCTTTTTAAGACAAAAAATAGAAGCAAATTACAAAACATAAGTACATAATATTCGAAGTACAGATCAAAATAGAACGAATATACAAAGCTGATTTATACAACGAGTAATATAAAAAAGCGCAAGGTCGCGTGTGGTCTTTCAGACCATAAAACTGAACTACTTTTGTTTTAAAAGATAATGAAAAAAGGGCTTTTGGACTGAAAAAAATCATTTATTTCCAAAAGTCATAAAGCAAAAGTTGTTCATGGTCAGCGACACCACACGAGAAATCTTGTTTTTAGTATGTTTTGCTTGATTTGAATAAACAAACAAATAGACAGACAGACGTTATGAAGGTAAACTGTATAGTAGGTAAGTCAGTTCATCAAAATTTTATCACCCAAGCTTTAAAAAACATGTTAGCAGAACGCACTATAAAAAGTCAACTTCATTCAAGAATAATCCATGGGATACCCATTTTACCCCCCTTTCTCCCTCCTATAATTGTGGTCATTTTAAAACCCAAAACTAGTCAAATATTAGTTCCTTTAATGGTTATTCGCTCACCTCATTAAGCCCGTAAGTCCACCCTTGCTGTATCCTCTCCCTAGCCCATAGGTTGTGCGTGTTCTCCGCGAGCTGGTCTACCAGTTCGTCCATCTTGGGTGTCAGGGTGACAGCACTCAGGTCCAGAGGTGCTGGCTTGTAGCCGTTTGACTGGGAAGAACAATATGAAATTGTATAGATTAGGATCAACCCAATTGGGTTTGCGGGTTCTAAAGTGATACTTCGGCCCGTGAACTCAAGGGTAAAAGAAGAAACATGGTTGAGTTTTAGTCCGTAAAAGTCTGACACTCCCCCTGCTTCGCCTAGAGCGGGGAAGTTATTTGATGAGTTGCCATCCGTATAAAAAAGGATCAACCCATGATATTTTGTTTAGCTTTTTTATACAACGCTCATGTTTTAATTTTAAGGATGGATAGTATTCAAAGAAAATATCAGCATATTAAAGGAATAAAACAGTATCTTTCGTATTACTATTTAAAATCCCGAAAACGAAGAAGGTTTTTATGGCTCCCGAGTGGAGCAAGAGAGCTTTGAATTAACTCTTGAGAGAAGCGAGGGATGATGTTTAGTTCGCGAGCAGGTGGTGTGGGAAGCATTTCTAAGTGGGCATATTTACTTCAAGTGAAATCGAAGATTTTCCCAAAAATATATGAGCAAAAAAAATTATAGAAATTATTATGGTATAGTAAAAAATATAGTGAGGAAAAGTATGGCCACGAATATGGATGTCTATAACAATAGAAATGTGCCAAACAAATTGTAGATGAATTGTGTAAAAAATCTAATGGCTTGAAAAGAAAACGGGTTAGGAAGTGATTAGAATGTAGTATTGCTGTATTTACCTGCATGAACGGTTCGTTGGGCAGACGAACGTTGCGGATGCGCGCCGGCGGCTTGTCCAGGCTGATGTAGTAGCCCAGAGCCAGGATGGTTCTACAAACATTTTAACATATCAATAACACTACATCAACCATAAACTCTGAATGAATGCTGGTATTAACCAAAGCTGAGAAATAGGGTAATAACAGTGCCGTTACAAAAAAAACTTGAGAGGTGTCATGGGACACCCGGATGTACAAAAAACCTATATAGACTCAACATAAATAATCGTCGCGACAACACACTGTTTAATGCGAAATAGAAAGACGAAACGAAAATAAATGGCTTGTTTTCTATGAGAGGGAGAGAAAGACAGACAGAGAAACACGCATAAGCCAAACGGCATACAACTATGGCAAAAAGTGTCGCAATGCCTGCGTTCCTTTACCAACGCGCGATCTTCGTTCCAAAATTTCGTTCCAATAAAAAAAGGTGTGGTGTGCGTTTCCAACCCTCACTTACATGTATGGAGCATACGCGTGTCAGTTAGGGTTTAAAAAAGCTATACCTATAACTGGGGGGTGTGTCCATCGATAGGTCAGCTTTTGAACAACGTTACAGTCCTGAATGATGGCAAAGGGTAGGGCGTTTTTGTGGGACTGTCTCATGTAATGTGACGTTTAAAAAGTGCTAATTATCAGCCTAATTTTAATAAATGACTTCAGATTTTGATTTCGATGAAAGAATATCAACATTTATAGTTCTTACTTGAGTGTTTGCACAGCAAGTTGTATGTCATATCTCTTCTCGGCGGGCGGCAGTCGCTCAAAGGGCACGAGGCACGGGTGGATCTTGTGCAAGTCCTCGCGCTGGTCGCCGTACATCCAGCCTGCTTCGATCTGCATGCAAATATGACATTTATTTCTTGCAGGCAGAGCACACTTTAGAAGGACGTAAGTATAATTCAGGCTTCCTTAGCATGTCTTATAACTATTGTTTGATGGTAAACTGCTATTCATCATCTGCCTAGCCTCTTTCGAATTAAGTTGGGGTCGGCTCCAAGCATAACCAGGTGCAAATGAATACCATTCTACATGGAGCTTATCTGACTAGCATAACCCAGTCAGTACTGGGTAATATGCTACTTTTGCTAAAAGAGGTTGTCAGACTTTTTGGCCAATGACTACCCGTAACGACTGTCAAAGATCTGTATATATTTTTTTTAAACTTTGCCCCACTCTAGGAATTTCTGCTGTAGCGTGAAGGCGTGAACAAATATTTAAACTCACATATACAATAAGCCAGACATATTTTTCCGTGCGGGTATCGAACCCGCGACACGCAGCGCAGCAGTCGCTCAGCCACTGCACCAACTCTGTCGTCGATAGCTGGGAACAACTTAATGTGCCTGCCGTGGCACGAAAGAAACTCGGTATGTAATTGATGGTCACCCATCCACGGACTAGCCTAGGCAAGTACAGTTTAACCTGAAGATCGACTCGCGCAGCCTGGATATCCTCTATCTGTTTCTAATTGCATTGACAAACCAATGACAAATTAAACATAGTTATAAGAACTAAAATATAAACGAATAGAAATATTTATATCAAAATGTTACCTTGTTCATAGCCCACATTTCGTGAATATTTTCTGCAAGTTTATCCCTGATTTGTTCAACGTACGACGGCAGCGTGATCTATGACAGAAAATAATTTTAATCCTACTTATACTTATTATAAATGCGATTTTTTGTGAGGATGGATGGATGTATGGATGTTTGTTACTGTTTCCCGTCAAAAAGGCTGAACGTATCTTGAGGAAATTTGGCACAGAGGTAGATTATAGTCTGGAATAACACATAGGATACACTTTTTTTTCAATATCACGCGGGCGACGCTGCAGGTGCACGCTAGTAATTAAATATTAATTTCATTATGTTTTGTATTAAAATAAATAATTTTGTTGTAGTTGTATCATTTACTTTTGTATTTTAGCACGAAATCTCCCACTGTTGGTTACAGAGGTCTTCCTTTTCTTCAGCCATCCTTTTCTGTTCTGCACACCCCTCATCCATCTGTATCCCACAATTTTGAAGATCCTCCGCGCACTTGAACGGTCCAGTTTTCGTAAAAGAAATATATATAAATGGTAAAAAAATGGACATGGTTCTTACGATTTTGATTTGTTGACGATGACGAGATTTTTCAAGGCGGAGTAGCCTCTATTTAAACTTACTTGTAAAGTATCAACTGGAGTCGGAACAAAAGCAGTATCATCTTGAACTAAAGGGGGTCCAGCTAAAGCCCTCTTGGACAAGTTTCCGAAGTAGAAGCAAGGCTCCAAGCTGAGGATTTGCTGCGGAAGGAGCGACTCCACCAATGGGGAGTACCCTTCAGGGGCGGCGTAGCGGAGCCGGCCGTGTTCTCCGCCAAGGAGGAAGCGGCAACTGGGAGCGGAAACAAATGCCAATGATATTTTTTGTTTATTAGGTGCCTTTACAAACATTTAAACTCACATAAACAAATAACCAGACCCAAAACTACTACCTAGGTCATACAAATACTTGTTGCGTGCGGGGATCGACCCCGCGACACACAGCGCAGCAGTCAGTCAGCCAGTGCGCCAACCGTGCCGTCAAAAAAGTTATTAAATATAAAAAAATACGTTAATTAAATTGTGATATACGCTGATCAAAATTATTAACATTGTCATTTTAAGCTAAATATATAAATGGGGGAGTCCCATTTAAGTCATTCTTAAGATTTGGATAAAAATCTGGTATCATTATTAGATTATAAAACTAAACAGAATAATATTTATTTACACGCGGGAAGGAACATCTCGAGGATCGCGCGAGTACGCGCTTATAAGTGCGTCAACGCGCTTACGAACTGAGCGTGAAACAAAAGGTGAGCGGTCACTATACCGGTATTCAAAAACTACCTTAAATGCGCCAAAAATAATCTAATTTGGTTCACAAATGGATACTTTTTGCTTGTGTTTTTAAATAAATAAAGAACAAACAAACATACCTCAGTTTACTAGAACAACTGATAACTGGAAAGAACATGCCTTCCAAGTTGAAGTTAGTGAAGGATCCTGTGACCCTCACGCCGTTGAACATGAAGTTGATGATGGGCACCGTCAGGTCCAACGCGCAGCCGATGACGTCACCTGTGACGGGAAGAAATTAACCTTAATTAAACTTTGTAATACCTTTGCCTGCGTATGGTCTGATAGACTTACCCCCGAATACTGAAACGTCACTCCAAATTTAAGTACCACTTAAATTTAACAGATACTCAAAAGTGACGTTTGACAATACAAAATCTAAAGTTTAAGAGCTGCTCAAATGTTAAGCAGCCTTCAAATTTTGAGTGACGTTTCAGTATTCGGGGGTTAGATCCCAATGTCGGCGTTTTTTATATTAAAAAAATACTGTTACAGAGCTATTATGTTCTCTAGTAATACAATGATCAAAACACTAGAGTTTTAACGAAGGTGATCTCTGGCGAGGAATTGATAAAAAAATCAATACGGTATTACACCCATTTTTAAAAAGTATCTCATTTTGATCCTAGGGTCCTAGTAAGCCACAAAAAAAAACAAAAAAAAAATATTCAATCGATAAGTGCCATAAGACTGCATTTCAATTTTACAATTTCTATTATCGCGCGTAAAATCACAAAAACGCTTGACGCCATGTTACTCTGTGGTCACGACGTCAGTTGGTTATGTAAACAAATGCGCTGTTATTAGTCTTTCTGTTTAGTTGTATTTTTCACTATAGTTTATGGTATTATTATATGGTAGTATTTATTTCTTCCATGGTATTATTACTACTATTTTAATAAAAAATAAAATGTAAAGTTTTATAATACAAAAATAATAATAGTTGCTCAGTTGACAGTTGTCAGTTTTTTGTTTACATGACCTTAAGACGTAATAATCATGGCGGACACTGTTTCGCTTTAAAACAACAGACTAAAAAAAGTGAAAACTTTGAAATCAATTTTAAAATTTATTCAGTTATTTTATTAATTAAATTTAACATTTTCCGATTGCTTGTTGCCTAAGCTATCTGAATTGTATATTTTTAGAATTTCTTTCATATGCAGTAAAATACCCTATTTCTGCAATAAGCAAAGGATGGATAGTATGAAAAAAAAATTGCTGATTAGACATCTCCACGGACACACGACTTGTAATCAGAAAAAGTGCGATTGTTTTTTTTTTTGTGAAATTGTGATTCTTAACCAATGCAAGCCTTGAAAGCCAGTTAAGAACTGAGACAAGCAAATCCGGGGAAAATAATTCAACTGTCTGAGTCTACCAAAGATTAGTAAAAAAAAAAATTGGAAACATAAGAAAACATAGTTGTCACAAGTGGAAAATATATAACATATTAATATTATACAAGTGGAACTACGCACAGATAAAAAAATATTTATTTGACTCACACAGGACAAAACAGTAAAAGAAAATATTAAAAAAGGAAACAAAAGAAAAAATATTAAGAAATGGGGAATACATTAATGCCCCGTTCCATTAAACGAAAACGACTCGTTTTGCTTACGGATAGTTAAATTTTGACATACGTAAGCAAAACGAGTCGTTTTTGTTTATTGGAACGGGGCATAAATAAATTAGAGAATGAGGCCAAAGAGGTACCTATCTCAGCATGGTGTAAAAGTAGAATACTTAAAGTTACACAGGTCAAATTCGTCATTTTCCTAGCTTTATAGGGATGAGTCAATTGCCATAAGCTGGGCATAAATCCAGTCAGGTGGACAAGACGTGGTAGGTTATGAAAAATTACTGATGGAAACAACGATATGAGCATATAGATGTGCCCCTGGAATCGAACCTAGGACTGGAGCCCTCATGAAGCCCATCGGTGCATCATGATGGAGGGCGTTGAGTATTTTGTCGTATGCTTAAGATGCTCAACGCCCGCCCTCCTGACTGCCACCCTGAATGTGATGTGTTTGCGGATGAATGGAATAAAGTGAATGGAATAAAGTCATGCTAGTATGTCTGGTGTTTTGTGAAACAAAGTATGCAAGAGTGTCCACTTATTTTCTGTTTCTAAGCTAATTTTTGTAATTGGTGTTGTACCGTTTTAATTACCTATAAATAAATAAATAAAATAAATTATCATGGCAAATCTAGACCAACGAGGTTCTCAGATACCTTGATCGATATTTAAAACTCAACCTTACCTTTCCTAATATAAGGTTCTTCATGATGCGTCCTGTTGACCATGGTCTTGCGGCCACCTGACCAGAGGTAGGCGCCGTCAAAACCATACGAGGACAGGTCGTCTCCCACACCGTTGCCTCCCCACTTCTCACCACCCCCGGGGTAGGGGACGTAACTGAACATTATGAAACAAAACCATTTCAGAGACAGGGGTAATCTGTTAGTAGTTAGGGGTGTATACTTCTTCATCTCTTATTTATAAGAAAGGATCCTCCGAACAGACAAGCGTTACTACCAATATAAAGAGGATTTTTTTTTGTTTGTTTGTGTGTATCAAATAGGTTCCAAAACTACTTGACCGTTTTTAATAGGAAGCTACATTATCAGGAAGTAACATGGGCTATACAACATCACGCTACTACCATAAGGAGCGGGGCAGCAACTAAAGACGCGGGTGAAAATGCATAGGCATCATCATCAACATCACACTATCATCCTCGGGAGCAGGGCAGCTATAAGTACGGCCAACGAGAAGCGATACCAAATGTAAACAAAACCCATGCTAAAACCCCATCTAAAATGGCCGCCCGAATGTTGGCGAACCCGTCTTAACGTTGTCATGTTTTTGCCGGGAGAACGAGACATTACGACAAAGTAACAAGATGGAAAGAACTAAATATTAGATTGTCAACGCCACAGTTGTTCTTTAGGTTAATGACCTTTCGTATCGCTTCTCGTTGGCCGTACTGTAGTATATAATATTATGTCTCACCCAGTTGTGTTAGCCCATCCAATACGCAAGTGCGGCATCATATGCGTGGTCTTCTCGATGTGGTCCATGGTGACCTCGAAGTACCACTTGCGGTACACTGCCGAGCCTTCCACCCGACCCACGAATATGTTCGGACGGACACTGGGGGGCAAAAGAAAAAAATATTATGACAGTAAAGTATTATGTAATATTTACCGCAAAATTGAGCCTTACTACAATAAGATCAAGGTTCAAACTCACCTAGATAAATGATCAAAAAGCGTAGATTGAGGTAATAAATTCTTCCTTGACAGCAAATTTTGTCCTAAGCCGAACTCTTTGCTACACAGTTAAAACTCACGCTCCAAGCTAAAATAAACCCAAAATTTTTACAGTTTAAGGTTCAAACTCACCTTGATACATGGTCAACTAGTGCAGTCTGCAGCAGTAGATTCTTCCCTGGTAGGAGGTAGTCACAGATATTGTTCTGCGAGGATCTAACTGCGAAGCCATTACCAACACTCACTTCAAGCTAAAATAAACCCTATTTTTTACACTACAAGGTTCAAACTCACCTTGATACATGGTCAACTAGTGCAGTCTGGAGCAGTAGATTCTTCCCTGGCAGCAGGTAGTCACAGATATTATACTACGAGGATCTCACAGCGAAACTATTACCAACACACGCTTCAAGCTAAAATAAACCCTATTTGTTTACAGTATAAGGTTAAAACTTACCTTGATACATGGTCAACTAGCGCAGTCTGCAGCAGTAGATTCTTCCCTGGCAGAAGGTAGTCACAGATATTGTTCTGGGAGGATCTGACTGCGACGCCATTACCGACGCAGAGAGAACAGAGTACGTCTAGAACTTTCGGATCGCGACCGTGCTTTTCCAGAAGGGAGATTATGACTTTAATGTGTTCGTCCTGTGGGAAAATAATATAATAATTATATTAAAACTAATAGTTATACAATAGGGTAGATGACACCACCAATCAATTGATATACTTTTTATGAGCTGTCAAAACGCGCTTCCCCCATAGATTTTGTATGAGACTCGCAACCGATGACGTCACTAAGTTGTCAAGTCAATGATGCAACTATTTATTTATTAAAAGCAACTAAAAATCGTATTTTAAAGTTATTTTGAAATGAATGGAGTTCTCAGGTCTAGAATAAAGTGTACTTTCAGAAAAATTGTGTTTTTTAATTTTTGGTTAATGGTGTCAACTACCCAATTATAATTAAATTAAAATTGTATAAAAAAGAGTCTAATAAATATTGAAATGATCACGTTTGCCAATGAATATTATTTTATTGATGTTTAAAAAACCGGTCAAGTACGTGTCAGACTCGCGTATTTTTAGGGTTCCGACAAAAGAAAAACGGAACCCCTACAGGATCACTTTGTTGTCCGTCTGTCTATCAAGACCCTTTATCTCGGGAACGCGTAGATATATCGAGTTGAAATTAAAAACCTATATTCAAGTCTGTGGTCCCTTTGTGAAAAAAATCAATCCTCTAAGCCTACGCAATCAAAAGATATGGCCGTTTATATCGCGAGTTTGTACGGAAACCTTGGTCTTAATCTGACTTGCTCTTGGCCGTTTTTTTTAAGTTTCATAAGATTGGAACTTTGGAGCAAAAAACTTAAACACAATGACGGAAAGTACACTAAGCGTCGTTAAGGGTATTTTTAAATAAAATATTCCACACCATAATCATAATTCCTCCGCCCAACAGACTTTATTTATTATGTTAGCCATCCATTACTCACCCGCATCATGTTCAGAGCTTCAGGCGAGTCGATCAGCACGCAATGTAACACATCCAGCATGCCGGTACCTTCTCCCGAAGCTTGTGAGCCGAGTCGCGAGAACAGCCAGTTCAGACGGTTCGAGTTCGCGAACTGGGCGCAGTTCGTGTGGTTGCCCTTGATTATGGCGGCTGTGGAGACAAGATGTGCTCAGTTTTGTAATTAGGAATCAGAAGTATTTGAGACTAGCTGGTGCCCGCGGCATCGTCCCGTGGTATCGAAAAAGAAGTACCTTATGTGTTATTCCAGGCTATATTCTACCTCTGTGCCAAATTTCATCAAGATCCGTTCAGCCGTTTTGCCGTCAAAGAGTAGCATACATCCTTTCAAACATTTGCATTTATATTATTAGTAGGATATTTGATCCTCTTTGCACTACACTGCCTCGTTGATTTGAATGGTCGCAAATGCGACTGCTGAGCATAGGGTTCTATTCCTGGGTCACTCAAATTATCGATAGGTTTTTTCGGAAGGAATTTCTGCGTAGCAGTCACAGAGCATGAACAGAACTGTGCTCGGTTGATCGCAATAGGGCCGCCCTCTATTCCATGGACTTAAACATAACTCGCGCAATATGGGGGTACTTTTAGTCATTTCTGTAGCCTTACCCAGGAATTAAAGATTTTATGTCATGTTTGTATAGAAATAAGGTTCATTTTCGGATAAAGCAGGACTAAGGTCTCACACGAAAAATCCTTGAAGGAACATACCAAGCAACTGATACAGGTAACCAGATATCATCTCCCAGCTCTGCCCCGACTCGTCTCCCGCCAGGAACCCTGCGAGGAAGCCCTGTGACGTGATGACGTTGATCTTGTCGATGGCTTCCAGGATCAGGTTCAGGATGCCTTCCTCTTGGAACAGGTCCTGACGATTGCGGAGCGCACGGAAGCGGTTCTGTTTTTCTTCGTGTTCTGAAATGGAGGATAGAAGGTTACTTCTAGAATTATAGTGGTACGAGAGCGACTGCTAAGCATGAGGTTCTTGGTTCGAATCCCAGGTTGGGTAAAGTGTTATTGGATTTTGCCAACAGGATTTTTAGTAGCAGCCACAGAGTCTGGAATTATGCCCGATTGATGGCAATAGGCTCGCCCCCTTATACATAATATTGTACTCATATATGTACGGTAAAATAGGTAATATGTTAGGTTACAATTTTACTGCTCATGGTATCTTCATTTGGTCATAAGTAAACTTAACGGATCGGTCCATCACTTGTTAACTCAACCTACCCATATCCTCATCCGGCTGCGCGAAGTAGTTGATAAGATCCTCGAGACACATCACCATCTCCCCAAGGTTCACCGACGCGAAGAACATGGAATGGCGCCGGTTCTCTTGGAGAGTTTCAAGGCCACTAAGAAAGAATATTTTAAAATTAAAAATTTCAAACAATATTTTTTAGGCAAGAGTGAGCTAAAATAAAAATCTAGTGTCAAAAGAAACTCCAACTAACTTGATAAACTTGGTGAACAGCGACGAACACTTCCTGATGACTCGGGCAGTCCTCGATTCTTCCTCCTGAGACCTGGAGAAGTCCAGCCCGTCGTCCATTTTGCCTTCCTCGTGGAGAATCGCTTGCTTTTCTTCTACTTTACCCACACCTTTTTTCTTTGTTTCATATGACTGGAAGTAATTTACAGGAGCTTAGTAAGTGATAAAATGATTTTGCTCTTTTTTGCGGATTGGAAATCATCAAATAACTTCCCCCGCTCTGGGCGGAACGGTGCGGAGTGTCAGACTTGTATCATTACTCATTCTCGGTGCACGTACCGGTTCCGGTTTTACCACCCGTAAGGGTTCAGTACATCTAATCGATCGTTAATTTAGACCAGCTTGACGAATACTGGCTACCCCTGAGGCGATTGACCACTAAATAGTATTAACTGAATCAAACTCATGTTCCTTCTTTTGCTCTGTATGTTCCGGGGCCACGGTATCTCTTTCGAACAACTCGAGACATATTGCTTATACTCAAGTAAATTTTCCTCATTTTTCTTCGAAAAGTGGGCTATCACCTGGGAACTATTCGGGTGTTTTATTTATCTGGCTGCAGCGTTGCAAGTTGCAGGTTCGATTTCCATACGGAATAAATTTGTATAGCCTAAAGGTTGTTATTCCGGGTCTGCATGTTAGTATATGTAAGTTCAAATGTTTGTAAACGCACCCACGATAAAAGGAATATTCCTAGAGTGGGTTAAATTTAATTTGAAAAAAAAAAAAAACTTTACTACTAACTAAATGACATCTAGTTATGTGTAGTTCGTATGTGGGGTAACAGATGGCGCCACAAGAGATTGAGGATACAGACTAATTCTGGTTATTAAAATCCATCAGACATTTGTGTTACCGGGGAGTTTGTTTAGTCACTTCTTCCCAGATAAAACACTAAGAAGAGGCGAAGAGTGGGCGTTTTGGAGGGAAGGCTTGTGTAATTGACGTGAATAAATGATTTGTGTTTTGAACATGTGTTTTTATTATGGGTGGGTCTTAGTCAGTAAAAGATAATATGTAATAACAGTCTGACATTCCCCCCGCCCCGACCAGAGCGGGGGAAGTTATTTAAAGTGAAACTTTTATTACATTGTCTCAAACTTTTTTCGTCTGTGTGTTGCATGTCGCGTGACGGTGGGCCCCGGAGTAGGGACGTCTAAATGTTTCTAATGTAAAAAAAATATCACTTTTACCGTGGCTTCATAAACCACACTATCTTTTTTTTATTATTGACTGAAGTTTACCTTATAAGACAGCCACAAGCCAGTCTCCGAATGCTGCACAATGACGGTGGAGTCACCATACTTGATGATGGGCGCTCCGATCACTTCCAGGTCTTTGTCTTCTAGCACTTGCTTCTGGTCATCTTTTTCTTGGCGGAGGCAGAAGGCACAAGATGCTGTTGTGGCTTCCTCCCTGGAGAGTAGAATGGATAAAAAATGAAAAAAAAAATAGATTTGCTATGTAATATAAATATTATATCGGTTTATATGTACTCTATGTTTTGTTATGATATTTCCTTGTGTTTTTCTTCCATGTGTACCTACCTACATAAATTATTATTTATTTTTCTTTATTTACTCTTCTTCACACTTATAAATTTCTAAATATTTCTTAAAAAAAAATAGGTTTTCGCCGGTATCAGGAGCAGGGTCCAAGCTACCAGTAGTAACGGCTCCAGGGACAGAAACCTCCTCACAATGCGGGCCGTATCGAAGAGTACTACCTTCTGAATCAGGCCCTTGATCCAATCGTCTAAGGAGAGCTTCGACAGATGTTCGTCGAGGTTCTTGGCAATCAAGCCATTGGCTGTTTTATTTTACAATGAGACAAATATGTCCCACAACAGGCCTAAAGCCTCCCTTCGTTCCGTTTTTTCCTGTCGTTTACTATTTGGGCCCAAACCTTTTCGCAAAAGCCAGGCTCGTCACGCCATTTACTTCTGGGCCTACCGCGTATTGAAATAAATAAATAATAAACTTTTTTGTATTCTTTTGCCGTCTTAAATATTTGTATGGCCTAAAGATGGTTGTTCCGGGTCTGGCTGTTTGTGTATCTGAGTTTAAATGTTGAGTAATTCCTAGTGTGTGGAAACTTTAAAAAAATAAAAACTCTGTTAGCTTACCTGCTAACTAAATACAGCTCATTCTGGTCATTGACCCCCAGATATCTTCCGGTGGTGATGTGCCTGATCCTCATAGGATGGTACCAGTTGATGAAGCCACCCGCCCACTTGGTGCGAGCCAACTCCAGCCGCCATAGTGAACGGGCTTGCGACATCACTGAGCCACCTTCGTAGACCACAATACTGGAAGAAAATGTAGGAAATTATATAATAATCTTCAAAATTCTTGAAATGGGGTATGAATAGAATAGAATAAACTTTATTGAAATATTCTCCAAAGTTGTCAGGATGGGAGATGAGTAGAATAGAATATAGGTACTTTATTGCTCACAAATAGTTGACACGTGAATGTTTTATAGAAATTGCTAATTCTATGGTTACAATCTAAGGTTAAATACAAATGAAAAGAGGTGGAAGGAGGAGCCAGGGTAGACCGCAAAATTCATTATTTTTTAACGCTTTTTCGTCTACCTTAATATCTGCTTAGAATTTTCTACTATGTTGGGTTCGGCTTCGAGAATATAGAATCCTTTATATCATTTCATTATCTTCCTGCCCTTGTCCCATTCTATTAGGAATCGGCGCAACAAGATTTTTTCTTCGATTCTCCCCTGTCAGACGTCATGGCATCATTTATCCTTTTCTCCTTCATATCATTCCTTACACAATCCATCCATTTTATCTTTGGCCTTCCTCTCCTTCTCCATCCATTAACATTCAGATCCATCACTCTTTTAGTCATACCTATGTGTTTCGTACCTAGTCATTACATGTCCATACCAAGACAATACAGAATACTTACTAATATTATAAAAGCGAAAGTGAGTTTGTTTGTTTGTTACCTCTTCACGCTTTAATGGCTAAACCGATTCTGTTGAATTTGGTATAAAGATAGTTGAGACCTTGGAGACGGATATAGGCAATTGTGTTTTAAAGTGAGAAATGAGGGAGCAAGGGGGAAGAAAAGGGAAAACTTAGCTTTGCTATTACAATCAATAAGGCACAAGTGCAAGAACTACAGGTAGCAGGTACCTGCAAGTCAGGAAAGGGGAGCTGTGTTGCCCCGTATTTAAAGCGAGCGAAGCCGCGGGCAAAAGGTAATACTACATACAGAATATTAAAAACTCACTTCTGCCCCCCATCCTTGGTCCAAGTACTGGGTATGGTGAGGCACTCGTCACCGCCGTGGAAGAACCGCAGCACGTCACCGCCGAACACGTACCCGACGTACTTCATGCGCGATATGCCCGTCCCGTACGGCTGCACCGACCAGTGGGTGACGTGGAACGATGCGTTCACTATCGATACTTCGTTCTCTTTTGTCGTGTGCTGAAATGTCAAGAAATTTATGTTAAAAATATGTGACTTTGATTGTTGAAAATAGTTTTTTATACAACCAGTTTCAATGTGTGCGAAAGAGATGGCGTTATACATCATGTATAGCTCTGTCCCTTTCCCTCACTATATTTAGATTTAAGACGTCATGAAGGAGGTAGTACCCAATTAAAAAATAATTAAACAAACAAAAGTCACCGACTTCTGGAAGAAAAAATATTTTCCGACTTTATTCTTATCGTCGGTTATTTTTTGCAAAAAAAAAATAAACAAATGCAATGTGGCTTGGATATTAAATTGCATGTAGGTAACATTAATTGGTTTAAGTATAAATGAGTCTTTCAATCTGATGCGATGTCACTATTTGTAATTAGATATTATTTTAGTTTTGACTGTCACATGTTGGATAATCTTTAATGTTTCAAAGGATAAAATAAAAGGTACAGAACTTTATAAAATACTACAATTTGAACAACACTCCATAGGAGTACACACTTAAACATTTAAAAACAACATAGATACTCATGATTTACGAATCACAATATGAAAACTATACGAAAAATAATATGATAAGTAATTAAGTTTACAAAAAATTAAATGCTAACGATATTTCAAACTACGTGAAAATGTGTAAAACATGTTTGTTGGCTGCACCTTACTTCACAGACAAATATGAATCAACATAGCAACATAAACAAATGTGTACAACATAAAACATATTCTGTGTTCGACAAATATTTTAAATACGACAACAATCAACGAAATACCAATGTAATACAACAACAATAATTAAAGTACCAATGTCATGTAACAAATATAGCATTTAAAACTGGCTCGAGGTGTCGCAAGAAAATACCTGAAAAGATATTTGGAAAGTCTTTGCCTAGCAGAGGGGCTTCTTATTTTTGTGGATGGCAAATTTTTAAATAACTTCCCCCGCTCTGTGCCGAACCGGGGGAAAAGACAGACTTGTACTGACTAAAACCCACACATGTTCCTTCTAAATTGCCCTTTCTTTTGTTATTTAAAAAAACGTTGCCCCACACTAGGAATTTCTCCTGTATCGTGGGTTTACAAGCATTTAAACTCACATGCACAAACAGCCAGACCCGAAACAACTATCTGCAGCTCATACAAATATTTGTTCCGCGCGGGAATCGAACCCGCGCGGAACAGCGCAGCGGTCGATTGCTCAGTCACTGCAACAACCACCGTCTTTGCGTTCTGGGGCCGCGGTATCTCTTTCGAACAACCCGCAACCCCGGCAGTAGCAGTGGGGCATCAAA
This sequence comes from Ochropleura leucogaster, assembly GCA_958449745.1. Taxonomy (NCBI): domain Eukaryota; kingdom Metazoa; phylum Arthropoda; class Insecta; order Lepidoptera; family Noctuidae; genus Ochropleura; species Ochropleura leucogaster. The sequence continues at coordinate 5,403,381 of OY288226.1, forward strand.
TAGTAATTTAAAAAAAATAGTAATTCTGAGAAACTTCTTTACTTAAACCTCACATGACAAACACACCACCATGATTTGTTGACGACACGGATGGTGCAGTGGCTAAGCGTTTCACTGCTGCGCTACGTGTCGCGGGTTAGACCCCCCGGAACAAATATTTGTATGACCTACAGTTAGTTGTTCCGGGCCTGACTGTTTGTGTATGTGATTTTAAATCTTTGTAAACGAAAAATTCCTAGTGTGGGGCAAGGTTTTTTTTATATATGGTTTATAGGGTTCCGTACTGCAAAAGGAAAAAACGGATCCCTTATAGGATCACTTTATTATCCGTCTGTCTGTACGTCTGACCATACCCTTTGTCTTAGAAATGCGGGGAGGTATCAGTATACTCCACTGTAAAAAAATTAGCTCTCAAAGTCTATGCGTCAAAAGATATGGCCGTTTATGTCGTAAGTTTGAACGGAACGGTTTGACTCGCTCTTGGCCGGTTTTTCTTTATAAAGTAGTTTGCGTCTACATAAATAAATAAATAAATGCCTTTGTACTACCTCGAGAAAGGCTAATACCATGAGTTTCGATACAGAATGATGACAAGATGTAACATTGAGACAACTATGACATACAGGCGTGGAGCCTCACCGATAAAATAAACCTTAATCCCTTCGTGATGATGCGCGGAGCACGCTCTGCCGGCGATAATATGACCTTGCCCTGAGGTTAGATAAGTACTTAATGTTTATTCAAAATTGTATTGAAAAGTGTCAAAGTTGTAATAGAAATGTTGAAAAATCTTTTAGAACCCATAGACAAATTAAAAGTAAAAAAAAAGTGTGTGTGTCAGCTCCGACGCACGACTGGAGTTTCCTTAAGTACGAGTATCTAATCATACGCAAAAAGAGTTTATTCAACTGAAAAAAGATTAATATCATATGAAAGTGTAAATTCACAAATTAATGAAAAAAATAGCAATATAAATACATCGACACTGATAGAAACAAACAAGCCCAATAACATATAGTATATAGGTATAGTCGACTATACAGCATACCATATGTACGTCTTAATACACTCACAGCAAAATTAGACAGTTGCGCACTAAAGGTGCGCACTGAAAACGTGACACATTTTCGTTACTTTAGTAGGTTTTACCCCTCGGATTTTTCTCATACCGGGCGCCTTATATATGAAAATTGATTCTTAAGGAGTAAACTCCAATATTTAATGCCCTACAGCACTTATAAAAACTGCCTTTGGATTAATTTCGCCGACGTAACTAAACGCGATCCCATGGGTTCTTAAATAGCTGCTTTAGCAGAATTATAATTTATCTGCCTAGCCTTTTCCCAACTACGTTGGGGTCGGTATTCAGTCTAACCGGATGCAGTTGAATATCATTATTTTACATGGAGCGACTGCCTATCTGACCTCCACAACCCAGTTAATACTGGGTAATACGATACCCCTTGGCAAGACTGGTTGTCAGACTTTCGGAACACTGACAACCTGTAACGACTTTCAAAGATCTACAAATGACAGCCGGGACCAACGGTTTAACGTGCTTTCCGAGGCACGGAGAAACTCGGTATGTAACTGGTGGTCACCCATCCACAGACCAACCTAGGCAAGCGCGGCTTAACCTAAAGATCGACCCAAGCGGCTACTATTATTTAACCACGAGCTCCTTGAGCAGAATCATAATAAGATAGAAAAATGAATTACTTTAAAATTCTTAAAATGATCACAAAGTGACAATTCAAAAAACTAACTGCGTGTGTGACCATTTAAAGAATTTTCTTTCTGCAAAAGCGGCCATTTTAGAAAATAAAAATAACGCAGCAATTTTAGCAGAATCTTAATATGAATATTTCGTAAAGTAGTCCCGGACATAGTTCATTTATTAATCGACACTTTGAGATCATTTATGAATTCTAATATTATGTGCCTCCATTGAGATCATTTATGAATTCTAATATTATGTGCCTCCATTGAGATCATTTATGAATTCTAATGTTATGTGCCTCCAAGCTTATAGTAGAAATAAGTTTTATTTTTATATGAAAAAAATAAAAGAATCTTTTTTTTTTCTAGTGTTATGCACAAATTCTTCTATTAAAAACCTTAAACACGTTTTTTGCTCTTCTGTTATTAATTTATTATAGTTAGGCCAAGCTTAGCACTAGAAACATCGCTTGGCTATTTTTCAGCACAAAACTTGAAGTAAATGAATATACTTACCAAGTATCTCTCAGTGGCCACGGAGACGAGAATCAAGTCATCACCGACTCGAACCTTCTCACCCTCAGATCTGTTGAATCACAAAATGGAAAAATGTTATTTAATGTATAATGCGTGCAAAATACCCTTTTTACGGACGGGAACTGTTGGAATGTCTTTGTAAACGCAAACTATGCTGTATGTTTATCAGACTCCGAAAATGCGACTAATTACGTCCACCAAAATGTCAACTATAATTCACTCTCTTGCCATTTGGATTTTACCGTGTATTGTGTCGTTCTAGAAATAAACCTTTTTAATCTCTGTTAATACAAACAATCTTGTATTATTTCAACAATAAACCTTCAGGAACTCATCAAATAACTTGTCAGACTTGTACTGACTAAAACCCATGCATGTTCCTTCTATTGCCTTTTATGTTCCGGAGCCGCGGCATATCTTTCGAACAACCCGCAACCCCGGCTACAAAATACTCTTAACCCCACTTTTACTACCCGTCATTGCGATATTTTTTCTTCTAGACCTTTTTGACTCGGAAGCAATAATAACTAGAAGGCTAGGGCGGGTCTAGGTCTTAACTTTTTCTTTAAGTACATCCCCGGTTCTTCTACTACTAAATGCATCCATCAGTACAATGTTTTGCGTGTATTGCATTGCATTCTACTGTAAAACATTGTTTTATAGCCCAAAAAGTGGGGATTCATCAAATGACTTTCCCCACTTTAGGAGGCGCGGAAGGGAGTTTCAGACTTGTACTAACTAAAACCCATCCATGTTACTTACGAAAGGGCCGGAACATCTCTTTCGAACCAACCCGCAGGCTAGTAGTAGACTAGTTTGAGTAAATGATTACTTGTTAACCCGTTGTATGTTGTTATGTTCCTACGGGGGATCATAAGACACAATGCCACAAGTGTCTTAAGTACCCACGGGAATACGGTGTAGCTATCGGTACCTCGCTAAAACGTTTCTCATAAATTCTTCGAATTTTCGCGCGTTTGTTACGACATTCAACAGCTTCAGTAGAAGACACATTACCTCTGCTTGCTGGCAGGATGCAGGGTCCACCAACAGGCTTCACCTTGCGAATGTTCTTGTAGACCCACATCGAAGGCCAGCTTGTCCTGCGATGATGATGTGGACAGACAGGCCAGGTACTGGAAGAAGAAGATAATTAAATTCAATCCTTAAGTTTTGAAAATTGGCATCGTATTACCCAGTAACGTGGAGGTCAGATTGGCAGTCACTTCTTGTAAACTTCGACCTCGGCTTTAAGTTTAACTTGGTGCTGATCTAGAAAGACTCGAAGCCGACCTCAGAGTTTGGAAAAGGGTAGACGGATGATATCGAAGATCTTTTGATCTTGATCCAAGATTACTGAATGCATATCTATACTAATATTATAAAGCTGAAGAGTTTGTTTGTTTGTTTGTACGCGCTAATCTCAGGGACTACTGGTTGGAATTGGAAAATTCTTTTAGTGTTAGATAGTCCATTTCTTGAGGAAGGCTATAGGCTATATAACATCACGCTACGACCAACAGGTGCTGAACAGCGTGGGTGAAACCGCGTGGAACAGCTAGTTTCAAATAAATAATTTTAAAATATGCATGCAGAGCGGGTTGTATTTAATGTTTAGCTCATTTTCCAAGACCACCAGTGCCCTGCATTATTAAAGCAGTTTCTACCTCTACTGCTTTAGAGATGATAATTTAGTTAACAGGACCACTGTTTAAGACTGCTATAAGCTTTGGGAAACATATGGGTGGAATAAGCTTAAAAAATCTTACCATATCACTGTTAAGATGTCGTAGAAGGATAGCATTGCCGTACAACAGAGTACGATGCCCAGAACCGGTGCCTTTACCCTGAAATAGACAAAGATAGAGTAGAAGAACACTGTCTGTGCATAAAGGTAGGGTGTCAAAAGAATAAATCGGCTTGAAATCCAAGATAAAAGAATTATGAAAAAAATACTAACAAATATGTTTATTAAAAGGTCTATTCAATCTTTCAGTTTGGCCTTATTCGAATTATGAACGATCTAAAAATATTAATACAATCTGACACATCCATACATCACTGTCAAAACGTTTTTGTTGAATGACAATCAATTTGGCATAGAACGTAAAAGTACGATTTACACCGCACGACGCGAGCCGTATCGAAGCGCATATAACAATGTATAAAAAAAAATACGAATTAATAAATATCGTTTATTTATGTGTTTAATATTATAATTTATTTAATATTGTTTTCGAGTATTTAAATATGTAAAAAAAGAGACATTCGGCTCTTATTTTGTTTGTTTCCGCATCTTTATAAGATAAACTGGTCGAAGAAGTCCGCTTTTTTACGTTAAATATGATAATATCAGCCGATAACTGTCCCACTGCTGGACAAACTCCTCTTCTCAAACAGAGAAGGCGCGAGCATTGATCAGCATGCTTGATCAGACCTGTCACAACGCTATTTAAAAAAAAAACCTAAAAGAATCTAGAAATTCATAATTGCATGGACTTTATACCAGCTACCAATTGGGTTCCAAGCTGTGTTATTTGCATGCCAACAAAATAATTACTTCTCATTTTAATTAACATAGTGTAAAATACGATGTGATCCGCGTCGTTCGGTGTAAATCGGTTTTGACTAGACGAGTTATGGCAGCCATTTTAATTGTGTCTTTAGTATGCTAACTAGGCGATATTATTTCGCACCTCGGGAGCTATTAATTGGGTTAAGCCAGGCTATTATTATATTATAATAATAGACTAACAAGACTTTGAACTTAGGCCTCCCACTTTGCATAGATTAATTACTGTGATACCAAAGAGGAATAAATATCATTATTTTTGTTTGAAATGTATAGTTTATTCTATTTAACACTGCAGCTAGTCCTTTGAACCGGGTCTATACATTCTATCTGCTATGGTTTTCTGGGTGTTCAAATATCTGGTACCAAAACATAATATCTTATCAATGAATTTTAAGTAGGACATTAACCAATATTTTTATGTTATCTAAACGCACTTTAAGCATTATTTTCAGATTTGATTAAAACCATTAATTTAGTACAAAAGCCACGATTTCTTAAGAAAAATATTTCAAATAATACTTACAGTTAACAGTGAAATTATTCATGTTAATACAAAGGGGAAGACTCAAATATTCTAAACTAATAGAACACATGCGAAGGATTAGCGATAGAAATAGAAAACAATATCTAAACATTGTAACTATAAATAAATTTTACTTTACTTTACTAACTAGGTATACCATCTTATTAACTCACAATATTTGACCTTAAGAGGTCAAGGTCAACCGAAAACAAAATACCTCTTCAGGGTCAACTTTTGTTTTGTGTGTTTTGCACTCCCAAAGTAATTCGGATCACGGGACCGACAAATTTATTGAAAAGGAACCTTACTTAAAGATTGATTACTTTCTTTAAAAAAAACTGCGAAACCATGTAAGAGATTCCTTAATCATATCTTCCCATTTCTTATTTGTATTTTTTTGCTATTTCCTAAATAAATAATACAGAAAAAAAATTAAGACACGGATGGTATTTTATTTTTAAACTAACAAAAATAAATTAGTACATTTTATTAGCCATCACATAATGAATTTCGAAAGTTAAACCACATTGGTATTATAAAAAAAAGCAATAAAATTTTGTGAGAAAAATTTTGAAAGTCAAAAGTAGCCAGATTTTTTTTCCAATTAGCCAAAAAAAAATGTAAATGATACAACATGCATTTTTTTACCGATAGGCAGATATACTCACTAAGTTCTCTTTTCCCTGGAAAATTTAAAACACGTTCGCAATACGTAAAACGAAATTATTCACAAGAGGACAACAAAATATTCATAATTGTTAAAACACAATATTATAATAAATATATGGAGTGTACAAAATCATACAAAAGATTTGCCTTCTGAAATCTTTACAGGACATCAGGAATTTGTTTCACTATTTCCTTGTTCTATAGAAGGTAAATATCGGAAATAATACACAAAAAAGATAAAATAAAAAAAATATAAATCACTTTCACTAATATGAAAAAGTTAATAGTGAAACCAACCCTTATTACAAAGTATTTAAAGTGTAGTTTAGTCAAAAAATATAATTGAAAATTATTCATAGGGTGGCATTATTATACTTCGGAAAGGTTTTCAAAATGTTAATCTTACAGGTACATATAATTAAAGAATAATTGATGTACATTTAAATAAAATTGTTGACCATATACTTACAGTTTCGGACCCTGCAGCCGTGACCAGCTCTTGTAGAGCCCTTACTGACAGCGCCTAAAAAGAAAAGCAAATTAAAAAATTGATTTAACGTTTCCTTTATTTTTTTTTTTAATCAGATTGTGTGGTCATTGAGATTAGAAATCGGATTCCTAAACACTTTGGCCTGAGCCTGGCGGTTAATCGATCTCGGCTGGAGGTCCAGCCACCAGCTGGAGTCGCCAAGCAATCATTAGTCTGTCTTTAAGATTATTAAAAAAAAAGTGACACGTATTTTTTATTTGTAAATTAGACCAAAAATGACAAAGATATAGCCCATTAAAGTTACGTGTGACGTCATGCGTTGCAAGAAAAGGCAGCAACGCATGTCTCGCAAATACGTGTCCCTTATTTTTGAATAATCTAAAAGACGGTTTAATTTTTTTTTTAATGTACCCTATTGGGGAGTTTGAGCTTCCCATTCACAGCTTGCTTTTTGGCTTAATTTTCTAACTACCGACGTTCATATTCTCATAATTATCTGACCTGTCTTTTTGGATATTTTAACACGCTTTAATTAGCTTCATCTGTAATTAACTATATAAATAAGACAATGCATGGTAAATAGGTCACTTTATTTTAATTTACAAATTATTAAAAAAAGAAAGTATCAAATCTCTTTGCGTACACAATAAGTGCTGGCACAATACAAACACATTCAAATTATAACAACATACATTTATTATGTCAATCAAACTGACATTGACTTTGAAATAGGGTTACCAAAATATATTTGCAATAGAGTTGCATTATAAAAATGTATACCCTTACTTAAGCGTGATTTTTTTATTAAGATGTTTGTGCTGAAGTTTTGTTGTACAAGTTGCAGACCATAGAATATCACTTCTTAGTATTGCGGTTGTAGCTTTAATGATTTGGGTATATAAGATCAACATATGTGTAAAAAAAAACAATGTCTTTTTATAAAGTCTTAAAACAAAAGAGGTCTTACGTTTATTGCTTATTATGGTACGCCTGGTATATCCTTATCTCGTAAACCACTCAGATTCGCAATTCAGGATTTTAGTTTCTAATTTGCAATATAGATGTCGCTACCGTTATTTTTAATAGCATAACTATGTTTGCTACATTTTGAAAGCTCAAAACAAATCTTGATAATAGTTGTAAACTGACCTGTTCAATGACAAAGACGCACTGCGACAGGTCAGGCGGTATGTTCTTGTCGGCAATGTTCTCCAGAAAGCAGTGTCGGTTACCGAAGCCCTCGGCAGCCAGGCACACCCTTTCACCTGTGGCTGTGCACGACAGGCACACCATGTCTTCCTGTGAAACAAAAGAAAGCAAATCAATTTATTGTTTTCTTAACTTCGAAGCTGATTCCATCATCCACTCGGTAGATGGCCCTTAAGAAGCGGTATTTTTTTATCCTCAAATTGCTTCCCCCGGTTTGGACGGAGCGGGGGGAGTGTCAGACTTTTACTGGTTAAAACCCATCTATGTTCTTTCTTTTGCCCTCTGTGGTTGCGGGTAGATAGCCACCTTACATCCAAACTTAGTAATATCATAAACAAAAACTTTTAAGGAAATTATTCTTTATTTCAGGACAAAATGAACCTACCCCACGACACATGGGCCTTTCTGAAGAAGCATTGTAATAATTCAGAAACTAAGTTTATAAATCACTAGTTTTTGCCCACGGCTTCGCCCAAGCTATTTTTTCTGTTTTCGTCCCTAATAGCTTACTTAAAAAAATTGTCTATGTCCGTCTCCAGGATCCCAACTCTATCAAAATTTATCAAAATCGATTTTAGCCATTTAGGCGTGAAGACGTAACAAACAAATAAACTCACTTTCGCTTTTTTAATATTAGTAAGGATTTAATTAAAACGATAATAAAACCAGCATCGCCACCAGGTGTTTAGAAACAATTTTTGACGATGTTTATTAGTTTATCATTAGTGCAATATTTGAAAAACCGTTGTTGTACTAAAATCTAGGCCTAAGAAGCATCTTAGGTCTGGCTTGGTCATCGAAGGCAATGGGCAGGATTGATTCCCTGGACGGGCAAAGAGGTTCTGGTTATTCAAATAAGCATATCTTTATAGTCTAGGAGTCTGTGGTCATGATATCGTCATGTACAGTATAACATGGGATAGTATAGTATATAGTATAGTATATATAGTATAGTATAACATGGGAGTCCTACGCAAAGTAGATGTAACTCACACCTCTATCTGCCTTCAGTCAAGATAGTCGTGAAGGTATAACTTTGACAGAATATGGCGTGTTCTCCTTAGATATAGCTCAATAGAAGTTATTTTTCGTGCAGCAATTTAATGTTTTCGAAGTCGCGTGACTAAAATTAAAGTGTCCTTAGTCTCCAGAATATGAAAATTGTTTCCGTGACATCATTGTGTGACATTTATGAATTATTTCTTGAAGTATCTAACTAATTACACTACCAATGTCCCTTGATTTAATAATTCGCTTTCATTATTTGATATGATGATAAAAAAAAAAACATAATTTTGTATGAGCTTTGCAGTTAAGTCTATAAACGGACATGGTTACTTATATTATAATTAACACTTGAAACGGAATATTTACCATGTTTATTATTTATATCGAGTTTCCGATATTTCGGCGATGTTCTAAATGCCATGATCACGGATGAACACTTTTCTTTCTTTTTTCTTTGCAGTTATACGTAATTGCTTCGCAGAAGGAGGTGCCCGCTTACTTACGAAACTACCGTGTCCGGTGAGGACATCCACGCGTCCTTCTAGCCTCTCACAAATGGGTCACAATGCCACAACAGGTAGGTTTCCAAAAAAAATTAGTCCGTCTTGTACATTATTCAAAAATAAGGGACACGTATTATTTGTAAATTAGATTAAAAATTACAAAGATATAACCCATTAAAGATACGTGTGACGTCACGCGTTGTTGCATTTATCGCAACGAGTACGAGTTACGAGGACTAAATAGAATGTAATTACTTTGACCCTGGAAACTACCCTATTGTAGTGTGCCCTATCTGCAATAACCTTGTGCCAAACCATTGGTGCCAAAGTAAACGCCTTGAACTTATTTAATTTATGAGGAAGTAAGGCTTGCGTTTGGCCACATCTCGCCTTTTTTTCGGGTGGGAAATCATCAAATAACTTCCCCAACTCTGGGCGGAGCAAGGGGGCGTGTCAGACTTTTACTGACTAAAACCCACCCATGTTACTTCTGCTGCCCTTTACGTTCCGGGGCCGCGGTATCTCTTTCGAACAACCCGCAACCGCCACATCACGCCTTACGCAAAGAAATGATATAGCCTAGGTTGGGGCACGCTTGCTAGAATAAACCGATTCACTAAAAACTTTTTAGTAAAAAAATAAAACCGACTTCTAAAAAAAACTAAAAACTGGAAAATAACTTTATTTCCGGAAGTCGGTGGCCAATAAAGTCAACGAAACCAACAAAAGCCACCGACTTTTGTTGGCCAAGCCACCGACTAGAAGTCGGTTTTATTTTTTTACTAAAAAGTTATTATTTCAACATTTTTAGTTATAGTATTATGATATAATACGCTAACACGGTTAAAAAGTTTTTCTTTTTAGCTTTAGTCTCGTCTTAGATACAATTTTTAGTTCCACATCAAGCTATAGATTAAATACTAAGTATCTACATTATGCTTTAGTATTAAACCAATTCAGAATCATATCATATGCATCATCCCCTAGGGGATACAGCTGATACTTGATCTGATGTTTATGTTTCTTAATGACTAGGTGAGGGGTGGGGAGGGGATACGGTCACCCTGCTCCCACTCGCCTGCCTACCTTGGCGAAACCCATACTTATACATGTGATTGCAGCAATCACTGCAGATTTGCTGTCATTTATTAAAGAGTGCCGTTGTATATCACTGAAGATCTATCACCAAATTACTGCGATGACCTTCCAAACCATAGTAGTACCTACATACCATTTTTTGATCATTTGTCTTCGACAACTTCTAAAATATGTATAATCGAGGAATGAGTATATCATCAACGTACACGAAGTCAATCTAATACGTATTATTAAAGATAACTCAAAAACTACTTGTCGGATCTTGATATTTTTTTTATGGGACCAAACGACAACCACCAGCTTTCGAATAAAAAAAGAATCATCAAAATCGGTTCACTCAGACCTGAGTTATGAGGTAACAAACACAAAAAAAAAAAAAAAACATACAGACGAATTGAGAACCTCCTCCTTTTTTTGAAGTCGGTTAAAAAATTAGCAAACAACGACGGCACGGTTAGCGCAGTGATTGGGCGATCGACTGCTGCGCTGCGTGTCGCGGCTTCAATTCCCGCACGGAAAAAATATTTGTATGATCTACAGGTAGTTGTTTCGGGTCTGGCTGTTTGGGTACGTGAATTTAAATGTTTGTAAACGCACCCTCGATACAGGAGGAATTCCTAAAAAGGGAAGTTTTAACAGTGCTTTCTAATCGTATTTCACTACATTATTTATGTGTATGCAGTAGGTTTAGTTTCAATATCTCAAAACTTGGCGCACTGCAGAATCGGGCCAAGGTGTTAAGATCCTGAATATTGCATTATAGGCGGATTAAGGGATGATAAATTAATTTCCGCAACTTGGGTTACCATGGCTTAAGTTATTAATGGTTTTCTGCTATAGACGGCTAAGCCTAAGGGAATAGGGAAAGTATTGCTGATTTATTATTTTACAAGATGGCGCTGGCTTTGTGGGTTCCGGTTAAAAGAAAGCAGTTATTTTGTATTTTTTCAGGCACTTTGTGTAGTATATTTCTTCGCCATAATTCTTGTTGATGCAATTGAGAATTGGTTTGTGCTAGGCACGCGTGATCTACCCTAGGCCTCTTGGTACACATTCTGTTAAAACCAACTACTATTTTAACAAACCGCGTATTAATTTTGACGACACGCTGCGTGTCGCGGGTTCAATCCCCGCACGGAACAGATATTTTTATGGCCTACAAATAGTTTTTTCTGGTCTGTCTGTGAGTTTAAACGTTTGTAAACGCCCCCAAAAACCGTGAGAAATTTCCAGTATAGGTTTAAAAAACTAATGCAAAATTCATCATCAGCCTAGTTTTTTATCAACCATAATGCGGTCGACTTTAGTCTAACCGTATGCAGCTGAATATGAATTATACATGAAACGTCTGCCGATCTGGCCCTGATAACCCAGTTTATGATAGTAGGACACACCTCGGTAAGACCCGTTAGTAGACTTTCGGGGCACTGACTGCCTGTAACGACTTTCTAAGATCTACAAATGACAGCCAACAGAGCAACAGCGTAACATACTTTCCGGCGCAAGCAAGAAACTCGATATATAATGGGTGGTCACCCATCCACAGACCGACCCAGGAAGAAGATCAAACTGGGCATCTGATATTATTTAGCCACGTCGATGAGCTCCTTAAACCTTACTAATATTATAAAAGCGAAAGTGAGTTTGTTTATTACGTCTTCACACCTAAATGGCTAAACCGATTTTGATGAATTTTGGTACAGAGATAGTGGGGACCCTAGAGACGAACATAGGCTATTTTTTTTTAAGATTGAAATGTGAGGATGAAAAAGGGTAAAAAAGGGAAAACTTAGCATTGCTTTTACAATAAATAAGGCGCAAGGGCAAAAACTACAGGTAGCAGGTACCTGTAAATCAGGAAAGGGGAACTGTGTTACCCCGAATTTAACGCGAGCGAACCCGCGGGCAAAAGCTAGTCTAATATAAAAAGAAGTAGTTACATTGAATCAAAGGATATACTAACGCTTTCTTCCAAAAAATACAGTTCTCTAGAGGCCGATTCTAAGTTAGAATTAGGTACAAGTCAGTACAACTTAGAATAAACTTAGTGCGGTCCGTACCCGACACGGGAATCGTTATATTATTATAAATAACAAGGCTTTTGTAAATTAGTAGTAAGTTTAATCTTTCGCCCTTGTCTTAGTTGATTAATAATTTACTGCCATGCTGCTGGCATATTTACCTAAAATTAAGATGTTAACTCAAAATCAAAATATTTTTATTTCACACAGGCCTACATGGGCACTTATAAAACGTCGAGAAAAGATGCACGGTTCGGATTGGTCGTTTCCTATGGAGAAAAACCGGCAAGAAACACCATGGTTACTCTTTTAAAATCATTTGGTTTTATAATGTTGTTGTTACAGCGTTAGTACTTAAGGAAAGGAACTATTAAGGAAAGTACTTTTTATGGAAAGTTTGTCACAAATAACAATTGCTCAGTTACAACGGAACTTGGTTACTTTTCTCTTACTTTTATTCTCAGTGTTCTTTGACGACATTTGTAAAGAAATGCCAATTCGGGGAATATAAGTTAATAGGGAAGTTAAGGAAATATACATTCATACGATTAGTATATTATTTCAAAATACCGGGATTTTATTTTTATTTAAATATATTTATACCTATATTTATTCAATTATATTCATTCATATAACAAGATATTCATCCGATTATCCCAGCTCTAGTCATGATCTTATTTCGCTTTTTATTAGAACTTATCGTTACGATACAGATCTTTAATTATTTAATTTTCTTGTGAATGTCTCCTTTCTTCTAGCTAGACACTTGCGTTGATGTTAGTTCGTTATTGTATTATATCCTTACTAATATTGTAAAAGCGAAAGTGAGTTTGTTTGTTTGTTTGTTACCTCTTCACGCTTTAATGGCTAAACCGATTTCGATGAATTTTGGTACAGAGATAGTTGGGAACCAGGAGACGGACATAGGCTAATACTTTTTTGAAAAAGTGGGATATGAGGGAGAAAGAGGGAAGAAAAGGGAAAACTTAGCGTTGCTATTACAAATCAATAAGGCGCAAGAAGAACTGTGTTACGCCAAATTTAACGCGGGCGAAGCCGCGGGCGAAAGCTAGTCATTATATAAATTCAAACTGAATTTCAAACCAGTTTCCCCAGGATTTTAACCTGGACACTTGGCTTGGCTTTCTATTTTTAGGGGTTTCTTTCCCTGGCCAACAACAGTGGCTTGGACTCTTTTCCCGATTTCCATGTTGTTTTTATAGGAATATTTGAAAGTGAGAAATTAAATGAATAAAGGATAATATACGTGTAAGTATCTTCATATCTCTTGTATATAATCCCTTTGACATGTTCCACTTTTTGGGAATCATATCTGTCAAACGCCACTCTCTTCGCAATAATTTAATGAATCCGAGTTCTTGTATAATTTTATTTGAACGTGAGACTTTGGCTAGGGTCTCCTTTACTCAAGGTTGACTTCTAAGACACGTTAACGTAAATAATACGAAGTTATTTAAAAAAAAAAAAAAAATTGTATTGTATTTTTTAACTAAACATGCATGTAATATACATGAAGGACATATAACTAAAAGAGTCATGGATATGAATGTTGATGAACGGAGAGCGAGAGGAAGGCCAAAGAAAATATGGATGGATTGTGTAAGGAGTGATATGAAGGAGAAAGGACTAATGATGCCGTGACGTGTCATAGGGGAGAATGGAAGAAGTGTTGCGCTGACCCCAAATACATAGAATTGGACAAGGGCAGGATAACGATGATGAACTAAAAATGCATGTCATATATTTTCTGTCTTACGGGATGGTACTAGCAGAATAAAAACACCCTATTGCACATCTAGATCTAAACGGACACAACTCAAAATTGATAATTTTCTAACAACACTTATAGTGACGCTAGCTTCCACCCGCTAATTGGTGGCATAGTTACTTTGGCTAACGCTAACTTTAACCCGCATGATGATCGAAAAAAAAGTCTCTTTCTCTCCCCTTTTCTTCCCTCTTTCTCCCCCTAAAATCACTTTAAAAAATGCCAATGCCGCCTGCAGGATCCCAACTATCTCTGTACTAAAATCCATTAATATCGGTTGGGCCATTTAGGCGGGTAGACGTAATAAACAAACTCACTTTCGCTTTTATAAAATTAGTAAGTATTTAAATACCTATTTATGATCTAAGTAATACAAATTTAATGTTCATAAGTTCCCATACAAATGGCAATACGTTCTTTTCGTCTCCCGAATAAAAAACCCTGTTAGAGTAGTAACGATTGGTTTAATACAGGTTTAATACAACTATATGTGTGCTGAATTTGTTACAAATCCGTTTGTCAGTTCTTGCGTTAAACAACAACAAACATTCCTATAACCCAAATAGACTTAAATCCCCATAAAATCTAAGTAACTCAACACCACTTCCTAACAAACAAGATAGGCAAACAAAGTCTAATCTCTCATCACACAAAGAAAACGGTTAACAGAACGCAGACACATATGTACCTTGACGGGCCTGTTACTCTAGTGGTTAGTGGCTCTGACTGCTGAGCCGGAGGTCGTGGGTTCGATTCCCACCCAGGACAAACTTTGTGTGATGAGCATGATTGTTTGTTCTGTGTCTAGGTGTGATTTATCCATAATATGTATGTATTTATAAATTATATAAGTATGTATATCAGTTGTCTGGTTACCATAACACAAGCTCTGCTTAGCTTGGGATCAGATAGCCGTGTGTGAGTTGTCCCAAGATATTTATTATTATTTACCTATAGCTAACAGTGGGTAGCTACCTAGCTACTGCTAGCTATACATAACGCTTCAATTTCAATTTAGGCGTTAATTCCACACAATAGAGAACCAGTTCCCGCCTCCGAGATTCCATTTGCAACAATCATTTTGTTAGGGCTGGTAGCGACTGAAAGTTTGAATTAATTAAAAATTTGAATGAAACAGATGGCTTTTTGATCGTTATACTTTTTCTTGTAATTATGACTTATGATGGTATCAAGGTTTTTTGAAGGACAGTATAAATTATGAAATAATAAGTGATAAGTGATGAAATACAGAAAGAAGAGTTTATTTGTCAAAGTATAGTACTTACAAAAGATATTACAGTTATTACATACTCATATATTCTACCATTTCTGGTATACAAATATTTTCACTCAGAAATACAAATACTTTGGTCTTAAATGTAATGCTACGGTCAAGAAGGACACCGACAAGCGAAAAAAAAAACAATGTTACATTGTGTTTTTTTTTCAAACGATATGGTTACTATTTTAAATGATAACATCCTTATCCTTACCTAATATTATAAAAGCGAAAGTAAGTTTATTTGTTTGATTGTTACCTCTTCACGCTTTAACGGCTAAACCGATTTTGATGAATTTTGGTACAGAGATAGATAGATAGATAGATAGAATATTCTTTATTATGTACACCATACAAGTTACAAGAATAACAATAGACAAACTTATAAATAAGGTGACACAATGGGCGGTCTTATC
The DNA here is from genome assembly GCA_958449745.1 of Ochropleura leucogaster. NCBI lineage: Eukaryota > Metazoa > Arthropoda > Insecta > Lepidoptera > Noctuidae > Ochropleura > Ochropleura leucogaster. The sequence goes on from OY288226.1 coordinate 5,419,217, forward strand.
GCTAAAAGCGATCTTTTCAAGACAACCTTTGGATGGACTTAAGAAGAGGAGAAACAGTACTGTAGGTAGTCTGTGGCGTAACATTTTCAAACTTAATTTAGTCAGAGAAAGTTGAGAACCAGGAGACGAACATGGGCTATTTTTTATTTAAAAAAAGTGGGATGTGAGGGAGAAAAAGGGAAGAAAAGGGAAAACTTAGCGTTTCTATTACAAATCAATAAGGCGCAAGGGGAAATGTGTTACCCCAAATTTAACGCGGGCGAAAGCTAGTTAATATCATATTTAGATTGCAGTTAAAGATATATGCGAAACAAATGGGAAACTTCCCAATAAGAAAGCCTTCGTATCTATACATTGATCATTAAGTAACTATGCTGTTAAAGCGCTGGTAAAAACCTCCCCTAATTCTTAAAAAAATATATACATCATACATACAATATCCGGGGTTGCGGGTTGTTTGAAAGAAATACTGCGGCCCCAGAATATACAGGGCAAAAGAAGGAACATGGTTGGGTTTTAGTCAGTATAAGTCAGACTCCGCCAAGAGCGGGGGACGTGTATTTACGTGTACTGTTTCTCCCCACTATTACAGTACAGTACAGTTTAGCAGTCTATTTCGAAAGTTTGATGACTTCATATATTATCCTTACTAATATTATAAAAGTGAAAGTGAGTTTGTTTGTTTGTTACCTCTTCACGCTTTAATGGCTAAACCGATTTTGATGAATTTTAGTACAGAGGTAATTGGGAACCAGGAGACGGACATAGGCTAATATTTTTTAGAAAAAAGTGGGATGTGAGGGAGAAAGAGGGAAGAAAAGCGAAAACTTAGCGTTGCTATTACAAATCAATAAGGCGCAAGGGGAACTGTGTTACCCCAAATATAAAGCGGGCGGAGCCGCGGGCGAAAGCTAGTACTTATATAATTTATAAATACATACATATTATAGATAAATCACACCCAGCCCATTTTAGCCCGGATATCATTGTTCTCCAATGTCTCCAAACCAACATTGTAATTAAAACTGATTCATAATGACTAATAACAGCTTAGGTACACATAGTAACAATCAGTGTCGGATTTATTGCCAAAATTATAGCGTTTGGCTTCATTACCGACTAATGGTTTTAATTAGTCATCGAATTAGCAATTTACTGATATATTACATTGCGTAGTATCGTGTTTCATCCATTACTATAACACTAATATTATAGACGTAATAGTTTGTATGTAGGTGTGTTTGTTTGGTACTCATTCAAAAACTCAAACGTCTTTACCCTCTATCATTCATAAACTAGGATTTATTTGAATACTATCTTTCGGCTCATCATGATCGAAAAAAAAAAACTGTTTTTCTCCTCTTTCTCGCCCTTTTCTCACTTAAAAAAAAAGTCTATTTCCATCTTCAGGGTCCCAACTATCTCTGAACCAAAATTCATCAAAATTGGTTTCGCCATTTAGGCGTGAAGACGTAAAAAACAAACAAACTCACTTTCGCTTTTATAATACATAGTAGTTAGGATTGGAGAGAATCACAAAAAAATACACTACCTTTTTTGTAAATAAAACAAATATACAAAAAAGGGAGTGTACCTTTTACGCAACACTGTAGTCTAGCTAGAGTCGTATTGTTTTTGGTTTTATTTCGTTAGTTTAGAATGTAGACTACGGGTTACACAGTAAACAATTACGGTATAATTTCTTTTCTCTTCCCTTCTTTCTCGCCCTTTTCTCACTTTAAAAAAAAGTCTAAATCTATCTTCAGGGTCCTGGAGGCAGATATAGGCTAATTAAAACAAAAGTGAAAGATATATTTATTTCGAGCATCACGCGGAGTAAAGTAAAATCATCCTTGTAGTTATTCATTGTGAATCCCAAATCTTTCTTAGCAAATACCATTTATTCCCTCGAATACCACCTAAACACAAGCTTCTACATGAGCACGTTAAGCAAAAAGGACCATTATTTTAATTTATGTAGAATTTTAATTACTTTGTGAGCCGCCGGTATCAGGAATTTTATACCGAAGTTGGGTCATGCAAATATTTTTTACTTTGCTTAAAAAATGTAGGTTGCGGAATTTATCCTGGGTTTAAAAGGACAAGGAAACGACATGAAAGGGGCAGACACATTTTATATGTAGGTATACATATAAGGTATACCTTACATACATTCCATAAAATGTTGTTTTATAATTTACTAGCTTTCGCCCGCGACTTCATCCACGTGGCATAGTTACTTTGGGCTAACGCTAACTTTAACCCGCGTGTTGATCGAAAAAATGTATCCCTCTCTCCTCTTTTCTTCCGTCTTTCTCACCTTTTTTCATTTTTTTTAGCCTATATCCGTCTCCAGGGTCCCAACTATCTCTGTACCAAAATTCATCAAGATCGGTTTGGCCATTTACGCGTGAAGACGTAACAAACAAACTCACTTTCGCTTTTATAAAATTAGTAAGGATTCATGTGTAGCTGGCCGCATGTCAGGTCAGGTGAAAGGTTGCTAGAAAAACATGGAGTAGAGTAACTCGAGAGATCAAAATGGAGTAGGTTGGAGGAGGCCTTTGGTAACTGGCAAACGGACTTAAAAAAAATAAAGAAGTTCAAAATATGCAACAATTTTTATGTATAAAATAGTAGAGAAGTGTAAAAAGAAAAAAAAAGTGTAACTGTATTTGTTGTCCGAATAAAAAAGTTTACTATCTAATATATAAAATGTTCGTTTCCAAAATCCTTAGAAACGACTCGACCGATTCTTATGATTTTTTTTATGCATATTCAATAAGTAGTCTGTGAATCGGCTACTATCTATCTTTCAAATCCCTAAGTGAGAAGAAGACCTAAGCAGCGGGTGAAACCGCTGTTTTATCACTTAGGGGTATTAAAAACAGATTACGACCGATTCTCAGACCTTCCAAGTTTACATATAAAATATCATAAAAATCCGTCAAACAATATATAAATTTGCCAAACAACTGGTGATAATGATTAAAAATGCGGATCACCACCACAATTTAACTTTTTCGTCACACAAACAAATTGTTTTTATCCAAAATCTGGTATCCTTAAGGGATTTTATTTGGAAAATTGCCTCTCGACTCCTGGGACAGACCGGAAGATAAATTGCGTAGGTCGGTCTCAAATATTAATACGCTGATCTCAGGCTGATCTATAGGATAGCTAGTGAAGTATCTGGGTACTTTCAATGTGAGTTATGGGGGCAAAGGTTAATAGAGAAGTTATTAAGATGTACGAGTATGCCAATTTTTTGGCATCGACAAGGTAACAAGAAATTTTATTAAAAATTGACATAAGTACACTACTGGCAAAAATTAAGGGTTAAAAAAAAAACAAAATTCTTGGTAAATTTTCAGCAGCCCGTGAATTAAAATATAAACTATAAAAAAATGTTTTTTTTTTCTAAGATTACTCAACAACCGCGAAGGCTACAAAATTTTAAAGTTTTTATCAAAAATCAGACACTTAGAGCAACAATTTCCTTTTATTAATTCCCGTACAATCATTTCTCTCGAAGTTACAGCCTGTTGAAAATTTTCAGGATTTCAGGAAAATGATGAGTACGCTACTACTGAGCTGGAGGAGCTGGTTTTGATTTCCAGGTTGGAAAGTGAGAGAAAGTGTATTGATTTTTTTATCAGAAACTAGCTTTCGCCCGCGGCTTCGCCCGCGTTAAATTTGGGGTAACATAGTTCCCCTTGCGCCTTATTGATTTGTAATAGCAACGCTAAGTTTTCCCTTTTCTTCCCTCTTTCTCCCTCACATCCCACTTTTTTCAAAAAAATATTTGCCTATGTCCGTCTCCTGGTTCCCAACTATCTCTGTACCAAAATTCATCAAAATCGGTTTAGCCATTAAAGCGTGAAGAGGTAACAAACAAACAAACAAACAAACTCACTTTCGCTTTTATAATATTAGTAAGGATATCTGTAGCAGGCCCGAAGGTTATGTGCTCAGTTTGTGGCAATAAATAGGCTTGCCACATTACATGGCGCTTCGAACTGGCCAAACGTAGGAGATCTATTAGGTACACCTCTACTTAACCCGGATTCTTCGATAGCAGTTTCTCTGGCTAAAATCGGCTAAATTACACCATCATCAACCCTTTCTTTAACAAATGATCGCAGTATTTACCGTTGGAGTTTCATAAAGTACCTAAGTAATTGCAAAATGTTCAATAGCATATGGAAATATATGCAGAATTGCTGCAAACACGCGCAGAAGTTAATTTGTTTTAGTTTATTATTCAAAATAAGTATGCAGTTATTTTCCTATCTAGATACTAAAAGGTCATGTTTATTTTCAAGGTCATTTTAACCTCACTGCGGCCATCAATTTTAGATGCCATTTAAATGTTAATTTTATTTTAGAATATACTTACTGAAATCTTGATTAGTTTCGTGTTCGTCCCAAATGTTACAACGAATTTTCTTAAAGTAAACGCTACCAAAACTTAGTGTGGAAGTTCGTAATTTATGGATTTTTAAGTATTAAGACAAAGTTGTTAAATTAGACGGGGATCAAGAATATCAAGCAAATTAACTCTAGCTTCTCCGATCTTTCGAAATGACTAATCTACAGTACTTTCACAAGTTATTATGCCTTGTGACTGGGACTATAGCTTCGTTTTTTTTGGTTTTTGATATTTTAAAGTGCCTGTGACGGTCTAATAAAAATAAATGCTTTGAACTGGAGTTTACACATACTCCACGGACCCTTTTATCACATTAAAATGTATATTCGGTAAGTAAATTTATTTTATTTTCACTATACCGGAGTAGCGGGTGGAACTGATGGGCAAAAATAGTCTTATTTAAAAAAAAGTGTGTCAGAGTTTTATTAACCATACTCCTCCGAGCCATACACTTCACTGTTTTTTGAAATTTTACATGTATATTTCGTAGGCCTGAGAATCGGTCGTAATCTATTTTTCATACCTCTTAAGTTACAAGGGTGGCCCTCTCTAGAAGGTAACCTGAACAGCGGGTGAAACCGCTGGGCACGGTTAGTTTCAGTATAATATTATTTTAGAAGAACGAGACAGCCCTAAAATGAACCTATCCGTCGACCAATTACCGGTTTCTTTCACGAAGGATGGCGTTTTCATTTTCATAGCACTCTTTTTATTGAAAAATATTTCAGTTTCAGTAACTATAGAAAAGGAGTCTTTGGACATTTTTATTTCAATAACCTTAATGAAAGAATTGGTACCGTACAACCTTGCGTCATAAACGGCCATTATCTTTTGACTGCGTTGATTTACACTGTCCCTCCGCGCCTTCCCGAGATAAAAAGTCTTGACAGACAATCTAATAAGGGTTCCGTTTATTTCCTTTTGAGGTACGGAGCCCTGAAAAACATGTCGAATTGAGAATCTCTTTTTGTTTTCGTCGGTTAAAAAACTGTTCGAAATCCATCGTCCCTCTCGTAACGACGGTAATTTGTCAAACTCAACCTCAGAAAATGGCAACGATTACATTGTCATTTGGCTTAGAATTAAGGTCCAAAAAAGTTGAATACTTTGAATAATTTCTTGTAAAATATTACAGTAAGAATTGAATTAGGCGGCACGGTTGTCTCAGTGACTGAGCGATCGACTGCTGCGCTGCGTGTCGTGAGTACGATCCCCGCACGGAACAAACATTGGTATAACTTACAGGTTGTTCCGGGTTTAGCTGTTTGTGTATGTGAGTTTGAATGTTTGTAAACGCACCCACGATACAGGAGAAATTCTATGTGTGGTAACATAGCTAAGGTATTTGATAGAAAATGGAGAACAGATCTTATGTGGCTTTTATTATGTCTCAAATTTTGCATTGGTGATGACGAAGTTGCGGGCGGAAGCTAGTTACCTATATATATATATATATTTATTTATTTATTGTTCTACAAAAAAATTACATACATAATTTAAATGACACTGAGCCCCACACTAGGATACCCTGTGTCGTGGGGTTCAGTCTCTTTCGTCTAAAGTGGAACAATATACTATCGTTATTTCCCAAACAAAGCTTGAGATTTATTAACTTAAGAAAATATAAAAAAAAATAACAAAAAGATTAAAATAGAGAGATTGTTTGAGGGTACTGTGAATGATGATGTTGTGTCTAGCGGCAAAGAATGCCTAAATACTGACGGGTCTATAAAAACGAAAAAGAAAATAACATATTTGTTGTATGATTAAACCTTAATTATGTATTCTATTCTTTTTGTTATAGCGGCAAAAGGAATACAACATCTGTGAAAATTTCAGCAGTCTATCGGTTCATGAGATATGGCTTAGTGGCAAACGGATAGACGGACGGACTGAGGAGTCTTAGTAATTGGGTACCGTTTTACCCTTTGAAAATTAAGCCAAGTTTTATCTTCTAAGAAACGACGCCAGTCGTTAAATGATTCACTCTCTGGCTAATCAAATACCTTCTAATATTAATAACTGAATAACCACTAAAGCTAATTCGAGACCAAAGTCGTAAAGATTGGATAGTTGTGACCTTCCTTTAGTAGAGCAATGAAAAAGACTAGGTATTTGAGTGCCTGACGCCTGCCTTAGGTTTAGTATTCGTAAGCAAGACTGTTGCGGGTAGTTCAAAAGAGACACCGCGACCCCGGAACGTCAAGGACAATAGAAGGAAAATGGGTGGGTTTTAGTCAGTACAAGTCTGACTCTCCCCCCCCGCTCCGCCCAGAGCGGGGGAAGTTATTTGATGATTTCCCTTCCGCAAAAAAAAAGGATAGAACATGGGTTGGTTTTAGGCAATATAAATACGGCTGTGGGACATCAGACACCGGGTTATATTGCATCCGCTTACATTCTCTCAATGATGAGTCTTTTATTTTTCTCTATTTATGTTCTTTTGTAGTGTCTAATTTATGATGAGGAGGAGCTCGTGGCTAAATAATATAAGCCGCTCAGGTTGATCTTTAGGTAAAGCCGCGCTTGCCTAGGTTGGTCTGTGGATGGGTGACCACCCGTTTAATACCGAGTTTCCTCCGTGCCTCGGAAAGCACGTTAAGCCGTTGGTCCCGGCTGTCATTTGTAGATCTTTTACTGTCGTTACAGGTAGTCAGTGTTCCGAAAGTCTGACAACCAGTCTTACCAAGGGGTATAGTATTACCCAGTATTAACTGGGTTGTGGATGTCAGATAGGCAGTCGCTCCATGTAAAATACTGATATTCAGCTGCATCCGGTTAGACTGGAAGCCGACCCCAATATAGTTGGGAAAAGGCTAGGCAGATGAGTGTCTAATTTATGATGAGTGTAAAATATCTAATTTATATTTTTCTGATTTATAATTTTGAATAACCATTTCACTTTTTTTTTAAATTGTCTAATATAATATAATGTTTTCTTTTCCAAAGTGTATAATTTATAATTATAAACTCGGTGTTCTCTTTTATATTTTTATGATTCTGCAATTGTTGCGTCTATAGTCTCATTATTTGTTGTTTTTTGTGTAGCCATATGTTAGTGAGTACTTAAGTCGTTGAAGTGCCCTTAATAAATAAATAAATTAGTCTGTAATTTCCCCTCGCTCCGCACAGAGCAGGGGAAGACTGCTAATGATGACGTCCTGGGCTCGATTCCCAACTCAGGCGTAGTGTTTTTGGGTTTTTCCTCAGGAAATATTTTCTTAGTAACAGCCACTGAGGTTGGATGTTTGCCCGGTTGATGGCAAAAATTCGCCCTCTATTACAAAGTACCTATATGTATGACTGAGAAACTGTGGGTGTGATGGTGAATAGGTTATTTTTTTATTACCTTTAAAAAAAGTTAACAGAAAAATTTATACCGTTTTATTTTATTATCGGTTAAACCAGCCTAATTTAAGTTTATTTTATCAATTCATCCAGTTGAGTTGGTAACGGGTAATTATAATACTCATAAAAATGTATGAATTCGAATCATATCCTACTTTATAATATTATTAAAGCGTAAGTTTGTGCGTTTGTGTGTGTTTGTGTTTAATGTTTGTTGCTCTTTCACGCGAAAACTACAGACTGGATTTTGATGAAACTTCACATTAATATAGCTTACCCATTAGAATAACACATAAGCTATAATTCATAAAGATATATTGTTTATTCTATCACCACGCGAGGGAAATCGCGGGGGACAGCTATAATTCACATAATACTATCTTCGTATACAACAATTTAATGTTCATATAGACAAACCAATACAGACTCTCCGTAAAAGTCAAAACATCACCTTAGTTATTCTTATAATATCTAGATATTTGTTTGATCCATTCAGCGCAAACCGATCGGAATGAAAGACTTCTTTTCTCCGCGCTATCAATTCCTAATGACATCAAATCGAAGGAAGATATTGCGATACTGGCGTCCTACTTTTTTATCATCGTTTGTGTCTAGAAATGTAGTTTTAGATTGATCTAATCAGGACGAAGTTGTGAGTAAAGTTTTTCTTTTTGTTCATAAGGTTTGCTTTTTTCTTTAACACTGGTAGACACGTAAATGTCATCATCATTCTTCTGCCCTTATACCAAGTGACTTGGGATCGGCGCAGCATTTCTTCTTTCATACTGCTGTAAAATTTGGTAATCTCAGCAGTCAGCTCCTTTCTTGTCATCCTATCCCGTCCGCTCCTTTCTTGTCATTTTATCACATTAGGTCTTATCTGGTCATCTTATCCCGTCAACTCCTTTCTTGTCATCTTACCCTATTAGGTCTTTTCTTTTCATTTTATTCTGTCAACTCATTTCTTGTCATTTTATCCCGTCCGCTCTTTTCTAGTCATCTTATCCCGTCAACTCCTTTCTTGTCACCTTATCCTTCACACAGTCCATACTACCGTTTATTTGGTCTTCCTCTCTTTTTGGTCATCCACATTCATACTAAACACTTTCTACACGACATTTTCCTCGTTCCTCCGTATCACATGGCCATAGCACGACAACAGTTTATAACACATATTTTCAGTAACCGGCTCTTGATTGACTCACATTATTTTGGCATGTATAAAATCTTTGCCACAGTTCCGTTCAAAAGATGAAATTTCGCCTTTATTGGTGAAAATGGGGATGTGTTAGGGTAACCTAAAACGTTCGAGGTCAAACAACAAGAACAACTTCAAAATTGGACTCGTCCTAATTAGATATGAAAAGAGGATTTAGTGTTGTGGTTGTCCTCGGGAGAGCGTCTGTCTAGTAGCAGACTTCTTTTTTTCGTGTCACTCAACTCATATTGTGTAATAATCAGGTAAGTAAGTCTTTGGTTTAAAAACTTCCAAGGTAAGGCAATGAATCTCTGTGGTTCCATTTTTAGAACAAATTGTTTTAGCGTAGTTGCCTCGCCGCTATCCATTTGTGGTTTATTTTAGAACAAATTACTTGTGTTTAATTCAATATTACCCACGTTACCAGACGTGCCAAGAAGCTATAAATACGATAATAACTCATAGTCAATTATACGGCATGGCGATTTGTGAATGGATGATTATTTATCATACTGTCTTCATAGCAAAAACGGAGGACGGAACACACTTGCGCTTGTATGTCACAGACAACAGGGTAATTGGTGTTTGCCGGGGTTGCTCGAACGAGATACCGGGGCCCGAAACACGAAGGGCAAAAGAAGGAATACAGATGGGTTTTAGTAAGCAAAAGTCTTAAACTCCCCCCGCTCCGCCGAGAGCGGAAAACTTATTTGGAACAAAATGGGTAAGTTGGTGAATATTTACGGAACTGTCAGCGACAATTGTTTAAAAAAACTACAAAACAAGATGGTGTCGTTAGTTCCAATTTAGGGTCAAATTCAAAGCGTTTTCCAATTTCGACGTTACCCGTCTGTTATTCTGTATGTCTAAAATAAAAGAATGAAGCTACTGTCCCAGTTGTACAGGCCTCTATGGAAAAGAATGGGCAAGAAACTCCATGGACATTTGATTAATTTGACGAGATTTAGCTTACATCATTCAAGTTGAAAAAAATGTTAAGCCACAGACTACCTACAGTACTGTTTCTCCTCCTTTAAATCCATCCAAAAATTGTCTTGAAAATATCGCTTTTAGCGATAAGACCGCCCATTGTGACACCCTATTTATAAGTTGTCTAGTGTTATTCTTGTTACTGGTATGGTGTAAATAATAAAGAATATTCTATCTATCTATCTATCTTAAACATAATAAAAGAAGTGAAAATACTCTTTATTGAGCGCTCGTTATTTTCTTCTTTTTCGCTTTTTGTCACTTAAAATTGCAACTCACTCAAGTGAGCGGTCCAATCTCACGTTAAAGTGCTTCCGATGTGAATAAATGTGGATATTTGCTATGTGACTGCTCGCTCCTTCAAATGTCGTTTTTGTGACATTTGAAGGAGAAAGAATTTCTTGAAAATATATCCTTACATGTGATTTCAATTTAAACCTTTATTTTACTTTAATCGTCAGCTAGAAAAGGCTAGCTTTTCCCGACTATGTTGGGGTCGGTTTACAGTCTAACCGTTTGCAGCTTAACACCAGTATTTCAATGGAGCCATATTTAACTGGTCACCACATCCCAGTAGCAACTAGGTAAATACCATCCATATCCTTTGGTAAGATGGCCTGTTAAACTTTTATTAATAACTTTTAATGTAGGCGATGTTGGTAAAAGAATACTTTGGGAGAATAGCTGGCTTCAAAGCAGCACTCGTCCCGAAAAAAATCAGCAACGGGCTGACGTCACACATAACTTTAATGGGCTATATCTTTGTCATTTTTATTCTAATTTACAGATAAAAAAATATGTGTCCCTTATTTTTGAATAAGCTAAAAGACGGACTAATAACTTTTTTTTTCAATCTACCCTATTCTAGATATTCGTTCACCATGTATTCAACAAGATAAATCACACTAAATGATAAACTCGTAGTTAAAGAGGCATAACTCACATTTTCTACATTTACCACAAAAGTAAACGAACCTCAGGTTTGCTTCAAAGTGGTTTTAATTATGCATGAGTGTGTGAGTGCACTGCAGTAAAGTTTTACAACCTCACACGTCACCACAATGCGCCTGTTTGCAAATGTGAAGGACAAAGAGTTTTGACATTGGGTATGAAACTTATAGAGGAACTTTGATTCACGAAAGACAGCTTTTTGTTTATTTCTTTTTATGTTGCGTTTTTGTAATTATATAATAAAATTATTATATATAATGTAATATAATTTTATAGATTACTAGCAGTGCCCCGCGGTTTCACCCGCTGCTTTCCACCTTTATCATTTAAGGGTATGAAAAATAAACTACGACCCATTCTCAGACCTACCGAATACACATATAAAATGTGATTAAAATCGGTTAAGCCATTTCGGAGGAGTAACTATTTACAATATAAAGGAAGATTTGATTTGATTTTTATTTGCATGCCTAGTGGTACAGAATTGTATGATTTGGGATAGTGAACGAAATGGGAAATAGACATTTAGGGAATTACCATTTTGGGAAGTAAACTTTTTTGGAGGTTGAACGTTTCGGGAATATTGTCGTTATAAACCTAAAGGAATATAACATCGGATATGACTAATATTTGCAATCACTCGACAAATCCCATAGACAACATTGTCAGCCCATACTCAGATTTCCGGCAGATCTCCGCTGTCCTCTAAAAATAACTGTCGTTTTTGACAACACTCTTTGTCTCTACACGCTTGCCAAGTCCCCGGATTCAATCACTAGGTTACATTAAGATGGGTATTTTTAGATTTAGGGTCTACATCCCTGCCGGGGTTTGCGGGTTGTTCGAAAGAGATACTGCAGCCCCGTAACACAAAGGGCAAAATAAGGAACATGGATGCCTGCCTTAGGTTTAGTATTCGTAAGCAAGACTGTTGCGAGTTGTTCGAAAAAAACACCGCGACCCCGGAACGTAAAGGGCAATAGAAGGAAAACGGGTGGGTTTTAGTCAGTAAGTCTGACACTCCCTGCTACCTGCTCCAGAGAGGGGGAAGTTATTTGATAATTTATCATCCGGAAAAAAGAGTGTACCGTATATTGAACTTGGTACTCTCTCTCCTTAAACCTTGTCAAAGCTTAAACACTTGTGTCCATAGTTAAGAAGTAGAGATTGTAAACGTTAACTGATGGTAGTTTTTAGGTCTGGGCTATTTGTGTATGTGAGTTTAAATGTTTGTAAACCCAACCATGATACAGGAGAAATTCCTTGTGTGGGGAAAATTTTTATAATTAATTCATTTAAAAAAAGGACAAACGGTCTTATGACAATGCGAAAAGAAACCTTTTCCCTTGACAGTCTTCTGTCATTAACGAGTGAAGAGTGAAGTTTAAAAAGATAAGTCATCAATCCAGGTCCCTAGCTACCGACTGTACGCCTACCTGTGCTACCCTTATCACGCCGTTTGAAGCTAATTCTATAGCTTTATCGCGATCCAGAGGCTTTTGTTATCTTTTGAGGTTGACACAGGTACAAAGGACATTCAAGCGGAAAAGTGCTGTGTGATTTCAAGGACATCTATTCAATGTTATCATGGTTGAGGAAAAATTAGACTTGAATGGGGTTTCTTATCATAAACATTTCTATTTTTTATTATTCGAAAAAATAAAGTAGTATACGAGGTTGTCGGCATGAGGAACGTGGAGTATACAGTCTTAATTTTTTTAAACAAAAAAAACTTTGCGCCACACTAGCAATTCTCTTGTATCGTGGGTGCGTATGACATTTAAACTCACGTACACAAACAGCCAAACCCAAAACAACTATTTGTAGGCCATACAAATATTTGTCCCTCGCTTATTATTATTATTATATTATAGAATCGAACCCGCGACACGCAGCGCACCAGCCGATCGCTCAACCACTGAGCCAAACGTGCCGTCATTGTACAGATAGCCGATACGGTAAATGGGCTTATAGAAAAGAACCTTGATCAACACCTTAGGAGACACTCAATGTGCGGCTGGGTTAAGGGCCTGAAATCAGTGTTCATATACAACGCACCCATGAATCAATAACAAATCATAGATGCGTGCTTTGGGTTTGAACTCCACACCTATGACTTGCGTCCGGCCCTGGTTCAGTCCATGGTCCGGAGCGAGAGGGAATGGGAAGCGGAACCTTCTGCGAAACAATCGTGCTAGCGAAGGAGGTGGCCGGGCGTTTGAGGGCGAGAAGCTCAAACCGCCGCGGGAGACGCCCCGGGCGTCGGGCACCGCGAGACGACTCCTGGCCACCGTAAATGTGGGCCTGTGGACGGTGAGCAATGTGTAGCTAACCTTCCGTCTGTGTATTGACGACAGGCCAAGTCGACCCCGCGTTAGTGTTCCACGCACGCCTCAAAAAGATGTCCGTAAAGCAGAGGGGCCTACCAGGACAACCGCCTGCCCGGGTTACGGGTTGTTTGATAGAGATACCGGGGCCCCGGAACATAAAGGGCAATAGAAGGAACATGGGTGAGTTTTAGTCAGTACAACTCTGACGCTCCCCCCGCTCCGCCCAGAACGGTGGAAGTTATTTGATGACCTGTGAATTAGCAGGTTGACGATCACACCACTAGGCACACACAAGTACTGACAGAAAAAATGGTATTGATTCCGTTGTCACAAAGTAAACTAAAACTAGTTACTTATTAAAATTTAGTTTATACCTGTCAAACGACGTTTCCTGTTCTGAAAGTTATTGAAGTGACACAACTTAACTAAATTATAGTTTGATTGATAGCATTAATGATTGATTAGTGTCTCAATTTGGAAAAATGTCAAACTTACTATTCTTTTTTCGGGTGGGAAATCATCCAATGACTTTCCCCGCTCTGGGCGGAGCGGGGGGGCATGTCAGACTTGTACTGACTAAAACCCATCCATGTTCCTTCTATTGCCCTTTACGTTCCGGGGCCGCGATATCTCTTTCGAACAACCCGCAACCCCGGAACTTACTATTCTTAATAGACGTTTTTCACAAAAATAGTGGTTGTCAAGGTAAATCGGAATAACTCTAATTGCGACTAAAATGGTATGAAATAAAATTAGACGTGATTTGGTATGCCATTTTAAAATTATTCATCAGAATCGGCACCAGTATCGCAATGCTTAAATTACAAACACTAAAATCACGTCCAACACTACAATTAATTAAATCAAGCCTAGGAACGCAATCAGTAGCAAATACATACATAGACAAAACAAACACTAATAGAACAGCACAGATAACTAATTTGAATGGGGTTAAACCATAAACTACGAGGTACTATGTAATTCGGTCAGGGCTGGTCACAGACCTTTAATTACTTATAATTATTAGTATGGGCGCAGTGAAGCGTCCTTAATTATGGTAAGCGATAATTTTGTTGTGGAATAATTTGTGTTATTATTTTGTAAAGCCTACATTTATATTGAAAATTGTAGGAAATATCTTGAAATTGTGTATACAGCGTGTCCCAGAAAGGTGTAGTCATAATTCAGGGTGTGATTCGAATCACCACACTGAACAAGTTTCTCTATTTATTGAATTAAAGCTTATCAGTTGTTACAGATATTATATAGATAGGAACATACAAATAATTGTGTCTTAAGTCTTACCGTAGAACCAATTACAGGCAAACACCACATGTAAAGTGCTCTCTGTAGTTACAAATTTAGTGTAATTAAATCCTTAATAATATTATAAAAGCGAAAGTGTGTTTGTTTGTTACCTCTTCACGCTTTAATGGCTAAACCGATTTTGATGAATTTTGGTACAGAGATAAATGGGAAACAGGAGACGGACATAGTATTTTTAAATGGGATGTGAAGGAGATAGAGGGAAGAAAAGAGAAAACTTAGCGTTGCTATTACAAATCAATAAAGCGCAAGGGGAACTGTGTTACCCCGAATTTAACGCGAGCGAAGCCGCGGGCAAAAGCTATTCTAAATCCTTACATATATTCATGGTGGCATTGAGAGAGCGACTGTCGCAACCCCGTGCAGGGCACGCTACAATAGTGGCGATAAGTCCCCTCTTTGAGGAGTGGCTGGAGAGGCGTCATGGCGTCCTCACCTACCGCCTGACGCAGGTCCTCACCGGACACGGAAGTTTCGGGAGGTTCCTGCACATCATCGGGCGGGAGGAAGCGCCCGGGTGTCACCATTGTGACGATCGCCCAGAAGACACGGTGGAGCACACAGTGGCGATCTGCCCGGCTTGGACGGAGCACCGCCGTGCCCTCGTAGAGGCGATCGGCGGCGGCGATCTCTCGCGTCCGGCCCTGGTTCAGGCCATGGTCCGGAGCGAGAGGGAATGGGAAGCGGTCACCACCTTCTGCGAAGCAGTAATGTTAGCGAAGGAGGTGGCCGGGCGTTTGAGGGAGAGAACATCTGCCCAACCCAGCCGCCGCGGGAGACGCCCATGGCGCCGGGCGCCGCGAGACGACTTCCGGCCACCGTAGATGCGGGCCTGTGGGCGGTGAGCAATGGGTAGTTCACCGTCCGTCCGTCGATTGACGACAGGCCGTGTCGACGGCGCGTTCGTGTTTCACGCGCGCCTCAAAGAGAGTCAGCAAAGCAGAGGGGCTTGCCAGAGCCTCTGCCTGCCGGGGTTGCGGGTTGTTCGAAAGAGATACCGCGGCCTCGGAACGTAAAGGGCAATAGAAGAAACATGGGTGGGTTTTAGTCAGTACAAGTCTGACATGCCCCCCCGCTCCACCCAGAGCGGGGGAAGTCATTGGATGATTTCCCACCCGAAAAAAAAAAAAAAAATAATCCTTACATACATATAATATTATAAAAGCGAAAGTGTGTTTGTTTGTTTGTTACCTCTTCACGCTTTAATGGCTAAACCGATTTTGATGAATTTTGGTACAGAGATAAATGGGAAACAGGAGACGGACATAGGCATTTTTTTTAAAGTGGGATGTGAAGGAGAAAGAGGGAAGAAAAAGAGAAAACATAGCGTTGCTATTACAAATCAATAAGGCGCTAGGGGAAATGTGTTACCCCGAATTTAACGCGAGCGAAGCCGCGGGCAAAGCTATTCTAAATAATGAATAAATACTTATACTAATGACGTCTGACATACGTCGATATTGAGTGAGCGTGGACGTCAACCCACTGCGTTCGTTTATGAGTTTGCATATGCGGGGTATAGGCGAATTAATATCAGATACTGTACGACGAAGAGGTAGAGCTAAGGGGTATGCGAGGCGGTCTACGGGGAGCTTTGAAATTGAACCTACACACCAATTGTGGGAAGTGTTAAATTGTTTTAACTCCAAGGTTAATAACACTGAAAGAATGGAAAACCAAGCCGAAAATATCATGAATAACTATTGATTACGGTCTTAAGGTCCTAAAGAATTTGATTAAGAAGGGAACTTGGCAAAAACCGGCCGTCATTTAAACAATTTCTCTCTTTCTTTCGGCAATAAGATCAACTTCTCTCAAACTGTTAATTGCTATAGGGGCGCTGGATTTTCAAATTACGATCCTATTTTTGGCAGTTTTAAGAACTCGCCCAAGTGGTCTTAGCATTGGTTTAAGGAGGGTCTTTAGGTTCACGTTAAATTAGTCTTGTTAAAAGTGATTTATGCTGATTTTAGAGTGAAACAGTTTGAAATGAAGTCATTTAGTTTTTAACCGATTTCAAAAATGAAGACGTCCTCAATTCAACTTTTTTATTATGTTTATTATCTTAGAACTATCGACTGGATAAACCAGTTCTTTTTGTTTAAAAACTGGTGCTTTCCGTGTAATCCCATTTCAATTTAGTACGGTTCTGACGTTGGCATCCATGAGAAAACTACATCAGTTTTGATTTTTTCTTCTAATGTAAATGGACGATATGCTAATATCTCTTAGTTGTTTCGGGTCTGGGTGTTTGTGAGTTTAAATGTTTGTAAACGCACCCACGATACAGGAGAAATTGCTAGTGTGGGGCACCGTTTAAAAAAAAAGGTGTTTCAAACGAAGCTTGTAAGTTACGTATGAAACAGTACCATCAATCGATACTAAACTGCTTTATCGATAATGTTTCGGCAAACATCGTCATTTGGGGGACAGTTGTGACACTTTATTACCGAGACGGTGGGCGTTAATCACATTAGCTGACGTTAGTCTGACGTCACCAGTGATAAGGCTTGTTATTTAGGAGCTTTCTTGATAGATGCGTTCCTTATTTATTGGTAAAGGAAAACTGGTTACTTAGCACACTTTTTTGCTCTTAAAACATAATTACCGGTTGTTTATTGAGCGTTTTGATTTTATGCAATTTTTCAAAGAAGCGGACAAATAGTTCGCAAGACCTGAGTTTGAGGTCCTGGGTTCGATTGCCAGGTTGTGCGAAATGTTTAGGGTCCATCGGGAATTTTTACGTATCAACTACGGTGTGTGTTTTTTTTTCTTGGGTGCGTTTACAAACATTTAAGCTCATACACAAACAGCCTAACCCGAATTAACTATCTGTCGGCCACACAAACAATTATTCCGTGCGGGAATCGAACCCGCGACACGTGGCGAAGCAGCTAATCGCGTAACCACTGCGCCTGACGCGAGCGAAGCCGCAGGCATAAGCTAGCCTAGTATACACCGCCAGCCGTGGTTGCGGGTTGTTCGAAAGAGATACCGCGGCCTCGGAAAGTGAAGGGCAATAGAAGGAACATGGGTGCGTTTTAGTCAGTATAAGGCTGACACTCCCCCCCAGTTCAGTAACAGTTAACAGTTATTTGGTGATTTTCCATGTCAAAAAAGCCTAGTATAATTAACTACATGAAAGCTTAGTACTGTATAACATCCAAATCTTCGCAGTATTTAAGATCAAACCAAGATCCCAAAATTGCATGATCATGAAAAGATCATTAGCTTCTAAAAGGTTCCTCCAATTAATTACCTTCACGTTTCCTTAAAAATAAAATAAAATGCAAGTCACTCACCGTACGCAAGAATGAGACATCATCTTGCTCGCTTGCTCCTCCCTCTGCTTCCGCCATCTTGGATTAGTCAACTGTCAGTACGTTACTGCAACGTTGCCATAACACTCGAAATGCATCACTGTGGACAAAGAAATTTGAACTTTATTATATTGATATTTAAATCTTGAATTGTAATAAAATAAGGAAATTCTTTTTTTTTTTAATGAGGTTGCCCCACCAGGATTTTTTTCTGTATTATTATATATTTACGAACATTTAAAGTCACATACAAAAGCCAGACCCGGAACAACTATCTGTAGGCCATACAAATATATATTTGTTACGTTCTTGCGTTCGGGAATCGAGCCCGCGACACGCAGCGCAGCAGTCGATCGCTCAGCCACTGCGCCAACCGTGTCGTCACATTCGACAAATCAATCATCAATATCATCAAAGAAACATCACTCGTCATTTTTGACAAATAAATTTCTATTTTGGGTTTGGTTTTTAAACTGGATATTTTTTAAAATGATGAGGCATAATTAATAACTCTAATCCAATTTAATTTAATATAATTTATCTCATTTTAATTTAATGTAATTTAATTTAATCTAATTTAATCATAATTATTAATATAATTTATTTGTGGTTTCATTTTTAATTGACTAACATATTTGATTAGATTTTTGTTTTAATGTGTCTTTAATATGGATCGAGTTCTCCGAAACAAATGAAATTTAATTTAATTTAAAAATTAATCCGTTGAGAAATTTTGTATAAGTAACAACATAGTTTGACACCAAATTCAAAAAGAATTGTATTGGAGTATGGAAGCAGAAGATATCCTGCATCAACCCCAAATAGCTTGGGATAAGTCAGTAAGTAAGTAGGTAAGTAAGTAATTTTCATCATTATCATATTATATGATGAGAATTAGTGACATCACTACGTTTTCTTCGATACCCGTGTATCACTAGCAGGATTAAGCAGAATACGAGCGTCAGGTGGTCCCATCCCTAATAATCACTGCATATTGACCTGGCTCGCGAGGTTGTCAACATGGGAGATGTGGACTCAGCGATCATTGTGCCGATAGTCGTATCTGCCAATGGCTTAATTGCCAAGATCCTCGACCAATACCAAATTGGGCTATCGTTAAGCAGCTTGATCAAGGGCTTGATATAGAAAGCGGTACTGTTGGACACGGCTCGTATTGTTAGGAGGTTCCTTTCTCTGGAGCCCTGACCGCCGGTAGTTTGGACCCCGTTTCCGATACCGCTGTATTTTTAAATGTTATTTCATTTTTTTTAATAAGGATTATTTCAAAATAAATTAATAAAATCACTGCTAAGTATAATATAAATAGCTACATTATAAACAACTTTCATAACTGGGAATGTTCATGCAACTACCGACGTCATAATAGAAACTTAATGTTCGCAATAATAACATTAGTACCTACTTACCTAACCTAGTACACACGGCAACAGATCAACCTATACAAAACCAGTTTATGCTGCTCTCTCAACAACGGATCGTACACCATAAATTTCAAGTACAATGAGAGATCCGCATAAACTGGTTTTGTATAGGTTGATCTGTCGCCGTGTGTACCTACTCACCTACCTAACTTTATTACCCGTTTACAGCTAACTGTTGTTATACTAGATTCTAGAATAATAGTTCGCTCTAATAAAAGCAATAACTGTTAACAAATAACAGTTTTATTTATTAGAAGCGCGTTGGGTGTAACATACGGGTAGGCGTTGTAAATCATCTATAGTGCAGGGACACATAAGGGTCGATCATTTTATAAACTTACTAGCTTATGCTTACGGATTCGCCCGCAGGACTTCGATAATTGACCCATGGGATAGTACTTATGGGATGGAAAGTATCCTAAGGGTTAATTCAGGTTATAAACTACGAGTTGTGTCAACGATTTCATCCGCCACTTAGCTCTTTAGTGTTGCGTGATGTTATTTAGCCTAAAAAAAAACTTGAAATTTTGAATATGAAATCGCGTTCTCCTATACAAACTTTGCTACTCTGTTTTAACCCGTTAGGGATTGTATTTTGCAAAATCCCGCCTTGGTGAACACTTACGCCCTAAAAGCATCCTCTATGCAGAGACTTCTAAAACTTATAGTTTCTGAGATTTCATGATTTTGAGTGAGTCGTTGATTTTCTCTTCCTACTAATATTATAAAAGCGAATGTTTGTGAGGATGTACATATAAGTACCTATGTTTGTTGCTCTTTCATGTATGAAATTGCATGACACTTCACAATAATATAATTATGTAACATACATACCTATCAGAATAAAACTTAGACTACAATTTATAAAGGTTTTTTATAGATAACTAGCTTTTGCCCACGGCCACGCTCGTGTTAAATTCGTGGTAACAGTTCCCCTTTCCCGATTTGCAGGTACCTGCTACCTGTAGTTTTTGCCCTTTTCTTCCCCCTTTCTCGTTCATTTCTCACTTTAAAAAAAATGCCCATGTCCGTCTCTAGGGTCCCAATTATATCTGTACAAAAAATCCTCAAAATCGGTTTAGAAATTTAGGCGTGTAGACGTAACAAACAAACAAACTCACTTTCGCTTTTATAATATTAGTGAGGATGTCTATTACCCGTACTTTTATTTGTTATACGCCTGTTGGCACGCAATCATCATTTTCCCAACCCTTTTCACCCATCAAATGAAAAAACCAAGTCACCAGACCCGCCATTTTTCTTTTAACCCTCATTCAAACATTAATGGCGACTCACTATCCTGAATACCTCGACTAACCTGTTGAACCCAAATAACAATACCTCCGTTGTATAACACTGAAGGGTTAGTGTTTTACTGCGCTATTTGTAGGGTTAACTACTTGAAACTTGTGCGCAAAGGGCTTATAAGTTATTCTGTTATTGAAAAGTGAATAGGATATTAAGATGTTGTTTAATTTGAATAAATAATAGACTAAATTCCATTCTTCTTATAAAATTAAATAAGAAAGTTTTGTTATTCTTTTACGCAAAAACTCCTGAACGCATTTGGATGAAATTTACGGTTTGAATTCATTTATTTCTAAAGATTACAAATCACTTGTACAGAAATAAATACTAAAGTATTACATAAACATGTATGGTGTCCAAGTGTAGCAGAAGTTTGTAGTCGGGCTTAACAATTAGTATGAAATAAGAGGGTAATTGATTAAAGTTATTTCTTGTCTACCGCCGTACAGCGCGTTATAGCGGTAAATTTAAGACACATTTACATAGTTTATTACCTGGAGGAACACATATACTACTTTTTATCGCAGTTAATAATAATATAATAAAGGGATTAAGTTTGTGTTTGTTTGTAGAAAGTACAGAACCAATTTTAAAACGTTTTTTATCAATAGAAAAGCTACATTATTTCAGAGTGCCATCCTTACTTAATATTATAAAAGTGAGTTAGTTTGTTTTTTTGTTTTTTGCGTCTTCACGCCTTAATGGCTAAACCAATTTTGATAAATTTTAGTACAGAGATAGTTGGGAACCAGGAGACGGTTATAGGCTATTTTAAAAAAAAGTGGGATGTGAGGGAGAAAGTGGGAAGAAAAGGGAAAACTTATAGTTGCTATTACAAATCAATAAGGAGCAAGGGGAACTGTGTTACCCCGAATTTAACGCGAGTAATAAAGGGGTAAAGTTTGTCAGTTTGTTTGTAGTAAGTTATCCTTTAAACTAGTGGTAAGTCCATGTCGAAAATGGTCGACGACGTTTGACAGACGTAACGCTACCGTTTTTCCGCCGATGAAAACAGTTGCAGAAAACTCCTACGGCTTAAAAGACGACACTATCGTTGAGTAAGTAAATGCAGTTTGCAAAAAACGGTCATCGTAGTAGTATTAAAAGTTCACTTTTTATTAGGAGAATAGAATAGAATATACTTTATTGCACACCAAAAATTGAAAAAAAAACAAATTGGTTAATAAAAAGTGCTAAATCTATGGTTACAATGGCGGTCTTATCGCTAATAGCGATATCTTCCAGACAACCTTTGAACTGTTTTTGAAACGATAAGAACAACAAAGCTACGACTTTGATAGTTGAATCGATGGATTTTTAATTGTATTTTCAAAGGGGTAAAATAACAAATCCCATCAAGTAATTCCAACACTGTTGTTTGGGCCAAAAAAGTAAGAACGGTTTCGCCGTCGTAGAACGTAGAAACGACCTTTGAAAACGGTTCGACGTTGAAACGCCCACCGCTAGTAATGGTCCCCAAACAGTAGAACGAATTTTAACTAGTATAGCATTTACATGTAGGTACAATTACACGTCACACCAATTACCAGGTCATGACCGTCGACCTCGTCTATGCAGTCTGCCAAAACATTGACCGACCAAGGCAAGCCGATGCCCTGATGCGCCCCTAACCCTTGGGCATAGGTACTCGTGTATATAAATACTTAGCCTTGTGTACATTGTGCAGCTAACACTATTTATAAGCAGTTCAATGCCAGTTTGTATTGCGATGAAGGGCTACTATGACATCTTATAGCAATTCTTATTCCACTGAGTGAAAGAGATGGCGCTAGACACCCTGTATAGCTCTGTCTCTTTCCCTCAGCGGAATAAGAATTGCTTTAAGAGGTCATAGTAGGGCTACTGGTGTGTTACGTTTGAACTATAATTGGTTTGGCATTTGTTTTTAAATTGGTTCTGCTGCAGTTGGTTTTTATATTTGTTCATAGTTTAATCGTAATGCGTTAAGAGGTGTTATGAGAAAATGGGTTCATGGGGATGGCTGGAGTGGGAGAGGAAGACCAAACAAAAGATAGGTGGCTTGTATGAGAATTAATATAAAGGAACCAGTGCGTAAATGGCTAAACCGATTTTGATGAATTTTGGTACAGAGATAGTTGAGACCCTGAAGACGGGCATAGGCAATTTTTTTTAAAGTGAGAAATGAGGGAGAAAAGGGAAAACTTGTACCTGCAAATCAGGGAACTGTGCTACCCCGAATTTAATGAGAACAAAGCCGCGGGCAAAAGCTGGTTTTTAATTATTCCCAGGCATTCATTGATACCTTTAAAACTGTTAAATGATTCCACTAAAATTTTAATATCCAAATACGAATACGAGTGCATATCTCGTTTTCTGAATTTTGATCCTTGAGTTATATATACTGTTCATACTGTTTTGAAACTGTTCCCTGTCCTAATATTTTAATATCTATTATGCATGGTTTGAATATTTTATAGCCATTTCTATAAAATATTCAAACTAGACATAGTGTAATTCTAAAATAAATGAAGGTATATAAACGAACAGATACGATTCTACGTTTCGTTTCAGTTTTCTTTACTTTCTGCCTACTCCCATTATGATGTGGGCATGAATCTACGTATGTATGCATCAAGACACCTATGTTTATACTAGAGATGTCCCGATTAGTCGGTAAAGCCGACTATCCGGCCACTATTGTAGTCGTCGATTAGTCGGCGACTAATCGGCAAAGAGCGCCGACTATCCGGCTTCTTACGTTGTATGTATTTCTCAATAATATGCATGCGGGGGAACTACATGAAATAAAAACCTTGATTATATTTTAATTCTTCAGTCTTATACATAAAAAAATGTAAAGCAATCTTTCCTTTGGTAATCAGTTTTTTAAATTACTTGCTTGTAAAGAAAACATAACTATGATAATTATTAAACAAAATTAGTACCTATCCTAATTAACATAAAAAATCAACATAATATAAAACGATTGCGCGCGAATCAGCCGTAAACGAAGCGTTACGGAAATCTCCAAAACCGTGATCGGCTTAGCCGACTAGTCGGCCTTATTACAACCGACTAATCGGCTAGTCGGCGAATGTCATAATCGGCACATCTCTAGTTTAAACGTATTGGTACAACACAACGAGTATCAAGATTTTATGTTCGCGGCAGGCAACAGAATGCACTGTCATGTTAAATTGGATTCGACATTGTTTTCATGTTACTGCTACGACAAGAATTCGATAAATAAATGTTCTTTCTAGAAATGAGAAGCACATTGCAAAATAATAACAGCTTTGTTCGTTGGGAATTTAGAGCTTAACACAACTTTAGAGTTAATGGAACTATGCATTTTACGGAAGCACCTTAGAATAATATATATATATTAAATCGTTTATTCCAAGAAAATTACATAATTTTTTTTAACAGAAATCTTTTGTCAAACTGAAGTACAGTTTATCGGCAGTGCTCTCGTGGATAGGCTTTCTTGACTAACCGCAGTACCATGTAACATGCAGTACAAAATATATGAAATATACAATATTTAATTGTATATATATAGGCAAATAAATATTTTTTCTACCTATACATACATACATTTACATACATTTCCTGCCAAACCAGCATGAACAGCACTGCGGCCGGACCACGACGTCCAAAGCATTACTGCCCCACCTCCATTCCAGATTGGACAAGAGACAGGGCCATAACGGTTGTCTAGCCCCATCTCTTACCCACTCCGGAACAAGAAGGGAACCACAACACCCCGAACGCCATGGTACGGCCGCTGGTGTAACAATTCGATTATCCGACCGCCGCCGGTTAAGTTTTAAGCCGAATTAAGTTCATATTTGATATTAATAGGTGGTTAATAAAAAGAACTTCCTCGTTTTGGTCTAGTAGTTTCAAGCGCGACTGCTGGGCAATAGATCTAGGATTCGATTCCGGCCCGGTCGGGTAGTGTTATTAGGTATTTTCATTAGAAATCCCTTAGTAGATCCCTGGAGTCTGAATCTCTGCATGGCTGACGGCAATAGGCTCGCCTTCTATTAAATGAGACAGACATAACTGGCGGGATGTGGGTGTAAGATTAGGTAGACCTCTACCTAAGCCCTTTATTTTTATTTTAATATCGGAATCTTTAGTTATTTAAGTGCAAACCAGAAAAAAAAACATCCAACTAAAATTCCATATTTTAAATTCAACCAGACAATTTACCGTCTGCCTATTTTCGTCAATTATTTTCACACTTTAACAGCAACATGAGCAATATCAATACTCATATTTTGTACTACATACATTTATACGTATAGTGTGCTTTGGAGCCCCAGGCTTCCATTCATCATCATCAGAATGTATTCCTCTCACATCTGCATGAATAAACCGTTCGTGTGAAACGGAAGGCATTTGTTATTCCAGTGTTTATGCAGAGGGAGCGAAGTGGACGAATAGGTATTCTTTGCGTTTAGTTTACTTAGTGGAGCAGGGGTGTACCCCATTATATCACATTTACATTTTAGCAGTTATTTTATAAATTTTATGTCAACCGGGGATATATCTAGCCGAGTGCCGAGTTTAGGTTTGAATGTCATATTTTGTATCTTTTCTTTAAGTCGCTCCGCCTACGAATTATAATTGGAGTACCTCAATGAAAAATAAATATAATCTATACTAATATTATAAAGCTGAAGAGTTTGTTTGAATGCGCTAATCTCAGGGACTACTGGTTGGAATTGTAAAATTTTTTAGTGTTGGATAGTCCATTTCTTGAGGAAGGCTATAGGCTATATAACATCACGCTACGACCAACAGGTGCTGAGCAGCGCGGGTGAAACCGTGGGGAACAGCTAGTTTATGAAATAAAATAATCTATAAGTAAAAAATTGTTTTAGTTCTCTCTGATGTTTTAATTATAATTGAATTTAGATATATGCGAATACTAGGTGTGCGCCCGCTGCTTCGCCCGCGTGATGAACGTGGTTTTACCCGTGATGGTAAAATATATATGAGTCTGTAATAATTGTAACATTTTCTGTAAGTACTATATTCTGTCAAAAAACTCTTTTTGCTTCCTACAGCGGGGGAAGTTATTTGATTTCACGTCCGTTAAAAAAGTGGTAAATAACTTTCATTAGGTTAAGTCAATCGTGAATCACGTCCGTTAAAAAAGTGGTAAATAACTTTCATTAGGTTAAGTCAATCGTGAACCAAACGCCTCCGTAGTCAGTATCAACTAGTTTCCAATTAATCATCATGATTGATGTTCGAACCTTTTTCACTGAATGTATTACTACAATTAATTTATGTAAGCCTTTTATTCATGTGTGAGGAGAAGAGCCTCACAGCTGAGCATCGGTCTTGTCTTTACAAAACTGAAGAAAGTAGAAAGACTAGTTAGTTTATTACGTATGCATGAAAGATTCGATATCAAAAACAGATACAAAAATCATGCTTTTTCCATTATTTTATTTGTTGCTATTTTATTTATTTCCTTTATTTTTAGCCAACTAATAAGTGTTTACACTGTAAATATTTTAGCTAATTATCTACCGCTAGCTGTGCCCATGCATTGCAGTGCAAAGTTTCTACCATACCTACCCTGCCTACCCTACCTACACAAAAACCTATAATGTCTTTAGCTATTTTTTGTCGTAAAAACCATCCTTGGACTTCAACGCATATTTAAAAAACGAATTGGTAAAATTGGATCCAGGCGTTAGAGTTATGCGCTTACCAACAAATTTTGCGATTCATTTTTATATTATAGAAAATTATCTAAGGTTAGTGTAAGAATTTCTTACAGGTTAGCGCCATTTAAATATATTATCTCTAAGTTATTTATAAAAACTTTTTTTGCGGACGGAAAATCATCAAATAACTTCGCCCGCTCTGGGCCGAGCCGGGCAGTGTCAGGCTTTTACTTGCTAAAACCCAGCTATGTTTCTTCTTCTATATTCTTAACACGACCGTACCGTCAACACGGCCTGTCGTCACAAGACGGACGGACGGTGAGCTACCCATTGCTCACCGTCCACAGACCCGCAAAAGGTAAGTACTTAAAAAGCCTTTGAAAAGACTTATTCTAAAGAGAAAAGATTCGTCACATTAATTAAGGAAACTTTAGCGCTCGCTAATGAGCTCGTCGTAATTTTGCATAGACAATGAGAATCTTAACAATAGGTTGGTGAAACGGTTTATACTGCGTTAACTGTGACTTGCTTATCAAATAGAATACGAATTTTGGTATTTATATCATAATAACCTGCTTATAACTTAGACGTGAACTTAGATTTTAACTGGTTAATATGACGATAGAAGATACCTTTTTTGTATGGGAAATCATCACATAACTTCCCCCGCTCTGGGCGAAGCAGTGTCAAACTTTTACTGACTAAAACACATCCATGTTGCTTCTTTTGCCCTTTATGTTCCAGGGCCGCGGTATCTCTTTCGAACAACCCACAAGTGTTATGATAATAATAGAAAAGGATAATTTTGTCGCTGGTTGTCTTAGGCAATAGGTTTATTGCTAAGAGCATTGACCAATACCTGAGGAGTCTTTTGTAAGGCAGCTGGCTCAAGGGTTTAAATCAGGAAGATTTCGGCATGCCACAGAGTGCGAATGTTAGTTAAGTAGTATACACAGATAAACATCATGGCGAGTGTAAAAAGATAGTATTATGACCCTCACATGACAAACAAAAACCCGACAGTTCAGTACAAACCTGACATAAACAGCCAAATCTTTTGACTGCGTAGATTTAGATGGCGGATTTTTTGAGTATATGGTTTCAATTTCTTACAGACAGACGGACAACAAAGTAATCCAAAAACTTATTATTCCTTTTGAGATAAGGAACCCTAAAAAGTACAAATAAACAAAGGTTTTTGATACAATTAATTTATGTATCTAGTACAAGGCCCAAAGGCCCCATCGAAGGCAGGAGGAAGCGCCCGGGTGTCACCATTGTGACGATCGCCCGGAGGACACGGTGGAGCACACAGTGGCGATCTGCCCGGCTTGGGCGGAGCACCGCCGTGCCCTCGTAGAGGCGATCGGCGGCGGCGAACTCTCGCGTCCGGCCCTGGTTCAGGCCATGGTCCGGAGCGAGAAGGAATGGGAAGCGGTCACCACCTTCTGCGAAGCAGTAATGCTAGCGAAGGAGGTGGCCGGGCGTTTGAGGGAGAGAACATCTGCCCAACCCAGCCGCCGCGGGAGACGCCCATGGCGCCGGGCGCCGCGAGACGACTTCCGGCCACCGTAGATGCGGGCCTGTGGGCGGTGAGCAATGGGTAGTTCACCGTCCGTCCGTCGATTGACGACAGGCCGTGTCGACGGCGCGTTCGTGTTTCACGCGCGCCTCAAAGAGAGTCAGCAAAGCAGAGGGGCTTGCTAGAGCCTCTGCCTGCCGGGGTTGCGGGTTGTTCGAAAGAGATACCGCGGCCTCGGAACGTAAAGGGCAACAGAAGGAACATGGGTGGGTTTTAGTCAGTACAAGTCTGACATGCCCCCCCGCTCCGCCCAGAGCGGGGGAAGTCATAGGATGATTTCCAACCAGAAAAAAAGGGCCCCATCGAAGCACGCTTGCCACATTAAAAAAAACAGATGTCGCAGTGCTGATGCGGCCCATTAAA
Source organism: Ochropleura leucogaster (assembly GCA_958449745.1). Taxonomy (NCBI): domain Eukaryota; kingdom Metazoa; phylum Arthropoda; class Insecta; order Lepidoptera; family Noctuidae; genus Ochropleura; species Ochropleura leucogaster. Next base: position 5,447,479 of record OY288226.1, read on the forward strand.
ACAGGCGATAGTTGACAAAAGGTTGGACATTATAAAACCAAATGATTTTAAGAGTAACCATGGAGTTTCTAGCCGGTTCTTCTTCATAGGAAACGACCAACCCGAACCGTGCATCTTTTCTCGACGTTTTTTAAGTGCCCATGTAGGCCTATGTGAAATAAAAATATTTTGATTTTGAAAAAAATCAAATATTAAATAAATAAATATCTTGGGACCTCACACACGGCTATCTGATCCCAAGCTAAGCAGAGCTTGTGTTATGGTAACCAGACAGCTGATATACATACTTATATAATTTAAAAATACATACATATTTTAGATAAATCACACCCAGACACAGAACAAACAATCATGCTAATCACACAAAGTTTGTCCTGGGTGGGAATCGAACCCACGACCTCCGGCTCAGCAGTCAGGGCCACTAACCACTAGACCAACAGGCCCGTCAAAGTGAAATTCTTTATTGCGACGATTTAAATTGTGACGTATCCAATCTTTTTAAGAAACGTTTAATTCTAGAAATACTTCATGTGTCGTGTGTGTTTACAAACACACATCAATTCGACCCAAATTAGAATCCTATTTCAATGGTAGCTTCACTTTAGCGTACAATGTTTGGAAAACGGTCCCTAGATATATAAGGATTGGGGAATCCAATGAAAATTAATGATGTATTCCTTTAAACGATTTCTTAGCCGAATGAAGAATTTATTCGACATTTATAGCTAATTCAAGATATTTTTCGACGGATATTCCTCTGAGAAACGACGTTTGTCGATTGGTTTTAAGATAAAGTTTATATAACAAAATCACGCCTGTAAAATGGTTTTTTCAATATAATTTTTGTACCTTATCACGTACCTATTTAACCCAAAGATTGACTGGTAGCGAATGTCTTATGGCATTAAGTACGCCTATGTACTAAATGCCATAAGACACTTCACCACTTCCCCACTTTGAAAAAAAAATACCTATGCCCGTCTCCAGGGTTACAAATATCTCTGTACCAAAATTCATCAAAATCGGTTTAACGATTAAGACGTGAAGACGTTACAAACAAACAATCTCACTTTCGCTTTTATAATATTAGTAAGGATTTATATTTCACCAATAAATGTCACATCATTGCAAACCAATTCTTCTCTATATTTATTAATTCTCTATTAAAAAACCTGAGTAATTAAAACTCATTGCAAACCAGCCAGCAATCGAGTTTGGTTAATGTTATAAAACCTCCACAGTACATAACATAACGCCTGTTATCCTCATAAGGTTAGACAGAGGTGTAAATTAATCGTAGACCCACATTTCGCCTGTTATGTTAAAATCCCATCTAGTAGAAGAACGAGTGACTATTGTTATCATCCGGGCAACAATATGTGGCTTCTACTGAATAATTCCTCATTTGAATTTGACAGCTATTCTCGCTCGCTGGATTAAAATAGCCAGTAATTTTCACAAGGACCATTATGACAAGGTCATTTGCTGGTTGCGTTGCTACAGCTTAAAGAAAATGTTGAACAGTAACTTCTTTCATAAAAATTTTAACACAAACATCAAAGTAGAAAGTGATTAATTATATTCAAATGAGTCAATTTCTATGCCATTCTCGTAACGAAAATATTTATCGCCATATTGGAATTTTTCGGACATACTACCGATGGCTTACTGAGTTATTACGATATTGATCTCTAGGGGTTCAAGATAATCTGGATCAGCTATCCAGTAGTCAAGGCCACACATTGTTATTATAAATTTTATCTTCGAATTATCTTTAAGTGGTTTAGCATTGAAAAATGTGACCTTAGGTCACTAGGCTAGGTAGGCTATTAAAACTTAATTTAGTGGAAGTAGATTAGAATATATTTTACTAGCTTTTGCCCGCAGCTTCGCTCGCGTCAAATTCGGTATAACACAGTACCTACTACCTGCAGTTTTTGCCCAAGCGCCTTATCGATTTGTAATAGCAACGCTAAGTTTTTCCTTTACTTCTCTCTTTCTCCCTCATATCCCAATTTAAAACAAAAAAAAAATTACCTATGTCCGTCTCCTGGTTCCCAACTATCTCTGTATTCATCAAAATCGGTTTAATCATTAGCGTGAAGAGGTAACAAACAAACTCACTTTTGCTTTTATAATATTAGTAACGATTGCACAAAAAAATAGTAAGACAACAATATCATATACCAGTATATAACGGTTTATGTCATCTGGCATTATAAAATATAAATAAAATAAATATGTTGGGACAACTCACACATGACGGCTATCTTTTCCCAAGCTAAGCAGAGCTTGTGTTATGGTAACCAGACAACTGATATACATACTTATATAATTTATAAATACATACATATTATAGATAAATCACACCCAGACACAGAACAAACAATCATGCTCATCACACAAAGTTTGTCCTGGGTGGGAATCGAACCCACGACCTCCGGCTCAGCAGTCAGGGCCACTAACCACTAGACCAACAGGCCTGTCAAATTATGCTGAGCTGAGCCCCTTTTGGCATTATTTATTTTACTTAGTTTAATTTTAACGTGTCCCTGTGTTCTTTGTTTAAATAATGCTGAATAGACGCAATTTTATTTCTTTCAACATTGCAAATTCTACTGCTACAATAGCGTTAAGAAGATGCAATAATAGAGCTTTTAAGATAACGTTACGGTTTTGACCAGTGTTGGCTTCGCAACCATGCTGCCAGATGTCTGGCTTATCTTTACACCCGACAAGCTTTCCTCGGTTGCCAGGGTTGCGGGTTGTTCGAAAGACATACGATGGCCTCGGAACACAAAGGTTAAAAGAAGGAATATAGAAGGTTTTTAGTTAGTAAAAGTCTGATACTCCCCCCGCTCCTTCCAGACCTTGGGGAGTTATTTGATGATTTCCCATCCCTAGGTATTGTTCAAGATCTTCACTTGCACGCAGTATGGTAATATCTCACGAGATCGTATTACCGAAACGAAACATATCCTTTGTGTTAATCTAGGTTATTAGTGTGTTCTAAATTCAATATTTTTTTTCTTTAAACATTATCCCACACTAGGGTTTTATTATATTGTGGATGCGTTTACAAATATTTAAACTCACACACAGAAACATCCAGACCCGAAACAACTATTTGTAGGTCATACAGATAATTGTTCCATGCGGAGATTGAACTAGCGACACGCAGCGCAGCAGCCAATCGCTCGGCCACAGTCATCTTTCTAATCCGATTAGTAGTTTTTGCGTGTAACAAAGTAACAAACCATCCTTGCTAATATTATAAAAGCGAAAGTGTGTTTTTTTGTTTGTTTGTTACTTCTTCACGCTTTAATGGCTAGACCGATTATGATGAATTTTGGTACAGAGAAAGTTGGATATCAGGAGACGGTCATAGGCTAATTTAAAAAAAAGTGTGATATGAGTGAGGGAGAAAGAGGGAAGAAAATGGAAAACTTAGCGTTGCTATTATAAATCTAGAAGGCGCTACCGAATTTAACGCGAGCGAAGCCGCGGCAAAAAGCTAGTTTAATATATACTAGCTGTCGCCCGCGGCTTAGCATGCGTAATGATCGAAAAAAAAGTGTATGTGTTATTCCAGACTATAATCTAACTCTGTGCCAAATTTCATCAAGTTCCTTCAGCCGTTTTGACTTGAAATAGTAACAAACATTTATAATACTAGTGGGAAATAGGACTGTTTTTTTAAAAAATCGCATTTCTAACATTAAGTAAGAAGTTAGATAAAAAGTGACTTTATCCAACAGTGGCACAAACGAGCTGTCTATCCTAATGGTGATGAAACGAGCACTCATCTGTGAACTGTCACGTAATAAGAAGATATTACTATATGTCCTGTAAGATACGCTCTTGGTTATTTAGGTTTGTTTTTGTGTTCCACGGACTATAGAAGATTACTTGGAAGGTCAAGTAGACGAAACAAAACACAACCGAATTGAGAACCTGCTCCTTTTTTTGAAGTAGGTTTAAACGTAGGGTAGACAGTAAGTTTTATAGACATAAAAACACTCCGTGAAATATAAAAATAATTGCGGTCTTATAGAGGGAGCTTTTTTTGTTTCCATTTTAACTACATCTAAAAATCTCAATTTAATCCAAAAATCAATTCAATAACCAATTACATTTTATTTTCAAAATAACAGCCATACATATGAATATAAACATATGTATATTTATAGTATTTTGTTTTATACCTATAGTATTTTATAAATCCGTGTGGTATAAAATTTATATTTTTTTTTTGTTTTACACCTACCACTGTTCTTCTCTGCATCAACCAAAGGTGGACTAGTTGAAAATGCCCATGGCATTAAATCCGCTTCTGTACTTTGTGCTTGAAGTGTTAAATAAATAAATAAAAACTAAAGTTTCCTGTTCTTTGTAGTCGAGATCGAAAAAGAGTTGAAGTTTATTAGTTACTGAGACTTTCGTGATTAGAGAACTCGTTAAGGCGTCGGTTCTGACTGTCTTAACTTTACTTATAGTTGGTATATGGGTATGTCCCCAAACCTTCAGCTTTCAATTTGGTATAACAATGGGAGCCTGTTAATAAAAGTGATGAATGAAGTTGCAACGCTCTTATAAAAACAAAAAGTAAAATATATGGAATCTAAAAGCGTAGATTTCTCGTAGCGTTTGAAAGCTACGCTAATTAGAAATAAATAAGGTTGAATATAGAACGACCTATGATCTTGGTCAGTAAAAAAAATCAGCCAAGATAAATTATATTTGTTCGACAAAATTGTTTGTAGTATGGTTGGATTAGTTATTTGGAAAGCGATTTCATTCTTTCCTAAATTATGGCTCGTAGACCAAAGTGTTCTTGGAGTGGAAGCCTTGGGGTAAAAATGGCCTAAAGGGAGACCACAATTGAGATGGAAAAAAAACCCCGGTACACGACATCAAGAAAACTCCAGGTACAAAATGAACCTATTTTGAACCTGGAGTTTTCTTGATGTCGTGTACCGGGGTTTTTTTTTGGGGTGGGAAATCATCAAATAACTTCCCCCCTCCAGGCAAAGCGGGGGGGAGTGTCAGACTTTTACTAACTAATGTCCACCGATCGATGTTCCTTCTTTTACTCGGGGCTGCGGTATCTCTTTCGAACAACCCGCGATCCCGGCAGGACCCTACTGGGGTTGCGGGTCTGACACTCCCCCCCTCTCCTACCAGAGCGGGAAAAGTGAGGCGCCACGGCATCCTCACCTACCACCTGACGCAAATCCTCACCGAGCACGAAGGTTTCGGGACGTTCCTGCACATCATCGGGCGGAAAGAAACACCCAGGTGTCACCAATGTGACTATCGCCCGGAGGACACGTTGGAGTACACAGGCAGTCTGGTCTTTTGAGCGGAGCACCGCTCTGTCCTGGAGGAGATGGTGATGTTTGAAGAAGAGAACCTCAAACCAAGCCAGCCACCGCGGGAGACGCTACAGGGATCGGGCGCCGCGAGACGACAACGACTTTTTGTTAAAAGTTTAACAGGAGCGGATATTTGATGATTTCCCATCCAAGTGGCGCAAGACCGATAAATAAGTTCCTAAAGAATTCCTGAGAAGTTTATGAGAAGGCCTCTTTTATTAAATTTTTAAATTCCTAAAGAAGTCCTTAAATTCCAAAAAATAGAGATACACTATTTAAAAATACTTTTTAGGGTTCCGTACCTCATAATAAATAACACAACCCAAATATCAAATCTGTGGTCCCTTGAAGCTGTGAAAAAAACAATCCTTCAAGTCTACGAAGAGAAAAGATATAACCGTTTAAATCGTCAGTTTGTACGGAACCCTTGGTGTGTGAGTCCGACTCGCATTTGGCCGGCCTATTTTTAATAGGCTAAATCGCTTACTGCTACGCAAAGGTCTCCTTATTAGCATGACCTACAAAATTGGTTGCCGCGAAACCGTTTGACAGCAAATGTGCCTACCAAATCTTGGCGCATAACAAAATAATGAAACCATAACAAAAAAACCGGCCAAGAGCGTGTCGGGCCACGCTCAGTGTAGGGTTCCGTAGTTTCCCGTCCGTCACAATAAGTGTTCCCAGTTATGAGGCCAACCGAACAATTCGGTAATACCCGATCCAATGTAATAAGTACCTACAGCGCCATCTCTCGAGGAATTGGGTTACTAATTAATACAAAGACGTGCAATTTCGGTGGTAATTTTGGATTGCGACAACCGATTTCAATAATTCTTTTTTTGTTTGAAAAAAGATACGTCCAGGATAATAAAATATGTAAACAAAGTTACAAAAAAAGCTTGTATATACGATTATACTACAAACTTAGTCCAGAAATTATTTTGTAATTTTTTTTGTCTTTTTTGTACAAAAACTGTTGTGTCAATCAAGTTCAAAATAATTTTCATAGAAAGTCCTTATAAAGTTCTACTTTTCAGATTTTTTTCATATTTTTTAGATTTATGGTTCAAAAGTTAGAGGGGGGGGACACATTGTTTTTTACTTTTGGAGCGATTATTTCCGAAATTATTGATATTATCAAAAAATGATCTTAGTAAACCCCTATTCATTTTTAAATACCTTTCCAACAATATATCACAAGTTAGGGTTGAAATTAAAAAAAAAATCACTTCCCACTTTACATATAGGGTGGCTACCCTAATAAAACATTTTTTTCAAATTTTTATTTTACCACTTTGTCGGCGTGATTGATATACATATTGGTACCAAATTTCAGCTTTCTAGCGCTAACGGTCACAGAGATTAAGCGAGGACGGACGGACGGACGGACAGACAGACATGGCGAAACTATAAGGGTTCCTAGTTGACTACGGAACCCTAAAAAGCACGAGACAAAATGCTGTTGTCTTCCTTGTCTAATCGATATCATAGATATTTGTACAACTATAATATCTATACTAGAGTAATATGCCATCTCCATAGGTAAATTCCTCAATGGTCCCAAAACTTTTTTGAAAGTTTACTCTATTACGATTATCGATTAGGTTGAATGCAACTTTTTAATCGTAATGATGGAACTTAGTTTTACGGTCAGCACTAAGAAATGTCATATTGCAACACATTTTGGAGTATTTTTTGTCGAGATTTGTATCGTGTTTTTTTATTAATTTATATGTAAAATGGCAAAAATAAGAATGCAGATGGAATGTCACTGTTTTTATTTTGGATTTCCGATTTTATTATCAAAGGGTTATCTTATTTATGTGCATTATTTCCAGCGTTTTTAAAGTACCTAATTTTTGGAAGGGTGTAGTAATATGTATTTTACACACATTTTACAATAGATCGACGCTGTTTTATCGACCATAGGAGGTTTTTGGAAATATAAACCTCAAACTCATCATATGAAACAGCCCCTGTGACTTATTTTTAATAACAAAATTGAATGCTGTAAACTGATGAAAATTCTTGAATTTCATGACAATTCGCGTCACCCCACCGATTCAGCTGATGTGTCATGTGTCAAAATCCTGTCGTGCAGAGTGGTTAAGTTGCAAAGAGTTACCGTTACAGTTAAGCAAAATGATCGTCTGTTTAGATTTTTGTCCAGTTTCTAGTTTAACTAAATTCAGCAGGAGCCAAGAACTTCAGATAAAGCGACTGCCTCATGTTGAACTGTAAAAGGCACATGTAGCGACACAAAGATGCAAGTGACCTACAGCGCCATCTATCCAGCCACGGAAGAACTAACGGCAAGATTCCTACATCGCGCAAGCAAAGTTGTACGCGCAGTTAGCATATATACAAGCGCCCGACAAACAACTGTCGGGCAGTGGCCCGCCAGACACGACACCCGTCTGGTCGGAGGATCCTCCCTTTTCCATAGAGGATGGAGAACTTTACACCCTGTTCTTCATTCCTCTAAAGCACACTTAATATTAGTGATTCCCTCAATATCTTCGAACCAGCGCTTGACTTTCCAAAAAACCAGCAAAAGCCGTTTATTTGTTGCATTTTTAAATTATAAAGAATCGACATTTATCTAAGACTAGCTTTTGCCCGCGGCTGCGCTCGCGTTATATTCGGTGTAACACAGTTCCCCTTGCGCTTTATTGATTTGTAATAGCAACGCTAAGTTTTCCCATTTCTTCCCTCTTTCATAAATCCCACTTAAAAAAAATGCCTATGTCCGATTCCTGGTTCCCAACTATCTTTGTAAGAAAATTCATCCAAATCGGTTTAGCCATTAAAGCGTGAAGAGGTAACAAACAAACTCACTTTCGCTTTTATAATATTAGTAAGGAAGGAAGGATATCGAAAGTCAAAGTCAAAAAGATCCTTTTCCATTTGAAGACCGATATCTCGGCGAGAAGTGGACGCATCAAGGTGAATAAAAAAGAGTGTGTGACTTTTACTGACTAAAACCCAACCATGTTGCTTCTTTTGTCCTTTGTGTTCCGGAACCGCGATATCTCTTTCGAAGAACCCGCAACCACAGCAGGTTGATACATTTAAAAGTTTTTCAGAAATATACATTCCTTATTTCAGGAGAAAATTAACCTACTTAACCTGGGGTAGGTTCAACACGTACGAACGTCATAAATTCTGGGGTAGCCAACATTTACTTCCGGCATTTCGCAATTCTCCGAGCAAATGTCAGGTTCGCCTATTTTCACCCAACGCCCGCATATTAAAACTATGCAGGATCCTCTGAATTATTACTTGTTATGTGGGGCATGGAGTTTATAATACCAATTTTGGATACGGTATTTTTTAAAGGCGGTCAAGTCATGTTTAATTGTAACATCTACGCAAATTTTTCAAACTGAAATGTTATCTAAAAGGTTACAGCCGTTCAGAATATCAAATGAATCCCAAAAAGTTTTTAGGTCTCGCCTTTGATTTTTCCAATGAATTATTCCTTGTTATGCGGAGCACAAAGTTTATAATACCAATTTTGGATATGGTATTATCTCGTACACCCAGTATCGTGGGTGCGTTTACAAACATTTGAACTCACATACACAAACAGCCAAACCCGAAACAACTACCCGTAGGCCATACAAATATTTGTACCGTGCGGGAATCAAACCCGCGACACCCAGCGCGGTAGTCTATTCGATGATAAGCTACCTGAACGCACCACCTGTCCAGAAATCCAAATGGATCCCAAAAACTTTTTTGAACTCGCCCTTGATTTTGTGCATATTTTATTTAACTTTCTAATCAAATTTATTACCGTCCTTCTTTCATTTCACATCTTTAAAAGCGTCCAGGATCCACTGTATTTATGTTAAATATTATTAATATTTAAAGTCAATCTGTATATAACCTGTCGCTTCAAAATATCTCGCTTAATTACATATTTGAATGAAGTTTGGCAAACAGATAGATTCACAGAATGTTTATTGCACACCAAAACTAATCATGATAACTAGATCACAGCTTGGAATCCCGATACCGGCGGACCACTATTTTTATATTTTGAAATGATTTTTATTGTATTTTTAAGAAACATTTTAAAATGTAAAAGTAAGCAGAAAAGTAAAAAAAGAAAAACTAGACCATTACAATAAAATCAAAGATTATTTTTATCCCACTAGTGCTTGTCCGTGTCCACCCAACGCGAGGGAAGCTGCAGGCTTAAGCTTACAGCATAAAAAGACACAAACAGTAAACCTTACTTTGTAAGCCCAATTAACTTCACAATTAAGTCCCGAACAAAATTAAACGTGTGCAAAACACTTTTAACTTTATGCTAAGCAGGGTTTTGCAAAACCTTAGGGCCTATGCACACCACGTTATATAAACGCGCCGTCGACGCGCGTTTTGGGAACGCGCGTCGCCGGCGCGTTTTTATCCTGCAGAGCAGTTTGTTGTCGTTTGTTAACACGCGCCGGTGCCGCGCGTTTGTATCGATACAAACGCGCGGCACCGGCGCGTGTGTATCGATACAAACGCGCGGCACCGGCGCGTCTGTATCGATACAAACGCAACGAGGGAAAGGGAAGTGTGAATCTACGCTAGTAGCAATCGAGCGATTTGGTGCACCGCACGTCTTTGGAACAAAAAAATGGAGCCTTTCAACACAGAAAACTTCATAACTGAAATTCATCGCGTCTGTATCGCTACACACGCGCGTTTGCATCGCGTCTGTATCGCTACACACGCGCGTCTGTATCGCGTCTGTATCGCTACACACGCGCGTCTGTATCGCTACAAACGCGCGTCGACGGCGCGTTTAAAAAACGTGGTGTGCATAGGCCCTTAGTTATAATATTCTAGACTAAATGTATAACCTCTAAAGTGAGAGAATAACTGCGTTTCTAATTCTCAAAGGAAGGAAAATGTGTTTGAATCTTCTAAGGAGCTGTTTTTATAAAACCGCACACGTAATCTGTTTGGCCACGACATACATGCTTAAGCGTCAGCGGAGAAAATCCTTTTCGCCAAAGTAACTATGCACCACTATTGTGGATGAACTTTAAATAAATAAATAAAATACATACTATGTCGAGATCAGCTTCCAGATTACTGAATACCATTATTTTATCCCTTGTCAGACTTTCGGGACACGAAAGGAATTACCCAGAACACGTAACGAGTAACCACGAAGCGACGTATGTCAATCGACAAGAATATTTGTCATTTATTCCCTCGCGTGATTACTGTCGTGTCGCGCATCAGTGGCATGCTCTTAAACAACTGTCGTTTATCGAGTCGCTTGAGGGTGTACACTTCAACCAATTTATCTGTGCAGGCGGTGTATACATATCTGCATATCTGTCCATGCATATTTTCTTGACAAGTAACGCCATCTCGAGCCACTTTGAATAAGTATTCAAAGTGGTCATACTGTACCGCCTGGCCAATTGCTACAGAGGGTGGCGGCGGCAAAATCTGGCACCCTGGTTCAGTACATGGTCCAGAGCGAGAGGAACGAAGAAACGGTGACTTCCTTCTGCGTAGCAGTCATGCTAGCGAAGTTTGAGGGAGAGAAACTTAAACCAACCCAGCCATTGCGGGAAATGTTCCAGGCGTCGGGTGCTGCGGGACGACTCCCGGCCACAGTATAAGCGGGGCTACAGACGATGAGCAATGGCTAGCTCACCGTCTAGTGAAGACAGGCCGTATCGACGGCGAGTTCGTGTTCCACGCGCACTTCAAAGAGTTGCCAGCAAAGATGAGGGGCCTGCCGCGGCCTGTCTGCAGAGGTCGCGGGTTGTTCGAAAGAGATACCGCGGCCCCGGAACATAAAGGGCAAAAGAAGGAACATGGGTGAGTTTTACTTAGTAAAAGTTTGACACTCCCCCGCGCTCCGCCCAGAACGGGGTACATTATTTGATGATATCCCATCTGCAAAAACCAAAAAAAGGGGTCGTTGTCGTTTTCGACGAATTCCCAAATGTTTTGCAACACGGTTACCATTGATAAATTGAATTGCCAAGGTATTCTGATTCTGTATAGATTGGAGTGTCTCTTAGCACCCGGTTGCGTTTGACAAGCATTGATTGTTCGTGTTGTTTCACAGATGCGTGAAATGTTTATTTAACGGGCGTGTTTTGTTCTTCGTGAATTGTTAAGATAAAAGCATTTATTTGTTTAAGTATGGTAGGTAGGTACAAAAAATGTTACGAAGGTAAGTTTTTGTTTTACTTTAGTGTGTATAGGTTAATATCGACCAGCAAAATAGAACAGGCGAAAGAAGCGTTTATCAACATTTTTGATAACTAAGTTTAGAGGATTTCAAAGAGCATAGTGCGGAGAAAGAGTAGTAGGTGGTAGGGATATGGTATGCATAGACCCAATGACCATATCGAGAAAAAGTGCCTTTTCATGTCTACAAAAAAGAAGACAGGCAGACGTGGACCGCGAACTAACTGGATAGACATGCAAAATTTGACCTTACTGATGGCAATGTTTACCAGCAACGTGAATGGAGCCGAGAGATTAATAAAGCCTATTTCTCGAAACGAGAAGAGGTGAGAGAAAAGAAGAGAGCCTTTGTATCTATTCGATTGTTTGAACTTCAAATATTATTTCTACTGAAGCTGAACTAACACCGCACACCGATACAAAATTATAATTTTCTTTTTATGAGTAAGTTTTTATTGAAGACAAAAACTTTTTGTCCTCAGACTATCGTTAGTTATTTTAGACAATTAGGTTATTTTTAACGATCTAAAAAGCCATAAAAGTCACATTGAAGCCAGTCTCACACTTAATAAAGAAAAATGATCTCAACCAACACGAAAAAAATCAGCCAAGAGCTAGTGGCAGACCGAGAGTTCCGTACAAACCTGTGACAAAAACAGCCATATCTTTTCAATGCGTAGACTTAGAGGGTTGATTTTTACACAGCACAAAGCGACCACAGAGTGACTATAATTATGGTTATTCAACTCGATACCTCTATGTATATAAAGGGTATTGACAGACAGACAGACGTGCAACAAAATGGTCCAATAAGGGTTCCACTTTGCCCCGGGCGACGGGCGCCGCGGGACGACTCCCGGTCACCGTATATGCGGGCCTATGGACGGTGAGCAATGGGCAGCTCACCATCCGTCCGTCTATTGACGACAGGCCGTGTCGACGGCGCGTTTCAAGCGCGCCTCAAAGATATGTCAGCAAAGCAGAGGGGCTTGCCAGGGCCTCCGCCTGCCGGGGATGCGGGTTGTTCGAAAGTGATACCGCGGCGTCGGAACGCAAAGGGCAATAGAAGGAACGGAAGGGTGGGTTTTAGTCAGTATGAGTCTGACACTCCCTCTCGCTCCACCCAGAACGGGGGAAGTTATTCGGTGATTTCCCATACCCAAAAAAGGGTGCCGCCTTTTTTCCATTGAGATACGAAACCCTAAAACGGAAGGAAAATTGAGTATTATCTTATTTAATTAAATAAACGTAGAAACCCACCAGCATTAAAGTATACTTATCCACTTAAATAAGTTAGCACACCAAGTTGCATCAATTCTCGACCGCTTGAATATTTATGAGAAACTTTAACAGTTACGTGTTGAAGTTTCTCGAAAGTGTCATACTGAGCTTGGTATTAACTTATTAAGTAATTATGTAGATAAAGATGAAACTTAAACTAAGCAGGTTTGATAAGTAAGAAGTTGATTAATGGTCCAGATCTGATATTTACGTTGAAAATGTTAAAATGGTCACAGATGCAGTTGTGAATGTCAACTTTGTGCCCATTGTACGATTGGTAACGCAATTCATATTAACCTACTAGGTTTGCCCGCGGCTTTGCTCGTGTTAAATTCGTGGTAACACAGTTCCCTTTTCCTGATTTTCAGGTACCTGCCACCTGTAGTTTTTGCCCTTGCGCCTTATTGATTGTAATATCAAAGCTAAGTTTTCCCTTTTCTCCCCTCATTTTTCACTCTTTTTAACCGACTTCAAAAAAAGGAGGAGGTTCTCAATTCGTCTGTATTTTTTTTTTTTTTTTTTTTTTTTTTTTTTTTTGTGTTTGTTACCTCATAACTCAGGTCTGAGTGAACCGATTTTGATGATTCTTTTTTTATTCGAAAGCTGGTGGTTGTCGTTTGGTCCCATAAAAAAAATATCAAGATCCGACAAGTAGTTTTTGAGTTATCTTTTTTATAAAAGTAACCTATGTCCGTCTCCAGGGTCCCAACTATCTCCGTACCAAAATTCATCGAAATCGGTTTAGCCATTTAGGCGTGAAGAGGTAACAAACAAACAAACTAACTTTCGCTTTTATAATAATTAGTAAGGATTTGTTGTCTTTTTAATAATAAGGCAATAACGTCCGCTGCGAAGGGAAATAGAAAACATAAATTGTCAAATCTATCTCCGTTTAAGTCAAACATAGCTAGGTTAACTTTGTTCCGCCTAGCTATCTATTACTCAAGACCCTTTTACCTGACCTTAGGTAACCACGGAAGTAATAGATATCAGGATCAGACACGTGTGACCTAAATTTGATCTGCTACCCTACCATGACGTATAACTATTAATAATAAATAAATATATAAATAAATGAATAATACCTAATAATAAATAAAATTAATATAAATCTGCACATAAATAATATCTACCTACTTAAATCTTTACTAAATTATAAAGCTGAAGAGTTTGTTTGTTTGTTTGAACGCGCTAATCTCAGGAAGTACTGGTTCGAATTGAAAAACTCTTTTAGTGTTGGATAGTCCATTTCTTGAGGAAGGCTATAGGCTATATAACATCACGCTACGACCATCAGGTGCTGAGCAGCGCGGGTGAAACCGTGGGGAACAGCTAGTTTATTATAATTGACATTTTATATAATCTTATGTAATCATTGTTATTGTGTCAATTACTTTATATGATTTAATTTAACGTTTGACTTTTAGTGCCTAGTAAAAGAAAGTATATGGATGGCCATATACTTTCTGTTGTTGACAGGCAGTGCTCCTGGCAGACCCGGCTTAGCTGACATCCCTTTAAGGCGCGCGTAGAACACGAACGCACCGTCTACTATGACAATGGCCTTCCTCGAGATATATTGCCAACTCCCAACCTACGTGACTTTCAATTTGGCAAAATGTATAGCAAAATAGTTCCTATCCTTTTTTTGAGTGGCAACGTAAACCATATTATCGATCCGAACATGTTTACCATATTCCTCGATTCCCTGAGGTCATGTTTATTGATTCGACAACTTACGTATGGCACTCGTTTTGTCTAGACATACATATTAATAAGTATCGGAGGTCACAGACCTGCTGAAGGACAAAAAAGCTATAAGTTTCTATTTGACACATAGCCTGGCGTCACTTTTAATTTGGATAAGTCAAGTTTTGTTTGAAAAATAGAAATGTATCAGCATTTTTGAGATGACAATTTATTTTAAATTATAAAGGTTTTTTAAAGCTCAGACGTATAATTAATTATTCTTACTTTAGTAAATACTAGCTGTGCCCCGGCATGCGTTGCAATGCAATTTTGTATCTTTCTACCTACACTACTTCTCTTACCGGGATGAAAAGTATCCTATGTCCGTCTCCTGGTTCTAAGCTGAGGTAGCTTGTAGCTCACCAATTTTCAGCTAAATCGGTTCAGCCGTTCTTGAGTTATAAGTGGAGTAACTAACACGACTATATAGATGAATAGTTAAATATTTATACCTCTTGTACGTTCTTCCTACCAGAACTTTTCCCGAACTTCGTTAAGTTACGTTAAAAACATAACCTTCCTTTTGGTAGTCGAGTAGAACAAGCGGCTGTCCGTCCCCAAATATTGAGAAAGCCACTCAATCAAAACATTTTGTACACAAAAACGTGAAGGCAAATCCATCATCCTAACACGATCAATGTAACAAGATCAGACATCAGAAAAATAAACAGCTGTATTACATTTTTTATACAAAATAAATCTATACTTTAATCTCGTTTATGCAGCTAAATACATATTAATTAAATTTTTAAATATTTGTTTGTTGTTATCAAATAGGCTTCAAAACTACTGGACCGATTTTAACCATTTTTTCACTAATAGAAAGCTAAATAATCAGGAAGTAACATTGGCTATCCAAATTTACGGGTGCGGGGCGGCAACTAAAGACGCGGGCGAAACCGCGCAAGACAACTAGTTAAAAACAAACCTCAAAATACTGAAATAAAAACTACCTAAGACCCACAATAAAGAATTCATTTCTGTTACTACCGTATACGGCGACAAATATCCTATTCCAAAAAAGATAAGGAAAGATTCGGCAAAAGAAAAGACGGTAACAGGAAAACATATATATGTTTTCATTTGGAGGGTATTGCCCTGGTTATTTTCGTGAAAATGGTTGTCAAATAAATAAGAGTCGCGTACACAGTTCGTTAGAGAGAGTGACGTGAGTCAGAAGTAATCTGCAAAATATACGGAAAGAGGTCGCAAGCTGTTGTCTGAGGGATGATATTGGCTATCTATGTCTTGCGAACCCTTATAAGTCGTATTTAATAACACCTACTGAGGAAAATATGAATTCGCTTCCATATTGAAAAGGTATGAGATTTTTTAAGTCAACTGATCAGTCAATGGTACAGAATTGTACTTACTACCTTTTTTCGCATTGAAAATAACTCAATGCGAATACCAAATAACTTCCCTCACTTTGGGCGGTACTTTGGGGAGTGTTGTTGGCCTTGTAGATTCTTAGGCGCTTGTTAACTTTTGGTAACTTCTTATCATATTTTAAGTTTAGTACAGTAAGCAATGACTTATTGTCGGGCCTACGCTGTCCTCTCATATTTAAGTCAACAACATTGTAAAACCAAATGATTTTGAAATAGTAATCATGGAGTTTACTTACCGGTTCTTTTCCATAGGAAACGACCAACCCTAACCGTGCACCTTTTCTCGGCGCATTTTATAAGTGCCCATGTAGGTATATGTGTTTTTTTTTAAGGAAAATGTTTCTAACAGAAGTTTCTTGGTAGCAATGACGCAGTTTCAATTTATGGTGCCCGATTGATGGCTACAAGGTCACCTCTTATCACATGCAAATTAAACATAACTTGAAAAACGTGGAGCTCTTAGGTACACCTCTGCTTAACTCTGCAGATCTTGAGTCAATCCTTAATACAAGACATGGTAAAGTGATTAGCCCGTCATAATTAATGAACGCAAAAAATCACTCAAGCTCGAATAACAGCAAGGATGGCGCATTGGCTGAAAAATTGACTGCTGCGCTGCGTGTTGCGGGTTCGATTCCCAAACGGAACAAATATTTGTATGGCCTACAAATAGTTATATCGAGTCTGGCTGTTTATGTATAGTATGTGAGTTTAAATGTTTGTAAACGCACCCACGATACAGGAGAAATTCCTAGAGTGTGAAAAAATAAAAAGACCATCTGCGGACGTGAGCTAGGCCCTTAATGGCTTAGGGCATTAAGTTGACCGCTATGTAAGGGAAAGGGATCACTTACCATAAAAAATAGTCACCCTAAAAATGAGATACACCTGCTTCTGTGAAGTGTTTCATAGGGTCGGTATGTTACGCGTTGTGAATATAGTACAGACGCCTGCACATCAAGCTACTACAATCTGTCAGATTTCTTTGATAGATTTTCGACTTTATTTGTAAAGTATTAGGTTCAAGGTTCATTGGGAAAAATTGACAGTTTCGGGTAGCTTGACCTGCTGGCGTCTGTACTGTAGAAGTTTCATACTTTAACCAAACCCGATTACAGGCTAGTTTGGTATGATGTTCGAAAACTCAGGTTGTTTGAATAAATAAGAGATGAGAATAGCATAGGAAGTTTGTGACATTCTTACTAATATTATAAAAGCTAAAGTGAGTTTGTTTTTTTGTTTGTTTGTTACGTCTACACGCCTAAATTTTGGTATAGGGATAGTTGGGACCCTGGAGCTGGACATAGGCTAACCTTTTATTTTTTAAAGTGAGAAATGAGAAAGAGGAAAAAAAAGGGAACTTAGCATTGCTATTACAATAAATGGCGCAAGGGCAAAAACTACAGGCAGCCGGTACCTGTAAATCAGGAAAGGGGAGCAAAAGCTAGTACATGTATGTTTACCTATACTCTATTTAATATTATAATGTAATAATTATTTTCATGAAAAACAAACATTTTGAACAAAACAATTGGTATAAAACAAGTTGTTAACATATTGATGGCCTTAATTATATTCTGACGAGCTCACGCGAACGTCGATCATTGTCACGATAAATATCTACCTACCCTCATTTTTGTAACACGATAAATTATTATAATGAGGTGTGCTTTCAGGAGAGTTACCTAATTTGATGTACATAATGCAAGGTTTACTGCTCCGTGAAGGGATTTCAAGCTATTGCATAGCTTCTATCGCGGGCTTGAGCGTGGAGACCGAATCCAGAAATATAGTAACGAAAAAGCCTAACAAGAAATTTAATTACGAATACGGTCAGTTATTTCAATCATGATTCCGATGTTTTTTTTTTTTTTTTTTTAATCTTTATTTAAGGGGACTCGGTCAACAATGACGATGTCGCCCCGTAATCCTAATTACAATATACATAAAACAAAATTAAGTAACAAAACTAATTTACAAGAAGCAAAACTATAAAACTATTGTTGGGTGTTATCTACGCTCCGCATGCGGGCCGTGTATAGTGCACACAGCTTCTCGGCTTCCTCCGAAAAAGGGGAAGCCAAGAAGCTGCTACATATCCCCATGTTGTACTGCGTGCTTCCAAGTGCTTGAAGCCGCTGAGTCTCATTCCGGACACATTCGAGCAAGACATGGTGGATATCATCTATCGTATTACCTACACTCCAAGCAATTAGGTGATTCCGTTTTACCCATTAGATGTGCAAATTTATTTGATGGAATGTGTCCAGATCGGAGTCTCAACAGCGTCACAATAAATTGTCTATGGGCTTCCATGTCCTGGAACCATGGGCTACGAAAAGGTCCTGCTTGTATAGTCCGATACCATATGCCTTTAGTGCGCGATCTCTCATCAAAATATTCCTGCCACAAATCTTTGCAGATCCTTTTGACTATTTGGTTGCGGTCTGAGTGCACTGGTAAACAAGTATATGTGATCCCTTCTGATGAAGCTAATTTTGCTGCTTGATCCGCCTTTTCATTACCCATGATGCCAATATGAGACGGAATCCATTGTAGCATTATTGTCTTATTAGCCCTATGCAGCTCGAAAATGGTTTGGAGAATAACAAAGGCTATCGGGGAACCTCGAAAGTTCGAGGGTAGCCGAGCCAGATGCAATAGAGCACTTTTGGAGTCAGTTAGAACCAAAATACGATCCGCATCAAGACTTAACGCATAAGACAGTGCTTCTGAAATCGCTATCAGCTCGCAATACATAATGGAGACATTAACATCAAGATTCCGATGTTCTATTAGCGTGTTTGGTAGAGAATCGGATAGTCATTCGACAGTACTCTTGATCAAACCCAAGGTCTTGTTTTCTTTTTTTGCGACTTCTTTTCATTGGGAGTACCTACTTTTTATTTTTTTAATTTATTTAATGCAATTTTTTTTTTCTATTTATGCATAGGTTTTAGTTTACCGCGGCAGTCTTCGAGTGTCACAGATATTTTTTTTTTTAAGAATGTCATCTCGCTGTTTAACCTAGGGGTTGCCGTCTGCTTAACCGGGCAATTTCTGTAGATATCTTGAAATTGAGGCCCCCGACCAAGGCAAAAAAGACCTACAAACTAAGCGTCGCTGGGGGAGGACAGGATCTGAGTGATATTATTTAGGAACTGGTTTGCATTTATTGGCTCAGCATCACGGGCTGGCCCTAGCAAGGGGCGGGAGAGTGGTTAAGGGTTGGTTTACACCTTGTATACATGTGTATCACGCCCGACGTAGAAATGGCATTGAACCCCGACTACACTTACTATTACGATACACGTGTTACCTACGAAGTTTTTGATAATCCCTAGGGGATTACTCTTCGTTATTTATTCAGTAAGCACGCAAGTTTGTCGCACTTGTGTGTCGTCGGTAGTTGCAGGTCAATGTCACGCTTGACAACTTAACTTTAACTTACATCAAAGCTAAAGGAATGTCTGCCGAGGTTGTGGGTTGTTCGAAAATACACACTAGGCCCCGGATCACAAAAGGCAAAAGACGGAACATGGATGGGTTTTAGTCAGTAAAAGTCGGAAGAAGTTATTGGATGACTTCCCATCCAGAAAAAAAAACAGTTGAAGGAATCTATAAGTAATAGGTACCTATTTCATTTTTTGACGCACTTTTATTAATTTAGTCCGTCATCTTTGGAAATCCGTATTGGATTTAAAACTGACGTCAATTAAACAAAAAATTTAAGTTCAACCGAAAACCGGTTAAGAGGGTTTTTAACTTCAAAGTTTTTTAGTTTTTTGTTACGAGATATCTAATATATAAAATTCTCGTGTCACAGTTTTCGTTCCTACTAAACTCCTCCGAAACGGCTGGACCAATTTAAACGAATAGATTCTGTTCATAAATTTATTATTATAAAAAGTTGCCCCACAGTAAAAAAATCTCTGTATCGTACTGCGTTTAGAAACATTCAAACTCACATACACAAACATCTAGACCCGGAATATTTGTTTCGTGCGGGGATTGAAGCGGCACACGAAGCGTAGCAGTAAATCGCTCAGCCACTACGTCAACCGTGTCGTCAGAAATAAATAATAATCCTACCAATATTATTATTTTATTATATAAGTTTGTACGGATGTATGGATGTTTGTTACTCTTTCACGCAAAAACTACTGAATGGATTTTAATGAAACTGTACAATAATATAGTTTATACATCAGAATAACACATAGGCTACAATTCATAAAGATATATTGTATATTATTTTTTATATTCTCAAACAACCCGTCTTTATTATAATATTCACACTAAAGTTTGTTACAGCGACAATGAGCATGACAAAAAGAGCATAAAACCGGAATGACCGCGGTTAGAATGCGGCAGACATAAAAATGTGCGGGCCTCGTTTCAAGCAAACATATTTACATTTTTGGATGTGGAAATTTGAATAAAATCTCGACATATAGAGCTGTATTATGTAAAAGAGTTAAAGCGAGGTTTTTTTCGAGCCCTAAGTACATGTTTTATCGGATTCCGATATTCTTACACGGACCCAAACAATATTTTGTAGGACATTAAATTTTGTTTGGTATATAAAATGTCTTCCTTACATTGTTGCACTTCACATCAAATAGTATTTTGTTATTTATTTATTTTTATATGAATGGCATCTCGCTGTTTAAGTTAAATAATAAATTATTTTATTTGATACCATTGGTTACATTCAAACAGATACAACAGGACATTTTGTAATCTTCTTAATATTATATTGAAGGTCATCTGTGTCTGAACAAGATAAAAAAAATATCTGTACCTTAGACATCAGAGCTCTTCAAGGTGGCCATTACATTAATAATTCATTTGCTTATATTACCTATACTGTGATAATGAAGTTTATTATTTTTAGTATTTAAATTCAAAATCTGTCTTACCGACAATCCACCTGCATAATATTCGCCGCACATTATCTCGACATCCGTGTGTCACTAGCAGGATTCAGCAGAATACCAGCGTCAGGTGATCCACCTGGCATTATGCTGAGCTGGACTCCTTTTTGGTGCAATTTTGAGACACACACCGCTCAGTAGTGGGCGACCTTAATAAATATATGTGTTGTGTCTAAATGCCTATGGGTCGATTTTACTCAATCTACCTTACTTTTTTTTTTTTAATGTGTACCAATTGTTTTACTGTGTGATGTTTTTTTTTTTTTAATTCTTGTATTGTGTCTTTTGTTGCATCAAATAAATGATTTATCTATCTATCTATCTATCTATTTGGACAGTGTGCAATTTAGTTGTATTCAGTGTGTACTTAAATCGCTATAAGTATAAAAACAAATAACCACTGCAAACGTGGATATTATCAAGAAGGTACATAGAGGTATCTATAACCTCTCTATCTTATATAGGTTAGGTTAGGTACGTTCCTAATCCATAACAGATCGCCTTCATCCGGATACCGGACATGTCTTAATCCGGATCTGTCCGGAAGCAAGCAACGTGACCTTATCGCAGCCATTTTATAGTAGAAAATAATATTGTGGGGAGTATAAACGAATGACCGGTAGTGTTAAGTCCGACTTTTTCCTGAAAAACAAATTTACAAAGCTTTTGTTGATTTGCATTGGAATTATGTTAGATTTAGATGCAGAATATTTTTATGAATGCAAAATGTTTATTTTGTTTTTTGCGGATTAGTTACGACGTCGAAAATGTATGTTTTTAACTCATTCAAACCTATTTTTCGAATGCGAAATAATCAAATAACTTCCCCTGCTCTGGGCGGAGCGGTTGGGGAGTGTCAGACTTGTACTGACTAAAATGCACCCATGTTCCTTCTATTACCCTTTATGTTCCGGGGCCGCGGTATCTCTTTCGCTCTTTCGAACACCCGCAACTCTTTGAGGCGCTCGTTGAACACAAACAAACTTACAAAGGCTTTATGATCTACATCCATCACGCCTGTAATCCCCAAAGGGAGGAGCAGAAGTGTATAGTAACGAGAAAAAATATGTATACCTACTTTAACCAAAATTATACTCTATATACCGAGGATTCCTTACAAATTTGAGACACCTGACCTGCCATATCTTTTGACTGTGTAGACTTAGAGGGTTGATTTATTTCACAGCTTAAATGGACTACAGATTTGAGTGTTTTGTTTTAATTTTAACTCGATGCCTTCACGCGTTCTTGAGGTAAAGGGTCCAGATAGACAGACAGACAACAAAGGGATCCAATAAGGGTTCCACTTTTTTGCTTTTGAGGTACGGAACCCTAAAATATCACTGTAGAAACTTCTTTTTCTGAGTCTTTTGAGAAAATCGCATTTAAATCTGTTATTGGTCGTGATTATACACTTTGTCTAACCCTTTAGGGATTACAAGCGTGGTGTTATGAATTAACTAGTACCCCCTTAAATCGCCTGTTATGTTAATACCTACTAAAACATAACATAACATGTTAAACATAACATTTTAATAACATAACACGCCTGTAATCCTGATAACTCCCTTCACAATAAACAGGCAAACGGTACGATTATTACATTGATAAATTAACTAAGAAGGACTGCTCTTTATTTTAATAACATGCAATAAGCCACGTTGCTAGAATTTCGAGAATAATGGACTAATTTCGTAATGTCTGTGCCTGGCTTTTGGCTTGGCTTAAACGTTGTTATATTTCTTACTTTTTGAATTAAGTCCAACACGACTGTAATGTTTTATGTGTTCATAAATTATAATTAACAAAAGGCAGATTTCTTTTGTTTCGAAAATATTATTTTGGTACAACCTATGCGGTAGTACAATCGTTTACTTCTTTTTGATTGTAATCCATCCAAAGGTTCGTCCGCATGGCATAGTTACTTGGATCGAAAAAAAAAATCTGCCTCTCTTCTTTTCTTCCCTCTTTCTCCACCTTTTGTCAGCCTATGTCCGTCTCCAGGGTCCCAACCATCTCTGTACTAAAATTCATTAAAATCGGTTTAGCCATTTAGGCGTGAACAAACAAACTCACTTTCGCTTTTATAATATTAGTAAGGATACAAAGCTTTTAAGCCTTTATTTATTCAAAACATAATTTGGTGGATAACGTTTAATAAAATGTGTATTAAAATGATTAGCGCACCGCGGCGGGGCGTCAAAATGAATGGTAGAATAATATTTCACCGAGTTTTCCACGATCTACTATAAATCGCTGGGGCGGGCTGAACTCACAGCATTTTCTGGATATATACTGATATATTTTGTTTTTTATAGGGAAGGAATTACCGGGTTCAGTTGGGTATATTTATCCATTTCGCACTTTGAACGGATAAATTTTATTTCGAAACAGTGGGCGATTTTTATATTAGGTATATATGTAAAATGAGCAAGGTTTGAAGTGCACGAATTAAAAAGTCATGCTGAAATTGAGAATAATACTCTTTTAAGTTTATTTTTTTACGGATGGGAAATCATTAAATAACTTCTCCCGTTCTGGGCGGAGCGGGGAGGAGTATCAGACTTTTGCGGAGTGAGACCTTCTTTCTCTTGCTCTTTATAGACCTTCTTTCTCTTGCTCTTTATATTTAGTAGCCGCGGTTTATCTGGTGAACAATCCGCAAACCCTGCAGGCGGTGGCCCCAGCAGGCCCCTCTGCTTTGCTGACATCGGTTTTAAAAATCTTATTTAATCATTAATTTATGAAAAAGTCATTCAATAGGTTTTGATGAACTGAAAGATTTGTATTGATATTTGAATCTATACTAATATTATGAAGAGTTTGTTTGTTTGTTTGTTTGAACGCGCTAATCTCAGGAAGTACTGGTTCGAATTGAAATATTCGTTTAGTGTTGGATAGTCCATTTCTCGAGGAAGGCTATAGGCTATATAACATCACGCTACAACCAACAGGTGCTGAGAAGCGTGGGTGAAACCGCGAGGAACAGCTAGTGGTTTTATAATTCTGTAAATAAATACGTGTTTTCGCAATTTATATTCTTCTTTCTCTCGTTTCATGTTGATGAAACTTATATTGTTTTAGACCAAGGTGTCTAAAATCATTCAGTCATTTTAGAGCCCCAGTATGTAGCTACGTGATATATCGGGGAAGTGAATTGTACCAAGTGTGTAGCGGTAATAGTATATTAAAACACTCGATACATAAGTATAGAATCTAGAATAACGCTAGTCCATGACCGGACACATAGTATATTTTATCCATGATACATCCTAACCTACAAAAAAAAAAAGTCGAATAAATTCCATGAAAACCATCAAAGAACGAGGCAGACTACTATTCATTACAAGAACGCCCAAATAACTCCACATCCCGAGTCTGACATAATCCTTCAGGATGACTGCCGTATATTCCACCTATGTACTACCCATTACCTAAATACCAGCGTTTATAACTTCAGGTGAGTCAGGCAGATACGACCCGACATAACTTCACGGAACAAACATACTTGCCCGCGAGTTTAGGTATGTAATGCCCATAATTATTGTCCTGAGAATGGATATCTACATAGTACGGGGTGTGGGTGAGTCTTTTTGAAGCTGATATAACATATGGGATATGGACAGTGCAACTACAGTGCAGTTGCACTGGCGTATCAAATAACAACGAAAATCTTGTTTCATCTTGTCGTAAAACAATGAGTGTTTTTTAAAAAAAACGTTGCCCCACACTAGGAAATTCTCCTGTATCGTGGGTGCGTACAAATATTTAAACTAACATATACAAACAGCCAGACCCGGTTCAACTATCTGTTAGTCATAAAAATATTTTTTGCATGCGGGGATCGAACCCGCGACACGTAGCGCTGCAGTCAAACGCTTACCTACTGCACCCTTACCGACTGCGCCTTGTCGTCATTAGTTGTTTTTGGTAAATTGAGGTAAAAGCCACACCGGTCGAACTTTTAAGTTAAGCCGTGCTTACCGAGGTTAGTCTGAGGATCGGTGACCACCCTGGTGCCCGGCTGTCATTTGTAGATCTTTGCGCACGTTACAGGAAGCTGGCTCAAAAGTCTGATCGCCAATCTTACCGAATGACAACATTTAACAAAGAGCTTCCTAGGTTGTAGAGGTCAGATAGGCAGTCGCACTATACCAAATACCTACTACCAGTATTTCGTATGCTGCGACTGCCTCACCATCAGCTGCATCTGTTTAGACTGGAAACCAACCCCAACTTAGATAGGAAAAGGCTAGGCTAATGTTGGCGTAAACGACATAATTTTAAAATTTAATAAATAATATTGGGCTGATTTCTACCAACACCGTTGTTATAATGTAACAATTTAAAGACAAGTCTTAAAAACATTACACACACTGCTAACCATAACAAAAACATAGTAAAACAAGGAAAATACATTGCGCCTACTAAATATTTAATTACTCTATCTAGCCTCGAGATTTACGACTGCTAAGTACTTTCTGTCTTGAAAAATGTGCGGTTTATTGCCGTTCTATCTTATAGGTTTTATAACACATAGAAAATACACCAATATAGTTGGAAAAAAGCGCCATTTATTGCCGTTCTATCCTATAGGTTTTATAACACATAAGTACAACATACAACAACATAATTGGAAAAAAGCAAAATAGATGATGATGACATCAAATAGAAATACAAGATAATATAGTACCTATAATCGAATGAATATAGTTAAAAAAAAACTAAAAACCCTATTTTGAGTGACGCCATTTTATTTTTTTCGTCTTCTCAGCAAACCTACTTTGTTTTCCGTCTGTCTGTCTGTCTGTCACAAATCCTTATCTCGGAAACGCATGGAGGTATCGAATTGAAATTTAAACCGTATACCCAAGTCTATGACCGCATGGAGCAATTCTCTGTCTACACAATCAAAAGATATGGCCGTTTTCGTCGCAAGTTTGTACGGAACTCTCGGTGTGTGAGTCCGACTCGCTCTTGACGGGTTTTTGTAGTATGTAAATATTAAGATTTGTGTAATGACTGAAATAAAAACAATTTTTGATACATACTTATATGTTTTAAGTTGGTAACCAATATTTGTTGATAAAGTTTTGTTGATTACGTTTTAACAATAACATTTTGCAGAGAAAAGAAGTTCAATTTAGTCACACAAAGTTACAAATAACACGAGCAACAAAATAATTCTCTGTCAACAATATTTTTGGGAATGAAAACGTCTTCTTTCATAATTCGGTTCTTAGCATAAGATTTTTGCAAGAGAAGCCGATGTTATGTTTAATTCATAACACGTTAGATGTCGACCAGGCTTTTGCGAGTAAAATCCGGGATAACATATATAACTAACTTATCAAACATTTAGATCTAAACTGAGACAGCTCAAAAAAGTTATTTTTTCAGAAGACGGAAAAAACGTATTACTATTTGTAGTTATAGTGAACTCATGAATATTATAATTATTTTAGATCATAAATCCTTACTTCCTTACTAATATTATAAAAGCGAAAGTGAGTTTGTTTGTTTGTTACGTCTTCACGCTTAAATGGCTAAACCGATGAATTTTGGTACAGAGATAGTTGGGATACTGGAGACCAATATAGGCCCAATAATATGTACAAAAAAAAAGTGAGAAATGAGGCCGAAAGAGTGAAGAAAAGGGAAAACTTAGCTTTGCAAAAGCTAGTAGTAAGGGTAGTAGTTTATAAACTGTCACTATGTAGAAGATGTTCCCCCGAATACTGAAACGTCACTCAAAACTTAAGTCCCACTTAAATTTAACAGAGACTCAGAAGTGACGTTTGACCATACAAAATCTAAAGTTTAAGAGCTGCTCAAATGTTAAACAGCCCTCACATTTTGAGTGACGTTTCAGTATTCGGGGGGTTCTGTGTTAGATGGTTGATGTATGATCACCGAGCATTGGAATACAAATACACATTTATGAGTGGTTTCAGATTTGGTCTATGTTTGCGATATATGCTAGAACCACACACTATGCATGTTTCAGCATTGTTTTATATGAGTTAACTAGCTGGCGCCCGCGGCTATGCCCGCGTGATATCGAAACAAAAATCTCTGTGCCTCATCAAGATCCGTTCTGCCGTTTTGATGTGAGAGAGTAACAAACATCCATACATCCTCACAAACATTCGCACAGGATATAGACTCGAAAATCGTTATCATAAAAAACAAAAACATAATCTATTTACATGGATTTGGAGAAATGCTAAAGTTGGATAAACTGCCAACAGTGATATACAGCCTAAAAGTTAACGACAGTATCAAAAACTCACAGCGTATACAAACGTAACTAGATACTCTTCTCAAAGGCCGTACATGTTCTAGCAAATAAATTAATCCAGTTTTTCACGAGAATAAGTTAAAGAAACATGTAGAGTAAAATTCTGCGTCATTTTTCTTTCCAAGCTGTGTAACTAACGACTTAGCAAAGTTGTACGCACATGGTATCTGCTACCTTCATAAATATCATTTTGTGTCTCACTTTGACTCACTAGAAATGGAGATATCTCTGTCTTGCTCGAACATTAGGGCACAAGAATTATGAGGTATGTGAATAATTTTGGAGCGTACGCATAACACACGTAGATATTATGCGAAAAATGGATGGAAGTTGAGGAACAGTAGTCAAGGTGATTAAATAACGTCAAACGTGGCAACAATTCAAACTTTATAATGGATACAAGAAGTCGGGGCTGAGTTTTTGTTTACCTAAGTAAAATTTTGTAATTTTTAATAGGTACTTATAAAACAAAATTCAATTCCGGAAAGATTTCAACAGAACAAAATGACCTAATTTATTACACGATTTTTTAACTGGGTGGCTTTCCAAAGCACATACTACTAGTTTTTAGGGTTCCGTAGTCAACTAGGAACCCTTATAGTTTAATAAAGCATTCTCAAGGAGTAAATGGAGAATGCAGAGTTCTGGTCCAAGTTTACTTAAGTGATTTTAAAAGATTCTTCGTCATGATTGATAGGATCGCTGATTTGATAAAAAAAAAATACATAATATACGCTTGCAATTACCGAAGGACTGGGTAGAGATGTATCACCCACATTTCGCCCTTCCCCCCGGACCTCTGAGCAGTTCAGACGTGTTTCTAAGTTACCATATTGTTATTTTGTATTTAAAAATTTAAATATATTGAACTAATTTAAGGTTAAATCGTTTATAAAAAATCGGAGTTCATAAACGTACAAGAGGTCGCCGCGCCGCTCCAGCCGTCTACGCATCACTGCGCGTGAGTCAAACATAGTCTACTACTCTATGACCCCGCCCCCGTGCGTAAATCATCACATGAACTTACTGCATTTATTAATGAACCGTGGAGCTTTAATGGGTCTGCACATCTCATATTGACAAACGTTGAAAGAGACAAAACTATTCTGCGAGAAAGGGACGGACGGAGGTCAAGTTGAATTGGACGGAAAGCCGTTTTCTACCAATCTGTCGATTGCAGCCACTGTAACCTGACCTGTGGGTTTATTGCTTGCGAACTTCGTCTCTCAACCTACTGGCAGCGTTTGGGCGCCTGGTACTTTATAGGAACACATTTGCAAACACGAAATGCCCCTTCAACGCTCTCCGCCACCAGCGACCCCAAAACTACAGCCGACGACACCGCTTTTTAGTACTCCGCAGCCGTTGCTCTATACGCCTCATAGCTCTTCGGAACCTAGCCTCAATTTAAACACGGATTCGCCGATAAATAACACATCTCCAGCTGTAACCTTCCGCAATGTAAAGCGCAAACGCTTAGACGAAGATGAGGAAAACAAACTGTGCACTTTTATGTCAGACATAAAGGAGATGTTTCGCGAGTTCAAACAGCAGCAGGAGGAGAAGTATGGTATTCTTTGCTGTATGGTGGATCAGATCCGCGACACCGTTGACCACATGGCCGCCAAATTCGACGAAATAACCACACGAGTGGAGTTTCTGGAAACCGAACGAATAGATAACATTTCCTACATTAATAAGCTAGAGACAAAACTCGAAAACCTTGAGCAAAGCTCCAGGTCAAACTGCTTGGAAATTCGTAACGTGCCAGTCGTCAAAGCTGAATCAAAGACGTCCTTGTTGAAAACTGTCATGGATACCGGAACTCTGATAAACCTGCAAATTCAGTCACATGAAATTAAGGACATTTTTCGTATACAAACAAAAGACCCGGCCAACAAAACTATTATAGTAGAGTTTACCTCCGTCCTACGCAAGGATGAATTTCTGGAAAAATTCCGAAAGCATAACAGAGACAGTTACAAGCTAACCACGGAGCATCTGAAAATCAGTGGTCCTGCAAAACCAATCTACATCTCTGAAAACCTAATCTCCAGGAAAAAGAGACTATATTTCCTTGCTCGTGATGCGGCTAAGTCAAAGAACTTTAAATTCTGCTGGGTTAAGCATGGCAAGATCTTCATACGCGAAAAGGAAGGAAGCAAGCATTTTGAAATTAAGAGTGAGGCTGACCTTAACGTCATCTTAAAATCTGCATGACTAAACCCCAATCTGTTTAAAATAACCTTAAAGTTAATTAACTTATCCATGTTTGTAACTGATTGGTTCTTGTTCCTCTTATTCTTATACCCATGTTTATATTACTTGATTTCTGTTCCGTTATTTGTCACAGTACAAACAAACCGTTCCAAATGTACCATTTCAATATTTCTCACACATACACACAACTCTTTACAATATAACAAAACACATTACAAATACCACAAGTTATTCAACCACACACACACACTTCACTACACCGGTACTCGATTCAGGTCTAACTTTTCGTATCTCTCGAACTTAAATAAACCCCCGCTGACATATCAATTTGTTGCCTACTTTGTTAAATCAATTAACAATGGATGACCTCACCATGATCACTAGTGAAGTTGAACAAATTGGCGTCTCAGATTGCTATACTTGTTCCCCAGAAACAAGTGATAAGTTTTTAGATTCCTCTATCCATGATCTTAAAATATTACACACTAATATTCGTAGCCTTAACAGTAATTTTGACAAACTTGTGGTTTTTATGAGTAGATTAACGTACTTGCCTGACGTTATTATTTTGACTGAGTGCTGGTTGAGCAAATGCCCAACTAACCCCTCCCTAACTGGCTACAATTCACACTCTTCGTCATATAAAACTCAAAATGAGGGCGTAGTTGTTTATGTGAGAGATTGTCTTGACATCACTGTCGAAATACCCATATTTAATGAGGCAAACGTTATTCTTCTTAAAGTATCAAATAAAGCTGCTTTTATCGCAATTTATCGTTCTCCTTCTTACAGAGATTTGTCAAATTTTATTGGCAGCTTAGATAGCTTGCTTCATGCTTTAACTCAATTTAAAATGGTAGCTGTTATTGGTGACATCAACCTGAACATTACACCTGAGAGTACCGACCCAAATACGGACGAATATCTCAATCTTGCAGCATCACATGGAATGCTGCCAGCCTACACTCTCCCAACTAGACACTCAAACTGCCTTGACCATGTAATACTCCGCACTCAAAGCCCGGCTACTACTCTAATCATTGATTCTCTCATCACAGACCATTCTCCTGTTATTGTTTTCCTCAACCTTAATGTAAAAAGTAAAACTCACCACCTCACTAGATTGAAAATTGATTTACCTGGGGTTTTTGACCAAATCAACAGCACAGATTTTTCTTCAATTTTACAGTGTCACAACCCAAATGAAGCTGCGGAATCACTTGTTTCCATTATATCCCTAGCCATCAAATCGCACTCACATGTCTCACAAATTCCCAGTAGAAAGCGCATCATTAAGCCATGGATTACTCCTGGCCTGTTAAGATGCATACGCCACAGGGATAGGCTATATCGTAAATTTAAAATACACCCAGACGATGAAACACACAAAATTATTTTCTGTCGCTACCGCACCTTCTGCAACAATCTCTTGAAAAAGGTCAAGCGTGAATATGAACGTTCTGAATTTCAGCAGGCTAGAAAAAACCCAAAAGCTACATGGAAACTAGTCAAACGGGTAGCAAGCCTAGGCCAAACCAGAGACTCGTCCCTTGAACTACTAAATTGCAGTCCCGATCCGTCACAGTCTGTTAATAAAGTCAACAATTACTTTGCAAATGTTGGCGGAATCTTGGCAACTGAAATCCGACAATCGCCCCTCTATATAAATATCTCTGACAGCCGTCCTAACAACGAGATCCCGGGTAATTCCATGCCAGGCAGACCACAGTCAATGGCCCTTCACTGCGTGAATAGTACTGAATTAGAAAATATCATCCTTGGCCTTAAGGACAATTGTGCTGTTGGATTTGACGGTATATCTCCCTCTATCTTAAAGGCAACGCGTCACACTCTTATCCCAATTCTTGTTTTCATCTTCAATCTGTGCTTTTCAACAGGAACTTTTCCTGATGTCTTCAAAACCGCAGTTGTCCACCCTATCTACAAGTCGGGAGATAAGAATGATGTCACTAATTATAGACCCATTTCGGTATTAAGCACACTCTCAAAGATACTCGAAAAAGTTATAAACAAAAGACTCACTGAATATTTAAATAAATACAACCTTCTTTCGAATAATCAGTATGGCTTTAGGACTGGGAAATCCACCGAAGATGCTGTTCTGGAACTTACAGATACGATTATAGGCCATTGGGAGAATAAATACAAGGCTCTTGCTATCTTTTTAGACCTATCCAAAGCCTTTGACACTGTCTCAATTTCCATACTTCTTTCGAAGCTAGAGCATATCGGTATTCGTGGGACGGCACACGATCTCTTCAGGAGTTATCTTACAAGTCGTAAACAATTGACTAAACTTGGTAACTACCTCAGCAAACATGAGACCATAACTTTTGGTGTACCCCAGGGTAGCGTCTTGGGACCCCCACTTTTTCTTATATACGTGAATGAACTGTGTCAGCTCTCCCTACCAAATTGCAAAATTATAGCTTATGCCGATGACACAGCTCTAATCGTTCATGGCCGGGACTGGACCGAAACTCGCCTCAATTCAGAGTTTGCCTTAAGCACTGTCATGAGGTGGTTGACTACAAATCTTCTAACTCTAAATCTCAATAAGACCCAATTCATCACATTTTCTACCATGAAATCAAGTCAAACCCCCACACCAATTGAAATTCGTGCGCATACCTGCCTAAACTTACACACTACCTGTGAGTGTCAACAAGTAGTAAATACTCCTTTTATTAAATATCTCGGAGTTACAATTGACAGCAACCTAAAATGGAATCTGCATATTGCTTCAACTGTAGCTCGTGTAAGAAAACTAATATATGTATTTAAAAAGCTTAGATGTGCTGCCGATTTTAGCTGTCTATTGACTGTTTACTTTGCGCTCGCTCAGTCTGTTCTGGGATACTGCCTAGTGGTCTGGGGTGGTGCAGGTAAAACACTTATGCTACGGATCGAACGAGCGCAGAGAGCTGTCTTGAAGGTGCTGGCAAGGAAACCTATCCGATTCTCGACATCTTCTCTCTATACTCTCTGCAAAGTTCTCACCGTCAGACAGCTATTTATTCTTCAAACTATTCTACGCAAACACAGCCAGCTTACCTTTGACCCAGAATGCAGCTCTGTTCGCCGCTCAAATAGGGTATGTACCACTGAGTCTCGAAGAACTGTTGCTGCAAGTCGTCATTACAAACACCTAAGCTCAAAAATATATAACAAATTAAATAAAAGCTTGCACATTTACCCATTAACCAAGAGGAAATGCAAAATGAAACTTGACTCCTGGTTAAAATCACAAAATTATGTCGAAACAGAAAAACTTGTGGAAGTGTAATTAGAGTTATCACCCCTCTCACACACCCACACTCATACTCACACACTTCACACTCTTCATTAACACTCACCCATTACTCACACACATCCCAATTCATTATGTCATGTACTTAATTAATGTTTTTATTTTTTTTTATCTTTTGTTTATCTTTATTATTTTGTTTTATTTTTTGTTTTTAAATATTTTTGCATGGAACAGCATTCCATTCTGTGTCTGGAGATGGGCGTTGTTAGCTGCGCCACAGTTTATACTTTTGCGGCTAACATCGTTTACTTTTTGTACAACATTCTTTTGTTTTTGTTCCTAAATAAACGAAATTTATTATTATTATTATTATTATTTCGTCCAGTTATGCTGACGTCTCAAGACGGCAGGTCAACCTATTCTAAACTATTATAATGCGTAGGGTAACCATGACATCTTAGCAGTTCTTATTCCTATGAGAGAAAGAGATGGTGCTACACACCCTGTAAAGCTCTGTTTCTTTCCCTCAGAGGAAGTTCTGTTTTGACGTCATGTAGGGCAGCTGATCTCTCTACTACGGATCGGCTACTACGATACTTCGACTACCGTAATAGAGATCAGGTTAAAATGGTTTTGTATACGTTGATGTGTACCAAGGTCGAGCTTGTTGCCATCAACCGAGCTCAAATCCAAACTACGTAGCTACTACTGATAAAAAACCGTTAATTTGACTCAGGATTTAATATAATAAAATTGGAAGAACGAATTCTTTTATCTTCCCACTTATACAAGTTTTCAAGACGCAATCTAAAGAAGTGAGTTAAGATAAAATCGGAGCTATAAAACGTGCACCGTGCTCAAGTGCTTACTTCGGTTTACTTAGCTCGCTTTGTGTTGGCTGCCCTCGGAACTTAAGTATTGTGACTTTGTACCTAGTTTGAGAATATCGCTACAAGTTACTTTAACTTCAATAAGCTAGGGTAGGTCACAGATGTAGGTAGGTAACTGATACAGTCAATTACTAAATATCCTTACAAATATTATAAAAGTGAAAGCTATCAACACGCTAGTTAAAGTTAGCGTTAGCCCAAAGTAAGTAGTGTCTTAATTATAGCATAACACCTATTTTGCCTAAAGGGTTAAGCAGAGATTTGGCTAGTTATGTTTAAGTCCCATGTTTGTATTCTTTTTATGTGGTTAGTGCCTATCCTATTGTCCGAGTTTTTATGCATAACATAAATCCTTAGGCATACTGGTTTGGTAGCATCACGATGTTTTCCTTCACCTAAGTCCCATGTTATATCACCTAAGTGCCATGTTATAAGGGCAACCGGGCAAATCCAGAAAACAGACCACTGCTAAGAAATTATTGTAAATTTTGTTATGTTTACTACCCGCTGTTATGTTATAATGACAAAAAAACGAGATAAAACTTACCAAATTCAAACAAATCACTCGAAAACTCGCCACCATAACAAATCAAAACGAACAGCTAACAAACAAGCGAATCACGACGTTCGCTTTGATGGGATTCATTCGGGGGATTTCGCCAATCACAGCGCGAAATCCCCCGAATGCACATTCGGTTTCGGTCGTAGTTTCAGCCTAAATGCCGAAACCGAGCCGTGTCGACGGCGCGATCGTTTTTCACGCGCGCCTCAAAGAGATGTCAGCAAAGCAGAGAGGGGCTTGCCAGAGTTTCCACCTGCCGGGGTTGCGGGTTGATCGAAAGAGATACCGCGGCCCTGGAACTCTAGTTAGCCATTCTAACAGTAGCGAACAAAAGATAATAAATTCGAGGTATGCCGAAAAAAGAACCGAGAGCTAGCAATCGCTTCCACACACCCATACATTAGTGATGCCTTTTAAAAAATTCCGTCCACTCCAAGTTGGTACGAATGAAATGGACACAAACATAGCGACTAGCTCCGACACTAATCTGAGAGCAGATACAGATAAAGCCTCTTAGCGGTTGCAGTGACATCTGTAATACCGCTGGGTTGAGTGGCTTGGCATGTCGAACCGTTTTTATTGAAACAGCTAGATTATAGGATGTATATTTCGTAACAAATATTTTTGTACAGCTTAGATTATTGAGCAGCTCTTTTTCAAGAGTCTAAGGATTGACTCTTTTTTGTTATGGGATTGTTATGCGAAGCGAAAATCTAAAACCCATCCATGTTTCTTCTTTTGCCCTTTGTATTCCGGGGCCGCGGTAACTTCTTCGAACAACCCGCAACTCCAAGGCAACATAACCGTTGGGCAATCTTATATCATATGAACCTATAAATGGTATAGGTATTTTAATCTTTAATCTTATTTGACAGATGTCAGTAAATAACCCCAAGATATATGAATACTGGGTCTGTGTTAGCATACCTAGTTTAGTCAAAATTTTATTTTAGTTTTACAATATATAAGTATGAGACTAGCTTTCGCGTGGCAGTAACTTTGGGCTAACGTTAACTTTAACCCATGCGGGTTAAAGTTAGATGTTAGATGATCGAAAAAAAGTATCTTTCTCTCCCCTCTTCATCCCTCTTTTTAGCCCTTTTCTCACTTAAAAAAAAGCGTTTGTCCGTCTCCATGATCCCAAGAAACTCTGTAGGTACCCAAATTTAACAAAAATCGGTTTGGCCATTTAGGCGGTAAGACGTAACAAACAAACAAACTCACTTTCGCTTTTATAATATTATAGTAATAGTAAGGATAGCGCGGTTAGCCACAACTATTTGTACAGTACCCATAAATACTGATAAATCAGCCAACAAAATTAGCACAAAAGCATACATCGTCCTCAATACTGCCTACCCCATAACCGCATGCCAGGTACGTGGCAAAGCATTCCCGAGGGACCGTACAAACTAACGCGGCACAAGTTGTGATTTAAGGTTCGAGACTAGAAGACAAATTACGGTAGATGTTGAATGAAGATAGTCTGTATAGTAGTAAGTTCTAGAGAATTAAAAACAGTGGTGATTATAGTGCTGACTAATATCTGGTTTAGTCTTTCCCATCTGTTTGTTTTTGATGACACGGTTGACGCCGTGGCTGACCGATCGACTGCTGCGCTGCGTGTTACGGGTTCAATCTCCGCACGGAGTAAATATTTGCATGACCTACAGGCAGTTGTGTCGCGTCTGGCTACTTGTGTATGTGAGTTTAGATGTATGTAAACGCAGCCACGATAAAGGGGAAAATCCTCCTGTTTGAAAAAAATAAGGCTTTTTTTCCGAAGAAACGACAGTCGTACACCGTGCTTAAGATTCATAAGTGTTATGCGAATGCTAAGTATGTTAATCTGTTAACAAGTTTGTGGCTAACCTCTCAGAAACCGAGTCTAGCATATTTTGGAGACCATTTGTGGGAATTTACATGTCACTCCAATTATTAGAACTGAAGAGCCCTGATCACCGGTAGCTCGGAACCTGTTTCCAATGCTGGTGGACTACTATTGTATTTATTTCTGAATATATCATTTTTTTTATTAAAAATAAATAAAAAATTTCTTCTAATATTATAAAACCGAAAGTGAGTTTGTTTGTTTGTTACCTCATCACGCTTTAATGGCTACACCGATTTTGATGAATTTTGGTACAGAGATAGTTGGGAACCAGGAGACGGACATAGGCAAATTTTTATTTTTAAAAAGTGGGATGTGAGGGAGAAAGAGGGAAGAAAAGGGAAAACTTAGCGTTGCTATTACAAATCAATCAGGCGCAAAGGGAACTGTGTTACCCCGAACTTAACGCGAGCGAAGCCGCGGGCATAAGCTAGTTAAAAATAAAATGTTTGAAAACTATAAACAGATAATGAATTCATAACTACACTTACCCTAAATAAGAAACTGAAATAAACCTAAAAAAACTGCCGACTCAGACACGAAATAAAACATAGCCAAACTTTTTAAACACCAGTTTTACGTTTAAACAGAAAGACAAAAAAGGTTTATTTTCCTGTAAATTCAGTCGTAACAGTTTGTGATTTTCTGTTAAACGAAATACTCGTACATACGAAAATCATGCAAACAGCGAATGTTGAGAAACAGTACTAAACAAGACGTTTAGAACAAAGTTGATATCTTCGAGCACAAGTTTTATGTCTCACCGCAATTGCTCAAAGGGTAGGAACAGAGGTTATGTTGTAAGAAATCGGGCCCTCTGTTATTAACCTGGCACAAGTCCAAACTCTTGGCTCCGGGTAGTTTTAGACCCGGGAATAAATATCTACAGAATAGAATTTTGAAACTGAGATATTTCCAAGTTTAAAACCCAATAAAATATATAATTATGCTCATTTTGTATGATAAAAAAGAAATAATGCAAAATTTTTAAAATTATTTTTATTAATTGGATAGTTAACTAGCATGCGATGAAATATCCTTACTTATATATTAAAAGCGAAAGTGAGAGTTGTTTGTTTGTTTGTTACGTCTTCACGCCCGTTTAGCCATTTAGGCGTGAAGACGTAACAAACAAACAAACTCACTTTCGCTTTTATAATATTACTGGCTTTTGCCCGTGGCATCGTTCTCGTTAAATTCGGGATAACACAGTTCCCCTTTTCTGATTTTCAGCTACCTGCTACTTGTAGTTTTTGCCCTAGCGCCTTATTTATTGTAATAGCAACGCTAACTTTTCCCTTTATTCCCTTCTTCTCCCTCATTTCTCATTTTTTCAAAAAATAGCCTATTTCCGTCTCAGGGTCCCAACTTTCTCTGTACTAAAATTCATCAAAATCGACAAACAAACTCACTTTCGCTTTTATAATATTAGTAAGGATTAGCTAGGATTATTATCCAATTAAGTGGGCAAGCTATTAAGACATATGCTAGTTTGGTACAGCGCTATATTCGAAGTGGAACTGCCAACTAAAAAGTCTTCAGGGACATTAGCGTTTCCGACACGCTTGTCCAGAGCTAGGGATGTGTGGAGGAATTATTACCTACTATGGAGCGACAGCTGGGTACTTGACGAGATTATCAAATCGCTGTTGAGCTGGGAATTAGCAAACGTATTGTGTTTTATTTTCAATACGATGATGTTGGTTATTATTTGCCATAGGTACAATAAAAAAAAACTGCCTAGTCTTTTCCAATTTTTTTTTTGCTTTTCCTGACATTAGGAATTTCTCTTGTATCGTGGGTGCGTTTACAAACATTTAAGATCACATACACACAAACAGCCTGACCCGAAACAACTACCTGTACCCGCGACACGCAGCGTAGCAGTCGATCGAACTTTTGAAAAGATTGAATCGCTTTTAGTGATAAGACTGCCCATTGTGTCACCCTATTTATAACTTGTAAACTGTACTAACTCTTGTAATTTGTATGGTGTACATAATAAAGAATATTCTATCTATCTACTAAACCCTAAAAATCGCGGATCGGTCTCAACCGAACTGAAACTCCATGACTGGTTGTCAGACTTTCGGTCCACTGACTACCCGTAACGACTGTCAAAGATCTTCCATTGATAGCCAGTAACGAAGTCTTAAACTCACTATGTAGTGGGTGGCCATCCAACCTTAGACCAACCTAGGCAAGCGCGGGTGAATCTGAAGATCGAACCGAGCGACTGTTATTCTATCTAGCATATTTCTTTACGATAGACGTACGTTCCTAAATTCCATGTTTACAAGCGAAGCTATTTGCAGTTCTCAGAAACATATTATAAATACTTTCAAGTAATTTGACGCAGTGCGATCATTTGCGTTTGAAGATTAAACGAACACGATGCAACGGATCTCTGAAAATAACTCCACGTTCACGTAATTCGCGTGTAGTAATATTTTGCATATGTGAATCTTTACTAAATACATATTTGAATATAAAGTGATCAAACTTTAATCCTTACTAATATTATAAAAGCGAAAGTGAGTTTATTTTTTTGTTACGTCTTCACGCCTAAATGGGTAAACCGATTTTGAAGAATTTTGGTACAGAGATATTGGGACTCTGGAGACTATTTTTTTTAAAGGGAGAAATGAAGGAGAAAAGAAAAGGGAAAACTTAGCTTTGCTTTATATTTCATTAAATAAGGCGCAACGGCAAAAACTACAGGTAGCACATAACTGCAAATCAGGAAAGAGTAAGTGTGTTACTCTAAATTTAACGCGAGCGAAACCGCGGCCAAAAGCTAGTCTATATACTATATGTCAGGACACGGTTGGCGCAGAGGCTAAGCAATCGTCTTCTGTGCTGAATGCCGTAGGTACGATCCCCGCACGGAACAAATGTTTGTTTGACCTACAGATAGTTGTTCCATGTCTGGGGCTGTTTGTGTATGTTAGTTCAAATATTTGTAAACGCACTCACGATACAAGAGAAATTTCTAGTGTAGGGCAAAGTTTTTAAAGAAAATCTCAATGATCTTATTATAACTAATGTGCCTACGCCGTTCTATATGCTTACATAAATTAACAACCAATTAAAAGTCCTGCCTAATAAGCCAACTATCTTATCTTCCCCCACTATAAAAAAGAATGACATCAACTTCCTAACAGAATAAAATAAAAAGCAATATACCAACGAACGTCATTGAGTCAACCAGATAATGACCCCAAGCGACCCTCTAAAAGTAGTTTACTTTTACGACACATCGTAACCAAACCGAGACATATCGACTATCGATACTCGTCTATCGATATAAAACATCGAATGTTAACATTACTAGCAATCACTAGGGAAATAAGTTGCGGTTGTATCTCATCCAGAATTACGCCTCTACCGGCTCTCCGAAATATTGAATGCAGAATTTTAATTTGCATCCTGTACGTTGCTGTGGTATCCGAATACGCAGCCATTAAAATTGATTTACATGCCATGTCCCACGTTTTTTTGGTGTGCAACTTTATACTTTATCAATGTGGGCCACTGCCTGCTGGGGTTGCGGGTAGTTCGAAAGAGATGCTGCAGCCTCGGAACCGAAAAAGGGCAAAAGAAGGAACATGGATGGGTTTTAGTCAGTAAAAGTCTGAAACTTCCCCCGGGAAATTATTTGATGATTTCCCATACGAAAAAATTAAAACGGCATATAGGACGAGTTGATGAGTTACTAAGTTTTTTACCTAGTACGTTAGTTACATAGTTGTGAAGCTATTAAATACTAGTGTGTTAAAACTAGCGTGTCCTGTGCTTATCACACTTCGAAAGTAGTAAGTACAAATTGAACAAATTAGTGTTAGTGCTTGTAAACAAATAGGTTACAACGTATAATGTATCTTTCACGTTTATTATAATTTACATTGTTGTTTACAGTGACATTGAGTACGATTGCCAAGTCCTTGAACCTGGATAAGGGGATAAAAAAGAATGGGAAAGACGGTTATTGCCCCCTAATCCCTAGCTTGGAGGAGTAGCCAGTTGTCTCAGATATTCTTCGTGATACGGGC
The DNA here is from genome assembly GCA_958449745.1 of Ochropleura leucogaster. Lineage (NCBI taxonomy): Eukaryota > Metazoa > Arthropoda > Insecta > Lepidoptera > Noctuidae > Ochropleura > Ochropleura leucogaster. The sequence goes on from OY288226.1 coordinate 5,487,615, forward strand.
AATTAAGAGGGCCACTTTATTGCTCCAAGGCGTCCGCTGGATTCGGTGTAAGAAGTATTTATTGTTTTTCGACAGTCATTGCTTTTATTGAACAAAAGAATAGAGGACAAATACCGGTCGATACAACTTTATTGTTGCTACAAAAGAAATAACGACTATTTTTGCTCTACACTAGAATGTTTTCTTGTATCATGGGTGTGTTTACAAACATATACACAAATAGCCAGACCTAAAACACCTATTTGTAGGGGATATGAATATTTGTTTCATGTGGGGATCGAACTTGCGGCACGTACAGCGCAGCAGTCAATCGCTCAACCACTGCGCCAATCGTGCCGCCAATAGGCTAGTTTAAAAAAAATATATATAAGTCCGTCTTTTAGATTATTTAAAAGTAAGCTTACGCCTTGCTGCATTTATCTATATCTTATGGGCTCATATTTAGGCTATATATTATGTCATTTTTGGTATACATATAATGATTGGCCAAGAAGAATACGCGAAAGAGAGTTTAGTTTTATTTATTACTATGTTGTTGCGCGGCGGTTTACCCGCAGTTCGACCCCCCCCCCCCAAGTATTACATACAAACATTGTCACATTGTTTCACCCCTTTAGCGGTTGAATTTTCTAAAATCCCGTCTAAATTACAAACTTGGGGACTCCTACAGTTGTAATTTTTGATTTCACGATGAGTGAGTCAGTGATTTTCTCTTTTATATCCTATATTATGTACAGATTTAGTGTTACAACTATTCGTGTACTTAAATATTTATTTTATTGTAATATTGGCCTTGTGTTAAACAAATTAGGTATTGTTATAATCATTAATATTGATCCTTATAACTTCGCATGTACTCGTACTAGATTAGAATACAATCTGCTTCGAAAATTATCTACTGAATTATTTATGAACCGTAGATAGTGCTGTCTAAAATAGTATTTACACAAGTTACGAACTAGTATCAAAGCAAGTAAAACAGGGTATTATTACTAGCTAAGTAGAGCACACGCTATCTATGTTAATTGCTTTCTAGTTCAACAGAGGGAGAGTAAATATCTTATGGGTTAGAAATCAAATACAGTATCTCTAATTGCTGCCTTGTTGGTCTATTTGACGCTCGAGCTGCTGAGCGAATTCTGCGTCCTGAATTCGACTCCCAGGACGGTCAAAGCCCTGTGGACGGCGAGCGGGTAACTCACCATCTAGTTACGACTGGCCGTGTGAGAGATATGTCAACAAATATAAGAGGCCGCGGTTTGGTTCTGAAAAGATACTGCGTCCTCGGAACAAAAATAGCAAAAGAACATGGATGGGTTTTAGTCAGTAGAAGTCATTGGGTTTTTGGGAGTCTGGATTTATCCCCGCATGATGGTTATGGTAAAAACCAGCCAAGAGAGAGCCCTCGCGCACCGAGGGTTTCGTACAAACTTGCAACATAATATCTTTTGACTGCGAAGACTTAGAGGGTTGATTTTTTCATAGCAGAAAGGGACCACAGAGTTTAGTACATGGTATATATTTTTTTAATAAATAATATTTTCAACAACAAATGTAAAGGGTCTTGACAGACAGAGAAACGGAGGTTCCGTGTTTACCTTCTGAGGTACGGAACCCTAAAAAAAGTATATAAACAATGGGACACATTACATGAAAAGAAAAATAGGCAGATATACATTTATTTTATACTGTCTGTATCCTTTGTTTGATTGTTCTGTTTACTTGTACGGTGGCGACCTTTTACTTTTTTTTTCGTTTCATTTCCAATTCGGTAAGTTGTCAAATCAATAGTTTGAACGTGAGTTCATAAAGGAGCTAGTTTTTTTTTGTTTTTGTAACAAATTAAATTCCAAATCCAAATTGCTTAGTAAACCGATATATAGTTACCCCAGTCGCCAAGTATTTAGCATATTGAGTGAATGCTGCACAAAGAGCTTAAAGCGAAAAAAAACGAAAATTTGTATGGATGTTTGTTACTCTTTCACGCAAAAACTACTGAATGGATTTTAATGAAACTTTACAATAATATAGCTTACATATCAGAATAACTCATAGACTACAATTCATAAAGATATATTGTATATTCGATCACTATGCGAGTGAAACCGCGGGGCGCAGCTAGTATACAAATAAAACCGACTTACTTACATTCATCAGTATTCGCGTATATTTCCTTTGTTATGCAAGCCATAAATAAAATAAACCTTGACCTGGAAGTGCCAACTATGACTATAAAAGTAACAACGTACTAATTAATATAATATACTCCAGACACTATAAAATTCTCTATATTTAGTTTGCATTAATATGTTTACTGTATGTCATCATCTGCCTAGCCTTTTCCCAACTTGTTGGGGTCGGCTTCCAGTCTTACCGGATGCAGCTGAATACCAGTATTTTACTTGGAGCGACTGCCTATCTGACCTCCATAACCCAGTTAATACTGGGTAATACGATACCCCTTGGTAAGACTGGTTGTCAGACTTGCGGGACACTGACTACTGTAACGACTGTCAAAGATCTACAAATGACAGCCGGGACCAACAGCTTAACGTGCTTTCCGAGGCATGGAGGAAGCTCGGTACTAGGCAAGCGCGGCTTAACCAAAGATCGATCTGAGCAGCTGCTTTATTTAGCCACGAGCTCCTCGTATGTTTACTGTCTGTAAAGTAAATTTTATTGTGTTTGTAAAGTTAATATATATAATAAGTAACGGTTTTTTCCCAGGGGTTTCCACACACCAAACAACGATTTCAAGGTCCTCGTGTTAGTTTTCTTTTCTGAGTTTTCCTTATTAATAAACATTGGCTTCAGAGGGGGCAAAAAATATCCACAATAATTCTAAAAATCCTTATTCTTGGAATCTAATAAACATATGTATGCTCTAAGGATCTAAATGTCATCTCTGAAAACCACAATAAAATTACATTTTACTACGAGCCTTCTCATAAAAATCTACCTAAACATAAAGCGTCTCCGTTTCAAAGAATAGCCAGGGGAATAACCTCAAACCAATAAAAAAGTCGTACAGACGCCTGCAGGTCAAGCTACCCGAAACTGTCATTTTTTCCCAATGAACCTTGAACCTTATTACTATAGAAATAAAGTCGAAAATCTATCAAAGAAATCTGACAGATTGTAGTAGCTTGATGTGCAGGCGTCTGTACAATATTTCTAACTTAGTTTACAAACGAAAACAGAATAATAAAACCGATGTAGGTCAACTTTGGCCAAATAAAAATAAAAAGTACCTAGACACAAGAAAGGCATATTTAAGTTTTTTTTTAAATCAAAATCTATGCTTTCAGCCGTTTTCCATTCAGACAAGGCTTCGAATTTCACAAGGAATTTAATAAAAAGGAAAAACACTTTTGAGGGAATTCTCAATAGCTCGCATTATAGGGATGGGTCATGAATGTCGATAACATCGACATGGGTACGTATTTGTGGGAGAAGTTTCGCTTCGTTATGCAAAAGTTTTGGGTGATTGAGGATATCTGTGAGTATTAGCAAAGTTTTGGTTAGGTCAAGTTTTAATTAAGTAAGTGGTGTGTAGGGATTTGTGTCTTAAATCTTAGTAAATATACCTACAGAGTAATTGGAAATTGGTAAAGTTCCTTGAAATGGGTGACAGTAGGCCTATTATGACGTCTTAAAGCAGAACTTATTCCACTGAGTGAAAGAGATGGTGCTAGACACCCTGTATAGCTCTGTCTCTTTCCCTCAGCGGAATATGTTCTGCTTTAAGACGTCATGGTAGGGTAGCAGTAGCCCTCATTTGCAACAATTTTGACAGTTCAATCTGGCTTATCTATTTAGGAGACATCTATTTCGATTTAGCTCGATCGAGCTCCACTATAAGGTAATTTTATAAAAAAAAAACGCTGTTAGGGATGATGGATTCACCCAATTATAAATCAAAAGAGAACACTGTAGATTTACATATTTATAGAATTGAAGCGAATTGACACAAGAATTTTATATATTAGATATATATATATATATATATAATATTATAAAAGCGAATATAATACATATAATATATTAAGGATAGTTATAGTGTTATTGAATTAGGTGTATGCCTTTTCCTCTTTACTTTATACCAAAAGCATTTTTGGTAAGAAAACTGAAATCAGATAAAGAAACGCCGGAAATAACTTTTCCAACCATATTTTTTCAATCAAAGTTTACGTACAAAATATTCACTCATAAGAAAACTTTGTAATTGAAATCTCGCAGTTACATCGAAAAATTCCACGTTCAGACATCACTAGTATTGTCGTGACTTCCAAGTTTTTATTGCAAACCTATTGCAATAAAATAGTGGACCTAGATATCTAGGTATTCGAGCAAAGACTTCAAGACGCAATGTACAGAATTTAACATTTAAAATACGTATTGTCCTATACGAGTACATTTGAAGAAAACTTGTGAATCAAATCATTACAGGCTCTTTTGAATGTCATAAAAACAAAAAAAAAGATGCTGCTACAGTCCCAGTCACAAGACATAATAAATTTATTTATTTTTTATTTGCATAGCCATATAAATACACAAAAAAAAAAAACTAAATAACAGGTTAGGCAAATTATGAGCTAGAAGTCACAGACAGCTGTCTCCCAAACTAGGTAAGAAAAACCTGTATCTTGGGAGCCAGCTTTTTACAAATTCAGTGTGCCATCTACCCGTGCTTTACATATAAAGTGCTTTGATCAATTGAAGTATTTTTTTCTTAAACAAATGATACAATACAAGAAAATAATAAAAAACAAAACAATCAAGGTAAATACAAAAAATTATAATAATAAAACAGGTTTATACTGTGCCATTGTAAGCATGTGTGTGTTAAGTGTGTGAAGGTGTGGAGTAACTGTGAGAATATAAAGTGAAAGTAAAAGTGTGCGTCTGTAAGTGAAAAAAGAAATATATTACTAGTTTAATAGATTTTCAGTTTCATCATAGTTTAGGGACATCAACCAGTCTTTCAATCTTTTTTTACACTCTTGTCGACCCAATTTGTGAAATTTAAGTATTTTGTTTAATTTATTGTATATCCTAGAACTAGCAAAGAGGTATTGTTTGTGTGCGAATTTAGTTTTATGTGTGGCTGTGGGAAAAACAATGTCTGAGCGGCGCTTAATAACTTGTGAAAGTACTGTGTTTGCCCATTCCAAAGCGTAGATCTCTATGGAGAAGAATGGGCAAGAAACTCATTTGCTGAACGTGGATTTAGTAACTCACGAGTAGCAAGACAAACTATCGCAGAATCTGTGATATAAGTGTGGATTTATATTATGAATCCACCATAAAGTATATCTGTCTCTTACTGGATCGCTCAACTATTAACCACTAGCTGTGCCCCGGCATGCGTTGCTATGCAATTTTCTACCTTTCTACCTACCCTACCCTACCCTACCTACTCTACCTACCCTACCCTTTCTTTGCTATAAACCTCACGGAGCCCGAGACCTTTCCAACGAATGCAAAACTGTGGAAATCGGTTCGTGCGTTCTGGAGTTATAGCGTCAGGAAGGAAAACCCGACTTATATTTATATAGTAGACTAGCTGTGCCCCGGCATGCGTTGCTATGCATTTTTCTACCTTTCTGCCTACCCTACCTCTTCTTTGCTATAAACCTCACGGAGCCCGAGACCTTTCCAAAGAATGCAAAACCGTGGAAATCGGTACGTGCGTTCTGGAGTTATAGCGTCAGAAAGGAAAACTCGACTTTATTTTTATATTACTATATGAAAATAAAGTCGGGTTTTCCTTTACAAACAATAATCTACTGATTATTGTTTGTGAATATCAGTTTTAATTAGTTTTTGTGTGTATTTCTATTTATCCTTTTTTTTATAAAAACGGTGCCCCACACTTTCTTTTTAAGAAAGCACCACACATATTGAGTGGACCTGTCCAGTCACTGCAAGCATTTGTCAGTTATCGTGTAGTCCGACTCATAACCCAAGAAGCTCAACGACATGACACGACGGGGATGACTTATATCCTACTATAATCCTACTAATATTATAAATTCGAATGTTTGTGAGGATGTATGGATGTTTGTAACTCTTTCACGTGAAAAAAGCTGAGCGGATCTTTATGAAATTTGGCACAGAGTTAGATTATACTCTGGAATAACACGTAGGATACTTTTTTTCGATCACCACGCGGGCGAAGCCGCGGGCGCCAACTAGTATTTCATAATTCTAGTATGTAACTGAACTAGTTTGTTCTTCATTTGTAAAACTACTGAGTTTCAGTTGATTAATAGTTTCTGTTGAGAACTACGTGGAAATGAATTGTGTACGAGTACAAATACGCAACGAACGGGGGTTTTCCTAAAAACTTTGGTAACAAATGGGTTTTTTCTTTCAATTTTCCGCAGCGTGTAAGCAAAAAGGAAACATCTATTGTTGTGGAAGATGAAATGTTAAAGTATATTGTGTTGTTGACGTTAAAACATGAGCTTGATGTATCGTCACTATCGTCCGTCATGGATATAGGGAAATCGATAAATGATTTAGATTACTAGTAAAAATAAATAAGAAGAAGCTTTCCATACTCGTAAGGTTGATAAAAAACTTTTAGATTGTCTGTAACCACAGATAAATGCGTCGTTACGTTCGTTAAGTGTTTCATACCCAAAAGGTAAAATGGCACCCTATTACTAAGACTCCGCTCTCCGTCTGTTTGTCACCTGTCTATATCTCATTAACCGTAATAGTTACACAATTGAAATTTTCACAGTTGATTTATTTGTGTTGTCGTTAAATAAATATTTTAGGGGGCTTCCATACAGCAAAAATGACTGTTTTGCCGTTTGTATACATAATGGTACGGAACCCGGTTTTTTTAACAGCTTTCAAAGAATAATATTGCATTTTATACTTTATATTACACTTTTTATCTAGTCAATGGTTGATGAGATATTTTAAAAGGAGGTTTTGTTTCAACGTAAAAAACCTTCGGCGAAAATTGGTTTGAATTAGATTTGATTTTTATCTTTCGAGATACAGGATTTTTCGTGAAACTGCAACAGTAACTTTGTTTTTCATTAACATTTTATGAAAAATCTTTCTTTAAAGAAATACCGTTGCCTTAATTTCTCATATGTACAGTGGGTGCGTTTACAAACATTGAAACTCACATACAAAAAAAGACGGACCCGAAACTACTATGACTCAAAACTACCTGTAAATCATACAAATATCTGTTCCGGGCAGGGATCAAATCCGCGACACGCAGCGCAGCAGTCTATCGCTCAGCCACTGCACTAACCGTGCCGTCAACATATAGGTATATACTTTTGAGTTTCAACTTAAACGAGTGCTGTAGGGTTACCATGACATCTTTTTGCAGTTCTTATTCCTGTGAGAGAAAGAGATGGTGCTAGACACCCTGTATAGCTCTCTTTCCCTCAGTGGAATAAGTTCTGCTTTAAGACGTCATGGTAGGGTAGCTGGTGTCCGCAACTCGACGTCTAAGGTGGATATTTTTTAAATATACAAATACACGTTTTAAATAGAGTTATTATTTATTTTGATTCCACGACCGAATCCCGTTCTCCCATGCAAACTTCGCCATCCTGTGCCAGCCCTTAGGGTTGAATTTTGCAAAATTTCGTCTTAGTGAGCACCTACGCCCAAAAAGGATCCCCATGCAAATATAGTGGCCCTGCCTGCTGAGCCGGAGGTCGTGGGTTCGATTCCCACGCAGGACAAACTTTGTGTGATGAGCATGATTGTTTGTTCTGTGTCTGGGTGTGATTTATCTATAATATGTATGTATTTATAAATTATATAAGTATGCATATCAGTTGTCTGGTTACCATAACACAAGCTCTGCTTAGCTTGGGATCAGATAGCCGTGTGTGAGTTGTCCCAAGATATTTATTTATTTATTTATATTTATTTATTATATTTGAGGCTCCTAGCACTTGTAGTTTCTTTTAACTACCCTACCTAAAACAGGATAAAAAGTACCTCTACTTTCCCACCAATTTCAGCCAAATCGGTTCAGCCTTTCTTGAATTATAAATAGTGTAACTAACACGACTTTCTTTTATTTATACCTATAGATGAAAAATATTTATCTTGAAATAAGATGCGTTTTTGTTTTATTAAGTTAAATGTAACGTAGTTTGTTGTTCACTTACTTCGTTATTAAAAGAGCAACTCTATTCCATCCTCATTAGTCATCAAGCAATGCAGTCGGCGAGAAAATTCATGTTTATTTTGCTTCTAAGCTTTGCAGAACTTTCGAGAATTTCTTTGTATGTAGCACTTCGTGTTAATGAGCAAAGCTGACCTTGATAGCTAAGAAAACAGCACGGCCTAGTAAACTTAAATATATTGCAGTAGTTACGTTAGTACTTCAGCATTTGCATGGTAGCTATTGCTATCGCTAATAGATTCCACAAAAAAGAATATCTAAAAATGATAGGAATAAAGACATAAAAAATAAAAACCAATGTCAGGTGAAAATTTTGAAAATAGTACTTAAAAAAATTCTAGTTCCTTAACTACAAATAATCGCGGAACATAGGTACATGGGGGTAATTCGGGTACCCGTTTGCATAAGGCATCTAATTTTTTTCTTTGGACGCCTATCAACTGGCCACCTTGTATAATCAAACTTCATGTAAAATAGTGGTACATAGGCGGACTTAATGCTATAAGTCATTCTTTACCATTCAACCTGTGAGTCAATACGACGATAAGTATAAAAATTATATTAAAAAAAAAACTTGTTTATGCCCCGGCCGGCGGTAGCCCTGCTAGGCCCCTCTGCTTTGCTGCCATTTTCATTGAGGCGCGCGTGGAACAGGAACAAGCCGTTGACGTCGATAGCCGTGAGTCGTATCGCGGCAAACGCCTAAAGCAATTTGGACGAAATTTGGTATGGTAGCTTAGGTATACGATCGCCATCCTTGAACGATAGAATTTTTTTTTCGGCTGGGAAATCTGGGGCATGTCAGACTTGTACTGACTAAAACCCACCCATGTTCCTTCTATTGCCCTTTACGTTTCGAGGCCGCGGTATCACTTTCGAACATCCCGCAACGCCGGCAGGCGGAGGCCCTGGCAAGCCCCTCTGCTTTGCTGAGTCTCTTTGAGGCGCGCGTGAAACACGAACGCGCCGTCGACCCAGCCTGTCGTCAATAGACGGACAGACGGTGAGCTACCCATTGCTCACCGTCCACAGGCCCGCATCTAGGGTGGCCGGCAGTCGTCTCGCGGCGCCCGGCGACCTGGGCGTCTCCCGCGGCGGCTGGGTTGGCCTGATGTTCTTTCCCTCAAACGCCCGGCCACTTCCTTTGCTAGCATTACTGCTTCGCAGAAGGTGGTGACCGCTTCCCATTCCCTCTCGCTCCGGACCATGGCCTGAACCAGGGCCGGACGCGAGAGATCGCCGCCGCCGATCGCCTCTACGAGGGCACGGCGGTGGTCTGCCCAAGACAGGCTTACTTTACATGACAATTCAGATAATAAAGCTTTGCTTGATTTTTGGATGAGCTCGGGTTTATTCAACCAGGAATTACTATTAATCACATAAGGACCAACAAGATCTCGACTCTAGATTCCCTTTTAGTTTAATTACTAACCGGCTTACTAGGATCCTGAAGTAATCGATCCACCTGGCAGCAAAGTAAGTACCAGATTGCGTGTACACATTAATTGGTGAAAAAACCTAATGAAGGAAAATCAATTTAGGGCAGACAACTGTAGGTCTAATTTAAAAGCACAAAATAATTACTGCCACCAAGTGAAATTGACTTTAAAACGCCACATTTATTTGGGAGAGGTGGGCAAATGCCCGGCAGTGGGATAATACAGGCTATCAACATTAACAGTCTCATCAATTTTCCTTGGAAATAAATATCATGGCGACACGGTTGGCGCAACGGCTGAGCAATCGACTGCTGCGCTGCGTGTTGCAGGTTCAATCCCTGCACGGAAAAAATAATTGTATGGCCTACAGATAGTTGTTCTGGGTCTGGCTGTTTGTGTATGTGAGTTTAAATGTTTGTAAACGCACCCACGATACAGGAGAACATCCTAGTGTGGGGTAACGTTTTTCTTACATAAAAATAAAAAATAGGTGAAAAAAAACACACTTTTTCGCAAACTCCTCAGCAAACGATTTCATTTGATAACCAATCATGGAAACGCTAGAATAAACGCTAAATAACTAGTCTGCCATCTTTGGAAGTCGTCCATATTGGATTTAGAATGACGTCACTTAGCACGTCACCATGCATGTCTGTCTGTCTGTCTGTCTGTCAAGACCCTTTAACTCCAGAACGTGAAGAGGTATCGAGTTGAAAATAAAAACCACATACACAAAACTGAAGAACCTGGAGCTGTGAAAAAATCAACCATTTAAGTCTAAGCAGTCAAAAGATATGGCCGTTTATGTCGCAAATTTTGTATGGAAACCTCGGTGCCAGTCCCGGTTTTTTCTACATTCTTAGTTAGTTACAGGTAAATGTAAGTTAATAAAAGCTGGTTTTAAACACTAAGCAAGGATGTAATTTTAGAAGCAGAGGGCCACCAACCGTTTGCGGGTTGTTCGAAAGAGATACCGCGGCACCGGAACGTTAAGTGCAAAAGAAACATGGATGGGTTTTTAGTAAGTACAAGTCTGACACTCCTCCCGAAGTTATTTGATTGATGTCCCATCCATAAAAATGGGGGTCAATTTAGTATACACCCTTATACTCGTACATTTTACCCGTTTCATGTGTATGAACCCCGATTTAAATGGATGCCACTGAAACTCATTTTGACCCTCGCATAAACTTCAGAGCGATGTGTTGGTATGGAGCTAAACGGTGCCTTGGGAATTGTTAATGGTAACAAAGAACATTAGGGTTTCCTATTATGGCCCTGAAACATGATTGTACAGTTTTCCAAGAGTGAATGCGGTTGGAAATTACGTCTATAATAAAAGAATGTTGGTTTTGTGGTCGCGAATGCTGAGGGCCCTGGGTGCTATTCTCGGGTCGTGAAAGTTGTTATTGGGCTGTTCGTGTATTATTAGGCACAGCTCTGCTCTATCTCTTTTTGAATTACAGGCGTGATTTTCAGTAAAGATTCTTTTTTTCTTTTTCAAAACGTTGCCCCAAACTAGGACTTTTTCGGTATCGTGGGTGCGTTTACAAACATTTAAACTCATATACACAAACAGCCAGACACGAAACAACTACATGTTGGTCATACAAATATTTGTTACGAAAGAGGATCGACGCACACAGCGCAGCAGTCGATCGCTCTCAGCCATTGCGCAAACCACCAACCGAATAAAATTTGTAGCTGTTTGTTGAAAACCACGAAAGTCTATTCAATCAATGACAACCTTTTCTATAACCTGTTTACCCACAAGAGATTCCACTCTTTTAAACCTGGAAAACGTGACAAGACCCACATCACACACCTTTCCCCTTGCGACATCAGAAACGTGACAAGTATATTTGAATAGATTTTCACTTCTTTCCTTCTTAAGACACCGGTAAACCTTTTCATCAAGGGTGCCTAAGTAAAAAGCATATTTGATGGCTGTCCAGCCAACATGTGATTTAATGTGATTGAATATTTAATCCAAGTATCCCCACATCGTTCTTTTTTTTTACACATTGCCCCATTCTAGGAATTTCTCCTGTATCGTGGGCGCGAACAACTACCTACATCCGTTTTTCGTCCGGAATCGAACCTAGACAGCAGCGCCGCAGCGAACCGTGCAGTCAACAGATGTAGATAGTTAGTGACGTTTATACAATACTAGCTTTTGCCCGCGGCTTCGCTCGCGTTAAATTCGGGGTAACACAGTTCCCCTTGCGCCTTATTGATTTGTAATAGTAACGCTAAGTTTTCCCTTTTCTTCCCTCTTCCTCCCTCACATCCCACTTTTTTCAAAAAAATATTAGCCTATGTCCGTCTTCTGGTTCCCAACTATCTCTGTAACAAAATTCATCAAAATCGGTTAAGCCATTAAGCGTGAAGAGGTAAACAAACAAACTCACTTTCGCTTTTATAATATTAGTAAGGATTTGAAGATTTGAGTACCTATTATAATTATATTTAAAAAGAAAAATTAGAAGTATTTACACCACTGAAGGAAAGAGACAGAGCTATACAGGGTGTCTAGCACCACCTCTTTCTCACACAGGAATAAATACTGCTATAAGATGTCATGGTAACCCTTCAGTTTGATGGTTTGAATCACACCCAGATATATGAGCACACCTGTCTGATCCACGCTGTACCTATAGCAAACAGAGCTAGTAGCACTTTTACACCATTTTTCTTAGAAACAAACCGTCATTCCATTAATAGAATTTTCCCAGACAGTAACTATTTTTACGGAACACCGAATTAGGTCAGCTTTCGTTAGTTCGACATATAAAAATCCGCCTTGTCTCCATTCGGAGTAATTTATAGCTTGTTTTGATGGCAGCCATCTTAATTGAACGAGATTATGTCCGTGGCTTTTTTGAGTTGTAGTCGGTAATTATCCTTCTAGAACGTCCCTTTTTTTTGTTCTGGATAGCTACAGTACTAATAGCAACAATTGTGCGACTTGTCTCTCGTACTGTAGTCTGTACTTAGTTATTATTTTTCTTTTTGCATTTATTTTTTATTTTTGTATAGATTATTTTCTACTAATTCGTTGTGAATGAGTGGACATGGTTGGCCTTGTAAATTCTTAGACGTTTATTAACGTTTGTTTGCGTATTATTTTATTTTACTTTTTGTAAAGTAAGCAATGACTTTTTGTCGGGCCTACTCTGTCGTCTCATACTTAAATACTAACGCTGTAACAACAACATTGTAAAACCAAATGATTTTAAAAGAGTAACCATGGAGTTTCTTGTCGGTTCTCCTCCATAGGAAACGACCAACCCGAACCGAGCACCTTTTCTCGACGTTTTATAAGTACCCATGTAGGCATTTTGATTTTGGTGGAAGTCATATGATGATTTTTCATTATGGAAAAATATGGAATCAAAGTTATTTATATGGAATAATCTATACTAATATTATAAAGCTGAAGAGTTTGTTTGTTTGTTTGAACGCGCTAATCTCAGGGACTACTGGTTGGAATTGAAAAATTATTTTAGTGTTCGATAGTCCATTTCTTGAGGAAGGCTATAGGCTATATAACATCACGATACGACCAACAGGTGCTGAGCAGCGCGGGTGAAACCGTGGGGAACAGCTAGTTTCTACTAAAGGGCGCTATTGTGCCCTTGTCCCACCAAATCCAATCACGGGACCCAGACTAACTAGAATAGGATTAGCACCCGTTTTATAGGGGTTTTATACGGGACTATGGATTTTCTGTCGGTAAGGGATTTGTAAAGGTTTGCCCTATCCACCCTTTACCGGACCTCGCATCATTTCCCGGCGAAAATAAGCATTTTCTCGTGAAAACCGTATCATTTGGTTAACGTTCAATTCTGCACATAATTATGTAAATTTTATGAAAAACGACAATCGAAAATGTAAATTTTGCCCTTATTTTAAGCAGATAATTGTTTTTAAAAATTAAGAAATAATATTACCGAGTGTTAAGTACTTCAAATTTCAATGAAATTAATTGGACAAGCCAGTTTTTTTTTAAAAAGCTCTAAATGGATATCATAATTTTTTTAATACTATTCTTTTAGTGCCTAAACGTTAACTTTTGAAACACTAAAATAACCACCCCACTGACCGAAGAAACTATCTAATAAGGGAAACTAAACATTATTCTTGCTCGAACTTCGTTCTTATGAAAACAGCGCTTATGAATATGTATGCGGCCTACAATATAGCTAGCCATTATGTGCCTTACAGGATATTATCTTTAGCTGTATGAATATTAATTTCTTGGTAATGCTATATTAGTTTCAGGTGGCAGGTGGCACTTTAGTTATAAATTAGTAGATCGTAGTAGTTAATTTATTTTGTAGAATAATTAATTGCACATTATTTTTAGAAGTTCGTACCTGTTGTCGTTTTTTATGGATAACTAGCGACCTGCTCTGGATTAGCACGGTTGCAATGCAGATACTAATATATTACACTAACTGGCGCCCACGCCTTCGCCCGCGTGATGATCGAAAAAAAGTAAGTATGCTATGTGTTATCCCAGACTATAATCTACCTCTGTGCCAAATTTCATCAAGATGCGTTCAGAAATTTTTACATATAAGAGTAACAAACATCCGCACAAACATTCGCATTTATAATATTAGTAGGATATTAGTGAGATAGGATAACAATTTTCCTTTTGAATCACTCGTATTTATTGCTGAATCCGACTCGGTAATGTGGCCCAGTACTAAGACTGGTTGTAAGGCTTTTGGGACACTTAAATTCTACTGTCAAAGACCTAAAAATGACAGTCAGTACAAAAAGCTAAATGTGCTTCTTATTACACGGAGGAAACTCTGTATGTAAAGGATGGGCTCCCATCCACAGACCTAGGTCAGCGCGGCTTAACGTCAAGAGCCACCCGAGCGGCTGTAATGATTTAGTCACGACCTCCTCTAGAACATTGGTAATCAAGTAAACATTTCATTTCTCTGACTTATATAACTTTAGCTCTGGTGTCTTAAAACTATAGAGAGAAATGTATAAGACGCTTTTACGATTTTTTTTTGGCAAACTTTCAATTTTCGACAAGTTTTCTTACACAGCTATTTTTTCCGCCGCGTCGAGAAAGATAAAATATCTTCAGGTAGAGAAAAGGTGAACGGTATAAAATAGGAAACCTGGAAGCATGAATTGAAACGTGAAACGAATATCAAATCTTTTCATGTAGGTATAGTTTTTCTTTTCTTTAGCAATGTGACTGATTTAAGCTTTTTAAACTTACCTATTGCAAGTCCTTTTACAGAAATTTATTTATAAATAAGTACTACTTATATGTGACAAAAAAACAGTTTTTTTTTGTTGTTGTCCCAAGTTAGATCTAGGTGTGCGTGTGTGTGGTGTGGCGTTATAAATAATATATTACCACTCTACTAAATAAATAATATCATAACTTTCTCTTTGGCACCAATGTACTGTGTATAAAAATAGTTCTATTTCAATCTAATAAAGAATTATATCGGACTTGCACCCACGCGATCGTGGTGGAAGAAATAGCCTATTACGTCTATGTAGGCAATCGGCAAGTGGAAGGCCGATGCACCAGCTGATATATTATTCAACAAGTTATTATTGAGTCGGGTTCACAATATTGTGCATGGGAATACTGAATGGGTGTAAAACGTTACCCTTAATCATATCAAATCGATAAATTTACAAAAGATGCTTGTTTTCCCCGACATTGTTTTGTTTTTACACCATACTTGGGTAGCTTCTAATTACGGAGATATTGGGGATCCAAATGCAAACTTAAAAAAATAATCATTATCAGAGGCACTTGTTTCATGTATATTTTTGGAACTGACGGAAAAAATTAAGACCAAAAGTTGTAACGACACTTTTTGCTATAGTTGTAAGCCGTGCGGCGCGCGCGTGTTTTTCTGTCTGTCTCTCTCTCTCATAGAAAGCAAGCCAGTTATTTTCGTTTCATTTTTCTATTTCGCATTGAGCAGTGTGGTGTTGCGACGATTATTTTTGTTGAGTGTTTACAGGTTTTTGTACATAATAAATAATAACTTCGTTCCATCCGGGTGTCCCTTGACACCTTCGATCATCGAAGCTTGACACCTCTCAAGTTTTTAATAATATTTTTTCTATTCGTTGTATTTATTGCTTTTTTACCAATTCTTTGTGATTAAAGGGACATTGTGGCTTGTAAATTTGTACATCCTTGTTAACTTTTTATCTGACTTAACGTTTTGTAAAGTAAGCAATGACTTAATGTCAGGCATGTCCACTTATACGTAAGTACTAACGCTGTAACAACAAACCCGTATGATATTAATGATTTTTCAATGATTTGAAACTAGATCCGAAACAAAGAAATATCAACCCATTTTTCTTTCATAATGTCAGTTGTAGACCATAACTTTCCTTCAAAGGCAATTCAGACATACCACCGCCATTGAGAAAGGCGTTAAAAAGGTACACTTTAAGTAATCTCCGAGGCATGAAACGCTTGAACTCTACAAATTCGCTAGCATAAATACTGAATAAACCATCCTTTACGACTTGATCCAAAAGTTGGAGGATTATCACCCTTGTTGTACGATAAATAAAGTCCAAAATAATTTATTGCGAAGAAACTTTGCTTATGCAAATAAGTTTTTAGCCAGTTCTTTGTTACAGAATTGTTAAGTTTAATGCAGTTTTATAACTTTTTAACAAGAAATAATGGCTAATACCAGCCTTTATTTCTTGTTAAAAAGTTATAAGTTTTATAAAAATGGGACAGTATTTGAACAAAGAAAAACTTTATAAGCCAAGCCTCTGTGACCTAAAACACGGAAAACAACAATTACCTACATTCATTAAAGAAATAACTAACAATTTAAACATACTAAACAAACCTTTTAAACATCACTTTCTCCACTACATGCACAAAACACATACACAAACAAACTTTTCTATGTTCCGAAAGGGCACTAAACTACGAACGACTTTAAGGGTAATTCATTGTTTGAACGTACACAAAAAATACCGTCACAGACACGTCACGCCGCGGCGGGTGCCGCAGAAAACTGAAATCTGCAAAGCGATAAAGCTTTCGCTGTAACCGGTGTTGCCAGCGTTGATAAATTACCCCGAAATAAAGGAAAGTTCACGAAAGCTCGATGATTATGAATCATTACTATGAAAATGTATTTTAGGGCCCAGGCAAGCTTACATAAATATTAAATAGAACTCTATTTATGAATGGTCAAGGTTTTGGGGCATACAATGCAGTAATTATGAAGACTGAAAAAATGCAAATATATAGTATGAGGCACATATTAAATAGAACTCTATTTATGAATGGTCAAGGTTTTGGGGCATACAAGGCACTAATTATGAAGACTGAAAATGCAAATATATAGTATGAGGCACGAAAGATTTGTAACGATTCAAACAACATTAGTAGCCAACATGACATTATGAGTCTAAACTAAAATATGTAGATTGTAGAAGATACATTAATAAAATGATGACGTCAATTCGGAGACAGAAATATTTTTGAGTAATTTATTTTTCTGTGACGATAAAGTTGACTCGACATTCATCTCATTTTTTTTTAATAAAATGAGACGTTTATGTGTAATTATACAATTACGATTTTGTCTTTTCTACTAGAAGCTTTCTTCTTATAGTTATTATTGGAAGATCGAAGAAGAATACGTTCGTCATTCCACTGCTTAATTTCTAGTTACCGAGTAAGTTCACATCAGCCTAGGACTATCTTAAATCTTCACTTGTTTACGCAACAATTAAACTGAAAAAAAAAGTTTTAAATAACTTTATTCTGATGATTCTGCCCAAGGTTAGAAACCGCTCGTCCCGAATAACACGTTAGTCAGCAGCCAGACTGACATCATGTTAGTCCAGAAACACTCCAGACCAATAAGCAAATATTCTCACCTATACTAACATTATTAAGAGGAGATTTTTCTTGTAACCATTTATTCATCAACAGAAAGCTGCATTATCAAAAGGAGCATGCGTTATATAACATCACGCTTCGGCACTTAGAAGCAGAGTGAGAGTAGAAACTAATGGAAACAGCTAGTTTGTCATATCCTTACTAATACATATTATTAAGGCGAAAGTGAGTTTGTTTGTTACCTCTTCACGCTTTAATGGCTACACCGATTTTGATGAATTTTGGTACAGAGATGGTTGGGAACCAGGAGACGGACATCGGCAAAATTTTGTTGTCGCAAAAAGTGGGATGTAAGGGAGAAACTAGGAAGAAAAGGGAAAACGTAGCGTTGCTATAACAAGTCAATAAGGCGCAAGGGGAACTGTGTTACCCCGAATTTAACGCGAGCGAAGCCGCGGGCAAAAGGTAGTATGTTAAAAATAAAATAATATGCGATCCATGCTGTCAGCTCTCAGTCTGTTTCTTCAACGCGGGCGAGTAAAGGGTAGAAGCTAGTCCTTACTAATATTATGAAAGCGAAAGTGAGTTTGTTTATTTGTTACATCTTCACGCCTAAACGGCTAAACTGATTTTGCTGAATTTTGGTGCAGAGATAGTTGGGACCCCGGAGACGAACAAAGGCAATTCTGGAGATTATTTTAAGATTTAGGGAAAAAGAGGGCAGAAAAGGGAAAACTTAGCTTTGCTATTACAATAAATAAGGCGCAAGGCGAAAAAGTACAGGTAGCAGGTACCTGCAAATCAGGAAAGAGAGGAACTGTGTTACCCCGAATTTAACGCGAGCGAAGCCGCGGGCAAAAGCTAGTAATGTATAAATATCAAATGAAAGGTGTTTAGTAATCCGGGTTGAAGGTTGTTCGAAGGAGATACCGCGGCCCCGGAACGTGTAGAGCAAAAGAAGGAACAAGCAGCAGGGAAAGTTATTTGATGATTTCCAATCCGCAAAAAAAGATGTTTAGTAATGGAAAGCTGGCAACCCTTGTTTACTCAATTGCACAGTTGCAACTGTTAAACCATTTCGTGTTGAACGTGTGTTCTGGGCCATTTATTTGCACTTCAACTGACCCGCTTTCTACTAGCGGAAAATAGGATGATGAAAGTACTTTTTATGTAGTTTATAATTTTTAGATAATCTTATTTACATTTTTTTCCCGGGTGACAAATGGTCAAATGACTCCTCCCAATCTGCGAAGCGGAAGGGAATGTCAGAGTCGTACTGACGAAAACTAATTTATATACTACATTTATATATTATGTTAATTCTATTTGTTCAAGTAGGTATCACGTCACTTCATAGGGTTCTTTTATTTATTTTTTACTAGCTTTCGTCCGCGGCTTCGCCCGCGTTAAATTTGGGGTAACACAGTTCCCCTTGCGCCTTATTGATTTGTAATAGCAACGCTAAGTTTTCCCTTTTCTTCCCTCTTTTCCCCTCGCATCCCACTTTTTTCAAAAAAATATTAGCCTATGTCCGTCTCCTGGTTCCCAACTATCTCTGTACCAAAATTTATCAAAATCGGTTTAGCCATTAAAGCGTGAAGAGGTAACAAACAAACAAACTCACTTTCGCTTTTATAATATTAGTAAGGATATGTTCCTTCTTTTGCCCTTTGTGTTCCAAGACGGGGGTTTCTCTTTTAACCCAACCCGCAGCACCGGCAGCCGCACATGTCACAGAGGTGTTCCGCCCGAAGGGGCAAACCGCCAGTGTGCTTCACCGGTGTCTTCTGGGCGATTGTCACAATAGTGACACCAAGTGCTAGAACCTCTCAAACTACCGTGTCCGGTGCGAACCTGCGTCAGGTGAGTACGCCATGGTGCTAGTCTATGTAGCTACTCCTAAAAGAGGGGACTTGTCGCCACTATTGTGGCGTGACCTTTATACACAATACTTAACACAGGACATTTCATTAAGACAGAAAAGTACAAAAAAATCTTATTTAGAAATTTCTTGCAACAAACCATCGATAAGAGAGCTAGATAAGAAATGCAGATAGAAACAGTGCGTAAAAAATATAAAAAGGTTTTTTTTTTAAATAATATGTTAAAATAGTATACTGACAATCTATTTTTAGTTCAAAATGCTACCTTGATCTTTAAAACCTACATGCATTTGCCTGTATTGTTTTATAATAAAAAAAACTAAATGTTTGCATAACTGGGTGGACATACCAGCATTGATCTAAGGTTTACTTACACCCATAAATAATCCTTACTAATATTATAAAAGCGAAAGTGACTGTTTGTTTGCTACGTCTTCACGCCTAAATGGCCAAACCGATTTTGATTAATTTTGGTACAGAGATAGATGAGACCTTGGAATGGACATAGGCTAAAAAAGTGAGAAAGAGGGAAGACAAGGTAGAGAAAGAGAAGAGAGAAAGATATTTTTTTTACCATCACGCAGGTTAAAGTTAGCGTTAACCTATAGTAACTATGCCACGCTGACGAAGTCGCGGGCTCAGCTAGTAATGAACTGTCTATCTTCATAAGCTATCCTATATATGTCTGTATTACAAACAAAAGCAGTATTGGTTCGAAACCAATACAAGACTTTTGAGAAATTCTAAATCGAGAACTCTAGACCCACATCACAGCAATCTAGAACAATCCGAAACCTACTGTCAAAAAAGGTCATTGTAGTAATTTGGCATCCATATATGTATTGTTAAACACATAACCCAATTTTGACACAATTGGGTAAATTAGGTCAGGGGTAGAAGCTTTAAAGACAGCAGTTCAATTACTTATTACGTCACTCGATAA
Organism: Ochropleura leucogaster; assembly: GCA_958449745.1. Taxonomy (NCBI): domain Eukaryota; kingdom Metazoa; phylum Arthropoda; class Insecta; order Lepidoptera; family Noctuidae; genus Ochropleura; species Ochropleura leucogaster. Next base: position 5,507,938 of record OY288226.1, read on the forward strand.
CAAAGATGGCGGAAATCTTAGAGCGGAATTTACGAGTCGCGATCCTTGAGAAAGAATAGATTATCTTTTTGATTCCTGAGAGGGAAATCGTAAAAGACTATTAACAGTTATTTCAAAAGATAGATAGAAATTATATTACCGACTTTACAAAAAAAAAATTGTGAATTAAATTTGAGCTGAAGACGGTGTTTCTAAGAAAAAAAACAACTACCTATATCTAACGAACCTGATTATTTATTTCTTTTGCTGAGTGACTGACTAAATAAACATAACAATATCGATATAGAAAAACATACTAACTTATAAAATTAAAAGTAATATAAAAAACAGAATTAAATAAATATATAAGGGAGCTCCCATACAACAAAAAATATATTTTTGTCGCTTTTAAATATAAATAGTACGGAACCCTTCGTGCGCCAGTCCGACTCGCACTTGACCTTTTCTTCCATTTTCTCCAGTAAATGGCCAGGCATTCATATACTTCTTTTTCTTTCCCAATCCATTCATCTTTTCTCTGGTCGTCCTTTCCGTCTCCATCCATCAACATTTAAATTGCACAACAGCAAATGTGACTAAAAGAGTGATTACTCTTTTAGTCACATTTGCTGCATCTCTCCTCAAAAAAAAGTCTATACCAAGACATTTTCTTACTTCATTTTATTTGTTGGGGGTATAGAATTCTATCCTAAATTAAAGTAAACAATTTCCCTGACGTAACAAAGATTTTATTTAGTCAAAAGATAGGTCGAAAACTATCATACATAATAAATATACAGAGAAAAATGAACCTAAAGCCGCTACTATAAAACTTATATACCGCTTCGATTACACATAACTTTCCATTTATTGCCATATGCCGTGAGCTCTGGCTACATATAGTGTTGTAAATAGCCAATAAAGTTTAAGTATACATTGCGATATCTATCTATTTTTAACCGACGAAAACACAAAAGGAGGAGGTTCTCAGTTCGGCACGTACTTATTTTTTTTTTATGTGTGATTGCGCATGCCTTTTTTTTAGAAGAGTCCGTTTTTGTGTTATATATGACGATTTATAGATATTAGTAGGTACCTAAGAGCGATCTTGGAATTATGTGTAAGCTAATTTTTATTTAGATGTCTGCTAATTGATTCGGCTAATCTTAACGATGATTCAAACAACATTTGTGTATTTATGTCATTATCAATATCTAACGAATTCGTTTCGATAGAATTGATCGCTATTAGTTTTTTATTTATTCATTCAAAGAGGCCTCAAAACCCAATATAGAATAGAAAACAAAAATATATAAAAAATAATTAGATACAAATATTTTCACTACTTATTCTTTGAAAACTTATTTTTTTATTACACATCGCCAGTATGTAAAAGAGGATCTAGTCAATTAGCAATCACTTTCTATGAGACTTATAATATACCTGAATTACTTTTGCATGCATCTTTAGTTTGATGATGACAATGCATGGTTAGCTAAGTGACGCAATTATAAAACTATTATGGAGGAATCCAAACGTAGCTTTAAAAGGCTAACTTGAAATTGTTATCTTTGCGTTTTCAAGCTCATTAATTGAAAACAATAGAAACAGCAGCTTCACCCGTGAAAAATACCTGTCTACTGATCAAATAATATCAGCTTAGTTCTATAAAATCCCGGGTAAAACATTTGTAGTGACTTCGTCAGCGACTATAGTCTCCGCCAGATAAGAAAAAATTAAAAGTCATTGACCCGACTAGTACCAAAAAACTCCACAAAACTTCTTTAGCGATCGCTCGTCATTCAAAACTGTCGTCCATACTGCACCGGTCGAGTTTCATAATACCAAACAGTCATCCCAACGGAAATAAGTAAGAAATACATAAATTTGAAGAATAAATTGTGGTATTTTTTTAAGCTTCAAAAAATACATTTCAAACATTGAAATATGTAATTGCTGTGGTCTATGCATTTCAAAAATAATTTCCTTGCTGTATTTTTATTTTTCGATATTTCTGCTATTGAAATATAAGTTGAAAACATATTTCAACTTGAAAACTATTTCAATAGCAGAACATGCAATAACTGGATTTATTTATCCAGCTTTAACTCATATTCATAGAAGTATACAATGAATTTAAATAACCGAATTTTAAAATTCATACCAAAAAATCTAATTTTTTAGGTTATGCCCTCATACTCATGCGCTGAGTGTGACGTCAGAGCAAGTCAGGGGTGCAGTACCTAGCCACCGTTTTGTAATTAAGTAACTATCGCATCCTTCGTCTCGAGTGTCATTCCAAATTGGTTTGCGCATGGGACTGACTGAGCGAATTCATACTCGAAAACTTTGTATTTGTTATCTTGCTGTTAATTGTTCTTACTAAAGGTCGAAGAACGATTTTTTCAAGGTCAAAGTTATTGCTAGACCCTTATGAACTTAGAGGATTGTATTGATGCTTTGGATGATTATAATTCTATAATTACATACATTCTTATATTATCACGGATGAACTGAAGTAATTGCGGGTGGATGTTTATGTGCAGGCGAAACGGTCTACCCTCTTTCTTGTTCGCTTTTGCGATCAATGCCGCTGCCATTGTCACTTATGTCGCTCACAACACGGCTGCTCTCGACACACAATTCCCACTGTAACTACTGTAACACTGTTTTCGGTTTTTACACAATTGTGTGACTCGTCTCTTAGTTATTTTGTGTTTGCAATATTTTTTTTTTTTTTTTACTCTTGTATAGATTCTTTTCTACCAATTCGTTGTGAATGAGTGGACATGGTTGGCCTTGTAGATTCTTGGACGCTTGTTAACTTTTGTTAACGTATTATTTTATTTTAATTTTTGTAAAGTAAGCAATGACTTACTGTCGGGCCTACGTTGTCCTCTCATACTTAAGTGCTAACGCTGTAACAACAACATTGTAAAACCATATGATTTTAAAAGAGTAACAATGGAGTTTCTTGCCGGTTCTTCTCCATAGAAAACGACCAACCCGAACCGTGCATCTTTTCTCGACGTTTTATAAGTGCCCATGTAGGCCTATGTGAAATAAAAATATTTTGATTTTGATTAAGTTGGGCCCGAAATGGAAAGTGCTAGAGGGACTGTTGTGTGTTCCATTATTATTAAAAATTATGTAATTCGTTACGACACTATGTGCCTATTTTTGTTTTTATTTGAAATAAATGATTCGAATTTGAATTTGGTTTAAGGGTTTCATTGAGTACTACATATTAGGTACCTTCCAAAATAAATACGATTGAATTATAATTATGGTTTTGGCCAAAAGGTTTGTAACTCACACATCAAGGACGCCCCGTACCGCGATACGTTTGTTTACATCGTGTGGCGACACTTTTTACTACTACACTTTACAATTTTTCATATCGTTTGAATACATTGGTACACGGGGGTTAACGACCTTTATTTTTTTCTTATCTGGCGGCGACTATAGACAGGAAGCTCATTTTATTTGGCTTTTTTTTTGTTTTTTTTTTCCGGTTGGGAAACCATTCAATGACTTCCCCCGCTATGGGCGGAGCGGGGGAGCATGTCAGACTTGTACTGACTAAAACCCACCCATGTTCTTTCTATTGCCCTTTACGTTCCGAAGCCGCGGTATCTCCTTCGAACAACCCGCAACCCCGGCAGGCGGAGGCTCTGGCAAGCCCCTCTGCTCAAACGTAGCCTTAAAAGGCTAACTTGAAATTGTTCTCTTTGCGTTTTCAAGCCCATTAATTAAATTAAATAGAAACAGCAGCTTCACCCGAGACAAATACCTGTCTACTGATCAAATAATATCAGCTTACAGTACGGCCAACGAGAAGCGATACGAAAGGCCATTAACCTAAAGAACAACTGTGGCGTTGACAATCTAATATTTAGCTCTTTCCATCTTGTGCCTTTGTCGTAATGTCTCGTTCTCCCGGCGAAAACATAACAACGTTAAGACGGGTTCGCCAACATTCGGGCGGCCATTTTAGATGGGGATTTAGCATGGGTTTTGTTTACATTTGGTATCGCTTCTCGTTGGCCGTACTATAGTTCTATAAAATCCCGGGTAAAACATTTGTAGTGACTTCGTCAGCGACTAGACAGGAAGCTCATATTATTTGGCTAGCGTTGTATTCTGACTAACAAGTCCATTTATAAATTGGTTTGTACTAAGAAATGATAATGAATGTTACAGTTTGTGTTCATAGCCAGGTGTTGTTTGATTAAACTTGAAATTTATGAAAAATATTGTTTAGTTTTAATTCTACGGCCGTCGAGTCAACGTGGGGATGAGGGTGTCCGCATGTGGCGCGAGTGTGCATGTCGGATTGTCGAGTATCACTTTGGTAGCATGAATAAAATATACGTAATAGAATGTTATTTTGGAAATATGGTTAATTTACAAGTTCTTATAATAAATCAAAGCTCTGCCACATTTAACCATTCGGCATACAAACATTTAAATTACTTTTAATACAAGACAATAAATTTCAATAATAAAAAAAATAATAATAGGTACATTCGATTTTTTTAAATGAAAAATATCAAGTTGTCTCTGTAAGGACTTCAGCTATACTGTAATAAGTTTTGCTAATCAAGAAATTTCCCAGTAGTCCACTATACACCAGATATTTATTGCATAACATTATGTAAAACAAAAACAATCCTTATTAATATTATAAAAGCGAAAGTGATTTTGTTTGTTACGTCTTCACGTCTTAAAAGACTAAACCGATTTCGATGAATTTTAGTACAGAGATAGTTGAAACCCTGGAACCGTCTCCAGGGTCACATAGGCTAAAAAAAATGATCATAAAAATGATCAAAAAAATGATCAGATGTCTGATGAAATGTATGATTGTATGATTCTATTGCTGAAGGAGGTGTCTAATGAAATGTATGTTTGTATGATTCTATTGCTGAAGGAGGTGTCTAATGAAATGTATGTTTGTATGATTCTATTGCTGAAGGAGGTGTCTTATGAAATGTATGTTTGTATGATTCTATTGCTAAAGGAGGTATATGATGAAATTTATGATTGTTTGATTCTATTGGTAAAGGAGGTGTCTAATGAAATGTATGTTTGTATGATTCTATTGCTAAAGGAGGTGTATGATGAAATTTATGATTGTATGATTCTATTGCTGAAGGAGGTGTCTAATGAAATGTATGTTTGTATGATTCTATTGCTGAAGGAGGTGTCTAATGAAATGTATGTTTGTATGATTCTATTGCTAAAGGAGGTATATGATGAAATTTATGATTGTTTGATTCTATTGGTAAAGGAGGTGTCTAATGAAATGTATGTTTGTATGATTCTATTGCTAAAGGAGGTGTATGATGAAATTTATGATTGTATGATTCTATTGCTGAAGGAGGTGTCTAATGAAATGTATGTTTGTATGATTCTATTGCTGAAGGAGGTGTCTAATGAAATGTATGTTTGTATGATTCTATTGCTGAAGGAGGTGTCTAATGAAATGTATGTTTGTATGATTCTATTGCTAAAGGAGGTATATGATGAAATTTATGATTGTTTGATTCTATTGGTAAAGGAGGTGTCTAATGAAATGTATGTTTGTATGATTCTATTGCTAAAGGAGGTGTATGATGAAATTTATGATTGTATGATTCTATTGCTAAAGGAGGTGTATGATGAAATTTATGATTGTTTGATTCTATTGGTAAAGGAGGTGTCTAATGAAATGTATGTTTGTATGATTCTATTGCTAAAGGAGGTGTATGATGAAATTTATGATTGTATGATTCTATTGCTAAAGGAGGTGTCTGATGAAATTTATGATTGTTTTGATTGTATGATTCTATTGCTAATTGAAACTTTCAATCTTGAAAAGGTTGCCTTATCCTCAACTGAATAAACTTTAGGTTAAGCTATCTGGAGCCCGCGCGATGATCGGAAAAAAAGTTTTCCTGTTATTCCAGACTATAATCTAACTCTGTTGCCAAATTTAATCAAGATCCGTTCAGCCGTTTTAACGTGAAAGAATAACAAACATCGGTCAGTGGGTAGCCTTAATCTATACATCCATCCTCACAAACATTCGCATTTATAATATAAGCAGAATAGTAGTCTAAAGCCACTAGAGACATAATAGGTATACAGTGTACCGGTTAAGTGCGAGTCGAACTCGCGTAATAAGGGTTCCGTACAAATTTGTAGGAAACCTACCAACCTAGTTATCCAAACACATCCGTATTAAAAACATATAGTCTTAAAGTTGACGAGAGTTTGATGAACTTTAGCTTTTAATTCAGAATGATCTTTGATTCTTATTAAATAAATACATACAATGTGTCTAGCCAAGGAAAAATATGATCTATTTCTTAAAAAATATGAGGGTTTCTACAGTCAACAAACTTGCTAGCAATACATTTCGAACAAAAAAAGCATTTTTTTTTTAACATTTGACACTGGCAGCACTGATACTCCGGAAAACTCTTAATTTTATAGCCAAGAATGTGTCGCATTCTCAGAAATGGTATTAGGCGTTGCCTATTTTTGTTACCTACTCTGTGTGCGAACCAGTAGATAATTAGAAGAACTATAGGTGTCTATAGATAAACTGCCAATGACAAGCCTGATCAAGTGTCAAAGCTCTTTTATAGCACTATCAATCTATTAATTAGATGACCTACAGATTAGCATAATTCTAAGCCCGGCGCTCAGCCAAATTGCCGAATAAAATTAATTGCCAGGGCAACGAATTATTTATAGTTATGTAACGATGTTTTATTCTAGATTTTCGAGCGTATTTGTAGCTGAAATAATGAGTTTTTTTTTTTAAATTTGACGAATTTCTGCCTGGGAATTTCGTGACGAAAAGCCAATAGTAAGAAAAAATTACCTACCACATGCGCCAAAACGCACAAATAAATCCTTTTTTTCTGGAATCAACGCTGCACGCACTGTTCACACATTTTCACCGTTCACAACACTAAAGATATCTACTAAATTCGAAAAAACACACGTTCCTTTTACAAAATGTACCAATCACGTGGCCTTTCCAGTCGGAGTCGGGATTGGAATTTCGAAATTTGGATTTAAAATCCGATTTTCAAACGTCCGGGCTGCCCGAGCGCCGGACTATTTGAATTTAGAACAGATCAGGAACGCGCATGCGTGCCGGTGCCGCGCTATTTATATTTTCGCTGGGCCATATACCGGCCAGTTTTCGAAGATCCTTCGTTCCCGAGGTATACAATATATTGTGAGGTACTTCTATACCTAGTCGGAGCTCAACTGATTTTAGACAGTTGTCTTTATTTTGACTGAGAAACACTTGATCGAACCCAGGAGTTATGACTTATATTATAAAACCAAAATGTCATTGGTTTAGAGGACGCAAAAAAGGTGCATAATATCTTTTAAAAATAAAGGTTGCACATTGCAAATAAATTCAATCCAAAAACTAGAGAATCTTTTTCACACGTGTCTAGACCACGTGAAGAGGCCGACATGACAAATCATCTAAACAAATCTCCACACTACAATTTTTTAATGTTTCATTTAATCCAAAGAGGAAGGTGGGTTGCTGTCGCGTAATTGCATCCTAAAGTTATTATAATGCGTTTCCAATTCCAATTTTATAGTAATGGCTCCATCGTTTTATCGATGATTCTGCCAATTTCAAGGTTGAAGGCAACAAAGTGTATTTTCTGAGGTTGACCGGTTATACAGTCTTTAGTACAGTTAATTAAAACTGGATATAATACGTTTACAATGAGAAAGTCACTGACCTGGCGCCATGTTAATGACGCCACAGCTGAAATATATAAATGGAAGAAGTTCGTTGTTTTTTTACTGCTACGAAATACATATAAAGATTTAGATTAGCCTCAAGACGCAGGCAAGGACTACGCACCAATAAATAACGAGAATTCGCCAGCATTTCTGTGACAGTTGACAGATAGCCTTAAAATGGAGTGAGTTTAGTCACATTCTCATTGTAAATGCATTGTAGAAAGTATACTTTATTAAGGGCATTGCAAAAGCGAGATACCAACTTATTGTAGGTACCGTCTATAATTTATTGCTCTAATTTCAGTATTTTTAACACCCTCTTTTTGTTTCACCGGTACCCAAGTTAAAAATATAAGATGTTAAATTTGACCCACTTTCCGGTTTTTGATTGAGCAGTAATTTTAACATAGTACGACATGTTTGACTTGAGTGACAATTCATGGTTAACCATTATGACGTCATTCTAAATCCAACATATTTAAATTACAAATAATTTCAAGTATGACCACTGGCAAAGTTTTATTATTTATGGCGGAATCAAACTACACTCGAATGTTTTGTTCAGTAGTTCACATTTAGTGAAAGATGTATGCAGTAAGTGAACCGTGTGAATTCGGCATTAAGCCTGGAATTCACCTAACCGGAGATGTTCGAAGCTGAGATGGAGGAGATGCTTAGGAGCTAAGGTGTATTCACAGAAGCTGTGCGGAGATGCGTACTTGACCTTACACTTAAGGTTAAGTACGCAAGATACCGCGGCCCCGGAACATAAAGGGCAATAGAAGGAACATGGGTGGGTTTTAGTCAGTACAAGTCTGACACTACCTCTTGCTCCGGGAAGTTATTTGATGATTTCCCATCCGCTAAAAAGGTCAAGTACTCTCTTGTCTCCGTTGTTAACCTTACAAATATGAGACCTCCCCTCTCTGCTCAACGGTTTGCACTACAAATATACCTAAAAGGATACGAAAAATGTAAATAACGAAATATAATAATCGCCTCCTTCGGTATTTACTAATTTTTTGAGTAGATGCATTAACATGTCGTTTAGGTGTACCTACAAAGAGTTAAAATAAAACAATCAAAATACAGAATTGAAATAAATATTTATAACAACAGCCGATTATGAAAGACGCAGTACAAGTAGAATATCCGATACATTTATTTACAATTTAAATACATTTTTACATGTTTTATCGTTATTCAGGCACGGGGTACCTACCGACAAATTATGATAATTCAAATACTTAACTTCAGTGATGTATACAGTAATGATAACAAATACTTGAAGCACAGAAACCTTTCTCTACTAAACAAATAAAGAATCATGTAAATCACCTTAGTAGTAGAAATTAACTAAAATATAAATTCTGTCGGGCCAGCGACACTAATTATTTGTTTTAGAGCTAAAATTATTTCACGATCTGGCAAATATTTTTATGGTAATTTCTTTAAAATATATTTGTGTCAATTTATGGTAGAAATACATCACTGAAACTAAGGTATACCCAATTCCAAGAAAGACATAGGTTAACATGACCATGGTAGAAATATAAAAAGGAATGCACAGCAGTCCTGTACAGTACTCGTACTTAAATATGACGCATTTAGTTTTAGAAAGAGACACAGATATGAGTGATGGAGACAACGCTCTACAAAACCAATTCCTTCTAAAGCTAAAATGCTATATTTAAGGCCAAGTATTCTTCTAAATCTTTTTAAATTTTCGTTTTCTGGCAACACTTGTAATGTTCTGGCCAATTATACAACTTTTTTTTGGCAACACTAATAATGTTCAGGCCAAGTATTCTCCTAACTCTTTTAAAAAAATTGATTTCTGGCAGCATTTAAAATGTTCACTCTTCAATTAATCTAAGGGCAATTCGATTTATAGTTATTGACGATGAACACAAGATTTTCTCTTATTGTTTATTTATTGCATCGTACATACTTAGGTACTATAGAGCTTTATTTCTCTAGCACCGATATCGATAAGTTGTCGATGAACCTCGATTGAAAACGTGAAAGGAGTATCGATATTAGAATATCACCATATCGTTATTTTTAGAGCCAAATGCGGTTCATTATTCTAGAACACTACGTAAAATATGACGTTTGACGTGTAACACAAAATTGCACGATTTGTGTCTTAAAGTTGGACATTTTATGAAATATCAAATGCTTTATTCTATAGTCAATTTCAAACAGTTTCAAACAACGAAAACCACCAAAAATCTTTAAACTCGAGATGTTTAAATAAAAATGGAATACAAAACTGAACTAAAAATCAAACGCAGTACTTTGCCTATTAGTAAAATGACAAATGAAAAAAAAAATGAAAATTAAGCTATCGATATTTCACTATATCATCTCTAATTTTTGTTATATAAACCAGGGTTCAAACAAAAGATTCACTCAATAATTTATATTATATAACCGTAAAGGACTTACCAACAATAAATGAGATATGATTAACTATACAAGGTTTTTTGATAAATAAATTCCATTAGAACATTCACATACAAAACCTACTTATTTACAAGGTAGCCATTGGTCAAAATTGATCAGTGTTGCCACTAAAGCAAATAGCGCTATAATCGATTACAGCAATAAAAATCTATTTGTTTTCCATTTGTGTTATCGTGCTCATGCTTGCACGGGAAAAATAATAACAGTCGCTCGGGTAGATCTCCTCCGTTATGCAGCATTTGCCAAAGTTTTCCGTGAATGGATAACCATCCATTACATATTGAGTTTTCTCTGTTTCTCGGAGAGCACGTTAAGCCGTTGGTCCCTGCTGACTATTGTAGATCTTTGACAGCCTTTAAAGGTTATCAGTGAGCCGAAAGTCTACTAATCAAGAGGATCGTTTCACCCAGTACTGAATTGTGGAGTACTGATAGGCATACTGCTAAAACCAAAAACGCCAAAAGTCCATCAAGAAAAAAGAGAAAGTGTTCCAACATGGTGATATCGATTATGGCGCTATTCGGAACGCACTGTGTATATTTTCTCTAGTTATTATATTGTCTATTACAATACAAACTTAGAGAACCGAAATCGACTACTTATCACATTTTTAAAACTCAAAATTTCTTTTAAAAATAATGAAATGTTTTTAAATAAGTTTGACCGAATTCATCGCATATGTTTGGCTTTTATCATAAATTTCATTTAAAATTATGATGATCATGACGATGAAATCACAAAAAAAACTCAAACAAAAGGTACCTAATGCTCCTATTAGGAAGCATTGTGAAAAAAAAACAATATCACAGATAGCTGTCAAATATTTGATGAATCACATTATTAATTGATCAATATGTTAGTGTAATGTTTCAGAGGACTATTATTTAAAGATTTTATGAAATACAAGGTGTAAACGGATCCTTTACGATGCGAACCAACCATTCTGTCCATCAAATTAAGTTACTGTACGCAAAAAAGAATTGCTGGGTAAGGACTTTAGCTTTGGGTTTTGCTCTCGTATAAACTACAACCTGCACTACTTTATATGTAGAAATATTCGTACGCCTTGCAGGGCACCGCATAGTGAGACATTATTTTATTTTTAACATTGCAAAAGTAAGCACATACTAAAGTAAGTAAGTACTTACTTTTATCTTAGTGAAAGGAATAAACCTATTTGAATTTGTTTTTTTTTTTGGGTGATTTTGCTTGTTCTAGTGTAGGACACAGTATAACGCACTCAAAACATTGTAATGTTGGATACATTGAATGATATAAGGGTTAGGTATAGATTAACTAATAGGGTAGTTGACACCACCAATCAATTGATATACTTTTTATGGGCTGTCAAAACGCGCTTCCCATAGATTTTGTATGAGACTCGCAACCGATGACGTCACTAAGTTGTCAAGTCAATGATGCAACTGTTTATTGATTTAAAAGCAACTAAAAATCGAATTTTAAAGTTATTTTGAAATGAATGGAGTTCTCAGGTCTAGAATAAGGTGTTCTTTCAGAAAAATTGTGTTTTTAAATTATTGGTTAATGGTGTCAACTACCCAATTTAGTAAAGTAATAACTTCACAAATTTGTTTTTTTAAAAAGGCCAAATACAAGTCGGACTTTTGCACCGAGAGTTCCATTCAAACCAACGACATAAACGGTAATATCTTTTGATTGCGTAGATTTAGAGAGTTGATCTTTTCACAGCTTCAAGGCCACAGACTTGGAGTTCATGGTTTTATTTTCAACTCGATGCCTTCATGCTTTCCCCAGACAAAGGGACAGACAGACACACAACAAAGTGATTCTAGGGTTGCGTTGGAAGAACAGAACTTTTAGAACCGTACCCGGTTCTAAAAGTTCTGTTCTTTCCTTTTTTAACTTGAAAAAAACTTGGGAAAAAGTTTGAACCTTTACTTAAAATATTTCCGTAACAAAACGTGCCCAGTTATGCTCCCAAAAAAAATATCGTTATTTTTATTTTCGGCTTCGCATTGGAATGATGTATTTACACCTTTTATCTATAATTTATTATAATAATTAATCAACAAAACAAATGATATATTTGACATATACGTGCGACATTACCAATTCACACCACAGCCTTAAAGAAACTCAATTTCGTCCAACAGCCACTCAAAAATCATTATTTATCTTCTTCGTCTTTGCTCACACTTTGTCCTGTATCCAGAATAGCTTCGGCACTAGGTATAACTATTACATCGACAACTTCAGCACAAGTTGCATCACAGATATTTTCCCCTTCCGTACTTCCTTTCTTCTCTAAATAATCAGCTATATCAATGTCCTCAACAGAAGTCGGTTTAGCCAAATCAACCTCTAAATGCTTAGCAATGTCTAGCCCTTCATGAATGTTGTCTGCAGAACAAAAATCTGTAATTTCTGAACAGATTTTTTTGACATTTTCATCTAGTAGTGTTGTGATTAATTCATCTTGGTTATTAGTCGATATTCTGACTAGTTGCTGTGATAAGTCGATAGTCGATTCGCCGCCTAATGTGAATAAGACTTTTGCTTGATTTTGTTCGTTCTCGTTTAGTCTGAGTATTTCTGAGTCAGAATTGTGAGACTTAAGTGGTTGCTGTAAGTCTGTACTGTCTACTTGTGACAGTTTCATGTTGTAGATGTTTGGTTCGCTGCCCATTATTGAAGTTGTTGAGTCTTCCAATGTTGGCAGCTCCTGGAGAGTAATATTTTTTTATTATGTTGGGTAATATGAAACTTTGGTATGAACCAGTTTAAGGTCCTCTATAGTAGACAGCTCGGGTTTTAAGTTTCAAAAATTCCCGCTTCAATCATTCATTTGTAGTTTAAAAAAAAAGTAATACTGTCACAGGAATGACGTGCTTAATCATATTTAAAAAGATTTGGGGCAAGAAGACTCATTTGCCATTGTCAAATTCGCCTGTAATGTCTTGCAAGAAAAATATTTATGATTGGATCATGGTACCTACTGACAAATATAAAATAGTTTTTCAATTCTAATTTTTTTATCAAACTTCTACTAACGATTAATTGGGAAAACCACAAATCAGTCAATCATTGCGCTAATATACAACATTATTTTTACTTTATGCGAAACCTGAAACACGTGTCTAGTATATTTATGTGAAGAATCTATGTACAAAATTTCAGAACTTTATCATGAAAAAGCAGGAAATTATAAGCTTATTATTTTACCTGGCTGTCCGTACAAAAACACGGTCATCGCGCGGTTCAAACAGCGCCGCACGTGTGTACTGACACTTTGACCTGCCGTGACCTTGTTGCGGGCCGTATGATTTCGTATACCTACTAAGTGTCCAACTCGTAACGTTTTATTAATATTTTGGGCACAAAATATAACATGGTTAAAAATTATTAGAATCGATTCAGTTTCTTATTCTGAACAAACTATATTCAGGTTTCGCATATACTAATAATAATGTTGTACACCTCTTTCAAGTTGCGCCAAACAAACTATTGTTCCCAATCTTTTTAAGCCTTCGATCTATAAGAATGCTCTCTGCCTAGACTACACTACTGAGTTCCTAAAAAACTATGATCTACATTTCAAACTACCAAAAAACAAAAGAAAAGACTTACACTGAAAATAAAAGTATAGCACTCAAAGACACCTATGGCATTAATTTCGCCTTTTTACTATGTGCTAAAAACAATTTGAATGATAATTTTAAAAGAAAAAAAAAGAAATCAATTAAGTACATCACTAAAGTTTAGTGTCAAATTACAATAAAAAAAACCAGCCAAGTGCTACTATAATTGACACTTGAAACGGGATATTTACCATGTTTGTTATTTTTATCGAGTTTCAGTTCATCGGTGATCATGGCGTTTGCAACATCGCCGAAATATCGGAAACTCGATAAAAATAACAAACATGGTAAATATCCCGTTTCAAGTGTTAATCATAATATTAGTAACCATGTCAGTTTAAAGACTTATACAGCCAAGTGCTAGTAGTAGTAGAGATTGATTTTTTCACTGCTCCAAGGGACCACAGATCGATTATATGGTTTTAATTCAACTCGATACCTTAATGCGTTCCCGAGATAAAGGGTCTTGACAGAAAGACAGACGGGCAACAAATCAGGGTTCAGTTATTTCAAATAAAATAATAAAGGAAAGAAAAAACACGAAACAAACTTTTATACTATTGACCTTTCTTGTCATGTTTTTGCGTTCAAATAAGAAAATTGACCATCCGAAGCCAATTGCTCATTTTCTCAAGTCTTCTATGTGCTTCTTCTTCTGTATTTATATTAACCTGGATGAAATATGAACGAGGAATAGTAATTTAAAGGCCATGAAATAGCTGTGTGCGTTCGCCCAGCAAAAAAAAAAAAAAGTGTCGCTTTTCAAGAATTAAATGATACAGATAATTAGTGCCCAGTCCCGTGTAAATGTGCCCGAAATTTAAAATTTGTGCCACCAACAGCTTCTGAGTTATTTAAGAAAAACCATCAATTAAAATTCTGCTGCACGAACGTTCGCCCAGCAAAAAAATTTTTAATTAATGGGCCTAGCTGAATATAAAATATGCAGAAATATAGCTTATATTTGTGCCTATTTGTGCCGTAAAAATAAAATTTGTGCGTCATAAGGTTTCAGAGATCTTTCAGTTTTTGCTGGGCGAACGTTCAGGCGATTGCTATATATCGGAAACAGCTGGACGTGAAGTCATGATTTTTTGTATACGGATAGAGCATAATTTGTGCCTATTTGTGCCATATACTACATTAGCATAACTAGCACGGTTCAGGAGTTATTACGTTATTTCCAAAAACTAATTAAACGGCTATATCTCTCGGACGTTGAAAGCTACGATTTTCACGTTTATGTTGGCTGGTACCTGTTATTTAATCACACGATCCTGCAAAGTTTCACCTTCCAAGTACCTAATATTGGAGAGATTTTAATGATTTTCCTCTTATTTTGAGGTTATCTTCAATTAAATTAGTTACAACCCGGAAACACTAGTTTTCTGTAAGCTGGCACATTATACGTTTCAACAATAATTAGTGCCCTTTATTAAGAATACGTATGCATAAAATCAGGTAAATATACCCATTAGTTTAGATGTTATGATTAAAAACCACAATCGACATCTTTTGATAGATTAACCGACCATATTCGGATGGACATTAAAAAGCGGCCCCACGATACTTCAAGCTACCCTTTCACACTTACTGGTATTATAATGATAGTTGTAGTACAGATGCGAACAGAATTGTAAAGTTGGGAAATATTTTGTATTAGGGACATGAAAAAACTTAATTATTTGTAATAATAAATAAATGATTTAACAATATAAATGTACATAAGTATAGGGAAAATGAACATAGACACATATGTTATTTTTTATACAGTTGCTAGGGAAAGCAGTTTAGAGAAAAAAAACAATATTGTTAATTTTTATATTGATTTATTGATGGTAGGCCATAAACAGTCTAGGTACATACTTAGGTAGGTACTATCTAAGTACTTTTGAAACATGTAGGTGCAATTGTACTTAAAATGTTATTTATATAAATTAACATTACAATTATATAAAACATACAAACTCATTATGTATGTATTAGTTATCTAATGCACTATACTTATTATTATAAACTGTGTTATATTACATAACGAAAAATTGTCTAAATTTCTGTAAAAAAAATAACTTACAATTACTTTTATTTACTTTACTTCGCACGGGTGCATGTATTATACATAATATATGCACCTGTGCGAAGCCGGGCGGGTCGCTAGTATATTATATAAACAAGATGTAATGAATCACTAAAAATAAAACAATTGACATTTTATTTCATATCCCAAACATAAATATTCTATCCGACTTGACAATTCTGTACGCATCTGTACTATTGAATTTTCATTATAATACAAGCAAGTGTGAAAGTATAGCTTGAAGTATCGTGCGGCCGCTTTTTAATGTCCATCCGAATATGGTCGGTTAATCTATCGAAAGATGTCGATTGTGGTTTTTAATCATAACATCTAAACTAATGGGTATATTTACCTGATTTTATGCATACGTATTCTTAATAAAGGGCACTAATTATTGTTGAAACGTATAATGTGCCAGCTTACAGAAAACTAGTGTTTCCGGGTTGTAACTAATTTAATTGAAGATAACCTCAAAATAAGAGGAAAATCATTAAAATCTCTCCAATATTAGGTACTTGGAAGGTGAAACTTTGCAGGATCGTGTGATTAAATAACAGGTACCAGCCAACATAAACGTGAAAATCGTAGCTTTCAACGTCCGAGAGATATAGCCGTTTAATTAGTTTTTGGAAATAACGTAATAACTCCTGAACCGTGCTAGTTATGCTAATGTAGTATATGGCACAAATAGGCACAAATTATGCTCTATCCGTATACAAAAAATCATGACTTCACGTCCAGCTGTTTCCGATATATAGCAATCGCCTGAACGTTCGCCCAGCAAAAACTGAAAGATCTCTGAAACCTTATGACGCACAAATTTTATTTTTACGGCACAAATAGGCACAAATATAAGCTATATTTCTGCATATTTTATATTCAGCTAGGCCCATTAATTAAAAATTTTTTTGCTGGGCGAACGTTCGTGCAGCAGAATTTTAATTGATGGTTTTTCTTAAATAACTCAGAAGCTGTTGGTGGCACAAATTTTAAATTTCGGGCACATTTACACGGGACTGGGCACTAATTATCTGTATCATTTAATTCTTGAAAAGCGACACTTTTTTTTTTTTTTTGCTGGGCGAACGCACACGAAATAGCTTGGCCTTGTTATGTCAAGATTGTAGCACTACCTCAACCGCTTTGCGTTATGAGATATGCAAAAATGAATACAGTTCACCAAGATAAAGAATACGCTTCGCGATAATTTGGAAACACGAAGATTAATGAACCGCACGTTATGTCTGGTTTTACTGTATATGTATTTTTCTCGCAATTGACATATTTTTGGAGTTCGGTAGCCAAAGCAGAAAGACGAAACGTTTTATAAATTGTCATGCTGTCCGTATATCACAGTCAATTCACTCCGAGACTGTTAGCATCAAAAAGTTGTTTTTTTTATTTAATACTTGTCTTTTATTAATTGTTCTCTACACAATAGTGGCGCAAAATTAAAAAAAATATATATTGGGTAACTGAGGGTTGACAAAAACATCTACGTACACAACTGTGTGGGTAGTCTATAACAGCTTTTGAAAAACTGATATCGAAGTTCCTAATTTTAGTACCATACCAGGTAATAGTACCATAGTTTTGGTTCAAAGCGTACCTGATCATCATGATAGCTACCGACGCTTCTAGAGTGCCTGTGCCCGCTCCGTTTGTTCATCGCCGATTGTGGAGACTGCCCGTCTACCGCATCCTAGTAAACAAACAGTAAAAAGTTCATTTCAAAGAAGCTCATTTAGAGGTAAAAAGGTTTGCTGTTTTCGCCCTGAGAAATAAAACTGGAATTGGATAGCAAATATTTTTTTAGTTTATTTTCTACATACAGAGATGAAGTCAAATCTGTTGGGAACATTTTATAACTAGAGGTGTTCAGAACGAGTTCGAGAATGGCAAATCATTAAAGAACTTCCCCCACCCTGAGCGGAGCGGAAGGGAGTGTGATGTATATCACGCGGGCTGGCTCTTACAAGGGACGGGTCCCTTGTAAGAGCCAGCCCGCGTTACTGAGCCAGTAAGTTTAAATCAGTCCACAAATAATATCACTCAGATCGAGCCTATCCCTTGCTGTCCCTCAGCAACGCCCTAAGCCGAGGCTCGTACCCCACAGGGAGTGCCCTTAGCGTGTAGTCGCTTAGTTTATAAGTTACTCTTAGCTGGAGGTCTTAATTTTTAAGGCATCCACAGGATTCGCCCGGTTAAGCATATGACAACCTCCTAGGTTGAACTGCGAGATGCTATTCCTAAAAAAAAAAAACGTGCACGCAGCCGTGAGTGCAGTGCGGTGGCGGGGGCAGTATTAAACTAGTGTTCCGAGAACACGGTCGTTTCATTTACCTACACAAGTACCTACATCTCAGATTGTCAGGCTTGTACTAACTAAAACCCATCCATGTTCTTCTTTTGCCCTTTGTGTTCCGGGGCCGCGGTATCTCTTTCGAACGTACCCGCAGTCACGGCAATAGACTTGACACTTTGTCTACACATCCATTAAGTGATAATAAAGTCGAAATATCTGTTTGCTATTAGTACACATCGCAGCTTAAATTCAGAAGGGCCACGAATCAAAATAATCAATTCTCTCTATATCTTTGGAACAAAATTTCTTATCGCGCGCTGCAAAAGGGGGCTAGACGGAATAAATTAAGACCAAAAGTTGTAACGACACTTTTTGCTTAAGACCATTGCTATAGTTGTAAACCGTGCGGCGTGCGCGTGTTTCTCTGTCTGTCTCTCTCATTGAAAGCAAGCCAGTTATTTTAGTTTCGTCTTTCTTTTTCGCATTGAACAGTGTGGTGTTGCGACGATTATTTTTACTGAGTGTTTTTTGGACATAATAAACAATAACTGTTGAATCCCTTAAAAACTCTCAAGTTTTTATATTCCAAAAATACGCCCAGTATTATTGTAGTATTATAAATGGTCCAATCAGATTGCTGCCTTTTTTGCATTTACACACTTCGTTTGGCTTACTAATATTTTGATAGGCTCTCCTGTACAAAAATAACTTATCGACATGCGGCCCATTCGAGTTTAAGCAGCGATGTGTCTAACCCTTTGAGGATTACAGGCGAGATAATATACAATGTTACTAACCTTAAACCTGTTGAACTGCCGATACTTGCACCTCTCAGATGCAACAAGACTTCTCAGTGATTGCGTTCGAGGGCATTGACTGTCAACCAGCCATCGGTACGTGCCATACAATTTTGTGGTATCCGACCTAAAACATAAAGTGCAGATTTGTTTGGAAACACTTTTAACGAAAAAAAAACTTAAAAGGAGGATTTAAGGTTTAGATTAGCTTAGCACAATGCCCTTGCTGTTTTGCTTTGAGTTTCATTTAAATGTATTATTTTAGTTATTCGTAAAATGTGTTCATACTTGTATGAAACGCTTTGGTACAGAGATAGTTGGGACCCTGGAGACGGACATAGGCTTTTTTTAAAATAAGAGAGAAATGAGGGAGAAAGAAAAAGGAAAACTTAGCTTTGTTATTACAACAAATAAGACGCAAGGGCTAAAACTACAGGTAGCAGGTACCTGCAAATCAGAAAAGGGGAACTGTGTTACGCCGAATTTAGCGCTAGCGAAGCCGCGAGCAAAAGCTAGTTAAATTATTAATGATTTTTTCTTTCAAAAATAAACATACTTAACACAAAGTAACGATGACAGTTCTTGGCCAAAGACTTACATATTTGCAGGCGTAGTAAGCAACCGCTGCAGATTGGCCAACGTAGGCCGTATGTCGGACAACGGCAGTCCACGTCCGACTACAAGTTGGCCGATACACTTGTTCAGCAGAAAGAGAGCGTATCGGAATAACGTGACATCTCCGCCTCGAGGGAAAAGTGGTATGCTGAAATTGAAATAGGTTTTTTTAGAATGATTTTATAATATACATAGTAAACCAATACGTGGGCGGAGTTCGTGAATCCTTACTAATATTATAAAAGAAAGTGAGTTTGCTTATTACCTCTTCACGCCTAAATGGCTAAATCGATTTTGATGAATTTTAGTACAGAGATAGTTGGAACCCCGGAGACGGACATAGGCATTTCTTTTTAAATAAAAGGGAGAAAGAGGCAGAGAAAAGAAAATCTTAGCTCTGCTACAATTAATAAGGCGCAAGGGCAAAAACTACAGGTAGCAGGTACCTGCAAATCAGGAAAGGAGAACTGTGTTACCTCGAATTTAACGCGAGCAAAGCCGCGGACAAAAGCTAATAGTATATAAACATTTAAAGAAATCACTCACTTAGGATCCGGTAAATCTGGAGTCACATCCAAGATCTTGCTCGCGGAGCCCAGCAACGTGATCTTGTATCTCAGCGGCTGGTTAAGTAACGCAGCAGTGAGGCAGGTCGCTTGGGCCACGAAGCCCGCGGCCACAGAGTCGCTAAGCGGGCTGGTCCCGCGCGGACTCTCGTCGCCACACACTGGGAGCGGGACGCCACATATCGTCCATGTTGACATGTCCCTCTATGGGAAGACGGTAAGTACGCTATAGAAGCTGTTGAGGGTTATTCGAAAGATATATCGCGGCCGCGAAAAATAAAGGGCAAAAGAAGGAACATAGGTGGTTTTTAGTCAGTAAAAGCCTGACACTCCCCCCCGCTCCGCCCAGAGTGGGGGAAGTTATTTGATGTTTACCCATCCGAAATAAAAAGCTATATAACTGTAAAACTTTTGCAAGCAAAAGACAAGGTCGGCTCCTAGTCTTTTGCTTTCAAAAAATTTTACGACGCGACATCTATACCGCTAAATACGAACTAAACTAACACAAGTCGTTTCGGCAATGGATCTTCCTTTGTCGATAGCCGATGCGGGTACAAAAACTGTCCCTAAGGAACATGAATATAAGATTGATTGAAGATTTGACTATGCTCTCGCGACAACCAACAGCTTGCAGTGCTTTCGGAAGCACTTGTCATGTAATGGGTAGTCACCCATCCACGGATCAACCTTGACAACAGCGACTTAATCTGGTGACCGAGCCGAGCGCCTAATATTATTTAGCAACGACCTCCTATATTTTTTGCGGATGGGAAATCATCAAACAACTTCCCCACTCTGGGCGGAGCGGGGGGGGAGTGTCCGACTTGTACTGACTAAAACTCACTCATGTTCCTTCTATTGCCCTTTACGTTCCGGGGCCGCGACCCCGGCAGGAGCTAGAACCACCTCAGTTGACGTCTAACAGGAGTAAGAATTCTTACCTGCTCAATAAAGAATATTTGGTGCAACTGCTTGAGTAGTTCAGTCCTTTGCGCACACAGAGCATGGTGCGACGATGCAGCCAACTCGCGGATCGCCGCGCAAGATTGACGCGTCTCTTTAACGCTCTCGTTTCGCCGCGAGAGGGAATGATAGTTCTGCATCAGCTCGGTCCCTGAAAATATATTTAGATTACAGATTTCTTACTAATATTATAAAAGCGAAAGTGAGTCTGTTACGTGTTCACGCCTAAATGGTCAAACCGATTTTGATGAATTTTGGTACAGAGATAGTTGGGACCCTGGTGACGGACATACGCTATTTTTATTTAAAAAATAGATTGATATATGAGGGAGAAAGAGGGAAGATACGGAAAAACTTAGCATTGCTATTACAATAAAAAAGGCGCAAGGGCTAAAACTACAGGTAGCAGGTACCTGTAAATCAGGAAAGGGGAACTGTGTTACCCCGAACTTAACGCGAGCGAAGCAGCTGTAAAAAGCTAGTTCTAGATTAAAAAAAAAAAACTCAATACATGTTTACGTTAAAATTCCAATGTAGCTATTACAATGAAACTTTTTTTTCATGCCATTCAAAATCTTGATATAAAAGCGACACCTAACAGTACGTGAATCCCATGATAAAATATAAATACTATCTATGTGACTAAACGATTATTGTGCCAATAGTCGTATCTGCCAATGGCTTAATTGCCAAGAGCCTCGACCAACACCTGAGGAGGCTCTCGTTAGACGGCTGGTATTCCTGGACACGGCTCGTATCGTTTGGAGGTTCCTCTGTCTGGAGCCCTAACCGCCGGTAGCTTGGATCCTGTTCCCGATACCGGTAGGCTACTATTTTTTGTATTTTTAAATGTGTTTCTGTTTGTTTTTATTTAAAAATATATAAGTATTTACTTTTTTTTCTATTTATATTTTTTTTTACTTTTACAGCCTTTATAATGGGTAAAAACAAAGCTGAAAGACACGTAAGTCAATTGTTTTGTAAACGCATCCATGATACAGGAGAAATCCTAGTGTGGGGGGGCAAAGTCTCATTAAAAAAAAATTGGCTATAACTTTTCTTGAAATATCTTAACAACTCTTGTATTGTTCAATACGAATACCAGCACAATGCTTTGAATGCGCTGCGTTGAGTTCTACCAAACCCCGTGAATTTCACTCCAACACAAATCGTATCCCAGAAATATATTATTATGCATTATCCAAAGATTGATTGGTAGAAAATGACTAAGGCTTTAAGTCCGCCTCTGTACTTTGTGCTTAGTGTTTAATAAGTAAATATCTTTAACTCATACCATACCCATTATGGGAAGCAAAATTACTTTGAAGTTATATTGATAAACAATAATAATTTTCTATTCTATAGTACCAGTGGACCATAAGTACACATACATAAATGGACCATACGCTTCATGGCTTAATGTTCATTTTTCAACACAATAGTCAGACACATTACAAAAGAATGTCTTGAAAAATAGATCATAGACCCATAGTTTCAAGGTTCATTATTGAATATTTGAGTCTCAGACCCGGTTATAAATAAATAATCAAATACAGATGCACCACAAAGAGCACTAGGGATGTTATGGAGTTTCCTAGCCGTAACCGACCCCGGTATAAAAGATTCGGATATTTTCGGATAAGGTCTTAATGTCAATAGGTTTTTGTTTGTTATGCCCGGCTGACCTACCACTTGTCACACAAAGTGGGCGTGTCTCTTGCAATTTGCCTTGTTTATGATTTATTTCGTAGTTGAGTGTACAAACGTTAATATGTATTGTTAACGAGCACTTGTTTAGTTTCAAAGTCTTGTGTAAATAAATTGTTAACTTTAATCAGACAAAATGAGTCCGAAGTCTAGTTTGATTAGGATTTTTTTATATAAAATATTTCTAGACTGGAAAATAAAGTGAAATCGTGTTTTATTCTAATTAAAAAATAATCGAGTTCCAAAACCGAAATTATCCGAAACTAATTGCGGATTATGCGAAACAATTACATAATTATGCGAAACTGGTATGATAATATTACTTTAAACCGTCTCGAGAAATCCGTAACATCCCTAATGATTCCCATCCCTCATAAAAAAAACCCAAAACACCTTAAAACAAAAAAAATGTCCTTACACTCACCGACATCCTGGTTCTCTTCAAACAGTTTAGCATGCCTCTCTTTCAGTTTCCTTATATTTGTCAACTTGCTATCTCTTTCATCCGACAGTATGATGCGTTTGAACCGCAGGATCTCCAGCTGTTTTGTTAGTCTTACGTGTTCCGCCCTTTGGAAAGGCGAAGGTTTTGCCTGGAATATTAAAGAAGAACATTATTATTACATAACATTACGCCTATGACTTATACATTTCGCCAGTTATGTGTGCCGTGTAATAGGGGGCGACCCTATTGCCATCAAGAAGGCATAAATCGAGTCTCCGTGGCTGACACTGTGATCATGTACTTACTATAACCATACCTTAAACATAGATATAAGAAGCAAAAATACTTTGATGGAATTTTGATGAACAATAAAGTATCTATTACCAGATTTTCACAGCAGAATAATGTATATTGATAAATGGACCTTACGATCTAAGCTTAATGTTCATTTTTCAACACAAAATATAAAACACAAGAGTGTGTCGAAATTGCTATCAACCAGGCAAAAAACGAGTCTCCGTTGCTGATACTGAGAAATTCCTGATGGAAAAGTCTACTAATACTTAACCAGTCTCGGAAATCGAACCCATTAAACCAAGGAGGCAGTCAATATTCAGTCAGCTCTCTGTGAGAGGAAGTATCAACGCCCAAGTGCTTGTTTGGGTTCGAACTCACAATAATCTGTGGCTCGGGGTTCTGGTTATAAATGTTACTAGGCTCTACTGCTCTGGCGGGAGGTAATCCGGCATTAAGACGTGGATCTTTGTGTGAGTTTATGTATGTGTTTGCAAAAGTCATACTAACCTTAAAAGATAAGAGATCATTCAACTTCAAAGTCAGTCTCGGTCCGTTGGACACGATAGGCCTATCCTCCTTAATCCTTCCATTCTTGACGCTCAGATCACTTTGCGACGAAGACTTATCCTTATTTAAACTATCAGCATCATCAGGAGAGAACAGGTTCCTTTGAGATCTACTCTTGAACTTCAGTCTGACGTCACACGCGTCATCCGGCGACGGCCAATCATCAGTCGTCAACGCAGACTTCTTATAAATCCTCTCCTTTATTTCCTGAACGGCTTCCTGTCTTTTCTTGATAGAATATTGCAATAAATGCAACTTTTGTAACTTCGTCGCGTTGTAACTCGGCCTTATTTCTGACTTCAAGAAGTTCAGAGCCATGTACCGATATTTGGGGACTCCATCGGATTCGTTTCTCAAGTCATAACTCTCGGCTGTTTCACTTAAATCTACGTTACAAGTTAAATCTTCTTTTGACGTGTTTTTACACATATTATCACAGTTTACACTCGAAGTATATTCTTTAACGTCTAAATTCTCCGGCGAATGTTCGTATATATGGTTCGTCGTATTAGGATCACCTTTTCCGCATTCGGAACCGTCTTCTCTTCGCCTACAGTGATCTCTTTGATTTTGGCCAATGTTTAAGCTGGCAGAAGTCCTCAAAGTCGGGAAATTCTGCTGAAATCCTCTTTCTACAGGACTGTGACTTTTCGAATACTCTTTATCAGACTTTTTAGTGTATTTACTAGGAGAAATGGACCTCGATTCTTTACCTAACTTATGATTCAGAATATGTTTAGCTTCTAGATTGATTTTAGAAAGATTGGTCCTTCCAGAGGAGTCTGAAGATATGGAACTGTGTTCTAATTCGTATTCTGGGGGTATAATATCTAGCTTAAGACTTTTGTATGAACAGAAGTATCCCCCGTGCATTTGTAAGACCAACGTGTTGCATTTAAAGCAGTCTGAAGTGAAATTCGAAGCAAGATTAGCCCCTATGTATCTCAAACCACTGAAGTAGACTCCCCAAGTTTGTATAACAGTATCCTGCGGCAGTTTATTGTTGTCGTCATTCGGATGTAGTATATGACACCATATTCGTATGACGACATTTGTTGACGACATGCGATGCGTCGATTCTGAAATAAAGGATGGTGATTCAGGGTATGACGCAACTGGATTTCCTAATAGTTGGGAGATACAGAGTATAAACAGTATCATTGTTGCAATTTTTTGTGATAACGTGCGTTTTATCTGAAAGTGTTTACAGAGAGGTGAGATAAAAATATTTTTTATCTCACTGGCTTTCTACAGTGTAGTGAAAAAGTCTAATAATAAAATGCCTACATCATTGATCGATAAAATTGTATGATTTCCTTAACGATTAATTATACTAGTGTATTTATTGGAAGTGACATGTGTTATTCTGCTGAAATCCAATTATGTCGCAAATTAATTGACATTTACAAATTAACATATTAATCTTTATTTTGTAATCTGGATTCGAAGCCCGCATCGGTCTTATTATATGTACTTTTATTGTTCAGTCGACCTTAATCGACTAAGTTATGATCCATACTAATTATTTTTAGGGTACTGTACTTCAAAAGAAAAAAAAACAGAACCCTTATAGGTTCACTTTGTTATTCGTCCATCTGTCTGTCAAGACCCTTTATCTCGGGAACGCGTGGAAGTATCGAGTTGAAATTAAATCGATATCATCAAGTCTATGGTCCCTTGAAGCTGTGAATCACAAAATTCAACTCTCTAATAAACTACGCAGTCAAAAGATAAGGCAGCAATTTTTTTTATCTAAGTATATGTTATGACTTCAAGCGTTTAGCTCGTGGCTAAATAATATTAGCCACTCAGGTCGATCTTTAGGTTAAGCCGCGCTTGCCTAGGTTGGTCTGTGGATGGGTGACCACCGGTTTAATACCGAGTTTCCTCCGTGCATCGGAAAGCACGTTAAGCCGTTGGTCCCGGCTGTCATTTGTAGATCTTTGACAGTCGTTACAGGTAGTCAGTGTTCCGAAAGTCTGACAACCAGTCTTACCAAGGGGTATAGTATTACCCAGTATTAACTGGGTTGTGGAGGTCAGATAGGCAGTCGCTCCATGTAAAATACTGATATTCAGCTGCATCCGGTTAGACTGGGAGCCGACCCCAACATAGTTGGGAAAAGCTAGGCAGATGATGATGTTATGACTTCAAACCTTTGCATCAGAGTGGATCTTGATGAAATTTGGCAACCAGGTAGATTATGAGCTGGGTTACGATACTTTTATTCCGGTATAATTGCGAGTAAGTGAGTATTACTGTGGCAATATCAGCATCCAAATTTGCAGAGGGGCCTGCCCGGGCCACCGCCTATCAGGGTTACGGGTTGTTCGAAAGAGATACCGCGGCCCCGGAACATAAAGGGCAATAGGAGGAACATGGCAAGGTTTTAGTCAGTACAAGTCTGCCCAGAGCGATGGCAGTTATTAGATGACTAGCTGTTCCACGCGGTTTCACCCACGCTGCTCAGCACCTGTTGGTCGTAGCGTGATTGATGTTATATAGCCTATAGCCTTCCTTAAGAAATGGACTATCCAACACTAAAAGAATTTTCCAATTCCAACCAGTAGTCCCTGAGATTAGCGCGTTCAAACAAACAAACAAACTCTTCAGCTTTATAATATTAGTATAGATGTCCCATCCGCAAAAAAACCGCATCAACTATTCTAATCAGACGCGTTTTAACGCACAAAGGTCGTAGTGTGCCAATTACGGATAATAACGTCAACATCTAATTTAACAAGGCATATTGTATGATAAGAATTGACACACAAACAGTTGGTCGGGAGTCGAATGAGTCACGGTGATTTGAATAGTTGTTTGAAATTGTCTATGTCTATCTAAAACAATCTGTATACAAGAATTTATTGTTTTACAAATATATACTGCTCGTGGCTATATAATAGCAATTACTTTAGGTTAAGCCGCGCTTGCCTAGATTGGCTTGTGGATGGGTAACCACCCGTTACATACCGAGTTTTCTCCGTGCGTCGGAAAGCACGTTAAGCTGTTAGTCCCGGCTGTCAATTGTAGATCTTTGACAGTCGTTACAGGTAGTCAGTGTCTCCCAGTCTTATCAAAGGACATCGTATACCCAGTACCAACTGGGTTGTGGAGGTAGATAGGCAGTCGCTCCATGTAAAATACTGATATTTAGCTGCATTCGGCAAGACTGGAAGCCGACCCCAATATAGTTGGGAAAAGGCTAGGCAGATGATGAAATATTTATTAAGTACCTAATAGCACTTTGCCGCGGATTCGCTCTCGTGGAACATAAAAATTCCGGACAATTACTGTGAGTCAGACTCGCACGCAATGGGCTCCGTGGCACTAAATAGTATAAGGCCTAAGGCATTAAATCCACCTTTGTACAGTTTTTACTTGTGCATGAAATTTCATAATAAATATAACATTAGTTATTATATTTCAACTGCTTCGTCCGCGTGGCATAGTTACTTTGGGCTAACGCTAACTTTAACCCGCGTGATGATCGAAAAAAAAAATCTTTCTCTTCCCTTTCTTCCCTCTTTCTCCCCCTATGGCCATCTCCAGAGTCCCAACTATCTCTCTACCAAAATTCATAAAAATCGGTTGGGCCATTTAGGCGTGAATACGTCACAAACAAACTCATTTTCGCTTTTATAATATTAGTAAATATTTACACTCGATAGTAAACTTTATTGTTGAAAACACATCTTAAATGTTCTTTTTACTTCCTCCAAACCTACATTTATTTAGAACTTTCCTGCTCTTACTTTAGATAACTTCTAAAGTAAGAGCAGGAAGTTGTGCAGTGAAGCGTCAAAAATGGTGGGGAATGTTCTGAAGGTTATACCATTTTGACGGCTTTAAAAGCGATACTATTTCAACATCATCATTAAGAATTATTACAGCAAATAAAACCCGGGCAATTGCGAGAATCGCGCAACGAGAGTTCTACACAAACTTGTGACATAACCAGCCATATATTTTGACTGCGACTTGTGATGACGTTCCGTCAGCTCCAAGCGAATAAGTATATAAATATATGGTTTTAATTTCAACCCGATACCTCGCCACTGTATTTTGTTTTCGAAATAATGGCAAAGCAATATTAAGCTGGCAATCGCCAGTAATAAATTTTTCGCCATCCGCAGAACATAGATTTTTTTGTTGTTAAAACTTGCATTAATCATTATTTTTTAAACTGTCATGGTCTTGGTCACTAACATTAGCACATATAAACTCACAATTAAACAGTTTATGTGATAATAGTGCTAGCAACAGTGCCGAAATATCGGGAACTGGTAAACATGGTAAATATACCGTTTTTCGGGTCAATGATAATTATTGTATGAGACAAAATCTTCTGAAGCTTCAAAGTTGTTCTGAAGAGCTTATGCTGCTATTTTAAAAATTAAATATAATAGTAGAAGTTAGAGAGGGCAGAATATTAAAGCTCTATTGATGGTCATAACAATAATTAAATATGCCAATGGCTTAATTGCCAAGAGCCTCGACCAAGCTGGATCAAGGGCTAGATTCAGAAAGTGATACTCCTGGATACGGTTTGTATTGTTAGATTCCTTACTCTGGAGACCAGACCGCCGCCGGTAACTTGGACCCGGTACCGGTAC
This sequence comes from Ochropleura leucogaster, assembly GCA_958449745.1. Classification (NCBI taxonomy): domain Eukaryota; kingdom Metazoa; phylum Arthropoda; class Insecta; order Lepidoptera; family Noctuidae; genus Ochropleura; species Ochropleura leucogaster. The sequence goes on from OY288226.1 coordinate 5,536,731, forward strand.
CGCTGGGTCATTTTGTATTTTTAAATAAGAAATGTGTAAAAATATATAAAAAATATGTGCAAAAATTAATAAACGGAATTTTACCTCTAAAGTGGAAGCGCTAGGGCAGCCAGCGAAACTCAAAATATATTTTCTTTGCAATCAGGCAGTTGCTTATTGATTACAATATAAATTAAAATCCACCATCCGACATTAACCGGAAAAATGCAAAAAAAAAACAATTTCGCTGGCTACTCTGGCGCTTCCACCTACCAACTTAAAACTCCTTTATACCTGAATCAATTTCTTTCCACTTTGGATGTGGAGAAGATATTCTTTCGCTTGTGTAAAACGGAGCTGACATGGTTGTGTGATGCAAAGTCAGATAGAAGCTGCATGGAGAGGTACACCATTCAGGTGGCCTGATATTGTAGCCCACAATCTGGAAAATTATATGGAAAAAATTACATTACATCATTTTCATGCCTGTTATCTTTGAGCGGTAAGGCAAAGTTGTACCTATAGTACTACCACACGGCCAAAGTTTCTTTTTAAAAGGGACACTCTTGTCCCTTTTAAAAAATAACTTTAACCCCTCAACCCTACCCCTTACAGAGGTTTTTGGTAAGTATATTAATGTTTAAGATTATTTTGGGTATTTTCTCTATTTATGGGAATGTGTTGCCCGTTAAAAAATCAAAATAAATAAAAAAAAAAAACAAATTAAATAGTGTATTATAAAACCTCTTTATTCCAGTGTGAGAACACAAGTTAGACTTTAACTACACTTTAAATACACAAGAAAACATGTTCCCAATCTAATCACCTTTCACACAATTTTCCTGATATTTAATGTGTGATTCTCTACAACCACTCAGGATATTGCTGTTATGACTATTCCGCACTCAGCACATCAGTGATGCAGTTTATTTTGTTCACCTCAAAGTCAAGTCAAATTCCTTATTGCGAACTACGTTTACAGAATATAGATGTTAACAATGTCACAAGTTTTTATTAAGGAATAGAGTTTTTTGATATGCACAACTGGAACTGAAAAATACCTCATAGGAAAATTTAATTATGCTGCTTGATTTGCTTTTTTACTTATTCCGCTGAGGGAAAGGGACAGAGCTATATAGGGTGTCTAGCACCATCTCTTTCACTCAGTGGAATAAGTTCTGCTTTAAGATGTCATAGTAGGCCTACAGAAATTCACAACCTAATATTCACCGAAAGCGCAGAACATATTTGATTTGATTCCCATCTGCAACTTTGGATAGTTTAAGATTCAAATACACCTATTTTTCACTAACACTAGCTGTGCCCAGCGGTTTCACCCGCTGCTCACTTAGGGGTATGAAAAATAGATGTTGGCCGATTCTCAGACCTACCCGGTATGTACACAAAATTTCGTTTAAATCGGTCCAGCCGTTTCGGAGGAGTATGGGAATGAAAACTGTGACACGAGAATTTTATATATTAGAGTATGGACCGCCGCTTGGACCGCTATGGACTTATTATAACTTCTATTGAAGTCAGTTGCAGTGAAAAGGTCGAATAGAAGCACTACCTTATAACATCAAAAATTATGATTTCAAGTGTTTGTATTTACACTTGAAAAACATAACCTTCTATCTGACGCAACTGATCTTCTAACATTCATTATTAGCTAATTTTGAACTGTATTTCTAATGGTTTTCAATCTTTTGGTTTCGCTTTCGGCAATAGTAGGTATGGATACAAACAGTTAACTGGCGTCAGCCAGATATCGACCTTTATTCAGACTCTAATAGATTGTGTTTTATTAGCCAAGATCAACATTTTGTCTTAATTTTATCTCCTGCTCAAAGTTATCTCTTAAAATGACTTGCAATATGCGTTGACAACAGCATTATATCATTTTAGGGTCAGATATGAAAAACAGGTAATTTATATAACATTGTTTAATGCAATCTTTTGCAAACTGTTGCTAATTAAATCATGTTTCTACTTTCTAAATCTTAAACTCATTGGCACTGCAAAACTGATCAAAACTGATGAGTAAAGACAAATTAAGCTTCCGAGTAGTATTGACTGTTATCCACTAGTTTTTATTCAATGAGACATTGGAAGTGCCACAGTAGCATGAAAGATTTAACTTTTCTTTTTTGTATGTCAGTGTCTGATCTAGAAATTGAAAGGTTGTATGTTTATTGAAATATAGTGCAGGATTGACATGAACTTGGCTTCTTTACAAAGCTACACAATATTTTTAGGTTTTGTAAATACTTTCTAGTATCCTTTTTCTGTGTTAATGCACCTACTGTGTTTTATATTTCTATCACCGACTGGTAGAAAATGCCCAAGGCAATGCTTTATCTGCCTTTGTTCAGTTTTTATATGGGAATTAAGTTTTAGTAATTAATGCAGTATCTGTTACGATCACATGTCGCCGATTCCATTGTGCCTTTATAAAAAATTTGATCAATATCGGAGTTGCTGTTGACCCCAAATAGGCCGTAGTTTGATGGAAGTCAAAGATGTTTTTTTTGGCCCATGATGTTTTAAGCTATAGCTTCTGTTCTTCTGGATACAAGCATCTATTTTTCTGCTACCATATGAAGCATATTATGTAAAGTACCTTAAATATGATGATGAATAGAAGTCATTGTCCTGTACTTATCAAAATTTATTTGGGGTTGTAACAGCACCTTTTTGTGAATTACAATTAATATTTTTGTGCTTTCATCTTAAAACTTTTGTTGTGTAAGTGTAATATATCAAATCAAACATAATTAAACTAGCTATTTGAAGCATCATATCTCAACTTTATAACATCAGTGTTGTAGTTAGTAGTTGGTTGAATGTAGGCCATAATAAATAATGTTTATTCAAAAAGAAAGACAGACTGAGAGAAACAGCTGCTTAAATTTTTTTTGAACTCTAACAAAACTCTTACATATTCATGCAATTGGTAGTCAGCTCAAATTAGGAACTACATCAATGACTTAATGTTTTCCTTACTCTAAATAGTGATTGTGTGACCAAAGCAGGAAAAAATATTTAAAAAACACTCAGGATATTTTTTAGATAAAGATATATATGTATGACTACCACCGAGAACTTCTAAGCGTTTTCACATAAAAAGAGCAGTATAGTAATGTCATTGGTGACAATAATATTAAATATCACGCCGTCATAACGTGTTGGAGTAGGCGTTTGTTATTAAACCTTTGCTTCGAGAAGTTATTCAAAACTTTTAATGTCTCACTATCTAATACCTGTATCAAACTGCGAAGTCGTAGCTGCTGAGTGGCTAGTGGGGTCCACTCTCTGCATCTCGGCCTCCCAAACATTCTTCAACAAATTATTTCGAGAGGAAAATAACAGAACAGCCAGAGGTACTCCAGTACCTCAGGAAACACAACACCAACACAAAGTTGACTTGAAAATGGAACAGCACATTTGCAATATAGACAAGCGAAATAACATTAACGGGATGAGTTATAGTTTCTTTTTTGTGATAAATAAATAAAATGCATTGTTCAGCTGACTTCACTACGCGATTGTCAAATGAGGTTTGGTTGCAAGCAGAAAAATGTTAAAAGCTACCATTTAGAATACTTAATGGTAAAAATTGGTAGAAATATTTAATTGGTATCTTTCGTACGACTTTAATTGAATAGATCATGCCCGCGGCTTTGCATGCGTGGTGTTATGTAATTGCCCCACTGGAATAAGACAATCCTGTGTGTAAATTCGGGTTAAAAACTGGGTACCAAATGCATTTAAATTCGTTCAGTAGTTTAGCGTGAAAAACTAACAAACACATTTTCGCATTTTAAGAAAAGGATATTATGATTCTTAAAAAAGATAATAAAACTCACCGTTGCATAATAAAATTATCTATACTTCTATACTAATATTATAAAGCTGAAGAGTTTGTTTGTTTGTTTGTTTGAACGCGCTAATCTCAAGGATGGGATGATCAGGGACTACTGGTTAGAATTGAAAAATTCTTTTAGTATTAGATAGTCCATTAAATTTCTTGAGGAAGGCTATAGGCAATATAACATCACGCTACGACCAACAGGTGCTGAGCAGCGCGGGTGAAACCGTGGGGAACAGCTAGTTCATTATAAGTATTCCCATTTGTAATTAAATTACGCATTATAAATTGAGTTTATTGTTCAATACTTAATTAATTATCTACGACAAAAACATTCTATGTATTGCAACTATAGAGGTATTTGCTCTACAATGACAACAGTTGTCATCATAGAGTACATTCCTCTCGAACGGACCCTCCGTTCACACAGACCTGCTCGAAGAGCAGAGCAGATTCTTATCACGTTGAAAACAGAGTTTTTAATGTTTGTAGGAAGGTTTATTTTTGCATGTGCACTGCTTTTGTCATTAAGAATGCTTGAAGGCGCTTGGTGTGAAATAATAAGAGGAGAGGACCGGGCTCCGATCGCGTTCTATTTCTCGACCGTGCAGCCGTTTGCGTCCGATTGCATGCTCTTTAACGCTCGCGCAGCTGATCGGCTCCGATTGCGTGCTCTTTTTCGCTCGCGTTGTCGATCGGCTCCGATTGCGTGCGCGCCGTCCCACGCCGACTGCCATTTTGATAGAACAATCCGGCCCCGAGCGCATCCGACTGGCTCCGAGTACATCCAACCGGCTGCGAGCGTATCCGATCGGCTGCGAGCGCATCCGCTTTCAGGTCGCTTCCAGCCGGTCTATGTGAAATAGTTGGCGGCTCCGCTCGACTAACTCCAAGCGTATACGATCTGGTCTGTCTGAAAAGAAAACTGCACGCCGATGCTCTCCAAGCCGGTCTGTGTAAACGGACCAAAAATAATAATTAATCAATTAATGATCAAACCTGACAGAGATGAAATAGCCTATGTGATAATCCAGGCTATTTTAAACTATGGTACGTATGTGCCAAATTCCATTTAGTAGTTTTGCGTGAAAGAGTAACAAACATCCGGCCATCCATCTTCAGAAACTTTAGCATCCTTACTAATAATTATTAAAGCGAAAGTGAGTTTGTTTGTTTGTTACCTCTTCATGCTTTAATGGGTTAACCGATTTTGATGAATTTTGGTACACAGATAGTCGGGAACCAGGAGACGGACATAGGCTATTTTTATTTTTTTCATCATAAGCCTAGCCTTTTTCCCAACTATGTTGGGGTCGGCTTCCAGTCTAACCGGATGCAGCTAAATTTCAGTATTTTACATGGAGCGATTGCCTATCTGACCTCCACAACCCAGTTAGTACTGGGTAATATAAATAGGTACCTCTTGGTAAGACTGGTTGTCAGACTTTCGGAACACTGACTATCTGTGACGACTGTCAAAGATCTACAAATGACAGCCGGGGCCAACAGCATAACGTGCTTTCCGAGGCACGGAGGAAACTCGGTATGTAACGCGTGGTCACCCATTCACAGACCAATCTAGGCAAGCGCGGCTTAACCTAAAGATCGACCCGAGCGGCTGCTATTATTTAGGCACGAGCTCCTTACTAAAAGCTCTTTACTTCCGGAAAGTGAGGCAGAAAGAGGCAAGAAAAAGGAAAACTTAGCTTTGCTCTTACAGATCAATAAGGCGCAAGGGGAACTGTGTTACTCCGAATTTAACGCGAGCGAAGCCGCGGGCAAAAGCTAGTTTATAATATTTGTAGAATATCTTGAAAACTTATTAAATTTCAATTTGCAAACTCCCCATCTTAATGAGCGTGCTCAAAGGCCCATGCAAATCTGACACTCCCCCCCGCTCCACCAAAAAAAGTCATCTGTAATTCCCTACTCCGCGGTTGCCGTGTCCTATTTCATACATAAAAACTGTGGAACTGAGGTTTTGGAAAGAAATAAATTTTATTTACGCACTTTTTTTTTCGGATGCGAAATCAACAGTTGATGGCTCCTACTCTAGGTGGAACGAAAGGGAGTGTCAGACTTGCAGACTTGAATTGACTAAAACTATAATCTCTAAAACCTATGTTTGTTGTTCTTTTGCCGTTTCTGTTCCGGAGCCGTGGTAGCTCTTTCGAACCAACAAGCAGCGTAGTCACCTTACCTTAAGTATGTAGGTATAGGAGTGCTTTCCCACCAGCGATGTGCAATGCAAATACGCTGCGTGGAGGTGGATGTGAAAGCTACGCTACGAAAATTTGAGACCATGCCACTGATGCTACACTATGTGGCGGAGCGAGCAAGATGTGCAATGAAGAAGATGCACGGCCGCCGTACGAGGACGATGCCTACTTTAAGTACTCTGCTGAGCTACACCACTCTATATCATCGAAAGCACACATCCATATAAACAACATAGCTTAGTTGAACTCATTTTCACCAGTCCTTAGTTATAACCAATGAAGATGACTGATTCTGATTGGTATAAACGCATCTATTGCAACGAGCATAACATATTTCTAGAGGAAAAGCACCCTAAGATTAGAGGACTGATAGAGCTGTGAGGATGGTATCATATCGGTCCAATCCAATTTGAGTTTCATCGATAGTTCGACATATAAAGAAGAAAAAGAGTAGATGACCGGCCCGAAGACCAAAGACTTGATAGATGGAGTCCTGAAGGATGATATGACAAGGAAAAAGGTGTCTGTTGAGGTAACGTGTACCTAATTGAGATCCGTGGAAAATGCCTGTGCCGACCTCAGGAGACAGATGATGTAGGTAGCTGAACAAATGAATGTAGATGGAAGATCTGATGTTGGAAATAATGCTTTGTATGCAGTGTGCCACTGTTACATGTAATTTGGATACTAATACCTACATTTGGGTACATAGGTACCCATTAACTGTTTACTTCTCTTTCATTTGAGTTACTCAGATTCAGACAATCTTATTAGAATTCATTATTCATGTATTCTATACCCCGTCATTTAAACTGTCTTTTAATACATGGATTAGAACCGTGTTTGGCCTTGGCCAAACATACGGCGGCGTTGCTTGAATTTCTTTGCCACATTCTATAGCTTTTTTTCTAAGAACACCACCATATTTTGGCTTAACTATCTCTTCCGCCAGTATTCTCAACTCATCCTTTACTATACCAGTGCTTATAATTCGTCTCAATTCGTAAAATAAGTAAATGTTTGATTGGTAATGAGTTGACACGTGTTTAATGATTTCTTGGACTTTTTTTTCGTGTTCGTCTAATGCTTTCTTTTTCATACGAATTTTAAATCTTTTTGCATTATTGTATCTCGGTTTTTTGCGAGAAGGGGGCTTTGGCGTAGTGTGTCTATAGGAAGTTCTTAGCATATTATTAACTACTTCTAAAATTCCGTTAGAGAGAGTTTGGTTTATAAGATTGACTTCTTGGTTTTTTTCTTCTGATGAATCCGGCGGTAGATCATTAACAATGAACACTAGATTCTTTTTCGGGGAATATTCACTGTATTCTCTTTCCGTCATGCTAGCTTTCACCAATTCCGCGTGCAGCAATGTTGTTAGCTAAAAAAATTACGAATTATGGAGTAAAAGATAAAGCTAATAAAAATTTCAATTTATTATCATTTACATTGTCTAAGTTTTTTCGCCTGGACTCTTAGCCTAATCGGATGGAACTAAATATTATACAATCTTCATTGATATGTTTTCATAGTTCAGCCCAATAATAGTCCACGATTTAAAAGTTGTTAAGTAGGTAGGTATTTTTTTACTCAATGGCTTATATTCTTAAAATACTAAATAACAAACAAAAAAAAACTTACACAATAAATTATAAATAACAATTGAGTCATTGCCGTCAGTTAAAACCGATGTTTTTGAAATTTTCAATCAGTATCCTGATAATGCGCGCATGTTAATAAGAAAAGTTAATTAAATGAATTTAGCCATCAGTTGTGGCTGAATTCAGTAGGAAATATGATTATAAGTTCTAAAAGGATTATAAATTTTAGCTGAGTGATTGGATAACATACGATCACATTTTAAATTATTTTCAAAATGTATGACAAAAAAGTGTGTTATGTAATTATTGTGAACATTGGCTAATCGGTGTATGATTAAGCAAGAGAAGGCGATAATTACAAAAGTACTTAGGTATTAGAAAACGCTCTTCTAAATTAGAGAAATTAATACGTTAAAGTTTAATACAGTAGACTTTATTTGACAATAATAATTTTAAAAGATTACAGCTATTAAGTACCAGGAAGGTGTAGTCAGATATTAAATTAAGAATCGACCCATGAAACGCTGTATATAAGTATAAAACTATCAAAGGACGCCGTGGTTTTGCGAATCTTTGACGGTATTTATAACCCAAGTATTCGGGGGATTCTTCCATAGAATACCAGTAATACCCACATCCGCCTCGTCTTTTGCTTTCTTTATGCATTTTAGGACTTCTTCTTTAAATTTCTCTTGTCCTGGACCTTCTAAACGTAAGATCATTTCTCTAATATCATCAACAAGTTCATGATCCTTTTGAATTCTTTTTACTTCATTATACAAAAAATCAGCAGCCATTCGGTTGTGTTCAATATTAGACGTGATATAAGCTACTCTGGCAGCGTTTTCGGCTCTTATTTTAATATTATCTGCCTCCTTAGCCGCTTGGATTTTTCTTTTTTCTCTATTAGGCGACTGAATATGCTTCTTCTTAGGGAGCCATCTAAGTATATTATTTTGTTTTGGCGACTGTATGTCATTTTGTTCATTAAGAAAATTTAAATCATAAATGATATCAGTTTCATTACTAACCCTCGGAGGTTCTTCTTCTTTCATCGTCAAAATAATAACATCTCTGTCTTCTGATTCTATGATCCCTAATATGTCCACAACATTATTAGCGTTTATGTTGGTCATTACCTCGTTTTGTGCGGTGATCTGAAAATGTTTAGATAATTTACAATCACATTCATGGTGAACGATGACATGTTAAACTAATGATGAAAATGTCATATCAGTGGACTTGGCCATGGCTTGACAATACGAACAAGACCTTCTACTGAATACGTTAATTTAAAAAAAGAGAGAGATCTTAGTTTTGAAAACAGAAACAATTTGTAAATCTGAATCCCTACTTACAGGAAAAATAAATTTTAAGCAGCACAAAAATATTAAAAACATGTCGCAAATCATTCTGGTTACGTTTTCTTATCAGATTACAGTTTCATGCATCGTTTATAAAGTTAATAACATTTATATGGGGATCCATATAACTAAAGGCTGACTAAGGCAATTGTCACCGGGCCATCAGAGGGGGCCCAGGAGGGGGCTATAATGGAGTGCCAATAACGGCCCCATTGCGCCTCCTCCAGGCGAATATCAACCACTGCGCCTGCGCTCAGGATCTCCTGCTCCAGAGCATGGCGCAGTGGTCGATTCATATCGCCGTGGTCGCTGAGCCGTACTTTGTCCTCCCCAGGGACGACTGGGTTGAGGACCTGAGCGGCTCAGTGACCATCATCTCGTCGGCCGCCGCCGGTACCCCGTCCTTCGAGGGTGTCAGGAAGGGTCAGGGGTGCGTCGCAGCCCGGTTCGGGGATATAGTCGTAGCGGGTGTCTACTTTTCCCCGAGCCGAACTCTCGCCGAGTTCCACAACTCCCTGAGGGAGTTGACCGTCGTCGTCGGTAACCCCTCCCTCCCCGTGCTAGTGCTCGGGGACTTCAACGCCAAGAACTTGGCTTGGGGTTCTCGCTACACGGATGTGCGGGGAAGGATGGTGGAGGACTGGGCACTGGAGACAGGCCTGGTCGTCCTAAATCGGGGTTCTGTCCCCACGTGTGTGCGGATGCGGGGCGAGTCTGTGGTGGACATTTCGTTCGCTAGCCCCGCTCTGTCGCCGCGTGTCGTCGACTGGCGCGTCATGGAGGAGGTGGAGACCTACTCCGATCACCGGTATATCCGGCTCGACGTCTCCACCCAGACCTCCAGCGCGCCGGTCCTACAGGCCCCGAGTGGTCCGCGTTGGGCGCTCAAACAGCTGGACCGGGAGCTCCTCCTGGAAGCCTCGATCGTGCAGGCCTGGGTGTCATCACCGGACAGGCCTGCCGACACTAACCATGAGGCGGACTGGTTCCAGGAGGCCATGTCGGAGATCAGTGACGTGGCAATGCCCCGAGTCCGGCCTGGAAGCGCCCGGCGTCAGGTGTACTGGTGGTCGCGCGAGCTGACGGCACTGCGAGAGGCATGCGTCGCTTCGCGACACCGGTACGCCAGGCACCGCAGGCTCCGCATCAGAGCACCGGATGCGGCAGCCATTGAGGCGGAGCTATATGAGGGGTACAGAGCGGCGAAGACCGCCCTCCTAGAAGGTGTCTTGCGGGCCAAGGATCTGGCCCGCGAGGAGATGCTGGAGTCTCTGGACGGGGATCCGTGGGGGCGCCCATACAAGATGGTGCGGGATAAACTCCGCACCAGGGCCCCCCCGCTGACGCAGAGTCTCCGGCCCCAACTAGTCGAGGATGTGGTGAGCGCTCTGTTCCCTTCGCGAGGGGAGCATGCTCCTCCGCCCATGGCTCCGCCGCTTGCGGTGCCACAAGCGGACCACGAGGACAACGACGACGACGACGTTCCGGAGGTGACTGGGGTGGATCTGAGAGCGGCGGTGGGCAGGCTGAAAGCCAAAAACACCGCCCCGGGACCCGATGGCTTGCATGGCAAAGCCTGGGTCCTGGCCCTGGAGGCTCTCGGGCCCCGACTACTAGGGCTCCTAAGCGCATGCTTGGAGAGAGGCCAGTTCCCACTTCGTTGGAAGACGGGGAAGCTGGTCCTCATTCAGAAGCCGGGGCGCCCTGCGGACTCTCCGTCCGCATTCCGGCCCATTGTGCTGCTCGACGAGGTGGGCAAGCTCTTTGAAAGAGTAATTGCAAACCGCCTCGTCGGGCACCTTGTGGGGACGGGGCCGGATCTTGCGGATCACCAGTATGGTTTCCGCAAGGGGCGCTCGACGGTGGACGCCATCATGCGCGTGAGAGCCCTTACGACGGGGGCTGCAGTGTCCAGGGGTGGGGTTGTCGTGGCGGTGTCTCTCGACATCGCTAACGCGTTTAACACCATGCCCTGGGGCTGCATCAGGGAGGCACTCCAATACCACCGGATGCCGACCTATCTTCGTCGTGTGGTCGGGGCATATCTGACGGACAGGGCCGTCATATACCCCGGTCGCTCTGGAGAGTGGAACCGGCGAGAGATGTCGTGCGGTGTCCCGCAGGGATCGGTCTTGGGGCCGCTCCTGTGGGACATCGGTTACGACTGGGTGCTGCGCGCCGACCTCCCCAGCGGCGTCAGTGTAGTTTGCTACGCTGACGACACGCTCGTCCTGGCTCAGGGGGGGTCGCACCAGGCGGCGGCCGACAATATGACACGCGGGGTTGCGATAGTCGTGGAGAGGATCCGGCTACTGGGTCTCGAGGTGGCCTTGCACAAATCTGAGGCCATGGTTTTTCATGGCCGCGGAAACACGCCACCGTCGGGATCCCAGTTGACGGTAGGAGGGGTTCGCATCGGCGTCGGGTCGACGATGAAGTACCTGGGAATCGTCCTCGACAGCCGGTGGAACTTCGTCGAACACTTCCGACGTTTGGCTCCCAAGCTCGAGCGGACGGGGGCTGCTTTCAAGCGGCTCCTGCCCAACCTCAAGGGGCCAAACGCCTCCTGCCGTAGGCTCTATGCCGGAGTCGTGCGGTCCATGGCCCTTTACGGGGCCCCAGTATGGGCGCGTTCTTTAGGGCGGCGCGCCGCCCACTATCTGAACGCGCCCCAAAGGGTGGTGGCCATACGGCTTGTCCGGGGCTACCGCACGATCTCCGGCGAGGCAGCAAGCCTCCTTGCCGGACTGCCACCGTGGGATCTGGAGGCGATAGTCCTCGCGCGCCTGTTTGAGTGGCGCGCGGAGGCACTACACCGGGGGGAAAACCCACTGCCGCGGCAAGTTGCCGCTCGGCGGGCAGGCCTCCGGTGCGATCTCATGGTGGCATGGAGAGAGCGACTGTCGCAACCCCGTGCAGGGCACGCTACAATAGTGGCGGTAAGTCCCCTCTTTGAGGAGTGGCTGGAGAGGCGTCATGGCGTCCTCACCTACCGCCTGACGCAGGTCCTCACCGGACACGGAAGTTTCGGGAGGTTCCTGCACATCATCGGGCGGGAGGAAGCGCCCGGGTGTCACCATTGTGACGATCGCCCGGAGGACACGGTGGAGCACACAGTGGCGATCTGCCCGGCTTGGGCGGAGCACCGCCGTGCCCTCGTAGAGGCGATCGGCGGCGGCGATCTCTCGCGTCCGGCCCTGGTTCAGGCCATGGTCCGGAGCGAGAGGGAATGGGAAGCGGTCACCACCTTCTGCGAAGCAGTAATGTTAGTGAAGGAGGTGGCCGGGCGTTTGAGGGAGAGAACATCTGCCCAACCCAGCCGCCGCGGGAGACGCCCATGGCGCCGGGCGCCGCGAGACGACTTCCGGCCACCGTAGATGCGGGCCTGTGGGCGGTGAGCAATGGGTAGTTCACCGTCCGTCCGTCGATTGACGACAGGCCGTGTCGACGGCGCGTTCGTGTTTCACGCGCGCCTCAAAGAGTGTCAGCAAAGCAGAGGGGCTTGCCAGAGCCTCTGCCTGCCGGGGTTGCGGGTTGTTCGAAAGAGATACCGCGGCCTCGGAACGTAAAGGGCAATAGAAGAAACATGGGTGGGTTTTAGTCAGTACAAGTCTGACATGCCCCCCCGCTCCACCCAGAGCGGGGGAAGTCATTGGATGATTTCCAACCCGGAAAAAAAAAAAAAAAAAAAAAGGCAATTGTCACACAATATCGCTGATCCGCGTGTGGTCGCGGGTGGTGGCGACGATTTATATTATGATAATGGTGTGCTGCGCGGAGAAGCGATGAACGACCAAGTTTTGAGAGCAGTGATGATGAAATTAAATAACCTAAAGTAATACGCGTGGGTAGAACTCACCACCTTGTCGTAAGTCAGGGACGTACGACTAGGCCACCACCGCTTGGCCCAACTGAGGACAGGCAGCCGGCAGGCCACAGCACACTGACAGACTGACGACTACAGCTGCAGCAAACTCAGAAAATTAAAAAATAATCATGTTACGTTATTCCTCTGTTGAAAATTTTCTAATTGATACTAACCTAAGTAATGATGTTTTATTTCTCACAAAAGTCACAAATACATAATTTAGTTTACAGGGTGCAATTGAAGTCATGGGCATTATTTTAAACTAAGGCTCTACTCACGATACTAAGTGCATTAGGGCTACTATAACGCAAATCAAAAATATTATTAATGCAAACTAGTTATTGCGGCAAACGGCGGTAGCATGAACAATAATATTTTTGATCAGCACAACTAACAAGGGGAATGGGATCAAAATTAGGAAAGCCTAAAGACCTGTCTTAAGTCACTACCATCGCCGTCGAGATGGCAGAGTTCTGCTTAAAGCTAATCCTTACTTTCCTTACTAATATTATAAAAGCGAAAGTGAGTTTGTTTGTTTGTTACCTCTTCACGCATTAATGGCTGAACCGATTTTGATGAATTTTGGTACAGAGATAGTTGGGAACCAGGAGACAGACATATGCTTTTATTTTTATTTAAATAAAGTGGGATATGAGGGAGAACGAGGGAAGAAAAGGGAAAACTTAGCGTTGCTATTACAAATCGATCAGGCGCAAGAGCAAAAACTGCAGGTCTGCTTGGTGTGTTACGGAATTTAACGCGAGCGAAGCCGCGGGCGAAAGCTAGTTTGATTATAAATGAAATGGGGAATTATTGAAACGACAAAGAAGAAGAAAGGACGAGCGACGCGGTTTGCTCTATCAGTAGGCTTACTATGACATCTTAAAGCAGAACTTATTCCACTGAGTGAAAGAGATGGTGCTAGACACCCTGTATAGCTCTGTCCCTTTCCCTCAGCGGAATAAGTTCTGCTTTAACACGTCAAGGTAGGGTAGCAGGGCTCTGAATAGATACCTCATGGCCAGAAGAAAGTATTGTTCAAACAACCTACATTCTATAATAAGATGCCCTTTTTGTGAGAAGAAAAATATTGACAGTCGTTTAAAGTATCCTGACAGAATATTGTGAAAAGAACGTTTTTTTTTGTGAAAGATTTTACAAATGTGTTTTTCTGTATAGAATTAAAAAATGGTATGGAATCATTTATTTTATTATTTAATCGTTATGGCTTTTTTCTTTAGTTGTATTTTTGAAAAGAGATTTGAAAGATTTAAAATTTTCTTTATTTTTTTTTTAAGTTTCTGCTCGTTAATATTTTGTGAAAATATTCTAACTTTGATAGCTATTTAGCAAAATGTGACGTTTTAGAAAGCCTTTTTTAGCGATGGTATTAAGGTATCTCACACAATTTCTTATCGAGTATTCATTTTCCATTGCTACTAAAAACATAATTAAGCATGTCATTGACATCCAGTAGAAGTAATAGGATGTGTTATATAAGATAACTTGAAAACCACCTCAGGAGTATAACCCTTCGATGATAAAAAATATTTTGAGGATCGGCCACACACACACAAAGATGTTGAGCGATCTCTACTTTTAATTAACCATCCACAATTCGACTCTACTTTTTATGAAGTTCTAGTTTTTTTTATAATTATTCCTCCTCTTTTTGAAGTGTTTTAAAAAAAGCATACACTTTTCTGAAAAATCAATCATTATTAGTAAGTATTCCAAATTCAGTACTTATCAGAAAACGAAATCATCTGCCTAGCCTTTTCCCAACTATGTTGGGGTCGGCTTCCAGTCTTCCCGGATGCAGCTGAATACCACTATTTTACATGGAGCGACTGCCTGTCTGACCTCCATAACCCAGCTAGTACTGAGTAATACGATACCTCTTGGTAAGACTGGTTTTCAGACTTTCGAGACACTGACTATCTGTAACGACTATCAGAAAATGAAAAAATATGCATATACATTGCACACTACATTTGACAATTATTGAAAACTGAAGTATGATAGAATTATTATTTGTTTTATGAGCCTCTCTCCTCTCTCTAGCCTCCAGCTGAGCGAAGGGCGAGTAGGAACTTCAGGTACCTCGCTAGATCCACAGAAGAAGAGGAAGCCTATAACTATCGGGTAGAAAGAGAGAAAATACCTACCATCAAGTTCACAAGGTAGCTTCGAAATGTTTTTCTTCTTAGTGTCCAAGGCAATCTAAATTGCCCAGAATACACCTGCACGTTCAGTAGCGACCACTAGTTTTTGCAATGAATAAACTGCGGGACACGCAAGATATGATATTAAGTGCTCCATTATTTGAGGAACAGCACCACATCACTTCAGATCATAGACATTCAATAAAATGTTTTGAAAAAATGTTATTAACAGACTACATAGGCCCACATTACGTTAGTGTTAATATTGACTGCACCGTTTGTGTCGTGGTCGCAAGTTCCACTGCCGATCACGGGGTCCTGGGTTCAAGTCCCAGGATGGGCAGAAAGTATTATTGGAATTTAGAAGAATTCTTCCTCAGTGACAGCCCAGAGCTCTGAAGTTGGTGGTATGATGTACGTCGACTTCTGTACCGTCGTAATATGAGAGTGAGGCAGCAGAGTGTACCTGAGCCGGCACCCACACTTCTGCACTATATCTCCCGCGTGTTCTAAAACGTCTAGGAGGATTATATAACACTAGCTTTTGCCCGAGACTTCGCTTGCGTTAAATTCGGGGTATCACAGTTCCCCTTTCCCGATTTTCAGGTACCTGCTACCTGTAGTTTTTGCCCTTGCGCCTTATTTATTGCAATAGCACTAAGTTTTTCCTTGTCTTGCCACTTTCTCCCTCATTATATCACTTTAAAAAAAAATATGTTTGTTCGTCGTCTCCAGGGTCCCTACTATCTCTGTACCAAAATTCATCAAAATTGGTATAGCCATTTAGGTGTGAAGTCTTTTATAATATTAAGGATACGCTTTGGAATGGGCATCTACAGTACTTTCACACAGTGACAGGGACTGTAGTTTCATTTAATTGTCAATGTTTCGACAGTTCAAAAGTGTCTAGTAACTGGCCTACTTGAAATAAATGTTTTTGATTTGATTTGATTTCAGTTTTCTTGGCTCCGTTGCACATATAGTTAAGGGAGCTCTTGGTGGTGGAATTCTCAGCGGTCATGTTGCCTACATGAAAGGTGGTGTGGCTGTAGCTATTCCATTGAACGTATTTTTTGGTGTTTACATGGGTTACTGTCTTTATGTAAGTACCAGCATCTCTTGCGCAATGGTCGGGAATAATTTAAAGGGTAAAAGAGTACCCTAAACAAAGCCAAACGTGGTCGTCCAACCATTGCGATTTTTTTTCAGACCATACCTTTTTGTTACCGAGAAATTGGGGTCAAAATTATATTTAATTCTTTTTTTAGACTTTAATTTTGTTTTCTGAAGTTACGAAAATGTTAGCTCATCATTTCTTAATTTGAACAATAAACAATATTGTTGCCCTCTGAATAAATCTATTTTCGTCTGTGTACGATTAAAAGTTTGAGAGATATGATTATTTTTTGTACACGCATAGAGAATATCTCAAAATGGTTGCCAAAGAGTGGGGAAGTGTATTGTGTATCGTAGTAGTAGGTATATCAAAAGACTCTTTACATACGTATCTAGAATATCGCTAGTCCATGACCGGACATATTGTATTTCACGGAAACTTGAGAATTTTGACAGTTGTCCTTCATACAATGGCTAGGTACTTGTTTTTATTACTGCCTAACGACATCGATGTGGGAAAAGTAGCCAGCTTAATGCGTGCCGCTATCCCAAAAACAAAATAAAATAGCAGACGTTAGATAGACCAAATTAATAACGATCAATTTTGTATATTTATTAATAAACTAAAATTATTAAACATCCTACCTAACTTATAAATAAACTAGCTGTTCCCCACGGTTTCACCCACGCTGCTGAGCACCTGTTGGTCGTAGCGTGATGTTATATATATAGCCTATAGCCTTCCTCAAGAAATGGACTATCCAACACTAAAATAATTATCCAATTCCAACCAGTAGTCCCTGAGATTAGCGCGTTCAAACAAACAAACAAACTCTTCAGCTTTATAATATTAGTATAGATTATAAAATAGCGTCAAAAAATTCGTCCTCAACGCTGTCAGTCCCCTGACCACTGGCCGCGTTGCCACGTTGTATGGCAACGATCAATTTGAACAAATTGATGTTTTTATATAGGTGTGCAATCATGAAGCGAAAAATGTAATCCTATTTCTAAATTCTGTTTTCGTTTTGCGTTTTAAATTTCTTGTTCATTCTACTCATCATTATTCATTTTATCTTTTTTTTATTTTATTTCAGTTACTTGTTATTTCTGCGCAAACGCTTTATAAACGGACCAAAATACCTGTGATGTCTTATGCGGACGTCGGAGAAGCCGCGTGTATGCTGTCTCAGAGTCCAAAGGTTCAATCATTAGCAAAACCATTCAGGTGAGCCTGCATTCTGGTGCGTGGAACGACTCAGGGCATGTACAGCACAGTATAGGTAGAAGTGAAATGTACTGACAATGGACATCCAATATGTTTCATAACCTTATTTTACCCAAAGAAGCTGAACTCTTGCATCGTTCAAGCACAATTATCAGATATAGGGCCTTTTTTTGGGTAGGTTTTCATCAAATAACTTCCCCTATTTTAATTCCCCAAAACCACCCATGTTCCTTCTATTGCCCTATACGTTCCGGGGCCGCGGTATCTCTTTTGAACAACCCGCAACCCCAGCAGGCGGAGGCCCTGGCTAGCCCGTCTGATTTGCTGACATTTCTTTGCGGCTCGCGTGAGACACTAACGCGCCGTCGACACGGAGTCGTCTTGCGGCGCCCGAAGTCCGGGGCGTCACCCACGGCGGCTGGGTTGGTTTGAGGTTCTCTCCCTCAAACGCCCGGCCACCGCCTTCGCTAGCATGACTGCTTCGCAGATGGAAGTGACCGTTTCCCATTCCCTCTCGCTCCGGACCATAGGCTGAACCGGGCCCGGACGGGACTGATCGCCGCCGCCGATTGTCTCTACGAGGGCACGGCGGTGGAGCACCAAGAAAAAAGCACGCAAGAAAGAAAGAACGTTAGTCCTGCGACTGATCTATCCAGACGGATTGCCGTCCCATCGGACTATGAGAGTGAGGGAACAGAGTGCACTCTCTGTTTCTTCACTCACTCTCTGTTTGTATTATAAGTACACTAGCGGCCCGGTACGTGCTTCGCTATGTATTTACAAAAAAATGTGATGCAGCGCCATCTGCCGAACAAAATTGTAAATCTAAACCATTCCCAGATCCCCTAGGACACACACAAAAAATTTCATCAAAATCGGTCCAGTCGTTTGAGAGAAGTTCAGTGACATACACACTCACAGAAGAATTACATATATAAAGATTAATATCACTAGTCCATGACCGGACACATTGTATGATATATGTATTATCATTTGTGATCATGAAATCAATCGTTTTGTTTATATTTGCAGATACACTATAGACGCTTTAATAAGTTTGGATCTCTTCGGATCATGCTGTTGCTACCAAATAATTATAGCAAAACAAATTAAGCAGCTTGTTGAGGATAGCCAGTTGACTACCTTGGAAGGAAAGCCAGGTACATAAAAAATAATATTTTAGTTTCACTGCTTTTTAAGTAACAATTAATAAAGAAAACCAGATGTAACAGGCGCGGTTTAACCTTTTTGGTGGTATTTTTATGGATATCTCATCCGTCTCGGGCGGGCGGAGGTTACTTCGAACTCTGATCGACTACAAACTTACAGTATCTATTACTATCTACCATTTATTAGGGGCCCGGGATAAAGAACGCACGCTCCCCCGACTGGTATTATACGCTGCTGAGCACAAGCCGAGTACTCCACCAGTTTGGTTTAAGTTCTGCTAATGCGGCCATTATAGAACCCCTGGTGACTGGTACAAGATCTGCGCTTCTAGAATCTTGAACAGTATATCAAACCTGTAGATTTAGATACCTTTTTTTTTTCGGGTGACAAATCATCAAATAACTTCCCCCGCTCTAAGCGGAGCGAGGGGGGGGGGGCGTGTTAGACTTTTGCTGACTAAAACCCACCCATGTTCCTTCTATTGCCCTTTACGTTCCGGGGCCGCGGTATCTCTTTCGAACAACCCGCAAATTTAGATAGCTCATACCACTTTTTTCTTTTCAAGGTTATCCGGATTTGAGAGTTTATTTAGCCTTATTTATACCTTTAATTATTGCAATATGTATGATCAGACATCTCAAATATTTAGCACCCTTCTCAATGGTTGCAAATCTTGTAATACGTGAGTACGACTTTTTATTTGATGATTTTAACACGCTTAACCTGTCATCATCATTTTCCTGCCTATGTCCCATTTTATTTGGGGTCGGCGCAACACGTTTTCTTCTTCAATTCTCCCTTATCAGAAGAACATTCTTTACACAATCCATCCGTCTTTTCATTGACCTTCCTCTCGCTCTCTGTCCATCAGCATTCAGATCCATCATTATTTTGGTCACATGTGCTTCGTCCCTCATATTACATCTCCATACTAAGACAAACGACGCCCTTTCATTTTTTTCTGTAACAAGCACAACTTTGTGTGCGAGACTCTAGACATATTAATAATCTGAGGCAGTGGTATCAAGTTGTGTCTTCCGAACGTATGGAGGCCAGGGACGTTATTTTTCACTTGATAGAGAGCTCTTTTTAAACGGAATTAGTGTCAATGTCAACATATTATGCGTAAAAAATGATAAAAAGTCATATTTTTGAAATGCCACAAATTTGGATTTTGCATGTAGAATCAGCTTAAATTATGGGCCATCATTTTGGGTAATCTAATTAGGGTTTAGTGCCGATGTCGAAATATCCTTTTAGAACCACTAATGCGTGCCAACGGCACGGTGACGCTTACACAATTTTTCATTTGTTCACTTTTAACGCCGCTCATAATATTTTTCACTTTGTACTTTGTTAAAGAATTACAACGATGGCACTAATATATTTTTGTTTTTCTTTTAGTGCTTGCTATTTGCATGGCGGTATATTATGCCACTGAAAATAACCCGAAATTTCAACACTTAACATATACTACAACACCGTATGGTATCTTCGAATACGTCGGCATGATAGTGTTTAGTATGTCTTGCGCTGGAGTTGTAATACCCATCGAGAATAACATGGAACAGCCGGAAAGATACCCCGCTGCCATCGCCATTGGTAGGTATTTATCACGGATCTATAGTTTTGCGTAAGAATCGCGTAGTAGAAGTAGGTACTACTGTAGACACGGTAACCTGACGAAGCCTTTTTAACCCCCGAAAAATGGGTGTTATTTTAATAATAGTTTAACTAAAGCACAGCTGGGATTTGCCCTAGAAATGGTGGAATCCGTCAGGATGGCTGTACTAAGACAGATTCCGCAGGTTTGCCTAGTTTTTATTGCCTTGGATGATGCTGACGAGAATCCACAGTTCCTTACTGTTGATCGAGAATCACGAAATAGTCAAGAAGCAATACCATAGAGTTTTACACATATTCCAGTGAGGGAAAGTGACAGCTATAAAAGCTTTCTAGCGCCATCTCTTTCTCACAGTGGAATTAGTACTGCATAACGTCATGGTGACCGTACTGGTCTTATCATAAAGTTGTAATTTAAAATTTCAGGCATGGGTTTAATAATAGTGTGCCTGTTCTTTGTATCATTCTTCGGCTATACTGCTTTTCTGGAGAAATCCGAGTCACCAATAACGCTAAACTTCCCTATGACCATGTAAGTATATCAACTACTTTTTCTTCCTTTGAATTGTAGCGGTACAATCATCTTTATAGCGTATAAAATGTAGTCGCTTGCGCTGTCTGTTCGCTTAAATCTTATTAACTCCTCAACGGATTTTAATTCAGTTTTCAGCAATATATAGTGACTAGCTTCCGCTCGCAACTTCGTCTGCGTGGCATACTTAGTTACTTTGAGCTAACGCTAACAGTAACCCGCGTGATGATTGAAAAAAATGTATCTTACTCCCCCCTTTTTTTAAATTAGCCTATTTACGTAAGTAAATCCAGCATTTGTTGGGTGGTCGTCACTCCATCCAAGTCCTTTAAAACACGTATCTGGAGCATGTCCCATGTGTGTAGGGTTTTTGATGTGTATATTAATTTGGTGTACGCGTGTATGTTACTGAACTCCTCCTGAATATTTTTATTTATTTTATAGCTTGCTATTTTGAAACTTAAATAAAAATGCGTAAGTTAGGGAGAAAAAGATTTAAATCCATTAAAAATAAATGTGATATTTCAGGATGCCGAAGATACTGAAAGGCTCTATAGCTGTGATGATCTATGTAACTCACGCGCTGAATTTCTGGGTACCATTTAATCTCTGCTTTTACTACCTCAAGAGGCGTCATAACCCAGAGAAGATAGTATGTGTGGAGCTATGTTATCGGGCAGTTTTTGTAACTTTGATTGGTCTAACAGCAATCGTGTTTCCGGACATTAATGCCATTATGGGTTTCGTAAGTACTTAATCATTCTCTTTTGTTACTGTTTGTCGGATTATTATAGGAAACATACATAGACTGATGAACACATTACCCTCCTTTGCGGCGCGCAATCGGGTAAAAAAGAAGTCACAATGACGATGAGCATAAAATAATAAATAAACATTAAACATACAAAGCGTTACAAATATTTATAAATTAAGTTTGAAACAAAAAAAAAGCTGGTTTTCAGTGGTCAACCCGAATATAAAACGCACGCAAGTCAAGACAGACAGACATTCATAAATATTTGAAATAAAAAAAATACAAAATAATATAAAACATCCCGACCATCTGATGTGCTACTAAGACAAATAAAAATTATATAAACTTACTTATAGGTACCTACTTATAAGTAAGTTTATATAATTTTTATATTTATATATAGGCCAGAGATGGCGAACCAATAGCACGCGTGCCATTGACGGCACTTGGCACAACAATTTGGGCACATAAACAATTTTAATCATATCATCATTTTTTAACTCGCCGGAGCGATTCAGTATTTTTAGAGATGAATAAAAATAATTCGTTTACCATTAGTCAACAGGTTCGCCGTTCTCGAAGGCATCTGTCAACATGTTGGATAGACTATAAGAAGGCCTATGACTCCGTGCCACATACATGGCTCATGAGGGTGCTAGAGTTGTATAAAGTTGATGCAACTCTGCGCACCTTCCTGATCTCGTGTATGAGGCAATGGAGTACAGTCCTTCGCTATCCAGGACGTCGGCAGATTCAGAGAAATAGTGAACCGATAAGGATAGAGCGAGGTATATTCCAGGGCGATAGTTTGAGTCCACTTTGGTTCTGCTTAGCCCTGAATCCTCTAAGCACGCTGCTGGAGAATTCAGGTCTGGGCTATCGATTGAGGAGAGGTGGTCAGGTTATATCTCACCTCCTTTACATGGATGACCTGAAACTCTTTGCCCCCAACGATTTGCAGCTGTTGGAGCTACTGAAGGTAACTGAAACTTTTAGTAGCGCCATCAGGATGGAATTTGGTGTGGACAAATGTGCGGTCATGCATGTAAAGCGAGGGGAAATTGTGGAGTCTGTGGGAACCCAGCTCTCAGATTCCATAAACCTTAGATCCCTCTCAGCAACCGAAACCTACAAGTATTTGGGGATGTCGGAAGCGCTGGGCATCAATGTTGCTGACATGAAGCAATCGTTGAAGGAGCGCTTCTTTGGCCGCCTGAAAAAAGTATTTAATAGTCTTTTATCAGGCGGAAACAAGGTGCGTGCTTTCAATGGTTGGGTCATGCCGGTTTTGATGTACTCTTTCGGCATACTCAAATGGACTCAAACAGAACTGGACGCCCTGGATAGGAAGGTCCGTACATTGTTAACGGCATTTCGTATGCATCACCCACGTTCTTCGGTCATGAGATTGTATATCCCTCGGAGTTGTGGAGGTCGAGGCTTTTTAAACGCCAAGACTCTCCACAATCGCGAGATATGCAGTCTCAGGGAATATTTTCTAGAAACAGACGTGGGAATGCATCGAGATGTGGTTGCAGTGGACAAAGGCCTCACCCCGCTCTCCTTGGCTAAAGAGAACTGGCGCAAACCTGTAGTGCTTGACACTAACGACCGCAAGGAGATATGGCAGAGTAAGGAGCTTCACGGACGCTTTTTCCGGGCCCTACATGGACCCGATGTAGATCAATCAGCGTCCGTAGCCTGGCTACGTTCCGGGGACCTCTTTGGAGAAACCGAAGGTTTTGTCTGTGCAATTATGGATGAAGTTATGATGACGAATAACTACCGGAGATTTATTGTGAAGGATGGCACGGTTGACATATGTCGGGCATGCCACCGTCCGGGTGAATCAATTCGACACATTATCTCCGGGTGTTCTCGTCTAGCTAACGGAGAGTACTTGCATAGACACAACCTTGTAGCCAGGATTATCCATCAGCAACTTGCTCTAAAGTACAACCTTGTGGAATCGGAAGTGCCGTACTACAAGTATGAGCCCGACCCAGTTCTCGAACATGGCCATATCACATTGTACTGGGATCGCTCCATCATCACTGACAGGACTATTGTTGCCAACAAGCCTGATATAGTGGTGTTGGATCGATCAGAGCGGCGCGCAATGATTGTTGACATAACAGTCCCGCATGATGAGAACCTCGTGAAAGCCGAGAAAGATAAGCAAATCAAGTATATTGACTTGGCTCGCGAGGTTGTCGACATGTGGGACGTGGACTCAGCGATCATTGTGCCGATAGTCGTTACAGCCAATGGCTTAATTGCTAAGAGCCTCGACCAACACCTGAGAAGGCTCTCGTTAGGCAGCTGGATCAAGGGTTTGATACAGAAAGCGGTACTCCTGGACACGGCTCGTATTGTTAGGAGGTTCCTTTCTATGGAGCCCTGACCGCTGGTAGCTTGGATCCTGTTCCCGATACCGGTGGGCTACTATTTTTATATTTTTAAATGTTTTTATGCTTTTTTTAAATATTTAAAAATGTAATAATATGTAAATAAACCAATAAATGAACTAGAAATTCGTTTAGAAACTGTTTAGCGATGACTCTAATTAGTCAGTAAAAAAGCTTCGAATTGATAGTAGTTATCTTCCTCATACTTAGTTAAAATGATTTGATGGCACGTCTGTGGCCTCATTCAACATTTCTTTAAGAGTTATGGCACGTTGGTCTATCAAGGTTGATATAGGCCATGGCCAAGTCAATATCATTTTATGGAGCTGATCGCCGAACCGGTGTGGGCGGGTGTGCCTGTTGTTTAGCTCGTCTTCTTGTCAGCATTCATTACATATAATCGGCGCGTTACATTGACACACGGGCCAGAGATTTTTTATGTTTATTTAATTTTACATACAATAATATAAAAATTGAAATAAATAGTAGCCCACCGGTATTTGGAACAAATCCAAGCTACTGGTGGTCGAGGCTTCAGAGAAAGGAACCTTCTAACAATGCGAGCCGTGTCCAGGAATACCGCTTTTTGTCAAGCTCTTGATACGGTTGCCTGACGAGAGCCTCCTTAGGTATTGGCTAGGCTCTTGATAATTAGACTTAATTACCAAGAGCCTCGCGAATACCGTGTAATAATTTTCAGATACGACATTTTTTGTAATTAATAATTGATTGAATAAGTGATTGAAACAGCTCGGTAACCATCATGTTTGGCCCCTAGTTAATTGGAATTAATTTGATGTTAATCAAATCCGTATAAAATTAATAAACCCCTATAACGGCCGATTTTCCTTGTTCTCGATATATCTTTTAAGGCGGTACCCTAACCAAGCGGCTCCAGAAATCTGCACAGAAACGGCTTGTGCGGCGTTTTGGTCGGGGAGGCGCCTTAATTTAAAATGACAAACGAATAGGTACTCAATCATTGATTAACATTTAATTTTTCAGATTGGATGTTTCTGCCTTTCAAACATGGCATTTATTTGGCCTAATATCATTTGTCTATTGGTAGTTTGGGACAAACCTGGCCTTGGGCAAGGGCGATGGAGGCTCTGGAGGGGGGTAGTTCTAATTGGTATTGGACTTTTCATCTTCTTCTGCGGTAGTATGGTTAATGCGATAGAACTGATTTCTGTATTCATAAAAATTAACGTAGACTAGTATACCACAAAATTAAAGTTGAAAAAAAACTAAAAAATAATCATTTAAGTACTCAAAAAAAGTCCATCATCTTGTTCATATTTGGGCAAAACTTGCCGAGCAACTCAATTTTTTTTTGTGTTTCATTTAGATCTTATTTATAAACCTTGTCATGTTTTACAATTTTTTTTATGAAGGACAAACCAGTAACAAACAAATGTAACAAATTAAATAAAAGAAAAAATAAATTTAATAAAGTTCTTAAAGAATCTTTTTTTGTCTAACATCATGTTTATTTGCTTTTTTTAATGGTTATATTTGGATTGTAAAACTTTTGAACAGGTAGCTTTTACTTAATATTATACAATATTTGTATATTGTTTTATTTAGTATTTGAATAGTATTGTATTGATAGAAATAAAACATATTTACATTTTATTTTTCTTTTATTTCTTCACTAGCTGTGCCTCGCGGTTTCACCCACGCTGCTCAGCACCTGTTGGTCGTAGCGTGATGTTATATAGCCTATAGTCTTCCTCAAGAAATGGACTATCCAACACCAAAAGAACTTTTTAAGACGTCATGGTAGGGCAGCAGAGCTAAGAACAGTCACCGTGGCACAAGGCACCTATCGTGCCTTCGGTGATCCTTACTAATATTATAAATGTGTGTCAGAATGGCTGGTTGCCTGGGGCTTTGGTCTATGAGAGTTGATTAGAAAATTGCTACAAAATTGCTTATATTTGCTACATTTAATAAATAATTGCTACATACTATATATATTTAGATATAACATATTTTTTTTGTACAGCCATCCTGACGTTTGGTTGGCTGGTCGCCTCCTAGTTTAAAGCCAAGCATGCAGAGTTTCCCGAAATGTATTGCGTCAATAATTGCTACATATTTGCTTCATTTATCTAATTTAGTTGTATCTTCAAACATGTGTTAATTATAGGATGTAGCAATTATTTTAATTATCCCAAGGAAAAGGTCAGCGTCAGGATGACTGGACCAAACGAGATATGTCCTTGAAACCATGTGCACTATTTAATACCTATTTGCTACTATTTACTACCTATAGTTAAATATTTGCTACCTTTTCGTTAAGAAATTTATCAAAGAAATAAAGTGGTCAGCCAACCTGACGTCAGGTTGGCTGACCACTTTCAAGTTTTCATAATTTTAGCGTTGTATTAACAGCGCTGTTAATGTAAATATTTACTACCTGATTGCTACCTTAACATATATGTTTTCCACAACTCTAAGAAGCTTCTTTAAAATTTTATGAATAAAAAACATTTAAACGCCTGTACATTAATTATTGACATGTTTTTATGTCAGAACAATTGCTAGCAAAGTTTTTGTAGGCGCTTAGTGATGTCCGTAAGGATTGAGGAGCCACATCAGATTTTTTAAATCTGATCTCACCATTATTTAGCAGCAATGTAGCTTATTTTGCAGCACGAATTCTAGATTTAGCAGCAAAATATATCACTAGTTATTTTAATGCAAAAGTGGCTCCTCAATCTAAACATCTGAATTGAGGAGCCACCTGGAACTCGTTAAGTAATAGATGAATATTTATGAAAATTTTGCATCATTTAGAAGCAATTTAGCATATTACCTTCTAAAAATTTTGCCTTTGTAGCTCTAAAACGAAAGAATATACAATACTTTTTATATGGCTCCTCAATGTAACCTCAATAAAGGAATTTCAACGTGGCAACGCGGCCAGTCTCTTGGGGACATTGCCAACTGACAGCGTTGCGGATGAATTTTTTGAGACTCTTTGACTTTTTGAGTTTAGTTTAATAATTTTAGTTTAATTTAGTAATGTTAGAAACAGAAAATACATAAGTGTATTTAATTTGCAGGCTTCTTCGAGTACTGCAGTGTGTAGTATTGCAACGTCTTTCATATTAAATTTTTATTATTTGACGTAAGTGAAATATTAATTTGTAGGTACCCCAAAATGTGGTCACCCTACACACAGAATTTACGAAAAAGTAGTAAAGTATTGTTTATTCAGAATCCAAAATATGTACATTACTGAAGTGTGCAGATATATTTAGCAGAAATTTCTGCTAAATGTTCGTATGTCTGGTTTTAGAATCCGTTGAGATCTCAGGTGGCTACAGTCAAACATATATAATTAAAACGTCAGGATTGAGGAGCCAAAGAAAATGTGTTCATATACAAAATTTACTGTGTTTTTCAATTTTACTCGTATACTGCAAAAAAAAAACACAAGACCTGCTAAATGATCAATATGTCGAATGTATTAATTGATCGCTCACATCCAATAGAAATTCCCTTATTGAGGTTAGATTGAGAAGCCATATAAAAAGTATTGTATTTTCTTTCGTTTTAGAGCTACAAAAGCAAAATTTTTAGAAGGTAATATGCTAAATTGCTACTAAATGATGCAAAATTTTCATAAATATTCATCTATTACTTAACGAGTTCCAGGTGGCTCCTCAATTCAGATGTTTAGATTGAGGAGCCACTTTTGCATTAAAATAACTAGTGATATATTTTGCTGCTAAATCTAGAATTCGTGCTGCAAAATAAGCTACATTGCTGCTAAATAATGGTGAGATCAGATTTAAAAAATCTGATGTGGCTCCTCAATCCTTACGGACATCACTAAGCGCCTACAAAAACTTTGTTAGCAATTGTTCTGACATAAAAACATGTCAATAATTGATGTACAGGCGTTTAAATGTTTTTTATTCATAAAATTTTAAAGAAGCTTCTTAGAGTTGTGGAAAACATATATGTTAAGGTAGCAATCGGGTAGTAAATATTTACATTAACAGCGCTGTTAATGCAACGCTAAAATTATGAAAACTTGAAAGTGGTCAGCCAAACTGACGTCAGGTTGGCTGACCACTTTATTTCTTTGATAAATTTCTTAACGAAAAGGTAGCAAATATTTAACTATAGGTAGTAAATCGTAGCAAATAGGTATTAAATAGTGAACATGGTTTCAAGGACATATCTCGTTTGGTCCAGTCATCCTGACGCTGACAAGGAAAAGTGCCTGATAAAACAATAAAGGCAAATACTTAGTTATGTTGAATCGGTTTAATCGTTTAGGCTCTGGCAACAGCGTAAGTTATGCGATTCAGATTAATGATTTACAAGAAGCCGCAAATACTTTAATTAAATCTCAAGAACTTACAGAATGCAAGGTAGTAAATGTAAAGGTGTTAAATCATTTAGTGTATCTTTACGAGATCTTATTGCATTTGAATTTCATTCCAATCAATTAATTTCAATAGATGATACACCAACATCTCTTTTTTACAAGGATCAGAGTTTGATTTACTGTCTATAATAGGATTCGAGCCCCCAGTATGTGAAACACTAATTGGTCACTGCAAAGCTCATTGCAGACGAAATTCAGAATGGAAATGTTACGATGACCAATCGAAAAAAGTTACGAAGAGTAAAAAGAAGCTAATACCACATTGTATAATATATGCGAAAAAATAATATGGAAATCAATTAAATTAATGGTTGAATAATTTTTAAGTAAATTGTAATATTATTAAAATGAATCTTATGAACGACCCGACGTTTTTATTTACGATATCCTTTTAATGTGCTTCCACTTGCCACCACTTCCGCTTCCTACTCATAACATAAAGTAGCAATAATAGCCTCCTAAAGTAGCAATACCGTTGACTGAAGACACACTGCAACTATTTGCCTTTATTGTTTTATCAGGCACTTTTCCTTGGGATAATTAAAATAATTGCTACATCCTATAATTAACACATGTTTGAAGATACAACTAAATTAGATAAATGAAGCAAATATGTAGCAATTATTGACGCAATACATTTCGGGAAACTCTGCATGCTTGGCTTTAAACTAGGAGGCGACCAGCCAACCAAACGTCAGGATGGCTGTACAAAAAAAATATGTTATTTCTAAATATATATAGTATGTAGCAATTATTTATTAAATGTAGCAAATATAAGCAATTATGTAGCAATTTTCTAATCAACTCTCATAGACCAAAGCCCCAGGCAACCAGCCATTCTGACACACATGGTTACCGCCCGTCCGTCTACTGACAATAGACCATGTTGACGGCGCGTTCCTGATCCACGCGCGCCTCAAAGAGATGTTATCAAAGCAAAGGAGCCTGCCAGGGCTACTGCCTGCCGGGGTTACGGGTTGTACGAAAGAGATACCGCGGCCTCGGAACATAAAGGGCAAAAGTAGGAACATGGGTGGTTTTTTATCTGACACTTCAGTCCATCCGAAAAAAATCATTTTTCTTGACTCTATTGCATGTGATAGTGTCTGTTATCCTTCGCTGTGTTGAGCTAAGGCGTTGAAATGTATTTTTTAATGTTTTTATATAATATCTTCCAAATTGATACATTGTACAATACATTGTAATATTTCAATGGGTTAATGCCTGGAAATAACCAATAATAATAACGTTAGTACTTGGTTCAGAATACAAATTAAAAATGAATTTCGATTAACTTTTCCAATCAAAAAACTACAATAAAATATTATAAAGCCGATTATTTTTATGTCTTTTCTGTGCTTTCGGTGTCATGAAGTGTTTGATATATATATTCACCCTTTGTTCTATAGGGGTAAGAATATTTTGTTAAATTTATTATTTGATATTGTTTATACTTTTAACATAAGTATTATAGTACAGTTAATATATAAGATAGTTTAGCTTTTGATCCCCTGGCCGGTTTTCCATTGTAGCGACAGGTGGCGGTCAAGATTCCATCAAAGAATATTATGCTTAAATGGAAGAAGGCTGGTTTAGACATGCAGGGCCCCATTTAGCGCGGAGCCTGTGGCATTTTTCCAGTACTAACATGTAGAGGTCAAAAATAGGCACTTGTTCCATGTAAAATACTGGTATTTAGCTGCATCCGGTTGGACTGAAAGCGGACCCCAACTACGTTGGAAAAGGGCTTAGCACATGATGATCATGTAATTCCTGTAATATGTACATAATAAAGAATGTCTATCTAGTTTATCCCAACCTAACGTAACCTAACCATAAAGCTTTTTTTTTTTTTAGCATGGCCAAATTGAATTTGTTAATTCAATACTGACTGATGATTACCCCAGCAAACTATCACTTGAAGCCACCAGCAGCGTCGAAGAAGAAGAAACTGACTCGTATTCTGAAGACGTTTCGAAAAGCTTGGAAGACTTGGAGGACCCAAATGTAATAATTAATACGGATTACGAATACCAAAGTGAAGAGGAGAATGGGGAGAGCAAGCCAGTTAATAAGGTATGGGTTTTACCGAAGTAATGCTGTATTTAAAAATGAATAAAACATACATCAGTAATTGGTAATTTAAAAAAAACAGCTTTTTCCTTATTTTTTTAAATTCGACGAAAATGTTGGGGTGTTCAAAACAAGTTTAGCGATAGGAAGTCATCAAATAACATCTCCCTCTCCGAGAAGCTATTAAATCGGTTCTGATTAAAACCATGTTCCCTCTATTGCCCTTTGTTTTACGGGGCCGCGGTATCTCTTTCAAACAACCCGCAACCCCGACAGGCAATGGCTCTAGCGGGCCAACTTTTGTCTGTATGAGGCGCGCGTTGGTCACGAACGCGCCGTTGACACGGTCTGTCGTCAATGAACGGATACAGCTGAGCCTCACCGTCCGTCCGTGGACGTCTGTGGACGGTGACGGTGTGATGAGTGTTACAACTGATAGACGTTTGATTGTTATTTTAAAATACACCTAACAACGTATAATAAATAAGGCGGAATTTTGTAATGCCACCTGAAGGGGAAGTATTGTTAATACTTTAGTTAGATAGAAAAAATTACTGAAAGAAAACGGAATTCAAAGGTTTTTTTTAAAAATTCGCTTACCGCACACAGTAATCGAACCGACTAAAATCTTTTTTTGTTTTCAAGTATTTAGAAATACAAAGTAGCCTACTATTATCAGCTAGACTTTATCAACTTGTTGTTCAGGAAACTTTGAAGCTGTATCTGCAAGAATTGAAAGCGGGCGAAGCGTCAGATCTGCGTGGTCAAAATCAACATGTAAGGCAAAGCTATGTGTATCACGATTTGGGAAGACGAACTGGACCTCAAGTTAGTACCAGTTAATCTAAATGTAGAGGCGTTTACCCTACTTACTATAAATGCGAATGTTTGTGAGGATGTATGGATGCTTGTTACTCTTTCACGTCAAAACGGCTGAATGGATCTTGATGAAATTTCGCACAGAGGTAGATTACCTATAGTCTGGAATAACACCTAAGATAGTTAATAAATACACAAGTAAATACCTAACGTTTTGTTTTTATCATGACGGTGGCGATCGTCATGATAAAAAGAAAGCGTTGGTTGGCGCAGTAGCTGAGCGATCGACTGCTGCGCTGCGTATCGCGGATTCGATTCCCTCACGGATCAAATATTTGTATGACCTACAAGTAGTAGTTTCGGGTCTGGATGTTTGTGTATGTGAGTTTAAACGCACCTACGATACAGGAGAAATTCCTCTAGTGTGGGGCAACGTTTAAAAAAAAGAAAGAATCAAGGGAAATCATCGAATCCTCCTCCCGCTTTGGGCAGAGCGCAAGGGATTGTCACACTTTTACCGACTAAAACCCATCCAAGTTCCTTCTTTTGCCCTTTGTGCATCGCGGCCACGGTATCTCTTTCGAACAACCTGCAACCCAGGTAGGCCCCTGCTTTATTGACAAAGAACGTAACACTTGTAAAATCGATTAAAAAAAATTAATAATATTATTAAAAATAGTACCTTAAGATTTATTTTCCAGGCTTTGGAAATAAATATGGCTGAAACCCCTGATTACCTCATTCCTGAAAAGGTTAGTATTACAATTTTTAAAAATTTAGGTTTATACGCGATGTAAACAAAATCTTCACAAATTGCTTTGAATTATGTATGCACTGTGTAGTTTGTATACTTTTAACTGCAGGCTCGTGACTGTAGATCAAACTAAATAACTTTATGTCATCATCTGCCTAGCCTTTTCCCAACAATGTTGGGGTCGGCTTCCAGTCTAACCGGATGCAGCTGAATATCAGTATTTTACATGGAGCGACTGCCTATCTGACCTGCACAACCCAGTTAGCACTGGGTAATACGATACCCCTTGAAAAAGTTCTACAAACGCTATTCACAGATCTGTAATCGGTAAATTTTGGCATGTCTGTACAACCCTGTTACGAAATAAAGACATCTATCATACCAAAAAAAAAAACAATACCTGGTAAAAATAATATATTTGTCACTTTCAAGTTTCTACCACAAATTTCTATTTGCTACCAAGGCTAAGAAAATGATCTCGCTTATATAAAAAACTAGCAGTGCCCGGCAGTTTCACCCGGTGCTCAGGCCCCCTAATCACTTAGGACTTTGAAAAACAGATAGTAACCGATTCTCAGACTTACTGAATATGCATAATCGATCTAGCCGTTTCGGAGGAGTATGGGAACGAAAACTGTGACACGAGAATTTTATATATTAGACTAGCTGCGCCCAGCGGCTTCACCCGCTGCTCACTTAGGGGTATGAAAAATACATGTTGGCCGATTCTTAGACCTACCCAATATGCACACAAAATTTCGTTTAAATCGGTCCAGCCGTTTCGGAGGAGTATGAGAACGAAAATTGTGACACGAGAATTTTATATATTAGACTAGCTTTTGCCCGCAGCTTCGCTCCTGCAGTTTTTACCCTTGCACCTTATTGATTTGTAATAGCAACGCTAAGTTTTCCCTTTTCTTCCGATGTTTTGATTTGTACTAAATATGCTTGCGTTTGGCTGCAACTCACTTGATTTGAAGGTATTATGCGGCTTAGGGTGGGTCACGCTTACCTGGAAGGGACTGATTCTTTCGAACTTTGAAGAAATTTAGATTATAATGATGTTTGTTGTTGGTTGTTTTTACTTACCTAATTACGCAAAAACGGCTAACCGTAGTTCGAAAAAATCTGTCACGATTAGCTCACATAGTTTATAATCTGTAATAACACACAGTTAAAAATGACATGGCGTTTGCGACTAGTGTTACGCAGGCAAAGTCGCAGGCTTTAGTTTATGTAGAAAAGTACTTTCACAAGTAATTATGCCTTGTGACTAAGACTGTAGCTTATTTTTTTTTGTTTTTGATATTCAAAAGTGTCTGTAGCGGTCTAATTGAAATAAATGATTTGAGTTTGAGTTTGAATTCCAGGCTCCGCGTGAACTGGTGTTATTGGTGGCAAAGGAATCTAAGCTGTTGGCAGCGAAAGACAACCACTCAATTGCCTTTGATACGAACAAAATATTGAGATCTGGGGTATGTACTAATTTAAAGATACTTTTTTAAGCCAAATAATGTCAGACAATGGTAGGAACACAGAGAGTTGCGAATGTGGGTCCGTGTCAAAAATTATGTCCTATGCTACTAGGTACCTACTCTGAAGCACTAAGACATGCCCCCACTATAACCTCTGAGATACCATCTTTGGCGCTGTGGAGGTGGCAAAATTTTGGGCCAACAAATTATAATAAAATACTCTTGTGCCAGCGACGCGAAAAGGTAGAAGAAACTAAAAAAACCGGACACCAGGGTTCCGTGGCACCAAAAAATTATAATCATTTATAAGTAAACTTACATACTTATTATAGGTAAAAGCATTTCTTGGGATAATCAAATTACTGTCGCAGTTACATAAATTAAGAGCCACCTATGTGTTTTTTTCTTCATAGTTTGACGCCAGTTCTGTGTAGTGGTTTTAAGCCACCGCCATCTTCTCTTCGAATTTCAAATGCGTGGTGCCAAAAGTTTAGGAGTAAAATGGCTGTGACATACGGACAGTCAGACGATAGGACAAATAATAAACTGTTCTGTTTTTGCCGTTCAGCAGTGGAAATGATTATTTTTTAAAGATTTTTTTTAAATAGGCTTCAAATGTTTCAGAATTACTGGGATGGTGTCTGGAAAGAAGAGGTTATTCCGAAAACCGTGATGCGGTCTGCACCGCAAAAAAAGCAACTGGTGAGTTTAAAAATTATCTTGTGAACAATCATAGCTGAACAATGGATTGTGTAATTGCGTCGACACCTTTGCGCAATCGCATCTTCCGAGCACGTTGGGCTGCGCTGAAGTGACTGCTGCAGGCACCGTAAACTATATACAACTACTTAGCTTCCGCCCGCGACTTTGTACGGGTAGCGTAGCATAGTTACTTTGGGCTAGCGCTAACTTTAACTCTCGTAATGATCGAAAAAAAACATCTTTCTCAGCCCTTTTATTCCCTCTTTATACCCCTTTTCCTATTTTTCTTTATTGGTCCCAACTATCTCTGTACCAAAATTAATCAAAATGGTTGGGCTATTTAGGCGTGATGACGTCACAAACAAATAAACTCACCTTCGCTTTTATAATATTAGTAAGGATAACTTCTCTCATAGTTTTATGTTTAAGCCGTTTGGGGTTAAAACACTAGAGTCTTGGGGTCAGAATCGCTCGCTCATCTAGTTTTTCGGGATATCGCCAAGCGGTTAGTCGAAGTTGTAGACACCCTGTAATTATTTCACCATTATTTTGTGCCCTTACCAATCGCACCGCCGAGACCGACAATAACAACTTTAGAGCAGTTTCAATTTTCCAGGATTTTTTTTTTGTGAAATGTGTAATTAATTTAGAGAGGGTCTACCATACATCCGCTTCCATGCCGATACTCACAAGCACTGACAGAATTCTAAAACGCAATGGACTTACTTCATTGTTTTTAAATACGTGCTATCTATTTTTACAGGGATCAATAAAAGCACAAATTAACCCCGGAACGAAATTCTATAAGGTGGTGTCACAAATGAAGAAAATATCTCCGAAATTGCTATATATTATGAATAAACCACTTTAAGATTATTTTTGTGTTCTGTGTTTTATTAATTAAGTACCTTTATCTTATAGTTCAATTTCAACTAAGTAGATATACCTACCTACTTACTGGACCTTCATTATTTTGTACTTAGCAAGTGTATCAAAACTAACAAATTATTTTCCGTTTGCTTCTGTCAATGTCTCTCGAATGCAAATTATCCTTTTCCAATGGTCTTGACGGCACGGTTGGTGCAGTGGCTGAGCGATCGGCTCCTGCACCGCGTGTCGCAGTTTCGATCCTCGCACGGGACAAATATTTGTTTGGCCTACAGATAGTTGTTCCGGGTCTGGCTGTTTGTGTATGTGAGTTTAAATGTTAGTAAACGCACCCACGATACAGGAGAAATAGTAGTGTGGGGCAACGATTTCATTTAAAAAAAAAACATTGAAATACATACAAGAAAATGGCTGGCTATGCCAGCATCGGGAACAGAGTCCGAGCTACCGGTGTGTGCTCTTTAGAGAGGAACCTCCTTAAACTACGCGCCCGTCCTGGAGACGGGAATAATAAAATCCCTGCACAGCTATTCACAATATGTATATCAATCACGCCGACAAAGTGGTAAAATAAAAATTTGAAAAAATGTTTTATACACTTTACATTAGGGTAGCCACCCTATATGTAAAGTGGGAAGTGTTTTTTTTTTAATTTCAACCCTAACGTGTGATATATTGTTGGAAAGGTATTTAAAAATGAATAGGAGTTTACAAAGATCATTTTTTGATAATGTCATTAATTTCGGAAATAATCGCTCCAAAAGTAAAAAACAATGTGTCCCCCCCCCCTCTAACTTTTGAACCATAAGTTTAGAAAATATGAAAAAAATCTGAAAAGTAGAACTTTATAAGGACTTTCTATGAAAATTATTTTGAACTTGATGGACACAACAGTTTTTGTACAAAAAAGACAAAAAGTTGTACAAAATAATTTCTGGACTAAGTTTGTAGTATAATCGTATATGCAAGCGAATTTTGTAACTTGGTTTACATATTTTATTATCCTGAACGTATCTTTTTTCAAACAAAAAAAGAATTATTGAAATCGGTTCTCGCAATCCAAAATTACCACCGAAATTGCACGTCTTTGTATTAATTAGTAAGCCAATTCCCCAAGGGATGGCGCTGTAGGTACTTATTACATTGGATCGGGTATTACCGAATTGTTCGGTTGGCCTCATAACTGGGAACACTTATTGTGACGGACGGGAAACTACGGAACCCTACACTGAGCGTGGCCCGACACGCTCTTGGCCGGTTTTTTAAACATTGCAAGGTATGTTTAACAGGGTACGTTACATAATGGTAGCTAATGGTTAGTGGTCGAAAACTTAAAGTGATAAATATACTTATTACCTACTAGCTATGCCCAGCGGTTTCAACCGCTACTTACCATCCTTATCACTTATGGGTTTGAAAGGTAGCCGATTAACAGACTTACAGAATGTGCATAAAAAATCATAAGAATCGGTCGAGAGTAAAGTTCTCTAATCAGAATATTATTCGCATAGTTGAAATTGTTAATAGCAGAATTTTTAACGATTTTAACAATAATTCTACAAACCGACATCAACCTTGACTGGGTATACCTAACCCTCTCATTGCTTAAGCCAATCTTGCAAGCGCCATTCAGGATTTACCCAATGACACAGAATTTACGATGGCATCAATGAGTGCATGCAAAAATAGTCCTTACGGTTGTCAGTGGCAATAAGTCATCCAGCGTCCTCGCCGGGCACAGAAGTTTCGCGTTCCTCAGCACATTATCCGGCGGGAAGAAACGCCCGGGAGTAACCATTGTGACGATCGCCCGGATGATACGGTTTGCCCGTGCGAGCTCTTGCGCGAGGGAACGGGAAACGGTCCTTCTGCGAAACAGTTATGCTAGCGAAGATGGTAGCTGGACGTTTGGAGAGAGAACGTCGAACCAACCCAGTCTCCGCGGGAAACCGCAAGATGACCTCCGGCCACGTAGACTCGGCGCTGTGAATGATGAGCAATGGGTAGCTCATCGACCGTCCCACTAGTGACAACAAGCCGTGTCGAAAGGGCATTCAAAGAGATGTCAGCAAAGCAGAGGGGCCTACCACTGACAATCTGTCATACCGCGGCCCCAGAAGACAAAGGTAAAAAGAAGGAACATGGATGGGTCATGGATGTAGTCAGAAAACTAACTCTTCGCGCTGCCCAAAGCTAGAGAAATCATTTAATGATTTTCCACACACAAAAAAAATCGGTGTTCAGATTGAGGTACTTTTGGCTACCGTACCTCTACTAAAAAACCTACTTAAAATAACATTCAAATTCAATACATATTTTGTTAAATTACTAAATGTCAATAAATCAATGTTACGTCTATTCCTGTACCTTCTTCCAATTGAAATATTTTTTGCTGAATCAAATATCAACATTGTTTGATTTGACAATAAAGTTCATTTCAGAATGACTAGCAATCAAGAAAACGTCATAAAACAATTTGAAATTTTAGCGGAAAGTCAACATAATGAAATGGCAATAAAGTTGCTTTTCCAAAATTGCCAACATTGTTAGGCAGTTAAAATTGGATTATACAGTAAATGTATGTGTTTTTGATAGGCTCGAAATAGTATAGCTAAAACGCTTTGATTTCATATATTTCCTTTTCTACAATGTCATTCAAACATTTGTTTTTCTGTTTAATTTTATTTGGGTTCATTATACAGGTAATAATACGTTATTTCTTCTTTTATATTAGCTAAAACTTTTTTTAAATTGTAGATGAATCGTTTTTCTTGGAATACTGAATCTTGTACCTACCACCCAGTCCCTAATAAATAGGGTCCTAGCCTATTACTATCTACCGGGCACAAATCCAGGTGAAAATCCCAATAACATGATAGAAAACCTCAATAGAACTTAGCTCGACTGGTGAATCTCACGCAAGCCTCTAATTCTTGCGTCCGGCCCTGGTTCAGTCCATGGTCCAAGAGAGAATGGGTAGCGGTCACCTCCTTCTGCGAAGCAGTCACGCTACCGAAGGTGGTGGTCGGGCGTTTGAGGAAGAGAACCTCAATCCAACCTAACTACTACAGAAGACGCCCCGGGCGTCGGGCGTCGGGCGTCGCGAGACGACTCCCGGCCACCGTAGATGCGGGCCTGTGGACGGTGAGCAATGAGTAGCTCCCCGTCCGTCCACCTATTGGTGACAGGCCGTGTCGACGGCGCGTTAGTGTTCCACGCGTGCCTCAAAGAGATGTCAGCAAAGCAGAGGGGTCTGCCAGGGCCACCGCCTTCCGGGGTTGCAGGTTGTTCGAAAGTAATACCGCGGCCCCGTAACATAAAGGGCAATAGAACGAACATGGGTGGGTTTTAGTCAGTACAAATCTGACCCTCCCGCTCCGCCCAGAGTAGAAGTTTTTTGATGATTTCCCATCCACAAAAAAAAGCCCCAATTCTTACCAGTGGCGCTCATGTCCACTGGATTAACTAGATAGTTTTCCAATTTTAGATTGAACCAATGAGGCATGAAATTGCACCGGAATTTAGGTTCTTGCACTACCCATCAATGAAGTACTATGTGGACAAAAAGAATGAAATCAAAAATAAGGCAAAAGCATTCAAAACTTCAAAAAAGCCTATGAAGCGACGGAGACTATTATAACTTATTTACATTTAAACTCCGCCTCTAAAAGGACTAATCAATGCACCAAAAGCACCATCACAAATGTACAATAATAAAAACAACTTGGATATTACAGATTTTATTCAAATAAAACACATTTTATTTTATACAAGCTGTTGTTTTGCATCCTCATCAAATTCTAGGAGTTTACTATGCTAATGATTCTCGATCCAAATTAATTATGAAAGAGGTAGGTATCTTTTTTTTCTTCAAAATATTTTATGAAACTTGGTAAGTCTTGTGCCAAACCACACGCGGCCTGTCTGATATTTGCCTTATAACCAAAACGTGTTGCGGTTTGATGCAGTAGGGAAACTAGCTCTTCATGCCATATAGAAAATGGAGAACCTTCCCACCAGAAGGGTGCTTCGTCTGGAATTTACTGCCAGACAGTTTCTGTTGGGTTCTCGTACAGGCGGATAACTTTGCTTGTGCGATGTAGGAATCTTCAGTTAGTTCTTCAGTTGTTGCATAGATGGCGCTGTTGTTATTTTTGCCGTAGTAGGAATAGTAGTGTCACTACATGCTTCAATTTCAACTCTTCATTAATGGCCTTTGTGGACGAATGATACACAATTTTAAACTGGTAATAAACTATCAAACACTGGAGAATATTTAGCAAGTAGTTAGAAACAATAAACGTATTTCTTTGCAGATTGTCACTATGCTTTTTCTTGTTACTTCAAGAAATCAAAAGGGCATTGCTCACTAACGCTACTAGGATGAATTCACCCAATCTCCTTTATGTCATAGTTTTTTGCTATGGACTGACCATCATATTAGTCTTACTCCATACTAGATCCATTGCCATAGTAATCATCCCCAAGACTCAATTTTCACATCAGTGAAATCTTCTGTCTTCAATCTCTTGATACTAGGAGGTAGATCATCAGCATAACTATCCAGAATGGAATTGTAAGTCCAAGGGAAAACATGAGTAACTCCGTTACTATCATACATGACTGTATTTCCGTTCTCACTTGACTCTCGATGTTTACTTGTTTTTTCATCCAGCAGCTTATGAACTAGCTCCTCAAACGATGGAAATATCACATCTTTGGGTATGTTTTTGTTTGCAACTGAAAGAAAAGGAAAATCTATACTAATATTATAAAGCTGAAGAGTTTGTTTGTTTGTTTGAACGCGCTAATCTCAGAGACTACTGGTTGGAATTGGATAATTCTTTTAGTGTTGGATAGTCCATTTCTTGAGGAAGGCTATAGGCTATATAACATCACGCTACGACCAACAGGTGCTGAGCAGCGTGGGTGAAACCGCGGAGAACAGCTAGTACTTGTTGAAATATGCTACAAAAGTCTCAATTGTAATTAAATTTAAACATCAATAACTGTGCACAGTGGTTTTACCCGCCGCAAGCCCCTTAGAGTTGTAGCAAGGTTTTCTTTGTCTTAATCCTCTTTACATTATTGCCTTTCTAGAGACACCGCTTTCGGGAAAATCGTATGGTTTCAAAATCTAAATTGGACAACTGTAGAAAGAGTTTTAGAGTTTTATATAAAAAAAAAATATAATTAGTTAAAAAAATAAATAAATATCTTGGCACAACTCACACACGGCTATCTGATCCCAAGCTAAGCAGAGCTTGTGTTATGGAAACCAGACAACTGATATACATACTTATATAATTTATAAATACATACATATTATAGATAAATCACACCCAGACACAGAACAAACAATCATGCTCATCACACAAAGTTTGTCCTGGGTGGGAATCGAAGCCACAACCTCCGGCTCAGCAGTCAGGGCCACTAACCACTAGAGCAACAGGCCCGTCCGTCAAAATCAAATTAAACCTAGGCAAGGGCAGCTTAACCAAGCTGCTATTATTAATTAGCCAGAAGTTTCTAATCATATCTCACACAGGGACACAAAATACCCTAACTAGATGAGAAGTTGAAAAATAGAACTTGGTCAGCTTATTCCCAGTTGCGTTGTTGTAACCGACAACAACGCAACTGGGAACTTGTGTTTGTTGTTGTGTGGAATCTTTAGCAGTGTTTAAAATTATTACAAAGCCATACCATATTCTTCAAGAGATTGTATTTGTTCCATATTGTAATGTGAGTAGCGGCAGATGCTGCCAAACTGACATTCTCCATTAGCAAACCTTGTACACGGTTTCTTTTTCCTCTCTTCTTCTAAAATGGTCTCTGGATCTGAAATAACATAACAATTGCCTATTATACCCATAAGGTTAAGCAGATGTTTACCTGGTAGTACTCTCAAATTCCACCAGTTATATTTAAACCCAGTGTAATAGTAGCCTAATGCCATCAACCCAGTGTGGATTTCAACCTTCTCTGCCCCTATTTTTTGCAGATGAGAAATCATCAATTAACTTCTCTCACTTCGGTTGGAGTGTCAGACTTATACTGACTTAAACCCACCCATGTTCCTTCTTTTGCCTTTTTCGTTCCGAGGCCGCAGTATTTCTTTGGTACAACCTGCAACCCGGATATTGCTCTGCCTCGTGATTGGTTGTTGTACCCTTAACTGCCAAGCATTAGGTCTTGGTTTTTAATTGCCAGATCTCACGAGTCATTGGGGATTTTCAGTAGATGCTTGGATTTATCTCCCATACTTTGAGACTTGTACATTACTAACGAAATATGGGTGTGCTATGTAATTTTTCCTAGTAGGTACTTACATATTATCTGGAAACAGAAAATGAAGACATTCTTCTAAGGATGTTTTCCTGTTGAGGTACCTAACCTGAGTAAATTTATGAAACGACATTGTAAGAGACTATCACATCTTATAAATGCTGTGAGAGAGCTGTGTAAAATAAGCTGTGAGTATGAGAAATACGTAATTCTCATACTCACAGCTACGAATAAAGACGAACTATTAATCATAAATATTACCTTTGAACTGTTGGTAATGCCCTTGTACCAACTTTTGGTGAATCAGTCCGTTGTTATGCGTCCTTACGATGGATGGGGTGGCCACCATTGTCTTATCGCAGTAATCGCATGTGTATCGTTTACCCATGATTTATTTGGACGAGGTTTTACAGAAATAAAAAGAAAAGTAAAATGTAAACAAACACGATATCAACTAATTTCGACGACTGTCAAATGTCAATGTCAATTGAATGATTTGACTCCAAGCTTTTCGTTCGGAAATAAGCTTTATTTAGAAATTAGACATACGCACAACAGTTGACGGCTTTCGGCTGGATTGATGATCGATGACGCATAATGGGTTATTGTCAAAATGTATCATGGATAAGATAGTAATTACTTGTAGTTTTTTTTTTCACTGAAAACAATCGGTGATAGTAGGTATTTGATATTTACAATTTAACTAGAAACTTCTAAAAACTTCACTAAGCCCTGCCATGGCTGAAACTCCTAAACACTATAGTGAGTTGCAGCAGTGCTCAAACATTATTACGGAAAACATTTCCGAGCACCCAAACCAAGTATTTGAGTTCTTGCGCTTATGAAGTCATCTACGACACTACAATTCCGACTGCTACTGTCAGGCAGTGGCCCACCAGACACGACACCCGTCCTGGTCGGAGGATCTTCCCTTTTCTATATGAAGAGCTTTAGACCTCGTTCTTCTTACCCCTAAAGTGGCTGGTGACCCCGAAATGGATGTCAACGCAGCCTTCGAGCAATATGATTTCATCCATTCATTGTCAAAATGATGTCATCCATCCACGACAAATCACTTCCTCCAGCTTTCGAGCAGCGAGTCCTACAGCCAGCTAGCCAGCTCCTTACAGATACCCCTGACCACCAGCATGCAGCAGGAAGCGCATCAAGCGACCATGGGGCGCCATGGTCGCTTGATGACACTGCACTTCCGACGGTTGAAAGCGCATATTCCTCTTATGATTGATGCTAGCAGTGAGCCACGACGTGTCGGCGCTACGTCCGACGCACTAGGGTTCACATCCCAACCGCCATCAGTTTCGTCGCACTACGAACAATACAACGAGCATCCACTGGCCTGACTACAAAGATACAACCTATTCAATTGTTTCTTTTACCAGTTTTCCATAACTAAAATAAATGATTGGTTGTTAACTAAATTATAATGAGTAAAAATATATGTATATTTTTATAAAATCTTCAAGGCTGTTTATCTCATGAATTTTGACGAACTCTCCGGGAATTGTAAGATCCAAAGTTCTCAGGATTCTGCCGAAGCGGATGGTAATTACCAGAAAACTCATTTAACGACCTCCTTTGCGACTGAGGATGATTTGAAGCTTCCACCAGCTTCTGGAAGACGTCAAATTTATGAGGAGCTGCAATCTGCTGAAGTGGTGCTTGTGTAGTTACTTTTCTCACTGGTGTATAAGAGTAAGTATTAGTATTGGGTCCGTAGTCATAGTCACCCATTATTTTAGAATCTTCATACTGGGGAATTCCAATGACTCTGTTATGATGTGATTTGAAAGCCTTTGGTTCTGGATTCATATGGACCCTATTAGGAACCCAGTTGCGACCCGATAATCGGTCGACGAGCGAGGATCCTGTTTGCATTGGAAATAAATTCGGTGTATAAACGATTCCACTTCTAGTTAAAACTGGCCGGTAGCGTGGTACCATCATATCTCCGAATCTTCTCATAGGGTCAGAATCTGTAAAGGTAAATGATATAATTAGCCGCTTTGTTATTTTTATCATAATAGGAACTGATTCAGATTTTGAGGAGCTTCTGTTCTCATATTGTATTTGCGTGGATATAACACTGACTACTAAACTAACATCCGATGGTGGAAATTTCGGTCGCATGTTCTTTTCACTTCTCGTTGTCGTCATCAATATGTAATGGAACCTATCTGGGTTGAGATGCCCTACTCCCGACTTCGTTTCGCTCAAAGTTTCCGCCCGACAACTCTTAGAAACCGTGTAATTATTGTTAACACCCCTAGTCACCAAAGTGCTTTAGTGACTAGATTATTATAGGCAACTTGCGCAAACACTCCTAAACTAGAATTTTCCTTTTACCCAATATCCCATGATCCTCGCTTGCTCCATAATGTCTTCCATTCGTTGGTCTCGTATGATAATGTGGCCTCTTTTCAGGTTGCCTTATCTCCATTCTTCCTTCTATTTCTATCTTTTTATCCATATAATCCTCAACACTGAAGTCTTGGTCATCTTCATCTGCAGATATTTTTTCGTCAGATTGAAGACTTTCTGCACTTCTCCAATCATGTTCATCTTCCTCGATTATCGTACTACCTTCTTGATTCTTTTTATCATGACTGTGAGCTTTAGTTTTATCTTCGAAAAGAATAGCTACTTTATCTTGCCCATTGCTGTACTCGCTATTTTCTTCAATAGGAACAACGGCGGGCATAAATAATTTTTCAGTATTATCACCCCGATTTTCTAATGGTATTTCACCAGAGTCACCAATTAAATCTTCAAAAAAAGCATCGTATTTGGCTTCAGCTTGCGTTTTATTTGTATCTTTCAGGAATTCGGTAAAGTTTTCTTCTTCATGAAGATTATCGTCATATTTTATTAAAGGTTTGTCCTGCTGATCTGCGATCACATCCCTTTGAACAACTTGTATTGAGTCAGACTCCTCTTCGTCACTTTTAGTAGTTTCGGTATTATTTGAATTTTCTTCTGACTCCGCCTATGAATGAATTTATATAATGTGTTAAGGTTAAAAGGGTCATTAAACGGTTATTAATAGTAAAGAGGGCAACAGCATTTGTGGTGTTATCGAATCAATATTAAATTACACTTGACAAAAAAATACATTCTAATCATATTACATTGCTGTATATGTCGTTAATCCATAGAAAAAAGATGTTTGGCAACGAAGAGCCTGGTTTAAAAAAAAACAAAATACCGGGAAATTCCCAAGTAATTACCTTTCCAGCGTATATAAAACTGCAAACCAATATAATAAACAGAACTAAAAATAATTTATTCATCGTAACATATTTATGTACTATCTGACTGATAATACTTTGTGAACTAAATTTACTTACAGCGAATGCTCTGATTATCCACGATATATGAAATCGATTGGCCAAGTATGCTTTTACGACAGCCGTAGAAAATCGGATGGC
Organism: Ochropleura leucogaster; assembly: GCA_958449745.1. Lineage (NCBI taxonomy): Eukaryota > Metazoa > Arthropoda > Insecta > Lepidoptera > Noctuidae > Ochropleura > Ochropleura leucogaster. The sequence goes on from OY288226.1 coordinate 5,581,479, forward strand.
TATTTACACTCGCTTATTTTTATGCTGATTAATTTTCACGGATATTTAGGCAGTTTTAGGGACGGCAGTTGAAAACAACTACTTTCAATTGAAGTTTGTTACTAGGTAAATAAGTATTCTTTCTGATATGTACCTAGCGCACAAACTACGGGCGGTATAAGATTTCTGGCGTGTATAAGCCCGTTGAAGCGTAATCAGAAGTACATTCGAATCGCGCGCCGATTATTTATAGATATATAAAAGAGAAAACCTCTAAAGAGTCTTAAATTTGCATGCAAAAAGATCCCAATCCTTTTAGAACGTACGTGTTCAAAATTAAATGCATAAGGAGGGAAACAGAGTTGCACAGTTTGTATGGGAGAATGCGATTGGCCGGATTGACTTGAAATTTTACTTAGGCATTCTTAAACGAAATTTCTAGTTAACATTAATTTAATTAGAGTCACTGGTAAAAGCGCGCGTGTACGCGCGTTCTATTTTTTGAAGCGCTAAATATGACACGCACGTTTGCATTTTTAAACTGATTTGCCAGTCTAAAACCGCTTTAAACCAGTAGGTCTAAAAATGGTTATACTGTGCTAGAAGTATGAATTTTACCGCAAGAGTTTGTCCTATAGGACAGCTATAATTTATTAATCTTAATTGGTCGGGAGTTACTAACCTATCGCGGTTAAGGACCTCCCATCGGTACGGTACAAACACCATAACATGTTGTCAACTCTCTAATTAGGCACAGGAAAAGACGATTCCAAGGAGTTTAAAAAAAATTAAATAAAAAGATCAGAAATGGGTATTTTGAAATCATTTCAGTGCATCGAATAAGACAACTTTGGAAACTTAATAATATATTTTTATTTATAATAAGTATGAGTAGATAATATTAGTTACGCAAGCTTGTTATCAATCCTTTGGCATTCGAATAGGTGCCAGCTACAAATAATAGCACTCCGACGAATAGAACTATGACGTTTTTCCACAATCGCCACTTATACCTTCCTAGACCAGGGTTCTCCCATACGACAAGTAGCTCTATGATGGCTGGGAATATGAAACCCATGTTTGACAGGCAAAATGCACCGAGCTGAAAAAAATACTTGGTGTTAGGAATTTAAATTCATTCAATATCTGATAGGTTTCGCTACTCCAAAATGATCACGTTCTACGGAGGTTTGGGCAGAGTTGTACCCATAATAAGTTTTAATACTTTTGTTTATGTGTGGGGGCGTATAGTCCTTAACTGAACACATTTCTGCAGCCAAGGCTGCTACTAACTCAGCATTCCTAATAAAAAATCCAATGACACTGCCTAACTTAGGAATCGAACCCATAACCTCATACCCAACAGTGATGTTTGCTACCACTAGAACAACGACGCAGTTTGCATACAAATCGAATCTAAACAAGTACGTTAATCGGATCCCATGTCGCTCGTACGCACGGTTGGGCGGTGAAATGGCTTTCGCGTCACATTGACTTGTATGAAATTCGGCGAAGGTTTGCACATGACATCCTCGACCAGGCGGTGAGGTAAGACCGGAGCGATGCTAACCACATCTCGGCACGGCGCATTGCCGATGCAACCGGTTCACCGCATCTAGCCAACCAGACGGACGAGCGTTGTCGTCTCAGTATTGCCTTATATGAGAAGGTTTATATAATTATCAGATATACTCACCAGTCCCATCAGATTTCCTATATTAGGGAAAGCGATTGCTAAAGCAGTGATAATAACGATAAAAGTAGCTCGATACACTCTCTCCCAAATCCAATACTTCTTGGGATCATGCTTCTTAGAAACGTAGTACCAGACCAGGTTGAATGGGGCCCAGAAGTTGAGTGCGAATGTGACAAAGATCATTATTGCCATTAGCACCTTTAGAATTGTTGGGAAGCTGCAATATAAACAAAATAAATTTAAATATAAATATTATAAAAAAAAATGTTTCGGTGATTAAGGAGTTCAAGTTTCAAATGCACGAAACTACAATAAAAAAAAGAGAAGTGGGAGAAAGAGATGAGAAAAAAAGAAAGGTTTCAAGCTGGTAAGATTTGGCACCAATAACGTTTGGATTAGGCCAAGTGTTCCATGCGTAAGAAGAATTGTGCGGTGAACCGTAACTAATTGATGCGGGCACTTATTCAGAATATTCGGATCAAAACAAAATCTCTAAAGAGAACAGAAGAAATCAGCGTTTTGAGCGTTTGCCATTATGATTAACAATAGATATATGTACCTATATGAATATGGTATTATTAAAAATAATTTAACAAAAAGTGCCTTTAGACACACGAAATCCAGGTTGTTCGAAAGAGATACCGCGGGCCCGGAACATATAGGGCAATAGAAGGAACATGAGTGGGTTTTATTCAGTACAAGTCTGACACTTCCCGCCACTTTGTATAGACCGCGGAAAGTTATTTGATAATTTCGCATCCGCAAAAAAAGACACGAAATTGTTGTGACGAATAGCGCTATCTCAATTTTTTTGTAAAATACTAAACAAAGAGCTCAGGCTATTGAGCATTTCCCATTTAAATTAAACTTTTTCCCAACCTGAGGACCGTGGCACTACTTACATTTCCGATGGGAAGTTCAAAGTTACTGGTGAAATTGATTTCTCTCCAAAACCCCAGTATCCGAAGAATCCGACGAGTATCAGGAACGAGACTACCACCGTCATTCCTGGAATTAAAAATCAACTACAATTGACAACAATCTACAATTACTCTCCATACATGGGTGGAATCAGATAACTATTTGAAAAATCGCAGATAGACATAATCTAATACCTAAAATTCTCGTGTCACAATGTTCCTTCCCATACTCCTCCGAAACGGCTCGACCGATTTTTATGACTTTTTTAAGCATTTTCAATAAGTCTGAGAATCGGCTACTATCTATCTTTCTAACCCCTAACTGAGAAGAGAGACCTGAGCAGCGGGTGAAACCGCTGGGCACAGCTAGTATGTTATAACAATATTAAGTACTTGGACAACTTAGGTATATCGACATCAGCTGCATATTAGATTCAACTAGGAGCCGTTTCAAACTAGCCAATTTTACTGCCAGCATAAACTTGTATCGGCTTACACGCGCGTCAAATATTGAGCTTCTTATAACCTGACAGCCTTATCGCGTGTACGCCACAAGCAGTTATTCCAATAAGTTCGCGCGGAGTGACTGTGCGCGCGTAGAGGCGTCTCTCACGTCTCTTGCGTATCGCACTTGTACGCGCGTCAACGCACGTATGAGTTTCGCGTGTTGCAAAAGGGACTCTAAAATCGACCTTATATGTGGCGAAAATACGCTTGGCCCTTATAAGCTACATCAAAAGACTTAAAAATCTGTTAAATTTAACAGTCTATAAATCTCCTCAAATTACTCGATGCCCCATACAATAATATTGAAGCAACAAATGACTTGCATCATAGCATTTAAGCTGTACTGTGAAAATCAGGCTTACACACAGTTACAACAGTTTACATTTAAGAATTTGTCAAATTGATTCATCATTTTAAGCGATTATTTGCCAACAGCGTTGATTACGGTTATCTATTCACAATTAATCCAATCGTAACCGTAATCGACACTAACGTATGTTTTCGTGATCCAATCGGCTAACCGGCAAAACGCTATTCACAGATCCATGTGGATTTTTTGTTTTAGACATTGTAAGGTATATTTAACAGACTAGTGGCAGCAAATAGAAATTTGTTTGAAAAATAAATTATTAATTACCAGATATTTGGTTTTTGCCGGTATGCTTGAAATCTTCATATCGTAACACGGTTGAGCAGACATGTCAAAATTGGCCAATTACGGATCTGTGAATGACGTTTAACCTCTAGAGCCCCAGGCGGCACAAAAACGTGCCAGTAAACAAGTATTATTACACATTTACATTGAGACCCGTTAGCACAAATTTATGCCACCAAATCCCGACCGTTTTTAAAACTGTATTTGTAGTAAAGATAAGTTTTAAAATCAGATTACGCTTACGATAAGAGCCCGCCCGGCGGTGCTTGACGGATAGTTGACGTAAATAATGGTGTGCCGTGAGTATAATAGAAAAAGTCCTTTAACCTCTGTTAAAGGACTTTTTCGATTATACTCACAGCACGATTGCAATCGACAGGTTGTGTATAGCTATGCAGAATTTTATAAAGATCCTGAATTTCAACTTACCACCACACAATACCATGGGGAACTGCTTAGGATTCTTCATATTGTTCTCGATGGGTAGTGAGACGCCTATGCCTTCCATACTGAACACCACAATTCCGCAGAACTCAAAGAAACCAATGACATCCTTCCATGCTGGTATCTCAGAGATGTTGGGAGCTGTACGTTGGCTGTATACAATTGTGGCTATCACACAGGTCACTGAAATAAACATAAATAAGATTAAGATTGCCGTAAGATTGTGGAACTCACTCCCGCCTAGCATTAGAGACTTGAAAAGCATTTCAATTTTTAAAATTAGATTAAAAGAGTTTTATCTTTCCTCTCAATTGTGAATATTTATAATATTGTATTTACATATCTGTTTATACATTATTGTGTTATGTATGTATATAGTTAAATATTATTATGTTTATATGTGTACTGATATTTAGGTTAAGACATTCTTATTTTGGTTAGTATTCTCTTCCTGTTCTCACACACTATTGTCTACGTTTCTTTCTTCATATTTCCTCTCGCAGGCCTGCTGGTAGAAATTTCTTTAGAAATAAGCTGTGCCATTGTACTCTTTATTTTATGATGTTTTCCTATGTTTTCTCTTGTGTACATAAATTATTAAATAAATAAATTCACGTTACTTATCAACTGGATTTCGCTAACGTTTGCGGTTTATTCGATTACAGTCATTTGTTTCGTATTGCTTATTGTAGCATTAATTCGCTGCTATATTGCTTTGCGATCTGAGGTGTACCTACTTAATAATCATATCCACATTTTGCTAGTTATGTTTAAGTAATTTAATATGTAATAGGGGTCGAGCTTATTGTCATCTACAGAACACATGCATAGACTTCATGATTGCTACTGTTAAAATGCTTATGGAAAAATCCAATAACACTTTGGCCGACCTGGGAATCAAACCCAGGACCACGTGCTCAGCAGTCGCGTTTGCGACTACTAGACCAACGAGGCAGTCAATCGAGGAAGAAATCTATATAAAAGTAGGTACCTATTTAAAGGAGAAAATCACTCACAACAATCACTTTTATTTTTTTAAAAAACGTTGCCCCACCTTACGAATTGCTCCTTTATCGTGGTAACATTTAAACTCATATACACAAACAGCCAGACCCGAAACAACTACTGATAGGTCATACAAAAATTTGTTACGTGCGGGAATCGAACCCGTGACACGAACCGCAGCAGTCGATCGCTCAGCCACTGCGCCAACCGTGCCGTCAAAGACTGAGCCACTCATCACGAAATTTCAGAATCTTTGCCACGCCCCGTTGCATACCCTTAGGCCCTAAGGCTTAGGGATTGAATATCGTAAAGTCCCATTTTAGTGAGCACCTACATCTTAATATTGTATCTACATAATTTGAGACTCGCAACGCTTGTAATTTCTGAGTATTTGTGACGAGTAAATCAGTGATTTCCCCTTTATATTTATAATTATTTAAATTCTAAGACCATAGTAAAAATGTTGAAGTGAACGTACCAATAAAAACATCAGCAATCAACGTGAACGGTGCCAAATACTTCAAGGTTGTGATCATGCATAGCAGCAATATGGGCACTAATAAGGATAATATGTACAGTCTCAAATAGTCCAGGTTTTCTGACCCCGCGTCTGCTTCAGCCAGTTGTTGTATGGTCTTTGCTATTATGATCTGGTATACGCAACAGGCTCCGAAAAGATCTATACATATTATTAGGTCTACTGCGTACCTGGAAATTAAATTAAAGAGTTAAATATGTAGCTTAATACAAGGTTGAAAGGACGCCGACCGTTTTCAGGTGGGTTACCTTTTACTTTGTATATGGTCAAACTCAAACTCAAAGCACTTATTTTAATTAGACCATTACAGGCACTTTTGAATGTCAAGAAACCAAATGATGAAGCTACAGTCCCTGTCCCAAGGCATAACTTGTTAGTACTGTAGTTGCCCATTCCAAAGCGTTGATCTCTATGGAGAAGAATGGGCAAGAAACTCCATGGTCCTTCTTGGCCGTGCGGTAACTCAAAAAAAGACGGCCAAGAGCGAGTCAGGCTTGCGCAACCAGGGTTCCGTACAAACTTGCGACATAAACAGCCATATAATCTTTTGATTGCGTAGACTTGAGGGTTGATTTTTTTTCCATAAAGCGACTACAGAATCGAGTACATGGTTTTAATTTCAATTCGATACTTCCACGCGTTCCCGAGATAACGGGTCTTGACTGACAGACACACCGACAACAAATTGATCTAATCAGGGTTTCGTCTTACCCTTTAAAAAAAAATGAGATGTTAAATCACCACCTTCGGGTCTCCGAATAAGCTGAAAATTTGTCTATGTTCCGTCATTGCAGGTAATAAATACAATTTGCCGCCATAAGCTCGCTGAGATGGCGGACTAGTTATTTTTTATGCATAGGCTCTATGCTATAGGTATTAAATGGAAGAGTTTTCTGACAAAAATAAGAGCAAGTATGTTTTTAGTGTTACTATAATATTGGATGTTAGATTAAAAAAAAAGAACACAACCGCCTTTCGCGAAGTTTGTACCGAATTGATTTACTATCATGCGCGGGTACGCGACAGCCCCAACAGCATCCTACGCACTATAGCCGATAGGTGGGACAGCCCAATACTGGGACATTGGACACGCCTAAATGCAAGTGTGGTGCGTAATTTCTGATTGTTTTGTTTTTCTGGTAGACAGTACTGACATTAGTTTTTTAATTTGTGTGTCGTACTAACCAAATGGATATGAATTTGTCTGTATTAAAACAATTTTAGTATTTACTAGCTGTTCTACGCGGTTTCTGCTCAGCACCTGTTGGTCGTAGCGTGATGTTATATAGTCTATAGCCTTCCTCAAGAAATGGACTATCTAACACTAAAAGAATTTTTCAATTCTAACCAGTAGTCCCTGAGATTAGCGCGTTCAAACAAACAAACAAACAAACTCTTCAGCTTTATAATATTAGTATAGATTAAACTGTAGTACTTACCTGAACCATTTGCTGTATTTCCTCAAACTAGGAAATGGTCCTACTTCTAAGGCCGCTTCAGCTACGTCCGGATAAGACATTTGTGGTAAATGTAGCCTCTTATATAGTAACTGTGCTGAACTGACTAATATCTGAAAAACAAACGTTTTTGGTATTAGTAGTCTGACAACACGGTTGGCGTAGTGGCTGAGCGATTGACTGCTGAACTGCGTGTCGAGGGTTTGTTCCCCGCACGGAACAAATATTTGTAGACCTACTAGTAGTTGTTCCTAATCTGGCTGTTTGTGTTTGTGAGTTTAAACGATACAGGAAAAATTACAACTTTTAAAAAATCTGAATCTATGAACTGTGTGAATATGCAAATAATTAATAAATATCTTGGGACAACTCACACACGGCTATCTGATCCCAAGCTAAGCAGAACTTGTGTTATGGTAACCAGACAACTGATATACATACTTATTTAATTTATAAATACATACATATTATAGATAAATCAATGTTTCATAAACTATGTATGTTTCACTTTCCATCCTCTGTGTTGAAAAAATGCTGTAAAAGCGACAACTGCTAAACTATACACGACGCCGTCGAAGTGGGGCCTAGGATTGGTCCAACACAATTTAAAATACTATCGGCGTGCTAGCGGTGCCAGGAAGACAAGAAAGAATTTGAAAATATGGTACAGGGTATAGTAAAGTATATAGGATTCAAAGTCTGAGAACTGACTGAGAACTGAGAAAACCTAAAGAGTTGAGAGTAAGATTTAAATTCTATTTTGTTGATTTTTGCATAAATACGAGTATATTCTATTCAATTTATTCCATTGTGAAGCGTGTCATAGAGTGTTGAATCTAGTCTATGTGCGAATTTGCTCCTTCTGTCTTCTTTTTATTCAGATGGGAAATCATCAATTAACTTCATCATAATCAATCATCAATTAAAAGTCACTCCCCCCTGGCCTAGACGCAGCGGGTAGGAGTTTCAGACTTTTACTGTTGAAACCCCCGTAGTAGAATGTCTCTTTTATTTTTTTAAATACGGAGAATAAACTCGAATGATGAAATAGTCAAGTTTGAAACGTTATAAAAGATAAAGTAAAATAACTTACGTGCACGCAATAGGCAATGTAGAAACCAAAGATGACGGTGACAAATAGGGATGTCCAAAGACCACACTTCATATAGGCCTCGTGGATGCCAAGGATGCCCCCGCCGAGACATCCTTTTATTAAGTGGCCGGTTGATTCTAAAGCGCTGAAAATATGATGAAAAAACAATTAGTTTATTTATTACCCCTATTGCATGGTACTTTAAGTATAACTGGTGAAATAACAATTCGGGGAAATACAGACATATACGTAGGTATATGTGATGTCATTTTTGTTGTGTGCGTGGAAATTTGCCCCAACCCTTTAAAAGAGGGGATGATATTTTATCAGGTAGTTTCCGCAGTTTTCAAGGTAGGAAGCTAAAAATCGGCACACACTCTTTGTTACCAACGAAAAATAGAGGTATAGAGATAGTTGGGAACCAGGAGATGGATATAGGCTAATTTAAAAAAAAATGAGATATGAGGGAGAAAGAGGGAAGAAAAGGGAAAACTTAGCTTTGCTATTACAAATCAATAAGGCGCAAGTGCAAAAACTGCAGGTATCAGGTACCTGCAAATCAGGAAAGGGGAACTGTGTTACCCCGAATTTAACGCGAAGCAGTGGGCAAAAGCTAGTAGTTTAATAATTTCATATTATTAACCTATTATGATTCTGCTTAATCGGCTATTTTAGAGCCCTAAATGTGCGAACGTGAATGAAGCAAAAGAACCGTGCAAAGATCGTAACAGCGGCTTTTCCTTGAGAAAAAATTGTAAGTTTATGCATGTATGTAAGTAATAATGATAATTATTATCTTGAACACTCTAGACTCTACACTCTCCCTATTAAGAGTAACGAATTCATCTTGAAGGTTGAATCGTTTAAGTGTGAATTGCTTATTATAGATGACAGCAAACAAATTGATGGTAATATTATACATTCAATAATGATATAAAATGGTATGCGTTGCAGTAATTGTTCAAGACGTTCTCCCGTGGTAAAAAATATCCGTTTTTATAGTTCTTATTTAAAAATATTGGCCGAGGAAGTAAGTACAATCACCTTTTGCTGTCTAACTCTCTAAAAATATTTTTACTAGCTGGCATTCTATTCTAGCGGTATTCTATATGTTATTCCAGACTATATCTATCTCTGTGTCAAACTTCATCAATATCCGTGCAGCCGTTTTGACGTGAAAGAGTAACAAATAATCATACATCCATCCATCCTCACAAAAATTCGAATTTATAAAATTAGAAGGTTAGTAGGAAGTTTTCATTCAGCGCAAATCGGTGAACATCACAATGTCTTGCTATTTTTAATTTTCTTAGTCTTAGGTACGTATTTGGTAATGGTAAAATCAGGGCTTCTGCTAGCCCAATCTGCGGATTGTTCGGTTGTTTCAGCCCCGATACACAAAAAAAGAAACATGGATTGGTTTTAGTCAGTTAAAATCTGACTTTCGGCCAAGTGTGAGTCGGACTTGCGCACTGAGGTTTTGTACTAACTTGCGACACAAACGGCCATATCTTTTGACTGCGTAATCTTAGGTTGATGTGACAGACAGACGGACAACAAATGTGATCCTATAAGGGTTCCGTTTTTTTTTTTGAGGTACGGGACTCTAAAAAGGTGGTTTAGACTTACTTGGTCGGCTTCGCCACGCATCGGTGTGCGACGAAGTCGTAAGTGTCCTTATCTGAGTGCAGCACATACTTTGGACCATCTGGCGGTTGAGGGGGCGGCTTCGTCGCAGGGTCTGGCTGTTCCACATTTGTATGATTGCCCTGGAAATGTTCAATGTTCGAGTTAGTTATTATTTCGGTATTTTTTGACGACACTTAAAAAAAAAAACAAAAAAAAATTGAATATATAGTGTTAGCACTTCCCCTACCACGCGCTTTACTAAAAGCCACAAGGCTATAAAGCAAGCGCGCAACCGATGGACGCCCTTTCGCTCGCCTGCCTTCGTGGAGTTAAGACCGGACAACAGCGTACATTGCGTTTGTTTATGAATGCGTGAGCCGTTTTGTTTTATTATTAGTTTTGAAATTGTTGATTTGTCATAAGTTTGGTTCGTTAATTTGTTTTGATTAAAACTATTTTGTAAAAATTATTAATAAAAGTGTTAGGTTTGTTCTAATTGTTTTTTTTTAATTCTAATTTAGTAATTATGCTAAAATCAGAAGTGGGATAATTGGACCAATTACCTCAGTTTTGATCAGCAATTTTAGAACCAAACTTTGGCAAGTCTACCCTCGTGTTTTTATTTTATTTTCTACTTTTGTTGTTTTGTTGGTGTTGAAGTGTGACCGTTATGAGGGGTAGTAAAACGCGAAGTGGATCAAAACACCGTTCCCAAAGCGGCTCGCGTGTTCAGACACGAGACCACTCGCGTAGCAATTCTGGTCATGATTCTCGCGGCGAATCTCGCAATAGGGATAGACGTCGGTCCCACAAACGAACTTTAGGACATAACTCGCGTGATGTTCTGACGCCCCCTAGGAACGTCTCGCGTAAACACCGATCTCGGTCTAGGGACATTTTGCGTACAAAACGGCGCCGGTGTAACGACAACTCGAAGTATGACCGTCGTACCCGTAAGATGCGTTCGCGTTCCGTTTCTTCAAATACGGATAGTCAAGCGACGGTACGCTCGCGTCGTGGGACTCGAAGTAGATCACCAGTCGAAATTGCTAGCCATCGTCATCGATCAATGAATCATTTTCGTCATGATGCTTCGAATAAAACAAATAACGCTGAATCGAGTAGCAATGTTGTTACAAATACCCCTGATTTGAACTCGCAAAACTCTGAGGCATCTACCCTCACCCAAGCTTTGATACACGCTTTGAAATCCGTACAGCCTAGTAGGTCACAAAACTATTTTGTTTCAAATTTCGACCCAACGATCCATAATATTGAAGCTTGGTGTGAAGAAGTTGATCGTGCCAAAGAAGCAAACTCCTGGAGTGATTATGAGTGTTTGTCTCGCGTTGCTTCATGTCTCAAGGGCGATGCTAGAGTGTGGCTGTCGGAATGGGTCACTAATGATCGAACTTGGACTAATTTTAAGCTGGAATTTAAGCCCCTTTGCCCAACTAAGTTGGATTATGCAAACATTTTGTTTGAAGCAATGAAGTCCACATCCGATAATTATCCCACGTATTCCGAGTACGCACGCCGTACTCTGCTACGACTAAGAATAATTCCGGGTTTAAGCGATGAACTTAGGACACTCATTGTCATTCGAGGTATTGACAGCCCACAAGTGCGAGCGGCCACTGCAAATGCCGACGTAACCTCTCAGAACTTAGTATCTTTTCTCTCTATATACACAAAACCTAATAGTAAGGGTAACAGTAATAATAGGTCCGGTTCTCAAACGACTTCTAACAGACAATTTCCTCCGAACACTAAATCACGTAGTGAGACCAGAGCATGTTTCAACTGCGGTAAGAAAGGTCACATTAGTCGTAACTGTTCTAAGCCAAAATCTGGTAATCAGGCAAAATCCTCAAATCCTGGTAGCTCGGGCACAGGTCCCGTAACTTGCTCATTTTGTAAAAAGCCTGGCCACGTGGAAGCTCAATGTTTTGCTAAGGCGCGCGTAGATTCTAACAACGGTCAACGCAAAGTTAACCTTTGTTCTGAACTTTCTTCCTACTCTAACAATAATGACGTTACTATTGCCGTAATAAACAATGTTCCGATAGATGTTCTTATTGATACTGGTGCTTTAAACGTATCCCTGATTTCTTCTGACGCGTTAAAATATGTTTCTACTCAACCAAAAGAAAACCGATGTGTTCTGAAAGGCATTAGTGATAAAGAAATAATTTCAACATCTTATGTCACAGTCACATTAGAATTTCAGAATATTTCGATCGAGGTAGATCTAGTGGTTGTACCGTCAAACTGCATGAATGCGCCGATCATATTAGGAACAGACGTTCTTAACCGTGATGGTGTGACGTATATTAGGACGAAAGGCCAACAATATTTAACGCACTCATCAAACGTCTCTCTGAAGGTTAATTCGGTCAAAGTCGTTAGTGACTCTGATGTCAATTCACCACTATTAGGAAACGAACGTAACGCGTTAATGAATGTTATCAAAGAGTTTTCTGAGTTTCTCATATCGGGTACGGCCGCGACCACGGTTAAGACGGGTCAGATGGAAATAAAGCTTACAAGTTCAGCTCCTGTAGTGTATAGGCCATACAAACTTTCTTATCAAGAAAAACTTAAAGTACGCGAAATTACCAAAGACCTTCTTGCCAAAGATATTATTAGGCGATCACAGTCCGAGTATGCGAGCCCTATAATATTAGTGAAGAAACGCGATGGCTCTGACAGGCTCTGTGTTGACTTTAGGGCGCTCAATAGGATAACCGTAAAGGATCGATACCCTCTTCCTTTAATCGATGATCACATTGACCGTTTAGGTAGTCATAAGTACTTTTCAAGCCTCGACATGGCTACAGGCTTTCACCAGATACCGATAAAGGAGGAGTGTATTCATCTAACGGGATTCGTAACTCCGGAGGAGCATTTTGAGTATCTCAAAATGCCCTATGGTTTGGCAAATTCTCCAATTGTCTATCAGCGCATAATAAATGATACTCTGCGCAAACTGATCGATGAAGGTAACGTCTTAGTCTACGTCGACGATGTCCTATTATTAAGTAACACTGTACCTGAAGGGATAGATTTGTTGCGTAAGGTGTTATTTGCTTTGACTCAGGCGGGGTTTTCTGTGAACTTGAAGAAGTGTACCTTTCTTGCCACTGAACTCGAATATCTGGGTAGAGTAGTGAGTGCTGGCAGAGTCAAACCAAGCCCCCGTAAAGTAGAGGCACTAGTTAACACTTCTCCCCCGGAAAACGTTAGACAGGTGCGCCAATTTCTGGGTTTGGCAGGGTACTTTCGCCGGTACATTAAAGATTACGCCGTGAGAACTGCATGTATCGCTCGACTCACTAGAAACGGGGTCGGGTTCTCTTGGGGATCAGAGCAAGAACAGGTTCGTCGGGAAATAATTAATCACCTGATCAGTGAACCGATACTTGCTGTCTTCAACCCACACTACTCCACCGAAGTCCATACGGACGCAAGTAGCATAGGTTACGGGGCAGTTCTCCTACAGACCCATCCTGATGGAAAAAAACATGTAGTAGCTTATTTTAGTCGAGTGACCCAAGGCGCTGAGAGCAGGTATCACTCCTACGAGCTCGAAACACTAGCCGTGGTGAAGGCTTTGCAAAAGTTTCGACACTATCTCGTGGGAGTGAGATTTGTAGTCGTCACTGACTGTAATGCCTTGAAGGCAACTCAGCAGAAAAAGGACCTTATCCCTCGCGTGGCTCGGTGGTGGATCTATCTACAAGATTTTGATTTTACCATCGAGTACCGCAAGGGCATAATGATACCACATGCCGATTATCTCAGCCGAAATCCTCAAGTTTCTGTAAATCAAATATCAAAGCCTCGTAACTGGGCACAGATAGCACAAGGTGCCGACGATGAGACGCGCGGTCTGTTACAGAAACTTCAGGAGGGCGGCCTCGACCCCACACGATATGTGGTTCATAATGACTTGCTTTGTTATCGTTACACTCCAGTTGGGGAGGAACCAAGATTACTCTGTTTTATACCTAGGGGACACCGTTTAAGTCTTCTCCGAGTGTTCCATGACGAACATGAGCATATTGGCGCTGACAAAACGGTGGACCTTATCTTGAAACATTTCTGGTTTCCTGGTTTAAGACAATTTGTTGTAAAGTACGTTAAGCATTGTTTAGTTTGTATATCAAAGAAACGCGTACCACGAGCTCCTTTACAAAACATCACTTCTTGGCAGAAGCCTGATATCCCGTTTCACACGATACATATGGATGCTTTAGGTCCATTGTCGGTCTCTGAAGGCTTTAAGTTTGTTATTATCATAGTGGACGCATTCACCAAGTACTGTTTACTTTACCCCATTTGTCGACAAGACACCACAGAACTCAAACGCGTAGTCACACAAGCCATATCGCTATTCGGTACCCCAAAATTAGTAGTTACTGATAAGGGTCGTATGTTTGAATCAAGAGAGTTTGCATCTTGGATCCGAGACTTAGGATGTGATCTCCACTCGATAACACCAGAGATGCACCACGCCAATGGACAGGTCGAAAGATACGTGCGAACTGTCCTCAATATGATTCGCATCGAGGTCAATCACAGAGGCTCATTCTGGTCAAAGGTGCTGTGGAAACTACAGCTTGTCATTAACATTACCAAGCAAAAATCCACTCGGGCTTCTCCACTGAACCTTCTTATTGGTGTTGACGCAACGACACCGGTCATACGGTCATTAATTCGCGATGTCGCGGTGCCGGAGTCCAGCGTCAACAGAGAGGCTACTCGAGAATTAACCAGGAGCCGAGCTCAACAGCTGCTTAAGGAGAATCAATCCAGCCAAGATAAACGTGTCAATCAAAATAGAAGCGCACCACGGCAGTTTAACGTCAATGATTTAGTCTTTGTTATCAAGTACTCACAGGTAACAGGAAAGTTGGACCCTGGAATGCGGGGTCCATACAAGGTTACCAAGGTCCTGCCGAGCGGACGCTACGAGTTGAAACTGCTTGCCGGGGGCTATGGGAAGAAAACGCAGGCTGCTGCACAGTTTATGGTCCCCTGGCAAGGCGAATGGTGTCCGGAAACATGCGCTGCATTTTTCGAAAGTGAGTACTTTTCATTTCAATTCAGTTATAGCCTCGTGTACGACATTGCTTTCTTTCCCATTAGCCAAAAGTTAGCCAGCCAAATCGATAGACGGTTGGGATTGGGCGACATCGTGTGTGGGGTGCTGGATGAAATGAATGTGTTTGGGTGCTGGTCACCATTTTGTTTCCCTTTCTGCACAAGGTGCATAGTGGGAATACCCGTGTCTGCACAGGATGCATAGTCGGGTGGGTGTTCGTCACCATGTTGTTTCCCTTTCTGCACAAGGTGCATAGTGGGAATACCCGTGTCTGCACAGGATGCATAGTCGGGTGGGTGTTCGTCACCAAGTTGTTACCCTTTCTGCACAAGATGCATAGTGGGTATGGTCCGTGTCTGCACAGGATGCATAGTCGGACGGGTGTTCGTCACCAAGTTGTTACCCTTTCTGCACAAGATGCATAGTGGGTATGGTCCGTGTCTGCACAGGATGCATAGTCGGACGGGTGTTCGTCACCAAGTTGTTACCCTTTCTGCACAAGATGCATAGTGGGTATGGTCCGTGTCTGCACAGGATGCATAGTCGGGCGGGCGCACGTGATGCGTCATGTTACAGGTGCGCTGGGCAGTCGCGGTGTTACGGCGGCAGCAGCAACCACCAGTGGTTACAAATGATTGGATGGCGCATCTACCTACTAAGGAAAAGTGTAGACAGGAACTAAGGCCTATTTTGTTTACTTTGCTTGTGATGATGATTATGATAAATCGAGGAGAGAATGGATTATGAAATGAGACGATGTATGAATAAAATGAAAGGTTTATTGCAGATAGAATGACTGGAAGCATGACGTGCTTTATTTACAACACATGTGTTTTAACATAATTTCTCGTTTCAGACGATCCTGAAAATTATGACTCTGAGGCAGAATTCTCCACAAGCGTGAATCCTGGCCCTGGACCATCCATGCCCCTTCTCGATGCAGATGCTGATGCTGAGTGTTTGTCAGGAACCGCCGAGCTACCCAACGTCGAGGACGACTCCAGTCAGGAGAGGCCGTGTTAGCACTTCCCCTACCACGCGCTTTACTAAAAGCCACAAGGCTATAAAGCAAGCGCGCAACCGATGGACGCCCTTTCGCTCGCCTGCCTTCGTGGAGTTAAGACCGGACAACAGCGTACATTGCGTTTGTTTATGAATGCGTGAGCCGTTTTGTTTTATTATTAGTTTTGAAATTGTTGATTTGTCATAAGTTTGGTTCGTTAATTTGTTTTGATTAAAACTATTTTGTAAAAATTATTAATAAAAGTGTTAGGTTTGTTCTAATTGTTTTTTTTTAATTCTAATTTAGTAATTATGCTAAAAATAGTATATTCAATTTTTTTGCAGTGCAATGCAGACCAAAATTGAAAAAAAAACTGTTTTACAAAAAACTGCTAAATCTATGATTACAATGGCGCGGGCGGTCTTATCGCTAATAGCGATATCTTCCAGACAACCTTTGGATGGACTTTACGAATATAAAAATAATATGGGGGGTAGTCAATGGTGTCTTACTGCTAATAAATACTATACAAATAATTAAAATAAAGTTATGTGTTTTATAATATCTTTCTAGCTTTCGCCCGCGTTAAATTTGGGGTAACACATTTCCCCTTGCGCCTTATTAATTTATAGTAGCAACGCTAACTTTTCCCTTTTCTTCTCTCTTTCTCCCTCACATCCCACTTTTTTAAAATAAAAATTAACCTATGTCCGTCTCCTGGTTCCCAACTATCTATGTACCAAATCCTTCACAATCGGTTTAGCCATTAAAGCGTGAAGAGGTAACAAATAAACAAACAAACTCACTTTCGCTTTTATAATATTAGTAAGGATACGGTTGACAAATAGTATAGGTGTCTAACATTGATTCAGAAAAAATCAAAGACATTATAGTGAAACATAAAATGATTTGCAACTAAGGTTCTAAAGTTATATCCGGACCGGGGTTGCGGGTAGATCTGAAGAGATACAGCAGCCCCGAAACATAAAGGGCAAACGAAGGAATGTGTGGGTTTTAGTTTAAAGTCGACACTCCCCCCAATCCGCGAAGAGCGGGGAAGTAATTATGATTTCCCATCTGTTGAAAAATAAGGGATCGTACCAGGTGGCGTTTTATGGTGTCTGCCTATCCCCCATGGTTACGACGTCAAATTATGTACGTATTAAAAACGAGTGTATGCTAATAATTATTTTTATCAAACTTGACTCACATAACCTTGTCACTGTGCCCAATTTACCGTTATAATTGATTATAAATGAGACTTTTATTATTCTGTTGTCTATGTGGGTACAAGGTCATGAGGAGTTCATTGTGACCTTGATTTTTTTTACATCAAAACATCTTCAGCATAAACAATATTTTTTTAAGCATTCTGTAACTCCAAAGGAAAAAACGGAACCCTTAAGATCACTTTATATCCGCTTGTCTGACAAATTAACCCAAGCTTACGCAGTAAAAAGAATATGAGCGTTTGTGTCGCAAGTTGGCACAAACGTGTCTGTTCATGCCTATATCACACCTCCGCTGCGAAACAACAACTGCGAAACAGCTGCGTGAGTTTCGCTGTGCAACAGTACTTCACTTACGCGAAACTATAACAGCGAAACAGAGCGAAACCTAAAACTAGAACAGTTCAGAAATAAGAATCGAAAGAAAATGTCGTCGCTTTTGGAGTCAGAGGAGGAACTAATCTTACTGTGGTCAACTTCTTTAAAAAGGCGTCGTACCTGGGTGCATGATATCAATAAAAAAACCCGGCCAAGAGCGTGTCGGGACACGCTCAGTGTAGGGTTCCGTAGTTTCCCGTCCGTCACAATAAGTGTTCCCAGTTATGAGGCCAACCGAACAATTCGGTAATACCCGATCCAATGTAATAAGTACCTACAGCGCCATCTCTCGAGGAATAGGGTTACTAATTAATACAAAGACGTGCAATTTTGGTGGTAATTCAACAACAATTTTTTGTTTGAAAAAAGATACGTTTAGGATAATAAAATATGTAAACAAAGTTACAAAAAAAGCTTGCATATACGATTATACTACAAACTTAGTCCAGAAATTATTTTGTACAACTTTTTGTCTTTTTTGTACAAAAACTGTTGTGTCAATCAAGTTCAAAATAATTTTCATAGAAAGTTCTTATAAAGTTCTACTTTTCAGATTTTTTTCATATTTTTTCGACTTATGGTTCAAAAGTTAGAGGGGGACACATTGTTTTTTACTTTTGGAGCGATTATTTCCGAAATTATTGACATTATCAAAAAATGATCTTGGTAAACCCCTATTCATTTTTAAATACCTTTCCAACAATATATCACACGTTAGGGTTGAAATTAAAAAAAAAATCACTTCCCACTTTACATATAGGGTGGCTACCCTAATAAAACATTTTTTTCAAATTTTTATTTTACCACTTTGTCGGCGTGATTGATATACATATTGGTACCAAATTTCAGCTTTCTAGTGCTAACGGTCACAGAGATTAAGCGAGGACGGACGGACGGACGGACGGACAGACAGACATGGCGAAACTATAAGGGTCCCTAGTTGACTACGGAACCCTAAAAAAGAAAGAAGTTGGGAGAGAATATATTATGTAAAGAGTTACAGACACATGAAGAGCGTTTTTATTCTTACTTCAGAATGACACCAGACAGTTTTGTACTACAGTACAAAACAGGTCTATTTCTCACAGCCTGTATAAGTTTTTCAGTAAATTCCAAATCCATTGTTCCTATTCCGCTCATAAAAATTGTCGATTGCTACAGACGCGTCCCAGATACACGCGGAACCGCTCCAAAATGGCGGACAACGGGCGGAGATGTAGACGGCGCCTAAGCAAATGAGCGAACTCATGTTAGAAAGATACAACATCATAGTCAGTTTTGTACGTTAGAGAAGGGAATTTCGCTATTGTTTCGCCGCCCAAGAACTTACAACTCACAGCGAAACTATGGCGGTTTCGCCCTTTGAGTTTCGCAGCGGAGGTGTGCTACAGGCATCAGTGTGCAAGTCGGACTAACACTTCGACGGCAGTTAGATTTGTACTGACTAAAACCCACCCATGTTCCTTTTTTTGTATATGGGTTGATCCCAATAGCCTCACCTTTTTTTTGCGGATGAACTTCCCCCGCTCTGGGTGGAGCGGGAGGTATAGTCAGACTTGTACTGGCTAAAACCCAACCATGTTCCTTCTATTACCTACCCTTTACGTTCCGGGTCCGCGGTATCTATTTCGAACAACCCGCAACCCCGGCAGGCCGTGACCAGGCTCCTCTGCTTTGCTGACATGTCTTTAGTCTCACCCCTAACCCTTATTTGATTACACTTAAACATAATTGATCAAATTTGGGTGTACTATTTGGACTACTTCTGCCTGAGCCTTCGGAGATTACAGGCGTTATGTTATGTGAATATTCTTTCTTTAAACGTAAATGCAAATTCATATAATGTTTTTAAACGCTCCTGTCTATTCTATATCTGGTTACACAAGCGTGGTAATACGGTGATTTCGGAATTTCAGTGACGCTGCTTGCAAAGGGCATTGCCCAAACAAACATTTGGAATTCAGTCCATAATTGAATATTAATACAATTATTTTGTTACTGATTTATTTTTTGGATTCTAAAAAAAATAATTATTTATTAGAAAACAAACAGCCAGCCCTGAAACAACTACCTGTAGCCCTACTATGACTTCTTAAAGCAATTCTTATTCCACTGAGGGAAAGAATTGCAATACAGGGTGTCTAGCACCATCTCTTTCACTCAGTGGAATAAGAATTGCTATAAGATGTCATAGTAGCCCTTCTGTTTGTCATACAAATATTTGTGCGGGATTCGAACACATGTTGCACGTGATCCTTTGTTGCGCCATCTATCCTTATTCATTGGAACTACCGAACGAGCAAGCAAAGTGCCCAAAGTTTGTTGTTACTGATCGCAGGATTCTGTGACGTCATCGTTATTTTCAAGTTTTCCTACATTTGATGTTCGCTGGCTGCGTAGTTCTAATGTGATGGGATAGATTTCGCTTCTACCAACAAAATATAAATAAAACATAATATTATCATAGCGCCAGTGTTGACTATAATAACATGCCCGCATTTTAAAAGTTTATTTACAAGTAATTACAACTAAATTACAAGTACCGGGTAATAGGGGCGAACCGAATACCAGCAAATAGGCACTTATCAATCCGCAGATACTAAGAACACTTTGCCCGGACTGGGAATTGAACCGAAGACCTCATTTTTATCAGTGAAAAACGAGACATTTCAAGTGTGCAAGACTGAAGGTTCGCAATAAGGAAAATCATTTAGTAAAATCAAAAAACGGGTATTCAAAAATCCAGTTTGTATCCATTAGTGTAGATTTTCCTCGTGCAAGATATTATAAGTATCTGCAAAAAATGCAAATTAAATAGGTACTAGCACCGTTAAAAAAAAACCAAACATAGACTAATGTGGTGGTTTTCCGACACATGATTAATTGTGTTTACGAACATTAATTTGAACTAGAGGTGCTCGTGGCTAAATAATAGCAGCCGCTCGGGTCGATCTTTAGGTTAAGCCGCGCTTACCTAGGTTGGTCTGTGGATGGGTGACCACCCGTTACGATTTTCACCCGTGCCTCGGAAAGCACGTTAAGCCGTTGGTCCTGGCTGTCATTTGTAGATCTTTGACAGTCGTTACAAGTAGTCAGAGTGCCGAAAGTCTGACAACCAGTCTTACCAAGGGGTATCGTATTACTCAGTATTAACTGGGTTGTGGAGGTCAGATAGGCAGTCGCTCCATGTAAAATACTGATATTCAGCTGCATCCGGTTAGACTGGAAGCCGACCCCAACATAGTTGGGAAAAGGCTAGGCAGATGATGAATTTGAACTAGTGTTTCCTTCTAGTTTATTCGCATTTTCAATAAAAATTTCCGACAACGTTTAAGGCTGAATTTTCCTTGCTTACGTAGGAAAATTCAGCCTTAAACGTTCCCACACGTCTCCTCTCATTCACCACACAGGTCCAGGGTAGCAGAATAGAATGCAGTAAGCTATGGTTGATATTGTTTTTTTCTTAATTTCGCAGTACGAAGCTCAGATTGCTTTTGGCCGAGCAGAGGACCAACATACTTTAATTTGTGTTTTGTACTTCTACAACATTTAATTATTTTTTTTCGTGTTTTGTTCTTCAATATGCCTATATAGCATGCAATGTAGGTTTATGTATAGCACGGAACAAATATTTCTAAGACTTGCAGATATTTGTTCCGGGTCTGGCTGTTTGTGTATGTGAGTTTAAATGTTTGTAAACGCACCCACGATACAGGAGAAATTCCTAGTGTGGGGCAACATTTAATAATATTAAATAAAAATTTCGCTCGCAGCCTTTTTCTCATTTATCGACAATAAACAAATCTCTATAGCCGGCGGTAATTAGTTTTTCGCTATTTTAAAGGCAATTTTGATTAATAAAATAAATTGTGTTTATTAACAGAATATCACAAATAAACATAAGTAATCATTTATACAATAATTTCCTTATAACAACAAATTGGCATATTAGGCTGTTTAGCGGTGACTTTTGTTTCTCATTCAATCTGAGAAGACAAAGTGCGGGAAACAAATTAAATTATAGTTAATGTTAGTTCTGTTAATTAATTATATATAATAATATAATAAATTGAAAAACGTCGTTTGCTACACGTAATAATTTATCGCTGCTGTTCTCGGCTCTATCACACCCTAGCCTAGCGGCTCGGGCGTGAAATTCGTTTCGGCAGCAATAATATAGTTACCTCACTTGAATAACAAAATATTCTATTTCTTTCTTTAGTTTGAGTTAGTAAAATTTTCTATGCTTTCCATGTTAAGTGTCTCAACTCTGAGTATTTATAACCACAGTTTATATATACTAATATTATAAAGAGGTAAAGTTTGTGAGTTTGGATGTTAGGAGTAATCTCCGGTACGTACGTAAACGAATGTGAAAATTTTGTCATCAGTAGGAAGCTACATTATCCCTGATTGACAACGGCTTTAACGCGAGCTACAGGGGCGGAGCAATAGGGTAACTTCCTGTGGGAACGTGGGTGAAACCGCGTAGGGAAAAGCTAGTTTATTTGCTAAGCTAATCTTTAGCTAACATGTGCCCACTGTTGAAATACCCTCTGCCATAAGTGTGTGCTCATTAGCTAAATACATTTCAGAAAAATGATTTTAAGAAACTCCGTTTTGTTTTAGGTAATTTTGTTGGGTAATAATCCAAATACAGTGTATTGTTTGTCACGGAAAAAAACAGCCTGCCGGGCTACGGGTTGTTTCGAAAGAGATAACGCGGCCCCAGAACACAGAGGGCAAAATATGGAACATAAATGGGTACAAGTCTGACATTGCCTTCGCTCCGCCCAGACCGGGAGAAGTCATTTGATGATACCCTATCTGAAAAAAGGGTTTTTGACAACAAAAAAATACGACACAAGTTGGTATAACAGATAAAACTGACTTACATAATTCGAATTTAATTCCATTTTGAGCCACAATATTTAAACACAACACACAACGTTTTCCTGCAGTAGTTTGATCTTGTGTCAATTAAATGTTCTCTGCAGACGACTCTGTTGTGCGGCCTTCTGCTTTACACTTCGGTGCAAAAAAACGCACCCACGAATAATACTGTTTTCATTTAAAATTATTTCTTAACAACTTCCCTGTCACATCACATGTGTCACATTCAATTTGATTTAAGTGCTGTGCTTGTTGAACTATTTTAAACTTCGCAGATGGTTTGGTTGATTATGTAGAACAATTTGCACGTCATTATTGGAGGTACTCAAGTGGAACGATTTATTTCATTTTTTAAAGTAACTACCGAACGGTTGAAGAATAAAAATATTTACATCAAATTTAAATTTGATCTGTTACTTAAACTTTTTAAATTTTATTCGTTGTGAAAATTCAAGAGCTCTCGTCTACTTAAGAATGTGTTAAACTATAAAATTATTCAAATCACGTGGGGCTTAGTTATGTTCACGGGTAATTCTTCACAGACTCTTTGTAATTAAAACAAAATATTTTGTGTTATAATCATTGGAGTGATGCATGTTTGGGTTTTTCCCGTAACGCAAATCAGTCATTTCTAAAACAAAAAAATATCTATTTTTTATTATATTTTAATTTACATATAAGATTTGCGGGGCGCCTTTGCACAGCAGTGGATAATCCTGGATATTTTTAAATGAATCCAAAATATTTAAAATACAAATATGTTCTACTACCAGCCCAATATCATGACTTGTAGTTCATTGTACTGTACCAAAAACATATTTTTTGCTGTGTGGTTGAAACTGGATTTTGGCAACGGGAACTTTGGCAGCCATGTGCCGACCGGTTGCATGTTTTGTGATGAATAAGGAAAAATATACTACCAAGGACAAAAAGGTGAACTACTCATTTTTTTGTTTAAAAGGTAAAATGCTGAAATGATTTAGGATCATTTTTATACAAAAAAAAAGAAATAATACTCAAAATGTTAAAAAGATTATTATTTAGCTAACTTGTATTTTTTATGTATAGGTGACCGCTCTTGATTTTCTGCTTTTTGCTTGTGTTTAGTAATCTTAGAGTGTACTTCAAAAAGCTTGATCTAAATTAAAAAAAAATTACCTGGGTTGGATCAATTTTTGCGGATGGGAAATCATCTAATAACTTTCCCTGCTCTGGCGAAGTGAGGGGGAATTTCAGACTTGTATTGACTTAAATCTACCTATGTTCCTTGTTTTGCCCTATATGTTTCTGGGCCGCGGTTTTTCTTTCGAACAACAAGCAAACCCGACCTGGGTTTGTCTTATATTATTCGCTCCCTCCATAGTGACAGACTCCTCAAGCTTTTTAACAAACTCTTCTAAATTTTTTTTAAGCACCCTCATTCAATTTTATTTGCCTGAGATGTATAATTTAAGAAACATTGCAATTATGTCATCATTGTCTTACTCTTCGGTTGGCGCAGCATGTCTTGTATCTTTATAGAGAAGTATGGAAATACTCTTCTATAACTCATCCTTTCAAAAGTCACCTTCTTTCATGCCATAATCTTCCATCACACAATCCATTCATCGTTATCCCATTACACATTCATACTCAAAACTTTCTTTAAGATATCCTCCTCATTCTTCCGCATTGAATCTAATACCAAGCCATATGTTGAGCACACAACTTCTCAGTCAGCGTTGACTCACAAACACACACAACCAGACCCAGAACAACTACCTGTAGGTCATACAAATGTTTGTTCCGTGAGAGGATCGAATCCCCAACACGCAGCGCAGCAGTCGATCGCTCAACCACTGCGCCAACCGTTCCGTCAAATTTTAAGTAAGGATAAGTAGGAAGTAGGATTTATAATAGGATTGTTTTCTAAATTTTATGCAAATCGCTAGGTGATGCTTGAAACAATGACTAATGGTAAAAAAATACCTATCCTAGTCCTATATTGAGATGAAAATATGAGTGGATTGTTTGAGGAATCTATACTAATACTAATATTATAAAGCTCAAGAGTTTGTTTGTTTGTTTGTTTGAACGCGCTAATCTCAGAGACTACTAGTTGGAATTGGAAAATTCTTTTAGTGTTGGATAGTCCATTTCTTGAGGAAGGCTATAGGCTATATAACATCACGCTACGACCTACAGGTGCTGAGCAGCGCGGGTGAAACCGTAGGGAATAGCTAGTCAATGATAAATTTCGCCATTCAGCAGGCAGTTTGATCACACTAAGGAAGGAAAAAATTGTTACCCCGACGACTTCATAAAATTGGTGAGCCCCAGGCCGGGAAAATTAACAGTAATTGTAATAATCTTTGTTTCAAAGAAATTGTATTAAAATAGTTGCACATTTCACTGAACTGGGTTGAACCGTCTTTAAACAAATAGATCTGCTGCCTGTGTATAAGATATGGTTTGTAAATATTTGATTAAAGATTGTTTAGAGCGAAAATGCTATAATATTTTACTTATAATAAAGACTTATATAAAAAAAAAACAAACCTATTAACAGAAGGGTAATCTGACGAACAATGTTTGCTATAGCGATAGCGTGACCATTAATTTTTGAACTTCAGTGTAACTCCTTTTTAATAATCACCTAAATAAACTGCAGATCACAATAAAGCATTATCATTAATTTATCTTTCTAACAAAATATTCATTGCCTTATCTTACTTGGAGATTTATTGACACAGCAGGTATGAGACAAGATCTCTGAGATAGTATTAAGTTGTTATTTATTAAACTATTTTTTTATATACTAGCTGCTTTGCACGGTTTCAGCCGCGTCTGTAGTGGCTGCCCCCTACTTCTTGATAATGAATAGAAAGATAGATAAAATATTCTTTATTATGTACACCATACAAATTACAAGAAGAACAGTATACAACTAATAAATAGGGTGACACAATAGGCGGGTTTTCAAGACAACCTTTGGATGGATTTGAGGCGAGACAGTACTGTATAATGATTATAATGATGTATAATGATAACGTAGCTTTCTATTAGTAAAAAATGGTTCATATTATAAGACGGGCCTGTTGGTCTAGTGGTTAGTGGCCCTGACTGCTGAGCCGGAGGTCGAGGGTTCGATTCCCACCCAGGACAAACTTTGTGTGATGAGCATGATTGTTTGTTCTGTGTCTGGGTGTGATTTATCTATAATATGTATGTATTTATAAATTATATAAGTATGTATATCAGTTGTCTGGTTACCATAACACAAGCTCTGCTTAGCTTGGGATCAGATAGCCGTGTGTGAGTTGTCCCAAGATATTTATTATTATTAATAATAATATTGCATATATGACTGAATACAAACCCAGACTCTTTGGCTGTTACTGAGAAATTCCAGATGAAAAAACCTAAAAGCAGTTTTCCCGAATAGGATTTGTGAATGCTTTGTATTTATTTGTGAATGCTTCGTATTTTATCAGAAGAAAAAGTGCTCGCTCTTAAAATGAGCTAAGTATTGTTGAATCTATTTTAAGAAACAGACTACAAAATTTTTTTTTCTGTATTCGTGTAATTTACACTTATTGCCAATTATCACATTATCATACATAAATTATTATGATAAAAATAAACTACCAATAAAATCAACTCAAAATGCAAAGCAATACAATTAAAACATAATTAAAATAAGATTAAAATTAAATTAAAATAGATTGATTGGTGTCATTTATTGTGAAGCTGTTTGCGGTGTCCGTCTACTAGAATCTTGCAGGTCTTTATTTAAAAGCCATTAACCTAAGGTACTGGTATTGGTAGCGGCACGATTGACGGAGAGATCCTCAACACGTGTCAGCCGCCCGCGGGAGACGCTTCGGGCGTCGGGAGCCACGTGATGACTCACGGCCACCTAAGGCGCAGGCCTGTAATGGAACACACATGCAGACGGATGAAAGGAGAATAATGGTTAGCTCACCGTCTGTCCGTCTGGTGATTCCAGGCCGTGTCGACGATACTTTCATGATCCACGCGGACAGCCTCGAAACGGTCAAGGCCTGTGCTTGAAGAGCGCCCGTGGCTCCGGAACACAAAGGGCAAAAAAAACAACATGGATGGGTTATTCTCAAAGTCATATAACAACAGCATTGTAAAAGCAAATGATTTTAAAAGAACTATGTAGTTTCTTGCTAGTTATTCTTATAGAAAACGACAACCCGAACCGTGCACCTTTTCTCGACGTTTTATAAGTGCTCATGTAGGCCTATATGAAAAAATATTTTGATTGAATCATAAAAGGTATCGGTATTTGTAAGTAAGCATAATTAACTCTTTAGATTCAAAGGCGATAGTTACGAGTTAGAGACAAAGATATCGAACAATATTATGATACCCATTTTGCAAAACAACCCCCTTCATTTAAAAAAAAAAACATTGCCCTATACTAGAATTTTTTCCCGTATTGTTGGCGCGTTTACAAACATTTACACTTACATACACAAACAGTGAGATACGGAAAGGTACCTGTAGGCCATACAAATATATTTGTATCGTGCGGAAATCGAACCCGCCACACAAAGCACAACAGCCAATTGCTCAGCCACTGTGGCGACCTTATTATCTCCAAGCTTTTCCTATGTATGCAGAATATTCTAGAACCGTCAATGAACAACCGAAGACATTCTTTCTCTCGCAGATCCTTTGCTTGACCCGTGGCCGGTTTTTTTTTTGGATGGGTTACTTTTTTTGGTCCTATTTGTAATGAAGGTATTTTACAATACAAGTCTTTCTTTCAAGAGTGGCAATGACGAGAATAATGGTCTTATTCATGTATTTGTACGATTTGTGAATAAATCCACGTTAACTGCTAAAAGTGAACGAGCATGCTATAAAGATAATGATTATGACTTAGGTACTGTTAGAGCAGTGATATAGAGGGATATACAGCGTGTATCAGAAAGGTAAATTAAATACCATAAATGTGAATAAAGTAAGCAAAATACTTCAATCAAATGGGCAGGGCATAAGTTTGAAAGAGAAAGTGCCACAACTTGCGACAAAAAACGGCCATATATTTTGACTACGTAAGTAGACGTGGAGGGTTGATTTTTTCACAATTTCAAGGGACTCCAAACTTGAGTATATGGTTTTAATTTCACTTGATACCTCCTCGCGTTCTCGAGAAAAAAAGTCTTGACAGACAGACAAACAGAAATGCAAAGCCTAAACAATGAGAAATGGACTGCTGCCCCTACTATGACGTCTTAAAGCAGAACTTATTCCGCTGAGAGTGAGAGACAGAGCTATACAGGGTGTCCAGCACCATTTCTTTCCCTCAGTGGAATAAGTTCTGCTTTAAGACGTCATAATAGGCTTACTGGAATTATATCAAAGTGTACCTTAGAGATAGTACCTAAAAGAAGGGCCGACAAATGAAACGCAATTGCTATAGAAATAGATCGAAGTCATTAAGCGAGGCCTTTGGATGCAGTCAAATAACATGCTGGTATTGGAAGAATCGGTACTCCCCCGTCTAATAGCTCCAACCAAAATTCCCCAAGCAATGGAACTCAGATTCAGCCTGCCCCTTTGCTGTCCTCCTCCAGCGACGACCTAAGCCGAGGCTCGTACCCAGCATGGGGTACCCTTAGCGTGCACTCGCTTTGTATATAAGTTGCTTGACTGGAGGCCTTTAGTGCAAGGCATCCACAAGATAGGACCGGTTGAGCAGCTAACGGCCGCATAGATGCCATAAAAAGGAAGAATCGATTGTCAGTAATAAATAAAAGAAACACCAAATATCGTAAGGAAACTAGCGCGCTTGAGAGATATTTCTCTATATTTATATCAAACCAGTCAGAGGCCCATGATTGGCATAAAAACTGACACGAGGTTCACTGATCACATGATTAAGAAGAAGATTGTAAAAGAGCAACAAAGCCTTGTTTATTTAATTTTTAAAAGACCATTACAATAAACCGCAAAAAAAAGCTGTCTTGAATAGAATCCATTCCATTGTCGTGATCTCCAATGGGGCCATTGGTCCACCTTGCCACAGGGCTGCCAAGGCCACGCTGTCCAGGCCATCACTCCAGAAACGTTCAGCTAATCGGGACCCAGTCATCTAGCCTATACACTAAGTCTTACCACTCAACGGCTTAACGTGCTTTCCAAGTACTCCAACACGCAGGGTTATAATGCCATCCCAACTCTGAACTGCAAAAAAATCTATACTGATTATTATAAATGGGAAAGTGTTTGTGTGTCTGTCTTTCACAGCAAAACGGAGCGACGAATTGACGTGATTTGAAAAAATACATGTCGATTGAGAGCTTCCTCCTTTTCTCGTCGGTTATAACATTGCGCAGTGTTACTTAAAGTGTGTGTACAGAATGCTTGGTTTCATGTAAGGTCTGCTACACGTTTTTCTTTGTTTGGTGTTTGAAACCGTCAAATAACTTCTCCCGCTCTGGACGGGGGGGAGGGGGCAGTGTCAGACTGTGTCAGACGGAGTGTCCTTTACGTAAAAACACTTGAAACGGGATATTTACCATGTTTGTTATACCTTCGAGTTTCCGATATTTCGGCGATGTTGCAAACGCCATGATCACGGATGAACTAAAGTTATTGCGGGTGGGTGTTTATGAGCAGACAAAACGATCTACCATCATTCTTATTAGTTTTTTTTGCGTTCGGTAACACTGGCACCGTCACTCACAAGTCGATTTTTTCCTCGACACCCAACTGGATTGTGCTCTCGACACACAAAACTCACCGTATCGGGTAGCGATCTTTTTTCCCCACTTTCTGAGTTTTTACACAACCACCTCATTCTTTGAACCACTGGATTCCAGGCTATTGACAGTGGAAACCCATCATCTCGGTTGAAATTCCGAAATAAGTAACAATCATGGTAAATATACCGTTTTAAGTTTATTTTTCTTGGTCTTATTCGTAACGAAGGTATTTTACAATACAAGTCTTTCTTTCAAGAGTGGCAATGACGAGGATAATGGTCTTATTCATGTATTTGTACGATTTGTGAATAAATCCACGTTAACTGCTAAAAGTGAACGAGCATGCTATAAAGATAATGATTATGACTTAGGTACTGTTAGAGCAGTGATATAGAGGGATTAGTGTCCATGTCAGCCTTTTTTTTTCGGGTGGGAAATCATCAAATGACTTCCCCCGCTCTGGGCGGAGCGGGGGCATGTCAGACTTGTACTGCTTAAAACCCATCCATGTTCCTTCTGTTGCCCTTTACGTTCTGGGGCCGCGGTATATCTTTCGAACAAACCGCAACCCCGGCAGGATCCATGTCAGCCTAAAGTCTTATATTGTGAACATAAACTCACGACTTTTGCCTCAAGGGATAGGCAGAAACCACAGAACGCTAACTGCTAAAATCCTTACAATCTCCTTTTTCTTCATTCTCGTTCATACATATAGTCATATACGTATACCATATCGTATTGTTATGTTAATATACAGGAGCAAACTACCCTTCATTCCGCCACGACCCCTCTTATGAACCCCACGGGTAGTTTTAGGTCAGTGAATTCGTCGATATCATACGATGGCAGTGCAACGCGTAGGCACAATATGTCCATTACTTTATATTAGTCAGTGCGCGGGCTTGTAGAGTGTCCAGGTTTAGTATAGAAGTATCGGACATAGAAACATTTTGGTCAAAGTCATTTTGCAGGCTTGTTGACGGCGCGTTCGTATTCCACGCGCGCCTCAAAGAGATGTCAACAAAATACATGGGCCTGCCAGGGCCACAACCTGCCGTGGTTACGTGTAAAAAAGATACCATGGCTCCGCAACACAAAGAGCAGAAAAGGAACATGGGTGTTTTTAAGTCAACAAAAGTCTGACACTCCCTTCCACTCTGCTCAGAGCAGGAATTAAATGATTTCTCATGTGAAAAAAAGTCTAATTGCCTTATAAATTGACAACACGTTTGGCGTAGTGACTGTACGGGCTGTACAATCGACTGCAGCGCTGCGTGTCGCGGGATAGATTCCCGCACAGAATAAATATTTGAATGACCTACAATTTGTTCCGGGTCTGGCTGTTTATGTATGTGAGTTTAAAGGTTTATAAACGCACGTACGATACAAAAAGCAAATCTTAGTGTAGGCAAAGATTTCAATTGCAATGTGTGAGGAACACATGGCAAAATTTTGTTCTTTCTTTTTTCTCTGCAGTCGCAGTTGCCAAGCGGTAAATACTAACAAAAGAATAAAAAAACAATGCATGTCCGAGCACTGTCCACTTAGAGATAAAATATATGGTGAGCCTACATGCACAGCAATAGAATTTGCATTGATATTCCCTCGTCGAGTATCGATTGTGCCAATAAAGAGAAATCATTTGACTGACGCCTGTCCGCTACGACATTCTTACATTGTATAGCATGTACTTATATTATTTACAATATGAATTCATTACTGACATTTCTGACGGGACTTTTTAGAAACCACGGCCGCCGCTGAATACCAGTATTTTACATGGAGCGACTGCCTATCTGACCTCTATAACCCAGTTAGTACTGGGTTATACGATACCCTTTGGTAAAGCTGGTTGTCAGAGTTTCGGGGCACTGACTATCTGTAACGACTGCCAAAGATCTACAAATCTTTGGAATCTTTGGAAAGCACGTTAAGCTGTTAAGCTTAACGTGCTTTCCCAGGCACGGAGAAAACTGGGTATCTAATGGGCGGTCACCCATCCACAGATCAACCTAGGCAAGCGCGGCTTAGCCTAAAGATCGACCTGAGCGGTTGTCATTATTTAGCCACAAGCTCTCCATCTACTCATATTGTTTACATTATGAATTCATTACATAGGATGATTTTGTGTTTCTGACAGACTTTTTAGAAACCACGCATTAGGACATGTAATGACGGGCGCTCTTAGAACATAACATAACAAAACATCACACCAGTTATCCCGCAAAAGTAAGGCAGAGGTGTATAAAACTAGTTGTTGCTCGCGGTTTCGCCCACGTGATATCGAAAAAAAAACGTATCCATGTGTTATTCCAGACTATAATCTACCTATGTGCCAAATGTCATAAATATCCGTTCAGTCGTTTTAACGTGAAAGAGTAAAAACATCCATACATCCATCCATCGTCATAACACATAAGATACTTGAAATAACACATAAGATACTTTTTTTTTCGATATCACGCGGGTGAAACCGCGGGCGCCAGCTAGTCTTGAATAACTGTTCGGTCATTATACGCGTGCTGTAATGTTAAGCTGCCATGAGATCAAAATCAGATCAAGGAAATTATTTTAAGCATGGGACATAGTACCAAGACCCTTACCACTCGTAAAAGCCATATAGACATTCGCTTAATGCCCAACAGATATGTTGGCTTAACTATTTAAGTTACAAACACGTGTAGTTTCAGCGTGTTACAGCTCTGGGTGACTCGTTCCGATATGACTTTGTAAATGTATGGGCATTTGTCGGTTAATGGGTAGTAGGTTTACCGTTAGTTTGATAAATATTGGGAAAATCATCATCTGCCGAGTCATTTCCTATGATAAAATATGGTCAAAAAGCACTACCTCTCTCCTTAAAAAACAACATAAAATATTTCTTTGCTCTTCATGATTATTATTTTATATGTATATATTATTTTTATTTATATATAAGTATTTGATCTTGTAATTTTTTTTAAAAATGTTTGAAAATTAATTTTGAAAATGTTACGCCACAGACTACCTACAGTACTGTTTCTCCTCTTCCATCTAAAGGTTGTCTTGAAAAGATCGCTTTTAGCGACAAGACTGCCCATTGTGTCACCTTATTTATAAGTTTGTCTAGTGTTATTCTTGTTACTTGTATGGTGTACATAATAAAGAATATTCTATCTATCTAAAGATGTTTATTTTGCAAGTAGGTTTTCACAAACACTATTAAACGTCTTTTTTGAAAACTGGACGAGGCCGGTGTTTCGTACCCGACTACTCTGAGAAGAATCAGCCGAATCAAACTCAGAGGTCATAGTTTTTTTTAAGGTTCAGACAAAAATCTTGGTTTACTTACATGAGGGCTATGCAGATTAGTGGACTTGTCAAGTAAGTGCAAGCATTTGTCAGTTATCGTGTAGCTCGTATTTTAAGGGTTCAAGTCTGTCAGTTAGCAATGGAGCTACTGCATATCTGACTTCCACAACCCAGTGTTGGGTAATACAATACTTTTTGGTAAGACTGTTTGCCGGAGTTTCTGTTGAGATAACTGGGACTATGACAATGTGAATTCAACCTTCAATAACTTGTATGGACAGGCCAAACATTTTTTTTTTAATTTCGCGTCGTTTTTGTTTAATTGTTTATAGAGAGCACCTACTTCAAATTTTAATTATGTGATGCTAATAATCTCGGAGTAAAATGGTTATATAATGAAGCACATGTGACTAAAAGAGTGATAGATATGTTGAAGGACGGAGAGCGAGAGGAAGACCATAGAAAATATGGATGGATTGCGAAAAGAATGATATGAAAGAGGAGTAAACGATGCCGCGTGACGTCTGATAGGGGAGAATGGAAGAAGAAAACGTGTTGCGACGACCCCAAATAAAATGGGACAAGGGCAAGAAAATGATGATGATACGAATAGACAGGGTAAACATATTATAAGGTTCTGTTACTGCCATTTGTCATCAGAACCCTAAAAAGTAGGTTTTTTTTCATCTCTAAGGGCTTCACTCACAATAGGCTACTAGTTCCATATCTACTGTGATATTAGGTCAGTATTTTTGATAAAAAAAAACAGGACACGATAAACAAATCAGTTTCTTGCACGAATCCACAAACAGATGGTGACCCTACAAACCCTTGGGGCTATTAAACAGTAATGATAACTGTTGTCCCGCATTCCACAGATTTCATGGTTATGTCCACTATATGTTTACAGTGCCACAACAATAGCAAATATATAAAGCAATTTACACTATACCCACCATAATGGTAAAAATAATAATATGACTGCAAACTATACTATACTATAGACGGGCCTGTTGGTCTAGTGGTTAGTGACCCTGACTGCTGACCCGGAGGTCGTGGGTTCGATTCCCACCCAGGACAAACTTTGTGTGATGAGCATGATTGTTTGTTCTATGTCTGTGTGTGATTTATCTATAATATGTATGTATTTATAAATTATATAATTATGTATATCAGTTGTCTGGTTACCATAACACAAGCTCTGCTTAGCTTGGGATCAGATAGCCGTGTGTGAGTTGTCCCAAGATATAGATACTAGCTTTGGCCCGCGGCTTCGCTCGCGTTCTTTCGACTTTATAAAGAGGAAAGATTTTTTAACCAGTCTTATCAAGGGACATCGTATAACCCAGTACTAACTGGGTTGTGGAGACCAGATAGGCAGTCGCTCCATGTAAAATACTGGTATTCAGCTGCATCCGGTAAGATTGGAAGCAGACTCCAACATAGTTGGGAAAAGGCTAGGCAGATGATGATAATTTATTTGGGAAAAAAAAAACAATTTAAATGCAATTTTATATATTTATGTACATTTTGTATACATATATACATAAGCCCGAACTTGTTTCCATGGGTTGCACTTCAGAGCCATCTGCTACAATGATATCTTACTCCATAAGTATAAATTAACAAACAACGCTAATGTGCGTCTCTAACAGAATACGTTGTTGATAAGCTCAGGACCAAACCTAGGACAATAAGTCCAAAGTTCTTCGCGTTGGCAGCGAATCTCACCCTGGAAAAGAAAATCATAGTACTTTATCTCGTCTTCACGCCTAAATGGATAAACCGATTTTCATGAATTTTGGTTCGCAGATAGTTGGGACCATGATGACGGCAATAGGCATTTTTTTTAAAGTGAGAAATAATGGCTTTAACAATAAGTAAGGCGTAAGCACAAAAACTACAGGTAGCAGGTACCTTCAAAACAGGAAAGGGGAACTGTGTTACATCGAATTTAACGCGAGCAAAGCTGCGGGCAAAAGCTAGTAAAATATACTATAAATGCGATTGTTTGTGAGGATGGCAAGATGTATGTACGGATGTTTGTTACTCTTTCTGGTCAAAACGGCTGAACGGATCTTGACGAAATTTGGCACAGAGGTAGATTATATTCTGGAATAACACATAGGATCAATTTTTTTTCGATATCACGCGAGTGAAACCGCGGGCGCCAGCTAGCAATATTAGAGCGAAAGTTTATAAGTGTGTGTATGTTTGTTACTCCTTTACGCTCAAACGTCTTGAATGATTTAGTTGGCATTTGGTATGTGGATAGCTTATTTCGTATCATAGTAGCATATTCCGGTCTACGCGGGTAAAAACAGTACAGGCCTATAGCAAGTACATAAATATTAATTAGACAGACTTGCTGGTAGTGGTTGGGTTGGTTTCTCGGATCGGAATAATTTTTGTGGTACCACTTCACGAAACACATGTGATTACAAGAGTAATGGTAATAAACGTTTATTGACTAATTCGTGGTAAGACTGTCATAGGCTGATAACGACGTTACGTTTGCCTTACCTGGATTTGCTTGCATATTGATCTTCCCAGTCGACGAAAAATTCTATGAATGCTGGGAATATTAAAGCGACGAAACCCAAGAAGAATTGACCCATCTGGAAATATATGGTTTTAGTTACATTAACAGGGTTCCGCAGTGGTGCAGCTTCAGGTTGCGCGGTTGTTCGAAAGAGATACCGCGGCCCCGGAACACGAAGGGCAAAAAAAGGAACATGGGTGTTTTAGTCAGTACAAGTCAGTACAGTGATTTCTCGATAAAAATATAGTGATAAAGTCCTTGGCTGTAGTTGTAGAATGTATTTACATAAACTAACTATCTACATACATCAACTAATGAAGTGCTCCGTTGGTCCCTGAGATATCTTTAGGGATTTTTAATTGGGAATTTCACAGTATCAGCCTGCAGTTTTGAATCTGGCGGTAAGATACCCCCATGCCTCGGAAAGCACGTTAAGTCTTTGGTCCTGGGCTTGATATCTCTCTGGCCGTTTCAGGTTGCCGTCCGTTGGACTATGAGAGTGAGGGAAAAGAGATTGCACCTCTGCCTGCGCACACACTTGTGCACTATAATATTGACCGCGCCGACGGCTCGGCTAATCTCGGCTGA
Source organism: Ochropleura leucogaster (assembly GCA_958449745.1). NCBI lineage: Eukaryota > Metazoa > Arthropoda > Insecta > Lepidoptera > Noctuidae > Ochropleura > Ochropleura leucogaster. The sequence continues at coordinate 5,617,155 of OY288226.1, forward strand.
GATTGGTCGCCGTGTCTAAAAACGGTGAGGAAGACTATACATACATCAATGATCGCTGTTTTAGAAGAATTATTGTTTACTAGCTTCCGCCCGTGACTTCGTCCGCGTGCCATAGAACTTTCCTTAGGCTAGCGCTAACTTTAAACCCTCTCCTTTTCTTCCCTCTTTCTCCCCCTTGCGTAACTTTTTTTTTTTTAAATTAGCCTGTGTCCGTCTCCAGGGTCCCAACTATTTCTGTACCAAAATTCATCAAAATAGGTTTGGCCATTTAGGCGTGAAGATGTAACAAACAAACAAACTCACTTAAGCTTTAATAATATTAGTAAGGATAAGGATACTCACAAAAATCATGACTGGAATCGTATGAGGAGCAATCATAGATAATGCCCTCACTAGAATTGTCATGATAAATCGATATACTCTTTCCCAAAGTGACAAATTTCTGAAAGTTACAAGAAAATATATTGTCTCAGCTTAGATTAAATTAATTAAATGTATAAAAAAGTCGTTTTGGCCCAGAGGTTTAGGCCTAGCCTCTTATGCATAAAGTTGTGGGTTCAAATCCAGTACCAATGTGACTTTTTCAATCCATATCTTGGTCGTCACAGATTTCGGTAAAGGAAAACGTTGTGAGGAACCCCGAACTTATCATTTCTCTGAAGTCGTCAACCCGTCTTGAGCAAGCGAGGTGATGAAGCTCATGCCATTTCTGTATGAGAAAAGGCCCAGCTGTGGGAAAGCTTTTGGCACTTTCTCTATTGCGATTTTGTCGTGATCTGACTGATTTAACTCTGTCCAAACTGACTTTAGATATTTACCGCCATGCAAAATCTTGTTTGTTTTTTAACATGCATTTTTTTTTTATTATGAATGGATTTTAAAAGACTGAAATAAGCCCCAAAACCACTTTTCAACTAGAATTCGAACCAGGTCGTCATGCTGATCTTTAAGCGTAGCAGCACAAGCAACCACTAATATCTGGCGCAAAAAAATAATTGTATAGCAGTTGTTTTCTTGTCGGCAGCGCCAGGGAAAGTGGCAAAGGCTGACCCACTGCTAGGCATAAACCCCCCACCCGTTCCTTGCTAAAGCCAGCCCTCGCTGCTGACCCAGTAAGTTCAAATCAGTCTCCAATTAATATCACTTAAATCCAATCCAACCTGTTCCTTTGCTGTTCTCCTTCAGCGACTCACTATGCTGAGTCTCGTAACCCACAGGTGCCCTTAGCGTGTAGTCGCTTAGTTTGTAAGATTTTTGCCCTGGCTGGAGGTCTTAATTTTTAAGGCATCTACAGGAATCGCCCGGTTAAGCAGACGACGTCCTCCTAGGTTGAACTGCGAGATGCCATTTAGAAAAATGCATAGACCTCCTCGAGTTCTTTGCTAACGGAAAAGGGAGAAAAAAACAGTGAATGACGAAACCTTTTATGCTTCCTTAGGAGGTAGTGCCAGACTATTCGAAACGGCACCCAAAGCGTCAGAGCAAATGTTATACTTAACATTAATACTAGAAGAAATTGTAGAACTGTAGTGCCTCTGAAAGTATTTATTTAATAATTTACGTACACACAGGAGAAAACACAGGGAAACATCTTTAAAAAACATAGAGTATAAAGGCACAGCTTATTTCTAAAGAAATTTCTACCAGCAGGCCTGCGAGAGGAAATATGAAGAAAGAAACGTAGACAGTAGTTTGTGAGAACAGGAAGAGAATAGTAACTAAAATATAAATGTTTTAACCTAAATTTAAGTATTTATAATATATATATATATATATATATATATATAGGGAGCGAGCCTATTGTCATCGACTGGGGTACAAGTCCAGATTCCGATGTCGCTACTGAGGATTTTTTGATGGAAAAGTCCAAATAAAACTGCCAACCAGGGAATCGAAACTGACGTCGTTCTCAGCAGTCTTGCTCCCGTCCACTAGACTAGGCCAATCCGTCACAGTAATTTTACACGGATCTTATCGACCATCGAACGATCGACATTTCACATTCACTCTCAATATATCTACTACTATCTGGCGACCGCGGCTTCACCCGCGTGATGATCGAAAAAAAAACATCCTCCATCCATCCATCAATCATCATGTGATATTCTTAACTATAATCTAACTCTGTGCCAAATTTCATCAAGTCCTTTCATTTGTTCAGCCGTTTTCACGAGAAAGATTAACAAATATCCATACATCCATCCTTACAAACATTCGCCTTTATAATATTACTAGCTGTTCTCCGCGGTTTCACCCACGCTGCTCAGCACCTGTTGGTTGTAGCGTGAGGTTATATAGCCTATAGCCTTCCTCAAGAAATGGACTATCCAACACTAAAAGAATTATCCAATTCCAACCAGTAGTCCCTGAGATTAGCGCGTTCAAAAAAACAAACAAACTCTTCAGCTTTATAATATTATTAGTATAGATAATTAGGATAGGAGATTAAAAAAAAAACGGTGGACCTTCTCTATGCTTACATATTTGGAGGCATGTGAACTGTGATTGGACTCGTGCAAGTTTCACCCCAAGCCCAGTAACCAAAGAACCCGGTTATAAGGGATAGAAGAGTCACTATTATTGTCGCTGTAACAAAAACGTATCAAATCAAATCATTTATTTCAATTAGACCATTACAGACACTTTTGAATGTCAAGAAACAAAATGAATCTACAGTCCCGGTCACAAGGCATAATAACTTGTGAAAGTACTGTAGTTGCCCTTTCTTCAATGGGCAAGAGACTCCATGGACACTCTTTTAAATTATAATTTTGTAAAACTATAATAAAAGATAATTAAGTAAAAAGACAATCGATAACATCACACCTGAGATCTGTGACGCCGACGGGTCAATCAGACGTGTAAATTGCGTCTGTGAGCATTTTATGAATTTTAACGCAATTCATATTATAATCCTACTAGCTTTTGCCCGCGGCTTCGCTCGCGTTAAATTTGTGGTCACACATTTCCCCTTTCCTGATTTGCTGGTACCTGCTTCCTGCAATTTTTGCCCTTGCGCCTTATTGATTTGTGATAGCAAAGCTAAGTTTTCTATTTTCTTTTTCCCTCAATTCCCAATTTTTTAAAAGAAAAAATTGCCTACGTCCGTCTCCTGGTTCTTAATTATCAAAATTCATCAAAATCGGTTTAGCCATTAAGATGTAACAAACTGTTGAGTATGTGTGCGTGTGCCTACGCACCGATAAGTAAGTCGGAATAAACGGCAGTGCGTTACTAGCAAGCAGTGGTTTCACTTGTCTGTCCTCATACTTAACATTGGCGACGAGGATCAATCTACCTACGTTTTAAAAAAAGTTAAAGTAAAAATGGCCGGCACAGTTTTTGGATTATTATCAGTATTTGATCACAATGTACAGTCCTGGGAAACTTACAAGTGCCGCATTAAACAGTGGTATGTGGCCAACGACATCACCGAGACAAGCGATCCAACGGGAACAAAAAGACGAGCTATCTTGCTGAGCGCACTCGCGGATGGCACGCATAAGTTGGCGGCAGATCTCGCCTTACCAAAGCAGCTGCATGATGTACCGTATGATGACATACTAAAGCTTTTGGATGAGCATTTCACTCCAAAACGGTGTGGTTTCGGCGAACGTTATAAGTTTTATGCAGCCACGCAACAAGAAGGGGAGACGTATACACAATGGGCCGCGAGATTAAGAGGTTTAACGGCGCACTGCGCGTTCTCAAACGTGGAAGAAGCTCTTCGGGACAAATTTGTCATGGGAATGTTGCCCGGATCTGATAGAGAGAAGCTGTTCTCGAAAGATCTTATGGGCCTGACATTAACGAAGGCGATGGAGTTGGCGGAAAACGCGCGGAGTGCACGTGTGGCAGCGGGGGCCGGGGAGCCGGCCGCGCCTCAAGACCAGCTGTTCAATATTGCGCGGTCATCGGATGCTTCGGGATCATCGGGTCGACGGGTTGCTCCTAGTTCGGGAGTAAAAGTGCAGTGTAAAGTGTGCGGCTATCATAATCATGAAACATCCCAGTGTAGGTTCGCAAAGGCGAAATGTAGGAAATGCAATGCCACGGGGCATCTGCGTAAGATGTGCAAAAAGGTTAATTATGTCGAGTCAAGAGCGGTGGAAGAGAGCGACGATGACGGTGAGTGTTTTATTATTCGATCAGTGAAACAGGAACCCATGATAGAAACGGTATCGGTCTCGGGAGTTGAATTAAAATTTGAAATAGATAGCGGTTCAGCAGTTACAGCAATTTCTATGGATACTTATAAAACATATTTTAGCAGTGTACCATTGTCCACAACCAGTAAACGGTTATTTTCTTATACGGGTGATGAAATTGTTTGCGAGGGTATAGCACGGTTACAAGTAACGTATGCGAACGCATCGCATGTACTCTGTATTTATGTCGTGCGGGGCGGTGGTCCGCCGATTCTCGGTCGCGATTTTATTTCAAAATTCAGGTTAGCATTGTTGCCGATACAATATTGTGACCAATTAGATAAAAATGATTTGTTTGAAACATTGAAATGTCGTTATCCATCGGTATTTTCGGATAAATTAGGATTATTTAACAAATTTAAAGTCAGGTTACAATTAAAGGAAGAGGCGAAGCCAGTATTCGTTAGGGCTCGACCGGTAGCTTTTGCTTTGCGAAGTAAAGTAGATAAGGAGATAGATCGATTAGTAGCTATAGGAGTATTGAAACCGGTTGAACACGCGCGGTATGCGTCACCGATCGTGCCTGTATTAAAACAAAATGGATCTATACGTATATGCGCGGACTTCTCCACTGGTGTAAACAAACAGTTAGTAATAGATCAATATCCTTTGCCAACAGTAACTGAACTGTTTGCTAAATTGTATGGGGGACAGCAGTTTACTAAATTAGACCTGTCCAATGCTTACAACCAGTTTATGTTAGATGATGAGTCACAAGAAATAACTTGCATAAATACTCATAAGGGAATTTTTAAACAAACGCGTTTATGTTTTGGTATTGCAAGCGCGCCGGCCGTGTTCCAGCGCGCCATGGAGGGCGTGCTGGCGGGCGTTCCCGGTACACTCTGTATGCTGGATGATATTTTGATAACCGGGAAAAATAAATCAGAACACTTGGATAGATTACATCAAGTGTTACTAAAATTACAAGACGCGGGACTTACCTTACAGAAAGAAAAATGCATGTTTTTTAAAGACGAGGTCAATTACCTAGGTTATGTGATAAATAAAGATGGACTGCATAAATCACCGCAGAAAATAAAAGCTATGACGGAAGCACCAGTGCCGGCTAATGTTAATCAATTACAGTCGTTTTTAGGGCTAGTTAATTACTACAGGAGCTTCGTTCCAAAAGCGTCTTCAATTTTATGTCCTTTGTATGACTTGTTAAAAAAGGGTAACAGATGGTGTTGGACATCGCAACACGAGGAAGCGTTCACCGCTATTAAGACGTGCTTAGCGTCAGATCAAGTACTAGCACATTTTAACCCAGATGCTACTATCATTTTGACGGTAGATGCATCACCGGTAGGTCTTTCTGCAATACTATCGCAAGTGGGCCCCGATAAGTCTGAGAGACCGATCTCTTTTGCCTCGAGGACGCTAAATGCTGCTGAAAAGCGTTACTCGCAGATTCAAAAGGAAGCGACCGCGATTATTTTTGGGGTTAGGCGTTTCCATCAATTTTTATATGGAAGGTCGGTGCCGTTTATTCTCCGGACCGATCATAAGCCTCTGTTGTCGATTTTCGGACCACACCGTGGGATACCTGAAGTTTCAGCAAACAGATTACAGAGGTACGCACTGTTTCTAAGCGGTTATAATTATCAAATCGAATATGTGCGTAGCGCCAATAACAGTGCGGATTTCTTATCTCGCGCGTGTCTGCCCGAGGAGGCGGGTACGGATAGAAGCATGTGGGGCGGGGACGCGACGATGGCTGATCTCGATCGCGCGTCGTACATTCATTTCGTAGTAGAAGGTAGTCTACCAGTAACCTTAAAAATGTTACGGGAGGCGACCGCTGCAGATGTGACCTTGCGTAAGGTAGTAGATTTTGTTTTGAATGGATGGCCTAGGAAAATGCCTGATGGTAGTACGGGGATGAAGGCATATCATGCGTGTAGGACGCAATTATCTTATGAGAATGGTTGTGTGATGCGAGGACACAAAGTTGTAATTCCGGACAAATTACAAACAAAAATTCTAACGGAATTACATCAATCTCATTTAGGTATAGTGAAGACGAAAGCGGAGGCGCGAGCCCGTGTTTGGTTTCCGGGGATAGACGCTGCGTTAGAGCGGTTAATAGGATCGTGTGACGTTTGCATGCAACTACGACCATCACCGGCGCGGGCGCCGATTGCGCATTGGGAATATCCACCGACGCCATTTTACCGGGTACACATCGACTATCTGGGCCCTATTAACGGTCACACTTTTTTAGTGGTAGTGGATGCATTTACCAAGTGGGTAGAGGTGTATGATATGAAATGCAGTACCACTACTTCAGCAACAATTGACAGGTTATATGACTTTATGTCAAGATTTGGCATTCCGCACACGCTGGTTAGCGACAATGGTACAGCATTTACGTCGTATGAGTTTGAGGCTTTTTGTAGGGTGAACGGGATTTCGCATGTGACGTCACCAACGTACCATGCGGCCAGTAACGGGCAGGCAGAAAGTTATGTGAAGATAGTGAAAAAGGGTATTAAGACAAGTTTGCTTAGTGGTAATGGACAGCGAAATGTTAATAACAAACTGTTAAAATTCTTGTTCGACTATAGGAATTCCGTTCACTCTTTGACCGTTCCTCCCCTGCTGAACTGGTCTATGGTCGAAAGCTTAGAACGCGGTTGGATCTATTGAAACCCGAACCGCCGTCGCCATCTTCCACGGCTCTTGCTAATATGGTTAACCGTAAACAGTGTTTGCAAAATAAAAACGACGGACACAACACTCAAGTTTTTGCTATCGGTGCCATAGTTTATTATAAAAAGCAGACAATTAATGGTAAATTCTCTTGGTGCAAAGGAATAGTAATTAAAAAAATCGGCAAAGTGTTGTATTTAATTAAGGATGAGGTAACTTCAATGACTTTTAAGAAGCATAAAAATCAGATACTTTTGTATAAAGGCGATGATTGCTTTGACGATAAGGCCGTGGATATCGACCTAGAAGACCTAAGTAGTGGCCCAACGACAGAAGCACAGATTACTCAACGAATGTCTCCATCTGTCATCGGTGAGGATAGTGAAGACACGTCAGGTAGTTCCAACCAGACGTCATGTATGTCAGACACATCCCCTGTTGTCATTCCACAGCCTATCTCACCAGACAATACCGGGGACGATGAGGAGTACCAGGAGGCTTCAACCGGTTCTCCGAGCACTGGTCATTCTGTTGAAGCGCCAGCGCAACAGCAAGCGAGTGAGCCTGTGCCAACACCGCGTTCCAAACGCAATCGGCCTAACGTCAATTACAAATTATATTATTAGAAAATAAGTTTATAGTTATAGCGCATTTTTGTAACTTAAATGTTTAAAAAGGGTATTTTTATGCTAAGGGGAGGAATGTTGAGTATGTGTGCGTGTGCCTACGCACCGATAAGTAAGTCGGAATAAACGGCAGTGCGTTACTAGCAAGCAGTGGTTTCACTTGTCTGTCCTCATACTTAACACAAACAAACTCACTTTCGCTTCTATAATATTAGTAAGGACAAGAAAAATTTAAAAATATAAAGAATATGTGAAAAAACTGAATAAACAAATATAATATTATGTCAATAATACAATAACCATTTTACGTCTATGGAGCTGAAACTCACCATTTCGCACCACAAGCGGGAAGTACTTAGGTGACCTCATATTATTTTCCACGGGAAGAGCCACACAGATCCCCGAAGTGCTGTACATGCAGATCCCCCAAACCCTGATGAATCCATGCAGGTCCTTCCAAGCTGCACGATCGAATATATTTTTAGTTTCTAATGTTAATACGCTGTAGTACATTGTCGTCATAACGCAGATTGCTGTAAAAAAAAATACAATTTCTCGGAATACACATCACGCTTTTAATCCCTGAAGAGTAAGGCAGAGTTAGGCACTCAGTGATAGACTAGAATAAATGATTGCGTATACTAAGGCCAACTAGCAGCGATACGAAAGATCATTAACCTAAAGAAAAACTGTGGCGTTGACAATCTAATATTTAGCTCTTTCCATCTTGTGCCTTTGTCGTAATGTCTCGTTCTCCCGGCAAAAACATGACAACGTTAAGACGGGTTCGCCAACATTCGGGCGGCCATTTTAGATGGGGTTTTGTTTACATTTGGTATCGCTTCTCGTTGGCCGTACTTTAGACTTAGACATATAATTTCCACAACACCTAGGGACCACAGAGTGAAATGTAATTTCATCTCAATACCTTTACGCGTTCCCGAGATAAAGGGTCTTGATGGACAGACGGATAACAAAGTGTGATCCAATAAGGGTTCTGTTTTTTCCTTTCGATGTATGGAAGTCTGTCCGGGGTTGCGGGCAGTGGCGAATTTACCAGTAGGCTGAGTAGGCTGGAGCCTAGAGCGGCAGATTCCAGGGGGCGGCAAATTTGGCATAGGTTTTCTTCAAAAAATATTCGAGTGCCAAGTCGCAAGTGCAAAAACCGGCACGCAGCGCGGCAGTTGATCGCTCAGCCACTACACCAACAGTGCCGTCAGTTGCAAATTCAGCAGAAATGATTGCGAATTAAACTAGCGTACCTACAGAATTAAAAGGTCAGTAGGGGCGGCAAAAAATGAATAGCCTACTGGCGGCAAATTTGTAAATCCGCCACTGGTTGCGGGTTGTTCGAAAGAGATACAGCGGCCCCGGAACAAAAAGGGCAATAGAAGGAACATGGGTGGGTTTTAGTCAAGTACAAGTCTGACACTCCCCCCCGCTCTGCCCAGAGCTGGGAAAGTTATATGATGATTTCCCACCCGCAAAAAAAAGGTATGAAATCCTTAAAATTAAGTTCAAAAGATGCTTACCAACAAAAACATCAGCTACCAAGGAAAATGGTGACAACCACTTGAGACTCTTGATGAGACATAGTGGTAGAAGCAAAGGAGTACTGATCAGTATATACATCCTGATGTCATACAGCTTCGCCAAAATGTTTGGCTCAACGCTATACAGCATCTGTGTTTAATTAATAATGATGTTATTTGATGCGACTGGTGTGCTGCGTGTCGCGGGTTCGATTCCCGCACGGAACAAATATTTGTATGATCTACAGATAGTTGTTTCGGGTCTGGCTGTTTGTGTATGTGAGTTTATTGTGTTTGTAAATGCACCCACGATACAGGAGAAATTCCTAGTGTGGGACAAAGTTTAAAAAAAAGAAAATGTATTTCATCTTGACGCACAATTTGAGATACTTAAACGTAGACTGGCAAAGCAATTTTTTTATTTTGTTATTTAGTCCCAATTTTGGGCAACGGCCTCCCCATTCATATTCTTCTCCCTCATAGGTGACGACGACCATTATCAGGTACTGTAGAGGTTGTATACCTGTACCTAGTTTTTTTTCTTTTTGAGTTATTGAACCATAAAAAGTGTTAAAAAGGGCTTACCCTCTTCAACGATGTCGAGATTATAATTTGGTAAATACAACAAGTTCCCAACATTTGAAGAAGTAAAGTTATTTCCACTGTATACCTGAAAGCAACAAAAGACATGAAAGTGAAGTGAACAATTTAAATCAAATCTTATTAGTTTATAACAATGACTACACTACTATGCCCAGCGGTTTCACCCGCTGCTCAGCCTTTTAGTGATATTGTATAACCTGTGCTACTCGGTAATAATACAGCATTGTAATGCTGAAACAATTTGTTAAGAACAAGTAGTTTTTTAGTTTATTCGTTACAATCAGACAAATCTTTCCTCTTTATAATATAACTAGCTTTTGCCCGCGGTTTCGCTCGCGTCCACCCCCCATTTTAGGACAGTGAGGGAGTTAGAAAGAGACAAAAAGTAGCCTATGTCACTCTCCATCCCTTCAACTATCTCCACTTAAAAAATCACGTCAATTCGTCGTTCCGTTTTGCTGTAAAACACGGACAAACAAACAGACACACACATACATACACTGACTCATTTATAACATAAGTATGGATTACTGAAGATATTATAGTCTATAGATAATATTAATAGTGTTACTAGCTGTGCCTAGCGGTTTCACCCGTTGCTGAGCTAAAATAAAAATAAAATAGATTTAGTACGAATAATTCTTAGACCTAATAAAAAAATGAAATACGGAATAAACATAAAAATCTGACACTGTTTTGGAGGGTTAAGGCAATTAAAACTACGACTCGAGAATTTATATATCTACCTATATATAAAATTCTCGTGTCAGTTTTCGTTCCCATACTCCTCCGAAACGGCTGGACCGATTTAAACGAAATTTTGTGTGCATATCAGGTAGGTCTGAGAATCGGCTAACATCTATTTTTCATACCCCTAACTGAGCAGCGGGTGAAACCGCTGGGCACAGCTAGTCTACCTATCCTTACTTCCTTATTATAATATATATATATATTATAAAAGCGAAAGTGAGTTTGTTTGTTACCTCTTCACGCTTTAATGGCTACACCGATTTTGATGAATTTTGGAACAGATATAGTTGGAAACCAGGAGACGGACATAGGCTAATTTTTAGGATGTGAGGGAGAAAGAGGGAAGAAAAGGGAAAACTTAGCGTTGCTATTACAAATCGACATAGAGACATGTCAAAAATTGCATTTTTTTATTGTACTATTGGCTTTAGATTTACACTGACATACGATTTTTATTTAATTTATTTACCTTGTTTTAGAAATCGTAAAAGAGAACAAGTACTATAAATACAACGAATAAGTGTCCTAGAAACGGTTATCTATCACTTTTTCCAAGAAAACGTGAAAAAGTAAAATACTTATGTGTAAATAGCACTATAAAGCTCGCAAAACTGTTAAAATATTGTAAAAAGAAAATATTTATTATTGCTCATAGAACTATTTCTAGGGCGTGTTGAACACAAATTACGGTCTCCTGTAAACCTCGGTTTTTGACTTAACCTTATGTACGTAGGAACCGTCGAAATATTTGTATGGCCTACAGGTAGTTGTTTGTGTATGTGAATTTAAATGTTTGAAAACGCACCCACGATACAGGAGAAATTCCAATCAGTTTCAGTTGTAGTAGTAAGGTTTTTTTTTTTAAATAAAAATATAGTTTAGATTTACATAGAAGATATGCTGCGCCAACCCCAAATTACCTACGATAGGAGCAGGATAAAACAGAAAAATATTTGATTTAAGTAACGAAACACGAAAATAGTACGTACCTAAAAAATTTGCTTTTATTCCTGACCCAATTCCAAGGCGCGGTCGCTGCAGCCGCTTCAGCTAAGTCAGGATATGATAATTTAGTTATCCTTAACCTACGATACAGTTTTTGGGCTGATTTTATTAACATCTGTAAAATAAAAATATAGGCAGTTAATTAAGACATATTCAGGATGACGTATATATGTAATACTAGCTGGTGCCCGTGGCTTTGCCCGCATGTTATCTAAAAAAAAGTTCCTATGTGTTATTCCAGACCATAATTTACCTCTGTGCCAAATTTCATCAAAATTGGTTTGGCCATTTAGGCATGAAGACGTAACAAACAAACTATACACAAATTGTAGTAAGGATATGCAAAAAAGAAAGAATTGTTTGGCTAACTAATATTTTGATAGGCTCTCCTGTACAAAAATAACTTTTAGACGACACGTGGCCTTTTCGAATTTAAGCAGCGCTGTGTCAGTTCACGGCTAGAAATAGAACTGTCTCAAGGCACACTTAGCCCGATCTTCGGCTACACGCTTACAGCTGCCATTCATAGATTTGACTGATGATTTGTGTGTGGACCAAGGAATCTTCCCGGACCTTATGAAATACAGCAAGGTAATACCGCTTTTCAAATCTGGGGACAGTAAAGACACCAATAATTATAGACCCGTATCCGTTTTGCCGGTTTTCAGCAAGGTGTTTGAAAAGGTAATGCTTAACCAAATGCTCAACCACTTTAACACCAATAAAATATTACATGAAAAGCAGTATGGTTTCACCAAAGGACGTTGTACCACTGACGCCGGTGTCACCCTATTAAAACACATATTTACTGCGTGGGAAGAGGCACAGGATGCCATAGGGATCTTTTGTGACCTCTCAAAAGCATTTGATTGCGTGAACCACGAAACCCTTCTCTTAAAACTTGAACATTACGGCCTAGGGAAACTTGCCCTTAGTTTAGTAAAATCGTATTTAAATGATAGACAGCAGCAAGTACAAATAAATGGTGTCAATTCAATGGGTTTAAATGTAAAGATGGGTGTACCACAAGGATCGATATTAGGTCCCTTCCTCTTTTTAGTATATATTAACGATCTACCCCATTTATTTAAAAACCAACCACAAATGGTGTTGTTTGCTGACGATACCTCTTTAATATTTAAGATAAACAGACGTGCCACAAATCCTGACGACGTAAATAATGCCCTAATGCAGGTACATAATTGGTTTACCGCTAATAATTTAGTATTAAATGGGAAAAAAACGAAGTGTATAAGATTTGCTCTACCAAATGTCAAAAACAGTGAGTGTGACATAGTATTGAATCAGGAGAAACTAGAATTTGTCTAAAAAACTGTTTTCTTGGGAATAACACTCGATTCAAAGCTACAATGGGGTCCGCATATAACATCTCTTGCAGGACGCCTTAGTTCAGCAGCATATGCTGTTAGAAAAATCCGTCTGTTTACTGATGTAGATACCGCGAGACTAGTCTATTTTAGTTATTTTCATAGTATAATGTCATACGGTATTTTACTTTGGGGACGGGCTGCAGACATCGAGTCTATATTTATTCTGCAGAAAAGAGCCATTAGAGCCATATATAACCTACGTAGGCGAGATTCTTTAAGGGAACAGTTTAAGGATATTAACATCATGACAGTACCTTGTCAATATATTTATGAAAACATCATGTATGTCAGGAAAAACTCGCATCTTTTTAGTAAAAGAGGTGACAGACACAATTATAATACTAGAAATAGGGACCAATTAGTTCAACCAGGTTTCAGGTTAGCTAAAGTAGACTCATCTTTCATGGGGTACTGTTTGAAATGCTACAATAAAATACCTCCCCACATTCTTCAACTGAATGAAACGAAATTTAAATCTTGTATTAAACGCACACTATGTAGGCAAGCATATTATAAGTTGGGGGATTATATTGATGATAAAAATGCTTGGCTCAATGCTGGTCCTGCTCCTCAAGCATAGGGGTAAACTCATTAATAAGTATCCGAAGCTATAGTGGAAGCTTCAGAAGATTGTAAGACTATCTTTGCAATGTATAGAATCAATTCTCTAGTATTGTATAATTATTAAGCCCATATGTGAGTGCTATGTATTATCATTGACTTGACGAAGCCCTGGTGGTTAATAGTGTCATGCTCACTTAAATGTCTCGCTGATGGTGGCGGGTGTGTCGGGTCATTTAGCTCCCTTCAAAATGGTCGAGCTGAATGGGGCTGATCCATACGTCATGTTCGTGAACGGGCGCTGTCAGTTGGGACTGGTCATTTTTTAACTACCACGGTCATTTTTAATTTATTTAGATTTAAATTGAATTTTGTTTTTTATTTACTCTGGACGCTCTTACTGTGCACGTCTTTCTACATCGTTCTCACATATTTGTATAATCTCAACACGAATGATGTAAATACTATTTTGTAAAAATATTAGAATTTAAAAGAGTGTCCATGGAGTTTCTTGCCCATTCTTCTCCATAGAGATCAACGCTTTGGAATGGGCAACTGCAGTACTTTCACAAGTTATTATGCCTTGTGACCGGGGCTGTAGATTCATTTTGTTTCTTGACATTCAAAAGTGCCTGTAATGGTCTAATTGAAATAAATGATTTGATTTGATTTGATTTGAAGCGAAAATCTGGCAAATAATAGCCAGTTATGAGTTTGTGGTGATCCAATTGGCAACCGCTGTATAGATAACCGCGGTATTTAGCTGCATCTGGTAAGACTAGAAGTTGACTCTTAGGCTCAATGTAACACGTGTACTTGTTCACTTTTCTTTTCACAACTCCCCGGAAAGATGTTTCCTCTGGGTTTTCACAAGCAATTTTACACGTCTTTTTGAAAACTAGATGAGGGCCGGTGTTTCGTACCCGACTTGGTCTGCAACTATGTCTTCCTCAGATGAAAATAAAACTCACTGCACAACAGGCGGGAACCGATACCACACCACCTCATCATTTTAAAAGATATTAGGCGTAATATGACTATCGAAATACAGCAATTTGGTGCCACTCGATAAAACAGTAAGCTAGAAATAAAAGTAACTTACAAGCATAGTATATGCTGTAAGGAATCCAACAGCAATGGTTACGACCAGAGACGTCCATAGTCCCCCATTCATGTAAGCCTCATGCATGCTCAACACTGCGCCGCCAAGACTTCCCTTGATCACATGAGCGGTTGACTCAACGACACTGCAAAATAATATTAGTACCTAATTATAGTTAGTAGTTTGTAAGAAATAATATTGACATGTTTATAATATTATTATATAATATAAATTTCAGGCGTACCTATACGACGCAAAGACAAATTGCGTACATTGGCTAGTAAAACTCATCTTATGCATGAAAGTATCTTTTGTATGGCTACACGCATCTTCAATAATATTCCGGGGCCTATCAGAATAATTACGGATATTAAAAAAAAAAAATAAACGGCTGAGGGGTAGCTCACCGTCCGTCCGTCTATTGACGACAGGCCGTGTCGACGGCGCGTTCGTGTTTCACGCGCGCCTCAAAGAGAGTCAGAAAAGCAGAGGGGCTTGCCAGAGCCTCCGCCTGCCGTTGCCTGTTCGAAAGAGATACCGCGGCCCCGGAACGTAAAGAGCAATAGAAGGAACATGGGTGGGTTTTAGTCAGTACAAGTCTGACATGCCCCCTGCTCCGCCCACAGCGGGGGAAGTCATTGGATGACTTCCTGAAACTTGTAAGGGACTACAGATATCTGTACTTAATTATTTATTTCAACTAGATACTTCCACGCGTTGATAAAAGTTTTTGACGGACAGAAAGACAACAAAGAGTTCTGGTAAGGGTTTCGTCTATATTGCTGGGAAGTTTCTTCCACCACTTCTTCTTTATAGCTAAAACACACTACCTATTAAGGCGGAGGTTTGGCGGATTGTCTTGTTTAATGACGTTCAAAAAGTGCTGACTATCATTTGAATAAATGATTTTTGATTCATTAAATTATAATAAATAAATATAAATATCTTGGGACAACTCACACACCGCTATTTGATCCCAAGCTAAGCACAGCTTGTGTTATGGTAACCAGACAACTGATATACATACCTATATTACATACATTATAATAGATAAATCACACCCAGACACAGAACAAACAATCATGCTCATCACACAAAGTTTGTCCTGGGTGGGAATCGAACCCACGACCTCCGGCTCAGCGGTCAGGGCAACTAACCACTAGACCAACAGGCCCGTCAATTCATTCGTTTTGAGATGCGGAACTCTAAAAGTATAAAAGAAGAAGCAAAAAAACACTAGAGAAATATAAAATACTTATTAGTGTACATGTCGTTCCTCTCCGAAACGTAGTCGTAATCAGATCTCTCGGTACCAGGGTAATAGTCATAGACAGCGCTTTCCCTCCGTTTGATGTACTGCCTGACTTCTCTATCCAAAGTGTGTATGCTCGAGTTTGAGCTTGACTGCAAGACAAGAAAGCAGTTATCTATACTAATATTATAAAGCTGAAGAGTTTGTTTGTTTGTTTGTTTGAACGCGCTAATCTCAGGGACTACTGGTTGGAATTGGAAAATTCTTTTAGTGTTGGATAGTCCATTTCATGGGGAAGGCTATAGGCTATATAACATCACGCTACGGCCAACAGGTGCTGAGCAGCGTGGGTAAAACCGTGTGGAACAGCTAGTTAATGATAAATGCAAACACACACACATCGTTTTTTAACCGGCTTCAAAAAAGGAGGAAGTTGTCAATTCGTCAGAATCTTTTTTTTAATATCTTCACCGATTACCCAAAGACGCCTGCATGCGTAGTATCACCACCATAGAAGCGAGTTTTGTCGACCGGATAATAGACAAAATGACAGAAGATTATTTTGTATTATTATATACTAGCTTTTGCCCGCGGCTTCCCTCGTGTTAAGTTCGGGGTAACACAGTTCCGTTTTCCTGATTTGCAGGTACCTGCTACCTGTAGTGCTGTCCCTCCGTCTCCGGGGTCCCAACTTTCTTTGTACCAAAATTCATCAGAATCGCTTAAGCCATTAAGGCGTGTAGACGTAACAAACAAACAAACAAACTCACTTTCACTTTTACAATATTAGTAAGGATTGCCCTTCATTGCCTGAAAATAAATAAATAAAAAAAAGTTGATTTAACAATGCCCAATTATTGCAGGTTCTTTGTTCAGTAAAAGTCCTGTTTACAGGACATGACCAACAAGGTGTTGGCCAAGAGCAAAATGTTTCTATTGGCCAAACCACTGTCAGCAAATTCTTAAGACAATTTGTTGTTGCAGTAAATACAAGATCAGTACAGTAAATATACATTAATATTATGTATAGTTTGAGTGGCATGCAATAAATTGTTTTTATTTGGGTTGCAAAATCGTGTAATAACTTCAGGGAGGTCGAACATAGAACCTCCTTCTTTTTTGAAGTCGGTTAAAAAGAAAACATAAGAAAGGATAACTTACTCCTGATTCCTGTTGATACACTGTGCTGCCCGTATCAGAATAAACGCTAGCTCTTGACGAACCATGATAGTTAGGACCATTAGAGCGAAAATGAACAGAACTATTGGTAGTAGATCGGGCTCGTGTATCTGGTGACGTGTTTGGTACATGTGTCACAGTAGGACCAAAATGCGTCAAAACTTCACCGTACGAGAAAGGCAAAGGATGTCGTCTACCTGAAGGCGAAATTGAACTGGGCCCACTGGATGGACTGCGGTTTACTGACAGATCAATGTCTAACGTGATAGGAGGACCCTGAACCATGGATATGCCGAAAGGAGGTGTGACGGCCCTAGCAGCAGGCTCTCTGGCAGTCCTATTAATAGCAGGCCCCGCAGACCTAGTAGAAACTGGATCAATGGGAGTAATGGTAGTAGCAGGTTCTGTGACTGCAATAGTAGTAGTAGGCTCGGTGACAGTCTCTGTGGCCAGGCCAGAGGCGGGTGATGGCCCAGAAGCCGTTGAAGCAGCTGCGTCAGGTGTAACCTCATTCTGGAGAAGATTAAAGTTATTGAATGGAAAGCTTAAGTGACCTATAAATAAATAAATATCTTGGGACAGCTCACACACGGCTATCTGATCCCAAGCTAAGCAGAGCTTGTGTTATGGTAACCAGACAACTGATATACATACTTATATAATTTATAAATACAATACATAATATTATAGAAAAATCACACCCAGACACAGAACAAACAATCATGCTCATCACACAAAGTTTATCCTGGGTGGGAATCGAACCCACGACCTCCGGCTCAGCAGTCAGGGCCACTAACCACTAGACCAACAGGCCCGTCAAACTATACCAGACCTACGGTTGGGTGACTTATTTATAACTATACTGATCAATAAAAAAATATTATAATTGAGAAAGATAATTTTGTTATTTATACTTAACAGATATACGAATATAAATAAAGTGATATGTTTTGGGGAGACAGAGATCAGAATAATATCCGATTTTGGTAGTATGTATTGGCTAAACAGATTTTGATCAATTTTGGTACAGAGATAGTTGGGACCCTGGAGACGGACATTGGCTAAAAAAATAAGAAAAGGGGGAGAAAGAGGGAAGAAAAGGAGTAAGAAAGATATTTTTTTTCGATAATCACGCGGGTTAAAGTTAGCGTTAGCCCAAAGTTACTATGCCACGCGGACGACGTTGCGGGCGGCAGCTAGTAATAATATATTTCATTATCTTTGGTAGTTACTACTTAGTTCTACCCATCATTGCGATGTTTTTTTGTTGTCATATCATACCTGGGTACCTTTTAGTTACCGACGTATTGGAGGTGAAAAATATTTTGAAATAACTTTAAATACCTCCTCGAAACCCGTACTATTTACCCTATCAGCGCAATCTATACTATATATACTATCTATACTAATATTATAAAGCTGAAAAGTTTGTTTGTTTGTTTGAACGCGCTAATCTCAGGGACTACTGGTTGGAATTGGAAAATTCTTTTAATGTTGGATTGTCCATTTCTTGAGGAAGGCTATAGGCCTATGTTGCCCCTGTTATATATATATATAACATCACGCTACGACCAACAGGTGCTGAGCTGCGTGGGTGAAACCGCGAGGAACAGCTAGTATTTTGATATACAAAACGTGATTTTTGATCCCAAAAAAAAACTTGTTCCCCAGTAAAGAGAAATGCTTGCGTAGAGTTACTTAGTTTGATGTATATACATCCTAATAATATTATAAATGCGAATGTTTGTGACGTTGGATGGATGGATGTATGTATGTATGTATGTTTGTTACTCTTTCACGTCAAAACGGCTAAACGGATCTTGATGAAATTTGACACAGAGTGAGATTATAGTCTGTTATAACACATAGGTTACTGTTTTTCTCAATAACACGCGGGCGAAGCCACGGGCGCGGGCTAGTAATGCATAGTTGAAAACTTCGTGAAGAGTTGGTTTAAAACCTCTATACTTACAGGGTCCTCTGGCGTTGTTTCAGTAGGGGCCGCCTGTGATGAACCTGCTTTGCCATCTTTAACAGGTTTCATCTGAAAGAGTGTACTGCCTATATTTATTTTGGTACTAGCTTTTGCCCGCGGCTTCGCTCGCGTTAAATTCAGTATAACACAGTACCTGCTACCTGCAGTTTTTGCCCTAGCGCTTTATTGATTTGTAATAGCAACGGTTAAATTTTTACCTTTCCTTCCCTCTTTCAAATCCCACTATTTAAAAAAAAATAGCCTATAGCCGTCTCCTTGTTCCCAACTATCTCTGTACCAAAATTTATAAAAATCGGTTTAGCCATTAAAGCGTGAAGAGGTAACAAACAAACTCACTTTCGCTTTTATAATATTAGTAAGGATTTAATTTTAATAATTTATTAATTAGCGTTCGATCTTAGTGAAGATCAAGCCACCGCACAAGTGTGTGTGCGTAGACACAGGTACACTATCAGTACACTTTACTCTCATAGTCCGATGGGACGGTATCCGACACGACCGCAGAGATCGGTCAAATGACCATCGGCTTTTTTTTGGGGTGGGAAATTGGGTTGTCATCAAATAACTTCCCCCGTTCTGTGCGGAGCGCGGGGGAGTGTCAGACTTGTACTGACTAAAACCCAGCTATGTTCCGTCTATCTTTATGTTCCGGGGCCGCGGTATATCTTTCGAACAACCCGCAACCCCGGCAGGCGGTGGCCCTGGCAGGATCTGCTTTGCTGACATCTCTTTCAGGAACTCGTGAAACACTAACGCGCCGTCGAGACGGCATGACCATCGGCTTAACTTGCTTTTCGAGGCACGTGGGAACCATATCCCAAACTTTCAAACTTTGACAAACAACTGACAAATTTCTTTATAGCACTTTATACCCGACGCTCAGCATTTGCGCTTACCACCACAAGACATAGCAGGCCCCCAAAAATGTAACTGCTCGGATACAGGCCTCCATCTTCCGGGGCCCCGGAACACAAAGACACTGCCGTGATTCCGTCCTCGCTGCCGAGTCCAATCGCGACGTTCCGTTTCATGCTTCATCCTAATTTTGCCAGAGCCATCTGGCAAAATTGAACCGGTGGCTCGCGATGCTGGCATGGTTAGCATCAACACTAATAATCCTTACTAATATTATAAAAGCGAAAGTGAATTTGTTTGTTTGTTACGTCTTCACGCCTAAATGGCTAAATCGGTCTTGATGAATTTTGGTACAGAGATAGTTGGGACCCTGGAGACGGACATAAGCAATTTTTTTTAAAGTTGGTAATGGTGGAGAAAGAGGAAAGAAAAGGGAAAACTTTGCTTTGCTTTTACAATCAATAAGGCGCAAGGGCAAAAACTATTTGCAGGTAGCAGGTACCTACAACCCCGAATTTAACTCTAGCGAATCCGCGGGCAAGAGCTAGTTTGAAATAAAGTTGCAAAATTATGAATAAACGAGATAGGTATTAAAGCATACAATACAAATACCTCAAAGACGTAAAAGTTTTTCTTCCTACGCATTTTCGGTGTAATAATATATATTTTTATTTAGATTGTTGCAAGTTCTAAGATAGCAAGCAACATTGTTAAGACGAGAACCATCTAAACTCGTGAAGATTACACAGAAATATCGTGAATTCAGTATTAAATCACTAAAATGTTTTCTTCACTGCACTGCCTACTTTTCAAAGTCTATGTCACTTCAAAGATTAATGTCAAAATGACAAATGTCGTTGCATAGATGCTTGAAATTTATGGTTATTCACTTATTGTATTGAAACTATTTAGATATATTTGACGGCACGGTTGGCGCAGTGGCTGAGCGATCGACTGCTGCGCTGCGTGTCGCGGGTTCGATCCCCGCGCGGAACAAACATTCGTATGACCTACAGGAAGTTGTTTTGGGTCTGGCTGTTTGGGTATGTGAGTATAAATGTTTGTAAACGCACCCACGATACAGGAGAAATTCATAGTGGGGGTATTACTTATCTTGTGTAATTAATTGTTTAAATCAAATGATCATAATAATCACCTTCAGCCTAGTTTGAAAATAAATGACTTCTGATTTTGATTTTCAAAAGAGGAGCTGCTTTTAAAGATTCTCCCCGAAAACTAAAAGGAGAAGGATCATAAGAAAAACCATTTTGCGAGATGGTTTCCAACTACATGACAAATCGTTAAGGGTCTAGCTGGCATGTGCTGATCATATTTCGACGCTCACATGCTTTTAATCCTTTTCCCATTATCTCAATACCTTTTTTTTTTAAATACAACGAAGAATTGAAGTAATTGCTCTTGTAACAATGAGTAACCTACTGGGACCACTTAGTTGTGGCTAGCCGTTTCATTCAGGTAAAAAGAAACAAATTTCAAGAACCCATTCAAAATATTTTATTTAGGCATTACATCCGTGCTTTGTCCCGCAATCATCCCAAAGCTCAGCTCTTGTGCTTGGATTTCGATTTTCCATAGTTTCATCACAACTGCCTCGGCTTTCACAAGCATCGATATCAGGTGTTTCAGTTGGACATTGTGTAGTTGTTGTACATTCGTCAGTTTTTTCATCCTCACAAGAATCCTTGCCACGCCTTAAGCCATTTGAAATATCCAGAAGGGTTTTCACTAAAGGCGAACCTAAGAGTTCGTTATCGACTCCGTCCTGTTTTTGGTCTCCTCTGTTTCTGTTATAGTCAGAATAAGCCCGACTGTCTCCTCTGTAGTAATTATTGTTATAATAGCTTCCTCTGTTGTTATGGTCACCTTTATAGCTGCCTCTATTGTCATAATCACCCCTATTATAGCTATCACCTTTATAGCTGCCTCTATTGTCATAATCACCCCTATTATAGCTATCACCTTTATAGTAGCCTCTATTGTCATTATCACCCCGATTGTTGCTATCACCTCTGTAGCTGCCTCTGTTGTCACTATGTCCTCTGTTGTAACTGTCTTCCTTGTAGCTGTATTTTTTGTAACTATCTCCCCTATAGCTGACGTCATTGTTAGCTCGGTAGTTTCCTCTATAGTAGTTATTGCCATTGTAATAATTATCGCCTCTATTATTGTTATCTGCTCTATAGCTGGCTCTGTTGTCATAATAACCTCTGTTGTTGCTATCACCTTTATAGCTGCCTTTATTGTCATAATCACTCCTATTGTTACTATCACCTCTATAACTGCCTCTGTTGTCACTATGTCCTCTATTTTGACTATCTTCCTTGTAGCTGTATTTTTTGTAACTATCTCCTCTATAGCTGACGTCATTGTTATCTCGGTAGTTTCCTCTATAGTCGTTATTGCCATTGTAATAATAATCGCCTCTATTATTGTTATCACCTTTATAGCTGCCTCTATTGTCATAATCACCCCTATTGCTGCTATCACCTCTATAACTGACTCTGTTGTCACTATATCCTCTATTTTGACCATCTTCCTTGTAGCTGTATTTTTTGTAATTATCTCCCCTATATCTGACGTCATTGTTACCTCGGTAATTTCCTCTATAGTCGGTATTGCTATTGTAATAATTATCGCCCCTGTCGTAGGTTCTATAACTTCCCTTGTTGTTCCTATCAGCTCTGTTACTCCTGTAGTCTCTATCACCTCTGTAGTTATTACTAGCTCTGTAGTTACTCCTATAGTATTTGTCTGCATAATTATTTCTATCGGCACTGTAATATTTATCTCCTCTATAGTCATTGTCTTTTCGGTCTTTATTTGCTCCGCTATTCCTGTCCCCATCTTCTTGAGCATTTTGATTATTGCCATGATAAGAGCCGTGTGCGCTGTTATGGTTATATTTTGGGTGTTTATTATCTGTTAGTTGGTCTTTCACCTGAAAATAAGACATGCAATATAGCACAATAAAAAAAAAATAAGTTTGGAACAATTGCTTGTTGTTATAAACTCAGTAGTCAAGTTATATATATTTTTCAACTATCTTTAATACATTAAATGTTGAATGTATGTAATATACTGAGTAAGTAGCAAATTTTCAGTCGCGTATACGTGAGTAATTGTTATACGATTAGGGTTTAAAGAAGGTAAATTTAGTCTGTCATTCGTTGGATTAACCCTATTTGATGTTTAATTTATATTATTTCTGTTAATACATATATTCATACCTGTTGTGCCAATTGGGCAAGATAAAGATACGGATATGGTCCATCGTCTTTATTATTGTCTTCATTACTTTTCCGGTCATATCGGTTAGAGTAGCTACTAGATTTGTAATTCCTGTTCGCCGGGTACTCATTCCTGTAACTATCCGATTTGTAACTGTCTGCCTTGTAATGATCTGATTTGTAACTGTCTGCCTTGTAATGATCTGATTTGTAATCATCAGCCCTGTAATTTCTGTTCGACTGATAATCAGACTTGTAGCTGGAGGCACGTGGTTGCGGTTCTACATAATTTGAGCCCTTTTTGTTGTCCAAAACTAAGACAAGGGGACGATTCTGATCGGAAGCCTTCTTATAGAGACTGGATAGAAGTCCAGAGTATTCTTCAGCCTGAGATGGAAGGAAGTTCTGAAAAAAATATTATTAAATAATTAAGACATAGAAAACAATGCAATCACTCTATTACTTTAAATAAAATAATGGAACATAAAGGAACACACTGCGCTTCAGAAGTCAAATGGGACTGGGTAGGCCATGTCTGCCAGATGCTGTGGGCTTATATATCGCAAAACTGGAGCCCTAAGACAGCCGGGGTTAAATAGAGGAGAAAATAACTTTCTCGTTGGTAAGAGGCGCAACATCGCGAATAGGCTGGAAAGAAGGAAGAAGAAATGGAGGCTTTGTCCTGACATGGGACAAATATGATGAGGATGGGGAAGTTGTTGTGATTTGAATGAGTGACAAGAATGGAGAGAGAGAAATGAGTATATTAGAGGAAGTTTGAAAGATGTGCCTGTTACACAAAAAATAAAGGGAGTCGTTTATCTTGGTGTGGACATGAAATGAAGAGAGAAAGCAAAGCGTGCATGATTCCTTAGAGCATCTAAAATTTTCTGGGTGACTAATAATTTTATCGCAGCGTAGTCTTGTATTATACCAATGAATGTGACAACACCAGGGGGATGTCTGTGTCTTGCAGTGAATGTCTTTAGGTAAAAATGATTAGAAATAAAAATTCTCAAAATGTGGCACCGATTAGCTGATACGGGAGAAGAAAAGACACAACGAGCACGGCATTTAAAGATGCAGTATGACTATTGCGTTATTATTTCAAAAGTCTGCACTGAATTAAAAAGTAAAGCAACTATAACAAAAATAAAGCAGCGGGCTGATGACTCAAATAATAATGAAACTTCTTTGCTGAGGTATAATAAAGACCATTAAAAATCTTAATATTTAAAGGAAAAGAGGATATATTATTAAGATAAGATCAAAAAATCATGATGTGAAAGAAAAGGTTGATATAGGAAAATGTAAGAAGAGAACGTTTTGCGCCGATCTTTCGTAACATAAGAAAGAACAGGAAAATGGTGAAGGAAGCAGTAATAGAGGATGAAAAACAGTAAATAAGATTAACAAACAAAAATTTAACTTAAACTTACAATGGCGAGAAGTACAAATACTACATTTTGAAGAAATTTGAGATTCAGTACTGAGGACGCCATGTCGAACCGTTGGCGTCTCGTTTCCGAATATGCTATAGTCTGGCTTATTCTTATTAAGTAAACTTACCGCTACATATATTTTTAATCAGTTTTTCTAACCGATTAGATTTGTTATTTGTTTTGATTAGAGCTTCCTGTTCAGTAACTACTTGTTTATGTTAATTAATCGTTTTTTTTGTAATTCCAAAATATTGTTATCTTAATTCAAGTTTGTATTAAACATTACTATGAGCTTAGACAATATGTACATACATGCAATGTTCTATGAAAGTAAACTTGAATCGGAATTGTCTGAAAAGCAATTCTTTATTATCAGCCTCTTTTACTACTAAAGGTCGGTATGCAACGACAGGCCTAGTCGCCGGCGCTTTCGTATTCCACGGACGCCTCAAAGAGATGTCAGTAATTCAAAGCCAATGCTGGGATTGCGGGTTGATAGATACCGCGGCCTCGGAACACGAAAGGCAAAAGAACTAACATAGATGGGTTTCATTCAGTACAAGTCTTTTTTTTGGGGTGGGAATCATCAAATAACTTCCCCCGCTCTGGGCGGAGCTGAGGGGCATGTCAGACTTTTACTATTGCCCTTTATGTTCTGGGGCCGCGGTATCTCTTTCGAACAACCCGCAACCCCGGCAGGCAGAGGCCCCTCTGCTTTGCTGACATCTCTTTGAGGCGCGCGTGAAACACGAACGCGCTGTCGACACGGCCTGTCGTCAATAGACGGACGGACGGTGAGCTACCCATTGCTCACCGTCCACAGGCCCGCATCTACAGTGGTCGGGAGTCGTCTCGTGGCGCCCGGCTTCAGTACAAGTCTGACACTTACTTCTACTCGGCCTAAAACATCTGATGATTTCCCATCCGAAAAAAAAAGCGATCGGCAAAAACGCTTTCTTCTGCCGCTCCTGCTAGAGTCAATTGTCACTTAATCATTGACTCTCTTTCTATATTTTCTTTTACCCAGATTATTTTACGGGAACCATTTCAATAATAGCCTATAGTATCTACTCAAGGATAATGTAGGTTCAAGGAATCAGAACTGAAGTTCCGAATATTACTCCCTACATTCAAACTTTATTTTTAACACGCTTTTATTAGATTTACTATTGTAACTATGCATGTAAGAAAATCTTGGAATCTTAATTTGACCCACCACCTGGTCTTCGATTAGGATGAAATTTTGCACACGCTCTGAGTTCTGATGACAATACATGACTAGCTAAGAAACGTCATTACAAATCCAATATGGCAGCCTCCCCAAGATGGCGGACTGGCTGTTTGAAATCCATGTTATAAGTGCCCATGTAGACCTTTGTGTAATAAAAACATTTTAATTTTATACCAACCGTCTGACTTGACTTAACATGCCGTCGAGGAATGTGAAAATCATAATACTTTTATTTAACATAGGCCCATGTAGACCTATGTTACTTATAAAACGTCGAGAAAGAATGTACGGTTCGGGTTGGTCATTTCCTATGGAGTAGAAGAAACACCATGGTTACTGTTTTAAAATCATTTGGTCATCATTTGTCTCTTAAACTTGCAGGTTTCCTCACGATATCTTTTTTCATCCACGCAATTGTTATAAATTGTGCCGATCGCTTTAGACCACACAGGCGTGATGTTAGGTATTTATTTGTGTTAATTGACTTGTCCATTTATATTTTTATTTTGCAAAGAAAAAATTTGCAAAGTATGGTCAAACCTAATTGTTAACCGTTGTATTTAACAATTAGAACGTCAAATGAACTAACACACATTTGCGAATAAATAATTTGGATTTGCTTTTTGTTGGTACGGTTAGCGCAGTGGCTGAGCGATGGACTGCTGTGCTGCGTGTCCCAGATTAAGGGTTTGATCCCCTAACAGAACATATTTATATGACCTACAGTTAGTTGTTTGTATTATGTGAATTTAAATGCTTGTGTACGCACCTACGATACAGGAGAAGTTCCTAATGTGGGGCAAGTTAAAAAGTTAAAAAAGTCTCTCGTTAGTTTAACATTACCTTGACAACTGAGTGGAGTGGTTTGATATCAAGGCATTTACTCCTGGTTATTTAGGAGCACCCCCAACAAAGGCAAATATTCGGTCTAAATCAAATTAAATCATGCATAATATTATGATGCTCCATAATTTTGAATCTGTAGTTTTCAGAGGCATTCCAGCATGGATGCCGTTATAATATGTGTACTGGAATGTCTTTGCGAAATGCCTTCAAAGGTTTTATCAATTTTACTCGTCTGTACATATGAGATCAGTCTTCAAAAAATAAAGGCTCGCGTTCAAAACATATTTTTTATTATTAAAACCTGAGATATTAAACAACAAAAATATATGATGACATTAAAAAATATGCACCTTTCCCTCTTATAAAAAGGTCATATTTGAAGTTTCAGTATCTATAGACCTCTTGACTGTTATTGGTCATGGTGGCCAATTGAAGCGGAGATTAGCCATCGGCGCTGGAGATATTATAGTGCAGGCGTGTGCGCAGGCACAGGTACACTCTCTGTTCCCTCACTCTCATAGTCCGATGAGACCGCAATCCGACACGTCCGGAGTGCGATCAGGGGCAGGACCAATAGCTTAACATTCTTTCCGAGGTTGACTGACAAAAATTTATTCTCAAATTATACAAATCAAAACATATTGGTTGTCATCATATTCATAGAGATACTTTCTACAATTCTTTACGTATTAATTTTTTTATTAGCACGGTCTGGATTGAATGAGCCTTCACTGAAAATGTAACTCATTAGCTTCCACAGTATCAATACAGAAATTGTCAACCAAAACATTTCTCTAGGTGAGTTCGCCATTTTGTCTTTTCACTGAGTGAATATTTTTGTGTCAATCGCTGGCTTAAATACTTTGGTACTTGATATCCTGTAAATAATAGAAATGGCTTTCTTAGTGTTTTTGTTTTTAAGGTGGTGGATTTTATTAATTTTATCTCAATATCTTTACGCGTTTATAAGATTCCAAGGTTATATATAGGACATAGGCTATTTAAAAAAAAAAAACATGAAAAATGAGGGAGAAAGAGGAAAAAAGGGAAATCTTATCATTACTATTACAATAAATAAGGCGCTAGGGTAAAAACTACAGGTGACTGGTACCTGCAAATCAGGAAAGGGGAACTTTCTTATCCCGAATTTAACGCAGGCGAAGCCGCGGGTGAAAGCTAGTTATGTAAAAAAAAGGAAAGAAGCTTTGAACAAAGCCTAGTTAAATATTTACCGGATTAACTCAAAAAGCTTTGAAAGAAACTTACCAACCAACTTCAAGCAGAATCTAGTTTTTATGGAATGATTGTCAGATTCAACTGTCAATTTGATTGTTAGTTGCCCGAAAAAAAAAGTCTTTATGACTTTTATTAAAAAGTACGGTTATACCAAATATGCACCTGGTCGCCGAGGCGCCTCTTCCGCTGTTCCCTCGTTGGTCAAAAACGATGAAACTCAACTGATGTCTATGGTGGGCCAAAATTTTGATTCTGTATCAAAGCGGGCCACTTAGTAAATAAATTTCACCTATAGTTATGACAGAAAAGTCGATTGTAAATTCTGAAATATGTAGAGCAAGTGAAATACAGTACCTAACTGTTTTCACTGAGAATTAAAAATGCATTTAACTGAAAATTTATATTAAAATCCGTTCATAATATACAAATAAACTAGCCAAAAAGTTCCAGAGGGACCTGCCAATGCCATTGCCTGTCGGGTTGTTCGAAAGAAATACCGCAGCCCTGGAACATAACGGGTAAAAGAAAAAACATGGGTGGGTTTTTAGTCAGTAAAAGTCTACGACTCCCTCCCGCTCCGCCCAAAGTGGGGATAGTTTATTTATTTATTTATTAAAAAGGTCACCAGCACAGCTTCTGTATAAAAATATCTTATAGTTATTTAATGATATCCTATCCGAATAGAAAAAGCATAAGGTTCGATGCCATTTTTCAAAATTTTAAAGTTGGACCTGACTACATCTGGGTTGAAAAGCTGTTTCAGTATAAATCTATTTCACTAATTCCAACTTGGAGTGGAATATGAGCTTAGAGTTTGTCGGTAATTAACAATAGCCACTGGGGTCCATTTTCGGGTTAAACCGCGTTTGCCTAAGTTGGTCTGGATCCATGGTGACTGAAAGCCGACCCCAACATAATCGGGAAATGCTGGTAGCTGATGATTAAAATTGTACATTTGCGGTTATAAAGTAGAAATGTGTCACCATGTCGATAACGTCAATACAAGAGTTTGTGTACGTAACGCTTTGCTGATTTTAATCATCGGTTTAATTTTCACATCGTCAGTTAATTTTTGTGGTAGCAACAGAATTTGTGTGTTCATTTTTGGGTGAACACCAAACACGTAGATAAAAAATATGTATACTCAATACTGATTCTTCTGGATACGGCACGCAGTTGAGGAGGTTCCTGTCTTTGGAGCCCTAATCACCTTTGGGGTTCAAAAACCCTGCTCCCAATACTAGCAGACCAAATTTAAATATCAATATTGAGATAAAAAAAAAACACCTGCCAAGTGCTAGTCGGAGTCGCGCACCGAGGGTTCTGTACAAACGACACAAGCGGCCATATCTTTGACTGCGTACTGTAGGTCATACAATTATACGTTCCGTGCGGGGATCGAATCCGCGAAATGTAGCGCAGCAGTCGATCGCTCATCTACTGCGTGAACTGTGCTGCCTTTATGA
Organism: Ochropleura leucogaster; assembly: GCA_958449745.1. Lineage (NCBI taxonomy): Eukaryota > Metazoa > Arthropoda > Insecta > Lepidoptera > Noctuidae > Ochropleura > Ochropleura leucogaster. The sequence goes on from OY288226.1 coordinate 5,646,339, forward strand.
GCCAATGACACTATGACAGTCTTACCATGGGGTATCTATTGATCCAGTACTAATTAGGAGAGATTATTGTGGAGGTCAGATTATTTTGCAATCGTTTCATGTAAAATACTACACACCCACTACACAGCTGTTTCTGGTTTGCCTGGAAGCCGACCTGCTTGGGGAGACTAGGGGGACGATCACAGGTTCAAAATGTTGGGTTTGAAAACAAGACAAATAGAATATTCTTTATTATGTACCTACACCATACAAATAACAAGAATAACAATTTATAAATAGGGTGCCCCAATGGGCGGTCTTATCGCTAACATCGATCTTTCAAGACAACCTTTTTTGTGGATGGGAAATCATCAAATAACTTCTCCCACTCTGGGCGGAGCGAGGGGGAGTGTCAGACTTGTACTGCCTAAAACCCACCCATGTTCTTTCTATTGCCTTTTATGTTTTGCGGCCGCGGTATCTCTTTTGAACAACCCGCAACCCCGGCATTTCAAGACAACGTTTGGATGGTTTTAAGAGGGGGGAGGAAAGACAGTGCTGTGGGTAGACTGAGGTGGAAAATAATGATAAAATAGTGTGTGGATAGTAAAAATGTCTTGTACAGATGTTTTTTTATTATCAATTAAATCTTGTTAGTCCCGTTTATAGGATATTGTTTATGAATGTACTGAATTAACACGTATTGCAATCTTCTACAGTTTGTGAACATTGTTCTGCTAAAAATTCAGTTGAATTTTCGCAGCTGTCCTTATTGCAGTTTTTGCGTTTCCTGTTGTTTCTGCCCTTTCTGTTTTTGCGCGAGCGTTGCATCTCCAACATGTGCTGACTTGTCTGAAACAATTTTTAAACACATGATGACGTTAAGTCACTTTTTGCTGTCAATCCTACCCGCCATCCTTAGGTACTTTTATTAGAGAGAGAGTTTCTTTGTTTGTTACCTCTTCACGGTTTAATGGATAAACCGATTTTGATGAATTTGGGCAAAAGCTAGTTTAAAATAAATTAACCCCACTATCTCTATAGTGGGGTTAATTTATTTTAAACTAGCTTTTGCCCGCGGCTTCGCTCGCGTTAAATTCGGGGTAACACAGTTCCCCTTGCGCCTTATTGATTTGTAATAGCAACGCTAATTTTTCCCTTTTCATCCCTCTTTCTCCCTCACATCCCACTTTTTTCAAAAAAATATTAAAGCGTGAAGAGGTAACAAACAAACAAACTCACTTTCGCGTTTTATAATATTAGTAAGGATTCGGAATAACTATGTTACCCCGAATTTATCGCGGGTGATGCCGCGGGCGAAAGCTAGTTCTAAATAACTCTAGATTTGAAATACGATGGGAAGTAAAATCGTATGCAAGAATAATCCATCAACTTTTTCCACATGCCTTTTTTGTTTTTTTAGCGTTGGGTTTGTCTTCAAATAACTTCTCCCGTTTTGGGTGGAGCGGGAGTGAGTGTCAGACATTTACTGACTAAATTCCACCAATGTTCCTTCTTTTGTCCCTTCCGGGGCCTCGTACTCCTAGTGACGGCTCCTATCGTTAGGAGATTCCTTTCTCTGGAACCCTCACTTAGCATCACTAGCTTAGATCCTGTTTACCATACCGGCGGGCAACAATTTTTTGTATTTTTTTTTGTTTTTATAAAAAAAAAAGTCAAAATATAAAAAATATATGTTTAAAGATGAATAAACGAAAATGTTTGAAATAAATCTTACCCTCAAAAGTTCATTCAAAGCATCTTCATACTCTTGATTCGAATATAGAGCAGAATTGCTGTGGACATGATTGTCGTCATGATTGTGGGGTGGATAGTGGTCATGGTCTCCATGATACGAGTAAGCCTTAGAGTACCCTCGACCCTGACCTTGTTGCCGTTGATCCGGTTCATCATCATTCAAAGTTTTAGCCTGATTAGTGGAATCTACGACGACAATAAGTGGACTTTTTGAATCCTGTCCTATGAGCTCATTTAAGATACCTAGAGATGGATGATTTTTTGGGAAGGCATGTAGGCCATTCTGAAAATTAGACAAGTTTTTAAACATAGCATAATATTACACCTATCATCATTTTCCTAGACTTTTTTGGACTATGTTTGGAACGGCTTCCAGTTCTACGGATCTGCTTCCAGTATTTAGCTGCCTAAATACCAGTATTTTACATAGAATGACTGAGTACCCTTACAACACTAACTCGGTTACTGGGTAATTTGGTACCCCTTGTTAAAACTGTTTATCAGACTTTCGAGACACTGACTGTCTGTAACGACTGTCAAAGATCTACAAATAACAGCCAACGGCTTAACGTGCTTTCCGAGGCAGGGAGGAGAATTGGTATATTATAATGGTTGATCGGGCAAGCGTGGCTTAAGCTGTAGATTGACCCGAGCGGCTTTTATTATTGTAATTATAATAATATAAGGAGTAGCTGAATAGTGCCCTAGTACTCCCAGTACAAATCTGGAGTCCGGGATGCTACTGAGAAATTCACGGTTAATAAAGCCAAAAGCACTTTGCCCAAGTCAAAAATCAAACACAGTAGTTCATGTTTGGCAGTACGAGGCAATCAATCAACCAGTAAAAACCAAATGTTAATTAATAAGGAAGGCTTAGGAAATAATTTGAAAAATTAAATATCTTATCATTCTTCTGTCCTTATTCCAGATTATTTGGATTAAGAGCAGCATGTCTTTTTCTACCATACTTTACTATTATTTGTAATTTCGTCAGACCTCAACCTTCATATAATTCTAATTAAACTCTACAATAAATAAAAAATCTTCATATAAATATAAAAAAAAAAACATCTTACGATTGTGCATAATACGAAAAAGAAAATCTGCAAAACCGCGCGATCTTTCGGCCCCATGACGGTATAGTTTATAAAATGGTTGGTATGTTTTATATTAACGTTACACCTTGGTGATTTTAATTAAACTGGATAAAAAGAATAACAAAATATCATCATACTTATATTTTAACTAGCTGTTCCACGCGGTTTCACCCGCGCTGCTCAGCACCTGTTGGTCGTAGCGTGATGTTATATAGCCTATAGCCTTCCTTAAGAAATGGACTACCGAACACTAAAAGAATTTTTCAATTCCAACCAGTAGTCCCTGAGATTAGCGCGTTCAAACAAACAAACAAACTCTTCAGCTTTATAATATTAATAATTAATAATAAGCTTTATAATATTGGAAGGTTAATGAATCGTACCTTTGAAAAATGATAAACCGATTGGATTTTTTCGTTCCAAAATATTTTTAGATAAGGTACAAAAAGTACATAAAATGAAAAAGGACAGCCTAGTGCATGTCGGCCTTGAGCACCGGGGTATCCGTAAAAATGTGCAACATAAAATGGCGATATCTTTTAATTGCGTATAATTAGAGAGATGATTATTTCACACCCCTAAGAGATTACAAACTTGAGTATATTGATTTTATTTCAACTAGAAAACTCCACGCGTTCCCAATATAAAGACTCTTGACAGACAAACGTACAGATAGACAGACGAATAAATGGTTCCGTTTTTTTCCTTTTCAGGTACGGAACCTAAAAACAAGCCTCGAATATACAAATACTTATATTACACTAGCTGCTCCCCGCGGTGTTACCTACGGTGAATTATTATTTGATCATCCTATGGGAAGAACGCGTTTTTCCGGGATCAAAATTAGCATATGTGTTCATCTAAATTGTAAGCAGTCTTGATACTATAGCACGGCCAACGAGAAGCGATACCAAATGTAAACAAAACCCATGCTAAAACCCCATATAAAATGGCCGCCCGAATGTTGGCGAACCCGTCTTAACGTTGTCATGTTTTTGCCGGGAGAACGAGACATTACGACAAAGGCACAAGATGGAAAGAGCTAAATATTAGATTGTCAACGCCACAGTTGTTCTTTAGGTTAATGACCTTTCGTATCGCTTCTCGTTGGCCGTACTTTACATTTTTTCTAAATCCGTTAAACTGATTGAGCTTGAAGGAGTAACAAATATGCACACACATAATGTAAAACTTTTGCTTTTATTTTTCTAATTCATAAAACTACCTTCCGCCCGCGATTTCGGCCAAAAAAAAGTTTAAAGTCAAAAGTAAAAGTATTAGTTTAACCCGCGTGATGATCGAAAAAAAGATATAGTTGCCCATTCCCACAGTGCAACAGTGCAAAGTTTCTCACAGTGCACACTATCTAAGATGGGGATCTGTGCCAGTCTAACCGAATTTAGTTGAATACTTTTATTTTTCGTTTGACTCTCCAAAACCCTACAGTTACTACGAAATACGAAACCTTCGAAAGACTCTTATTAAACTTGAATTTTGGTTTCATAATTACACATTGTAATGAAACCTCTTGTTCCAAAAATCGTATGCGAATCGAAATTAACATCACCACAGTTAATATGTGAACGCATTTAAAACCGCCCGTCCGTAACCGATCACACGGCGCATTGAACCCTGCGGTACGAAATCATGCCTAAAGAATATTCTGGTCGACACGAGTTTGGTATTATTGATCCTATTTGTCACATTGCACATTTTGAAACTTCACGAAACTAAGCTTTAACTATGATTTGCAAACTACATCATTATTTTCCTACCCTTGTCCCATTATAATTGGGGTCGGCGTAACACGTTTTCTTCTTCTATTCTCCCCTATCAGACGTCACGGCATCATTTACTCCTTTCTCCTTCATATCATTTCTTACACAATCCATCCATCTTTTCTTTGGCTTTCCTTTCGCTCTCCTTCCATCAATATTCAGATCCATCATCCTTTTAGTGCTTGTGCTAACTACGAATATACATCAACTAATTGTAAAGATATGTATAAATATCATTGTGCCGGTAGTCGTATCTGACAATAGGTTAATTGCCAAGAGCCTCGACCTATACTTGGCTTGATACAGAAAGCGGTACTCTTGGATAAGGCTTGTATTGTTAGGAGGTTCCTTTCACTGGAGCCCTGAGTAGCTTGGATCCTGTTCCCGATACCAGTGGGCTACTATACTAATAATATAAATACTAAAAAGCATTTTAAAATACAGATAGTATTTTAAAATGCTTTTTTGCTTTATGTATATTTAAAAAAAAATAAAAAATATGAAAAAAAATATTAAGTATATTAAAAATAAATAAACGAAATATAAATATGTGAGAGTATAAGAAAGGTAAATTAATTACATAGCATCAAAAAATTTGTCCCCATTACTGTCAACGGAAAAAGTGCCAAAAAAGCTGGTAGCATTACTGCGTTGGCTGGCAATGCTAATTCTTATGGTTGGTTTCATTTTGGTTGGGTGATCTAGTAGTCCAAAGCGCAACTGCTTAGGACGATGACTTGTATTCGATTCTCAAGTGCGGCTATTATTTCGTGGGTTTTTCTTTAAGGAATGCAAATGATTATACGTTTTATTTCTTTATTGTGAACGTGAGGACCATGTGAGAAACCATCGCAACATCTTGAAAAGATCGCTTTTAGCGATACTGTATTGTACACTGTTATTTGTATACTGTATACCTACTGTTATTCTTGTAATTTGTATGGTGTACATAATAAAGAATATTCTATCTACATATGTCTTTTATTTCAATGATAGTTGGTGCACGCAATAAGGTACACTTTCACCTATTTTTTCGAGGATTACGGGCGTGATTTGATGTGAATTTTATTTCCGGTAGTATATAATTAGGTTCTCTAGAGAGTATTTCCGATAAACCGAGTGAAAAAGCTAGTAGTGAGTTTATATTTTTATCCAAAATGCTGATCGTTTTTTCATCCAAATAAATTCTGAAAAAAAAAATATCCGTGAAATCATAAACATGGATATGAAGTCCCTAAATAAATAAAACGATAGGAAATCTCTAAGGGTCGAAGAATTGATAGCTATGCCCAAAGCCTTTTTATTTATTATAGGGTTTTGGCTTCTTTATGGAGTTCTATCTATCTTTAGATTTTTATCTTGCATATTTTTATCTAAAAGTCATTTATTTTTGTTTTATTTTACCACTAGCTTCCACCTGCGACTTGGTCCGCGTGACATAGTTACTTTGGGCTAACGCTAACTTTCACGCGCTTGATGATTGAAAAAAAAATATTTTTCTCTCACTTCGACAGATACGTCACCACTCAGCTTGATGCTGTGCAATGTGAGCCCACAGTATGGCGCTGGTTTTCAGCTCGTTATCATATAACTTTGGAAGTCTCAGACTTTTACTGACTAGAACCTCATCGCTCACATCTCGTCCATTTTCGTTTTGCCCTTTATGTTCTGGGGCCACAGTTTCTCTTTAGAACAACCCACAACTTAGCAGGCAATGGCCCTGGTAGGCCCACACACCTTAATACAAGGCAGGCCCATAGAGCTAAATTGTGAAATATGGATGTTAAATTATACAATGTTTCCGGTCATGGATCAACGATATTCTAGATACTTATGTATCGAGTGTTTTAATATACTATTACGCTACACACTTGGGTCTTATTTACTTCCTCGCTTTTTGGCAGCCATTTTGAGATATTCTCTATGCGTGTACAAAAAATAATCATATCTCTCAAAGTTTTAGTCTTACTGAGACGAAAATAAGTTTTTTTAGAAGCCAACAATGTTGTCTATCGTTTAAATTAAGAAATGATGAGCGTACATTTTCGTAATTTCAGAAAAAAAAATTAAAGTCAAAAAAAAATATGCAAATCAACGAAACTTTTTTGTGAAAAAATGGTAGTTTAAAAAAACAAAAATTGGTTACTAGAATGTTTGTAATATAAGTACATAGAATATCGCTAGTCGGTGATAGTTACAGGCAAGTACCTACAGGCTTATCAACAGTCGCGATGGGACTAAAACATTACGTACTAATAAACAACAAACTTCCGTCTTTCAATTCGTATGACGCAATCACGACGCAACTGAATTCAATCATTCAATGTCGTCCACACCATTAATGTCTATGCCTTTCAAATCAATTTGAATCAATTTGTTTGGCTCTATATTTAGACCAATATTCCATGAACCATTTATCTTGTTAAGCCTAAAATATATCGTGAGTGCAGCCCCTAAAACAATTAAAACCTCACCACTCACACTAACCCTCTCTTACTCGGAGGCTGTTAATCCAATTTCCTCTCACCTCTAAGAGGAAACTATTTCCATACGTCTGTGTTTAAGTCTTAGGAGATAAGTGTCATAATTCAATGCACTGTTTCAGGCGGGTTGCAAACTTCTTGATTTAGTTAAAACTGGGAAAAAGTTCTGGATTTAGTTCTTTGATTATTTCGACATTATCAATGCTTTATTGCCCTCGCTGGCTGGCTGGATCTCGTGGCTAAATAATAGCAGCCGCTCGGATCGATCTTTAGGTTAAGCCGCGCTTGCCTAGGTTGGTCTGTGGATGGGTGACCACCCGTTACATACCGAGTTTCCTCCGTGCCTCGGAAAGCACGTTAAGCCGTTGGTCCCGGCTGTCATTTGTAGATTTTTGACAGCCGTTACAGGTAGTCAGTGTCCCGAAAGTCTGACAACCAGTCTTACCAAGGGTATCGTATTACCCAGTACTAACTGGGTTGTGGAAGTCAGATAGGCAGTCGCTCCATGTAAAATACTGATATTCAGCTGCATCCGGTTAGACTGGAAGCCGATCCTAACACAGTTGGGAAAAGGCTAGGCAGATGATGATGACTAGCTGGCGCCCGCGATTCCGCCCGCGTGATATAAAATAAGGATTCTGTGTTATTCCAGACCACCTTTGTACCGTGATCCGTTTTGACGTGAAAGAGTAACAAACATACATACATCCTCACAAACATTCGCATTGCTAATGTTAAAGTATAGTAAGCACCTATAGTATTCGTAAAATAAGATAGTAAGATAAACGCTGTTCGTTTTATGTTATCTCTATCAAATAGTGTCTAAATAAAAAAAAAATACCCTTGCCGATACGAAAAAAAGTATCCTGTAAATACGAATCAATCGAGCCTTAAATTAAGTCTGAAAGTGTCGCTAGTGACTAAAAAGTTGTGTGTAATTGGTTAGTTTGGTATGCGCATAATGATGAATGAATCAGGAAATGCCGTGAGGAAAGTTTGGAGTATAATATACGCTGTTCGTTTTATGTTATCTCTATCAAATAGTGTCTAAATAATAAAAAATACCCTTGCCGATACGAGAAAAAGTATCCTGTAAATATGAATCAATCGAGCCTTATATTAAGTCTGAAAGTGGCGTTAGTGACTAAAAAGTTGTGTGTAATTGGTTGGTTTGGTATGCGCATATGATGAATGAATCAGGAAATGCCGTGAGGAAAGTTTTGAGTATGAACGGGTATAAAACTAGAGGAGGGACATAAAAATGATGAATGGAAAAAGTGAAGGTACGATATAGCAAGAAGGGAGTTGTCCTATGAAATTCTTACTAATATTATAAAAGTAAAAGTGAGTTAGTTTGTTTGTTACGTCTTCACGCCTAAATGGCTAAACCGATTTTGATGAATTTTGGTACAGAGATCGCTGGGACCCTGGAAATTTGTTTTTTAACTAATCAATACATCCATCAGCGTAATGTTTTTAGTGCGTCACATTAAATGATATCGTATATCCGTGGTTTATCACTTCAAAAAAACGTTTTCAATATTTTTGCGTTTACTTACCTAATAGTAGTGAGATATAAAAAAAATACAATAAAACATTTATTTTCAGGTTTCTTAGGCCCATAGATAAACACCTTACAAACAATTATATATATCGCTAATACAATTCGTGTTAGTAAATAAATCTTTAACAACCATGTTAGTAGCACTTCACTGCACTATGTCACTGCGTGTTCATGTGGCACTTGTCCGTGGAAACGCCGGAACACCAAGTTATGAGTCGAGCTACTCGCTGCAGCTGTGCTGTGTGCTTGCACTGACTGGGCAGGTCCACTCAATATATGTGGTGCTTTCTTAAAAACACCATTTTAGACACTAATCTGCATAGTCCTCATATAAGTTGACCAAGATTTTGTCTGGACCTTAAAAGAGACTATAACCTCTGTTTCTTCTTACGGTAGTCGGGTACGAAACACCGGCCTCATCTAGTTTGTTAAAACCTACTTGCAAAATAAACTTCCTACTAATATTATAAATGCGAATGTTTGTGAGGATGTATGGATGGATGTTAGGAGGCTTGTTACTCTTTCACGTCGAAACGGCTGAACGGATCTAGATGATATTTGGCACAGAGGTAGATTATAGTCTGGAACAATACATACAATCCCGCCAGCTAGTCTTTTATCATTATCATAATAGTAGTAAATAGCAGAGTGTTTGTTTGACGGCTATGTGAAGGGTGTGCACAGATGACGATGATGTTCAACGTAAGAAAAGCTTAACCAGCCGAGTGACGAAGAAGTTTTAATCAGACCAGAAGAGTGTTCCCACATGTGCACCTACATGTTGAAGTCGCCACAAGTCAGGCAACAGGCCCAAGAAATTTAATATGTCATGCCATCTATCAACTAAAGAAGAAGATGTAGCCAATCTAAAAGTCTTTGTTAGTTTTTAAACAATGAAAACTTTAAAAGTTACGTTCATCGCCGACTACGAAGCGACGTCGCTTGGCACAGCTGATAATGCCATTACCCAGCGGCAGGCGATAGTTGTTATACTTGTGTAATTACTAACTGTAATTATTGTTGACAAACTGTGCGGGATAATGTGGTGGGGTGGCAGTGGTAGGGTTTTATCTATTGTGTTTCAATTAACGACGATACTGAAGTGATAACCAAGTAGTGTCCGACTGCCAAAGACTGAGCATAGGGACCATCTGGTGTTGTGGGTTATGGTAACACGAATGGCATAAGAAGGAACATCAATTGGTTAGTACAAGTCTGACACTCCCCCCCGTTCTGCCCAGAACGAGGAAAGTTTGATGACTTTGGAGGTTTTTAGTGTTTTTGCCCCAACCCTGAATAATAATAATAGCCTGGTTGGTAAAAGAAAAAAACAACTTTAAAAAAATATGAAAATTGTAGCCCATTGGTGTCGGGAACAGGGTCTCAGCTACCGGCGATCAGGGCTCCAGAGAAAGGAACCTTCTAACAATACGAGCCGTGTCCAGGAGTACCGCTTTATGTATCAGCTGCCTAACGACAGCCTCCTCAGGTATTGGTCGAGGCTTTTGGCAATTAAGCCATTGGCAGATATGACTATCGGCACAATGATGGCCGAGTCCACATCCCACATGTCGACCACCTCGCGAGCTAAGTCAATATTCTTGAATAAGAAATAACTGGTTGGTAAAAGCTTAAATAAGAGTAAATATAATAATTAAATGGCGTGTTTATCGTAAGGCATAATACTTTGACTGGATCAATGATGATAAAGAAGCTCGTGGCTAAATAATAGCAGCAGCTCGGGTCGATCTTTAGGTTAAACCGTGCTTGCCTAGGTTGATCTGTGTATGGGTGATCACCCGTTACATACCGAGTTTCCTCCGTGCCTCGGAAAGCACGTTAAGCCGTTTGTCCCGGCTGTCATTTGTAGATCTTTGACAGTCGTTACAGGTAGTCAGTGTTCCAAAAGTCTGACAACCAGTCTTACCAAGGGGTATCGCATTACCCAGTACTAACTGGGTTGTGGGAAACAGATAGGCAGTCACATTTTTTTTTTTTTGGATGGTAAATCATCCAATCCAAGACTTGTACTGACTAAAACCCACCCATGTTCCTTCTATTGCCCTTTACGTTCCGGGGCCGCGATATCTCTTTCGAACAACCCGCAACCCCGGATAGGCAGTCACTCTATGTAAAATACTGATATTCGGCTGCATCTGGTTAGACTGGAAGCTGAACCCAACATTGTTGGGAAAAGGCTAGGTAGATGATAATCAATGATGATAAAGAACATGAAGCTTTATGAACAAGTTATCCGATAGAGTAACGCGAAAACGAAGCCGATTCAAACCTCGCTAAAAGAACAAGTGTACCCGCTCACACAGAACCCGCAACCTTAATAAGGGATCACGGGAACTTCGCACACTGCCAGCGAGACAATTTATTATGCGGACGAGTCTATGCCGACGACTTTTACACGACAACGCATGTTTTAATTGTTAACAACTGATGACTTTGTAAGTCTGTGTCGAGTGATAATGGATTGTTCGTAGGTCTTTTGCGGGTTTTTGCGTTGAGAAGAGATTTTTGGGCAGATTGTCGGAAATGTTATTGAATGAATATGGTGGCATAGACCCATACAAACGTTAAAATAATAATATTGAGGTTTATATATAGACTTAAAAGTGTCTGAATAAAGTTAATAAAAAAAAATATAGCCCCCTCTTCTTACCCTTAGAAAACGTATGTATATTAAGAAACCTCAAATATACCATTATAGACACTAGTTACATAGTCCTCATGAAAGTTGACCTCTGAGTTTGTTTCGGCTGTTACTTTTCAGTGTAGTCGGGTACGAAACACCGGCCTCGCCTAGAGTCATCGGCTTCTTTACAAAAAAACGACGTGTAAAATAGTTTATAAAAACTCAATGTAATAAAAAAAAACAATATGGCCCGCAATGTGAAGAAACCTTCTCTTGTCTTTGGAGCCATAACCATTGATAGCGCGGACCCTGCTCCTGACGCCAGAGGACTACAATTTAAACGCTGTTCTAAGAAATAGGTACCTATTATGTGATGAAAATTTTAATAAGACTGAGCAAATTCTCAACTTTACAATACCAAAAGTAAAACGGCTAATACTCGCAATGAAAACCTGACCAACAAAATGCCAACAAGAGTACTAAGTTCCTAATATTTCAGCTCCACACGCTTCTTCCTAACGAACTACAGGTACGGAGAAAAATTCTACTCATGTGCTGTACATACCGGCGGCAATACACCTCAATGTTTGGTGTTGCCAAGATTTGGAAGTTCTACTATTTTAGTAGTTTTTTTTTTGTGGGTGGTCTAATTTTAGTGTTACTTAAACATGAATTATATTAGGGAAAAGTTTTCTGGATTAAACATATCCTTATAAAATAATAGGTATCTAGTTATAAAAATCTAATTGTACCTAAACTTTTACACAGTTTATTACTCTTATTATTTCCATTTGTAATGGTTAAGTTATGTATTACCGAATGGTTTCGTTAAGTTACATTATCAACTACACTTATTATTAACAACGTACACAATTGAACAATTTTTTATGTTTTTTTGTTACTTTTCAAGGAATTTCCGAGCTATTTTAAAAATATTTTTTTTTGTTTTATTCAGTACTAGCTGTTCCCCACGGTTTCACTCGCGCTGCTCAGCACCTGTTGGTCGTAGCGTGATGTTATATAGCCTATAGCCTTCCTCAAGAAATGGTCTATTCAACACTAAAAGAATTTTCCAATTACAACCAGTAGTCCCTGAGATTAGCGCGTTCAAACAAACAAACAAACTCTTCAAATTTATAATATTAGTATAGAAGTATAGATTTAAGTAATAATTATTGTTCTCAAGTAAGTGACATGTTTTTATTGAGAATGAAGATCTTTAAACCTAATAAATAGAATGATTAAATACCTACCTATCCCATAATGTCACACACAATATACATCAACTTTTACCAGACTTCAAAACTTATAATACCTACACATTAATCTATCCCATTTCCCCGATGACATCTTGTATTACTTACGCACCTACTGCGGTGGTGACGTATTCAAGTTTCGTCAACGATAACAAATGTTCAAGTGGCGAGATACTAATCCTTCTCAGTTTGCCCTTACAACTTGTGTCTTATATGATAAGCAATTTAATTCCAAACTTAGCATTTCACTTAACCGCTAAAGGCTTAACATGTGTGTGAAGTACTTGGATGTTATTGTTTACGTGAAAACGCCAGAGTAACCAACGGAATTCAAATTTCCTTAGGATTCTGGATAATTTTTTTTTGTCCGTCTGTCTGTCTATCAAGACTCTTTATTATAGTAACGCGTGAAGGTCTGGAGTTGAAAATTGAACCATCTACTTAAATATATAGTCCTTTAGAGCAGTGAAAAAATCAACCCTCGAAGTTTCTGCAGTCAAAAGATAAATGGCTGTTCTGATAAATGGCTGATTTTGCAAGTTTGGATGAAACCCTCGTTTCGCGAGCCTGACTAGCAGTTGTCCGTTTTTTTTCATTTTCAAGGTCAGATTGTTTGTTGATTAAAATATGATTTATAACTGTAACAAAATGGTATTGATAAGTTTTCATCATTAATATTAATATTTATAAAAGAGAATATCACTGACTCACGTATCACGAAATCTCAAAAACTGCAAGTGTTAGGAGTCTTCTGATTAAATGTGGGCGTAAGTTCAATACATATTACATAATTATTATTAATTAGGTACTCTGCAAATTGCAAAAAAAGTATGAATGTTTAGTTACGGCTTCGTGAATAGATACTCCATTTAGCTCCTTGTATATCTCTAAATATTCTGAAATTTGTTAATTCTCAATTCCCAAAACTGGCAACACCGACGTCTAGGTATGCGATAGATACTGGCCGGCTTGGCTATTGCAAACAGAATCGTAATAAAACAAATATAGCGAGAACTGTAAATAAAAAAAGAATGTTCTGCTTTGGTCTAGAGTAAGGCTAGTATTGTGTGGTCAGACAAACATAAATGAGGCTTTTTTCATAATATATACTAATATTATAAAGCTGAAAAGTTTGTTTGTTTGAACGCGCTAATCTCAGGGACTACTGGTTGGAATTGGAAAATTCTTTTAGTGTTGGATAGTCCATTTCTTGAGGAAGGCTATAGGCTATATAACATCACGCTACGACCAACAGGTGCTGAGCGGCGTGGGTGAAACCGCGTGGAACAGCTATAAGTGATATCTCTTAATGTGTTTGTAATATCTTGGTAGCAAAAAATTAAATCCTACTTCCTACTAATATTATAAATGCGAATGTTTGTGAGGATGTATGTATGGATGTTTGTCTCTCACGTCAAAACGGCTGAACGGATCTTGATGAAATTTGGCACAGAAGTAGATTTTAGTCTGAAATATAACATAGGATACTTTTTTCCATATCACGCAGACGATGCCGCAGGCGCCAGCTAGTTTAAAATAAAAACAAAATAGTGAAATCGTTACTGCATTGCACGAGAAAATCTAAGTTAGTCATTTGGAAACGTGGCATCATTGGCGTCACACTTAATCTTGTATTTTTTTTTCTTTTGTTTGTTGGTTGGTTGCGTTGTGTGGTTGGTGCGGTTGGTTACCGGGGTTACGTTGGGTTAGTTAGTTAGTTTACCATTTTTTGTAAATAATTAAATTAATTTAAGATTTTATTGTTTTCCTTTCATTTAACTTATGAAGTTTTTTAAAGAGTTTTAATCCTTATTAACCGTAACTATCGATGCAATAAAAGTACAAGGTGCAACTTTAACAGATTTTAGTCGGTTCGATTGCCGTGAGCGGCAAGTGAATTTTTAAAAATCTTTGAATGCCGTTTTCTTTCTTTTCAAAAATAAAGGTAATTTTTTCTTTGAGTAGAATTTTCTATCTAAAGTATTAAGAGTACTTCCCCTTCAGGTGGCATTACAAAATTCCAACCTGAATATTATAGTTTAAAAAACTAAGCAGATATGCCAAATAAGGTAGGCTTTCTTTTTTTAACATCGTTCTTTCGCGAACATATTTATAGAAGAAATAAAGAATATTTCCAAAAATAACTTCATATTATATATTTTTTTAAAGTGCGGGTAAAGCTCCCAAAATATCACAAAATAATTTCAACATAAGGTAAAAATACTTTGTCAACTAAGGTTTCATGAAACCAAAATGATTAGGCCTGAAATCTAAAAATATCCATAAAAATATATTCTTTTTATGAGTTAGCGGTATATTGAAATTGAGTGGGAGACGCGAAATTACTTTTTTATTTAAGTAAAACCAACATTTAATAATTGCGAATGTTTTCCTTATCAAAACCCAGAGGTATGTTTAAGCAAACACACGAACGAATTGCTACAATCGAAGGCTAGTTTATTTTTAGAGCCAATATTATATGAATTTATTTTACAGTAAATGTTGTTGTAGCTGTTACTAACTCATTGGTCGCTTTGGTATATCATATATCTTTGTCAAATTTGTATATTTATGTCGCGCAGTGAAGTACTACTGACATAGATACCACGGCCCGGAACGTAAAGGGCAATAGAAGGAACATGGGTGGGTTTTAGTCAGTACAAGTCTGACACTCCCCCCCGCTCCGACCAGAGCGGGAGAAGTTATTTGATGATTTCCCACCCCAAAAAAAGTGCTACTAACATTGTTGGTGAGGATTTATTTACTAACACGAATTGTATTGGCGACATTATATATGATTGTCTATAAGGTATTTATGTATGGGCCTAAGATGCCTTATTTATTTGTCTCAAGCGTCACTGCTCAGTCTAACGTCCTGAGTTCGATTCTCAGGTCGGAAAAAGTGTTATTGGGTTTTTCCATCTACATTTTCTCAGCAGCAACCACTGAATTTGGGTTAACCCAGTTAAACTGCTAATAGGTGCATGTTTGCTTTACTCTAGGAATTTATCCTGTATCGTGGGTGCATTTACAAACATTTAAACTCACATGCACAAACAGTCAGACTCGACTCGACGACTCGAAGACATCGAACTCGAGACACGCGTCGCAACAGTCAATCGCTCAGCCACTGCGCCTACCATGCAGTCAACATTACAGACGTGATCTTATGTTTAAATAACAAACTCTGGGCTTGGCCTTCTTTGTATGTAGTATGTTTGTTTTACTTGATATCTGATAAATAAGGCTACGTAGATCTATCTCCATTTAATTAGCATAAACCAACGACAAAATTTTCCATTTTTAAATATGTAAATTCGAAAGTTTTCCTCGACCATTTTGACGAATACAAATAATTTCTATTTTAGTTTATGGACCGAGGCACTAGTCTGGTACTAATAGGAAATAACCAATCACTGTTGAGCTCTCACTGCGTATCGTACATGGTGAAAAGTAGGTCAACTCTTAAATTGGTATATTTTCAAGCATCGTAATGAAAAATGAATAGATAGACTTGGCATATTAATATTAATTGAAGGACGCTTCAGTAATTAGATGGAATTGATTAAGCTCTTAGGGTCGCTTTATTTAGCTTTGGTAGGCGTCAGGATATTTTATAAAAATTAAGGGGCTCCCTACAAAAAAAAAATTGAAAACATACGTTTTTCAAATGATAGAAAATATGCACCTTAAAAGATATCAAGAATATCCATATCTATAAATGCAGTAATATAATATATCAAAAAATAAATGCAGTATTCATGCACTTTAAAAAAGCAAAACGAACAAAGCCCTCCTTTATACATAGGTCAATTGTCCCGCAAAATGTCATGTCTAAATTTGAATTAAATATTATTTTTCTGAAATAAACTTTATAGAGGTAACTGCGGTATTTTCTTGGAGCTAATGTTATTAAATCGTGATTTCGAAACGTATAGTACTTAGAAGTAGTTATCAATTTTGCCATATCTTAATTATCACAGCATGAATGCTACAGTAATATTATAACGCGCCATTCTAATTCCTTAATTTAGAATTATACTGAAACATCAAAAAATGCAATTACCTCAAAAACAAAGTATTGATACTAAAACTACTTATTTCAGCAAAAAATATAATCATTAACTTCTCTAACGATAGGTATAAATTTTATGTTGATTGAGGTTAAGAAGTTCTGCAAAATTGAACAATATGAGTCAAATATTGCATATATTTTCTTGGGTTGCTTTGTTGCCTTTTCAAGGTACTAGGTACCATTTGAAAAACGTGTATTTTCAAATTCTTTTCGTAGGAAGCCCCTTAAGTTGAAATTTTATTTTCGGTAACGTCTGAAAAAGGTTATATGCTTCGTAAAGAGTGCTCCACTAAGAGATGGTTAGCAGCAAGTGACTATTCAGCAGAATCACCTGGTTGTAACTATGTAAAAAATGTTAGAAGTTAAATTAAACCGGCTTCCGATTAAACTGTTTGCATACATGTTTTTGGATGCAATGTTAACTGATGTCATTCTAAATCCAATATGGCGGTCAATCAAAGATGGCGGACTACCTAATATCGTATATCGTGGGTATCAAATAAAATAATTAGCTGTGTTAACGAAAATAAATAACGTCACGTAATTATTAAGAAGCTTGTTCTAAATAACGCTTTTCCGCTATGAGCTTCAAGATCATTCTAAAACTTATTTAAAGTATACTTAGTGTATACAACTTTACTGGACACAGTATTAACAACGTGGAACGTCCAGCACTAAGTTTGCCATCTGGCAAGTAAGTAGCTTAAAAGCATCAAAGACATGGTTGGGCACTTTAAAAGTTATGTTTCCTGCAGTTTGGTCAGCTTGTACTGAAGAGCTTGGGTGATGCTTAAGTGGTTACTGCAACATAAAGTATATTTCTGCGTATTATGTAGCTTCATATCGCACCTAGATTTAAACTGTGACAACTCTAAAATCGTAATGCTTTAGTTATCCCTGTATTCGAATGACTTGTGATCATACGGAACTATCTAACACAAATTACTTTCAGTCCTTTGAATAACTTAAATAACTATAATAATACTAGCTCTCGCCCGCGGCTTCGCTCGCGTTAAATTCTAATATCAACGCTAAGTTTTCCCTTTTCTTCCCTTGTTCCCCCTCATATCCCACTTTTTTTAAATAAAAATTAGGCCTAGGTCCGTCTCCTGGTTCCCAATTATCTCTGTACCAAAATTTATCAAAATCGGTTTAGCCGTTAAAGCGTGAAGAGGTAACAAACAAACAAACAAACTCACTTTCGCTTTTATAAAATCATATATATATATATATAGTAAGGAAAGGGTAATTTTCCCCATTCTTAGTGTCAGACTTTTACTAACTAAAACAAACCCATGTTCCTTCTTTTGACCTTTAAGTTCCGGGGCCACAGTTTCGAGCAAACCCGCAACCCCAGCAGACAGTGGCCCTGGCAAGCCCCTCTGCTTTGCTGACATCTCCTTGACGCGCCGCCGCGCCGTTGACACGGCTTGTGTTTACTAAACGGACGGACGGTGAGCTACCCATTGCGCACAGTCCACAGACCGTGTGTGTGGACGTTATTCCTGCAAAACGGCTTGACCGGTCTTTATAAAATTTTAATATATTTTCGGTAGGCCTGAGAATTGGTCGTAATCTATTTTTTAAGTGGGTAGGGTAGGTATATAGGTTGCAACCTTGGTATGTAGGTCGATAGGTAGGCTAGGTAGGTAGATAGGTAGGGTAGAGTAGTAAAGGGTGCACTGCAACGCATAGGCACACCCAGTTTTTCTAAAAAAAAAAACTTTTTGGAATATATCACCACAGAAGCGCAATAGTTCTATCTAACTCGTCAGCCCGTCCGCGTTCGTGCGTTTGAAGTGATGCCCAAACATTAGTTTCGTACGGGTAGTGTTTGATAAGCTAGTGAATGATCCTGACAGCGTTCGTTAAAAAACAAACGCTTCAAAATCTGTATTTCCACCTATGATGGTGTCGTTTCCAACAAGGCCTTTTATCTTTAAGACATAATACTTGCACTGCCAGTAATCCATACTATAATATTATAAAAATGAAAGTGAGTCTGTTTGTTACGTCTTCACGCCTAAATGGCTAAGCCAATTTTGATGAATTTTGGTACAGTTGGTGCCCTGGAGACTAAGCATTTTTTTTAAATTGAGATTTTACAGACAAAGAGGGAAGAGGTAAGGAAAAACTTAGCTTTGTTAATTTATTACAGTAAATAAGGCGCAAGGGCAAAAACTACAGGTAGCAGGTACCTACAAATCAGGAACATGGAACTGTTACCCCGAACTTTACGCGAGCGAATTTAAACGAAACTAAGAAAATGTAGTTGTATCGCTAATCACCAACACGCGTATCTCATTGTTAGTGAACCTATGTATTGTTCTTATGAGAATAAATTATTTAAACCTAAACCTAAAATATAAATACAATTCCATACGCGAAATACGCGCCTCAGACGTGGAGTTGCGGACACCAGCCCGCGTATACAATACAATACAATTCACCCGCTGCTCATCTCCTTAGTGTCGCAGCGTGGTGTTGTCTAATAGTTTCGTGAAAGAAAGCCTAATAAATACCAGGCAGCTTTGGAGAAATGAAAGATAATGTTGTTTAACTCTACGTTTGAATCTTTTTTTAGGGTTCCGTAGTCAACTAGGAACCCTTATAGTTTCGCCATGTCTGTCTGTCCGTCCGTCCGTCCGTCCGTCCGTCCTCGCTTAATCTCTGTGACCGTTAGCACTAGAAAGCTGAAATTTGGTACCAATATGTATATCAATCACGCCGACAAAGTAGTAAAATATTTTTTTTTTAATATTTTATTGAAAAAAGAAACATTTATATAGCTACTTACATAAAAAACAATAGTAGCCAGCCAGCATCGGGAACAGGGTCCGAGCTACTGTGTGTGCTCTTTAGAGAGGAACCTCCTTAAACTACGCGCCCGTCCTGGAGACGGGAATAATAAAATACCTGATTCCAATCGTAAAACTGTAATCGACAATCGGCACCAATCTAAGTAGGTACTTACGTTATCTTATTCCAATATTCACAGAGCCGTGTGGAGTTTCTTTTTTAGGGTTCCGTAGTCAACTAGGAACCCTTATAGTTTCGCCATGTCTGTCTGTCCGTCCGTCCGTCCTCGCTTAATCTCTGTGACCGTTAGCACTAGAAAGCTGAAATTTGGTACCAATATGTATATCAATCACGCCGACAAAGTGGTAAAATAAAAATTGTTTTTTTTTTTTATTAGGGTAGCCACTATAATATGTAAAGTGGGAAGTGTTTTTTTTTTTAATTTCAACCCTAACGTGTGATATATTATTAGAAAGGTATTTAAAAATGAATAAGGGTTTACTAAGATCATTTTTTGATAATGTCAATAATTTCGGAAATAATCGCTCCAAAAGTAAAAAACAATGTGTCCCCCCCCCCTCTAACTTTAGAACCATAAGTTTAGAAAATATGAAAAAAATCTGAAAAGTAGAACTTTATAAAGACTTTCTATGAAAATTATTTTGAACTTGATTGACACAACAGTTTTTGTACAAAAAAGACAAAAAGTTGTACAAAATAATTTCTGGACTAAGTTTGTAGTATAATCGTAAATGCAAGCATTTTTTTTACTTCGTTTACACATTTTATTATCCTGAACGTATCTTTTTTCAAACAAAAAAAGAATTATTGAAATCGGTTCTCGCAATCCAAAATTATTAAAAAAGTATTAATTAGTAACCCAATTCCCCGAGAGATGGCGCTGTAGGTAGGTACTTAATACATTAGATCTGGTATTACCGAATTGTTCGGTTGGTTTCTCCGTGGCATTGGCGGTATCTTGTAACTACATAAAACTTTTTATTAAGAACATGTTAAGGCAATTTAGAACAAAACTAAAATTCATTTTTTAACACCATCAAAATGTTAAAGTAAAAACCAGTTCATAAATGGTTCGATAGATGGCGTTGTGTAATGACGTAATTTGATTAAAAGTCGATGTAAAGATTTTCCGTGCTTTCATGACCTACCGTGGTAAAGTAACTTGCACCTTAAATACATTCGTAAATTTATTTATGAGTGCATAATCTAATTAGTCGCCGAGGTTTGAGCGCTCCCCTTTGTGTTCGCACTAAAAACCGTCACAAGTCGGAGCCGAAGCGCCTGCCGCGGATTCGCGGAGTATGTTGCACGCTCCTCCACCTTTAAACTCATATGTGGGAACACTTATTGTGATGGACGGAAAACTACGGAACCCTACACTGAGCGTGGCCCGACACGCTCTTGGCCGGTTTTTTGACTTGTCACCAAATGACGTATAAGCTCCATAGTATGACAATCAATCTTATCAAGAAGTATTACCAATGAACTGTTTATGTTGCCGTCAACACATGACACTGGCAGAATAGTCGACGCCGGCTCGGTTGCTAAAGAAGAAAAAAAAATATGTTTATGGTAGTCAGGTAGGCAGTCACTCTATTTAAAATACTGGTATTCACCTGCGTTTAGACTGATTGGTAGTGGATAGTATGGAAGCCAATCTTAACATATTTAAAAGAATAAAGACTGGGAAGATGATGGAAATTAGTCTCTATATTTAGATTTCCGTTAAAACATAGACTACGCTCGTGGAGACAGTAGTCATGGAGCCAAAAAACAGGCCAAGTACGAGTCAAGCTCTCGCACCAAGGGTTCCGTTTAAACTTGAGACGTAAACAGCCATATCTTTTAATTCCGTTGACTTAGAGGGTTGATTTTTTCACAGCACAAAGGGACAACAGAGTAGAGTATAATAAGTCATTTCAAATTGATACCTCTATGCGTTTCCGAGATAATCCGTTACAGACGTATCTGTCAATACACTTTGGTGTTTGTCTCTAGATACCAAAGTGATCTAATAAGGGTTTCTTTTTTTACTTTTTCGTTACGGAACCCTAAAAAGTTTTGGTAATATGAACAGACAGATAAACCAACATTTCTGTTACCCACTACCAGTACTATCAAGCGAATTTTTCAATCAAATAGTTTTTGGTTCCCATGAAAATAGTACAAGTCCAATTTCATTGAATTCTTTGACATACATTGAGCAATTGAGCATATTCTGTGCACGCGCGATCCTTTCATTCAGGGATGTAGGTAAAACCGAAATAGAACTGTTACGTATGTTGTATGTACATGATATTTCATGCCTTTGCTATGCAGATATACGCGTGGAGTTTTGCATATCTAGTGAACAATATTATCTTTTTTTTAAATGCCTTAAAAAAGGAGGTTGTGAATTTTTCAGTATGGTTTTTTGTATTGTATAACTAGTAGTTAAGGGGTAGTCTGAAAGTGACGCTGGTCATGTATTGTCAAATACACCATTAGGGCTGTGATTGGGGCCGACAACTGGGGAGTCGTTTACATTTTTTTTGTAACCCCACCACCCTAATGAGGCAAAACTTATACAAATTTTATATACTAGTTGGCGCCCGCGGCTTGGTCCGCGTGATGATAAAAAAAATCTATGTGTTATGTTGACTATAATTAACTCTGTGCCAAATTTCATCAAGATCCTTTTAACCGTTTTGACGTGAAAGAGTAACAAGCATCCATACATCCATCCTTTTTTTTCCTTTTTTTTTGTGTTGGGAAATCATCAAATAGCTTAACAAAATTTTGTTTTTATAATATTAGTAGGATATTTCGATATCAATCATATATCATGCGTAAGATCACGAATTTAACAATTGTAGATTAATTAATCTTTGTATTAAAAAACAACAATAAATACGTTAAAAAAAAGAATAGTTTAATAATAATATCGGATCAAGTTTTTTGACTGGGAGAGGTAATTAATGTCTTTGACAGTGTCTATTATAATGTATGTCTGTTCCTTTGTGACACTCTAGAGACCAAACGCGTGAACCGATTTAGATGATTCTTACGTCAATCGATTTATCTTGATCTGTTGAGTGTCACTAAAGACATAACACAATGCAGAGGGGCCTGCCAGGGTCACTGATTGTTAGGGTTGCGGGTTCATCGAAAGAGATAGGGCGGGCCCGGAACACAAAGAGCAAAATAAGTAACATAGATGGGTGAAATGAATAGTCAGTAAAAGACACTCCCCCTCGCTCCGCCCAGAGCGGAGGAAGTTATTTAATGACTAGTTTTCGCCCGCGGCTTCGCCCGCGTTAAATTTGGGGTAAAACAGTTCCCCTTGCGCCTTATTGATTTGTAATAGCAACGCTAAGTTTTCCCTTTTCTTCCCTCTTTCTCCCTCACATCCCACTTTTTTTTAATAAAAATTAGCCTATGTCCGTCTCATGGTTCCCAACTATATCTGTACCAAAATCATCAAAATTGGTTTAGCCATTAAAGCGTGAAGAGGTAACAAACAAATAAACAAACAAACTCACTTTCGCTTTTATAATATTAGTAAGGATAAGGATTTACAATTCGGAAAAAATCAGCATTCTGCTCAACAGTCATAATTATTTTATTTAAACACATAATATATTTTTGCAGTCAACTAGAGCGGAGTAAACATTTAAGCGTTTATTACTCAACCGTATTCTCGCAGAATCGTGAACAGTACATAAACGGTGCTCGTCAGAATGATCCATTTCTTTTAATTGACACTCCTGGTTTGCAGCGAATTGCAAACGTGGTGACGCAAGGATAGACTATTTTATTTTTGGAGGCGCTGTAAATAAATAAAATAAATAAATAAATATCTTGGGACAACTCACACACGGCTATCTGATCCCAAAGCAAAAAAAAAATAAAAAATAATAAGCAGAGCTTGTGTTATGGTAACCAAACAACTGATATACATACTTATATAATTTATAAATACATACATATTATAGATAAATCACACCCAGACACAGAACAAACAATCATGCTCATCACACAAAGTTTGTCCTGGGTGGGAATCGAACCCACGACCTCCGGCTCAGCAGTCAGGGCCATTAACCACTAGACCAACAGGCCCGTCAAAATTCAGGCAAGATTTGGTGAAAATCCGGGAGTTTTAAAATAAGTTGCGGTCAATGCTAGACTGTGGGTGGGATGTTTCGGTCAAGTATTATGCCAAGCTTTTTTGGGGATGGGAAGTCTTCAAATAACTTCCCCCGCTCTGGAGAGAGTAGGGTAAGGTGACCTGAGCAGCGGGGAAACCACTGGTAACAGTCAGTTTTATAAAACCCACGTTTCTCATCAAACTCTGATAAACTTTATCATATACTAGCTTTTGCCCGCAGCTGCGCTCGCGTTAAATTCGAGATAACACAGTTCCCCTTTCCTGATTTGCAGGTACCTGCTACCTGTAATTGTTGCCCTTGCGCCTTGTTGTAATAGCAACGCTAAGTTTTCCCTTTTCATCCCTCTTTCTCCCTGATTTCTCACTTAAAAAAAATAGCTGATGTCCATCTCCAGGGTCTCAACTATCTCTGTACCAAAATTCATCAAAATCGGATTAGCCATTTAGGCGTGAAGACGTAAAAAACAAATAAACTCACTTTCGCTTTTAAAATATTATCTAGTAAGGATTACAGAATATCCTTTAGTAAAGACGACATTGAAAACTGCATAAATTAAACATTGTCCTAATTTATTCCAAGGTTATCTAAATAAATATAATGTTCCAATTCGTACAGAATATAGACAGGTATCTAATCAAAGGTTCAGAATTGGAATTTTAAATGGGCGAAAACCACATCCCATCTCGCCTACCTTTGGACATGTTTACAACTGGGCTACTACGGGTTTTGGAAATATGAAGTGAGTTATTAGTGAGATTGAAATAAGATCGCAGAAGATTATAATAAGGACAAGAAGACAATTTAAATGATTGAATGGGCTTAAACCTGGATTGGTTAAAAAACAAGTAAGCAATGACTTATTGTTGGGCCTAAACTATCCTCTCATACTTAAGTACGCTGTAACAACAACATTGTACAACCAAATGATTTTAAAAGAGTAACCATGGAGTTTCTAGCCGTTTCTTCTCCATTAGAAACGACCAATCCGAACCGTACTCAAAATTTGTCCAAAATTTTAATTTTTAAAAGAAATCTAATTTACTTTATACAAAGAAACAAAATAACTAGTTAGATTTTTTTAGTAGGATGCAAAGTGATTAAAAACAATTAGTTTATGAATGTCAGTCCAATTTTGAATAGTTATTTTGTTATCCTCAGAAACATTCGCATTTATAATATTAGTAGGATGAGCTCCTATAATTGTCCGCTTCTTTGTCCCAAACTCCATTATCTGTTCTCGATCTCACCTCATTTACAAACTCATTTCCACCTTCTGTCGACTTCAAATGGTGAGACCCAGCATGTTAATATCCATTTCTGCTCCGAAAGGGCCTGAGCCCTTTTCGTCGGGTCGCGGGGTGCTTGCAAAATTTACGATTTACCTAGATTTACAACCGTAATAAAGAATTCAGTAGGCCCCGAACATTTCGCTTTTCAAGTTTTGTCGGAGATTCGGTTCTGCCCGTGTAATGTAGATGTTACAATTTGTCGAATATTCAGCCTAACCTGACGTACCTTAAATAAAAAAGGTAGGTTCAGATATTTTTTATGCTTAAGGTCAGAGTGATTGGCTGCTTATTCCTTCAAAAGATCTGGAATACGTGCAAATCACTTTATGAATGCAGGGTTGCGGTAAGGTTACGGGATATTTTTTTTTATTAAAATGTAGTTTGATTAACAAAGGAGGTTCGGAGACAGATACATAGTTCACATCAACATCATTGATAGTGACTCAAACTGAAACTCAAAGCATTTATTTCATTTACTAGCTTTCGCCCGCAGCTTCGCTCGCGTTAAATTCGGTAGCGCCTTATTGATTTGTAATAGCAACGCTAAGTTTTCTCGTTTTGTCCCTCTTTCTCACTCATATCCCACTCTTTTTTTTTAAATAGCCTAAAATTCATCAAAATCCGTTAAGCCATTAAAGCGTGAAGAGGTAACAAACAAACTTACTTTCACTTTTATAATATTAGTAAGGATATTATTACAGGTACTTTTGAATGCCAAAAAAAAAAGAAAAGATAAAGCTACTGCACAGCCCCAAGCACAAAGCACACTTGTAAATATCTGTCACAATGTAGAAAAAAAAAATTGAAAAAAAAAACCGACTTACAAAAAATACTATAAAGTGGAAAATAGTGTACATCTACAAGTCGGTGACTCTTGTTTGTTTCATTGACTTTTACCACCGACTTCCGGAAGTAAAGTTTTGGTATGATGATATCTTCACAATTTTTTATCGAATACTAGCTGTGCCCAGCGGTTTCACCCGCTGCTCACTTAGGGGTATGAAAAATAGATGTCGGCCGATTCTCAGACTTCCTGAATATGCATAAAAAATCATAAGAATCGGTTGAGCCGTTTCGGAGGAGTATGGGAACGCACATTGTGACTCGAGAATTTCATATATTATATTCATTTTCCATTGGTACTCAAACGTGGAATAAAAAATAAAGGAATTAATGAAAAGGAAACAAAACATGGCTATGGGATAACCTCGGAAGCATTTTAAACAAAAAAAGAATTAAATAATTAAGAAAATCAGTCCACAGTTGACTCAACACAACAAAAACAGAATAAGCGAAATTGGTTCAGCTAGTCTCGAGAAAAATTCAGAGATTTATTTTTATATTATAGACTAGCTACGTGAGTAATCGGAGAAAAACATGGTCGAAAATAGAACCTCCTCCTTTTTGAAGTTGGTTAAAAATGGACAAGAAACTTCGTGGATGCACTTCTAAATCAAAATATTCTTATGTTTAGATTAAATTATATAGTGCAAAGGATTATCGATTTTACACTTCTGTCAACAAAACTCAAACAAAAAAGCCCACAAGAGCAAAACACTTTAAAACAAAGATAGAAACAACAATAAAAACGGGTCACTAGTCCAAAAACAATCCGAAACCCGACTTACCCCACTCAACAAAACTTTATAGGTACCAAGCCGAACTTACCCTGAATTATTAAATCTAAATTTATCGATTCGGAAATAAATAAAAGGTATACTGAACACCCTTTGAAAGGAGAGGCGTTCAAAGCCTTTGAAATTGAATTTCAGTATCTTAACGTATCTTTAGTGAATGTGAAAGCTGCAGTATGCTTTTGGCCAAGAATAATTTCTGTTCAAGTTATGCCTGAAACGTGCTGGTCTGGGGAATACTGTAAATTGCTGGGTTATAGAGAAATTAGTATGTATTGGAACTGAGATCATAAACGGATTGGGTGTTCGGGAATAGGAAATACGATGTTTGGTTTTCGGACGAATGGGGTATGTGGAGATATTCGTATGACTGTTTTGCATATGAGTATTTTCAGAAGATTATTTGGTACGAAGCAAATATTTTTTCCTTTAAAGATATTATTTGGACACACAATGATATTATTACCACTTAGAAACATCAGGATGTGTTCATTTAAGGGTTCCGTATCTCAAAATGAAAACAAACGAAACAATTATAGGATCATTTTTTTAGATGTATGTCGGTCAAAACCTCTTATCTTCGGAATGAGTGGTGGTATCGGATAGATTTATCGTTTTTTTTTGTTATATTTATGTTCACACCTCAAGGGAACACAGACTTGAGAATATGGTTTTAATTTCAACTCGATACCTCCACGTGGTCCCGAGATAAAGGGTATTGACAGACAGACAGACGGACAGCAAAGTGATTCTATAAGCGTTCCGTTATTTTCCTTTTGAGGTACCTACGGAACCCATTAGAAATTATTATCAAACCCCAAATGCAAGCAAAACGTCCTCTCCTTCATAAAATATTATTTATTTAAACAAAGACAAATAAATACTCAATGGTCCGACTTCTTCGACAGTTAAGACAAAGTTTGAACCACAAACTGTATTAGTCAAATTATCACCAACTTTGTTTTCTTAGCGAAAAGCGTGGATTTTAAGTCAATACTAACTTGTGAAGTTCTACAATAGATAGCTGGTAAATGTTTGTAACGAGATTTAATGTTACTTTTTAGTTAATAAGGTGCTGTTGGTCCTGGCTGTCATTTGTAGATCTTTCACAGACGTTAGTCAGTGTCTCAAAAGTCTGACCAGTAGGCCTACTATGACATCTTAAAGCAGAACTTATTCCACTGAAGGTAAGAGACGGTGCTAGACACCCTGTATAGCTGTGTCTCTGCGTCTCCGCTGCTTTAAGACGTCATGGTAGGTTAGCTGCCACTCTTACCAAGGGGTATCGTATTACCCAGTAGTAACTGTGTTGTGGGGGTCAGCTAAGCAGTCGTTTCATATGAAATACTGGTATTCAGATGAATCCGGTAAGACTGGACCCAGCATAGTTATTAAAAAGGGTAGTCAGATGATGATTTCTGTTTTTTTTTCAAAAAACATTTCCTTGCGCTTTAAATTTCTGTTGTATTTACAAACATTATACAGGTATATAATATATTATTATATTTATATGTGTACTTATATTTAGGTTAAAACATTAATAGTTTAGTTACTATTCTCGTTCAATTACTGCTGTCTACGTTTCTTTTTTCATATTTCCTCTCGCAGGCCTGCTGGTAGAAATTTCTTCAGAAATAAGCTGTGCCTTTGTACTCTATATTTTATTATGTTTGCCTCTGTGTGTACATTTTATAAGTCACTTATCCTTATCCGTACTTATATATATATATATATAATATTAAAAAAGTGAAAGTGAGTTTGTTTGTTTGTTACCTCTTCACGCTTTAATGGCTAAACCGATTTTGATGAATTTTGGTACAAAGGTAGTTGGGAACCAGGCGACGGACATAGGCTATTTAAAAAAAAAAGAGTGGGATGTGACGGAGAAAGAGGAAAGAAACTGGAAAACTTAGCGTTGCAAATACAAATCAATAAGGCGCTACCGAATTTAACGCGAGCGAAGCCCCGGGCAAAAGCTAGTAAATTATAAAATAAATAAATAAACTTTAAACTCACGTACACCAACAGCTAGACTAGGAACAACAACCATTCATTTGTATTTTGTAAATTTTGTTTCTTTTTTAAAATTCTAAGAACAACATCCAATGCCATCATTTATTCACAATTTCCTCGAAAAAGAACTAATTCTGAACCCAGAGGTCGAGCACACTAAAATTTCATTATACGTACGTACCCAAGTTAAAGTTAGAATTAAGTTGGCAAAACTTACGCCCGACGTAAGTTAACGCAGGTTAAGTTAGATTTATGTTAGTTTCCGAGTGGATTGGACTATGTACTTGAGTGTACTGTACCATCTAGATGTTAACTTTTACTAGGTACTTGTGTTTAATGATATGTGTAGGTTTCATGTGTGGTGTGAAGTTATTAAATATGCGTAGAAGTCGCAATTAGTTAGTCGTACAGGCACAATTAAGTTTTTAAATAAATAAATAAATATTTTGGGACAACTCACACACGGCTATCTGATCCCAAGCTAAGCAGAGCTTGTTTTATGGTAACCAGACAACTGATATACATACTTATGTAATTTATAAATATGTACACGCATATTATAGATAAATCACACCCAAACACAGAACAAACAATCATGCTCATCACACAAAGTTTGTCCTGGGTGGGAATCGATCCCACGACCTCCGGCTCAGCAGTCAAGACCACTAACCACTGGACCAACAGGCCCGTAAGGCCCGTTTAGTTTGTGTTGTTTTTTTAGTTCCGTAACCATACAGTAAAACGGGACCCTATCACGAAGACTCCGCTGTCCTTCCGTTTGTCACCAGATTTATCTTATGAACCGTGATTGTTGTATTTTTGTTACCCCATATTATGTGTTAAACATGTTTTTTTGCCGTTTTATAAAAATATAATGATACGGATCCCTGCGTGCGCGAGTTCAACTCGTTCCTGGCCGATTTCTTAATTATTTTTGTTATATTGTTTTGTCCTGTGTCTAATAAACATTTTCCTTCTTCCTTTCTGACTAATATTATTAAATTTTTCTAACAGTAACTTTTGCCTGGGTTTTAAAATAAATAACCTGAAATATACACTGAATGAAAATGTAGCCTCTCATTTTCTATTAGTGAAGGAAATTTCAGAATCAGATCAGAAGGGTTACCGTGACATCTTGTAGCAGTTCTTATTCCTGTGTGAGAAACAAATGGTGCTAGACACCCTGTAAGTTCTGCTTTAAGACGTCATGGTAGGGTAGCAGATTTTTGTGTGGCTGCCATATTGGATTTAGTACAACGTTGCTTGAAACCATGAATTATCATTTAAACTAAACAATGTGCAAAATTTTAGATAAATAGTAAATCGCAAAGTGGAACAAATTTAACTTATAAGATTTTATTAGATAGTTATAGAAGACTAGCTGTCTTGCGTGGTTTCACCCGCGTCTTTAGTTGCTGCCCCGCTCCCGTGGGTAGTAGCATGATGTTTTGAAGCCTATGTTACTTCCTGATAATTTAACTTCCTATTAGTGAAAAAATTGTAAAAATCGGTACAGCAGTTTTAGAGCCTATTCGATACAAACAAACAAACAAATCTTTCCTCTTTACAATATAAAAACAAAATCAGTATAGAACATAAAAATGTAGCGTTATTAATGTTCTAGCCGTCATTCATATTGATGTCAAGTTCAACTGATTTTGCTCTGTGGACTCACCTGCTCTTTGAACCAACTGAATTGCAAGCCCAATTTGTTGACGTCTCCTTAAACTGCATACAGCACAGGCAAATAGCTCACATAACTGCACGCCAGTGCTTTATAGCTCTCTCAAAGTCAAACTACCCTCTCAAAGTGAGGCATACATGTCTGATGTGTTCGTCAATCAAGTCTGCATAGTTTCTGTCTCTGTCCTAACTGGATTCTGGCGTTGCTTAAACACCTTGATGTTAACATCTGTATTATGTTTCTCATTTGCTTGAGTGCTTCTTGTCACATAAAACGTTATAAATGTTATGTCTCATTGCCAATACTTATGCTCTGTGCATAGCAAGAATCTTCGTTCTGCCAATAATCGTCTTCTACGATGTCCTTCTCACCGCTCTGGTTTTATTAAATCTGATTTCTTCGTCCAGGCAGTCTTCCTTTGGAATGTGCTCCCTCAGAGTATCAGGATGGTAACCAGTCCGTTTACTTTTAAAAGAAAAGTTCGTGAACATATTTACAAGAAGTTGGTAAATTCGTCTCGTAATTAAGTTGTGGCTATTGTCTTGTCACCTACCGTTTTTGTTTCTGCATCACCCTAAGGTAGACTGATAAAAAATGCCTAAGGCATTAAGTCCGCCTTTGTACAGTTTTTTACTTGTGCATAAAGTTTTAATAAATAAATAAATATACAGAGAATTCTGTGTCTTGTTATTTCTTTGAGGTAAGTTAATTTGCTTTAGCTTGTAATGTTTAGTTGTAAGATAAGTGCAATGTGCTTTTCGTGCAATACCATAATTTAAAAAAAAATAATACATCTTCTAATATGTATACAATAAAATTCTCGTGTCACAATTTTCGTTCCCATACTCCTTTGAAACGGCTCAACCGATTCTTATGATATTTTTATGCATATTCAGTAAGTCTGAGAATCGGCAACTTTGTATATTTCAAACCCCTAAGTGTTAAGGGTGGTGAGCAGCGGGTGAAATCGCTGGGCACAGCCAGTATAGATATATATTTGCTAGCTTCCACCCGCGACTTCCTCCGCGTGGCATAGTTACTTTGGGCTAACTTTAACCCGCGTGGTGATTGAAAAAAAAGCCTTCTCTCCCCTTTTCTTCCCTCATTCTCCACCTTTTCTCACTTTAAAAAAAATACCTATATATAATCTCACTTTCGCTTTTATAATATTAGTAACGATTTAATGTATATTATAATTTTGCGGCTTCGCCAGCGTGATATCGAAAATCCTATTGTTAAATCCTATGTGTTATTCCAGACTATAATCTACCTCGTATCAAATTTCATTAAGATCCGTTGAGCCGTTTTGACGTGAAAGAGTAACATACATCCATACATCCGTCCTCACAAATATTCGTATTTATAATATTACTAGCTTTTGCCCGCGGCTTCGCTCGCATTAAATTCGGTATAACACAGTACCTGCTACCTGCGGTTTTAGCCCAAGCGCCTTATTGATTTGTTATATAGCAATGCTAAGTTTTCCCTCTTTCTCCCTCATATCTCAAACTTTAAAAAAAATTGCCTAGGTATGTCTGTCTCCTGGTTCCCAACTATCTCTGTACCAAAGTTCATCAAAATCGGTTTAGCCATTAAGGCGTAAAGAGGTAACAAACAAACAAACACTCACTTTCGCTTTTATAATATAAGTAAGGATTATTAGGACTAAATAAAAGATAAAATCACCACTAAAATCATTGCCCTCTCTTGTACGACATAAGGAAAGTTCAGTTAAAAAAAAAATGCAGTTTACTATATTATAGGGAGCGCCTTGCATGAGGTTGGAGTTACGAAAGGATTAGTGATGTGGCTTTGCTAGTTACGGGGCTATACTATCGATAAAATTTTAACTCGAACTCGTTTGCAAGATGTAAAATGTGGTTGGCAGAAAAATACATAATAGTGAAATGCGCCTTTGTTGAGTATTATATTTTTGGTTTTATTTTATATTAAACATTACCCCTTATATCAGTAAGTAGTAATAAAAATTATTTTATTTATTTAACAAAAATGGAAAATTTATAATCATTAAGTGTTAACAAGGCCAATAAAGGGAAAACGGGGCGTTCAAAATATCATCTGCCATCTGCGGCTTTTTCCAACTATGTTAGGATCGGCTTCCAGGCTAACCTAATGCCAGTATTTTACAAAATTATGATGATGATGAATATCAGTATTTTACATGGGTTGACTGCCTATTTGACCCACACAACCCAGTTAATACTGGGTAATACGATACCACATCGAAGACTGGTTATCATCTGTAACGACTGTCAAAGATCTACTATTGACAACCGAGACCTACAGTTTATCAACGTGCTTTACAATTACTTAACACTTTTATGAAAAACATCGATATCGATGTTCTAAATGGTACACTGTTGTCCAACACTACTAGTGGGCTAGTTCATCGCACTTAATTACATTAGTCCCTCCGGACTGTCCTGAAAATGAAAAGCTCAGAATTTAAATTAAATTATTGCAATTTTATGGAGAACAGCTACAATTGTATCTTTCAGGCTATAAAGTAGAGCCCCAATTAGACTTAGTTAAGTTTTTTACGATGTAATTTTGTTTTTTGAATATAATACGTTATTTAAAAAATCTTTTTAGAGCTAAAAGTCTCAAATTACACAATAAAACGGTACTTACATTAATCTTTCAACATTTTTTCACCAAATTCACATTCAACATAATTCATAAAGAAAAAATAAAAAAAAAATAATTTAAGTAATCTAAAAAAATATATTTTTTAATCAAAAAAGAAACACTATTTCCCAAGTTCTATGCCCGTGTTAGGCACTGCCTGTAACCACTACAGGGTAGAACGCTAATAGATTCATTCTGAACGACATACTACTGTGCCCAGCGGTTTCACCCGGTATAATATTACATATAACTTACCTAAACTGGAAACCATCGAGGAGTTCTTTTAAGAGGAGGCGATCCTCGCTCGATGATTAGACATGTTAAGCCATATTTGGCTGCAGGAGTAAGATCCTGCATAAAAATGTATTGTAAGTAAACCAAAGTAGTGGAAAATTTGTTCTGAATGTACTGGTATGTAACTCAATTAAAAGATTTTACCAATACATAGTTACTAACTTACTAACAAAATAACTGACTAGGCAAGTTAATTAAGTATATAAAACCTTATTATATGCACGCTTATAAAATATATCAGCAAACCTTAAAGCGTTACTATAACCCTTTACCCAAGTCAAAGTCAGAGCGCCTGCTAAAAACTTAACAGCAAAATTGCACTCTGAAGTCATTGCTCTGTGCCTTTACTTTACGACTTGCCCGAAAACGTTAAAGTCCAAGTTTTATGCCCGAGACAAACCATATAAAACATCAAGCAAGTCGTTTACGGTTAGACCCGTATATCTTATAGCAATAAAACCTGCATACAATTTCCTAAGACCTTGTTAGGGCCGTAATCCATTGAATTTGTACGGTGCAGTTGGAAATAATTTACAAGATGACTTTCGGCCTCCGATCTGCCACCATCCGTCTGTCTTGTGACGACAGGCAGTGTCGACGGCGCGTTCGTGCTCCACGTTCTCCTCGAAGAAACGTCAGCAAAGCGGAGGGCCCTGCCAGCTCCAGCGTCTGCCGTTGCTGCGGGTCGTTCGTAAGAGAAACCGCGGCCCCAGAACATAATGGGCAAAAGAAGCAATATGGGTGTGTTTTTGTTTCAGTCAGTAAAAGTCAGATCATTAGTTTAACTTCTTTATAACCTTGCACGAATAACATAAATGATGATATGTTATTTTCAATCACCAAAATCACCATCACTACCAGGTTTAACACAAGACCCAAGATGCAATTCCAACATCTCCAACAGGCAGTAGAAATGCAGAATTCAGGCCAAAACGAACTTGCAACCACAAAGCCTGGTCACTTCACCCTGCGCCGTTTAAGTGCCATTAGAACTAAGTGTTCTGAAAGGTCAGAACGGTTTTAAAGCGAGACGTTTAACATAACGACTGAACATAAGTAATGAGTGGTTGGCCGATAGCTTTGTGAACACCTACTTTCTTGGAGAGTGTTTACTTAAAATAATTGTCTCATCATCTGCCGAGCCTTTTCCCAACTATGATGGCGTCGGCTTCCAGTCTAACCTGATGCAGCTGAATATAGAAATTTGACATGGAACGACTGCCTATCTCGACAACCCTAGTACTAGGTAATGCGGTACTCCTTGGTAAGACTGGTTGTCAGACTTGCGGAACACGGACTACCTGTAACGACTGTCAAAGATCTACAAGGGACCAACGGCTTAACGTGCTTTCCGAGGCACGGAGGAAACTCGGTATGTAACGGGTGGATACCCATCCACAGACCAACCTAGGCAAACGCGGCTTCACCTAAAGATCGACCCGAGCGGCTGCTATTATTTAGCCACGAGTTCTTTATCTATACTCTGTCTATATTTTGATTTTTCAAAAGGGCTCATGCAAGTGAAGCGTCGGTTAAACAAACAAAAAGATGATACAAAAAACCAACGAAAAAAAAGTTTCAAACCTTAAATCAACAACTGTTTTAACATTAAAGGATCTTGATACAAAATAAGTTACTAAGTGACACCAACTTACACCCAAACAAGATTAACGTTAACACACATAATACTGCTTTAAAATCAAATTATTTCCTCCACAGCGTACAGCACAGTAAATGAACTGTCACTCATTTGCACCAACTTTAATGATATTATAATCGCTTTTCGTACGTAATTTTAATTTACTGAAATTCGCGAGCAGAATTCAACGAACCGCGGATGGAAAACTTCTTAGGGTTGGTTGTTTTTGTGAATAATAGATTTTTGTAATGGATTTACGGAATGAGTTGTTTCTTATTTGGGTAGAATATTATATTAGTGCTGCTCGTGGTTAAATAATAATAACCATTCGGAACAATCTTCAGATATTCAGGATGGTAGACCGGCCATCAGCTACCGAGTTCTTTTCGCGTCTCGTAGAGCATGATAAGCGATTGACCTTAACTGTAATTGTAGAATTTTTTGGAAAATAATTAAAATAAACTTAATGTTTGTGATGCTATGCATGTTTAATGTTTATTTTTTTGTTATTTTATTTGCATTTACATATTTAGATCCCGTCGTACCTGTGCCTTCAAGATTCATCGTAATAATTCACTTGTTAATTTTCTCCCAAAACCCTTTTCTCTTTTTTAACAGCTTCATCATCATTTTCCTGCCCTTGTCCCATTCTATTTGGGGTCGGCGCAACGTGCTTTACTTCTTCCATTCTCCCCTATCAGAAGTCACGGCATAATTTACTCCTTTGTAAGGACAAAGGAGTAAATTATGCCGTGGAATCATATGAAGGCATATGATTCCTTACATAATCCATCCATCTCTCGCTCTCCGTCCATCAACATTCAGATTCATCGCTTTATTTAACAGCTTATATTCATAATACCTTTACTCAATATCACTTCTTCAATTGCTCAGTTCGCACACCTAGCAACCCTGATACAGCGAAATTAATTAATTATTGAATTATGAAAACAAATGAATTAATGAACACCGACGCATCCGCTTCGTGTATTGTGGAGCTGGCTAGATTGTTAATCATGTAGATTTTTGTAATGGTTTAAGTTTTTACAGAAGATCTAGAACATTCCAACTTCATGTACCTACACTTTATCCTGTCTGTGACAGGGAAGGTAGATCACTGCACCGAGGTAGTGTGTTTTCCTGGATGACCCATAAATTCTATTTTAGTTACTAGGACATGCCAGTTTTCTATCACTATTTTATTAGCAGAAATATTAATAACTAGCTGTTCCCCACGGTTTCACCCGCGCTGCTCAGCACCTGTTGGTCGTAACGTGATGTTATATAGCCTATAGCCTTCCTCAAGAAATGGACTATCCAACACTAAAAGAATTTTCCAATTCCAACCAGTAGTCCCTGAGATTAGCGCGTTCAACAAACAAACAAACAAACTCTTCAGCTTTATAATATTAGTATAGATTTAGACTTGATGGAGTATTAGTTGGAAATACACATTATTAGCTTATATTATGTATTTCTAGCTTTTTATAAAGTTTAAAAATAGAGGAAAGTATTTGTGGAACAAGATTAAGCTTTTTCCAGAAATCAATTCCTAATATTAAGTACTGATAAATGAATCAATTTTAGCGAAAGTAAAAAAAAACTCATAGGATTTGGTATAATACTACAAAGGGTAAAATACATTGGTAAACTAGTTTGGTTGTATTTGCCTTTTTCGGGGGTGGGAAATCATCAAATAACTTCCCCCGGCAGAGCGGGGGGAGTGTCAAACTTGTACTGACTAAAACCCACCCATGTTCCTTCTATTGCCCTATACGTTCCGGGGCCGCGGTATCTCTTTCGAACAACCCGCAACCCCGGGATGTATTCGCCTTACTTGTATTAGAACTATCTTCCCTTTGAAAATGCTCTTCGATGGAGGATGGTTATACCATCTTACCAATTCTTGTCGTGAATTTATAAACCACTTGAAAAAGCTTGTCAATACAATCAATGTTTTTCATTGTCTATTTATTTTTCTATTGACCATTTTTTTTCTATTTCATTTTGTAGGCAGTTTCCTGGCATACATAAAAAAAACATATCCCTTTATTTGTTTTTTTTTGTATACCAAATAACTTAAATGCTCTGGGTGGAGAAAGGGGGATAGTCAGACTTTTATAATAAACTAGGTGTTCCTCGCGGTTTCACCCCCGCTGCTCAGCACCTGTTGGTCGTAGCGTGATGTTATATAGCCTATAGCCTTCCTCAAGAAATGGACTATTCAACACTAAAATATTTTTTCAATTCGACCCAGTACTTCCTGAGATTAGCGCGTTCAAACAAACAAACTCTTCAGCTTTATAATATTAGTATAGATAAATAAATATCTTGGGACAACTCACACACGGCTATCTGATCCCAAGCTAAGCAGAACTTGTGTTATAGTCCCCAGACAACTGATATACATGCTTATATAATTTATAAATACATACATATTATAAATAAATCACACCTTTGTTGTTTATCCTGGGTGGGAATCGAACCCACGACCTCCGGCTCAGCAGTCAGGGCCACTAACCACTGGACCAACAGGCCCGTTTATAAACTGAAACCCACCCATGTTCTTTCTATTTCCCTTTATGTTGCGGGGCCACGGTAACTCTTTCAAACAACTCGCAAAAAACACACCCTAAGATGTTTCTTTGACAGAAACCGCTGAAGAAAAGAAAAAAAGCTCATTCAACAATACTAATGCATTATAATTACACGATTTTTTCTCAGTGCCTTTCATCAACTTCACAGTCAGTGAATAATTAATTCCATTTAGTACTAGATTAATTTGTAATTACCTACTTGCAATTACTATTCTCACAGATTGTTATAGTTGATTGCGTTATTTATTCCCATAACTTATAGACGTAAGTAATCAGGTTCCTCAAATTTGTATCGTACATCGTTTTTTTTTATTAAAAAAAAATAGGTGTAATCTAATCGGAGACAACTTAGAAAAAAGTTATTTTTAAAAAGCCGAAAAACACTTATTACTTTTTGTATAAGGAGGAACATAAAGTACAGTATTAAGAAACAAATCTCAACTCTGAAACCCGGTCGTAAGACCGCATTTGAGATATCGATATTATTAATAATCAAATATTGAAACCTGGTTTGATTGACTCGTGATTAATACAAGCATATTAGTACAACCGTATTTCTTTTCTCGTAGAAATCACTTTTCATTGTTTGATTCGTTTTTTATAAAGTACCTACTCGTACGTAGTCGCAAGAGCTGTAGTAATGCACGAAGTCAAAAGTTCGATTCCCAGCGGCATGCAAGTATTATCAGTATTATGTTATCAGTGTTTTGTAACTTATCTTGCTAGTTAGCACGTATTCGTAAAATCTAGCAACTGAATTTCATACCATTTCCCCAACAGAAATTTTACAGAGACCTTTAATTCTGGTGCAATCATTGATATTTAAGAACCAAATACATTTTTCATGACAGACTTGATCCTGCAGCCAGGTTCGACTCCTCACAAGAGAACTCCTAAAACATTCCCAACACAGACATGTAAGAGTTAATACAAGAGTTCAATGTTGATAGATAGACGTCATTTTTAGAGTTCAGTACCTCAAAAGGAAAAAAATGGAAATAAGTTATAAGTTATAATATATGTGTGTATATATATGTTTTAAGTTTTAGCCTATTAAGTGTTGTTTGTGGAGGAAAAATAAAGATATTTTGTAACTTTTTTTTGTATTTTGTATTGGATCAATTTATTATCCGTTTGTCCGCCTGTCTATCAAGACCAGTTTATCTCGAGAACGCGTAAAAGTATGGAGTTAAAATTAAAACCTCGAGTCTATGACCCCTTCAATAATATCTCTAAGTCTACACAGTCAAAAGATATAACCGTTAATATCAAAAGTTTGTACAAAACCCTCGGTATGCGAGTCTGATTCGCACAAAGAAGTGCTTTTATAAGTATTTTTTTATTGTCATATTTATACTAATATTATAAAGCTGAAGAGTTTGTTTGTTTGTTTGTTTGAACGCGCTAATCTCAGGGACTACTGGTTGGAATTGGAAAATTCTTTTAGTGTTGGATAGTCCATTTCTCGAGGAAGGCTATAGGCTATATAACATCACGCTACGACCAACAGGTGCTGAGTAGCGCGGGTAAAACCATGGGGAATAGCTAGTTTCAACTAAACTAGCCACCAACACTGATTCAAAGCATTTACTAAAAGGAAACTTTACCGTAAGCGATTGCTCCCCACAATACACCCCCAACAACAGCCCCATACAAAATGCATGACCCCCGCGTTCTGAATGTCTGATTCAATTGGTATTGATTAGGACACCCCTGTAAGCAATCGGTCGAGCTAAAACAGTTCAGGAAGAGCCTTGAAACTATCAAGTAAAATGGATTAACTTTAGTTATGTGAATAAATAAGCCAAACATTGATGATGAGAAATACATTAGCTCAAATTAGTTTTTTCATTCTTTTCAGTCGTTTAAACAGCAAGCTAAGGTTAGATGAAAGAAAGCTTTAAACGAAAATAAAAACGACAATAATCTAATTGGGTTTTTATATTGTGCGCGTCTTTTTATTTGCGTATGGGAAATCTTCAAGTAACTTCCCCTGCTGTGGGCGTCATACTTGTACTAATTAAGGACCCTCCCAAGTTGCCCTTTATGTTTTGGGACCGCGGTGTTTCTTTTGAACAACCCGCAACCCTGGCAGGCGGTGGCCTTGGCAGGAACGTCTGCTTTGCTGACATCTCTTTGAGGCGGGCGTGGAACACTCACGCGCCGTCGACACGGCCTATCGTCAATAGACGGATGAGCGGTGAGCCACCCATTGCTCACCGTCCCTTGGCTTGTATTGTCTTGTCTTGAGTCCGAAATCAAAATCAAAGTCTTGGCTGAATCACACATCATAATCTTATTCATCACTGCCAAAGTCTCATTGAAAATTTCAGTAGCTATTTTACCTACCACAAAACAGTGTTTGGATAAACCTTTTACCGCCTAAAATAGGTGTTGAAACGCACACAAATATGATCAAATTTTCGCAGCAGCCAGCACTCAAATACATAGTAATTGGATGTACCTAATTTATTCGCCGTTCCAAACCATAGCGGCAACGGTTCGGTAGTCAAAGCAAAATTGGGATGGTATAACACCCGTTTCTGCCTAACGCTATTTGTAAACTAGTTTATATAAAGGGCTTTAGTGTGTGCTGTTATTGTGGGTTTAGGTACACTAAACTGTAGTCATGGATTTTACTCATTATATTTTTCTAGGAACAAGGTCTGGCTGTAAGCCCTGCGGCGTGCGCGTGTTTCTCTGTCTCTCTCTCTCATAGAAAGCAAGCCAGTTATTTCGTTTCGTCTTTCTATTTCGCATTGAACAGTGTGGTGTCGCGACGATTATTTTTGTTGAGTGTATACAGGTTATTTGTACATAATAAATAATAACTTCGTTCCATCCGGGTGTCCCTTGACATCTCAGTTTTTTTTTAGTTCAGCTTTTAATGGAACTCCAATTACGTATTTTTTCTGTCCTGAAGGGATTTTTATAACATTACTGCAAATATTTAAATTAGTTAAGTATTAAATATACTTAACTATTTTTTACAAAAAACAAGCTTTTTAAGGAAAAAACTGGGCAAGTTTGAATTAATTTCTTCACAGGTTCAAATGATCACAGACTTGAGTTGATGATGATGATTTCAATATCAACTCAATACCTCCGCGCGATAGAAAGACAGAAGGATATACAGACAAACGGACAACAAAGTGATTCCTTTTTGGGGTTTCGTACCTCAAAAGGAAAAAAACGGAACCCTTATTGGATCACTTTGTTCTCCGTCTGTCTGTCAATACCCTTTATCTCAAGAACGCGTGAAGGTTTCGGGTTGAAATTAAAACCATATACTTAAGTCTGTTGACCTGTCTCTTTTTTTTGGGTGGGAAATCATCAAATAACTTCCCCCGCTCTGGGCGGAGCGGGGGGCGTGATCGTCACAATCGTAACACCCGGGCATTTCCTCTCGCCCGATTATGTGCGGGAACCTCCCGAAACTTCCGTGTCCGGTGAGGACCTGCGTCGGGCGGTAGGTGAGGACGCCATATCGCCTCTCCAGCCACTCCTCAAAGAGTGGACTTACCGCCACTATTGTGGAGTGCCCTAGTCTGTGTCTGCTGTCTGACCTTTGATGTTGTGAAAAAAAACACAATTCTAAAATTTTGCGCAGTCAAAAGATATAATATGGCCGTTTATGTCGCCGTTGTAATATTAGTTCCATAGGTCGAGCAATTGAATGTCTTTAAAAGTCTTAGTAACCGTTTGAGGTCTAGATTATTAGGCTCGGTTGGATTATGTTTGAAAAGATCTCAGTGCAAAAAACTTAGTTTAAAGGATATCTTACACTTCTCTGACTACCCAGTCACAGGAACAAAATAGTCATCATTTTATTTTGTACCACAGACAACACACAAAAACTTCATTACCCTTTTTGCTCTCAAAACAACGAAAAATAAATCCCGAAAACACGGACCTCCCAAAAAATAAATTCAGAAATAACACTTCCAACACTTAAGCTTAGCATTATGCGAACAAAAGAAATCATATTCGAGTATGGGACAGCAAAAAGCTACTATTGACGACGTCAGAGGGTCGCCGGGGCTGAATATCTTAGCATTAGTTCGCCCTTTACACGTCATAAACGTCCGGAGGGATCGCAAAAACTATCATAATTCATATCGAGACCGGCTGTGATTTGACTCCTGCCTTAGAATAGACTAAGGAGGATTTAGACGGTATCTGTAGAAATTTTATTTTGAACTGCCTTAATAATCGACTGTTGAAGATTAGGTCCTGGGTTTGAGTCCTGAGACTTTTTTTAGAAAGAAATAGTATACTGCCTCGTTGGTCTACTGTTGAGCATAAGGTTTTGGGTTCGATAACTGGGTCAGTCCAATTTAGTAACATGCTACTTAACTGTCTACCTATTTATTTAATAATTTATATACACACAAGAGAAAACACAGGAAAACATTATAAAAAAACAAAGAGTACAATGGCACAGCTTATAACCTACCTACTTAAATCTAATTATATAATTTTTATATTAGTAAAAAATAGTTACGTACTAAGATAATTTAAGTTACATCGATATTAATTTCTTTTTATTAAGTATAGGTAGGAAACAATATCTGTAAGTTAATTAGTTTAACTGGAATTTAAAGCCTTTTATATTTGGGTCGGGCTGTTATTATAATATGTTTTTTGTCAGGTTTTTTCTATAATAAATAAATATCTTAAATAAATATCTTGGGACAACTCACACACGGCTATCTGATCCCAAGCTAAGCAGAGCTTGTGTTATGGTAACCAGACAACTGATATACATACTTATATACTTTATAAATATATACATATTATAGATAATTCACACCCAGACACAGAACAAACAATTATGCTCATCACACAAAGTTTATCCTGGGTGGGAATCACCCACGACCTCTGGCTCAGCGGTCAGGGCCACTAACCACTAGACCAACAGGCCCGTCAATGTCGCAGCCACGGATTTGAGATTTATGCTGGTCATCTCTCATCATCAGCCACCACCGTTTGTTTTAATTAATCTATTGAACTGTTATTTTTGCTTTTACTCTGGACGCTCTTAATGTGGTCGTTTTTCTTCATCGTTCTCACATGAATGCTAGGTGATATTTTTACAAAATCCATGATTTTGTAAAAATATCACCTATTTAAAAAAAAAAACCCTGGAGTTTTATGCCCATTCTTCTCCATAAAGATCTACGCTTTAGAATAGGCATCTGCAGTACTTTTGCAAGTTATTATGTCTTGTGACTGGGACTGTAGCAGCAACTTTTTGTTTTTATGACATTCAAAAGTGCCTGTAATGTTATGATTGAAATAAATGCTTTGAGTTTGAGTTATGCCTGATTGATGGCAATAGGCACGACCTCTATTACACAGCCTTAATCATGACTGGCGAAATGCGGATGCTACTATTATTGGGTACACCTCTAGTTGGTCTTAGATTACATGCGTGATTTTAATGTATTGTCTGTAGCTATCAATGTCTCTGTTTCT
Source organism: Ochropleura leucogaster (assembly GCA_958449745.1). NCBI lineage: Eukaryota > Metazoa > Arthropoda > Insecta > Lepidoptera > Noctuidae > Ochropleura > Ochropleura leucogaster. Next base: position 5,689,218 of record OY288226.1, read on the forward strand.
CTTCCTCGTCCATTTCCTTGCACTTTTTATTCTTCTTCTTGCATAAATGGCTTAAATTCTATCCGAATTGAATGTAGCGACTTGGATGGCTTATCAGGGTGCCATTATAAATGTGATATAGAATGAAGGGAAGAGAGCGAGTTCCGGTCCCTCTTTGAAGGTCAAAACCTTTTTAGTGGGCAGTGTCAAACTTTTACTTTCTAAAACCCACCCATGTTCCTTCTTTTGGCATTTTTGTTCCGGGGCCGCGGTATCTTTTCCGAATACCTCACTACCCTGGTAGGTAGGTAAGCACCTTCAATATGCTTTACAAAACAGAACTATTTATTCACTGAATCACTCAAATGCATTTATGCATTTGACAAAACCCGATTTCTGCACGATGACTGACTTTCATCACAGATTTCACAAAGAACTTGCTTATAAAAATCAATAAAACGTTCCAGTAATAGTTTCTATTCAAAGAATCTATTCACAGCAGGATTACGCTTTCAACAGTTTGAACTGAATACTTCATATAAACTATTTGAAAAGAAATCATTTACTGCTTCGTTAGTCTAGACGTCGCGAGCTCTACTAATGAGCATGATGTCTTTTTTTTGCGGATGGGAAATCATCAAATAACTTCCCCCACCCTGGGCGGAGCGGGGGGAAGTGTCAGACTTGTTCTGACTAAAACCCACCTATGTTCCTTCTATTGCCCTTTATGTATTTCTTTCGAACAACCCGCAACCCCGGCAGGCGGTGTCCCTTATGTTTTGCTTCCACACGGCGCGTGGAATACTAACACGACGTCGATACGGTCCATCTGTGTGACTATCAAGATTTTATCTCGGAAATATCTTGAAATTAAAACCCTATACTCTACTTTGTGGTTCCGTAAAAAAGCAACCCTCTAAGTTTACGCAATCAAATATTATGGCTGTTTATGTCGCAAGCTTGTACGGAACACTTAGTGCGCGAGTCTGACTCGCTCTTAACACTAGGAATTACTCTTGTATCGTAGGTGCGTTTGCAAACATCTTAACTTACATCAACAAACAGCCAAACCCGATAGAACTACCTGTAATACAAATCTCATACAAATATTTGTTCCATGCGGGGATCGAACCCGCCACACGCAGCGCAACTGTCGAACGCTCATATACTGCGTCAACCGTGCTCTCACATCATCTGACGGGCCTGTTGGTCTAGTGGTTAGTGGCCCTGACTGCTGAGCCGGAGGTCGTGGGTTCGATTCCCACCCAGGACAAACTTTGTGTGATGAGCATGATTGTTTGTTCTGTGTCTGGGTGTGATTTATCTATAATATGTATGTATTTATAAATTATATAAGTATGTATATCAGTTGTCTGGTTACCATAACACAAGCTCTGCTTAGCTTGGGATCAGATAGCCGTGAGTGAGCTGTCCCAAGATATTTATGTATTTATTTATCTTATGACAAGAAATAATAAAATCCTGCCTTGTCTAACATACAAAGGTCTATTTTATCAAAACGGTTACAGTTGTTGAACAAAGGAGTGAAAAAAAAGTTTGGCAGCCATTTCGCTTGATTTGCTGCTTTGACCTCTGCGCAACCTTGTTGGCACATAAAATATTATTTACATTACAATGGAAAAGAGGATTTTGCACGTGGCTCCTTAAAACAAAAAGAGAAAAGTAAGTAGTTCTTTATTTGTTGCTTTTCTACAGTAATGTTGAAGTTGGGGAAATCCTTACTAATAATATAAAAGCGAAAGTGTGTTTATTTGTTACGTCTTCACGCCTAAATGGCTTATCCGATTTTGATGAATATCTGGAGATTGAGATGTCAGGGAGATAGAGGAAAAAAAGGGAAAACTTAGCATTGCTATTACAATAAATAGGCTTATTTATCAAGGGCAAAAAGGTACAGGTACCTGCTACTTGTACCTTTTTGCCCTTGATAAATAAGGCTATTTATTGTAATAGCTCAATCAGTAAAGGGGAACTGTGTTATCTCGAATACAACGCGAGCGAAGCCATGGGGAAAATCTATTAGTACAGACGCCTGCAGGTCAAGCTACCCGAAACTGTCAAATTTTCCCAATGAACCTTGAACCTAATACTTTAGAAATAAAGTTGAAAATCTATCAAAGAAATCTGACAGATTGTAGTAGCTTGATGTGCAGGCGTCTGTACATAAAAACATCTCAATATCGCAATTAAAAATAAGAACAGAAATCTTGAAAAAAAAAACCATTTTGTTAAACAGTTTTAGTAAGAAGTCCAGTTAGGTCATGACCCCATGACTTGAATTTTGCTTTTACTTGAATTTTGTTTTTACTTGAATTTTGCTTTTACTCCGGACACTTACTGTGCACGTCTTTCTACATCGTTCTCATATATTTGTATAATCTTAACATGAATGATATTAACAAGATTTTGTAATAATATTATAATTTAAAAATTATCCACGAAGTTTCTTGCCCATTTTCCTCCATAGTGATCAACGCTTTGGAATGGGCAACTACAGTACTTTCACAAGTTATTATGCCTTGTGACAGGGACTGTGTAGTACATCATTTTGTTTCTTGACATTCAAAAGTGCCTGTAATTGACTAATTGAGTTGCGGTTTGTTCGAAAGAGATACCGCGGCCCCGGAACGTAAAGGTCAATAGAAGGAACATGGGTGGGTTTTAGTCAGTACAAGTCTGATACTTCCGAAGTTATTAAATGTTAAATAAATGGTTTGAGTTTGAATCTCTAGACCAAGACAATTTCTGTATTATAAAAGAGATTAAGTTTGTTTCTTTCATCGAAGTCAGATCAGGATGTCGTGACCAAGGTAGTAAAACACAGCTTAAAGAAACAACATCCTTTTTCTAGTAGATCTAGATGGTGTGTTCTTCTACTGATCTTTGGGATTACGTTAAAGAGGTTTTGCTAGATCGTTCGGAAATGCGCGATATTCTTGTGCATCGATATATATCGTTGTCTCGGAAATAGCGAAGAAAATATGACAATTTTGAAACATGAATGCTTGGAAAAAGCTAGTGTCATAATAAAAAGTGTCTTGTTCGTACGTAGCAACGAAATATTGCATGTCTAGCCGCCAGCCCTTCCAATTGCCTACCGAGCTTCCCCCGCTATGGGCGGAGCGGGGGTGAGTGTCAAACTTCTACTGACTAAAACCCACGCATGTTTTTTGTTTCGCCTTTTATGATTTGCCTGTCGATACTGAACGGACGGTCGGTGAGCTACCCGTTGCTTACCGTCCACAGACCGTTTTTACGGTGGCCGGGAGTCGTTTTGCGGCGTTCGACGCCCGGATCGTCTCCCGAGGCACCTGGGTGGGTTTGAGGTTGTAAATTAACGATACTTACGTTAATAATAAATATCAAAAGACACCAATTTTATTCCGATTAGACTTTAAAAGTTCATTACCAGCCTACAAACCAAAATAACGCACAAACTACAATGAAATATTTGATAATTGGATTAAAACAACACACTAGTTTCCAAAAAACTTTTACTTTCAAACCAGATGTTACTGTAAATTTAATTCCTTCCATTTGTAAAGTGTTGTTACATTCGTTTATTTTGCAGACCTTTTGTCTAATTTTGTTTTGATATGGACCCATTTTTGCAAACAAGAACCAACCCACAGCAGATTTGCTATGGGTTGGTTCTTGTTTGCAAAAATAGGTCCATATATCTCTGAAATCGGTTGGTTTAGCCTGTGGTCTGTGGTTTCCAAAACTTGGTACAAAATCGTTTTCAATGCATTTTGTGTGATGTTATTTAAATTCAATGTTGTTTTTGTTTTGTTCTGTTTTGAGTGTAAGGACAATGGAATCATTTGTTTTGTTGTTAACAAAGAGTAGATTCGTAAATATTTTGTTTCGTTTTCTAAATAGCCCTCCTATGAAATAAACAGATTGGGGATAATGTTTGTTTAATCCTTACTATCCTTATTAATATTATAAAAGCGAAAGTGAGTTTGTTTCTTTGTTACCTCTTCACGCTTTAATGGCTACACTGATTTTGATGAATTTTGGTAGTTGGGGACCAGGAGACGGACATAGGCTAATTTAAAAAAAAGAGTGGGATATGAGGGAGATAGAGGGACGAAACGGGAAAACTTAGCGTTGCTATTACAATTTAATAAGGCGCTACCGAATTTAACGCGAGCGAAGCCGCGGGCAAAAGCTAGTGAGAGTGGAATTATAATGCTAGCTGAAAAAGTAAAGGCTGATTTTCATAATGAATTTAGTATTTTTTGTAGCGATGACTGTATTCATAATGTTTTAAAGAACGATTTCCGTGAGGTAAACAGTACGAAGACGAGGTATTTTTAACCGACTTCAAAAAGAACAAGGTTTTATGTTCGACCGTATTTTTTTTTTATTATAGAGATTTTTTTTAAATATCAATGTCCGGGAATTTGAAAGCCCACTGTGTCAGGGCGAGTCTATTGCCATCATGTAGTCACAAACCCAGACTCTGTAACTGCTACATAGAAATTAATGATGGAGAAGACCAGTTAAACTTCGCTCGACTCGGGAATCGAACCTTGGCCCTCTTTTTCTAGGGTTGTGAGTTGTTCGAAAGACTTACGCAGACCTGGAATACAAAGGACAAAAGTAGGAACATGGATGGATTATAGCCAGTAAAAGTCTGACACTACCCCCCCTCCCCCGCTCCACCCAGAGCGAGGGAAGTTATTTGATGCTTTACTATCCGCAAAAAAGCGTATATACGATAATTATTTTTTTAAAAAGACTTGCCAAAGTTATACAAATACTTTATGGGTGGTTGTAGGTGACGCTGTGACGCGCGAGTACAGAAGAGTTAACATGACATCTCATAGCAGTTCTTATTCCTGTGTGAGAAAGAGATAGTGCGTGACACGCTGTATAGCTCTGTCTCTTTCCCTCACTGAAATAAGTTCTGCTTTAAGACGTCATGGTAGGGAGCTCTGTCTCTTTCCTTCACTGGAATACGTTCTGCTTTAAGACGTCATGGTAGGGTAGTAAGTAGGTGTACTTAATATAGTGGGAACAGTGAGTGCGTAGCGAATTTATATAAGGTTATTTAGTGTTGGCATTTCAAGATGAACATGTGGGTTGATATTGGATAACAAATGCAAGTACAAAGACATTTTTTGTAGAAAGACTTTTAAATGGGGCTGTTGTTAGTCGCCTACGGAGACACCCACTGAACCTACCTAGTTAGTTGAGCCGTAAAAGTAAGGATTTTATTTTACTTTTTCGTGATTACTTTATTTATGTGGGCGTGACTACTGAGCACGGGGTCCTGGGTTCGATTCCTGGGTTGGGCAAAAAGTGTTATTGGGTTTTTCCATTAGGAATTTCACAATAGCAGCCCGGAGTTTGGAACTTTTTTTATAGAAAGTATCCTAAATTTAAGCCCTGACTCCTAAACTAGGAAGATCCTGTATCCTTAGGAGGCAATATCTTCGCATAAAATATTGGACGAGCAGATTATGAGTATACATGCATGACGCATGACGCATGAAGCATGACGGGCCTGTTGGTCTAGTGGTTAGTGGCCCTAACTGCTAAGCCGGAGGTCGTGGGTTCGATTCCCACCCAGGACAAACTTTGTGTGATGATCATGATTGTTTGTTCTGTGTCTGGGTGTGATTTATCTATAATATGTATGTATTTATAAATTATATAAATATGTATATCAGTTGTCTGGTTACCATAACACAAGCTCTGCTTAGCTTGGGATCAGATAGCCGTGTGTGAGTTGTCCCAAGATATGTATTTATTATTTATTTATACAAGTACACTCAAATAGTTACATACAAGAAATAGACTACAAGGTAAGGAATGTTTTTAATAAGTAAGTTGGCGGTAAGATACCACCGTGCCTCGGTCGATCTTAGGTCGTGTCGGATTACCGAACGGTAATCATCGGACTATGAGAGTGAGGGAACAAAAGGTAGGATAGTAGCCGATTCTCAGACCTACTGAATATGCATACAAAATTTCATAAAATTGGTCAAGCCGTTTCAGAGGAGTACGGTAACTAACACTGTGTCACAGTGACTGTGATACGAGAATTTTATATATTAGATTATCACGCTTGATTTCCCCGAAGGGTTAGGCGGAGATGTACCCAATATTTTTTGGTACACCAGTGTGAAATTTGGGTGTGCCACATATTACGTAGTACACCCACAAATGAGTTTGTGTTCCACATTCAAATCAGGGATTTTATAGACATGAATTTTCAGATCTGGATACGGTTACGGATATAAACTATATATTTTGACTATCCGCTAGTTTCGAATAGTTTCGGTTAGGATTATAAGAATTTTAAAATTATTAAAGTAAAATAGAATGAACAATGTAAATAGCAGGAGACAACCAAAAACTCATCGTAACCTATTATCAAGAGTCTACCATTATCCGAAACTATCCGAAACTTTAATATCGGTTTCGGTTATTTTGTTACTTCGGATATTAGATAGTTTTGGTTATGGTTACGCTGCTCTATTAACATCCCTGGTTTATAGTCGCCGGTTTAAACCTTCATAAAAAACCTCATCAATAAGTTGAAAAATTCATTGACGCTCTATCATGATACTATGGGTATTCGGATGATCCTAGAATTTGTGATTGAAAGTTTTTCACCGGATATTAAAAAAAAAGTAATGTCCATTCATATGACAGTTCATTTTTTGTACAATGTATGGATCAACTGTTTTTATTCATAGCTGGCTGACATTTTGCATGGTCTAGAAACAATCACTGAATTGCTGTGTAATGTAAAACATCGTATGAAAACCTGAATTTATAATACTTGTACTAAATACTATCCTACTACTAATACTAATATTATAAATGCGAATGTTTGCGATGATGGATGACTGTATGGATGTTTGCTACTCTTTCACGTCAAAACGGCTGAACGGATCTCAATGTAATTTGGCACAAAGTTAGATTATAGTCTGGAATGACACATAGGATACTTTTTTAATAACACGCAGGCGAAGGCGCGGGCGCCAGCTAGAAAGATAGAAGAAAGATCTATTCATCCATCTATCCTCACAAACATTCGCATTTATAATATTAGTAAGAAGTAAGATATCCAAGGTACATACACATTACTATATTTTACTTAGTGAATGCAATTTACTGTGACATGGTTGCAATATAATAAATAAATATCTTGATACAACTCACACACGGCTATCTGATCCCAAGCTAAGCAGAGCTTGTGTTATGGTAACCAGACAACTGATATACATACTTATATATTTTATAAATAAATACATATTATAGATAAATCACACCCAGACACAGAACAAACAATCATGCTCATCACACAAAGTTTGTCCTGGGTGGGAATCGAACCCACGACCTCCGGCTCAGCAGTCAGGGTCACTAACCACTAGACCAACAAGCCCGTCACAGCGCGGTGTTAGTTTTTCAGCACCAATTTATTTGATAATAAATATCTCACAAATATACAATCTATAGTAATTTAGAGTAACTAACTATCTAAAATATATTGCCAGTTGTTGTTCCAGTCTCAAAAATGGAAATAATAATAGGGGGTAAAAAGTCATCTACATCGCTGTCAATAGGAAAAGGGCTGGCAGCATTGCCACGCTGAATGGCAATGCTGATTCTTTAGCCAAAATAAAGGTCCCTCCATCCCTCTGGTCACATGAAGACCAACCGCTTTGCAATATTCCGAAAACTAGGTGAGTATTCCGACCCCAAGCGATTGTTTCAACTCCAAAAGGATCAAGCACATAAATACCATTAGTTATTATATTCTAATTTTAAAAAAAAAAACTTAATTTTGTTCTCTTTTCATTTATTTTTTTATCTGTGCGAAGTAAACACTTTTCTTTCTCTCACTGCTACTATTCATCATGTCGTAAGCTAACCTAGAAGCAAATTTATTATTAAAAGCATTTCCTTTTACAACCTCTATAATACTCCTTGAAAATGCATAAATACCTACACTAAATCCGCCGACTCCACTTTTACAAAGTTTAAACTTTGCGCCGCCATTTTGAATTTGACCGTCTCATTATCGCTGGAAATGTGTAACTGTTTAACCCTTTAACAAAAAATGTTAAAGAGGGGTTAGCAGACATTGTGGTTATACCTACGCAAAGGTCGAAAGTCTGGTGTCAAGTGACATTTTACTGGGGTGACGCATTCCTGAATGTCGCAGCCAGTTCGTTAGTTAAGAGGTTAGGGTAATTATCTGAGTCTCCTAGCTTTTTTGGGGTCGGTTTCCAGTCTAACCGGCTGCAGTTTAATACTAGTAGTGCAGTATTTTACATGGTGCGACTGCTTATCTGACCTCCGTAGCCCAGTTAGTACTATTTTATACTATATCCCTTAATAAGACTGATCAGCGTTTAACCTGGTTTAACCCATTCTAAAGTTTTTTGACAGACGTTACAGTCATCTGTAACGACTGTAAAAATCTCCAACAAAATCTCCAGTCTGAGAACCGTGAACAACGGCTTTCCGAGGCACGGAGGAAACTCGGTATGTATAAAGGAATTAAAAAAACTCAAAAGCTAACTACTGGACTAAAGTATATAATGGCACAGTTGGCGCAGTGGTTGAGAAATCGACTGCTGCGCTGCGTATCGCGGGTTCGATTCGGCCCGCACGGAGCAAATATTTGTATGACCTACATATAGTTGTTTCGGGTCTAGCTGTGTGTGTATGTGAGTTTAAATGTTTATAAACGCACCCACGATACAGGAGAAATTCTAGTGTGGGAAAACGTTTTAAAAAAGAACTACTACCACTGGACTAACCATACTGGCTATAAAGGAATTAAAAAAACTCAAAAGCTAACTACTGGACTAAAGTATATAATGGCACAGTTGGCGCAGTGGTTGAGAAATCGACTGCTGCGCTGCGTATCGCGGGTTCGATTCGGCCCGCACGGAGCAAATATTTGTATGACCTACATATAGTTGTTTCGGGTCTAGCTGTGTGTGTATGTGAGTTTAAATGTTTATAAACGCACCCACGATACAGGAGAAATTCTAGTGTGGGAAAACGTTTTAAAAAAGAACTACTACCACTGGACTAACCATACTGGCTATTGTCCGCGGTTACGCCCGCATCTTACCCAGGTTGTGGGCTGAACGCGTAAAAGGGTAACAGACAAACAAAAAAATTTACTTTCATATTTTCATAATACTAAATATGGGTTCTCGTGTCGGATGGAGCTACTAAAATATTAACTAGTGTCGAGATGAAATGATGTGCCTGCCAGAATGTTGGTATTGCAACTAACATTTTATTACCATCACTCTTTTAAGTGCTATTTCATTCATTTCATTGGGTGCCATTTTTAAACTGATATTTTTAGCCAATCTTTAAAACAAACGCAGTGATCGAGCTGATAATACTTTATGCCTATGAAGTAAAAAATAGGAATTGGAATATTTTAAATGTAGCCAGTCTTACCAGCATCCCCCATTTTTTTTTTAAATAGCAGCCATACATAAGACCTGTTTTATTCAATAGCTGGTAATTAAAACAAATCAGTTTTGTAAGAGGCTTTGAACTTTCTAAAGTATCACATTCGCAAAATATTTTCCCGCCCATATTTCTGGATTTGTACCTAGATCCTAGATGTACTAAAACAATAACTGTGTCTATCGCTTCCTTTCTGTGCTCCTCATTTCGCCTTCTATCTAACTATCTGGGTCTTGTGTATACTGTGAACTGTTGGACAATATATTGACGGGCCTGTTGGTCCAGTGGTTAGTGGCCCTGACTGCTGAGCCGGAGGTCGTGGGTTCGAGTCCCACCCAGGACAAACTTTGTGTGATGAGCATGATTGATTGTTCTGTGTCTGAGTGTGATTTATCTATAATATGTATGTATTTATAAATTATATAAGTATGTATATCAGTTGTCTGGTTACCATAACACAAGCTCTGCTTAGCTTGGGATCAGATAGCCGTGTGTGAGTTGTCCCAAGATATTTATTTATTTCTTCTTTTCCGTAAGCCTTGTGTTTGCTCATTTACTGCAACCCACTACCGCTTCAAATATATTTGGGGTCGACGCATATCTTTTTTCACATCTGAAAAAAAAACATGCTGTAAATAAACCCCACAGATGTTAAAGTTAACCCACAATAACTCTCTCAGCCAAATCCTAACCCACCCCATACTGCTTTGTCTATATATTCACCGACCTCAAAACTCGCATCAGTATGTACCATTAATTGGCAATATGGCAGGAAAAATATAAAATACGAAGGTGTTGAAATATACAACAAACTACCGGCAGATATCAGGAACTTATTCAAAGGTAAACTTAAAGAACAAGTAATTAACAATACAAATTATTTAAGCTAACAACATAATATCTGTATAATAACATTCACAAAAAAACTACTAGCTACTGGACCACACTCTTTATAAATATGTATTTATTCAATAAGTGAACAATATATGTACTTCTGAATAAATAAAGAATCTTTAAACCCAATTTGCAGACATTTCCAATAACGTCAAATTTAATTCTAAACTTCAACATACGACCCCTGCAGCAACCCCTTTTTTAATTCATAGCGGCTTTCCTACGGAGGGAAGTAGCTATATTTAGAACTTTAACATTATCCTTTGAAGAAGATAATAATACATTGTATCGTTAACTGAACAGTTAACTGTGTAGCTACATGTGAAGGTTCCTTGTTATTTATCGTTACTAATATTATAAAAGCGAATGTGAGTTTGTTTGTTACGTCTTCACGCCTAAATGGCTAAACCGATTTTGATGGATTTTGGTACAGATACAGTTGGAGACGGACATAGGCGAACTTATTAAAAGAAATGAGGAAGAAAGAGGGAAGAAAAGGGAAAACTTAGCATTGCTATAACAATAAATAAGGCGCAAGGGCAAAACTACAGGCAGAAGGTACATGCAAATCAGGAAAGGGCAACTGTGTTACTCTGAATTTAAAGCGAGCGACGCCGCGGGCAAAAGCTAGTTTATATATAAGCAAGGAGGAAGGAGGCTTTGTCTTAAAAGATTTTCTGGTTCGTTTGATTAGCTAATTAGGTTGTGGTTTTTGATGTTCAAATTATGCGGGGTGGAATGGATTCTTTTTAATTACAAAAAACACCTATTTCTTTCTATTGGAAACTGAGGAAGATGAAGAAGGCCAAAGAAACGATGGTTGGATATAGTAAGAAAGGAGGTTTTCGATAAAATAGCTACGAATAACTGAGGAGTATGAAAGAAGATTACATGCTGCGCCAACCACAAATGACTTGGGATAAAAACAGGAGAATGATTACTATGATGGAGAGGGGGAGCAAACAAGTGGCCTGCTAGGTCCACAGCCTGCCACGGTTGAGGGTTGTTTGAAAGAGATATTGCGGCCCCGGAACATAAAGGATAAAACAAAAATATGGGTGGGTTTTAATCAGTAAAAGTCTGATTTTACCCCTGCTCCTAATGAAGCGTATCAAAAAGATCCTTACCGCTATCAGCTACAAATATGCCTTGCTAGAAATGTCGCCATGTTGTTCGGCAACATTTAGTCCTTGGCCGAGATAAAAAGCGGGCCTTGGCAAGCATCAACTAGGCCTTAGAAATTTCCTGGACAGCCCCAGAGTTAAGCCTCTGTATTCAGTGTAGTTTTGTTATAACTATACAAAAAAACCAATCGTCTATCAAATGTCACAAGCCATAACCTACCTCAATATTCACGGAAGGCCATGTACGCACTATTCAACATGAAAATCGATAGATGTCCCGACTCCCGACACAAGCATGGTAGGGTGATGTTCGAGTATTATGACAGACATGTTTAGAAGCAATCGCATAGGGTTGCCATACTTCCGGAATTAGAACTTTAAGTCAATGACGCTTTGTGAAGATCGCACTTGCGTCATCATCTCAATTTCCCTTCCTATAAAACCGACTTTAATTTTTACTCCTTCTCTGTCCATGCAGTACGTTTGTGGAACTCACTCCCGGCTAACATTTGTGGCGCTAAAACTATCTCTATTTTTAAAAAAGCTGGTCAAAGAACATTACCTCTCCTCTATACTTTGATATTTTGTATATATTTTAGATTATTTATTGTATTATATTATTGATTATATTTATATATTATTATTGATTATATGTATATTTATATTATTGATTATATTAAGCATATATGTAAACATATATTTATTATTTTATTAGTATGTAAGTTTTTATATAATGATACAGTTTTGATTATTGAAGTTAGTGCTTAAGTTGTTATTTTTTCACACTGTGTCTACGTGTTCATTTCTATCCGTCCTATCGCAGGTCTGCTGGAAGAGATTTCTTTATAAAATAAGCAGTACCTTTGTGCTCTTTTTTTCTTTATGTAATTATTTATATACTGTTTGGAGTGTACATAAATAATTAAATTAAATGTCAGGAATGATGGGGAAATAATGAGGCCTAAAAAAATTAAATCAACATAGGAATCAATAGTTTTAGAAAAGAATAGAATATACTTTATTGCACAACTAAAGTTGAAGGTAACCTTTTTACAGAAATTGCTAATTCTATGGTCGCGTACAATGGCGGTCTCATCGCTATTAGCGATATCTTCCAGACAGCTTGGTTTTACTAGAATTTTTGTAAATATAATTTATTGTTTATGGAAATAAACTTTCGCCTCGCATTTAACTTTTTTTAAAAAACCTGCCAAGTGCGAGTCGGACTCGTGCACGATGGATATCGGACCATTAAATATAAAAACGGCAAAATAACATGTTTGTTGTATGGGAGGATGTTTAAACGGCAACAGCAATACATCATCTGTGAAGCATTTTATTTTATTTTTATTTTCTAACTATTACGGTTCATGAGACAGACGTACGGACAGTGAAGCCTTAGTAACAGGGTTTTACCCTTTGAGTACGGGATACTAAAATGAATTGAAGGTATCAAATTTTTCCAACTAATATAATTTTATAAATGCGAATGTTTGTGAGGATGGATGTTTGTTACTCTTTCACGTCAAAACGGCTGAACTCAATAAAATTTGGTACAGAGGTAGATTATAGTCTGGAATAACACATATTATAGTACTATGAAAATGTGAATGTTTGTGAGGATGGATGTATAGATGTTTGTTACTCTTTCACGTAAAACGGCTGAACAAATCTTGATGAAATTTGGTACAGAGGTAGTTTATAGTCTTGAATAACATATAGGATACATTTTTTTTCGATCATCATGCGGGCGAAGCCGCGGCCGTCAGCTAGTATGACTATACAGTCGTACTGCATGATGTCATGAATAAATGAAATTGGTTCTAACTAGACACGCATAAGACCATTACAAAAACCACGGATTAAGGATGGCATATTGCATTCGCCTTTTAAAAATAAGCTTTAATTTTATAAAATACTTGATACGATCATACAATAGCACGGCCAACGAGAAGCGATACCAAATGTAAACAAAACCCATGCTAAAACCCCATCTAAAATGGCCGCCTGAATGTTGGCGAACCCGTCTTAACGTTGTCATGTTTTTGCCGGGAGAACGAGACATTACGACAAAGGCACAAGGTGGAAAGAGCTAAATATTAGATTGTCAACGCCACGGTTGTTCTTTAGGTTAATGACCTTTCGTATCGCTCCTCGTTGGCCGTGCTATAGATCGCTCAACGAAGCAAGAAAACATAATTCAATAACCACCACCCTTTGCAACAAGTTCATTCACGTCTACTAAAAATATTGCCTCGTCCAAACCGCAACTTATCATTGCAGACTTGTCTAATATGAGCTCATCTTTGTAGTAACATTGACACTATGTTTGTCTCTTTCTTACTTGAGGTGTGAGTGAGACTCTCTCGCTCCCACGCCCGACGCTGATCAAGCTTTTCTCGATTCGATACAGGTGCATCTGTAGTATATGTAAAGTTTTTAGACGTGAAATTGTTAATACTTGAAACTTTATATATAAGACTGGGTTTGAATGTAAGGCATGTTTTCAATGTATTTATGAATGAAAGGTTTATCGACAGTTAAAAGTTTATTCCTTTGAAGTTGTTTACAAATGCAATTTTCAAACAACGAGGTATTTCTTAATATAACTTTTGTACCCTATCATAATTTCAAGCTCAGTTATGTACATTTATAACTTACTTCGGTGGCGGAAAACATCGTAAGGAATGGTTTCCTTGTGTAGCGCTGTGGCGATGTGTTCAGATCAGACATGTTCAGTCTTTTACCCTTTATGTTCCGCCGTGTTAAGGTAAGTTAGAGACCCATTTGCAGCAGAAAACTCTGGCACTACATACCTTTATTCATTTTGAACCGATAAAAATACGATCTGAACTTCTCCCATATACTATACTCTGCGGTTGACCTTGCGTAACTGTGAAGGATCAAGTTTTTATCACCCGCCGCTGCACATCAGCGATACGCGCGCGTCATGCCCGACGGGTTCCGTATCGTTTTATTTGTTAGGACTTAGCGAGCTGCATTCCATTGACTATTTCAGGCGACAGCTTTATGTTAGAGATAAATTAGTTAGAGTTATGTGTTCTGCTCTTAACGCTATTTACTTGTTATTTGAAGTGGGGGTTACTACAACTCACCCATGTTCCTTCTTTTGCCCTTTATGTTTCTGGGCTGCGGTATCTTTTTCGAACGACTCGCAACCCCGACAGGCGGTTGCCCTGGCAGGTTGGACGGACGGCCCACCGTCCACAGACCCGCATCTACAGTAGCTGACAGTTGTCTCGCGGTATCGCGCCGGAGGTCTGTCCGCTGAGCGGCGGTTTTCCCCCAGCTTGACGCGCCCGAACGCGCGCTTACAGCTTACGAGATTGGGAAAGAGCCACTTGAAAGCATCCTCGGCCCGCTCGAGTTTGGAAGCCAAACGTCGGAAAAACTCCACAAAGTTCCACCGGCATTCGTGGACCATTTACAGGTAGTTCATTGTCGACTCGACGCCGATGTGAACCCCGACTACCGTCAGTTGCGATCCCGAATTTGGCACATTCCATCATTCTCGAGACTCGACCTTCGGATTCTCTCCACGACTATCACAACCCCGCGTGTCATTAATTCGGCCACCGGCTGGTGCGACCGCCCCTGTGACAGGACAAGCGTCTTGTCAGCGTAAGAACCTACTCTGACACCCAGCACCTAGTCGCAACCGTTGTTCCACAGGAGCGGCCCCAAGAACGATCCCTGTGGGACACCGCATTTGCTTTAAAGAAAGATTAAATACTTACTAGGAAAAATTTCTTCAAAGATGTCAAGATTATAATATAATTATTATTTAAAAGTCTACAAAAACTTTTGGACATCAAATAATAATTATAAAATGCTTTATGACAGGGGCAGGTCTCACGTTGGAGGTCGCAAGGAAATCAGAACTTTTGAAAACAAATGCCAAGTTTTATTTAATCAAAAAGTCGGAAATAATATTGTTTATTATTGTTTCGAACAATTTGAATGCTGTAAATCTTTGCCTTTATTAAAATACTTTTCTTTGGCTGTTATTTTGGTCTTGTTTGTTTGTTGCATGTTCTTGTTGGGTTGTGTTTTAAATAACGAATTATATAAATTGTGACGACACGGTTGGCGCAGTGGCTGAGCGATCGACTGCTGCGTGTCGCGGGTTCGATTCCCGCACGGAACAAATATTTGTATAGCCTACAGATAGTAGTTTCGGGTCTGACTGTTTGTGTATGTGAGTTCATATGTTTGTTAAACGCACCCACGATACAGAATAAATTCCTAGAGTGGGGCAACGTTTTATTTTAAATATGGCACGTGGCACGTGGAAGGTGGCAAATATTGAGAGGATGCCTACCTCTCAATATTGCCACGTTTTATATATATGTATATTTAAAATAAAACCTGTTTCTTTTTTTTTTCAATAAACTTTATCGAAAACTGGCACTTACCGCACTACGATTAGGTTCGACACTTGTTGTATTTCACATTTGTGTATTTTTTCCTTTATTGGAACTAGGGTTTTATGTTCCTTGGTTTTGTCACAGATAACATTTTTGCCATAAACAACTGTTTCAATTTCTTTTAGTTAGTGGTTATTATTTTTACCACATTGAGGGGTTTATGAACAGAACATCTTAAAATAAACATAATTTATAAAATAATTTGCTTTATCAACAGCCTCATTTCAGTCCCAAATTATTTGTGGTCTGTACAGAATGTATTTTTCTTACTTATTTTTTTTTCTTGCCCTATCAACTTTCACACAGCTACCAAGTGTTCCATGATAAGGACTCAACTTTGATCAAGCAGCGAGAAGCCTTGTACCACATTGAATACGTCAGTGTTGCCAGCAGCTGACCGAGTGGGTACAAGACTGACTGTACATAGCAAGAATTAACTGAATCAGCTTTTAAAGCAACTGCTAGAAAAGGTTATCATTGATCGTCTTCTGGGCCCTTTTCTGGAAGAAGCGACGTGGAAAAGTAGGTATTTTGAAGCTAAAGTGATAATTTCCGTTAGAAAGATCAAATTATTCTTTAGAATTAAAACACACAACACAAAAACGTGCCAGTAAACAAGTATTACCGTTGAGCCCCGCTGGCACAAATTTGTGCCACCAAACCCCGACCGATTTAAATCTTATATTTAAATTTTATGTATTTGTAGTAAAGATAAGTCAGATAACGCTTACGATAAGAGCCTGCCCGGCGGTGCTTGACGGATAGTTAACGTAAATAATGGCGTTCCTTGAGAGGTTAAACAATGACATTTAAAATAACACATAACTCGCTTCCGAAAAGTAAGCGGTTATTTTTTAAGGCAACACACACCCACACGCACACATACACGCTCTAACAATCTCGCCCCCTGATGGTCGTAACAAAACAAAAACTTAACACATAGTTATTAAGTCTACACATTGTGCTCATGTAAAATAACATGTAATTTAAGAAATGTAATGAGTTTCTAAAAAAAAAAATTAACCTACTTACAACCAACCTAAGCACGAATGTTAGAGAATTTTTCCTGAAAAAAAAATCCCGCCTAATTCAAAGAAAAGGGTGTTTTTCCTGTTTTTTTTTTTCAAAGGAATGTAATAAATCACCCCTAATGAAATTCGAAAGTATTATTTTTTACAGTTTTTGTCAAATTAAGGAAGTTCAAAACATTGTTTTGGGTGTTGACATTTCATTTGTATTCATTTCTACCCGTAGAGTTTCAAATTAAAAATTATAAGAGTTGTCGAGTGGCAACACTGTGGAATATTTTTAAATTAAGACCGTTGTGACGTCATTATGTTCGTTCCGTCCGCATTAATACAGGAGCTATGAGAAAAATAAAAGCTTTTATTTTTTTTTTAACACAATTGCTCCTGTAACGGGAAATTTTATTTTCAATATTCTGTTCTGCACTGTTTATTTTTAAAGAAATTATAAATAAGAGACTAGTTAATAAAATCTAAGAAAACCGTTCCTGGAAAGATAGTGGATATGCCTTTGTCCAGTAGTGGGAATTAAAACGCAAAAAAAAAATACGAAAAAGATACACAAAAAGTAATTAAGTAAGATGCGTGTGAACATAATTATATGAACGTAGACAAAAGAATATGTACGGACTGTACTAATCCAGGGTTGCAGGTTGTTGCGAAAAAGATACCGCGGTCCCGGAACGGGCAATATTAGAAACATGGGTGGGTTTTAGTCAGTACAAGTCTGACACTGCTCCGCCCAGAGCGGGGAAAGTTATTCGATGAATTCCCACCACAAAAAAAGACTATAGGTACTAGTGCCGCCGGAGACGTTCCGGGCATCAGGTTCCCGGCCACTGTAGATGTGGGTCCAAGGACAGTGAGCAATAGGTAGCTCACCGTTCGTCCGTCTAGTGATGACAGGCCGGGTTGCGGGTTGTTCGAAGAGGTACAGCGGCCCCGGAACATAAAGGGCAAAATAAGGAACATGGGTGGGTTTTAGTCCGTAAAAGTCTGACACTCCCTTCCACTACACCCAGAGCGGGAGACGTTATTTGTTGAAAATAAAAAAAAGAATTTTTCTGTGCTGCCTACTTACTTTTTTTTTTTTAAACGTTGCCCCACACTAGGAATTTCACCTGTATCGTGGGTGCGTTTACAAACATTTACACTCACATACACAAACAACCAGACCCGGAACCAGACCCGAAACTATTTGTAGGCCATACAAATATTTGTTCCGTGCGGGAATCGAACCCGCGACACGCAGCGCATCAGTCGATCGCTCAGCCACTGCGCTAACCGTGCCGTCGATATTAAAAAGGCGTGAGTGTATGTACGAATGCGAACGGTGTAATATTCTAAGATTGGCCTCAGTAAATTTCTTACTGAAATTGCTTATTAAAACACCAAAACTATTTACGAACCCAAAGGGAAATTCCCAACAAACTTAGATTACCGTAAACAAATAATTTATTTCTAAGTTCCCATTTTCATATTATAATTTAATTCCAACCGTTAAAGAAATATTTTCGCCCAAAGCTCATTAGCAAGGAGTTTGACTTTTAAAATAATAATATCATGGCTAAATAGTTGCAGACACGCCATTCCATAAACAGGTTTAATTATAATTTACTACTGTTACTAACGCTACACAATATAAATAGAGTCCTGCAGACGCGAGAGAAAGAGACAGAGGTATCCATTGACTCCACGATTGAAAGAGAAAGCATGTATGCACATGTCACAGAGTAATCTTATAAATAGTGTAGGCAAATATTTTAATTGTGATTGTTTGTTTGGATAACCATGGCTGATTTGTTTGGTGGAAAAGGGAGAAAAATATTTAGAGGTTGTTAATTAATATGATTTAATTATGTCGTGTGATACGTAAGTATAATATTTCCCTTTCAACGCACAGGCTAGAAAATGGTTCACCTTAAGAAAATACTAATTAAATAGCTAGTTTTTACTAAATAATTTACCATAAAGATTAATTATGTGTTTTTGGCGTATGTCTCTTTGAAACCTAAATAAATTGCCACTTATTAATTTTACGATGTCACCATAATTCTACATTACACCCATCATTACATTCTGACTCTAAACACCAAATTAATGCCACCTTAAAGCATCATTAGACGCCAAAGCTTCTTCCAAAACATTTAATTACCCCGAGTCATTAAGCGATAAGAAAAAAAAGCTAAAATTGTCACATCTGTTGTGTTAATGATACTCTGTGGTCTAAGGGCGGGAAAACATTTCCATCCAGTGCCCTGCCAGGCTTCGCGCCTTACGGACGTCGGAGCGCATTCTAATTCTTTCGAAAATCGAACGTCGCGTTTGACATTTCGTGTAAATTCGAATAAAATTTAAAAAAAAATACTGCAGCCATTTTGCTTTTGGAAACAATTTGTGATTAAGTTATATATACTGTTGTTTGACTATATGTGTTTTATTATTAAATAATATGTGTGGACATTAGTGAGATTGGATTTTATGGCATAATATTAATGGTAAGTGCGTGTTTTATTATGGTCGTATTACAATAGTTAGTTCAAATTAAGCTCTAATGCTAGGGTGTGATAATTTTGAACCATTTTTGTTATTTTGGAAGAATTTTCTGTTATAGTTTTAGTACAAATGGTTCCATTGAATGCACAATACGGTAAAAGAAAATTATTCTGAATTTTAAAACAAACCTACTTAATACGTGATGGAAAGAAATGGACAGTATTGCATGTGATGCCAAAATTTACGGACTATTTTTTTTTAATGAGAGAAGAAAGTCTCTATTAATGTCTTAGATATTTTCTGTAGTAAGTCATGGGGGTCGCCTATCATTCAAAACGTTAAAATTCAACGATATTTGGCCATCTAAACGTAATATTGGAAATCTGAGGTTCTCCTGGATAGGGTGACATTATTGCACAGATAAAAACGATGCCTAAATCAAATATACATATATTGGACTGGAAAAGCTAACTTTTCAATGCTGTTCTTGATATAAGTTTGCGTTAATGATGTAAAAAAAGCCGGCTAAGTAGGACCGTAGTACTTGCGCACCGAGGGTTCCGTACAAACTTGCGACATAAACGGCCACAGCTTTTGACTGCGTAGTGCCTTAGTGGGTTTATTTTTTCCACAGCTCCAAGGGATCACAGATGTGAGTATATGATTAGTTCAACTTGATACCTACCTCCTTGCGTTTCCGAGATACAGGGTCTTGACAAGAAGAAAGCGATCCTTCAAAGGTTCAGTTTTTATCCTTTTGATATACGGAATCCTAATGCGTGGAGAGTGAATAGTTGTAGACTTAAATCACTTATTGATGAACCATGTTCGGTAAGAGTCTAAGGAAACTGCCTGTTTAGTCTCTTGAGGTGAAACAGACTTGAAGTTTTTGGCACTTTGACTGAGGAGGCGCCATGACGATCTGATATTGTCTTAAGAGATGATAAATCGAGGAACTCATCGTCATTGACTTTGCACGTCCCTCATTTATTAGTGGTGGCAATATCTCAGGTGATACGATTAGAGGGTGCGCGCGAATGTATCTCCCGGGTCCCCGAGACATGGTAATAGTAGGTGGGCTTGTAGTCAGATAGAGTCCGACATAACCCTGCGCGTTAAGTCACGCTTGTCTAGGTTGGTCAGTGGATGGGTGACCACCCGTTACATAAAGAGTTTCCTCCGTGCCTCGGAAAGCTTGTTAATCTTATGGTCCCAGTTTTAATTTGTAGATGTTTGACAATCGTTACATGTAGTCAGTGTCCGAAAGTCTGCCAACCAGTCTTCCCAAGGGTACTCAGAACTAACTAGGTTGTCAAAGTCAGAAAAGCCGTTGCTTGCTTCATGTAAAATACTGGTATTCAGCTGCATCCGGTAAGACTGGAAGCCGACACCAACATAGTTAGGAAAAGGAAAGACAGATGATTATCACGATAGTAATCCCAAGATCTAATAATCTAAACACATACGTGCTTATCTGCAATGTTCAAGCTCAAAATTAAACAGTTCGCAAATAACATAAGAGATGGCGCTGATGGTCGCAACGTGAACAAACATCATCTTGAATGACTTGGTCTATTAGTGAAGACTATATGAACTTCTTAGTTCTATCTAACAAGCTATGTAGTTTTCTTTCTTTTTACGTTTTTTTCCTTACTTATTTTGTTTTTGGAAATTAACTGGTTGCATTCGGAAGGATATGTAGAGTTGGCATTTAAGCTCGTTCCTTATAACATGGATGTTATAAATAACTATAGCACGGCCAACGAGAAGCGATACCAAATGTAAACAAAACCCATGCTAAAACCCCATTTAAAATGGCCGCCCGAATGTTGGCAAACCCGTCTTAACGTTGTCATGTTTTTGCCGGGACAACGAGACATTACGACAAAGGCACAAGATGGAAAAAGCTAAATATTAGATTGTCAACGCCACAGTTGTTCTTTAGGTTAATGACCTTTCGTATCGCTTCTCGTTGGCCGTACTATAGATGTTATTGGGTTTGGCTATGAGAAATCTACATTTGTGCCTGGTTGATAGAAATAGCCTCGCCATCAATTCTTCTTCTTGGTCGATCACAGAGGGGTCGTAGTAATAAAGGGCCGCTCACAACTGCGGTGGTTGCCCCCTGATACATAATTAAAGAAATGTTGGTGTACTATTAAGTACACCATCCAAAGGTTGTCTGGAAGATATCACTATTGGCGATAAGACCGCCTTTGTAACCATAGATTTAGCATTTTTATTGTGAACTTTTGTTGTGCAATAAAGTATATTCTATTCTATTCTACACCTCTGTTGAACCCTAATGGGATTACAGATGTAATGTAATCTTATAAATAACACTAGCTGTCAACTGCCAAAATCTATCATAACACAAATCGGCCAAAAACAATATCTACAGTGACCGAGTTCGCTTGGTATCCTGATAAAACATAGCCTATAAAAATACAAAAAATAGTAGCAAAGAATTTGTTCTGGGCTACTGGCAGTCAGCTGTCCTAAGAGAAGAACCTCCTAGTCCTAAGAAAGAACGATACGAGCCGTGTCCAAAAGTACCGCTTTCTGTATCAAACCCTTGATCTAGTTGCCTAACGCGAGCCTCCTGAGGTGTTAGTCGACGCTCTTGGCAATTACACCATTGGCTGTAATGACTATCGGCTCAATGATCGCTGAGTCCACATCCTACATGGCGACAACCTCGCAAACCAAGTCAATATACTTGATTTGTTTATCTTTCTCGGTTTTCATAATAATAGTCTATATTATTCGGTATTGCCAAACTATCAAATACCAATTAATTAACCTACAATACCGAAACAGTATCAAATCACCCCTAGTTGAATACACTTAAAACTTTGCTCAATATCGCCCTAATTGGTCACATGGGCACTTAATGATGTCACCGTAGGTCAGTGATACTGTAGGTAGCAACAGTCTAGAACAAGCTATATTGAACTCTATTCTATAGCCACTAATATAGTTCTCGTGTACGTACGGTACTAAGGTCTATACGTAGCGGCCATCTTGCGAAACCAAAACATTTGAGAACATGTTTTCTGTTCATCAAGCAATCATTAACATTACTCTTGTAATCTCCAAAGGGTAAGACAGAAATGTGTTTAGTTCGACAACCATTTCGCTTTAAAATAGGGAACAACCCTATTGCCTTCAACCGGCTCAAATCTAAACTCTGTGACTGGTAAAACTAGATTCATGATGGAAAACCTAATAACAATTTACCTGACCCGGGAATTGTATTCTGCCCTCATGTTGAACAGTTTCGACGTCGTTTCAACAAGGGAGTCAATAATTGTGTAATTGACTAATACTAGTTAGTAGTTTTTGAGAATATAAAGATGGATGTTTGTTACTCGTTCACGCAAAACTACTTAACAGATTTAGATGAAAATTGGCACACAGTAAGTTTTTATTAAAATCAAAGAAATGTTGTTCCTGAAAAGGTATTTCTCCTGTATCGTAGGTGCAAACATTCAAACTCACCTACACAAACAGCCAGACCAGAAAAAATCTATCTGTAGGTCATACAAATATTAGTTCCGGGGAGCGAACCCGCAACATGCAGCGCAGCAGTCGATCGCTCAGCCACTGCGCCAAACGTGCCGCCATCGTCGTCGGTGCATAACCTGGATTAATACATAAATACTTTAAACCTTCTATGACAATTATCAAACTCTGCTAGGACAAAGCCGCGGGCATGGGGTAGTAGTTTAAAAACAGTTCCTAAATAATGACAACACTGAGATCCAGCCTGCCCATTGGCTGTCCTGAGGCTTGTTGGAGGCACCCTTAGCATGTAGTTGCTAGGTCTTACTTTCAAGGCACCACAAAATTGCCCGGTTAAGGAGACGACGACCTACGCGACACACACAAAATAAACGACTTCCCTTAGTTCACGGAACACCAATTGACGTCTTTTCGGACAGTAACTATGAAATTATTAGTTATTAACTAATAATTTCATAGTTACTGTCTATTAAAACCTGTAATTAAGGCTTGCCTTTTGACCTTTTTATTTCGTGATCAGTTATTTAAAGCACTCGATAAATCATATTTCATGATAAATCGATATTTTTATTTATAGTGTTATTACAAGGCCTGGTCTTGACGTCGTAATGGATACAAATTGTGCCTTATTTCTTCAATTCTATCTGAAAAACCTCTTTCAATGAAATATAAAAGAATGCTTTTATTTTATTCTCATTACAAAGCAATGTATTATCTCAATTTCACAGTACAAAAAGACATTGATCCCGAACAATACTGCATCGTCATCCACCCCTGTCCTAAAAAAAATAAACTTCAAAAACCACAGATCTACATAATTTGTCACACATGGCAACAATTTCGTCACACGACGCCTTAAATCAACTTTCCTTAACAAATAAATTCGAAAAAAGAACAAAATCGTTCAGTAGCGTAACACCTGTTGTCTGTGCTTCGTTCCCAGACGAAACCAGTTCTACGAATAAAAAATATATACGAAAAAAAAAGATGGCGGCATCTAAAGGGATACAGCGACTGATTATTTTGTTTCTTATTTTATTGACTGCAGGTGCTTGATAGTTTTTTGAGTGTCATGGCGATTTTTATGGTAAAAGAATGGAACTTGTTGGTGTAATTAAAACTAGTAATTGTTTGGTTATGCTGTACCTTAATTGGGTTTCCAGTATGTTGAAGATTTAAAAATAAACTTGTCCCAATACATTCTTTGTAGTTTAGACTTCATTTTGTCAAGGCCAGTTCTATATGTTACCATATATATGGGTTCAGTTTTTACTGAACTGAGATACGGGTCCCGTCCCGGTGTTTGGTGCAAATATCTTTAGGATTTCAGTAATTAGAAACCTGAAGATCTAATAACCGTTTTAATGTTCTTTTGTATCGATGATCTGATTCTATGATGATGATGGTACTCACTCGGCTACGACCAATACTCCATCTAGTTTCGACACGTGAGACTGGTGGAGTGTAAACTAGCTGGCGCCCGCGGCTTAGCCCGCGTGATATCGAAAAACAAATTATCCTATGTGTTTTTCCAGACTACCACGTATACTAGTCTACCTCTCTGCCAAATTTTATTAAGATCCATTGAGCTGTTTTGACATGAAAGAGTAACAAACATCCATCCATCCATCCTCACAAACATTCACATTTATAATATTAGTAGGATAGGATAGTTGAAAGTACCCAGCGAAGCCGCGGGCACCAGCTAGTATCATACACATTTATAGACTATTGTTGCAAATAAACCTGATATAATGGTGGTGGATCGAACTGATGGTGACTCGCACTTGCCGGGTTTTTTTTTTAAGTCTTGCAAAACAAATCGTAAGCCTTATAGCAAAAGGTCTGTTTTAAGCCTCTACTTTTTGTCGTTCGTACGAGTAAACCGTAGTAACCTTGTATGAAAAATTTGCTCACGTATCCGTCGAATGTACGCAGGAATGCTTATTTTTCTTGTAACGCGTTTCGTTCAAGAAATTACAAAGGCTTTGATTCCAAGGTCGTAAGCCGTTTTTTTGTTAAACGTTACATATTATTTTTATGTTAAATTATGTATTTTTTTTAAGGGTTTCGTAACTCAAAAAGAACCCTTATAGAATCACTTTCTTGTCCGTCTGTCTGTCTGAAGGTATCGAGTTGAAATGAAAACAAAAGACTGTCAATACAGTCTTTTCAAAGTCAAAGGGTCTACGCAGTCAAAAAGCATTGCCGTTTATGTCGCAAGTTTGTACCAAACCCTTAGTACGAGAGTCTGACTCGCTCTTGACCTTTTTTTTTTAAATTGATCCTTTTTACTTTTCTCCGGTAAAAAATATATGGAAAATTTACCAACACAACGACGTAACAAAGAATCATCGAAGCTACGCAATTAAAGATACACGAGTCTCCCCGAGTTCCATCCCTGGGTGGGTGATCAGTGACCATCCATAAGATTTTGACTGAGTTTGCACCTTGGAAATCGCGTTTCGAAAATCCATGTCAATCCTTACTAAAACCCAACAAACAAAAAATCCTCTCATAGTGGCTAAAATTGCCAAAAATAATTTACTTATAAGAGCCGTATTATCGCTAATAAGGGTGCGTTTGGGCACAAATTACAAGAACAATAACCTCATACCCCCCTTATAATTGCTATATTGTAAGCTTCTTTTTCTTATACGTATTTTATTGTAGCAAGCAACAAGGGGGTCGAACTAATAAAAGCAAAAGGATTGTTCTTAAAAGGCTAATACACTTATAAGAGACATGTTGAACGCGTTAATAAAACCAAGCAACCTTATACATGTTTTATCATGGCGAGCAACAAGGGAGTAAAACTTAAAGCGGCAAGACAAATTCTATTAAAAAGCTGCCAGTGTTTGAGATTCTACAACAAGTGTTTTGTTGAGTGATTTTTTACAGTTAGGCAGCGGCAACAAGTATTTTAAAGAAAACAAGAACCGGTAAGTCATTAATTTCATTTATTTTTTGTAGTGTACCTGAATCCGAGAGTATATTGTGCTTGTTTATTGTGAAAACTGTCTGGGAATTCAAACGTATGATAAAATGTGGTACAAAAAGTGTAATTATATCAACGCGCCCTTGAATTTGAGTAGTTTTACGGTAAAAATGTGAATAATTATTAGGTCATGTTTTTTATAACGCTTTTACAAGGGTAATAGCATTCTCACATCGTCTATTAGATCTCTTTAAGATTATAAGCTCTGTAATGGCAATATTTTTTCCTTATGCTATCGCCATTTTATCTATCGTTAGGGTTCCTTTCATCATTCCGTAGATATATTAATATTAGCTATATTACATTTTAGGTATTATTACAATGGTCGTATTCACGGACGTTTACAAATTTAAAAAAAGAGAAGATCTCACTGTCCAAAACAAGAGATGGCCATGGAATTGGACACATTTTATTATACGAAGAAAATGTTTTCATTGTAAATATCAGACTTTTTCAAACATACCTTCACACTTTGTGATTGGTCGAAGTTCAATACCTACTCAACCAAAATGTATGGAACAGCTAGTTTTTTCGCGTTTATTGAGCTGGCCGCAATTTTCGGAAAAAAATATGTATTTAGTATAATAATATGTTGTTTTTTTTTCAGATTCATCAATAATGCCAAGGGAAATCAAAACTATCTGCAGTTCCAAGCAATTGGGATATCGATGGCGTTCTTTACTGGCCCAAATATAATGAAAACAAATAAAAAAGAATTGCAAAGTGAAGAGATCTGATTTTCTAACTTTTCACGAAGCAGAGAAGGAATTAGACAAAATGTGTAAGAAGTCTGAAACGGAAACAGATACTCTGGTCATTTCAATTGTACGACAAATCAAAAAGATACGGCGCTTGAAAAAATTGTAATACGTTATGTAATATTTTTAATAGATCACTCAAAGTCATATGGGAAATATTATTTTTTACTGCCCAGTCTCTGATATCACCACAAATATCCATCTTATTCAACTCTTCAATTAAATTTATGTCTACTTCACTACTACTACTGTTATATTCTTCCTCACTGATTTCCTGTACTTTATTGTCATCTTCCATAAAATTATTTACGGAACCCTCAAGTGATTTGTTAGTATCAGCTTGGTCATTTTGTAGCATTATATTCGTAACAGTAGAAGTGGTGGCTGTATTGTTAATCATGTTTTCGTAAACTTGTTTAACTTTTTTTCTATAGCCACCACTCCTCTTAAACTTCTTCCAATCTTGTGAATCCATTTTTTATGTTATTGTAACAGTAAACATTTCTGTTGCATTTCCAAAATGGCCAAAATATGACAAATCAAGTTAGATAAAATATTTTAATATGACCATCTAGAGAATAATACCTTTTTAATGACTATATAAGTGATTATGGATTGCTTTCATTCTTGTAAAGACCATATAAAATGCTGTAATTTTTTTGTTGGGTAGACAGCTTATAAAATGCTCTTATGAGTTTAAAAGTATCATAGTTAGCTTATGCATTACTGTTATAAGAACAATTAGCCAAATGAAAAACTTTTATAAGGATTTCAATATTATATGGCCTAAAAGCATTGTCAATGCTCTTATAAGAATAACACATTTTCAATCCTTATAATAACCATGTAATTTGGACTTGTTATGCTTAACCCAACCAAATTATAAGAATAAAGGTAATATTAGCTAAATCTTCTTATATCGTGCCATTATAAGGAACATTGATATAATGAAAGCGATTTTAAAACCTCTATAAGAGATTAGACCTTAAACATATAATTTTATAAGAGTATCTTGTTTGTTGGGAATCTTTACTAATATTATAAAAGAGAAAGTGAATTTGTTTGTTTGTTACCTCTTCACGCTTTAATGGCTAAACTCATTTTGATGAATTTTGATACAGATATAGTTGAGACCCTGGAAACAGGCATAGGTTTTTTTAAAAACTGAGAAATGACGAAGAAAGAGGGAAGAAAGCCTAAAATCGCTTTAGCCATGTAGGCGTGAATACGTAACAAACAAACAAACTCTTGCTTTTATAATAGTAGTAAGGATTTGTCGTTTAATTTGCTCAACGTCGAGCTTAACGCAATTAATGTTTGTATTAACAATAGGAGTGTATAAGCATGTGACACAGAGGAATCAGAAAGTATGGTGACAATTGGCAAATGACAGTAAGTAGTTGTGTGAAAACATCTAGGCACAGAATTCACAAAAGTAGCATTTATTAAAATAGTAGTTATACGAAAATCGATTGACCCACAATAAATGTAGCAGGAACCATAGAATTTGACAAAATATCAATAAACAAAAATTTCAAGAATACCTTTAGGCTAATTTCTGTACTAACACTTTTGCTACTGATTGTACTAGGTTTCATTTTGATAGTAACATAGGACCAGTTGCAGAGTTAAAAAGATATGTAGGCCGAGTTGATGAATTTCTCAGAAAAGTAATAACATGATGGCTGGATATAGAATGGTTATTGTTGATTTATACCCACCACTGTTTGCCTCTGCATCACCCAAAGGTAGTCCGCCTCTGTACTGCGTTCTTAAACTGATAAATAAATAAGATATGGGATATTTTCGTAATGTGTTGGTCCATTAGATACAATCTTATTGTAAAGTTTTTTTTTGTAACATGGACAATAAAAAACACAAGCTTTTTTGAAAATAACACTTACTTTTCCTAAAATTGAATGTAAGATAATGGTTATTTGGTGCATCGCCGCGTGTCTGGATAGTGAGCAATGAGTAGCTCACCGTTCCGTCGGTCAGGCGACAGCAGTGTAGACGGCGCCATAGAGATGTGAGCAAAGCAAAGGGGCCTGCCAGGATTGCGGGTTGGTGGTTGCAGGGTTGGAGGTAATCGAAACAGATACCGCGGCCCCTGAATACAAAGAGACGGAGAAGGAACATAAATTGGTTTGAGTCAGCAAAAGTCTGTCGCTCTCTCCCGCTCCGCCCAGAGCAGGGAAATTATTTGATGATTTGGCATCCCTAAAAGTAAGGCTATTGATAAATTGTCCTATTTACTTGGTAATTATAACAAATGAAAAAGTTTCTGACAATAGAATGGATATTTGTTCACGCAAAAATAGCAGAGCAAATTTGGCTCACAGATAATATTATAATGCTTGAGTTAACACAAAGTATTTTTATAACCCAATATGCAATAACCACGATGCTGTGGGATAATTTATCGAACATCACTCGGACAAAGCCGCGGGCTATGAGCTAGTAACAAATATTCGTTGATTATTTAATTATTATGTTTAAAATACACCTCTCTTACAAAAGTATGATCTATTGGAAATATAATATAATAGAAATTGTTTAGCTTATACAATACTTTGTTACAGCAGTTAACAAATTGAAAATATACAAGTAGCTTAAAATATTAACTACAACTGGATAACAAAATATCATAATAGATCTGTTTTTCTTAAGCTGACAGAACCCTAGAAAAACAGCGTACTTAAATGATAAATGATGTTTATTTTGCAAGTAGGTTTTCACAAACACTTTTACGTCTTTTTTTAAAACTAGATGAGGCCAGTGTTTCGTACCCGACTACTATGAGAAGAAACAGCCGAAACAAACTCAGAGGTCATAGTCTCTTTTAAAGTCCAGACAAAAAAAAATCTTGGTCAACTTACATGAGGACTATGCAGATTAGTGTCTGAAGTGGTCTTTTTAAGAAAGCACCACACAGATTGAGTGGACTTGTCCAGTCAGTGCAAGCATTTGTCAGTTATCGTGTAGCTCGACTCATAACCCAAGGAGCTCAACGAAACGACGAATAATACCAAAAAAAGGAAATTAACTTGACTTAATTTACCTTTAGTCCTTTTATCGTCACCGAACAAACTTATACGTTCATCGGCATTCATTTATTTAATTGTTCTTCGTCGGTGATCTCTAGATTAAAGGACTATGCCCAATTGCCCATCTACTGGTCTCAACTGACAGACAGACAGACGTATTATTAAGTCAAATGTAGTCCGTAAACCTGTCGTTACTTAGTCTGGTCTTCGAGTTAATTTAGGGTCTTACTTAGTACTTAGTAAGTAACGGATTCTTTATTTTGTTTGTAAAGTTTTGTATAAATTCCAGAGTATTATTGATCGTTAAATGTAGATAATATTGCTGGTAATGAGAGGATATTTTTGTGTTATTGTAATGGTGTTCTTTTTTAAGTAATTCTTTATTTTATCATAGCTTTTTTTTGTTTAATGTTGTGTACAAGTATGACCTGTGGTAAATAAACTTATTTTTTTCTTTTTCACTTACTTTTATATTAATGTTTAATTGTCGAATGAAATGTGAAAACATTATTAGATAGTTTGAAGTCATTTTATAAATATTAAACCAAATGTTATGTTAGTTAGCTGTATGTAGCACTTTATTTGCTTGACCCAAATTCGAGGTTTTTTCCATAACCATTTTGCCCGAATTGACCACAGATCCATGATTATGGATTTGCAACAATGCCAAAATATCGGAACTCACCTTAAATAGTAAATATTCCGTTTCAATTGTTAATGATAAGAAAGTGACCAGTTTGCAAATGCCAGTTTAAAATATAAATTAATAATCATAAGCACTTAAAACGTACCCGCCCACAATCACTTAGTTGTTGTCACTTATATCACTCTTGCGATGAAATGTGATGACCCTTCATAATTAAGGACCACACAGAGCAACTGACGCATAATATTACAGATACCTACTTGAAGTTTAAATGCATAATTATACTTCGAAGAGATAAGAGACTTTGCAGATACAAAAGCGCACGTGTGCAATTATGAGTCTACTAGCTTTTGCCCGCGGCTTCGCTCGCGTTAAATTTAGGGTCCCCCTTTCGTGATTTGCAGGTACCTGCTGCCTGCAGTTTTTGCCCTTGCGTCTTATTAATTTGCCCCCAGATATATTATTAATAGCAAAGCTAAGTTTTCCCTTCTTTCTCCCTCATATCCCACTTTAAAAGAAATATTAGCCTATGTCCGTCTCACGGGTCCCAACTATCTCTGTACCAAAATTCATCAAAATTGGTTTAGCCATTAAGGCGTGTAATAGTAAGGATGGTGAGTAGAAAATGTTTTCAATCGTAATGAATTCACTTAAAATCCTTCGGATTGCAAAAAGCAAAAATATTAAGGTACTGATCCTACTGTGTCGACGGTTTGCTTGTGTCCTACGAGCGCTTCGGAGACATGTCAGCAAAGCAGGACTGCCAGGGCTACCGTCTTACAATGTCACTTACGGGGTGTCCAAAAAACTGTTTGTGATATTGTAAGTATGTTTTACAAAGATTTAATAAAGAGTTTCAGCAGTATGCTTAGCAAAAGACTAAGATAAAGGTAGACAGATTCATCTGCACTTAATATTTTTTACCATCTACCTGCATTCCCCAGTCATGGGCCATGGCGCTTACAACAAACAGCGTGGAAATATCGGGAGTTTATAATAGTATTTGGATATCTTAGAAAAAACCTCGTAAGTGAGACTTTAAGACATTGTCAATAACATTTTCGTACATTTATTTAATTTTGAACATATAATTACATTTTTAAATATTTCTTAAAATCATAAAAAAAACATTTAAAATATAAAAATAGTAGCCCACCGGTATCGGGAACAGGGTCCAAGCTACCGGCGGTCCTAACAATACGAGCCGTGTCCAGGAGTACCGCTTTCTGTATCAAGCTCTTGATCCAGCTGCCTAACGAGAGCCTCCTCAGGTATTGGTCGAGGCTCTTTGCAATTAAGCCATTGGCAGATACGACTATCGGCACAATGATCGCTGAGTCCACATCCCACATGTCGACAACCTCGCGAGCCAAGTCAATATACTTCATTTGCTCTCATCATGCGGGACTGTTATGTCAACAATCATTGCGCGCCGCTCTGATCGATCCACCACCACTATATCAGGCTTGTTAGCAACAATAGTCCTGTCAGTGATGATGGATCGATCCCAGTACAATGTGATATTGCCATGTTCAAGAACTGGGTCGGGCTCATACCTGAAGTACGGCACTTCCGATTCCACAAGATTGTATTTTAGAGCAAGTTGCTGATGGATAATCCTGGCTACAAGGTTGTGTCTATGCAAGTACTCTCCGTTAGCTAGACGAGAACAACCGGAGATAATGTGTCGAATTGATTCACCCGGACGGTGGCATGCCCGACATATGTCAACCGTGCCGTCCTTCACAATAAATCTCCGGTAGTTTCAATAACATTATTATTAAAAGAAATATTCAACATTTTTTAAATTTTTATATGAATCTCTGATATTTCGTGAATTTCGGTTTTTCGTGATCATGGTGTTTGTAACTGAATAAAGAACTGTTGAATCAGATTGCATGTAAAAAAACTTTTTAAAACAAAACATCTGATACATTTCAAAGTCTTTATCAGTTCCGATCCACCCGTACCTCATTATCAAAATTCTTAGTATTTCTTTGTACAAGTCAATCAATACTTTTAACGATCGAACATTACAGAACAACAGACAGATTCCTCGTATTTGTCCACACATGGTGAAGTAAAAATAACCAGTCTAATAATACTGACTGTCGAAGGAAAGGGTAATGCTTACAGTGTATTTAAATGTGTAGGCCAGGGATGGCGAACCAATGGCACGCGTGCCTTTGGTGGCACCTGACAAAAATTTTTGGGCTCGCTACCGATCAAAACGGATTGAAATTTAGTTTAAAATAACAATTTTTCTTATGATTTCAAGGGAGCCTTTCGTATTTTTTTTGTTAAGAAATAGTGCTATTTACGTGAATACTATTAATTTTATAATTTTACCATAAACCACTTATTTAAAATTATTAATAGCACGTCTATGGCGTCGTTTAAACATTTTTGTAGAAAATGGCACGATGATCCAAAAAGGTTTGTTATCCCTGGTGTAGGGTACTGGGGATGCCAGACCTAATTTTGTGGGCTTCCGACATTGTATGGGGTCAAATGTCTGTTGATATTTTTGGTCGGTTGTTTTTAAATGTGGAACAGTTTATAAGGCCTATGTTGCAGCTGAATTTATGGTCGGACAGACTACTCAGTCACTAAAATAAACATTTTAAGGCGTCAAAATCTGCGCAATTTTTTTTTATTTAAAAATTGCCCTACACTAGGAACGTCTCCTTACGGTGGCTGCATTTATAAACATTTAACAAACAACTCGTATACATAAACAGCCAGACCCAAAACAACAACCAGGTCATTCAAATATTTGTTCCGTGCGGGGATCGATCCCGCGACACGCAGCGCAGCAGTCGATCGCTCAACCACTGCACCAACCGCCAGATCCATCACTCTTGTAGTCAAATCCTGATATCAAATAATATTAAGTTTTTAAAACAAACCAAATTGGATAGGTTTTTTAATTATAAGTAGGTTTTGGCCGTTTGCACTTCAAATAATTATTAAACATAGCTATGGTATACCATCATATGGTTTTTATAAATAGAAGGATCTTTCATATTCTATATTATTTCTGATCAAAGTGAAACAAATGGTTTCGGGCGCCGGGAGACGACCGTACATGCGGGCCTGTGGACGGTAAGCAATGTTTAGCTCACCGTCCGTTCGTCTATCGACGACAGGCCGTGTGGACGGCGCGTCAGTATTCCACGCGCACCTCAAAGAGTTGTCAGCAAAGCAGAGAGCCCTGCCAGGGCCACCACCTGACGGGGTTGCGGGTTGTTCGAAAGAAATATCGCGGCCCTGGAATATAAAGGGCAATAAAAGGGACATGGGTGGGTTTTAGTCAGTACAAGTCTGACACTCCCCCCGCTCCGCCCAGAGCGGAGGAAGTTATTTGATGATTTCCCATCCGCAAAAAGGGGTATGCATACAGTTACTTTTTATCCGACTTAAAAAAGGACGTTCTTAATTCGACTGTTTTCTTTGTATGTTTGTTACGCGATATATCTTTTAATTGTGGGCCTATTTTCGATATTATTTTTAATATTGAAAGGGGAAGAGAAAAATATACTCCCGAAAAGAAAATACATTTGGTAAATTATGTTTGATTATTTTATTGCCACTGAGTTCCGGATGTAAATTTGTTTCGCCTTTTAGTGTTATTTTTCAAGTCGGTTCTGTTTCCGGCTTAATTTTTTTTTTATTATTTCAGCCATTTTTTTGTGGTATGATGGTATCACACAAGTTCGTATAGAGCTTTTTTTCATAAAAAAGATTATCAAAACAATGCTAATTCATTCCCATTTTAATAGACTACAAAATTGTTATTTCCTGTCTCAATAGGTATTTTATGGTTACATTCTTTTTATAATACAGTAAACAAAAACCAGTAGTGCAATGAAGCGGAAACTAGAAAAAAAAGTCGGGTTAAAATAATCAAACCCGGGAATCGAACCCGTCCGATTACCTGCTGTGGTTTTTATAAAAGCAATAGTCATTATGGTGTCTGTTTGAAGGCCGCCCTGATTTCTACGAAACATGGGTTTGGGATAAATTTAGTTTTGGGAGCAAAACATCCTTGTTACATCACTTTTTATGGTGTTTATTTCTTATTGTGTTGGTGTTATTATTTTACGATATATTAATGAAGTTTTTGAGTTATCTGATGTTTATTAATGTTTTATATTAAATTGACTTCTGTATATGATCGATATATAGAATATTCTTTATTATGTACACCATAGAAGTTACAAGAATTACAGAATACAACTTATAAATAGGGTGACCCAACGGGCGGTCTTATCGCTAAAAGCGATATTTTCAAGACAACCTCTGGATGGATTTCAAAGAGAAATAGTACTGTAGGTAGTCTGTGGTGTTTCATTTAAGAGTGTCTTTCAGCAAGCGACAAACTACTATGTCCCTCGATCTCATAATGCTAACGAGTTAGATCAACCTAAGAAGACAGACATTAATTATTATGTACTAGCTTCCGACCGCGACTTCGTTCGCGTGGCAAAATGCTTTGGGCTAACGCTAACTTTAACCAGTGTGATGATCGAATTAAAATTATCTTTCTCTACCCTTTTCTTCCCTCTTTCTAAATATATGCTATATATTAATGTTTTATAAATAATTATGTAAAATTAATAGCAGAATAAGAAATCCACGAATATGTAATTTCAAGAACCTTTTGTAGGTCATTTTACGCAAATAAAATATATATTTTTTTTAATATAGATTTTGGATATCGTGTTTTCGCGACAATACTAAGATATGATGAGCTAATGATTTGTGTCTTACTTCAACAAATAAGTAAGTAGTCACATTATTAGTTTTTTTTTAAAAGCTTTTCCCTACACCAGTATTTTCTCCTGTAATTTTGTGGGAGATTGATGCCTAAGCTAGACGAAAGGCATAGTTGTAAGTACAATGTTTTCTTGAATTTTTAAAGTCATAAAGTACCGATAGATGGCCTGCCAACAGAATTAGCATTCGATACATTTTCTCCTAATTCTAATTTTATTCAATTTAAAGGTGTTTCTTTGTTTATTAAACGTTTAAACGTATTGTTTTGAATACAAATTAGATGGAACATGATCTGAATAGTGATTTTATAGGCTTTTACAAAATATTTATTTCTTGGTAATAAAGCCGACTTGTTCTGTTTATTGGAGCGTAAGTATTGTTATAATGTGGAATTTAAATTGGTATTTTTTCGTGCTTTTTTAGAATGCTATTTTTATTGTCAGTTTACACTCAAAGCATTTATTAAAATAGAGATGAATGTGCAGAAGGAGATTAAGACCAAAGAAAGGATGGATAGATTCTGCTAGGAATAAGATGAAGGGGAAAGAAGTAAACGATGCCGTGACGCTCAGTTATTTCAATCATAAATTCTTTGTTCTATTAGCGCGTATTGGTAGAGAATCGGATAATCAATCGACATTACGCTGGATCAAACCCAAGGTCTTGTTTTTCTTTTTGCGACTTTTTTTCATTGGGAGTACTTTTTAAATATTATATTTAGATTTTTTGGATAAGTTGATAACAAATACTATGCAATAACTTTACCGCGGCAGACCTCAAGTGCCACACGTATTTTTTTATCTATTTTGCTTGATATCTAAAAGCAAATAAAAAAAAATAAAGCAAAGCTTAAACCAACTTTTCAGCTACTTGCAGCTTGTGTTCCCATAAATTCAAATAAACACGCGGGTAGTTCCACAAAAACAAAGTTCTTGAAACTCATGAAAGTTCAGTGTTCAGGCTATTATCGTCCGGGGGCACGTATGCAAGTTTTCATGTCTGCTGGCCCCAGGCGAAACGGTCGTAAATTACCAATCTTTTAAGGGGTTGTGTAACAATGGCACAGAAGGAGATGGCAGGATGAGCTTGACTTATTTTTAACTAACTGTCGCCCGCGAGTTCGCCGGCGTGGTATAAAAAAAAGTATTACTTGCGTTATTTTAGACTATAATCTACTTATGAGCCAAATTTCATCAAGATCCGTTTAGCCGTTTTGACGTGAAAGAGTTAGAAACTTCCATACATCCATCCATCCTCTCAAACATTGGCATTCATGATATTAGTAGGATGCGAATTTTTGTGAGGAAGTATGGATGTATGGCCGTCAAAACGGCTGAACGGATCTTGATAAAATTTGGCTCAGAGGTAGGTTGTGGTCTGCAATAACACATAGAATAGTTTTCTTTTCGATATCACGCGGGCAAAGCCGCGGGCCTCAGCTAGTACATCCATCCATCTATCCTCACAAACATTCGCATTCATAATGTTAGTTTGGAAGTAGTAACTCGAGAAAAATGGAAGGAAAGCCTTTGCTCTTTCTTATGGATGGGAAATAATCAAACACTTAATTTCCTCTACTCAGGTGGAGCAGGGGTTGTTAGACTTTAACTGAGTGAAACCATATCCCTGTTCCTCCTTTTGCGCTTTGTTCCGGGGCCGCGGTATATCTTTCTAACAACCCGCAACCCCGGCAGGCAGTGGCCCTGGCCGGCCCCTCTGCTTTCCTGAAATCTCTTTGAGAATCGTCGACACGGCTCCATGTCTAACTGACTGACTCAAATTGTAATTTATTCACGAGAACCCAGTCGAGTAGCCGACCTAGGAAACTAGACAGTAAATAATAAATTGCTGATTAAATTATTATTATTATGAAGTGTACTAGAATCGGCTATTTATCTCAAGTATCCTGGTTTGAATAAATTACTTCCCATGGAAATTGTAGAAGATTTATAGTGGGCTGCCTCGTTGATCTTAAGTGAATTTACAAGAAATACAGTAACTAGTTTATCATGCTTACTATTTATTATGTTTGTACCCAAGACTGTCGTGTTGGTTTAACAGACGCACTGCTAATCGTTAAGTCCTGGACGATTCCCGGGTCACGCAAAAAGTTATTGGGTTCTTATATTAGAAATTTGGCCCAAAAGACTGAAAGATAATGATGATTTGATCTTCAAGTAAATTAAACCCGAAACAACTACCAGTAGCTTATAAAAATATTTGTTAGGCGCGGGGATCGAATCCGCGACACGCAGCGCAGCAGTCGATTGCTCAGCCACTACGCCAACCGTGCCGTCATTTGTACGCCTTCAAATCAAAACACAGCACCCATGTGTTAAAATCTAAGGAAACCGTTACGTGAATTCCTATATTCCAGAAATAAATATGTGACGTAAATCCTTGTAAACAAATATTTATTAAAATCTACCACTACTAAACTAAGATCTTCTTACTAATAATAACATTACACAATAGCGTTATCTCCAAGACGTTAAATTTTATCACATACCTACCCTTGTTTAAATTGACTATAACGAACGTTTAACTATGGTGGAGCGTTTATTTATAACGTTACTGTATAACGCACCCATGATACAGGAGTAATTCATAGTGCGGGGCAACGTTTAAAAAAATACGTGTGGCACTCGGGGACTGCCGCGGTAAAGCATAGCATTTTTTATCAACCTATGCAATAAATAAAAAAATATTGTATTTAAAAAGTACTAGCAAAGAAAACAAGTCGCAAAAATAAAAACGAGACCTTGGTTTCGATCAAGCGTAATGTCGATTGACTATCCGATTCTCTACCAAACACGCTAATAGAACATTGGAATAGTGATCGAAATAACTGACCGTATTCGTAATGGAAGTGTTAGGTTTTTTCGTTACGAAATTCCTGGATTCGGTCTCAACGCTCAAGACCCGCGATAGAAGCTATGCAATACCTTAAAAATAGAACCTCCTTTTTTGAAGTCTAAAAAATTTAATCAAATCAAATCGCGAAGCTACCCAGTCGCAGGGAACACTAAAATATGTCTTACTGTTTGCAAAACGGCTATAACATTCTACAAACTTGAATTAAGTGTAGCCTTATGGTTTAGCACTGTTGTTATCTTAATAAGTAATTTGAACTAAGTTAAGTCTACAGTTAAACACCTGGCATAGTGCTTACATCTCTGAATTTGATACTGTTTGTTTCCTTCTGAATCCGTGTCTTATCTTCACATGTATGGTCTTATTACTTAATGGGTACAAGCAGAATTGAGGATGATATCAAAATATTGTTTTTATGTGGATATAACGGAACATTGTCATTGAGGAGCCTATGGCTTAATAATAACTGACGCTCAGTAAGCCTACTATGACATCTTAAAGCAGAACTTATTCCGCTGAGGGAAAGGGACAGAGCTATACAGGGTGTCTAGCACCATCTCTTTCACTCAGTGGAATAAGTTCTGCTTTAACACGTCATGGTAACCCTAGCAGTTCAATAATTAGGTTGAGCAGTGCTTGCCTTTTTTCGGATGGTAAACCATCAAATAACTTCTCCCGGTCTCGCTCCCGCTTAGGAGTATCAGTTTTGACTGACTAAAACCAATCCCTGTTCCTTCTTTCGCCTTTTATATTCCGGGGTCAAGGTATCTTTTTCGAACAACCCGCAACCCCAACAGGCAGTGGCCCTGGCACGGCCGTCTGCTTTGCTGACATTAGGTGTACGCTCTCAAAAGATATCCCAGTTTATGTCGCAGTTTTGTACTTAACCCTCAGTGTTTTTTATATTAATTTCTGATAACTTTTTTGACATAATATATAAATCAAAGGCAAATTTTAATCCTAGGCTGAAGGATTTTAAATAGAAGACAATTAAACGTTGAAAAAAGATAATAGTTTAAATAAGTTACCGATTCAATTAATACTGTTTTTGTTTAAAACTTACCTCTTTTTTAGGAATTAATTTGTCTAAAAAAGCTAAACTTTCTCGCTTAAACTACTTTTATAAGTGTTTATAAAGCCTCTCTTTCATTTAAAATACTAGTTTAAACTTAGCTAATGCTTACCCAAACTTTTAGTAAGTTTGCTTAGCCTTTGAGAGAAAATTATTTAGAAGTCTGTAATTGGGGGTCTAGTTTATTCTGACGAATTTTGTTTCTTCTGCTTTGACAAAAGTTTTATATAGAATATTTGAATACTAGCTAGCACCCGTGACTTTGCCCGCGTAATGATCAAAAGTATGCTATCAATGCAAAAGTTAGTAAGGATTGATGGAAGTTACTATTTAAAAAAAAAACTTTTGATCGGAATTGGATGAAATTTTGCACACTAATGGTTATATGAGGAGAGGTATCATGATCTTTTTACCCCAATAGTATGATCCCATGGGGTAATTACTCACGCAGTCAAAGCCCGAGTGGTGGCAAGTCTCATGCTAATTTAGCACTAAGTTTCTGAATATTTCGTGGTCAAGAAAAAAACTAAAAACAAAACTCTTAAATCAAAAGAACAATCCATATTCGAACTTGCGACAACGTTTACGACGCTATAAGTTCTACGAGGTATAGCAAGAACAGTTTCAACTGAAATATGTTTTTTTGGATCCGAGCCTCGTTCACGCCTGGCGTGATACT
Source organism: Ochropleura leucogaster (assembly GCA_958449745.1). Lineage (NCBI taxonomy): Eukaryota > Metazoa > Arthropoda > Insecta > Lepidoptera > Noctuidae > Ochropleura > Ochropleura leucogaster. The sequence continues at coordinate 5,729,045 of OY288226.1, forward strand.
GCTCGTATACCCAGGATTTTTAATAAATCATCTTGAAATGACTTGAAGTCAAGGCAGCAAAAGGAGTAAATAGGACCGCCGCAAAAGGCAGTTTCTGCGTAATCCAAGGCAAAACTTACTTCTTACGTTAGTTGCTCGCGACAACGGCACATTTGGTTAAGATGACGTTACCTTCGGCAGCTATAGTCTAGTTGGCTAGGCCCCTACCAATACAAGGGGATAGTTTTGTTTCCAAGCCTTTGAAAATAAAAGATTGGCTAAAAATAGATACAACTCAGTCCCAGGTCCCAACTAACGACAATTACCAACGTCCCTAGATACAGGAACGAAATAAATAGCTGGCAATTTAAAGAGTCGCCATTACACCATCAAACACTATTACCTTTCCCACACTGTCCATTCGTATCCATTAAGGGTAAGCCATATTGTGGATATGGTGCAGATGAGTGCAGTAATGCAACTTGGAACAAGGTATCTGGGGGTCTTAAATGGAAACGCAGAATCATAATTAGGTTAATAAAATGATCAAGAAGTGATAATATTATGATTCTGCGAAAGCTGCCATTTAAAACCCCAGGGATAAGGTCACAGAAATAAAATATTATTTATGAATGAAGCATGTTTGATTGTGACTCACCCCTAAATCGTTCCTTTTTCTGAAACAATTGGTTTTTTGTCAGGTGTTATTAAAAAAAGAGGTGTATTTGTGTGGTGTCTATACTATCGTTGATGTAGAACGGATGAGTCGATTTTGATCAGTCAAACATTTTTTCAGTTTAAATGAATGGGTTGTTAATTAGCGTAACTAAAAGATGATTTATGCAAAACAATGCGTTATTCACTGTAATGTATGAATGCATTATCGAATTAGAATAAAAAACAATAACTATACTGTCGAACATTTCGTCAATATTTATGTCGATGAAAACGTCATCGAGCACATCATTATTCGCCAATAAGAATATCATAATTATGTTCACAGAACGAGACAAAAACCTGTTTTTATGTAGTTTTTTTTACAAAGCTATAAAAATATGATGGAAGTTCAGACAAGTTCAGTAAATCTGATTAAATTCTCCTAATCATTTTTTCTACAGTCTGTAAATATACGTAATTTTTACGTTTACCTAACAAGATGACGTAGTTCGTGAACCATACCAATGCCACTTCCTCACGGGTGTCGTCATTTAGCCTTCTGTGTCAACATTTTTGTATAGTGTAGCAGGTGGGCTAGGTACATAGATGCCGGCGGATGGCGCTAAGAGCCTAGCATGCCTAGATTGCTCAGTTTTAGATGCATTCTCTGTTAATTACGGAATTTATTGATGGACGCATTCTATGTAAGTTTGATGGCCGATAATCTGTTGTTTATTATTACACATAATTCGATAGTTCGTCATTCTGATGACGGCAATAATATTGCCAGCAATGATGTAAATTAATGTGATAATTTAAAACTGGAACGCATGAATTGATTGGTCATAAATGGATGAAACGAAAACACTGGCCAAGAGCAACTTACTACATAAACAGCCATATATAGGGACAGGGACCATAGAGCTGAGTTTATGGTTTTTAATTTAAAATTGATACCTCCACACGTATACGAGATAAAGGGTCTTGACAGACAGAATGACAACAAAGTGATACAATAAGGGTTCCGTGTTTTCCTTTTGAGTTACAGAACCCTAAAAATCATAATGGATGGATGGTTAATTAGGAAATTTATGGATGGAATCATGTTATATCATTTGGATTGCAAATCATTTTGTTGGTGTTTTTATTAAATCCAATAGCTATGTTCCGGTTGCAGTTAACCCTTTCAGTGATTCCAGTAATATTAGCACCAATAGAGAATTAATATTTATTAATAATGGCACTTTTCATTAGGAAATCCACTGGTGCAATTAAGGGAAATTTAATTATTTATTGTATATATGTATTTATAGTTAGTCACAAAATTTTGTAGACAGGTTTATCGAAATAAATCTAGGTTTATAAATTTCCTAGGTCCGAAAACCCGGGCTGAAAGTTATAACTAATACTAAAAGTTAGTTCTGAGAACAAACTAGGTAACAACTAATATACCTGTTGCTTTCATTAAAATATTTCCTAGAAAATTCACCATCATAGATTTAACGAGCGTAATCATAACGCGAATATATTAAACGTTCCTATCGTTGATAATTTCTAGGAATAATTCATTAGTATTTTGGTCCATTAATATTAATTTACCATAAAATAACTAACTACAAGGAAATATGTCCGCCTGCCTACACAGAAGTTTAAGAGAAACAGAATTAAATTCATAAGATAATTCGTGTAAATTATTTATTTTCATTTATTTACATAAATCTTTGAAAGTTATCTTTTCTTTGACCTTATTAAAATTGGCTTGTTATTGCTAAATAAAGACATTAACATATTTATGAGTTAGTTAAACAGGAGATCTTAAGGCGCGTCGCCCACACGACCAACAGTCGAGGCGCAGTCGAGGCGCGGGCGCATTAGCCTCGTCGCGCAATTGTCGTCGTCTTGTGGGCGACGCGCATAACGCGCCCGCACTCCGACTGCACCTCGACTATTGGTCGTGTGGACGACGCGCCTTAGTCATTGTTTTTGACATCTACGTTAAGAGATACCAGATTGTAGTTTATCGCGATTGATAGAAAATAAAATTTTTTTGACATATATTTCATACAAATTACAATAAACACACACACATAATAAGTCTATAAATCATAATGTACATTATTACTTTTTTAACATATTGAAAAGCAAAACACTCTTATTATATTTTATACGCAAAGATCTTCTTTCCAGGCAGGTCAAGTAGACTGGTCTTAGACCAGTTTTCTATTTTTGCCTACATAGGTAAACCGATCGAGTATTTTACCCCCTGTGGTGCAGTTGCCTTGATTGTAACGGATGTTTCCTGCCTTTAATCTAAGTCTATGGTAAGAGCTTTTACAGTTAAAATCTAGGACATCATGAATAAGTCTTGGAGAAACTAAAACTGTAGTTGCTTGGAGAAGTAATAAAATTCTAGTTGTTAGTCACTAGCCTAAGATTCGTAACTGAAACTTTTTTTTAGTTTCGTATTTAGTTGACTTTCTTGATAAATTTCTCAATAGTGTAGAGAGTTAGTAGATTTATTGATAACTATCTGGCGCCCACAGCTTCACCCGCGTGATATCGGTAAAAAGAAATCCTGTGTGTTATTTCAGACCATAATCTACCTCTTTGCCAAAGTTCATCAAGATCCGTTCCACCGTTTTGACGTAAAAGAATAACAAACATCCAAAGATCCATACATCAATCAAACCTCACAAAGATTCGCATTTATAATTTGTATCTCTTATTATGGGAAAATTTGCTGAAATAAATGAATTAATAATAATAAACGCATTATTTTTAACAATACACAGATGAAATTTTAGAGAGAAACATCGTTAATGAAAACCTGCCGATGACTTTATAAAATCCGTTACTCAACATTATCCTTTCATTTCTATAATCCAAGTTGACAGCTAACCCTTTCATGTGCACTTGAACTGCAGTCCTCGTGCGGTTAATAACTAACTGTAGTTAACCATAACCAGATTGCTAGAAGTCGGGTTACTTACTTAACTGTCGTTGGTTGGAAGTATGTTTTAAGGATTAAGTACCACAATAAGAAAAAACAGAACACTTAATAGATCATTTTATTGTCCGTCTGTCTGTTTGTCTGACAAAACCCTTTATTTTGGGAACGCGTGGAGTTATCGAAATTTAAACACAGTCAAAAGATATGGCTGTTAATGTCGCAAGTTTATACAGAACCTATGCTTAGCGAGTTTGACTGGCTCTTGGCCGGTTTTTTGTTGTTGTTTTTTATATTTAACTTTTTAGCCTGAAGACGTAAGACTGGAGAAGATTCGGGCTAAACGATAACAGCGGCTCAGCTTGAACTTCTGGTTTAACTGCGCTTGCGTAGCTTTGTCAGTAAAAGAAAAAAAAAGTTTATTTCGTACAAGTCACAAGTGCACACAATATCAAACAAAGAAAGAAAAAGAAACCTTAATTCTAAACACAAAAAGTAGATAATTATTTCAGCAAACTGGTGGACAACTAGTGTGGCAACCGATGCTGGTTTTCAACTAGACCTGTGATGGTGTGATGTGACGGACGTAAAACCACTTTTGAATGGGTGTCCACCTTCAGTATTACAAACCAAATTTCCGCGGAGATTAAAGGTATGATGGTATCTTAACTTATTGTGATTATCAATAATCACCCCATCAGTTTGGAGAGCTACTTGGTAATTTATCTTCTTATAACCCAATATCAGGAAGCTTATGACATTCAATAAGTCTTACCAAGACTGATTTTTTCCGGTTTCTGTGCAGGAAATCATAAAAGATATCCCGCTATTGCAGTTGGTACAAGTTCATAAAATACTATCCTTGGCACTTGTGTCCATCGACGTAATTTTATATATATCTAAGTTCTGTTATTTTTTGTTTATTGATATATACACATATAAGTTAACTTTCTTTTTTAAACCTTTCCCGACACTAAGATTTCTCCTGTGTCGTGGGTGCGTTTACAAACATTTAAACTCACATACACAAACAGCCAGACCCGAAATAACTATCTGCAGGTCATACAAATATTTGTTTCGTGAGGGAAACGAAGTCGCGACACGTAGCGCAGCAATCGATTGCTCAGCCACTGTGCCATTGGTGTCATATCAACATTTCTTCACAAAAGCATAAAAAAAAAAAAAAATTAAGCCTACCGGTATCAGTAACAGGGTCCGAGCTACCGGCGGTCAGGGCTCCAGAGAAAGCAACCTCTTAAATACGAACCGTGTCCAAGAGTACCGCTTTCTGTGTCCAGCTGCCTAACGAGAACCTCCTCAGGCTCTTGGCAACTAAGCCATTGGCTGTAACGACTAATGCATAATGATCGCTTAGTCCACATCCCACATGTCGACAACCTCGCGAGCCAAGTCAATATTAAGTACTATTTATTATTACTTGTGAAAATCAAAGTCTAGATGAACACGATAATGATTAGAACTTTCTTGAACGTGTAACGGCGCCAATGATTTCCTTTACACAACTTACGTGAAGTGGTGTAGGCTTTCATGGTAATCTCTGTTACTTTCCTGTTTTCTTGAATTGAAATTAGAGATAGACAGATAGATAAACTTTTAGAAATTATCGTCATCATCATCATCATAATCTGCATAGTCTTTTCCCAACTATGTTGGGGTCAGCTTCCAGTTCTACCGGATGCAGCTGAATACCAGTATTTTACATGAAGCGACTACTGCGATAATATTCTGTTCCAATAGGTCCAGTCGTTTTTTATACAAGAGAATTGTATATAATATTAGATAATGATGAATAAGAATAATTTCATAATAATATCAACAATCCATCATCACTGACAGGACTATTGTTGCTAACAAGCCTGATATAGTGGTGGTGGATCGATCAGAGCGGCGCGCAATTATTGTTGACATAACAGTCCCGCATGATGAGAACCTCGTGAAAGCCGAGAAAGATAAGCAAATCAAGTATATTGACTTGGCTCGCGAGGTTGTCGACATGTGGGACGTGGACTCAGCGATCATTGTGCCGATAGTCGTTACAGCCAATGGCTTAATTGCTAAGAGCCTCGACCAACACCTGAGAAGGCTCTCGTTAGGCAGCTGGATCAAGGGTTTGATACAGAAAGCGGTACTCCTGGACACGACTCGTATTGTTAGGAGGTTCCTTTCTCTGGAGCCCTGACCGCCGGTAGCTTGGATCCTGTTCCCGATACCGGTGGCCTACTATTTTTATATTTTTAAATGTTTTTTTTATGTTTTTTTTTTATTAAGAAATGTTTAAAAATATAAGGATATGTTAGAAAAACAAATAAATGAACAACAAGCATAAGTCATTGGTTTATTACATTTTGTCGAAAAAGAAATCATCAATTATTTAGTTTTCGCTTAAATTGTGTCAAGTTATTTAATTTTATTAAATACTAGCTCGCGCCCGCGGCTTCACTCGCATGATATAAAAAAAGGATCCTTTGTGTTATTCCAGACTATAATCTACCTCTGTGCCAAATTTCATCAAGATCCGTTCAGCCGTTTTCACGTGAAAGAGTAACAAACATCCATACATCCATCCTCACAAACATTCGTATTCATGCATCATATTCGTAATCAATCTTCAGATTTAGTTTGGTAATTTGTCGAATCGACCAGTCGAACATGTCCACTGTTCGAAAGACCCATAATCATCTGTATTTATCCCTTTCATGACATGCTATATCGCTAAATACTGGCCAGAACGTAATTTATGCGTAATGAGTTCGACTCTGCGTAATACTGCGTTGGTGAACCAACACCTACTAATTGTGTCTAGAGGAGAGTGCAGATCTGGTATTTTTGTCGCTTAATGCATTGATAGGCTTTTAGTTTTGAAGGCAATTTGAATGGATTTCGTTTAACATATTGAAAAAGCAATGCACTTTTGTTATATAACATAGCTTTCCACCAGTATGGAAAGCAGTGCCCAAGAGGTTGCGGGTTGTCCGAAAGAGATACCGCAACTCCGGAACATAACGGGCAAAAGAAGGAACATAGTTGGGTTTTAATCAGTGCAAGTCTGACACTCCCCCCTGTTCCGCCTGGAGCGGGGGAAGTTATTTGAAGATTTACGATCCGCAAAAAAGGCAATTTTAATGTGCATAAATAGTTTTTAGTGGGAAGTTTTTATTAGTTGATTTAAAAAAGTAGTAATAAATCTATCTTACTTTTAGACATCACCACGTCTTGTAGAAAGGTTTACATAATAGTACACCCACAGAGGCCAGTAATGTTTAATCCAATGTACGATTGGGTGAGGCTTTTCAACATCAACCGAACACAAATTCAGACTTCGCGGCTTAAACTGAGAAATTACTGAACGTAAGAACTTAATAACACTTTGCCCAATATTAAAATCGAACTCAGAAACAGAAGCACCAGTCGCTATTAAACATAATTCAAAACAAGAGAAAAATAATCTATGAAAAGTCGAACTTTACAACCACTAAACTGAATTTAATAACTAAAATTTCATAACTGCAGTCCGGTCTTCTTGTCATAAACTTTTATCTCCCCTTTGACATGATATCCAAAGCGAAGCGTCTCTACTATTGTTACTTCTTTCTTAATACCTTCATTTTCCATCACATCATTTATCAAAGGTCCCCAAAAATGATGATTTCTATGTGCTCTCTTGTAATTCACTGCAACATTGCCTCTCAAGGATGCCATATGCACAACTTCTAGTTCTAAAAAACCGGCGTTTGCCGACAACACTGCTGTCACAGCATCTCCTGGCTTGAGTTCCACTTCCATGCCTCTAGTATTACCAATAATTTCTGTTTTAGATTTCTCTTCATTGACTCCCCAGCTACTAGTGAAGGAAAAACCGGTAGTGTTTGTTTTAGCCATAAGCACATTGAATTCGTATTCTATTTCTTGCGATACTGTAAGTTCATTCTCTTTTGACCAGTTCACTGTCAAACTATTTTCTACACTGTGTGTTATTCCCGTGTTCACTTTTATTGTCTGGTTAGAAGTATTTTCAAAGTCTTGAGACTGCACGACGATTGTATTCTGTGTGAGGCTCTTCGCTGTTGCTGATTTAATCGATAAAACTCTTTTCACTGGTTCCCAATTATATGTCTTATACAAATCCCCCCAAGGAGTCGGACTTCCAAGGAAAGCATCTGTTGGCCTTTTGCCAAAATATTCTTCTAACGCCGTTAATAAATTGTCATTATCGATTTTGAAATATTTCTTGTCTTCATCTGTGATTAAATCTGTTTGTGGTCCTGAGTGTGATATGGTCACATTTTGTACTTTGTCTATGTCTAAATTTACGTCTATTTTTATTCTTGCTGCTACTACTTTTATTATAAGCACTGACACTAGTAATTTAATACCCATTTTATTATTTATGTCAATAGTTGTGTATTGGATTGAATTTGATTATAACACTGGCTGGTTTTTGTACTGTCCGATTACGAATGTGGCCTTATGATCTGAACACAAAATACTTATGATAAACTGTCATCTAACGTATTAACGGCTGTTAATGATAAGCAGCTGAGATAGTGAGGTCAAGTACAAGATCTCATCCATTGTCATTACAGAGATAATGACGATTTATTGATACGTTTTGAGTACTAACTGTAACCAGCGGTTTCACCCGCTCTACAGCTCTTTAATATCGAGGCGTGATGTTTTACAACCTTCCTTGGTAAATGGACCAAAATATTTTTCAATTACTATGTTTGTGTCAAATTCAAAGCATTTATTTCAATTAGACCATTACAGGCACTTTTGAATGTCAAGAAACAAAATGAACCTACAGTCTCAGTCACAAGGCATAATAACTTGTCAAAGTACTGGAGTTGTCCAATAAAAAGCGTTGATCTCTATGAAGAAGAATGGGCAAGAAACTACATGGACACTCTTTTAAATTATAATATTAATACAAAATCGTATTGCTTTTCATGTACACGTTCAACCATACTTACAAACTATTTAGCTTTTTAATATTAAAGTATTATAGATAATTCGTATCGGGTATATGATGCGGAGCAATTAGAAAAATGTGAGGAAAGTTTAGAGTATGAGGATGGGTACAGGACTGTGTGGAGGATGATAAATGTCTGTCATATTGCACTTATTTTGTTTTTATCTCTGCATCACCATAAAGTTGACTGGTAGAAAATGCCCAAGGCATTAAAGCTGCCTTTGTATTTTTTTTTTTAATTGTGCATATTTTTCAATAATTAAATAAGACAAAAAAGTTGTCCAATAAAATAACGAATAATATACATGCTGCGCTAAAACCAAATAACTTGGAATAAGGGCAAAATAATGATAAGATAGTATATATTCTGGCGAGGCATTTTCACAAGGAAAACGAAAAAAAATAAATATAAAAAAAATACTAGTGCTCACAGGAAATAAATATCCGACTCCAACAGAAACTGTACAACTCATGGTGAAATAATTTTCATAAGTATTAAAATACCTGTATAAAATTACTTAAACCACGAAAACTAATACCAGTCAAACTAGTGCCAGTCTTCTGGGCAAGTTCCCATTTGACAGCGACGCTTACTCTTTTGACGCCCAAGTGTCATATGCATTATTGTCGATGTTAATTATATGCATCTCGTTTTTGTTTTTTTGTAAATATTTTAAACAAGAAAATAAAACCGACGAACACAAATGTTAAATATCTCGACTTGTCACATGAGGTTGTTAATATTATTATGTGGAATGTGAACTCGGCTATTATTGTACTTGATTCGGAAGGCAGAACTCGACTAGGACCTGTCTCTGGAGCCCTAACCACCGGTAGCTTGGATCCTGCTACCGATACCGGCGGATAATATATTTTTAATTATTATTAAATAATTTTGTACGTATTTTTTTATGAAATACTAACTTTTGCCCGCGGCTTCACTCGCGTTAAATTCGGGGTAACACAGTTCCCTTTTTCTGATTTACAGGTACCTACTACTGTAGTACTACCTGTAGTTTTTGCCCTTGCGCCTTATTTATTGAAATAGCAATGCTAAGTTTTCCTTTTCATCCCTCTTTCTTCCTCATTTCCCAGTTTAAAAAAAAATTGCCTATGGCCGTCTCCAGGGTATCTCTGTACCAAAATTCATCAAAATCGGTTCAGCCATCTAGGCGTCAATACGTAACAAACAAACTCATTTTCGATTTTATAATATTCGTAAGGATAAAGATTTAAAAATGTGTATAAAAATAAATAAATATGTTAATATTACGGTCAGTGAATGCGAGACAGCATCACAAAAATAAAAGTGATGAATACATCAAAACAAATTACAGCAGATTTCATTTCAAAGACGAAAATAAAATCGTTGAAACACATCAAATCTGCAGGCTCCTTTTCTTTACGACCAATGGGACTCAAATGTCAGAAATATGAAGAGTTTTGAGTACAATAATTATTTGTATTTTTTCTCTTTAGATGTGGTAATTTAGGTATTTAAGGACATGTTTAAAATAAGTGCTTTATTTAGTGTCAGGTTGACGTACCGTGAGTGCGTGTGCACTTATGGGAATAACTTGCTTCGTGGTTTTTTAGTTAGGTATGGATTTTTTTTTAAATTCCTTCTTAGGATATTAACCTCTCTTCTGCAATTATTAACCTTTCTCTGTTTGCCATTCAACGTGGCAATGCTACTAGTCTTTTGGGCACGTTTCTGGATGACAGCGGTGTGGAGGAGTACTTCGATGCCTAAGCAGCTAGTTGTTTATTAAGCTAATTAATATATACTTAACAAAATAAACACTACATAATATAAACCCGTTTGAGAATAAAAGCGTGATAGTGTCATGCCATAATAATGATGGTATTAATATACTCGTAGATTTTTACAACTAATTTAGAAATTAATTGATAACATCATAATATGTGTTTCTCTTACTACACGATCACGCTGATTTTTAATTGACAAACTTTTTTGACAAATATAAATCGACTTAAAAAAAACATTAGAAAGAAAAACTAATAAAAAAGCTGTTTTTTTTCTTTAGTTTCTCTATGATGTCTCACACAAATTCTATCTCAGATATATCTCAGACTAGCTTTCGCCCGCGGAATCGCCCGCGTAAAATTTCGGGTAACACAGTCCTCTTGCCCCTTATTGATTTGTAATAGCAACGCTAAGTTTTCCGTTTTCATCCCTCTTTCTCCCTCACATCCCACTTTTTTCAAAAAAATATTAAGCCTATGTCCGTCTCCTTTTTCCCAACTATCTCTTTACCAAATTCATTAAAATCGGTTCAGCCATTAAAGCGTGAAGAGGTAACAAACAAACTCACTTTCGCTTTTATAATATTAGTAAGGACTAGTAAGGATATTCATATTGCATATCGTCCATATACATTAGAAGAAAAGACTATGTAATAAAGTAGATGACTCCTAATTTACCCAAGTAAGTAATATATATTAAATTCACATGGGACCCTTTCGGGAGTGTACCCTTTCAATAATATAAAATAACTTCAAATATCGGCCCACAATCGAAGGAGAAACCAATACAAATACAAAAAAACAAATGCAGTCCTGCTCTTTTTTTTGAAGTCGGTTAAAAATAAACGCCAACTTTAAATAACAACACAAATTGGCACTGAGTATTAAACAAGCAAGAATTAATAAACTTCACGCCTTCACAGTCCGTACTATTTTAATAATCCCCAAAGCTTGGATTTATCCTCGCCAATTTGGGTGCAAACCAATAAAAATAAAATAACCGCAACCAATCGGTCAAAGCCATATTGCTGATATTAATTTTGTGGTATCGACTTTTTGGCATGTTATTTAATTTTTGGTAGGTACTGTTTGCGTTAAGTACTCTAATAACATATCAGCCTTTTTCGTTTCCATAGCTGGGACTGGGATATAAGGCTGATTACCTGAACTTCTTCTAAAAAGGAGGAGGTTCTCAATTTGTTGGTTTATTATATATGTACAATTGTTCACCGATTACTCAAAGACGCCTGGAACGATTTGAAAAATTAATTTTTAGTTTGATATGGTATATTTTGCGGTGGGCCACCTGGGAAGGCTTACCAAGAGATATCATACTAATTAGATCCTAATTAGTATGATACTTTATGGTAAAACTCCTTGTCAGACCACTTCCTTGTACAAATATCAGCCGGAATCAACGACTTTTTTTTTGCGGATGGGAAATCTTCAAAAAACTTCCCCCACTCTAAGCGGAGCGGGGGGGAGTGTCAGACTTGTACTGACTAAAACCCACCCATGTTCCTTCTATTGCGTTTTACTTTCCTGGGCCGCAGTATCTCTTTTGACCAACCCACAACCCCGGCAGGCTTCTCTGCTTTGATGACATCCGCGTGGAACACTAACGCACTGTCGACACGGCCTGTCGCCAATAGGCGGACGGACGGTGAGCTACCCATTGCTCACCGTCCACAGGTACACTACCGTCCACAGGCCCTCGAATCAACGGCTTAAAGTGCTTTCTAAGGCACGGTGTATGTGTAATAAAACTCACCCATCCACAGACCGACCGTGGCAAGCGCTGCTTAACCTAAAGATGGATTTAAGCGACTGTTATTATGTTCAAGAGATTCAAAAGATTATGGCCGTTTATGCTGCAAGATTAAGCGGACCGGTGCGCGAGTCCGTTACATACATGGCCGGCTAATTTAAAAAGGCAATTAATCTGCAGAAGACGAAATACTATTAAACCGTGCTAGGCTGTTTACAACTTAAATATCAGTTATTCATTACACATATTACCTATACTGTGATAATCAAGTTTATTATTATTTTTAGTACATATTTAAATTCAAAGTCTTTCTTACCGACAACCCATCTGCATAATATTCGATGCACATTATCTCGACATCCGTGTGTCACTAGCAGGATTCAGCAGAATACCAGCGTCAGGTAAGCAGTCAGCCTCCTTTTTGGTGCAATTTTGAGACACACACCGCCCATTAGTGGGCGACCTCAATAAATATATATTATGTGATGTGTCTAAATGCCTATGGGTCGATTTAACTCAGTCTACCTTACTGTTTTTTTTTTTAATGTGTTCCATTTTTTTTCTGTGTGATGTTTTTTTTATTTTAATTCTTGTATTATGTCTTTTGTTGCATCAAATAAATGATTTATCTATCTATTCCTGACATTATCTAATATTTAAATACCAAATGGGCAACGTTATGCATGAATGCTATTATTCCATTTCTTCGGTAATTGCCAAAAGTCGTTTTGATTCGATACACAAACATTATGCTTTCGTTATGGGTTTTTTTTTATAACAAACGGCACGGGTGTTCTGCATTTCCCATAAATGAAATGGGAATAGGACGTTATAGTAACGTTCAATTTAATTATTTTAATGAATACTAGTCTCGGCTAAATATATACTTTTTCGTACAGTGTTTTTCGTTTTTTTTTGGGATAGGAAATCATCAAAAGACTTCCCCTGCTCTGGGCGGAGAGGAAGGTCTTGTACTAGTTAAACCCATCCATGTTCCTTTTTTGCTCTTTGTGTTCTGTGGCCTCAGTATTTTTTTAAAATCAACCCACAGTCCTGGGATCTCGCATGAAATATGGTTCATTGACAGTCTAATGCCCCGTACCAATAAACAAAAACGACTCGTTTTGCTTACGGATAGTTGTGTTTTGACATAAGTTCTTGGTGAAACACAATTAGTTTGCCTGACCCAGGATTCGTACCAAGGAGTCCCCGCTCAGCAGTCTTGCTCACGACCGCTAAATGCTCCGTTCCAATAAAAAAAAACGACTCGTTTTTCTTACGGATAGTTGTGTTTTGACATAAGTTCTATGAGACTTCCTTGGTACGAATCCTGGGTCAGGCAAACTAATTGGGTTTCTCCTTTAGGAATTTTTCAGTATTAGTCACGAACTTTGAATTCGTTTTTATTTTAATGAATAAAAAGTGTAAAAGCTCCGACGCACGACTGGAGTTTACTTCTTAAGTACGAGTATCTAACCATACGCAAAAAGAGTTTATTCAACTGAAAAAAGATTAATATCATATGAAAGGGTAAATTTTCGTTACTTTAGTAGGCTTTACCCCTCGGATTTTTCTCATACCGGGCGCCTTATATATGAAAATCGATTCTTAAGGAGTAAACTCCAATAAACTCATTATTTAAACAATGCGCATTGCAGTGCATATTCACTGTTAATGCTCTCATTTCCGTCAGTTCAGTTTACTGCTTCTGTTACGATAAGAAAATAATGTACCGTGTGTTTATTACTCCTTTTATGGCTAATGGGTAAGCAGGGGTACAGGTAAGTATGAGCAAATTAATGATGAATAACTATAAAACTCTGTGATTGCTACTGTTTGGTCTGTGGTCAAGTTTTTTTAATAATTTATTTTTTAAACACATGACATAAAAAAGTATTGTGTGGTTTTATGAAACCACGGTAAAAGTGAAGCTTTTTTCACGTTAAAGACATTTAGACGTCAAAACTCCGTGGCCGACCATCACGCGACATGCAACACACAGACGAAAAAGTTAGAGACGATGTGATAAAAGTTTCACTTTATAAACATTGAAAGGTTTTATAGCAAACAGAATATCGTAGTATATGCATACTGGGTAAAACCCAGTACTGAAAGGATATGAGTACACGCAAGATGACTCCCGGCCACCATAGACAGGGTCTGCGAACGGTGAGCAATGGGTAGCTCACCGTGTCCGTTCGTCTTGTGACGATAGGCTGTGACGACGGCGCGTTCGTGTTCCACGTGTGCCTCACGTGTGGCTGGCCAGAGCCACTGCCTGCCGGGGTTGTGGGCTGTTCGCAAAATATACCGCGGCCCTTGAACACAAAGGGTAAAAGAAGAATTGTGGATGGGTTTTAGTCAGTACAAGTCTACTTTTCGTTTTGTTATTTAATTTCTCCGTAAGTGTATCGAAAAACGTCGTTTGATAAGACGTTACGTGAGAATAAGTCAATGCTGATCTCGGCTCCACAATACCCATGCCTGACGGCTCGTGTGTAAATTCTACCTCGGTCGCAATGACAAAGTTTCCTCATTTGAATCAAAATGTACTATTGATGATTTCGTATGAGTACAAGAAAAGTCAGAAATCGAAAAAAAAAACAGTTTCCTTACATTTAATAGGAAATGAGACACGTTTTACTTCTTGGTTACTAACCATTTATTACTTTTTATTTATTCAGGCAAAAACAAATTGTACATATCGTCTGATGGTAAATAAACGGGCATCCTTAACGTAGGAGAAAATGCGAATCTTTAAGGAAAAAGCTATAGTTTTTTTTTGTCTTTCATATCCTAAGTCCATTACCGTGTTGGTGTTACGTATTGGCGATTATGGAGACAGTTGGGAAATATATTATCTACTCGTATGCTTGAAGCAATCTTTGTTGGTCAATTTTTTTTTTTTGTTCGCGTTTGACCACTATCTCACCTGATGGTAAGTGATGATGTGGTCGACGACGAAGCACGCTTACCTAGAAATAACCTATTCACTCTTGACTATTTTTCAGTTTAGAACGGTAAAGACGTTTTGTTTTATGCTTTACTAGCTTTTGCCCGCGGCTTCGTTTGCGTTTAATTCGGGTAACACAGTTCCCTTTTCCTGATTTGCAGGTACCTGCTACCTGCAGTTTTTGCCTTAGCGCCTTGTAGATTTGTAATAGCAAAGCTAAGTTTTTCCTTTTCATCCCTCTTTCTCCCTCATATCTCAAACTTTTTTTTTATAAAAAAATAGCCTATGTCCGTCTCCTAGGTCCCAACTATCTTTGTACCAAAATTCATCAAAATCGCTCTAGCCATTAAGGCGTGAAGAGGTAACAAACAAACTCACTTTCGCTTTTAAAATATTAGTAAAGATTCTTTTAAAAACCGAGTTGGACTTGCGCACTGAGGGTTCCGTACAAACTTGCGACATATACAGCCATATCTTTTGACTGCGACTAGACTAGACTTGAGGGATTTTTTACAGTTCCAAGGAACTATAGATTTGATTTTCAACTTGATACCTTGACGCGTTATTGAGATGAAGGGTCTTGACAGACAGACAGACAGACAGACGGAAAACAAAGTGATCCTATAAAGGTTCCCTTCTTTCCTTTTAAGGTACGTAAAATCTAGTCTTTTGCAAATGATAGTCTAGTCTAGACTAGTATTTTTTTTTAAACTTTGCCCCTCACTTAGAATTTCTCCTGTATCGTGGATGCGTTTACAAACATTTAAATTCACACACACAAACAGCCGGACCCGAAACTACCTGTAGGCCATCCAAATATTTGTTCCGTGCGGGAATCGAACCCGCGACACGCAGCGCAGCAGTCAATTGCTCAGCTACTGCGCCAACCGTGCCTATCTTCCCGTTATCCCTTAACAAGCAGCAAGATATAACATGACGCAAATGATGGTGGTATCCTCCCAAGAACACACGGTTACCGTTCTCCGTCGGGGACAGCATCCGTTACATCAGCTGTCTGTGGAGTATCACCATAGTCAACTAGTGAGTTTTTTTACCGTGGGGAAATTCAGAATGGAGGAAGACTGCGTGTAGGTCCTGCGATCAACAAAATATAAAAAGTGCACCTAATCTTAATTTAAAAAAAGATTGAGCACTTCCATATAAAATGTCTGTAAAAAAAAAACATAAATTATTCATGCAATAAATAGTTTCAAATAAAAAAAAAATAATTTGAACCTTTTTGGAACTACGTTAAAATGACTTCGTTGATCAAGCGAGTACTAATATCTTCCTAAAGATTTTTTATTTGGATTTTGTCTCCCAATATAAAGACACTAGTTGTGCCCAGCGGTTTTACCCGCTGCTCATAATTCGCATTTATAATATTTTTTTACACCTATTAATAAATGCGAAAGTTTATCTTTTCCGGTTTCCCTTTCAATTCAGGGTAACACAGTTCCCCTTTCCCGATTTGCAGATACCAGCTACCTGTAGTATTTGCTCTTACGCCTTATTGATTGCAATAAAAGCTTAGTATTCTCTTTTCTTCCCTATTTCTAACTCATTTCCCACTTAAAAAAAAAGCCTATGTCCGTCTCCAGGGTCCCAACTATTTATGTACCAAAATTTATCAAAATCGGTTTAGCCAGTAAGGCGTGCAGAGGTAACAAACAAACAAACTCACTTTCGCTATTTTATAATATTGGTAAGGATTATGTTTTGGGTAGGTCTAAAAATCGGTCATAATCTATTCTTAATTTGTCGTAAGGGTGGCCTTCTCCAGAAAAAAAGTTGAGCAGTGGGGGAAACGCCTTGTCACAGCTAGTCTTATATTTCAAATTTTTGTGTTACAGTTTTAGTTGCAATTCTTTTCCGAAACGGCTTGACCGTTTTAAAATATACCTAGTATCTCTAATATATAAAATTCTCGTGTCACAGTTTTCGTTCCCATACTCCTCCGAAACGGCTGGACCGATTTAAACGAAATTTTGTGTACATACCGGGTAGGTCTGAGAATCGGCCAACATCTATTTTTCATACCCCTAAGTGAGCAGCAGGTGAAACCGCTGGACACAGCTAGTATTTCATTTTATTTTTATTTAACTACTAATAATGATATTATCAGAACTACCTATTACGGTTCCGTTGACTTTGACCATAACGCGAGCGAAGCCGCGCGGACAATAGCTAGTCAGAGATATAAATACTAAAACATGAAAAATATCCTCAACAAACCAAACAGCGTATACAATAAGCAAATAAAATAAAACATTCGAATAGCATTCTCTAACCGTGCCATTCCTTAAATGGTCACGTAGCGAATACATTTTCTAAGTTATTTCTAACCGCTTCATAGACAAACATTATACCTCAAGATGCAACCAACTAAAAAGTAGTCACGCCATCCGCTGAAAATATATGACCTCCATAACTCAACGTAATGTACGTTGTCGGAGCTCAAGTTATATTGGGTTTTCTTCTTAGCGCAACCAGTTTTTAAAGAGCCGTAGGGTAGTTTTGGCTCGTAATCGAGGACAGGTCAGGTTATGATAGACGATTGCATGTGAGGATTTTTTTCTTGGGGTCAATAAACTAGAGTGCGAGAGAGACGACCTTATCAATTATCGATAGATTGCGGCGCTAGAAAACTACAGGATGTTGTTTTTAAGTATTACTTTTAAAGTTTTGCTTTGAAATATGTACTCAGTTTTTGTACGTTTTGTGCTCATTTAGTTTTGAATGAAATAAAATATTACTTGTTACTTAAGATTTGGAATGCGAAAGTTTGTGAAAATAATTTATATTTTCACAAACTTTCGCTTTCGCGAATGTTTGTGAGGATGGATGGATGGATGGATGTTTGTTACTCTCAAAACGGCTAAACGAATCCTGATGAAATTTGGCTAAGAGGTAGTTTATAGTCTGGAATAACAAATAGGATTTTTTTTCAATATCACGCGGGTGAAGCCGCGGGCGCCAGCTAGTCCATCATACATTTATGGTTGAATATTTGTGAGCTACTGAACGAAGTTGGATAACGAACATACAGATAGATTACCTTGGATAATTTTTATCCCGATAGAACGATGCCGTGAGACAATCACCAAGCCAAGCCGCGCGCATAAGCTTGTAATATTATTTTATTATGATGAATTGTAAGTAGGTAGGTACCTATTATCTCAATGTTAATACTAAATTAAAAAAAAAAAACGAATTTTACTATATTAATTATTGGCTTTGTTTATTTTTACATTCCTACCTATTTAAAACTTCATTTTTCAATATATTTATATTTGCATACATTTATTAACATAGTACTTTATGTTATTATTATGCAGGCTGTGGTCTTCTTAAATAAATGAATGCCTAATTGCTTGTAGTCAAAGTAAATGCTGAATAAAATCGCAATAATATTTAGGCATTCATTTAGCTGTCCCCTAGTGTTAGCGAATACGCATCAGTCCGTTTTGCCAAACAACATCGCTTATTAATATTCTCCCCCTTTTAAGATACCCGTAAGTAAGTCACAAAACAATCTGACCCTAGAGTCCAATTTTACGACTGTTTTCAAAATCATTTATTGTCTCCAAAGGCTAGTTAAAATGTAAAGTTATGTCAACTTGTTTAAGACACATAAGCAAGTAACATTATTAAGCGCTTTACTTTGTTTAAAAATAGAAGCGAGTTCAAATGCACTCTCAGCAACTTTGAGCGTTTCTTTTTATAAAACCGGTAATGTCAAATTGGTGGCCAAGTCCTCATAGGAGGCTTTTTTGATTATTTCATCTCAAATCAGCCAAAAAAAAAATTTGTGAAAAATCGTCTGTCTGGCAACCCCGCTAGATATAATATATTGAACGGGGGTTTTATTTAAATGTTTTGAATTCGATAACTTTCACTTGGACAAATTTAAATATTTGGCAACATGTATGTATTCAGAATATCCTTCAAAATCTATAAAATTGTGATAGAAATGTGTATGTATTACTTAGTTGTCTCACTTTCACCTCACCTCCAAAACAAAAGTCCCACGATTTTATCATCGAATAGAAGTAGGGAGATAGCCAAAATCCCAAATAAACTGCCATCCAGTTCTATACGTTTTTCTATAAAAAATCACAACAGGTGCGATCTCCACGAAGCGAATAGTGTGTTATTCGTGCGAACACTTCTTCTACGACGTATTCAATTGATTTTCTACACCCCGTATAAGGGGACAAGACGAGCGTGTGGTTGAAGAGTATTAAATTCGTGGTTTGAAGAAGTTACTAGGTCGAACTAGATGTTTAGAGAAGTATCAGTGTATGTTTTTTGGTAAAAAGTCAACGAAGCCAACAAAAGGCACGGAAAGTAAAGTTATTTTCCACTTTTTAGTTGTTTTTTTTGAAGTTGTTTTAATTTTTTTACAATTTTTTTTCTTATTTCCGCATATTTAGTTACGGTATATATTTAACACATAGTTTTTATCGAGTATTCATAGTCCATTGTTACTATTAAACTTGCTTTGGAGAAGGAAAACATCGTGACCAGCATGTTTGAGGGTTATTTCTCGACAACATATTAGGGCAAGTCGGAATGCCCATGAGCGGCATACAAACTCTGACACAAGTTACCTTACCATGACGTCTTAAAGCAGAACTTATTCCACTGAGGCAAAGAGACAGAGCTATACAGGGTGTCTAGCACCATCTCTTTCCCTCAGTGGAATAAGTTCAGATTTAATACGTCATGGTAGGCCTACAGGTCAAGTAATAACCGCACTATAAAGTAAGTAAAATCAACTTCCGTACCAAAGCGTAAAAAGTTACAAGAAAACCTCCATTACAAGCTAACGGAGTACTTACCCATATGTTTTATAAAACTGTCATAAAGCTTGTAGTATCAATAAAGTAATTACATAATGGCGTCGCAGATTGAGGTCTCACGCAATACTGTAGCGGTTGAATATCAAGAATCCAGATCTTTTTGTACGTGCAAGTAGTGTTATTACTACTAAGTGATATATTGCAAAGTCGTTATCAACACGCACGCATTGGATTTTTTTTATTCTTGTATTTTCTGTGGAATTTAATTCATGTCGCTAATAAGTGAGGTGTTATGTTTTTGCAGTAGTTTATTGTCATCTGCCTATTTTTTTCCCAAATATATTTATGTCGAAGCACGGAGATTTTTTGGATTCTGTAAGGAATGATATGAGGGAGAAAGAAGTAAATGATGCCGTGACGTCTGCTAAGGGAGAATGGAAGAGGAAAACGTGTTGCGCCGACCCCAAATAGAATGGGACAAGGGCAGAAAAATGTTGATGATGATTTTGGTTGGCTCCCCGGCCTACTGGATTCTGTGAATATCAATATTTAATATGGAGTGACAGCTTATCTGATCTCTACAGTTTGTAGCTACAAATTAAAATGTTTTAAAAAAAAACTTTAAAATACCATACTATGTAGAATGACTTACTGCTTTCATAAAAAAAAAATCGCCTTGTAAAAGTGTTTTTGAAATCAATTTACAGAAATAGAAAAAAAGCAATAATCATTATGTAGTAGATAAAATACTCTGTCTAAATGTGGCATATTTAAAACTAGTAAAATTTGTCTAATAACATGCAAAAAAACAAAAAAAAAACAAGTCCCAATGCCGCCAATATTTTTTTTTTGCGGATTGCCAATCATCAAATAACTTCCTCCGCTGTGGGTGGAGCGGCGACAGACTGTCGGACTTGTATAGACTAAAACACACCCATGTTTCTTCTATTACCCTTTACATACCGGGGCTGTGGTATCTCTTTCTGCCCATGAGCCTCTGCCTTGACTAACATGCCGTCGAAAAATATCTCTCAGCTATGCTGGTTTGCTCACGATATTTCCCTCACCGAAGCAAGTGATACTAATACAATACGCGCTTGAAACCAAAAAATCAGAGACGCTGGTTTTAGGTTAAAAAAAAAATCGTTAGTAATCTTTCAAACAACCCGTTCTCTTCATACTCACTGCCACATTCGTATCAGGTATATTCTGAGCGGTACACATCCGCACCTAGCACCTGCCGCGCCACGCCAATCGCTTACTACCTGTTTATTATGCTCTCTCCCTGACTTTTACATACTTTTCTTAACTTTATTTTAACTATTTATACCTTACTAGCTTTCGCCCGTGGCTTCGCTCGCGTCAAATTTGGTATAACACAGTACCTGCTACCTGCAGTTTTTGCCCTAGCGTCGATTTGTAATAGATAGCAACGTTAAGTTTTCCCTTTTCTTCCCTCTTTCTCCCTTATATCCCTCATTTAAAATCGGTTTAGCCATTAAAGCGTGAAGAGGTAACAAACAAACTCACTTTCACTTTTATAATATTAGTAAGCCCGTTCCATCATCGGACTACAAGACGTACGGCGATGCGGCACCGTTACATGGTAGACATCCCACCCACACGAACTAAACGGTTTGGGAATACCTTCATTGTGCGTACTGCTAAGGAGTGGAATTCCCTGCCGGAGTCTGTTTTTCCTGACAGCTATAACCTGGGGGTCTTCAAGTCAAGAGTGAATAGGTAATTTCTAGGTAAGCGTGCTTCATCGTCGACCACATCATCACTTACCAGGTGAGATAGTGGTCAAACGCGAGCCTATCAATAATAAAAAAAAAAAAAAAAAAAAAAGTAAGGATTTGACGACACGGTTGGCGCAGTAGTTGAGCGATCGACTGCTGCGCTGCGTATCGCGGTTTCAATCCGGCATGGAACAAATATTTGTATGACCTGCGTATAGTTGTTTCGGTTCTGGTTGTTTGTGTATGTGAGTTGAAATGTTTGTAAATGTATCAACGATACAGGAGAAATTCCTAGTGTGGCGAAACGTTTTTTTTTTTTTAAATAAAATATGAACACCCGTGGCAATAATGGAAATAAAATACATGCAAACAAAAGAGCATAATGATACTGCTTATTTCATTTACAAATCTCTTCCAGCAGACCTGTGATAGGACAGATTGATAAGACATTTACCCCCGAATGCTGAAACGTCACTCAAAATTTGAGGGCTGCTTAACATTTGAGCAGCTTTTAAACTTTAGATTTTGTATTGTCAAACGTCACTTTTAAGTATAATTTTTTTTTTTATATTTTTTAATTATAAATTTTTAGTGACATTTCAGTATTCAAAAATCAACGGTGCACGTTTTGGGTTCGAACTTGAGAACTATGACTTAGCAGGCCGACAAATCACACCACTATGCTGTTAATCTTACCAATGTTAATAAACAAGAAAATGGATCAGGTTACATTATGTAATACAATGATTTATGTGCTTTTGTTCTTGTAAGGCTGAAACACCTTGTTTTATATTTATAACTTTACCAGCTTTTGCCCGCGGCTTCGCTCGCGTTAAATTCGGGGTAACACAATACCCCTTTACTGATTTGCAGGTACCTGCTACCTGTAGTTTTTGCCCTTGCGCCTGATTTATTGTAATAGCAAAGCTAAGTTTTCCCTCATACTCCCTAAATACTCACTTAAAAAAAATAGCCTATTTCCGTCTCCAGGGTTCCAACTATCTTTATACCAAAAATTATCAAAATTATGGGCGAACACGTAACAAACAAACTCACTTTCGCTTTTATAATATTAGTAAGGATTATTAATTTTATGTTAGTAGCTATACTAATCTAGGTGTACTCTTAATTGAATGGAAAATTGAAACAGATCTTTTCCGACCGGGGTTGCGGGTCTTTTGGAAGAGATACCGCGGCCCTGGATTTTAAAGGGCAAAATAAGCAACATGGGTGGGTTTTATTCAGAAAAAGTGTGATATTCACTTCCACTCCACCCAGAGCAAGGGAAGTTATTTTGATGTTTTCCCTTCCGCAAAAAAAACACAAACAAAGCTTTATATTTAGATAGTACTTAATTTAACACAGTCACTAATTAATAAAAATAATAGTAGCCATTTTTTGAAATTGTGAGCTCCCTATATTATTAACAACTTAAAAATAATCTTCTACTCATATTACTAAGATTAGACCACAATCAAAATACCGACGTACAAAGTCGGTCCTTCACACTTTAAATTCCCATAACTCCGATTAATACCACGACAATCCTAACATACCTACACAAGATAATTACATTACCTGTAAAATTCGAAGCTAGTTCTGAGAAATTAAAACATTTAACCTATCTCCGAATCGGTCCTTGTATCCGAAAGATCAGTATCCCTGGTTTAGAGGGTGACTACACTAACGACACGAAATCGGTACGAGCCGGTAAGAAAAACCTTTTTGTTATTGCAACAAAAGCCAATAGTTTAAAAAAAAAAACCTGTCTATTTAATGTCTTCTATCATCAAAACAGTTTTTGACATAAAAACCTATCTATACTAATATTATAAAGCTGAAGAGTTTGTTTGTTTGTTTGTTTGAACGCGCTAATCTCAGGGACTACTGGTTGGAATTGAAAAATT
This sequence comes from Ochropleura leucogaster, assembly GCA_958449745.1. Lineage (NCBI taxonomy): Eukaryota > Metazoa > Arthropoda > Insecta > Lepidoptera > Noctuidae > Ochropleura > Ochropleura leucogaster. The sequence continues at coordinate 5,752,560 of OY288226.1, forward strand.
CTTTTAGTGTTGGATAGTCCATTTCTTGAGGAAGGTTATAGGCTATATAACATCACGCTACGACCAACAGGTGCTGAGCTGCTTGGGTGAAACCGCGTGGAACAGCTAGTTTGTGATAGTTACCATAACTTCCCATTCTTTTTTTTTCATGTTATCTAGTCTTTTTTTACGCTATCCTAATAATAATAACCCTTCAAATTGTTGTCAAATATAATATAGGTACTAGTACTACCGCGGCTTCGCTAGCGTTAAATTCGATGTAACACGGTTCCTCTGATTTGCAGGTATTATTCGTTGGTAACAAAGGGTGTGTGTACTGAATTTTAGCTTCCTGTTTTGAAAACTGCGAAAAGTCCTATATAAAATTTAACTCCCTCTTTTAAGGGGTTGGCGGCAGATATGAAAAAAAAATATGTACGATGTTTTTTTAGTGACAAATAGTCCGCATACTATTTTTTTGCTTTCTGCCTTGTAAATTGCGAAATGCTCCATACAAATATCAACCCCACATTTTAAGGAAGTGGAGGATCATAAAGAGAAAAAAGTAGCCTATGTCCGTCTCCAGGGTTCCAACTATTTCTGCACCAAAATTCATCAAAATCGGTTTTGCCATTTAGGCGTGAAAGCGTCACAAACAAACAAACTCACTTTCTTCGCATTGAAGTCAAATTAAAATAAAGTACAAATGTTATGCAGTTTTTTTATGCCAATTGTTGTCACCCAAAGATGGGAAACCCTTTCATTTATAAGAAGACCATAAAGTACTACATTCATAAAAACAAAGAATCTTGACGCAGAGTAGAGTCGCGTCAAACTGAAGCAAATTACACCGATTTCACCTTTATTCGCAAAGACTTAAAGATCTTTCTGTCTGTCTTATTCCGAGACTATAAATGTGTCTACTCCTTAAAACGAACCCGGTTACCCAAAAGGCTACCAGTAGTTATCGTTAGTAATCAAATACTTGAGATCCTTTACCTATTAATAAAATCGCTGTTCCCACCGTAGCTTCCATTTTGGTCTGAATAGAGAAGCATAAATCGTATGTGAATGCGTCTTGCACCTGGCATACTGGAATGCGACCTCCGAGTTGAGGCGTGGTCCAAGTTATAGGCGAATTTTCAAAAAATGGTCCTTTTATGTAGCGGTGTAATGCTCATGACTAAATTATAACAACCATTCACTTCGGCTATTTGGACCGTAATGGTTCTAAAGACCGAGCTTTTAAATTAAAAGCTATACAATTTCAGTAAATAACAGCGAGTATGCCTTTTTAAAATATGAATGCAGTAGCGGAATTTAAATATCAATGGACACAGTAATAAATAAAGGTTAAGTTTATCTTGAAACACTGCTAAGTATAAATTACAAGAATGCTATAAAATACTCATAATTATGTTGTTGTAAAGACGTCGCTTTAGGACGTCGCTAAGCTAATAAATAAGGCTGATATGTTTTACTTCTTGATAATTCCAGAATCAAAATCAGAATCAGAAATATTTATTCGTGAAACATAGGTACAATGGGTGTTACGTACAGTGGATAAAGTTCGCTATGATCAGCCTATTACAAGCATACAAAAATAGTGAAATACAAATTATACAATCAAATAAAAGTTATTGTTACTAAATTATAAATTAATTAACACAAACAATTTGAATGTTACTTTAATCACTAGGAACAATTAAATCAAAGAAGTCACAATATTTATTAGAAAGTAGATGTCAAAAAACAATTCTGATTTGAATAAATGATTTAGGTTTGTTAGTTCCAATAATTTAAAAAAAGAGAGATAAAAGAAATAAAAAATAATAGTATTACATATTACAAAAATTTTAAATATAAGATGTCAAAATTTATCTATTAAAAAATCTGATACACAATAATAACATTTTTGACAAAGCATGCTTCTCAGTTTTTGTTTAAATTGATTAGTTTGTAGTTTTTTTAGCTCTTTTGGCAATTTATTAAATATAACTGGTGCCATATGAAAGACACTTTTATACATTAAGGCAGTATTAGTTTTTGGAATATACAGACGACTTTCGTCCCTTTGTGTCCGATTGAAAACTTTAGATGCTAATGTAAATAAATAAGGATTTTGTTTAACAAACATCGCTACTTCAAATATGTATAGTGAAGGTAATGGTAAGATACTGTGCTTTTTAAAGAGAGGCACACAACTTTCTGTTGATTTTAAACCAAACATAGCCCGAATGCATTGTTTCTGTGCCTTAAAGGCGAGATCGAGATCCAGTTTATTGATTTAAACAAAGAATTATTATTTAACCCGTAATGCTTGATTCAGAAAACAGTATTTCTTTACACGGCACGTTTTAGGAGGTTTCTCCTTCAAGAACCACCACTATGTTCGAACACCGTAACCGATGCTGGTGGGCTAGTGTTTTTTACACTTTTTATATGATTATAGTATCGCTATAGCGTATGAATCCGCTTCCTCTTATGACTGGTACCGTGTCATGATTGTTACCGTGTGCAGTACAGTTCTTCAAAGCGTGGTCTCGCATCGAGAGGATTATGCAGCTTCCACCTGCTACTAATAACGATATACTGAGATCGCGGTACGATCGTCTTATTTTATTGAGGTTATTTTAGTTAAGACGTTTATTTCATAAAATAAATACGTTAGCAAATTAATATAACTTAAAGTAATTATTTTAACGATAAACTTAAAATCTTCTCAATGCTGTCAATTGGTAATGTCAAGAGATTAAGCTTTTAGCTACGGTTAAAGGCAGTCCTTGATTTACGGGAAGTGTGAACTGAGCGTTTTCATATTTTATTTTTATTTAAATTGAAATTAAAAAAAAAACATAACATTCGCAAAAAATGCGTACTAATAAATACATCATACACAAATCACTAGTCTGGTCTTAAATGATTTTTCTTATTTTTCCTAAAGCCGTTTTTTTACTATTAAAAGTTAGTTTTTTAGTATTAAACTTATGCTTGGGTTATTTTAATTAGTTTACTCGGAATTTGTAGACTGTCACCATTACAGACATTGACGGATCCCTTACTAAACAAGGACCAGCTAATGATGTCTTTATACGGAAAATCGCCTTGATGGGCAAACAGATAGGTGTTGGAAATTAATTATTTGAGCAGACCTCAATACAAAGTCACTGTATTTTCTCACGGTATTACTAAGAGTTTTACCACACACAATGTCGTTACGGGGGTATGCTGTTTTTGTTTTTTTAATCTGAATTTAAGTACAAAAGTATTTATATATTTGTAATGCCACAAGATACAAGAGCTGCTTAGTTCTGCGGTTCACCAATGTTCATTCTGTTTTTTTTTTATATTAATAAACTTATAAGAAAGAAAGAAAAAATATTTATTAGTCGCAAATTACGACGAGAACACAAAAAAATTAACATTAAACATGCAAAGCATCACAAACATTAACAAATACATAATATAAGGGACAAAATAAAAATAACTTGCACCACTCAGCATGATGCTGTGTGCTATAGGAGCCCACAGCACAGCGCTGGTTTTCAGTGATTAACCTGTGAGTTAAACGTACGGAAGTCAAAACAGTATACACAAATACTTATTTTATATTCTGAAAAGGATATAAGGATGTAACAACTTATATCTGCCGTGATTTCCTTTTGTTATGAGCTCACAATATTTTGACGCTTTTGCAAGCGCCATTCTAGCAGAATGAGTAGAAAATACGGGTGGGTGTACTGTTAAATACACCTCCTTTTTTGCGGATGGAAAATTACAAATAACTATCAGGGGGGAGTGTTAGACTTGTACTGGCTGAAACCCACCCATATTCCTTCAATTGCCCTTTACGTTCCGGGATTGCGGTATCTCCTTCGAACAACTTTGCAACCCCGAAACAACCCTCACTAACAACTCCAACCTCTACTTACCCGTTCGGGGATTACAAGCATGATGTTATGTTATGTAACACATACATAACTCTTGGAATTAGTATATGGGATGGTTATATTAGTTTCTACCAAAAAATGATTAATTGAAAAGAACCAACACTCTTTTCTTTCATATTATGGAATTAAATGACATAATTATGTTTGAGGTATCGTTGTTCGTAAGGAAGTAATGTAAAGTAAAAAGTAAAGTAAGAGTTAAATTCAAAGGTGACAAATACATTTAACAGAGACCAAGAGATACAACAAAAAATATGATACCGTCTTGCAATGAAACATTGATTAAAAACGACGCGTTTCACTGATTTGGAGATTTCTAGGTAGGTACCTAGAAATTTAAGTAAACCATCCATTTAAATATTTCAGAAATAAACTGCATAAATATAAAACATAAAATGTATTTTTTTGGTATTATGTATGTAGTTTAATATTCAATTTAGTGTACAGGATTTTAGTTTTATTTAATACTTTTTTTTTACCTACTTGAACAACTTAACGATATTTTTTTTTAAGAAACGTTGCACCTCACTAGAAATTTCTCCTGTATCGTGGGTGCGTTTACAAACATACAAAGTCACATACACAAACAGCCAGACCCGAAACAACTATCTGCAGGTCATACAAATATTTGTTCCGTGCGGGAATCGAACCCGCGACACGCAGCGCAGCAATCGATCGCTCAGCCACTGCGCCAACCGTGCCGTCAACTAATTTAGTAGTTTTAATTTAGTAGCTACTTACTAATGTTTTAATTACGCATTATTTTACTAATGTAAAATTATATTTGAATGCCCTAAAAAATAGGGAAAATATGTTTTGAGCTTAAACCACCAATACTAACATCTAGTTACACGACTGCTTTTTCGTATATTTTAAGCAAATGATTCTTACTCTTACAGGCATAACAATAAGTAACACTTTTTTGCACTGTTTCAAAATTACTTTACCCGCAAACCTCGTGTAACTTAACCCACACCAATAACTCTCACGATTGTTACCGTCGCAATTTACAGCTCGACTCTAGTTATTGTAACGATAGGGTTAACATTTTAACATACTGTTTGAACTAGTTCGCGTTTATCGTCTAGATTTTAGCGATAAAAGTTAATTCATTCTGACATTGACACGATAATTGGTTGTATGGTGGAATATAGAATGTGTCTTGACGTTCAAAATAACCGTTTCATGAAGCAAGGTTATTTATTTTGTAGGGTTATTTATGGAAATACTAGCTTTTGCCCGAGGCTTCGGAGTAAAACAATTCCCTTTTCCTAATTTGTAATCTGTTACTTGTAGTTTTTGCCCTAGCGTCTTATTTATTGTAATAGCAATGCTAAGTTTTCCCTTTTCTTCCCTCTTTCTCCCTTATTTCTAACTGTTTTCAAAAAAAGTCCTAGCCTAGTTGTAGCCTATGTCTATCTCCAGGGTCCCAACTATATCTGTACCAAAATTAATCAAAATCGGTTTTGCCATGTAGGCGTGAAGACGTAACAAACAATCAAACTCACTTTACCTTTTATAATATTAGTAAGGATTATTTTGAACAAACAATATAGCGTCGCAATCAATCAGGCCAGTATTTTGGGCGCCGCGAGATGACTCACGGCTATTGTAGGGGTTTGTGGACGGTGAGCATGGGTAGCTCACCGTCCGTTCGTCTAGAAACGGCAGTCCGTGTCGACGGCGTGTTAGTGTTCCACGCGCATCTCAAAGAGATTTCTTTTATTATATTAGTAAGGATTATGTTTTGTTAATAGTTCATCTATTTAGAGTCTTACAATACATTATCTATATTCAGCAATCGACCTTATTATGAGAATATTACGACAAGACAAATACGGCACAGTTAGCTTAGTGGCTGAGCGATCAACTGCTTCGCTGCGTGTCGCGGGTTCGATCCCCGCACGGAACAAATATTTATATGGCTTACAGGTAGTTGTTCCGGGTCTGGCTGTTTATGTATGTAAGATTAAATGTTTATTAACGCACCCACGATACATGAGAAATGACTAGTATTGGGCAACGTTTAAAAAAAACAAGTCAGCAAAAAAATCTTCATATTAACTTACTCCACACATTTTCTAACTCAAATAATAACAGAAACCCTTAAGGGAAAGCCTCGTAACTCAATACAATGTCTTGATAGCAACTGTCTCCGAAACTCCGCATAAGAAGAGGAAAATGAAATTTGTCATCATCTGTAGCAATTGTCTAAAAGGGGTCTGACGTACCGTGAGCGTCGTGTGTGCTTTTTCTTTCAATATTTTTTTGCTATCGGTATTTTATAGAATAGAATAGAATATTACTTTATTGCACACAAACAATGTTTAATCTATGGTTACAATCCTAGATGTTTCCTAGATACCAGCCTTAGATGAGGGTCTGTGGAAGGTGAGCAATGGGTAGCTCACCGTCCGTCCGTTTCGACGGCGCGTTAGTGTTCCACGTGCTACTCAAAGAGATGTCAGCAAAGCAGAGGAGACCGCCAGGGCCACCGCTGGGCTTGTGGGTTGTTTGAAAGAGATACCGCGACCAGAAATTAGAAAGAGCAGTAGAAAGAATTTGGATGGGTATTAGTCATTTCTGACTCCCAATTGCTTCGCTATTCTATAATCCCAATCACTTCGCAATAGCTTAAAAAACTATAGCAATCATAACAAAGAGTCTAACTTATATTTCAATACTCTTCTCACAATAAAGCATCAAATTCAAACTTGAGGTACTTACTCATCAACATTTTCTAACCCGTAACAAAAGTTCGTAACTTGATCTAGCATACCACCAACAAATTAACCCTAACTAAAGTATGCTAATACATTTTACTTCATAATGTTATCCGCACCACGTTCGCAGTATACCAAGATAAGCTAAACCCCTCCATTTTATCACTACTACATGTTTATTAAAAACTGCACTTGCATTTGCCCGCGTGAAATTATTTCGGAAGATAATCTCTAATTCAGCCACTGATAGAATTATTGCACGCGAATGGATGACTTGGATCGTAGCCAATGAAACGAACGGGTCCTTCATTGGAAACTAATTTCCAATACAAAAAGCGTAAAGTTCAAATTTGATTGTGCTTTGAACAAATTTTGTTGTACAACCAAATTTCGACTCAATGTGTTAAGTTACAAAATCAGTTTTCTTTTATTTTACTTTCGATGCAATAATGAATAAAAAAACGAACGGCCAGGAAGTATGGGGTTCTAAATTTAAAACAAAAAGTATGTTTGCAACGAACTTTAAGCAATTTACTTTGACTTAATTTCGATTTACACCGATTTAAGCAAGATTCAAAGTAACAGTGAAAATAAACTATTGATTGAATTAAGATATTAATTTTATTAATTAAATAACACGCTTAAGAGTATATATTTTTTTATGCTGGTAACCTTCTTTCATTATCAATGTCAATTTCATTCACACTAGCTGTTCCCCACGGTTTCACCCGCGCTGCTCAGCACCTGTTGGTCGTAGCGTGATGTTATATAGCCTATGTTACTCGGGGATAATGTAGCTTTCCAAAAGTGAAAGAATTTTTGAAATCGGTCCAGTAGTTTCGGAGCCTATTCATTACAAACAAACAAACAAACAAATCTTTCCTCTTTATAATATTAGTATAGAAGTATAGATAAATGTCTATACATATAGTCACAATTGGGTAGTTGACACCATTAACCAATAATTTAAAAACGCAATTTTTCTGAAAGAACACCTTATTCTAGACCTAAGAACTCCATTAATTTCAAAATAACTTAAAAATTCAATTTTTAGTTGCTTTTAAATCAATAAATAGTTGCATCATTGACTTGACAACTTAGTGACGTCATCGGTTGCGGGTCTCATACAAAATCTATGGGGGAAGCGCGTTTTGACAGCTCATAAAAAGTATGTCAATTGATTGGTGGTGTCAACTACCCTATTTGAATGTATTTTGTTTTGTCATTTTGTGAGATGTCGCAAAGAGATGTCATAGCGATTTCTTTTTAGAGTTCCGTGCCTTAAAATGAAAATAAAAAGATCTCTTTTAAAATTTACTGTTTGTGCGTCTGTCTGTATGTCAAGAACATTTATTCAGGAACGCCTGGAGATATCGATTTGAAATTAAAACCATCCAATCAAGTCTGTGGTTCCTTGGAGCTGTTAGTTTACACAGTCAACGAGTCAGACTCGCGCACCGACAGGGTTCCGCACTTGCACCATAAAGGGCAATATATTTTAATTGCGTAGACTTAGAGGGTTGGTTTTTCTAAGGGATTACAGACCTAAGTATATGATTTTAATTTTAACTCGATACCTCTATGCGTTTCCGAGCTAAAGAGTCCGAAACAGACAGACGGACAGAAAGAGATACCGCGGCCCCTGAACGTAAAGGGCAATAGAAGGAACATAGGTGGGTTTTAGTCAGTAAAAGTCTGACACGCCCCCCTCCCCGCTTCGCCCAGAGCGGGGAAAGTTATTTGATGATTCCTACCCCAATAAAAAGGCTTCCGTTTTTTTCTTTTGAATTATGGAACCCTAAAAAGGTATAGGTTTATGTAGATATACATATGTAATATAAACATGGAACCTGAAAAAAACAAATTAGGGACTTTACGTAGGTACTGATAAAGAAATATTATTAACGAGCGGACAAAAAATTCTTTGAGTTTTTTTTTAGCACATGTATATTCAGCGTTATACTCTCTTTCAAGATTCCAACAATCCCAATTACAAAATAAGCAATTAGGCATACTTAAAAGCTATTAATAGAAACTCGAGGGCCATTCAATGCGGGAGGGTTGTGGGCCAAAAATAGAGTATTTTAATAATAATCTTTTAATAAATACCTTTTCACATGAACCAGCCGCTGCAGTTTGCGGTTTGTGTTGTATTTCCGTGGCAAAATTTAATTTATAATTTGGTGTTAGTATTAATAAAGGATTTACAAATAATTTTCATAATTTAAAGGTGATATTGTGCTAATCAGTTGTTTGTGCATTATTCGATGTTACATTTTGTTCGTTGAACGGATTATCAACTAAAGCTCATTAATGAATTTTAATTTGGGAAATGATCGTTGAAACTTTTTTTTGTTACCTCAGAAAGTGATCATTTAACGGTTAAAATTGAAAATTCTGTTAATTCCAGTAACCAAAACTGCAAAATTTTAATATGATAAGTATTATGGATTGCGTTTTAATCTATTACAAAATAATAACATTCAACTTATTTAAAGTTTTTTTTTAAATTATATTATATAAACTAAATAAATATTGATTGAATTTAAGTAAAGGAAAACTAAAGGGAAATTTAATCCAGCAAAATAATTATTATTGTCATCGCAAAAAACAGCGTCTATTAAAAAATAACAACGCATTTAATTAAGTCTTACGACGCGACGCTGCGATTAGCAACATTCGTGTGAAGATTACTTTAACGAAGAAAAATAAGAGTTCTCGTTGACAGACGCAAGTTGAACTCTATGGAATATTTATGGTTTTTTTAATGTTGTTTTTTCCTTGTAAGATATTCTATTTATACAAAATGTAATAATACTAGATGATTTCCTGTCGTAAAATATTTTATGGCCTGTGGAAATAGTTAAAGTTGTGTGAAATTGATATGAGTATCTTCAATGCACTTGTGTAAGCAAATTAAGAGCTTTAGTCATCATATTTTGTTGTATTTCTATGTCTGGGTTGATTTTACCACTGGATTGCTCAATAAGGGCCTTCTGGCCCTCTGCCTTCAACAAGTCAGTCTCCACAATGAGCCATACTTAGAATAAGCTGACCATACCAGCACTTTTACATTATTGCATAGTTCCTATTAAGTTTCAGTATGTATTGCTGTTGGTGTACCAAACAAACATATACACTAGCGACCGAATCGACATTCTATCACAATGAGGGCTATCATTTTGGGCTCACTAGATGGCGCCGCTTGACATTAAGGTCCTGTTATTCATTCTATTTAGTATCCAGAACCTTTTAAAAAAATATATTAATAGTTTCACTCATAAAATTGTCTCTACAATGATCTAACACGAAGGACACCTGACTAAAAGAGAGATGGAACTGAATGTTGATGGACGGAGAGCGAGAGGAAAACTAAAGAAAAGATGGATGGATTGTGTGAGGAATGATATGAAGGAGAAAGGAGTAAATGATGCCGTGACGTCTGATAGGGGAGATTTAAGAGGAAAACGTGTTGCGCTGACCCTAAATAGAATAAGACAAGGGCAGGAAAATGATGAATTAATTATCTCACACGCAACGTTTTCTTTCTCGAAGTACTAAAAATTTAGATCCTTAAGTTTTTATTTAAAATTCAATTCAAGTCACAAGTAACTAGGAATTGCTTAGTGATGAATCTTTACCACAATCGTGAATTATTATTTAAAACTTTTTAAAGAACGGGAACAGTATGACATCTAACATTTCTGAATACCTCAATCTACACGAACTCCTCGGCGAAAATATGAAAATACCAATCCATTGCGTCAATATTATTAATCAATGTTCGTCATTTGAAAATACTAACTAAACTCACGGAGTTAGTCATTTGTTAAAGCACACATACAAAATGAATGCTAATTTAATTACTTGACTACCCAATAAGAAATAGACTTTATTTTATATTTTGCCAATATCCGCTCTAACCAGCCTATTTGTTTCTTAATTAAACATAGTCAGCATAAACCACAGAATATACAAAGAAACAAAAGGTTTGTTCTATTTGACGAGCAACACCACACGCGTTGTTTTGCTGATAGGGAATGGGTATGATTTAAGCTGTCACCAATTTAATTCATTTTGTGTTTCTTAAGTAATAGGGTTTGCCCTCAAAATAGTAGATTTGTCACCAAAATGTAGTCACCAAACAATATAAAATCAATTCCACAATAAATTACCGAAAATCATGGAGATATGGGGTCAAGTACCAAATAAATGGTTTTGTATGTATTATAATAGGTTTGTCCTAATAGTATTTAAGCAAACTAATTTAAAGAGATCACCAATAAATCATATATTATATCACTAGAAAATCGGACGGTCGGCTTAGTCGACGGAGCCCCGCTTCGCGGGGCTCCTACTTCTGAGTGGTTTATAAAAAAATAACCACGAAAGGGATGGCGGGGTCTATTCGCTCGCTTCGCTCGCTCACACGGCCCCGCCATCCCCTTCTAACCTAACCTATCCGAGTCGGGGTGCCCTAAACTCCAGATTGCGTCCAGTTTCTCCTGGTAACAATAGTTGAGGGTGGCAGGTGTATAGGGTATAAAGTGAAGAAAAAACAAACTTAATACAATATTTATTTAATAAATTTCAGTGTATTCTGTTTTTTAAAGAATATTATCGATTCGTTTTTTGTTTAAACTATGAATATTAACTATGAGATTATGAATATTATAGTAAATGAATAATATTATGCTAAATGAATATTATGTAAAATGTGCATTGTAGGAAATGTTCATTATGTCATATGAAATTAGGTAAAATGAAATTATATCAATAATTCATTATGTCAACTGATCGTTATGTTAAACAAAATTATGTCAAGTGAACGTTAGATATTTTGTTATTATGTCAATCGTAACACACCCCTCGTTGAGGCCCGAAAGCGCGCCAATTTGTCTCCCTCCCTTCCTCTTCCCTTTGGACATATTCTCATTAAAATTATAAACTGATGTATTCAATTGGTAACGAATACATTATTTTAATAACTGAACGAAATAAAATGTAACTACTGTATTGTTGACAAAATAACAAATAAAACCGGCCAAGAGCGTGTCGGGACACGCTCAGTGTAGGGTTCCGTAGTTTCCCGTCCGTCACAATAAGTGTTCCCAGTTATGAGGCCAACCGAACAATTCGGTAATACCCGATCCAATGTAATAAGTACCTACAGCGCCATCTCTCGAGGAATTGGGTTACTAATTAATACAAAGACGTGCAATTTTGCTGGTAATTTTGGATTGCGAGAACCGATTTCAATAATTCTTTTTTTGTTTGAAAAAAGATACGTTCAGGATAATAAAATATGTAAATAAAGTTACAAAAAAAGCTTGCATATACGATTATACTACAAACTTAGTCCAGAAATTATTTTGTACAACTTTTTGTCTTTTTTGTACAAAAACTGTTGTGTCAATCAAGTTCAAAATAATTTTCATAGAAAGTCCTTATAAAGTTCTACTTTTGAGAATTTTTTCATATTTTTTAGACTTATGGTTCAAAAGTTAGAGGGGGGGGGACACATTGTTTTTTACTTTTGGAGCGATTATTTCCGAAATTATTGACATTATCAAAAAATGATCTTAGTAAACCCCTATTCATTTTTAAATACCTTTCCAACAATATATCACACGTTAGGGTTGAAATTAAAAAAAAAATCACTTCCCACTTTGCATATAGGGTGGCTACCCTAATAAAACATTTTTTTCAAATTTTTATTTTACCACTTTGTCGGCGTGATTGATGTACATATTGGTACCAAATTTCAGCTTTCTAGCGCTAACGGTCACAGAGATTAAGCGAGGACGGACGGACGGACGGACGGACAGACAGACATGGCGAAACTATAAGGGTTCCTAGTTGACTACGGAACCCTAAAAAGGAGTCGCAGTCAGGAATCGATTAATCGATTTATTTGGTGACAGATCTACCATTCTGAGCACCAAGCTATTATTTAAGTAATAAAACTGTTATTATAAGAACGAAGTTTATATTCATGTAATGCACTACAATTTTATTGGTAATCCATCTGATATTTTACACATTATATTAACAATAATTTGGTAATTCATACCTGGGAACATTCTTTATTTATCTGAGAACGAAAATATTTCGTGGCGATAGATCTATTTATGAGGCTTCCGGCGACTGGGACCGCAATTAACTAGGACCGCGGTCCCAGTCGCCGGATCTGTATAAAATAAATAATTTTCTTCCGGCGACTGGGACCACTTGTATAATAACTGAAATAAAAAAAAATGTACAGTCAAATAAAAGTTTTTAGATGTAACAATTGAAGAAAAATCCTTTTTGATTTAAAAAAATCATTTATTGATATAAGGAAAACAACCACTGACTACAGTTCTGTTCTTAAAAACTTTCGTTATTAAAACATACACTTAGATCGTGTTAACAACAATCAACAAAAAAAAAAACACATAAATCGTGCATAACAATCAACAATTTTAAAATAATTAACAATCAGAAAGTAATTGTTTATTACAAAATCAGTCTTTAACTGGTACCGTAAATATAATAAAAAATCACAATAAAAATAATTAACGTGGTACTATCTATGTCAATCACAATTAGTTTAAAATGGCCGATAAGGCTTCACACAAAATCAGTCAAGTAAGTAAATATCACAAAATCAGCCTTAACTGTGTTAAAATATAAAGTTAGAGAGGGATAGTATTATACAATGCTATTCCCTTTGGGTGTATTTACCTGCATGTGTAAATTATGTCAAAACGGGCTAGCTTAATAGATTAAGCTAGCCCGTTTTGACATAATTAAAATGTGTTGAGACAGTCGCTCAATTAGTAAGCACACTTGGATTTTCAACTTTAATTATAACCCACTAAGAATAATTTTTCCTTACATAATCCCACTCTTACTTTATATGTTCTTTCAAAACTGTAGTAATAGATTACTAAGCGCATAAGATAAAATCATGTCTAGAACGAGTCAATGATATTTATATAAATAATTTAAATTTTTTTCGTTTGACTGTACTAATTTTGGCTTGAATAAAAGATTTTTTTAAGTTATCTATGAGTGGTCCCAGTCGCTGGAAGAAAAATATTTATTTTTTACGGATCCGGCGACTGGGACCGTGGTCCTAGTTAATTGCGGTCCCAGTCGCCGGAAGCCTCCTATTTATTAGGTGATACAACTTGATGACAAATATAAATTTTGGTGACAAAAAATATAGTTCCCATAGGGAATCATCAAATAACTTCCCCCGCTCTGGGCGGAGTGGGGAGTTTAGTCAATACTAAAACTATGACTAAAACCCACCTATGTTTGTTCTTTGGCCCTTTATGTTCCGGGGCCGCGGTATCTCTTTCAAACAACGTGCAGCCCCGGCAGGCGGTGGCCCTGTCAGACCCCTTTATTCACGTGCTAAGTGGCAAAATTTCTGCATGCTCACTTTTAAAGCGATAATCACATGGCACGGCTCACGATTTGATCGCCTGATGCATGTATTTTGACCAATAGAATGCAGGAACCGTATTTTAGTTCGTAGTTGCTAATCCTACTATATAATATTACTAGCTTTTGCCCGCGACTTCGTACGCGTGGATTAACAGTTCCCGTTACCGGGGGATTTCCGGGATGAAAACTATCCTATGTCCTTTCTCGGGTCCCAGACTATATCTGTACCAAATTTCATTAAAATCGGTTCAGTGATTTAGACGTGAAGAAGAGACAGACAGACAGAGTTACTTTCGCGTTTATAATATACGTTTAGAAGTTTAGATTTAGATAAACGCGAAAGTTTGTATGGACTTATGAATGTTCGTTACTCTTTCCGCAAAAACCATTCAATGGATTTTTACGAAACTTACGAAACATCAGAATGACGCAAAGGCTACAATTCATAAATGGATATATTTGTATATTCTATCACCACGCGAGTGAAACCGCGGGGCGCAGCTAGTTATATAATAAAAGTGTGACATAAAGGCTAGGCTAGGACTACAAAACTTGTTTGTGAGATGATTTTGAATGGGCAATATGGGCACTGTTTTTTTTTTCACTTCTGTTTGATAGGAAATCTAATTATTAATATACAATGCAAACAAAATGACGGTCGTTAAGTGCATTTACGACCGCCATTTTGTTTGACTCTATGCGTCGTTATGTGTGTACGCCAGTTTTTGCTCGGAGCTAGCCTTCTGAATCTATCTAGTTTTGTGGCGGTAAGCCTAGTCATTAAGTCTAGGACTGGTATATCTAGTCTTAGAGGAAATTAATACATAAATGGGAACGTTGGAAAGGCGATAGTTTCTAGTTTAGGTAGAGAATTAATTCTAGTATGGGTGGATGCTGTTTTAGAATTTATTCGGTTTTTGTTGGAGATTTAGAATCATGGCAGTCTGGGGTTACTGATTGAGTAATAGTGGCGGGTTTTGATAAAACTTTTAGGATTTTTCAGGTTCCGTACTTCCTACCCTTATAGGATCACTTTGTTGTCCGTTTGTCTGTCAAGGCCCTTTATCTCGGGAACTTGTGGAGGTATCAAGTTGACATTAAAACCTTATATTCAAATCTGTGGTCTCTTTGAGCTATAAAAAATCAACCCTCTCTATGCATTCAAGAGATATGGCCGTTTATGTCGCAAGTTTCTACGGAACCAGAACCAAAAACAGACTTAAACATGACCAAGATATATAAAAATTTAAATCTTTTAGTTTTAATAATACTAATGCATAACGTGCATATTATTATGTCTATTGTGACCATGTTATGTTACGCATTAATGTGAAAGTGACAACAATGCAATTTAATATCTTTAACCTGATCTTTAGTTAGGTACTCGGTATTTTTTATAAGAAACATAAATTTTATAAATAATAATAAAAAAACAACAGGTTTATAGTGGTTATAATTGGGATGCCTCAATGAGTTCTTCTTCACATTTTTACCAATCTTATGGAATAAATGTAGGTGCCATTATTTGTACCTACTCTTAAGAGAATAGATGTGACATCTAACCTAAATAAAGATAGATTACTGAAGTGAGCTCTAGAACAATCCATTAACTTTCTAGGTTTAAACTAAATTTTTGACAAGAAGTCGGATTTCTAACTTTTCTTCGTACATCCACAAAGTATTATTTTTCTTTAAAACTTAAGTATCTTTTTTTTGCGGATGAGTAATCAACGAATCGAGAGTGTCAGACTTCTACTGACTAAAATCCACCCATGTTCCTTCTTTTGCTCTTATGTTCCGGGGCCGCGGTATCTCTTTCGAACAACCCTCAATTCTTTAAAAGTTTAAGTTGCATACTCCTTTTGAGTACCGTTACTTCGCAAATCTAGGAGCCATTTTATAAGCAGTTATTGTCATAAGACACAAGATTTCTGTCGTGGCTAAGCGTAAAAAAAAACACCTAATGACGACCACTCCTACAAAAATATTTTATTACAAAGTCGGAAAAAATATTATAAAGCCATCAAAGAGGAACAAGTACAAATGTCCAAACGATGATCACACTATATCTATATCTAGAGCCTATAATGAGAATAAACATCAAAATAAATTCAAAGTACCGACAAAGTATCAAGATTACCTATTTAACTTTTGTCAGAAGGAATCTTGACCTTTTCACGACACAGTTAAAAAATAATTATGTGTTTCCGAAAAAAAAATGGACATTGATAATAATCAAATATTTATTTCGTTTGTTGTTTTCTTTGTTGACTTTTTCGTTTAAAAACGGCTCTAAACGGATATTAATGATGTTTGTTTTTTTTTGTGGAATTGTTAAAAACAAATAAATGATAGTCGTTCAAAAGTGAGTGTTGATAGAGAATCTTTACGCAAATGCAACCACTAGAAATCTTAATATTGTTTAACTTCAACAAACAATTAAATAGCTATTGTATCATTAAAATAAACCGGTCAAGTGCGAGTCAGACTCGCTCACCGAGGGTTCCGTACAAACTTGCGACATAAACGGCTATATCTTTTGAGTGCGTAGATTTAGGGTGTTGATTTTTCACATTTCTAAGGGACCACAGACTTAAGTATATATTTTTACTAGCTGTGCCCAGCGGTTTCACCCGCTGCTCATATAAGGGTCTGAAAATTAGATGTTGGCCGATTCTCAGACCTACCCGATATGTACACAAAATTTCGTTTAAATCGGTCCAGCCGTTTCGGAGGAGTATGGGAACGAAAATTG
Organism: Ochropleura leucogaster; assembly: GCA_958449745.1. Taxonomy (NCBI): domain Eukaryota; kingdom Metazoa; phylum Arthropoda; class Insecta; order Lepidoptera; family Noctuidae; genus Ochropleura; species Ochropleura leucogaster. Next base: position 5,769,404 of record OY288226.1, read on the forward strand.
TGGCACGAGAATTTTTTATATAAGATTTTTTACTCGACACCTTTAAGGCTTTCGCAAGGTAAAGTCTGACAGACGGACAAAAATCTGATCCTATAGTAACGCTCTTCTTTTTGAAGTGCATTGATACTTCTGTACATTGATTGCTAAACACTTTCACAAAACCAAACATAGATATTGAACGACCAAGCTTAACTGAATAAGATAACATGGTCCTTTAACCCGTTAATGTAATAAACATAAAAGATACAGTAATAAATTAACACACAGAGGATTATTCATAAACAAGCAAAGCTATATAGTACAAAAACTTAGTCCACCTATAAACTACAGAATGAATATTCATTGTAAATTTTATTCATGAGTATAACCCATGCAAATGGCTGTGCTCGTATAATTTAATTGAGTTCTTCCTACCAGTAGAGCTTAAATTAGCTAAAACTATTCAAAGAATCTACAAATAGTCTGTTCGGATTATGGTTGCATGAGCTTGATTAGTCAATTTGTTACTGACACACGGGGCGGGGGATTGACAACCAGTATGTCAAATTTATCACCCTGTTATGGTTATGGTGTTGGTTTTTTGGCAACCCTTTTGTATGGTTTAATGGGAATGATGAGAAGTCATCAAATAACTTTCCCCGATCTGGGCGGAGAGGGGCGAGTGTCAGACTTTTACTGACGAAAACCCACCCATGTTCCTTTTGCAATTTATGTTCCGGGCCCGCGATAGCTTTTTAAACAACCCGCATCCCGTAGGAGTGTTAAATAAAGGCTTCCGCCTGAAAACTTAATAATTTTATAAAAGTGAAAGTGAGTTTGTCTGTTTGTTACGTCTTTACGTTTTAAAGGCTAAACCGATTTTGATGAATTTTGGTACAGAGATAAGTAGTTGATACCCTGGAGACGGACATAGGCTGTTTTTTTAAATAAAGATTGAGTTATGAGGGAGAAAGGGGGAAAAAGGGAAAACTTAGCATTGCTATTACAATAAATAAAGCGCTAAAGCGGGCAAAAACAACAAGGTTACCCCGAATTTAACGCGAAACCGCGGGCAAAAGCTAGTCTTTGATAAAAAATATTTCCCCAGAAAAATGATATAGTTGAACTAGCCCTGTATAAATGACTCACATATGAAATACTATGGAACTCATAATATGTTATAGCCGCTACCAACATTTTCAATGTAATTCAACCAAAATCTCAACTCCTAACTAACTTAATAGTGAAGATCTGAGGAAGAATTAAGAACATTGAAATCCAACTTTGCGAACCTAACTTTGTCCCCGTATCTCACACTATGCGAAACTTAAGACAGAGCTGCTTTGTATTTTACGGGAATTATCTTTCTGAATGGATCTCTTGGTTCCAGAGATGTGCTGTCTCATACAAAATCTTTAAGCCTCCATCTCTTGACAGTTGGGTAGACTTCGTAATTCTCCTTTGTTCTTAAATGATAATCGCCTACCTGTAGAATTTCTGCTGCTTGGAGTTTTTGATGTTACTTTCCTAATTAGCTAGCACCCGCGGTTTTGCCTGCGTGATTACCATGATAAAATCAATCTATGTGTTATTCCAGTCTAAAACCTACCTCTGTGCCAAATTGCATGAAGATCTGTTCAGCCGTTTTGACGTGAAGGAGTAACAAACATCCATACATCCATCCTCACAAACATTTGCATCCTTACTTATAATATAATAAAAGCGAATGTGATTTAGTTTGTTACCTCTTCACGCTTTAATGGCTACGCCGATTTTGATGAATTTTGGTATAGAGATAGTTGGAAAGCAGGAGACAGACATAGGCTAATTTTTATTTAAAAAAAAGTGGGATGTGAGGGGGAAAGAGGGAAGAAAAGGGAAAGCTTAGGCTTGCTATTACAAATCAATATGGCGCAAGGGGAACTGTGTTACCCCGAATTTAACGCGAGAAGTTTGTGGAATTTATATTATAAGTATAACATATTTGTAGTTTTTATTCGTCTCATCAAACTCTTTTCATAATTATTGATATCGTGGGGGTGCATAAAAAATAACTTATCAGCCATCTTAAGGAGGCCGCCGTATTTAATTTAGAATTATATCTTTTAGCTAACAATACATTGTTATCTTCACAAAACGTGAATACAAAATTTCAGTTAAATCGATTAGAGATAAACGTGTTGAAATTCAGTTGCAAGATTTGATAAAAAAAAAAAACATACAAACACTGCAAGTTTAATTTAAACTCTAATTAACAATATCACAATAATTACTAGATGAATCCTAAATTACAGTCACTTTTAAATCCAGACATAAAAAAGGAAGCACAATTCTACCAAAGCTATATTCTCTTATTTAAGTTTTCACCGTCCCACTCAAATTCTGCAGTCTCAACATTTGCAGAGCCGTCCGTCCAGGCTTCCTTATTAACACTCCTCTCGTTTAGATCTTTATCACTGTCATCTACAGCTTCATGGTCTATATCAGTAGACTTTATCTCAACGTTCTTAACTATAACCATAGTTATATAGTTTTATGTTTGAATCCTTACTAATATTATAAAAGCGAAAGTGAGTTTGTTTGTTTGTTTGTTACCTCTTCACGCTTTAATGGCTACACCGATTTTGATGAATTTTGGTACAGAGAGAGTACATAGTTGGGAACCAGGAGACGGACATAGGCTAATTTTTATTTTAAAAAAGTGGGATGTGAGAGAGAAAGAGGGAAGAAAAGGGAAAACAAATCAATAAGGCGCAAGAGGAACTGTGTTACCCCGAATTTAACGCAAGCGAAGCCGCGGGCTAAAGCTAGTCTTCAATACATTTAAAATATTGAAACTCTTAGTACACCTGGTTTCCTAGCCTTCTTTTTCCTCAGCCGGATGCTGTTTTTCCTTATTACTAAAGGCTATAAGAAGAAAGTTGTCTAGATTTTTTTAAGAATTTATTTTCTTGTTGGTGTACCGCAAGGCAGCGTGTTGTATCTTTATTCTTTGAACAATATTTCATGTTTTTGGTATGCGCTGCATTTTTAATTTATGTCTTGAATAACAGCTATAAATATTACTCAGAAAATGTGTGTTGTTTTAACAATAATTCGCTTGTACGATCACTTGTTTTAATTTAAAAGTATTAAATTAGCCAAGCTTTATTTATAATAAATAATTCAATGATTACATGCAGATTAATGTATCCGTTTTAATCAAACCAAAGACCAATCACATTTATATTATCTGTTTTCAATATATTGGATTTAACAATGAGTACAATATACAACAAAGAACTATCTTTGAACAAAGCAATACTACTTTGTAATAGAAAACACCCGATAGTTAAAAATAAGACCTGTTTTGAGATTCCTTTGAAGGAAGTTCTACAAAAGAGCCGGGTTATATTATGGTGCTTCATCCCTTTCTAACAACTTATATTGGATTGAGAAAGAAAGAGATGGGAAATGGGATTCTGTCAAACAAGTGTTAGTCTTACAGAAGATTTTACTACGTGTTCACGTTTGAATGAGTTGTAATCAAAAATAACTTTGTTGGCGACGAAAGATTCTATTGATGAGATTAGTAAGGGACTTATGTATGCATAGTGCTCTAGTAATTGAATTTAGCTATTTTCACTATTTATTCACATTAGGTTTATCCTATGTTATTAAATAGACTAGTCACCTGATAATAAATTATATGTAACTAGCTGTGCCCCGGCATGCGTTGCAATGCAATTTTCTACCTTTCTACCTACCTGCCTACCCTACATACCCTACCTATCGTACATACCCTACCTACCCTACACACCCTACCTACCCTACATACCCTACCTACCCTACCTACCCTACATACCCTACCTACCCTACCTACCCTACATACCTTACCTACCCTACATACCCTACCTACCCTACATACCCTACCTACCCTATCTCTCAAGTTGGATCGAACTGCACATGGTGTGCGAATTTTATTATAATCGGTTAAGTGGTTTAGGAGTCCATTGAGGACAAACATTGTGAGATTTATATATATTAAGAAGATAAGCAACACGGTTGGCGCAGTGGCTGAGCTATCGACTGCTGCGCTGCGTGTTGCGGGTTCGATATGTGGGTTTTGGTCGATTTCGGTATGTGAGTTTGAATACCTATTTGTGATGGCACTCACGATATAGGAAACGTTTTTTTTTTTTTTAAAACTTAAAGTTCACATTGTTGAACCAATGGTAGATTGAAAATTACTAAAGGTTTAAATAAAGATGCAATGAAAGTTTAAACAATCACCCAGACGAAGGTTTTTAGGAATCCAATTAATGAATGGATTCAAGTATATTAATATGGCTTTAATCCAAAACCGCACTCGACTTTTCCAATTGCACATTATGCTTTTATTCCGATGTTGGAAATATAAGAAATTATAGACCAATTTGTTTCGTTAATGTTGAATCAATTGAAATAGGAGTAGAGTAAAGTTGATGTTGACAATTCTTTCATTGTTCATTTCAATTACATGTTTAATTTAAGAGAAAAAACTTGCATTTGTTAGATCCAGTTAAGTAAACTGATCTTGTGCTATATTGGAAGTCAGTATTAGGACTAGGTCAGCTTATGGTTAGAGTGTTACTACAACTTTGCGCTATACTTTAATACAAAAAAAACTCGATAATCTGATGCTAAAAGCCCATAACTCAAGATATAAAAATATGGATCTAATAATAAAACTAAGTGGTTTTTTAATGTGAAAACAACAATTTCAATCAGAACTCATTTAGAAACAGAATCCTAAATTTGCTTCGAGTTACTTCCGAGTTTATTTAATTCATTGCAACCAATAGTAAAGCTCTTAGATATATCTATTCCCTTCCTTCCGAGGACTATAAACCGGTGCAGTAGGAATTGCCGTCTTTTGCAATGCTCCAAGATGATTTATTCATATAACATCCCTCTCTATAATACAGTATGGTTAAGACATGTTTATGCTGTCGTGTACTGAATAGAATTTTGAAAGCGTACCACTAACTTCTATTTATGTTTATGGACTAAGTTTTAGCTATGCGGAAACTAATTTTCTTTCCATCACGTTCATATTTCATATCATGTTTAGTATCTAGAATTTATGATCCTCGTTTCCTTTGAAAACGCTGTTCGTTTTCAGTAAAATGATGACGGGGTTATTTAAACAAGCATTGGCTTTTCGTTTATTTTTATTCGTGAAATTTTTTCGTGTGAAGTGGGAATTTTAAATGAAAATGTTTGGGTCCAGTTTGATTGCATCTCTTTTGATGGTGGCCGGAATGCGACCAAATTTTGTCGAATAGCATTCGAGTTCATTTAAGTACTGTGTGCGACAAAGGGGATCTGTAAATAGCTTGGACCCCAGTTTTAGGTTGTTTTAACAAAATGTGATAATGATTAAAGAAATAATAGGAATAGAGATACAAATTAAGACAAAGAATATAACGTTAATAACCAAAAACTAGAAGGTATTCTTCGACCACGTTTACAAGGAAATTACTGATCATTAAATTAAAAAGCTAATTAACAAACGTTCTTTGTTTCAGATGCAGAACAATGAACTCAAAAACGGTTCAAGTAGAACAACTGAAAATTTTAACCAGCAAGGAAATTAATATGTGACTGCTACAAATAATGCACTGATCCAAAATGAAAACTAATGATTCGAGCAAATCGAATTATAGAATTAATCCTGAACAAAGTTTAATTAATATTCGTAAAACGATAGTTAACGATAAACATACTGATGCCAATTTTAATCAAAATATCAGTATGAATGAAACAAATAATGAAAGTGATTTTAGTGAAACATCTAATGATGTGAAACATAGATGTCGAGTAACGAGTAGAAGTGCCAATACATTGTTCCTTTTGTTAAGGATAACTATGAAGTTTAATGTTCTAGTGCAGCTATCTATATTATTTTTGATTTACGTTAGCTCTGTGAGTGCTTACAGGGAACAGAGATTTGCGATTGAGCCACAAGATCAGGTGAGTAATTTTTCCAATAACGTTTCTTGTTTATTTTACTTTGTAGTGATTCCTTTCGAATAACACCATAAAAACGTAAAGTATATGTATACCAATGTCGCTGTTGATACAAATATCTAATTTTAGTTCTATTTCCATCAAAACTGTATTTTGTTATTACCATGATTCAGTCTGTATACAAAAACACGATTACCATAAAATACGGTAGATAAATCCTCGTATTTCGAATAAATTGTATCTTCAATTTGCTGCTTTGTTATTGTGCCACCGTCACATAAATATTTACCCTTGAAATCTCCGTAATATAGTCAGCCATCAATTAAAATAATACAAAATTTTGTACAACAATTTTAAAACATACACTTTCTATTGTTTTAACGATTGTTGTTTCAATATCCATATGTTTTTCGACCATAATATAGTACTCAGCGCTAAATACACGAATTAATTTAATCATCATTACTAGCATTTCAGTTTAACAAATTAATATTATCAGGCAAATAAAATGCGTCAGAGAACTAAGTTATTTCATTAACGACGAACGTACTAATAGTGGCTTCATTGGGAATTTCATCGCGTTTTAGTACAGTTTTGTTTTAATCGGCTTTGTTTTATGAATCTGTGCTAGTGTCTATTTTAGTTAAATGTGGTGAATAGGTGGAAACATTGGTATTGTTGCTCGTTAATGCAGAGTTTATTTAAATATTTGCCAATTTGGAACGCAGCGGTGCGTGTTCACAAATATCCTGCTTACTGCTAATTGCTTTTATAGCAGCATCGAATAATAAAATACCTATCATATGAAAATATAATCAACAATACATTTCGAATAGAAAAAAAACCTAATAGAATCCTCTCACAGAAATTAGGATCAACAAACTAACTGGACCAGAAAATAGGAACCGAATTAATTCGAAAAGGTTTGTCATCTATGAAAACATCCGTTTCGTCCCAAGGGGATGGAGGGTTGGAATTTTTAATATCACCAGATATTCAATACAAGCCTTTTCTATGTCAACTGAGTACTTGCTTACGAAAAGAATAATATTGGGCGACGCTACTGCTCAGAGGATTCCACGGGGAATATTTGATTTACGGAACAGGACCTAAATTAATGTTGCGAAATGTGAAGTAATTTCTGGAGCAACGGATTTTTCTTTGTCTGCCTCTTGTACCGGAGAATTGGTATGAAGTATGAATATGTCGGGAAATGAAATTCGTTTTGTGGTTTGTGAAAAAGGTGAGAACGTATTTGAAAAAAATAATAATAGGAAAACGGCTAATTTTTTTCTTACAACGTATTCGAGAATTTGTCAAGAAGACGATATTTTCATGCCAAGGTCTTTGTTCGTTGAGATAGTTTTTTCAATTCGTTTTAGTCTTCAATTCTTTCATCAAAGTAGGTACCAAATTACTTACTGAATTGCGTGAGAATAAAATCCTTACTAATATTATAAAAGCGAAAGTGAGTTTTTTTGTTTGTTACGTCTTCATACCAGGCCGGACCGATTTTGATGAATTTTGGTACATAGATAGTTGGGGCCCTGGAGACGGACATAGGTTAATTTTGAAAAACAAAAGGAGCTTAGGGGGAAAAAGAAGGAAGAAAAGGGGAGAGAAAGATATTTTTTTTCGATCATCACGCGTTTAAAGTTAGCGTTAGCCCAAAGTAACTATGCCATGCGGGCGAAGTCGCGGTCGAAAGCTAGTATTAAATGGGTTTTTTCCATGCACAGATTGAATCGAAGGCAGTCGCATAATGTTATCATCCTAGTGTGATAAATCCACTTGTTTTTAAATTATTATCAAACAAGTTTTACCTCATAATTTCTGTTTCGCCGGTTTTATTATGCGTAAATCGATAAGCTCTAAACACACTTGGTCTAGACATATCACTTTGCGTAAGTGTATAAGTTTTGTTTTCATCCAAGTGTTTTCTTGATATAAATCTTTTAGCATTTTTACAGTCATATTGTTTTTTTTTTCATTTAGAGTGCTGTGGTGGGATCCAGGGTGACATTACCATGCCGTGTAGAAAACAAAGCCGGGCAGCTGCAGTGGACTAAAGACGATTTTGGATTGGGAACACACCGCCATCTTACTGGTTACGAGCGATATAAGATGATTGGGAGCGATGAAGAAGGTACTATTAAAGACTCTTTTGTACATTAAACTGTAGTGATTACAAGCACGGCTGTAGAGCACGGGGTCCTAAGTTTGAGACTGACGTGTTATGCAATTTTTCCATTGAAATTTCGTTGGTATCAACGATCAACACAAAAGAGGTAATTAAACGACAAAGATTTAGTGCGAGACAAACATTATTATGTTCTTTAAATTCCAAGCATGCCACGTTCAGGATCCGTAATGCTTGCAGATTAGTTGATAAATACATATGCTAAGTAATCTGCAATCGTTGCGGATCCTTTACATTACAACATTGATGATTAGTTAAGTCATTTGACTTACCGCAGGAGCTTGGATAGATGGTGAAGCTATATAGTATTTAAACAACATGGGTATTGGGTGCAAAAGCCATAAACAACTGCAAGTACGGTTAGGTTATTTTCAGTTTTGAGAATTCGTAGAGTTTGCAACTGTTGTCTATACTAATATTATAAAGCTGAAGAGTTTGTTTGTTTGTTTGAACGCGCTAATCTCAGGAAGTACTGGTTCGAATTGAAAAATTCTTTTAGTGTTGGATAGTCCATTTCTTGAAGAAGGCTATAGGCTATATAACATCACGCTACGACCAACAGGTGCTGAGCAGCGTGGGTGAAACCGCGAGGAACAGCTAGTGTATCGATATACTAAGCGTAGTTATAAGACGTATTGTTATGTACCAGTGTACGAGACCGACTTCAGTCTCGCATTAAACGCCCTACACACCGCACACGCCTTTGATTCAACAGTGGCGACGAGGATGGGATGGCACGCGTGGGTTCGTATCCCGATACACAACAGCAACAAGGGTATCAATTCTCTGGGTATGGCCCATAAGTTGGAAACTGTCACGTTTAGTCCTAAATTACCTTTTACCTTCTCTTCTTTTTTACTATAAGCATTGACATCACTAATAATTGACGAAGCACGAACACTATCTTTATTTTATGTTGGTAAACCAGAACTTACCATAGTATCGAAATTCAACTGCTGATTGACACGAGATTTTCTTTCAGGGGATTACTCCTTGGACATCCGAGAAGTAACGCTGGATGACGACGCGTTATACCAGTGTCAAGTCAGTTCTGGAGCGAGAGGTAAGCACGATAATACTTTTTATAAAGCAATATTTTGTATGTTTCTTTGCCAGCCCTACAGCCAGATTACTTTGCTTGTCGAGACACAAAAAGAGAGATAGCAATAACGGCAATAATTCTGGTCATAACCATCTACAACATCATTTTTGGTTTATGCGAAAGCCGAAACTCCTGTCCAGTATTTTTATATAAAGAATCTTTGCACAAAATTTCAAAACTGTATCATGAAAAACCACAAAGTTATAAGCTTGTTATGTTACCTGGATATCCGTACAAATTCACTGTCACCAACGGCGTACGGCGGCGGCGGCATCCCGCGCCGCGCGCCTTGCTTTCATTAGCCGCGTACCCACCTAGCGAACAGGCTCGCGCGGCAGTCTCGCGAGCCAAATGCCTCGGCTGGTGTGGACGTGCCTCGGCCTGCCTCGGGCGCGCGTTTGCTCGACCGAGCACGGCTCGGCCCCGAGCCATCTGTTGTCGGTAAACTTGACGCGCTCAAAGGTGCCTCAGCGAGCGCTGTGCGTTAGGTGGGGACGGTTATGTTTTGGCTCGCGCGCGAAGCTACTTCAAGTTTGTCTCTTGCCGTGTTTGTCTTGTGTAATTTTTATATCATGGGCAGTCAGGAGGGGTCCATTCGCTTAATCCAGAAGCGTCTAGGTTTTTTCTTGATACGTGCCTTTTTTCGTTTCTTTAAACAATAAGCAGCTAGGAAAATAGCTGCAGCTGAAAATACACGACTGTCCATTACGAATACTCTCGGACTTATGGTGGCTCAGCCTGCCTCGCGAGGCGGCCTCGTGTAAATTGAACAAAACTACTGAGGCTGCCGCGGGAGCCATCGCTCGCGATCCGGACACCGAGGCTGCCGCGCGAGCCTGTGCGCTAGGTGGGTACGCGGCTATTGATAATAAAAATGTCTCAGTTTGTATTGTAGGTAATTAACTGGTGATACATTTTCTGTCACACTGTCTGGCAGGCTTTGGACTGTCGTAATGGTCAAGTATAGGGTAGCGCTCGCGAAAAGGTACTTAGTGTCGCATTGTGTCCATATTATAAACTTTTTAAATATTTTTGGGAAAAAAATATAACATGGTGTAAAAATGATTGGAATCGATTCAATTACTTATTCTGAACAAACTATATTCAGGTTTCGCATATACTAAAAATATATTGTGGGCCTAAACGAAAACTAAATTTAATAATACTAACGCTCGCTAAAGTACTGAAACTCCACTACAAAGGCCTCTCCCCAAGGCTCCCAGTTGTTTTATTCCGGGGCTACTGTGAACAACTGGTCGTTAATAAAGTCCAACTCATCCCGCCACCTTCTGCGAGGTATGTTGCTACACCTTCTGGTTGTGTCAGGGCTCCAGAAAGTGGTTATTTTGTCACACAACTCATAAGGCATGCAAAAGACGTGACCAGAGCAGCCGTAATTCAATTTGGTGGCTTTTTAAGCAACGTCAGTAATTTCTATGTAACGTGTCAATCTTCAGACTAGTGTGAATCAATGTCCAAATATTTTTATTTCACCTAAGCCTACATGGGCACTTTAAAACGTCGAAAAAAGGTGCACAGTTCGGGTTAGTCGTTTCCTATGGAAAAGAACCGGGAAGAAAGTATGGTTATTCTTTTAAAATCATCTGGTTTTACGATGTTGTTGTTACAGCATACATAAGTAGGTATAAGTATGAGAGGACAACGTAGGCCCGACCATAAGTCATTGCTTACTTTACAAAACGTTAAATAAGATAAATAGTTAATAAGCGACTAGGAATCTATAAGTAGTCCTCAGTGTACACTCATTCACAAAGACAAAATTAGTAAAAAAGAAAAAAATACAAATAAAATAACTTTATGAAACAAGTGACGTTGCCATTAATACAGTGACTATTCAGAGCGAAGGTTGTATAGATATATGATTTACTGACTTATAATTTTGATCCTAAAAAAGATCCTTCAAGTTTTTGCTCTAAACATACCATAATCATCATCATGTTATATCCGTACAGTTTCAACGGTAATGACTTCCTCAAACCACATCATCGGAATTGGAGGTATACACCCCAAGCTAATAGAACTTCAAGGACCCAACAGGGATCACTTAGTACTTTGTATCTTGTACGGGATAAAGCATTAGCAAAGTAGTTAAAGAGTTTAATGTCTAAGTCGTGGTTTATGAGTTAAAGTCTAAATAAGGGAGCTCCTCGACTACTTTACGGGAGCCATGAAAGCCGTTGTTTTGTCTGTTCCTACGTAATTGGGCTGTAAAACGAACTAGCCATCAGAAAGTACACGAGTTTGGCAAAAGTTTTAATTATGATTCAAATGTTGGCTCCAACATTTAACTGTTGGTTGGTTTGTAGATTTTATAACGTCAAATTGTCTAAATTAGTTTGAGCGTGTCTCCTGAAATGGAAGGACGGTTTAAGTTAAATTATTATGAAAATGGTTTACATGATAAAACAGAACTGTATCCTTACTTCCTTACTAATATTATAAAAGCGAAAGTGAGATTGTTTACCTCTTCACGCTTTAATGGCTTAACCGATTTTTATGTATTTTGGTACAGATATAGTTGGGAACTAGGAGACGGACATGGGCTATTTTTTATAAAAAAAAAACTGGGATATGAGGGAGAACAAGGGAAGAAAAGGGGAAACTTAGTGTTGCTATTACAAATCAATAAGGCGCAAGGGCAAAAACTGCAGGTAGAAGGTACTGTGTTATACCGAATTTAACGCGAGCGAAGCCGCAGGCAAAAGCTAGTTAGTAAATAAATGATTTGCGAAAGATGGGTACATAAATACTCTGCTTGTAAATCGTGGTACCTAGTGACTAGGATTTGTAGGTTCAATTGCTAATCGCTCCCTGGAGAATACAGGAATTCTGCTGTATCTAGTTAGACTAGCAGCTGACCCTAACACAGTTAAGGTAAGACCAAACAGATTATTAAAGCAAAAAAAGTCACACTCGCGCATCGAAGCTACCGCACAAACTTGCGACATAACAGCCATATCTTTTAGAGGGTTTTTTGCAGCACAAAGGGACCAAACAGTTGATGTTTATGTTTTTAATTGATAGTTTATGCTTTTAATTTTAACTCGATACCTTCTCGCGTTAACGAGGTAAAGGGTTTAATTTGACAGACAGACAGACGGACATCAAAGTGATTTAATAAGGGTTCCGTTTTTTTTTCTTTTCGGACGGAACCCTAAAAATTAACCTTAGTGTGAGTCGGACGTCCGTCCGACTTCTCCTAAAAATGTGTTGTGTTCTATTCATCAGTCTCCCTAGACTAAGAGAACACATTTGATGAGTAGAACAAATTTTTTGGGTTCCTTTTTCCATTTTGCTACAGAACCTTACTTGAGTGGCTTATTACTAACAAGCGTTCGTTAAATTCGGGATAAGACAGTTCCTTTTTCCTGATTTGCAGGTACCTACTACCTGTAGTTCTCCTCTCTTTTCAACTCATTACAACCCGTTTAATTGCTCAAATTCCCCCCTAACAAAAAAAAAATACATAAAAAGCTTATTACGAGCAATAAAAATGTAACATAACGAACAATTTTGCAGCACAAAATAGAATATACAGAGCTTATACCCGGATAGTAGAGGTTATGCTTTTGAGTCAACCGCCAGACGGCTTTGTAGCAAGACAACGGATGGATACCGCCTCAAGGGAGGTAGGTGACGTGCGATGTTCGAAGAGGTAGATGTGGTATTTTTAAACGACTTCAAAAAGTCGGCCCACGTGTTTAGTCTGTATAGTGCTTCAAAGGAACAAACATACATACATAGACTGATGAACACATTACCCTCCTTTGCAGTGCGCAGTCGGGTAAAAAAGGAGGAGGTTTTCAATTCAACTGTATGTTTTTTATGTTTGTTACCTCATTACTTTTGACTGGATGAACCGATTTCGATGATTCTTTTTTTATAAGAAAGCTTCAAGCTTTCAATGTTGTCCCATTTCAATTTTATTTATATTGCTCAGGTAGTTTATGAGTTATCGTCTATAATACATACTATATTTTTCTCTATGTCTTTGGATGATCTGCTCTTGGCATCTGAAAAAAATACTAAAAATTGGAAAATAACTTTATTTCCGGAAGTCGGTGGCAAAAAGTCAACAAAACCAACAGAAGTCATCGACTTCCGGAAATAAAGTTATTTTCCACTTTTTTGTTTTTTTTTTTGGAAGACGGTTTTATTTTTACAAAAATGTATGTTATAGAGAAAGCCTGTCAAATCTCGTTCTGTGAGGTTATTCTAAGATAGCAGAGGGGCCTGCAAATACCACCGCCAGCCGGAGTTGCGGGTTGTTCAAAAGAGCAGGGGTAGTTATTTAATGATTTCCCATCCGCAAAAAAGGGTCCTAGGATTTCGGGTTTTGAGAGAAACATGCAGCTAAATAATAATAGCTGATTGAGATGATATTTATTTACATGCATACAGTAGCTCGCGGAAAGCTGGCGGTCCACGTACACAAAACAAAAAACATTATGTTTTTTACGTTATATTAAAAAATACAGAGGTGACGTATGAAATTGACGTTTTTCTTTTCTCTTACAGTAGTAGTATAATTTGTAGGTACATACATTGTAAATACATACAGGAAAACAGTTTCTTCACAGATAATAACTGAGAATTGCAAACATGAAGTTAATATAAATTCATGTATTAACATTTCCTTTATTCATTCAACATCTTAAAATTACATATTTAAATATTTTTTAGAAAATTTAAATATTTTTTAGAAACATTTTAACATCTCTATTAATGTTTTTCTAAAAGTGTGGCATCTATCCCGCCATTTCCGCAGACAAAATTAAATTTTTAACACCAGATATGTGGGTAGACAACAGCAAGAAATGTTTTGTAGCTACACATCAATACATTCTGGCATTTAAGAAGATCCAAAAGATTATGAAGCAAAATTACTTAACTCATTTTTTTTAATAAACATTCATACTCAATTCCGTTCACGTAAATGTCGGCTTTGTTTAGGCATTCATAAAAGGATATATTATTGCCCTCGCCTACGCATAAAAGTGTAACTGAGAACATAAGCAATATAAGTGGATCATGTGGGCTAATATTAGAATATGAATTAGATAATACCAGAATGGATGAAGTAAGGAATGACTATATTAGAGGAAGTTTGAAAGTGCTGATAGGGGAGAATGGAAGAAGAAAACGTGTTGCGCTGACCCCAAATGAAAAGAATGGGACAAGGGCAGAAAAATTATGAATTAGATGTTACCATGCCTGTAGCACGTAAGAGGTAAGCGGGCTTGCCGGGGTTGCGGGTCCTGCCAGGGTTGTTCGAAAAAGATACCGCGGACCCGGAACATAAAGGGCAATAGAAGGAACATGGGTGGGTTTTAGTAAGTACAATTCTGACCCCCCCCCTCGCTCCGTCAAGAGCGGGGGAAGTTATTTGATGATTTTCTATCCGCAAAAAAAATAAAGAGGTAAGCAGGAAGGTGTACAGTGTGTGTTGTGTATCACACATTTTCTTGTAGTAAGTTGTTTAGTCAAGAAAAAAAAAACAATCAATATATAAATAAAAACCATATTATGTAACGAGACGGCACGGTTGGCGCAATGGCAGAGCGATCGTCTGCTGCACTGCCTGTCGCGGTTTCGACTCCCGCACGAAACAAATATTTGTATGTACTGCAGATAGTTGTTTCGGGTCCGGCTGTTTGTGTATGTGAGTTTAAATGTTTGCACCAACGACACAGGAGAAATTCCAAGTGTAAGGATACGTTTTTAAAAGAAAAGAAATCACATACATTAAACATTTTTAATTTCAAATTCTTCCTGGTCTATTTATTTACCGTGTAGGTTCACCACGCGATCGCGCCTCGTGGCTTATTTACGTATAGGTACACCACAAGATCGCGCCTTGGTATCCTCCGTAGCCTATGGAATCCCAAAAATAAATAAATGAAATTGAGTAGGTAGCATAATATGAATTTTTGAAACTACCACATCCGCTTCATTCACGCCTCTCCCCTGCTATAAATGGCAATTCTCTTTATTTAGCTGGTTGCCGTATTGGGGTGGAATAGACCGTTGATTGAAGAATGTGTGCCAATGTTTATGAAGGAATGATAGTATGTTTAATACTAACATGCATGCGATATTGTTGGTTGGATGATTAAGTTAATAAGAATCAAAAGTATTGGAGATAACTTATCTGACTCGGAAGAATCGGAGCTGCCATTGCCTCTCTGGTCTCTGTTAGGCTGGAGGATTTCTATACGTATTTTTTAAGTAGTTCTTTATACGGTTTAGGCTGTGCAGCGTACCAAAGAATTTAACATACAAACAAAAAACATAACTCTTCCTCCTATTTGCAGCAGTCGGGTAAAAATAACGGAATATTTCTTTAAATACAAACAATTCGTTTCACATTTAAAATGCTAATAAAGATAGACCACCCTGGGTGTGGTGTGACCATAAACAGCACTAATATTATGAATGTATGCGGGGAATGGAGAGAAGCATGCTCAGAGTAAAAAAAATAGATAAGATCAGGCACACAAGAATTAGAGCAACAACAAAAGCTATAGATGCTTTGAACTTCGCATTAACAGCAAAATGGAGATGGGCCGGTCACGTAGCCAGACTCACGGATAAAAGATGGACCTACGCAACCACCATATGGAGAGGTCCGCTTGGCAAGAGAAGAAGAGGAAGACCCTGTATGCGCTGGGACGACGAAATTAAAAAAATCGCTGGCCCGAAATGGTGGCAAACAGCACAGGATAGAGATAGATGGAGATATTTGGAGGAGGCCTTCACCCAATCTGGGGACCTCAATAACTAGCTCAATAGCAGTTATAGACACTATTGTAGATATAAGTAATATTAAGTAAATATTATACTAAGAAAAGAAAAAAACAGTTTTGTAAATATGAACATTTTATTATTAGAAAGTTAAAAGAAAGAAACGTAAAGTAAAGTTAAGTAATAGTAGTTATAAGTATAAACGTTAATTATGTAGATATAAGTAATAATAACCTAATCATCTAAGAAAAAAATCTTTTTTGTAAATGAGGTCAAATAAAGGCTTTTTTATTTTATTTATTTATTTTATGCAGAGACTGAAGAAAGGTATCATCCGAAAAAGTTGCTGATTTAATTAATAAAAACCATTGACTCTTGTGAGGTAATTGATTTGGATGCAGCTTCTACGATTTTTGAATATTATTTTATTCTGTGAGGGAGTATAATCGACGTACTACAACCTACAAGGTGTAAACCGACCCAAAAACTCTGTATATCAAAAAGGTTCTTTGCAAAAAATATGGCTAGAAACTACTACTTTTTTTGGGGTAGATAATCTCATAGATAGTCATAGAGATTTAATAATCTTTCGGGTTTACAAGTGTGATATTAGTTTTGTTTAATTATCTTACCGATAGAGCACCAATGATTTTGTTACACCAAAACTAAGTACTTGGAATAATCCAAATTAAAAAAAATCGGCCAAGTTCGAGTCGGACTTACGACATAAGAATACATGAGTGCACACAATACAAGAGTGTCGAGTGTGTTTTCACAGCTCCAAGGAACCACAGACTTAAGATCATGGTTTTAATTTCATCTGGACACCTCCACGCGTTTCGGAGATAAAAGGTCTTGACAGACAGAAGTTTTCTTGTAAGGGTTTCGTACCTCAAAAGGAAAAACCGGAACCCTTATTGGATCACTTTGTTCGTCTGTCTATAAAGTTTTTGTCCCAAGCTTTTACGGAACCCTCACTGCCCGTCCAACTCGCACTTGACCGGTATTTTCCTTTTGAATTACGGAACTCTAAAAGGGATAATATTCCCGGTTCATGACTCCCGTGGTTCATTAGACGCACTCGGTGACAAATGAGCCACATACAACACGGTATAAGTTTGTTTTATAACAAGATTGTTTTTGTATGGTTTGTTTGGGACTGTTTGCGTGACGTATGCTAAGTAGATTGTAGGGGTGTCACTGCCGGGGTTGCGGGTTGTTCGAAAGAGATATCGCGGCCCCGGAACGTAAAGGGCAATAGAAGGAATATGGGTGGGTTTAAGTCAGTAGGTACAAGTCTGACACTCCCCCCGCTCCGCCCAGAGCAGGGGAAGTTATTTGATGATTTCCCACCACAAAAAAAGGGGTGTCACTGATGTCTTCCTTATTTGTAAGGATTGTTTTTCTATAAATGATGCTTATTTTGCAAGTAGGTTTTCACAAACACTTTTACACGTCTTTTATAAAACTAGATGAGGCCGGTTTTTCGTACCCGACTACTCTGAGAAGAAACAGCCTCTTTTAAGGTAGCAATAGTCTCTTTTAAGGTCCAGACAAAAAAAAACTTGGTCAACAAATGATGATACTAGTGCATGATGTTTTTACAATACCTATATAAAATTGTTTATTTTTTTATAACCTATGTTGAGACTTACAGGGTAGGCAAAGGCCTCAATTGTTTACTGCTAAATGCCTCTACCATGCTGACGTGGCTATAAATCAAAGAAAAATTGCTGAAGCTAAATTTATGCACAGAAGTTGATGTGCCAATCTATTGAAAAGATATATCCTAATAATATTATAAAGGCGAATGTTTGTGAGGATAGATGGATGGATGTATGGTATATGGTTCTCTTTCACGTCAAAACGGCTGAACGGATCTTGATGAAATTCGGCACAGAAGTAGATGGTCTGGAATGATCTGAAATGGTGTGGTGTGGAATAACACATAGGATAGTTTTTTTCGATATCACGCGGTAATTACCAGCTATCTTATTAATATTATGTTACTCTTTCACGTCAAAACGGAGGAACGAATCATGATGAAATTTGGCACAGAGGTAGATCATGGTCTTGAATAACACATAGGTTACTTTTTTTCAATATCATGTGGGTGAAGCCGCGGGCGCTAGTTAGTTTTAATTATTTAGTTCATTAAATTCCAACATTGTTGTAAACATTTACGTATTTTAGCACTACGAGCTGTGCCCTAAGGATTCACCCACTGCTCAGCTCCTCAGTGTCGGATCGTTATGTTATGGAGTATATCAATTTCGTGAAAGTATGCCCATGCAAAATCTCAAGTCAATCCAGCCATGGAATCACGTTTTCCCATTTAAACTTTGCCACCCTTTTTCA
Organism: Ochropleura leucogaster; assembly: GCA_958449745.1. NCBI lineage: Eukaryota > Metazoa > Arthropoda > Insecta > Lepidoptera > Noctuidae > Ochropleura > Ochropleura leucogaster. The sequence goes on from OY288226.1 coordinate 5,787,799, forward strand.
CCTTAGGTATAAAATTTTGTAAAATCCTTTCTTTGTGAGCATTTAAGTCCGAGTTTTAGTCTTAACACTAATGGTTTTATGAGATTTCATGATGAGTGAGTCAGTGTTTTCCTCTGTTATTGGCATTGTAACTAGCAGTGCCTGGCCGTGCATTTGTAATGCAATTTTTCTGCCTACCCTACATACTTTTTTTTTCATACAAGTTCTTTTTTGACATTAACCAATACAACAAAAAAAAAAGAATAGGTAAGCAAAACGGGTTCAGTCGTTCTCGAGATTTGCGCTTAGCAACAAATTCAAAGAATTCATTTTTATCTAATATATAAAATTCTCGTGACACAGTTTTCGTACCCATACTCCTCCGAAACGGCTGGACCAATTTAAACGAAATTTTGTGTACATATCGGGTAGGTCTGAGAATCGGCCAACATCTATTTTTCATACCCCTAATTGAGCAGCGGGTGAAACCGCTGGGCACAGCTAGTATTATATAGATTTAAACAGTCACTTAAAGGATTTCTTCCGTGTTTTTCATTTGTTATGACTATGGGCACCCGATATTTCGAAGCTACGTTGTAAGCACCCGCTGACCACTGGATCCCGCGCAGTTTAAAATATGGTTTAGAAAATTCCAACTCCAAAATGTACAACGATTGTGTTTATCCATTATAATTATTTGAACGTCATTTATTTAAGTCAGCAAATCATAAAAAAAATATGTTACATATAAGTCATAGTTTTATTTTCAAAATAAAAGTTAGTAACCAAAATGGTTGTGGATACAAAATTAACATTAAAATAAAATCATAAACGTGTTTAATTTTTATTCGCATTGTTTTGTAAATTCATGAACTCATATCAGATGACAAGAAAAGTTTTATCTTGATTTTATTTTTATATAAATTGCATTTCAGACTATATTATTAACCTTTTAAATAAATATATAAAATGAGCTGTCTGCCCTTCAAGCAAACTTTGTGTTACTAAATTACATCTGTAATATTATTTACAAACAAAACTTTTGAGTGTTCTGTCAAAAGCATAATTTTTGGACATTATTCGCTTAAAATAAATAAACCTCATAGGATTTCAACACAATTTAATTTAATCTCCTAAGAAAAGGTTTTAAAAATATATGTTTATCAAATGGTATTAACTCAAAATGCGATTATCCAAAAAAAAATTTTGTATATTTCTGAAAAAATATAATCATATAACTCTCTAGCGATAGGTTTAAATTTTATGTTGATTAATGCATTAAGAATTTGGAGCCCAAGTTGCACAAAAAAAATCAATTATAATATTATCTGTGTTTATTTTAATAAGCAATATCAGAAAATATTTTTTTCTGCGAAGTAAAAGAGCATTAATGAAAGTATTGCTTGTATTAATTTGGGAGATTTTTGATGCTTTTTAAGGTTCGACGTATCATAATATGAAAAACGTATATTATCACACTTTTTTCATAGGCAGCCCGCTCAAACACGAAACACATAATGTAACACATGTTTGTAAAGATAATTTCTAATGGTATTTAGAGACAAGTTTTCTTATATTAAAAAAACATAGTAGGTACTTGTAGTTTAACTGTAATTTACAATTTTGTTTTTATAGCTATAAAATAGGCATAAATTTACTTTTTATGTAATTTTGATACTTTGAGTATTTCTTAGTAAGTTTCTTTGATCTGATTGAGGGACAGTTATTCTTTGAATTTATTTATTTAATACTGGCAAACATCTATATTAGATTCTTGCTAACACTTAGACACGCAAAATAATTTTAGTTACACTTATTTTTAATTGAAAGTTTTAGTTTAAACGACAAAACTTATTACTGAGCATTAATTTTCTGATGGAAACCAATTTGAAGTATTTATTAATTAATCCGATGGAATGGTCCATCGGATTAATTGTTGTAGTTTAGCAGATAATCAACATTATCTTTTTTTTATAAATTTCTGAATTTCTCTAGGAATTTCTCCAGTAGCGTGGGTGCGTTCACAAACATTTAAAATCACATACACAAACAGCCAAACCAGGCAACTATTTGTAGGCCATACAAATATTTGTTCCGTTCCGGGATCAAACCTGCGACACGCAGCGAAGCAATCAGCAGTCAATCGCTCAGCCACTACGCCAACCGTGTCGTCAAATCCTTACTTAATATTATAAATGCGAAAGAATGTTTATTCGTTTGTTATCTTTTTACGCCTAAACCACTGAACTGATCATCATGAAATTTGGCAAATTAGTTGTTAGGTGTACAAAACCGCGTGAAAGTACTGTTCTTTAGAGCAACGACGTTCTTATAATAGTAGAGGACCACGTGTCTTTCGAATCATGATTCACAGAGCAAGAAAAGTAAAACCCGATTTAAATGTCACATTCTACATAAAAGCTAGCGATGCCGCGGGGTAAAGGTTAATATTGATTTATTTATTTATTTTGGGAAAACAAACAATTGTACAATTAATGTTACAAAAAAGTATTACAACATATTAGGAGTAGGCTAGTGTATTGATAATTATAATTCTTTTCTAAACTGACATAAGTTGTCAAAATAACAGTCAACACAGGGCACGTAGTTTTTAATATTTTACGCATCGAATCAATTTTTATACTCTTTGATAGACTTCTATTATTTTAAGCAAAAACTTCCCTCATTCAAAAAAACATTGACAGAAGCAACTCAAATAAAATATAAAAGAAGATAAAAGAACATTTTAATAAAACCTATTAGGGGCAACCCTAAATTCGCTCTCTCTTAATTAGGGGCGGGTAACTAAAACGGGCGGACTGTCACGGATAATTTAGAAAAATATATCCTTAAATATATCCGGAAAGAACCGTATTTTGTTCCGAAAGGCCCTTTTAGTTTTTGCTTTTGGTGAAGCCACGTACTAGGAATAAGTAGTTTTATCCGTTAGCTGACCTAATTACAAATAGACTGTTTAATGATTTTTACAGGCGGCCAAAGATCAGCAATATTGATGCCCAACGTTTCCTACATACTCAAGCACTTGTAAGTTTCGGTTGCTGAAAGGGATCTCGGTTCGGTTGGCGCAGTGGCTGAGCGATCGGCTGCTGCGTTGCGCGTCGCGGGTTCGATTCCCGCACGGAACAAACATTTGTATGACCTACAAATAGTTCTTTGGGGACGTTTTATTCCTAACTGTTCAGTTATTAAGTTCTTTGAAGACGCCACTTTAATTGAAACACGTAAATGGCTTGCTTCAGAATAAGTGAAGGGGAGGGAAAGTAAGGGGGTGAAAATGATAGCGAAATAAATGACAGTAGTTACTGGAAGAAAAAAACGTGTTGCACTGACACCAAGTAGCATTTGATAGAAAGAAGATGATGATGTCGTTGAGTGTAGGGCAAATATAAATATTTTAGAGACATAGCTACTTTGGCTGACACATCATAGCAATAAAGAAAATCTTTTTAAAAGACAACGTCTTAAGAGGAAGTTTGAAAGTTGCACCTGTTCCAGAAAAAAATAAAGGGAGTCGTTTGTCTTGGTATGGACATAGGAGAGGAGGGACGAAGCACATGCCACTAAAAGAGTGGTGGATCTGAATGTTGATGGACGGAGAGCGAGAGAAAGGCCAAAGAAAAGATGAATGGATTGTGTAAGGAATGATATGAAGGAGTAAATGATGCTATGACATCTGATAGGGGAGAATTGAGGAAGAAAACGTGTTGCGCCGACCTCAAATACAATGAGATAAAGGCAGGAAAATGATGATGTCTTAAGATAACATAACGTCCGTTACTTCCATTCATCATCTGCCTAGCCTTTTCCCAACTATGTTGGGGTCAGCTTCCAGTCTTACCGGATGCAGCTGAATACCAGTATTTTACTTGGAGCGACTGCCTATCTGACATCCATAATCCAGTTAATACTGGGTAATACGAAACCCCTTGGTAAGACTGGTTGTCAGACTTTCGGGACACTGACTACTGTAACGACTGTCAAAGATCTACAAATGACAGCCGGGACCAACAGCTTAACGTGCTTTCCGAGGCACGGAGGAAACTCGGTATGTGGTCACTCATCCACAGACCAACCTAGGCAAGCGCGGCTTAACCTAACTTCAGTTACTTCCATTGTCAGTTGGAAAGCTGGTAAACAAACTGTGGTCCCCTAGTCATTTGCCTAGCCTTTTACTAATGATTAATGCAAGTTCCTTTGCTTAAAAAAAAAAAAAAAAACTAAATTCCTTTAGAATTGTGTGCTATTTAAACGAATATAATCCTTTTGTGGGCATCTGATATATCAACATCGCCATTTGAATATCGTATCAATTTCTCCAAAATAAGATCAACAAAAAAACCGAACGACGCAATAAATCCACCAGATTTTCTTCATCAAAGGTCCTTTGTGTAGGCATTTGCCATTCAGTAGATCGCAAACATTTCCTTGCCACATTCACGTAAAAAACGCAAGCCCCATAAGATTACAAACTCATTTAAGAACTCCCCATTCTATTAGTCATTTCCCCATTTGAGAGGGGTAGAGAAACCATAAAAAATCCCATGCAATATTCCTATGAAGTCTTACAAATGTTGCCGAAATGACATGGCGGGGGAGAGGGATTGTTTATGCGGGGTGTAGGAGGGGGGAATCACGGTGTCCCATGGTTCGAACACCAAGGGTGTTGTTCGTTATCATTTTGAATTATTCAAAAGACTGAAGATTTCCTTTGCTGGATGTGATTTTGGAGAATGAATGGGTCGAGGAATTATGTCAAGTGGGTTTTCAATTGACTTTTTGTTAGTATTATTACAATCTATAGCAGAACGATACTTGATGGTAAGACGGTAAGTGGTAAGGTGGTCAGACTTTCAGGCCTCTGAATTCTTGTAACGACTGTCAAAGATCTAAATATAACAGCTGCTAGGACCAACGGCTCCTCGTGCTTTCCAAGGAACGGAGACATCTTGGTATATAACGGGAGTTCAACCAGCCACGTATCAACCTAAGCAAGTGCGGCTAGACCTGAAAACTGACTCAAGAGTTGATATTATTTAGCCAAAAGCTCTACTTAAATTACATTTTCTTAGTCTGAATATAAGTAACAAGCCGTGCTCCACGGTTTCACCCGTGGCCAAAAAAATGTGTTAAGCCAGGGTTTAACACAAAATTTTGTTATTTAAGCTTACGTATCGACACTACATGACTACCAAAAATTTCATTCATATCCGTTAAGCCATTTGAGCGATAAGAAGTTACAAACACACATACAAACATTCGCTTTTACAATATTAGCGTGATATCACTAACAGAATATTCTCGATCTTTCTACCTTAAACGGGTTATCGGGGCTAAGTCTGATAATGTTCTCATAACCGTTTAGACAGAACAGAAGGGCTACCATGACATCTTATAGCAGTTCTTATTCCACTGAGGGAAAGAGATGGTGCTAGACACCCTGTATAGCTCTGTCTCTTTCCCGCAGTGGAATAAGAACTGCTTTAAGACGTCATAATAAGGTAGCTGAGCCTTTAGTATATCTGGTTTGTAACAATACAGACTTTCGATAAACTTGAACTAATAGCAGCCATATCTAGATCCCTTCTAAATTGCAAATGGCCGACAATATTGTGTTAAATGTTAACCTTCATTTGCATACTAATATTGTTATCAAGTGGCGCCTAGGTATTTCGAAAAGAACTAATTATAAGAGGAATGAAAGCCTATTGTTCCTTGTTTTTTCAATAACGTTTATTTACCATGTTTTTCATGTTTACATCGAGAACTAATAATAAATAATAAACATGGTTATTTTAATATTCCGTTTATGAAGTAATTGTCCTCAAAAGTTTTCCGATTATAGTGTTGCATTAATGAGTACGATACGAGAAAACTTAATAGGCTAAAGAATTTTAGTTTTTGGAACGAAGCTTTCCTTTTCGCGCGTTGCAAAAGGGGGCTAGACGGAAAAAAATAAGTTGTAACGACACATTTTGATTTAGTTGTGTTTCTCTGTCTCTCTCTCTCTTTCTCATAGAAAGCAAGCCAGTTATTTTCGTTTCGTCTTTCTATTTTGCATTGAACAGTGTGGTGTCTTGATGATTATTTTTGTTGAGTGTAAACAGGTTTTTTGTAATAATAACTTCGTTCCATCAGGGAATCCCTTGACACCTCTCAATATTTCTTTTAAACTTTGCCCCTTCTACACTGACGCTTTAACACGAGAGAATCGAACTGAAATTAAAACCATATATGCTCATGTCAATGGTCTCTCTCTAAGCAATCAATAGTTATGCCAGTTTATGTTTCAAGTTTGTACGGAACCCTCGCTGCGCGAGTTCGTTTCGCAATTGGCCGGATTTTTAGTTATGACGTAAGAAATCTATGTTATCAAAATCAATTCTGCCTGTAGGTAATATAGTACTAAACTATACTATACAAACAATAATATTGTTACATTGGTTTGAATTTTTCAGCTTAAATCTTGGTTCTTGGTAAGGTTTCAATGTTATGAAACAGAGTAAATTTTTTTCCAATCGAATATTTTACTAAAAAACATTATATTCGTGACGTGTTCTAGGAATGAATAAATTCTGAAAATTATAAAAATATTACATATTGGAAGTGGGTATTTTTTTATTTTAAAATTGACGTTTTCACGTTATAATTAAACCATAAACTCGTGATAGGGCTCCGTTATTAAAATAACTTCATTTTCTTTTCTTTTTTAATCATTGTAAGTATCAAACCATAATTATCTTTTTTTCAAACTTTGCCCCATACTTCGAATTTCTCCTAAATCGTAGGTGCGTTTACAAATATTTAAATTCCCGTAAACAAACAGCCAGACCCGAAACAACTATTCGTAGGCTATACAAATATTTTTCCGTGCGAGAATCAAACTCGCAATACGCAGCGCAGCAGTTAATCGCTTAACCACTGCGCCAACCGTGCTGTCTAAATTATTTAAATCTAAATTGTTTCAACATTTTCTTTACTACTAGATATAAAGATCTGTTATGTAGGCCTACTATGACATCCTAAAGCAGAACTTATTCCACTGAGTGAAAGAGATGGTGCTAGATACCCTGTATAGCTCTGTCCCTTTCCCTCGGTGGAATAAGTTCTGCTTTAACACGTCATGGTAGGGTAGCTGATTTCTGAACTTAAGTATATTGTGAACTGCTTCATTGGTCTAGTGATCACAAGCATCACTGCCGAGCAAGAGGCCCTGAGTTCATTGCCAGGTAATTTATTGGGTTTTTTATCAAAATAGATAGGTAATAATACAGGATCCCTTATTATAAATTGAATTATCATATAGTAAGACATTTCATACCGGGTGACGGGTTGTGGTTTTATCGCTAAAAGCAACTGGGAGTCTGAATTTACACCCCTTTTTTAATGGGAAATCATCAAAAACTTCCCCACTCTGGGGCAAAGCTGGGGCAGTGTCAGACTTTTACTAACTAAAACACACCTATGTTTTTCTTTTGCCCTTTATATTCCGGGGTAGCGATATCTCTTTTGATCAACCCGCAACCCCGGAATTTACCAGCCCTGGTTCAGTCCAAGGTCCGAAGCGAAAGGGAATGGGAAGCGGTCACCTCCGTCCACAGTCCCGGCCACCGTAGATGCGGGCTTGTGGACGGTGAGCAATAGGTAGCTCACCGTGAGGCCGTGTCGAAGGCGTGTTAGTGTTTCACGAGCGCCTCAAAGAGTTGTCAGCAAAGCAGAGGGGCCTGCCAGGGCCTCCGCCTGCCGGGGTTGTGGATTATTGGAAAGAGATACCGCGGCCACGGAACGTATAGGGCAATAAAAGGAACATGGGTGGGTTTTAGTCAGTACAAGTCTGACACTCCCCCCGCTTCGCCCAATTCTCAGCCCAAAAAAAAGCCCAGAATTTGCATCCCTTTGATGGTAATTAACTCACCCCTTAATGCATGGGACTTCAACATAGCTGGTGCATTAGTAGCAAACTAAAGCACATCTCTACTTTGCCTTACGTAAAGTACAGGCGTGATGTAACTTAAATAAACCAACCTCATTCATCGCACAAGCATCTCGGTCCAAAAATACCCCCTATTCCCTACAGATGTTTTTCACCTCACTTTCGCAAATTGCCTCGATAAGAAGTTACTTTAAGTTGCCAAGTTTATTTTAAACTTTAATCTTGAGTGGTGTCGCGTTTCTTGCATCAACTTATTAAAATGTCGAATCAATTTTTGTCTTTGAACTTTGTGAAAATTGGACTTATGAAGTCTTTGAGACAATACTTAGGACAGCTGTGACTGAAGTTTATCTGTGTGATCGATAAGATAAGTTAAATGGCGTTTTCCGAGGTGAACCTGAAGTTATTTTTAGGGTTTCGTTCCTCAAAAGGAAAACAGTTATAGGATTACTTATTTTTTGTTTTAATTGCTTTGCCCCACTTTAATGTGGGTTTACTAGGTATTAGGTACCCTCCTGCCTAACACTTTGTGGATAACAGGCATGGTGTTATATTATGTAAGTCAACGATTTGCAACTGTTGGAGTTAGTGAAGGGTACTGTAACCTTTATTAGCGCCATCAGGATGGATTTTTATGTGGAAAATTCTAAGATATATGGAATCTGACCCCTCGTTTCACATGCATTGAAGCGAGGGGTCGGATTCCATATATCTACAATTTTTTTCAAACTTTGCCACACACTAGGAATTTCTCCTGTATCGTAGGCGCGTTTACAAACATTTAAACTCACATACACAAACAGCCGGATCCTTAGGCTTTGTTGTCCGTCCGTCTGTCTTCAGTCTCTCTATCAAGACCTCTGGAACGCGAAAGGTATCGACTTGAAATTAAAATCATATACACAAGTTGTAGCTACTTGGAGCTGTCAAATCAACTCTACACAGTCAAAAAATGTGACTGTTTATGAAACCCTCGGTCATCGAGTTTGACTCGCACTTCACCGACAAACTTTTTATATGTAATACAGATTCGGATTTAATAAAAATTAAAAACTTGCCTGGTTTTTTCTATTCCTTCTATCATCAGTAACTTTTCTTTTCAACTAAAAGTACTCCGTTTCATTACAACAGCATTTCCACCAAACAAAATATGTCTCAAATTCTCATAATTATCACAGTAAATATAACCTGAACTCCTGGAAGTAAAAACAGTGAGTATTTAATTATTAAAACAGCACTATACTCCTCTTACTAAACACACCACCCTTTATCATACACACAAATCTACTTGACCATACTTGACCAGACCATACATCGCAAAAACCATCACAGTTCCACACAAAACACTAGGACAATACCGCAGCACGGTAACTTTACTGTGGTACAAGTTAATTGTGTCCAACTAGACGTTCGTCAAACACGGGTCGGCAAAGAAAAAGCCACTTTTGCACGGTCAAAGGCAAACACACCCGCAAATTGTTCAACCACAACGGCTTTGTTCGAGGTTAGGTCATGGTTTAAGTTATAAGAGATATGATATATGTAATTGGTTCATTAATGATGAATACATTATGAGAAAATTAATATATGAATGTGTAGCTGTAAGAATAGTAAGAAAGAAAATAAGTTGCACATGCCTTAAGTGCAACATTCAACAGAGAAAAGAAGGATTTATATCCTTACGTCCTCACTTAGTAATTCTCCTTTTTCTAATCTTCTTTTCCATTCCCCTTTCTTCCTTCTTTCTCCCTCACATCCCACTTTTTTAAATAAAATTTATTTTATTAATTAGCCTATGTCCGTCTCCTGGTTCCCAACTATCTCTGTACCAAAATTCATCAAAATCGGTTAAGCCATTAAAGCGTGAAGAGGTAACAAACAAACTCACTTTCGCTTTTATAATATTAGTAAGGATAAGGAAGTAAGGATAATTGATAATACATTTTTATAAAGAACCTGATATTTGAAAGAAGAACGGTGCAAATAGTTTGAAGCTACAAAGAACTCAAGAAATTAAGTTACTGCTCTAAGGACACACTCTGTCTTCATTGATAATGTTCCTTAGAAAGTTCGCGCGTAATACAACCGGTGTGTATGACTACAGCTTTATGAACGTGGACGAATAAAACAATTATTTAAGGAACTTAGTTGGTTATGCAGTTTATAAAATACGGAATATGTCAGAAATAGACCGGGATTTAAAAAAAAAATACTAAAAATGTAATCTACAGTTATTTTTAACTAGCTGTTCCACGCGGTTTCACCCACGCTGCTCAGCACCTGTTGGTCGTAGCGTGATGTTATATAGCCTATAGCCTTCCTCAAGAAATGGACTATCCAACACTAAAAGAATTTTTCAATTCCAACCAGTAGTCCTTGAGATTAGCGCGTTCAAACAAACAAACAAACTCTTCAGCTTTAAAATATTAGTATAGATTAGATGTTTTCACCTCGTTCTGTTTGTATCTTTATTTATTAAAAACGCTATCACTTTACACTTACAACTTGTACCACACCCCACTACAGCCGAATTTAAACAGGCGTTGGTGAGTTAAACGATGTAAAGTTGGACAATTTCGCAGCACTGAGACAACTATTGTGTTTGCCCAGCCCTTTTGTCGCTAAAAAGGTACAGACACTCGAACGGTAATGTGGCCTGTCTGGAGTTATAAAAAGATTGCTGCAAATATATGACTGAAATACAGAAGTTCCTGCCTTTTATAACTTCCAGCCTCTGGGTGGAGCAGGGAATGTCAGATTTTTATTGACTACTTACCTATGTTCCTTCTTTTGTTATTTGTGTTTCGGGGCTGCGGTATCTCTTTCAAACAACCCGCAACCCTGGCAGGCGGTAGCCCTGGCAAGCCCTTCTGCTGCGCTGACATCTCTTTGAGGGGCGCGTGTAACACTATCACGCCGTTAACACAGCCTGTCGTCACCGGGTGGACGGACGGTAAGCTACCCTTTGTCACCGTCCACAGAGCCGCATCTACGGTGACCGGGAGTCGTATCGCGGCGCCCGACGCCCGAAGCGTCTCTTGCAGCGGCTGGTTTGGTTTAAAGTTCTCTTCCACAAACGCCCGGTCACTTCCTTCGCTAGACTGTTTCGCTGAAGGAAGTGACCGCCTCCCATTCCCTCTCGCTCCGGACCATCAACTGTACCAGGTCCGGACGCGAGAGATCGCTACCACCGATCGCCTATATGAGGACACGGCGCACAGTGGTGCAAGTAGTACGGGTATGCGGAAAATACTATTTTTAAATGAAAAAACGATGCGTTCCTTCATAATACGTTATTAAAATGATATAATAAATGTACCAGTAGGTATACAAAGAGAAACATAATACTTAATATAGGTTTTTTTAAGTAACATAAAATATGCATCATATTTTTTACGTGAATTGAATTATAAAAAAATATATATTGAATTATGTAAAATATACAGTCTTTAAGCATTTCTATATAAATAAATATTAATAAACTAAATAATAAATACAGTTATTAATACTATGCACTATTTCTTCATTACAGAGCGTCATTAGTTAATGACCTGGTATTTCCAAGTTCGCAGGTTATCGCAGCCAAAACTGATGTATTCTTAATCTATAGGGTCTAATTAATCTCCGGAAGTATATTATTACGCAACGGTCGATAACGGAGATTAGTTCTGAGCTCATGATTGTAAAAAAAAGGTTCCAAATGACCTTCTTCATTAAAAATGTAATAGCAAGGAATTACTCATTATTTAATTACATATGTTTGCGTATTTTATTAATACACACAATTAACCTATGACTACACTAAAAATAAAAGTTGATTATTTGAGTATTTAGGTTCTATTCATACTTGAAATAACAATATTTTTTGCACAAAATTTGTTACTTCTCGATCACCCTACTTTAGCTTCATATTATTAAGTACTGTGTTATTATTTACCAGTGTTAATTTTAGGACATGTTTGTACTAACATTCTAGTATGTGTGTACCAAATTGTATACATTTTAAACAAAGTCTAAGCAAAGGACTTTTTTCCGCCCTTGAACCAGTGTGCGGCGGTGTTTCGCCAAACTGGGCAGCACAGTATGCTCCACCGTGTCCTCCGGGCGGCAGAAGTTCTTGCCTGGGTTCTAGTTGTCAGAACCACCGTTTCCACTAATCTGCCATTAATCTCTAAGTACAATTTTAACGGTTTGCAAAGTTCTTTTGTTGTTAAAAAGGTATTTTATATTTGTAGTGTACTTTGCTTGATTTAAGATAGATAAGTTCTCAGACATACGGGTCTTCTTTGTCTGGTTAGCTAAATAAGTTGGTAAATGTTTGTTTGTGGACAACGTTTATTTACGAGTTGAACGTGGTCTTAGAATCCTTGTCTTGTCTTTCGCTGGAAGATTATTTTCGTCTTGGATTTGTGAAAATACGTTACGTTGTTTTGGTCACGACTGTCTGGTAACCAGGTTTTTGGCGCAGCCGTGAGACACACAATAATATCTCGTTTTAGTAAATTTAGATTTCAGTTTTTTAAGCTTTTTTTAAGTTTTTGGGCACTTGTGTGCCAAATAAACCTATTTCTTTCAGTTTTACATGTGTAGAGGTTAAAAATGCTTGGACAGTAATCCATATTAATCTACTGATTATATTATTCGGCTGCTTCTGCTAAAGCGTTAGACAGATCGTTGCTAATGGGAAAACCATACATTCCAAATCGTCTAATATTATCAGTAGTTTTTTTGTTCTCTTCGTCCTTGCAATATTATTAACTATTGTTTTGACCACAGCATAAAGCTTTACCAACCTTATGTGGTTACATTTTATTTATTTCTAATATAACTAAATTTTCTAAAAAATGTGATAAGTCAATCTGTATATCACATTTAAAAACCATGATTAACATTGTATTATTAGTATTACTGCACGCATTACTACAATACGGCCAACGAGAAGCGATACGAAAGGTCATTAACCTAAAGAACAACCTGTGGCGTTGACAATCTAATATTTAGCTCTTCCCATCTTGTGCCTTTGTCGTAATGTCTCGTTCTCCCGGCAAAAACATGACAACGTTAAGACGGGTTCGCCAACATTCGGGCGGCCATTTTAGATGGGGTTTTAGCATGGGTTTTGTTTACATTTGGTATCGCTTCTCGTTGGCCGTACTGTACATTATACTAAACGAATCTATAAAAGTAACACCAAGAAGGTTAAATTACTGGCAATGCTAACTTATTCTTGAACCATAAACACCCATGAATTTCTACAATAAAAATGGCCGCATAAATGCCATATTTCTCTAAAAATAAAAGAAAATCGCTGACTACTTATCATGCTGTCCACGATACGGACTGCAGCTTGGCTACCTGTCAAAGAACCGTGACTATTTTCAAGCCAAATAATTTAGCTTTATATGATATGCGGACCGTGTTTTCAATACGAGGTAGCTTTGTGTGGAGTTTTAGTTGAAACTATTTAATTATATTACCTTATGTAACCAGTTTTACTGACTAAAATTGCGGTGACGCAAATCTGTGGACGCTGAGCATGATGTAGCTATCCACAAACCTGCGTCTAAGGTGGCCGTTTAAGGGATTTTTTTTTGGGGTCGGTAATCATCAAATAACTTCCCCCGGAAGTGTCAGAATTTTACTGACTAAAACCCACCCATGTTCCTTCTATTGCCCTTTGCTTTTCGGGGCCGCGGTATGTCTTTCGAACAACCCGCAGCCGCAGCCCCGGCAGGCGGTGGCCCTGGCAGGCCCCTCTGCTTTGCTGACATCTCTTTGAGGCGCGCGTGAAACACTAACGCGCCGTCGTCGACTCGGCGCCGTTTAAGGGCTTAGTGCTAAATTTTGTATAATTTTGACAGACATCGCTCTTGATTTTAGATAACAATAGTTAAAGAACACTGGCAGTTTTCGGATTCATAAGATCACACAAGAATGTTGATATGAAATATGTTCCTTTTTTGCTCTATGGGCAACAGCCGCGGCATCACCATTCGCAGACACTTACTGGGTCTACACCCAACGACCGTTCCTTATTTAAAATTAATTATTAACAACCATTTTAAATAGGGAACGGTGGCTAATTCTGGCGTCATTATTGTTCTTCAAAACAAAACAAATTGTGTTTTATACATTTTGACTGTGTAGGTTAATCACTTTTATAGACAACTAGCCTTTGCCCGCGGCTTCGTTCGCGTTAAATTCGGAGTAACACATTTCCTCTTTCCTGATTTGCAGGTACCCGCTACCTGCAATTTTTGCCCTTGCGCCTTAGCGATTTGTAATAGCAACGCTAAGTTTTCCCTTTTCTTCCTCATATCCCACTTTTGTTAAAAAATAATAATTAGCCTATGTCCGTCTCCTGGTTCCTAACTATCTCTTTACTAAAATTCATCAAAATCGGTTTAACAATTAAGCTGTAAAGAGGTAACAAACAAACTCACTTTCGCTTTTATAATATTAGTAAGGACAAAAGTTTTTTATTAATTATAGAAAGTTTATAATTAGGTGGAGTACAAAATGATGTTTCAAAATGTGGAAAAAGTGTTTTTGCGTCGATGTAATTTTCACCCTGTATAAGATTTTGCTAGAAACACCATTTTAAATAAAATATTTTAACAGCTACCCGGAAACATAATTTTAAAACTAACGCAAAGTTTCAAAGTTATGTAATAAAACATTATTTACTTTAAACCCGACCGTATTTATATACGCGAGATTAAAATACGTTGCAATTATTCAAAAACTTCGCCACCACACATGCCAAAGGAAAAAGTAAGCGAAAACTGGGGTATTTCAAACGTAAAACTATTAACCTCGAATGTCGAACTATCAGAATATATCAAAACAACTTGTATATTTACTGTAGTACATAGAATGTTTAACGACTCCATTCATAACGCTTGGGTTCCGCGTGTCTAAGAGCGAGTTCACATTAGGTCGTACCCGGCAGTTTTACCGGAACCGGTGTTGGATGCGTACTGGCATATATGGCGACCCGATAAAACTGTAGGCGAGGACCCGGCCACGATTTCTGACGAGACAGTGGTGGAGAATTTAGACATACTGCTTTGTATAGGGCGGCTATAGCTTCTTGTGTGAACAGTAAGATCCGGTTGTCGGCCAACGGCAAAACTGTCGGTCCGACCTAATGTGAACCTAGCCTAAGTCGAAACTTTTAAACGGAGAGAACTTTTATGAAGCTGGTTTTAGTTACGTCTGAATTATTGATTGTGTGATATGTTTGGGTTGGGCGATGCAAGTAGTTTGCGTTCTAGGCAAATATGAAGAACATGGTGACAAAAGAAAAAAAACCGGCCAAACGCGAGTCTGACTCCTGCACCGAGGCGTCCATACAAACTTGCGACATAAACAGCCATATCTTTTTTCTGCATAGACTTAGAGGGTTGTTTCTTACAGCTCAAAGGGACCACAAAGTTGACTAATATGGCTTTTAATATTAAATCGATACTTCCACGCGTTAATGTGCTTTCCGAGGCACGGAGGAAACTTGGTATGTAACGGGTGGTCACCCATCCGCAGACCAATCTAGGCAAGCGGGACTTAACCTAAAAATCAACATGAGTGGTTACTATTATTTAGTCGCAAGCTCCTCTACTACTGCTAACTAAGGAATAAAAAAGCAAATTCATCACGATAAAGAACAAACTGCAGAATGGCTCGTTAATTTGTTGGAAACATGGTTGGTCGTGAGACTGTCTCCAACAATGTGCCAGACACACTTAAGTATCGTCGGTTGAGGAGGCTTCTCAATCCCTCCCAGAGTGACTATGGACGTGGGTATGTTATACACCAGTTGTGATTAGCAGAAAAATACAGACAGGACATTCGTCTATGAAGTTTTTCTTTTTAAATAATAAAATATGTTTATTATGCACTTTTAAACGTCTTTAAAAAAAAACTAGACTAAGCCGTTGTTTTGTACTTAACTACTCTGAGAAGAAACAGCCGAAACAAACTCAGAGGTCATCTTGGTCAACTTACATGAGGAATATGCAGATTTATGTCTGAAATGGCCTTTTTAAGAATGCACTACAAAGATTGACTGGACCTGGCCAGATTTGTCAGTTATCGTGTAGCTCGAGTCTTAACACAAGAAGTTACACGACACGATGAACAATACAAAATAAAAAAAAAAAACAAAGTAAAACTTCTTGTGCCTGTCAGGTTTTATAGAGTATAAGAATAATTTAGTTTTACTTGTTTACTCATATACCAGCCTATAACTTTCCTACTGTGGGGCAAAGGCCTCTTCTCATAAGAGAAGGTATGAGCATTGATCTACAAGCTTACTCAAGACGTTAGTTGATAGAAGGAACATGGATGAGTTTTAGTCAGTAAAAGTCTGACACTCCCCCACGCTCCGCCCAGAGCGGGGAAGTTATTTGATGATTTCCCACCTCATTTTTTTTTTCCTTTACACAGGTCTGTGATATTACAGATAACATTAGATATGAATTAAATCGCCATATTGGTACTTACTCGGATTTGAACCTACAACCTCATCCATGCAAGGTGCTATACTTAGCAAACACTTTGTAAAACGTCTAGATGTTTGTCGCAATGTTAAGCGAATCTGGACATACAGTAAGCCAAAAAAAAAATACAGTATAAAATCAAATACATAAAAAAACGATTTAACAATAACAGTTTACAAAAGTGGTCTAGTACTACAAAAAAAAAATGTTTAAAAAGACCACGAAAAAAAAAACTTCGTCTCGAAATTTTCAATTATTTCAGCGAAATCTATCATATTTTTTATATCTTAACATATCACAAAGGAAATTTTATAGAGTAAAACTTTAAAGTAAAGTAAAATTTTAAAACGCAGAATTGTATTTTTTTTTAATATGCAATTAAAATTGCAAAATGACTTATATTTTGGCGGACATGTTATTATTCAAATAAAATCAAACACCAAAATATTTTCGACCTTATTTCTAGTCTTTCGATGCACTACTGTCGTATACTTGTGTCAGTCTACGCCCAGTGTGCAGCTAGCTTCACCTCTGCAAATACCTAAATATTTACTTCTTACCGCGCCTTAACCATTGGGCCATCACGACTTACGACGTTTTCTCTTAGTCTCCGAAAACACTGTCTTGAATAATGATGTCCGCAGCCCAGTTACTGGGTAGTTTACCACTTGGCAACACTAGTCGCCATTTACCCCTCCATTAAAAAGCCACAGACAAAATAATCTCTCACAATTACCACAATGGGAACTACAAAAGCCATTAAATGATTTAATAAACAGAGTCGTCTAGTTCTCGTCTAACCCTAACTTTCTCTAACGTGTTTAAATAACAATTATTTTAGCTTTATCACAACGGACGAGCTTTTAGCATTTCGCTTAGATGTTAAGTTAGTTAGTTGGTGGCAATCTGTTGTCGCGTTGAAATGGGAGAGTTGAGGGTATTTTAATAGTTTTAAATAATATTAATTTCAACAATACGATAGGTCCTTGAAAAGCTTTTGAAAATTATGACGGAAATAAATGTTAACAAAATATTTTTAAAATAAAAGAAAACACGCATAAGTGAAGGTAACATTTTTTTTCCTGATAACGTTATTTCTTTGTCAATTACAATTCGATTGACATAAAATATTTACTTAACGTTGTTATTATTTAAATGGGTTTTTCTTGTAGTATCAAAAATACCAAATAGCCTATAGGGCTACTTTTATATGATTTGAATGACCTGATAGTTATCCATGTGTGCAAAATATCAGCTCTATCAAAAATCGGGTAGTGAGTCAAATTTAATTACTAAGATTATTAACATAGTTATCTACTTATAAGTGGAGCTTATATAGCAAAAAAGTAGTTTTTAGACTGTAAAAGTCGAACACTCTTTGCCACTCCGCCCAGAGTGGGAGAAACACACTTGCAAATAAACAGCCAGCATGTAAAACTGACTGCTGTAAATTGCTACTAAATCCACGAATCGCATTAATCAAGCGAACTGTTTATGCAGTTTGTTTCTCTAAACTGATTTAAAATAACAGGCATGTTCTGGCTACCAAAACCTTCAATTTCCCATTGTGGAGTAATTTATTTTTTCTATTGGGGAGAGGAAATCTGTAAATAAATTCCCCTACCCTGGGCGGAGCGGAGTAAAGTGTGAGATTCACACTGACTAAAACCTACCCACATGTTCCTTCATTTGCCCTTTATGTTTCGGGACTGCGGTATCTCTTTCGAACAACCCGCAACCCCGGCAGGCGGTGGCTCTGGTGCCTCTCTGCTAATGAGGAGTACAGAGAAGAAGCTTGGGTCCCAGTTGTAGGAATACAAACCTTCGTTCCATGTAAATAATGTATGTATTTGCACTCGGTTTTCCCCCAAACATTCAGAACTAAACCTCCCCACGCAATTAATTCCACTCAGGCTTAGCCGCAGGTATAAAACAGTTTATTAGATTATAATAAAACAGTACAAACTATGGTAATTGGGTTAGGTTTATGCGTTGGCAGCCATACATGTTGATTTGGTAGGATAAATTTACCATTTGTGGTAGAGGTTACGTGTTTCAGATGGATTTAGATGCTTTGTGTGTTTATTAAACAATTTTAGGGCTGAATTTACAGGTATTGTAGACGTGAAATTGTAGAGTGAAATATATTGTCTTATTCTGTGGAATTTCGACAACATTAATTAGCGTATATTTTTAAATATTTAATACATTTGCGTTTTTAGGGTTCGGTTTCTCACAAGGAATATACGGAACCTTTATTGGATCACTTTGTTGTCCGTCTGTCTGTATGTCTGGCGGTCAAGACTCTTTATCTCGGGATGGCGTTGAGATATCGAGTTGAAATTATGTCTACGCAGTCAAAATATAATAATATGGCTGTTTGCAAATTTGTACGGAACCCTCGGTGCGCGAGTCTGACTCTCTCTTGGCTGGTTTTTTAAATAATAAAAAATTTGGTAATACAGATGAAATACATAAAGAGGGGTTTTAGGTTTCTTTAGTGATCTACGAAATGTGCGCATTTTGTTACCGATTTTACTTCTGATTACTGGTTCGATTATAATTATCATTTTTTTGTTTTGATAGAAGAATCTCTGGCAGTATTCTTAAGGCAGGATTTGTGATCATTGAGAGAAGATTATCTTCTAACTATATGAATTTTAATTCCCACAATAATAGGAGATTTGATAGACTTTCATCGCCTATTTGCCAATGCTATCAATAATTTAGAAGAAACATATATCTATTTACTAAAAACTCTGTTTTGTCCACAGGAGAACCAGCAATCCGCTCCAGATATGCTCGTCTTCTTGTCCTGGTACCGCCAGATCCTCCAAAGATACTAAAAGGGCCAGTTCTTCAGGCTGTTGAAGATAGAGAAGTCAATTTGGAGTGCATTTCTGTTGGAGGAAAACCTGCAGCTGAGGTGGGTACTAGGACATTACAAACCACTACACTACTGCCTCACCTCGTTGATATAGTGGCCGCAATTGTGGCTGCTAAGCACGTGGACCTGGGTTCGACTAACGGGTCTTGGTTTAGCAGTCTGGATTTATGATCAGTTGAATTCACTAAACAAAAATAATCGTCGCGACACCACACTGTTCAATGCGAAATAGAAAGACAAAACGAAAATAACTGGCTTGCTTTCTATGAGAGAGAGAGAGAGAGAGAGAGAGAGAGAGAGAGAGACAGAAAAAAAGTGTTATTACAACTTTTAGTATTCATTTTTTCTGTCTTGCCTCCTTTCGCAACGCGCGATAAGGAACTTCGTTCCAATAAATCAGAACCTTTTAAATTTAATTATTTCTCAGATTACCTGGGTGGATAATGACGGTGGTGTTTTGACACATGGAGTCAATTACACCGTGGTGCCTATGCCAGATGACCGGAGATTCACAGCTAGGTAAGTTGTAAAAAAACTTAATATTCTAAGTTACAATTTCTACTAAATACAGAAAATGATGAAGAATCATCTCAACAGGTAAAATATTATTGTTTTTTTGCTACTGTTTAAGTCACAAACAACTTATCCGATACGAAAAATTCCCCATTAAAAATCTTCATTATTACTGAGTGACATCCTACAAATATTATAAATGCGAAAGTTTGTGAGTATGGATGTATGTTTGATCCTCTTTCACAAAAAAACTACTAAACGGATCTTGATGAAATTTGGCACACAGGTAGATTATAGTCTAGAATAACACGTAGGATACTTTATTTTCAATCATCACGCGGGCAAATCCGCGAGCGCCAGCTAGTAGGCTATAAAAAATTACGCTATTAAGCTATTTCTTTCGGGAGCGTGGCAGTAAGCAAAGTTGCGGGTGAAACTGTGCAAGATAGCTACTATCTTTATAATTTTCTATTTGAATAACAATTCTAACGTCAATCAGGCGTTGAGAACTGCTGAAGTTGCTTTCATTTTAAGTCACCCCAAGTTACGATAAAGCTGGATACAATTTTATTAGTGACAGTTTTGCTAAATCGCTTCTTAAGAGAAATCTTAAAAGCATATTTTTTGGAGTTCCGACTTTCACAATTTGCTAAATAAGCGGTATATTATATATCAGAACCATTTATTTATTCGTAAACATATATGTGACAATAACATAAAAGGTCTTAAAAATTACGTTTTGTCAATTGACAGACAAATCTATAAAATTATATTCAACTAGCTTTCGCCCGCAGCTTCGCCCGCGTTAAATTTAGGGTAACACAGTTCCCCTTGCGCCTTATTGATTTGTAATAGCAACGCTAAGTTTTCCCTTCTCTTCCCTCTTTCTCCCTCACATCCCACTTTTTTCAAAAAAATATTAGCCTATGTCCGTCTCCTGGTTCCCAACTATCTCTGTACCAAAATTCATCCAAATCGGTTCAGTCATTAAAGCGTGAAGAGGTAACAAACAAACAAACTCACTTTCGCTTTTATAATATTAAGTAAGGATTTCATTAATATTATTAACTAGCTGGCGCCCGCGGCTTCGTTCGCGTGATGTCGGAAAAAAATCTATCCTATATGTTATTCCAGACTATAATCTACCTCTGTCCTAAATTTCATTAAGAAAGAGTAACAAACATCCATACATACAATCCATCCTCACAAATATTTGCATATGTAATATTAGTAGGATAATAATTATTATATTTCAGTAGGTGAATGAATCTTTGTTCTTTTATTAGGTCTGTGCTTCGACTACGTCCAAGAAGACATCATCACAACCAGACCCTAACATGCCAAGCTCAAAACACTGCAGATCGAGCATACAGAGCGGTAACTATCAAGTTACAGGTAAGTCCGCCTAAACAATTATCCATAATCATCATCTGCCTAGCCTTTTCCCAACTATGTCGGGGTCGGCTTCCAGTCTTACCGGATGCAGCTGAATACTAGTATTTTACATGGAGCGATTGCTATCTGACCTCCATAACCCAGTTAGTACTGGGTAAAACGATACCCCTTGGTAAGACTGTTTGTCAGACTTTCAGAACACTGACTAGCTGTAACGACTGTTAAAGATACAAATGACAGCCGGGACCTACAGCTTATCGTGCATTCCGAGGCACGGAGGAAACTCGGTATGTAACGAGTGGTCACCCATCCACAGACCAACCTAGGCAAGCGCGGCTTAACCTAAGTATCACCCTGAGTGGCTGCTATTATTTAGCCACGAGGTCCTCTTAACAAACTAAACTAAACAATTATCTATAATATAAAAACGAATCTCTGTATTTGTTGATAAGCGCAAATCTCGAGAACAGCTGAACCGAATTTGAACTGCGATTGCGGCTGGACGAATTTTGATAAAAGTCGAATAGGTCTAACGTGAGCTAAACCGAAGAGAAGTTTCCGTGAGGAACTTGAGTTGTGTTTTTTTTCCTGTTCTGTATCTTTCTGTCCCACGGGGTATCCATGAGTTTCTCAGTATTACAGATTAAGACAATAATCTTGCCCTCTTTTGCCTAGGACTTAGACATGGCCGGCAACAGATAGCTATTAAGCTACACCTCTGTCCTACCCTTTAGGTATAAAAGGTGTGATGCTGTTTGTAATTGTTAATATAACAAGACCTGCTATATTGGAATGATAATTTGATTTGAAGCCTAATGAGTCTGGTATCAATTAGCTAATTAAGATTATTAATTAAATTGTACTCAAGACATTTGGAATTCGTGTAAAGGAATATTAAAACAGTATGCCAATGTAAGACTAGTCAGATTAAATCAAGTTAATCATGTAAGTTGTGTGTTCAAAATTCCACGAAATTTTAATAATGGAATTCTAATTTGAGTGCTTTGTCATAAATTAACATTATGTTCATATGAAACTTTTGATAATTCTTTTTTTCTTTTCTTTAAAAAAAAAACGTTGCTCCACACTAGGAATTTCTACTGTATCGTGGGTGCGTTTACAAACATTTAAATTCACATACACAAACAGCCCGACCCGAAACAATTATCTGTAGGCCATACAAATATTTGTTCCATGCGGGAATCGAACCCGCGGCACGCAGCGCAGCAGTCGATCGCTCAGTCACTGCGCCAACCGTGTCGTCTTTTCCTTAGCAAGTCTCGCTTGTTACCACAGTTTTTTATTTTGTACATCTTTGAGCGGTGTAGGGTAAACTACCGCATGCGAATGCGTTCTAGTCGCCTTCTCGCCGGTGTACTCCAAACAACGATTGATCGTACAGAAAAAATCAAGAGTCATTTTTATAGATAATTGTGTGCCGAAAAATTTCACATAGAGTGCGAGGTATGTGAAAAAAAAAACAGTTTTTTTGCGACTTTTTACCTGTAGCATTTAATCGACATTAACATCATGCAAGAAAAAATTGAAATAAAAATTTGAAAATCAGCTCAAGATTGACGAAGAAATCGTGTTACGTGTTCGATCGTGGTTAAAACTTCTCCTTTTTTTGGAGTCGGTTAAAAATTAGCTAACTAGGAATTATTCCGTAGAATTATTTAAAAATGTAAACTACTATGAACAAAACCCCATGTAAAAGCCAGTATTAACATGATAAGGGGTGGTATTTCATCGGAATTTGGTAACATTTGGTTTATCTTGTGTATCTGATCTGTTACACTTGGCTTTGACAAATATTTGCGGTTCCGCCACCGCCTCAGTGTAAGGAATGAATGCCAATTTTGTTGTCTAGTGTTTTGAATTTACGTAAATTTTGGTTAAAATGTTGGCTTAAAACATTATACATTGAAGTAACTGATAATCATTTAGATAAAAATAAGTAAATGCTACTTCCGTACAAAATTGAGACATAAATGGCCGTATCTATTTAAAAAAAAATTGATGATAACGCCGTCATCAATTTTTTTTTTTATGATTTAGAGGCTTAATTTTTCCACAACTCTAAGGGATGACAAACTTAAGTAGATAGTTTAAATTTTATTTCGACGCCTCTATACGTTCCCGAGATAATTTGTCTTGACAGACAAACGGACAACAAAGTGATCCTATGAGGGTTCCGTTTTTTAAGTTTTGAGTTACGGGATCCTAAAAAAGAGTGTATTGGTCTTAACGGTAGTTTTTTTTTTGAGGTGGGAAATTACCAAATAACTTCCCCCGCTCGGCGTAGAGGGGGGAGTGTCAAACTTTAACTGACTAAAACACACTCATGTTCCTTCTATCGCCCTTTACGTTCCGGGGCCGCGGTATCACTTTCGAACAACCGGTAGTTGATTTGTTGTACATGCAAAAGCCAGACATCCCTACAAATAAAAGATAAATTATCATACAACATTTTACTACATAAATCAAAACTACGCAGTTCGCATAAAAGCAAGTTTTTCATATCAAAAACTAGTTCACGTATATTCTTTAATAAAAAGAACACACTACATGAGCATATTCTTTATAAGCAAAACTTACATTCCTTTTCCAATTCTCGCGCAGTGAACTAGATTTTCTAGGTTTTGCTCGACTTAATAAAAAAATATGAAGCACGTAGCTTGTATTAGATTCTTGTCATCTTGCTCATGTTTCAGCTAACGAAGTGAAACGAGTTATTATTATGAGAATTTTGATAAGAATAGTTTTTGATTAAAGTTGCAAAAAAATTGTTGCACTGCAAATTCGAAAATTTCATTCTAAAATGTTTGAGTCAAGCTTTCTTTCTTTGGGAAATCCTTACTAATTTTTAATATTATAAAAGCGAAAGTGAGTTTGTTTATTTGTTTGTTACCTCTCCACGCTTTAATGGCTAAACCGATTTTGATGAATTTTGGTACAGAGATAGTTGGGAACCAGGAGACGGACCATAGGATAATATTTTCTTTAAAAAAGTGGGATGTGAGGGAGAAAGAGGGAAGAAAAGGGAAAACTTGGCGTTGCTATTACAAATCAATAAGGCGCAAGGGGAACTGTGTTACCCCGAAGTTAACGCGAGCAAAGCCGCGGGCAAAAGCTAGTCATCAAATAACTTTTCCCGCTCTGGGCGGAGCGGGAGGGAGTGTCAGACTTTTACTTACTAAAACCCGTCCATGTTCTTTCATTTGCCCTATGTTTTCCGGGAAGCTCTTTCCAGCCACCCGCACTGGAACTACGATTATATAATACCATACTTCTCCCCTTACAGTAAATTGTTTCAGTATTTTTCAGTTCCAAAAACTACTTTTTTATCCTAACTTCCGGTTATGCAATACTACACAACACCAACAAGAAACAAATAGTGTGCGCGGGGAGCTCCTCTTTGAGGTCCCCAAATAGTTTATTTATTTATTTATGCACACACAAAATACACGATAGGGCATTACATAAAGACAGAAGAGCACAAAGGTACTGCTTAATTGTGAAGAAATTAAGAATATTAACACAAAAAAAACAAGAAAAACGGTATTATTTTATTTTTTCCTAAATAATAGTTTTGACGATAAGGATACAAAGATATTAGCTTAATCACTTCTAGTTTATGAAATTCGGCGATGAGTGAGTAAGTGATTTTCTCTTTCACTTACTTTTACATTATTTAGGTCCATCTACCAATTAGGTATAAGTAAATTATTACTATTTTTTAAATGTATTTCTTAGTCTATTTCATTTCTATATGTGTTCCAGTATCGTAAGAATATAAGTTTTCGAAAACAAATTGTTTTATACACATTTTATATAATTTTTGTATCCTATCACCAATGTTGTCGTATTTTACCCAAAGGTTGACTGGTAGAAAACTCCTTATGGCATTCAGTCTGCCTATGTACCACTATTGTACATGAAGCTTAAATAAAGAATTACACAAAGTGCATAATATTTGAAATACAGCAGTATTTCTATATTCAAGAAGAATTTTCAGAGGTTCATAGTTTTAGTAACTTACCTACAGTGTATTTTGTTGGTCATTTATTATGGAAAGATTTCCTTTGATCTTTGGTAAGTTCATAGGGTTACCTACTTTAAATGTCGGCAGCCACGTGAAAGGCATTAACTATTTAAATTGAAATCAGCTTTTCTATTATTAATTTGAAACCTTTCGTGACTTCCACCTGGTAAATGTTTTACGAGATTCTATATTTTATTCCTACAGCGTGGTCTGTAATAGGAAAAACTCACGAAAATGCTAGCTTCACTCCGAGCAGTTGAGGCTTGTAGCAACAGTACAAAAATACTACAGAAGCATAGTATATACGGGCACGTGTGTGGGCGGTGAGGAATGAGTTGGTCTTTGGACGGTGAGCAATAGGTAGCTCTTCGTCCGTCTGTCTAGTGACCACAGGCCGTGCCGACGGTGCGTTCGTGTTCCGCACGCGGCTCAAAGAGATGTCAGCAAAGCAGAGCAACATTAACAATGTCACCTTGACAGATTTCGTATAAATGTAATAAGCTGTAATTATTAAACTTTTTAGTGATTTTATCGATTTTATTGAAATACATCCCAGCACTAGGCTGCTGAATCATATCAGAGCTCTTCATGAACAAAAATGTAAAAATAAATCTTAATCCGCAAAGCGCACCTGTCAAAAATATTATTTCAATAAAACGTTGCCTCACACTAGGAATTTACCTGTATTGTGGGTGCGTTTACGTTTAATACAGGAAATACTTGAACTCGCATACACATACTGCCAGACCCGGAACAAGGTGGGTGTAAGTCATACAAATATTAATCCCGTGCGGGGATCGAACCCGCAACACGCGGTGCAGCAGTCGATCGCCCAGCCACTGCGCCAACTGTGCCGTCAAACTACTACTACTTTTTTTTGTGGATTTGAAATCAGCAAATACTTTCCACGCTCTGATCGGAGCAAGGGGGAGTATCAGACTTGTAGTGACTAAAATCCACCTTCCTTCCTCATTTTGCCCTTTATGTTCCAAAGCCGTGGTATCTCTTTAGAACAACCCGCAACCCTGGCAAGATACACTACTACTTATTGTGTGATGTTATTCCAAAGAGGTCCAGTCTAAATAAATTTAAAATAAATTTGGTAGTAAATTAGTAGACCATATTTCATTACACTCACCTATATTCACTCTTACAAATATACTCTTTCACACATACACATACACAGCACACACACACCATTCACTAAACACTCGCAGATTATTTTGTTGCTTAATTTAAAAAAAATCCTATTCTAGTTTTTAAATATTCCTCTCTGTACGTGAAGGCCTTGATGTGTTCAAATTAGTACTCAATACTATTGTTTAAGAGGGTAAGAGCCTGGTGATCTGTCATACAGGTTCCGAACCCATTATAGACTCCAGCTCTCACAAAGGTTATAAATCTGATTTAACATAATATGACTTGAACCAAAGAATGTACCTTTTTGAGAGAAATAAAAACCTATTCTATTCTTACTTATAATATTATAAAAGCGAAAGTGAGTTTGTTTGTTTGTTTGTTACCTCTTCACGCTTCAATGGCTCCACCGATTTTGATGAATTTTAGTACAGAGATAGTTGGGAACCAGGAGACGGACATAGGCTAATATTTTTTTGAAAAAAGTGAGATGTGAGGGAGAAAGAGGGAGGAAAAGGGAAAACTTAGCATTGCTATTACAAATCAATAAGGCGCAAGGGGACTGTGTTACCCCGAATTTAACGCGAGCGAAGCCGCGGGCAAAAGCTAGTTCTAAACAAAAGGAATTATTCAAGTGGAATTCTGCAAATTTTGCTACATGTTGTGACAAAGTGTTTCTCTCAGCTCTCGTCCCGGCAGTTAATCTCACTTGGTGCTTCAAGTTTAGGGTCAAGGTCATCCCTTATATCGGTTTCTTTTTGTCTCTTTCCTCGCACTTTGTTTTGTCTTTGACATCTGTATCGGAAATCTTGTTTGATATTTGAATCCGAAGTTTTAAAGATATATAAAATACTAGCTTTTGCCCGCGGCTTCGCTCGCGTTATATTCGGGGTAACACAGTTCCCCTTGCGCCTTATTGATTTGTAATAGCAACGCTAAGTTTTCCCTTTTCTTCCCTCTTTTTCCCTCACATCCCACTTTAAAAAAAAAGCCTATGTCCGTCTCCTGGTTCCCAACTATCTCTGTACCAAAATTCATCAAAATCGGTTTAGCCATTAAAGCGTGAAGAGGTAACAAACAAACTCACTTTCGCTTTTATAATATTATTAGTAAGGATAAGGATTATGTGACCATCAAAGCGTAGAACCATGGTGAGTCGCAGTACAGTTATCGCATAAGCGTTAATCGTGATTCCGTTTGGCGACGTAACGTAGTAAGTTAAGTTTTTCACCATCTGCTTAGCCTTTTCTCACCTTTGTTAGGCGTTTTCAGTCTAACTGCAATGTAATTGGGCAACTGCTTATCCTACCTCTGCAGCCTATTTAATGAGGACTAGGATAGTCATTAGTTAGACTGATTGTCAGATTTTTACGGTTAAAATGACAGCCGGGACCAACATCTTTACGTGGCTTATGAAACGCAGAAATTCTTTAGTATAATAGACTGCCTTTTGCTCGCGGCTTCGCTCGCGTTAAATTAGGGGTAACACAGTTCCCCTTTCCTGTTTTATAGGTACCTGCTACCTGTAGTTTTTGCCTATACGCCTTATTTATTGTAATAGCAATGATAAGTTTTTCCTTCTTTTCATCTTACTCCCACATATCTTCAAACTTAAAAAAAAATAAGCCTATGTCCCAACCATCTCTGTACCAATATTCATCCAAATCGGTTTAGCCATTTAGGCGTGAAGACGTAACAAAGAAACAAATTCACTTTCGCTTTATAAAATTAAAATAGTAAAGATATAGACCTTGTTGGTGTAGCTACTGCAGAGATCACATCATATGTTACATTCCCAAGTCGTGAACAAAAAAATACGAGGTTTTTAACTTAGGATTGTTCTGTAGAAGCTTGCAGACGTCTGTATTTGGTTTTGTTGATCTTTAGTTGAGTTATTACTATTTAAAAATTCTAACTGCTTAAAGCACACTTCTGATTTACCTTTCGAGAATTACAAGCGTAATGTTAAAATATTCAACTTAATTCTGTTCCATGAAATCAGCCTCAAATCTCTGTCTTAAATATACAAGTTTCCCCAAATCCGCATAACTAATAAAACAAACATTCTCATTCCGCTTTTGATAAATTATTCTTTTACTTCCACCAGCTTGTTCCGAACCCACTTAGACATGATTTACGGCCATCCAATTTAACAGCTCATTTATTATGACCACATCTAATTGTAGAGCTGTACGTAGATATCATTTGGAGTTGCATTGTGGTATTCAAAGAACAAAGAAAATTAGAGCAAAAGTGAGTGTTGGAAAAAAGGTTTATGATACTATAGAAATAAAGACAACCGGCCAAGTGCGAGTCGGACTCGCACACGAAGTAAAAACGACAAAAAAATCATATTTGTTGCATGGGAAAATAAATTAAATATTTATTTTTCTTCTGTTTCTTAGTTTTTATTGTTATAACGGCAACAAATCACATCATCTGTGAATATTTCGACTGTTTAACTACCACGATTCAGAAGATATAGCCCGGTGATAGACGGACGGACGAACACCGGACTTTTTGTAATAGGGTCCCGTTCTACCCTTTGAGTAAGATCCCTAAATAAATCAAATGCTACAAAATAACAACAAAACAAACTGTAATATAAATTTCACAAACAAATAGGAAGGTTATCAGAAGAAATGGTGTAGAAAATCCGTGATCTCATGTCCGAAAATCATAATAGTAACAATTTTGACACGTTAAACTTTATTTAGACGACACTCTGATTTAGGCAAAAAATAAAACTATTTGTGAACTATTCCTCTAGGTCTAGAAGTCTTGACTGAGCAAAACCTTAAATTTGCTCTGATATTCCAGTCTAAAAGGTTAAACTTCAAACTTGGCCTAGGTTTTACAGCTATATTTGCAAATGAAATCTTTGGACCTTTTTTGAGAACCGTTAAAAGTGAGGTGGTAAAAGAAGTTAATAAAATTCTTGAATAAAACTATAGTTCAGAGAATGTGGATAGAGTGCTGAACGCCAATGGTTTAAGCAGACTTTATTTTAAACGTGAAACTGAAACTATCGAACCTAATTCAGTTAATAGATTTAGAATACGTTTAGTTAGATCTATTCTAACTGTATAAAATAACTTAAAACCACATTAAGAAAGCCTCAGTTTATGCTAATGATCACTTAATATCCATGAATAGACGTTTCAGCTTCCACAAAAATGAGATAATTTGATACAACGATTAAACCCACATTTTGTTTAAGACTTTATGGTTTAACTTCCCCTGGGCTGCTATCTTGTTCGTATAATTTTGTATTAAAATGTACGTAAGAGGAAAAAGGGGCACGTTTGCTCCCATCTTTTCGCGACGTACGCTTTGCCTTCGAGATGTTTTCTTGAATTACCATACGATAATAAATTGGTTAAGAAAATTCTTGGTGTTTTTTGTTTTGGCTTCTTAGATTTTTGTGGTTCTACGATCACGCGCCTGTGTTATTTTATTAAGGTAGTTTTTTTAAGATATTGAGTTTGATAATTGTCTCACAGGATCGTACAGCTGAGATAAAAAGTATTCTAAAATCTGGTTTATAACCTGAGTTAAGGTTATAAACCAAACAGGTGGTTATCTAGTAGTGGTTGGTGGTGTTGGCTATACAGGTGGTTGGTGGTTTAACCAGGATGGTCTATACGCCAAATTCTTGAAAGAGTTATTCATGATGATAGTAGGCTTCTAGAAATTATGAATCGGTTGACAATGGCTTAAAAAAATTTTGCATTGTCTATCGCCAGATTTTACATTAAGCCTTCTTAGTAGCTTGTTCAAACCAATTAAGTTTTAAGGTTCCGTACCTCAATAGGAAAAAAACAGAACCCTTATAAGATGACTTTGTTATCCGTCTGTCTGAGTGCCTCTCACTTAGAACGCTTAGACTTATCATGTTGAAATTAAAACCTCAAGTCTATGATCCCTCGGAGCTTTGAAAAAATTAACTCTCTTACACTATGCTATCAAAAGATATATTGTGGAGAGCGAGTCGACTCGGACTTAGTCTATTTTTATGTTTCCATCACAATTATTGGTGATTTAATGTCACTTAGGCTAGGCCCCAAGAAATGATTAAAAAAAAACTGGTTGAGATGCTCTTAAGAATACTCTGAAAAAGGTATCAATCGGAAGGGTAAATTCCCCAATTACACAGCTTTCAAATAGTAGAATTTACATAATGCATTATGCTTTGATTAAATCCTTACGTAAAAGAAACAAGTACAACAAACCTTAATTTGAGTTTGTACACACATAAATTACTTCTTAAGCCAAGCTTCCAATAAACGGATATAAAGAAAGGAGAAACGAAATAAGGAAACAGACAGTCAGTAAAAAAAATCCGTGCCGCAATTTTTGTACATCCTCCTTTTACAAAATTCGCCGATTCGGCTTACCAACATGCCCAGTCTCGTTTGGCCTATCGAAACTGTCTTTTTCGTTGATGTTGTGTTAAGTGGGGTAGATCTAATAATTTTGGACGGTGTTTTATACTGGAAAAGTGAAAATAAGGAAGGCTGTGTAAGGCTCTAATTTCGTGACGACGCGACTGTAACGGTGTCAGCAGATCTTGTATATCATGGAGCGAATGATTTTTTTCTTTGCGGTTTTCCAGCCGTTTCGTCAGGTTTTAATGGAAAAATCTTTGGAATTTGTTGCCGCTGTTCGGAAAAATATAATTTTTCGTTGAACTTTTTGTCTGTGTTTCTTGTAAGTGTTAGAGTGGCATCGACCTATTTGTAACCCTTTTTTTGCGGATAGGAAATCATTAAATAACTTCCCCCGCTCTGGGCGGAGCGAGTGTCAGACTTGTACTGACTAATACCCATGTTCGTTTTTTTGCCCTTTATGTTCCGGGGCCGCGGTATCTCTTTCGATCAACCCGCAACCCCGGCAGTATTTGTAACCCTGACAACGTACTTTGAAGTGGGGTTTTTAATTATTTCACTCCACCACAGCTAGTTCAACTAACTATTGTGACACTCGCTCGTTTTCCTCCTAGGGAGGCCGCAGTTATAGTAAGTTGGGACAGTTGAACAAATTATTTATTATTTAAAAAAAAACTAACATAACAGGCTAATAACAAACGTAAATAACAATATAGGAAAAGACCAACCTGTACCGTGCACATTTTCTTGACGTTTTATAAGTGCCCATGTAGGCATATGTGAAATAAAAAAAAATAGATTCCGTCTTCTGATAAATTGCCCTTTTTGGAGTTGTTCCAGTTTAGATAAAGGTATGCGATGTCCGGGCCTGTGGAGGGTGAGCTATCGGTAGCTCACCATTCATCCGTCTATTGACGACAGGCCGTGTCGACGGGCGCGTTAGTGTTCCACGCGCACCTCAAAGAGATGTCAGAAAAGCAGAGGGGCCGGCCAGGGCCAACGCCTGTCAGGGTTGCGGGTTATACGAAAGAGATACTGCGACCTTGGAGAGTCAGGACAAGTCTGACTCTCCCCCCCACTCCGTCCAGAGCGGGGGAAATTATTTGATGACTTCCCACACCAAAAAAAAGGTTTTCGATGTGATTCTTCCTACAAACGATGAGAACCTTTCCAATGGTTTATTGTCACTTCAGAGAAGCTTTGTCCTTTTAATACCCTGCGAAATAAGGCTTCGTCTAGACTTACGGGTTCATTGGTTACAAAATAAAGTATGTGCTATAGGGGATTAAGGGGTATCTTTACGATTAAACCCTTTTGTATTAAGTAGGGATGTTGTTGACGATAAAAGTTGGAGTTTAATTGGATTAAGTGTATTTGTCCCAGAGTTATGTTGTAATAAAGATGCTTCACACCATTATTAAATAAAATATATTATTTGTATTTTTTTATTCTTGTTGGTTTTTACCTACTAGCAGGTACCTACCTACCTATTAGCAGTAAGTAGACCATTGACTACCCCTGTTATATTTTTATGTTAGGTCAGTCCATCCAAAGGTTATCGCTAACAGCGATAAGGCCGCCAGTGTAACCATAGAATTAGTCATTTCTATAAAGTAATGATCAAGTTTTGGTGTGCAATAAAGTATATTCTATTCTTCACAATGTTTTAAAATCATCTTGATGTTGAGCTCAAATTTGTGTCTGGTTGATATGCATTTCGATGGTCCAGACGAGTGTCCACTATCAAACTCAAACTCAAAGCATCATTTACACCATTACAGGCAATTTCATAAAAGAGTCATAAAAAACTAAAAAGTTGCTGCTGGTCTCAGTCACAAGACATAATAATTTATTAAGGTACTGTAGTTGTCCATTAAATTCCATGGAGAAGAATGGGCAAGAAATACCATGAAGACTCTTTTAATTCACAATCACCGTTCACGAACATGACACATAGATCAGCCCCATCCAGCTTAACCATTTTGAAAGGAACTTTTAAATGAAACAGTGGACGAAAGCGCAACAGATTACTGTTAAGTAAGACGTCCTTAGCTCGATTCCCAGTTCGGGAAAAGTCCGGCTGCCGGGCTTTCGGGTCGTTCGAAAGAGATACCGTGGTCCCGTAACAAAGGGCAATAGAAGGAACATGGGTGGGTTTTAGTCACTACAAGTCTAACACTCCTCTTCGCTCCGCCCAGAGAAGGGAAGTTATTTGATGATTTCCCATCCGCAAAAATAAGGTCGGGAAAAGTGTTATTAAGGATTTGTGCCCATTTGATGGCAATAGGCTCACCTCCATTACATAGAACTTGCACACACCTGCCAAAATAAGGGTGTACTGTTGTTGCGGGTTGTTCGAAAGTTGCGGGCTGTTCGAGAGATAACGCGGCCCTGGAACGTAAAGGACAATTATAGAAGGAACATGTGTGGGTTTTAGTCAGTGCAAGTCTGACACTCCCCGCCGTTCCGCCCAGAGCGGGGGAAGTTATTTGATGATTACCCACACCAAAAAAAAAAAGGGTGTACTGTTAGGCACAACTCTGCCTTGCCCTTCGAAAATAGCAGGCGTGATGTTTGGTTATGCTATGTTACGTTATGTGTAATCTAAATTTTGCACAGTACGTTATCCTCTTTAAACCCTTCGTTATTGTTATTAAATCAATTAATATTTGCCTAACAAGGAATTCATTAAAATTTACCACAGGTGATTTCACAGCATATCAAACTAATGTAATTAAAATTGATTGCATAATAAACACATTTGCGTTGTTTACTGTCTATCCTTTTGTTTGTTTTAACCATCATTTTGTACTGTAAGCAATTTCTACTGATCTAAATATCATCAAAATTAAAAAAAAGTTGTCTCATTTAGAATTTCTCCTGTATCGTGGGTGCGTTTACAAACATACTATATAACACATATTTTTTTCAACATTACAAACATATATATTATACAAACTTATACATTACAAACATAAATACTCACATACACAAACTTTTGGAAAAAAACATAGATTTTGATGAATTTTGATACAGAGGTATCTGTGCCAAAATTCATTAAAATCGGTTCAGCCATTAAGGCGTCAAGACGTTACAAACAAACTCACTTTCGCTTCTATAATATTATATTAAAGATTTGCAAACTATAAATAAACAAAAAAATTTAAAAGTATAAAAATGGTGAAATAATTACAGGGCGTAAAAAATTCGTCCGCGTTGCTGTCAACAGGAAAAGTGCCAGGAAGGCTGACAGCATTACCGCGTTGGATGGCAATGCTGATTCTATTTTATTCAAGTGATATTTGAATGTCTTGTAGCAATGCGAAAAACTTTGAAAGTGACTTTGAAGTTGCTGGCATTTTGCGGTACTTTGATTTTTAAACTACAAAAGCAAATAATATTCTATTCTATCACGCTGATATAAGACTGAAATTCCAAACAAAACATTGTATTATAAAATAGGGTAGTTGATCTATTGATATACTTTTTATGAGCTGTCAAAACGCGCTTCCCACATAGATTTTGTATGAGACTCGCAATCGATGACGTCACTAAGTTGTCAAGTCAATGATGCAACTATTTATTGATTTAAAAACAACTAAAAATCGAATTTAAAAGTTATTTTGAAATAAATGGAGTTCTCAGGTCTAGAATAAGGTGTTCTTTCAGAAAAATTGTGTTTTTCAATTATTGGTTAATGGTGTCAACTACCCAATTGGCTGTGTAGCAGTGATTTGAACTCGGTCTAACAAAAACACTAGAACCTTCCACTCCAATTCCAACAGCTCAATTTCATTTGAAATTAGAACCATCTTTTCAATTTACTCCTTCCATCCTCTACAAATTATATATGGGGGCTGCCATATCAGTTTGGCTGGCTTCCAATATCATACGCCTTTAAAATGCCCCGTAATACCCAGTCTTAAACAATCAGCTATAAAATATTAGTGGGGTTATCTGGAGCAAGCTGAATGGCACTAGAATGTTCTAACGTCTATAGGAATTCGTTTCTAGAATGTGTTATGCTTTGTAATAAAATTTATACTTTAGTTTTATAAATTTCATTAGTTTATTTTTTTAATAGCTTGTACCCGTGGCTTCGTCCGCGTGTAGTGTATGTCCCTTGATCTTACTACAAGGATATCCTAAGTGTTCATTAATCCCTGTTATAAACTTTAATCTTTGTTCAAAATTTTATTCAAATCCGTTCAGTAGTTTGTGTGAAAAAGTAACGAACATCTTACAAAATAAATCGTCACAAAATTTTGCATTTATAAAATTAGTAGGATAGGATAGGATGGTAGGAACGTATTCAATGTTTTCGCAATAAGTGGTAGTACCGTTTCGTTTTTATATAAATAATAATTACGGGTCCATAACACTTAGTCATAATAATGTGACATTTAGGTTCATATTTATTAATAGTTATATAAAATTGTTTTAAGTTAAAGTTATAAGTTTGGGAAGCCTACTTGATGATATACCCAATTCTATCGTCGAGTTCTGCACACTACTCTTAAGGCAATCTAGCCGTTCTCACTAAAAAATTTCACAATAAGCACATAAACTGCATAATTAGGTACACAAAGACCTATTATAAAATGTAGCATAAGTAAGTAATTACACAAATTACAGGCATGCATGGCATTGGTATAGTCTATTTTTTTTTGAGTCTACAAAAAATGTGCAATAGGATAAACACTACCTACTTATTTGAAATATATAAATAGACAATTAAGTACTTTATTTTGTAGTAATATATAACTGGCATGCTTGCACTGACTGGACAGGTCCAAATAAGTGTAGTGCTTTCTTAAAAAGACCATTTCAGATACAAACCTGCATAGTCCTCATGTAACCAAACTCATGTAACATGTTGACCAAGATTTTTATCTGGGCCTTAAAAGAGACTATGACTTTTGAGTTTGTTACGGCTGTTTCTTGTCAGAGTAGTCGGGTACGAAACACCGGCCTCATCTAGTTTAAAAAAAGACGTGCAAAAATGTTTGTGAAAACTTACTTGCAAAATAAACATCATTTGTCATTATAATTATGTAATATTACTTAAAATATATATATATTAAAATATATAACTTGAACTTAGAAGTTATTTATTCCATTCGTACTATCTTGCCTCGAAAACTCAACTGAATTGGTGTAAAAATAATGCCTTCTCTCCTGCTTCCGACTCCTTGTTAAAACTGTACAACGTCCAGCTATCGAAGTTCCCCAGATGCTTTACTTGTATTTATTTTTCTTACTTCGTATGTTTTGCTACAACCTACAACAGCACTAGAAAACATTCCTGATTTGGACATAACGAGAAATGGTTGGTTTTACGTTTTATTTTTAAAGCCGTCTTTTTTAAAATTCCGAGTGAAAAATTGTTGGGTATTTTTAGGTCAAGTCGATTCGTAATGGCTGGTTCTCGCAGCATTGTTTCGGTCTAGAAGAATTGACGATGTTTTCTGAGACATTTCTCTCATTTTCAGCTTGGTTTTTTACAATTCTGACTTGTGGAAAAATGCTGTGGTTTTCTGAAGTGTCATTGTTAGAGTTTTGCCGTCAGCTTGATTTAGTTACTTATTTTCGTTTTTACAGAGTAGTACGTTGACGTGTATATATCATAAACGTGTTGCATTTTCTTTTTTAGAATAATAATCATTGTTTTATAGCAATTTAACATTTTTAGGATTCTGTACCTCAAAAGGAAAAACGGAACCCTTGTTGTATTACTATGTTGTCTGTCTGTCTGTGTGTCTACACCCTTTATCTCGAGAACGCGTAGGGATATCAAGTCGAATTAAAGCTATAAACTTAAAAAATCAACCTTGTAAGTTTACGCAGTCAAAAGTTATGGCCGTTTATGTCGCAACTTAGTATGGAACCCTCGGTGCGCAAGTCTGACACGCTCTTGGTCGGTTTTTGTATTCGGTAAGACTGGAATCCCACCTTAGTATAGTTGGGAAAATGGCTAAGCTGATGATAATGAGATGATGGTCATAATTGTGCAACACCATATTTATTGCCGACCGTTGGGTATATATTCCAGTGTTTTCAATTCTTATTTTAAACAATTTGAAGATCAAAATTTCGTTACAAAAATACAATCAGCCAGCATGCTAAGTTTTATGAGAGTTATAAAACCTCTTCAATACCTTTCTGGAATATACATTATATATAATATATAGTATTTTTTCAACTTTTTTTTCTTTTAAACCGAACGTTTCAAAAGTTATGATATTTGTTCAAATATCGAAATACGTATATCCGAATGCAGATACTACATTATTAAGTTTCACCAACGATACAAAAAACCTCGCAGATGCAATAAATATAACAGAATATCCTCGGAGTTCCCTAGTTCGATGGATAAAAGTTTTGCAAAGTAAAAACTAATATTATTTTTGTTGCAGGTACAATACGCGCCGAAAGTTCGCATGTTCGTGAAATCCGGAATATTGAAAGGAAATATACAAGAAGGAGATACAGTTGTTATTGGTTCGTTTATACATATTTATATAATTTTAACCCTTATATAACAAATTCCAATTGATTTCATAATATTCATTACTTAACTTTTTTAATCTACCCATCAAAGTTCATTGCTATACGTAGGCGTACCCCAAGGGTCGATTCTGGTGCCCCTATTAATTTTATTGAATACTTACGCATAAAGGCCGCGTAGGTAGATACAAAATTTTGAGATACTTTCATCAAAGCTTCATAATTAATTAATTAGATAATTCCTTTTTATAAGCTTCCTTTTGAATTCGATCCTTTGAAAGACCCACCTTAACATTTAAGAAAAATAAACTTGAAAATTCTAGTAGATTATTTTGTAAATTAACTTTTTCTGAGATTCTTTCATTAAAAGATTTGAGACCAGTTTTATTTTGTCTTGATTATTTATGCTTATTATTTTTCACAGGTTGCCAAGCAAGTGCGAATCCAAACAATCTAACTTACAAGTGGTATGTCAACAATGAGCACATTGCTGCTGACATCAGCAATGAATTGGTGAGAATAAGAACTTGATACTTTGTTTTTTATTATACTGCATTTAAAAAAAAAAAAACGTTGTTTCTAGGAGTATCTCCTGTATCGTAGGTGCATTTACAAAAATTTAAATTCACATACACAAACAGCCAGACCCGAAACAACTATCAGCAGCTCATACAAATATTTGTTCCGTGCGGGAATCGAACCCGTGACACGCAGCGCAGCAGTCAATCGCTCAGCCACTGCGCCAACCGTGCCGTCTAACTGTTTGTTTTACTGATACTATTTTATACTGTATCCGCTGTAAGTTGGTGCGCGATGTGTAGTTTTTTCTCTCCCCTTTTCTTCCCTCTTTCTCCCCCGTTTTTGTTTTAAATAGCCTATGTTCGTCTCAGGGTCCCAACTATAATATCTTTACCAAAATTCATTGAAATCGGTTTGGCCATTTAGGTATGAAGACGTAACAAACAAACAAACTCACTTAAGCTTTTATAATATTAGTAAGGATTGACGGAAAATGTTGACGCTGAGGATTTAGATTCAAATGTTGAATTGATTAGATACAGTTTGTGCGATGATTTCCTTCAGTTCTGTATGTTTGTTTTAATTGGTATATTTTTGTTAGCAAAAATATGCTTACATTATTTATTCAACATACAAAGCAAGCTATTAATTCTATTAATTATGAAATTCACTACACAAACACGACACAAATTGCGTTTATTAGATTATAATAATATAAAACATACAACACCTAATTAGTCGGGTACCAAAACTACTAGCGTTCAGAATAGGTTGGTCAAAGTTTAATTAGGGTTCAATGTTAAAATTCTAAATTATACGAAAAGGTTTGTAAAAGGGATATGTGGTTAACATTCCAGTTCCTAAACTATGCTTTAGTCAAAGATTGTAATCGTTAGATGTGCTTTCATTGTAGAGAAGGTGACATATCAAGCTATACATTTCCAGTATTACAAGCATCGCTTTTTTCGAAATCATCATAAATACTTTTCCCCACTCTGGGCAGAGCGGGGGCGACTCTCAGGCTTGTACTGGCTAAAACCCACCCATGTTCCTCCTTTTGCCCTTTATGTTCCGGAACCGCAGTATCTCTTTCGAACAACCCACAACACTGACAGGCAGTGGCCCTGGCAGGCCCCTCTCCAACATAGGTTTCACGAACAATGAAAGATTCGCATAAACTGGTTTTGTATTGATTGATCATCGAGCATAATAATGTTCTTGAAAAGCGTTGAAATTGGTAAGAGTGAACTCACACATCGCGCATGAAATGAAAGATTGTAGTAAGAGTGAGGAAGACGACAAAACTCGTCAAATGTAAAAAAAAACCAAGTGCAGGTCGGACTTGCCCACCAAGGGCTACTTACAAACTAGCGACATAAACGGCCATATCTTTTAAATGTGTAGTCTTACCCCCGAATACTGAAACGTCACTTAAAATTTGAGGGCTGCTTAACATTTCAGCAGCTCTTAAACTTTAGATTTTGTATTGTCAAACGTCACTTCTGAGTATCTGTTAAATTTAAGTTGTAGGTACTTAAGTTTTGAGTGACGTTTCAGTATTCGGGGGTTAGAGGGTTAAATTTTTAACAACTCCAAGGGTCCACAGATTTGAGTATTTATGGTCTTAGTTTTAACTCTATACCTCCACGCGTTTCTGAGCTAAAAGGCCTTGACAGACAGACGGACAACGAAGTGATTCTAAGAGGTGCTGTTTTTTTCTTTTGAAGTATGAAACCTTGAAAAAACATTATTTTTGACGCCGTACGGCAAATCATTATCATTATACCTACCATTGTGTTGCCCCATGTAGTTTAGGGTTGATGCAAACATTTTTCTTCTATCTCTACGGTTGGCAAATCTAGCTATTTAAACCTTTGCCAATGAATGTTTTCAGAATTAAATTTATCTAGGTCATCGCTTTAGTTCCACTGGGTCGTGCTTGAATTCCCTCGAAGATTCGAGAATTCGAGCGAGTCATTTAACTATTATCGATTTCAAATGTCGTTTTTAATCAGGCAAATGGGGTGTTAGAGGTGACGCTAGCTGTTGTCAATACATCCGCTGCAGCTACTTAGCCTATTGGTTAGCTTGATAATGCCAGTGAATATACAATTAAGTTAATTTAAATTGTAGGAATAGTTCTATCGTGAAGTCAGCTTAATTCCCATTGGTTCAGCTACATTTACTGTCTGTATTTTTGTAAAAGACACCAATCTATTTTTTTTTTAATGGGAAATTTTTTATTTTGCCTCTCTCGCTCTGGGCTGAGTGTAAGGGAGTGTCAGACTTTTTAACGACGTCGTGGTGCAGCGGCTGAGCGATCGACTGCTACGCTGCATGCCGCAATATTTGTTCCGTGTAGGGATCGCCGCGATACGATCGCTGCCGCGAGGTACGATCCCTGCACGGCACAAATATTTGTATGGCGTAGAGATAGTTGTTCCGGGTCTGGCTGTTTGTGAATGTGAGTTTAAATATTTGTAGACGCAGGAACAATTCCTAGTGTAGGACAAGGCCTTTTTAAAAAAAAAAAAAACTTGTACTGACCAAAGCTCATCCATGATCCTTAACTTTTAACTCCCCACTTCCCTGTAATAGGGGTTTAGGGAAATGAGTTAAAACAGACGAAAAGTAAACTATGTCCGTCTCCAAGGTTTTAACTATCCGTACCAAAAAACAAACTCACTTTCACTTTTATAATATTAGTAAGGATTTTGTGATGTGGGCGTGTTGTCGATTCCTAGGTCAAAATCTTCTCACAAGAGGATTTCCGGATTTGACTCATTTACTTACTGACTCCCAATTTGACAACACAACTTCACCAAAAATTCTACTTGTATCCACGAAAATGGTGGAATACACGAATCTCGTAAGCGGAGTCTAACATATTCCAAGCAGGATGCTCCATTAAAAATCCAAAGCAAAGTAACGGCCTTGTGTCTTATATATCATCTCAAGTGTCGTTACGCCATTAATTCCGTACACTATATTAAATTTTACCATCCTTATTTGCATCTTCTGGAGCGAAGGCGTCCTCCAAAAATATAAGAGAGAATTTTCAAATTTCTTCTTGGCACAACATACACCTGCAATATGCATTTTACATTAGCTGTTTCGTATTAAGAGGATGTTCGGGAGTGTTTGGGTTATTAAATGTTTTGTTTTAAATATTATTCTTCCATTT
Source organism: Ochropleura leucogaster (assembly GCA_958449745.1). Lineage (NCBI taxonomy): Eukaryota > Metazoa > Arthropoda > Insecta > Lepidoptera > Noctuidae > Ochropleura > Ochropleura leucogaster. The sequence goes on from OY288226.1 coordinate 5,828,802, forward strand.
TAGAGTTTCGTGAGGAAAAGAAAAAAACGGAACCCTTATTATTTGACGGGCCTGTTGGTCTAGTGGTTAGTGGCCCTGACTGCTGAGCCGGAGGTCGTGGGTTCGATTCCCACCCAGGACAAACATTGCGTGATGAGCATGATTGTTTGTTCTGTGTCTGGGTGTGATTTATCTATAATATGTATGTATTTATAAATTATATAAGTATGTATATCAGTTGTCTGGTTACCATAACACAAGCTCTGCTTAGCTTGGGATCAGATAGCCGTGTGTGAGTTGTCCCAAGATATTTATTATTATTTTATTATTGTAGTGTCTCACTTGTACTAATTTTTATTTTTGTTCCATATAATATACGTAATTATAATTAATGTTTGTCGCTTTGCAAGTTTAATGTTTTTTTTTTAGGTAATTTATGCATGCTCATACAAAATACTATTTATTATTTTTAATTACTATTTTTTATTTCTTTCTTATTGGATAACTTTGTTGTCCGTCCGTCTGTCTGTATGTATATCTGTCAAGACCCTTTATGTCGTGAACCCATGGAGGTATCGAGTTGAAATTTATACCGTATACTCAAATCTGTAGTTCCATAGAGTTGTAGAAAGATCAACCCTCAAAGTCTACGCAGTCAAAAGATATGGCCGTTAATATCCAGAATTTTGTGCAGAACCCTCGGTGTGCGGGTCCGACTCGCACTTGGCCGGTTTTTTGGTTGGTGTTGGTTGGTAATTGGCATCGTCTTCTGGCAGTCCCGCTAGGAGTCTTGTTTAAACTATAATGCTGGATATTTCCTTCTGGTCTACATTGTATGCGCTTGTTAGTATAATTTTTAAGCTCTAGTTGAGAAAATTTCCTTGTTTCTGTAAATAGGAGTGTGTTACGGAGAATATTCTTTGCTTCTTTATACGTTACATTTTTTAATTAGGTACGTATGTAGTAGACACTGTGGTGAATATATTTAATTGAAATATTTTAAAAGCTGCTAAATATTATAGTGGTTACAAAAGTACCTTGAGCTACTAATTTATTGATTTGAAAATATTTAGGTCATTGAGATATTCTTTAAGTTCGAGAATGTTTTATGAAGCAAATTCACTAAAACCAAGATCCTTATGACGTGGGCATTCAACATAGCGGGTGAAATGTGGGTGTACCTGCTAGTACACCTGTACCCGACACGGTTGGCGCAGTGGCTGAGCGATCGACTGTTGCGCTGCGTGTCGCGGGTTCAATTCACTTACGGAACAAATATTTGTATAACTTGCAAATACTTAGTTGTTTCGGCTCTGGCTGTTTGTGTATGTGAGTTAAAATGTTTGTAAACGCTGGGAGCATTCACAAACGATACAAGAGAAATCCTAGTGTGGGGCAAAGATTTCTTAAAAAAATATATCTATGTTATGTTGCATAGTTGCGTATGACGACCGAGCATTTGAATACAATAATAACTAATATAATTCACGATTTTTGACTTGTCTCAGTTTAGGTATAGATAGATAAATCTTTTTTTTTTAAAAAACGTTGCCCCACACTAGGAATTTCTCCTGTATCGTGGGTGCGTTTACAAAACATTTAAACTCACATACACAAACACCCAGACCCGAAATAACTATTTATAGGCCATACATACATCCGTGCGAGTATCGAACTTGAATTTATTTGATGTAATGAAAGACACAATACAAGAATTAATACAACAAAAAGAGAGGAGAGGGAGAGAGATATAGGTGAGCGATGTATCAGAATAATAATGCGTTGATAATGTACAAGAACTTGGACCATAATTATTTGTGTGGCGGTATCAACAAATCTAAAAAAAAACTCTAAAAATAAAAAAACACCCCCAATTTACCACTTCCCTTTGTTACAGATACTTTCAAACATATCCAGAAAATTCAACGAAGCGACGATCAAGTGCGAGGTTCACAACCAAGTCGGGAAAAGTGCTGACACCAAAACTCTGGAAGTGGCCTGTGAGTACCGGCTCAAGTATTATAATACCTCGTCAGTTCTGCGGTTCGATAGGCTCACAGTTTTGTAAGGAGCGGTGTGAAAAGAGCGACGTTTTTTGTGTCTCTTCAGACTTATGGTTTTGTTGCTGTGTTATTTTTAGGTTCTTTTTATTGGAGAAAGTGGGCATTAGAAGAATAGCAGTGGTCTGGATTATTATTTAATCGGAGTTGGATGATTCTTTCAGCTTCTTTATAATACTACTTATGCGAATTTCAGCTGACATCCTACTAATATTATTAGAGTATGTTTGTGAGAATGGATGGATGGATGTATGGATGTTTGTTATTCATTGTGGGTTGTGAAGGTCAGATATGCAGTCGCTCCATATATAAAGAAAAGTAAATGCAGAGCTCAGTGTAATTGGGAAACTGCTAGGCAATTTTGATAAAGGTTATATTTTATATAAAAAAAATGAACTAAATCTTACGCGTCTACTTGCTACTTTATATCAATTGCCATACAAAAAATAAACACACACACTCAAATATCCCGCCCATATTAACGACACAGCCAGCGAAATCCATATTTGAAAACCGAATCCCAGAAAATATACACGTCTAAAATTATTATTGAGAATTTGATACTAGTTCCTGGTGCATACAAAATATTATTCATGAGATTTCACCCAGTATCATACCTACATAAGGTCTTCCCGAATCGTGCAAAAGGCGTATTCACATACAAGATTATTTTATACATATAAGATTTAATAAAAATAATAATAAATATCTTGGGACAACTCACACACGGCATACCATGCAGGCAAAACCGTGGGCGCTAGCTAGTCTTCTATTATTTGACCCCTTTCGGAAGTAAACCCTTTCGATTATAAAAATAATTTTGATAATCGGCGCACAATTGTTAGAGAAATAACGTTACAATAATACAAAAACAGACGAATTGTGCAAATCACAACCCTATGGAACTAAATTCGAACAAAATGTTGAACAAAACGAGAAAGAGAAAACTGAGCGTGGAGAGTTTGCCCAACAATTGATCCCGTATCTATGTCAGATTCCATCACCAGTCAAAACCAATACCAATATTTAAAAAAAACGGCCCATAGCTTTGTTTGTTCTTTTGTTTTTCCCTCAAAAAACTGGATGACAAGGCATACAGGAAGTGGCTTCAAAAAGCCATGGTTTTTTCCCTGTTCCTAAGGGATACATAGAATGAAATATGATTTCTCTTTGTTACCCATCACGTATTTGCCATTCAATTGTTTGCTTCTAAACTCAGGTTTTGATGTTTTATTTTTTTTATTTCCATGTATTCCATTTTTAAAATCGTTATTTGATAGTTGTATGTGAAATAAAGCTGTGTTATTGGCTTCGGCTAATGCGTTGTAGGTCGTTCGAATACAGGCTGTTGTTTGATTTTTTGAACCTAAATCCTTACTTCCATACCACAGGTCCCACAGGGTCTCAACTATCTCTCTGTAACAAAATTCATCAGACTCAGTTTGGCCATTAAGGCTTGAAGTCGTAACAAACAAACAAACTCACTTTCGATTTTATAATATTAGTAAGGATTAAAATTGTTACCTATTTTGAAGCAAAATTACAGTCCCAACGACTACCTAATAAAATCCAAAACAAAATCAAAAAGCCTTGCTGTTCGTCAATTGAAAGTGGGTCGACCAAAACGGTATTATTCAAAGTTTCAAAAGTCCTTAACACAATACCGAATTATAGTCATTTGCCTACAATTATGTGGTTTCAGGGCATTTCTTGACGTCGAATGAAGTGCCCTTCTATTGTGAAACGATTGGACTATTATTTAATTTGCGTTCTTTAGAGATGTATTGTTTGGTGGCCAAGTAGTTGCCATACGAATGGATGAAAGGAGAATGGTGGCCATTTTGAAAATGTCGTGATTTTCAAATTGTTGGACTTTAACGAGTTTCAAGACAATTATATTTTTATGACCCTGTATTAATTGTGCCCAATTGTAAAAGTATGATTTTAATGTTCTTTCAGTTATTTACGAATGTTTCGAGAAAAGGATAATATGATTTCATGTAGGAAATAAGATATTCTGTACGATGGTCAAGCTAGAACAAATTATATTTACGAAACCACACACGATAAAAAAAAGTATAAAAATAACAAAAAGAAAAAATATACAAAAAATACCGGCCAGTAGCGAGTCGAACTTGAGCACCGATCAATCCGTACAAACTTGCGACATAAACGGCCATGTCTATTGACTTACGCAGTCAGACTTACGTTTTCATAGCTCCAAGGGATCACAGATTTCAGTATATGGTTTTAAATTTCAACTCTATATATCGACGCGCTACTGAAATTAAGGGTACAAATAGATCCTATAAGGGTTTAGTATTTTTTCTTTTGAGCTATGGAACCTTAAAACTGAAAAAGAAAATTATGTATAAGAAAACGAAAAAATTAAGAGTACATAGAAAATAACTACGCGAAGTAAAATAAAATCCTCTACAACAAAAATTTTAATGGATTAAATAGCTAAAACTCTCCAATTACCAATTCGTTGTTATGAGTCTTCCTTCAATACAGAATCCCCTCATGTGCTAAGATAATGTTCGGCAAGATATTTTTATTTTCTCCCCTAACATAATGGGCTACTAAAGTTTTAACTTTCATACGCTGCAGCACTGCAGTGTTGGCACAGAGTAGAAAGAAATGGAGAGCTCATGTTTTGTGAATAAATAATAAATAAATAAATATCGTGGGACAACTCACACACGGCTATCTGATCCCAAGCTAAGCAGAACTTGTGTTATGGTAACCAGACAACTGATATACATACTTATATAATTTATAAATACATACATATTATAGATAAATCACACCCAGACACAGAACAAACAATCATGCTCATCACACAAAGTTTGTCCTGGGTGGGAATCGAACCCACGACCTCCGGCTCAGCAGTCAGGGCCACTAACCACTGGACCAACAGGCCCGTCTGAATACTTTGAAGCCTTCGCGAAAACATATTTTCTTTTCTGTACAAATCGAATCGTGATACTAAAAAAAATTAACCTGTGGTACTGTTAAAAAACTGAAGAGTCAGTTTAGTTAAAAGCTCTAATCTGAGGAACTATTTTTATTTTAATTTCATTGGTTCACCAAAACAAACATGGCATGCGAAATGTAATATACATTAATGCAACAATGACTAAAAGTAAACACCGCTTGCATATGGTTAGTTCGAGTTGAAAATTATTTTAGTTTTGTTATTACCCAGGATTATAATTATCAAATACGAGTAGGTAAATCATGCTATGATGCAAGTGAAACTGATGGGCACAACTAGTCTTTCAATCAAAGCTATACATTTTGGTTGAATCGTGTAGAATTCCACTCACTAGGTATACCACTTCATGTGTTAATAAATAGTTTAGGGTTCCGTACCTCAAAAGGTAAAAACGCAACCGTTATAGGATCAGTTTGTTGTCCCTCTATCTGTCAAGATCTTTTATTTCGAAAACGCGTGAAAGTATCGTGTCAAATTAAAACAAACTCAAGTAAATCGGCGCAATCAAAAATATACTTAATCGTGCCGTCAATTGGAATTGCGTATTTCACGATTTCGTATAAGTTCTTGAGCCGAGTATGACTATTGTGTACTCTGTAGCACTCCATGCTTGTTTATTTCATGGTAATAAAGCTTGCATTTATGACACAGTATATACTTCTAAGCCAGTGAACAGCACAGATCCTGGTAAATTTTACGTTCGCCATAATGAATTGTTTATTGCTTTCGTTAGTTAATGTCTGCCGATGATGTTTTCTTTGAACAGTAAGTTACTTGATAGAATATTGTGCTTTCTGTGAAAGACTTACTAATTTTATAAAAGCGAAAGTGAGTTTGTTTGTTTGTTACCTCTTCAAGCTTTAATGGCTTAACCAATTTTAATGTATTTTGGTACAGATATAGTTGGGAACCAGGAGACGGACATATGCTAATTTTTATTTTAAAAAAGTGGGAAATGAGGGAGAAAGAGGGAAGAAAAGGCAAAACTTAGCTTTGTTATTGCAATAAATAAGGCGCAAGGGCAAAAACTACAGATAGCAGGTACCTGCAAATCAGGAAGGGGGAACTGTGTTACCCCGAGTTTAACGCGACCGAAGCCGCGGGAAAAACTAGTATAAAATAAATATCAACTTTTCGTAATTTATGTTAAACGGGGTAGCAAAGTTTGTACGGGAGAACGCAATCCTTGAACGGATTGACTTGTTATGTTCCGCAGGCATTGTTTCGAAATCATTAGACTATACCACATCACGCGATGTCGCTTAAGAGCTGAGAGGCGGTTGAAACCACTAGGCATTCCTAGCTAGTTATTAAATATACTTACATGTTTATGTTTAATTGTTTAAAAAAAACAAAGTATTGTTCAGAGGATGGCTGCGGTTATAATTATACAATAACTAGCTTTTGCCCGCGGCTTCGCTCGCGTTTAATTTCGGGGTAACACAGTTCCCGTTTCCTGATTTGCAGGTACCTGCTATTTGTAGTTTTAATTTTAATAGCAAAGCTAAGTTTTCCCTTTTCTTCCCTCTTTCTTTCCATTTCTCATATTTTCAAAAAAAAAGATATGTCCGTCTACCAGGGTCCCAACTATCTCTGTACCAAAATTCATCAAAATCGGTTTAGCCATGTACAAGTGAAGACGTAACAAACAATCTCACTTTCGCTTTTATAATATTAATAAAGAAAGGATAAATTTCTTTTTGAGTAGGTGGCATACGATCACCAATAAACATTTTTATTAGCTGCCAAAAAGTTTTAGAATTAATGTTCAAAATACGTAGGTAATTAATTATCAAATCAAATCAAATCATTTATTTCAATTAGACCATTACAGGCACTTTTGAATGTCAAGAAACAAAATGAATCTACAGTCCCGGTCACAAGGCATAATAACTTGTGAAAGTACTGCAGTTGCCCATTCCAAAGCGTTGATCTCTATGGAGAAGAATGGGCAAGAAACTCCATGGACACTCTTTTAAATTCTAATTTTTTACAAAATAGTATTTACATCATTCGTGTTGAGATTATACAAATATGTGAGAACGATGTAGAAAGACGTGCACAGTAAGAGCGTCCAGAGTAAATAAAAAACAAAATTCAATTTAAATCTAAATAAATTAATAATGACCGTGGTAGTTAAAAAATGACCAGTCCCAACTGACAGCGCCCGTTCACGAACATGACGTATGGATCAGCCCCATTCAGCTCGACCATTTTGAAGGGAGCTAAATGACCCGACACACCCGCCACCATCAGCGAGACATTTAAGTGAGCATGACACTATTAACCACCAGGGCTTCGTCAAGTCAATGATAATACATAGCACTCACATATGGGCTTAATAATTATACAATACTAGAGAATTGATTCTATACATTGCAAAGATAGTCTTACAATCTTCTGCAGCTTCCACTATAGCTTCGGATACTTATTAATGAGTTTACCCCTATGCTTGAGGAGCAGGACCAGCATTGAGCCAAGCATTTTTATCATCAATATAATCCCCCAACTTATAATATGCTTGCCTACATAGTGTGCGTTTAATAGAAGATTTAAATTTCGTTTCATTCAGTTGAAGAATGTGGGGAGGTATTTTATTGTAGCATTTCAAACAGAACCCCATGAAAGATGAGTCTACTTTAGCTAACCTGAAACCTGGTTGAACTAATTGGTCCCTATTTCTAGTATTATAATTGTGTCTGTCACCTCTTTTACTAAAAAGATGCGAGTTTTTCCTGACATACATGATGTTTTCATAAATATATTGACAAGGTACTGTCATGATGTTAATATCCTTAAACTGTTCCCTTAAAGAATCTCGCCTACGTAGGTTATATATGGCTCTAATGGCTCTTTTCTGCAGAATAAATATAGACTCGATGTCTGCAGCCCGTCCCCAAAGTAAAATACCGTATGACATTATACTATGAAAATAACTAAAATAGACTAGTCTCGCGGTATCAACATCAGTAAACTGACGGATTTTTCTAACAGCATATGCTGCTGAACTAAGGCGTCCTGCAAGAGATGTTATATGCGGACCCCATTGTAGCTTTGAATCGAGTGTTATTCCCAAGAAAACGGTTTTTTCGACGAATTCTAGTTTCTCTTGATTCAATACTATGTCACACTCACTGTTTTTGACATTTGGTAGAGCAAATCTTATACACTTCGTTTTTTTCCCATTTAATACTAAATTATTAGCCGTAAACCAATTATGTACCTGCATTAGGGCATTATTTACGTCGTCAAGATTTGTGGCACGTCTGTTTATCTTAAATATTAAAGAGGTATCGTCAGCAAATAACACCATTTGTGGTTGGTTTTTAAACAAATGGGGTAGATCATTTATATATACTAAAAAGAGGAAGGGACCTAATATCGATCCTTGTGGTACACCCATCTTTACATTTAAACCCATTGAATTGACACCATTTATTTGTACTTGCTGCTGTCTATCATTTAAATACGATTTAACTAAACTAAGGGCAAGTTTCCCTAGGCCGTAATGTTCAAGTTTTAAGAGAAGGGTTTCGTGGTTCACGCAATCAAATGCTTTTGAGAGGTCACAAAAGATCCCTATGGCATCCTGTGCCTCTTCCCACGCAGTAAATATGTGTTTTAATAGGGTGACACCGGCGTCAGTGGTACAACGTCCTTTGGTGAAACCATACTGCTTTTCATGTAATATTTTATTGGTGTTAAAGTGGTTGAGCATTTGGTTAAGCATTACCTTTTCAAACACCTTGCTGAAAACCGGCAAAACGGATACGGGTCTATAATTATTGGTGTCTTTACTGTCCCCAGATTTGAACAGTGGTATTACCTTGCTGTATTTCATAAGGTCCGGGAAGACTCCTTGGTCCACACACAAATTAAATATAAAGGCTAAGTACGGTGCTATAGTCTCAATGATAGCTTGACAAACTTTAATTGACAATCCCCAAAGGTCTTCGGTTAATTTGATTTTTATTTGTTTAAAAGCTTTAATAACTACAGTGGGGTTAATATGTTTAAACTGAAACTCAACCGGGCATGGTAAAACGTTTGCTCTTAATAAGTCAACAGAAAGCAAGGGTGAGGAATTTAACGTTTCTGTAGTTTTAATTGGGATACTAGTAAAGAAATCCACAAATTCTTGAGCAACTTCGTTTTTAGTGGTTAGAAGACCACGTGAAGACTCTAGTGTTATATCATTATTATATTTTTTATTTCTATTAGTTTCACTATTGATTATTTTCCAAACCGTCTTAATTTTATTATCAGCGGATTTAATCTTGTTGCTTATGAATAAGGCTTTAGCTACCTTGCAGGTGTTTTTAAACATTTTTGAGTAAGTAGCAACATAGCGATTGAATGTTTCCGAGTTTATGTAAGGCTTAAGGCCGTAAAGCTCAAACAGTCGTTCCCTACTTTTTCTTATACCCTTAGTTGCCCAATCACTAAATATAAACTTTGGGCTAATAGATTTAGTTTTTATTTTTAGCGTCTCATTAAACTCTGTGTAGACAACCGAAAAGAATTCCTCATAAAAATGATTTACATTATTAATATTATATCCCGGAATGCCTAGACTACTTATTAAATTATTATTAAATTTATTTAAATTGCTGGGTGTTATTTGTCTAGACTGTATCTGAATTTTTTGTGATGATGTGTAGGACTCGAAAACGACGGTTTGACCGCTGTGATCAGAGGGAAGGTAATTTACAATGGATTTATCTAAGAAGTCGCAGCAACAGAAAACATTATCGATACAAGTAGCGGTATTTGTAGTAATTCGGGTTGGCTCCGAAAACACATTCAACAAATTAAATGATTTAAAAAGATTTAAGAATCTACTGCTGTTTGAATTTTCATCTAAAATATTGACGTTAAAGTCACCACAGATGACTAGCGATTTATTACCTGTTGCAAGTTTTGCCAAAGCATCTTCCATTACTGACTCAAATATCGAGTAGTTTTGATAATTTGGGGGCCTGTAAACGCACACTATGACATGCTTATCTAGCTCAACACAAGACAATTCAATATTATGTTCAACCGATAGATCAACTATATCAATACGACTTCTAAATTTAATACTATTTTTGACTAAGATTAGTGAACCCCCACGCATCTTAGATTTACGGTTAAAGCAACTGCCTACATTGTAATTTTCATAATTAATTAACATTTCATGATCTTTTAACCAATGTTCGGTGAAACAAACAATATCAAACTTAGTTTTTTCTAAAAACAATTCAATCTCTAGTTGTTTTGAAGAGAAACCTTGAATATTTTGATGGAATAATTTCAAGGAATTCTGCTTAGCCCCTTTTTTAAATTTAACTATTTGAGAGCCAGAAGGTACCTTGGTGTCTGTTGTCTTACTAGCTAGTTTAAATGAGCCGGAGTGAGCGACAATACTCCCCCGCCTTCCTTGTAAAAAGGTATATTAGTAGAAGTTCTAATATTTGCAGTGTTAATAATTGTACAAAACATAGACATAATATTTATGTCCGAGTGAATATTATAAGCTAATAGCCTAGCTATTTTGTGTCTACAACTAGTAGGTAGAAACACACTACCCCGTGTCGACCTAAGCTTATCAACAACAGTGTTGACATCAAGATATACAAGCTTGTCACAATAGTGACCTACCAAGAAATGCATATGCTTATTCAGCATGTGAATGTAATTGTTCTGTTTGTTGGACTTTTTATATAAGTATGGAAAAGCACACAATATTATTTTACGACAGTTCAACTTTAACAACTCAGTTACACTATCTGTGATGTCTTCTCTTGTAATTTTTGAACTATTTCCTATAAATATAGTTAAATCAGTATTTTCACTATAAACATTTCCAGTTACTAATGCCATTATCTGTTTATAAGTTAACCCTGGCATACAATTATTTTGACTGGGAAAACTCAGGTTATTACTTAATAATTTACCTACACCCCTTCCTATACTATCTGAGAACATTACTGAGTGAGAACATTCACAACTATCATATATCTCAGTTTGTACCACTTGTAAATTATTTAGTGGAATATTAACTGCATCTTGGTTCAGTATACAGTCCAGAGGCAAATTCTCAGCCTGGGACGGGTCCTCCATTACCTCAGGCTGGGTAGTATCATGGTTGGAAACTGTATGGCAACTACATTGACTCATTACCAACTCATTTGCTGCAAGAATATGTTCCCTTATTTGGTTTTGAGAACTCACATATTTACTAGAAAGGGAACTAAGTGAGTCCTGAAGTACCTCTATTTCAGACTGCAATTGCTGAGTATCTAAATTATATATTTTAATACTGTCTTCTAACTTTATTTGATAATTTTTTAACTTGTTCACTAAATCAACACGTTCTTTTCTTAGTGGAATGTTTTTAGAAAAGTGTTTATATTGTTTTTTAAATTGATTACATTTTTTAATTAGTCTATTTAACTTAGCATATTTTTTTATTTTCTTATTGCTTACTGAATAATTTGGTTTTAGTAAGGAATCTTCAGTCAAATCAATAGTTATTAAGGAAGGGGAGTTACAATTACTATTTAACAATTCCTTATATAAACGGTTAGTTTCAATAACCTGAGTACTTTGTCTTTCTCTCTGTAACTTTAAAATACAACTATTGGCATGAATCAATTCATCTTCTAGGTCCCTAATCTTACACAAAGCCTCCTCATATAAATTACTGCAATTGCTGAAACCATCTGTGACCACCTTTAGCTGATCCCGTTCATCAACAACGTCCAAGTATTGCTGATGAAGGTCTACTAACTGCCTTTTCAAGGAAGAGTTTTTGCTGTTGAGTTATATATTTTCAAGAAAATCGAGTTAAACGTACACTGTTTATTTTTAGCCCTGGTTTTAGTTTAATTAGCTGCCAGGTATAATAATATTATTTTATATTAAAAGAGGGTATTTATTTTGCATCCAAATTGTTGGAGGTTTCAGTGGCCAGCGGGTACGTCCTTTTTGGTCCTACCTGGCACATATTAATATTCCAAAGGCGAAAATTTGTACGTGCCTGTAGATATGTTTGTTACTCGGTCACGCTCAAACGGCTTGACGAATTAAGATGAAATTTAGCTTCAAGATAACTTTAACCCGGGAAAATGCTATATTCCTGCGTAAAGATCAATAACTCAAATATGGTTTTTCACCGTGGGTAACACCGCGGAGCGCAACTACACATGTTATATAAGTGCTTTTACTAAGTTCCCTATTTGAAATTTTGATGTTGATAAATGAAAAGGGAGGGGAAAGTTACGAAAAAGATGTATGGATTGTCTAAAGAATTATATGAAAGAAAAAAGAATGAATGATGCCGTGACGTCTGACAGGGGAGAATGAAAGAAGATAACTACTACTAACGAACGACCCTGTGTACAATGGGACAAGGATAGGAAAATGATGATTTTGATCGTATTAATAAAAACATTTTGTTTTCAGATGGACCATCAATCAAAGTTAGACCCCAGAATGTTGAAGGTGAGACTGGCTCCTTGGCTACCTTATCTTGCATCGTTGATGGTCATCCTCCACCTAAGATACAATGGCTTCGATATGAACATGAGAGGTTTATTGTAAGTATTATTTTTAACATAAAAAAATAAAATAAATACATTCAGCTTGGTATTAATAAAATTACTATAAAACTATATCCATGGCCAATAAACGTGTGCTTTACACACTAATGCTCTACACACACTTATTTAGGGTTCCGCACCTTAAAATAAAAAAACGGAACCCTCATTGGATCACTTCATTGTCTGTACATACGAGTGTACAACTAAACGCCCACAGACACTACGCCGATAGACTGAATACCGACAAGACTTTACTTCAACGGGACTCTTCGCCGACAGGACACTTCGCCGACGGGACTCTTCGCCGACAGGGCTCATCAGCGACGCAATTTATCTGCGATGATCAGATACTTACTTTGGAAATAATAACTCAGTACGTTTAAAATGTAACTCATCCCTTGATAAATGATAAAAATGTCATCTCTTTTTTCTATTAATGCAAGTCGTTTCTGGCACTCGCCGACCGCTGCCGCGGCATCGCCCGCTCCGCTCGCTCGGCTCGTGCGTAGGAGGTCACAGTTTTAACCTAACCTACCCATTTTTTTTTTCGAAGAGTCCCACCGAAGTAAAGTCTTGTTCGGTGTTCAGTACGTCTGTCCCTTTAACTCAAGAACGCGTAAAGGTATCGAGTAGAAATTAAAACCATGTACTAAGGTTCAAATGTGCTGTGAAATCAACTATCTAAGCCTATGCAGTCTAAATATATGGCTGTTTATGTCGTATGTACGGTAACCTCGGTACGAGAGTCTAACTGACTCCTGGCTGGTTTTTTTAAATAATATTTTTCTTTCGTGTCCAACTTTAATACTGTTATATATGTTCCGTCCTTGTTCATGACACTTCACGTTTTTGTTCTATCAGAGAGTGGGTAAATCAGCAAACCTTACCCTCACGGTGACTCCTCACTCAGCTGGACAATACTGGTGCAAAGCAAGCACTGAGAACAGGCAAGATGTTCAAGCTCCTGCCATTGTTTATATTAAAGGTAAATATTTTACGTGCTTTTTAGGCTTCTGTACCTTAAAAGGAAAAAAACCGTAAACCTTATAAGATCATTTTATTGTCCATCTGTCTGTCAAGGCCTTTTATCTCGGTATTTCATGTATAGTACGGCCAACGAGAAGCGATACCAAATGTAAACAAAACCCATGCTAATACCCCATCTAAAAGGGCCGCCCGAATGTTGGCGAACCCGTCTTAACGTTGTCATGTTTTGGCCGGGAGAACGAGACATTACGATAAAGGCACAAGATGGAAAGAGCTAAATATTAGATTGTCATCGCCACAGTTGTTCTTTAGGTTAATGACCTTTCGTATCGCTGCTAGTTGGCCTTAGTATAGGTATCTAGTTGAAATCAAAATCATATACTTACCTAAAAATATGTTCCTTCAAAGGTGAAAAAATCAATTCTCTAAAAATTGGTAAGCAAAAGATAATATGGCTTTTTATGTTGCAAGTTTGTAAGGAATGCACGGTTTTTTATTTTACTCAGTAAAGCAAATGTACCGAAGTACTTCTTTTGTTCACACGATTAAAACTGTGTTACTACAGCCGTTTTCGTGTAAAATCCATACAAAACAACTACTAGATTTTTACAGCGAATCAATCTCAGATTTTAACGTGAACAAAAAACAAAATTGTTATTGAAAACTAGGATAAGAAAATGCACCATAATTATATGACGACTGGGTATACAATTGCTCCTTCCGTTTATTTGTGTATTTAAAAGAGAATTACCTATCTAGTATAATAATTCTCATTTAGAAACCGTAAATTTTCTCGTCACGTTAGCGACGTGGTGCAATCCCTCGGGTACAGCGCATTGAAAAGGGCGTTTGGTCATTTTACACTCGTATTTTCATTTATGACTTCCAAAGTATACTTTACTATTTATTTTGTGGAGGAGCTCGTAGCTAAATAATAGCAGCCGCACAGGTCTACCTTTAGGTCAAGCCGCGCTTGCCTAGGTTGGTCTGTGGATGGGTGACCACTCGTTACATACTGAGTTTCCTCCGTGCCTCGGAAAGCACGTTAAGCTGTTGGTACCGGTTGTCATTTGTAGATTTTTGACAGTCGTTACAGATAGTCAGTGTCCCGAGAGTCTGACCACCAGTCTTACCAAGAGGTATCGTAATACCCAGTACTAACCGGGCTATGGAGGTCAGATAGGCAGTCGCTCTAAACCAGTCTTACCAAGAGGTATCGGATTACCTAGTACTAACTGGGTTATGGAGGTCAGATAGGCAGTCGCTCTATGTAAAATACTGGTATTCAGCTACATCCGATAAGACTGGAAGCCGACCCCAACAAAGTTGGGAAAAGGCTAGGCAGATGATGCTTTATAATTTATGTTACATGCACCTAAAAACCAGTTCAAAAACAGACAATTTCTAAAATAAACAAAAGCCTTACGACGTAGATCTAAAACTCTGCCAAGCAAATTCGCACTGCGCAAGTGCCGCACCGTTCCTGAGGTCATTTCAATTTGAACATCTTGCGAACTAGCCAAGTTAGCACTTCGTAACTTTGTGGTCCCAACTTCATGCCCATATAGGCAACGTAGGCAACTCAGTTTTGCATGTTCTTGTACAACTTACATTTTATGCAAATTGAATAGTGCGTTGAAAGGTCTCATTTAAATTGTTGTTGACTTTGCATCTATTACGCCTTTATGCTAATTATAGTATATGAATTCTGGAAATTCTTGGCCTTATTTGGACTTAGACTGGATGGTTTCTAGGTGTGTAGGTGTGGAGCCTTTAGATATGATTTAATTTTCAAGACTTTAAATACTAATTGAGACTTAACAAGTTGTTTAACTACTATTAGTTAAATAACTTGTTACGTTTCAATTAGTCTCAGTTAGAAACAATATTTTTGGAAATAAAAAATTGGAAACTAAGGGCCAATCCTATAGCATTTTTGGAGAATTATTTGCGACAAGCACATTCTGCACAATTAATATACATACAGTTTTCATTACGTATTCTATGTGTAAATTATGTAATGTAAAGCGAACTGCCACGCTATCTCTGGCAATGAGTACCTTTGTCCGTTCTACCATGTTACACATAACACAAGTTAGATCTTACTTGGGTACCAGATTTCAAAATGCGCTATATTCCACGGTAGCACAATTTGCAGTGTATATTACTAGTATTATTGTACACCTCATTAAATAATTTATTTTCCATTTATTTATTTTTACTTTCATTTTTATATTTTTCAATGTTTCTTAAAAAACATTAAAAAAATATAAAACATCACTGTATTTTATATTTTTTTGATTTTTTTGGTTGTTTTTATTCTTTTTTATCTAATAAACTTAAATTTTAAAGATTTCTTATTGAAAATACTCACTTTTGCGAGCGTAAAAATGGGGGTGGGGGAGGCGTGTAGGTTATAATTATTTTGCTTATCACAAACTGCTATAGAATAGGTAGTAAATAGAATTTAAGTTAAATTTTCGTCGCGAGTTTCGGCTGCCTATGTAGTCACGTTTTTGCGTTGGTATAACCATGGCATTATCATGAGAGTTATCTTCGTCCCTTATAATGGCGTCTTTTTCTTCGAATAACATTTAAAATAAATAAAAAGCACTTAATATAAGCCCACTTTCGTCATATCCTTTGAAAAATATTTCGAAGAGGAAAGAATGATGAAAAATTTATGGGTGTTCTTTATTCTTCATATTTTTATAGGACCACCAAGGATAATGTCAAATCAAACACAATATGGCGTCGAGGGAGATAGCGTCCGGATAGAGTGTGTTTCCTTTTCCGTCCCCAAACCTGACTACATTGTGTGGACTTTTGGCGGCAGCGAGATCAATTCTTTTCATAATCAGGTAATTAAGAGTGTTGAGCCTTATTATTTATTTAAACTATATGTAAAATAATAATAATAGCCAATTGCCAGATAGATGGCATAGGGTTCACCCCCTTTAATATGGGACGTAACATAACTGGTTAAATATTGGTGTGCAATTACATACACCTCTGCCAAACCCTTCGGGGTTTACGGTCGTGATATTAAGTAGTTTATGGTTAAATTGAAAACAAGCATTAGTGTTTCTGTGAAAACTGTTTTAATTTCAATTAGGTTGGCGTAATACTTTAGTAAGTTTTTCTGTGAAATCAACCTGCATTACCTACGTTTATCTTTTATGTTTAACACGCTTTCATTAGCTTTATCTGTAAATGAGTATATAATAAAACAAAAGATTAATTAGATACGCTGAGCTGAATTTAGCATCCATCTTTTTGTTAGTTTGGATGACATTGTTGTCTATTTTTTTTGTTACAAACTAAACTAAAACTACTCTAAAAATCACTACAAATTAGTTTATTCCTGTCAAACGTCTTCGGTTCTGAAATTGATTGAAGTGACACCACTTCATTATTATAGTTTGTCAGTATTTGTGATAGTTTAGTTACTTTATTTAGAGAAAATCGTAATCTCACTATTCTGAAATTGATGTTTTTCAAACTATCTTTACTCGCGACTAAAATGTTTTGGAACAATCTTAGATGTGGCTAAACTAAGATTAAAATGACATAATATAAATCTTAGTTTAGTTTAATCCGGTAGTTCATCAGAATTGGCACTATTGCATGGTTTGCTAAGAGACGTAATTCTAAATTCAATACGAAAAGATGGCGGACTGTTATTTTATTTGCAGCCCCATGAAATGTCATATTAAATAGGGTTATTAAGAAAAATACAAGACAATGGGTTTTTTTTTAATTCACTGTAATCTTTATAATTCAAAAAGTCGAGATCTATTTGTGGAACTAGGCATTTGCTTTGAAGCTTGTGCGATAGTTGTAGTAAAAAATACGTTGCTATTTAATAGTTCTCAACGTGAGTTTTATGCAGCATAAACCAAACAATGAAGCGCCGCTATGAACTTGCACAGTTAAGTGCACATTTTACGAAACGGCAAATTTGCCTCCATCGCTTATTTAAAACAGGGGTCAAAGAAAAGTTAGGCCAAGATTTCTCAAACGGAAAGCATAAAAGCAGAAAAAAATGTATGCGCGGTACAAACTCGAGATAAAACAATTCTTTTGTTTTACCGCTTAAATGTATTCAGCAAACAGAAATTTAAAAATTCTGGTTTACTTAGAGAATGAATATGTT
This sequence comes from Ochropleura leucogaster, assembly GCA_958449745.1. Taxonomy (NCBI): domain Eukaryota; kingdom Metazoa; phylum Arthropoda; class Insecta; order Lepidoptera; family Noctuidae; genus Ochropleura; species Ochropleura leucogaster. Next base: position 5,846,568 of record OY288226.1, read on the forward strand.
TCTTTTCTTATCTTTTTACAACTTTTGTATAAAACTTTAAGTTCGAAAACTTCTGCTGTCCTCCGTATAGTTTTTATCGTTACATTTGTAGTGTTCTTTCAGGAATATGCATTTTTGGAAGAAAGTCTAATGGACAGGATGACAAAATCGACTTTGATTATACGTAGAAGTGAATCGCATCATTTTGGACACTACAACTGCACTGTGGTCAATGTTTATGGAATGGACAGCATTGAAATTGATCTAGTTCCAGAAAGTAAGTAAAACATAACCAAGTTAAACTATAGTTGAACAAGGACCTTTTGGTGCATGGCGAGATTCGGAACTAACGCGGCCATCTTGTATTTTCATTACTTTGCAAACATGTATTAACATGGCTAGCTTGTTAATGTAGTCATTGATTCCAATGTAATTTTCTAGCCGTTATTTTTAACTGCTACATAACATTTCCTTCAATAAAATTATTTCCTAACGACAAAATTAAAATTTAACGAGCTAGTTTTAAAGACAATTTGTAATTTTTCGCTAGCGCAAATTCTGATCAAAACATCTTGCGTTCGATTCTCAAGCCTGACAAAGTGTCATTCGGTTTTTCACCAAAAAATAATCAGGAACAGCCACAAAATTTGGATGGCAATAGGGTCACCTCTTATTACATGAAACTTAAACATCTTTTTGGAGATAACAAGCGCGAGGAGATAGCAAGCATTAGAGCGTGAAGAGGTAACAAACAAACTCACTTTCGCTTTTGTAATATTAGTAAGGATATTGGGAGATTTAGAAGTCTCACAATCAAAATTTCTTGCAGAAACATTCCCGATAGTGTTCCTAATTGCTGGAGGGTCATCGGCAGTAATCTTTGTACTGATAATCATGCTGATCATAATGCTATGTCACAAGAAGGCAAAGAAGACGGATGTAAAGAAACCTGATATAACAGACTTGGGGAAGAACTGTGTGGATCAGTTTAAGGATTGTGATAGGAGTTCAAATATCAGTGACCTAAAGTTAGAACTGAGGCAGGTTGAAGGCAGCTGTGATATGGTGAGTAGATCAATCTAAATTCTCAATTTTACAAAAAGGGCAGCTTTCACTAATCGCTTGTTTTATAAAAAATAAGGCTTTTTGTGCAAGTACGTGAGTTTAAATGTTTTTAAACGCACCCATGATACAGGAAAATTTCTAAGTGTTACGTAAAAGACAATGTTTAGAAAAAATGCATTACATGCTTTTCCAAACCTTTGACTACTATTTTTGCTTCACATCTGTGAACAGATTCCACAATATGAAGCAGTAATGGCCCACTGGTCATGGCTTCGACTTTTGAGTTCTAGTTCGTAGATTCGAACACAGACAGGGACATCACTTTGTGAAATTTTTATTAGTAATTACCACTGCCCTCAAACTGCGGTCAAACTACATTCACTTTCATTCAATGTTGCCCTTCATAGTTTCTGCTATTAATCATTAAAAATCTTTCCATTTCGCTTACCACAGGACAACTCCAACGCTGGCTCCGAAACTGACCTCCACCCTACTCTCCACCTTACATCAAATCTGGGTCTACCGCTCGCTGGACCAGTTCCTCTTCCAGAATCAGGTTACGACAACGAGCTCATGAAGCAGTACCAGAGATATAGTGGAGACTTCAATCAGCCCATCAGCAACCTGAATTTTAAAGTAAGTCGCATAAACTACAAAAACTTGACCAACATAACTTGAGACGCGGTGGAATTTGGAACTGCTATTGAAGCTAGCAGCGCCGTCTTAATATCTCAAGTTATATTGGTCAGGTAATTAACGGATCAAGATTTTTCTTCATAAAAGTTGGCAGAACATCCATAATTCAACATGCTGTGATCCTCAAAAATCCTTTTTAGATTTGGTCTGTGGTCTGTGGATGGTGAGCAATGGGTAGCTAACCGTCCGTCTATCTAGTGACGATAGGCCGTGTCAACGACGGGTTTGTTGTTCCACGCGCGCGTTAAAAAGATGTCAGCAAAGCAGAGTTGCTGACATCTTTTTATCTCTTTGCTGACATCTCTCTCTATACACAAAGAGCAAAGGAAGGAACAAGACACTCCCTTCAGCTCGGAGCGCTCCGTTCTAGAGCGGGAAAAGTCAATTAATGATTCTTTTGTCATTCAAAAAAAAATGGCACGTCAAGTTATACTATTTTGCCTGGCTCATAAGTGGCAAACAAACTTTGACACCAGGTAAGGTAATAACCAAACGTAAATGAAAGAAAAACCTTTTTGAAAATCACCAAAAAGGTCGACTTTTTAGGGTGTTTCGTCCCGAAATTTTCACTCAGCTTCTGCCTTGGAACAAATCTACGTCGGATTTATTGTTAGAATGTACCCAGTCGGTGTGTGTGGAATTAGAAATTAAATATTTAGGCTCCGAGTGTTAGTACGTGGATGGTGGGCTATTTTTTAGTCTGATAAGGTTGAGTTGGTTTCATTGTGGTGTATTTCTGTCTTCTCTTGGAGACTAGAACAGTTTATTGTGCCGTGTTTAATAATAATAATTGTTGTTGGTAACTCATGAACATTGCTAAACTAAAATATTAATAGCAGATGAACTTGGGAGACAAAAAATGCTTTTCTTCATTTCTCCCACTCTTTGTCCATTTCTGGATTAAGCTTTATATGCAGCGACTGCCTATCTGACCTCCACAATCCAGTTAGTAAGGGTAGTACTAGGTTTAGTCTAGGCCTTGTCGGGGCCCCGTATAAAAAAAGTGTTTGGAGGCCCTTATATGGGGGTAAAGATTTTTCACAAAAGAAAAAATATTGTGAAAAGAAATATTTATTTATCATAACATAATTTAACCATTTTACAAATAAAAATCAAGTTTTAAATATTCTCTCTCCTTGCCTTTTTTCGGCAAACTGATTTATTAAATCAATTATAGCTGAATTGGCTGATGATGATTTTAGTTTTTCTAAAATTTCTGCCTCTATGGACAATAGTGAGGGGGTAGGGGCCCCCGCGGCCCGGGGGCCCCGTATAATTGATACGGCAGATACGGCGGTAGCTACGCCCCTGGTAATAGGGTACCCCTTGCTCACACTGATAGTTGAGACTCTCGGGTCGGGGGAAACGATTGTCAAAGATCTACAAATGGTAACCAGAATCAACGGCTTAACATACTGTCCAAGGCTCGGAAGAAATTTAGTATTTCATTATCAGTATGGCCAACTTTCCACAGACCGACCTTAGCAAGCGCGGCTTAACCTGGAAGATGCACCTGTATTTTTTTTAATAAAAGTAATTATATTTTGTCTATAAACACAGTTCAACTTACTGTAACATAATTCTTGTTCAAAAATTTTTAATCCCTACTCACAAACATTTCATGGAAATCCTCTCGACCAGATCTACTTTGCAACTAAAACCATATAAAATATTTCTTGGCAAAATATAATTTTATACGTGGCTTGAATTTCTGTTGGCAAAGCATAACAATGCTGAATTACGAGAAAATAATAATATGAGATCCTTGTTACATACAAAACATCAAGACTTGAGTAGAAACGTGAAGCCGTAGTCATTTTTCACTGTTTATTCTATATACTTCTGGCCGTTTATACCTATACTTCTTCAAGTTGGTATGATTTTGCATAGACTCGTCGCATAATAATCTCAGCAATAACCACACTATACATTCTGTTCATCTCATCATCTGCCTAGCCTTTTCCCAACTATGTTGGGGTCGGCTTCCAGTCTAACCGGATACAGCTGAATATCAGTATTTTACATGTGGCGACTGCCTATCTGACCTCCACAACCCAGTTTAAACTGGGTAATACTATACCCCTTGGTAAGACTGGTTGTCAGACTTTCGGAACACTGACTACCTGTAACGACTGTCAAAGATCTACAAACGACAGCCGGGACCAACGGCTTAACGTGCTTTCCGAGGCACGGAGGAAACTCGGTATATAACGGGTGGTCACCCATCCACAGACCAACCTAGGCAAGCGCGGCTTAACCTAAAGATCGACCTGAACGGCTAATATTATTTAGCCACGAGCTCCATTCTGTTCATCTATTTAGTATGCAAAAAAATGCTAGGAAACGACCATTTTTTTTGGCTGAAAAATTATGTTTTACTATAGATCTTAATGTTTCACAATTAGAAAAATGAGATGATAGATGTACTCGTATTATATTTATACAGGGGTCGGGGGGGGGGGGGGGGTATTTAACGTAAAGTTATAACATTAAAGATTGAATTTAAAAAAAAGTTGAGCCGGAGGTCGTGGGTTCGATTCCTACCCAGGACAAACTTTGTGTGATGAGCATGATTGTTTGTTCTGTGTCTGGGTGTGATTTATCTATAATAAATGTATGTATTTATAAATTATGTAAGTATGTATATCACTTGTCTGGTTACCATAACACAAGCTCTGCTTAGCTTGGGATCAGATAGCCGTGTGTGAGTTGTCCCAAGATATTTATTATTTATTTATTTATATTTTCATAACTAGAAAAGTTCCCAGGTATGGTCATTAACAATAAAATGCTCGCAATGATAGCGAGGGCTAGTGAAAGTCACGAGGCTTCGTTTATAATTAATCATTTTTTACCTGCAGGTACAGGTATACAGTGTGTACAGACGCCTGCAGGTCAAGCTACCCGAAACTGTAAATTTTTCCCAATGAACCTTGAACCTAATACTTTAGAAATAAAGTCGAAAATCTATCAAAGAAATCTGACAGATTGTAGTAGCTTGATATGCAGGCGTCTGTACCTGCAAGTAAAAATTAAATTAAATAGTAGCTTGGGCAAGGTCATTTCCAAACTTTTTTACCTTTGAAACATTGGTTGATTTTTTACGGTTTAAAAGTTGTGACCTATTTTGTTTTCTCAATCACATTGCGTAGTGCCAAACATTCTGACGGGCCTGTTGGTCTAGTGGTTAGTGGCCCTGACTGCTGAGCCGGAGGTCGTGGGTTCGATTCCCACCCAGGACAAACTTTGTGTGATGAGCATGATTGTTTGTTCTGTGTCTGGGTGTGATTTATCTACAGGGTGTTTGGAAGATCGATGCAAAGCCGTGAAGCAGACCTAGTATAGACTATTTAGAACCATTTGAACCTAACTTGTCTTCGGCGAAGTGTGACAATTTTTTTTAAATCAAATTTTAATGATTTTTGATGATAATCCTAAAATTTTGCAGTTATTTGCAAATAATTAGTCAGTTTGAAAGATAAATCATTTATTTTTTTAATTTATTTTATTAAAGTAATGTCTGAACAATCAAACGAAACATGATTAAGGCATCTGTGTCATGAGAATTTTTTTTTTTAGACAGTTGAAGTTAATACTTCTGTTTTTAGATTAAGAAAACAGATTTTGGACAGTTTAAAAAAAAATCACGGATCGTGCTTTTTCTGTTCAAACATTTTTAAAGACATGCCTAGTTATTAGACTTTCTTTTGAGGTATCAATTACGCAGATAGCTTACAAATTATTGAAATTAGGATCTACAAACTAAAGTGAGGGAGAAAATTAAAATGTATCGGTGAAATAATTAAAACAAAATTTTAATACAAATCATTTATTTTTCATGTTCAAAATGTCCGCCGCGGTTCCTAACACAAGCACGGGCCCGTCTTCTCACTTCCGTTGTTGTAATTTTCAACTTCATCTCTAGTTTCATTGTTTCAAATGCTGAATTTATTCTCGCAATCAGTTCTTCTTTAGTATTTATCTCTACGTTTGTATAAACTAGTTCCTTGGCCCGACCCCACACGAAAAAGTCAAGCGGCGTTAGATCGGGTGACCGGGCGGGCCAAGGGATTGGTCCGTCTCTGCCGATCCAGCTGTCAGGGAAGCAATTGTTTAAGTGCTCGCGTACATTCAATGTCCAATGCGCTGGACAACCATCTTGTTGGAAAATAATTTCTCGGTCTCCTGTGAATATTAGGGCCCCGGATTCCTCTACAAGCTCTGGAAAATCATTTTGTAAGAATTCCAAATAACTATTGCCATTCAAATTATCCGGTAAGAAATGGGGCCCAACCAGTGTTCTGCCGATCACTCCGGCCCACACGTTGACCGAGAATTTACTTTGAAATGACTTCTGCTTTTTCCAATGTGGATTGTTTTGTTTTTCAGCCCATTGATGAAGATTGTGGAAATTAGTTATCCCTAGAAAATTTACTTTCGTCTGTCCACAAGATTGACTTCAGAAACCATGCATTTTCAATGTCAGAGTTAAGAAGAAAACGACAAAACTGTATCCTTCTCTGAGGATCTCGCTCTTCAAGACCTTGAACGCCCGTGCCATGATACGCATACCTGTTATTTTGGTGCATTGTATTCCACACTTTCCAATGGGAGATGTTTAAATTTCGAGCTACTTTTCTAGTGCTGGTATGTGGATCAGCTTGAAATGCTGCTAAGATATCTTGTTCGATGTCAGTACCATGTCTACCTGGATTGACTCCAGGTTCCACACGGTGTATCCCATCTGCAGCAAGCCGACGAAATGTGTTGTAAAACACTCTTACGTTCGGTACTCTCCGATTAGGATAGCGTTCTTGGTACATCCGTCGTGCTAAAGATCCATTGCCGTCTGCTCTGCCATACATAAAAACGATGTCAGCATATTCCTCGTTCGAGAAAGTAGCCATAGTCAGTTCTCACAAAAACGGCTGGTAACGCACTAAAAGTTCAACTTAAAATAAAAGTTCAAGAGTCACGTGCAGGAGCGCAAAGGGCTACAACTGAACACGATGAATTGTCACGAAAAAGGAGATAACGTCTAGTCACAAGCGCAGTTGTTACTCGACTGAGTAAACTGGCGTCCCTTCAAAAAAACAGGTAGTTACTGACCCTATCTAAAGAAACACGACCCTATTGTCTTACCAATAAAGTCGTTTTTGCTGTGAAATGTGTTCACGTAACTAGGGGTGCGCGGGCGCTACCTGAAATTGTCAAAGTTATCGCCATCTTATCGCTCGCGTCACGCGTCGGCAGTGTTAGAGAGTCTCCCCTAAATTTTATTTCGAATGTCCAAAATTAAAGTTATCTTCTTATTTTTTTTTAACATAAAATCTATTTTTTAATAAGTATAATAATAAATGTTATTATTTTAAAGCACTAGTCTCGTTTTATCACTCTATTTAAAATGTTTAATTTTCTCCCTCACTTTAGTTTGTAGATCCTAATTTCAATAATTTGTAAGCTATCTGCGTAATTGATACCTCAAAAGAAAGTCTAATAACTAGGCATGTCTTTAAAAATGTTTGAACAGAAAAAGCACGATCCGTGATTTTTTTTTAAACTGTCAAAAATCTGTTTTCTTAATCTAAAAACAGAAGTATTAACTTCAACTATCTAAAAAAAAAAATTCTCATGACACAGATGCCTTAATCATGTTTCGTTTGATTGTTCAGACATTACTTTAATAAAATAAATTAAAAAAATAAATGATTTATCTTTCAAACTGACTAATTATTTGCAAATAACTGCAAAATTTTAGGATTATCATCAAAAATCATTAAAATTTGATTTAAAAAAAATTGTCACACTTCGCCGAAGACAAGTTAGGTTCAAATGGTTCTAAATAGTCTATACTAGGTCTGCTTCACGGCTTTGCATCGATCTTCCAAACACCCTGTATAATATGTATGTATTTATAAATTATATAAGTATGTATAGTATATCAGTTGTCTGGTTACCATAACACAAGCTCTGCTTAGCTTGGGATCAGATAGCCGTGTGTGAGTTGTCCCAAGATATTTATTATTATTTATTTATTATTATTCTTCCTGAGTTCAAGCAGTTCCAACTGATTCTATTGCTCTATAAATATCACTGAATGTTAACGAATGTTCCCGGTGACCCGGACAAGTCTGTAGCAACCCTTAGATTTTATAACGAACTTGCCCTCTTCAAGTTTATGCGAATAAAAAGGCTCAAAGGACCTCTGTCGTAGATTACTCAAATCTAATAAGAACTTTCGTTTTTGTAAATTAGGAAGTAAATTAAGAATTAGTCTGATGGAATTTTTTGATGAAAAATGTTTATATTTTTTGTACACTTTAAAAACGTTGGTTCGTAAATAATGTGTTAGTTTTTTTCTATGAACAAGAAAATTCTTGACAAATGAGACGATAAACTGGCATTTGCTAAAGTGGTTTTTGGAAGAAATATTTTAACCTAAGTCTGACAAGTTTTTATTGGACTAGTTGGCAGTCCTTTTTATGCGACACTAGTTTCCGCCCGCGACTTCGTCCGGGTGTCATAGTTACTTTGGGCTAACTTTAACCCGCGTGATGATCGAAAAAAAAAATGTTTCTCTTCCCTCTTTTCTCACTTCAAAATAGCCCATGTCAACGGACATAGGTTTAGCCTTTAACTTATATACAGACAGAAGGTCTACTTTACTTTTGATTAAGTTTTCAATTTGGTACTCTAATTTACATTACTGTTAATTTATTTATTGTTAACTAGCTTTTGCCCGCGGCTTCGCTCGCAGTTCCGCTTTTTTTTTGCAAGTATTTTTCCTTTGGAACAAATAGTGTGACCTTTAAAATTGCGGAATTCTCCATACAAACTTCTACCCCTCATGAAAATCGGTTTTGCCACTTACGAGACGTAACAGACAAACTCACTTTCGCTGTTATAATATTAGTAAGGATATGTATTAATTTTATAGCCTGAAAGACAGGTCCAACCAAAAACACAGGTTCAAACAAATGAGCAACTATGCTCTATTGATCGATTATACTAATATAGGTTAAAAAAATACTACTTTTTTTTCGGTAATAGAAATAAAGATTTTTTTTTCTTTTAAAAAACGTGGCCCTGCTTTAGGAATTTCTTCTGTATCGTGGGTGCGTTTACAAACATTTAAACTCACATACACAAACAGCCAGACCCGAAACAACTATCTGTAGGCCATACAAATATTTGTTCCGTGCGGGAATCGAACCCGCAACACGCAGTGCAGCAGTCGATCGCTCAGCCACTGCGCCAACCGTGCCGTCACATAAATAATAAATAAATATTTAACAGTCTCTTTTTCCAACAGCACCATGGCCAAAGCAACGGGTACGTTCCGTACGTTGATTACTCCAGGGACTACGCTCCACCAGCACCATCTGACTCCTTGTCAGGGTCTCTATCTAGAAGCACTGATGGTTCCACGTACCCCAGCCATTGTGGCTCCCTGCACCGGCAGCAGAGCTGTGGTAGACTTGGCGGAATTGTGGGACCTGATGGTAAGACCTTTGTTTTATTATATGATAAACTAGCTTTTGCCTGCGGCTTCGCTCGCGTTAAATTCGGGGTAACACAATTCCCCTTTCCTGATTTTTACCTGCTACCCGTTATTTTTTGCCCTTGTTTTCCCTTTTCTTCCCTCTTTCTCCATCATTCCACAAAATTGCCTGTGTCCGTCTCTAAGGTCCCAAATATGTCTGTACCAAAATTAATCAGGAGACGGACATAGGATATTTAAAAAAAAAAGATTTAAAAATGAGGGAGAAAGAGAGAAAAAAAAGGGAACACTTAGCATTGCTATTACAATATATATTACAAAAACTACAAGTGGCAGGTACCTGCAAATCAGGAAAGGCGAACTGTCTTATCCGGAATTTAACGCGGGCGAAGCCGCGGGCCAAAGCTAGTAATTAATATATTTAAACTCCATACTGCCACTCGAAATTTCTTTCGAAAAATCCTACAGAAGCTCTGCCTGATCTGGGAATCGAACCATAGATCCAATCAAATCAAATTATTTTATGTGTCACAATGCAGATATATCGTTCACAATAGGCGTTAAAATAATTATATTAGGGCGTTGCTTTCTGCTTTCAAGCTTAAAAATATTAAACCTCATTACATAATTTTTTTTTAGACTCACAATAGTAGCGTAGCAGTGAACGAAACATTATTTAGGAAATAAAATAAAATTGCATTATATGTATATTTAGGAAATAAACTCGTTGGTCCAGAGGTAGCAGGCTCGAATACAGAACACGAAATCTTCGGCTTCGATTCTCAGATCAATCAAACTTGGATACGAAGACCTGAAATATAGGCGTTATGTTATGATTAAATAAGTGTCTTTTTTACAGTGATACCTATGTCTGGTCCTGGAGTGATCCTTACGGGAGAAGATGTCAGATACGCGGCTACCTATGGTAATCCATATTTGAGAGGTAGCGCTCCTGTTGGTAAGTTTATGTGTGTGTTCATAAACTTCATTATTAGTACAGGCAACTTTACAAGAGTCAAAGTTCAAAGGTTAAGCTTTTGTGGATTTAGTATTTAGTTAGGCTTGGAGCTAACTTGAACAGGTCTAGAATAAATAATTACACATATTCAAGTAAGTTGTGTTGATGTTATCATTACGAACTTCTCCATTATTTTATGATAATTATTGAAGCATTAATTTACGATATTTATTTAAAGACATAACATTCATTTTGTTAATCAGTTTATTACCAATGATTTTTTTGTTTTTGTTTAATTAACATATAAGAACGTTAGAAGGAATGGAGGGAGGTCTTTGCCCATTAGTGGGAAAATATGAGCTAACATTATCACTGACAAGACTATTGTTGTCAAAAAACCTGATATCGATCGATTCAGTATCGTTAGGAGGTTCCTCTCTCTGGAGCCTTGACTGCTGGTAGCTAGGACCCTGTTCCCGATACTAGTGGGCTTCTATTTTTTATATTTTTTGTTTTATTTATAAGAAATATGAAATATAATTATGAAAAAAAAAATCTATAAATGAATTAAAACATAATGAGCTCACAAGCAATTTGATTGAGGACTTGAAAACAGACTCACTTCCTGTCGTGTTCACTGTGGCATTTCGTCTGCACAGTATAAACTTGCCACTAATAGCACTACATTATGGTCGATTTTTTATTGTCAAGTGACATTTTGTCAGGGTTATATTGAAATGTCTAATGTGATTCAAGTGTACAGATCAAAATGGGGCAGCTTATAAAAAAAATGCATTGAGATCTGAAAACGTTATACTTGGAACATTTATTTGAATGCTATGTTTATTCGCCTGCACAGATAATCTGTTTGGAGTGTATGAGCGTATAGTGTTAGGTCCAAGCCTGACATAAGCTACTGAAAACAAAACTAAACATCTAAAAATCAACCATCGTTTACCTGGACGCTTAGCTCATTGAGCAATGTCACATATCATTAAAGGGTTTGCCAAAAACCTAGGCGAGATCTTTTCGAAAATTTTAACCCTTATCTTTACAATAGGCTTGCATTTGGACGCAACTCGCCTGAATATGTGGAACGAACTCATTTATCATTAAAAATGTTTTAACAATAAACTTTGTCAACAGCGTACATGCCACAGATGAATACCAACCCGGTTGGAAAGCCAGCACCTCCACCATACTACTCTGTTAGAAATGCCAGTCATCCTCCAAATAATCTCTATGGTAATTGTGTTTTGTCTTTTATTTATATTGCTTCCTTTTTATAACAAAATAGGTTTTGCCCGCGGCTTCGCCCGCGTTAAATTCGGGGTAACACAGTTCCCCTTGCGCCTTATTGATTTGTAATATAAAAATAGTATAGTATATAATAAAAAAAAACGCTAAGTTTTCCCTTTTCTTCCCTCTTTCTCCCTCACATCCCACTTTTTTCAAAAAAATATTATGCCTATGTCCGTCTCCTGGTTCCCAACTATCTCTGTACCAAAATTCATCGAAAAACAAACAAACAAACTCACTTTCGCTTTTATAATATTAGTAAGGATAAGGATAAATAAATACAGTGATGTTCAGAGAGTACATCCCTGTTTTATTTTGAATTTGCATAATAGGCAAAATTCCAATAAAAATGTCTGTCATTTAGATTATTCAAAAATAAGGGAGTGGTATTTTTTTATTTGTAAATTGGAACAAAAATGACAAAGTAATAGCCCATTAAAGTTATGTGTAACGTCACACGTTACTGCATTTTTTTGCAACCAGTGACGTCACACGTATACATCATCATCTGCCTAGCCTTTTCCCAACTATGTTGGGGTCGGCTTCCAGTCTAACCGGATGCAGCTGAATATCAGTATTTTACATGGAGCGACTGCCTATCTGACCTCCACAACCCAGTTAATACTGGGTAATACGATACCCCTTGGTAAGACTGGTTGTCAGACTTTCGGAACACTGACTACCTGTAACGACTGTCAAAGATCTACAAATGACAGCCGGGACCAACGGCTTAACGTGCTTTCCGAGGCACGGAGGAAACTCGGTATGTAACGGGTGGTCACCCATCCACAGATCAACCTAGGCAAGCACGGCTTAACCTTAAGATCGACCCGAGCGGCTGCTATTATTTAGCCACGAGCTCCTCGTGTAGACGTCACACGTATACACGACGGACTAAATAGACTGTAATTGCTTTTACCCTGAAAACTACTCTATTGACTGTTTGTCGCTCGAGTCGATTGTAATTATTGGTCTCCAGATGGGTGACCTCTCCTTACATGTCGAGTCAGAAGCTTCGAAAGTCTGACTCTGCTAGGAGTTTCATATAACCCAGTACTAGCTTAGTTATGGAGGTATTTTCTTAATGTAAAATACTAGTATTCAGATGCATCTAGAAGCCTATCCAAACAAAGTTGGGAAGAAGCTAAGTACTGACTGTTTATATCTAAGGAGTAATCTCTGAAAATGATAGCACGATTGGCATTGAAATTATTTTATTAATAGAAATGTATACCATGTATACATGTATATCCATAGATGGAAATAAAGGGCAGTTTTTATTTGGCGTTTGGCCTTTTACCTTCTCTTCTTATTACTTTTGTGATATTAAAGTGACAAAGTTATAATTTAATCAATATCTTTATCAGTGCCATCAGTAACTTCACCGTCATCGTCATCGTCTTCGAGGCCCGTCACCAGTCCGTTGGCGTCATCGTCGTCGACCAATAGTGGTGCGCAGCCTCAAGTAAGTACAATATTATACCTACTAATGCCATACATACTTCTGCATTAGGCTCTTTTTTGCGTTGTTCAAATAACTTCTCCCACTTTGGCCGGAGCGGGGGAATTGTCAGACTTGTACTGACTTAAAGCCACCCATTTTTCTTCTTTTGTCATTTGTGTTTTAGAGTCGCGGTATCTCTTTAAGAATTTTTATGAGAAGAATTTTTCATGCGTCTGGAGTTTTAGAAATAAGCCAGCCATTATTAGATCTTTTCTCTTAACATTTCCTCCGTCTCCTAACTATGCTAAAACTTTTGTTTACCCGATTTTAAGCCTTATATATGTTCACACAGGTGCCTAAATCATCTTCGCAGTCTTCAGGAGCTTTGTATATACTTCCGCCGTCCAGTCAAGGAAACTTACAGTCCAATCAAATTACTACCAAAGGTATAGTATAATGCCTATTTTTTAGTAAGCGACACTTTTTGAAATGCCTACAGTACGGCCAACGAGAAGCGATACCAAATGTAAACAAAACCCATGCTAAAACCCCATCTAAAATGGCCGCCCGAATGTTGGCGAACCCGTCTTAACGTTGTCATGTTTTTGCCGGGAGAATGAGACATTACGACAAAGGCACAAGATGGAAAGAGCTAAATATTAGATTGTCAACGCCACAGTTGTTCTTTAGGTTAATGACCTTTCGTATCGCTTCTCGTTGGCCGTACTGTACGTTTTGTTACTGTTTTGGTATTTCAGCTCTCGGTTTTGACGCCAGCGTTAAAATTCTGCAGTGTGCTTTTATTTAGGCACTCGATTAAATGTCATGTAGCGTTAGTGAAAACGTATATTTATAATTTTTTACTCAAAAATAGGTTTGTAATGGCGAATCTTGTTATATAAAACGATAATTATACACGCGGCATTTTAATGATATCTTCGATGTTCTTGTGTGTTCTGACGCAAAATATTAGGCTGGCTAAAATAATTCACGTCTTATCTAAATATTAGAAAAACCAATAAGATGCGGTTCTATTTGACTGTGGTAAAACAGAGTAATAATTTTTTTTTTTCATTTATTAAAAAGGTCACCAACAGCTTCTGTATAAAAATATCTTAAAAAATAAAAATTTAAAATAAAATAAAAAAATAAATCGTTTTTAATTTTTATCTTAACAATCTCTGGGGTCTCGTAAACCGAACACCTTGTAGCATCAGTAAGCCTTGTGAAATCGGTTCAGCCGTTTCGGAAATTAGCTGAAACATACAGACACATAAAAATATCAAACAATGTTTTTTTATAATATATCTACTATATAAAAATAAGTCGGGTTTTCCTCCCTGACGCTGTAACTCCAGAACGCACGAACCGATTTCCAGGGTTTTGCATTCGTTGGAAAGGTCTCGGGCTCCGTGAGGTTTATAGAAAAGGTAGGGTAGGTAGAAAATTGCATAGCAACGCATGCCGGGGGCACAGCTAGTACCTGACATCTTCATATGCAATCCGTAAAAAACTGTTATTTTGAAAATACAAACACACTGTATTCCTTAATTTTGTTAAAAGACTAGGTAAATACTATATCTATAAAATGATTACGTAAAGTTTCGCCAGTCAACTTAAATAGCATAAAAACTTTTAAGATTTAAGAAGGTGCTTCTGCAAAATATAAAATCATTACCATCACATACAAAATATCAAGCTTTCTCCCGAATTCCAAATATGAAAAATCCAATAAATTATAATCACCGTTGCATTTTGTTACTATTGCTTTCAATTTCAGGTAATGGGGTCCAGCTGACAGCCGGGACCCACGTTTAAGTAAATGATGTGTAGTTAGGGAAATTACATGAAATGTTTAAAAATATATTCGGTTTAAATATAAATTATATACGTAAGCTTAAAGATGAATCGCCCTATCGTGTCGAAGACACTGTGTAAATTGGTTATTATTGATGTTAATGCACTGATGTTAACCAAAGAAATGAAAAAGATTAGCGATTTCGTCAGAATTTTAACCTGCTTTTCATTCACATATATTCTATCATTTTTATTTGAATAATTAACTAATTTATAACCATTCATTAATTCACTTTTCATAAGTATTTTAACAGATATTCTATTATTTTTTTAGATAATTTCTTCACTGCTTTTTTTAATCATTTAGTTCAGTTTAATGAGTCATTCATACATATTTTTTATGTTTTTTAAAAATTCTGAAAACTAATGAGACCACGTAGTAATTAAAAAGGAAAACTTCTTTAGTTAACGTTGGTGCAAAAATAATAAAAAAAAGTTTAATGAAAAAAGATGTCTCCTTAGTATACTTCTCACGACTTTAATTACGTCAAAAGTTTGACAAACGAGCCTAAAATTAAAAAGCTTTAAGTGTTCATGTCAAAGAAAAACCTAACCTAAGTTGTATAACGTTTAAGTTTAAATTAAGTTGTAATTTCTTAAATATGTTTTGTGAATTAGCTCTCTTATTTTACACTGTAGAGATTTAAAATATTGATTAATTAATCTAAGAAAAAGAATGGAAAAAATATATACCTAAGTACTTATCTCATTATTTTATTAAGTAGAAATCTATAATTTTTATTATGAATTACTGTCAATTAAGACGTCAATGTTAATTTTAATAGTATTTTAACCTCGAATTATCGATTTTATTGAAAATCCTTTTTAAGGGACTAAACGTAAGTATTTTAACCTGTATTGTCTATTGGTAAAGTAAAGTTTTGTTAGGCATCTAGTTTTTATGTAAATAAATTCAGAAAAACCTTCTGACTGAGACTGACAATTAATTTTAGATTAGTATTTGACTTAGTTTCTATGTAAATACTATTTCGTATTTTTTTTCAGATTTTTTTAAATGTTTTTTTTATGCGTTTAGTTTTTTTAGGCTTTATTCAGTCTTTGTATCATTGCGTGTTTTAATAAAAAATATTATTTTTATTTTTCTTTAATATTTTTTTTTTACTTTAATGAAATAATTATATTTTAGTCCAAAGGTTTTTAGTAGAATAATTTACAGAATATGGTTTCATTTAAACTGTATTTAATAAAGAATTAGAACTATTTGTACTGCTAGATGATCAAATGTTTTTGGAATCGGTTATGCAATGAAAAACAAGATTAATAAAAGTTTTGAATAATTTTATGCATTTCATTTACTTCCTTATGAATGACCCAAGAAGAAAAAATATGCTATAGGGAATATGCAAGCAATGATCAACTTTTAATTTATTTTATGCTGTACCATTAAACAATATGGTAAACACATTGTGTGTAAACATCGCTTGTATTATAAAACACATTTTACATTTTATTATTTCATGTTGCATGATTTTGGTGAAATGGAACGCAAAATCAAAATGAATAATCTTTACACATATTATTCGAAGCCCAACAGCGGTATCTCAAAAATTATGAATGAATAATTTTAAAACTACTTTACCAAGTTGACGCGAAATAAAAAAATAAAATACAAGTTTTCTCGAGTCTTACTTTTTTGAAATACCGCTTTGTGGCAGTACGGTAGTGACGTCAAAGTAAAGAAATACACTTTAATTTGAAAATTACGAAATTTTTGCTAAGATTTTATAAAAAAAATTGCAAATTTTGATGAATAAAACTCATATAATTTGTACCTATGATTATTTTAATAAGTGCATTTCCCACTATAACATAAAATAGCCTATAGCCGTCTCCAGGGTTCCAACTATCTCTGTACCAAAATTCATCTAAATCGGTTCAGCCATTAAGGCGTGAAGACGTAAAAAACAAACTCACTTTCGCTTTTATAATATTAGTAAAGATGATGTCATATTATTACCACTAGAGTTACAGGCGTGTTAGAAAATTGTAGGAGTTATATTTGAAGTTTTTTTTTTGTGACAAGAAGTTTAAATTAACTTTCCATATATTCTTGTTTTTTTTTTCAAATACCTTGCATAATATCCCCTATTAACTGAAACTACTCAAAAGGTGAAACGAAATTTTTGGTGGTCAGATTTCCATTGGATTTTTTTTTAATGAATACCTAGACGTGTAAAGATGAAAGTAAAAAAAGTCTACGCTCGCAATTTTTATTTTTGAGTTACCTTTGTTTTTTTTCCCCTTTTAAGGTACAGGAACGTCAAAAGGAAAAAACGGAACCCTTTTACGATCACTTTGTTGTCCGTCTATCTATCTGTCAAGATCCTTTATCTCAAGAACGTGTGGAGTTATCCAGTTAAAAATTAAAACCGTATACTCAAGTCTGTGGAACTGTAAGAATCAACCATCTAAGTCCGTGCAGTCAGAGGATATGCCTGTATATCGCAAGCAAACCAGGAAAAAAACAGCAGACTACCACGTTTTAGAAACCAGTTTGACAAACGAAAACCTGTTTGTTGTAAACCTATTTACCATCACAACCAGCAAGAATTGTCGAATGAATGACTTAACAACACTTTCTAAAGTAATTAAAAACAGTAGCACTAAAAAAAACTTGGACATTATCCTTTCAATCTCCACATAACGTTCTGTATAATTAAAACCCCAGTCAACCAAAATGCCCCCAAAGCACAACCCGTCCGCCATTTTAAAAATAAAACTCTTTATACCTGATAAAACATTATCAAAGACAATCTTAAGTCCGTGGCACACCCTTATCTATAAAGGGGACCAGCTGAAAGTGGAAAACAATGGCGGACAAGAAAGCGAGTATGGATGGGCACTTGTGCACTTTCTGGCCTAGAGTGCTCTCTCGCCTTTTGTGTCGAAGAATAGAGCTCTGACAAATAATGTTTAGTGAAAAATCGGTTATGTAGGTTAGATTGTACCGACTATCTTTTACATTATTGTGTTAGTTAGTAAGTACTTATATTTATTTGCATACAAGCCTTACTTATATAAATATTATAAAAGCAAAAGTGAGTTAGTTACGCCTTCACGACAAAATGGCCAAATCGATTTTGATGAATTTTGGCACTAAGATAGTTGGAAAAAGGGGGAGAAAGAGGGAAGAAAAGGAGAGATTTTTTTTTTTTATCGTTACGCAGTTAGCGTTAGCTCAAAGTAACTATGCCACTCGGACGAAGTTGCGAGCGGAAGCTAGTGTGGTATAAAAGGACCTTAGAAAAAAAAATGTCATGGAATATAGCATGCAATATTCCATGTCATAAAATGTAACACCATTGAAACACGTACTTATTTTAAAATGTTGGTCAATTCCCACGTCTAAAATATTTCCAAGTTCTTATAACTTGTCTAGGATTGCTTATGTTCCTGTTTATGCAAATAGTAAAAACACATGATATTATTAGAATGGGACTACTAAAAAAATAAAATCTACCCTCTACCCCGATTCTGAAAGACCTAAATCTGACCTAATTTAGACATAAGCAACAGAGCATAGGCGGGCTTAGCCTGGAGCAATCTAGACGATGTTTACGTTCAATCTAGACCTACGTGCCCGAGGCAATAGTTATGAAAATAGGATTAACGTCTCTATACGGCCTTTGTTTCGGGTAAGCTGGCCTATTTTCGAGTAGACGACTCGTTTTGGGTCCTTGCAATTGAGTATTTGGCCATATTGGGACGAGGGTCTACATTGACGTTTTGGTTTAGAAATCGGTGTGAGAAAGCAAGAATAAGGCTGCATTTCCACCCAAGATGAAAGAAGATGAGTAATTAAGAGACGTGTGTGAAACTAACCACTAGTATAACTATAGTCCGTTGACTGACGACAGGCCGTCTCGACGGCGCGTTCGTGTTTCACGCGCGCCTCAAAGAGATGTTGGCTTGCCAGAGCTTCCGCCTGCCGGGATTGCGGGTTGTTGGAAAGAGATACCGCGGCCCTGGAACGTAAAAGGCAACAAAAGGAACATGGGTGGGTTTTAGTCAGCACAAGTCTGACATGCCCCCCCGCTCCGACCAGAGCGGGGGAAGTTTTTGATGATTTCCCAACCGAAAAAAAAAGTATAACTATAGTTAGCTCTATGATTGGTTAGTTTCACACCCATCCCTCGCCTATCTCGGGTGGAAACGCTGGAAATTTGTCTGTACATCATGATACAACTTCATGTGTCGGTCAGGTTTTTGAAGTATAAGCGTACTTCTCTTCATGAGTGACGGCCCTCAAACATCAGTAGGTCCGTAGTGCATGTAGACGCTATGCCAGTTTTAAAGTGTGAGGAATAGTATCCTGGAAATGGCAGCTGTAAGTGGAGCGGTAGATGGATCGAGTTCATATAAAAATCCTTATCCTTACCTCCCTTTAAAAACTCACTTTCGCTTTTACAATATTAATAAAATATTGTAAAAGCGAAAGTGAGTTTGTTTTCTTCTCGTCTAAATGGCTAAACCGATTTTGATGATTTTGGTACAAATATAGTTGGGAACCAGGAGACGGACATAAGCTAATTTTTATTAAAAAAAGTGGGATATAAGGGAGAACGAGGGATAACTTAGCGTTGCTATTACAAATCAATAAGGCGCAAGAGCAAAAACTGCAGGTACTGTGTTATACCGAATTTAACGCGAGCGAAGCCGAGGGCAAAAACTAGTGTGTTTATAAAATGGTGCCTAATATGCTTATGTCCTATGCAGAAGGTGGTCACAACATTTTTTTTTGTGAATGGAATCATTAAACAACTTCCCGGTCGGGGTAGGGGCGGGGGGGGGGATTGTCAGGCTTTAACTGTATTAAAACTCACCCGCGTTTTTTCTTTTGCCCTTAATGTTCCATGGCCGCGGTATCTCATTCGAACAACCCGCAACCCCGGCAGATTACCGTCACAGATTGCCTGAACGGTGGTCACAACCTTGACTTCGGCTCTAGGGTTTTTGGATTCAGTCCTATTGATATTAGGGCTTAGCTATTGGATGGTATGAGTGGTTCTGCGAAACAAGGTCTTGATTTTTGCCCTGTTAAAATGTTCGCCACGTGGAAAACGTGGGTGTAATAATCTTTGGAGAATAGAGAGGCGATTAAGTGTTGTATTTATGTTATTCCCAGAAAATCATTACTAATATAATATAATAAAAGCGAAAGTGAGTTTGTTCGTTATGTTTTCACGTCTAAATGGCTAAAACGATTTTAATGAATTTTGGTACAGAAATAATTGGGACCCTGGAGACGGAAATAGGCTTTTTTAGGTAAGAAATGAGGGAGAAAGAGGGAAGAAAAGGAAAAACTAAGCTTTGCTATTACAGTAAATAAGGCGCTTGGGCAAAAACTACAAGTAGCAGGTACCTGCAAATCAGCAAAAGGGGAACTGTGTTACCCCGAATTAAACGAGAGCGAAACCGCGGGCAAAAGCTAGTCATCTTATAAATCACAATCCTCTACTCAGAAGTCACAGTAAACTCGGCACACGATAGCACTCGTAATCGGACCCAGATTGTTGTCTGTACGCGTCATATTTTAAACGAATACATCGCTGCTAAGCGTTACTGGGAACATTGCAAACAATTGTGAGATCAAATTGCTTGAGTTTGAAGAATCTTGTTGCTTTGTTCATAAGCTTGTGAATATATGCTTATTCTAAGAGTGTTTCATAGAATGGCAAAGAACTTAGTGCTCTTAAAATGTAATTTTTCAAACTTAATGAATCCTATTTACAGGCACCTTCATCACAAGGCATGATAACATTGAATACCGATTCCCTTCAGACCCTTGAAAGCAGATTAAATGGAGCTACCTGTCACTTTTATATCTTTGACAATTTTTCGGAGCCCGATTTTCAAGCGGTCTGTCTGAGCGGAGCCACTCCCAGCGGTGATTAGCTGAGTCAGCAAAGCAGAGGGGCTTGCCAGAGCCTCCGCCTGCCGGGGTTGCGGGTTGTTCGAAAGATATACCGCGGCCTCGGAACGTAAAGGGCAATAGAAGGAACATGGGTAGGTTTTAGTCAGTACAAGTCTGACATGCCCTCCCGCTCCGCCCAGAGCGGGGGAAGTCATTGGATAATTTCCCACCCGAAAAAAAAAAAAGCGGTGATTAGCTATCGGCACTGGAGAAGTTATAGTGCACAAATATGTGCGCAGGCACAGGTGATCTCTCTGTTTCCTCATAGTCATATGGCAATCTAATTCGACTGGAGAGTGATCAGGCGCAGGGCCGGTGGCTCAACCTGCTTTACGAGTCACGGAGGTATCTTACCGCCAAATGCCTTAATTTTAACTCATCCAAGCGAAAATTATTTGAATTATTATTGAGTAAATGCTATTAGTCTACAATGGAGTATCATAATAAAAAATAAATATAATTTATGGAATAAAATTCTTATCTATACTAATATTATAAGTTTGTTTGTTTGAATGCGATAATCTCAGGGACTACTGGTTAGAATTGGAAAATTCTTTTAGTGTTGGATAGTCCATTTCTTGAGGAAGGCTATAGGCTATATAACATCACGCTACGACCAACAGGTGCTGAGCAGCGAGGGTGAAAACGTGGGGAACAGCTAGTCAATATTATAAAACTGAAAGTGAGTTTGTTTGATTGTTACGTCTTCACGCCTAAATAGCCAAACCGATTTTGATGAATTTTGGTGGAGAGATAGTTGGGACCCTGCATACGGACATAGGGTAATAAAAAGTAAAAAAAGGGGGAGAAAGAGGGAAGAAAAGGGGGAGAAAGATATTTTTTTCGCTCATCAAGCGGTTTAACGTTAGCGTTAGCCCGAAGTAACTATGCCACGCGGACGAAGTCGCGGGTGGAAGCTAGTAATCTACAATAGCAAAAAATAAGTTTTTTTTTTGTTTTCACTCTGTTTTAATTATAATTGAATAAAGATATATGCGAATATTTGTACACCAGAAAGGGTAGAATATTTAAGTCTCTAATAAGTACATCTTCTTTAAGTACTAAATTCTGAAAAATAAACTCTTCTTTCTTTCAACTTTCAAACTCCGCTGCTACTGTGGAATTCCTAACGGACAACGGACTGATGCGCTGCGTGTCGCGAGTTCGATCCCCGGACGAAACAAATATTTGTATAACCTACAATAGTTGTTTCGGGTCTGACTGTTTGTGTGTGTGAGTTTAAATGTTTATAAACGCACCTGATACATGAGAAATTCCTAGTGCAATGTGCGTGGATCATTTTGTTGTCTGTGTGTCTGTTTATATGTCAAGACCCTTTATTTATACGCGTGGAGGTATCCAGTTAAAATTAAAACCATAAACTCATTTTGTGCTCCCGTTTTGCTGTGAAAAATCAATCCTCTAACGCCCGGTTTAGAGGATTGATTTTTCACAGCATTTCCCATTTCCCATAAACAAAAACGACTCGTTTTCTCTCTTCCTCGTTAAGTTCTATGGAACTTATGTCAAAATACAACTATCCGCAAGCAAAACGAGTCGTTTTTGTTTATTGGAACGCCCGCTTAGTCTATGCAGTCAAAAGATATGGCTGGTTATGTCGCAGGTTTGAAAAAGTCCTCGATGTGTGAATCTGATTCACTGGCTGGTATGTTGATTTCTTCTCCAATTATTTTTCAACAGAATATTAATCAAATTGATTTCACTGATACCCTATCATGACGTCTAAAAGCAGAACTTATTCCACTGAGGGAAAGAGACAGAGCTATACAGGTTGTCTAACACCATCTCTTTCCCTCAGTGGAATAAGTTCTCCTTTAAGACGTCATGGTAGGCCTGCTGTTTTCCCTGTAGCCCTACTATGACCTCTTAAAGCAATTCTTATTCCGCTGAGGGAAAGAGACAGAGCTATACAGGGTGTCTAGCACCATCTCTTTCACTCAGTGGAATAAGAATTGCTATAAGATGTCATAGTAGCCCTTCTGTACTGCAAAACAAATGCTACAATCTTGACCTATAAATATTAACTAGTAGTTCAGCCCATATATCAAAGTTCCGAACATTTTTTGTGCTGCCCCTACAAAGCTACATCCGAATGACAGGAAGTGGTAGCAAACACAGCATTTCCGCATTCGGAATTGTGTTGTTAGCATCCGTTTCCGGTTAATAGTGTTGCGAACAGTAGCAAAACGGAATTCATAACCTAAATCTATGTTTTAGTTAGTTTTGTATTTGTAGATATAATATTTTAATGGTAATTTTCAGTTGTAATTCTGTTTGTAGGAAGTGCATTTATTATTATGTGTTTTAGCATAGCTTATGAGAAATGTATGTTGATTATATCATACTAGCTGGTGCCCGCGGCTTCGCCTGCGTGATATAAAAAGTATAATATGTGTTATTCTAGACTATAAACTACCTCTGTGCTAAACTTCATCAAGATACGTTCAGCCGTTTTGACGTGAAAGAGTAACAAACATCCATACATCCAAACATTCACCCATAGATATAGTAGGACTACCTCATACTGCTTCTTTAGTCTCGCGATTGCAAGCGCGACTGTTGAGCACGGACCCATGAATTCGGTTCTCAGGTTGGGTAAAAAGCGTTATAAGGTTTTTCCATTTAGAATTTCACAGTAGCAGCCCGGTGTGGAAGTTGGCAGTAAGTTTCCCGTGCCTCGGAAAACACGTTAAGTCATAGGTCCTGCGCCTGATCTTTCTCCGGTCGTGTTGGATTGGCGTCATATTGGACTTCATAGTCCATTACATTAACATCAATACTATGATATCATTATCATAGTATTGATGTTAATGTAATGTAATGGGTGCAACAAACAAACTCTGCGTGGGTAAAACCACCAGCATAAGCTAATCAATGACGGGCCTGTTGGTCTAGTGGTTAGTGGCCCTGAGTGCTGAGCCGTGGGTTCGATTCCCACCCAGGACAAACTTTGTGTGATGAGCATGATTGTTTGTTCTGTGTCTGAGTGTGATTTATCTATAATATGTATGTATTTATAAATTATATAAGTATGTATACCAGTTGTCTGGTTACCATAACACAAGCTCTGCTTAGCTTGGGATCAGATAGCCGTGTGTGACTTGTCGCAAGATATTTATTTTATTTATTTATTTATTCAATTTAAGCTAATCCAGAACTCAAGTTACCAACATTAATAAAAATGTCTCAATCAGTAGCAAACAATTTCGGGCTACAATTAATATCATATCGGACAAACTATATTAGAGTTTCATGCAAAATTATGCGATGGATGTAAAACATAACAAACGTGTAAACGGCTCTTTAACAAACCAACCACGAACCAGCCAACTTCTAAACAGTTTTGTGTTAACTTCCCGCTGCGCCTCTTGGTGAATTACAAAAATCAAAATCAAAATATTTTTATGCCACATAAACCTACATGGGCACTTATAAAACGTTGAGAAAAAGGTGCACAGTTCGAGTTGGTCGTTTCCTATGGAGAAGAACCGGCAAAAAGCTCCATGGTTACTCTTTTCAAATCATCTACCTACAATCAAACATCATTATCTGCCTACCCTATTCACTACGATATTGGACACTTACACGTATATACCAGTATTTTACATAGAGCGACTGCGTATTTTACCTCTACAAATCAGTTTTTACTTGGTAATACTTTAGGCGCGTCGCCCACACGACATTTGTAAAGAAAATCTCGTTGCGGCGTGCTTCTTATGTGCCTGCGCCTCAACTGCAGCTCGACTGTTGATCTTGTGGGCGACGCGCCTTATTCGCCCGCGTCTCGACTGCGCCTCGACTGTTGGTCGTGTGGGCGAGGCGCCTTAGACTTAGGGACACTGACTATCTGTAACGACTGTCAAAAATCTACAATTGACATCCGGGACCAACTGATCTTAACGTGCTTTCCGAGGCACGTAGAATACTCGGTAGGTAACGGGTAGTCACCCATTCACAGACCAACCTACGAAAGCGCAGCTTAACATTAAGATCAACTCAAGGGGCTGCCATTATTTAGTCACGAGCTCTCTTAGTGAATCACAAACATACCGTTTAATTCTAAAATCCTCTCGATCCCAGAATCCACACCCCATAATCATAATTTAAGCTGAGTACACACAAAGACGCCACAAGATTCCCTTAAGACAAAAGCCCTTATGTTTTAGTCTGGGAACATACGTAAATCGTCCCAGCCATCATTGGCGTAAACAGAGACATTGTACATAGCCAATCTCAGTGCCTGTTTGGCATTAATCAGACTATTGTACCGGTGACAATGGACTGCGCAGTTGGGATGAGGTTCGAATATCAGTGAGGCAACTCTGGTATGATACAGGAAGATTTTAACTGGGTAAGCGGATGGAGGATTTATTTGATTTTTTTAAACTTTGTCCCCCACTTGGAATTTCTCCAGTATCGTGGGTGCGTTTAAAACATTTAAACTCAAATACTCACAAATAGCCAGACCCGATACAACTATCTGCAGGTCATATAAATATTTGTTCCGTGCGGAAATCGAACCTGCGATACGCAGCTCAGCAGTCGAGCGCTTATAAGCCACTGCGCCGACAGTGCCGTAAAAAAATGAAGAAAGAAATCTGACAATGAAATTATAATTTCTTAACCTTGTTATAAATTAAATTGTATAAAATCTGGTTCTTCTAACCTGACAGACAGATGTGTTGCTGGGGAGTTTGTTCCGCCACTTCTTATTCCCAGCTAAAACACTAGGAAGTGGCGAAGGGTGGGGCGTTTTGTGGGACTGTCTCTTGTTATGTGACGTTCAAAAACTACTGACTATCAGCCTAATTTGAACAAATGACTTTCGATTTTTATTTAACCGAGTGGTTTTTACTTTGAGTGATTTCTAAGTTCTTCGTTGGTCTAGTTCAAGTCCCGAGTCGAGAGAGATTGCCAATAAATAATTTATATTATAAATGCGAATGTTTGTATGGATGTTTGTTACTCTTTCGCGTCAAAACGGCTGAACGGATCTTGATGAAATTTGGGACAGAGTTAAATTATAGTCTGGAATAACACATAAAATATTTTTTTCGATATCACGTGGGTAAAGCCGCGGGTGCCAGCTAGTTAATATTACAAACGCGAAAGTTTGTTTGGATGTATGGATATGGATGTTTTTTACTTTTTCAAGCAAAAACTACCTTCTGAATGTTAATAAAACTTTACGATACCTAATATATTTTATGTATCAGAATAACACATATCACCACGCAACTGAAACCGCGGGGCACAGGTAGCTATTAATAATTTAAAAAATGTATATTGATGATAATATTCCTTTCAAGTTCTGACTAAATAATTACAACAGCTCAAGTTTTATCTCGGTCGGCGCAGGTAAAACCTCAGAGCGTAGCTAGTTCCTCGTACTTTTTCAAAACCCTCCACGACTTTCTTTTGTCATTACACGTTAAATGAGCCCCGCTTTCAGTCGCACCTCAGCACTACCCCGCCCCGCTAGTATTACTATTTGATATACCGTCTTGATTGCGAAGAGACAATGTTTAATTAAAAAACTGAGTACCAAGCAGTGCCATAGTGTACCACTAGACTAAGTAGGTCAATACGTTCATTACGGAACGTGTGCAGGCTTTAGTTGTTTTTTCAATTCGTTTTTTTTTGTATGATGTTCATTAGGTTCTTGGAGGAGCTTGTGGCTAAATAATAATAGCTGCTCGGGCTGGTCTTTAGGTAGTTTAATCTGTGCTTGCCTAGATTGGTCCGTAGATAGGTAACCGAGGTTCCTTCATGCCTTGGAAAGCACCTTGTTCCGGCTGTAATTTGTAGACCTTACGGGTAGTCAGGGCCCGACAATTCCAACCAAAGTAGAGGAATTCGGGTTGCAGGTTGTTCGAAAGAGATAATGCGGCCCCGGCACATTATAAAAGAAGGTACATGGGCGGGCTTTAGTCAGTAAAAGTCGGACACTCCTTCCCGGTCCGCCCAGTAGCAGGAAGTTATTTGATGATTTCCCATCCGCAAACACCTTTTGTCACACGCGCAACTCGTACGAGCGTTGACGTTGACGCGCTTAAAGACGCAAGCCACAATAGATACTGACAGAACCCAGCGATTCAATCATGCCATAATAACCGCGTAAACAAGCTTAGAAACGCAAAAACAAAATACGAGTCTGAAACCGCTAATTTAAATGGAACAAGTTGCGGATTTGACAGTGACTTGTGAGGCATAGCGCCGGCAGCCATTGGAAATTAATTGATTGGAACGTGAGGCGATAATAGTTGATAACAATCAAAAAGCATTCAGCAAAAAGCAATTCGCAAAATATGTAAAAATATTTAATAAAAAGAATGTGTGTAAAAATAAAATAAATAAACGATAAAGGTTCCGACGAATTAAGAATTTCTTTGAAGACGGTTCAAAATAGTAGGCAGTGATTAATTTATTCCGAGAAATTAAAAACTACGTATTTTATTTTAAATCATTGCCCCTTTCTAGGATTTTTTCCTATATTATGGGTGCATTTATAAACATTTAAACTCACATACACAAACAGCCAGACCCGGAACAACTATCTGTAGGCCAAACAAATATTTGTTTCGTGCGGGAATCGAACCCGCGACATACAGCGCATCAGTCGATCGCTCAGCCACTGCCCCAGCCGTGCCTTTTGACCTGACACCTGTAATATATGGTTGTCTCTCATGTTTTTATAAATAGCTCAGCAGTATTTTACATCAAGCAAGCTCAATTTACGCTTATTACGCAATAACCTTACTTAATAATTAATAGCTGCTGCACATGATGAGCATTAAGTTATATTTTTGGCCTCGATTCAGGTTGCGAACAGTAATTAAATTGTAACCATCGGAACAGTGTACGTAAAATCACAGAAGGTGCATAAAAGCGATACGACGCGATCTAAAACAAAATTTTTCAAAGTGCGCTTGCTCTTTTTGTACACGCAGCGACACATCAAGTTATAAAGTTCCATTTTAATATGACCTTGCTTTGCACAAATTTCCCGTACAAAGAGAGATCTGCTTAAACTGTTTTTGTTTAGTTAGATTGGTTACGTGTCTATGTGTGCGTGAATATCTAAAACAAATGAAAGTCGCGAGTGCGCTTTCATTTGTTTTAGATGACGAATTTGGACCTAGGGAGGTGTGTTACTTTGTGCGCACACCCATTTCTGCAAAAACCTTGAAATATGAACCGTAGAGAACCCGGGGTTGCATAAAGGGCAAAAAATGGGAGCGTTTTTAGTCAGTAGAACTCTGACACTAAAAGCTCCTTTCGCACAGAGCGGGGCACGTTATTTGATAGCTGCAAAAAAAAACCCGTGTAGAACTGGCTTTAGTCTGATCTTTTAATAATTAGCAACACAGTGTGCATACTTTAATGTTAAGGAAGTCGGCATATCTAGAGGACACATGACATCAATCCCAACAGTGGGAATTTTATAAGCGGATTATGTACTGTACGAAGCTGACCTTCTATCCCACTCTGTGACATCGCTTGGGAATTAATGTCACAACACTAAAGTGACGTATAGATAAGTTTACATGTTTATTTACTTTATTTTATTTGTGTGGTGCGGTGGAGTTAAATTAAGCAAAGTGGGAACGGGTTTTTGACATTTTAAAGATAAAAAACGTTTATTTTTATTAGTTTGACGGGCCTGTTGGTCTAGTGGTTAGTGGCCCTGACTGCTGAGCCGGAGGTCGTGGGTGCGATTCCCACCCAGGACAAACTTCGTGTGATGAGCATGATTGTTTGTTCTGTGTCTGGGTGTGATTTATCTATAACTAGCTGTTCCCCACGGTTTCACCCGCGCTGCTCAGCACCTGTTGGTCATAGCGTGATGTTATATAGCCTATAGCCTTTCTCAAGAAATGGACTATCCAACACTAAAAGAATTTTCCAATTCCAACCAGTAGTCCCTAAGATTAGCACGTTCAAACAAACAAACAAGCAAACAAACAAACTCTTCAGCTTCATAATATTAGTATAGATATGTGTGTATTTATAAATTATATAAGTACCTATGTATATCAGTTGTCTGGTTACCATAACACAAGCTCTGCTTAGCTTGGGATCAGATAGCCGTGTGTGAGTTGTCCCAAGATATTTATTTATTTAGTTCTTATAGTTGAATGGGCTTATTCGTCAACGCGCGCCTCATAAACGCGATGCGACGTATTTACAGTCTTCTTCAAAAGTGTTTTGTCTTTTATACGTCAGATTTTCACTCGGTCGCGAGTTGACTACTACAAAAATAGGTAAAATCGGAAAGTGCTCACGCGCAGTCGCGAGTTTATGAGGCGCGAGTTGACGAATAAGCCGTTCAATGTTATCAAAAAGTTTAACATGGGCGTTAATAACCTATTTTTAGGGTTCCGTACCTTAAAAAAAACTATCCTGCGTCTGTTATCACTCAATTATGTTGTACTCGGTTTGTATTTGGCAAATCAGTTAGCACATTCTTTGGGATGAAAAACTTCAAATCGAAATCATAAGTACCAGTAAACTAAAATCTTTGCTTACCCTTTCAGGACTCAGGCTCCAAGATACAGGATCAACCAAATTTGAATAAAACATGTTCAACGCCCGCATGTCACGGAACATTCGTGACTCAAAATGACAACACGGTTGGCGCAGTGGCTGAGCGATCTACTGCTGCGCTGCGTGTCGCGGGATCGATCCCCACAAGGAACAAATATTTGTATGGCCTACAGATAGTTGTTCCGGGTCTGGCTGTTTGTGTATGTGAGTTTACATGTTTGTAAACGCACCCACGATACAGGAGAAATTCCTAGTAGGGGGCAACATTCTATTTAAAAAAAAAACAAATTCGTATGTGAAAATAATCCTAGTCATAAATTCAAAATCTAAAATCATTCATTTAAATAAGGCTGATAGAATATTACGCTCTATAAGTCTTTCAAATCCATTTGATTTATTCATATTTTTAAGTTGCTATGAAGATTACGCGCAATAATTTGTTCATCCTTACTATTACTATATCACTATATATAATAATATTATAAAAGCGAAAGTGAGTTTGATTGTTTGTTACCTCTTCACGCTTTAATGGCTAAACTGACTGTGATGAATTTTGGTACATAGATAGTTGGGAACCAGGAGACGGACATAGGCTAAAAAAGTGGGATGTGAGAGAGAAAGAGGGAAGAAAAGGGAAAAGTTAGCGTTGCTATTACAAATCAATAAGCCGCAAGGGGGAATGTGTTATCCCAAATTTAACGCGGGCGAAGCCGCGGGCGAAAGCTAGTAAAGTATAAAGATCCGTTATATATTGTTTACGTCTGGATAATTCTCGGATTCTTAGTTCACAACCTTGCAAGGTATCATAAGCTTTCTAAGAGCAACAAAAACGACTAAAACACCTGGTTGATGATTAAATCATAATTTCCGATTACGTATAGGAAGTGAATTCTATTGTTGTTAGAGTTCGTTTGATAATGCGCGTGCGACGGATTGTGGTGCGAGTTTTGAGATTCTTTAAGTTTGAATTTAATTTAACTTTCTCTTTTAAAACATATTTTTTAAGGAAGTCGTTTGTCTTGGTATGGACATGTAATGAGGAGAGACGAAGCACATGTGACTAAAAGAGTGATGGAACTGAATGTTGATGGATTGAGAGGCCGAGGAAGGTCAAAAAAAAGATGGATGAATTGTTTTTAAGGAATTACATGTGGGAGAAAGGAGTAAATGAAATCGCGTTGCGCCTACCCCAAAAATAGTGAGAGAGGGGCAGGAAAACGTATTTGTATAATAGACTTTATAATTCAAAATACTTTACTTTGTTATTATAATATTGGTGTGGTTATCTGTATGGATTGGCCGAACATTTAAGGATGTGCAGAAGTCGATTTTTAAAGCCATTAACCCATTATTAGCAGTACATCTTATTCTGCATCAGTCCTATCACTAAAATAACAGGTGTGTCTGAATAAATGCAACTTTACGATATTGCTGACGTAGAAACTGAGAATTACAGCAAATTCGAAGGTTTAAATTTAATATTTTTTTCTCTAAAAATAGACTACCTGTTATTACAAGGATTTCACCATAAATAAACTTTTTTGCCATAGATAAGATGAATAGGAACTCGAAACCTAAAACTGCAATCTTCTTCACTTAAACGAAATGACAGAATTTTTAAGTAGCCTTAAGGACATACTTCAAGAATATTTATTTACTGACAACGATAAAAAACAACTCAAGTTTCATCTCAAACTGGCTCAGCAGTAAAAAATAAAATGGCGCGCACTTGCGACATCAAATGCTTGGCGCTTTATTAGCAATACCAAAGAATAAGAAAACTGAATAGAGGTGACAAAACATGATAAAAGGCATAATTTTTCTAAATGCAAAACTGTCGACTCTTGTTACTTCAAACCTGCGATAATTCGAACCTCTTTATAATTCAAAGTTATCACGAGTTCCCGACAAAATCTTTTTATATTTCGAACACATTTTTAAACACTTGGTTATTCGTACGAAAAAATCATTGCTACATAACAAAACGACGCGTTAATTCGAACTTATTGGCGTCCAATACTCGACAGTTCGAAGTGTATGCATGTCGCACATGTATGTACACGAATGCACCTCTAAACTTTTGTCATTGTTATTAGAATAGCAGTTCATAAATAATAATTGATTAACACTTGATAAAAATTCGAAGTTTTATTTATTTTCTCTCACAAATTTCGAACCATTTGATATTTCTAACACTCGATAATTTGTAATACTTTAAGAGTACCTCGAGTTTCGCATTAACGAGAGTCGACTGTATATTTGTTACGCTTTCAACTACTGAAAGAATTTGTTTGAAATTAAGCACACAGACAGTTCGTTCTTTATCGTAAGGTTAGTGACGATGATGTTATTGATAGAAGTATCGCTTCTATATTGTTGTTCTTTGGCTTTACTAGGATAGTGCAGTTCGAATTGTCCTGCATAAGGTGACAAAGGACAGGGCGATTCTTTTGTATCGAGTGAGAGGTTATTTCAATTTATTGTGCAGCTGTGATTGCTTTGTTCGGTGTTAGTTAGTCAATGAATAGGAGGATTCCAGCACTAAAACTTTCTGAAAATGGGTCAATCTTTTTGATCAATTTTCAACCGACTTTACAAAAGGAGGAGGGTCCCAAATCGATTGTACATATTTTGTATGATTGTTACGCGATTGTGGGCCTATTTTCAAAATTATTTTTCCAATCGAAAAGTATAGATACTCATAAACTAACATAGCAACACAAATAGAATTGATACGAAACCCCCTTTCATCCTTCCTTCCAGTTATTTATATAATCTTACTTATTATAAATGAGAATGTTTGTGAGGATGTATGGATATTTGTTACTCTTTCACGGAAAAATACAATGAAAATTCACAATAATATAGCTTACATATCAGAATAACACAGTGGCTACAATTCATAAAGATATATTGTATATTCTATTATCTTTTGATAATACAACTTTTATCTTTTGATGTGTGATATGCTTATATTGTAGTATAAGTAGCAATGAAAAATGAATACTCGTCATGTCATAACAAAAAAAAAAAACTTATAAAAGCGCCATCCAAAAAAACACTTAAAATTGCTTAACTTTTAGAAATCGGTAGCAAAACAAACGATAAATCATACTAAAGTCATCGACTTTCGGAAGTTAACAATTTGTTATTTGTGGACTGATTCGAACTAACTGACTCAGCAACTCAGGCTGGCTCTAGTAAGGGACGGGTGGGTGAAACCGCTGGACACAGCAACGTTTATATATTCCGACTAGCTGTGCCCAGCGGTTTCACCCACTGCTCACTTAGGGGTATGAAAAATAGATGTTGACCGATTCTCAGACCTACCCAATATGTACAAAAAAACATTCGTTTAAATCGGTCTAGCCGTTTCGGAGGAGTATGGAAACGAAAACTGTGACACGAGAATTTTATATATTAGATTAAACATCAGCGCACCTACACCAGCCGTACGTCTTATAACTCTCTCCGCCAATCTATCGAGCAAACAAGAACTCATAAACAATACGTATCGAGAATATAATCCTCTTTTTTATTTGTAACAGTACCACGACATTCTATAGTCACGTGGGAGAAAACAAACACATCCAACTAAAATTGGACGAAAAGGCTGGGGTTTGTTCCAATGAAATAAAAGGCTACTTACCAATAAAACTAAAAGGTACTTGTAAATCCTTACTAATATTATAAAAGCGAAAGTGAATTTGTTTGTTTGTTACCAGCCAAACTAATTTTGATGAATTTTGGTCGATAGTTGGGACTCTGGAGACGGACATAGGCTAAATTAAAAAAAAAAATGAGAATAGGGGAGAAAGAGGGAAGAATTTTTTTTCGATCATCACGCGGGTTAAAGTTAGCCCAAAATTACTTATGCCACGCGGACGAAGTCGCGGGCGGAAGCTAGTAATATTATATAGTAGTATTTCTCGGTCAAATCCCTTAGGATTGCCAGCGACACGCAAGAAGATAATATCGCTTATCTATTGAACAAGAGCTGAATGTTAGGTCAAGCCAGAAAATTTTAATAATATTTTGTGTTGTAAGGGTGTGTTTACTGAGTCAGCAAAGCAGAGGGGATTGCCAGAGCCTCCGCCTGCCGGGGTTGCGGGTTGTTTGAAAGAGATACCGCGGCCTCGGAATGTAAAGGGCATTAGAAGAAACATGGGTGGGTTTTAGTCAGTACAAGTCTGACATGCCCCCCCGCTCCGCCCAAAGCGGGGGAAGTCATTGGATGATTTCTCACCCAAAAAAAAAGGGTGTGCTTACTGTTAAGTGATTGTTGCACGAATGTATATTATTTTATCGCAAGTTACCTTAAAGCGCTGTACAAAGCAAACACTTTGTGAAACGTTTACATCTTCAGCGCAAAGTATGCTGTATCTGTAAGACTTAGTACATACTAGCTGTTATAGTTTTTATGTATTTACTATTTCTAGCTGTGATACCGGAGACAATAAAAGTTTATTCTTTTTTTACTAAAAGCCAAAAAAAATACAGTGTATAGTGAAAAACATAAAGAAAAGACTTAAACAAAAACAGTTTGCAAAAGTGTTCTAGTACTACGAAAAAAAAAATGTTTAGAAAGACCACGAAAAAGAAAATTCGTCAGACTAAAGACATGTAAAACTTTTAAAACAAGGGACTGTATTTTTTAATATTCAATTAAAACTGCAAAATGACTTACATTTTGGCGGACTTGATATTCAAATAAAATCAAACGCCGAAATATGTTTGACCTTATTTCAATTCTTTCGATGTACTACCTGTCGTGTGCTTGTGTCAGACCACGCCCAGTCTGCAGCTAGCCTTACCTCCGCGAATACCTAAAGATTAACTTGTTCCCGCGCCTTAATAATAAAATAATTATTGATTGTCGTATGTGCCAATTGCTCGAACAATACCTAAGGAGGCTCTCGTTAGGCAGCTGGATCAAGGGCTTGATACAGAAAGCGGTACTCCTGGAGACGGCTCGTATTGTTAGGAGGTTCCTTTCTCTAAAGCCCTGACCGCCGGTAGCTTGGACCCTGTACCCGATACCGGTGGGCTACTATTTTAAGTGTTTTTTTTTATAAAGAAATATTTAAAATGTAATTGTATGTAAAAATAAGCAATAAATGAACAAAATAATTATAAGTACCAGCCAGGGGCTAGCTTCTAATATATAAGGTGTTCAAAATTAAATAAACAAACTTTTAGGTGGTTATACCTACAACATAAAAGAGATATACAACAAAGACTTTAAAGCCCAAGTATTCACCGCAAACCAGCAATATTTCCTTCATTCTCATACCTGAATCGTGAACACCTACAACGTGAACGCCTTAACCAACGACCTTGCTCCAAAGCTAATCTAGCTTTATATCCAGGATTTAGGTCCGTAAGCGAATTACTAAATATACGGGTGTAAGATAATTATATTTATGAGAGAACCAGAGGCCCTGGCACGAATGCGTGTGCTTATTCGAGCTGAACGCGTGAAACAAATCGAAGTAAAAGAGGCTACGCATACATATACGCAGATTTCATTTATTTTCGAATTCGGAATGCTAAAATTCGATTTTTTTAAGATGGCGATGTTTGAATTTAGAACAAGCACAATCAGTATCGTAGTATTCATAGTCATGGTAATGTATTGTTGAGTGATTTTCACAAATCATAATAGGTACGTTATAAAATTATAAATTTTTGTAAAGGATTTGTCAAATAAAGTTAAATAAACACAAATAATGTCAAGTTAATAAAAAAAATTACAAGTACAATCGATAAATTACTTTCAAGGATGTAAAAAAAATACAAATAAAATCATCGTAGGTACGAATAAAATAATGAATGCTTACAGTCCCAATCAATTATGGATATTAAAACATAAAAAGCATGAGACTAAAAGATCGATACATATGAATATTAATGGATGGAGAGGGAGAGAAAGGTCAAAGAAAAGATGGATGGATTGTGTAAGAAACGACATAAAGGAAAAAGGAGTAATTAATGATGCCGTGACTTCTGACAGGGGAGAATGGAAGAAGAAAACGTGTTGCGCGGTGATGACGCATGGATTTTAACACGTTCTTAAAACCATAAAAAAATAGCTTTTGCCCGCGGCTTTGCTCGCGTTAATTTCGGGGTTCAGTTCCCCTTTCCTGGTTTGTAGATACCTGCTACCTGCAGTTTTTTCCCTTGCGCTTTATTAATTTGTAATAACAACGCTAAGTTTTCCCTTAACTTCCCTCTTTCTCCCTCATATCCTCAATGCTT
The DNA here is from genome assembly GCA_958449745.1 of Ochropleura leucogaster. NCBI lineage: Eukaryota > Metazoa > Arthropoda > Insecta > Lepidoptera > Noctuidae > Ochropleura > Ochropleura leucogaster. The sequence goes on from OY288226.1 coordinate 5,882,128, forward strand.
TTGAAAAAAAATGCCTATGTGCGTCTCCTGGTTCCCAACTATCTCTGTACTAAAATTCATCAAAATCGGTTTAGTCATTAAAGCGTGAAGGGGTAACAAACAAACAAACAAACTCACTTTCACTTTTATAATATTATAAGTAAGGATATGAGTATAAAAATTTACTTACTTACGATACGTTTACACCGCAATCTCGTCCTAGGGCTATCTGATAAAATTGGACTCGATGTTGAAACAAAATTTAACGGTAAAGTCTATTTAGAAAGGTAAATTAAGTTTGGAAGGTCGGTGTAAAAATAGTAGACGTATATCTAATTTCATGAGTTTCAAGGTCAATAAAATGTCCGGGGTTGCGGGTTGTTCGAAAGAGATGCCGCGGCCCACAAGTTATCGAGTATAAATTGTTGTGCAAATTACTCATTTTAGAATGCGTCTAAATAACAATCACCGTTACGTAATCTCATAGACTGAAATAATTAAAACTCTGTTAAGAACTTAGCTATTACAAGAAAAATATTTCTATGTTGATAAATTTCTCTTTTTTTGTTTGATAAACGTTACTACCCGCACTAGGAAGTTGTTTGGAAAACCGAAAAAATTTGAACAAAGATGCTGCTACAGTCCCAGTCACAAGACATAAAAACTTGCGAAAGTACTGTAGATGCCCATCCCAAAGCGTAGATCTCCATGGAGAAATAACAAACAGCCAGATCCGAAACAAGTACTTGCAGATCATACAAATATTTGTACCGTGCGGGTATCAAACCTGAGGCACGCAGTGCAGCAGTCGATCGCTCAGCCACTGAGGCAATCTTGCTATCATTAAACTCATGTTTGAACTTTTAAGTGTTTTTCTACTAAAATGTGAAGCAACAAATAACAAAGTAAAGTAGCTAGTAGCAAATTGGTGCCACGTCGTATCGTAGTTTCAATTTCATTACTTAAACAGTAATCTAATTCGTACAACTTAACATGCAATGAACACCAAATTGATTTCCAACATCATTTAAATAAAATCCAGCATCCATTGTCTCTCTCACAAACCCATAAAACATCGAGTAGCTACTCGAATAGACACCATTAATCGATTTAAAATCGATATAAACTAAACTTTAATCGTAAATTTAAGGTACTGCACACTCGTAAATTCAATCGTAAAAACAAATCGAATCGGGATTTGATGTTCTAAACTGTGATTGGTGGAATTCGTAACGTTCCTGTATTTTGGAAATTTCGAATTTCGAACGTAATGGAATGTAATGGTCGATTTAAATTTTGAATTTCGCTTAATTATTTTGCGTGGCTGTTAATCCAGGACATGAATTATATAAAAACAGATGAGTTCTCATTATTTTTGTCTCCACTATGGTTAAAGGCTTTACCTTTTAGTTGTTAATATTAATCAATTTTCAGTTGAACATTTTCAGTTTTAATTGGTTTACAGCACAAAGCTTTAATTACCAACTTGTTAACCAGTACTTCGCTACTCATAATTAATAAATGCCAATAATTATTGACGTTAAAACAACATGTAGCAGTAATTTGATGATTGCAAAAATTACATTAATTTAAAAAAAATAATACGTTGCTACATTCAAATCTAAAAACACATCATTTGTTTATTTTCATGAATGACAACATTCAGCCGGGACAGTACGGACCAAAATATGAAGCCAAGAGAGATTCAAAAAGAGAGTTTCAAAAGCGATTTTCTCCAGAAAATTTTGCGCTGGCAACTCTTAACACGGCATTCCTAAAGCCATGTGCTAAGAAAGGAAAAAAAACAATATTTTTCAAGTCAACGATTCTTTTAATTCATCCGAGTCCCTAAAGTTTCGCTCATAAAGCTTTCAAGGCATTTGATTAAGCCTCTCAGAGGGTTGGGTAAACATGAAATGAGAAAACTTTTGTAAACAAGGTACAAATTACTTGAGCGGTGGACATTTGAAGAAACAAAGGGCAACACTGAAGTTATAATTGACGCTTTTGAAATTTCATTTCGTTGTGATGAAGAAGTTATTTGGTGTCTTACATTTCGCGATGGTCCGTCTTATTGTCAACTCGATTTGGGTAAAGGACACCGTTGGTTACAGTTGAGTGACAATTTCCCCATTCTACGATAAATCGGACAAAGTAGGTGATGAAAATTAAAAAAAAAAACCTTGGCGAAAAATTACATAAATAAAAAAAATAAAACTTAGAAAATAATATTGAAATTTATATAATACTATCTTTTGCCCGCCGCTTCGTTCGCGTTAAATTTGGGCCAACACAGTTCTCGTTTCCTGATTTGCAGCTACCTGCTAGCTGTAGTTTTTGCCCTTGCGCCTTATTTATTGTAATAGCAAAGCTAAGTTTTCCCTTTTCTTCCCACTTTCTCCCTCATTCCTCACTCTTTTACAAACAAACTCAGTTTCGTTTTTGTAATATTAGTAAGGATACTCTACTTCTTCATATTATGAGTATTCAAATCTAATCGTCGTTGCGTCGGAAGCCCGCTAAGTGAAAAGAATTGGTGCAAGCAGATGAGAAACGAAAAAAATATAAGTTTGGTTTGCTCATGGTCCTTTTGAACCTAATTTAAGTCCACTATTCAAGAAATGTATGTCATACGCATGCTTATGATGTGCCCTTCACTCCATTCTTTGGCAGCTTGGTTTGGTCAATCCCTTTCTTATGGGAGGGAAATCATCAAATAACTTCCCCCGCTCTGGGTTTTTTCTATATAAAACTCATCTACGTTGTGTGTTTTGTCCCTGGCTCGAGGTTTTAATTTTAAGGCATCCACAGGAATCGCCCGGTTAAGTAGACGACAACCTTCCAGGTTGCACTGCGAGAAGCCGTTCAGAAAAAAAAAGAAAAGTGTGTTTTGTGTTGTTCTGCTGTAGTCTCTTTGAGGTGCGCGGCACGAATGCGCAAACCCTAAAATGGTGTTTTGGGTAAAAAGAAAAGTGTGTTTTGTGTTGTTCTGCTGTAGTCTCTTTGAGGTGCGCGGCACGAATGCGCAAACCCTAAAATGGTGTTTTGGGTAAAAAGAAAAGTGTGTTTTGTGTTGTTCTGCTGTAGTCTCTTTGAGATGCGCGGCACGAATGCGCAAACCCTAAAATGGTGTTTTGGGTAAAAAGAAAAGTGTGTTTTGTGTTGTTCTGCTGTAGTCTCTTTGAGGTGCGCGGCACGAATGCGCAAACCCTAAAATGGTGTTTTGGGTAAAAAGAAAAGTGTGTTTTGTGTTGTTCTGCTGTAGTCTCTTTGAGGTGCGCGGCACGAATGCGTAAACCCTAAAATGGTGTTTTGGGTAAAAAGAAAAGTGTGTTTTGTGTTTTTCTGCTGTAGTCTCTTTGAGGTGCGCGGCACGAATGCGCAAACCCTAAAATGGTGTTTTGGGTAAAAAGAAAAGTGTGTTTTGTGTTTTTCTGCTGTAGTCTCTTTGAGGTGCGCGGCACAAATGCGCCGTCGACTCCGCACGATCAAACCCTAAAATTGTGTTTTGGGTAGGGTATTTACTATTAATTAATTCTTATTTTTCGTTTTACCGTGAGCGCTTTCAATGTGCTCGTTTTTCTACAGCGTTCTCTCACATATGTATAGCCACAACATGAATGATGTAACCACAATTTAGTAAAAAAATATTAAGATTTTAAGTTTAGTTTGCAGCTAGTTGTGCAAGACCCGGGGTAGCGGGTTGTTCGATAGAGATACCGCGGCCCCGGCACAAAGGGCATTAGAAGGAACATGGGTGGGTTTTAGTCAGTACAAGTGACTCACTCACCCTCCTCACTCCTCTCAGAGCGGGGGAAGTTATTTGATGATTTCCCATCCGCAAAAACAAGCAAGATGTGCAGAAAAGGAACTGTTACAATTCCGTATTTTGAACGTACAGACGTTAGCAAATTCATGCCTCATTATCTGGCAAAATAAGTCCCAAATATTCATTAAGTAGGATACGTCCTTCACTAATTCTAAAGTCCCTACTGAGTCTAGAATATTAACCCGGTTTTAGTAATTAACTAAGCTAAATAATTTGTCAAATTCAAACAGAGTTAGAAGTTATTTACTAAATTATAAAATAGTTTCAGCACGTACCAAGCAATAATGTTTTTAAGAAGACACAATTATTATGAAAGTCAACGATGTGGGTTTATGTAGAAGCCCCTCGTTTAGTTTAAGCCCTTAGTTTATTTTAGTCAAAACTAGGTGCCCGCGGCTTCACCAACGTGATATCGAGAAAAAAGTATCTTAAATGTTATTCCAGACCATAATCAACGTTTGTGCCAAATTTCATCAAGATCCGTTTAGCCGTTTTGATAATTTTTTTTTTTTTTTTTTTATTGAGAATGAACTCACTCTTGACCTCGATCTCGCCTGATGGTAAGCGACAGATGAGGTCTACGATGGAACGAGCGAGCCCAGAAGATGCCTATTGACTCTTGTTTTAAAGGCAGACGGGTCGTATGTGGTAGGGAACACAGAAGCCGGTAGAGAGTTCCACACCTTGGCCGTGCGCACAATAAAGGTTAAAGAAAAACGCTTAGTACGACAAGACGGTATATCGACCAAGTGTGGGTGGTACCCTGCCGTGCGTCTGGTAGCCCGGTAGTAAAACGGAGATGGTGGGATCAGGTCATGGAGCTCCAGCGCACACTCTCCGAAGTACAATCTGTAGAAAACCGACAAGCTGGCAACGTTACGCCTGTGCGCCAGGCTATGAAGCTTGGACACAAGCATCTCATCGCCTATGAGCCTTTTGGCTCTGCGTTCCACCGAGTCGAGTGCAGCGAGCTGGTATTTAGCCGAGCCATCCCATAGGTGGCTGCAATACTCCATACAGGAACGGACTTGTGCTTTATACAAATTACAAAGCTGTCCTGGTGTGAAGTATCGCCTCACCTTATTTAGGATGCCCAGCTTTTTAGCTGCAGTCTGTGCTTTTGACTCGATGGTCGAACCGAAGTTGAGGTCTGACGTCAACTCCATGCCCAAGAGCTCCAGACGGTCGGTAATGGGTACAGATGTACTTCGGAAAGTAGGGGATAAATTAAATGGGCTCCTTTTGGCTGAGAAAAGACAAGCCTGTGTTTTCTGGGCGTTGAACTTGACCAGATTGTCATCACCCCATTGGGAGACAAGATTTAAGGTCACATTCATCCGCTCAACCATGGCCTTTCTAAGAGCAGCTATCTCATCCCTACCGGCTTTTGCACTGGAAATGTATCTCTCTGAGACTGTGCTGTCATCGGCGTACCCAACAGCTCCAAGCTGAAGCAGGTCGTTGATGTGCAGCAAGAATAGAGTAGCAGAGAGAACAGACCCTTGAGGAACACCGGCATTGATTGCCATGAGATCCGATGCGCAGCCGTCAATGACCACTCGGATCGATCGTTCACTCAAAAAGTCCGATAACCAGTTGCAGAAGTCAGCAGGGATACCAAATGCGGGAAGCTTGCCAAGCAGACTATCATGCCAGACCCTGTCAAAGGCCTTTGATATATCAAGAGACACAGCAAGAGCTTCGCCGTGTTTCTCGATGGCCTCACCCCAACGATGCGTAACATACTAATATAATATAATATGATAGAGTAGGTAACAGGTTAACCTGTCGTCGCGTGTATGTGTCACTGTAAAAGCTCGAACTACGGTAAATCTTGAGATTTTCCAATAAAACCTAAGATTTACCGACTATGAATGGTAAATGTCCATAAAAGTTAGGGATTCGAACTTTTACCATCATTCATTTGGTAAATCTTAGGATTTACATTCAAGGAACGGTAAATGTCGAAAAAAATCATCATCACTTTCTCTCACTTACGACTCAGAGTACCCCGACTCGGAAAGGTTAGGTTGGAAGTTTGTTCGTGGTTTTTCTTTTAAGCCACCCACAAATAGGAGGCCCGCGTAGCGGGGTTCCGTCGACCTATCTTAGGGCAGGTGGTAATCAGTTATAAATATTAGAGATGTATTAAACTAAAACCAAGATTTATTAGTCCACATTGCTAAAACCTATCATGTACTGAATTAGAATGGCAAAAGTCCGAAAAAATCGTCCCTTTATAATAAATACTTACATTTACCAAGTCATGTCGGTAAATCTTAGGTTTTACTGGAAAATCTTAAGATTTTCCGTAGTTCGAGCTTTTACAGTAACATTATACAGAATGCTTGGTTGAGGGCTTCGTCAAGGGTTTGTTTAAACTTTGTATGTCAAAGAAAATACCCATTTTCCTAAACGAATACAGGTACCTTCAAATGAGTAAGTACATTGAAATTAAATTTCAAACTCCCAATCAGCCCTGTTACCTTTCATCCTCACATATCTTCTTTTTATTTAAAAATAATTTCGCTTATTTTTTTTCATGTAAGGAGAAAAAAAACAAAATCATATTCTCTTTTGTTCCATTTTAAACATAACTATGATTCTTATTTAAATATAAACAGATAAGATATAAAAATATTTCTATCCTATTATAATTTATCACTAGTTTTTAACCGCGACTTTGCTCGCGATAAATTCGGGGTAACACAGTTCCCCTTTCCTGATTTGCAGGTAGGTACCTGCTACCTGTAGTTTTTGCCCTTGCGCCTTATTTATTGTAATAGCAATTCTAAGTTTTTCCTTTTCTTCCCTCTTTCTCCGTCATTTCTCACTTTTTTTTAAAGTTAGGCTATGTCCGTCTCCAGGGTCTCAAATATCTCTGTACCGTCATCATCAGTCGTCCTACTGTTACGCAGCCTACGGGCTGTTCGTCTGTAGCGAACCTCGAAAATGGCGCCATGTAATCTGATACTGTGACTATTGTAGCATCAACCATGTGCGTCTAGCGCCATGCACGTGCAAATTTACCCTAACGTCTGTTCATGTACTAACATATAACAACATATAAGCCTTCAAACGACGCGACAGTCAAACGAAACGCACATGTGTGTGTTTCCTTGGAGTGAATGCCGTCTACAGTACGGCCAACGAGAAGCGATACCAAATGTAAACAAAACCCATGCTAAAACCCCATCTAAAATGGCCGCCCGAATGTTGGTGAACCCGTCTTAACTTTGTCATGTTTTTGCCGGGAGAACGAGACATTACGACAAAGGCACAAGATGGAAAGAGCTAAATATTAGATTGTCAACGCCACAGTTGTTCTTTAGGTTAATGACCTTTCGTATCGCTTCTCGTTGGCCGTACTGTAGTCACAAGACACGATGCAGTGATTTACATTGTGAGTCACTAGAACATACGCGTACATTTTAGGATTTCAAGAATTCACAAAGAATTTCCTACCTATTCTAAAATGTAGTCCCTTCAATAGACACAATGCAATCATCTTCCTGGCCTTGCCCCATATTACTTGGTGTAGGTACAAGATGTTTTTTCTTCCGTTCTCATAATATCTCTAGCAATTATTTGTGCTTGAGATAATGTGGCAACTCACATCATTATTTTGACAATTTGGTACAGAAAATAAAATGAAGACATTAATTAGCTACCCTACCAGGACGTCTTAAAGCAGAATTTATTCCACTGAGGGAAAGAGACAGAGCTATACAGGGTGTATAGCACCATCTCTTTCCCTCAGTGGAATAAGTTCTGCTTTAAGACGTCATGGTAGGCCTACTGTACTTTTATTTATAACTAGCTGGCAACCGCTGTTTCGCCCACGTGTTGATCAAAACAAAAGTATTCAATGTGTTATTCCAGACTTTAATCTAATTCTGTGCCAAATTTCATCAATAGCCGTTCAGACGTTTTGACGTGAAAGAGTACCGAAACGTGAAAAAGTCGTATTTATAATATTCGTAGAATAATGGCTTTCTTTGGCTATTCAATAATTTGGTATTCCCATTCAACGTGGCATTGCTAAACGGCATCTTACAACATTTTTTTTTTATAAAATTGTTATATTTGTATGCTCAAAATCCAAATTTGAATTGTAATTGAATTTTTTAATGGAATTTTATTTAAATTGTAATAAACGATTTTTCTTCTTCAATTTATTTATCTTTTTTTGTGAATTTATTTTTCAAAATGGAATTTCTTTAATTTATTACCATTCATTCTCGTGCATTTAGACGAACAATAATAGAATGATCACACAAACACAGATTAACAGAGTTAGAAACAGAAGGGTGTTTCTAACTCTGTTAATCTGTGGATTTTTACTTTTCAGTTATCATGGGGATAACAAACATCTAAAACATATAAGATGTTATAGTAAAATAAACGCTGTCAGTCTTCTGAGCACATCAAGATAGCCATGCGGAGCCATGTGGAGAATTACATGCAGCCCACGCGTTCTGTTGCTCCTGCCGGGGTTGCGGGTTGTTCAAAATATACTGCGGCCCCGAAACATAAAAGGCAAAAGAATGGGTGGGTTTTAGTCAGTAAAACTCTGACTCTCTCGCCCCCTTCCCACTCCGTCCAGAGCAAGGAAGTTATTTGATGATTTCCCAGCTCCAAAATAGTTATTTAGTTAATTTTGTATTAATTGGAAAAACAATATAAGTAGCATTAATATAATTTATCATAGTAAAAACATGAACAAAATCACCCATTTTAAATGTACCAAAACAGTGAGTATATTTATAATTAAACTATTTGGCAATTTCACCATTGTCGTTCTAAACTCTACACCATTCAGTAAATCCGCAGAACGGCGGGAATTTATAATAGTTGTCAGTTATTTTATCAAACAACATCTGTTGTTGAGACAGACACATCTCAGAAATCTGTGCAAAGACTCTTGAATCCGGGAAATGTCAGTAAATCCGGGACGCTAGAACATCCCGGGGATTCTTGGTCACAGAGCTGCAACGGGTTGCAGTTGTAACAAACACAAACAACATTGTTTATCACGTTCATACTACGGGAGTGGTTTATGCTAGATAGAACAATTTTTAATAAGCTAGCATTATCTTGCTCTAAGAATTCCTGGAAACATTAGCCCAAACTGTTTGAGCTAGGAAAAAAACCCGGCGAAGAGTGAGTCGGACTCGAGAACCGAGGGTTCCGTACAAACTTGCGACATATACAGCTATATCTTTTGAACGCAATCAAAAGATATGGCTGTGGCTGGGAGGGTTGATTTTTTCACAAAACAACCACAGCGTTGAGTACATGCGGGCCTGTGGAAGGTGAGCAATAGGTAGCTCACCGTCCGTCCGTCGATTGACGACATGCCGCGTTGACGGCGCGTTTGCGATTCAGGCACGCCTCAAAGACTTGTCAGCAAAGCAGAGGGGCTTGCCAGAGCCTCCGCCTACCGGGGTTGCGGGTTGTTCGAAAGAGATACCGCGGCCCCGGAATGTAAAGGGCAACAGATGGAACATGGGTGGGTTTTAGTCAGTACAAGTCTGACATGCCCCCCCGCTCCGCCCAGAGTGGGGGAAGTCATAGGATGATTTCCCACCCGAAAAAAAGCGTTGAGTACATGGTTTTAATTTCAACTCGATACCTCCACGCATTCCCGAGATAAATGGTCTTGACAGAAAGACAGTCAGATGAACAACAAAGTGATCCAATTAGGGTTCTATTTTTTCCATTTAAGGTACGTAACCCTAAAAACTATATGACTTGAGATCATGGGCTTGATTCAGTTAGGAAATTTCTCTCTGAACAGCCATATCCGCTGGGTAGTGTTGAACCAGTTCCCGATACTAGTCTATTTTTTATTTTATTTTAATGTGTTCTTGTCTTAAAAATGTAAATAGTTAGATTGTCAACAGTAGTACATGTGACTAAAAGAGTGATAGATCTGAATGTTGATGGACGGAGAGCGAGAGGAAGACTAATGAAAAGATGAATGGATTGTGTAAGGAATGATATGAAGGAGAAAGGAGTAAATGATGCCGTGACGTCTGATAGGGGAGAATGGAAGAAGAAAACGTGTTGCACCGACCCAAAATAGAATGGGACAAGGGCAGGAAAATGATGATGATGTCAATGGTAAGCTGACTAACTCATTGATCGGTCAAGTAGTCGCAAAAGCGACTGTTGAGTATACTGGTCCTGGGTTCAATTCCTAGGACGGGAAGAGTGTTATTGGGTTTTTTCCACCACGAATTTCTCAATAGCAGTTACAGAGTCTGGATTGGTACCCGGTCGATGACAAAAGGGTCACCCCTTATTATATGGGACTGAAACATAACCGGAACAATGTGGATTTACTATTAGGTACATTTCTGCATAACCTTTTGGGAATTTTAAACGTTATGTTATGTTACTAACAACACACTCACATATAGATAGATAGATAAACATTTACTTAATGCAGCAAAAGACACAATACAGGAATTAATATAAAAAAATATGAAACAGAAAAAAGCACACATTACAAAAAAAAGTAAGGTAGACTAAGTTCCGGGGTTGTTTTAAAGAGATACCGCGGCCCCGGAACGTAAAGGACAATAGAAGGAACATGGGTGGGTTTTAGTCATTACAAGTCTAACACTCTCCCCCGCTCCGCCCAGAGCGGGGGAAGTTATTTGATGATTTCCCACCCAAAAAAAAAGAGAAATCTAAGTTAGATAGACCCATAGGCCCATCAAGTTATGTAACCATGTGACTAGTAACTTTAAACCATTATTTAATCAATTTCATCCAAATAAACAGTATTATTTCAACCGAATTCGAAATCCGAAGCCAATTAAAATCATCCACGAAAGCTTACAACAAAAGATAACGTACCCACATATATAAAAAACCAGCTATTGACCGTAAATCACGGGAATGTCGTTGAATTTGGAATACCTGTGAGTGTCGGCGCGAGTGGAAACTGCAGCGACTGCAGCTTTGGTAAATACAAACGACATTGATTACATCGTTCACACTGCTATTGGACTGTTTCATGTGAGATGTGGACAAGAAATAAAATGACTTTAAGTTTATATCCTTACTAATATTATAAAAGCGAAAGTGAGTTTGTTACACCTTCAGTAGTTAGAAATGCATTCAGTAGTTTTTGCGTGAAAGAGTAAAAAACATCCATACATCTATACGAACTTCGCGTTTATCCTTACTTAATATTATAAAAGCGAAAGTGAGTTTGTTTGCTTCTTACCTCTTCACGCTTTAATGGCTAAACCGATTTTGATGAATTTTGGTACAGAGATAGTTAGAAACCAGGAGAAAGACATAGGCTAGTACTTTTTTTTTAAAGTAAGAAATGAGGGAGAGAGAGGAAAGTAAAGGGAAACCTTAGCTTTGCTATTACAATAAATAAGGCGCAAAGGCAAAAACTACAGGTAGCAGGTACCTGCAAATCAGAATAGGGGAAATGTATTAGCCCGAATTTAACGCGAGCGAAGCCGCGGGTTAAAACTAGCAAAAAATAAAGGAATACACGCAGACAAAATTACAAATTTCAATAGTTCATTCTCTCATAACAACGTCCATTTCTATACAAACAAGAGGCATCGTCCTACAAATATTAATTGTATTTAAACCAAACGCAAATATTCGGAACGGAAAGCATTATTCGGTGTTTCGATCGATTTTAATGGAAATAAATTTTATTGTGCATTGGTTGGGACAGATACCACAATAGGTACGTTAAGTGTTATTGTGGTTTTAAAGTAGTTTGATGATCACCAAACTTTGATACACCTGTCATATATCTAGATCAGGGTGGTGGCACTACGATTTGGTATTGATTTATTGAAAGAAAGAAAAAATGTTTATTCGTCGCAAATTACGACGAAAACAAAATAATAAAAAAAATAACATTAAACATGTCGTGCAAAGCATCACAAACATGTGCAAATAAAAATAGATAGAATTAATAAATGAAGTTACTAAAATTTGCGTTAGTTATATGAAATGCATTCCGCCTTATTATTATTAACCGACTCTAAAAAAATAAAGAGGTTGGTCAATACAACTGTATTTTTTGCAAGTTTGTTACGCGACTTTTTGGTCGATTTTCAAAATTCTTTTTATAGTCGAAAACGATACTTGCGAAGGGGTCCTATATTACTTTTATTTATATTGCTTTAGTGATTAGAAAAATATGTAGGTATTGACGAGCCTGTTGGTCTAGTGATTAGTGGCCCTGACTGCTGAGCCGGAGGTCGTGGGTTTGATTCCCACCCAGGACAAACTTTGTGTGATGAGCATGATTGTTTGTTCTTTGTCTGGGTGTGATTTGTCTATAATATGTATGTATTTATAAATTATAATTATAAGTATGTATATCAGTTGTCTGGTTACCATAACACAAGCTCTGCTTAGCTTGGGATCAGATGGCCGTGTGTGAGTTCGCCCAGGATATTTATTTATTTAATTTATTTATTATAGAAGATAACTCAATCTTCTATAATACCTATTTATTTTTCTCCTGATGTATATGGACGATATTTTAATATCTTCAGTAGCATTTAAAAATTAATACTCTATAAGAATTTGTGTTAAATAGCATCATATAAAGAAGAAAAATGCTAAAAAAAAGAATTTGGTTTGCCAAAACTAAAACCAACTTCCGAAAAAAAAACACTGAAAATAAACTTACTTCCAGAAGTTAATAACGTTTGTTTGATTCACAGATTTTTATGCCACTGACCGGAAGTAAATGAATTTTCCGTTTTTAATGTTTTTGTAGAAGACGGATTTTTATAAATGAACTAGCTGTGCCCAGCGGTTTCACCCGCTGCTCACTTAGGGGTCTGAAAAATAGTTTTTGGCCGATTCTCAGACCTACCCGATATATACACAAATTTTCGTTTAAATCGGTCCAACCGTTTCGGAGGAGTATGGGAATGAAAACTGTGACACTAGAATTTTATATATTAGATGATGTTTATTAAGCACTAGTGATACAATGTTAAATACAATGTTAAAGTTTCAAAGGATCCACAACTTAATTTTAGTCATTTGTCCATGATGATAAGGTTTCTACCTATGTCTAGTAAGTTAATTGCCTTTTTACCTTCACTAATAAATACATAGGTAATTAATTTTAATTATCTTTACAAACTTTCTTACAATAGAGGCCTTCTTTTAAGTATTAGATACCTGAGCTAGGAGACCCCGCTCTTCTAAGACTAGCAACAATAATAGTTTGGGAGTGCACATTTAAAAGAAATTCAACGTTTATGCAAATATGTGCGTGTAGTGTGGTGTGTGTTCACTCTAACAATAAGTAGATGAAAATAATAATTTTCCAAAAACTGAAAGTGGGTAATTCTATAATAGGTTTTCTTTGCATATGTTTTTAGTTCTCAATGCGACCATAAATAATCCAACAAAAACTGGCACATTCAAATAAAAAAAAAACCCAAAAGCGGTGGACTCCAACAAAGTCATATAACAGACAATAAAACGGCAAAATTCAACCCCCCGGGCCAATTTAATTGTGGTTCAATTAAGACCTGCGAAACGGCCAAAAATACCGGAACTTTTCAAATATGATCCGTGGAAATACCTTGAAGGTTGTTATCCGCGGACGTGGGGCATCCCAGTTTTATCTGCTGGCCATTTTGTCCCACCTGATCGTAAAAAATAATTGAATGGCACAGAAAACGGTCCATAATGCCTGTTACCTTCGTGAAGGTTATAGTTAGGTCCCCGAATTGGGTCTACTGTTTCAATTAGATTCAGTGGCAACTGATTCAGTTTTGAGATAGGTTAAGTAGGTGTGTTTAGGTATGTTGGCCTTATTTTGGTGGGCCAACCTTATATGGACGGAGTTTGGAAGATTATGTTGGAAAACTTTGGTAAATTATCGTTTTTTTTTTAATATTTTGAAACGGTAGAACCACAAACAGACACAACCATTAACTTAAGTCAAAGGTCAGAGTCAAAGTTTTATATTTGTGTAAATAAAGTTAATTTATGTAATTAGATAAATAGTTCCCTTTTTTAAAAAGCGTTCTAATATCAAGCATACAGCCAAAATCTATTTAAAAGAAAAAAAAAACAAAACCAATTCCATTTTTTGTTCTTTTGTAATTCAGTATATTTTTTTTCATTCTACGGAATTCGTTTGATTCAAAATGCAGTAAAGACACTGTTTAAATTACCACTTATAACTTCTATCAGGCACAAAAGTCTTTTGAACTAGGCGAATGTATCATCCATCACTAAAAAAAAACGATTTTTTATTGCAAGATACAGACGAAGAAGTAGGATTGGTTGAATGAAACCACAGATAGCACACGAAACAAACAAACACGTTTCATAATTTGTTTAAGGATAAAACAATCACAACGAAATCTCATTGCTATAAAAAAATATCTTCTATGTAAAGACTTTCAAACTAACACAAGTCAGAAAATTGTGAGAGTAAGAACGTCAAAGGCTAAAAAGTACAAAAAAATCTAGGATTCTACAAGTTGATAAGTTCTGATAATAGCAGTAGAAATAAGTTTTTATCGTTGAACTTAGAGTCCAGATGGTATTTAAAGACGAACTTGCAAGCTTGATATTATATTATAGGGTAAGGTCCGAGTTATAAAATGTAGCGGTAAAGACAATGAATTCAAGGAAGCTTAGGAGTGATGTTTTAAAATCAAATGACAGACATTTGAAGGGGAGAACCTTCACCGTGGGATCTGGAGGTGATAGTCAAGAACTATGGAGTGCCTGACGCCCAAAGCGTCTCCCGCGGCCGCTGGGTTGGTTTAAGGATTTCCCCTTTTTTTGCGGTGGGAAATTATCAAATAACTTGGGGAGACTGTCAGACTTGTACTGACTAAAACCCACCCATGTTCCTTCTATTGCCCTTTATGTTCAGAAGCCGCGGTGTCTCTTTCGAACAACCCGCAACCCCGGCAGGCGGTGGCCCTGGCAAGCCCCTTTACTTTGCTGACTTGAAACACTAACGCGCCGTCTTTTGGTAGGGTTATGCTCACGTTCCAAATATGGCACCTTATATTCAAGCCAAGATGCAAAACGAAAACAGAGATTTAAAGACCATCTCCTTAATCCCAAAAATCTTACACTTCAGTCCACACCCAGTTAATATAGTAGGCGCGGAACACGCAATAGTCCCCGTCAGTCCACAATTACCTCAGCTTACAAGGAAAGTCACTCCGGCAAATTTCCTCTAGCCGACATTCCCCTCAATTAGCCTGTTTTAATGGCAAATTATGGGCAAACATGGACCCGGCTCCTGTCTTGTTTAGTTGACACATTTTTATGCGAGAATTAGGACAGGGGATTGTCGGTCACTCCCCGTGTGGTCCTTTGTTCAGGATCTTTGTTAAGTTGTTGTTAAGTAAGGTGTTGTTAATCTTTTGAGTGAAGTATCTGTGGCAAGAGATAACTCATTTTAGCATCAGATACGACAATTCGTGATTCGGATGAGCTCGTGGCTAAATAATAGCAGCCGCTCGGGTCGATCTTTAGGTTAAGCCGCGCTTACCTAGGTTGGTCTGTGGATGGGTGACCACCCGTTACATACCGAGTTTCCTCCGTGCCTCGGAAAGCACGTTAAGCCGTTGGTCCCGGCTGTCATTTGTAGATCTTTGACAGTCGTTACAAGTAGTCAGTGTGCCGAAAGTCTGACAACCAGTCTTACCAAGGGGTATCGTATTACCCAGTATTAACTGGGTTGTGGAGGTCAGATAGGCAGTCGCTCCATGTAAAATACTGAAATTCAGCTGCATCCGGTTAGGCTGGAAGCCGACCCCAACATAGTTGGGAAAAGGCTAGGTAGATGATGATACGACGATTCGTGATAGGGTATTTTGCAGGTATTCACGATTGAAATAAACATACGACAGAATTAATAAAATGGTCAACTATAATATGTGTCTAACCAGTGTTTATAATATAAACTAGCTTTTATCCGCGGCTTCGCTTCGAAATTCGGGGTAACACTGTTCTATCTTTAGAGGATCCTCCATGAATAATAATATGCATTTTATCATACCTTGAAGGTTTTGTAATAGCGTGATGAGTGAGTCAATAATTTTCCATTTAATTTATAAATAGACTAGCTTATGCCCGAGGCTTCGCTCGCGTTAAATTTGAGTTAACGCAGTTCCCCTATCCTGATTTGCAGGTACCTGCCACCTGTAGTTTTTGCCCATGTGCCTTATTTATTGTAATAGCAAAGCTAAGTTTTCCCTTTTCTTCCCTCTTTCTCCCTCAATTCTCACTTTTTCTTTAATTGACCTATGTATGTCTGCTGCTTACAACATAAATATAAAATATAAATATAAATATGCAAATGCTTGCATACTGTGAATCCTTACTAATATTATAACAGCGAAAGTGAGTTTGTTTATTTGTTACGTCTTCACATCTAAATGGCTAAAATGATTTTGATGAATTTTGGTACAGAGACAGTTGGAATTCTGGAGACGGACATAAGCTTAATTTAAATAAAATGTGAGAAAGAGAGAACAAAAGGGGAGAGAAAGCTATATTTTTTTTCGACCATCTAACTAGTTAGCGTTAGCCCAAAGTAACTATACCACGGACGAAGTCGCGGGAAAAAGCTAGTTAACAATAAATTAACTCTGCTGATCCATTTAAGTGGTAAAAGCTCAATTGTGTCATTTGGCAAACTGATTGCCACAACCAAATTCAATGTGAACCAGATCCATTTTAGGACAGTACCACTCTATAATACCAGCTCCAATCTGAACGGAATTAATTTACTAACTGGCTTCAAATTGGTTTATTCCGAAACATTTTGTTCTCGGGAATCAAATGAATTGAATAGAAATCAATTAAACTGATTCAAATGATTGAAACAAAATCCTATCGCGAATTTGGTACCTCTTCTAATTTTAAAGCTGTTATTTTTAGAAAGAATTCTTATTTGACTTTGTAAATTAACAATGTTTTTTATTTAAGCTGCGATCTATAAACTTAACATAATATCCTCAAAAGGTAAGGCAGAAATACCACGGCCCCGAAACCAAAGAGAAAGCAAAGGAAGTAAAACGGGTGAGTTTAATTAACTAAAAGTCTTACACTACCCCCTTTACACCCCTAATTAATACCTAGTAAATATTTATTAATTTATTTCTTTTAATTAGGTAATAATGAAAAAAATATTGGTGAACTCTACCTTAGCTCCTATTTTGTTTTTGGGAAATCATCAAATAACTTTCAACGCTCTGGGCGGAGCGAGTTGAGGGGAGTGTCAGACTTGTACTGACTGAAACCCACCCATGTTCCTTCTATTGCCCTTTATATTCCGGGGCTGTGGTATCCGCAACCCCGGCAGGCGGTGGCCCTGACAGGACCCTCTCCTATGCTGACATCTCTGTGAGACGCGCGTGGAACACGTCGACACAACCTTGGTAGGTCCTCAAAGTGTTTTTTGGGTGTTTTTCTATTAGGAATTGTGTCTGATGGTAGCAACAGGCTCATCTTCTTTACTTCAACATAACTGGCAGCAAATTTACTGCTTACCCTTTTTAGGATCACAGGGATGTTTTTTTTTTTAAACCTAGCCCCCATACTAGGAATTTCTCCTGTTTCGTGGGTGCGTTTACAAATATTTACCTCACATACACAAACAGCCAGACCCGGAACAACTATCTGGAGGTCCTACAAATATTTGATTCGTGTGGAAATCGAACCACGACATGCAGCGCAGCAGTCGATCGCTCAGCCACTGCGCCAACCGTGCCGTCAAAAAAAAAACCTTTACTAACAACTGCAAGAACAACTTAAACTTTAAACAACAACAAATCACATCTCTAATTTATTTTTAATAAGCGACTACGTCTGAGGAAATGCTAAACAAACTAACTGTTGGCAAGTTATTTTATTATGTTACTGAAGTGACTTGGCTACAGTGCTTAACGTTTTCCCAAGAAAATTAATATTTGTGTTATGAAATTAAAATTGTATTGTGTGTGGTAAATGTGTAGTGGCCGCAGTAATTTCGTACATGGGTTAAATTGAGGACTGTTTAAAAGTAAACTTTTAGATGAATCTTTAACCCGTATTTAAAAAAAAAAACGATTGGTCCACAGGAGTCGAAGCTTTCTGGTATTACAATAAAATCCCGCGTATTAATCACTAAAGTACGGCCAACGAGAAGTGATACCAAATGTAAACAAAACCCATGCTAAAACCCCATCTAAAATGGCCGCCCGAATGTTGGCGAACCCGTCTTAACGTTGTCAAGTTTTTGCCGGGAGAACGAGACATTACGACAAAGGCACAAGATGGAAAGAGCTAAATATTAGATTGTCAACGCCACAGTTGTTCTTTAGGTTAATGACCTTTCGTATCGCTGCTAGTTGGCCTTAGTATAGCTTTAAGCCCCAGCTTTACTCGCGTTAAATTCGGGGTAACACAGTTTCCCTTTCCTGATTTGCAGGTACCGGCTACCTGTAGATTTTGCCCTTGCGCCTTATTTATTGTACTAGCAAAGCTAAGTTTTCCCTTTTTTCCCTCATTCCTTCCTTTTTTAATTAGCCTATGTCCGTCTCCAGGGTCTCAACTATCTTCGTTCCAAAATACATCAAAATCGGTTCAGCCATTTAGGCGTGAAGACGTAAAAAACAAACAAACTCACTTTCGCTTTTATAATATTCGTAAGAATTATGCTACTTACTTAATGTATTAATCATTTTACTTATTTTGATATTAAACTATGAACTCGATAGTTGCGATCATATTACGTAGTCATGCGTTCAAATTTGTTGAAAAAATAATCGCGTGTCGGTCGTTTGAGTTATAGGAAATCTTTAAGACTCCTGCCGCTCTACACAGGTTTGAAAGGAGTATCAGACTTGTACTGAGAAAAACTGTTTCTTTTGCCCTTTGTGTTCCTGGGCTGCGATCTCTTTCGAACAACTAGCAGCCCCGGCAGGCAGTAACCCGAACGGGTTCTTTATTGAAAAAAAAAAACTACAACCCAGGCCGGCACTGTATCTGATGGGATACAAATAGTTTATAACCAGCATTAACAAAGGATACTTTTTGTCCTGGTTGTGGGATCCTGTGAAACAGTTATTGTACTTCACCCAGGCGAAACTAAGGGCATAACATAGTATAAACTATCTCGACATGGGAAAATTTCAGCTTTTTTTTCAAGCAATTATTTTGCGATCTTTTTGGTAATCCAGATTTCTAATCAGACTACTTTGCCGTCAGGTAACGTAAAAAATAATACTTTAGTAAAATACCAAAATATGTTTACCTGAAGATAATATGGTATGTTAGTTACCTTTGTTTGTCTTCGTTATTGGGTATTACTAATACTTAAATACGAAAGTCTGTCTTTATGTTATTTTTTTTTCGCCTTACCGGCTTATCGGAACTCGATGAAAGGAGATCACCGAGATGGGCTTATTTTTTTTTTACCGGCCAGCAGCGACAAGCTTTTTTTTAATTCAAATAATAGAAACAGCATTTTTTTATTAAAATTCGTGATATAAGTCTACAATAAGATAATTTGTGAGTATTTTTCTATCATTGCCCTACACTAGACTAGATAATATTAGTTCTCCTTAATTGTGGGTGCGTTTACAAACAGCCGGAGCCGAATAATTTGCCTAGGTTGGTTTGTGGATGGGTGTCTACCCGTTACATACCGATTTACCTGCGTTCCTACTGTGCCTTGCAAAACACGTTAAGCTGTTGGTCCCAGCTGTCATTTGTAGATCTTTGACAGTTGTTACGTTACTCTTTTGTGTTACTCAGTACTAACTGTGCTATGGAGGTCAGATAGGTAGCCGCTTCATGTAAATACTGGTTTTCAGTTGAATTAGGTTACTCTGGAAATAGGCTAAGCAGAAGACTTCGTTCCCATGAAATAAATTCCGCAGGCAGAACCGTGATCACAAGCTTTATAATATTTTTCTTTTAAATGTTTTCCAATAATGTTCTATGATGAAGTGTTCTTAGAAAAATATACGTTATTATCTGGATATTACTTTGCCATCTCAATTTATTATGGTATCAGCGATTTGGATTGCAATCAAACTGGGATAATTTTGTGTCTTCATCTCGTATGTTGAAAGGTAAAGAAAGATACATTTGCTTGGAAATAAATAGCAAATATTTTTATGTGTTTATTTGCGAATGAAACGAGTTTTAATCTTTGTTGTTATAAGGTTTTGGATTAATTTAGTATTGCTATATATTTTATTAAACGGCGCCCGCGACTTCGCACGCGTGATAGCGAAAAAAAGTATCCTATGTGTTATTCCAGACTATAATCTACCTCTGTGTCAAAGAAGAACAGGAAAAAATACCCAGACCCGACAGAAAAGTAACATACCTCAGTTTTTTTGTTATTATTTATATTATCATATTATATAGTTTTTATATTCGAAATCAATGGCTAACACCAAAATATTGCGTTATGTTTTTGTTCAGGGTTTACACTAACAAAATACAAAATGCCTACTTATCTACACAAATCGTAATGTATGGTTTCTGGGTCTGGGTTTTTTTATATGGGACGTGTGACGTGTTTGTGACGTGTTGTGAGGATGGATCCTCACAAACATTCGCGTTTATAATATAATAGTATGAATAATTATGGTAGGATAGTATAATTATGTAGGTCTAGATTGGCATTATTAGTTTTAGTAAGAATTATTACCTGTACGATGTTATTGTATCCTGCCTAAAGTTTGACATTCTCTTCCGCTCCGCCCTGAGTCAGAATTTTACTGACTAAAATCCACCCATGTTCCTTCTTTTGCCCTTTTTGTCCCGGGGTTTTTGGGACGGATTATCTCTTTCGAACAACCCGCAAGTCACATTTACTTTGTGTAAATACGTAATGTGTATGTTATTAGCCTTTCAAACAATCTAAGCGTACACTTTTCAATTTTTGATTAGTTACACTTGGACTTAAAGTAAAAAAAGTAAACAGACTTTAATAACCTCATTTTCAACATAAAAAGAGATGGCAAAATGCCCAAATCTAATTTATCGAGTTCCCATCCGAAGTTTAACATCAAAAAGGCTTTAAAATTAAACAAACGAAGTTTTCTTATCAAGAAAAACGAAAAGGCGGATCAAGATGTTTGAGTTTAAATATGTGATTTTTATAAAAATCCTGCAAAGGAATTTATATATTTTAACATATTATCAAATATTAACGATGATTTTTTCTTCTAAGGAATATTTAAGAAGGCGAAATAATTGAAGAATGATTTACCTGTGCAAGTTACGCTGCTTAAATGGGTTTGGTTTTTAAATAGGGTATGGTTTTTCTTTCTTATTATCCTACTTAATATTAAATTAACTGGGTTGTGGAGGACAGATAGGCAGTCGATCCATGTAAAATACTGAATGAAAATATTCAGCTGCATCCGGTTAGACTGGAAGCCGACCCCAACATAGTTGGGAAAAGGTTAGGCAGATGATGATTATCCTACTTAATATTATAAATGCGAATGTTTGTGTGGATGGATGTATGGATATTTGTTACTCTTTCGCGTCAAAACGGCTGAACAGATCTTTATAAAATTTGGCACAAAGGTAGATTACGGTATCTGGAATAACACATAGGGTACTTTTTTTTGATATCACGCGGGTGAAGCCGCGAGGGCCAGCTACTGTGAAAAAAATATCAACTTTTACTGATGGTGATGAGCCTGATTCTTTAGCCCACTCTAGACAAAAAGAGTGCACACGCATGTGACTAAAAGAGTGATAGATATTAATGCTGATAGATGGACAGGATCGAAGTTATGATGGCAGATGATGAATTTAAAAAGATGGATGGGACAGACCTAAACCGGGTGGACTGTAAAAAGATGGATGAGAAACGATTGCATGCAGCGGAGATGAGAATATTGAGATAGATGTATGGAGTGACAAGAATAGATAATAAGGAATGAGTATACCCATTACTTCCCAAGCACCGAAAACATTGGAATTTTTTGATGAAATCTTGTAATTATGATCCTAATACGTCAAGAAAAAATAATATAATACAAAAATAAGTACCATTTTTGCTGAGTCAGCATGTCCTATAAATAGGACAATGGGGACATGTGTTTGGTAAAAATGAAAGTTAACAATTATAGGAAAATCAACTTTATTTGTAAATATATCCACAGACAGTTTCAGAAATAAACATGTATGAGCTTATTTTGCATTATATGGTATAAAACAGTCACTGCAAAGTGTTTTTTCACATTTAGCACAAAAAGATGAACATTTTTTTTTTACAACCTTGTCCTTAAAAACATCTCTGTTTGTCCTTTTTCGTCATTTAGTGACCAACATTGTCAAACCTGACAGGTTGTAATAGAACTTCTGAAGAACCTGAAGTGGATTACATACTTTGCTTTACGTCTTTTTAAAGAAAAACAAAACCTTCTTCTAAAATCTAGCAGAAGGATGGTCTCATCTTGTTTACATGTTTGTAAATAATCCATGCATTCACTAGGCATATTTCCAATATACGGATGACTAGAGGCCAATACCATTTATTACCGCTGAAGCGGATTAGATATTTAGAAATTAGTCAATCATGTTTATTATTATAATACAATAAATATAATACTCCTCCCATGTTTTTGATTATAATTATGAATAAGCTGTGGCTGATTCACAGCTACTTTGGCCTTTTCAGTCTTCGAGTACCTAGTAAGTAGTTTTAACAAATCGTTGAACAGAGACAAGAGACATACTACATTGTTGTCGTGCCATTTCACGCATATTCATTATTTTCATCGAAACGGTAATTTGAATAACTTCGTTCTTCCTTTATCATTTCTTGTTTGGTCGCCTTCCTTAGTTCTATTGTGTCTGACTGTTCCTGTAGCTCTGCTTTCAAAGCAATCAACAGTTGCACACTGCTGAAGAAGTTATCGAAGTAGACAACATGTGCGCTGAGATCGGTACATACCAAGACAGTATTTATACGAGATGTGGTTTGAGTAGGATGATCTTCTCCGACGTTATCAACTATACTTGAAAACTTCACTTGACCAGCTACATCAGACACTGGCAGAACTCCCATATCGTCATCAGGACCTTCTTCTATGTCAGTCATTTTATCAACTTCATCCGGGGGCTATATGGCAACTTCCATGTCATTCAACTCCTCATCACTACAATCTTCAATTCGGACACTTTCAATGCTTTTATAAACTTTCTTATCACTGGATCCATTACCTGTAAATGAAGAAGGGGTATAAATATTATATATATTCATAATAACACAGTTTTATCAACGAACGAATATGATATATTGTTTACTATTGTGATAAAAAATAAAGTCTAAATATTCTTACTTACTTTTTCTCCACCTTATAAAAACCATTCACTAATTTTTTACTGTACCTATTTCGATAAATAAATCACGAACTGTGTCACAAGATGCGTTGATTTGTTTGGCGTAATTTTTTTCATACTGTAACCAATGTCGAGTGCATGCAAGACCTCCAAGAATCAAAAGTTGTTGGCGTAACATGATCAAACTCGCTTTCTTAGCTAATTGTACAGACATCGTCCCAATGTCATATTTATAGGACGGCTTATTTTAAATGTATGTCACAAGACGCCAAATTGAATTTTGTTTTTATTTTCATTTATTATACATTTAGCATAGATCTAAAAATCAGATTTATGTACTTTCAAGCTAGTAACTTTTTCCTTTTTTAGTGTATACAATTAAATCATAATCCTCTTTTTAAGGCCTACAAATATGATACATTTAAAAAAATATATTAAAATTGCGGAAACATTTTTACGGAAAAAAACATTTTTATCTACTAGAATAATAGTGTAAAAATACGAATTTAATAAAGTATAATAAAAATAAAATATATAACACGGATAAAAAAAAATTGAATATAGTGTCTTAAAAATAGGACAGTGGGAAGTAATGGGTTAAAGGAAATTTGAAAGTTGTGATTGTTACAGAAAAATTGAAAGGAAGTCGTTTGTCTTGGTATGGTTATGTAATGAGGAAGGACAAAATGCATGCAAATGGTTCGATTCCCTCACGGAACAAATATTTGTATGACCCGCAGATAGTTGTTTTGGGTCTGGCTGTTTTTGTATGTAAGTTTACATGTTTGTAAACG
The DNA here is from genome assembly GCA_958449745.1 of Ochropleura leucogaster. Classification (NCBI taxonomy): domain Eukaryota; kingdom Metazoa; phylum Arthropoda; class Insecta; order Lepidoptera; family Noctuidae; genus Ochropleura; species Ochropleura leucogaster. The sequence goes on from OY288226.1 coordinate 5,906,083, forward strand.
CACCCACGATACAGTAGAAATTCCTAGTGTGGGGCCACGTATTTGAAAAAAAAAAACAAAGTTTTTAACAACAAAACTCAAAAAGCATAACACAAATATAATTACAAAAACCCATTGAAAAGTAGCAAAGTGCGAACACCAATTAGGTTCCCCAAAGAATACCGCATTCAATACAGTTTATCCGTTTGTACCGATAAGGCAATTATCATAACGATTTATAATACCGACGCCATTAAAAACGGTTCTGTTGCCCCGAAAATTTGTTTTTCAGCCATTTATCTTTGAGTAATGGTGGAAAGAGAAATTATTTGAAGTAAAAGGAGGATAATGTGAGGATGAAAGGTAACAGGGCTGATTGGGAGATTAATATTTAAATTAAATGTGCTTACTCATTTGAATGTACCTGTATTATTTATAGAAAAAAAAAATATTTATAGATTATTTTTGTTGAGTGTATACAGGTTTTTTGTACATAATAAATAATAACTTCATTCCATCTAGGTGCCCCTTGATACCTCTCAAGTTTTTTTTTATTTATTTGTCTGCCTTTAATTTTATAGGGGTCGTGGGTTCGATTCCCACCCAGGACAAACTTTGTGTGATTAGCATGATCGTTTGTTCTGTGTCTGGGTGTGATTTATCTATAATGTGTATGTATTTATAAATTATATAAATATGTATATCAGTTGTCTGGTTACCATAACACAAGCTCTGCTTAGCTTGGGATCAGATAGCCGTGTGTGAGTTGTCCCAAGATATTTATTTATTTATAATTTGATAACGCATTTGAGGTATTACACTAACTAAACTTAACACCCAACTTATGAACGAGGGCACTAAATGCCCTCGTTCATAACAATACGTTCTGACAGGAATATGATTATGCTCATTAATATTTAACAACAGTGCATAATTCATGAGGTTCCTATGAATTTGCGCGATAAAATTTATTGACCAAATACATTACGACGGTAATATTAAATTATGTGTAATAGTAATTGCAGAATAACATAATTGTATTGGTTAAAAGCTTTTTTGTTGCAGGATTGAAATATCACAGAATAATCTACGATTTAAAATGTCGATATGTTTTGTATTTTTCAAACTCAATAGAAAAATTAAACAATTTCCATAGGTTAAAAGTTTTTTTTTTTAAACGTTGCCCCACTCTAGGAAATTCTCATTTATCGTGGGTGGGTGTGACATTCACAAACAGCCAGGGGCCTTAGTCTGCTATTACAATAGTGTTAGAATGGTCGATCACTGATCGCATATTGGTTAATTTTCACAAGTTTGGTAATCTACTACCATACTAAACTTGTCTAAATCAACCATTATGCTGTCAGTGATCGACCATTCTGACACTATTGTAATAGCAGACTTAGGCCCCTGACCTGCAGCAACTATCTGTAGGCCATGCAAATATTTGTTCCGTGGTTGGTGTTCCGCAGGTTCAAACTGGGACACGCAGCGCAGCAGTCGATCGCTCATCCACTGCGCCAACCGTGTCGTCAAAAATCGTTTAAGGATTTATTTTATGCACAATGTACAAATAGTTACACGCTAGGCTTACTAGTAGTGAGTAGGTACATGACCATGTTAGGGCGCAGCAAGATATCTTAAAACTAATCCTTATCCTTACTATAATATTATAAAAGCGAAAGTGAGTTTGTTTGTTACCTCTTCACGCTTTAATGGCTTAATTGATTTTGAAGAATTTTGGTACAGAGATAGTTGGGAACCAGGAGACGGACATAGGCAAATATTTTTTTAGTTTTAAAAAATAGTGGGATGTGAGGGAGAAAGAGGGAAGAAAAGGGAAAACTTAGCGTTGCTATTACAAATCAATAAGGCGCAAGGGGAACTGTGTTACCCCGAATTTAACGCGAGCGAAGCCGCGGGCAAAAGCTGCTAATATTATAAAAGCGAGAGTGAGTTTGTTTGTTTGTTACGTTTTCACGCCTAAATGGCTATACCGATTTTGATGAATTTTGGAACAGAGATAGTTGAGACCCTAGAGACGGACATAGATTATTTAAAATAAAAACTTAGACAGGCTAAAAAACTACAGGTAGCAGGTATTAGCAATGAGTTGCTGGTACCTGCTACCTGTAGTTTACATAACATAGTTCCCCTTTCCTGATGGAAAGGGGAACTGTGTTACCCCGAATTTAACGCGAGCGAGGCCGCGGGCAAAAGCTAGTAAAATAATATTTCAGTGAATTTCTACTATCGGACATCACGTAAGTTAGGAACTTTCACAATCTTGATGCTTTGTCCATTTGCTTAACCTATAAATTTTGCATGCTATGTTTAATTAACAACATTGCATCATCATCTGCCTAGCCTTTTCCCAACTCTGTTGGGGTCGGCTTCCAGTCTAACCGGGTGCAGCTGAATATCAGTATTTTACATGGAGCGACTGCCTATTTATGACCTCCACAACCCAGTTAATACTGGGTAATACGATACCCCTTGGTAAGACTGGTTGTCAGACTTTCGGAACACTGACTACCTGTAACGACTGTCAAAGATCTACAAATGACAGCCGGGACCAACGGCTTAACGTGCTTTCCGAGGCACGGAAGAAACTCGGTATATAACGGGTGGTCATCCATCCAGCTATTATGTAGCCACGAGCTCCTCCAACAACATTGCATATTATGTTTTAAATGATTTATGTTTATGCAGTTAATCATTTACTAAAACTCTATGGATAGAACAAAACAAAGTCAATTTTTGTTGTTGATCTTGTGTTTTAATGCGGTTACTAAAACGTTTAGTTTAATGGCACGGTTAAGCGATTGGCTGCTGCGCTGCGTGTCGCGGGTTCAATCCCCGCACCGAACAAGTATTTGTGTGACAAACTCACCCAAAATACAGGAAAAATTCTAAGAGAGAGGTATTTTTTTCAAGTTATTATTTTAGATGTTTTGTCCATCGGTGCCATCTTGGACTTTTGCATACAGGAATGGGTTGCTAATGGATTTTAATAGGCTTCTTCTTAACTTAACAACGCACCATCGTAATCCCAGATAAAAACAAAAATCAAATAGCTCAAGAAAATTGAACGCCAAACAAAAACATTAGGCGAATATTATATACCTAACAATCAAAGCGCCCAAAATCGAAGCAGATAATCGTCTCTGATCAATTTAGCCCCCAAACCATCCTTATATAAAACAATCTAACATTGACAAAGACGGAAAAACACTCCATTTATCGTTTTACTCTCAATTTACATAATCTTACCTTAAACTCAAGGGGGAGGGGGGAACTAAATTGATAAATTCCCCTCCTTAATAAGACGAAAAATTGTTTGTTGATCGGCACTCCCTTACACCATAAAAATATGAATGCAGAAGGACAGCTGCACGCATCGAGCGAAAACCTTCATTGTCGCTTTAATCACAGTTGTTGGAATCGTACATTAAAACTCACTTTTAAATTTAACAAAATACTTTATGCCACTGACTTTCTAGTGCACGGTTCGGTTTGGTTGTTTCCATGGAGAAGAACCGGCAAGACACTCCATGGTTACTCTTTTAAATCATTTGTTCAATCACAATGTTGTTGTTACAGCGTTAATACTTAAGTATATCAGGACAGCGTAGGTCCGACAATAATGTCCTTGCTTACTTTACGGTCATAACCGACTAGATTTAAAACTAACGCGCCACACTGACAACTCGAATGTCGCGCGCCACTTTGGTTGGTACACACGGCGACAGATCAACCTATACAAAACCAGTTTATGCGGATCTCTCATTGTACTTGAAATTTATGGTGTACGATCCGTTGTTAAGAGAGCAGCATAAACTGGTTTTGTATAGGTTGATCTGTTGCCGTGTGTACAACCGGATGAATATAAGACAAACAATTATAAGTTTACGTATTCGATTTATCGTAATATAATATTTCAGGAATTAATTAAACATTATTATGAATATAAATTCTATTTTAAAATGAATTGATAAAATGGAAACATATAAAAAAAAAGAAGCGCCATCTAGTGGTCAATGGTATAAGATGACAGTCGTACCTACTATTGACCACAATTACTAACAAAATACAAAAGTAATATTAACTTATTTTCTACATTATTCTAACACAGTGAGTACAAGCGTACTCGCGGCTGTCATTTTTTTATTTCTCCACGCACACTTAGACACGCTTCACGTACAGTGGCAGGCGCAACTGTAGCTCATGTTTGATCTATTAAACTGATCTAGATTGAGGAATGTCTGTATTCACCGGACAAAGTTAGATATTTTAGTATGTCATCCGTCTGACCAATGTCTGGAGGCGTACAGACAAATTGAGAAGTGTTTTGAGACGTTACGCATTATCAGACACTTTGTTTACCGATAACTTAAACTAAAACATTAAATAAGTAAGTACTTTTACATAATTTGAGATTTTTGCACGTGGAATTCTAAAGTGTGCATGCGCTTATTTTCGTCCGTTGTAGATAGATAGATTATTCTTGATTATGTAAACTATACAAATTACAAGAATCACAGTATTCAACTTATAATAAGGTGACTATGTGGTAATGGGCGGTGTTATCGCTAAAAGCGATCTTTGCAAGACCACTTTTGGATGGATTTAAAGGACGAAGAAATACATTACTGTAGCTATTCTGTGTTCAATTATACAAAACAAATAGCTATACGTATTTATGGATAAATACATATTAAATAATAACCGTGAAGAACAAAGAAATACTATACTATTGTATGAAAATGACCTTCTGTATTTCTCTGTTTTGTGCATGCATAGTCTGTTTGAAATATGGGAACGTAAAGCATTGTTGAAAATTCAAAAGAGTGAAGGTATGATTTTTTTCCCTCTTTTTGTAATTCTGTTGTGAATTCAAGTGGGGTGCAATGAGAAAGGTTGATTTATTTTGTTTGAAATTCGATATTAGATGTTGGACCTTGTGAAAGTTCGATTTGCAAATCTAATTAAGGACTAAAATATTTTGTTTGAATCGCACAAAAATGGGAGCAGTGATTTTTTTGTAGTTAGTTAAAAATGAGTTTATTAAGTAAGTAGTACTTCCATGTAAAATGTAAAATAAATATCTTGGGACAACTCACACACGGCTATGTGATCCCATGCTAAGCAGAGCTTGTGTTATGGTAACCAGACAACTGATACGTATACATACTTATATAATTTATAAATTCATACATATTATAGATAAATCACACCCAGACACAGACAATCATGCTCATCACACAAAGTTTGTCCTGGGTGGGAATCGAACCCACGACCTCCGGCTCAGCAGTCAGGGCCACTAACCACTGGACCAACAGGCCCGTCAATGTATAACAATTTTAAATTATTTATTAATGCACAAACAAAATACTTGACATGCCATTTCTTTAAGACAAAAGTACTGCCTTTTTATTAGACATTTTTTCAGCAGACCTGCGAGAGGAAAGTTGGATGAGAAATGTAGACACAGTTTGTAGAAAATACAAAAGAAGAAAATTTAAAATTATCAATCATAAAATAAACACACATAAAAATTATCCACATATAAAAATTAATATTTATATGGTAAATATAAACCTAAAATATATAATTAAGCAGAATATTACAGTATAGAGGAGAGGCTCTTTGATTTGCTTTTGGTGAAAAATAATGTTTTAGAGTCTTTAGTCTGAGTTCCACAAACGTACTGCGTGAATCTTTGTTTTCAATTGGTGGGTATTATTTCAACTCAAATGCTAGTAGAAATAAAGTTTAGACTGACTAACCTCCTATATAAAACAAAAAAAAAAACAGAAAACGTTTGAAGATGTAACAAAAACTTAAATACGTCTTACTAGTTTCCGCCCGCGACTTCGTCCGCGTGGCATAGTTATTTTGGGCTAACGCTAACTTTAACCGGCGTAATGATCGAAAAAAAAAGCTTAATCCCCCTTTTCTCAATTTTGTTCGTCTCGAGGGTACCAACTACATCTGCACCGAAATTTATAAAAATCGGTTTGGCCATTTAGGCGTGAAGACGTAACAAATAAACTCACTTTCGCTTTTAAAATATTAGTAAAAATTAAAGTTAATTTCTTTAACACGTGAAGTAGGTTCATTAATGCATACAAAATTGCAAACGTAGTTAAGTACCTACCTAGTGACCTATAATGTATAAATGTTGCATCAATAATGCACCTGCATAAAGGTCGCGATACACTTAATCTTTATGAGCGTTGCTAATAAGGTCAATGAAATATAAAACAGTAGTCTAAGACCTCTAGATAAGGGGCTCCCAACGAAAATAGTAAAAAAATATTTACTGCACCATTCACGTTATTATGATTATATTATTTGCCAAAATTGAGGACTGTTACTTATTCCTATAAGTTTCTAAAAACACGATTCCATAACATTTTCTCGACAGAAAAGAAAAAAAAAGTTACCTCTTAAAAGAATTTCAAACGGATAATATTCAAATAAGAACTACAAATTTAAATAAAAATGTGTAGAAAGATAAAATTAAGGTAATAAAATGAAATGTTTAATATAAATCCTCATATCAAATGACCCTAAAATTCCTCCAAATTTGAAATAAGAACTTCCATTCTCTATTACAGTACTCACCTTCATACAACGATAGTCAAAAGGCTGAAGCACACTTGTAACACCACCTTTTTACAATCCCAAAAGCCAAGGTATCACATGCTCCAAAAGCCTAAGGCATGCTGTACACTTGTTCGGGTCGGCATTTGTTGTAATATAGCGTGGCACTTATTATGCCGAAGGGATAGGCAATTTTTTTTTATAGTACTCATCTATATAACCATTTATGTTTAAGCCAGCCAGCCTTTCGCCATCATCAGATCACAACCTAAGACTTCGTGGTTATTACGACCACTCATCTAACAAGAAAAATTAAATATTATGTTTACTTATAAGGGTTCCGTACCCCAAAATGAAAAACCTCCGGTTTTTCATTTTGGGGTATCTCTTATAGGACCACTTTGATGTCTGTCTGTATGTCTGCCTATCAAGACCTTTTGTATCAAGAACACGTGGAGGTAACAAGTTGAAATTGAAACTGTTTCTCAAATCTGTGGCAGCTTGAAGCTGTAGAAAAATCCAAAAGTCTAAATCTACGCAATCAAAAAATATGGCGGTTTATACCGCAATATACTCCGTTTATAATATACTCGCACTTGGCTGGTGGTTATCTGATTACATCTACTTTTGTAGGTCAATAGTATTAACTTAATTGATACTTATTTCTATAACTTAAAATTCGTACTCTTTTTCGGAAAAGACTCGTCAGTTGGTTACGCATAGAATTTAGCCGGCCTAGCCAAGTACCTATGGAGTTTTGACAAATAAAAAAGCAGATTATACTATTTGAGACATGTACAGACGCCTGCACATCAAGCTACTACAGTCTGTCAGATTTCTTTGATAGATTTTCGACTTTATTTCCAAAGCATTAGGTTCAAGGTTCATTGGAAAAAATTGACAGTTTCGGGTAGCTTGACCTGCAGCTGGCGTCTGTATATACAGATTGGATGCCTAAACTGATAAAAAGATTCTGATGATAATAAAAACCGTCATTAACCTAAAAATAGATGCCGAATAATTATTGTCGTTCGGCACAAGTCTAATATATATTTTGTTTCGGGTCGAATGTTCCTAAAAAAATGTCACACGAACAAATGTGAAGCACGCTTAAAAAAACGATGTCCCCTTGCTAACAGATTCTTTTTAGTAGGTACTCCCCCTATTTCAAGGGTCCTCGAGCTTTCCAAAGTGGTCATTGTTCCATGGTATAATAAGAGACCATTTTGTGTAGTCCGTAACGTTAGCAGTTTTTGCTCTGTAGGCTTAACAAGGGTGATTTTGGGATTTTCAACTCACAGTATTGGACCGAGCATTGAGAATCCAATAATCCTCATTCAAGCAGGCGCACTATTGGATTATCAATTCTATGTGGTGAGAATTGGGTTGAAAATTCATTGCAGGATAAAAATTGCACGTATGAACGAGGTCTAATACTGTTTTTATGGCTAGTTCCCTCATATTAACATTATGCTCATGAATGATGTATGCCTTTATGGTACTGCTCAGATTTTATAGCTGTGTTCGGCGTGAGAAAGCAGTTTGGTGTTTAGTTTTTATTGTGTCTTGAATATTTTTGGAAGAAATATTTTGTATAGTGCCTGTAAATGTGAAATAAAAGGTTTTAACTGTAGTTTTAAGCTGTATCGGGCTGTGTGTTATATACAGGGTGAAAAACTGGGATTGCGAGTAGTTCGAAAGAGATACCGTGGCTCAGCACGATCACAATAGGCAAGGAAAAACAAAGTTTTAGTCAGTTAAAGTTTGACACTCACCTTGTCTTTGGTCGAAGCGGGAGAAGTTACTAGGTAAGAAAAAACCTCCATTATCAAAATATATGGAACAGTTGATATTTTTTTTGTAATTATTGATGAATTAATGACTTGTATACGTGGTTAATCGTTTTTGATTCGGTGTATCTTCCACCTTCTATAGTAACAACAGTTATCCACCTGTTATTGCAGTTGATTCTTCTGTTCTGTAGACTAGACGAATTCAAACCTTAATGTGCATAAAAATAAAGTTTAAATGAATCGTACTTTGTTTTTTATAACCAGCCGGGACTTCGCGGTGAAAAAGAAAATACATTAAAAATAAAGTCTTGTTTTTCTTCTTTTTTTTTGTTGAAATGAAAACACCACGCAATACATATCAAATACAACTTAATTTTACGAACTGTATCCGTTTGCCCACGAAATAAATGAAACGAACGAACTAAAGCCACCAGCGTATGGTCATATAGACTGCGAAGGTAATAAATGAAAGAAATGGCTTATATCACGCCAAGAGCCAACGTGACGCATACATGGAAACCACAGACAGATGCGCAATTCGCATCGATAAGGGGAAAAAAGCATCGAGTAATGATGAAAATTCAAACACTCGATCTAGCAACACTATCGTCAGTGACGTCATTTCAACTGGAACTCTGACGTTTTTACGTTGACGGTATTTCGGTGTACACGATGACACCCGGGGTTGCGTGTTGTTCGAAAGAGATACCGCGGCCCCAATACAAGGAACATGGGTGGGTTTTAGTCAGTAAAAGTCTGACACTCCCCCCACTCAACCCAAAGCGGGGGATGTTATTTGATGATTTCCCACCCCAAAAAAACACGATGACACGTCTACGTATACAAAACCAATTTCTGCAGATCTCTTAACCACGGATCATACATCGTAGATTTTGTAGATGAGAGATTCATATAAACTGGTTTTGTATAGGTTGATATGTACTACCAACTTTTGAAAACGCCGTCTTCATAAAACTTATGTACACACAAAAACTTTTTGTTTCCTTAAGCCTTCGGTTGAAAATCTACCCAAAAAATCATCACTAATCTTCGAGATTTCCACAAATATTTTAGTGTTATCGTTTTTTGGTATGGGCAAAGGACACACAATCAACTTTGCCTCGATATTTCACGTACCGCTTCTCTAGTAGGCACCTCACTATGGCACGTTGTACTGTGATTTATAACAGTTCCAGTGTCATCGTGACCTGTTATTTTGTACCTGTTATTTTTGCTTTTGTACTCAACTTCATTGTTTTGGTGACGATATTTTAACAGGTTTTTTCAAATAGTTGTTACAACTGACGAGGTGAATTCAAATGTTCTCACTGAGTTTTGGTCTTTGTTTGTTGACGAGTTTTTATTTCACGAAATATCGCGCCTCCGATGTTGAATGGTGATAATCTTTCATAATTTTGTTCATTTCTATCATAAAATCTAATCACACCTTAACCTAAATTCCTAAAATAACTTCATCGAATTTCATTCAATCGTTAAACGTCAATCAAAATACAAATCAAGTCAATTACTATCAAGTACTAACACAATGAAAAAATCCACCCTAATTTTCCGTAACGTCATTCAATCCCTACGAATAATGCCGATTGCGAAACTTCCGCACCATTATTTTTAACTCATACAATCCATATGACGTCATCAGCCCACATTTCGCCAAAAAAGTGCCTTATTACCAAAAGAATCCACGATTCTTCTAGAGCCAGGGTAATTCCGATTCGGAATTTTTCCGAAGCCAGGGCAATTCCGACTGGGAATTTTTCCGACACCCTCACCAGCGGAATTGATACCATAATTGTATTACGCCATTACTTAAATTGTTATTTTCTGAAATGTTATGTAACGGTGTCGATTTTTATGGACGTATAAAAATGCCACTCCGGAATATTATTGACGCAAAATTCAGTTTTCTTTGGTGACAAGAAACAAGTAATTGGTAATTTGGCTTCCAGTTTTAGTGCTAATTTGGAGGCCACGTAAAATATCAATGTCTTTTGCTTATTTTTTGGGTTGCCGTTTCAGTTTTTTGTATTATTTTTAAATTCTTTTCCAAGAGAAACTGCTTTTGCACTTTACGGATTGTTCGAAAGTTCGGCACGGTTGGCGCAGTGGCTGAGGGATTGACTGCAGCGGTGCGTGTTGCGGGTCTGATTCCCGCACGGAACAAATATTTGTACGACGTAGGTACTATTTGTAGTTGTTCCAGGTTTGGCTGTATGTGCATGTGAGTTTAAATATTTGCAGCGTTTATTAAACAATTAAAAGGCGCTATAACAGGTGAAATCAATGAAATCACTGGTGTTTGAAGTATAAAACCTGGATTTAAAAGATTATTTATTTAGTTTTTCGCCGTTCTTCTTCACAAAAATAAACGTTTTGGAAACGAATATGGATTTGGCGCACACAGAGACAGATTCACCGATTAATCCGCCAACTGTGAATCGATTTTTAGAACTCTTTTTGTGTTCGAAAGACGCGGGCGAGGGATAAATCAGATGATACAATACTGTATTAACGGTTTTTCTTATTTTTTTTACATGATTTTATAAGTTTCACCTATGGCAACTATATCAAAATCATTTCAGTTAAATTTCGCATATATATATTTGGTTTGGAATGCATGGTAAACTAGTTCATGTCATTCTTAGATTAATTATTTTTAAAACCATTCGAGTGTGAGTCGGACTCGCGAACCGAGGGTTCAATACGAAATTGGGGCATAAACGGCTATATATTTTGATTTAGAGGGTTGTATTTCTCACAGCTCCAATTGACTACAGACTTGAGTATGGTTGTAATTTCAACTCGATACCTTCACTCGTTTCCGAGATAGGATCTTGCCAGACAAACAGACGGACAACAAAGTGATACTATATGGTATCCGTAATTCTTTTTGAGGTACTGAACCTTAGAAACGAGGTACAGAGTTTAAATTAAAACCATATACTGAACTCGGTAGTTTCTTTATACTGTGCAAAAACCAACCCTGTTAATCGACGCAGTCAAAATATATGGCAGTTTATGGTGAAGTTTTGTACGGAACCCTCGGTGCGCTACCCTAGTCTGACTCGCTCTTAACCGGTTTTTTGATATTTAGAAAGAAAGAAAGCAGGTTTATTTGGCACTTGCCGCAAGGACACACAACATTAAAAAAAACTTAATTCTAAACATTATCCTTACTAATATTTTAAAAGCGAAAGTGAGTTTGTTTGTTACCTCTTCACGTTTTAATGGCTACACCGATTTAGATGAATTTTGGTACAAAGATAGTTGGGAACCAGGAGACGGACATAGGCAAATTTAAAAAAAAAGTAGGATGTAAGGGAGAAAGAGGGAAGAAAAAGGAAAACTTAGCGTTGCTATTACAAATCAGTAAGGCGCAAGGGGAACGGTGTTACCCCGAATTTAACGCGAGCGAAGTCGCTGGCAAAAACTAGTAAAAAATAAAAACAAAAGCAAAGCTAATATTCTGTGTCTCAGGATGCGCCAAATAGGCCAAGTTCTGCAAAATGCCGGACAGCAACTACCCGAAGCTGGTATTCAACTGGACCTGAGATGTGATATGACAGATGCAAGACATAATATAATTAGGCTGTTTATTTATCTACTACTAGCTTTTGCCCACGGCTTTGCTCGCGTTAAATTCGGGGCAGAACAGTTCCCCTTTTCTGATTTACAGGTACCTGCTACCTGTAGTTTTTGCCCTTGCGCCTTATTGATTTGTAATAGCAACGCTAAATTTTCCTCTTTCTTCCCTCGTTCTCCCTCATATCCCACTTTTTTTTTAATAAAAATTAGCCAATGTCCGTCTCCTGGTGCCCAACTATCTTTGTACCAAAATTCAACAAATTGGTTTAGCCATTTAGGCGTGAAGATGTAAAAAACAAACAAACTCACTTTCGTTTTTTATAATAGGTATATATACACAGACAAAAAATCTTAACTATAAATACGTTACCATAATACAGTGATTCAAATCAAATCCCCCTTACCCCATAAGGCAATCATGAAAGATAGATTCCCCCTTTTGACAGTCACTGGAAACGTGATTCGCAGTTATTTAATAACATTTTCCTGTTGGAAGTGAGTTTTTTCGCTGTGTAGTGTACGGAGAAGTTAATATAGTTCATATTATTCGCTCGCCTTACAATCTGTCGGAAAACATAGATTTATGATGAAGAGTGTTAGTTTTTCTGTTTGTTTATTCTAAACTCGTATCGTTCTCACATCCTTACTAAAATAATATTAAAAAAAGGACAGTGAGTTTGTTTGTTTGTTACCTCTTCACGCTTTAAGGCTACACCGCTTTTGATGAATTTTGGTACAGTGATAGTGGAGAACCAGGAGACGAACATAGGCAATTTTGTTTATTTTTTAAGTTGTTGTGAGGAAGGAAGAGGAGGAGGGAGGAAAGAGGGAAGAAAAGGGAAAACTTAGCGTTGCTATTACAAATCAATAAGGCGCAAGGGGAACTGTGTTACCCCAAATTTAACGCGAGTATTGAAACCTATTAAAACCTAGTATTTGTATAATCTCAACTTGAATGATGTTACTATGATCTTGTGTGATGTCCATATAGTTTCTTGCTTATTCTCCTCCATAAATATCAACGCTTTGGAATTAGCAACAACATACAGTACTTTCACAAATAATAATACATTGTGTTTTGGACTGTAGCGTCATTCTTTTGTTTCTTGACAGTTAAAGTTGCCTGTAATGGTCTAATTGAAATAAATGCTTTGAGTTTGGTTTCACTCACGTAGACCGAGATATAAAGTAGCCTATGTTAAAAACGAATTGCCAAATTTAATCTTAATTCGTTCAGTAGTTTTTGCGTGAAAGAATCACAAATCTATCCTTCCTCACGTCGGTCTTTAATTTTGGGTATTACAGAAGTAAATACAACTACCATTAATTGATGCAAGCTTAGTACATTTACCGAAGGTTAGCCCAGAACTTACATTTGGATACAAGATCAACAAACTATTTTAATGAGCATCAACGTGAATTAATTTAAAGCTGGTATTTAATTATAAGCAGATCTGCTGTACAAGTCACACCATTAGGATTAATACTATCGTAATAGGGTTGAATTTCGCTAAATCCCGTTTTAGTAAGCAAAATTTGAGACTCACAACACTTGCAGTTTCTAAGATTTCGTCATGTGTGAATCAGTGATTTTCTATAGATCTTTCGAATGCCATAAGTCCCACTGTGGAATTTAACGAAAGTGGGTATCCAAAGAAAAAGAAAAACAAACAATCAATAAGTTAAGGAAGTTACTTTGGTCGTGGTTAACCTTTCTGCGGGTTGACTCTTGGTTGAATCTTGATGATAGATCATCAAGGTTAAACAGCCATTGCCTATGTTGGTCCGCGGGTTGCTGACCGTCCAGTAAATACTAGCCAGTATTTTTTCCTCCGTGTCTTTAAAAGTACGTAAAGGAATTGATTGATGATTCCAATAAAATTGAGATATACCTAGGCAGATAACGATGAGGAAGTTATTTCGGTTTAACCCAGGAATTTGTATTTGCAAACTTTATTAAACTCTTTTTTGAGATTATCGTGGAGTATATTAAACATTATTTTCCAGTTAGCTTCAACTTTTTGCTTGTTGACCGACTCCTTGACAAAAGTGAAATCGTTTAGTGTTTAGTTATTATCATGAACTTGTGAAAATTTATAAATAAATAAATAAAAACTGTAGTTTTGAGAAACGCACAGCATCCGGATGTCGTAGCACGGCCGCGTAGCGAACGGCGTAGATCGTGCGTGTAGCTTCGTAGACTTTTGTTGCTACGAAGTGCTACGCACGAAATAATTATAATTTTCGTGCGTAGCACTTCGTGCAGCACTTTTGTTTTACGGTGATTGCAAATCATACATTCTAAGAGTATTTAAGAAGAAATTATTTTAGAAACAGAAGAATTTAGTGAAAAATATAAACTTATGAAATTATGTCATAGGGCAAAAACTATGTATATCCTTACTAATATTATAAAAGCGAAAGTGAGTTTGTTTGTTTGTTTATTAGCTCTTCACGCTTTAATGACTAAACCGATTTCGATGAATTTTGGTACAGAAATAGTTGGGAACCAGGAGACGGATATAGGCGATCAGGGTCTTTGCAACATCGCCGAAATATCGGAAACTCGATAAAAATAACAAACATGGTAAATATCTCGTTTCAAGTGTTAATTATAATATTAGTAACCATGTCAGTTTAAAGACTTATATGATATCGTTTTTAAAAATAAATATAAAATTAAAACAAATACATGATAAATGGATGGATGTAAAAAATAATAATGAAAAAATAAATGGATGTTGAATTAGGCACACCTCTCCCTAGTTTACAGACATGATATCGTTTTTAAAAAGAATATTTCGTAACAATCTAACAAAATGAGACATCACTCCTTTTTTTCAGACTCTCACAAAGTCGCGGAGCGTAAATGAATGACAAAAAGTACCATCAACCCTTTTTAACATCCATTATGCGAGTTAACCCTGCCGACGCGAGACATCTGTCCTTGGACATGCGCGACCACTCCCCCCAAGTGGCGGCGGAAGGGTTAAGTTCGCGTCACGGGAATCGTTATGCTTCTCACTTTTATAAAGTTAGCTTTTTGTCAAAGAAATTGTACTTTTTGGGAATTTTAATGAGTAACGTTGATGAGGCTTTCGGATAATGGTTAAAGTATATCTTGGTTTTACAGAAATAGAGCTGACAGACGATGAGGATGTATTTTTGTGTGTGTTTTTGCTATGTAATCTCGTGCTCCCTGCGATATATATTAATATTTTTCCTTTTTTTGTTAGCCCGATCAGTCCCACTCACGAACAAAATGCCCCATTCCTTTCCATTTTCGCAATATTGTGCCTAATCCAGTCTACGAGAAAGCCATTCAAGGCGTCCCGCCATACCGCAACCCCGGAACGTAAAGGGCAATAGAAGGAACATGTCTGACACTCGCCTTCCACTCCGCCCCGAGCGGAGGAAGATATTTGATGATTAAAAAAAGACTAAAAAAGGAATCAAGCGTGCTCCACCCCGGGCTGCAGATTATTAGATTACTAAAAAGAGATACCGCGGCCCAGAAACTAAAAGGATAAAAGAAGAAACTCGTAGGGGGTTAATCAGTGTAACTTTGATACTCCTTTCCGCTTAAAATGGGAGAAGTCATGTGATGATTTAACTTCTAAACTAAAAAACAAGTCTACCTTAGACCATTGTTTCATATCAAACAAACAAAACATGCAGCTAAATGTAAGCCTACGAAGTACAATGAAAAAAAAACCATCAAGATAGAGACCGCCATACATTAATGCTTATTAGGAATCCGTACCTCGAAAGGAAAAATAGAACCCTTATAGGATCACTTCGTTATCCGTCTGTCTGTCAAGACCCTTTATCACAGAAACGCCTGAAGGTATCAAGTTGTAATTAAAACCATATTTTTGAAGTCTGTAGCCTTACAGAGCTGTAAAAAAAGCCTTCAAGCTCTAGGTACTTTATGTCGCAAGTCTGTACGAAACCCTCGTACTCACATTTGATCGGGTTTTTTTAAACAAACTAACTTTTATTCCTTTAAACCGTACAACTCTTACAAGAACAGCTCTTTTCGATCATCTTTTATGTATTCTAGGAAACGCCATCTGTTACAAAAGCTAACTGCAAGCGATACAGAATGTTTTACACGTGAGCTTGCTCCTAATATCCTTTTAAAGAAGCCCCAGTTTCTGTTCGAGAAGTTAAATGGGTTAGGATGAAAATAAAAACTCGGGTAGAATATCTTTTTGTCTCCTTTTAACTTACTTTTGTCATAAACGGCATAGGTATTGAAGAGGTTTTAATAAGGATGGTATTTAATACTTTAACTGTAAATCCCTTTTTTTCAATCAAAATATTCGAAATTATCACCAAAAATACTGAATTGCACACTAAATTTGCTCATCAAATAAATCAATTATACTATACTGTTAGAAGACAGCACTACAATAAAAAAGTGTTATATCTTTATCCATTTTACCGGCCGCTGCCGCGGCACCGCTCGCTCCGCTCGCTCGGCTCGTGCGTAGGGGGTCGCAGTTTTAACCTAACCTAACCTACGCATTTTTTTAGCATTCAGGAAAGAATATTTGGTGCACGATCAGTATTTTTGGTGAACACAATTTTTTTTCCCTTTTAATAATCTTTATCAATCCTTAAAGCGTGCTGTTTTGTAATGACGGGTTTTTCCTTAAAGTGGTTGAAATTAGCAAGGAAGATTTTTGATATTTTGCAATATATGTTATGCGGTTATAAAATGTGTGTTTATCTAAAAAATGTAGTGGCAAAAGATTCTTTTATTTTATGTTAATACGCAAAGTAGCCTGTCATGGCTACTGCCTACCAAAATTGCGGGTTGTTCGAAAGAGATACCGCGGTGTACGGTTGGCACAGTATCTGAGCATTCTACTGCTGCGCTGCGTGTCGCGAGTGCGATTCCCGCACAGAACAAATATTTATATGACGTATAGTTAGTTCCAGGTCTAGCTGTTTGTGTATGTGAGTTTAAATCAACGAATATTTTTTAAAATAAAAATTAGCATACATGTCAATTTTACACCAAAAAAAACAAAATTGGTCAGTCAACAACAGTGGTCTTATGAAAACTTACTTCTTCATTCCTCGAACAACTTAATACATACAAATAAATGTTTTAAAATAAGACGTACACACATAACTTCCTTCCAGAGCCTTCTATTTCCAGTCTATACCTACAGGAAGTACATTACTTGAACGGATATTACCAACATACTCACGTTGAAAACGTTCGGTTTAGTAAACTTATGCAGTTATAGTCGGGAAATGTTGCCATAAACTTCTGGAAGTAAAGTGGCCGATTTTTATGCACTGGCATGCAGTAGTGTGACTTTATTCTTACCTGACCCGGAAAGGTTGGGGTTAAGCAGACGAGGTAGATAGATAGATTTATCTACAGTACGGCCAACGAGAAGCGATACGAAAGGTCATTAACCTAATGAACAACTGTGGCGTTGACAATCTAATATTTCGCTCTTTCCATCTTGTGCCTTTGTCGTAATGTCTCGTTATCCCGGCAAAAACATGACAACGTTAAGACGGGTTCGCCAACATTCGGGCGGCCATTTTAGATGGGGTTTTAGCATGGGTTTTGTTTACATTTGGTATCGCTTCTTGTTGGCCGTACTGTAGATAGATAGATTTATCTAACAGAAATTATCACAATAAATATCAAACTGAAAAAAGTAAGGTAGAAATTAGTTTGACCCATGGACATTTAGACAAATACAAATACAAAAAGTTTATTGTCTCTCTTACATAGAAATAAACAAGGAATAATTTACATAATTCAAAGTGTACATCGGTGGATTATAATGTATGTGAGAGACTGGTTTCTGTACTAGGAGACCTGTATGACAGATTATAGGCCTCTCCAGACTCTAGAAGTTGGTAACAGGTACTAGACACATCACATACATTTATAATGGTCGCCCACTACTGGGCGGTGTGCGTCTCAACATTGCACCAAATAGGAGTCCAGCTCAACAATTATGCTGAGCTGGACACCTATTTGGTGTCCAGGTAGGTAGGTTTGGGTAGTCTACCTGACGCCAGAATACCAGCGTCAGGCGTCAGATAGACTACCTAAAACTTTCTGCTGAATCCTACTAATGACACACGGTAGTAACAGTATATAGAGCGATAATTATATATACGAGCAATAAAATGCATGTCAGAAACAATTCTGTTAATCAGTTTCTCACTGTTCCGTACCTCAAAAGGATAAAAAACGGAAGCCTTATTGTATCATTTTGTTGTCCGTCTGTCTGTCAAAACCCTCGCGACTCGATACCTCCACACATTGTTGAGATAAAGCTTACCTCAAAAATTCGTGGAGATATCGAGTTGTAATTAAAACCATATACTCAAATCTGAGGTCCCTATAAGGTAAATCAACCTAGTACAGACGCCTGCACATCAAGCTACTACAATCTGTCATATTTCTTTGATAGATTTTCGACTTTATTTCTAAAGCATTAAGGTTCAAGGTTCATTGGGAAAAATTGACAGTTTCGGGTAGCTTGACCTGCAGGCGTCTGTACATAGATATAGCCGTTTATGTCGCAAGTTTGTACGGAACCCTTGGTGCGCGGGTCTGACTTGGTTTTGGCGGGTTTCTTTATTTCAACTTTTGACCACTTAAAGAATTAATAAAACTAATCATCTCCCTACTAATCTAAATGATTCTTAATGCATTCAGCGTTTTTGTATAAACGAGACTACTTTTTCGTCGAAATCCAATATTCTTACTTAATAGTGAGTTTGTTTGTTTTTTACGTCTTCACGCCTAAATGGGTAAACCAATTTTGATGAACTTTTAATACAGAGATAGTTCGGACCCTGGAGACGGACATAGGCTAATATTTGTTTTTAATGTGAGAAATGAGGGAGAAAGAGGGAAGAAAATTAGTTTTGCTATTACAATAGATAAGGCGCAAGGGCAAAAACTACAGGAAGCAGGTACCTGCATAACAGGAAAGGGGAACTGTGTTTACCCAAATTTAACGCGAGCAAAGCCGCGGGCAAAAGCTAAATTTAAAGTTAAATTCAAAATCTACGTTCCTTCTATTTCTATAATATAGGGCGGTGAAAACGCAACCTGAAACCCGAGGCAATTGGTAATAAAAAAAATCTAACTAATTACAATAATAATGTAATAAAAATGGAACTTATTGAAAATAGATCGTATGTATTCAACACCGCCTTACTTCAATGCTTTGAACTCAGACAAAAAATATCGTAAAAATCTCTTTGCTCAATACCTTCGGAAAAATGCACTTTGCAAGTCTTTCGCCCCACGACAGGTCCTCGACAATAGATCGTAGCGAGGTCGGATTTGTCAACCCCTTCGATTGATCGTTGAGGTAGACTAATCCAAAGAAGACTGAAGGTTGAGCTTCTGAAACACAGTCTGTATTTTAAAGGGGGAATCTTTTTAGAACTTTTTAGTACGGTGATTGAGGTAAAAAAGATAAAACTTGCATAGACTATTTTACAACAATTTGTATTTTTTTTTCACACAAATTGGCGCCCACTAGAATTTTTCCTGTATTGTGGGTTACAAACAAACGTTTAAAGTCAAATACACAAACCGACGGTCCCTACGTACAGACGCCAGCGGGTCAAGTTACCCGAAACTGTCAATTTTTCCCTATGAACTTTGAACCTAATACTTTAGAAATAAAGTCGAAAATCTATCGAAGAAATCTGACAGATTGTAGTAGCTTGATGTGCAGCCGTCTGTACTTCTCTAGACAACAAGGTTTTCAAAAATCACTCACAAAACTATAGATTTTTTGACGTAAACACAACAAATTGAACCTCCTTCTAAAACCCTCCAATAGTACATTTGCAACTCGATTCTATTCACAAGCCAAATCGAATTTTAATTGATGTTGACAGACAAAAACACGATCGCATTCCAGTTCCCTTAAAATCACTGATTTTAAACACAGTGAAACGCTTCCGTCTCATTGCCCAGTGTTCCAAAACGCAATTTTTCAAGAAAAAAATAAATTGAATAGATATTTAAAGCTTTTATAGTCATATCTTTGAAAAATTGCAACCATTTTATCATAGGGACCGGTATAATGAATTGAAAGGGGAAGTTCTTAAGGTTCCCTTAAAGGTGATGGATTATATGTCACTTTGATTAAGTATCCTATGGAAATACCCTAGGTGAATGAAAGGCAGTGGCCTAGATTGGACGAAATGTAAAATGGCACACCAACTTTGATAACTATGCAAATTTGTGTAGTTTAATTATTCTTTGGCTGTTTATTAATATGGGTTGTCGTTGGTTTTTGTTGTAAACAGTTTCTTTATATTACAATGATATTTTTATTATTAGTTTAGTAGGTACTTAATAAAAAAAAAATTGTGAAGCATGAATTGTGTGCGAACGATTGGAAATTTTGCAATTAAATGAATCTCGTGCAATGAAAACACACAACACAGTGATACTGCTTCTATTACACTTTTTTTTGGGGTGCGAAATCATGAAATAACTTCCCCCGCTCTGGGCGGAGCGGGGGGGAGTGTCAGACTTTTACTGAC
The DNA here is from genome assembly GCA_958449745.1 of Ochropleura leucogaster. Classification (NCBI taxonomy): domain Eukaryota; kingdom Metazoa; phylum Arthropoda; class Insecta; order Lepidoptera; family Noctuidae; genus Ochropleura; species Ochropleura leucogaster. The sequence continues at coordinate 5,926,626 of OY288226.1, forward strand.
TAAAACCCACCCATGTTCCTTCTATTGACTTTTACGCTCCGGGGCCGCGGTATCTCTTTCGAACAACCCGCAACCCCGGGCTTCTATTACACTTAAATTAATTACAATCAAATAAATAGAAGTAACAGTTACCTAAACACAGAAGCACTGAGCGCAATGATGAATCGGGTAGGTCTATTTTCGTGACGTCTCAACTCCACTGCGATCAGACACAGAATCCTGTCCTCACTCCGAGCTTGGAAACATTACAACTTTGTAAAAGCACGTGTGAGTAGACTTGTAAGTAGGCTACCTGATGTTACCACTGACGCGTTTGCGATTCATTTTATGTCCGTACTAATGACCGGAACAGACATTTATATCATTACTAGCTGTGCCCAGCGGATTCACCCGCTGCCTTAGGGGTATGAAAAATAGATGTTGGCCGATTCTCAGACCTACCCGATATGTACACAAAATTTCGTTTAAATCGGTCCAGCCGTTTCGGAGGAGTATGGGAACGAAAATTGTGACACGAGAATTTTATATATTAGATAAATATTTATATAGAAATATTATATTATTTTGATCGGTTTATTCATCTTTACACACATTTAATATATTTTTAATTCTAGCTTTTGCCCGAGGCATTGCTCGCGTTTAATTTGGGGGAACGCAGTTTCCTTTCCTGATTTGCAGGTACCTGCTACCTGTAGTTTTTGCCCTTGCGCCTTATTTATTGTAATAGCAAAGCTAAATGTAGTCCCTGTTCTTCCCTCTTTCTTCCTAATTTCTCACTCAAAAAAATTGCCTATGTCCGTCTCCGGGGTCCCAACTTTATTTGTACCAAAATGCATCAAAATCGGTTTGGCCATTTAGGATGTGAAGACGGAACAAACAAACTCACTTTCGCTTTTATAATATTAGTAAGGATTAGTATTTTGTTTATCATTTTGGGTGTGCAATAAAGAACATGAATATGTCGGGCCACAATGTGGTCCGTCGTAAGGTTATTTTTGTACAAAAAAAATTGAAAGGCTCTCCCCTATCTATTTTTTTTTTAGCCAAAAAGAAAACAAAATGCTAAAAGGGAAGCAATCTGATTGGACCATTTATAATGGGAGAATACTGGGTATCTTTTTTGCATTTACAAATATTAGAATTAATACTATTATTTACTTATATTATTTATATTATTATTTATTTATTATTATTTAATTTACTATTATTTGACGGGCCTGTTGGTCCAGTGGTTAGTGGCCCTGACTGCTGAGCCGGAGGTCGTGGGTTCGATTCCCACCCAGGACAAACTTTGTGTGATGAGCATGATTGTTTGTTCTGTGTCTGGGTGTGATTTATCTATAATATGTATGTATTTATAAATTATATAAGTATGTATATCAGTTGTCTGGTTACCATAACACAAGCTCTGCTTAGCTTGGGATCAGATAGCCGTGTGTGAATTGTTCCAAGATATTTATTTATTTATTTATTATTATTTAATACGATTAAGCAACAGATACAATATTTGATAATTTTGATTTGTGGCCCTTTTGAATTCAAGCAGCGATATAAATATTATACCTAAAGGATCTATCTAATACTTAATCACCTTTGTCGCAATGTACACATGACAGCACAACAAGCTACACGAAACCATTTTAACCTGATCTCTTTACTACGGTGTGCGATCCGTAGTGGGGAGATCAGGTTATAATAGTTTAGAGTAGGTTGACCTGCCGCCGTGTGTACATGTGGACGTTAGAATATTTAGCTAAGCAATTATAGGATTGTCAGTGACAAGCTAAATAGGTTATACGTTGCGAGACTAACGTTGATCTATCTCCTTGTCAGGTCCTTGTATTACGCACACGTCAGCTGAAGCTCTTGATATGCAACAATGGTTTTCAATGAGATTTTGCTTCAAAGACCTTCTATAGGATTGGCATAAAAGTTTATTTGGCTTGAGTCAGTCATTCTACTTTCTACTAATATGATAAATGCGAATGTTTGTGAGGATGGATGTATGGATTAATGGATGTTTGTTACATCATTTGAATGCTATATTTTGGGTGTATGTTCAAAGATAATTACGAAGAACGTCGGCTGTTTAAGAAGATACCTTGAATATCTGATATAGAGATATTTTTTTTCGTGCTTGTAGATTTCTTTTTCGTTTCGTCACCCGCAACTAGAGTGACAAAAATGACAGCACTGGAGTGTTGGCTTAAAGTGAAGTTTTCGAAGTGAAGAAACGTAGTCTTGAATACAATACTTTTGTAATATAATCTCCGAAACCGAACTACGAAACTGAACAAGAAGAGCCCGAAGATAAGGTACTTCGTCACACACTTTGTCCAAAGTCCACAGGCAATCGACTTCAGGCAAAACAACCAAACAATGTTTTTTTTTTGGGAAATCATCAAATAACTTCACCCGTTCTGGGCATAGCAGGAGGGAATGACAAAGTTATAGTGACTTAAACCTTCCCATGTTCCTTCTTTTGCCCTTTAAGTGCCCTTAAAAATCCGCTACCCCGGCAGAAAACGACCAAGCTCAAAGCACTATCAGCCATTTATTTACACGTTATTTTATGTTAGTGAAAAACAAGCATCACTTTTTAAATATAATTCTGAGATTAGTGATTGCCTCCGACCCTCAGTCCACGATCAATATACAACAAAATCGATGAATTGGATAAATTTCATCCAATCTGTTACCGCTTATCCTGGTAGACGTTGTTTCAGTGAATTACTTTCAATCTCTCTGCTGATAATTAGAAGGCTGCGTAAATCAATCCCGGTGGAGTGGCTGGATCTATTTCTAAGGACATGCTGTTTAGAAGAACAACAAGCTTCGCTTTAAATAGAATTGTATTGGAGTAGTTCAGTGTAGGAAAAAAAACAAAAAATATTTTTTACAGGCACTTAAATTTTGACAGCATGGTTGGCGCAGTGGCTGAACGATCGACTGCTGCGCTGCGTATCGCGGGTTCGTTAAATATATGTATGCCTACAAATAGTTGTTTCAGGTCTGGCTGTTTGTGTATGTGAGTTTAATTGGTTGTAAACGCACCCACGATACAGGAAGAATTTCTATCGTTTATGCAAAAGACTGTCATATTACAACGTTGTCCGATTTGACGGGTAGAGAATACCTTGTGGTATTCCACCTATGTACTGCAACTGTACATGAAGTTTAATGAAATACTCACCAGTAGTATCCTTCATCATCCTTCAATTTTCATGCGGTATCAACAACTTTCCAATTTCCACCTTATTTGACATACCTAAATAATAAGCGATGAAGAACCTAACCTCCGAGAAGATTTTAATTACAGTAGATGTGTTTTTGTTTTGTTATATTTTTTTTTTGCAAACACGGCAAACATATCTAAAGAGATGATATTCCTGTCTGAAAATGACAAGTAAGAAATATTGGAAATGAAAAGAAGCAATTAAATACACTAACAAACTCAATATTTGTATCAGTCTAATCGAAAATTAAAAAAAAAATACACTACAAAACAGATAGAGACACGACATTGTCGAAATTGCTGACCACAAATGGCCTAGAGTGGTACAAAATAGAGCCACTTGGATCCGATTGGAGAGGATTTTACCACAAAAAGCAGCCCTTACACCTAGCAATACTAACACAAATACAACCCACAAACTAAAAATTTGAGAGAATAAAGTACTAAAGTTAAAGAAACTACAGAACGCAGGGTATGAAGCAATAAACCCAATAGCTTGATTTTCAAGAGCCTTGTCGAACATCTGATGAAGCTTTCCTAAGGCGGTTGGATCAAAGGCCTGATTCAGAAATTCCTCCTGATTCCCGCATTGTGAGAAGTTTTCTGTGTCTCTGAACCTAACCACCGGTAGCTTGGACCCGCCGGTATCAGTAACACCTGATACCGGCGGAAACCTATTTTTAAATATTTAAAAAAGTAAGTATTCAAAGTGAATAAATAATTCTAATCAATAAATATAAATCTGGCAAAAATACCAATTAATACTTGATGTTGATCTTTTCTTGTACCTTAACAGTCTCATAAATAAAAAAAAAAAAAACATTTAAAAAAAGAAAAAATTTTGCCCCACAATAGGAATTTCATGTATCGTGGGTGCGTTTACAAACATTTAAACTCGTAATCAGCCAGAACCGGAACAACTACCTATACATCATACAAATATTTGTACCGTCCGGGGATCGAACCCGCGACAGCAGCGCAGCAGTCGTTCGCTCAACCACTGCGCCAACCGTGTCGTCTTTGTCCCTATACCCCAGAAAAACCAACCCCTTTATTGTTTAAATTACCTGATTCATTTATTGCCAGTTGTCACTTGCACTGACACCAGTCGCACCTAATGAGATTAAAATTGCCACCGGCTTTTGTTATTTTGTCCTACCTTTCACTCCAAACACTAAACGGCATCAGCAGTGACAACAGATTTAATTAACTTTGACTTCGATCCGGCTTCCAAAGTCAGAAAACTGGATAATTTTGACTAAACTTAATCCAATCAGCTGGATCAACATCCTACCCGTGTGTCCCCTTTCCAACTTCATTAAGTCCGATGTGGAAAGGATTGTCAGTTCATTAATTATAAGGGCTCCAGTACTTATCTACTACAATCATTTGTTATTGAATTTTCACTTATTATTTTGATTGTTTGTTGTTTTTGATTCGATTTAAGCACATTGCACCTCATCATTTGTCTAGCCTTTTCCCAACTATGTTGGGGTCGGCTTCCAGTCTAACCGGATGCAGCTGAATATCAGTATTTTACATGGAGCGACTGCCTATCTAGAAAGAAAAAAACATTTATTAGTCGCAAATTACGACGAGCAATAAAATAATTAAAAAATAAACATTCAACATGCAAAGTATCACAAAAATTTACGAATATATATTTATGGGACAAAATAAAAATAGCTTGCACGTCGTGACTGCGACAGGTAGGTAACCACTCAGCATGATGCTGCGCCATGGCAGCCCACATTACAATCTGACCCCCACAACCCAGTTAGTACCGGGTAATACGATACCCCTTGGTAAGACTGGTTGTCAGACTTTCGGAACACTAACTACTTGTAACGACTGTCAAAGATCTACAAATGACAGCCGAGACCAACGGCTTAACGTGCTTTCCAAGGTACGGAGGAAACTCGGTATGTAACGGGTGGTCACCCATCCACAGATTTACCTAGGCAAGCGCGGATTAACCTACAGATCGACTCGAGCGGCTGCTATTATTTAGCCACGAGCTCCTCAAAATCCCATTGTAACTAAAACTCTTATTTTTTTTACGCGTTTACTTGGTTTGGACTTGAGATAAGACATTATAAAAAAACCACAGAGAAGACTTTGGTTAGGTATCACGCTTGTAATTTGAAAGGGGTAAGCTAAAGTGTACCTCATAGTACAGACGCCTGCACATCAAGCTACTACAATCTGTCAGATTTCTTTGATAGATTTTCGACTTTATTTTTAAAGTATTAGGTTCAAGGTTCATTGGGAAAAATTGACAGTTTCGGGTAGCTTGACCTGCTGGCGTCTGTACACCCAAATTTCGCCAGTTAGGACGGCACGGTTGGCGCAGTGGCTGAGCGATCGGTGCGCTGCGTGTCGCGGGTTTGATCTCGCACAGGCAAATATTTGTATGTACCCTACATGTAGTTGTTCCGGGTCTGGCTATTTGTGTATGTGGGTTTAAATGTTTATTAATGCGCCCACGATACAGAAAGAATTTCAACTGTTTTACGTTTTTTTAAAAAACATTTGCTGAGAAGAACATGAGAAAGTGGTACTTTTAGTTTTTTTTTATATAAAAAAAATACTAAATTTAAATATCTAGCTTTCAGTTATATCCATGGCAATACCTTTGGGACAAAGTCTTCAGTGTAATACTGCAAAAGTTGACACAAGGTGCACGTATACGGCCGTGAGAATTAAAAAATAATATTTTTTTTTTCTTTGGCAACTGAGCCGATTTCGACTATCCTGCCAGGGTCAAAAAAAATATTCTTACTATGATTTATTTTGTTAAATTTCACTCCCATAACATTAACGCAAATTTACAGTAACTGTGTCAGTTTAGACACACTTCAAAGTACAGAGCGCCCTCTAGCGGCAGTAACAATAAAAGTCCTTCCACACAAAGAATGGATTATACATGTAACGTTGCTTCACATACTGCCTCTAAATTTTACTTAACCCGATTTAATGGGTGGAGACTGATATAGTTTAGCTGGAAGGGCTAAGCATTTTTTTTTTTAAATAAACAAAGGGATTTCTTATAGTATACAATTATTGTTAGCTTCTATAATTAATATAATATGTTTTCGATTTATAAACATGCAACTATACTACTATTTTATAAATTGGCAACACTCAAAAAGTGCCCTCTGATTGGTTGAAAACCAACCAATCACAGGAACGCGCCCATTTCACAATTGAAATGGCGGTAATTGAAAATAACGAACTATTACAGCCCGGCTGTCGGTCAGTCGTTTCGGAGATTCTCCTAGTGAACATCTTTTAAAATAAGTTGTGAAGTGTGTCAATAAAACCTAAGGTAATATGATATTGTTCTATGATGTATTATGTGTATTTAAATGTTATAAAAGGTTATACTGTGTGATCCTTACTAATATTATAAAAGCGAATGTGAGTTTGTTTGTTTGTTACCTCTTCACGCTTTAATGGCTAAACCGATTTTGATTAATTTTGGGTCAGAGATAGTTGAGAACCAGACGGACATAGGCTAATTTTTTTGAAAAAAGTGCGATGTGAGGGAGAAAGAGGGAAGAAAAGGGAATACTTAGCGTTGCTATTACAAATCAATAAAGCGCAAGGGGAACTGTGTTACCCCAAATTAAACGCGGGCGAAGCCTCGGGCGAAAGCTAGTTTTCAATAAAAGTGTTTTAATTGAATCATTTATGGAGTTTTTCTTAACAATACATAGGTACAAAATTCAATTTTAAAATTAGCACAAAAATTATATTTGTTCAAAAATCCCCAAAACTACAATCCGTTGAAATCATCCATAGGTAAAAGAAGATCAAATAATTTGACGTACTCAACAACATACAATCGATAATGTTTCACATCACTATTGACTATCTGACCGGTCTATAGTATGACTAGATCTATGAATATGAAAGAGGCAGACAGAGTACGTAAGGATCGCAGAAGGTGGCGTTCTGTGGAGACTGGCCCCCATGGAGGAAAGGCGTGAGTTTATGTATGTTTTTAAATAATTCAAATGTTACGTTTCAATGTAAACCAAAATTCAAGCTACAAGTTCAAGTTGACGGTCCGGTTGGTGCAGTGACTGAGCGATTGACTGCTGCGCTGCGTGTCGAGGGTTCGATTCCCGCACGGAACAAATATTTGTATGACCTGCAGATAGTTTTTTCGGGTCTGGCTGTTTGTGTATGTGAGTTTTAATGTTTGTAAATGCACCCACGATACAGGAGAAATTCCTAGTGTGGGGCAACGCTTAAAAAAAAAGCGACACCATCAGTTTTGACACGTACAGTTTATCATCTTTTGAACCACGTTTTATGGCCTTTTGCTAGTATCTACTTCTTTTAGAAGAGCGTTGATGTCTGAGATATAGATATTTTAATCTAGTTCCGACGCAGATGCCTTCAATATAAAATCCTTACTAATATTATTAAAGCGAAAGTGACTTTGTTTGTTACGTCTTCACGCCTAAATAGTTAAACCGAGTCTAATGAATATTGGTACAGACATAGCTGAGACCCTGGAGACAGACATAGGCTAACTTTAAAAACAAATAGTTAAAATTGACGGAGAAAGAGGGAAGAAAAGGGAAAACTGAGCTTTGCTATTACCATTAATAAATCGCAGGGGTAAAGACTACAGGTAGCAGGTACCTGCAAATCAAGAAAGGGGATCTGTGTTACTCCAACACCCGCGGGCAAAAACTAGTATAATATAATAAAGAGAATTGTAAAATGTCCTGTGTATCTGATTAAATGTATGTCTGTGTCAAATAAATTAATTTATTATTTATTACAGTTTTAAACATCTACTTCGGGTTTACAATATGAAGCACCTTCCATTATCTCTTATATCTACAACTCGCTTGATAACGTAAGCATGTCAGTTGTTCTACGGTAAAGTGAAACTTTCCTTTCTGGAGCCGACCTGAGACGTTCTGAATTGCTATGAGCGTAGTGTGGAACACTGCTTGTAACTGACAGTTATTGTAGTACTAGCTTTTGCCCGCGGCTTCGCTTGCGTTAAATTCGGTATAACACAGTACCTACCTGCAGTTTTTGCTCTTGCGCCTTATTGATTTGTAATAGCAATGCTAAGTTTTCCCTTTTCTTCCCTCGTTCTCCGTCACATCTCACTTGTTTTTAATAAATATTAGCTTATGTCCGTTTCCTGGTTCTCATCTATTTCTGTACCAGAATTCATCAAAATCGGTTTAGCCATTTAGGCGTGAAGATGTAACAAACAAACACAAAAATGCACTTTCGCTTTTATAATATTAAGTAATAAGGATTAGTAATGTGATGATTTGACGAAACAAGGGGTTATGATTTTTTCATTGAAAGTTGACCATCTAAACCAAACCATTAAAAATATCTTTAAACCTTTTAACTATTAACCAGTGAATTCTAACTAGTGACTTCGCAATTCGTAACTATTTGAGGAGTACTTACTTACAAAGTATTACCTTTCAGCGAATTAAACTAGACAATTGGAGAATACCAAGAAACTTTGACAAAGTAGTAAGAATTTCTAACAACTTAATTACACTAAGTTCCTGAAAATTAAACAAACTTATTAGATTAGCAAGAAAATATTGAGGACTAAGAAAACAATTTCTTGAAAGTCTGTCTCTGTTGATTAAAAATGAGTGTAACAAAGGCGTTATTACGTAGCGGATATTAATACAAGTATTAAAAAACGGCCAAGTGCGAGTCTGATTAGCGCACCGAGAGTTATTTACAGACGCTACTACAATTTGTCAGAGACAGACAGATTCCTTTGATAGATTTTCGACTTTATTTCTAAAGTATTAGGTTCAAGGTTCATTGGGAAAAATGGACAGTTTCGGGTAGCTTGACCTGCAGCAGGCGTCTGTACACACGACGGCAGGTCTACCTTTTCTAAACTTCTTTAACCTGATCTCTATACCACGGATCGTACGCCGTAGTAGAGAGATCAGGTTAAAATGGTTTTGTATAGGTTGATGTGCCGTCCTGTGTACAAACTAGCAACATAAACGGACTCATTTAGTTTTTCATCAGTATTACGAATAAAAGTTTCTTTTTTTTTAAACAGAATAATGATAGCTGGCAGATTCGTCTCCATTAAATGGTTGTTAACTTTTCTCCGTGCATTTATAACTTCCTTTACTTTATTTTATTTACATTTGTTTGTATGTATTTAAGTATTTTACGTTGTTATATTTGTAAATGTTTTCTTGAAAACTTTAAAATGCCCAAAGTAAGTAAGTCCGCCTTTGTCCACTGTTTTTTTTACATGTGCATAAAATTTTAACACACAAAACATAATCATCATTTATGCTGGTTAATCATTGTGACCAGGTTGGCCATCTGCCGTATACTCGTATACGAGCTGTAGGCCAAAATAATCACGATATGGTGCCTTCACGCAGTCAGAAGACACGTTGCATTCTGGCTGTGTGAAGTAGACCAGGGTAGGTAGGTAGACCAGGAGATGGAAGGACGAGCTAGATGGAATCAACCCGGATCAAAAGATTTGGAAGTCATGAGGAGAGACCTCTGCCCAACACGAGGATAACGGGTTAATAGTAACAGTGGGTATCATGCCATTCAGTTTTTTATGCAGGAACAGAAATAGAAATATAATATTTTCCACTCCAAATCAAACATTCACAAGTTATTCCTATCACGCATTCTATATGCACGACATTCCCAAAATATAGAACGAACGATCCCAATTCCCGAATCACTTCCAATAAACTCGCTAAAGGCGATATAGACGAGAATCGCTTGCGTTCGAATCTAATCGGCTCATCAAACAAAACTGCGGAGCTGATTCGGAGCTCATGCGAAATAGCACTTTATGGCGCATAAGCTTGTCCATTACTACATTTTATAGGGTTATGCACCACGGGAGTATAATGCAAATTAATGCCTCGTATGAGACTCGGCGGAGTAGGGTTGACGACGTTATAAAAGTTCATTAGGTGTACTGCAACGTGGATTAAAAAATCTAAAGGTAGAACCGTATAATGTGCACGGATCATATTTTTAACTAACTTAAGCCCGCGGTGTTGCTCGAATGAAGTTTGATTTGATAATTATCCCACGGGGTCCTTTTATTGTCTCTTTCATCTCCTTTGTGGCAAATTCGGTCTAAATCTGTTTGGTAGCTTTTGCGTGAAATAGTAATAAATCTTCTTTATTTTTTTTCATGACGATCGATGCGGTTTCTAGTAGGGTCGTCTAGTGATTACAGGAAACAAAAAATCACACGGTAATGTATTCTCCTCAGCAATTTAAACAAAGAGCATAATATTTTTTTCCAAATACTTGTCCAAAATATATTGAACAGAGCCACTAAAGTAACAAATGAATACAAACCAACCCTACAAAACACGCAATATCGAGCTCGCTGCAAGCCTCCAAGGACCGCCGTATATTACTACCCTTACGCGATCCAATTAAGCCTAGGCTAGACTGTGCAAATACTAGCTTCACTTTCAGTTGCTAAGGACCAGGCTTGGTTCACTAGGAACTTGATTATGTGGTCTTATGATCCAAGATATAAAGTAGTACATTAGTTGGTGTATGGTGGTTGCTGATAAGACAGGATTTATAGAAGCTGTTATTTTTCTACGTATTAGAAATCATCAAATAGCTTCCCCCGCTCTGGGTGGAGTGGGAGGAGTTTCAGACTTGTACTGACTAAAACCCACCAATATTCCTTCTTTTGCCCTTTATGTTACGGGGCCAAGGTATGTTTTCGAACAATCCGTAACCAGGCAGGCGGTGGCCCTGACAAACCCTCTGCTTTGCTGACATGGAACACTAGCATGCCGTCGACACGCAACGGTAATTGGAGCTTATGAGACAAGTTCAGAAGTAAAATATTCTGAGACTTCTCAAAAATGAATAGCTCGTTAATCTTTGGACAAGTTATATGCCTGATAACGGAGCATTAATAAGTTTCCATGGCATGGCTAGACTCCCGCATGCCGGACAAACTTGGGACTAAAATAACAGAAAACTGGTGACTCCTGGAGATGACGTGAGGAATTGGAACGGTTCCATCAGAATTGAAAGGAGAATGCGAGGGTACCTTAAGGATTGGAGGGAGTAGAACAGAGCTAGCTATAGTACGGCCAACGAGAAGCGATACGAAAGGTCATTAACCTAAAGAACAACTGTGGCGTTGACAATCTAATATTTAGATCTTTCCATCTTGTGCCTTTGTCGTAATGTCTCGTTCTCCCGGAAAAAACATGACAACGTTAAGACGGGTTCGCCAACATTCGGGCGGCCATTTTAGATGGGGTTTTAGCATGGGTTTTGTTTACATTTGGTATCGCTTCTCGTTGGCCGTACTATAGAAAAAATAATAGCACCTGCGTAGGGTCTATTTACATCTCGGTAGTTAAAAATCACTGTGCTGGCAAAAGCGCGCCTGCCACGCCTGCCGCGGTTGCGGGACACCAGGATCCCGGAACACAATGGGCAAAAGAAAGAACATGGCTGAGTTTAAGTCAGTAAAAGTCTGACATGATCCTCTCTCCACTCCGCTCAGAGCGGAGGAAGTTATTTGATGATTTTCCATCGGTAAAAAGAATCTTGCATGAGTTCGGTCGAGCAAAGTGTCGTTTTGATTAGAATTTCTCTGAAACAGCCTCGAGTGTGGGTTTGTTCCTGGTTAATAGCAATAGACTCGCCCCTTGAAACATAGGAACTGGCGAAATATGGATAAACTATTAGGTAGACACACCTCTGCCTAACCATTGGGGGATTCCAGTTGTTATGTTTTGTTATTGGTAAAATTATTGTACAACCCAATAACCTGCGAAGGAGGTGGCCGGGCGTTTTAAGGAGAGTTCCTCAAACCAACCCAGCCGCCGCGGTAGACGCCCCGGACATCGGGCGCTGCGAGACGACTCCCGGCCACCGTAATTGCGGGTCTGTAGATGGTGAACAATGTGTAGCTCACCGGCCGTCCGTCTATTGACGACAGGCCGTGTTGACGGCGCGTTAGTGATCCACGCGCGCCTCAAAGAGATGTCAGCAAAGCAGAGGATCCTGCCTGGGCCACCGCCTGCCGGGGTTGCGGGTTGTTCGTAAGAGATACCGCGGCCCCGGAACATAAAGGGCAATAGAAGGAACATGGATACCAGTCTGACACTCCCCCCCGCCCAGAGCGGAGAAAGTTATTTGATAATAATCCCATCCGCAAAAAAAACTAAATAACCTAACAAAGAACGCATATCAAACAATTCGAGAATCAGACTAGACTAATCAAATACCTTCAGGAACGCAAACTCCTGGAGCCCTCCTATTAGAACACTCGGGTAATAGGCGAACGCTAGGCAAACAAGATTCCTACTCTAAATAATAATTCCACATAGACCCGAAACAAAGGGCCGTTTAGGCCACGACTATAGTGAATAAGGGCGGGGAGCGGGTGTTGCGGGTTGTTCGAAAGAGATACCGCGGCCCCGGAACGTAAAGGGCAATAGAAGGAACATGGGTGGGTTTTAGTCAGTAAAAGTCTGACATGCCCCCCGCTCCGCCAGAGCGGGGGAAGTCATTAGATGACTTCCCACCCGGAATAAAAGGGCGGGGGCGGATGCGGCCAAACTCGTACCTAATAATATGGAGCTTATGGCTAACTAATAACACCCGTATGGGTCTATCTACTACGACGGGCCTGTTGGTCTAGTGGTTAGTGGCCCTGACTGCAGAGCCGGAGGTCGTGGGTTCGATTCCCACCCAGGACAAACTTTGTGTGATGAGCATGATTGTTTGTTCTGTGTCTGGGTGTGATTTATCTATAATATGTATGTTTTTATAAATTATATAAGTATGTATATCAGTTGTCTGGTTTTGATGAATTTTGGTACAGGAATAGTTAGAACCCTGGAACTCACTTTCGCTTTTAAAATATTAGTAAGGATTTGCTGCGCCCCGCAGTTTTACTCGCTTGGTGATAGATTATACAAATTATATCTTTATGAAATGAATTGTATGTGTCATTCCTACATGTAAGCTATATAATTATGAAGTTTTACCAAAATCCATTTAATAGTTTTTGCGTGAAATCAACAAACACACTTACATACATCCTCATAAACTTTCGCTTTTATAATATTAACTAACTTTTGCCCGCGGCTTCGCTCGCGTTAAATTCGATATAACACAGTACCTGCTACCTGCAGTTTTTGCCCTTGTGCCTTATTGATTTGTATTAGCAATGCTAAGTTTTCCCTTTTCTTCCCTCGTTCTCCCTCATATCCCACTTTTTTTTAGCCTATGTCCGTCTCCTGGTTCCCAACTATCTCTGTACCAAAATTTATCAAATACAAACAAACTCACTTTCGCTTTTATAATATTAGTAAGGATAATCTAATATATAAAATTCTCGAGTCACAATTTTCGTTCCCATACTTCCCCGAAACGGCTGGACCGATTTAAACGAAATTTTGTGTACATATCGGGTAGGTCTGAGAATCGGCCAACATCTATTTTTCATAACCCTAAGTGAGCAGCGGGTGAAACCGCTGGGCACAGCTAGTAGGATATAAGCGCTCGCCTAAGCGTCCGCTTAAGTCTATCACTCTGAACCAATACTCAAAATTATTACAAGCACTTTAATTAAATTCTGTGAAAAGTCAAAACAGTGAAGCAGTTACAAAGAGATTGCGATGCTGCGTTAATAGCTATAATTACGTTTAATTTAACTGTTAATAATTGCTTAGCATAAACTTAAGCCGAACTAATATTTAAGTTTAGAATGGAGATTCTAGTTCGAAGGCCTAATTTTCCAAGAGAATTTGTAATACCTAGCTTCAGAGAGTATTCCAATTATTTATTAATATGTCCGGTTTTTCAATACCTTTGTGAATACTTGAAGTCCTTGAAACGCGAAATGTTGAATGAGGATAATCCTTACTAATATTATAAAAGCGAAAGTGAGTTTGTTTGTTTGTTACCTCTTCACGCTTTAATGGCTAAACCGATTGTCATGAATTTTGGTACTTACATAGATAGTTGGGAACCAGGAGACGGACATAGGCTAATTTTTATTTTAAAAAAGTGGGATGTGAGGGAGAAAGAGGGAAGAAAAGGAAAAACTTAGCGTTGCGATTACAAATCAATAAGGCGCAAGGGGAACTGTGTTACCCCAAATTTAACGCGGGCGAAGCTGCGGGCAAAAACTAGTGTTTTTATAAACCGCTTTATCAAATAAAACTGGATTTTCTAATTTATTTTTTTACAGCTTTCATCTGCCTATCCTTTTCCCGACTATGTTGGAGTTGGCCTTCAGTCTAACCTGATGCAGCTGAATATCAGTATTTTACATGGAGCAACTGCCTATCTGACCTCCACAACCCAGTTAGTACCTACTGGGTAATGCGATACCCCTTGGTAAAGCTGGTTGTCAGACTTTCGGAACACTGACTACCTGTAACGACTGTCAAAGATCTACAAATGACAGGACCAACGGCTTAACGTGCTTTCAGAGGCACGGAGGAAACTCGGTATGTAAGGGGTGGTCACAAATCCACCGACCAACCCAGGCAAGCGCGGCCACGAGCCACGAGCTCTTTTTACAGTCCTCCTTTTACAGTTTTATACACTAAATATAGAATTTACATAAATAAGGCAGCTTGCTTACTTCCCTCTTTCTTGCAACAGGTTAGTTTTTAATTAAAATAGAACAAAATATTTTTTTTAATGTAATGTCACCCAAGACTACTAATAAGCAACATAAAAATTATGAATACCACAGTAATACTTTCCAAATACTAAATCTACAAAAACATTGGTTTTGGAACGGTAAATCATTAAATGACTTTTTTAGCTTTGGGAGGAGCAGGGGAAGTGTCAGAATTTTACTTACTAAATCTGACATGGATGGGTTTTTTTTCTAGTTTATTTGTGTTCCGTTGCAAAAAAGAAAAAATCGGCCCACAACAAAAAGGGGACAGAAAAATACAATAGAATCTCCTCCTTTTTGAAGTCGGTTAACTACTTCATTTTTCCATCGAACAAGCATTGAATGCAATAGTATCTAGTCTATCGTCTACCTACATCACGAACAATGCCGCATTGTGAGGCGTCCGATACCAGAGCCATTGTAGCACCAACAATAAGGTTGTGCACTGAAAATGTTCTATAGAGAAGTGCGAACAGGCGAAACTTTGTGGATACGGTGTACATTCGTCGAATTGTACTTTTATTTTCTGGTTTTATTGGTAGAACGAAGTTTTATTGTAAAGACTAGCTTCCGCCCACGACTACGTCCGCGTGGCATAGTTACTTTAGTTTAATTTTTGATCGAAACTTTTTTTCCCTTTCTCCCCTATTTTTCACTTTAAAAAATAATTGCCTATGTCTCCAGGGTGCCAACTATCTCTGTACAAAAAAATCATCGAAATCATTTAAGCCATTTAGGCGTGAAGAAGTAACAAACAAACAAACAAATTCACTTTCGCATTTATAATATTAGTAAGGATAAATCTCTAGTGTGTTTTTTTCGTTGCATGGGACTTACATATAATTGGCAAAATAAAGTTATCAACGCTTCAATACTAACGATATAATGTCAGGCTTTGGATAAGCCATAACTGTGATGTTCAAAATAAAAATCATTTATTTGTGTGATTTTTTATACATTTTACATGCTCCTCAAAAATATAGCTCAAAAGTATACAATCTTTCATATAATATTTATTATTAAATTTAATTTATTAAAGATAATAATATAAAAATTAAATAAAACATCATCATTCATTTTCCTGCCCTTGTCCCATTTTATTTGGGGTCGGCGCAACACGTTTTCTTCTTCCATTCTCCCCTATCAGGCGTCATGGCATCATTAATTCCTTTCTCCTTCATAAATAAAACATCAATGTCACATAACTTACAATTTTTATTAAGAAAATTGACAACAGTAATAATTTTTCCAATAATAGATGAATTAAAATTAGTCCTTAATTCCATTTGGTAATTTAATAAATAATTTGGTGGTCTATCTACCTATATCTATACTAATATTATAAAGCTGAAGAGTTTGTTTGTTTGAACGCGCTAATCTCAGGGACTACTGGTTGGAATTGGAAAATCCTTTTAGTGTTGGATAGTCCATTTCTAGGCTATATAACATCACGCTACGACCAACAGGTGCTGAGCAGCGTGGGTGAAACCACGTGGAACAGCTAGTATAATATATAGACAAAAATTTTAATCATTTTATAGTGACGTTCAAATGCTTTTCTGAACAGATGCATGTTCTTTTTTTTAAAAAACACTCAAGTGTTTGACCAGTTAACAAAAAAAAATTATTAAAAAAAATAGGAGGTTATCTAAATACTCTTTCTATCCTCATCATCTTTAAAACAGTTGTTCGATTGATTTTTGGTCTTTTCCTTATCTTATAATCATCCACACTTATAAATACAGATGTTACTAGGTACCTACTATCTTCTCCTAAATCATCATCTATCTGCCTAGCATTTTGCAACTGCGTTCGAGTCGCCTTCTAATCCATCTGGATACAGCTGAATACTAGTGTAAGAAAAACTCCAGAAATGATTCAATAAAAACACTTTTATTGCAAATCACACATTATAACCTTTTATAACATTTAGATACGCATAATACATCATAGAACAATACCATATTACCTTAGGTTTTATTGACAGACTTCACAACTTATTTTAAAAGATACTTTGGCAAAGTTTTTTTTTATACTTAAACTAAAAACATATGTAAAAGTATAAAAATGGTAAAATAATTGCAGCGCTTCAAAAAATCGTCCAGCCAAATAAATTTAAACAAAATCTTGTTAATCAAAATATAACATTGTACATCTAAAGTTACGTGCAAGCTCAGCACGAATTCAAACTTCTAGAACCTTATTTAATGTTTTACCTAAACAAGAAATAAAATCGCAAATAAAGTTTCTAGAAACTTAATAACATCAACGACTGATCCTTTCATCTTCCTTCGCCACGTCTGCACATGTCATCTTATAACAAACATAAAAAAATAACATTCTTCAATTACTTTCATTAAAAGGGAATTAACAAAATAAGAATCACAATTTCGCGAGATGAAAAAAAACATAAAACCTACGCTTGACAACAATTAATCTTCTTAAAAAGCAGGTCAATGATGAACTGGTATATTATTTAATTCTATAGCGATGTTACTTTATTTTGTGACACATTGCGCTGTTTGGTGTATATTACGCACACCTATTTAAAGAGTCACGCATCTCGAAATAATTCGAAAACCGAAATTATAAAGTACTAGCTTTTGCCCGCGGCTTCGCTCGCGTTAAATTCGGGGTAACGCAGTTCCCCTTGCGCCTTATTGATTTGTAATAGCAACGCTAAGTTTTCCCTTTTCTTCCCTCTTTCTGCCTCACATCCCACTTTTTTCAAAAAAAATATTAGCCCATGTCCGTCTCCTGGTTCCCAACTATCTCTGTACCAAAATTCATCAACATCGGTTTAGCCATTAAAGCGTGAAGAGGTAACAAACAAATAAACAAACTCACTTTCGCTTTTATAATACACTAGCTTTTGCCCGCGGCTTCGCTCGCGTTAAATTTGGGGTAACACAGTTCCACTTGCGCCTTATTGATTTGTAATAGCAACGCTAAGTTTTCCCTTTTCTTCCCTCTTTCTCCCTCACATCCCACTTTTTTCAAAAAAATATTAGCCTATGTCCGTCTCCTGGTTCCCAACTATCTCTGTACCAAAATTCATCAAAATTGGCTTAGCCATTAAAGCGTGAAGAGGTAACAAACAAACAAATAAACAAACAAACAAACTCACTTTCGTTTTTATAATATTATTATAATTATAATATTATAATTATATAATATATTATACAACTATATATTATATTATATAAATTATTATATATATTATAATATATAAATTATTATATATATAATATTATATAAATTATTATATATATTATATTATATAAATTATTATATATATTATATATTATATTATATATATAGTAAGGAAGTAAGGATAAGGATTAGTAAGGATATAGTAAGGATTGGAGATATTTGATGGAAAACCATTATCACAATAATAATTATTATCTGCGTAAAACTATACACAAGAAACTATAAGAATGTTTTCAATATACTAAGTATAAATGAAATAAAACTTTTTTTTCGATTCCTGAACAAAAGTTGTATTTACAGTTGAGCTAGTCTTTAACTAAGTGTGCAATATTATAACTAGCTGTGCCCAGCGGTTTCACCCGCTGCTCAGCTACTTTAGGAGTATGAAAAATAGGTGTTCGTCGATTCTCAGTCTCTTCTCTCCGTGACGTTTTCTTCAAACAATCTATAGTGAACGCCACAACGTCGTCACGCGAGCAATTTCTCGGCTACGACACCCGTCTTCTGGTACTCACAGCGTGACAATTCCGGCCAAAAAGTTCCTGATGCATTCTGCTGACAATTGCCTACATCAGCGATTCAAGTCTTTGAACATGGTGTGGTAATGACAATTCCTACACTCAATCACTGTTATACTTTCCTGCGTACATCAAAGTCGTTTAAAATACGAAATCGTTCAACAAAATGATGAGTAAATCTACCGGGACACGCTCCACTGCCGTTTCCAGTACAATCACATTCAAAACACGTTACATGCGGAGTAGACGTGACTTTTGTTCAGTACTACCAACTAACATAACAATGCTCTAAACATTTCTGTGGTAGATTTTTGGATTTTGATTTTGTACGAAAATGTTGGTGACGACTGTAGCTGACGTGGCTGAGATTCTCGTATATAGTAAACTAGCTGTTGCCTGCGTCTTCGCTCGTGTTAAATTTGGGGTAACACAGTTCCTTTCCTGATTTGCAGGTACCTGCTACCTTCAGTTTTTGCCCTTGCGCCCAATTTTTTTTTTTTGTTTTCCCTTTTCTTTCCTCTTTCTCCCTCATATCACACTTAAAAAAAAAATATTAGCCTTTATCCGTCTTCTGGGTCCCAACTATCTCTGTACCAAAATTCATCAAAATCGGTTTAGCCATTAAGGCGTGAAGAGGTACCAAACAAAAAAACACACTTTCGCTTTAATAATATTAGTAAAGAAAGGAAGCAAGGATTGAAAACGATTACGTTTTTTTTTTTTATATTTATATTAAATGTTTTCAGTCTAAGTGGTCCTTCTACACTTTTTTTTATAAAATCACTAGCTTTCGCCCGCTTTAAATTATGGGGTAACACAGCTCCCCTTGCGCCTTATTGATTTGTATTAGCAACGCTAAGTTTTCCCTTTTCTTCCCTCTTTCTCCCTTACATCCCACTTTTTTTTTAATAAAAATATTATAAAATTTATATATTTTATGTGTTCAGTCTAAGTGATCCTTCTACACTTTTTTTTATAAAATAATTAGCGACTCACACCGGTTTCCAAATGACTTTTACCGACTAAAACTCTACCACGTTCCTTCTTTTGCCCTATCTGTTTCAGGGCCGCAGTATCTCATTAGAACAACCCGCAACCCCAGCAGGCAGTGACTTTGGCAGGCCCCTCTCCAACTTCAATAATATAATATTTTATAATCATACGCCTTCGTTTTAGGCCAATCATAAATCAGAGGACCCAACCATGTTGTTAAAAGTGTTAATGGACCAAAAGCTCAGTAAATAGTTTACAGCGGGATCCCCTGTGGGCACGGGTAAACTCCCTCATCGGAGGAATAGGGGTGTTAAACCTGCCCGGTACTGGCAACACTAATTGGTAAAAGAACAGCCATCTGGTGGCGGATAGCGGAACTATGGGACTCCTGGTCGATGACGGTTCTAGAACTTTCGATACGAATCGTTCCTGCATTCTTCCGTTTCCGGCCACTGGTGGAGTAGGCCGTGTAGAGGGACCGAGAAGCACGCGTGTGGGGAAGAGTGTCATGTTTCCGCGCTCCGCCCGATTCGTGTTGAAACTTAAAACTATGAATAATTGTGACCTATTGTAATAGGTAAAGCCGAGTAAACTTGTGTAACTACCGCAAACCGCCTTTCTATAATGAACCCCCCTAGAAGTTGTTAAAATCGCGTTACATTTTATTAATCAAAATATTACTCTCATTCACTATCTGAGTTTCAGAAGGCAATCAAAGGGAACAAAATAATAATTGAGTTTTTCTGCAACAAAAGTTTTAAGCTATAACCCGGAATTGAATGGAGCCTGATCAATTTTAACGATGATGGGTTTTTCTCCTTATCTCATAACATTTCATAGCTTCATTAGTGGACAGTGACTGTTGTAATGGAAATTGCATAGATTTTGAAGTTGGCTGACTCAAACCACAGACTCCTGAAAGCCAGAATCGATAGTGACGACCACCAGAAAACCATCAAAGAAATAAAGCTCAACGGAGACCCAGAGAAACGGGGATTGTTCGTTTTTCAAAAATTATTTGTAATTATAAAACTATTTTAAGGACTACATTTATATGATATTTTATATTTATTAATTTAATTTAATTCGGTAGCGCCTTATTGATTTGTAATAGCAACGCTAAGTTTTCCCGTTTCTTCCCTCTTTCTCCCTCATATCCCACTCTTTTTAGAAAAAAAATAGCCTTCTCCCAAAAATGTCCGTCTCCTGGTTCTCAACTATCTCTGTACCAAAATTCATCAAAATCGGTTTAGCCATTAAAGCGTTAAGAGGTAACAAACAAACAAACTCACTTTCGCTTTTATAATATTAGTAAGGATAATCACTCCTTTCTAGGTAAAATGGAAATTAAAATCCTCCCGTTTCTTTTATAAATATTTTATGAATACTAAACTATTTTTATTTGTGACCTTTATTTGACCTTGAAGTTTTTAAAACGATTAGCTATTAAAAAAAAACTGTCAACTGAAACATCTCTTGAGAACGCTGTTGTGTAAGCAATTGATTATTTTTTCGCAGTGGTAATATTTTATTGAAAAGTATTTCGTTGAATTGGCAAAGGTATTTTAAACAAGCTAAAATTAAACAAGCTATTGATTTTTTTCGATTTATTTAAATAAATTCCTTGAAATATGTTTTAAATTAAAAAAAAATGTATGTTAGTTTTTTTGAAGAATGACCATGTGCTAATCTTATCAAAGCAATCGGCATCCGCGATCTTCGTGTTAATTTTGTCCAATAAGCTTAATGGACGGGCGCGAATGCCGATGATGATCAACAATCACAAATTAGCACCGCTGACTGATCGAGTTAGAGAGATAAGATTGTTAGCTCATTAAAACAATAATATATTATGTATTATGCGTCTTTAATTTTTTTTTTATCCATTATTAGTAAAGACATACACATCTTAAAAACAAATGTTAGAACATAAATACTTAAGCCAATTCATTACATGTCAAAACTTATAATACATACACAATAACAACACACACACATTATTTCTGCTCTTCACATACAGACCGACAACAAAGTGATCCAATAAGGGTTCCGTTCTTTCCTTGTGACGTACTGAACCCCAAAAACCTGTTCACTTGCAGTTCGTTTCAAAAACTCAGAAAACTGCACACTGAAAATAATTACACAGAAAAATGTTCGACCTACATACATTCATATTGAAGCTGTAATTTCCATGTCAGCTAAATCTGAATATTTTTTTTTGCTGACGACTCAAAACGCTTGGGTTATACGATATAACGATTCGGAGGGTATTTTCGATTGGATTGCCTTTTTTGCTTACGATACATTTTACGGAGATTGAGATTTAAAATGAGTGATGCAAATCATTATGTCGAAATACTGGTAACAGATAATAATTTTAACAAAACATTTTGTTTTACAATGTAGTCAATAAAAAAAAATTTGGTTGTTTTAACCGGATTTAAAAAAAGGCTATCAATTCGACTGTATTTTTTAAATACTTTATTATAAGTATATTTTAATAAGTTTGTTATAATAGTTTTGTTATACTGTGTGATGACTAATGACTGTTTATTATCTTCCATCTTCTATATTCAGCTTTTCTGAATATGTACTGATCGATAATATTTATTTAATTGACATGCCAACAACTGTAATTTTAATTCCTATTTAATGTTTGTCTGTATGATGATACCTTTGTTTATATTTAATACCATAAAAATGTGCCATATTCAGACACTTAAATGAACTTGAATTTCTGAACTAGTTCAGGCTGGCTTCCAAGGTAACCAGATGCAGCTACCAGTATTTTACATAGAGGAACTGCCATTATGACCTTCACAAATCTGTACTGGATTACACGATACCCCTTGGTAAAAAGTTGTCAGACTATTAGACTACTGACCACTCGAAACGTCTGTAGACCTACCAAATGACAGCCAGGATCAAAGGACTAGGCACAGATGTACTAGTACACCTAGATTTTGCCAGTTTTATTCAATACTAGCTGACGCCCGCAGTTTGGTCCGCGTGATGATCTAAAAAAAATGTATAATGTGTTATTCCAGACTATAATCTACCTCTGTGCCAAATTTCATCAAGATCCTTTCAGCCGTTTTGACGTGAAAGAGTAAAAAACATACATACATCCCATCTAAACATTCGCATTTATAATATTAGTAGGAAGTCGGATAAGTAGGACTTAAATAATAGAGGGCGAGCACATCAACCGTGAACAAATCCAGACGCCGTGATTGGTACTGAGCTGATGGAGCATCCTATATCACTTTGACAGACCAGCTTGGTAGGGTAGGGTACCATGACGTGTTAAAGCAGAACTTATTCCTATACAGAGCTATACAGGGTGTCTAGTACCATCTCTTTCACTCAGTGGAATAAGTTCTGCTTTAAATGTCATGGTACCCTACCCTACCAAGCTGGTCTGTCAAAGTGATATAGGATGCTCCATCAGCTTTTATATATTATTATTGGTTATAAAACCCGGGAATTCATGCTCAACATGAAGACATGACTAATCTTGCAGAGGGGTATGTCGGGGTTGTGGGTTGTTCGAAAGAGATACCGTGGTGCCGAAACATAAGGGCAAATGAACAAGGGTAGGTTTTAGTCAGTAAAAGTCTGACACTTCCCCCCACTCCGCCGAAAGCGAAGGAATTAAAAAGACATGACTAATCTCACCTTTTAGAACAAAATGTAATTTAGTAACATAAATATCTATTCAAAGGCAATTTGACCCTCTGATCTATTCAAAATTTGCTGTGATGCAAAAACAATAAAGATTGTTCTCATGAAGTATGCAAGGGTTATTCATGCGTTCAAGACATAGAAAAACTGGATAAACCATTAAAACCGTATGAGCAATATGTATGGGAATGCATGGGTCATCAATTAAAGAAATATATAAATTAAAAATCAAATAAATATATTTATATGTATATACATGTCGAATTGAGAACCTCCTTTTTTTTCGTCGGTTAAGAAGGATTTTGCGGGGGTTGTGGCGGGTGGTTTTCTGTCATTTATGCCATGGAAAAAAGCGTTAGTTCACATATTTATGGATGTAATACGATGAGAAAACATTGTGACACCTGGATTTAAAAGCTTTCTTTTAAAAACAGTTTCAGCTGTCATTTTTAGATCTTTGACAGTCACCACGGTGACTTTAAAAGTTTTAAATACTCAGTATTAACTGAGTTGTAAAGATCAGATAGGCAGTTACTCTATGTAAAATACTGATATTTGGTTGAATTGGTTAGACTGAAAACCGACCCCAAAATAGTAGTGAAAAGACTAGGCAGATGATGATACATTTTTACTTCTATACCACTTTTTATTGTTATTTTCTTCTCTTCTGTTTTCAGTGTATACAGACGCCTGCACATCAAGCTACTACAATCCGTCAGATTTATTTGATAGATTTTCGACTTTTTTTTCTAAAGTATTAGGTTCAAGGTTCATTGGGAAAAATTGACAGTTTCGGGTAGCTTGACCTGCAGGCGTCTGTTCATCTGCCTAGCCATTTCTCATCTATATTAGAGTAGGCATCCAGTCTTATCGGATTCAGCTAAATACCGGTTACATGGAGCGACTGCCTATCTGACCAACACAACCCAGTTGATAACAGAGTATTACAATACTTTTTGGCAAGAGTGGTCAGACTTTCGAGTCACTGACTATCGGCGGGCCTGTTGGTATAGTGGTTAGTGGCCCTGACTGCTGAGCCGGATGTCGTGGGTTCGATTCCCACCCAGGACAAACTTTGTGTGATGAGCATGATTGTTTGTTCTGTGTCTGGGTGTGATTTATCTATAATATGTATGTATTTATAAATTATATAAGTATGTATATCAGTTCTCTGGTTACCATAAAAAAAAACTGTTTATTTAGTCTCAAAAATTGACATAACAAAATGTGAATGAAACAGCCCCAGTAAGTGGTTATTAACACTTGTGTCGGGGTTGTCTCGCTCCACACACAAGCTCTGCTTATCTTGGGATCAGATAGCCGTGTGTGAGTTATCCCAAGATATTTATTTATTTATTTACTGACTATCTGTCACAACTGTCAAGAAAGTTCACAAATGACTGCCAGCCAACAGCTTGACAAGCTTTCCGAGACACGAATTAAACTCGGTATGCCATATCGTCACCCATTTTTTTTTTTTTTTTTTTTTTCGGGTGGGAAATCATCCAATGACTTCCCCCGCTCTGGGTGGAGCGGGGGGGCATGTCAGACTTGTACTGACTAAAACCCACCCATGTTTCTTCTATTGCCCTTTACGTTCCGAGGCCGCGGTATCTATTTCGAACAACCCGCAACCCCGGCAGGCAGAGGCTCTGGCAAGCCCCTCTGCTTTGCTGACTCTCTTTGAGGCGCGCGTGAAACACGAACGCGCCGTCGACACGGCCTGTCGTCAATCGACGGACGGACGGTGAACTACCCATTGCTCACCGCCCACAGGCCCGCATCTACGGTGGCCGGAAGTCGTCTCGCGGCGCCCGGCGCCATGGGCGTCTCCCGCGGCGGCTGGGTTGGGCAGATGTTCTTTCCCTCAAACGCCCGGCCACCTCCTTCGCTAACATTACTGCTTCGCAGAAGGTGGTGACCGCTTCCCATTCCCTCTCGCTCCGGACCATGGCCTGAACCAGGGCCGGACGATCGCCTCTACGAGGGCACGGCGGTGCTCCGCCCAAGCCGGGCAGATCGCCACTGTGTGCTCCACCGTGTCCTCCGGGCGATCGTCACAATGGTGACACCCGGGCGCTTCCTCCCGCCCGATGATGTGCAGGAACCTCCCGAAACTTCCGTGTCCGGTGAGGACCTGCGTCAGGCGGTAGGTGAGGACGCCATGACGCCTCTCCAGCCACTCCTCAAAGAGGGGACTTACCGCCACTATTGTAGCGTGCCCTGATATCGTCACCCATTGACATAAAACTCATGATCGACCCACGAAGGCATTCTGTTTCCCGCGTGCACATAAACTTTTAAACAAATACTCGTACATTTAGCGGGGGTCGTCAAAAATGACGCTACTTAGTTGCCACATCCAGTTGCTCTAACTCCGAACATCGCTACATAACCGTCACAGCACAGAGACATATTGTCGTGAATTGTGTGAGGTCATGATACATCACTGATTGTGTTAGCTGTGTGTTATTGTTATACAGATAGTGCAGTAGTAGTACAGATACTAGTAGTATTATACATCACAATGTATAATTGTATAATTATGGTTTAGTGAACTGTGTATCGGTTGTATTTAGGAACCACTAGCTGGCGCCCGCAGCTTCACCCGCGTTATCTAAAAAAAAAGTAGTCCCGTAGTATCCCATGTGTTATTCCAGACCATAATCTACTTCTGTGCAAAATTTCATCAAGATCCGTTCAACTGTTTTGACGTGAAAGAGTAACAAACATTCATACATCCAACCTCACGAACATTCGCATTTATAATATTAGTAAGAGTTATAATATACTTATTATATTTCAAAATACTTACAGTACTGTTGGCAATATTTGTGTCATTTGTTTGATTTAGGGTTCCCTACCTCAATAGGAAAAAACGGAAACCTTGTAGAACACACTGTCTGTCTATCAACCCTTTGTATTGAAAACGCGTGAAGGTTTTGAGTTGATACCAAAAGTATATACTCAAGTCTCTACGGTCACAAGTTTGTACGGAACCCTTAGAGTGCGCGTGTCCGACTCGAACTTTGCCGGTTTGATTTGTTATTGATGAATATTATTTTTATGAAGTACTAGCTTTTGCCCGCGGCTTCGTACGCTTTAAATTCGGTATAACACACTCCTCGTTTCTTGTACCTGCTACCTGCAGGTTTTGCCCTTGCGCCTTATTGATTTGTAATAGCAACGCTAACTTTTCCCTTTTCTCCCCTCTTTCTCCCTCATTTCCCATTTTTTTTTAAATTAGCCTGTGTCTGTCTCCTGGTTTCTAACTACCTCTGTACCAAAATTCATCAAAATCGGTTAAGCCATTAAGGCGTGAAGAGGTTACAAACAAACAAACTCACTTTCACTTTTATAATTATTAGTAAGGAAGTAAAGATTATGTTGCTGTGCCCTTACAGGGTCCATAATTACTTTAGCTATAAGACTCATGTAACATCCTTTCACATTATGTAATACAAATAAATATGAATATGAACAGGTACATGTCTGCCTAACCCTTCAAAGATTAAAGGCATTATGTTGCCGGGGTTGCGGGTTGATCGAAAGAGATACCTCGGCCTCGGAACTTAAAGGGCAATAGAAAGAACATAGGTGAATTTTAGTCATTACAAGTCTGACACGCCCCCCCCCGCTCCGCCCAGAGCTGGGGAAGTAATTTGATGGTTTCCTATCCCCAAAGCAAAAGAAAGGGATTATGTTGTTTTTTTGTTTGGTGTTATTAATCCAGTTACAAAACTATTCGTTTGTATTATCCATGGGTGCATTCACAGTAACATCCCACATTTTGGCTACATAACTAAGCTAGCTATTGCCATAAACCGATATTGACACAAAAATGTTGACAGAACAACCCAATAACAATATCTGCTACCCTACTATGACGTCTTAAAGCAGAACTAATTCCACTGAGGGAAAGAGACAAAGCTATACAGGGTGTCTAGCGCCATCTCTTTCCCTCAGTGGAATAAGAACTGCTTTAAGATGTCATAGTAGGCCTACTGATCTCAGAATGAATCATACGCGTGGCAGAATTTCAGCTCAGTCACAGTAAACACTGTTATATTACACACAAAGTTTTCCAAAGCCCTCAATCTCACAGATTGCACTTAAGACAAAACACACTCGAACGTAACTCACAAGTTCATACATTCATAAACTGCACTACACAACAAGACTCGGAAACAAACATCCGAATAATCGAGAAGTGGAATCGATTAGAACAATCGTTGTCTCAGCGAATCGGCGCCAACTGGTTATTTACGAGTGGCAGTTGCGCGCTCCGCTCTATAATTCAGAGTCGCGAGGATATTCCATTATTCGATTATCGAGAGATATGTTCCGAATAGTTTTGTATCGATTTATTTGCATAATGGCCTGGGAAGTTTATTCGTGTGCATTGTTCTTCGGTAGCTGACGTAATTTTATAGTTTAAGGTAGGTTTACTCTTAAAAAATATGTGCTGGTAATGAAGTGTTGCAATTATTCAATTCTAGAATACAAGTTAATCCTACTAATATTATTGATGTTTGTGAGGATGGATTTATGGATGTTTATTACTCTTACAGGTCAAAACGACTGATCTGATCTTGAAAAAATTTTGGCACAGAGGTAGATTATAGTCTGGAATAACACATAGTTTTTTTTGTTTTATTGAAATAATGATCAATAACATGCATCTCCTCGTAAAGTAAACATTGTTTAATATTTTTAGTGACACTATAGATACACAATTTTATAATGAACATTCTGGTACAAATTATTTTTTCAAAAAACCTAAGACTTTATTTCATATAGATTTTATTCCAAAAAATGGACATTTGTGAGACCCTATTAAAGGAGCTCGTGGTATAAAACTAAGCAGCCGCTCAGGTCGATCTTTAGGTAAGCAGCGCTTGCCGAGGTTGGGCCGTAGATGGGTGACCACCCGTTACATAGCGAGTTTCCTCCGTGCCATTCAAGTCGTTGGTCCCGGTTGTCATTTGTATATCTTTGACAGTCGATACAGGTAGTCAGTGTCCCGAAAGTCTGACCACCAGTCTTACTAAGAGGTATCGTACTAACTGGGTTGTGGAGGACGGATAGGGTAAAATATTGGTGTTCAGTTGCAGTGTGGTGAGCCTTACTAGTCTTAGCACACTGGAACTGAACACCAATATTTTAGTAGGCGACCAAAAGTAGTTGGTGAAAGGCTAGACAGATGATGTGTGGGCCACACATTTGTTTTTTTTTTCTGTAAGAATATTATTTGTATGGTGTACTTACATTATTAAATACTATTCTATTTTCTTCTACAAGACATTAACATACTTTCGCACTATTTCCATGTAACTATCATTACAAAAGAAATACAAAACACGGCAAAACTGATAGAAATTGCATTTGCACAACGACAAATATTTCGCTGCGTGAATCGATACAAGCATAATTTACAAACATGTATGTGTACTCCTTTGTGTACCTGTGTTAGTTGCAGGCTATGTGCCGAATTGCGGCAGAATTTGAATGTCTAGAAGATAATAGTATTTTGTAGTTGTTTTATGTTAAACTACCTGTTACCCGTAACTTCGTACGCGTGACTTTGAGTTGTCAGTTGTGTGGCATGTGTCAACTTAACTTTTTTTTTTTCATAAGCCGTTGGTTGCGACTGTCATCTTCTTTTTGACAGTTGTTCATAGTTGTCATTGGGCCAAAACTCTGACAACCAGTCTAACCAAGGGGTATCGTATTATCCAGTACAAACTGGATTATGGAGGTCCGGTTAAGCATTTGCCCTTTGTAAAATATTGCTTTTCAGCTTCATCTGGTTAGACTGAAAACCGGTCCCAGACATTGTTCAGAAAAGACCAGGCACAAGAATTACGCTTCTTCGTTCATCTGTCTATTGATAAAAATGTAAGCTGTAATTATACTGGATACATTTTTTTTTAAACACAGTAACCGTTTATTATATTCTATTCTATTCTATTAGTACAGTTTAAACTTTCCCGAACTTTCACAAATTACCCGTAACCTAACATGCATAAATGTATGTATGTGTGTATGTCGTTATTGATTGGCAGTTCACGTGCGTAGGTACGTCCGCAACTGTCATCCTAAAACATATTTTAAATAGTTTTGTTCGGCTTACATGAAAAAGCCCTATAGGGTAAATATGTCAGATAGTTTTTGAGTTGATTTATATGTATGTAGTAGTAGTAGTATGTAGTAGTAGTATGGAATAAAAAAAATATGATGACGCGGTTGGCGCAGTGGCAAAGCAATCGACTTCTGCGCTGCGTGTCGCGGGTTCGATCCCCACACGGAACAAGTATTTGTATGACCTACAGGTAGTTGTTTTGGGTCTGGCTGTTTGTGTATGTTAGTTTAAATGTTTGTTAACGCACCCACGGTACAGGAGAAATTCCTAGTGTGAGGCAACGTTTTTTTTTTAAGTCTTATAATTGTACCTTCTTTTTAATATTATTTTTTACTGCTTGCAACTTGTAGCTCATATTCTGATCTCCTGACCTGAATTATTTTATGATAAAACTTGTGTATGCAACAACAACTTAATGATCTCCTAAAACAGAGCTTCATCTCCTCTCCTCTACCCTTTTGCTGTGCCCTACAGGGTCCAAAATGTTCTCAATTATAAACTACCAGCTAAGTACACATTATGGTAAAGCAATAAAGTTATTGAGTTAGTTGAGGTATTTTTTAACTGATTTAAAAAAAGGAGGAGGTTCTCAATTTGACCGTATTTTTAGACTGTTATGTTTTCTTTTAATGTGTATCGGTATAAGTATATAAGTTTTTGAAAACAAATAGGTAGCTATATTTTTGTACCTTATCACAATTTTGTCATATTTAACCCAAAAATTGACTTTGTATTTGAAGTTTAAATTAAAAAAAAAATGTAAATCATGGAATATATATCAGGATAAGTTGAAATATAAATATACAAGGATCATGCAGCTTAAAAAAACACACACACACACATACCAAATTAACCAAAAATATTTTTATAAACATCTGAATCCCAACTAAGTGGCCTTAAAACATTTTTTATGTTTCCTGCAATGCAACGCAAAGGTAATTTGTGTCCGTTTTGCACTTTCTATTTTTATATCCTGGCTTTGCAATGCACCGTTGGGAAATAAGATGCTGACTATAAAAGTTTTTACGTTATTTCTTGTCAATTGTTTTTTTAATAGTGAAGAGTTATGAGTTTTGAAGTAAGAAATTTAAATTGGTTTCTGAATAAATTCGTTTTTTTTTTGCGAATATAACATTATCACATATCTTGTTTAGTTAGTATTGTGAAGATATTAAGGATTGTCCGATATGACCTTGGTAATGGGTTTTAACTTCCCCACGGAGCAGCGGGGAGAAGAGTCAAACTTTAACTATAGCACGGCCAACGAGAAGCGATACCAAATGTAAACAAAACCCATGCTAAAACCACATCTAAAATGACCGCCCGAATGTTGGCGAACCCGGCTTAACGTTGTCATGTTTTTGCCGGGAGAACGAGACATTACGACAAAGGACAAGATGGAAAGAACTAAATATTAGATTGTCAACGCCACAGTTGTTCTTTAAGTTAATGACCTTTCGTATCGCTTCTCGTTGGCCGTACTATAGTTAAAACGTGGGTTTTAATCATTTAAAGTTTCTATGTTTCTTCTTTTTCCCTTTATGTTCTGGGGCCACGGTATCATTTTCGAACAACCACCATCCCCGGCAGAGATCAATAAGTTCAATTTAAATTGTAAACAGTTCAAGATATCAGTGCTGCATGCTAGTTTGAACCCAAATCATGTAATAAATACGATTTCAATCATCAACATTCGAAAGGATTTTTAAGGAAATTTTTGATCTTTTATTAATATTACTTATTTGTATTATTATACTAGCTTTTGCCCGTAGCTTCACTCGCGTTAAATTCGGGGTAACACAGTAATTCCCCTTTCCTGATTGGCATAAAAAATCATTAAAAACACTAGCAATACCTGTAGTTTTAGGCAGAACAAAACTGCATTTTGGAGCGAACCTTTTGCTATCAACCGAGTACAAATCTGGACTCTAATAAGGTGAACAGAAATTTCCGAATTAAATGCCACCTCTCATCAAGCTAAATCCAGAAGTAATCTTCTCACTCAGACATTAACAGCAATCACATCAGATCCTAGTCACTAAGTACATAAATAGTAAATAATGAATATATAATGACTACATGTCTGGATAACTACGACAATTCTGTGGACTGATTCAATCAATTATTTAGTCTTAATGTATTCTGGTTTTGTTAGTATAGACTGAATTTGAGTGTTAATTAGTTTGCCTACATCAAAAAGGAATGCGATCAATGATTTGTTTTTGGTTTTAGATGAAGAGATCTATTTATAAATCACTAGCTTTCGCCCGCGACTTAGTCCGCGTGGTGGTAAAGTTATACTTTGGGCTAACGCTAACTTTATCCTGCGTGATGATTGAAAAAAAAACTGTCTCCCCCTTTATTCCCTTTTTCTCCCTCTTTTCTCACTTTTTTTTTAGCCTATGACCGTCTCCAAGTTCCCAACTGTTTCTGTACCAGAATTCATCAAAATTGGTTTAGCCATTTAGGTGTGAAGACGTAACAAACAAACTCACTTTCGCTTTTATAATATTAGTAAGGATATATAGAAATCACTGATAACAGTAATGAAATCGTTCGACATAAGATAGCGTAAAAGTAAATTAAGGAGAAAATCTATGTATTGACTCACACAGGGCAAAATAATAAACAAAAAAATGGCCAAGAACGAATCAGACTCGCGCACCAAGGGTTTTGTACAAACGCGTGTCATAAACAGACATATCTTTTGACTGCTTTATAAAGTTATTTTTTTCACAGCACAAAGAGACTACTGAGTTAAGTATCATAATTTTACTGCCTTTGTCCCATCCTATTTGGGGTCGGCGCAACACGATTTCTTCTTCCATTCTCCCCAATCAGACGTCACGGCATCATTTACTCCCTTCTTCTTCATATCATTTCTTACACAAACCATTCATCTTTTCTTTGGCCTTCCTCTCGCGCTCCGTCCATCAACATTCAGATCCATTACTCTTTTAGTCACATTTTTTGCCCTCCTCTTTACGTATATTGTTTTAATTTCTTTACCAGTCGTACCAAAGAGTATCGTATTACCTAGGTATTAACTGGGTTGTGGAGGTCAGATAAGCAGTCGCTGATGTAAAAATACTGGTACTGACTGTAAGGCAATTTCGACATAGTTTGGGAAAAGATGATGCTGTCTTCCCCCGCTCTGTACGGACCCATGTTCCTTCCATTGCCTTTCACGTTCCGGGGCCGCAGTACCTCTTTCGAACAACCCCCTGAATATAAAAAGCAAAAGCTGATCCTTACAAAGAATCGTGAACCTGCTTCCTTACAACAATGTGTGACCTATCATCATTTAGAGGCAGGGAAATAACTATTCAAACCCATTACTAAGGTCATATCGAACAACCCTTAATGTCTTCACAATATTAAGTAGAGAACGGATAAATGGATGCCTGCCAAACCCAAAGCCATAGAAGTTAAGCTATTAAGCCTTCTGATTTATTGCCAGCGTGTAATATCTAACACTTGAGGGCACCATTATAACTTTTTTTTTTAATTTTCACTCGCTCTTGAACATTAGGCTATTGACACACATGGGTTATATTGTGATGTGGAGCGATGAAGGATTATAATTTGCGGTAATATATGGCATTTTTAGGGTTCCGTACCTCGAAAGGAAAAAATCTGAACCCTAATTGGATAACGCCGCCGCGGGGGACGCCCCGGGCGTCGAGCGCCGCGCGACGACTCCCGGCCACCGGTGATGCGGGCCTGTGGACTGTGAGCAATGGGTAGCTCACCGTCCATCCGAGTACTGCCAATAGGCTGTGTTGACGGCGCGTTAGTGTTTCACGCGCGCCTAAAAGAGATGTCAGCAAAGCAGAGGGGCCTGCCAGGGCCTCCGCCTGCCGGAAAAAATATTTCTTTTATTTCGATAAATTAGATTCTGTTTTTAAGCCATAAAACTCAAGAAAAATTTAATACATAGGTTCTAATAAACCTTTTAATTAACTGTTGATTATAGTTTTTTTAAATACATCGTATCGCAACGCCTCCCTTTGTTTTCGGATGAGAAAACATCAAATAATTTCTTCCACTCTAGGCGAAGCGAAAGAAAGTATCAGTATTTTATTAACCCATTCATATTCCGGGGCCGCGGTAGTTCTTTCAAACAACCTGCAATGATGCTCAGTGTTGCGGGTTGCTGGGACCCGCAACACCGAGCATCGCCTCCCTTCACATCAGTTACGCATCCAAGACCGTGGATCACCCCTTAAAATCAAGGTATCATATTTTACCCGGTTTCTCGTACTACTAATGAAAGCGTTTGCAGTGTGCGGTGATTTTTCATAGTCCACGTCAATAGATACCTTTTGAGTGCCTGTCACACCGTAGCGAGCGAGATTTATTTTCAGACTAATTACTGAGTTTTTAAAAGCTTTTTATTTCAGGCTTTTTATCTATGGTATGATGGTATCTCACTGAAATTCTTAAAAAACAAATTAAGACTAATATGTTTTTTTCATGGTTACCATTGTGAGAACTGGACGAAATCAAAATGGGATCGGGAAGCACCAGATTTTAAATGAAAAAAAAAATCGGTTATAGCAGTCAAGAGTTCTGAGGTACCAAAGTTGAATTAAGAACCTGGATATGCTAAAAGACCAATGAAGCAGCCCATTCGTGAGTGATTCTCTAAATATTTCAAAAATATGTAAATGTTAAACATTGCTTCCCAAGTCTTCAAAAGAATTGCAATAGAATTACCCTGCTTTTCTTACAGCCTGTTGCATCGCTTCAACCAACAATTCAGAGATTCGTAAAATTGTTTCTGAATTTCACTCATGTGCTGAACTGAAGAATGTTTGTTGCTATCGCAAAAATGTATGGCGTATGAAGGAAATTACATTAAAACTTCACGCTATAAAGTCTTGGAGAATGTTAGCAGAACAAGTGGTAGAAAGTTTAGTACTGTGTTGATGTAAAAGACTTGCTTGATGGATTGGAATTTTGTTTAGAAATACTTTGTTGTTATCCCTTAGTAGAGTACTAAGGGATAGAGAATACTCTTAATAGCGACCGCGATCAATCTGTTCAGACGACTATGAGCATTAATAGAGTATAATAAGTTACATTTTACTATGAACCATCATCAACCGACTATGATGATTTTACCGTAGTGGTAAATAATTGTCAGTCAGTTTCTAATGTTGGATTTCTGATCTTGAGACTGAATCTTGGGCATTCATCTAAATATCTGAATTTTGTCAAACCTCTGTAACTTGCTGTCATAACAATACAACATGCGTGTCATTTGGATTTCTTAAGGATTGCTACGCTTCGGTGTAAGTAGCGGGCATCTTGTTACTTTTAATATTAGGAACACTTTTACCTGAGTCATCACTTAAAATGATGATATAAACAGGATTAAATGTTGAACGAGTCGGAAAAAATGTGCTTCGAAAATAAGGGATTTCACCTGAACATCGCATCGCAGGAATGAATATAATTTTAGCTTTGCTTAAAATTAGAATTTCAGGAACTAAGCTTTGTCTACTAGGAATTTCTCCTGAATCGTGGGTGTGTTTACAAACATTTAAACTCACATACACAAACAGTCAGACCCGGAACAACTATCTGTAGGTTATACGAATGTGTTCCATGCAAAGATCGAACCCGCGACACGCAGCACAGCAGTCGATCGCTCAGCCACTGCACCAACCGTGTTGTCAGTTTAACCCCTAATTTGATACTTACTAGTTCTAGATCGAATCTAATATAAATATTACCCGATTCGCGGGACTGAAACTGCGGGGTGCAGCTGTAGACTGTATAATATTACGCTATAATACTTGAACGTTACTAGTTGTAGAAACTGAACAGCGGGTGAAAACCGGCCGGCACAGCTAGGAAAAAATAAAACATTGAAACATGCCTGTGACAACAACTAAATAAATCCTACTTAATACTAATATTATGAATGCGAATGTTTGTTAGTATGGGTGGATGTATGGATGTTTGTTACTCTTTCACGACTAAAACTAGATTATAGTCTGGAATAACTCAAGTATAATCATGCGGGCGAAGCCGCAGGTGCCAGATAGTAATGAATAAAAAATAAAACTCCAAGTATGACTCCACTTGAATCTGATCTTTATTTTAGATTCATATAGAATTGCAAATTACAAACGATACATTTCAATCCCACTTCGACTTCTTCATCTCAAAGTGCTCTTGGCCATCCTGGTCTACAGACACGTAATACCCCATGGTTGCATATTTCTTTTTCATGTAGGCGATGTAACCAACTGCACCCGTAAAGCAGGAGAGTCCAAAAGCCATGATAAACATATTTGGCTTCATGTACAGCTCAAAATTTGTGATTCGGAACGCTGCAGAAGTTTTTATGGACCGTATTCCGTCTCCTGGTGTAGCTGACATGATTGCGCGGTTTTGTTTCAGCTGGTTACAGTTGGATTAGGTGTTTAGTTCTTTAGTTTTATGAAGCCATGATTCTCTTCAATGGATGGTGACGTCAATGGTCGACGTTGCTTTAGCAGAGGCTTCACCACCTCCGCTAAAAATTGCTGGTAGAATGTGACTTACGACAGTACCGGTTGGTTTATAGCACGTGAAATTGTATCTCTGATGAGAAGGTGTCCACGGGCCAGTGCGAAATTAAAGGTACCATTAAAATTGATTACAATTATTAATAAAAATAATAAAGTGCTTATAACGTTTGTTTCTGACACACGTTTGGCAGATAAATGTTGCTGTCAAAATGTCAAAGACAATAAAAAAGCTAGTGAAGAAAAAAAGGAAATACCAAAAAGTGTCAATTAGTTATAATTAGATAGGAGATAATCGGATTCATATACCTACATCACCTAGTTATTTTTTGGGTAACAATGTAGGTAAAGAAACCTGTTAAGATATTTTTATTTAACCTCTAGAGGCCTAGCGGCACAAAAACGTAAACAAGTATTATCGTTGAGCCCGGCTGGCAGAAATTTGTGCCACCAAACCACCGATTTAAATTTAACTGTATTTTTAACAAAAATAAGTCATGAAATCAGATTACGCTTACGATAATAGCCCGCCCGGCGGTGCTTGACAGATAGTTGACGTAAATGATGGAGGTCCTTGAGAGGTTAAAAAAAAACGCAGGATTTTGGCATTACGTAATAAATCGGATGTACGTATACCTATTTACTTAACTTTTCTATGTAGGTACCTATTTCTGTGAAGCGTGGAGGTACGCTAGCCCGAGATAAAGACGACACGATTGTCGCAGTGACCGAGCAATCGACTGCTACGCTGCGTGTCACGGGTTTCGATTCCCACACGGAACAAATATTTGTATGCCCCCCCCGGATGGGGAATTATTTGATGATTTTCCATCCGCAAAAAAAAAGTGTTGACCGTTATAATACTCATCAGTTTTTTTCTCAAATTTAAAATTTACTTACAGTCATATGAAAAACGCTCAGAAAATGGGATTAGTTTATGATAAAAAAGTAGAAATAAAGGCTTGAGTATGAAATTTATGAACACACATCGCTCAGTTAAAATTTAAGCTAAACACGAGAGACGTACTGAGCTGGACTGTTCATCATGTAACTGTGACGTGGCACTACGAAGGTTTTGAAAACATGTTGAATTTTATCAACGATAACTATAGAGGAAATATCATTATTCCTATTATCTTTAATTTATGACATATAGTGGACCAATGAGAAGCTAGCAGCTAAATAATAGTAGCCGATCGGGTCAAACTCTGAACTGTTTTCGAGAACTTATATACTTATACAAATACAAAAATGCACATAAACAAGTAAAATAAACTACTAAATACAATATAAACAACAAATATACTAGACACAAAAAAAAACTCTGCGTACTTCTGTGTGAATTTGTGTGAATTGCAATTTGTGTGATCTTGAATGTTGAGTAGCATATTGTTAAACCCTTAAAAAAAGAATTAATAAATTGAAATCAAATTGTCAATCAAATCAAATTATCATCCTCCTACTCATATTTTAATTTATTTGTGGTGGGAAACTATCACATAACTTCCCCCGCTCTGGGCGGAATGGGAGGAAGTGTCAGACTTTTACTGATCAAAACCCATTCATGTTTCTTGCCTTTTGTGTTCCGAGGCCGCGGTATCTCTTTCAAAGAACCTGCAACCCAGCAACATGTCTTGTTCTTCCCTCTTCATTTATTTTTCACTCGAGGGCTATGTTGGTAATTATTTTATATCCTCTCTATTGTTGGCCAAGCGATCTAAGGGCGAGTACCTCTTTTTAATTCTGAAAAAAGGTAAAAAACAAAAATCTTTTTATTAAGTAAATTCTACAGTACAGTACAGTCATAACAATCGCCAAAACTCATTCAATATTACGTCAAGATCAACAAACAAAATAACCTCAATAATATACCAACTAAAATAAAATACGACTTACACAATGCCAATTCGTAGCTCTACGTTCCCGACGTTTGACAAATGACCTTTAGAAATAGGATAAGGACGGCAGTTGACCTTTGCGCCTCAGGGACTGTGCCTGGGTCTAGCCCAATGAAATATTCAGTACATTGTATCGTCTCGTACAACTGTTTTCTGACTTAGTAACTTCTGTCTTAATCATAGTGGGTTTTTTTTTGCGGATGGGAAATCATCAAATCACTTTTCCAGCTCTAGGCAGAGCGTCAGACTTGTACTGACTAAAACCCACCCACGTTCATTCAATTGCCCTTTATGTTCCGCGGCCGCGGTATCTCTTTCGAACAACCCGCTACCCCAGCTGATGGTGGATCTGGCTGAACCTATAAAAGAGATAATATCTAGATAATATCGTATAGCTCGTTTACCATTGCGCTAAATATTAACTAATCTGGTTCGATTTTGAAGGCTGAGCTGCGTTTGCCTAGGTCGGTCCGTAGATGGAGAACCATCCATAGCATACCGGGTCACATCCATGCCTTGGAAAGCACGTCAACCCGTTGGTCTTGGTTGTCACTGGTAGAACAGATAATATCTCAATTTAAAAAAATATCATTTTAGACACGAATCTGCATTGTCCACATGTAATTTGACCAAGATTTTTGTGTAGACCTTAAAAGAGGCTATGACCTCTGAGTTTGTACCGGCTGTCACTTCTCACAGTGATTTGGTAAAAAACACCAGCCCACTTTACAATAAATAAGGCTCAAGGGCAAAAACTACAGGTAGCAGGTACATGCAAATCAGCAAAGGGGAACTCTGTTACCACGAATTTGATGCGAGCGAAGCCGTGGGCAAAAGCTAGTAAGTTCATAAAGCAGTTTACTAATGATAAAGTATTCAATACATCATTGCCCGATGCTCTTGGCTCTAGGGCCAACAATTTATGGGCGCAGAGCCTTTGGCCGTTTCATTTTGCAGGCGTTTGGAAGTATTGCATACATATTTTTGCCCTTTTAAGGTACAAGGTATTTGAAAAACGTATGTTTTCAAACTCTTATCGTAGGAAACTCCTTAAATAAAATATTACAGTATTAACTGGGTTGTGGAAGTCAGCTAGGCAATCGTATTCATTCGCATGGTTGATAAAGGCTCATGCTCTCTTACAAAGTCTTACACACTTAACTCTTTTTTTTGGATACGATATCATGAAATGAGTACAAGACTTGTACTGACTAAAACCCATCCATGTTCCTTCTTTTGGCCCTTTGTGTTCCAGGGCCGCGGTATCTATAAAACATTACAATATGATTAAATTGGGGTTTTCCTTGATGAAACATTTTGCTATTCAGTTGACAGCGTAGCCTAAATAATAAGAACTAGCAATGTAGTTGTGAAACTAGCCAAATTGAGTTTCTAGACAATAAACTTGCTAACTCTTGGGATTTCTAGCAAAAGACTTATATTACAGACAAAGTTGGGAAGTCTAATTACGTGGTAATGGCAGACCTAACTTTTAAACCTAAACTGGACAATGTTTCCTGCAGGTACTGCTTTTCCAAAGAGCTATTATGCTCTTCTCTGGTTGGGTACCCTGGTAGGAATAGCTGTGACAATAGCAGGCTGTCAAACTACCTTGATGCGCAAAAGAGTTTATTGCATGGCTCCCATTATCCTTACTAATATCAAAAGCGAAAGCGGGTTTGTTACGTCTTCACGCCTTAATGGCTAAGCCGATTTTGATGAATTTTGGTAGAGATATAGTCGGGACCCTGGAGACGGACATAAGCTATTCTTTCATTAATCAAATTGAGAAATGAGGGAGGAAAACGGAAGGAGAGAGGAAATTTGGCTTTACTATTACAATAAATAAAGCGCAAGGGTAAAAATGACAGGTAGCAGGTACCTGCAAATCCGGAAAGGGGATTGATTGGTAAAATTTATTACAGTGTAACTTAATTCCTAACAAAGAAAATAGTATTTAGTAACTACTGATATCTTAAATTGAATTTAAGGAGCTCGTGCCTAAATAATAGCAGCTTAGGTTAAGCCGCGACCACCGGTTACATATTGAGTTTCCTCCGTGCCTCGGAAAGCACATTAAGCCGTCGGTCCCGGCTGTCAGTCATCTTTGACAGTCGTTACAAGTAGTCAGTGTTCTGAAAGTCTGACAATCAGTCTTACCAAGGGGTATCGCATTACCCTGTACTAACTGGGTTGTGGAGATTAGATAGGCAGTCTCTTCATGTAAAATACTGATATTCAGCTGCATCCAGTTAGACTGGAGTACCCCAACATAGTTGGGAAAAGGCTAGGCAGATGATGATGATATTTTAAATTGAAACCAATGTTTGATTTTTTTTTTTGTTTCTTTTTATATCTTGAAATTGAGTGTATTTTTTTGCGCGGTCTTAACATTACGAATAAAAATCATTTCTTTGCCATCAATTTCTAAATGAGGTTTTCTTTGGTGCTCTCAAATAGTAAAAGAAAATGTCGTACAAAATCCGTCTTAAAAATAATACCACGAAATCAGTGCATGTGATGGATTACTGCTTGTGACAGAGAGGAAGTCTGTGTTTGATCATAGAGAACATTATTAGTTATTTATGCTGACATTTCCACTTGGTTCCGCTTGCCTGCCATTAATAGGTCTTTGAAAGTCGTTATAGGTGGTGTAGCCTTTAGTCAATAAATCCAGTATGGAGTAAAGGCAGTATTCAGAAATAAATCTTCAGAGAAAAACGCCGTCTTAACGTATTCGATTCCCGCACGGAACAAACATTTGTATGGCCTACAGATTATTACAATGTAAACGCACCCACGATACAGAAAAAATCCTTGTGTGGGGCAACGTTTTATTTTTAACAAAAAAAAACTCGTGTTGATGAATTTGGGTACAGAGATAGTTGGGACCCTGGAGACGGCCACAGGTACTTTTTTAAAAGTGAAAAATGAGGAAGAAAGAGGGAAGAAAAGAGGAAGCTTTGCTATTACAATAAAGGCGGCAAGGGCAAAACAACAGATAGCAGGTACCTGCAAATCAGGAAAGGGGAACTCTATT
This sequence comes from Ochropleura leucogaster, assembly GCA_958449745.1. Taxonomy (NCBI): domain Eukaryota; kingdom Metazoa; phylum Arthropoda; class Insecta; order Lepidoptera; family Noctuidae; genus Ochropleura; species Ochropleura leucogaster. The sequence continues at coordinate 5,967,562 of OY288226.1, forward strand.
ACCCCATAATTAACGCCAGAGAAGTCGCAGGCAAAAGCTAGTTCTATATATTAGGACGCTTTAGTTTACTACCAAATACAACTTTAACAAGAAAACACCACATTCCGGTATCTCAATTAGTCCAATTTCCCCAATTTATGTCTTCATACAACCACAGTCTTAAAAGCAACAACTTGCAAACTGTTTGAGCTCAAATTCCAATTTAATATTGCAATAGTTCAAAGCGTAACAGGTGCAGTTACCACCAAATGCTGCATTGCAAATAATGCGGACTTAATTATCGCCTTTGAAACCCATTCGGGAGTCAATTTACTGAGTATTGAGAATGCATTTAAGAAGCAGTTACGTCTGAAGTGCCAAATGATGTTAATGGATGCAAGTTTGTTGACACTTTTGTATCTTATTATTGCTTAGGGTTCCTTAAAAGGAAAACGGCGAGTCTGATTGAAAATGCCCTGTAAAAACCTGGACTTATAATTAATAATATAAGTTTAAAATCGTCTTGAGCAAGCGTGGTGATCAATGCTCGTGCCTTTTTTTTATGAGATGCCTTTGTCTGCCAGTGGGACGGTTATAGGCTGATACTCTTGACATAGTATTTTTAAAATATTATTACTTACGTTATGAGTGTGTGTTACTTGAAAATATTAAATACTAGCTTTCGCCCGCGGCTTCGCCCGCGTTAAATTAGGGCTAATACAGTTCCCCTTGCGCCTTATTGATTTGTAATAGCAACGCTAAGTTTTCCCTTTTCTTCCCTCTTACTCCCCACATTGGGAAGAATGGTAAGAATGGGACTTACTCACATCCCATTTTTAAAAAATCAAAATTAAGCCTATGTCCGTCTCCTGGTTCCCAACTATCTCTGTACCAAAATTCATCAAAATCGGTTTAGCCTAAAAGCGTGAAGAGGTAACAAACAAACTCACTTTCGCTTTTATAATATTAGTAAGGATTATTACTCACATTGCATTTTACTAAATCTTTAGACACAAGTTAATATTTTCCGAAGTTAACGACTAGAATTTCAGTTTCAGTTTTTGCCCTTGCGCCGCATTGATTTTAATAGCAAAGCTAAGTTTTCTCTTTCCTTCCCTCTTTTTCCCTCATGGGAAATGAGGGAGAAAAGAGAGACTTTAAAAAAAAGAAACTCACTTTTTTTTTAATTTGCCTATATTCGTCTCCAGGGATTCAACTATCTCTGTACCAAAATTCATCAAAATCGGTTTAGCCATTAAAGCGTGAAGAGGTAACAAACAAACTCACTTTCGCTTTTATAATATTAGTAAGGATTCTCACTAAGTACAACAATACGTTTGTCAAAGACCAAACTTTCATCCGATTAAAGTATGGAAAGCCCTCACGATTCAGCTCTAAGATTAAATATAATTGCATCACGTAGACATATAAATTTTATCTACGTGCAATGTTTGCGTAAATAAATAATAATATATAAGTTGATAATAAAGTTTTGAGGTATGATTGTCGATGTTTTGTGTGAAAATTAATATTTAGTGCCATACTCTTCGTTATAGCTTTATCGTCTAGTTAGTGAGTAACCTATTTTATGGAATGAGCGCAACCCTTATTGGATTACTTTGTTGTCCGCCTGTCTGTCTGTGTTTCTGTCAAGACCGTTTATCTCAAGAACACGTCGTGGAGATATTGAGTTGAAATTAATACCATATACTTTACTTTGTAGCCTCTTGGTGCTGAGAATCAACCCTCTAAGTCATTGCAGCACAAAATAATATGTTTGCTAGCTTTTGCCCGCGGCTTTGCTCGCGTAAAATTTGGGGTAACACAGTTCCCCTTTCCTGATTTGCACCTGCAAGTACCTACTTGCTACCTGCAGTTTTTCCTTTGCGTCTTATTGATTTGTAACAGCAATGCTAAGTTTTCCCTTTGCTTCCCTCATTCTCCCTCATATCCCACTTTTTTTCTAGAAAAATAGCCAATGTCCGTCTCCTGGGTCTCAACTATCTCTGTACCAAAATTCATCAAAATCGGTTAAGCCATTAAGGCGTGAAGATGTAACAAACAAACTCACTTTCGGTTTTATAAAATTATAAGTAAGGATATATGTTTATGGCACAAGTTTGTACGGAACTCTCGGTGCGCGAGTTTGACTCGCTCTGTTTTTATAAGGATCGCTCTGAGCGGGAGAGAAACTCGTCCATGTTCCTGATTTTGCCGTTTGTGTTCCGCGGCCACAGTATCTCTTTTGAACAACCAATTAAGCCGGCAGACAGCGGCCCTGATCATCTGCTTTGCTGACACCTCATTGAAGCGCGCGAAGAATAAGAACGCGCTGTCGTCATGGTTTTTACGTGGTTACATAAAAAATAAATCTGACACCAGGTTTAATGTCAGATTTTTCAAGCCACCTATGCCCCTCCTCGAACGAGATCGCCATCGAGAAATATCACTAAAGAATGCTGGTTTCCTTACGTTTTTTTTTCTTTACCGAAGCCAGTACTAATTTATTATACAATAGGCACATGAACATTTCCTGAAATAAACTAAGTTCAAACACATACATAAAATGATATTTTATGAGCGAAAACCAAAAAATACACCAGATCTAATCTTTAATATTTATTTTGGACCTCCAACAAAAGAGTACAAACAAAACCATATTTAAATCCAAAACTTACAAAGTCTTCTTACCAAGAAAAATGAAAAGCAAACTGTTTTTAAAAACAGGTTTACCAGGAAAAATCCAGTAGAGTAAAATCGATAACAAAAACCCCTGTCCATTGAATGGCAGGGCAAATCCTATGTAAAAAATAAGCTAGTCAAATGGCAGTATCTGTATATTATCGCGAAATCCTAAATCCAACCAATAAAATTAGTCCATTCTTCTGTTCAATTAGAGCTGTCGAATAGTCGATAAATTTTTGTTTCAAAATTAAAGTGATGTTTAATTTTAATTTGTGTCTGCCTCTTTGGTGCAGCGGTTGCAAACGCTCTGCTCTGCTAAAGATGAGTCTTGGGTTCGATTGCTAGGTAAAAAAAGTGTTATTCGGTTTTTCTATATAGAATTTCCCAAAAATCCTGTTGTACTGTATGGGTCAGAATGCTGAGCTGTAAAAAAGGTGGATGAAAAACGATTGCATAGTAGCGGAGATGAGAATATTGAGATGGATATGTGGAGTGACAAGAATGGATAAAGTAAGGAATGAATATAATTTTGAGGAAGTTTGCAAGTTGCGCCTGGTACAGAAAAATTGAAAGGGTGTCGTTTGTCTTGGTATGGACATGCAATGAGGAGGGATGAAGGACATGTGACTAAAAGCGTCATGGATCTGAATGTTGTTGGACGGAGAGCGAGAGGAAGGCCAAAGAAAAGATGCATGGATTGTGTAAGGAATGATATGAAGGAGAAAGGAGTAAATTATGCCGTGACGTCTGATAGGGGAGAATGGAAGAAGAAAACGTGTTGCTCAGTCCCCAAATAGAATGGGACAAGGGCAGGGAAATGATGATCTGCGCAGTCAATATTTGTGCCCAGTAATTTTTGTTGTTGGCAATAGTCTCGCCCGCTATGACATGGGGCATACAAATATTTAGCAAAATAAGTGACTAACTGGCAAGGTGGTATGTCGATGAAATTGTTAACTGTTAACGATTAATTCAGTTTTGCCGTCTGAAAACTTTTAATTATTCGTGGAATAGCATCAGAAAGTTACGGTTAATTGTAAAAACAAATCAATTTTAATTTATTTTGACAGTAGTGCCTAATATTGCGAATGACGTTAATTAAACTTATAAAATGCGTCTTTAAATGGAGTGAAAATGTTATTTAGATATAGAAAATTGGCAAATATTATTAAACTTACTGTTTTAATCTACTAAAAGCAGACATCGTTAAAATTAAAACAACAAAGCAGAGGGGCCTGCCAGAGCTACCGCCTGACGGAGTTGCGGGTTGTTCGAAGGAGATACTGCGGCCTCGGAACATAAAGGGCAATAAAAGGAACATGGGCGGGTTTTATTCAGTAAAAGTCTGACACTCCCCCGCGCTCCGCCCAGAGCGGGGCAGTTATTTGATGATTTCCCATCCGCAAAAAAAAATGAATATTGGAAGCTATACTGTTACAAAATAGGTCTAATCTCAAAGTAAAAACCACGGCCAGTGTCACGAGAAAATGACTTTTAAATTCAACTTAGTGTTTTATTATAATGTGTGTCTAATTATAGTGCTCATGACTGTACACACGACGACATATCAACCTACACAAAACCTGTTTATGTGGATCTTTCATCTTACGGGAAATCTACTGCTTACATAAACTGGTTTTGTACACAAAAGTTGTCTTTCTCTCCACACACACACACATACACCCAACACTCATCAAGATGTCATTTATTTATCCTCTCTTTGTTTTGTTTCATTAATAAATTTGGTATTGCAAATTTCTTTATAGAAAATGGAAGAGACTGGCCTCCACAATACAGCGAAACCTAGCGTGGAGACCAGAGACCAACTCGGAAAATGTACTTTCTAGAATAAAAAAGTTAGTCTTGTGTACTTAACTAACGTCACTTACAAAATTAAATAATATCTATCGACATTTCCAAAACAACATCAGGTCCCTTCACTATTCCTTTATCGGAGCGCAGCCAATCGGCGCAACGTCCCCTTGACGTATTACACTACATTCTTCTAGCTCAAGTCCCTGATACCTATTTATTTTGGACACCCAAATCCAAGTGGATTTTCGGCCCCATACGGTTATTGTAATTTCAGCTGCTACTGCATATCTTAGGGGAGAAATTCTTTAAAGGGGATGGTTAGAAGCAATTTTCTAAAGATTTATCTTTCTTTCCTTTTGGGGGCGATAACTTAATTGGTGCAGTTAATTTACTTAATTTGGTCGAGGTTCTTTTGTGGTTATGGGTTTTTAAGCTTGGTTAAGTTATAGTTTTCCTTGTATGTTTTAGTGATTTTGTTACCTTGCGATGGTAATTATTTTTTGAGTATCAATAATGAACATCTAGTGACCCACGGCTCTCAAGTTAAAGGAGGAAAGTCCGTAATTAGACCTGTCGTTCTGTATGGGTCAAAATGCTGGGCTGTAAAAAGATGGATGAAAATCAATTACATGTAGCGGAGATGGATGTGTGGAGAGAACTTTAAAAGTTACGCCTGTTATAGAAACATTGAAAGGTAGTTTGTACTGGTATGGACATTATAATGAAAAGGGACGAAGGACATGTGATTAAAATTGTGATAAATTTGAAAGAGAAGGAGAAGAAGGATAAAGCAAAGAGGTATATATTGTATAAGAAATAATATGAAGTGGAAAAGAGCAAATGATGCCATGACTTCTGACAGGAAGAAAGAAAAAAACGTATTAGCTGACCCCAAATAGAATTGGACAAGGGCAGAAAAATGATGATGATGAAAAATGATCAACAAAAACTAAATTCCTAGTAATATAATTTGGTCAAAGATTACTTTTCATTTCAAAACTTCCTAAACAGCAAAATCTACAAACCAACAATTTCCTAATATTCTACACGCTTTTTTAACATATTTTTAACTCGCATTAGCTCCACTGTAAGGATTTTTAGTACAATCACGAGCAAAAATCTCTACCACACTATGAGCCATTAATTTATGGAAGAAATTAAATTTTACAACGCACAGACGGGCGGACAGAGGATTAATAAGGTTTTTGGACGCGGACGTTGGGTTGCGCCTGAGGGACCATAAAAAACCGCAAGTACTAGCCAAAAGGGACCTGAGGAGAGGGAGGGGGCAGGGTAGGAGTGAATATTTTACGTTGATCTTAAGGTGAGTGCAAACTTGAGTATTTCTATGAAGTGCAATAGAGGCTCAAAATAAACAGATTTTCAAAAGTGTTTCTTATATTCTGGTTGATTGATTATTTGTTTGTGTGTCTTACTTACTTATGTGGTTAGACTTAACACATTTTTTACCTCGATTAGTTTTTGTCTGAACTAAATATACTGCACGTTGATCTGTTTGTTCTAATTCAATTAATTTGTTTGTTTGTTATAAGTATGTTAGTAAAATGTTAGTAAGTAAGTTGTAAATAAACTTTTAATGTCGTTAGTCTGTTTTCAGGTGAGATTTTGTTTCAATAGTATACTGGTTAAGTTTTTTCAGAGGATAAGAAACTAACAAAATAAATTTCTGTTTTCAGACACATGTTTATTTCTATCCTCAAAAATAAGATATAGTCTTATATAAACTTGCATTATTCGCATTAAAGTCTGACATGCAGTCTTACAAACGAATATCGAAGTATTTAATTACTTAATTTTGGAGGTCAGATAGGAAGTCGCTGCATGTAAAATTCTAGAATTTTAAGAGTGGAGTTTAAGTGAGGAGTGAGGAAAAACTAGAATTTTAGAAGAAAAACTAGAAAAGTCTAGACAAATGATTGTTACGTGTATCACTCTATATTACCTACCTAGATCTAAATTGAGACAGCTAAATGAAAATGGTATTTTTAAAACGAAAAGCCCTTATTACTATTTGTATGGGAATTAATGAACATTGAATTTATAATTTATTTTGGTCATAAAAAGAAAGATGGATAGGTTTTAGTCAGTACAAGTCAGACGTTCGCCCCCCTTCGCCCAGAGCGGGAGAAGTTATTTGGTAATTTCACAAACGCAAAGAAAGCTATCACTGTAATCAACTGGGTCACTAAAATTGTACCTTAAGAATTCAATCCAATACAATATTTTGCACAAAAAAACAATTAGTTTTAAAAAACTTACGGGGGCTATCTCAAAAATATACCTCCACTAGCTGGCGCCCGCGGCTTCGCCTGCGTATTATCGAAAAAATGTATCCTTTTTGTTATTCCAGACTATAATCTACCTCTGTGCCAAATTTCATTAAGATCCGTTCAGCCGGTTTGACGTGAAAGAGTAACAAACATCCAAACATCTATCCATCCTCACAAACATTCGCATTTAAAATATTATTAGTAGGATTTAAACCCCAATTTAAATTCAACATTGCTAACTGCAACAAAAAGTCGCAAATCCCTCTTTCAACCCCTTAAACCTCCAGTTTTACAGGTATTAATGACCCTCCATTCAGTCTAACACTTCAGTTCCGATCATTAAGGTCGTCTAAATCTTCTCGGAGTGAGGATATATCCAGTGTTCGCTGGTCACCGATTGATGGGTCTTGGCAGTCACCAAACATTCCCGGTAGAAATATTGAGGCTATTTATAAAGGGGACGGTTTGAGTGATAAACGGATAGAGTGAAAACATATTGAGTAGCAGCTTAAACTCCATATTTTAAAAACATCCTTACTAATATAATACTAATATTATAAAAATGAAAATGAGTTTGTTTGTTACGTTTTCACGCCTAAACGGCTTAACCGATTTTGATAAATTTTGGTGCAGAAATACAGGGAGAAAGAAGGAAGAAAAGGGCAAACTTAGCTTTTCTAGTACAATAAATAAGGCGCAAGGGCAAAAACTACAGGTAGCAGGTATCTGCAAATCAGAAAAGTGGAACTGTGTTACCCCAAATTTAACGCGAGCGAAGCCGCGAGCAAAAGCTAGTATTTATATAAAAATAAATATGCAACTTAAGAACAGTGGCAGATTTTCATGAATTTATATATTTCATATTTAACAGGATATGCCTATATAACCATAAACATGGAGGAGCGTTTTCAAAACATAGATCTCAGTCAAAATAAGATAATAGGTAATCCCCGCTGTCGCTTCACATTTGGAACGTACCAAAAAAAGTCTCCACGAAAGGGTTCAGTAATCTTGAGCGTGTGTGTTTTATTTGATCGCGTGTCACACAGCTTATGGGTTATGTTTTACAAATATCGGCGTCGCACTGAAGGTTACCGAGTCTTTCTAGTTTCGGATGTGGAGTTTGAAAAATGGAGGGTCTTGGAGCTTTTTTCTTTTTCTGGTGAATGGTGGGTTTAGGGGTTTTGTCATCGTCAATTTGAGTAAGGTTTGCTGAGGTATATTTGACTTTGCTTTCCCAAAATTCAGTAGGTAGCATATCTGCAAATCAGGTGGAGCTCGTGGCTAAATAATAGCAGCCGCTCGGGTCGATCTTTAGGTTAAGCCGCGCTTGCCAAGGTTGGTCTGTGGATGGGTGACCACCCGTTACATACCAAGTTTCCTCTGTGCCTCGGAAAGCATGTTAAGCCGTTGGTCCCGGCTGTCATTTGTAGATATTTGACAGTAGTTACAGATAGTGTTCCGAAAGCCTGACAACCTTTCTTGTTGTCTTACCAAGGGGTATCGCATAACCCAGTACTAACTGGGTTGTGAAGGTTAGATAAGCAGTCGCTTCATGTAAAATACTGATATTCAGCTGCATCTGGTTAGACTGGAAGCCGACCCCGACATAGTCGGGAAAAGGCTATGCAGATGATGATAAGTAGGTAGCAAATGGTTTCTTTACGGTCCATAATAATTGCTAATAGAATTCGAATATGATGCTCAAAACTTATGAAATTCTTTGAAAACTTTAGCACTACTTAACTTTGGATATCTCCGAAGTCTCACATTTGGAGTTCTGGAAAGCTAAAACTTTAGATCATGTAGTTATTGATTTTGACTCAATAGTCGGGACCTTTTGCAAGGGTGTTGTAACAATTTTAAGCTTTTTAAAATAGTTTTTTTGAGTTCCGTACCTCAGAATAAAAAACGGAACCGTTAAAGGATCACTTTGTTGGCAGTCTGTCTGTCTGTCAAGACCCTTTATCTTGGGGACGCGTGGAGGTATCGTGTTGATATTAAAACCAAGTTAGTACAAAAACCTTGGTCCTCAAGTCTGACTCACTCTTGGCTTCGCTATACTTCGTCCTTATTGTTGAACCTCCAAGCAACCTCCAAGCTCCTCCCATCCTTACTAATATTATAAAAGCGAATGTGAGTTTGTTTGTTTGTTACCTCTTCACGCTTTAATGGCTACACCGATTTTGATGAATTTTGGTACAGAGATAGTTGGGAACCAGGAGACGGACATAGAATTTTTTTTTTAAGAAAAAGTGCTATTACAAATCAATAAGGCGCAAGGGGAACTGTGTTACCCCGAATTTAACGCGAGCGAAGCCGCGGGCAAAAGCTAGTTTCTTATAAAAGCAAAAGTTAGTTTGTTTGTTACGTCTTCACGCCTAAATGGCCAAACCAATTTTGATGAATTGTGGTACAGAGGTTTTCCAATTAGATTGAGACCCTGGAGACGGACATAGGCTAAAAAAGTGAAAAATGGTGGAAGAGGGAAGAAAAGGGAGAGAAAGATTTTTTTTTTATCATCAGGCGTGTTAAAGTTAGCTTTAGCCCAAAGTAACAATGCCAAGTGGATGTAGTATGGCGGAACTTAGTAAACAATAATTTTGTTAATCAGGCGAATAATTATTTAGCACTTTAACTAAGACTCAGACAAGATACCAAATTCTCAACAAAATAATGAAGCTCTAACCAAAAACAAACAATATTAGACACTCAAGTTCAATAAACTCCATCCATTACACAAAATCACCAACTTGTACTGTAAAATGCCGAACAATATATCACCTCTGTTAGACCCAAACTACAAATCCACTTAATATTAATCGCTGTGCCACAAATTTCGCCTTAGATCCTAAGTCTTTCATGTCTAATATTGACCAAAATTGCTTGAAGCTCAGACGGTTTCGGCAAAGATTTATGACCAATAAGATGGGCTGTTCTATATGTCTGACTTGTACCTGTAATGTAGTGGTGATAAAAGTAATTAAGTTAACTGAAGGCACGTAATTGGTGTGAGAGAGACCACGTTTTTCTTCTGAGAAATTTATTGTTGGATTTTTATTTCATCCGCGACTTCGTCCGCGTGGTATAGTTACTTTGGGCTAATGCTAACTTTAACCTGCGTGATGATCGAATTAAAATATCTATCTTTCCCCTTTTCTTCTCTCTATCTCCCGATTATCACACTTGTTCTTAAAAAAAATGCTTATGTCCGGTCCCAACTATCTGTACACACTTGTTCTTAAAAAAAATGCTTATGTCCGGTCCCAACTATCTGTACCAAAATTCATCAAAATAGATTTGGCTATTTAGGCGTGAACACGTAATAAACTCATTTTTGCTTTAATAATATTAGAAAGGATTGATATTTGGTAAATAAGGAAGGATGAAGTGCATGTGTCTAAAAGAGTGATAAATATGAATGTTGATGGATGGAAAGGAAAGGAAGGTCAACGAAAAGATGGATGGATGCTGTAGGGAATGTTATGAAGGACAAAGGACTGAATGATGCCGTGACGTCTGACAGGGAAGAATGGAATAAAACGTGTTACGCCAACCCAAAATAGAATAGGACAAAGACGGGAAAATGATTGATATTACGTAAATTATGCCATGACGTCTGACATGGGTGAAGGGTAGAAAAAAGACGTATTGTGCTGATCCCAAATAGAAGAGGACAAGGACATGAAGACAATAATGTTATTGAGCTGGTGGTGTTGATCTGAACATGTGATGCGGAAGAATAAGGAAATTATTAAATATGGAATGTGGATGGTGTATAAGTCAAGTGCGAGCTGGATTCGCGCACTGAGGATTCCGTATGAACTTAAGACATAAACGGCCATAGACTGCGTAAATTAAGAGGGTTGATTTTTTCAGCGCCAAAAGACCACACACGCTTTATTGCGCTCCCGATATAAAGTGTCTTGACAGACAGACGTATAGCAAAGTGATTATATAAGGTTTCCGAATTTTTCCCTTTGAGGTACGTAAACTTAAAAACACGGATGTGCTTACTGTAAAGGATGACTTTGCATGTCTCACTATGAGTTGTACAAACATAATGTTTATTGCCATCGCTAATGGTGTCGCACTTAATAAGCTTTTAGATTCGACTGAAAACATTTCTTCCATCTTCTTCTAAAATAAAAACCTCGACAATTGAAATATTCATCATCAAACTAGTCCCAAATTTGTAATTGAGTACCAGGACCACAAAAATGTAAGGAGTCTTTCACACTACAAACGTACAAATCCTTAACGAACGCATCAAAAATTTCACCACTCTCAAAACAGAGACTAAAAAGAAAAGTAAGTTTTACTTTATATGGTAACGAAGGTAAAACAAAGGAGTTCCCAATCACGGCTTTAAGGGGAAGAATCGTCTAATTGGTCACGTGTTCCCACTCGATATGAGTGTTGGGGTAGGATTTCATATACCAACGTTATTAGTAGTTTGTTTATGATATTTATTTCTATTTATCTTAGAATAGAATAGAATAGAATAGAATATACTTTATTGCACACCAAAAATTGAAAAAAAAAACAAACTGGTTAATAAAAAAGTGCTAAATCTATGGTTACAATGGCGGTATTATCGCTAATAGCGATATCTTCCAGACAACCTTTGGATGGACTTTACAAATATAAAAATACAAGGGGGGGTAGTCAATGGTGTACCTACTGCTAATACTACAGAAATAATTAAAGTTATTTTTTCAAAATATATAAATACATAAACTAAACATACAACATATACTACTTAGTTTGATTTATGGCGTTTTGTAAACAAACTCGTAAGTCACATTTGTTAGTTTTATTACGGCCGTAAAGTAATCATTTTGAACGTTTCCATGATTTTTGTTAGTTTGTGGACCTGTGCAAAAAAACGCTAAACACTAGTAATTTCTTGTATATTATGGATGCGTTCATGTCTTATTTAAACTGACATACTCAAACAGTCAGATCCAAAACAAATACCTGCTACCCTATCATCACGTGTTAAAGCAGAACTTATTCCGCTGAGGGAAAGGGACAGAGCTATACAGGGTGTATAGCACCATCTCTTTCACTCAGTCGAATAAGTTCTGCTTTAAAATGTCATAGTAGGCCTACTGTTGGTTATAGAAATATTAATGTACAGAGACAGTTAGGACTCTGCAGATATAATAAGGTTAAAAAAATGTGAAAAGGGGGAAAAAGAGTGAAGAAAAGGGGAGAGATAGATATTTTTTTACGATCATCACGCCGGTTAAAGTTAGCGTTAGCCCAATGTAATTCTACCACGCGTTCGAAGTCGCGGGCGGAAGCTAGTAATGAATAAATATAATTATTTAACTAAATACTTAGATAGATCATCACGCGGGTTAAATTTAGCGTTAGCCCAAAGTAATTTCGCCGCGTGGTCGAAGTCGCGGGCGGATGCTAGTAATTAAAAAATATAATTAGATAACTATAACAAAATACTTACATACATACGTAAAACAAATTATAATTATGAAGTAAAGAGACCGTAACAAGACAACAAGGTAGTATTAAGCATTTTAGTTTCTCCACGATACTTTTCCTTCACCAAATACAATTGAACAATATGCACATGAAGCCCAAAAATCACAGGTACGTGTGCAATTTGTACTCAAGATCTATCCGACAGTCACACCACTGTCCACTCATCATCTGCTTAGCCTTTTCCCAACTATGTTTAGGCTCAGCTTCCAGTCTTACCGGATGCAGCTGACCATCATGTATGCATGTATTTTACATGGAGCAACTGCCTATCTGACCTCCACAACCCAGATAATACTGGGTAATACGATACCCCTTGGTGAGACTGGTTGTCAGACTTTCGAAACACTGACTACCTGTAACGACTGTCAAAGATCTACAAATGACAGCCGGGACCAACGGCTTTACGTGCTTTCGGAGAAAACTCGGTATGTAACGGGTGGTCACCCATCCACAGACCAACCTAGGCAAGCGCGGCTTAACCTAAAGATCGACCTGTGCGACTGCTATTATTAAGCCACGAGCTTCTCCCACCACTAGTCCACTGCTTAAAAAATGACTGTAATGATTTGGCGGCCATCTTTAATCTACACGATCTGAACAAAATAACATTGTATCGTTATCCACGAGGATTCAAACGTCAAAAATGTGTCAAAAAACTGACAAAAGCCGTCAGAATACTCATGTCAATCCTAAAGACAGCCGTTGTCAAAATAAAAACAGTTTTTCTTACTATAATATTGGACGTGATATTGGCAAATTGTGGTATCTCTTATTCACAAAAGTCATTAATTAATGGAGAGATTCTCTGTAATCCTTACTATACTTAGGTACTATAATATTATAAAAGCGAAAGTGAGTTTGTTTGTTTGTTACGTCTTCACGCTTAAATGGCAAAACTGATTTTGATGAATTTTGGTACAGAGATAGTAGGGAACCCGGAGACGGACATAGGCTATTTTTTTAAGAAAAAGTGTAATGTGAGGGAGAAAGAGGGAAGAAAAGAGAAAACTTACAGTTCCTATTACAAATCTATAAGGCGCAAGGAGAACTGTGTTACCCCGAATTTAACGCGAGCGAAGCCGCGGGCAAAAGCTAGTAATATTATAAAAGCGAAAGTGAGTTTGTTTGTTACGTCTTCACGCTTAAATGGCAAAACCGATTTTGATGAATTTTGGTACAGAGATAGTTGGGACCCTGGAGATGGACATAGGTTTTAAAAAAAAAAGATTTAGATATGAGGGAGAAAGAGGGAAGAAAAGGAAAAACTTAGCATTCCTATTACAATAAATCAGGCGCTAGGGCAAAAACTATAAGTAGCCAGTACCTGTAAATCAGGAAAGGGGAACTGTGTTACCCCGAATTTAACTCGAGCGAAACCGCGGCCAAAAGCTAGTACTAAGATACTCCCTATTTCTAACAGAAAAAGTTAACAACAAGACTACCTATTCCAAATAAAACCATTTCAGGAAGCATACTTACCGCCCTTTTCCTCGATAACTCCATATACGAATACAAAGGCATTCATTACGTGTACCATATCATCCGTCTTCAATATTGTCCTGTACGTTTGAAGTGGGTGAGTCAATAGAAAATCACCGAAAGTCACGTTTTGATTTGTCATGGGGTAGGAAGAGTCCTCCGCTGCTACTTATAGCCCCAATAATTTGAAGGATTTTGGGGCTGGCGCAAAGTAACGAGAGACGCGTGGTTTTTATAGTTTTTAACCTTCTGAACATCATTGTTGGGCCTGTTGGTCTAGCAGTTAGTGGCCCTGACTGCTGAGCCGGAGGTCGTGGGTTCGATTCCCGACCAGGACAAACTTTGTGTGATGAGCATGATTGTTTGTTCTGTGTCTGGGTGTGATTTATCTATAATATTATGTATGTATTTATAAATTATATATGTATGTATATCAGTTGTCTGGTCACCATAACACAAGCTCTTCTTAGCTTGGGATCAGATAGCCGTGTGTGAGTTGTCCCATGATATTTATTTATTTATTATTGTCACAAGTATGTGACAAGCAAGCGTGCCATGGACGCCAACGAGACAAATATGTGATAACAATTCCGACAGCACAGTTGGCGCAGTGGCTGAGCGATCGACTGCTGCGCTGCGTGTCGCGGGTTCGATGCCCGCACGGAAATAAAAATATTTGTATGACCTGCAGATAATTGTTTCGATTATGTGAGTTTAAATGTTTGTAAACGCACCCACGATACAGGAGAAAATCGTAGTGTGGGGCAACGGCGTGCAGGCCACGCGCGAACATAATTATATGCTCTGGTTGAAATGTTAAAATAAGTGGGTACGAAAACTATCTATCTACTATAACCTAGGTTTTTTTGCGATCATGCATCATACGATTCGTTTTCATTGCTTAAATCAATATTCAGTTAAAAACGGAGATACAAAGATATGAGTGATCAAGAAGATGCTCTGTGGTAAATATTAACTGTATTTAACACCCTTTTAATAACTTCTAACTCTAATTTTAGAAACGATTTTTAAACCCACATTTTTGTCAATGATTGGGGGAGTATCTTGCATATATATTTGGTTTGTATCAAAATGCATGGTTGATTAGGTAACGTCATTTTAAATCCAATATGGCGTTCGTGTTCCACGCGTGCCTCAAAGACACGTCAGCAAAGCCACTTTCCTGTGACTGCTTGCTGGGGTTGCGGGTCCTTCAACAGAGATACCGCAGCCCCGGAACACTAAAGGCAAAAGAAGGAACGTGCCTGGGTTTTAGTCAGTAAAAGTCTGACATTGCCCCCCGTTCCGCCCAGAGTGGAGGAAGATATTTGATAATTTCCCACCCATAAAAAAAACATCATCATTTAGACATGTTACCACATTCCGGTGACAAACATGATCATCATTGAACAGGGGATCTTTCTGGAACGAAGTTCCTTATCGCGCGTTGTGAAAGGGCGACGGAAAAAATTCTTACGAAAAGTTGTCACGACACTTTTTGCTATAGTAAGCTATTGTAAGCTGTGTGGCGTAGCATGTTTCTCTGTCTGTCTCTCTCTCTCTTATAGAAAGCAAGCCAGATATTTTCATTTCTATAGGAACTTCCTTCCATCCGGGTGTCCCTTGACACTTCTATTTTTTTTTAAATTAAAGTCATCCCAAAGCGGGTCAATTTAAATAATCGGGTCAAAATAATTTTTTTTGATGATTTTCCGTCCTTAAAAAGCACGAGGTTATCCATACAAATCTTTTGCATTTTCTATTCATAACAAAGTTAGTCCTTTAATTCATTCATTTTACCATGAACGAGAATTCATGGCAAAAGACCATGAATTGAAGGATCTTTACTGGATTAAATGAATAAAAAAACCCACAAAGCAAGCCTTAAGTTCATGTTTTGTACCACAGAAGCCAAAGATCGCTGTTTTGTCGGGGATTCTGTTTGCGAAAGCCACCGTGTCTTTACCACTGATTAGTAGACTGCCATGGATTCCGTACAATCCCTTTTGATATGTTTTCTATAGGAACATTTTGATTGGCTCCCAATCCCAGTTTTATTGTGTAAGCAAGTTTTATTCTATTCTGGTTTCTTGGAAACTTAACGCGTTTTTCATTGTTTTAGTTTTTTTTTGTAGCCATCCTAATATTATAAAAGTGAAAGTGAGTTTGTTTGTTTGTTACGTCTTCACGCCTAAATGGCTAAACCGATTTTGATGAATTTTGGTGCACAGATAGTTGGGATCCGGGAGACGGACATAGGCTGTTTTTTTTAGTGAGAAATGAGGGAGAAAGAGAGAAGCAAAAGGGAAAACCCAGCAAATTTAATGCAAGCAAAGCCGTGGTCAAAAGCTAGTCAAATATAAAACTTAAGGATTACTTACAGAATCAAAGATTAAAATATAAAGTTACTAGCTCTGCCCAAACGGCTTCACTCGCTGCTCAGGAGAAAGAAATTTAACACTTAGGAGTATAAAATATAGATGTTGGTCGATTCCTAGACTTATCCGATATGCGCACAAAATTTCAAACAAATCGGTCCGGCCGTTTTGGAGGAGATTGGTATCAAACCCTGCGACACTAGAATTTTGAATATTACACTAGCTGTGCCCAGCGGTTTCTCTCGCTGCTCAGGTCCCCTTCTCACTTAGGTGTATGAAAAATAGAAGTTGGCCAATTTTCAGAACTACCACGACACGAGAATTTTAAATATTAGATTTATCTCATCATTATAAGTAAGTACAGAAAAGAGAGGACTCTCTTTTCTTCAGCAATACCTACATATAATATGTTCTGTGCATCCATCTTATCCATCTGTTTCCCGATTTATCTAAGTTTTGTTTTTAAACATAAGATAAGATAGATATTTATTACTAATTTCCGCCCGCGACTTCGTCCGCGTGGCATAGTTATTTTGGGCTAACGCTAACATTAACCCTCGTGATGATCATAATATATTATGAGAATGGACGTATGCATGTATGGATGTTTAACTCAAAAACTCTTTAACGTCAAAACGGCTGAACGGATCTTGATGAAATTTGGCACAAAGGTAGATTATAGTCTAGAATAGCACATAGGATACTTTTAATTCGATATCACGCGAACGAAGCCATGGACGCCAGCTAGTTCATTCATAGCTTAGAAACCTCATGCATTTCGAGTCAGATTAGTGTACACTCAGCACCAAAGTATATGCCATATCTTACCCCTAACCACACTGCAAATCTTACCCTTTCAGGATAGGGAGAGACATAATCCGCCATCAATCAGAATGAAAAATGTTCCCCATGTCTGCATTCTGTGGAGTTGTTACATACTCTTTGTTAGAAGTCCGTCACTTGTTTATGCTTGGGACAAAGTTTTAAACTCGGAAAATTTAAGGCACTAGCGTTTGCCTGCGGCTTCGTTCGCGTTAAACTCGGGGTAACACAAAGGTTGTCTTGAAAAGATCGCTTTTAGCGATAAGACCGCCCATTGTGTCACCCTATTTATAAGTTGTTTAACGTTATTCTTGTTATTTGTATGGTGTACATAATAAAAAATATTCTATCTATCTAACACAGTTCCCTTGTCCTGATTTGCAGGTACCTGCTAACTGTAGTTTTTGCATTCCCTTTTCTTCCCTCTTTCACCCTCATTATTCACTCTAAAGAAAAAAATACACACAAACAAACTCACTTTCGCTTTTATAATATGAGTAAAGATTTCAAATGGTTATTTTTAAAACAGTTTTATTAGTTTCACCAGTAACTATTTGAAACAGACAGACAGTCAAACGGACAGGATCCTATAAGGGTTTCCTCTTTTTCTTTTGAGTTATGTAACCCTAAAAATCCTAAAAGTTAAATTTAATCCACATATCTGTGTTCTATCTAGAATACGTCTTTCTAATCTTCTAATAAAAAAGTAAGCATAAAATATCTTTGTATACAAAAAAAGGGCTGCATTAAATAAAATAAAATAAAGGACAGTGCAGACAGTCACAGGCGCTGTGGCTGAGCGCTGAACTGCTGCGCTGCGTGTCGCGGGTTCGATTCCCACACGAAACAAATATTTGTATGACCTACAGATAGTTGTTCCGGTTCTGGCTGTTTATGTAATTGTGTATATGAGTTTAATGTTTATAAACGCACCTACAATACAGGAGAAAAACCTAGTGTGGGGCAACGTTTTTAAATAAAAAAATCTAACAAAACCCTTAGCCCCTATTCTATTTGATGTTAATAATCATACAACCTTGAACCTTACTCCCCCAAATCTAGAACACACATCGAACCTAAATACACCCTCAACTAAAACTTCCCTTTTAAACTTAAGGGGAAGGTTATAGAGGCTTCTAGTATTAACCTTGCTAACTTTACAGTACGTACAAACAACGAAGTAAATCTTACATAGGGAAGTCCGAAGAAAGTTGTTTTAAAACAAACTGCGAACAGGGGCATTAAATTTCAATCACAACACAATATGGCGACCTAGTTCTGGATACCGACTTTACCCTTAAAGCGGGTTATGGATGTGCGATTAGTCGTTGCGATTGGTAGATTAAATTGGGAGACGGGTAGAGGATATGCGAGTGTTATCCTGGTCAAGGTTTAGTGTTTAGTTTGTGTCTAATAATTTTGAATCTTTCCTACTAATATTATAGATGCGAAAGTTTGGAAGTATGGATGTATGTTTGATCCTCTTTCACGAAAAAATTACGGAACGGATCTTGATGAAATTTAGCACAGAGGTAGATTATAGTCTGGAATAACACATAAGATACTTTTTTTATCATCACGCGGGTGAAGCCGCGGGGCTCAGTTAGTCTCTTATTATTTTACTAAATAATTTTTTGATAATTTACAGTTAATCGTCAAGACTTCCTTCCTCTGTGCCCAATTTCATCAAGATCCATTAAGCCGTTTTGACGTGAAAGAGTAACAAACATCAATAGGTATCGGGACAATAGAAAAAACCAGCCAAGAGCGAGTCAGACTTGCAAACCGAGTTCCGTACAAACTTGCGTCATAAACAGTCATATCTTTTGACTGCGTTGATTTAGAGAGTTGATTTTTGCACAGTATTGATTAATAGTTTGATAATAGAAACTTAATAATAACTCGATATCTCCACGCGTTCCCGAGATAAAGGGACTTGACAGTCAGGCAGACAGACAGACGTGCAATAAAGTGATCCAATAAGGGTTCCGTTTTTTTATTTTGAAGTAGGTACGGGAACCCTGAAATAGTCGAAATATTGCAAATCTCTTTAGGAAGTTTTCGTATTGTGTGTAATAGACTTTTTTGTTTTCTTTTTTCATAAATAAAAGCATTTTGTCGAAATGTTTTTTTTTTGGATAAAAGGGGACTCGACTCTTCTCGTTAATGCGCTTAAGGAAGGATTTTCTCAATTTATAAAAACAAAGAATTATTTACTTCTTTTCTAATACAGTCAGCAAAAGGAATAAGTATTCATGTTCGTCAGATATATTTATATTTTTAGAAACCGAAGGACGGTTTAATATAAAATTTAATTTACTTTGTTTAATGAACTGTGAGTATTCTATTAAATAAATTTATCTGTATCCGAAAATACTCGTAGGTTTTTAATATAATTAATCAATAATAAGATTATTACGTAACGTATTCGTATTGTCTTTTCCTGACTGTACTTATGAAGAAAATTTTCTCAATTCTCTTATATACCTTATTTTCTGTTAAAGCCAACGAGCCTGTGGGCATCTTTATTCCCAGAATTCATCTCTTATAAAACCTACTATCTACTTAAAAATAATCTTTGCGACAGGACATTTTTCCAAGAATTCTTTATGATGTTGACTTTTACCTACATACCTACCTATCTATATTCCTAGCAACATTATTTACCCACCCAACTACCCAAAAAATGTTTTGCGGATGGGAAATCATCAAATAACTTCCCCCGCTCTGGGCACAGCGGGGACGAATGTCAGACTTGTACTGACTGAAACTGACAATGTTCCTTCTATTGCTCTTTATGTTCCGGGACAGCGGCCGTTGACACGGCCTGTAGTCAATACACGGGCGGACGGTGTGCTACCCATTGCTCACCGTCTACAGGCCCGAATCTACGGTGGCCGGGAGTCGTCTCGCAGCGCCCGACGCCCAGGTACTTACACTAGCTGTTGAGCATTACTTTAGGGGCTCTGATGGCTGGATACTACATAAGCAACCAGCTGTTTCCTACAAAAATGCAGTGAAAACGGTTAGTTTGTACGAAACGATTGATTTAAAAAAAAAAACACCATTATCTATAAATCTGAACCCTTCCTATTAGAAATTACACCCAATTAAAACTCCTCTTGAGAACTCATACCCTCCCTAGGCAGGTAGGGTAGGTGGTTTTTTTTTTAATTTAAAACTTTAAAATTACCGATGAATAATTTCTATACAAGGTATAGATAACATAATAGGTAAGCGCAAGCCTTCCTTGCAAATTTCAGGAACTTGTGGAGTAAAAGTTGCTCACTTTGTGTCGTGTTCATTGTTTTACAATTTTTTTTGATGACGATGAGTCAACAAAAAAAAAATGGAATGTGTGTGAGTCATCAAATTATTTTCCGCGCTTTTGGCGGAGTTTTAAAACTCCCCTGAGTTTCAAACTTTTACGGACTTAAACCTACCCAAGTTCCTTCTTTTGCCCTTTGTGTTCCGGGGCCGCTGTATCTCTTTTGACGACGGAACCTCGGCAGGTCGTGGCCTTGACGGGCCTCTCTGCTTTGCTGACATCTCTTTGAGGTGAGTGTGGAACATGAACGTCGTCACAAAGCGGACGGACGGTGAGCTACCCATTGCTTACCATCCATAGACCCGCGGGTGTTAAAACTTGTACATTGAATCCGTTTGTCGATGTCCCTTTTACCGGATCCGTTTTCCTGTCTTACCATGAACAGGCATCCTAAAACTCGGTTCCGTTCGCTAGAATAGGTAATAAAGTTCGATATTAGTTTTAGAGTAGCGTTCAAAAGTGTCAAGTTAGTTGGGTACGTGTTATTGTGGGCCTGACGTAGAGCGGGACTGACTTGTCTGCTAATAGAACTTCTGTAATGATGAAGATAGTGCAAATTTTTGCGTGAATCGACCTCAAGCATTTATTTCATTTAAACCATTACAGGCATAAATGAAATAGAATTAAGCTACAATCCCAGACACAATGCAAAATAACTTGTGAAAGAAAAAATGGTCAACTATAGTCATCTGCCTAGCCTTTTCCCATAGTACTTGTGTTAAATGTTGATCTCTATGGAGAAGAATGGGCAAGAAACTCCAACAACTGAGCATTGTTAGTCTTGGGTACGATTTTCGATTAGGAAACTGCCACCAAACCACCACTGACACTAGATCTGTGGATTGATGGCAATAGCCTCATCTTTAATTGAATACTGTCAGATAAACTTCAGTCGGAACCTTCGGAAATTAAGGCTAAATGTTATGTTTAAATATTTTCTGCAATTTAAGTGATGTCATAAAATATGAGACTTTTTTCGTTAATAGTTTTATTCGCATATTCTTTTAAGATTACAACAATAATTACCGCGATTTAAATTTAAAAAAGTATAATTATTTGCATTAAAAATTTTATTAGAAAAAAAAACTACGAATATAAAAATTATTATTGATTTAAAATGCGGAAGAATTCACACAACCCCACCCATAATTAATTTCAACGATGTGCTCGTTGATATTATGTGGTTATCTAATATTAATTCTCACTAATTAATTTAATTGCTCACACCAAAAACATTTGGCCCTAAACAAAACAATGGATTGTAAACGACCAAACTAAATACCAATAGACATTATTGGTCACAAAACCCCATAGTTAGATGACCTTTCAATAGTTGTTAATTGGGGTACGTGATAGGAGTGTTAAAAACAAATGAATGCGTCATATTATCACTCTTCTTGTGCCCGCGACTTCGCTCGCCCGAAATGGAAGCGCACTCCCGGGACAAAAAGTAGGAAATGTATTACATTTACGCACTACTTTCCGGATAATGAGCTAAGAGTAAACTGCCAGTATACAAAACAACAATAAAAAAAATATATATATACGAAGTGGTTATGACAGTACGAATATAAAAAACATTAACAATACTAGTTCATAAGAATAATTCTAAACTATTATTTTATATATGCAAATTTAATTTATTTGTTATAATTTTTAATATTTCACATTTAGTTTTTATTTTGTTAAAATAATGTAGTATAAGGTTTACGTGTATTTATAAGAAAAGAGCGCATCTCGCCATTAAACGTCAAGTTTGGCGAGTGATATTGTTTAAAATACACAAAAACTATTTGAGAAAAAAAAAATGAGATTAACATCACCAGTTCATTCAATTTTCTTTGTTTTTCACCCCATCAACCCTCAAAAGCCATGCACTTTATGAAACCCTTTGTGTTATAACCATAAAGGTTTTATTTTATCCTCTTTTAAAATTTATGGACGCTGTCAATTTCTTCATTGTTGCTGCAATGTTGCCTGTATCGTTCTTGTACAAGGCAAAAAGCCATGCTTTAAAAAAGGTTTATAAACAAAAGATATTTCATTTAATTGGTTATCTGGTGGACAATATGACGGGCCTGTTGGTCTAGTGGTTAGTGTCCCTGACTGCTGAGCCGGAGGTCGTGGGTTCGATTCCCACCCAGGACAAACTTTGTGTGATGAGCATGATTGTTTGTTCTGTGTCTGGGTGTGATTTATCTATAATATGTATGTATTTATAAATTATGTAAGTATGTATATCAGTTGTCTGGTTACCATAACACAAGCTCTGCTTAGCTTGGGATCAGATAGCCGTGTGTGAGTTGTCCCAAGATATTTATTTATTTAATATGTCAGTTTTTTTTTAACAAATCGATGGAATCACATTTGAATGAAGAACGGGGCGATTTCTCCTGTATCATGGGCAAATATTTAAACTTACATACACAAACAGCCAGACCCGAAACAACTATCTGAAGGTTATACCAATATTTGTTATGCGGGGATCGAACTCGTGACACGCAGCGCAGCAGTCAATCGCTCAGTCACTGTGTCAACCGAAAATAAGATACTATGTAGTTCCAGTAAGAAATTTGATTCCACGTATTTCTTTTCAGCACTTGCTTTAATCTATACTAATATTATAAAGCTGAAGAGTTTGTTTGTTTGTTTGAACGCGCTAATCTCAGGGACTACTGGTTGGAATTGGAAAATTCTTTTAGTGTTGGATAGTTCATTTCTTGAGGAAGGCTATAAGCTATATAACATCACGCTACGACCAACAGGTGCTGAGCAGCGTGGGTGAAACCGCGAAGAACAGCTAGTATATAATATAGCGGCAAAATAAAAACCCAATATCAAAAGACTCATCCGACTAATAAATGTCTGAAAAATTAATTTCGCTAAAATATTGTCGTAGAGATGCTGTAAAAAGATCATAATTTACTTTCATATAAACAAGTCCATATTTTTTATCCCTAAAATGCCGTAAAAACTCGTTGTGCAGGAAATTTCTTTCAATTAGAGGGTAGTTACTTATTTTATTTTTATAAGTAGTTACCTTGTTTGCTGGGTGCTCCCAGCTATGGTTATCCTTACTTATTATACATTATATATATATATACATAATATATATATATACATATATATATATGTATATATATATATATATATATATCTCCTTATTTACTAATATTGTATTATAAAAGCGAAAGTGAGTTTGTTTGTTTGTTACGTCTTCACGCCTAAATGGCTTAACCGATTTTGATGAATTTTGGTACAGAGATAGTTGGGACCCTGGTAAAAAAAAGATGAGATATGACAGAGAAAGAAGATAAGGGAAAACTTAGTATTATTATTACAATAAATAAGGCGCAAGGGCAAAAACTACATGTAGCAGGTACCTGTAAATCAGGAAAGGGGAACTGTGTTACCCCGAATGTAACGCGAGCGAAGCTGCGGGCAAAAGCTAGTGTTTTATAAAAATGTTAGCTTTTGCCCACATTTTTGAGTCAGAAATTAATCCACAGGAACGTAAATAAAATAAAATACCTCTACCCAAATCTGTAAAAAAATAAGTATTAGTAACTATTAGTTACTAATAAATAAATTATGTTTCATTTAATTCATTGTTTAAAATAAATATTAGTAACTATTAGTTACTAATACTTGTTTTACGACCAATGTAAGAATAAATTATGCTTTATTTCCCCCGCTTCGAAGAGCTTTTGATGATTCATTTTTACCGATATTAATCGGTAAAAATGAAT
This sequence comes from Ochropleura leucogaster, assembly GCA_958449745.1. Lineage (NCBI taxonomy): Eukaryota > Metazoa > Arthropoda > Insecta > Lepidoptera > Noctuidae > Ochropleura > Ochropleura leucogaster. The sequence goes on from OY288226.1 coordinate 5,991,596, forward strand.
CATCAAAAGCTCTTCGAAGCGGGGGAGCGTCAAACATTTGCTGATTAAAATTATTTAGTTTAGCTTACAAATAATTTTATACCTGCATCCTGCATATTGAATGCAGTCATTTCTAGGAATCATTAATTTGATTTTTCACTGATAAACTTGTATTGATGCGATAAATATGTGTTATTGTTGTAGTATGACCTACAGGTAGTTATTTTGGGCCTTGTTGTTTGTGTATGTGAATTTAAATGTTGGTAAACGCACCCACGACACAGGAGAAATTCCTAGTGTGGGGCAATGTTTTAAAAAAAAATGCCAGTTAACAGAGAAGTCTGAATAACTACCACTAAAAATTGCATTGCGAGAGCTTACAAATTCCTACAAACAAGATACACCCGACAATAATAATTATTCCAATTAAACCACAAACTAACGTAAAATCTACACATAATTACAACATAATCACCGAATTCGCGTACCGAATGCGATTCACGTAACGAAATCGAATAATCGAGTAACCCGATTGATTATATCGATAGACTTGGTAACAATAATCGTTTAGTGTGTTATCTGAAACTTGCTTTCGTTTGCGGCTTTGCTTACGTTAATTTGAATTGTTTTAACTTGTGTAAAAATATAATATAACTAGCTTCCGCCCGCGACTCCGTCCGCGTGGCATGGTTACTTTGGGCTAACGCAAACTTTAACCCGCGTGATAATCGAAAAAAAAAGCTTTTCTCACCTTTTCTTCCTGCTTTCTCCCCCATTACTCACTTAAAAAAAGCTAATGTTCGTCTCCAGGGTCCCTACTAAACCTGTACCAAAGTTCATCAAAATCGGTTTTGCCATTGAGGCGTGAAGACGTATCAAACAAACAAACTCACTTTCGCTTTTATAATATTAGTAAATATCATGACTGTTTCAAAAGACCTACGTGGTGGGGCCTACTGTCAGAAGAACACTATTGTAGTTCTCTCGGGAATTGTATTTTTGTCATAATGAGAGTTGTGTTGGTTCCTGATACACCTGACGACGTATTTACAAAATTGAGTATGATTACTTCAGTCCACACGAGCTTAGATGTGGAAAAAGAGCACACAAACATTTATAAGATTAGGTTTATCAGGGCGGGAGCTTACACTAGTTTCATAATTTTATTTTAATGAATTAATTAATAGTGCTGGCAGTACTTTTGCCGCACTAATCTGTTGAATGAGGCACCCCAGACGCGAGGGCTTCGCACTAACTAACAAAGCAAAGGTGCAAAGCAGAGGTGATAAACATTTTTGCTTGTATACTGAGTGAATGCACAATGACATTATTTTTTACGAAACGAGCCGTATTCAAGAGTATAAAGACTTTTCTGTATTAAGCCCTTGATCCAGCTGCCTAACGAGAGCCTACTTAGGAATTGGTTGAAGCTCTTTTCAATTAAGCCATTGGCAGATATCGGCATAACAATAATCACTAAGTCCATATACGGCATGTTAACAACTTCATGAGCCAAGTCAATATATAGAATTTATGAAAATTTATAAAAAACAAATTATGCCATAATTAAAGTGAAATGACGAAATATTAAACATGTTTCTATTTCAAACAATTTTTTTTTAATAATGTTGCTCTACAATAGTAATTCCTGCATCGTGGGTGCATTTACCAATATTTAATCTAACATATACAAACACCTATACCCGAAAAAACTACCTGTGGGTCATACGAATATTTGTTACGTCCGGGGATTGAACCCGCGACACGCTGCACAGCAGTCTATCGCTCAGCCCTTGCGCCAAACGTGCCGCAAATTTTACCCGTATTTCATTCATATTAAGGCTTTCTTTTCCTTAGAGGGCAATCGAAGGAACATAGGTGGGTTTTAGTCAGTAGAAGTCTGAAACCAGCCTTGCAGCTTTACAACTTTGTACGTTTCTATAAGATAAATTTCGAACTTAATCTGAGTGAAACCACTGGAAAAGTTTGTGTTTTATACAACAGTTTGATCTCGAGCTGTTGAAGAAAGTTTTAGATGTTGTAGGACTCTATTTTTAAAATAGAATAATATTTTAATATTTCCATGTATTACAAATATGTATACTGTACTAGCTTTCGCCCACGGCTTCGCCCGCGTTAAATTTTGGGGTAACACAGTTCCCTTTCCGCCTTATTGATTTGTAATAGCAACGCTTAGTTTTCCCTTTTCTTCCCTCTTTCTATCTCACATCTCACTTTTTTAAAATAAAAATTAGCCTTTGTCCGTCTCCTGGTTCCCAACTTAGCGTTTGGCATTAAAGCGTGAAGAGGTAACAAACAAACAAATAAACTCACTTTCGCTTTTATAATATTAGTAAGGAAGTAAGGATGTCAACCAGTCATTATTTTTTTTGTTATAAAAAAATATTTGACACTTGCTTTCTTAAAATGTTAAAAAACTTATAAACCTATAACATATTTTAAAAGAGGATTAAACATCCTCTGGAATTATTAATTAATGTCTCTTAAAGGGAGACATTATTTTTTTTTTGTGCCCACAGTTAATTTCCTTTACAAAGAACCATTGTTAATACTTCTGAACTAAAAAAAAAACAAAACACACGCAATACAAGAACAGACAACATAAATACATTTTTCTAATGCAAATGATGTCTACTAAGGAAGGGGGTATAAGGTTTTTGCAGCGGTGGGACTGTTGGCGAGAAGCGAGTTGCACTTAATATCGAGTTATTTCTAAGACAGGGTTTTTGCTGATGCAGTGATGAGAGACGGCAGTAATCAACTATTATAACTAACTAGCTTTTGCCCTTAGCTCGCGGCTTCGTTCGCGTTTAATTCGGGGTAACACAGTTCCCCTTTCCTCATTTGCAGGTACCTGCTACCTGTAGTTTTTACCCTAGCGCCTTATTTATTGTAATAGCAATGCTTTCCCTTTTTCAGGTTAAGGTAAGTTTTCCCTTTTTTTCTCTCTTTCTCCCTCATTTCTTACTTATTCTAAAAAAATAGTTAGCCTATGTCCGTCTCCAGGGTCCCAACTATCTCTGTACCAAAATTCATCTAAAACGGTTTGCCATGTCGGCGTGAAACAAACAAACTCACTTTCGCTTTTATAATATTAGTAAGGATAATATTTAGATTTTTACTTATGTAAGTTGACTCCCGGCCACCGTAGATGTGGGTCTGTAGATGGTGATTAATGGGTAGCTTACCGTCCCTGTGCACGGTGAGCAATGGGTAGCTAACCATCCGTCCGTCTAGTGATAACAGGCCGTGTCAACGGCATGTTAGTGTTCCACGCGCGCCTCAAAAAGATGTCAGCAAACAGAGGGGCCTTCTTTGCGGATGGGAAATTATCAAAGAGCGGGGGGAAATGTTAGACTTGTCCTGACTAAAACCCACCCATGTTCCTTCTATTGCCCTTTATGGAGAGGTCTGCCCCGGCCATCGCCTGCCGGAGTTGCGGGTTGTTCGAAAGAGATACCGCGGCAACGGAACTTGGATGGGTTTTAGTCAGTACAATCCTGCTATCGGGGGAAGTTATTTGATGATTTCCCATCCGCAAAAAAAAACACATAAAACTGTCTTATTTGCGACTTCGAGACCAACAGGACAAGGTTTCTTTTTACTAAAACGGAACGATGGATTATGAATGCCTGCTTAACCGGGCAATTTCAGTGGATGCTTTGAGATCCATGGCAAAAAACTAAACGACTACACTTAGGCCAACTAGTAGCGATACGAAAGGTCATTAACCTAAAGAACTACTGTGGCGTTGACAATCTAATATTTAGCTCTTTCCATCTTGTGCCTTTGTCGTAATGTCTCGTTCCCCCGGCAAAAACATGACAACGTTAAGACGGCTTCGCCAACATTCGGGCAGCCATTTTAGATGGGGTTTTAGTATGGGTTTTAATTACATTTGGTATCGCTTCTTGTTGGCCGTACTTTACACACTTAGGGCAATCCTTGTGGGGTACGAGCCTCGGCTTAGGGCGTCGTCATAAAGTTGCCATACCAAGGGCCTTAAATGAAAACGGCTTCATATTGACTTTCCCAGAGTTTCTTTGTACCTACGTTTATTAATAGAGAAAAGTCGAAAGCAATTCGCTCCGTCAACGGTGAGACAAGTGCCTGAGGAGGAATTCCTAGAGGAGTCACAAGTGGGGAGGAGACGCAGGAAGTTGTCGCTTCCCCCCTTTCCTGTTGCTGGCTTTGCGTCGTGTGGAAATGGCTTTCCCCTTTAGTTTTTATAAGATGCTGTGATTTACACAAGTATGGCGGATGTGTTTTGTCTGTGTTTATCCTATTACTAATATTATAAAGCGAAAGTGAGTTTGTTTGTTACGTCTTCACGCCTAAATGGAAAAACCGATTTTGATTAATTTTGGTACAGAGATAGATGGGACTTCATGGGACCCTGGAGAAGGACATAGGCAATTTTTTTTAAAGTGAAAAATAAGGTAGAAAGAGGGAAGAAAAGGGAAAAAATTGCATAAGGCGCAAGGGCAAAAGCTACAGGAAGCAGGTACCTGCAAATCAGGAAAAGGGAACTGTGTTACCCCGAATTTAACGCAAGCGAAGCCGCAGGGATGAGCTAGTAAGTCAATAAAACTCTAGAACGCACTAGTCTTTGGTATTAAAAATCCGAAAGCTTTTCCGATTTTTAAAGAAAAGCTCGTTTTTTTTTTAAGTGAGAAATGAGAGAGAAAGACGGAAGAAAAGGTAAAACTTAGCTTTGCTTTTACAATAAACAAGGCGCAAGAACAAACACTACAGGTGGCAGGTACCTGCAAATCAGGAAAGGGGAACTGTGCTACCCCGATTTTAACGTCAGCGAAGCCGCTGGCAAAAGCTAGTGGATATAATATATTCCCAGGTTTTGTTTCAACATTCCACTTTTACTAATAAATATGTGTTTGTACTCTATGCATAGTAATTGGGTCATGCTCTATTGTTACATGAGACGTAATATTACCTACAGGGTGGTGTACCTGAAGAGGGGCCTACCAGGGCCATCACCTGCCGGGGTTGCATGTTGTTCGAAAGAAATACCGCGGACCTGGAACATGGAGGACAAAAGAAAGAAAATGGGTGGGTTTAGGTCTCATACAACCCCTCCCTCGCTCTGGCCAGAGCGGGGAAGTTATTTGGTGATTCATACCCGTAAAAAAAAGGTAATGAGGCCGGTTAGGTAGGTAGGTAGGTACGGTAGGGGACATACCTAAGCAAGCGCGGCCGTTGTTTCAGCTCGAGTCCCACCAAACCTAGTCCAAATAAAAAACTTGCATTTTAAATCATCACTACAAGTTTATCTGTAAAAAAAACAAATTTATTATTCCTACACAAATGACCGCATTCGATACAAAACTTGACTGTGGAATTCTAACATTCCCACAGCATTAGAAACATGAGTAAAACCACAAAATAGCAGCATACAGGTAAAATCATTTGTAAGCCAAACTAAATACCCAGTGAACGATTTTAGTCCACAAATTAGTGCCATAGTACTCGCAACGAAGGCTTAAGTGGGTTTACAGTTGAAATTTATTGATAAAAGGCTTTGCACGCCTGAAATGTGGGAATCTATACCGATAAAATTATTTGTCTGTTCGATTTTGGGATTTTAAACTGTGTGAATTGGTATTTTTTTTGCTTGGCTCCGTGTTTTGTATGGTAATCTTGTTGGTATGGGGCTAAATTGGGGTATTTTGGCTAAAGCGGAGTAATTCTAGTCCTGTTTTTTGTTTTTAGGATTCCGTAGCTTAAAGGTAAAATCGGGACCCTTATTAGATCACTACGTTACCCGTTAGTCTGTCTGTCTTTCAAGAACCTTTATCTCAGGAACGCCTGAAGGTATCGAGTTGAAATTGAGAGTGAAAAATCAACCCTCTAAGTCTACGCAATCGGTTGTTTAGGTCAAAAATTTGTACTGAACCTTCTCGACGAGTCTGACTTGTTTTAGAGTCTTGGCCGGTTTTTTTATGATGAATTTGCTTTTACACATGCAATGATCGTTGACAAGAAGCTGGGATAGTCTCTAGAGCACTCATTTTTTCAAGGCTAAGAAGGTAGCCGGACGTTCGATTGAGAGAACCTAAAACCAACACAGCCCCCGCGGGAGACATTCAGGGCAACGAGTGCTATGAGACGACTCCCGGCCACCGTAGATGCGAGTCTGAGGACGATGAGCAATGGGTAGCTTACCGTCAATTCATCTAGTGACGACAGGCCGTGTCCAAGGCGAGTTCGTGTTCCGCTCCAAGCGCGCCTCAAAGAGATGTCAGCAAGGGCCCTGCCAGTGCCAACTCCTTGCGAGGTTGCGGGTTGTTCGAAAGAGATACCGTGGCACCTGAACCTAAGGGCAAAAAAGTGGGAGGTGTGGTTTTTGTCAGTACAAGGCTGACACTCCCCCCCGCTCCGCCCAGAGCGGAAAAAGTTATTTGAGAATTTCCCATCCGCAAAAAAAATGCCAAAATATGTAAAAATAAAAATATGTTTTCTCTTGTTTATCCTAAATTATTGATTAGCTGAAATTATCGCTAAACAAGTCTATATCTACGTGAATCACGATTAGCATATAGGTGTCTTTTTGAGTTGAGAATAAAATGAAGAACGAAAAACAACGAACTGTTTATACAACACGCAACCAGGGAAGCAGTGTTTTAATTTACCTTAAACTAAATTATTCATATCCCTTAATTATTCATTGCTCTTAGAATACCTTAGCTTCTCCCCGCCTGTTGGTAGGTACCGACAACCTGTCTGCATAAATGTTGATGAGCTTTATTTTAGGGCGAATCTGAAAAAAATCTAAATATAACGGTCCTTTATTTTCGCTTATTTGGCTATTTACTCTTAAAAAATATCAAGACTGTAATTTCTGAAAGGTTAGGCAGATGTGTGCCGAAGTTTAGTTATCCTACTAATATTATAACATAAAGGGTAGGTACTTTTATTTTCGATATCACGCGGGCAAAACCTCGGGTCCAGCTATCCTACTTCCTACTAATATTATAAATCCGAATGTTTTTGAGAATACTTGGATGTTTGTTACTCTTTCACGTCAAAACAGCTTAACGGATCTTGATGAAATTTGGCACAGCGGTAGATTATAGTCTGGAATAATACACAGGATCCTTTTTTTTAAATATCACGCGGCCGAGACGCGGGCGCCTGCTAGTCGTCTATAATACTTTTTTTTAAATGTCTATGTCTATATGGATGATCTGCTAATCTTTTAGTAACAATGGAAAATGAACACTCGATAAAAAACATGTGAAATATTAGTAGTATACCATAACTAAAAAATCTGAAATAAAAACTTTTTCGGTGACTTTTGTTGGTTTCTTTGACTTTTTTACAACTGACTTCCGGAAGTTTTTAGTTTTTTTAGAAGTAGGTTTTAAAAAAAAAATATGGAAAAAAACTAATGAAACTTACCCCACTCAGGAATCGAACTACTAATACTTAGCAATAGCGCTTGCGACCACTAGCCCATCCTCATTCAGAAAAAATACGCATCCAAGCATAGTCAGGTACAAAAGTAGGTCTTGCCTAGTCGTTAATGTTACCCTAATAGTAATATTAATGGTTTATAGTTACACGGTAATAAATCAAACATGATTTAAAACACCAATAATAAAACAATACCAACGTAATATTCAGGAAACAACAATAAATTCTAGAAAAATATCTAGTTCCAATTTTTGTAACCAACGCCCGTAGCAATACAATAAATTTAATTGTTGGAAATAAATGTTCGTTTAGTTCGTATGTTTTGGTGGAGCATGCCAAAAATGGAATTCGATTTACATTTTGGCTTGCAAATAATTTAAGTAATACCTGTGTGCGTAATTTGGCATTTGGCTAGATGGCCTAGTTCAATTTCGTGTGCGTATTTTTTTTTTCTTTAAAAAACGTTGCCCCACACTTGGAATTTCTCCTGTATCGTGGGTGCGTTTAGAAACATATAATCTTACATACACAAACAGCCAGACCCGAAACAACTATCTGCAGGTCACACAAATATTTGTTCCGTGCGGGAATCGAAACCACGACACGCAGCGCAGCAGTCGATCCGTCGGCCACTGCGCCAACCGTGCCGTCATTTTAGAATCAACGAAACTGATGATATTATAACGCTGTAACAACAACTTAATAAATCTAAATGAGTAATCATAGAGTTTCTTGCCGGTTCTTCTCCATAGGAAACGACCAACCCGAACCGTGCACCTTTTCTCGACGTTTTATAAGTACCCATGTAAGCCTATGTGAAATAAAAATCTTTTGATTGAAACTAAAAAATTATACCATAGTAAATTTAGCTATTTAAAAACTCTTAAAAGTCACTCTAAGTTATGCAGATGCATAATCATATCTAATATTCGTTGTTAAAGTTCGATTAAAACGTCTAAATCTAGTTAAATTAAAAAAAAAAATGCTTTTCCTAGTCCGCTATAAAAATTAAATCTTAAAGGTTTATTAATAAATTAGAAAACAATACATGATTTTCCAATGCTCTTGGCTCTAGGGCGAACAATGTACCTATATAGACGCAGAGCAATGTCTTTTAGTAGAAGCGTTTTTAGGTAATTACTCAACGCCTAATTGAGTCTTCATGACCCAAGAGCCGGTTTTTACCTTAGTCAGATGCTAAGTTTCGCTATGACTGGCGAAAATATTCAGGCACATATTCCTAGATTAGTTTTAAAATCCACTCCTTATACAACAAAAGCACCGGTTACCACTAAGCTGGCAGAAAATACAGATTCTGGAGGTTTTGCTAAAAACCATAGCCAACCATCATGAAATGGGTGTAACTTACCTGAATAAAAGTTATTTATATATTTATAGCCTTTGGTTCATATTGACAGAAAAAAACCAACATAATGCTAAAAGTCAAAAAGTAATCTTTTAAAAACCACTTCTCATTATTTTTCCTTCACTGACTCTGATAATTAAAATCACATTTACATACTTATTAAAAGCACACACGACGAATTTTCAGTCACATTGCCCCTTGGCCACGGCCTACGCGCTTAAACGACACGCGTCTAGATAGTTTAAGCTGAGAAAACAAATGAAAAATTAACGCGACTTGCATAGCGACGTCACTTACGCAAAGGAACCTAGAACCGCGCGCACAATTAGTTTCAAACAGGTACAGGACTTCTGAAGATGCCACTTGTTTCAAGCGACGCGAGTGTTTGTCATATTGCCTTCGCCTGAATACCACCATAAATTATTTGCTTAAAAATATCGGTTGCAACACGCGCGTCGTTTGAATATGTAGCTACACCCGAGGCTGTGAATTAGGCCTTACAGGTGACTGTGTCGAAAGAGTTGTTAGCACAGCATGGACCTGACATCACAGTGATAAGGGTCTACCCTCAATCCAGTTAATTTATATGTTTACTGGGCTCATGATTTGTATGAAGTTATTTTGGACTATGATATTATTGTTGGGTCTTACAATTGTGTGTTGGGCCGGAGATTTTTCATATTTTTGTGACGCAGCGGAAAATGAATTGTGTTTTCTTTGTGTGAAACGGAAAAGGGACGGATCATGTCGGGATTATCAACAACTTTCTGTTGTATGTAAACAACAATACTGGAATCACTGCTGTATTTCAAACGTGTTAATTGGGACGTTTTTGTTTTTTTTGTTAGTTTAGGCAGTATATGAAAGCCTAACATCAACTACAGAAATATTTTTTTTAAGTTTTATTTTTGTAAAAAAAATACTACGCTTTTGAATGTCTAAGTAAACAGGTTAGTTTGACCCACCTCAGAGGAATTCTCCTTGAAATCATTTAATGCACTGCAATGTCTGACTGTTGGCGTATGTGAGCTTAAATTTTTGTAAACGCACCCAATACACAGAAGAAATCTAAATGTGGGGCAACGTTAAAAAAAATAGGCTCATGAATCTGAAAAAACAAGGTGCGTGCCTTGGGTTCGAACTTGGGACCTATGACTTGCCATTCCAACGATCCCACCCTTAAGCTATCATTGCTTATTTATCTTTCAAAATTAAACAACAAAGTGCCAAAATATTCAAAAAAACTCACGAAAAATAAAACAAACTGTCTTACAGCTCAACCCTTTAAAAGGGATTAATTTCAGGGCGGTAACGCAGCCAATTTCCTTTCTGTCATCGCCGCTTCATTAAGTGAATAATTTATTGTTCTTTCAGGTATTTTAGATCTGCATTGTTTACGGGTTAAGTATTTTAGGCAAGATTTCTTTTATGTTATAGTTGAAATGAAAAGAGACCTTTTGTCATAACAAGTGTGTTGAGGATCATAAATTCTCTCACGTAGATTTCGAAACCACCAGATTTAAGTTAAAATAACTCACTATTTTGTTTTTTAACATATTTTCCAAAGTCCTATTCACGACCTCAGGCGATGCTATTGACGGTTAAAGATATTTATTTCTCAAAAGAATTAAGTACAAAACTTACAGAGAAAAACTTAATTAAATGGTTGCGAATACATAATGAAGCAATAAGCGTAGCTTAAAATAATAATACTGCGGCATTATATGGTTTGTACATGTTTAACTCATCATAATTTTCCTGCCTATGTCCTATTTTATTTGGGGTCAGCGCAACACGATTTCTTCTTCCATTCTCCCCTATCAGACGTCACGGCATCATTTACTCTTTTCTCTTTCATATCGTTCTTTTCACAATCCATCTATATATTCTTTGGCCTTCCTCTCGCTCTCCGTCCATCAACATGCAGATCCATCACTCTTTTAGTCACATGTCTTTCATCCCTCCTCATTTCAAGTTCATACCAAGACAAACGACTCCCTTTAAATTTTTGTGTAACAGGTGCAACTTTCAAACTTCCTCTAATATAATAATTCCTTACTTTATTCATTCTTGTGACTCCACACATCCATCTCAACATTTTCATCTCCACTAAATGCAATCGTTTTTCTTCCACCTTTTTTACAGTCCAGCATAACAGACTTAAAATGATGTTAATGTATTGGCATAACAAACAAAACAAAACAAATGACCAGAAAGTTCAAAAAAAGTTGGCTAGTGGAATATTTTAGCGACCCGGGTGGGCGCGTTACACCTCTCGCATCAAACGAAACATGCAAAATTTACTTTCCTAAGATGATTGCTCATTAAGATACACCCACAAGTTCCATGTAATAGCAGAAAGCTTATTGCCATCAACCGGGGTCAGATCCAGACTCCGTAGCTGCTGCTGAAAAAAACCCGATGGGAAAACCCAATAACACTTTCATTAACTAATTATCACGACCCGGGAGTCAAACTCAAGAACTTTTGTACAGCAGGCGCGCTTGCGACCACTCGGAGAACTCGACCAACGATGAATTTTATAGAAGTACTAGTACCAAAATTCATCATAATCGGTTTAGCCATTAAAGCGTTAAGAGGTAACAAACAAACAAGCACACTTTCGCTTTTATAATATAAGTAAGGATTTTGGTAAGTAGTAAGAAAATCCATGGTCATTTCAGTCAAAAAATGTCCAATATTGGACATTGATCTCGTACAAACCAATTCAATAGCAGTAATAAGGCAACTTACTGAATAAAACTTCTTCTTTTAAATCTCGTATAATTCCTCTTATAAAATAAAACCGCGATTTATCTTAAAATCGTACCATTAAAAATCCCTGATCTTCCTAACGATCTCATTTAATGAATCTCCAGGTAATCTAGTTCGATCTAAAAACTCAGCCGTATAAAACGAAGTGTAACCTACTTAAACTAGTGACCTAGGTTGTAACAAGTGAAGAACTAAAGCTCTAGTCAGATTGCCGCTGATCCCGCTCGACATGAAGGTCGAAAACCCGCAATATAAATAAATAATCAAAATTCCAAATATTTTTATTTCACATAGGCCTACATGGGCACTTTTTAAACGTCGAGAAAAGGTTTTGGTTGATCGTTTCCTATGGAGAAGAACCGGCAAGAAACTCCATGGTTACTCCTATTGTAATAGTTTGGTTTTACAATGTTTTTGTTAAAGAGTTAGTATCTAAGTATGAGAGGACAGCATAGGCCCGACAATAAGTTATTGCTTACTTTACAAAACGTAATATAAGATAAGAAGTAAACAAAAGCTTAGAAGTAATCAAGCGTCTAGGAATCTACAAGGCCCATAATGTCCACTCATTCACAAAGAATTGGTAAAAATAGAATTGGTATAGATTTTATAAAAGAAATAGGAAAAATATAAAAAAAAACAACTATATGAAAATTTATATCCAACTTCATACTTCTATTCCAACTTTTTAAAGATTTAAAGACGTAAAGAGCGGACATTGGGGACTAATTTCAATCAAACATTTTGAACTTCTTCGATTTTGACACACGAATGCTCCTTGACAAGCGACTGTGTGACACTAGACAGAACGATTTGTTATCAAGTAGTGACAAGTATTTGATTACAATCTTCTTCATCTTGCCTCGTCTTTCACCCGTAAATATTACAATGTCTTTGCTTCATAATCATTAAACTATTTGACACGTAATGTGACATCCCGTTTTGCTCGCGGGATTCGCCTCAGTGTGGTCAAAGCTTAACATGAAGTGAAGTGAAGTGAACCGAGTGGAATCAGAACCAAGTAGAATCAGTTGAGATATTCCGACTAGTCGCATATACTCTAATTTGCCAATCGAGGGAAAAATTCACGAGGTTTTTTCATGTTGGAAGGAACCAAGAAATGTGTTATAGTTTTTTTTTTATTATAGGTGGTTACGCCTGCTACTTAACTACCGTATGTAGAAAAAATGCGGATTTTTTCACCAATAGACATTGTTTTATTTATATGTTTATCTAGATTTATAAGCAAAATTATAATAATTACGTTTTAATGATAAACATTATATATAATATTCATCCAGATACTATGTATATAGTTCAAAAGTCTCTTTATTTTCATGACAAAATATTTGTTATTAACGTTAAAAGAAAACATTTTTAGATACTTATAATTGTATGGCTATAAAATATTTGTTACATTTAAAAAAAAAGTCATGGCCCTTTCATTTCAATTAATTTTTTTTAATTTTTTTCATACCAAAATTTAAAAGCGTTTTTCGTTACACGGTAAAACTTTGACAATAGTACATTTGACAATAGGAGTATATAACGTAACTATAACGCTGTGAGCAACGTTTTTGCGTATTTTTGAACTGTCTTAAATGGCAAACATAAAAAGCCCATACAATATTTGGCATCCTCAACTCAATTTCTGACGAAAATAAATCACAGCTACACTTTCAAACGTCTTCCTAATTCAAAATTAAATAGTCCATCAGCTCACAGAATACGTCACCACACGCACCTCTTCGCGACAATTGTCGACTCATCGGAAATTAAACTCATTAGAATCCACATTTAGTCGTCACTACATTTGGCATAACACCGTCCTATACGTGACTTGAATACTTATAACGTTAGCAGAGCGATTCCGCTTTAACTTTGACTCTACCTGTCGAATTGTAATGAAGCCTAATATCTACTTTCCACTTGGATCAGTCGTAGAGTTTCAAATATGTTTGGTAATACGGTAAGTTTTTATAGGGATCGATCTGTTGAGTTTTGGAGTCACTTATAAGGTTGAGATCAAAGAGTCTGGCTTGGTAAGAGGATTAAATAGTGTCTGTAAAGAAAGAATTGAGTCTTTTTACTTATAGGCGAAATCTAAGTTGGTTTTTGATCCACAAGGTGGTGCGTACGTGTGTGCTGATAAAGAATGTTCTTACATGTTTTTTAGGTTTAGTTTTTTTGGAGTTTACGTACCTTAAGAATCGATTTTCATATATAAAGCGCCCGGTATGAGAAAAATCCGAGGGGTAAAACCTACTAAAGTAACGAAAATGTATCACGTTTTTGGTGCGCACCTTTAGTGCGCAACTTTCTAATTTGGCTGTGAGTGTATTAAGACGTACATATGGTATGCTATATAGGCGACTATACCTATATACTATATGTTATTGGGCTTGTTTGTTTCTATCAGTGTCGATGTATTTATATTACTATTTTTTTTCATTAATTTGTGAATTTACCCTTTCATATGATATTAATCTTTTTTCAGTTGAATAAACTCTTTTTGCGTATGGTTAGATACTCGTACTTAAGGAGTAAACTCCAGTCGTGCGTCGGAGCTGACACACACACTTTTTTTATCAATAATTGATTTTGGTAAAATCTAAGGTCCTTGACTTTTATCTAACCGTTCTGTTATATACGTAGGTAGTACTTGGATGAGATAAAAATATCTTATAAACGGAGCAATGGTTTGAAAATGTTATAAATTAATCTTTATCAAAATTATAGTTTTTTTCAGAAAATAAGTACTTATTTATTTACCAGATATTTATTAATTGTATTTAAAAGATTGAAACTTGGATCAAAAATTAACCTCCGAATTCAATGCTTACATTCATAGTACTACTAATTTTTAATCGAAAATCTCAATACCACTTTCTGCCTGACTCAGAAAACGAAATTTCTTTTTTTCTGCGCATGCGAAAACATCAAATAACCTCTCCCGCTCTTGGCAGAGCGGGGTTAGACTTGTACTGACTAAAATTCATCCATGTTCTGGGGCCGCAATATCTCTTTCGAACAACCCACAACCCCGGCAAGCGGTGGCCTTGGCAGGCCTCTCTTCTTTGCCGACATCTCTTTGAGGCGCGCGTAGACTAACGCGCCGTCGACAAGACCTGTCGTGAATAGACAGACACAACTATCGGGAACAGGGTCTAGCTACCAGCAGCCAGGGCTCCATTCAGTTATTTATTAATTTATTACAACTTCATGCAGACGTAAAAACACATTGTGCAAAGGCGGTCTTAATGTCTTGCTATTTCGCTAACCAAATATATACCTATCTATACATCAAATTCTGTTGCGTATTCACAAACTACTATTTACATACGAACGAACAAAATGCACAAGTAATTCAGTTACCATTTCAGTATTTTCAAACTAACGGATCCAGCTACAATTAGGTTGGAATATTCAGCGTTTCATAGCTGAAGTAATGGAAATTTACCGCTCGGATAAGACACGACTTGTTTTAATGCAAGGGTTGGTTGCGATAGTTGAATAATGCGCTTTTCGGGTATTATTACACTTTTTAGAATAGGTGTTGCAAGAGTTTGCAATACGCTACCTTGTAAAACTGGCTTTTATTGCACTACGATTAGGTACGAAATGCAAATGAATTTTAAACGCGTGTTTTTTTTCTCATTTATTGCAACAAGGGATTTTAAACTTATCGTTTAAAAAGCGCTCCCCACCGCTCCGCCTAGAGCGTCCCAAGTCATTTGATGATTTAACAACCGGAAAAAAAGTATAATAATAAAAGTTTTATCACTTGGGCGAAAATTGTTGAATTTCTATACATGCAGATGCAAAGTTTTATCTCCATCAAACCATACCACCTTTATTAGCTTCCATTACATGCGCGTTTTGTTCTCTATCGCAAACCAGTGTAAACACAACCTTTAGAGAAATAATTCTTACTAATATTATAAAAGCGAAAGTGAGTTTGTTTGTTACCTCTTCACGCTCTTAATTTGCTAAACCGATTTTGATGAATTTTAGTACAGAGATAGTTGGGAGCCAGGAAACGGATAGAGGGTTTTTTTTAAAGTGGCATAATAATATGAGGGAGAAAGAGGGACGGAAAGGTAAAACTTAGCGTTGCTATTACAAATCAATAAGGCGCAAGGCCAAAAACTACAGGTAGCAGATACCTGCAAATAAGGAAAGGAAAACTGACCCCGAATTTAACGCGAGCGAAGTCGCGGGCGAAAGCTAGTTAAAGAATAATCTTTTAAAACAGCTTCCAAGTAAAAATGAGAATATTAATTTAAAGGATTAGTAATGTGGTTTTTGTTGATTAGTTTCACGTCAGTTGCCGGCGCTGTAGTAATTATTTTCACTTAATCCACGACTTTCTAGCGCAGAAAGAAGGCTTAAATATTTTCTTTTATTACTGTACTGACAAATTAAAGGGTTAATGTTTAATTACATTTTAGTATTTTTAATGATACTTCGTATGCACTGCATCAAATTTTTATTTTCTCTTTATATTGCTTTGAGGTTTTTATCCAAACAGACTTAGTTTTTATACAAAGCCCGTCGTGCTTTTAAACATTACAGGGCATTATCACTAATTTACTTATAATAATACATATAATAATCTGACTACTGAGCCGGAGGTCGTGGGTTCGATTCCCACCTAGGACAAACTTTGTGTGATGAGCACGATTGTTTGTTCTGTGTCTGGGTGTGATTTATCTATAATATGTATGTATTTATAAATTATATAAGTATGTATATCAGTTGTCTGGTTACCATAACACAAGCTCTGCTTAGCTTGGGATCAGATAGCCGTGTGTGAGTTTTCCCAAGATATTTATTTTATAAATACCTAAGAGCACACGACATCAGGTCAACCTGTACAATATTCTAAACTATTATATCCTGATCTAGAGAGATCTCGGATACACACCTTAGTCCAGAGATCAGGTTTAAATGGTTTTGTGTAGGTAGGTTGATGTGCCGTCGTGTGTACATTAAACATATATATTTTTTAATTCCTTATTTTAAATACGGGATAATTAGTATTACATACATAAACTTAGGACTTTTTTCATCGACTAAGTAATTTATACTTAATTATTTATTTCACCAACACAATTCATTGACACACACAAGTTATTAAATAAATAAATATCTTGGGACAACTCACACACGGCTATCTGATCCCAAGCTAAGCAGAGCTTGTGTTATGGTAACCAGACAACTGATATACATACTTATATAATTTATAAATACATACATATTATAGATAAATCACACCCAGACACAGAACAAACAATCATGCTCATCACACAAGGTTTGTCCTGGGTGGGAATCGAACCCACGACCTCCGGATCAGCAGTCAGGGCCACTAACCACTAGACCAACAGGCCCGTCATTAGTTGTGTAATGGGTCAATGTAAAACACAAGTACAATTTTAACACATCATACATATACGATATAACGCTGGTCGCCATCAACGTTCTTTGATAAAAATGTTGCATAAAATTTTTCCTCCTCCCGATTATGCCTATGAGGGGTTTCTTTCACAGCCCAACAATGTGATGAAAAGTGACTCACAATAAGAGCCCTCAACCACCACTTCATGGTCTTTGTCTTACCATGCATTGTTCAGACGCCAAAGTCGTGTTTTTTAACACAATAGATTTTTTTTTAACACAATTTTCTGTATGATCATGGATGGCGTTGAGGAAATGCATTATGATTTATTGTGTACAGTTTTTGTTTGTCGCTATGGTAAACTAATTTATATGTTACTCAGATGGATGAATGCAGACTTTTTTTGCGTGTGCTGACCGGAAATTCAGAGTGGTAGCTGTTTTTAGAATTTGATGAAAAACTAATGCAGTGTATAGAACTACCTTTCAGTAGCCATTTTATTGTAAACTATTCAGAAATTTACTGATTTTCAGTCAGCTTAAATGATAAATGTATTTTTTAACACAATTAAGCTTTTCATAGACAGTCACAATATTTCCAAAAGTATTTTCAGAATTGTCCAGATCCATCCAGCAAAAAATATAAGAGCGTATATTTTATTCCAAAACGAGAGCTGAATATTTCTGAAGAGTGTTTTTTCTCCCTTTGCATTGACAGGTGTGGTTGTTCCAGCGTTTAACCGCACAACATGCAGATAAGGAACAGAAGGTTGACTTGAACAACGAGCAAAAAGACACACAAGCATACAAATACAGCGAGTGCAAGTGCACTCGTGACTAGCATTTGTTTGAGATCTCTACGCATAAATATACACGATTCATGTGGCGAGTACAAGCTTACTGACGCCTTTTTGTGCAGATGGGAAGTCATCAAGTAACTTCCCCCGCTCTAGGTGGAGCAGGGGTAGTGCCAGACTTCTACTGACTTAATCCCACCCATGTTCCTTCTTTTGCCTTTTATTTTCCAGGGCTGCGGTATCTATTTCGACCGTAACCCCGGCAGGCGGTGGCCCTGACAGGCTCCTCTGCTTTGCTGACATATTCTCTTTAAGACAGTAATGCGCTATCAACACGGCCTGTCGTCATTGAACAGATGGACGGTGAGCTACCCATTGCTCACTGTCCACATTTGCCACGGGTTGTAGAGACACGAGTTGCAGATCAAAGATACTCACGCGCAGGCATCTCACGTTCGGTTTTTTGCCCATCTATAAAGCCAAGCTTCTGTACTCGTCTATGTATGGGTAAACCGCGGACCACCGTGTGTGGTCGTTTCGCATCACTGGGCACTTGTGACGTCACCAGTGATGCGCTCTGTCTGCCCAATCAATTCAGTCGGCTCTCTATTGAAGTGAATTTTTGGTTCAGGTCCTGTGTCTTCGCGTGATTGATGTATGGAAATTGTTAGTGGAGGATGGTAGTGATTTGGTGGTCTGGTTTGACTTATGAAATACTGTATGATAGCAGTAAATGTTTAAAAAATATTTATTCGATAATGTTAAAAAAAATAAAAAAACTTCGAAAAATTAACTTATAATAAACCTAAAAAAATACGTTACAAATTCAACCGTTGGTAAATTGGTAACGTCCCACGTTGTTGCCACGTTGTATGTCCACGCCTCTGGCCACAGTAAAAGGCGACTTCGAATTTTAAATTTTAAAGATTTTTTGGTAGAACACCAACATTTTTATTTTCATGATAATTTTCATCATGACACAGACAATTACGATAAAAGACTACCAAATATCGATTCTATCATCATCGTCATAATTTTAGATGCAAACCGTCCACTAGGTACACGACATTGTATAGACATCTATTTGCGTTATCACTCCAATCAGAAGACTATACCTACCTTACTAGGTCATTGGTCTACCTTATGACTGAACTTCCATCGAATATCTTCCAAAAAGTATCTTATCATATTATTGTCAAATACCACTACTAATTAAAAAAAATAAACTGACCAGTTTTTTTTTTGAGAATGGCATCTCGTAGTTCAACCAGTTCCGTTCAGGTTGTCGTCTGCTTAACTGCGCAATTTTTGTGGATGCCTCGTGGCCTTCGACCAGGCTGGATCTGAGTGATATAGTCCCCAGTGCCTGACTATTTTTATGCACACTCATTCACACCCCCCCCCCAACGCCCGCTCCTTAATCCCTTTTAATGCTTCCATACTCATTACACTTTACTTCCCCGTTATCAGTATTTTTTAGAACATTCTAGTCATTTACAGATGCTACCACAAAGCTTTTCAAAGACGGGCGGCGCGGCCTTTAAGACAGGATAATTAACTTGCCTTAAGGTCAAAATACAAAGGGGTATTACATTTTCTTCAGTTAATTTCTATTATGCAACGAACAAAGTTTCAATGGAGTCGCCTTATAAAAAATTGAGTTGTTTTTTTTTTGTTTTATTGCCCGTCTTTTGTTAGACTTTGATGCGAGAAAAAAAGTGGAAAAGCAGTTTTCATGGAGACCTGGAAAAAGTTATTTTTATAAAATGCCGTTGGTAGCTGAGTGAATCTATGTTTATGTTGGGTTTTGTCATTTTATTTTGAAAGAAATTAAGTTTCTATCCATTATTAAATATTAACTTTTGCCCGCGTTAAATTCATCAAAATCTGTTGAGCCATTTTGTGAAGATGTAACAAACAAACAAACTCACTTTTGCTTTATTCCGATTTTGATGAATTTTGGTACATACAGAGATAGTTGGTTCCCTGGAGACGGACATGTCGGACATAAGCTAAAAAAAGTGATAAAAGGGGAGAAAGAGAGAAGAAAAGGGGAGAGAAAATTAGCGTTAGCCCAAAGTAACTATGCGAAGCGGACGAAGTCGCGGGCGGAAGCTAGTAAATAAATAAAAATGCCTTGTATTCCACGCAAAACGGTCCATTTATTTACCTACTTTGAAATAAAAATGTATAAAAAAAATATCTTTACAGGTGAAATAAATTTCATTAATTAACATAGGTACTCAACTACATGCATTCGTAACAATAATAAATGACAAAATTATAACGTCCTTACTATCCTTACTAATATTATAAAAGCGAAAGTGAGTTTGTTTGTTTGTTTGTAACCTCTTCACGCTTTAATGGCTAAACCGATTTTGATGAATTTTGGTACAGAGATAGTTGGGAACCAGGAGACGGACATAGGCTAAATTTATTTTAAAAAAGGGAAATATGAGGGAGAACGAGGGCAGAAAAGGGAAAAAATAGCGTTGCTATTACAAATCAATCAGGCGTAAGAGCAAAAAATGCAGGTCTGCTTGGTGTGTTATACCGAATTTAACGCGAGCGAAAGCTAGTAATATTATAAAAGTGAGTTTGTTTATTTGTTTGTTTGTTACGTCTTCACGCCTAAATGGCTAAACCTATTATGACAAATTTTGGTACAGAGATAGTTGAAACCCTAGACGGACATAAGCTATTTTTTTTAACTGAGAAATAAGGGAGAAAGAGGGAAGAAAAGGAAAAACTTAGCTTTGCTATTACAATAAGGCGCAAGGGCAAAAACTACAGGTATCTGCAAATCAGGAAAGGGGAACTGTGTTACCCCGAATTTAACGCGAGCGAAGCCGTGGGCAAAAGCTAGTTTTAAATTAAATTTACATAATTGTATGAATTCATCAAGCTATGTAAATTAATAACTTGCTCAAAAAAGCCGATCACTTTCTATTCTATTTTCGACTAGTCTTCCAATATCGACTAAAATTGAAAAAAAACCGGAAAAGTAAGTGCGAATTGGACTCAAAACAAAAACAGAAATAAATATTTTTTAAATTCTGTTTTTTATTTTTTTTATAGCGGCATCAGATATACATTATCTGTGAAAATTTCAACCGTCTGTCACGGTTCCTGAGATAAAGCCTGGTGATAGACGGACAAACGCACAGCTGAGTCTTAGTAATAAGGTTCCATTTTACCCTTTGGGTACAAAACCTTAAAAACAAATGAAAAAAACTTTAAAAAGAAACAACAACTGTAGGGTTACCATGACATCTTATAGCAGTAGCTATTCTTGTGTGAGAAAGAGATGGTGCTAGACACCCTGTATAGCTCTTTCTCTTTCCCTCAGTGGAATAAGATTTACTTTAAAATGTCATGGTAGGGTAGCTGAACACATTAATTCCTCATTGAAGCTACACATATTATGTCCAGTTATCTTAATAAAGTTACAACATTGTGTTTTATACTACGTGACTTTAATTTATAAAACCTGACGTTTAATAAACTTGTTTATTAAAAGAAAACTGACGATCCTACTTTATAAATTAGTTCTTAAGACGACCTGGAACCAAAGAATTAATGAGAAGAAATCTAGAAGCGCTCGGTCCCGACTCGGTCTAGATTTTTCTCGGGAAATTATAGGAACATTATTTTATAACAAGAAAGAACGTAATGAGAAGGATGTAAGAAGAATACGACGTAGTTCTAAGAATAAAGATGTTACGTTCCTTTTTCAATTAATGTAGCATATCTGATAGCTAGCTTAGGTCAACAATTTTTTTTTTTAATATCTGCAAGAAGAACGAAAACCTGGTCAAAAGCGAGTCGGACTCGCACACCGAAGGTTCCGCACAAACTTGCGATATAAACAGATATAATATCTTTTGATTGCGTTCACTTACACCCCGTTCCAATAAACAAAAAAACTATTCGTTTTGGTTACGGATGATAGTATTTTGACATAAGTTCTATGTGACGTATGTCAAAATCTTACTATCCGTAAGCAAAACGACTCGTTTTTGTTTATTGGAACCGGGCATTAGAGAGTTGATTTTCACAACACTAAGTGAAGACATGGTTTTATTTTCAATTTTATACCTTTACGCGTTCCTGAGATAAGGATCGTGACAGACAGACAGACGGAAAACAAAGTGATCCAATTAGGGTTTCGTTTTTTCTTTCGAGGTACAGACGCCTGCAGGTCAAGCTACCCGAAACTGTCAATTTTTCCCAATGAACCTTGAACCTTAATACTTTAAAAATAAAGTCGAGAATCTATCAAAGAAATCTGTCAGATTGTAGTAGCTTGATGTGCAGGCGTCTGTACATAACCCTAATTAAGAGGAGAAAGAGAGGCCGCGGTTATCTAGGTTCGGTTGTGTTTGAATAATTACCCACACCCATTCCATAGTTTCCTCCGTGCCTCCGAAAGCCATTGGTCTCGGCTGTCATTTGCAGATCTTTGGCAGCCGGACAAAGCCTAAGGTCTTAGACAAAGTGTCATTCTTGCAGCAGTAACGTTGATGGACAAGTCTATGTAGGAATTTAGTGCTTACGACAATGGAATACACGTCTGTATAATACCTATGTCTCCTTCACTACATCTCACATATAACAAAAAAAAAACAAGTTTATTTTTTAAATATGGATTCGTTAGATTAAACTTTTGAAAAGTGTCAAACTCTGACAAAAGTCGTTTTTAAAAATTATCAACGTAAGCCAGTAGAAACTAGGTTTTAGAGCTAAAGTAAAATAGTGGTAATTGACTGAAACTGGTAAGACTTTGAGCCGTCAAAGATTATCAATATCAAAATATTTTATTTAACATTGATGGGCACTTATAAAACGTCGAGAAAAGGCGCACAGTTCGGGTTGGCGTTTCCTATGGAGAAGAACCGGCAGGAAACTCCATGGTAACTTTTTTTAAATCATTTGGGTTTAGAATGTTGTTGTTACAACGTTAGTACTAAATATGAGAGGACAGCGTAAGCCCAACAATGTCATTATGATGAACAAACTAGGCAATGTATTGAAATGAAAACCATGCATCAAAAGGCACATCTATAAGCAGATTTGGGAGATCTATGTCAAAAACAAGGAATCGCAAACGAAACCCACAGAAGAAAGAGGTGTTAATACATTAGAAGATTAAGAGAACGGAGATGAGGCGTCTTGCGGTGTATGAACAAAGTTGACGTGTAATTAAAAAGCCACAGACAAAGCCGGGGTGGAGTACTATGTTTGTACACAGACTCATCTCGTTGTTATACGAGTTGGATTAAGAAATGTGTGGGGAAGCATTACAATTTTAATTGTTTGTTTATTTGATATCTTGACTTAGGATATTTGATTGTGTAGTGTGATTTTAGCATTGACTTTAACTGATATTTATCTTATCACTAAAACTGTTAGTGAGAATTGACGTGTTTTGACGACACGGTTGGAGCAGTGGTTGAGCGATCGACTACTGCGCTGCGTGTCGCCGGTTCGATTCCCGCACGGAACAAATATTTGTATGGCCTACAGATAGTTGTTGTTGTGTATGTGAGTTTAAATGTTTGTAAACGAACCCACGATACAGAAGTAATTCCTAGTGTGGGGCATACATTTTTTTAACAAAAAATAGGATATATGTCAGCTTTGATGCTACCAGTACTTTTGTGTGTCATTCTAAAATAATATAAGTACACTTGCCGCGATTTAACAAATCTTGTAAGAATATTATGGTATCATTCATTATTCCCATCATTAATCTGATGTAAAAGTTTTATCAAAACTCGTTCAGTAGTTTTTGTATGGAAGAGTAACATCCATCCCTTTCTTCAATCAGTCCATAAGAAATGTTTTTTGGAATAATAAAATTTATGTCGTCAATAATTGTTACTATTTTTTTGATTTTTGAATTATTTTAGTCTTTCTTGTTATTTCGATGACTATAGAAATTAAAAATAGTTAAAGTATTTTTTTCCTGACTATAAACAGTAACTTCACCACAAAAATCCAATTTTGACCACTAAATACACTTACCAGAAACATTCTATTTTGACCACTCCACACCTTTCCGTAGAAAACATTAACATTCACCAAATCCTAGTTGACATCGTGCAATCGTTTGCATATGTTTAGCTAATTGTTACACTGCGCTGCACGTATACAACCTCAGGTTGACTTCATGAGTGGGCCAAATAGGTTTTGCAATTACGCATCCTGGGTTCAATTTGGGATGTGAATTGTGATTTGTGTTTTAGTTCTTGGTACAAGTACAAATAGGAACGCATTTTCAATTGGATTGATGATCTTAAATATTAGTAGGGTATGACTGGATTGGCTGGGTGTGGAAAATAGAGGGCAGGGTTGTTTGTTGAGCTTTGAGCCTTGCAGGAACAGTCGTTGGGTGCCGCAAGGTGAAGGTAGCTTACCGTCCGTCCATCTATTGAAAACTTACCGTGTCGACGGCACGTCCTTGTTCCACGCGCGCTTTAAAGAGATTTCTAAGGGCCTGTCACGGCCAGCGCCTGCCGGGGTTGTAGAAAAGAAGAGAGACCGCAGCCTCAGAACATAAAAGGCAAAGTAGGAACATGGGTGGGTTTTAGTCATTAAAAGTTTGACACTCCAGCCCCAGAGCGTGGTGAGTTATTTGACGATAATCTACCCGCAAAGATAACCCTTGCAGAGACCTATAATGATGAAGAACAGGGTGTAAAGTTCTTGGTCCCACGTTGAAAAGGGGGAATCCTCCCACCAAATGTGTATTTTGTTGATTGCTGTGCGAATTTTAAAGTTAGTTCTTCGTTTGTGCCATAGATGGTAATTAGTTTTTTGTACCATATTTGACCCATTTCTAGTATTAACGACTGACATTGTTGACTTATAAACATCTGGGGTTCTCAGTGACGACTTGTTGACGCCGGATAGATGATTGGCGTTGTAGTATTTTATAATATTAATTAGTCACAGACAGGGTGACTGACTGAAGACAGAGTGGAATTTTAGTCTTCGAAGATTTCACGTCAAAAATTAAAAGTTAACATTCAACACAACAAGGAAGCCAAAATGATGCTGATTAGCTATGGTATTTATATTTAACTAACTTTTGCCCGCTGCTTTGCTCGCGTTAAATTTGGGGTAACACAGTTCTCCTTTCCTGATTTGCAGGTACTTGCTACCTGTAGTTGTTGCTCTTGCGCCATATTTATTGTAATAGCAAAGCTAAGTTTTCCCTTGTCTTAGCAGTTCAGTCATTTAGGCGTGAAGACGTAATAAACAAACTCACTTTCGCTTTTATATTTTTTGCAAAATCTTTATGTATGCTTTCTGAAGTGAAGACTTAATTAATTTATGCAAACTAACAACAGTATACACCGGTTACCGGTATAAAGGTTTAGTCAAACGACAAAAGCTAACTGTGTTAATAGTTAACCATGTAGATACATGCAGGGAACCAAATACGTTTTGGCGACTGTCCGAATTAGGCTTAAAATCGTAATAGTGCTAAAGTGCAACTAGACAGTGTTCTATCCCCTTGGGCTACACTGATGTTCAGAACTAATACTGACCCCATAACCTGCGCTGTGTATACTAATGTAGCTGAAAATACGTCCCTGTGTTAGTTGGTTATTTGTGTTGAGGAACTGTGATTTGTTGTTTTGATAAATAAATATTTTTGTGCTTATAAATATTTAACAAAATCTCTCTGAGACTGCTTGACGGGGTAGTGACTGACCTAGGACCAGGTGTGTTATTGTCGGGCCTGCACTGCCCTCTTATACTTAAGTAATAACGCTATAATAGCAATATTATAAAACGAAAAGATTTTAAAAGAGTAACAATCAAATGGAGTTTCTAGCCGAAACGACCAAACCGAACTGTGCACCTTTTTTCGACGTTTTATAAGTGCCCATGTAGGCTTAGGTGAAATAAAAATATTTTGATTCTTGATGTTGATAGCGGGATGCAATGTTGATTGGCGAGAAGAGGCGCAACATCAAAAAAATATTTTTTTTCTTTTCAGTAATTGTAAAAGGTAGGTCGGTAACGACCAGTCGTGGTCGTGGTCGTCTAGTGCGCGAGGTGCCTTACAATAGTCGGTAGGAAAAGCAGAAGAATAAAATGAAAAAACTGGTCAAGAGCGAGTCAGATTTTGACAAGACAGACAAGTTTGCGATATAAACGACCAAATCTTTTGACTGTGTAGACTAAAAGGGGTTTGATTTTATTATTTTCACAGCACAAAGGGACTACAGATTTGAGTACAATATGGTTTTAATTTGAGCTCGATACCTCCTCGCAAGATAATGGGTCTTGACAAACAGACAGACAATAAAGTGATCCAATAAGGGTTCCGTTTTTTCCTTTCGAGATACGGTACTCTAAACAAAAGATTGATACTAGTGTTCATTGAAATATAAATATTAAAAATACGGTACATCAGATCAAATGAAATAATAAAAAGGTGACGTACAGCAAAAATGTATAGAACGCATGTAAAGGAATTCGATATTAAAAATATCGTAAGGTTTATTTTATTTTTAATATTTTGCTTACTTTTGCGCTATTTTATTAAATTACAGTAAATTGAATGATAAAAGGCTTGAGTGGAAATGAAACGTAAAAATATTTTCTAGGAAATTAAAATTGTAGTTTTGCAAGATTTACAAACGTTTAAATGTAGTAGTATATAAATAAAAAGTATCTAACAGGGTTATGCTACATTGAATATTTCGTTTTTTCTTTGTAAGATGAAGATACTTTTGAAGGATTCAGAGTTTCACTAGCAAATTTTATAGCGAGACGTAAAAGTCACGAACGTAGTATTTTTGAAGCTTTTTCGAGGCACAAATGCGTCAACTAACTTATTACAGAATTTTATTTTACATAATTTCGTTGTATTAATTATCTATCAATAATGTAATTGAATTATAGCCATAATTAACAACTCTTACTTACTGGAATAATATAAAGTGATATTTTCAATAATAATTATTAAGTTTAAAGCTAGCTTACAGAAACAACAAACAAAGGCCACTTGAAATTAATATTCGTTTGCCAAAGTGCATATTACATACCTATACTTATACATTTCGACATACTGTGGGCAAAGAATATAAAAAGAACGGAGTCCTAACTTCGTTAGGTACGCGTTGAAAGTAGTTTGTAATCAGTATTTGCTATTAACACCTTTAGAAGTCGTTTTTTCTTTTTAAAAAAGTGAGTATATATGTATTTTGATTAAAAAGAGGGTCCATTGAGATGTTTGTGTAGTCTTTTCCCACAGAGATATGCTGTAGAATAGACAACTTGAGACTTTTTGTCTAGTTGACCAATTTGACCGTCTAAAAGTACGGTCTGTTAATAGGGCGCCTCGATAAAACAGATACAGGTATGCGTCACTTAACATAAATTACCGTCGCATCTGAAGTCGTAAATAAGTTTGAAGTCGTTAATATAGGCATAATAGCGTTTTCAAAAAAGTCGTCACACAGTCCGAAAGTGATTATTTATTATGCCTTACCTGTAATGTTACCGTTGTAATAATTTATATAAATATATTTTAAACTAAACTTTGCCCCACACTAGGATTTTCTCTAATTGTGATTATTTTAGTT
Source organism: Ochropleura leucogaster (assembly GCA_958449745.1). NCBI lineage: Eukaryota > Metazoa > Arthropoda > Insecta > Lepidoptera > Noctuidae > Ochropleura > Ochropleura leucogaster. The sequence continues at coordinate 6,018,970 of OY288226.1, forward strand.
AAGTCTCTGTAATCTATCTACTCCCGTCCCGTCGGTGCGTATACTTAGGGGAGTAATAAAACAGCAGTGTGCGGCTATTTCATATTTTAACTTTTTAATGCAAATATGTTGTTTAGATGCACAGTTTCAGATTTTTGTGGTTTAGCTTCATGGTTTTTAAGGAAATAGGAATGTTTTTGGTTCTTTTCAAGGATTTTTTATAATTGAGATTAGTGTAGAATTAACTTTTTTTAATAAACAGTGTCCATTTGCTTGGCATTTTTTAAACTATATTAGGATCAGCTTCAAGTCAAACCGGATGCTGCTGAATACCAATATATAACACTAGCTGGCGCCCGCGGATTCGCCCGCGTGATATGGATAAAAGTACCTATGTGTTATATTAAGATCCGTCCAGTCATTTTGACATGAAATAGTATAACATAATATTAGTAAAATATCTGGCGCCCGCGGTTTTGACGTATTAATTAAGAAACACGCATTCGTCCTTACGTCCATCCATCCTCACAAACATTCGAATTTATAATACTAGTAGGGTAGTAGGAAATATTAGTAGCAATTAACAATGCTTCCCATTTCTTACCAACACATTCAATTTAAACTATAACAAAAACAACAATTTTGGTCGATTTTGGCAAACGTGGCTATAATTAAAACCTCCTGTAATAAGATTTGGTACCAGGCGAACAGAAAGTAGGCAGAGAGCTTAATGTTACTCCATTCATCGCTAACCTCTATCTAGATAACTGGCAATTTGAAATTTAAATCGGTCGTTCTGTTATATTGCTGTGGAAGTTATTCAGAAGGCAAAGAGATAAATAGTGTAATGGAAAATAGTTTTTAAACCTTTGTACCTCAATGAGAAATAAACAGAATCGCTAAAGGATTACTTTATTGTTCGTCTGCCTGTCTGTCAAGTCACGTTATCTCGGAAACGAGTGGATGTTTACAGTTGAAATTATAAAGAAGGAACATGACCGTTCGTCATGGGTCAAAAAAGTCCCTTCCTTCCACTTGACACCACCAAAACGACACCACCGGTGGTGTCGTATGGAATCTCTAGTCCATATGACACCACCCTAGTGATGTCGAGAAACGCGTGGTTTTGACAAACAGCTCCCAATTCATTATTTTAAGTTATCTATAGTTAAACGATAATTAATCAAACAGAGTTTATAAAATATTATTTTTTTATTTAAGTGAAGTAAGTAGTTATGTATTTATTAAAGAACGGACCGGAAAACTAGTCTTCCAGCATGTTAACAATTGTTGTTACCTGCTTGTAATAGGCCTTAATGAACTTTTCTTTTAATGTTTCTTTTCCGGGTTTTTTTTTTTTAAATATAAACTTTGTCAAATGACGTACCTCATTAATGAAACTGCTTGAACTTAATTGGAGTTTTCATATCAACAACTTTGTATGTAATCTCACTTATAGTCGGTGGTGTCATATGGACTTCATACGACACCAGCAGTGGTGTCGTTTTGGTGGTGTCAAGTGGAAGGAAGGAAAAAGTCAGACACTGCCCCCTTACGTTTAAAGCGGGGGAAGTTATTTCATGATTTTTCATCAACAAATAAAAAAATGATTGTAGAAGCTGGCTTTTGTAGCTATTAGATGTAGTTTTAGTGCAGGAATAATGCCTAACTTCAAACGTTTGCAATTTTTGGGATTGGAAAGATGCGGAATGCATAGGACCAAGAATTGATTGATGTTTGCAATTTTTACCAGATGGATTTCAATCAACAGAACCCAGCGACGAGGTAGACCCATATAAGAAGACTAGCTGTTCCCCACGGTTTCATTCGCGCTGCTCAGCACCTGTTGGTCGTAGCGTGATGCTATATAGCCTATAGCCTTCCTCAAGAAATGGACTATCCAACACTAAAAAAAAATCTAATTCCAACCAGTAGTCCCTGAGATTAGCGCGTTCAAACAAACAAACTCTTCAGCTTTATAATATTAAAATAAAGTATAGATAGTGTGACGAGCTAGAATCATTCATCTTAGATTGGTCCCAGCCCTCATCACTTTCCTGCTCTTATCCCACTCTATTTGGTGTTGCCACAACACGTTTTCTTTTTTCATTCTCCCCTGTCAGACGTCACGATATCATTTACTCCTATCTTTTTCATATCATTCCTTACACAGCCCATCCATCGTTTCTTTGGCCTTCCTCTCCCTCTTCATCCATCAACATATATTATTTATCACTCTTTTAATCACATGCGCTTCATCCCTCCTCATTACATGACCATCATCAGTCATACCAAGACAAATGACTGCCTTTCAATTTTTCTGAAACAGGGGCAATTGTCAAACTTCCTCTAATATACCTACTCATTCCTTACCTTTTCCATTCTGTCCGGCGTGTTAGTGTTCCACGCGCGTTAAAAGAGATATCAGCAAAGCAGAGGGGCCTGCCAGTGCCACCGCCTGCCGGGGTTGCGGGTTGTCCGAAAGAGGTCCCGCAGCCCCGGAACATAAAGAGCAGTTGAAGGAACATGGATGGCTTTTAGTCAGTACAAGTATGACAGTCTCCCCCGTATCCGACAAAAAAAAAACATTCTTGTTACTCCGTACATCCATCTCAACATTCTCATCTCCGATACATGCAATCGTTTTCATTCATCTTTTTTTACAGCCCAGTTGGTTTAGGTCGCTCCCACCCATCTTTTTATTAAATTCATGTTCTGCCAACTTCTAGCAATGTTCTAAATTTGAACAGAACTTCTGGACTACCTGCGCTTTGCGGTTAAATCGTCGACCGAAATCGTTCGCAATGATTTCTAGGGAAAAATCTCCAGACGTTGCGTTTTCAACTTTAATCCTTGATCAATATGGTGTGATTTGGAATGAATGAGGGTGCTATTGTGGAGTGTATGACAGATGATTCGACACGGGTAGGCCATTTTCGTATCAATGTAGATTTCCGTCATTGTTTTATCGTCGTTGAGCCTTTTCAGGCGTTATGGTGATTTGCAAGCTGAATATTTTGGGCAATGAGCATGCAATGGTTTTATCCTTCTTTTTTTGGTTAATTGCCCATCAAATGCAAATTTTACAGATTACGAATGACTGTGTGTTGTTATTACATATGTACATTAATGTTGATGGATCAGGTGGCAGAGGAAGACCAAAAAATATTAAAATATTTTTATAAGCTATGTATAGACTAAAAGCTGTTGCACTTCGTTCATTCTTTATTGAAAAATAAACGAAATTTCACTCACTTTTTTATGCCTTGTGTTTTGCTAAATTTCAGAAATTTGTAGTTTCTGAGATGAGATTTCGTGATGAGTGAGTCAGTGATTTTCTCTTTTAAACATATAAACTAGCATTTGCCCGTGGCTTCACCCTTGCAGCAAAAACCAGCCAAGAGCAAGTCAAACTCGCTCACCAAGGATTCCGTACAAACTTGCGACATAAACGACAATATCTCTTTATTGCGTAAACAGTAGGTGGTTTTAATTTCAACACAATACCTCCGCGTGTTCCCGAGATTAAGGGTCTTGACAGACAGACGTACAAACAAGTGTACAAATATTTGTTTGGCCTACTGATAGTTGTTCCGGGTCTGGCTGTTTGTACAGACGCCTGCAGGTCAAGCTACCCGAAACTGACAATTTTTCCCAATGAACCTTGAACCTTAATACTTCAGTAATAAAGTCGAGAATCTATCAAAGAAATCTGACAGATTGTAGTAGCTTGATGTGCAGGCGTCTGTACATAGAAAAAGGAAAAGCTAGAAAAAGGCAGGCTTCTAAATCTGAAACTATGAACTGGAAGACTGGGTTTTCCCAGCTAGCTCTTAGTTCTAGAACTCGACTTGCCTGCCTCCTGAAGTGTCTTGGCTAAAGTCCACAGCCATCATGAAAGTCCAAACAATATAACTTTACTTTGTGAAACTGAAAATTGTTGAAATGATCTTGAAAAGACTGACCTTAATATACTTTCAAAAGAAAACTGCTGCTCTCAATTAAGTTTTAAAGTATTGGAAGTCGGATTTAATGTTTTAAAACAATGCCAATAGTTCTAAAACTTTAAAACCGACTTTAAAAAAATGAGGATCTCAATTTGATTGCTTTTTTGTATGTTGGTTACGCAATTTTTCAATTCTAGACTCGGCGGTCAAAAGAACTTAAGTCAATTTTGTTCGGAATCCATAAGAACTTAAGTCAATTTTGAACAAAATTGAGTTAAGTTCTTATGGTTTCTGAGAAAGAATTGACTTAAGTTCTTTAGAATTGTGGGCGGACTTTTATAATCTAAAGGGTTTTATTTGTATGTATTGCTTCGATAGTTCATGATTTATATCCTTACTAATATTATGAAAACGAAGTTGAGTTTGTTTGTTTGTTACCTCTTCACGCTTTAATGGCTAAACCGATTTTGATAAAATTTTGGTACAGAGATAGTTGGGAACCAGGAGACGGACATGGGCTATTTTTTTTAATAGTGGGATGTGAAGGAGAAAGAGGAAAGAAAAGGGAAAACTTGGCGTTGCTATTACAAATCAATAAGGCGCAAGTGCAAAAACTGCAGGTAGCAGGTACCTTCAAATCAGGAAAGGGAAACTGTGTTACCCCAAATTTAATGCGAGCGAAGCCGTGGGCAAAAACAGGTCTTCTATAGTTTCATATTTTTCTTGTAATGTATAAAGACGGTTTACTTAACAAAAACAAATTCTTACCGAGCATTGATATTTTATAAAAACGCGGTAAGAATTTGTGTCATATATACCATCATACCACCATACAAAAGGTTGAAATTAAAAAAAAAAACATTTTAACTAAAATACTATAGAAAGACGCAAAATATGTTCGCTTCCGGAAACCGGTGAATTTTGGTTGATTTATTGATTATTAGCAATTGCCCGCGGCTTCACTCGCGTTAAATTTAGAGTAACACAGTTCCCTTACAGCGCCTCATTTATTGTAATAGCAATGCTAAGCTTCCCCTTTTTTCCCTCTTTCTTCCTCACTTCTTAATCTTTTTTGAATAAAAATAGCATAAGTATGTCCGTCTCCAGGGTCTCAACTATCTCCGTACCATTTAGCCTTAGCCATTTAGGCGTGAAGACGTAACAAACAAACAAACTCACTATCGTTTTTATAATATAAGTAATATTTGCTACCGACTTCCGGAGTTAAAATTATTTTCCGTCCTTTTAGTGTGTTTTTTAGAAATTGGTTTTCTGCAAAAAAGAGTTTTTGGAACAAAGTTCCTTATCGCGCGTTGTGAAAGGGGGCTAGACGGAAAAAAATCTTACGAAAAGTTGTCACGACACTTTTTGCTATAGTAAGCTATTGTAAGCTGTGCGGCGTCGCATGTTTCTCTGTCTGTCTGTCTCTCTCTCTCTCTTATAGAAAGCAAGCCAGATATTTTCATTTCTATTGAAACTTCGTTCCATCCGGGTGTCCCTTGACACCTCTAATTTTTTTTTAACTATTAGGGATTAACCATAAGATAAGCGAAGACCGCCACCCTTCATCCCTCTAAAGTTGCCAAAACCCGTTACAATTTACAACGCGATACAATAACAGTCTCCTATGTATTTCATTTTCAAATCAGAAGGATACTGTTTCCTCTAACTGATCCCTTAAACAATTAAATTTAACGGTTATAACAATAACAGTTGGTATAATTTTAGGGTAAAACGGGTAGGGGGTAAGGGTCACATATTTTGGCATCCGTGACCCCACTGTCTTAATAACGTTATGGGAAATTATAAGGGTGTTTGTTATGATCGTGGCCGTTCTATCAATGGGAATTGTTATACGTAATATCCCATAGTATCCTAGACCAAAAAGAGGTATCTCTTAAAAGTCGAAAATCTTGTTTTTATTTGCATCTGACAGCTTCCAAGCTAAAAAAAGCAAATAAAAACAAGACTATTCTCCTCTATGCCAATAGAGGAGAATGGTAAAAAACATCGTGTTGCATGAACACAGAGGAGGAATATGAGCGTCGGGTGCCACGAGACGATTCCCGGCCACCGTAGAAGGACGGTAAACAATGGTTAGCTTACCGTACGTCTATCTAGTGATGACCAGGCTATGTCGATGGCGCGTTTGTGTTGAACGCGCGCCTCTAAGAGGTGTCAGCAAAGCAGAGGAACTCGCCAGGGCTACTGCCTGGCGTGGTTGCGGGTGACGATTGTTTTAGTATTGATATAGGTACTGACAGAGAGACGGCTAGGATGAAACGATAAAAGTTCCATATTCTGCCGGGATTGCGAGTTGTTCGAAAGAGATACCGCGGCCCCTGAACACAAAGAGCAAAAGGAGAAATAGATGGGTTTTGGTCAGTACAATGGTGACACTCCCTTCCACTCCGCCCAGAGCGAGAAAAGTTATACGTTGAATAACCATTGATAGGAGAAAGATGTTTATAATGAGCTTTTAACATACTAGCTTTTGCCCTTAAAGCATGAAGAGGTAACAAACAAACAAACAAACTCACTTTCGCTTTTATAATATTAGTAAAGATTACATCAGAATGAAAAATCGATATAGCCATCGATTAAAAAAAAATACAAAATATTACCTCATTTTCACAAAGGGCCGAATACGAATATTAGTCAATAATTTGAACTAAAAAGAGTTATCAATCTTTACAATATATTTCTAGTTTTGTTCAGTTACCTCTTTTTGGCTTATAAAAACAATATGGCGGTAGAGAATCTTCTGCAATCCATTTTTATTTTACTGTTATTTCAGCTGGCAATATTTTTTTATATTACCGGACTGGTCGTTGTGACGATGCTTGGGGTAGGCTTATGTCCAGTAAAGGCGGCTTTTAGCTTATATTGAGACGGTGTCATTATTTTTTCAGGTGTAATGTCTGGATCAATAACTATCTCCTATTATTCTTTTTCTTGGTATAAAGGTTTATATTCATAACTTAGTTTGCATTCCATAATGTGTGAAGATCTATGGGCTTAAAGCTAAGGTACAAATACGGACCCTGTGGGGCACAGCACAAGGTTTAAAATAATTAATAGATCCAGATGTTTGACCCAAAATTAAGCTACTTGAACTCCATTGGTTGAAACTGCAGGTGACATGGGGTGTGATGCAAGAGGAATGGTGAGTCATCGTCTAAAGGAGATACACCGTATCCTCACTTAAAATCCGTACTTTAAAAAACGGAACACTTATATAGAACTAGCTGTTCCCCGCGGTTTCACCCACGCTGCTCAGCACCTGTTGGTCGTAGCGTGATGTTATATAGCCTATAGCCTTCCTCAAGAAATGGACTATCCAACACTAAAAGAATTTTCCAATTCCAACCAGTAGTCCCTGAGATTAGCGCGTTCAAACAAACAAACAAACAAACTCTTCAGCTTTATAAAATTAGTTTATAGATAGATCACTGTTGTCCGGTCTTGTTTGCCTGTCAAGATCTTTTATCAAGCAAGATGTATCGAATTAAAATTAAAACCGTATACTCAAAGCTAACGTCCCTAAGGGTTGTAAAAAACTAAACCACTACGCAGTCAAAAGATATGGCCGTTTATGTCCCGACTTTGTACGAAACCCTTAATTTTGGGGTTTTTATTAGCTCTTATTGTACCACTGATGGGCTAAGACGACAATGTTGGCGCAGTGGCTGAGCGATCGACTGCTGCGCTGCGTGTCGCGGGTTCGATCCCCGCACGGAACAAACTAACTAAACACGGTACAAATAGTTGTTCCGGGTCTGACTGTTTGTGTATGTGAATTTAAATGTTTGTAAACGCATCCACGATACAGAAGTAATTCCTAGTGTGGGGCAACGTTTTATAAAAAAAAGGCTTTCCACATATTTAAATATATTAAGTTAATGTTAATGAAAAACAATTACCAATACAATTTTAAAAGCATTTTTTTTTGCAGAAATGACAATGTTGTGTTGAGCGGTTAGGCCTAAAATATGGTCACGTAACTTTCCAAACTGACAATGATAAAATATCTTCTCCGATTGACTTTATAATTTACACCCCATCTAATCAGTTTAAATCGTCTGTCTGTCTTTCCAGTTAACTAACAATGAGAGCATAGTCTGTGTAGAATTTTATTAAATCTTAATGTAAGGAAACATTAATTAGATAAAATAAAGACTTACAGATTTCACTATATGGTTTTAATTTCATCTCAATACCTCCACGCGTTCTCGAGAGTAAAGCTCTTGACAGACAAACAGACGGACAGCAAATTGAAAAGAGTCCCGTTTTTTTTGCTTTTGAGGCACGTAACCCTAAAAATAAGGTAATTTTTATTTATGTATTCAGATGAAGAATTGTGTAGTCAGAATTGTATATTTCCTTTAAATGTAGATTTATTTTTGTGAATCTCAATTTAATCATTTTAGCGTTAGATTTCACAAAACATTATTACACAATCCCATGTGTTTAAAAACATCTGAATGCCTAGTATTGGATAAACTTATTATTTCTTACTTCAATTTACTTTATTCAGAGATATTTAAATTACGAATAAGATTTAATTTAAATGCACTTCAATAAATTACACGTTGACAATCAAACAACCGCAAACCATTACTAGCAAAACCTAAAAAAAACCCTTGTAATAAAAATCACACTCCTACAATTAGCAAGAATGGAGTACAAATATATTAATCCACTTAAGACCGCAATATTTCACTAAGAATGATGTATAAACGTTCTGCGCACACCACTTGAATGAACGCTAGCATTAAGGCGCAGTATTATCTCGTTGACCTTGTTCATACATTTTAACATTGGACTTTACTGCAAACGTTTGTCGTAAAAATACAAATAAATTTGTATAAAATTAAATATTAACTATTCAATCAAAAACAATCCATCATTGAACGCAGTTTGGCATTGGAAATTTCATTGTATACCTTTGATTATAATTACGATTAATATTGAAGAGATAAACTGCTTTAAAAGAGAATTTAGAAGTGTGTTTGAATATTTTTTTACACATTTTAGTATATTTAATTATAATTTGAATTCCATCAATGTATGCAAAAAAGCCTTAAAAATATCATATTTTTTTCAGTGATTAAAATTATGTATGGTTTAAGAGATACACTGCGTTAAAAAACCTGATTTTTGGCCGTTCTTAAGAAATCTTCACCTTAATGCTGAAACAAAAACGTGTTGAGTTCGAGAAATATGTCGTTAGTCGCTACGATAGATATGATCTGGCAAAGAATGATATGATTGTGTGATTTTATGGATAACTAGCTGGCACCCGCGGCTTCACCCGCATCGAAAAAAAGTATTCTATGTGTTATTCAAGACTATAATCTACCTCTGTGCCAAATTTCATCAAGATCAAAAAAGTATTTTATGTGATATTCAAGAGTATAAAAAATCTCTGTGCCAAATTTCATTAAGATCCGTTCAGCCGTTTTGATGTGAAAGAGTAACAAACATCCATACATTCATCCATCCTCACAAACATTCGCATTTATAATATTCATATGATCTTTGGGCCTTTTAGTTAGTTTATTTTTCCTCTACATGGCATCGTTGTTGTTTGCAAAAGGTTCGATTCTTGGTTTCCAGTTTTTGGTTTGGTTCTTAAATTCGATATCCAGGTTATTTATTTGTTTTTTAGGTTTTGATAAGAAACGTTTAGCTCAAAAGTTGGTGATGTCATGCCCCCCTCGTGATTCTGATTGTACTATAGAATTGAAGTCTCCACATTGAGAGTAGGGTAAAGTCACGATTGTATTTGATGTTATTACTTAACTAGTTTTGCACGCAGCACAGTATTACAGTTCTCCTTTCCTGATTTACAGGTACCTGCTACCTGTAGTTTTTGCCCTTGCGCCTTATTTATTGTAATTGCAAAGCTAAGTTTTCCCTTTTCGTCCCTCTTTATCCTTCATTTCTCACTATTAAAAATAGCCTATGCCCGTCTCCAGGGTCTCAACTATCTCTGTACCAAAATTCATTAAAATTGGTTCAGCCATTTAGGCGTGAAGACGTAACAAACAAACTAACTCACTCTGTTGCCCTTTACGGTCCGGGGCCGCGGTATCTCTTTCGAAAAACCCGCAACCCCGGCAGGCGGAGGCTCTGGCAAGCCCCTCTGCACACTAGGTTGCGTAAAACAGATTCGTGTAAAGACACCAAAACCTAGTTCTTCAATTATTATTCAATCACTAACAATGTCCAATTATAAAGTGACATTGTTATTCCTTTTCATGTAAAGTAAGCACTTATTTTGTTCTAAATTATAAATAGGTACGTCTACCCCAAAAACAAACCAAGAACACCCTTTCAATTTCCGAAAATATACCAATTAAATCAACCGAACATAACAACACAAAGAATCAATGTTTCCACCGCCCAACTTAAGCAGCTTTTAATAAAACGAAGCGAAAAACTGTTACATTTCTGATTTGAATAGAGACCCTCATTTTGTGAGAAATCGATTATTTTTTATGCTTTTGTTTCTGAGCCCCATAACAGGGCATTAACGTCGGGTTTTTGAGTAAGAAAGCCTCCGCTTTGAAAGAAAGTGTGCCGTTGAATTTTATTCGTTGGAACGGAAGAGAATTTTGGCCTGTTTGTGTAATTAGCTGACAGAATTTAGTGGCAGTAATAGGTTGTTTTTTGCGGTTGAATTTCTTAGAGGTTTTAAAAGGAGATGGTGTGGAAAGGTGTCCGTTGGAAATCTTTTTGCGATTATTTCTTTTTGCGACTTATTTTCGCTTTTTGGGTAATACTTAGCTTTGATTTAGATATTATTAAAGTACTCGTTGCAAAATAATAATAGGCTGTCTGGTTGGTCTTAAGGTTAATCCGCTCTTGTTTAGGTTGCACATATTATGCATTGAATACCGAGTTTATTTTATGCCGGATAGCACGTAATAAAAAAGAGGCTGTAAAAGTAGACCAATGTGTTATTAGAGAGAAAGAAAATAATTTATTCAAGTCGCTCAGGACAAAACAAAAACAAATAAAATACATACAGTATAGGTACATGAAATAATTTAGTCCTCTACGATACCAAAAAAGCATCACATATAACTCATTACACTGAAATTAAAATAATTAGTGTGATGAAGGTGTGATGCCACGATTGCAAAATTGATAAAACAAACTCTTCATTTAGCTTTCGCAAACACATCAAATTTAAAAGACGTAAGCAGACATGTCCAATCGTATGCCAAAGTTCATATTAGCTACATTAGTTATACTGAGTAAAAAAAATCTGTTTGCTAATTTTCCACCCCGTTTCCATGTACATTTTTTACCAGACGTAAATACTTATACATCTGATAAAAAAAATACTTAACTTTAGATCTGACTAGCTTCCACCCGCTACTTTTTCGGTGTGGCATAGTTACTTTGGGCTAATGCTAACTTTAAGCCCGCGTGATGATCGAAAAAAAAATATCTTTCTTTCCCCTTTTATTCGCCTGTTTTTTAGACTAAATCCGTCTCCAGGGTCCCAACTAGCGTTTGAGGGAGGGAACATCTAGCCAACCCAGCCACCGCGGGAGACGCCCCGGGCGCCGGGCGCCGCGAAATGACTCGCGGCCACCGTAGATGCGGGCCTGTGGACGGTGAGCAATGGGTAGCTCACCGTCCGTCCGTCAATTGACGACAGGCCGTGTCGACGACGCATTTGTGTTTCACGCGCGTCTCAAAGAGATGTCAGCAAAGCAGAGGGGCTTGCCAGAGCCTCCGCCTGCCGGGGTTGAGGGTTGTTCGAAAGAGAACGAACATGGGTGGGTTTTAGTCAGTAAAAGTCTGACATTCCCCCCCGCTCCGCCCAGAGCGGGGGAAGTCATTTGGTGATTTATCAGCCGAAAAAAAAAGGGTGTCAACTATGTTTGTACTAAAATTCATCAAAATCAGTTTTGCCATTTAGGCGTGAAAACGTAACAAATATACAAACTCACTTTCCCTTTTATAATATTAGTAAGAATTATACCTAATTTCGTTCTACCCTAACGTAATGTTATTTTTGAATAAGCAGCAATTACGATCCCATTAACACGTCAAGGTGGTAACCAAATTAGATTGCCTAGAGAGACCTAACCTTTCTAAATTAGGCACCGGCCTTTAATTCCTGTCCTAATTAGGACATACAGTGTGTATGTATATTGTATATATGTACATACATTGCTTGGAGAGCTTCCCCGAAATAGCAATTATATCATCTTACTTAATTTGAGGTTGTATGAAAGTTAGAAGATTTATTAGGTGTTGGTCTAGTTTATAGCGATTAGCGTTAAGCGAGGCTTTATACCCGGGGTTGCGGGTTGTTCGAAAGAGATACCGCGGCCCCGGAACGTAAAGGGCAATACTTCTATTGTCCACCCATGTTCCTTCGAACATGGGTGGGTTTTAGTTACTACAAGTCTGACATGCCCCGCCCGCTCCGCCCAGAGCGGGGAAAGTCATTGGATGATTTCCCAAACGATAAAAAAAGCGAGGCTTTATTTTGTTACCATTTTTGGCGCCAGTCAACAATATTCGCGTTGCTGAATTTAAGAATCTATTATTTGTAAATTAAGGATCGTTAGTTATACTTAAATGAACAAGTAAGTACGTTGTTATTGTGATATTGTGTGATGTGATTATTATAAAGAGCGATGATGCGAGCGAAAGTGAGTTTGTTTGTTTGTTACGTCTTTACGCCTGAATGGCTAAACCGGTTTTGATGAATTTAGGTACAGAGATAGTTGGGAACCAGGAGACGGACATACCTAGGCTATTTTATAAAAAAAAGAGTGGGATGTGAGGGAGAAAGAGGGAAGAAAAGGGAAACCTTAGCGTTGCTATTACAAATCAATAAGGCGCAAGGGGAACTGTACTACCCCAAATTTAACGCGGGCAAAGCCGCGGGCGAAAGCTAGTAGGGATATAAAAAAGTCTGACGCCTGTCTGACTCATATGTCTGCTTGTTACATAGACTGTGGTTGACCCCACTTTTTAGGGTTCCGTATGGTCTGCAAAGGAAATCACTTTGTTGTCCGTCTGTCTGTCTGCCAATGGTCAAGACCCTTTATCTCAAAAACGCGTGGTGGTATAGAGTAAAATTTAAAACCATATACTCAAATCTGTAGTCCCTTGGAGTTGTGTTATAATCAATCTTCTATGTCTACACAATCAAAATATATGGCCGTTTATATCGGTGACTTTCTACGGGACCATCGGTGCCCAAATCCCACTCGGACTTGACTGGTTCTTTTTGGTGACATTAGTTACAAAGTCTCATTTATTAAAACCTTAAAACAAACAATTCTCCAAGAAATCATTTAAACTCATTTACTCCATGTCACTGTTAGTTAACTAGTATTTAATAACTTGCCAAGTTTGTGATGAAGTAGGTAGCGTTAATGCCAAACTTATAGCACTTGCAAACTGTATAAACTTTTGATGCTTTAGATCTATTTAGAGCATGAAGGCAACCTCTTTGACTAGCTAGTTAGTGGCTGGAGGAAGTAAAGTGATGTCCTAGATTTGGCAGATTTTAGTTATAAAGCTCGAGAAAATATTCCGGGTTGATAAGTTGACGGAATAATGTTTCTCTAAGAATTGGTATTGTATCGATAAGTTTCCTAGCTGGAATTGCGTTTTTGAGTGCCAACAAGAACCTGAAAACAACCCGACTGCCGCGGGAGACGCTCCAGACGTTTCCTGGCCATCGTAGATGCGGGTCTGTGGACGGTAAGCAAGCAAGTTCATCATGCATCCGTATAGTTGGACGGGCCTGTTGGTCTAGTGGTTAGTGGCCCTGACTGCTGAGCCGGAGGTCGAGGGTTCGATTCCCACCCAGGACAAACTTTGTGTGATGAGCATGATTGTTTGTTCTGTGTCTGGGTGTGATTTATCTATAATATGTATGTATTTATAAATTATATAAGTATGTATATCAGTTGTCTGGTTACCATAACACAAGCTCTGCTTAGCTTGGGATCAGATAGCCGTGTGTGAGTTGTCCTAAGATATTTATTTATTTATTTATTTATAGTCACGACAGGCTGGGTCAACAGTGCGTTCGTGATTCACGCGCTCCTCAAAGAGATAATGTCGAAAAAGCAAAAAGGCCGCCAGGGCCATTGCCTGCCAGGGTTCAGCTTGTTCGAAAGAGATATGGCGGCCCCGGAACACAGGCCTTGCTTCTGCTCTAGAGCGGGAGAAGTTATTTGATGAATTCCCATCCGAAACAAAGAGCTATACATTTTCATGCTAACTTTGCCTAGAGTATCCCTATGATGGCAGCAATGCCCATCTCGTTGACGGGCGTCCACTACTTCTTTTGTTAGTTTTAGGAGGCTACTCAGTTGCAGCATCACTTCACCTGCCATTGTCAGGCCTGGTTTCAAAGCAAAACTTATGTGCAATAACGAACTCAACCTATAATTTGGTTTTCTTATAGCAAAACTATTTTGATTGCGTGATTTTCCTCTAAATATATTTTTATTCTCTATTGGACACAAAATTAAAGAAAAAATAAACACAATAATACAGCAATTTTATTTTTGGCAATTTTTTTTTATGGTTCTGGCCAATGGCTTAATTGCCAAGAGCCTCGACGCTTTAGGCAGCCGGATCAAAGGCTTGATACAGAAAACGGTACTCTTAGACACGCCTCGTATTGTTAGCAGGTTCCTTTTTTTGGAGCCTAGACTACTGTGCACGTATTTTTACATCGTTATCACATTATTTGTTTAATCTCAACACGAATGATGTTAATACGATTTTGTAATAATATTCTAATTTAAAAGAGTGCCCATGGAGTGTTTTGCCCATTATTCTCCATAGAGATTAACACTTTGGAGTAGGCAACTTCAGTACTTTCACAAATTATTATGTCTTGTGACCGGAACTGTAGCTTAGACATTTTGTTTTTTTTTTACATTCTAAAATGCCTGTAATAATCTAATTAAAATAGCATGATTTTGATTTTATTATTTCTATGTACCTACCGTACCTGTTAACTATATGATTGATAATTTCATATTTTCCTGGTTTGTCTTTTCTACACACTGTGTCTATATCTCATCCAACTTTCCCCTCGCAGGTCTGCTGGAAAAACATCTAAAGAAATTAGCAGTACCTTGAATGTGCTCTTCTGTCTTAATGTAATGTCCTGTCATGTATTTTGTGTGTGCATAAATAAATAAATAAAAAATATGTCGAAAACACTGTAAAATAAAATAAAACCACTATTCGCTTATCGCTCAATAAGAAACAAGCGCCCGAAGAGTCCCGAAATCATCTAGAACCACATTGCTATTTGTCATGCGACATCTGGCAAAAACCGGTTCACACCGGTCTCGGGCGGTTTCGGGAGGTGTTATACGGCAAAATGGCGGATATTTCTCCAGTTCAAACTAGTAAGAGCCAGTTTCGGAGGTACGGCCGTTTGTTTTTATTGGCCTGTAAGCACTTGTAAGTGATTTTTGATGGGTAAAAGGGAATACGTGAGAATTTTCGTAATGACCGGTCAGATTTTTGTGGATTGATTACGGTTCTATTGATTTTTGGGGAATGGAGAACAAGCTTCGTATGTTTTTACGATCGTCTTTCGTTTCGTCGATTATACAACTAATACGGCTGCTGCATAATCCTTACTAATATTATAAAAGCGAAAGTGAGTTTCTTACATCTTTGGTACAGCGATAGTTGGGATCCTGGAGACGGACATTATAAGCTATTTTATTATAAAGTGAGAAAAGGCAAGAGAAAGATATTTTTTTTCGATCATCACTTGGCCCGGGTTAAAGTTAACGTTAGCTTAAAGTAACTATGTAATGAGGAAAAAGTCGCGGGCGGAAGCTAGTAATAAAATACATTATCACGAATGTAATCCCCGTTAGTAATAGTACACCCATATTTTGCCAGTTCTGTTTAGATCCATTTAATAGAGGACGAGCCTATTGCCATCAAAACGGACTCGACTACAGTCTCCACGAAACCAAAAAACAAAACAATAACACTTTACTTTAGCGCGGGTGCACACGATGCGTTGCGGCGGCGGCGGCGGTGCGGCGCCGGAGCGGTGTCGCTGCGTCGTCTTACATAGAAATATCTACGGCATGTCACACGATGCGCTCCGGCGCCGCACCGGACTTGCAACTACCAAGACGAGGCGGGGAGGGGTGAATGCGTTGCGACGTCGGAGCGGCACCGCTCAGTTGTTTTGCGTCACGAGGAAGGACACACGCTCGCTCGCTTCGATTTTTTTCTAAGTATTTTTGTTTATTGTGATTGAGGTTTTAAAAAAAGAGTGCCAACCTAGATGTTATTGATATAGACTACCTAATTACATGAGGACAGATCTAGTATCGTCGTACGCTTCTAAGTCGATTTCGGCGGTGACGTAATAGTAGGGCCAAAAACAGACGTCTTTTACGATCCATTTTCATCAACAGACTGTCCAACGCTACGGCGCCGCTGCGACATAACAACGTTACGGCGCCGCACTGCTCGTGTGCCCACTGACACGATGAAATCTTTGCGGTGCGGTGCCGCAACGCATTGTGTGCCCCCGCGGCAGGTGGTCAGACACTAACGGGCCAAACTTATTGTTTTTAAGATAAAGCAATTCCGAAACAAATCAAATGCAATTGACCAGATCGCACGGATATAGTGATTTTCTATAGACAGCAATGATAAAAAACTAAAAATCCAAAAATTGCATTAACATAAAGTATCAAGTATGTTTATTAAACAAAATATAGAATCCTTACTAATTTTATAAAAGCGAAAGTGAGTTTGTTTGTTTTGTCTTCATGGCTAAACCGATTTCGATGAATTTCGGTACAGAGATAATTGGGATCCTGGATATGTGAGATATTTTTTTTAAGCGAGAATTGAAGAAAAAAACGCATTGAAAGGAAAATACTTTTTGTTAGGTACGTCTTTTAAAATTAAAAGTACTGTATATCAATGTGTAAACAAAACGTACAAAAGTTTACTCCATATTGCACGACAAAGAACTACAATAAAAACTATAAATCCGTATTAATTATTCCCTCTCGATTCCTGCATGAATTAAAACCATCACACAATTTTATTCGTCCAAGATAATATTTTAATCGCAGAATAATTCGGAAAATGACCTACTTTCGGAATAAAATCAAGCCAATACGGTACAGTCGCAAGCAAATATTATGTACACACTTCAAACAATTCCAATGCAATTATCGTCTTTCCAATTATGCAACCAAGAGCATAATTAATACTTTATTCTATAACCTTCTTCTATAATAAAAAATGAATCGCAAAATGTGTTGGTAAGCGCATAACTCAACAACGCCTGGACCAATTTTACCAATTCTTTTTTTAAATATTCGTCGAAATCCAAGAATGGCTTTTGGGTCGAGAAAAAAAAACTGAAGGCAGTATAGGTTTTCGTGGGGAAGAAAAAATGCGTTGAAACGCATGCCATCGCAACGCATTTTCTATACTAACTGTGCCCTAGCTAGTATAGAATAAAATTTTATTTGAATTATTCCGTATCTTGAAGTATTTTACCAACTTTGTGTATTCAGGTCAATTCTAGGCTATCTAGTGCAGCTGCATACTGGTATGTTACATCTGACCTCTAAAGCCCAGTTCCTATGTAAATAAGATTTTTTTGCTAAGATTGGTTGATAGACGTTAGGGTGGCTAACTACCCAAAACGACCTTCGAAAATTTATTGCAGATAGCTTATTTTATTTCCGTATAACTAACAGATTCCTTGGTCGCAAATTTTAGCGTGACTCATCATTATCATCATTTTGCTGCCCTTATTCCATGATTCTTGTGATCGACACAACTAGTATTTTCTTCCATTGTCCTTTGTCAACAGTCACACAACTATTTACCATTCCTCACATTGCCAATTCATCGTTCCTTCTCCTTCTTCTTCTTCCTCCCCGTCTCCTTTTATTTTTGTCACTTTTATATTGTGATTTTCGTGTATTAATTACATGGTTAAAACTTCAATAAATAACATAAATTATTTGAATATTAGAATAGCTCTGTAAATTTTTTGTGTCAGCACCATGCTGAGATTTGGTCTCGTAAAGAATGAATTTAGTTTGGTAATGTCTTATTATTTATTGTTTTGTCATGTGAGAGTCTAAATAATATTTGTTTTTATTCTAAATTCAAATACGGTCGATTCCCATTAACTTTTCAGTAACTGGCTCAATTCTCAAACTTCCTCGAATATTTTCCCCTGACTGTACCTAGTTTAATAAATTTTGCATTCGTAAATGCAAACTAGGTTTGTTTTGTTATTCTGATCAGATTGCGCAGATGTCGCCTGTCAACCAGCCTGTTTTGTGTGTCCGGATGCGCTTCAAATATTTATGCATTGATTGACTAAATAAATTTTGCGGTAAGGCTTATGGTTACGGGTGGTCATGTATAGATTGATCGTTCAGTAAAAATGGTGGTCGTTTGGTCTCGGTTATTTGATCAATGTGTTGTCAACTGACTGCAGGCCGATTGCAAGCACACGTTGGCCGTTGTAAAAATAATCGCCGAACGAATCCATTTCAAACACCATACCGGTGTGACGGGTATTCCCCACCTGCTTTCTTACCCAATCAGTACAAACCCCTGCTAAAATAATAGTCTGAAAATATATAAACAAAGCCATTTTGATCTCTCTACTACGGTGTGCGATCCGTCGTAGAGAGATCAGGTTATAATAGTTTAGATAAGGTTGACCTGCCGTCGTGTGTACATAAGGGTTACTAATATTAGTAAAATGAATTTGCCAAGTTTTTTTCAATCCTGGCGAAAGTTGGAAGACTTTTGTGTTGTCAATGTTCACGAATTTTGTATTAGACTTGCGTACATAAGCTCGCGTCACTTTCTCAAGGTGGTACAAAACTGCAGAATGCCATCTGCTACGATCCTTACATACCACTACATCCCTTTTTTGTTAATGGGAAATCCTTAAATCACTTCCCCCGCTTTGGGCGGAGCGGGGCAGGGGGACTGTCAGACTTTTACTGACTAAACCCAACCATGTTCCTTCTTTTTCCCTATAAGTTCCGGGGCCGCAGTATCTCTTCCGAACAACCCATAATACGGCAGGCGGTGGCAATGGCAGGCCTCTGCAGTACTACACCTTTTCGCCTCATCATCATGAAGTTCATACATCTGATCATACACACAACACACAATTTAGAACATCTTAATCCTAATATATATTTTAATCTGTCGGGTTCCAATGCATGCCTTTAAGGACATTGTCAACTCTTATAGCTCCAAGCCACTACAGGCTTAAGTATATGGGTTTAATTTAAACTCAATACCTCCAGGCGTTCTTAAGATAGAGGGTCTTGACAGATTGACAGAGAACAAATATAACGATACTATAAGGCTTCCGTCTTTCCTCTTTAAGGTGCGGAACCCAAAAATCCTGAAAATCGAGAAATTAATTTTACTTTCACCCTGGCTTAATATTCTATTCCTTTTGCCAACCCAACGAAAATGAACGCGTGGGCTAAAATACATGTTTAAGATAAATTCACACAGCTAAATGTTTTCTCATCCATCGAACATTATAACCTTAAATTTTATCTTGTCCACACCCACATGCCTACAGTAAACGGAAAATACAACTTTTCAAACGTGGGTAGTTGCTAATAAAAGTGTAAGAGTTTGCTTCGATGATTTTTTGCTATAAAATCTTGAAAACTCTAGAGGTTCACGAAAATAAAAAATAATTTGCTTTCGATTAACAGTGAAAAACTAAAATGTTGGGATGAGTTCACTTATTAATGGAGACAGATAATATTTAAAGAAGCTCATCAACTGTTACTTCATTAAAAGTGTAATAATAATGTATTTGAAGAGGTACACAAAAGTAAGTACGTATTTGATTTTTATCACTCTGAATGGGGAATATAAAAATAAAATGAGTGATAATTAATTGGTTCCTTGAGCTGTGAAATGTGTGTTAGATTTAATTTTAACATTTGTCGAGTTGTAGCAACTGAAACCTGCAAATTTTTTGAAGTGGCTTATCTGAAAAATATGTATGGAAACTTTTGAAACACCCACAAAAAGTGTCAATTTAAAATTGCATACAAGTACCCTTGTGACAATAATTTGTAAACTCGCGAAGATTTTTAACCGAAATATCTTTTAATAGTTAGGTAGGCAGTCGCTCCATGTAAAATACTGATATTCAGCTGCATCAGCTTAAAATAAAAGCTGACTTCAACATAGTAGGGAAAAACCCAAGCTGTGTTATTTATTTGGAGCGACTGCCTATATTCTGGCCTCCACAACCCAGTTAGTTTTGGAAAATTCGATAAGTCTTCGTAAGACTGTCTATTGACGACAGGCCGTGTCAATGTCGCGGTAGACGCTTCGCCTACACGACCAACAGTCGAGGTGCAGTCGGGGCACGGGCGCGTTAGGCCCGTCGTTAGTCTACCACGCGCGCCTAAAAGAGATGTCAGTCAAAACAGAGGGGCCTGCCAGGGCCGCCGCCTGGGGTTGCGGGCTGTTCGAAAGAGATACCGCGGCCCCGGAACATAAAGGGTAATAGAAGTCACATGTGTAGGTTTTAGTCAGTACAAGTCGGCACTCCTAGGGAAGTTATTTGAGGATTTCCCGTTTGCAAAAAAAAAGACACGAGCTCATTCGATAACTAATCATCAGTATAAATAAATTTCTATGAGGACAGCGGTAAGACACGAGGAATTTTCTCTTTCACAGAAACATTTTAACACCAACGCAATGTCAATTCATATCATCGTAGGCGTCGCACCTACCTACGCTTGAGAAAGACTGTATTGATAATTAATCATTAAGATAATAATTATTTCTTTACTTCAGAGTGTGGGTACAAAATTAGTTTTATTTATCTTTTCTTTGGGTATCCACTAGACCGCGTGTGGATTTGATATATAAATTCGGCTTTGATCTAGTCTAGAGTACCTAGTTAAAAAAAAAACGGACAAATGCGAATTGGAGTCGCGCACCGAGGGTTTAGTACAAACTTGTGCCATAAACAGCCATATCTTTTGAGTGCGTAGACTTAGAAAATTAATTTTTCAGCTTCAAGAGACTACAAATTTGAGAATCTGGTTTTAATTTCAACTCGATACCTTCAGGGATTTCCGAGATAAAGGGTCTTGACATACAGACAGACGGACAACAAAGTGATCCAACAAGGGTTCCGTTTTTTTCTTTTGAAGAACGGAACCCAGAAAAGGTTCGAGGTTCGAGTCCGCAGTCGATCGCTCAGCAACTACACATTATCTAAAACCGAACCAAGTATTTGCTTAAATAAACCTCTTCATCTTGGTAAGATAAACAAAACAACAACTTCTACATCAATTTTCTTGACAAAATTCAAGCAGAAAATTGCAATAAAAATAATACAGTTGGCTTATGTTTCCGTTTAGTCTGACGGTCTTTCCATTCAGATATGTATGCAAATCATTCGTTCACAACAAGGGACCTTCAATTCGTTCGTTCGTTCATTCAGTACGACGTACAAATATGCCCCTTTTATTGCATTAGCACAGATTTGCGTTTGTGTATGGTTCTGAAATAAGCGATTCTGGGAAGCTAACGGCTGAATGCTTGAGTTGCAAGTCAATCCTATTTCCTACTAATATCCAACTAGTACTACTATAATCGTATCCTACTAATATTATTAATGCGAATGTTTGTGAAGATGGATGTATGGATGTTTAAAACGGCTGAACGGTTTTGATGAATTTTGACATAAAGGTAGATTATAGTGCTGCGGGTTGTTCGAAAGAGATACAGTGGCCCCGGAACGTAACGTAAAGGGCAATGGGAGGAACATGGGTGGGTTTCAGAACAAGTCTGACACTCCCCCTCGCTCCGCCCAGAGCGGGGCAAGTTATTTGATGATTTCCCATCTCAAAAAAAAGGTAGATTATAGTCTTGAGTAACATATAGGATACTTTTCGATATCACGTAGGTGAAGCCACGGAGGCTAGCTAGTATATTGTATTTAGTCATTTTGCTTTTTGGCTTAACCTTTTACGAACAATTTATGTTGAGATCAGCTTCGAGTCTAACCAGATGCAGTTTAATACTAATATTATGCATGGGTCAACTGCATATCTGGCCTTCACAATCCAATTAGTACTAGGTGGTTATGATACTCCTGGGTAAGACTAGTTCTGTTGTCCTACCTACTTTCAGACCACTGACTGCCAACCATGATTGAAAAACATCTTTGACCGACTGATTACTGACGAATAGTACTGGATAATTATATCGGTACCAAAAAAAACCATTAGATTATTGCACCAAATGTCAAATGTACGACATTTTTTCTGAACTTTAAAGTTTAGAATTGTTTACCCAACTAGGATCAGACTGACGAATTTCAGGTTGCAATAAAAATTATATACACCTTACATATTATTTCCTGAATCCATCATGAATCTAAGACCATTCGCACACGACACTGCAAGTACGCAGTTAGACTGAGATGAGATGCGTGGGACTAAAGGGCTATATTATTATTATTATAAGATGCGCGGGATTGTTGTGTATACGTGAGTTAGGCTAGCCACAGATTTAATAAAAGCCAACTTAGCTAGTTACCGACCGCGCGGATGAGCAATGTCTTTTGAAACTCGACTAATTCTTTCCCATTTCAGTCCCCCACAGTTTTTGCAGCCTAACTTTTAGACACAGAATCTAAGACCATTCTCACACGATACTGTTCGTACGCGCAGTAAGAATTTTGTGGCAGTAAGATGCGTGGCATGGCGGTGTAAACGTGAGTTTGGCTGGCATTTCTTACACATTTCTTACAAGCCAATGGGACATAGCACCCGACGATGCGATGTCTTGTGATTCTCGCCTAAGGCGCTCCACCCAGATACCGTGGCCCCGGAAGATACCGCGGCCCCGGAACGCAAAAGGCAATAGAAGGAACATGGGTGGGTTTTAGTCAGTAAAAGTCTGACATGCCCCCGCTCCGCCTAGAGCGGAAATTATTTGATGATTTCCCACCCCAAAAAAAGGCGCTCCACCCACTGCACCGCGCCCCGTCGCGTAGTGCGGGATGGCAGATTTTACCATTGTATGCAAGCATCTCAATTTATCTAGAAACTAGCTTTTGCTCGCGACTTCGTACGCGTGGATTAATAGTTCCCGTTCCCGGGGTGTCCTTTCTCGGGTCCCAGACTATATCTGTACCAAATTTCATTAAAATCGGTTCAGTGGTTTAGGCGTGAAGAAGAGACAGACAGACAGACAGACAGAGTTACTTTCGCATTTATAATATTAGTTTAGACTAGTTTAGATTTAGATTACTGTGATGCCTTCCCGCGCATTTCCGCGTCGACAGTGTTTTCTATGCCTGATTTCTTTATAAATTGAGATACTTGCATACAATGGTAAAATCTGCCATCCGGCGCTATGCGGCGGAGCTCGGTGCAGTGGGTGGACCGCCTAATTCATTCCCGCTAACCCACACAGTTTTTGTGGCTCAACTTTTAGACATAATAAAACAAATAGTCACGTTCTCAGGAAGGGATCACAACTGCGACAGGCGGTAATGACGCTCAGTTCTAAATGACATTACGTGCGTTACTGTGATTTATTTATGCGGGATGAGTTATGCTAACTAGGTTCGATAATAATACCGAACTGTAGTAGAATCTACAGTAATTGGGTAATGCTGCGCAAGGATATAACAGCTATTTGCTCCTGCCGGGGTTGTGGGTAATTCGTAAGAGATACCGCGGGCCCGGAACGTAAAGGGCAATAATAGGAACATGCGTGGGTTTTAGTCAGTACAAGTTTGGCACTCCACCCCGCTCCGCCCAGAGCAGAAGGGGGAAGTTATTTGATGATTTCCCACCCCAAAAAAAAAGAAAAAGGATATTACGACACCGTAATTTTACAATTATAATAATTAACAATGCCAATGGCTTAAAAGCCAAGAGCCTCGATCAACACCTAAGAAAGCTCTCGTTTGACGGGTCGATCAAGGGTTTGATGCAGAAAGCGGTAGTCCAGGACACGGCTCATATCTTTAGGAGGTTCTTATTTTTGGATCCCTGACTGCCGGTAGCTTGGAAACTGTTACCGATACCGGTGGGGTACTATTTTTTTTTAATAAATATTAAAAAAAATAAAAAATATATTGTGTACATAGGTATGCATAAACTAAAACAATACCAGCCTATAACTGCCCCACTGCTGGGCAAAGGCCTTTTCACATACAGAAAAGGCACGACCATGATCACCACGCTCAAGACTGGTTAGCGATTTCAGACTTATACCCTTACTAATATTATAAAAGCGAAAGTGAGTTTGTTACGTTTTCACGCCTATTAATAATAGTAAGGATTTTTCGTACATTTATTGCTTAACTGACATATATTTACATTTTTAAATATTTCTGAAAAAAAAAAAACATTTAAAAGCCCACCGGCATCGGGAACAGGGTCCAAGCTGCCGGCGGTCAGGGCTCCAGAGAAAGGAACCTCCTAACAATACGAGCCGTGTCCAGGAGTACCGCTTTCTGTATCAAGCCCTTGATCCAGCTGCCTAACGAGAGCCTCCTCAGGTATTGGTCGAGGCTCTTGGCAATTAAGCCATTGGCAGATACGACTATCGGCACAATGATTGCCGAGTCCACATCCCACATGTCGACAAACTCGCGAGCCAAGTCAATATACTTGATTTGCTATAGTAAGGATTATTATTAGTTCATGTATATTATGATTGAGGTGATGACGGGCCTGTTGGTCTAGTGGTTAGTGGCCCTGACTGCTGAGCCGGAGGTCGTGGGTTCGATTCCCACCTAGGACAAACTTTGTGTGATGAGCATGATTGTTTGTTCTGTGTCTGGGTGTGATTTATCTATAATATGTGTATTTATAAATTATATAAGTATGTATATCAGTTGTCTGGTTACCATAACACAAGCTCTGCTTAGCTTGGGATCAGATAGCCGTGTGTGAGTTGTCCCAAGATATTTATTTATTTATTTATGATTTGAAATTTGCGGATCTCTCAAATTTACTGGGCAACCGTGGCTGTGCCATCAATTTGTCGAAAACCCGTATTTGCTTATAAAAGCCCCCATGGGGACGATTTTCTCAGACCACACACACACGCGTGAATATGCGTTTTAATCGTTACACATTAACGAAGTTATTCGAATGGACATAATATGTTTATTAAATGTATTTTTCATTTCATTTGTATAAGTATATTAGTATCAGTTTATATGCTTTAATTCTCGAAAACAAATAGTTTATTTTTCACACCTTTTTTGTATACTATCACAAAGTTGTCGTATTTTACCCAAAGGTTGACTGGTAGAGAATGCCTTATGGCATTAAGTCCGCCTATGTACTTACTACTATTGTGAGTGAAGTTTTAATAAATATCTTACAATAACTTGATAGTACAATTCCATGATTATCTGCCTAGCTTTTTCCAACTGTGTTGTTGTTGGGTTTCGCTTTCAGCCTAACCGGATGCAACTTGATGGCATGGTTGGCGCAGTGGTTGAGCTATCGACTGCTGCACAGCGTGTCGCGGATTTGATCCCCGCACGAAACAATTTTTTGTAAGAACTACAGGTAGTTGTTTCGGGTCTGGCTGTTTGTGTATGTGGGTTTGAATGTTTGTAAACGCACACACAATACAGGAAAAATTCTTAGTGTGGGGCAAGGTTTTTTTTTTGAAAAAAAAAAAAAAACAGCTACGTAAGTACTGCTATTTTACATGGAAAGATTGTCTATCTGACCATTTTGGCTCCACTTGTAACTTAATTTAATAATAACAAACTATAATAAAAAACTTAGAACAGCTATGTAAATAGTTACAGTGAATCAATCTGGTTCGAGTGCGCTGGATTTTTGCATGACAACACCTTTTTCTCGACGTTTTATAAGTGCCTATGTGAAATAAAAAAACATTTGAACTACACAAACAATTATAATTATTAAAATAAGGTTATTTATTCCAAAATATAAATGCACAAGCCTGGTTTTTTTTTGGGTGGGAAATCAGCAAATAACTTCCCCCGCTGGGCGGAGCGGGGGGGATTGACTTATACTGATTAAAACCCACCCAAGTTCCCTCTATTGCCTTTTACGTTCCGGGGCCACGGTATCTCTTTTGATCAACCCGCAACTGCCTATGCAATGCGTCATTTTGTTTTTTTTAAGTTGCCTTAATATTCCAGAGTATGCATAAATTTTGACAATAGGTACATTGAAATGTAAAATCCAACTGTATGCCGTTCAAAAGTAAATGTATGATTAATATGTACGCACCTGACGTTTGAAACGACACGTAAGCAAATAGTGATGGTAAATCTCTTTCCCGGAATTCCCGGGAATATTGTTGTTGCAGTAGCAAAAATTCCGTGACATCACACCTATATCATTTGAGCTAGATTCTGGGATTCTAGTAAACTGTTGATGATCTGCAGAACAAAATGTAACAACTAAGCGTAGTAGAAATAACTTAAAATTTAATCTATTTTCCCGGAATTCCAGAGGGCGAAGATTTTGAGAGTTCTTATTAGAATATCCTGTTTAAAGATGGCGTATATATTGAGCTGTGTTGTGAAATTTTTGCAAAATTTGGAGGCATTATGTTAGACGTACATGTTAGTTTATACCTCCTAACACAAAATTAAAAATAAGTTCAAACGTAAATTGCTGACGCACATCTGACAGGCGCAAATGTTCAAAACAAATTATCTGTTTTTTTAACGTGGGTAATTGTCACATAGATTTTTTTGTATGTAATAAGGTCCTCCATTTCTACCTTCGTATACAAATAATATTCAATTCCAGAATGAAAAGAAAAATTATATAACATTGTATTGATACCAAAATCATTAGAATTACAAAACAAAAATGTCACGACTAATAAACAGCAGATTTATCTGCTGTTTAATTAAAATTGTCAAATAAAATGAATAAATATGCCAATAATTATTTGTTTTAAAAATAAACCTGCATTCTACACAGCATCCAATGCCACTGTTTAGACGTAATCCTATTTTATGTATATTTATCTTAATATGCTTAATTTTAGAATACTTATTGTTTACAGAGAAAATACGATTATTCTGCCATAATAAACCAGAACATAATGGTGCGTTTCTACCACAATTGTTCACTAAGATTTTATTTTTACGAATATTTTGTGCAGCACAAAATGTTCGCGTACTGAGCTGTGCGCTTTTTTTAGCGCAATGTGTTGCACATTTTAAAATGAGCGCGCTTTAAGCGAGTGCGTGTTTATTTTTTTTAAATCAATGTTTTTTAAGGAATCAATTTCCTTTAAATACCTCTCCGATCATCGTACTATAAAATGCATCTATATCGTGCAAGGCATTGAGTTCTAATATAAAACGTAACTTTTCACCCCAAAAAATATTGTTTCTCAGCAATTTTTTTTTTTGCGTACTGTTCTTATTTTTATGACGCATGGTTGACGCCTTCGCGAAGGACCCAGTTTAGTCTGTGTGAATCAACATGAGACCTAAACACTGCCCCAACTGCTTACCCCAACAGAAATAGACGCGTGGCTCAAAAAACTCGTAATTTGAGGACATAAAATAAAACTTAATTGCATCATCATAAAATGAAAGGCTAAACTAAACGCAACTATGTTTCCTGCCATGCAAATTCCCAGGATTTTAATTTGAATCCCGTTGCAGCACAACACTACATACGCCGAAATACACGGTTCGAGTCTGTCGCAAAGCAGTGACCGTTAAATTAACCCTTTAACACTCGCGTCAGAATGACCCCGGGAACAGGGCTGGCGATATTCAGAATGACATTTAGTAATGACTTTAGGGCTCCAAAGTAATTAGGAATGCTATGTTTTTTATTTTTCTATGGCTAAAGTTTTACGTGTGTTTTGTAAAAGTTCTCACATGTTATTTGTGGGATTTTAGGCTTTTGATTTTTATTAAAAATAATATTTTTAATGCCTGTACCGTGTGCCTGTTGATGTTTTTTTTAATCAGATGTATGAGAATGACCATGTATTGAGCTTAGCAAAATGCTTTTGAGTATTTGCAAACTTACGACCAGCAATTGCCAAGAAGAAATGTCGAAATAAATAATTTATTGATTAAAAACAGAACTTTAATTAAACGATTTTCATTAAATCCTCATCTAGTAACTTGAGCCCGCGGCTTCGCTCGCGACAAATTCGAGGTTTCTCTTCCTGATTTGCGGATATTTTTCGTTGGTAAGCGTGTGTACCTACCGATTTTTAGCTTCCTGCTTTGAAAACGCGAAATGCTCCAAATTTTTACCCCCATTTTAAGGAAGTAGGGGATTAGAAAGAGACACAAAGTAACCTATGTCCGTGTCCAGGGTCCCAACTATGTCTGTACCAAAATTCATCAAAATCGGTTTTGCCATATAGTTGTGAAGACGTGTAACAAACAAACTCACTTTCGCTTTTATAATATTAGTAAGGATTCAATGAAAATTGTAAAAACATGAAGTGATTCTGGTGATAACCTTGCAATTAATCCTCTTATGCTTATGCTACTTAACCCCTCGTTCGGCTTTTCGACTAGTAAACACACTTATTCGTTACCTTTATAATTTAAAACTTGTTTGGCTTACTCCTGGGCAAAGGCGTCTTCTATTTCACAGTTATGCCTTTGCTTCACCACCTCAAGCCAGCTTTGTTGCTTCTTTGCTTCCAGGTCATCTTGCCACTTCTTCTTGGGTCATCTTCTGGTACCCAAGGCGTTGACTCTCCCTACTTGACTTCATTTATACGAAAGTTCAATATAAAGCTTCTTATTTCGTCTTGATGATACCTCAACCTATGAAAACCAGTTTATGCTGACCTCTCATCGTACGGGATATCTACAGTGGTCTCTCCGCAATTGAGAGATCGGTATAATCTGGTTTTGTATAGGTTGATATGTCGTCATGTGTACCTCTTATAAAATTACTAGTCGCCACGGTCATCCTACTTTAACATTATAAATGCGAATTTTTGTAAGGACGGATAGATGGTTGTATGTGTGGATGGATGTAAGGATGTTTGTTACTCTTTCGCGTCGAAACGGCTGAACGGATCTTGATGAAATTTGGCACAGAGGTAGATTATAGTCTGGAATAACACAGAGGTAGGATACTTTGTTTTCGATACCACGCGGGTGACGCCGCGGGCGCAAGCTAGTTGGAAAATAAATGCATCATACACATAAACGTTCCAGAATAGTCTCTAAATAGTTTTGAACACCACATTAACAGCTGTTGCGAAATTTATAAAAACAACGAGGTCACACTAACAGACATTTAAAGCA
Organism: Ochropleura leucogaster; assembly: GCA_958449745.1. Lineage (NCBI taxonomy): Eukaryota > Metazoa > Arthropoda > Insecta > Lepidoptera > Noctuidae > Ochropleura > Ochropleura leucogaster. The sequence goes on from OY288226.1 coordinate 6,048,250, forward strand.
TTTTTAATTTAGAGGTTGTTTGTATCCTTAGTAATATTATAAAAGCGAAAATGAATTTGTTTGTTTATTACGTCTACGAAAACTCATCAAAATCGGTTCAACCATTTAGGTCACGCCTTTTGGTTTTGGTACAAAGGTACTTCCTGCGTCCGTGGAAGCGGTCCTTGGCCCATATATAATAATTTAAAAAAAGTGAGGAAATAGGAAGAGAAAGATATTTTTTTTTTCGATCATCACGCGGGTTAAAGTTAGCGTTAGCCCAAAGTAACGATGCCACGCGGAGGAAGTCGCGGGTGGAAGCTAAATAAGTAATCATCGATGAACGTGAAGATGTAACAAACAAACTGACTTTCGCTTTTATAATATTAGTAAGAATAGTAAGGATAAGCCTTTGACCCTAAGCAACTACACAGGGACAAAACGTCCCGCCAACCCTATACGGCAATTACAGTACGGCCACGATGCTCGCTCTAATAAATACTCGAATTCAACGCACAAAAGGTCCCAGTTGCGTTTAATTATTTTTTTTTTGTATTTTTTTTGTTCTGTGAAGTGTCACCCTTCCTGAAATTACCGATGTTTACGTAATGGTGACGCGTGGTGCTTTAGGGTTATGCTTTTATGACTGTTTCGGGGTCAGTTTTTGAGGGTTGGTTAAGTGGTGAGGAGTAGATGTATAACGGTCATATTGTCCATTACGCTAACCAAAATAAATTAATTTTTCTACGAATAGGGATACTTTTTGCGGTTCGGAAATCATCAAATAATTTGGAGTGATAGCCATGTACTGAATAAAACCCACCCATGTTCCTTCTATTGGCGGGCCTGTTAGTCTAGTGGTTAGTGGCCCTGACTGCTGAGCCGGAGGTCGTGGGTTCGATTCCCGCCCAGGACAAACTTTGTGTGATGAGCATGATTTCATTGTTTTGACATGATGATGATGATTCTTTGTTCTGTGTCTGGGTGTGATTTATCTATAATATGTATGTATTTATAAATTATATAAGTATGTATATCAGTTGTCTGGTTACCATAACACAAGCTCTGCTTAGCTTGGGATCAGATAGCCGTGTGTGAGTTGGCCCAAGATATTTATTTATTATTATTTATTTAACAGCCTTTTATCATCCGGGGCCGCGGGATCACGGGGGCTTGGTTAACGACACGGGTGGCGCAGTGGCTGAGCGATCGACTACTGCGCTGCATGTGACGGGTTCGATCCCCGCACGGTACAAATATTTTTTTGACCTACAAGTAGTTGTTTCGGGTCTGGCTGTTTGTGTATGTGAGTTTAAATATGTGTAACGCAAACGATTAAAAAAAACCGCTTTAACAACCTGCAACCCCGGCAGGAGCACGCCTTAGGGAAGGCTAAAGTCTTAATTTTCATTACGGAAACATCAACTAACAATCCTTACTAATATTATAAAAGCGAAAATGAGTTTGTTTGTTACCTCTTCGCGCTTTAATGGTTAAACCGATTTCGATGAATTTTGGTACAGAGATAGTTGGGAACCAGGAGACGGACATAGGCTAATATTTTTTTTTAAAAAGTGGGATGTGAGGGAGAAAGAGGGAAGAAAAGGGAAATCTTAGCGTTGCTATTACAAATCAATAAGGCGCAAGGGGAACTGTTTTACCCCGAATTTAACGCGAGCAAAGCCGCGGGCAAAAGCTAGTTTCAATATAATGTCATCTTTGAAGACATATCAGAAAATTCACATACGAATCAAGGAAATCATTCACAAGATATAACGGAAAAATACACGGCAATTGTTACCAACAATAGTGAGAGATGCTCGTTTCTCATAACTTGACATCTTGTGGGTTTCCTGGTACAAATCGCTTCCTTACGTTGAAAGACGACGTCTGTCTTATTAGGAAAATTAAGACTTGGTTGAATAGAAAATAATTGGGTCTGCGAATGGGCACATTATATTAATCTTAGGATTCCGTACCTCACAAGGAAAAACCACGGAAATGTTTTAGGACCCTTTTCTTGTCAAAACCTTGAAAGATCTTGGAAACGCGTCGAAGTATCGAATTCAAATTATTTCCAAACACTAAAATCTGCGGTGTTTTGAAGACGTGGAAAAAATTATACCTTTCAATTTACGCAATTAGAAGATACTAGCTGTTCCACGCGGTTTCAACCACGCTGCTCAGCACCTGTTGGTCGTAGCGTGATGTTATATAGCCTATAGCCTTCCTCAAGAAATGGACTATCCAACACTAAAAGAATTTTCTAATTCCAACCAGTAGTCCCTGAGATTAGCGCGTTCAAACAAACAAACAAACAAACTCTTCAGCTTTATAATATTAGTATAGATTATGTCGCATCTTCCATACATTTGCAACGCGAATAAAAATCTATCGGGATTTCCCGTTGAACTAGAACCATGAAATCTGGCAAGAAGCAATCATTTAAGACTACCAGAAAACGAAAAATTAAAAAACCTTGTAATCCTTACTTCCTTACTAATATTATAAAAGCGAAAGTGAGTTTGTTTATTCGTTTGTTACCTCTTCACGCTTTAACGGCTAAACCGTTTTTGATGAATTTTGGTACAGAGATAGTTGGGAACCAAAAGACGGATATAGGCTATTTTTTTTAAAAAATGTGGTATATGAGGGAGAAAGAGAGAAGACAAGGGAAAACTTAGCGTTACTATTACAAATCAATAAAGCGCAAGGGCAAAAACTGCAGGTGTTGTATCAAATTTAACGCGAGCGAAGCCGCGTGCAAAAGCTAGTTCTATATAAATCACAAAAAAAATGTGATTACAAACTTAATTGCAGTCGGTAATCTAAACGTGAACTATATTGATGTATGGAGATAACAGTTTTTCAACGTCAAAGTTAAGTTTGTCCTTCAATACAGTTTAATTTTTTGTTAGAGCTTCGGTACATTCATTACTTACCTACAAGTTTGTACGGATCCCTCGGTGCACGTGTTGGGTTTTTCATCTAACGCCGCATGCTCCTGTGCATTGATATTTTTTTATTAGTTGGAACAAACGTTTTAGAACAATAAACAACTGTTCAAATCCCTATTGCTGATGGAAAATTGTTTTTTTGGAACAAGGAGGTGCTTATGTTTAAAGTTTTCATATTTAATAAAAAAAAATACAAATAATTTGCTTGTAACAAGAAATTTACATTTATTTGACCATTTTCGTTCGTATTATTATTAAAGAACAGACAGAATTAATCAAGCTACCACCAGCTCATACAAGACTTCACAAATCAATAATTAGACGGCAAATTAAACTGGACCGCTAATTACAACCATGACTATTAAAGTACGGGGTTCAAGTAAATTAAAACAGAAGGTCAATTTAAAAAAAAAAAACAATAACAAGCATACCCATTATGGACGCGTAGGTACGGACATCTCGCGCAAATGACAGCCGCAAGTGAGTTTACACTCACTGTACATGGAGCGTGTCTATGTGTGCGTGGAGATCTCAAACAAATGACGGTCACAAGTGAGTTTGCACTCACTGTACATGGAGCGTGTCTATGTGTGCGTGGAGATCTCAAACAAATGACGGTCACAAGTGAGTTTGCACTCACTGTACATGGAACGTGTCTATGTGTGCGTGGAGATCTCAAAAAAATGACGGTCACAAGTGAGTTTGCACTCACAGTACATGGAACGAGTCTATGTGTGCGTGGAGATCGCAAACAAATGACGGTCGCGAGTGAGTTTGCACTCACTGTGCATGGAGCGTGTCTATGTGTGCGTGGAGATCACAAACAAATGAAAGTCGCGGGTGAGTTTGCACTCACTTAACATGGAGCTTGCCTTTATGTGCGAGGAGATCTCAAACAAATGACGGTCGCGAGTAAGTTTGCACTCACAGTACATGGAACGAGTCTATGTGTGCGTGGAGATCGCAAACAAATGACGGTCGCAAGTGAGTTTGCACTCACTGTGCATAGAGTGCGTCTATGTGTGCGTGGAGATCTCAAACAAATGACGGTCGCAACTGAGTTTGCAGTCACTGTACATGGAGCGTGTCTATGTGTGCGTGGAGATCGCAAACAAATGACGGTCGCGAGTAAGTTTGCACTCACTGTGCATGGAGCATGTCAATGTTTGCATGAAATTTCTCTCTTTGAAGGAAGTTGTTCTTCTGCAGTAATTTATTCTACGGTAAAGGGTATCAAATAGTCAGTCTACAATTACCTACACATGTCTAATTAGACGAGAATCGATCCACTATCGAATTGTTGACAAACGTGTGGTGGGCGGAGTTTTATGTCGACTGGTTGAAAAGTGGGAATGCCATGACTAATTAACTATAAACATAGCCATGTTCTGTCTTAGTCCATTTTTAGCACCTAGGAAAGGGTACGGGTCCATATAATATGCCGACTGGATGGAAGATGGACGAAGGATGTGCTGCAGTTGCGACTACGGACGGGGAAGACAACTGACTTAGTGGACAGGCGATCTAGATATCATAAAGTCTTTGAATTTCGGTTTAAGGAGATGCCAAAAAAAACACCACATACGACATCTTTAACCTGAATGAATATATTCGAGGAAGTTTGAAAGTGGCGCCTGTTACAGAAAAAATGAAAGGGAGTCGTTTGTCTTGATATGGACATGTAATGAGGAGGGATGAAGGACATGTGACTAAAAGAGTAATGGATCTGAATGTTGATGGACGGAGAGCGAAAGGAAGGCCAAAGAAAAGATGGATGGATTGTGTAAGGAATGATATGAAGGAGAACGGAGTAAATGATGCCGTGACGTCTGATAGGGGAGAATGGAAGAAGAAAACGTGTTGCGCCGACCCCAAATGGAATGGGACGAGGGCAGGAAAATGATGATACGACATCTTTAACCTATATTGGGCCCTGGTGACAGCCCACTCCCAGAGTAGAAGCCACTTTTCCAGCTGTAGGATTATCACAGACTATAATATTATTATTTAACAACCATTTGCATTCTAAACAAAACAACACTATCTAAACAAATGAAGACTTTCCAAACAAAAGTCTCTTTAATCCGTCTTACTTATAAAAATACCGCGATATTTAATATCAATTAGTTAGACAGATAACAGTGTTAGCAGAACCATAAAAATCATGCCATGACGCGTCACCAAGACAGCTTTGTCGCATTTTTTAACTAATTTAATTACTTCACCATCCATTGCAAAGTTAGAACGCCTGGCAAAAACGTTTGAGCAAAGAAATGCAGCAGTGTAAAAAGTGACGTTGGAAAAAACTAAGATATTTCAAAAGGAATGTCAACACAATAGGCCGTTGGGAACGCGATGTGGTCACGCAAAGCTCGATCTCCAAGGGACTATCACCCTTACCTTCTAAAAAATAAACTTCAGATTCCGTTACATTAATTCTTGATTATAGGACCTTTCAAATTCTTGGTTGGCTATCTAAACAATGACATCTAAAAGTAATAATGACAAATTATAGCGAATACAGTGCACGAACAGGAATCCTCAAAATAATTAACATTGATTTTTTTGCTCGATATTGTTTGAACAGGCGTTCAATGGACAAGTTGACAATATATAAATATTGACAATTTGTCCATCGAGCATATAACACAGGGTGTGACCGAACCCTATCTGATGGAGATACGGGTTGTTCAAAAGAGATACCGCGGCCCCGGAACACAAAAGGCAAAAGAAGGAATATGGATGAGTTATAATAAGTAAAAGTCTGACACTCCCTCCCACTTCGTCTAGAGTGGTGAAAGATAGTTAATGAAGGCCCATCCCTAAAAAATGGTAGCCCATGACATATTTTTTTTGACAGTTGTTGCAGTTTGTGTGTCGGTTGATATGTTGATTTAAATATGAATAGCGACCATTAATAATACGAGTTTACTGGACTATAATCATTAAAATCAACAATACAGCTTTCTTAGTTCGTGTGATAATAAGCTAGTTTTACAGGAAATGGCCGCTTATTGGCGTGGAATAAATATACACACGATTTTATAATTAACTAGCTTTCGCCCGCGGCTTCACCCGCGTTAAATTTGGGGTAACACAGTTCCTCTTGCGCGTTATTGATTTGTAATAGCAACGCTAAGTTTTCCCTTTTCTTCCCTCTTTCTCTCCCACATCCCACTTTTTTTAAATAAAATTAGCCTATGTCCGTCTCCTGGTTCCCAACTATCTTTGTACCAAAATTCATCAAAATCGGTTTAGCCATTCAAGCGTGAAGAGGTAACAAACAAACAAACTCACTTTCGCTTTTATAATATTATAGTAAGGATTATTATGACTATGTAAAGCCATTTTTGTTACGGTCGCAATTTAAATTTTAATCCACGTACAACCTGACTACCAAATCCAGACCTGAAAATTGCAAAACAACAAAATAATTTTTGTTTTTTTTTCTACCATGGCGCTTTTATCTCAAAGGATAAAGCAATTTACACGATTGACCGTACTATCTGTACAAAATAATGGTTAAAAACACATTATTACCACTCATGCATGCACACACACGTAACAATTAAAATGTTTGATGTACTAATAACATTGAAATTCCAACCACCAGAAGTCAACATTGAAACAGAGCAAGCAGTTCACTTACACACTTGTACGCTTGTATACCTACTGCCAATTACAAGTCTTCGCTTATACACACCCAAACAAAACTAAATTCTATGGACATTACACATTTAAACAGAACACCAAAAAAAAAAAAGTAATGCAGAAATTACTGCAGCTAAACAAAGACATTGCGCACACTATATAACAGCCAACACTACTAAACTAAGTGAAAAAAAAACCTGTCCGAATATTAAATACTGTTCTCAAATCAGCTCTTTGAATTTGTCATTCACTAAATTCATTTGCTACGCAACAATCGTCCTTAATAACTAACTACTTTAAAACCTATTCTCAAATCAGCTCCTAAAATTTAACAGCCGAGATACACAAAATTCAGACACTTAATCCAGCTGTTATGCAAGAATAGTCCTTATTAACAATCATTCTAACTCCTTTCATCTCTTTGGTCCTACAAAAGCGTCCACGCTACTCGGCAGACGTGTCTCACCAGTTTAATATGCTAATGTATCTCTTTGAAGTGCCACAGTACTACCGTCCGTGCATCCCCCACCCTTGTTAACTCCTTGATTAATAAAGGTGTCTTTTACAAGGAAAAGAATGAGGGTATTTATTTTTAAAGATTAGGCTTGTGGTTCTGGACGCCAGGGGATTCAAATAGGGGTGATGGGAATATTTAGCGTGACGTTATGCATTGTTTTAGACTTGATCATCATGATGGTCATTTTCCTGTGCCTATCAATGTATTTAAAAAAGAAAGTTAGAAAATACGTTTTTTTGGTACATGCTACAAGTGCACATGAAAATATAAATCTAATTTAAAAAAATAATAATGATAACTTAAAACTAAACAAAAATGAAGATAATTATTGTAGACAATGGTGGTAAATTCCCCCGCTTTGGGCGGAGCGGGGAGGAGTGTCAGACTTCATCATCCATGTTCCTTCTTTTGCCTTTATGTTTCGGGGCCGCGGTATCTTTTTCGAACAAACCCGCCACCCCGGCAGGCGGTGGCCCTTTTGCTTTGCTGACGTTTCTTTAAGGCGTGTGTGGAACACGAATGCGCCTTCGACACGACCTGTCTTCAATATACGGACGGACAGTGAGCTACCCATGGCTCACTGTCCACAGACGCATTGACTTATGCCTCGTTGTACTTTGACATAAGTCTCATAGAACTTATGTCAAAATACAACTATCCGTAAGCAAAACAAGTCGTTTTTGTTAATTGGAACGAGGCATTAGTGCTTTTATAATCTTTTATGCCATTTCGATTAAGCTCTAAGATCTATCACTAAAATCACTTCAAGATGTCACATAACTAAGTGTACTTTATCTCTGCATACAATTTTACGTAATTATCACATTACATACCAACTCATTACCAACCTTTATTTATCACAATCACCAACAATGTCGCTATATCCTCACACAACAATGTTATAGGCGAATGAATATTTTAATTGAATTAACAAGTTTGTTAAAATTCCGCATCAGCAAAAACATAAAGTTGAATAATTTATTGAATAGCTGCGGAGTGACGAAATTTTCGTCAAAAATGTTTATGCTGATGTGACAGTTATAAGGTTCAAAGACCATAATTATTCTCTTTCTCTTTTCTTTAGTTTTTGGGCTACCCAATGCTGTGTCTTATCCGGGGTTGCTGGTTAATCGAAAGAGATACAGCGGCCCCGCAAATAAAGGGCAACAAATAAACATTATGAGTGGGTTTTCTGACACTCCCTTGATTAGTCACTTGATAACTGTTCAGAAACATGGTGAGGATGTGAATATGCTTCATCTTCTAACCTGCTCGCTTAGCAACCACCAAAGTGACAAAATTTTACACCTATCCTTACTAATATTATAAAAGCGAAAGTGAGTTTGTTTGTTTGTTACGGCTTCATGCCTAAATGGCTGAACCGATTTTGATGATTTTTTGTACAGAGATGATTGAGACCTTGAAGCGGACATAGGCTAACCTTTGTTTCAAAAAAGTGAGAAATGAGGAAGAAAAATTAAAGAAAACGAAAAACTTAGCTTTGCTACCTATTACAAGAATTATGGCGCCAGGGCAAAAACTACAGGTAGCCGATACCTGCAAATCACGAAAGGGGAACTGTGTTACCAGAAACTAAACGCGGGCAAAAGCTAGTAAAATATATTATAATGTCCTACCAGCTACATAAAGAAAAAACAAAGGTAGCTTATATAAAATTTTAAAATTGCTTTAGCTAAGTATAAGAAAACTCAAAGCCATTATCCGTATACTACATTATTGCGATTTATTTGGATGTTTTTTTATATAATAACTAGCTGGGCCTCGGCATGCGTTGCAATGCAATTTTCTTCTTTTCTACCTACCCTATCTTTTAAGTTGGATCGAACTGCACATGGTGTGCGAATTTTATTATAATCGGTTAAGTGGTTTAGGAGTCCATTGAGGACAAACATTGTGACACGAGATTTATATATATTAAGAAGATAAGAAGATAGTTCAGACTGCCTTGTTGACGTAGTAATGGCAATTGTTTGAGACGAATTTATTTCTCAAGTAGGTACCTACTAGATAAGGTACCTACCCTAATCCTTCCTAATATTATGTATTGTAACTAACAAGAAACTTCACCCAAAATTTCTTTAAAATTAATTAATATTTTGTTCATGAGTATATTTTACAGAACAAACAAATTCCAGCTACATGGTTAATTAACTCGGTACAATAAATAAAGAAGCTAAAGTTTTATTAATGTTCGAATAGATTTCGCTTGCGGCATTTTAGCAGTTATAAATACACAAACCCAGCAATTAGATAATAAAATAAAATAAAAAAACCAGTGGTAATAAACTATAATTGCTCTATAAAATTTTAAGTTTTTATATTCTAAAAACGAACATGAAACTTTACAATTGGCACAGTTATCCAAACTAATATTATAAATGCGAAAGTAACTCTGTCTGTCTGTCTTTTCTTCACGCCTAAACTACTGCACCGATTTGTGTGAAATTTGGTACAGACATAGGTTGGAACTTGAGAAAGGACATAGGATAGTTTTTATTACAAAAAATAAAAATAAAATTTATTCCGGACATACAGCGCCATCTATTGGTCAGAAGTCGGCATCAATTCAGTACTATAAAATAAATGATGAGCTGTTAATATGTTCCGTGCTGCCGGAAGTCACTTTTCCACGCGAACGAAGTCGCGAGCAAAAGCTAGTACCTAATATTTTTAAAAGAGGTCTAGTATAGACCCTAATACGATTTTTAAACTTCGCAGGTACGTATACGGCATGGTTGGCGCAGTGGTTGAACGATCGACTGCTGCGCTGCGTGTCGCGGGAACGATCCCAGCACGGAAAAAAAAATTATGACCTACAGGTAGTTGTTTCGGGTCTGGCTGTTTGTGTATGTGAGTTTAAACGTTTGTAAACGCACCCGGTACAGGAGAAATCATAGTGTGGGGGAAAGTTTAAAAAAAATGTCCACAAGAAGTCAATAGATATGGCCGTTTATCTCGGATTTTTTCCGTTTGAGGTGCGCAGCCCTAAAAATATCATAAACTAGCTTTCGCCCGCGGCTTCGCCCGCGTTAAATTTGGGGTAACACAGTTCCCCTTGCGCCTTATTGATTTGTAATAGCAACGCTAAGTTTTCCCCTTTCTTCCCTCTTTCTACCTCACATCCCACTTTTTTTAAATAAAAATTAGCCTATGTCCGTCTCCTGGTTCTCAACTATATCTGTACCAAAATTCATCACTATCGGTATAGCCATTAAAGCGTGAAGAGGTAACAAACAAACTCACTTTCGCTTTTATAATATTAGTAAGGAAAGGAAGTAAGGATGTATTCACGAAATCTCAACCTTACATAGAAGTCATAAAAACAAATTTTAATGCCAAAATTAGACAAATGTAACACTGCAAAGTACAGAGGCTTCAGAGAATATATTACAAAACTTTGGTAGAAAGGTAAACATCAAAAAGTTGAAAAGTTAAACGAATTACTTAAAGGTTTATACTTGTGTTTGTTACTTGGTTCTAGAATTAGGGATGTGTTTATGCCTTTTAGGGATCAGTTAAGCAAGAACCTTAAGCTGTCTTAAATTCTTTCGCTACTGCCAATTTTTTTTTCAAAACTACGAAGGTATTTTTAAATGTTGACATTCGGCAGTATCGCCATATCGTTAATGTTTTCCCCATTGTTTGTCTTTCTATTCAGAGTATCTTTGTATCTATATTTTGATATATATTTATAGTATTTTATATATCCATAATCCTTACTAATATTATAAAAGCGAAAGTGAGTTTGTTTGTTACCTCTTCACGCTTTAATGGCTACACCAATTTTGATGAATTTTGGTACAGAGATTTGAGTTGCGAACGAGGAGACGGCCAATAGGCTATTTTTTTAAGAAAAAGTGGGATGTGTGGGAGAAAGAGGGAAGAAAAGTGAAAACGTAGCGTTGCTATCAAATCAATAAGGCGCAAGGGGAACTGTGTTACCCCGAATTTAACGCGAGCGAAGCCGCGGGCAAAAGCTAGTTATAGTGTAAATTAATTTTTTTTTTTTGTTTTTCACCTACCACTGTTTGTATTTTCATCACCCAAAGGTTGACTGGTAGAAAATGTTTATGGCATTAAGTCTGTCTCTATACCTACTTTGTGCATGAAGTGTTAAATAAATACATTACACAATATCAAGCATGTAAGTTTAGTCAGGGGTGTATGTTATAGTACCCCCACATTTCGTCAGTTATAAGTGTCATGAAAAAGGGGTTGTGTCTATTTGATCAGCCACAAAATCCTGACTCCGTGGCTGCTTCTAAGAATTGCCCGGCCCCGGAATCGAACGCCTGACTTTACCACTCGACCAACGAGTTCATATTACCATCCTACTTTAAGAAAATTGCACTTAATAAATAAATAAATAAATATCTTGGGACAACTCACACACGGCTATCTGATCCCAAGCTAAGCAGAGCTTGTGTTATGGTAACCAGACAACTGATATACATACTTATATAATTTATAAATACATACATATTATAGATAAATCACACCCAGACACAGAACAAACAATCATGCTCATCACACAAAGTTTGTCCTGGGTGGGAATCGAACCCACGACCTCCGGCTCAGCAGTCAGGGCCACTAACCACTAGACCAACAGCCCCGTCAAATACTTGTCTGAAGTATCTAGATTTGGTGATGCAATATTTTTTTAAACAAATTCAACCCCTACCCTACAGGGGTGTTTCGCCCCAAAATCAAAACAAGAAAATTCCAACCAAACAGGGGTGCACAAAGGTAATAATTTTTCATTTCTAGTAATTACGTACTTTTACAAGTGCCGTTACAAAGGACTTAAAAAAATCATGGGTTTGGTGTTTTTTAGGGTTCTGTAACTCAAAAATACAAAACAGAACCTCACGCGTTCCTGAGATAAAGGGTCTTGACAGACAGACAGACAGCCGGACAAAAATTTGGTCCAATAAGATCCAACAAAGTTATCCTTTTAAGGTGCAAAACTCTAAAACTAATATTTCTAAGATTAACATTACAGAAGATTAGAAAAAGGCGTGTTAATTTGGCAATTGTGAAATAGAACTTTCTAGCAAACTTTCCATTTCTATTTTAAAGGTATTCCCTTATATTGAAGATTTATGATGACATCGAATTACTGCTGGGAAAGTGAGTTTGTTTGTTTATAACCTCTTCACGCTTTAATGACTAAACCGATTGTGATGAATTTTGGTACATAGATAGTTGCAAACCAGGAGACGGACATTTAATTTTTGGAGTTTACTCCTTAAGAATCGATTTTCATATATAAGGCGCCCGGTATGTGAAAAATCCGAGGGGTAAAACCTACTAAAGTAACGAAAATGTGTCACGTTTTTGGTGCGCACCTTTAGTGCGCAACTTTCTAATTTGGCTGTGAGTGTATTAAGACGTACATATGGTATACTGTATAGGCGACTATACCTATATACTATATGTTATTCGGCTTGTTTGTTTCTATTAGTGTCGATGTATTTATATTGCTATTTTTTTCATTAATTTGTGAATTTACCCTTTCATATGATATTAATCTTTTTTCAGTTGAATAAACTCTTTTTGCGTATGGTTAGATAGTCGTACTTAAGGAGTAAACTCCAGTCGTGCGTCGGAGCTGACACACACACTTTTTATTTAAAAAAAGTGGAATGTAAGGGAGAAAGATGGAAGAAAAGGGAAAACTTAGCGTTGCTATTACAAATCAATAAGGCGCAAGGGGAACTGTGTTACCTCAAATTTAACGCGGGCGAAGCCGCGGGCGAAAGCTAGTCGTCAATATAAGTCGAAATTATACACACACGCACACACATCCTTACACCCATTCACACACTATTTTAGGATAGTTACATATATACTTTTTATATTTTTCTTTTTTATTAGGTCTTCTTTCTTAATTGGATTTTTTATAATTATACATTTTTTTTCTTTTCAAATCAAATCAAATCATTTTTTTTTTCAAATCAAATCAAATCAAATCATTTATTTCAATTAGACCATTACAGGCACTTTTGAAAGTCAAGAAACAAAATGAATCTACAGTCCCGGTCACAAGGCATAATAACTTGTGAAAGTACTGTAGTTGCCCATTCCAAAGCGTTGATCTCTATGGAGAAGAATGGGCAAGAAACTCCATGGACACTCTTTTAAATTATAATATTTTTACAAAATCGTGTTTACATCATTCATGTTGAGATTATACAAATATGTGAGAACGATGTAAAAAGGCGTGCACAGTAAGAGCGTCCAGAGTAAATAAAAAGCAAAATTTAATTTTAAATCTAAATAAGTTTAAAAATGAACCGTGGTAGCTAAAAAATGACCAGTCCCAACTGACAGCGCCCGTTCACGAACATGACGTATGGATCAGCCCCATTCAGCTCGACCATTTTGAAGGGAGCTAAATGACCCGACACACCCGCCACCATCAGTGAGACATTTAAGTGAGCATGACACTATCAACCACCAGGGCTTCGTCAAGTCAATGATAATACATAGCACTCACATATGGGCTTAATAATTATACAATACTAGAGAATTGATTCTATACATTGCAAAGATAGTCTTACAATCTTCTGCAGCTTCCACTATAGCTTCGGATACTAACCAATGAGTTTATCCCTATGCTTGTGGAGCAGGACTAGCATTAAGCCAAGCATTTCCATCATCAATATAATCCCCCAACTTATAATATGCTTGCCTACATAGTGTGCGTTTAATACAAGATTTAAATTTCGTTTCATTCAGTTGAAGAATGTGGGGAGGTATTTTATTGTAGCATTTTAAACAGTACCCCATGAAAGATGAGTCTACTTTAGCTAACCTGAAACCTGGTTGAACTAATTGGTCCCTTTTATATCACTATTCCTAACCTGTTATTGGAGAGCGGGGCCTCCTAGCACAGATATATTTTTTTACTGAAAAAGAGGTCTCTATGTATTATTTACTGTAAAAGTTTTGCAAGTTACTGCAATAAACCTTTTTTGTATTACATACTGATATAGCTGCTCTTTCAATTGAATCGATGCAAAACCTAAACCAAATCAATGTATTACAGAAACGTTTACAATGAACTTTATTTTTTTGCGGATGGGAAATCTTCAAATTACTTCCCCCGGTCTGGGCGGAGCGGGGAGAATGTCAGACTTCTACTGACTAGAACCCACCCAGGTTCCTTATATCGCCGCGGTATCTCTTTCGAACAAACCGCAACCCCGGCAGGGGGTGGCCCTGACAGGTTTTGCTGAATTCTCTAAGCACGTGGAACACTAATACGCCGTCGACACGGCCTGTCGTCAATAGACGGACGGCCAGTGTGACGTCATCTCGCGGTGGCCGACGCCTAGGTCCTCTCCTGCGGCGGCTGGGTTGATTTGAGGTTCTCTCCCTCAAACGCCCGGCCACCTCCTTAGCTAGCATGACTGCTTCACAGAAGGAGGTGACCGCTTCCCATTCTCCGGACCATGGACTGAACCACGGCCGGACGCGAGAGATCACCACCGCCTAATGATCTATCCTTTAAGGGACAATCCACAATCGCAGTCTGTTATAATCAACTCCTAGACCATAAAAGATTTATATTGTTTTACAGTTTTAGGATTCCGTACTATATTTGGAATATTATGTGGGTGGCTTTCCATTTATAAACAGTGTTTTAACGCAAATAGTATTAAAGTGAATCACACTTTCGGTTTTAAGTTTAGTGTAACAAAATAATTTGTGTTAACAAGGTTCTGTAGGTCGTTGATTAATGTTGGTTATTTGTTTTGAGTGTATGTGGGAATGTTGTAACATTTAAATGCTGAATAATGAGCTTAAAGTGGTCCCTTAGCTGGACTTAAGGTCTCTTTACTGTCAGATGGAGTAGGCTGTTATAATCCATCACGGCGCTGTTCAATTTTTTTTATGTCTTTGAATTTAGAGCCTCATAGCACAATCAAGTTACTTACTCAATATTTTTTCTAATTTTTTTTTCAGGGAAACGATGGTGCATCAGTTTACATAAAATTAGCAAAGTGTGACCTTATCTAGATTTCGACTCATTAACCAAAAAAAAACAGACAAGGGCGAGTCAGACTCGCGCACCCAGGGTTCCGTGCAAATTTGCGAAGTAAACCGCCATATCTTTTGATTGCGTAAATTCAGAGGGTTGAACTGAATACAAAGGGACACATAGACTCGAGAAATCATCATCATTTTCCTGCCCTTGTCCCATTCTATTTGGGATCGGCGCAACACGTTTTCTTCTTCCATTCGCCCCTATCAGGCGTCACGGCATCATTTAGTCCTTTCTCCTTCATATTATTCCTTACACAATCCATCCATCTTTCCTTTGGCCTTTCTCTCGCTCTCCGTCTTGACCGACTTGAGCATATATTTGGTTTTAATTTCAACTCGATTCCTCCACGTGTTCAGGAGATAAACCTTGACAGACAGACGGACAATAAAGTTATCCATCAAGGATTCCGTATTTTTCCTTTTGAGATACGGAACCCTAAAATCAATATCCAAATGCTTACTTAGTTATTACTCAAAAAGCTGCTAAAACCATGTCTTACACTTTTTTCCTAAACTGCTATGTGCCCACTCCTGCGCAAATGATGGAGTAAAATAATAATAACAATTAATCATCTTCCCATTACAGAAAAACTTGACAGAATAATAAATTAATAATTTAATAGAACTAATTCTTAGAAGACATTCGTATCATTTACGTAATACGAAACGAAACAATAGCTCTATAAACTCCTTATTAGGGTTTATATTGCTTGTACGCATTCAATATTTCAAATTTGGAAACTGAGTTTGTTGCGCAAGCGGCGATGAATGTGGCGCCGCCGACGGCAATGTCGTCGATAAGATTTCGCGATGGAATAATGTGGATATGCCTTTATAATTTTAGGGTGATAATAGCCGAGCTAAATTAGGCAGGTACGTTAAAATGACATTAATTCAGAAGTAAGTTTGCTAACCTTATTATTACCGAGACTATGCTTTTGCATGTATTTTTTGTTGCTTTCCTACTCATTGAAAATAACGTTGCGTCGATGACTTTTGTTTGCGTCAATAACTTTTTTGCCGCCAACTTCCGGAAGTAAAGTTGTTTTCAACTATTTTCTTTTAGTTTTTTTAAAGTGTTTTAATTATTTTTATTTCAATCTTTTAAGTTACAGTTTGATGGAATCTCATACCAATTGCTATCAAGTATTAGTTTTCCATTGCTACTTATTGTTTTTACCAGATTTTCTACAGGCATAGAATAAAAATATATACCTACTTAAGAAGAAATGGAAAGAGACCAGATGGTATGACCATAATGCCATGGAAGTTGGGTAGATCTTTGGTGTGGGATGCAACTTGTGTCGACACCCTTGCACCATCCCATCTTCCTAGTACGGTGGGTTGCGCTGGAGCTGCTGCTGCAGGTGCTGAAAACCTCAAACGGCGCAAATATCACAATTTGATTGGTAATTATGTTTTTGAGCCGTTTGGGATTGAAACACTAGGGCTATGGGGTCCGAGTGCCCATGTAGTATTTCGAGAAATCGCCAAGCGGTTGGTCGATTCTTCTCGTGACCAGAGGGCTGGCCTGTTTTGTGCACAAAAAATAAGCATTGCCATCCAACGCGGTAATGCTGCCAGCCTTCTGGGCACTTTACCTGTTGACGGCGATACGGACGAATTTTTTGACGCCCTGTAATTTTCTGTGTATATTTTTTTATTATTAGTTTGTGTATATTTATAGGTTGTATATATTTAGTAATTAATTTAATTATAATATGATAAATAAATGATATCACAGTATAAAAAAAAATTAAAAAAAAATACCTCATTTATCCATTGCGTCTTAAGAAGATAACTCATAAACTACCCAAACAATATTATTAAAAGTGATGTAGGACAACCTTGAGAGTTTACCCTTTTGATTATGAAAAATATTTTAGTAATTGGTCTAAAATTAACAACAAAATCCCATAACAAACAAACGAAAAAACACAGGCGAATTGATAATCTCCTTTCCCTTTAACCTCCTCTTTTGAGAATATCAAAAACTCAGAAATTATATCAAAACGCAATGATATTTCAAATCATTTACTTGAAAAAAGTCTTATCCACACTCATCATCTGCCTAGCCTTTCCCCAACTACGTTGGGGTTGGCTTCCAGTCTATCTGAATATCAGTATTTTACATGGAGCGACTGCCTGTCTGACCTCCACAACCCAGTTAATACCGGGTAATACGATACCCCTTGGTAAGACTGGTTGTCAGACTTTCGGGACACTGACTACCTGTAACGACTGTCAAAGATCTACAAATGACAGCCGGGACCAACGGCTTAACGTGCTTTTCCGAGGCACAGAGGAAACTCGGTATGTAACGGGTGGTCACCCATCCACAGACCAACCTAGGCAAGCGCGGCTTAACCTAAAGATCGACCTGAGCGGCTGCTTTTATTTAGCCACAAGCTCCTCTTAAAAGTCTTATCCACACTAAGCGGACTAAAACAAACAAACAGTGAACTGGCAGAGCCTTGTAAGATTTGCGTAGGAGTGCATATTCAGGTCGGCGCGTAGATCTCACTACCAAACTTACGTAACTGACACACTAAACATCATAAACATTCGTTTAAAGTTTTAATTTGTAATAGGAGAAATAAGTACTATTAAGAAGCTATCAAAATGATTTTGACAACTTTGTTCTTAAACACAGCTCTTCACATGAGTATTGTAACAGTAGACTAAAATCGTTAAAAACAGAAACAAAGTTAAACTTTTTATATTAACGAGTTTTTTTTGTAACAAAATAATAGTCTATCTATGTTGTCATTATTACCGGTAAACTTCTTTATTCAGTCTTATTCAAAATATTTTTTCAAAAATATATTCAAAATAATATGTGCACTGTGCACTTCTGTAAGTGACGAACTCACTTTAGTCTCATTTATTGTGATTTTTTTGTGTTTATGTGAATAAGTCGTTGAAGTGTCTTAATAAATAAATAAAAATAGATTTCTGCCGGTACCGGTCATTATTATTAAAGCAGTTAATGAATTTTTTAAATTATTTTTTATACTAGCTTCCGCCCGCGACTTCGTCCGCGTGGCATAATTTATTACTTTGGGCTAACGATAACTTTAACCGCGTGATAATTAAAAAAAATATCTCCACTTTTCTTCCCTCTTTCTCCCTCTTAACTCACTTTTATTTAATTAGCCTATGTCCGTTTCCAGGGCCCCAACTATCTCTGTACCAAAATTCATCAAAATTGGTTTTGCCATTTAGGCGTGAAGACGTAACAAACAAACAAACTCATTTTCGCTATATTGCCATTATTTGAATGAAAATCAGTTACCAAATTTCAAAAATGCAAACAAAATTCTAATTAAGAAATATTGCACACAGAAGCGCAGAAATTCGTGAACCTTTTTCAATAAATAAACAAAGCTTTCCCTCCCCCTCCCCCATTTCTGTTTTAAACTAAATAAAACCCAAAATCACTGTAAAAATCTTTATCGTAAATAATACCAATCACAACTTTATCGATAACGATATAACAATTTATCTTACCTCTCCAATAATCACAGAAGAACATTAATTACAACAAAATTTCTTACTTCAGAAGTATTTAATCATTTAACCTTTCTCGAATTGGACAAAAACTTCTACCCAGCGTTCCCTTATCGATTCCAGTCACAGTCTAATACAGCTTTGTGCAAAGATGTTTAGATTCTAGATGTGGTTTAAAGTTTACGACAAGTCAACATTATTTTTGTCGGTGTTGCGGGTTGTTTGAAAGATATACCGCGGCCCCGGAACACAAAGCGCTTAAAAAATTAAATCAATTTCCACAAAAAAAAAATGAAAATAATAATTATATAAAATTTACTTCCGGTAGACGATGACTTTTGTTGACATCGTTGACTTTTTCGACTCCGAAGTCCGGAAGTAACGTTATTTTCCACTTCTTTTGGAAGTCGGATTTATTTAAAGAAAAAGGTTTTTTTATTTCAGCATTTCTAGTCATAGCATAACGATATGTCACATATTTTTTATCGAGTATTCATTTTCCATTGTCAATAAAATATATTATAGACGACAACTCATAAAGTACATATGCAATATACCACCACGGGACCAGTTTTGCAAATCGGGCCAGGCGTTTTTTATTAATCAGTGGACAAACATAAAAATATTTCGACACTAGCTGTTCCACGCGGTTTCACCCACGCTGCTCAGCACCTGTTGGTCGTAGCGTGATGTTATATAGCCTATAGCCTTCCTCAAGAAATGGACTATCCAACACTAAAAGAATTTTCCAATTCCAACCAGTAGTCCCTGAGATTAGCGCGACAAACAAACAAACAAACAAACTCTTCAGCTTTATAATATTAGTATAGATTTCAAAAGCGCCTGTAACTGGCCTTCTGGAAATAAATGTTTTTAATTTCGATTTTCTAACTGTATTGGGTAGTATTCAATCCCTTAAAGGTCTATTTCGAATTGTATCCAAAAACAGAAATCAGCCACTTCATTTCTCTCTACATCTTCGCTCCTGAATTTCCCAAACCTACCCCGAACTGGGAACTTTTCTACTGAACTCCAATTAATTATATCGCGTAATGAGCGGGGCTCCACCGACTTGCTACGTGACTCTGGTCAATGCGACTCTTTTCAGTCATGTTCGTTCTTGCAGCCGTGTTTCTTCTTTAGAAAGTCGAGGGAGAGTTGCTGAGTTATGGTCCAAGGGGTTGGTGGATGTTAGTTGGGAAAACTGTCTCAGAAGGGCAAAATGATGGTGAAGATACTTTTTGTATTGATATACTGACAGAGAGATTGCTAGGATGAAACGATAATAGTTCCTTGTTCTGCCGGGGTTTGCAGGTTGTTCGAAAGTGATACCGCGGCCCCAGAAAAGTCTTACCGGATTCAATAAAAATGGTGATGAAGCTATCAATTAAAAAAATTCTTCGTTGGAAAAAAAATATAATGAGTAGACTTTTTACTGCTACTTTTTTACATTTAAGTTTTTTTTTAATGAATTATTTCTTCAATGTTGTGTACAATTGTGGCATGTGCCAAATAAACTTTCTTTCTTTCAAATCTTTTCATATCGTGTGTGGTTGTTTCCTATCAACTATCAAATTTCACAAGGACGAAGAAAATTTGCATTATCAACTCTTACAAACCCTACCAGGCGTTCATAAACATCGAAGAGAAAACAAACCATACCTACACACAACCAACGACATTTTTTAATTTAACTTTGCGCGCACCAGCAGGCAGAATTGCAACACATAAAGAATTGGAGCCAACAAGGAATTGGATTCTTTGTATCTTTCTATAGAATTTTTCATATTCGATGGCTATAAAGGATTTTAATATTACAGCTTGTATCGATATTTTGTAGTTTGATTCTTTTTTGTGTAGCTCAAAAGGTAACATTGTTAAGTAAAAATCTCTTTTTAGAGCCGTACCCCACGCAAATAACCTTGAACATTCGTTTCCTCTTTGCGGCGCAAGAGTAACAGTAGTGAATAATGCCTATTTTTTAGAATAAAATCTATATAAAATAAAGTTTTGGGTTTTTGGAAAAAATATAATTTGTACCGAAATGTTCATTATAGAATTGTGTGTCCATTAGTGTCAATAGCAAAGTTAAACAATGTTTACTTAACGAGGAGATGCATGATATTGATATTTTTTCGCATTTTTGGGGCTTTGTTGTAAGGAGATTTACTAAATAATCCTTACTCCTTACTAATATTTTAAAAGCGAAAGTGAGTTTGTTTGTTACATCTTCACGCTTTAATGGCTAAACCGATTTTGATGAATTTTGATACAGAGATAGTTGGGAACGACGGACAGACGGACATAGGCTATTTTTTTCTAAAAAGAGTGGGATATGAGGGAGAAAGAGGGTTGAAACGGAAAAACTTAGCGTTGCTATTAAAATCAATAAGGTGCTACCGAATTTAACGCGAGCGAAGCCGCGGGAAAAAGCTAGTTACTCAATAAAAATAAATCTACAATAATGCAATCAAGATTATAAAAAAAAAAATTTTTTTGTTACTTAGTTCGTTTTAAATAACAAGTAGATAGCTACAGAAAACTGCACAAAAACGGCTTGCGCAGCGTTTTGGGCGGGATGGTGCCTTAAGTTCTCTGAATCGTAGAAGCGATCTTTAGCGTCTGGCCCTGGTTCAGTCTTGGGCAAGAGGAATGGGAAGCGGTTACGTTTGAGAAAGATAACCTTAAAAAAACCTAGCCGCCGCGGAGACCCTCCGAGCGTCAGGTGCCACTAGGTGACACCCGGCCACCGTAGATGTAGGTCTGTTGATGGAAGTAATGGGTAGCTCACCGTCCGTCCGTCTAGTGAGATGTTAATGTCACTTACCAATGAATAGACCAAAGAGAAAAGCAAGGCGAATAAGCATTTATAATTAAACTAGCTTTTGCCCGCGGCTTTGCTTGCTAAATTCGGAGTAACATAATTCCTCTTTCTTGATTTGCAGATACCTGTAGTTTTTGCACTTGCGACTTATTGATTGTAATAAAAGGGAAAAGCTAAGTTTTCCTTTTTTCCCCTCCTTTTCCCTCATACCTTATTATAAAAAAAATTGCCTATGTCCGTCTCCAGGGTCTCAACTATATCTGTACCGAAATTCATCAGAATCGGTTTAGCCATTTAAGCGTGAAGAGGTAAAAAACAAGCAAAGTCACTTTCGTTTCGTTTAATAGCAACGCTAAATTTTCCCTTTTCTTCCCTCTTTTTCCCTCATTTATTACATTAAAAAAAATTGCCTATGTCCGTCTCCAGGGTCTCAACTCTCTCTGTACCAAAATTCATCAGAATCTGTTTAGCCTTTTAGGCATGAAGAGGTAACAAACAAACAAACTCACTTTCGCTTTTATAATATTTGTAAGGATAAGTAGTTAGTCACAAGAGTTAATAAACAAATATCGATGATCAGAGCCCTACACATTCTCATTTGAACTCTATAACCTTTAGAATGCCAGTGTCCACTTTAGTTGCAAAACGGTTGCGTAGCTAGACGCCATCGACAATTTATTAAAGTTGTCTCAATTATAATAAACTAAATAATAATAGAAAATGAAAAAAAAACAATTATAATAACAGAAAATGAAAAAAAAAATACACATTTAAATTTTTACTAGGCTTGGCGTCGAATTTAAGTAAAAAAGTACTGGCGAGCAAAAGGTAAACTTTTGAACTATTGCCGCTTCATCATAACATTCACTAACTATTTCTTTTCTCATTCCAAACAATAATAAAACTCATACTTTAAACTTTAACAATGAATGTAAAAGATTTATATGTGTTTGCGAAAGCCGAAATTATCCATTCTTCACTTTCTAGGTTAATCATCCTTGTTCTACATTAAACGATGCCCATTTCTTTCATAGTCTATAACAATAACGTAACTAGTTCTTACAATGGTCAATTAACTTTTACTGCCAAGAATGACGGCTACTGGTATATACACCTGGTTTGTAAAGTTAATTAACAATCTGAACACACCATATCACCACCTCGTGCATGATGGTTTTTTTTGGGTCGTCAATCATCAAATACCTTCCTCCGCTCTGGGCGGAGCGGGGGGAGTGTCAGACTTTTACGGACTAAATCCCACCCATGTTCCTTCTATTGACGGGCCTGTTGGTCCAGTGGTTAGGTACTGGCCCTGACTGCTGAGCCGGAGGTCGTGGGTTCAATTCCCACCCAGGACAAACTTTGTGGAATGAGCATGATTGTTTGTTCTGTGTCTGGGTGTGATTTATCTATAATATGTATGTATTTATAAATTATATAAGTATGTATATCAGTTGTCTGGTTACCATAACACAAGCTCTGCTTAGCGTGGGATCAGATAGCCGTGTGTGAGTTGTCCCAACATATTTATTTATTTATTTAATGACAGCTACTGGTATATACAGTATACACCTCGTTTCATCATCTGCCTAGCCTTTTCCCAACTATGTTGGAGTCGGCTTCCAGTCTAACCGGATGCAGCTGAATATCAGTATTTTACATGGAGCGACTGCCTATCTGATTTCCACAAGCCAGTTGGTACTGGGTAATACGATACCCCTTGGCAAGACTGGTTGTCAGACTTTCGGGACACTGACTACCTGTAACGACTGTCAAAGATCTGCAAATGATAGCCGACGTGCTTTCCGAGGCATGGAAGAAACTCGGTATGTAACGGGTGCTCTCATCCACAGACTAACCTAGGCAAGCGCGGCTAAACCTAAAGATCGACGCGAGCGGCTGCTATTACTTAGCCACGAGCTCGTCGTTAGCTATATACACCTCGTTTGTAATGTAAATTAACAATATGAACAACACACCAATCACCTCGTGCATGGTGGCTCGATGCTGAATGCCTATCATTCACGTGATTGTAGGTTTAAATTCAGGCAAGTACCAATGTAACTTTCTTTACATATTACACTAGCGGCCCGTCCCGGCTTCGCACGGGGAGTCCCCCCGTAAGATTTTTTACATAGTTTTACGTTTTATTTATATTTATTCTCAGTTTTTTTTTTTATTTAGGAAGTATTTACCTTTTGAAAACATTTTTCCGGACTTCATTTACTTATTTCATTTATTTAATTAATTATTTTCTTCTTAAATAGGAACCTACCTATTTTGTTGTTGTTTGTTTTGGTTGAGGTAAAAGTTTGTTTTTAAATTGTTATTTTACATTTATTGAAAAATATTTACATCTTTTCATTTTTTTTTTGTTGTTCTTTATTGTTTTAAGGTTTTTTTTGTTAAAGTTTTTTGTTTTTTTTAAGGTTTTTTTTGTTGTTTTAAGGTTTTTTTTGTTAAAGATTTTTGTTTTTTTTTTGTTAAAGTTCTTTGTTTTATGTGTTTGATCAAATTATAGTAATATTTACATTTTACTTTAAGGCTTCACTGTAAACTATGTTTGCAGTGGTATTTGTAGGTGCTAACAAAACATATTGATTTTTAGGAGATCCTACTCGAGAAAGGGCTACATATAACTGCCCATGAGAAAAGCACTCTTTTCTTAGGTCGACGCCAACAATCGAAAAAGTTTGCCCCTGTGATTTATTTATCGTAAGGGCAAACGATGTCTTCACAGGAAACTGTAACCTTTTAAAGGATATAGGTAAATCCGTCGGAATCATCGGGATTCGCGGTATGTGAGCGAGCTGTCCGGCCGCGGGCCCAGTGATGATTGTTGCTACAATCACATTGTCTCGTAATTCCCTTATCAAAAGTCTTGTGCCATTGCACATATTGGGAGGGCTTAAATTTCTCAAAAGCATGATAGGAGTACCTCCTTTTAATTTTAGTTCGTGGGGTGGCAAGCCGGCAGGGTTGAGGGAATTTAAAAATTCTTGTGGGTAGTGTACTGCATCTTCGATGTTGCACACAGTGTCAATAGATTTGTAACATTTGAAATCACCTGGTACTTTTTCCATAATCATTCTGTTTATATCATTTACGGAATCGTTTCTTGGCGACACTATCGCCCTCGAACAGAGCCAATTGAAATTTCGTTCTGTGAGATTTTCAATGTCGGGATAGATTGTGTCTATAAGAACATCTAGACTGTTAACAGTTTGAGCCAATTCATTGTCCAACGATACTTGGGAGCTATTTGCAACTGGCGATGGTAGTTTTCCATCTCCAAGTTGAAGTATTTTTTGTGAGAAATTTCCATTGTTGTCGTTACTTAAATGTGCTCTCATATTTGTGCGCAAATTTAGAGTTTTAATTGATTGCCACAAAGGTGATGATTTGAGGCACGCTTTAATAACGTCGTCGGCGCGTGTACCTTTAGTTATAACCGGTAGTGTTTGGCGAAAGTCTCCAGCCAACACAAAGGTTACGCCTCCCATCACATTGCCTGAGTTCCTGAGGTCTTTTAATGTGCGGTTCACAGCTTCCACGTGAGCTCTATGGCTCATGGTACACTCATCCCAAATAATCAGTGAAGTGTCCTGTAAGAGCTTCCCAAGTGGACCATTTTTGCGGATTGAGCATACCGATTGTTGTTCTAATGACACAGACAACGGTAATTTAAAGGTCGAGTGAGCAGTCTTCCCACCATTTAATAGAGTTGCAGCAATGCCAGAAGACGCGACCGCCAGTGCTTTTCTTCCAGATTGTCGTACTTTGGCTAATATTAAATTGGCAAGAAATGTTTTACCTGTTCCGCCAGGCGCGTCCAAAAAAAATAGTCTACCTTTGTTGTTGATCACACTTTCAATTATAGCATCGAACGCAATTTTTTGATCTGCCACCAACTTGGGTACATTTGAGTTGACATAATACTGATAACTCGTTAACATCGTATGTAGCCGGGCCTTTTTTATGTATTTTTGAAATAGCAGGTAAGTACTTACCTAATAGGTATCTTTTGGATGAATTAATAGTCATAAGGTAACCGATTGAACAATTCAAAAGTTATCTAGAGCAAACTTTTATAAGGATTGAACCATTCATTAAAACGATTGTTATGGGTAAACTATAAAAGGTAGACATATGCTCTCGCAGACTTTTTTAAAAAGAATGTTAAGATGAACAATTCATCCATAGAGCATTTTTGTATAACTTTAACTATATGCCCAGCGCACGCCACGGAAGGCCTCAGAAACGACACTTTTCCTCCGTTTTTAAAACATTTTTGGTTACTGCTCCACAACTATAATAGGACCTAGCGTGATATTATATAGCCTATGTTACTTCTGAATAATGCAGCTTTCTAATGGTGAAAAAATTATTGGAATCGGTCCAGTAGTTTTTGAGTTTATTCATTACAAACATACAAAAATACAAAAATACAAATCTTTCCTCTTTATAATATTAGTATAGATAACGCACATTTTTCTTAAAGTTCCGTACCTCCAATGGAAAAAACGAAACGCTTATTTTTTGGGATGGAAAATCATCAAATACCTTCCTCCGCTTTGGGCGGAGCGGGGGTGAGTGTCAGACTTTTACTGACTAAAACCCACCCATGTCCCTTCTATTGTCCTTTACGTTCCGGGGCCGTGGTTTTTTTTTCACTTTATTTTGGACTAGCTTTTCAAAAAAAGCTTTTCAGTTTGGCCAGCGTGAAGACGTAACAAACAAACAAACAAACTCACTTTCGCTTTTGTAATACAACAGTAAGGATTTTGGATTGATCATCACTAATCGAAAATCCTTCATCATCAGCAGGGAAATAAATGATTTTTCCTAATTGGCTATCTTTTATAGTGGTTGAGAATGCTCTATTGTGAATTGACAGCGATATTATGCAACAGACAATAATTAGTCATTTTCAGTAAATTGTTTTATACTTGCAAGCTTCAGCTGATGTAAAATCAAAGGTTTTCACATAATTACTTTGGAATTATTTACGTATTATTTAATACGTAAATAATTCCAAAATTCAAAACACCCTAACTTTAGTAATCACGTGCGTATAATTAATCTCCTCAATTCGAACATGAATCCTAAATGTATGAAAACAGTTGATGTACTATAATACCAGTAAATATTACCAAGAACAATGCAAGGTCAACCGTAAGCAGATCTTAGTGTGTCTTCAGTTCAAACTCGACATTGTTTCTTGTGGCAGTACCATGATGTCAAAAATGTTTTTAAGATGGAGAAGGCAAAGCCACTCGAACATATTGTGTGGAAACAAAACTTCTGTGTTTTTTTTTGCTGTTAATTTTATTTATTAAGAAGAACAGCACTAGAGGGGGACTTTGTGAAGCCTAGCAACTTAAGAAACTTCCAAATATCAGCCGGCGAAGAATTGAGGACATTTTCACAAATGTATCCGCGTTTAGATGTTCTTACTATCTGGTTGCAACGATTTCTAGCCAACTTGTACAGGTCCCAGTACTCTCCAATGTGATCCCGCCTATATCTTCTGAACACCCGGTCACGTCATCTTATTGCCATCCGAACTTTAGAGGTTATCCAAGGAGGTGTGAGGCGCTTAACGCAAACAAAAAAAAGCATTTTTTTTCGTAGCGCGAATGCACCCACAGGTAGACCAAGATCGTTACACACTGCATGCCTGATGGAGGAAATCACCGCCGAGGTGGACTACGGCAAAGGTGGTGTAACGTGCTGGTCATGTCAAAATTATATGCGTGGCAAACAGGGCCAAATGAGAAAAACTGTGTTTGTAAAAAAAAACTTTGATGATTTGCCTTCTAGTCAACCAGTCAGGAACGACTCCAAATTGACAGGCAAACGTTACTTGAGCCTGTCTTCAGACAACTACAGGTTAAAGGAGGCAAAACACCGAGACAGTTAAATTTTAGGTATTGAAAATCATCAAATGACTTCCCCCGCTCTGGGTGGAGCGGGAAGTGTCAGACAAAACCCACCGAATCCAGAATTTGTTCTGGGGCCGCGATATCTCTTTCGAACGATCCTCAACCCACAACAACAACTGCAACGTACAACTTTTAAAACTCTAATAAATCAAACGCTTGAGACACAGATGAGAACAGACTTTATTCGAAATACAAACATACAGTATTACGTATCCTATCATAGATGACGCTACTAGTTTATAATGTGATATTGTCGATACAGAAAAGACATAAAATAACACCCCCACTTATCGCAATATTCACCAAACAATTTTACACAAAATTATTTTAAACAAACTATGCCAAGAAGCAACATATATTTGTAATGTTTTGCTGAACATAAACTTTTCGTTAAAATGTCAGCCGGCATATCAGCTGTTGGCAAATACAGTACTTTAACAACTTTATCTTTTACTGAAGGTTACATTCATTCCAAGACATAGTTTAACTTCACCTAAGTCCTTAATGCTAAACTTATTAGATAAAATCTGTTTCAAGTTCTTAGTTTCAACGTTATCATTGGAAAATATAAAGAAATCGTCGACATATACCGCTACAATAGTTTTACATTTGTTAATATTCTTTATATACATACATGGCTCTATTTTTGACCTTTTGTAACCATTATTGATCAAACAATCATCAACCTTTTTATTCCAAGCTCTAGCAGCCTGACTGTAACTCATCCTGCACTGCTGGTAACCACTGTGCTTTCTCAGGACCTTCCAAGGCTTCTTGCAACGATTTATCTCACCCGTGATCATATTGTCATCTTCTATATAAGCACTTGCAAAGCCATACCTGTCTGGCTGCTGCCTACGCCGAGGACCACTTAATATGTTGACATTGTTGGGTAAACTGGAGTTTTCTCCGTCCGTTGCACCAGACTCAGAGCTATCTGACGTATCATTTTCACAAGGTACATACAGTTCACCGCTGTCATCTGTGTTCAAGCTCTCTGAATGTTCAGGTGAATCTTCCTGAAGTGTCAAATCTTCTTCCCCCACTGGAACCAGGTTCACCTCATCTGAACAATTTTCCTGTACTTCCAGAACATTCTCCGTCTCTATCTTCTCCAATACTATAACATCTCGACTGGTAGTAATGACATTAGACTTCGGGTTGTAAATCCTGTACCCTTTGACATCATTTGAATAGCCGACAAGGATACATTTTTCAGACTTTCTGTCCCACTTTAATCTCTTCTGTTTCGGCACATGCACCATAATTGTACTACCGAAAATACGAAGATGACTTACATCTGGCTTTCTGCCCGTCCATATCTCGAAAGGAGTTTTATAATTTAATGATGTAGTCACAGTCCTGTTTTGTAAGTACACTGCAGTATGAGCAGCCTCAGCCCAAAACCAGAGCCAAACTGATTCTGACAATAGATTCGTCGCTGTATGTGCACATAAAAAGTGTACAAACGACCCATGAGCTGTGGAAGAAATTGAAGAACCTATTTGATGACTCAGGATTCACGAGGAGAATCAGTTTACTGAGGAGTTTGATTTCCTGTTGTCAAATGTGTCGCGGGATCTTATGATCAAGGAAATTGTCGTGGCAAACAAAGATAAAGTACCTGTATTATGTACTGGAGATGTGCAGATTACGACAAAGACGCATGCCTGTGAATATGATATTACAGTAGAAGGTGTATTATGCGTGCCGAAGTTGACTACAAATCTGTTGTCTGTTAGTCAACTTATATCAAAAGGAAACAAAGTTTCATTTATGAATGATGGTTGTCAGATTTTCAACAGAGCAGGAGTACTGGTGGCTACAGCAAGTCTGTTGAATGGGGTGTATAAACTAAACATGCCTGAATATTGTTCATCAGCTGCAGTGATGGTGTCCAGTGAAGTTTGGCATCGACGTCTAGGTCATGTCAACAGCCAGTATTTGAACAAGATGCAAGATGCTGTACAGGGATTGACACTTGATAATAAGACTGATATATCAAAGTTATCATGTGTTGCATGCTGTGAGGGCAAGCAGAGCCGCTTACCTTTTCCCAAAGAAGGTAGCAGAAGTACTGAGTTACTACATGTTGTGCATACTGATCTCTGTGGACCAATGGATAATAGATCTATAGGTGGTTCTAGATACTTTATGTTGTTCATAGATGATTTTAGCCGTATGACATATATTTATTTTTTGAAAACGAAAGATGAAGCATTGAAATGCTTTCAACAGTATAAAGCAGAGGTTGAGAATCAACTTAATCGCAGCATTAAGATCTTGAGAAGTGACAATGGGACAGAATACTGCAACAGTAAGTTTCATGATTTTTTGGTGTCGCATGGGATAGTTCATCACAAAACGAACCCATACACACCAGAGCAGAATGGTCTCTCAGAACGATACAACCGTACTATCGTTGAGAAAGCCAAGTGTCTACTGTTTGATGCAGGTCTCGAGAAAAACTAAAAAATCTGGGCCCATAACCTCTAATAAATCAAACGCTTGAGACACAGATGAGAACAGACTTTATTCGAAATACAAACATACAGTATTACGTATCCTATCATAGATGACGCTACTAGTTTATAATGTGATATTGTCGATACAGAAAAGACATAAAATAACAAAAACCCCTAAAAATGGGTTAATTTAAACCTTACCCCATTTTTGGGGGTTATAAAAGTTCGAAGGTTTATGTGACAAAGTGTTACATAACAGGGAAGGTAGTAGACACTAAGTTGACAGCTGACTGATATTGGAAACGGATATTTCTCCGACCACAAATAATTTGCTGTCGAAGATTGAGAGAGACTCACTTATTGTTGCTGGTAAAGTGATTGTGATTCTTAAAATAATAGATATCCATAATAGTATTATAAAAGCGAAAATGAGTTCGTTTGTTTGTTACGTCTTCACGCTTTAATGGCTAAACCGATTTTGGTGAATTTTGGTACAGAGATAGTCGGGACCCTGGAGACGGATTTTTTTTAAAAGTTTGAAATGAGACAGAAAAGGGAAAACTTAGCTTTGCTTTTATAATCAATAGGGCGCAAGGGCAAAAACTACAGGTACCAGGTACCTACAAAACAGGAAAAGGGGACTGTGTTAATCCGAATTTAACGCGAGTGAAGCCGCGGGCCCTCCACTCCACTCTTAAATTATCAATAGTGTTAATCTATAATAGGTACTGATCTATATACTTCAAGTTAGTTTGCGGTTGGCGCAGTGGCTGAGCGATTGCTGCTGATAGCTGCTATTCCTGTACGAAAAAAAAAATATCTTTGACCTACAGGTAGTTGTTCCGGGTATGGCTGTCTGTGTATGTGAGTTTAAATGTTTGTAAACGCACCTACAATACAGGAGAATTTCCTAGTGTGGCGTATCATTTTTAAACATAAATAATAATACCATGGTATTAATATTCAAACAATACCACATCCATACTTAATCAATTCAAAGTACAAACCGCTTAAAAAAGCTAGTAGAAGGTTCCATGCTCTGCTTGGTTTCGTGGGAGAAACAAAAGTGTACGGGTCGGGTAAATGCCATTATGTACGACATGCGGTTAGGGTTGTCAGTCAAGACTTGTCTTTAACATTAGTTGTTTGTTTGTGTTAATAATTGCGGTTAGTTGTAGCATTGAATATTTTTTTATTGTAATTAATCTCCCCACATAATGTTATCCTTACTAATATTATAAAAGCGAAAGTGAGTTTGTTTGTTTGTTACCTCTTCACGCTTTAATGGCTAAACAGATTTTGATGAATTTTGGAACAGAGATAGATGGGAACCAGGAGACGGACATAGGCTATTTTTTTTAGTATATGATGGAGAAAGAGGGACGATACGGGAAAACTTAGCGTTGCCATTACTAATCAATAAGGCGCAACCGCGAGCGAAGCCGCGGTTGCGCCGCATTTTTTTTAAAGTTGCAATTAGTCTATTTGATTATTACCCACATAAAATTATTATTAAATATCAAAACAATTACTACAAAATCTTAACAAAAGACACAATAAACGACTGCTCAATTCTCTAGAGCTGTCATTTTTTTTTGAACAAAGAGGCGCTTGTTTTTAAGACTTTCATATTTAATGACATAATTAATTGTGTTTTCAACAGAATATCACATTTATACAAGATTTATAAAATAATTTGCTTCTAACATGATTGTTAGAAGCAAATTATTTTTGACATTTATTTTAGTTTTGAATTTAAAGGTAATAATTTTTGTATTTTTCATATTAGAATATTATTTAAAAGCAAAATAATGACCTATTTTTTTAATCTCAAAAAAAGTGTGCGGAAAAATATCAAATAAAATCATAGTTTCAAAGTGACTAATGAATTCGTCATGTTCAAAGGAGAATGGAAGCAGAAAACGTGTTGCGATGACTCCTAAAACAATGGGACAAGGGCAGGAAACTTATAATGATTTAATTTCTCCGTAAGTCTATTGAAAAACGTCATTTGATTCATGTTGGAATTTGTCACTTCTGTTCTCGACTCCATAATACCTTCGTCTAACGGCTCGTGTGGTAATTCTGTGTCGAATGCCATGACAAAGCTACCTCATTTGAATCAACAATGTTCTATTTCAATTCAAAGCGTTTGCAATATGCGCTTGAACTCTGAGCTCCAACCAATATTAATCCTGTACAACTTACATTTGTGGCACCCCTAAACACAGTACAGTTAGCGATACGGAATGCGTCGCGTGCGCTGATCACGTTAGTCGCATCGGTGTAATTGAGGCCGGCGCTGTCATCATTTAGGACTTAACTCCGAAACTTACTGATAGTTAATTAGTTTTAACATTAATGAACAGTTTTTATTAGTGTTTAATCAGTCCATTAGGTGCGGGATGAAATGGAATTAATTGGTAGTTTGTGATGCTAATTTTAGATAATAATTGGAGTGGATTTAAGATGGATGAAATGAATGAGCTTGAAATGGTGTTTGTTTATAATTACAATTATTAACATTTTTATCCTGTCGTGAGATTTGTTGTTCTTTAATTTTTGGCTTCAGATGCTTGTTTAAAATCTCTCAACTTCTGGCGGTTCCGTGTCTTGACTGTTTAGTTTCTAGCTACTTTAAATAAAATCGTCTATCTACTGAATCGTTAACAACTCTGTTAATTTACGCAATCGAAGGATATGGCCGTTTGTGTCACATTGCTCGAAGGCACAGGAAATCAAAACATAATGTTTCAATTTATTCATTCTTATACATTAATTAAACTAGCTAAGCATTCAAACTAAATATAGGCATAAACTAATAATAAAAATATGTACATACAAGTGAAAAAAATAAAAATTACAAGGCGTCAAAAACATTCGTCCGCGTCACAGTCAACAGGAAAAGTGCTGCCGCGTTGAATGGCAATGCTAATTTTCTGGGCAAAAAACAGGCTAGAAGGGTTACCATGACATCTTATAGCAGTTCTTATTCCTGTGTAAGAAAGAGATGGTGCTTGACACCCTGTATAGCTCTGTCTCTTTCCCTCAGTGGAATAAGTTCTGCTAAGACGTCGTGGTAGAGTAACAGTTGTTAAAACTTATAGTATCACTATGTTGTCTATCCGTTCGTTTTCCTTTTTAGAAACGGAACCCTAAACGCCTCATCGCATCCCTTTGATTCCATACGTACGATCATTTTGTAATTATAATTAAATCCATCAAATATAAACACGGATAGTGAGACAAAGATAAAAGTAATATTAACACTACAGTAATTACTACAAACGGTGAAAGCCTTCACAGTACCCGTGTTATTATTTTGATACACTTATTTTTTATTAAAATGGTTGACTTAAAGTCAGTTGTGTTACGTGTAAGCGAAGCTATAATATTTTCATAAATTATAGCTTCATGTATATTAAACTGTGCGTTTAGAAACATTTAAACTCTTCACATACACAAATAGCCAGACCCGGAACAACTATTTGTAGGCCATAAAAATATTTGTACCGTGTGGGAATCCAACCCGCGACACGCAGCGCAGCAATCGATCGCTCAGCCCTGCGCCAACCGTGCCTTCAAATATTGACTTATTTTGCACTAAAACAAGCACAGTATGAAAACGTTTAGCCAATTTTTTTTCTGAATGTAGCACCGGCTGGTTGTCTTCAAACTCGCATGTTTGTAAAATTATAAATAAAATAAAAACCATAACTTTAAATTTCGGCTATAGTGAATGCTCAATTATAATATTTGTGGGGATTAAGCATTTATTATTTCAGATCAGAAAAAATCCATAAATAATTGTTAGTATCTAAGTAAATTTAAAAAAAAATTGCAACTTTATAATTTCCAGTTTTTACTTTTTCGTTTGTCAGTAGCCGGTAAGCCTTCTAAAAAGTAATAAAACAAAAAACTATCTTTTAAACTTATAGCTCACACTGTGCCACAAGTTTCACACCTAGCCCCAAGCTAGGCACGTGTTTGTTAAAAACATGTATAACTCAATTCAAATATGTTATGTTAATGTCGCAACGCGATATAAATTACTCTCTTACATCAAATAAATTGGTGAATTAGTGTCTGATTACATGTTAGAAAACATAATAAATAAATAAACAATAAATATCTTGGGACAACTCACACACGGCTATCTGATCCCAAGCTAAGCAGAGCTTGTGTTATGGTAACCAGACAACTGATATACATACTTATATAATTTATAAATACATACATATTATAGATAAATCACACCCAGACACAGAACAAACAATCATGCTCATCACACAAAGTTTGTCCTGGGTGGGAATCGAACCCACGACCTCCGGCTCAGCAGTCAGGGCCACTAACCACTAGACCAACAGGCCCGTCATGTTTCATATAATTTTGCAACACTTTTAATTGGTTTAATTTTGTGCAGACATTTATAAAGTTTTGCTCTGTACCTTTATTTTTTTAAACATAGACGTTGCCCCACACTAGGATTTTTTCCTGTATCGTGTGCGCGTTTACACACATTCAATCTCACATACACAAACAGTCAGACCCGGAACAACTATCTGTAGGCAAATATTTGTTTCGTACGGGAAACGAAACCGCGACACGCATCGCAGCAGTCGATCGCTCAGCCACTGTGTCAACCATGTCGTCAATTTATTTGAAATAGCCTCAGCAGCCTGTCTTCTGCCACCGTACCTACCACTCTATTAATCGACATCTTAACAGACACCTCGGACCTGTGGACGCTCAGCTCTGGGGACCCGTCCGTCTTGTAACTATAGGCCGCGATGTTGGCTTGGATGGCGTGGCGTTCGCGTTCCACGTGTGCCTCAAACAGAGGTCAGCAAAGCAGAGGGGCCTGGCAGGATCTTACCTGGCGGGGTAGTAGGTTAGATGGAAAGAAATACCAAGGCCCTGGAATACAAAGGGCACTACTAACATACTAATATTATGAAAGCGAAAGTTTGTGAGGTTGTATGTAAGTATGTTTGTTGCTCTTTCACGCAATAATTACTTAATGGATTTTAATAAAACTTCACAATAATATAGCTTACATATCAGTATAACACAAAGTCTACAATTCATAAAGATATATGTATTGTAAATTCTATCACCAAACGGGTGAAACCGCGGTGCGCGCAGCTACTAACATAAACAATTCATTAAACAATTCACTAAATTGTATTGAACTAAATTACTGTTACTAGCCAAATAATAATTGCGCACTAATAACATTTTCAAAATGTCGTTACTTACCCAAATTGAAATTCCAATACCTTTATTTATCTTGCAATTGCTTGCAGGTAGAATACAATTGTGTCCCCACACCCCAGCTAGAAGTGACGAGAAGGAACAACGTGTGGAGTCTGACAGACCCTTCCACCGTCCCATGGCGGAGGACATCCATCACACGTAAAAAAAAGGTATTACCTTGACATTGCCCTCATCGCTGCAAGGTAACGATGTCACTTCCAAACCAAGGCTTAGTCAAAAACCGAGTTTTACAGGAGATCGTAATTTGTGTTCAACACGCCCTAGAAATAATTCTGTGAGCAATAACAAATGTTTTCTTTCTACAATATTTTAACAGTTTTAACCGCTCAAGTGAAATACCGGTGATTCTCGTCCTATTTTACTTTGACGTTGAGTGCGTTACAGGGCATTTTTGCCCTATTTCGCCCGAGTGTGTTACGGTATCATAATATATTTGTTTCTTTCTATCACACGGTGTTATATATACTTTTTCTCTTTTCTACTGGAATCTTATAAGAATTATTCATGCTAAAAATACGCCAAAAGTTCCTAAAATGGAATGTTCGGTTGAAAAAATAATGTCAAAGTCAGTCGTTGGTTTTCGCGCGCTAAGCGGATGATTGTCGCGATATTTTATTTGTTATTTCGGTTCTGAGTAAGAATTATTGTGTTATTTACGATCTTATTAGACAATAAGAATATAATCTTTGTGTGTGCAATCGAATTTTAACCAGGGGGCCAATTCTCGATTTTAGAGATGGTGTCGAACTCGACAAAAATGTCTAATGACGTAATTTTTTCGACAAATTTTAAAAGTTGCTATTCTGGGGAAGTCGAACTCGACATTTGTCGAAGGTTGACGTTCGAGTTCATATCGAGTGCTTCTGAGCAGTAGAGATGTCATGTCGATTGTAGAGATATGTCATTTCTGAGTGAGTTTGTTGAATTTTTGTTAGATTGTTATTGCGTTACATTGTGTTTTCTTTGATTTTTAAATAAACTACGGCTTGGCTTCTCATACTGGGTACCTATTCGATTTGCTTTGTGATTTATGCATTGTGTGTTTTCTGGAAACGACGACCTTCGCGTACAATAATGGACTCTGTAATTTGTGTATCCACGATTGGACTTGAAACCCCTGAAAAATGGACGAGTTTATTAGCATCTTCATCTTGGAGTTGTTGGAAAATAGCGAGCAACAGGATAATTCACGGCGACAACAGCGCATTTATTCCGCCGTCGATAGTTATGACTTAGGCGCAACAGAAATAATTAAAAACTTCAGATTAAATAAAAATGTAAACAAAACAAAAAACAAAATTTAAGTTTTGAAGGAACTGAAAATTCTTCAACTGTCAAGCTGATTATTTTTAGACTAAACGTTTCGTTTAATATAAAGAATTAAGTTTGGTCACCGTTTTAAAACAAAATCATATATTCTTACATAAAATGGAACGTGCGATTCTTCCTAATGGTAACATTATCTTCACTCCATTCGACATTTTGACATTTTCGTGAAATTTATTTCTATTTTGACTGAGAATACGGAATTTTGCTCATTTCGACATTTTTTGGTAGAGATAGAGATATTTTTGATAGACATAGAGATAGACTTTGAATCTCGAATTCGAGATAAATGGCTAAAATCGAGAATTGGCCCTCTGAGAGTTAGTATATTTCTATTTCTGTGTGGTGTTCAGTGAACTTGTAACAGTTAGGTAAGTGGGAATTCCTTCAATCAATTCCATATTTTTCTGTATTCGATAAACCTATCAACATTATATTTACACATATTATGTTAAAATAGGAACTAAGCTTTCAGATTGTAACAATATTTTTACTTTACGTGAAAGGGTTTAATTGTAGTAAATTATTTAATTTTGGTGAAAAATTATTCACCGTCAGCAAATGTCGTTCGTCCTCATCATATGCCTGAAAAGAACATATTTTTTAACTATGAAGTATGTTTTTTTCATTTATTCGTATGTAGATAGAACCCTTCCACCATAACAAGTCATAAAATATATATGTTACCGATAAGCTTTTTAAAATAATCTATTTTAAAGTTGAAATAACGTTTTTTTCAACATAGTCATTGTTTACAGCTAAAAATAAAAACATTTGAAACTTAATGTCAACAAACACCTGATACGACTTGAAAGAGTCATTCATTAGCTTGAACAAAAACAACACTTGAGGTGACTCATGTTACGAACGAGTAACAAAAAATATCTGTAGGCTATACAAATATTTGTTCCGTGCGGGAATCGAACCCGCGACACGCAGCGCAGCAGTCGAACGCTCAGCCACTGCGCCAATCGTGCCGTCGAATTTATAATACTTATAACAAGGTAAATAAATTAAACAAAAAAAGCTATTTTCGACATGTCTTTATGTACACACGGCAACAGATCAACCTATACAAAACCAGTTTACGCTGCTCTCTCAACAACGGATCGTACACCATAAATTTCAAGTACAATGAGAGATCCGCATAAACTGGTTTTGTATAGGTTGATGTGTCGCCGTGTGTACGTAAGGTCCGTCGATATAACTCAATTGACACATGTCGTGTTGAAACCAGTTGTTTTACAATTATATACCCGATAATGTGCTTCTCGTGACGCCTACAGTTAAATGTGTAAGTTGAAGAAATGTTACCGAACTAGTTCGGGAACTGCTATTTCAATGTCAATAAGGGTTGATTTGTTGAGGGTTAATGTTTGTGATTTGTTGGGATTAGTAGGTCATAATGGAGAAAGACAGAAAGCGAATTTATTGGTAGTAGAATTGGGTTTAAATTTGTACTTGGTATATGGCAATAAGATTGCTTTAGGCTGACATTGGAGTACATAAAACTAGTTAACTTTTGGGATATAATATTAAAAAAAAAACATTGCCCCACTCTACGATTTTTTCCTGTGAATGCATCTACAGGTGTGTTCACAAACATTTAAACTCACATACAGGAACAGCCAGACCCGAAACAACTATCTGTAGGTCATACAAGTATTTGTTCCGTGCGGGGAAGCGCAGCAGTCGATCGCTCAGCCTCTGCGTCAACTGTGTCGTCAAAATAAAAGTATATACACACATACAAAGTGGGTCCCATCATCATCAAATAAGGGTCCCGTTTTTTTTTCCTTTTGAGGTGCGATACCCTTAAAAGTAATCCTAAGAAATGAAAAATCTATGTGGCATTAAGGCTTAAATAAAATTATGTCTCAGTTTTTGTTGCTAGTTCATAGAAAACACAACACTTAATAAAAAAACTGAAATATATTAATAAAAATATTATAATACCCTTTAACACCGAACTAACACGTCATACATAATCGTTTTATAGAATAAAATAAATTACACCGACACGAATACTTCCGTAGCATTCTGGTCGTGAGTAAAACCAATAAACTGTTACCAGTCTAAAACTGAAACTAGAAAGTTGAAGTTAACACTTGGATTCGTCGGTTTGCTAACAAAAGTTGCCGCCTGTCACACCGAAGCGTAACGTTTTACAAGAAATGGAAGTAAAGGTAGCGTTGAACTTGCGACTGTCAAAATAGCGCTATAGCAAAATAGTTGCATCAGAAAAAACTGGGAGAAGACTCAACAAGGTTGGAGAAACGCTTTTTTTTAAATCAAATCATTTAGTTTTACAAACATGGGTAATTTTTACATAGATATATTCATGTTTTCGTATATAATAAGGTCTTCCATATTCTAACATCGTATGGGCATGCAAATTATATCCATTTCGAAATTTAAAAGAAAAAGTTATTTAAAATTGTAGTGAAATGGAATATAATTAAGTGTCAAACCATTACAGTTACCAATATAACAAAGTTTTCGGATGGGTAGACTTTTACTGACTAAATCCATCCATATTCCTTCTTTTGCTTTTTATATTCAGGGGCCGCAGTATCTCTTTCGAAGAGGCCTCAACCCCGGCAGGCAATAGCTTTGCTGACAATTCTTTGAACATGAACGCGCCGTCAACACGGCTGGGAAAATGCTGCTTGATACATGATGAAGAATATGCGAAGGCGAGAGGAACATCGTGCGTTATAATTGCTGATGCATTCGGTTCAGAGCAGGCTGATTGCGATGTTGAGAAAGACTTGTCTGTCTCATTTATGGGCGGTTATTTCCTTTCTTGTCAAAAGTGTTAGAGTTATTAGTATGACGAGTAGAACCAGACTGATCTGCAGTGGTTGACTAAAATGGCACCCTAAAAAATCAGATCAATCTAATTAATTAAAAGCAAGACAGAAAATAACTTGTTTTGGCACATGCCACAAGTGTACACGATATTAAATAAAAAAGAAAAACTTAAATCTAATCATAATCACAAAACCGAGTCAAACTCACTCAGGGTTCCGTACAAACTTGCGACATAAACAGCCAAATCCATTGATAGCGTAGACTTAGAGGGTTGATTTTTTTTACAGAATAAAGGTATCACAGATTTGGGTACATGGTTTTAATTTCAACTCGATACCCTAACGCGTTTCCGAGATAAAGGATCAAATGATTCAATAAGGGTTTCGATTTTTTCCCTTTTGAGGTACAAAACTCCAAAAAGGAGATAATTATTATGTGTCTCACTGTTTGCAAATGTGAGATGGCTGTTAGGCCATGCAGAACAAACGAGTTGTCGCCAACGCGGAAGGCCGTATCGCCCTCGCCACCATAATGTGTCTGGAAGCCTTGACCCGTTTGGAAACACGACCTTGGGCTCATTTCTTTCTCGGTGTTACAAAAACAAAATAAAAACGTATGACCCTACACTTAAACCCTTACAAAAGTATCCTTGGAGATGGCGATCAATCTCAAAAGGGATTAGCAAAGTACGCGGGAGGAAATACAGTGCGCTATAGTGTGCGCAGCAGCTAAGAAGCAGAACCTCATGTGTTAGAACCTTATGCATAACAGACGCGATGATCGGTCTTTAGGTTAAGCCGTGTTTGTGGGTTGGTCCGTGGATGGGTGGTAAAGCCAATGGTCCTCGTTGACTGTTGTAGAACTTCGACAGTCGTTACATCTGACCCAAAAGTCTGACTACTACCACTTTTACTAATGTGTATTGTGAAACCCGGTTCTAACTGGGTTGTGGAGGTTAGATAAGCATTGGCTCCATGGAAAATGGTGGTATTCATCTGCAACCGGACTGGAAGCTGACCCCAAAACAGTTGGAAAAAGGCTGGTCAGATGTTGAATGTGCCTAAGTGCATCTGTTCTCTGTCATATGGAATAACGGTCTGACATGATCAGAGAGAGATCAGGCGACACTCCCCATAAAAAAATAACCAATAACATTCTCAAACCAGGAATCGAATCCAAAATTCTTTGATCAGCAGACTCACAGTCACCTCAAAGACCAAGGAGAAGACCGCAAAAAAATAATGTACGTAAAACTTCTTTGTTACACTAACTGAGATTCACATTTTTCGCCCATGTGGGTAAGATAAAAAAAAATCAAGAATTTGGTGGCAACAAAGCCACCGACTTCCCGAATTAATGTTATTTTTAGGGTTCCGTAGTCAACTAGGAACCCTTATAGTTTCGCCATGTCTGTCTGTCCGTCCGTCCGTCCGTCCGTCCGTCCGTCCGTCCGTCCTCGCTTAATCTCTGTGACCGTTAGCACTAGAAAGCTGAAATTTGGTACCAATATGTATATCAATCACGCCGACAAAGTGGTAAAATAAAAATTTGAAAAAAATGTTTTATTAGGGTAGCCACCCTATATGTAAAGTGGGAAGTGTTTTTTTTTTAATTTCAACCCTAACGTGTGATATATTGTTGGAAAGGTATTTAAAAATGAATAGGGGTTTACTAAAATCATTTTTTGATAATGTCAATAATTTCGGAAATAATCGCTCCAAAAGTAAAAAACTATGTGTCCCCTCCCCTCTAACTTTTGAACCATAAGTTTAGAAAATATGAAAAAAATCTGAAAAGTAGAACTTTATAAGGACTTTCTATGAAAATCATTTTGAACTTGATTGACACAACAGTTTTTGTACAAAAAAGACAAAAAGTTGTACAAAATAATTTCTGGACTAAGTTTGTAGTATAATCGTATATGCAAGCATTTTTTGTAACTTTGTTTACATATTTTATTATCCTGAATGTATCTTTAAAAGAATGATTGAAATCGGTTCTCGCAATCCAAAATTACCACCGAAATTGCACGTCTTTGTATTTTATTAGTAACCCAATTCCCCGAGAGATGGCGCTGTAGGTACTTATTGCATTGGATCGGGTATTACCGAATTGTTCGGTTGGCCTCATAACTGGGAACACTTATTGTGACGGACAAAAACTATTTTATATAGAAATTCAGTACGCCACCTTGCAGGATCCCTACAAATACTCCTTGCTCCACGCCTACATCCATACATTGTTACTCATTTACTCATATTATCATTTATTACTCATTTACTCATATTATCATTTATTACTCATTTACTCATATTATCATTTATTACTCATTTACTCTTATTATTGTTAAGATTTAGTATGTTTCATAACAACATACTCTGATATTTGTATGTCATTTTATGGTAAAACAAGTAAGTTCACAATACTATAATTATAAGACCCTGTGTGCCATGTTTTTACACAAAAAAAATATTCTTTTTCTTACATCTGGCCGGTTACGAATACAACACATCTGGCGTTTCTGAAGAATCGCACCAAAAAGGTCAGAGTACATGTGACAAGACCATCGTGACAATAATAACAAACTCCTTTTGTTACATATCTATATAACACGAACTCAATCCAGCAAAACTGACGAAACTTTAAACGCCAGTGGTGAAGACTATATTTACCTCGCTCGCTGGTACGACGCCGACGTAGTAACAAATTACACCATAAACAACGCAGTATTTAATTAGCTTACCTGCCTTAGTTTATTGTTTGGATTAAACTTTAGATTTATAATAATGAAGATGTAGTTACATTTCCTGTTAGGAATTAACCGCTTGGCCGCAATGTGACACGCGTGTTAGCGACTTATTTTTATACTAGCTGGCGCCCGCGGCTTTGCCCGTGTTATTCCAGACCATAATCTACTACTGTGCCAAATTTTATCAAGATCCGTTCAGCCGGTTTGACGTGAAAGAGTAACATCATATTAGTAAGATAGCTGGCCCCCGAGGCTTTCCCCGCGTGATATCGAAAAAAAAGTATTGTATGTATTATTCCAGACTATAATCTACTACTGTGCCAAATTTCATCAAGATCCGTTCAGCCGTTTTGACGTGAAACAGTAACAAACATCCATACATCCATCTATCCTCGCAAACGTTCGCATTTATAATATTAGTAGGATTTAGATGCTTATTTTTGAAATTGTCCTGAATGTTATGGATATAAAATTTCAGATCTGAATTCGGATACAGATAATCAGCCCGTCTTTTCCCAACTATTTAAAGTTCGGCTGCCAATCAAACCGAATGCAGCTGAATACCAATATTTTAGATGGATCGACTATAAACATGCTTTCGAGGCACGGATGAAACGCGGTGTATGTAACAAGTGGTCACCCATCCACAAACCAATCTAGGCAAGCGCGGTTCGGATCAATCTTTAGTTGTAATTTTGTTTAAAATTCAGGATACAGATTTAGGAATAATAATATGTTTTTTTCGGATAAGTAATTATTTAGATCTTTGACAGTCGTTACAGATATAACTGACTACCTGTTGTGTGTTCCGAAAGTCTGACAACCAGTCTTACCAAGGGGTATCGAATTACCCAGTATTAACTGGGTTGTGGAGCTCAGATAGGCAGTCTCTCCATGTCCAATACTGATATTCAGCTGCATCCGGTTAGACTGGAAGCCGACCCCAACGTAGTTGGGAAAAAGCTAGGCAGATGATGATGTATCTGATAGTTTTGCTTACGGTAACAAGTTACATCATATCATCACGGGTAGAAACCAAGTGATACTGCGTGCCGTGCCGCTTGAGGCAAGTAGCATCGCATTAGGTTGTAAACAAGGCATATCTTTGTTGCTATTTCCAATATTACGTTTTTCTCAAAGCAACTTGATACGATGTACTTAGCAGAAAAATATAGACTTCAGTAAAAGAAGAGTTATTTTATAAAAAGTTCACAAGAAAATCTGCATTTTTTTGGAACCGTAACAATGGATCTTATATAAAATGTACGCCAAAAAATCTGATGTTATTTAAATTCCCAGACAGCTTACACCGATATCTCCTTCATATTTTTTTTATTTATAATAAAGAAAATTGTACCCAATAGAGATGTCTCTGTAAAAATGCAATTTTGTTGATAGACTACCAGACAGAAACTATTATACAACCTGCAAAAAGCGAGTCATACTCGCGCACCGAGGGTTCTGTACAGTACTAAATTGCGACTTTTTTTATGAATGGCATCTCGCAGTTCAACCAAGAGGTTGTCGTCTGCTTAACCGGGCGAATCCTGTGGGTGCCTTAAAAATTAAGACCTCCAGCCAGGGTAAAAACTTACAAACTAAGCGACTACACGCTAAGGCACCCCCTGTGGGGTACGAGCCTCGGCTTAGGGCGTCGCAAGGGACAGGCTGGATCTGAGTGATATTATTTATGGACTATTTTAACTTACTGGCTCAGCAGCGCGGGCTGGCT
The DNA here is from genome assembly GCA_958449745.1 of Ochropleura leucogaster. Classification (NCBI taxonomy): domain Eukaryota; kingdom Metazoa; phylum Arthropoda; class Insecta; order Lepidoptera; family Noctuidae; genus Ochropleura; species Ochropleura leucogaster. The sequence goes on from OY288226.1 coordinate 6,092,069, forward strand.
CTTGCAAGGAACGGGTGGGAAATTGCGACTTAAATGAACTTGACTTTTATAATCTATTTACTGCGTTGATTTAGACGGTTGTTTTTTTCACAGCACAAAAGAACAACAGAAGTTAGTCTATGGTTTCAGTTCCGAGATAAAGAGAACGGGTGAATGGAACTTTGTAGTCCGTCTGTCCGTCTGTCTGAGAGACGAAAGACAGACAGAAAGTGATCCATTAGGTTTTATTCCATTTAGCGTACAAAACCCTTATAAAACGATTTGTCTACGAGAGGTTATTTAAAAAAGTCTGCGATATCACTGCACGGCTTAGAAAATCTATCGTGTTCTGATTAGCCTTTTCCCAGTCAGGTATATGGCGTTCAATATAAACAAACAAATAAACTTCAGAATATTATAACTCACATTAACGGGTGGCCCAGTGGCTGATCGATCGACTGCTGTGCACTATGTCGCAGGTTCGATCCTCGCACGGAACAAATATTTGTCCTACAGTTAGTTGTTTCGGGTCCGAATGTATATGTGTGTGAGTTTAAATGTTTGCAATCGCACCCACAATACAGGAGAAATTCCTAATGTGAGGCCATCGCTTTTAAAAAAAACTTTACAACTGCCCCACCAAACGTGATAGTACTTAATAAGACCACGCTTTTTTCACCATACATCGAGGCAGAAACTTCATAGCGCCATGCCAAGATCCTTTCATACTTAAAGTAAAGAGCGGCGAGACTTCTTAATCCCGCTATGTTACCGTCTTATCGCCTACTTAGAGAAGGCACTTAGTTTATATTGCTCATTAGCGAGTACGTTGCCAGTTATTTTATGCATAAAAGTAATAATAAGTGCTATTATGCTAGTTTTTTCGCGACTAGACGGGTGTTGGTTTAATTTCGATTAATGGTTAAGTAGAGGTGTATCTAATAGTTAAGCCACGTTTTGCACACCGTGGGATGTGGAGGCGATAGTCCTCGCGCGCTTGTTTGAGTGGCGCGCGGAGGCACTACACCGGGGAAAACTCCGCTACCGCGGCAAATTGCCGCTCAGCGGACAGCTGCCGGTGCGATCTCATGGTGGCATGGAGAGAGCGATTGTCGCAACCTCGTGCAGGGCAAGCCACAAATTAGGCGGTAAGTCACTACCCCCGCTCTGCCCAGATCGGGGGAAGTTATTTGATGATTTCTCACCCCAAAAAAAAGAGGCACGATTTGCAAGCCCCATGTAATAAGGGGCGAACCTAATGTATAGTATATCAATACAGACTCCGTTACAGTAACTAAGAAATTCCTATTGGAAAAACCCAAAAGCACTTTGCCCGACGTGGGAGTCAAACTCTGGACTTCATTAGCTGTTGCGTTTGTGATCACTAGACTACAAAGTAGTTATTAAGAATAATAGTCATTAAGATAGGAATAAAAGGAAGCAGTTATAATAAATATCTCTAGGTACAACCAATCGCAAAAGAAAGAAAAAATATTTATTACTTGTTAGTTTAGTAGTCGTCAAAAATGCAAAATAACAAACAAATAAATAAAAATTAAACATAAAATGCATCACAAACATTTATAAATACATAGGCAACAAAAAAAAGTTTTTAGTTTGCAAGTCGTGACTTCTTCAAGTAGAGGGGAAGGGGGGGCAAGTAGGGAGTAAATCAATAAATACTAAATGTTAGCTACCGACGCAAAACTTATGATAGAGAGCAAAACAAAGATGTCGTATATTTTGTGTGACAGTTGTAAGCACATCTATACTAATATTATAAAGCTGAAGAGTTTGTTTGTTTGTTTGAACGCGCTAATCTCAGGAACTACTGGTTGGAATTGGAAAATTCTTTTAGTGTTGGATAATCCATTTTTTGAGGAAGGCTATAGGCTATATAACATCACGCTACGACCAACAGGTGCTGAGCAGCGTGGGTGAAACCGCGTGGAACAGCTAGTGTGTGATATAGTAGTCCTAGTAGTCCAGTAGTCTACGAATAGCTAGGATTTAAATTAAACTTTTGTTCTTCAAGGTAAAATTACTAGCATCCGCCCGCGACTTCATCCGCATGGCATAGTTACTTTGGGCTAACAATAACTTTAATCTGCGTGATGATCGAAAAAATAAAATCTTTCTCTCCCCTTTTCTTCCGTCTTTCTCCTCCTTTTATACTATATAAAAAAAAACCTATGTCGATGGACATAAGCATATTTTTTCCAGGGTACTCTCTAATAATATTAAAAATTAAAGTCTCTAATAATAGTGTGTGTGTATAATAGTGTAATATGTATTATGAATAGTGTGTAGTGTGTATAAAGCTTTATGTCTTGCATGCTCCACTAAAAAAGGTTAGGATGAAGCAACTTCCAGGTCCCTGGTTGTTTGAGTCAATTAAAAACGTAATGTCTAAAAGGGATAAGGCGAAAAGGCGTTACAAAAGGGACCCCACTGATAAGAACTTGTCTCTTTATAAGAAACTGCTGCTACTTTTGGGTTAAGCTCGCCGTTATAAATAAACTTATACATTGTAATTTGTGTGTATATTTGTTTTGTGTGCAATAAAGAATAAGAATATCTCTGTACCAAAATTCATCAAAATCGGTTAAGACATTTAAGCGTGAAGACGTATATAACAAACAAACTTACTTTCGCTTTTATAATATTAGTAAGAATCCACATAGTTCAGCCATCGTTTCTTAAATCTTAATCCCTTTTTCCCATGTCATTCAAACATAAAAATATCGTCTACTTTTTAAACTTTTTCTACCAATCGACAGTTTTCTGCCACGTCCATCACCCGTGTACACAGTGGTGACTAATGGCCTAGTCGTGATGCTCGATACCATCGCTGTTTGTACAACATTTATCTATAGTTTGTATCTTTAGAACTGTGTGTTGTTAAGAAATCAGACGTTTCTTTTTATTTTACATGTTTAGGTAATTGGTTTGTGATGTGATCTGTATCCTAAAATGGTTGATTTAGCAGAATCATAATATTTGAATAAATTATCATATTTAAAATAATCTCAGACGCAGTTAATATGCCTGCCTATGTACGGTGGGCAATGGGGGTAGCTCAACGTCCGTCCGTCTATTGACGTCAGGCCGTGTCGACGGCGCTTTAGTGTTTCACGCGCGGCTCAAAGAGATGACAGCAAAGCAGAGGTCCCCGGTAGGCTCCTCTGCTTTGCTGACATCTCTTTAAGGTGCGTGTGGAATACTAAGGCGCGTCGCCCACACGACCAGCAGTCGAGGCGCAGTCGAGGCGCGTCGCCCACGCCCAGGGATACCGCCTGCCGGGGTTGCGTTGTTCGAAAGAGATACTGCGGCCCCAGATCGTAAAAGGCAATACAAGGAACATCGGTGGGTTTTAGTCAGTACAAGTCTGTCTGACACTCCACCCGGCTCGGCCCAGAGCAGGGAAAGTTTTTTGATGGTTTACCAACCGAAAAAAAAAAAAAATCTATTATGATACTTCTTAGGGTCCGTTCACACAGACCGGATCGTATACGTTTGGAGTTAGTCGAGCGGAGCCACCAACTATTTCACATAGACCGGCTGGAAGCGACAGCGAGAGCGAGAAAGAGCACGCAATCGGAGGCGATCAGTTGCACGAGCGGGAAAGAGCACGCAATCGGAGCCGATCAGTTGCGCGAGCGAGAAAGGAGCACGCAATTGGAACCGATAGGCTGCGCGAGCGTTAAAGAACATGCAATCGGAGCCAAACGGCTGCTCGAGCTGATCGAGAAAAAGAACGCGAGCGAAGCCGGTCACCTCCTCTTATTATTTCACACCAAGCGCCTTCAAGCATTCTTAATGACAAAAATAGTGCATATGCAAAAATAAACCTTACTACAAATACAAAAAACTCTGTTTTCAACGTGATAAGAATCTGCTCTCCTCTCCGAGCCGGTCTGTGTGAACGGGCCCTTTTGTTTTTTTTTTTTTTTCGGGAGGGAAAACATCCAATGACTTCCCCCGCTCTGGGCGGAACGGGGGGGCATGTCAGACTTGTACTGACTAAAACCCACCCATGTTCCTTCTATTGCCCTTTACGTTCCGGGGCCGCGGTATCTCTTTCGAACAACCCGCAACCCCGGCAGGCGGAGGCTCTGGCAAGCCCCTCTGCTTTGCTGACTTTCTTTGAGGCGCTCGTGAAACACGAACGCGCCGTCGACATGGCCTGTCGTCAATCGACGGACGGACGGTGAACTACCCATTGCTCACCGCCCACAGGCCCGACGGACCCTTAAGCTGCCATTTTAGTTAAGAAATTCCATCAAAATGACATGTCTAACTGACTAGTCCCGTTCAAGGTCTTTGTAAAAATAAACAAAATCACTTTGAAAGTGCTTATCACTTATCCAGGCTCTCAAGTGGGTCATCTGCCGAGCCAAAACTGGGATTTAACGCAGGACGTCTTGCTCTGTACTCGCGATTGTGACCACTAGACCAAGTTCGTGGTTTCAAGTATTCGAATGAGGACTGACTGACTGACTGACTGATGGTGTGAAAGTGTTCAAAAGCCAGTTAACCCAACTAAAAGAAGAAAAAAAAAACAAAAACTAAACAGCCGAGATCGATGTCAATATGTTCAAAGTTACGAAGTAAAGTGTCGTATGTCCCGCGATGACCGCAAATGAGGGGCAAACAGAAAATAAAAATAATTTGTCAAACTAGTCCGGCGAGTCGGCGGCTACCCGGCCGCGGTTTACATGGAGTTGTGATTAATGGATGTGGCAAGCACAGACATATGAAGTTATACAATATCAGTTTAACATGACCTTGTCTTGTATATATTTTTTGCATAAGCTGGTTTAGCAAAGCATGATTATTTTACCGTGTGCATCTACTATGATTAATGCAAAAGAGGTATTTTTTATACTAGCGTCTGTTTTGTCCCACTAATGCTCAAAGAACTCCCATTTCTTATCTAAAACCCCTCTATTCTAACTTAAAGATAATGTTTAAATACCAGCATACGGATTTGAAACTTACAGAGCTGTGGCATAGTGCCGATAGTTGAATAAACATTCTGATTCTGACAATCTGGTCTTAAATGCGATATTACACAGAAAAGAGGAGAAATGGAAAGTATTTGAACAATGAAAAAGGGATATTTACCATGTTAATATCCCGTTTTTAACGTTATTAATAATATTAGTGACCATGCCAGTTTAAAAAGTTATATTTGAATAGATGGCATGGACATAAATATTTTTTTTTATTTTGAGCTTTATATAATATATATGACTGTAGTCAATCAAAATCTAATAACAATATTTTGCTGATACAAACATAGAAATAATTGTTACAAAAAGAAGTCACAAAAACGAAAAAAGTACCCAAAATAAAGCACTTGGAAAAAACGAAAAAAACGTAAATAATTCAGGTCAAAATAGAAACTTAAATCGACAACATGCACAGACTACCGCATCCATTACTTAGTAAATCAATGTAAATAGATGGTATCTTAGCACACAGTCCGTTAACGCGTATTAGACACTTGATCGATCTGCTGTGGCGCCCGAAACAACTTGTATGTCGATCACTACACACTTAAGGGGAATTGTAATACTCTTACGATAGGAGGCACTTGACTTGAAACTAAAATCGATTTGTAGAAACTGTTTCAACGTTTAAGACATTACATTCATTGCGGTCTTTTTGATTACTCAGGTAAGTAGACGTAATCCTACGAACTCGAACAAAGCGTTTTGCTTCTACTTTGTGGCACAGAGTCTTTAGAAGTCACTGCTGGTTTATCTGTTTCCCGATCACTATAATCTAGATTGCTCCCAAGTTCGAGTGAATCTTCTAAGTAAGCGTACTCCATCCTAGTCTTGCTTCACACTAGATGAGTTGCAGCCAAACGCAAAGTCTTTTAGGAATAAAAAACCGTCAAGATATAACTCAGTTACCAGGTATGCACCAATTGAACAGCAGCTATAGGAGTTTCAATCAAACTGTCTGACAAGTCAAGGATGTAAATGACTTGCTTCCAAAATTCCCATTTTGGGAGCTACATCCTGAAACCGGACATATCATAAGAGTAAGCTGGCTCACGACACCTCGATTGTCAAGGGACATTACACCATTATGTTGCCTTCACAAGCCTTCATACTTCACAATCTCTGACACGTAGGAAGCTACAATCGTGGATTAATAAGGATTTTATTGTATCAAAACATTTGATCATCGTTTGTGGATTTTAAAAATTTGTAGAATCCGTTTAGGCCTGTAAATATCCAGGAACGTAAAGGGCAATAGAAGGAACATAGGTGGGTTTTAATCAGTACAAGTCTGAGACTCCTCCGCTCAGCCCAGAGTGGGGGAAATTATTTGATGCTTTCTGATCCGTAAAAAAGACGATCACCCATCGACCAACAGTCCTTGGCAAGTAACCTTGAAGATAGAACTCTCGTTATCATTAAGTCACAAACTTGAGACAGCTACCTGGTAACGGCAAAATCTATATAATGTTTTATGAATGTGATATTAGAGCATATGCTTGTGTAAACGGTAGTCTATTAAACAGTCATTTTTTTGGAACAAAGTTCCTATTCGGCGTTGCAAAAGGGGGCTAGACGGAAAAAATAAGACCAAAGTTGTAACGACACTTTTTGCTATAGTTGTAAGCCGTGCGGCGTGCGCGTGTTTCTCTATCTCTCTCTCGCTCTCATAGAAAGCAAGCCAGTTAATTTCGTTTCGTCTTTCTATTACGCATTTAACAGTGTGGTGTCGCGACGATTATTTTTATATAGGTTTTTTTTTTACATAGATAATAAATAATAACTTCGTTCCATCCGGATGTCCCTTGGCACCTCTTAAGTTTGTATATATTTTTATAAACTATAATGTTTTCCATCAGTCATGAAAAGAAACACATAACGATAGAAGACAGATGAATAGTAATCATGTTATTTCTAAATGCCGGAGCAACATACCCTCTAGGCATTCTGCGTCAGAGAGTAGTACCTACCTGCCTATTACAGCTGATATACTAAGATATCTGATCGTTACATAATATGTGTGTTTATGATAATTGTGTCCGCCTCGCGGCTTTATAGCTACCGCGTAGATCAATCTGCAGTTGTCATATTTATTGTTTTTTTTTTGCGGATGGAAAATCAAATAACTTCCTCCACTCTAAGCGTGGGGGGGAGTGTCAGAGTTGTGCTGACCCTCTCATATTCCTTCTTTGTCCTGGGGCCGCTTTATGTTTTTTGAACAACTCGCATCCTCGGTTGGCGGGGGCCCTGGCAGGCCCCTTTGCTTTGAGGCACGCATCAACACGGATTGTGAGTTACTCATTGCTTACCGTCCACAGACCTCATTAACTGGGCCTAAATATACTTTTGGATTATAAGTTGTTATTTTTTTAATTGATTGCATGTGACTTTATAAATGACAAAGTCAAATTCGTACAAACACAGTCTACACACGTCTCAATCTACAAGTAACTATTCTGGGTCTGGCTGTTTGTGTAAGTTAGATTAAATCTTTGTTTATGCAACCACGATACCGGCGAAATTTCTGGTCGGTAGCAACATTGAGTTACAAGAAACCGCCTTGAAAATACTAGACAATTTTGAGACCTCAACAAATCTTTACTATTATATAAAAGCGAAAGCGTTGTTTGTTTGCTACGTCTTCACGCATAGTAAGGACCCTGGAGACGAACATAGGCTATTTATTTTTAAGTGGGAAATGAGGGAGAAAGAAGGAAGAAAAAAGAAAACTAAGCATTGTTATTACAATCAATAAGGCGCAAGGGCAAAAACTACAGGTAGTAGAACCTGCAAATTAGACAAAACAAGAAACCGTTTTCAGACATTTAAACTCACATACGCAAACAGCCAGACCCGGAACAACTAACTATCTAGCCAAACAAATTTTGATCCGTGCGGGGATAGAACCCACAACTCGTAGCGCAGAGGTCAAACGCCACTGCGCCAACCGTGTCGTCAAATCATTACAATCATTCACCACTTTTCTTTGACACTCATCATCTGCCTAGCCTTTTCCCAACTATATTGGGGTCGGCTTCCAGTCTAACCGGATGCAGCTGAATATCAGTATTTTACATGGAGCGACTGCCTATCTGACCTCCACAGCCCAGTTAATATTGGGTAATACGATACCCCTTTTTTTTTTTTTTTTTTTTTTCGGGTGGGAAATCATCCAATGACTTCCCCCGCTCTGGGTGGAGCGGGGGGGCATGTCAGACTTGTACTGACTAAAACCCACCCATGTTTCTTCTATTGCCCTTTACGTTCCGAGGCCGCGGTATCTCTTTCGAACAACCCGCAACCCCGGCAGGCGGAGACTCTGGCAAGCCCCTCTGCTTTGCTGACTCTCTTTAAGGCGCGCGTGAAACACGAACGCGCCGTCGACACGGCCTGTCGTCAATCGACGGACGGACGGTGAACTACCCATTGCTCACCGCCCACAGGCCCGCATCTACGGTGGCCGGAAGTCGTCTCGCGGCGCCCGGCGCCATGGGCGTCTCCCGCGGCGGCTGGGTTGGGTAGATGTTCTCTCCCTCAAACGCCCGGCCACCTCCTTCGCTAGCATTACTGCTTCGCAGAAGGTGGTGACCGCTTCCCATTCCCTCTCGCTCCGGACCATGGCCTGAACCAGGGCCGGACGCGAGAGATCGCCGCCGCATACGATACCCCTTGGTAAGACTTTCGGAACACTGACTACCTGTAACGACTGTCAAAGATCTGCAAATGACAGCCGGGATAAACGGCTTAACGTGCTTTCCGAGGCACGTAGGAAACTCGGTATGTAACGGGTGGTCACCCATCCACAAACCAACCTAGGCGGCTTTACCTAAAGATCGACCCGAGCGGCTGCTATTTATTTAGCCACGAGCTCCTCACACACTACACACTTTTAATTTATAAAATCAGATGGACAACTTCCCCTTAACGAAGTACTTGAGAAAAAGGTCATTTAATCCGCTTAAAAAAGGAGTCTAACAGTAGATCGAAATCATTGATAAAGTTCTGGGTTCGGACATAATTCCTGACACGTGACCCGTTTAGGCACAGTACAGTAATTTTACCTGTGACATTACGATTAGTATGGCGTTCTACTAGTTTATCATTAGTTCGAAGGACCGTTTACACGTAATGAGCGTTTAAGAGAGTAGAAGATTAATGTTTAACTACAAAATTCTGCGTGGAATGTTTATTGAAATTTGAAATGACAATTGTGCAATGGAGAGATGGGTGCTATTCCCCATTAATTTTGACGGGCCTGTTGGACTAGTGGTTAGTGGTCCTGACTGCTGAGCTGGAAGTCGTGGGTTCGTTTCCCACTCACGACAAACTTTGTGTGATGAGCATGAGTGTTTGTTCTGTGTCTGGGTGTGATTTATCTATAATATGTATGTATTTATAAATTATATAAGTATGTATATCAGTTGTCTGGTTACCATAACACAAGCTCTGCTTAGCATGGGATCAGATAGCCGTGTGTGAGCTGTCCCAAGATATTTATTATTTATTTATTTATCTTAAAAAAACTCAAAAAACTTAATTTAACGATAGTGTAATTTATTGCATGCAATTCCCGGAACAACATTAGCAAGATATTTTGATTCTTTATTGCGCACAAATATTTATAAAAGAACTAGCTGTTCCACGCGGTTTCACCCACGCTGCTCAGCACCTGTTGGTCGTAGCGTGATGTTATATAGCCTATATATAGCCTTCCTCAAGAAATGGACTATCCAACACTAAAAGAATTTTCCAATTCAAACCAGTAGTCCCTGAGATTAGCGCGTTCAAACAAACAAACAAACTCTTCAGCTTTATAATATTAAGTATAGATATAGATATAAATATATTGCAATATTAAAATTTATGTACAACGGCGAGCTTTATCTAGAATTGTATTTTCTTACAGTAAACCTTACTGAAATTCAGGAATTTGCAAATGTGGATAATATGGTAATACTAAAATTTAACTATTAATTAATAAATAAACTAATACATTCAATATTTACAATAAATGTATACAGACCTATTAAATGCTGCAAAATACGTAAGTAATACATGAGTCTTTATAATTCCACCAGAATATTATTAATTATTTTCGTGGCTCAAGGTCAAGTTGAAGAAGAAAATGTACAAGTCTGTGATTCTATCTGTAAATGTATGTGATTGGAATGCTGGGAAACATAGAAGATGGATAAAAATATTGTATGTAACGGATATGATAATGTTGAGATGAATATGAAAAATTGCATATAGAGAAGTTTTTTAGGTGGCACCCAAAACTCATTTTTTTTTTATTAATGGCATCTCGCAGTTCAGCCAAGGAGGTTGTCGTCTGCTTAACCGGGCGAATCCTGAGGGTGCCTTAAAAATTAAGACCTCCAGTCAGGGTAAAAACTTACAAACTAAGCGACTACACGCTAAGGGCACCCCCTGTGGGGTACGAGCCTCGGCTTAGGGCGTCGCTGAGGCACAGCAAGGGACAGGCTGGATCTGAGTGATATTATTTAGGGACTATTTTAACTTACTGGCTCAGCAGCGCGGGCTGGCTCTTGCAAGGGACGGGTGGGAAACTCAAAATCTAAATATTTTTATTTTATAAGCCTACATGGGCACTCATATAATGTAGAGAACAGGTGCACGGTTTGGGTTGGTCGTATCCTATGGAGAAGAAACGTCAAGTAGAAACTCCATGGTTACTCTTTTAAAATCATTAAGTTGTACAATATAGTTGTTACAGGGTTAGTACATAAGTATGAGAAGATAGCCTGTCTCATGGACATATGATCAGAAGGGTGACTAAAAAACATACGTGACTAAAAATTGATGAATATAAATGTTGGTTGATAAAGAGGGAGAGAAAGACCAAAGAAAATATGGACTTAATGGTACGAAGCCAAAGAAAATGGAACGGTCTACCAACCACAAATAATATATAATACAAAGACAAGAAGATTATCAAGTAGAAGGACATTTATATTCTGATACAGAGGATGCATGGGAAAGACACTGTACATCGTATTGATTTTGTAATAATCCAAATAAAAAAAAAACTAGTAACGATTTTTTGACCGTTGTGTTTTTTGTTATTTCTTTTAAGCTCTATGCAGATTTTGCTTTTTGATACATTTTTAATCCGTCTACGGACGTTCGTATTTGCATATTTTTAATTCGTTTCGATAGTTTGGATAATCTTATTAGTCAATGCGATTAAAGCTTAGTCTATAATTATAAAGTTAATAAAAAAAAATAAGATATAGTATTGCTTTAAATATGAAAGTAAGAATTTATTTCCGTTCAAAGCCAGTCAGAACTTAATGAGATGATAAGATTGGCCTGATCTTACTTCGCTGTCCTAGCTCAAGTTGAAGTTGGCTAAATCGGCGGTAACTTCATTTTCATTCATTTCACTTAATTTTCATCAGTGCCTGTAATTATGTAATCAAAATGAAGTTTGAGTTCGAGCAACTTTTAAAAACTGAAAGAGTAACAATCATCCATACTTCTAAACATTCATCCACACAAACATTCCCGTTTATAATATTAGTAGGATTGATTAAATGTGATTTTTTGAATGACAAAGTCAAATTCACACAAACACAGTCTAAAATAATTCTATATGTAATTGTTTCGGATTTGGCTGTTTGTTTATGACAGTTTATTTTTTTTAAACGTATCCATGACACAATTGAATGCAACCTAGATAAGAGAATAAAAATCGTCGAGGGTCCAATCTCGTATAGCCCAAGTATGAGATCAAAAATGCTTAAAAAATTCTTTCGTTTGCGCTCTTGAACTCAAGGTTAGGTACATTATAAACTTTAGTTAAAAAGCGTGTTCGTGAACTACATGGTTATTCATAAATTGTCATCAAGTTTCGATGATAAATTTGCCGACGAATACCTATCAAAAGATTAACGACCTTTTATAATCATATGCAACCTTTGACAATCAGTTATTCTTTGGTAACACGTTATAACATATTCAATTTTTATTTATCTATACAAATAAATAATATTGAAGTTTTTGGAACGTTGTGTAAGGGGGCTAGACGGAAAAAATTCTTACGAAAAGTTGTCAGGACACTTTTTGCTATAGTAAGCTATTGTAAGCTGTGCGGCGTCGCATGTTTCTTTGTCTGTCTGTCTGTCTGTCTGTCTCTCTCTCTCTTATAGAAAGCAAGCCAGATATTTTCATTTCTATAGGAACTTCGTTCCATCCGGGTGTCCCTTGACACTTTAAATTTTTTTTTTTTTTGGTGGGGCTAGTCGCAGTTCAACTCACTGTTGAGTTGTTTTTCTGGTCTACCGGACTATCCTATGGTGACCTCAGATGAATTTAAGACCAGGGTAAGTGTATGATTGTGTCATTCGTGTTCCACGCGCGCCTCTAAGTAATGTCAGCAAAGCAGGTGGGCCTGCCAGGGCCACCGCCTGCTGGGGTTGTGGGTTGTTCGAAAGAGATACCGCGGCCCCAGAACATAAAGGGCAATAGAAGGAACATAGGTGTACCTTCAAGTCTGACTCCCTGTCAGTTATTTTATTATTTCCCATCCGCAATATACATATAGATGTACATAATACAACTAAAATATATTATTTGTTAATTATAAACCAACATTAAAAACCGGCCAAGAGTGAGTCAGACTCCGCACTGAGGGTTCCGTACAAACTGTCATATATTTTGACTGCGTAGACTTAAAACAACGAGGTCTGCTACCCTACCATGACGTCTTAAAGCAGAACTTATTCCACTGAGGGAAAGAGATGGTGCTAGACACCATGTATAGCTCTGTCTCTTTCCCTCAGTGGAATAAGATCCACTTTAAGACTTCATGGTAGGCCTACTGGTATTATTAAGGTGGAAAAGAAGAAAAAGAAGAAGCCTCCTTGTCAGAACTATTGCGGTACCGCGCTGGCAGGATCCAACATGCTGCTGCATTCAGCATTACCTGACGCAGCATTATCTGACGGGCCTGTTGGTGTAGTAGTTAGTGGCCCTGACTGCTGTGCCGGAGGTCGTGGGTTCGATTCCCATCCGGGACAAACTTTGTGTGATGAGCATGATTGTTTGTTCTGTGTCTGGGTGTGATTTATCTATAATATGTATGTATTTATAAATTATATAAGTATGTATATCAGTTGTCTGGTTACCATAACACAAGCTCTGCTTTGCTTGGGATCAGATAGCCGTGTGTGAGTTGTCCCAAGATATTTATTTATTTATTACTCACAACGCAGCTGTACGTGTCGAGATTGCTTCACACCACGGCGACTGAGGACATCGTGGAGTATGTACGTGTGAAGACAAACTGGACTATGAGAGTCGTGCAGTTGGAGTCGCGCCATGACATTAATTTTAAGTCGCTTGTGGTGCGGGTGTCGCCTAATCAATTGGAGACCTTCCTCAAAGGAGAGTTTTGGGCGAAGGGTGTCGTGTATCGACGTTTTCGTGGAAGGTTACCGAACTCGCAGCGAAACACGAAGCCGTCACCTCGTGTGCAATAGTTTATAAAGATTATTTGTGTTTAGTATGTATGGGCCCGCGATGCCTGAAATAAATTGATTTATTATTTAAAAAAGTTGACTTATATTACACAGCAAAAGGGGACAACGGAGTTGAGTGTATGGTTTAAATTTCAACTCGATACTTCTAGACGTTCCCGAGATAAAGAGTCTTGACAGACAGGCAGACAGTTGGACTGACAACAAAGTGATCCAGTAAGGTCCTAATTTTGAGGTAAGGAATTCTAAAAACATACAAAATCCTATCTTCCCCAAATCTAAACCCGGTAGTGCAAAAGCCAAGTCCAGCTATCAAAAAAAGAAATATATCTACACCAATTATAATGTTAACTTAGACCAGTATTTAACTCTCATCCATTTCGGAATCCGACACGAAACTTAACGATTTGTATGTTAGTCTGTAATTAATTATATGGCCCGGAGGCATCTAAAACGCTATTTTAATTATTGTTCTTTGAAACTTGGGGCATATTTTATACGTGAATGTTAAGTAAGTTTTTTAGAGTTCTTGTGTTTGAGTTTTGTTGAATATTATGTTTCGAAGAACATGATGTTGGATTTGCGGTTCGCTATTCTTACCCGACTTGAAAATGGAGTTAACATATATCGTCTTTGACTCGCCACATTTGATCCATAAAATAAGTAAAAAAGTTCTTGTTTAATTTATTTTTAGGTATCCGTACCTTATAAAGAAAAAACTGAACCCTTTTTTGCGTATGGGAAGTCAACAAATAACATCAGACCCACTAAAATATTATTTACTTGTTGTTTTTGGTAGTGTGTACAAATTAATTATTAATTGTATCTAAAGACTTATCTATTTTTTTAAACTGTAATTTATGAAAAGAAAAAAAAAACTATTTCTTACATAATATTTTATTTATTATTTACATAATTATATTAATTAAATCTTCTTTTGGTTTGACTGCCGAAGGAACATGGGTGGGTTTTAGTCAGTAAAAGTCTGACACGCCCCCCCGCTCCGCCCAAAGCGGTTGAAGTTAATTGATGATTTCCCACCCCAAAAAAAAAAAAACTAGCAAAGTTTGACGCACGGTTGGCGCAGTGGTTAAGCGATTGGCTGCCACGCTGCGCGTCGCGGGTACTATCCCTGCACAGTACAAATATTTGTGTGACTGACAGGTAGTTGTTTCAGGTCTGGCTGTTTGTTTATGTGAGTTAAAATGTTTGTAAAAGCACCCACGATACTTACAGAAGAAATTCCTGGAGTAGGGGAGGTCGGAAAAAAAAAAAAAACATTAAGTGATATCAAGAAAACTTCCCAGATATCCACACAAAGTGTTACAATTGATTACGGTTAAGAAAGGAATTGGCTCTCATAGGATGGTGTATTAAGATGGATGGAAGAAAAAGGCGTATATTCGTTAGTTCATATAATCTGAGATAAAGGTTGGAGGAGAGACATAAATGGGTATAATTAAAAAGGGTCTATCCCTCGTGTATTTGTACATCATGCGACGTTGCTAAAGATTAAACCAACACAGAACATGTTACAGAAACACTGAGAAAAGGGAGAATCAAGAACAAAAATTTCTCTCTTCTCTTATACGATCACTAATCTACTAGGTCATAGGTCTTATAGGTCGAGACGGTACGGTTGGCGTAGTGGCTGAGCGATCGGCTGCTGCGCTGCGTGTCGCGGGTTCGATTCCCGCACGGAACAAATAATTGTTTGTCCTGCAGATGGTTGTTTCGGGTCTGTTTCGTATTTGAGTTTAAATGTTGTAAACGCACCCATGATACAGGAGAAATTCCTAGTGTGGGAAAATTTAATTAAAAAAAAAATAGGTCATGCCTTGACACATCGCACACCTAGAACTAAACGGAGACAACTCAAATATCATGATTTTTTATTAAGGTACCTAGTTTTCGAATATTGGGCGATCATACGCAACTATCCAACATTACACAATTTACATACAGTCACATTTTACAACCATTACAATGATCATAATGATCACCAAGACATAAATGATCTAGAATAAATTTAATGTTCTTAACTTCTCATAAAAATGGTAACATGTTTTTGTTTCGTCTCCTAAAAAAATATCTTTTTGGAGTTATATCAGTTTAGAAATAGGTGGGCGACATGGTAGTAGTAGGGTTAATAACTTACCACACGAGTCACGGCGAGTTTCAGACTTTTACTGATTAAAACCCACTCATGTTCCTTCTGTTACCTTTTTTTATTCCGGGGCCGAAGTATCTCTTTCGAACAACCCGAAACCCCAGCAAGCGGTGGCCCTGGCAGGCCCCTCTAAATATGTCATGTTCGTAAAGGTTTTGTACCCCACGTATTATCCCAAAAATAAGCCATCACGAGCAATTCCTTAAACTCGATGCCCAGTCTTTATTTAGCAAAGTAATCATTCCTACACAACTATACAAGGAGCAGTAACTTTTTCCTTTTTCTCCATTACCTCACTGTTGTGATAAGCTCTCCAGGGACAGTATAACGGTACTACTATCAAATGCCACGCTGTTTTCTCAAGAGGTTTTCGCAAAGAGCGCCAGTATTGTTTTCAATTGTTTTTATAGTAGTTCAATCAAGAGGTTGTGGTGTTTCTTTTGTTTTTTCTTGTGCAGTGTTCACTCTAGCTGAAGTTATATTTTGTTCAGGTTGTTCAAATGCAATTTTATTTGTTGTTAATTACTTAGGTCTGCTTTTTTAAAACGTTGCCCCACACTAGGAATTTCTCCTGTACCGTGGGTGCGTTTACAAACATATAAACTCACATACACAAACAGCCAGACCAGAAACAACTATCTGCAGGTCATAAAAATATTTGTTCCGTATGGGAAATGAACCCGCGACACGCAGCGCAGCAGTCGATCCCTCAGCCACTGCGCCAACCGTGTCGTCAGTCTATCTTTTTAGTACTTTGCATCATAATTTTATACAAGTTTGTTTGATTATGGTTTGTAGAATCGATTGATGTTTTTAGGGTTCTGTACCTAAAAGATACCCTATTACTTAGACCCCACTGTTCGTTAAAAAAGGCAACAGAATGATAGAACATGGGATGGATTTAGTCAGTACAAGTCTTACACTCCCCCCGTTCCGCCTAGAGCGGAGAAAGTGATGATTTCCCGTCTGCAAAAAAGAGTTGTACCTAATAGTAACTTATCTTCTTCAATATTTGGTCACCCAATGTTGATTATAGGTCTCTCACATATTTCTCCATTTTATGGTTGTGTGTCAGGGTCATTTACTTTCGTCTAATCAGTTGTATAAAGAATAGTAGAACAATCACCTGTGAAAAGGCAAACCCAGTAGTCTTCCTGTATGCTTTCCACAGTACAGCCAAAAGAAGATTTAATTAAAAACAATATGTATACTTATATAACCTACTGAATATTTTTGTACCATTTCATAATGTTGTCCGATTTAACCTTCAGCCAAGTAAAGAAGTGTGATATTTATTTATTTAAACTTCATGTACTATAGTAGTCGGCTGGTTTCAGCTGGCTCTAAGTGGAGACTAGACGATTCTAAACCTTAATGAGCATACAAATAAAGTTTAAACGAGTCACAGTTTGCTAGTACCATTTAGAACCAGCCGTCTTAAGCAGTTAAATCCTTACTAATATTATAAAACTGAAACTTGT
Source organism: Ochropleura leucogaster (assembly GCA_958449745.1). Classification (NCBI taxonomy): domain Eukaryota; kingdom Metazoa; phylum Arthropoda; class Insecta; order Lepidoptera; family Noctuidae; genus Ochropleura; species Ochropleura leucogaster. The sequence goes on from OY288226.1 coordinate 6,109,215, forward strand.
TTGATGGTCTTGACCGGTTTTGATCAATTGTGCTACAGAGATAGTTGGGACCCTGGAGACAGTCATGTGCTTTTTTTAAAAAAAAAGATTGTGATATGAGAGAGAAAGAGGGAAGAAAAGGGAAATCTTAGCACTGCTATTACAATAAATAAGGTGCAAAAGCAAAAACCCCGTGTGCTACCCCAAATTTAATGCGATCGAAGCCGCGGGCAAAAGCTAAAAAATAAACAATAAATTTACACCAAAAGAAAATCCCCTTCATATCCTACTTACCCAATTCGAAAAATAGCCGGACGATAAGCAACGAACTTATTCGTAAAGTGAAGAAAAAAATCTGCCAAGCGCTCAACTGGCACAGTGCCAATTTCTGGCAATATTGCCAGCTAGACGGCAAGCTTATCCTCTGTTTAAGGTAAATGCCAGCCTCTTGTCACGTCTAAACTACGCTTTTGTGCTGAAATGGCAGACTTTAGTGGGTATTTGACTTTGTGGATGCCAGGTTATGGTGTTAGTAGAAGTGGATGTAAAGGGTATGATGGAGTGACGTGTTTGTTACAGATAATTTCGACGTTTTAAGGTTGATTGTTTCTTTGTAGCACGAGGTGCGCTTTTGAAAAATGTCGCTGGGATATGCTGGATTTTGTTAGCGGAGGTCATGTTACTGTGGCGTTGCTAGTGGGAGGGTATATATATCGAGCACTGGATTGCTACATAACAGGCAAAATTGCGTTCTATACCTCCAAACACATTTTATTATTTTTTAAAGAAATATTGTCCCACTCTAGGATTTCTCCTGTATCGTGGGTGCATTTACAAACATTTGAATTCACATACACAAACAGCCAGACCCGGAACAACTATCTGTAGGCCAGAAAAATATTTGTTCCGTGCAAAGATCGAACCTGGGACACGTCGACCTGAGCGCAGCAGTTGATCGCCCAGCCACTGCGCCAACCGTGAAGTCAATTGTCTATTAAAATGTAGGTACTGAAGACGCACAACAAGGGATACATTCCCAATAATATGGCTTGGTTTATAAAGACTTTCAGTACAATAAGATAACCATATTATCAGGCTATAGGCCTAATTCATGTCACTTTTAAAACAATTTTTTGACTTTTGGTCCAATATTATGTATTTCTCTCAATACCTAGCGAATCTGGAAAAAGTCTCTTCTCAGCACTATGTTTAAGTCCCATATGGGGCGATTAGCTTATTTGTCATCAACCGGGTACAAACCAGGCAACGTGGTTGCTATTGGGAAATTCCTGATGGAAAAACCCAATACTTTAGACGACACGGTTGGCGCAGTGGCTGAGCGATCGACTGCTGCACTGCGTGTCGCGGGTTCGATTCCCGCTCGGTTCAAATATTTGTATGATCTACAGATAGTTGTATCGGGTTCGACTGTTTGTGTATGTGAATTTAAATGTTTGTAGCGCACCCACGGTGTAGGAGAAATTCCTAGTATGGAGCAAGGTTTTTTTTAAAAAAAAGAAAAATACATACTATTCGCCACCCGGGAATCGAAAACCAACCTCATGCTTAGCAGTCACGCTTGCAAACACTACACCAATAAGACAGTCAGAAATTTAAACATTTATCTGAACATATTAAAAAAAAACTGATATTTTTGACAGATTGACACTGACATTAGACTTCCCTCCCCGTTCCCCTTTGTCATAGTCATCAGTTTCACTCGTACAACGCTTTATTACTCCAAATCACTCATTCAGGTTCGAGGCATCAAAATTATCACTTACACTAACATTATTGGGTATTACAGTGAGGTTAAGTTAAAGCTTATGATAAATTCTGTTCACATGCAATCGCAGCGAATTAAAGGTGTGGCTTTAGTGGTTGATAATTATTTCATTATTGAACGTGAAAGGGGAAAATTAACAATATATTTTATGGATTATTATTTTACTAGCTCTTCGCTCGCGTTAAATTCGGTAGCGCCTTATTGATTTGAAATAGCAACGCTAAGGTAAAGTAAGTGAGTCCCGTTTCATCCTTCTTTCTCCCTCATATACCACTTTTTAGGGTTCCGTAGTCAACTAGGAACCCTTATAGTTTCGCCATGTCTGTCTGTCCGTCCGTCCGTCCGTCCGTCCGTCCGTCCGTCCGTCCTCGCTTAATCTCTGTGACCGTTAGCACTAGAAAGCTGAAATTTGGTACCAATATGTATATCAATCACGCCGACAAAGTGGTAAAATAAAAATTTGAAAAAAATGTTTTATTAGGGTAGCCACCCTATATGTAAAGTGGGAAGTGTTTTTTTTTTAATTTCAACCCTAACGTGTGATATATTGTTGGAAAGGTATTTAAAAATGAATAGGGGTTTACTAAAATCATTTTTTGATAATGTCATTAATTTCGGTAATAATCGCTCCAAAAGTAAAAAACAATGTGTCCCCCCCCCCTCTAACTTTTGAACCATAAGTTTAGAAAATATGAAAAAAATCTGAAAAGTAGAACTTTATAAGGACTTTCTATGAAAATTATTTTGAACTTGATTGTCACAATAGTTTTTGTACAAAAAAAAAAGTTGTACAAAATAATTTCTGGACCAAGTTTGTAGTATAATCGTATAAGCAAGCATTTTTTGTAACTTTGTTTACATATTTTATTATCCTGAACGTATCTTTTTTCAAACAAAAAAAGAATTATTTGACGGGCCTGTTGGTCTAGTGGTTAGTGGCCCTGACTGCTGAGCCGGAGGTCGTGGGTTCGATTCCCACCCAGGACAAACTTTGTGTGATGAGCATGATTGTTTGTTCTGTGTCTGGGTGTGATTTATCTATAATATGTATGTTTTTATAAATTATATAAGTATGTATATCAGTTGTCTGGTTACCATAACACAAGCTCTGCTTAGCTTGGGATCAGATAGCCGTGTGTGAGTTGTCCCAAGATATTTATTTTTATTTATTTATTATTGAAATCGGTTCTCGCAATCTAAAATTACTACCGAAATTGCACGTCTTTGTATTAATTAGTAACCCAATTCCCCGAGAGATGGCGCTGTAGGTACTTATTACATTGGATCGGGTATTACCGAATTGTTCGGTTGGCCTCATAACTGGGAACACTTATTGTGACGGACGGGAAACTACGGAACCCTACACTGAGCGTGGCCTGACACGCTCTTGGCCGGTTTTTTTTAAAAAATATCCGTCCGTCACCTGGTTCCCAACTATTTCTGTACCAAAACTCATCAAAATCGGTTTAACCTTTAAAACGTGAAGACGTAACAAACAAACAAACTCACTTTCGCTTTTATAATATTAGTAAGGTTAAGGATTTAAATCTAGTTTCACCACTTAGTTTCACCCACGTAGACTAAGATTTATACATTTAAACCTTTCTCTTGAATCAGTCTGTCCTCTTCTTCTTCATCTTTAGCTCTTTTTAACCATTATGGTGTAGGACTCCTTCAACTTCCTCCATTCCTCTCTCTGTAGCGCTCTTTGTGTCCAGTTCGAACCAGCGACTTTCCTCACGTCATCTTTCCAGCGCATTTGTGGTTGTCCTGGAGGGGGCTTTTTACCTTCCAGGCTTCCATTCCAGGATGTGTTTGCTGTAAATTGCATTAAAATCCCTTAAGTAGTTGGGTTGAGAACATAGGTGGGTTTTAGTCTGTAAAAAGTCTAACACTCCCCCCGCTCGCTGGGGAGGTTATTTGATGTTTTCCCATCCGCAAAAAAAAAGGAATCTGGTTGGTCGCACAATAAAATATGGAAACAAAGTTATTTGTAAGAGACACTGACACAGAAGCACAAAATACTTCATTTCAAATTATCTTTACGTTTTAATTGCTACGATTTCACCCGCTCTCGCTACCGCTTATCAATAAAATCACATGTTAATGCTCAGCTTAAGTGGAGCAACCTTAATTGTGTACGGTCAACCGCACTTGGACTACAATAACCTTCCTTACTGCTACGACATAAAGTCGCTGTTAACGTCACTATAGACGTGCAGTTTATTGTACTGTCTGTATGCATTTAACGGCTATTCTCACGAACGATCTCCGATTTCCGGCCAGCGGTGTTAAATAAAGATTAATTACTGAATAATTATTTTAAATATTTATTTTGTAATTAAAAATGATTTTAAGGCTCTTGTAAATAAATATTAAACGCTATCATGGTGTGTTTGTGAATTGTAAGGATGCTAAGCAAACAGTTTTAAAAATAGAAGTTGCCCCACACTAGGAATTGCTCCTGTATCGTGGGCGCATTTCCAAACACTTATACTCACATACACAAACAGTCAGACCAGTAGCCCTACTATGACCTCTTAAAGCAATTCTTATTCCGCTGAGGGAAAGAGACAGAGCTATACAGGGTGTCTAGCACCATCTCTTTCACTCAGTGGAAAAAGAATTGCTATAAGATGTCATAGTAGCCCTGCTGGAATAAATATCTGTAAGTTACACAAATACTTATTCCGGATCAAACTCGCGACACACGGCGGAGCAGCCAATCGCTTAACCACTGTGCCAACCGTGCCGTTACATGTTCCGTATTGTCATGTTGCAGATATGGACGGAAGGCCAAAGAAAAGATGAATGGATTTTGTAAGGAATTATATAAGGGAGAAAGGAGTTAATGATGCCGTGACGTCTGATAGTGGAGAATGTAAGAAGAAAACGTGTTAAGCCGACCTCAAATAGAATGGGACAAGACCAGGAAAATGATAGAATGATGATGTTCCTTTGCCCTTTATGTTCCGAGACCGCGGTATCTCTTTCGAACCACCCGCAATATGCTGCTTGGGATTGTACGGGTCACATGACCACGAAAAAGTGGCCCTTTCAATTTTTATAAGTCGGCCCAAAGTTGCATGAAAAATCACGTATCAAACACAATAAAACAGTCGAATTGAGAACCTCCTCCTTTTTTGAAGCCGGTTAAAAGGAAGAATTTTTCGACTGTATATTTTTTTTGTCTTTCTTCTTCCACTTTCAATTAAGCTTAGCTGTCAAAAACAGTCTATCTTAACCTTTACTAAAAGTTCAGTTTCCTTTGAAACAAGCAGTAATATAATTACGAGAATTAATTTAATTTGCTTGACAGACGGACAGTTTCAGTCAAGAATGAATAGAAGTAAAATAGTTGAAATATGACCGAGTAAAATTTGCATTCAACAGGTACGGCGAATTGTCAGGGAAAGGGGACCTTATCACGTATTGTTTTAATGGATGTTTTTGATTGATGGGAAGCAAGTTTATACGAAACTGTCGGTTTGAGTTCAAACCAGAATAAATATCCCATCAACACTGATACCTAAGATAAAATCTTTCAGATAAATATCACAAAAATAAAACACAAGCAAACCTCCTAAAGTGCTGCATAAACAAGAAAAAAAAATCGAAAAAAAAAAACTGTGAAAATAAGAAAATATCATTGTTATTCTTTATTCAACTTCACACGAGCTCTCTGCCTCCCCCTAAAAACCGCGGCGACGTGATACGAATACTAAATAATAATTATTTACTTGCTTCTAAAGGTAACCCCCGAATAGGGCCTCCATATTTGCGTCAAGGAACTGGGACATGAGTTAAAATATTTGAACTTAATTGCTCTAAAGGCAGAACTGTTTTTTTTTTTAACTCCTTGCCCCACTTTAGGAATGTCTCCTGTATCGTGGGTGCGTTTACAAACATTTAAACTCACATACACAAACATCCAGACCTGAAGGGCTACTATGACATCTTATAGCAATTCTTAATCCACTGAGGGAAAGAGATGGTGCTAGACACCCTGTATAGCTCTGTCTCTTTCCCTCAGTGGAATAAGAATTGCTTTAAGAGGTCATAGTAGGGTAGCTGAAACAACTATTTGTAGGCCATACAAATATTTATTCCGTGCGAGAATCGAACCCGTGACACGCAGCACAACAGTCAATCGCTCAGCCACTACGCCAACCATGCCGTCATAGCATATATAGTGTTTGGCATGACATTCTAAGTTCGATTTTCAGGTCGACCAGTTAATTGGGTTTTTCCATCACATCCCGCAAATCTACGACTGATCCAACTGCCAACGACTGCCTTGTTAGTCTAGTGGTCGCAAGCGCAACTGCTGAACAAAAGGTCCTTGGTTCGGTTCTAAGGTCGACCAATGTTTGATGGCTCGGTTGGCGCAGTGGCTGAGCGATCGACTGCTGCGCTGCGTGTCGTGGGTTCGATATCAGCACGGAACAAATATTTTATGGCCTACCGATAGTTTTTCCGGGTCTGGCTGTTTGTGAATGTGAGTTTAAATATTTGTGAACGCACCCACGATAAAGGAGAAATTCTTAGTGCCAGGTAAAGTTAAAAAAAATACTTTACGCGAACTGGAAAACGAATCTTAGACCTCTTGCTCAGCAGTCGGGCTTGTCACCAAAAAAACAACAAGGCAGTCGTTGGCAAGTAGTTCGAAGCAATCGATTTTTGAATAAGTCCTCAAAAAATCTTCAACAAAGACACCCTATTTAAGATGGGGGATGAATGTATTCGTACGTATTCGGAATGTTACTAAGTTTTCTTTTTTTTCATGAAAAAGATTTCAGGAGGGCTTATTGACCTTCTGTAAGGTCGCTGGAGACTTCATTATCAGTATAATTTTATGAAGTGCTTCTTATATGTTATCTATGTGTGTTAGTGTGTTGAAAGATTTATTTTCCGTTATAAATTGGAGAGGGTATTTGACAAAAAAAAAGGAATTGATAGATACTGTAACTAGTAGCATTCGTTTTCGCATTATCAGAATTATAATTGACTAGCTTTTGCCCGCGGCTTCGCTCGCGTTAAATTTTTAGTAACACAGTTCACCTTTCCTGATTTGCAGGTACCTGTTACCTGTAGTTTTTGCCTTATTTATTGTAATAGCAAAGCTACGTTTTCCCTTAAATACCCTCTTTCTCCTTCATTTCTCACTTTAAAAAAATATAGCCTAAGTCCGTCTCCAGGATCTCAACTATTTCTATAAAATTCATCAAAACAATCTCACTTTCGATATTAGTAAGGATATATATGGTTTCATTTTTCTAAAAATAACTTTGTTGGCCAACGTTTCATAAACGCCTTTTTTACGGATATAGAAAATCATCAAATGACTTTCCTCGCTCTGGGCGGAGCTAAAAGATTGTTTGAGAGAGATACCGCGGTCCCGCAACATAAAGGGCAGAAGAATGAACATAGGTTGCTTTTTTTTTAGATTTGCTCCACACTAGAAATTTCTCCTGTATCGTGGGTGCGGTTACAAACACATAAACTCACATACACGAACGGCCAGACCCGGAACAATCAGTCATAGAAATATTTGTTCCATGCTGGGATAGAACTCGCGACAGCGCAGTAGTCGATCGCTTAGACACTGCGCGAACCGTGTCGCCAATTCAGTAAAAGTCTGACTTCGCTCCGCCTACAACGGGGGAAGTTATTTGATGATTTCCCAACCAAAAAAAGCCAAAGCTAGGTAACCTAAACATCGTTCCAAAAACCTGTTATTCTAAGCCTCAAGTACCTCTCACCTGTTCACATTAGCTTTGAAAATATTCAAAACACGCGTACACTTATTATTTTACATCTTTCCAGGGACACCAAAATCCCAAATGAACAAGGAAATTACGTTAATAATCAAAGCCCACGTTCTCCCTGCCTTCAAATGTCATAATTTTCAATATGGTTCTCGAAAATAAAGAAATAAAACATGTTCTGTTGAAATTATCTCCGTCTGCACGATAGGGCGTGTCATTTGTATCTGACAAGCTAAGATTACCTGCGAAGTGAGTTTTATGTATTCGGGCTCCGTTGGAAGTTATTATATTGTATGATGTTCGTTTGTTTTGGGGATGGGGTTACAGGAGTGAAATTAGATTAGATTTAGACTTTAGACATAATATTAGGCAAACTTTCTAAAGAGCTCGTGTCTAAATAATGTCTTCTTAATTTGTCTTGATGTTAAGCCGAACTTGACTTAGTTAGTCAGTGGATGGGTGACTTATTACGTACCGCGATTCATTAAGTCTTGACAGACAAAAGTGATCCTTTGAGATTTTAGTTTTTCTTTTGAGTTAAGTAACCGTAGCAGAAATCGATTTGAGAACCTACCCCTTTTCAGAAGTCGAAGTAGACTAAACTTCCATTGCTCAACGGACTTCTATTTGCATCCACTTCGTTGTATTTCCTTTCTACGCATTTCAATAAATACTGCTCAATCCGTAGCGTAGGTATAAGCCCATCACTGCGTATTAACCTTTTCTAAACTAAGGCGTGGCGGTAACAAGACCCCATAATATCAACGACTTAGGTTCTACGCAGACAGTTAGAATAAATTAAGTAAACGGGTCATTTAAAGGTGCTTGCAAGCGATTGGCTGGCCACCTTTCACTGATTGCACTAGTGCGAACTTTGGTCTAGATAGACCTTCACTGTAGTTTATATTGGAAGGATCTGCAGGGTGTGGCTTGTACTTGGTCTTCAGTTGAATGCAATAAACTGACCTTTTGAATGAATTCACTGAGGCTAAACAGTTTGGTTGCGCGTAGGCTGCACTTTACTGGAATCAAACGTACAGAACAAACTAGTGCCTTACATAATAATGTCCGAAGTGTTACTGACGGCACGGGGATATCAATTACTCCACCAAAATTTAGCCGGCATATTTATTTATTTCTTCTTTAAGTACGATAGTGGTACAATGGCAGCATTCTCTACCAGTCAACCTTTGGGTAAAATACGACAACATTGTGTTAGGGTACAAAAATTGTATTAATTAAAAATATACATATTTATAGCTATTTGTTTTCAAAACACACACACAAATTATGAAATAAACTAATTTAAAAATAGCAATTAAAAATTAAAAACACGACTGCCATGTCAAAAAAACTAATAAAACCGGCCAAGAGCGTGTCGGGCCACGCTCAGTGTACGGTTCCGTAGTTTCCCGTCCGTCACAATACGCACGCTCCGTGGCACGGCGGCAGGCGCTCCGACTTGTGACTTGTGACGTCAAACCTCGACGACTAATTAGATTATGCACTCATAAATAAAATTACGAATATATTTAAGTGCAACTTACTTTACCACGGTAGTTCATGAAAGCACGCAAAATGTTAACATCGACTTACAAAAAATTACGTCATTACGCAACGCCATCTATCGAACCATTTATGAACTGGTTTTTACCTTAACATTTTGATGGTGTTAAAAAATGAATTTTAGTTTTTTTCTAAATTGCCTTAGCATGTTCTTAATAGAAGTTTTATGTAGTTATAAGATTCCGCCAATGCCAAGGAGAGGCCAACAGAACAATTCAGTAATACCCGATCCTATGTAATAAGTACCTACAGCGCCATCTCTCGGGGAATTGTTACTAATTAATACAAAGACGTGCAAGAAGTTTTCGGTGGTAATTTTGGATTGCGAGAACCGATTTCAATAATTCTTTTTTTGTTTAAAAAAAGATACGTTCAGGATAATAAAATATGTAAACGAAGTTAAAAAAATGGTTGCATATACGATTATACTACAAACTTAGTCCAGAAATTATTTTGTACAACTTTTCGTTTTTTTTTTGTACAAAAACTGTTGTGTCAATCAAGTTCAAAACAGTTTTTCTAGAAAGTCCTTATAAAGTTCTACTTTTCAGATTTTTTTCATATTTCCTAAACTTATGGTTTAAAAGTTAGAGGGGGACACACATTGATTTTTACTTTTGGAGCGATTATTTCCGAAATTATTGACATTATCAAAAAATTATTGTAATAAACCCTTATTCATTTTTAAATACCTCTCCAACAATATATCACACGTTAGGATTGAAATTAAAAATAAAATCACTTCCCACTTTACATAATTATAGGGTGGCTACCCTAATAAAACATTTTTTTCCAATTTTTATTTTACCACTTTGTCGGCGTGATTGATATACATATTGGTACCAAATTTCAGCTTTCTAGTGCTAACGGTCACAGAGATTAAGCGAGGACGAACGGACAGACAGACATGGCGAAATTATAAGGGTTCCTAGTTGACTACGGAACCCTAAAAACTAGATGCTAGTTTTACATTTTGCCGATGGAATGTGCTAGCAACAAAGATATAAGGGAATCGAAAAAAAATCGAACACAAAAAGTCCCCCGACTAAGATGAAAATTGTATTTTAACCATACCGACCCGGGAACGCTCGGTGGTATCGAGTTGAAATTAACACCATATACTCGTCTATAGTCTTTTGGAGCATTAAAAATCAGCCCTCTAAATCTATGCTGTCAAAAGATATTGTCGTTTAAGTCACAAGTTTAAACAAAACCCTCGGTACGCAAGTCCGACTAGCACTTTTTCAAGGGTCGTTTTTTGGGGGTTCGTTACAAAAATACATACTTGTTTTTTTTAAAAACGTTGCCCCACACTAGGAATCTCTTCTGTATCGTGGGTGCTCACATATACAAACAGCCAGACCCGAAACAACTATCTGCAGGTCATACAAGTATTTGTTCCGTGCGGGAATCGAACCCGCGACACGCAGCGCAGCAGTCGATCGCTCAGCCACTGCGCCAACTATGCCGTCAATGAAACACAACAGCTTCTTTCTACTCTAATCACAATTTTCCCAGCACTTAACACAATTCATCTACCTTCTTCTTTAGTATTTTAGCTAAGTTGAAATCGAAACCTTATAAGCAAGGATCCACAGGAATTCCCAAAAAAATCCTTTAGCAAAGCAAATAAACTCCTCACACGAATGCTGATTGACCAAGAAGTGAATATGAAATACATATTCAGTACATAAATCATGCGGTGTCTGTGTTTGGGCGGCGCTCGCTGATTGCTGGCTACTAGCCTGGGTTCGGACGGCCTTCCGTTTTCAACTGGGCTGGACAAGTATGGAAGAGGCTTGTGGAAAAGAAACGGTTCATGGGTTGATCACGTTGTTTTTTATGAACTAATTATTTCATGTTATTTTAACTTTGCGAATGGAATATACAAGTTGTTTGTATTGATATTTGAAAAGACTAAAACTTGATTATTGGGCTCTGAAAGTGATCAACTGAGTTCAATGTTCACTGTGAGAACCATTAGTGTCTTAATAAAATTAATTGTTTTTTTTTAATGGGAAATCCTTAAATAACTTCCCTTGCTTTGGGCGAAGCGGGAAGAAGTTTTGGCCGGAAACCAGCATGACTTTGTTACAAATAGGTGTATATAATAGGTGTAATGACTGATAGATCGTCATCCAATTTCTCCATTTGCAGTGTAACCATTGATTTGGACTCTTATCTTAACATAATCTACGAGATACTGTGCATTATAGTGCCACTAGTTATGACTCTGAAGTAACTAGTGGACCAGAAAAAAATGTGATACACTTGTTAATGAGTTGAGTTGTTTAATACTCGGCAAATCTGAGCTTAGATTACACTGAAACTTGTTTTGAACGTTGGGGTAAGGTTGGGCAAATACTAAACACCATCTGCTAGATAATACCTTTGACTTCGTTCTAGATACCAGGTGATACCCGCACGTTTGAGAAAAAAAACCGTGCCTAGAATTCATATACTAAGCTTTTTTTAAAAAAAAAGTTGTCCCACTATTGGAATCTCTTCTGTATCGTGGGTGCGTTTACAAACAATCAAATTCACACACGAAACCAGCCAGACCCGGAACAACTATCAGTAGTTCATCATCATTATTTTCCCTTACGGGGATCGAGCCGCGACACGCAGCGCAGTAGTCGATCGCTCATCCACAACGCTAATTATGCCGTAATTTAAACCCAACTAAAGCCTACTCCACATTAGCCACGCTCTAACCACAGGTTACTTGTGTCAGGCGGGAGTAAAAAACAAAATAAAGTGGCGGTACAAATGAAAGGCCCCCGGATCGGGTTTGCGCCGTATTATGTTCATTACTACTTATCTAACCTTGACTTTTACCGTATCAATTTCTACTTCGCTTCACGATACGGTTCTATTTTTTAAGTTTGTCCCGAGATTTTGAGATTTCATAGTTTGAAGAATTTTTATTTTGGCTCGTTGGCCTACTGTGCGCAAGCGCTTTTGCCGAACTTCTCTCTTTTTTAGGGTTCCGTAGTCAACTAGGAACCCTTATAGTTTCGCCATGTCTGTCTGTCCGTCCGTCCGTCCGTCCTCGCTTAATCTCTGTGACCGTTAGCACTAGAAAGCTGAAATTTGGTACCAATATGTATATCAATCACGCCGACAAAGTGGTATAATAAAAATTGGAAAAAAATGTTTTATTAGGGTAGCCACCCTATATGTAAAGTGGGAAGTGTTTTTTTTTTATTTCAACCCTAACGTGTGATATATTGTTGGAAAGGTATTTAAAAATGAATAGGGGTTTACTAAGATCATTTTTTGATAATGTCAATAATTTCGGAAATAATCGCTCCAAAAGTAAAAAACAATGTGTCCCCCCCCCTCTAACTTTTGAACCATAAGTTTAGAAAATATGAAAAAAATCTGAAAAGTAGAACTTTATAAGGACTTTCTATGAAAATTATTTTGAACTTGATTGACACAACAGTTTTTGTACAAAAAAGACAAAAAGTTTTACAAAATAATTTCTGGACTAAGTTTGTAGTATAATCGTATATGCAAGCATTTTTTTTAACTTCGTTTACATATTTTATTATCCTGAACGTATCTTTTTTCAAACAAAAAAAAGAATTATTGAAATCGGTTCTCGCAATCCAAAATTATTAAAAAAAGTATTAATTAGGAAATACAATTCTCTAGTGTTCAACTTCAAACAAATAATAAACTCATAAGTGGGAACACTTATTGTGACGGACGGGAAACTACGGAACCCTACACTGAGCGTGGCCCGACACGCTCTTGGCCGGTTTTTTGTAATGGTGCAATCATCAAATAACTTCCCCTGCTCTGAGCGAAGCCGGGGGGGGGGGAGTGTCAGATTTTTACTAAATAAAACCCATCCAGGTTCCTTCTTTTGCCCTTTATGTTAAGCGGCCGAGGTATCTCTTTCGAACAACCTGCAAACCCGGCAGACGGCGGTCCTGGCAACCTTCTTAGGAGCTAGAGGTCTTACACTTGATACCCAGATAGGGCAAAATAAAATTCAGTTATTGCATTAGTAGTTATTGCAGAAGGTTAAAAATAGGAATTTGGTAGGAGTCCAAATCCAGCAGTGTTTACTAAACTGTTTCTACGTATTTATTAACGAACAAGCTAATGAAAACCAACCGTTCATTAATTAGACTATCGTCACACTTATTTCCCGTTGTGCAACCGGTTTCGTTATATTTTTTTGTAGATAAGTATGAACTCAGGTTAATTTATCGCACGACTAAGTAACTTGTTTAGAGCAGAAGGTTTGCTCTGAATAACTTCAAAATTAAGATGTACAACATAACAGGCAAATCCAAGCTATTGCATCCTATTTTCCACTTATATTATAAATGCGAATGTTTGTGAGGATGGATTGATGTATGGATGTTTGTTACTCTTTCACGTCAAAACGCCTGAACGGATCTTGATGAAATTTGGCACAGACGTAGATTGTAGTGTGGAATAACACAAAATATATTTTTTCTATGTCACGGGGCAAAGCCGCTGGCGCCAGCTACTTGTGCGTGTGCTACTCTTGGAATCAATCAAGCGGATAACAAACATATTTACTATAATGAATAATAAAATAATATCTAACACTTTACAAGAAAAACCCGTCCAAGTACGAGTCGTTCCCTTCAAACTTGCGGCATAAACGAAAATAATATCTTTTAACTGCGTAGACCTGAAGGTTGATTTTCAAATAACGCACCTTTTGCCTATGTGAGATAAAAAAAAATGATTTTGAAGTTAAAAGATTGAGAGTGAAAGAATGAAATTAGCAAAAATATAACATGGCTGAACTTTCATTTAAAACGGAACTTCTGAATATTATTTTTCAGGTACAAAACCCGACAATTGGAGCGTAATAAGAAGCTGTAGGTAGGTGAGTGGTGACAAAAATATTCTTTATTTGGCCATCTTACCAATCTCCGCCGTAATACAGACATCAACTGACCTTAATCCATCTGGGAATCTCCAAATTACAGAGGTACTGCGTAATTATTAGCGATAGTAATTTAGAAAAGATAATGTTTCTCTATTGCTTCAGGTTATTTTTTGTTTAGGTAGTTTTATTCTCGTTTATTCATTTTATATTTTTAAATGTTTCTTAATAAAAAAACAATAAAAAAGTGAAAAATGTCCAGTGGTATCGGGAATAGGGTCCAAGCTACCAGCTGTAAAGGCTTCAGAGAGAGACATTTCCAAAGACGAGCTGTGTCCATAAGTACTGCTTTCTGGATTGCAATGAAAGACTAGAGGTAGAATTCAACTTGGACATAGACTAAATACTATGCCTCCACCTGCCGGGGTTGCGGGTTGTTCGAAAGAAATACCGCGGCCCCGGAACGTAAAGGGCAATTGAAGGAACATGGGTGGGTTTTAGCCAGTACAAGTCAGACACTTCAAGAGCGGGGGAAATTATTTGATGATTTTTCACCCAAAAAGAAAGGGTATTATAACGTTTATAAGTGAGTAATATTGCACAATATCCACATTACTCAACTATCCTTATTTATATTATAACAGCGAAAGTGAGTTTATTTGTTACGTCTTCACGCCTTAATGCCTAAACCGATTTTGATGAATTTTGATACAGAGATAGTTAGGACCCTGGAGGACGTAGGCATGGGAAATGAGGTAGAAAGGGGAAAGAAAAATGAAAACTTGGCATAGCTATTACAATCAATAAGGCGCAAGAACAAAAACTACAGGTACTGTAAATCAGGATAAGGAACTGTGTTACCCCGAATTTAACGCGGCAAAAGCTAGTAAACTATAACTGACAACTGTCATGACATACTTACAGAATAGAATAGAACAGTTATAAGGCAAGGCAAGTAGCGAAACTAATGCGTACAAAGTCGCGGATAAACAACTAGTGTCTCTAAATAATAAATAAATAATAAGAGACTTTTATTTTTGACGGCACGGTTGGTGCAGTGGCTGAGCGTGTCGCAGTTTTGGTTGCCGCACGGAACAATTTATTATTATTAATTTATTTGTATGGCCTCCAGGTAGTAAAAAAAACGCACCCACGATACAGGAGAAATTCCTAGTGTGAAGCAATTTTTTTAAGCTATTGAATAGCTTCTATCGCGGGCCTTGAGCGTGGAGACCGAATCCAGAAATTTCGTAACGAAAAAACCCAACACTTTCATTACGAATACGGTCAGTTATTTCAATGACGATCTCAATGTTCTATTAGCGTGTTTGGTAAAAAATCGGGTATTAAATCAACATTACGCTGGATCGAACCCAAGGTCTAGTTTTTCTTTTTGCGACTTCTTTTCATTGGAAGTACTTTTTAAATATTATATTTAGTTTTTTTTTTATTTATTGTATAAGTTGATAAAAAATGCAATGCAATACCTTTACGGCGGCAGTCCCCGAGTGCCACACGTATTTTTTATTAAGACTTGCTCCATCTCTCACAACAATATTTAGCATAACCGTGCTACTAATAAACATCAAAACATTTCGATTCGGTCTCATGCCAATCTTGAATTCCTGGCTTCCTTCGCAACAATGCACAGGTTTAGATTTCCAAGAATAATAGTTATTGTTTCAAGAATTTATCTCAAAGTGGACAACAAATTGTTAGGTAGAAATTCTTACAAACAAGATTTTCAGGAATTTATGTTTCTAGTGACTGACGTTTTAAGATGGTTTTACTGGAACTAAAAGGTATATATTATGTATTACTAGCAGGACGCCCGCGGCTTCGCTCGAGTGATATCGAAAAAAAGTCATATATGTTAGTATCGAAAAAAATGAGGTGAAAAAAGTATCATAATATGTGTTATTCCAGACCATAATCTATCTCTGTACCAAGATCATCAAGATTCATCAAGATCCGTTCAGCAGTTTTGACGCGAAAGAGTAACAAACAACCATACATCCATCAATCCACATAAACATTCGCATTTAAAATATTAGTAAGATTCAAATGTAGTTTGTAATGTATTGTAATGGTTTATTAACAATTAGTGCCACCACTTTTCTATCTGCAACAACTGTAACTAAACTCTTTGTTATTTTTATATGTGCATTAATTGTATGATTTTTTTTATTGGTATATTTTTGGAAACAAGCGATTATTAAAAAAAAAACTGTTTTGCCCTTTGTACACACTGTGTCTAAATACCTCATCGAATTTTCCTCTCGCAGGTTTACTGAAAAAAAAATCCTACGAAATAAGCAGTATCTTTGTGCTCTTGTGTCCTAATGTGTGTCCTGTCCTGTAATGTCCTGTCCAGTATTTTGTGTGTACATCCTTAATAATATTTTAAAAGCGAAATTCAGTTTGTTTATTTGTTTGTTACGTCTTCACGCTTAAATGGCCAAACCAATTTAGATGAATTTTGGTACAGAGATAGTTGGGAACCTGGAGGCGGACATAGGCTATTATTTTTTATAAAAAGATTGAGATATGAGGGAGAAAGAGGGAAGAAAAGGGAAATATTAGCATTACTTTTACAATAAATAAGGCTCTAGGCCAAAAACTACAAGTAGCAGGTACCTGCAGATCAGGAAAGGGGAACTGTGTTACCCCGAGTTTATCAAAAGCAAGTAAATGAATAAAAATTTGCAATTCTGCTTACAAAATGCACTTTTGCACCGGAAGTATTTACAAAAGGCACGAAATATTTTAGCTCTGTAAAAGTAAACTGCGTGAAAAACTCAGATAGAGATCTTAAGGAAAAATAAATAAGCCAGCCGGTGTTGTCCGGGAAAGTCTAAAATATTTATTACCAACGCCGCCTTTCGTTCATTTACATCTTTTTCAACACGGCGAAAGAACTTTGCTCTGAGGGTTCTGTATTCAAAAAGTGCCAACGCAACCCTATTACTAAGCTGTGCGTTGTTTGTCTGTTCGTCCGTTTGTCACAAAGCTATATCTTTTATATTGCAATTTTTTATTTATTTGCTAGCTTTTGCTAGCGGCTTCGTTTGCGTTAAATTCAGGGTAACAAAGATTCCCTTTTCCTGATTTGCAGGTACCTGCTACCTGTAATTTTTGCCCTTGCGCATGTATTGTAATAGCAAAGCTAAGTATTCCCATTTCTTAAAAAATACAAAAATTACCCTATGTTCGTTTACAGGGTCCCAACTATCTTTGTACCAAAATTCATCAAAATCGGTTTAGCCATTTAGGCGTGAAGACGTAACAAACAAACAAACTCAATTTCGCTTTTATAATTTTAGTAAGGAATTAGGGTCACTAACAGTTGTTACAGATATTATACAAATAGGAACATAGTCTCATTTTACAAACAATTACAGACAAACACTACATGCAAAATGCTCTCTGTAGGTATAAATTTAACTTTTAAAATTTGGATAGATGCAACACACATGAAACTTTCACAGGATCCACTTTGCTTGATTTTATCTAAATAGTACTAAAATAAGGAACTTCGTTCCAACATTATTTCTTTTGTTACTAAAGGATTTATAAAGAAAGATGTTAAATAAAGTGCGACGGACCTCTTTTCTGCGTTTGGGAAATCATTAAATAATTTCCCTCGCTCTGAGTGGAATGGAGGGGAGTATCAGACTTTTACTGCCTAAAACATAAATCCCACCCATGTACCTTATTTTGCCCTTTATGTTCCAGGGCCGCGGTATCTCTTTCGAATAACCCGAAACATAGTACGGAACCAAACGAGTACGATTCCGGTTCGCTCTTGGCCGGTTTTTTAAATAACCGTCACACCGCTTTAACTCAGAGGTGGAACGTTTAAAAAAACACAAATTCCTTCTTTGAAAACTTTTCAAATAACCACGCTGTGTAAATGCCATTAGTATATTCCGGTGATGTTGGGGATCAACGTCTTTTTAGTACAGAGACGCATTTAGGTCAAAAACCAGCATTATGGCCCTGACTTTAGAAGCTACTTTAGAAAACAATGCAGGTTTTTTTTTTCGTTATTTTTCCTTTGTTAAGATGCCACTTTGATGGCTGTTCGTTGAATGCGAAATTACTCGCTTTTCTGTTAGAATTTTCTGCAAGGTTGGAAATAGTCGCACTTTAAGTTTTTTTTTTTAAATGTACTCGTCAAGCTGCATGTAATGATTTCAAGGAAAATCTTGTGATCGGATTCAAAAGGTATTTCATTTTCTCCGTATTCTTTTCTTAGCAATTAATTTCAAATACATAAATGGCTTTTTTAATATAGAAATAACTTTCTGACTATAACAAAACAGAAATATAGGTACAACCTTCAGATTCAAGTACCCAAAAGCAAAACCAATTTGCAAACGTCTTGCAAAGACTCTTAAAAACTTTTGCACCTCTCGAGGCAAAACGAGTGCCTCCCTGGCAAAACGACCCAAAATTTGAGGGTCTAAAAGAAAACTTAAATTGGACTTTGGTGAGGTTTTCCTGATGCTTTGAGTTTCTTAGGTAACTTCTCCTGAAATTAGATTTTCTTAATGTTGACCTTGATAGTTTTAATGGAATTATTGTAAATGTTTATTTTGATCATTGATAAAAACATATTAATTGAAAATTTTACTTAAGAAAATGTCCTTGGAGTATTTTTAGGTGCTTTTTTTAGTTTTTATAAACTAAAAGTTAAGTACCGACAAAAGAGGTTTGAAGAAGTGTAAAATACTAACAATGTTCAAAGCAGGAGGCCTTAATTTCTAGGCATCCACAGGTATTGCCCGGTTAAGCGGACGACCACCTCATAGGTTGAACACCGATATGCTATTCATAAAAGAAATAATTTAAAAATGCTATCTACAAAGGCCTGGGCCCTGGTCCCAGTGCCTGTGTACCAGTACCCTGGCCTGTGGAACTCGATCCAGAGACTGGATCAAGTTTCACAAGCCACGTATTTTGTGTACGGATAAGCATTATATACCAAGGTTGACAAGAGAAGCAATTGAAATAATCGGGAGGATGGTTTTAAATTGACAAGTACGTGGAATCCAATGCTAAGGATACTCAAAACTAGAAGGACTAAGTGATACTGTGAGGGCCAATAAACTAAGTGATACTGTGAGGGTGTTTTACCGTGATTTTATATCGAGTTCAGAGTGTAAACAGGTTACGAGACTGTATGTAATACGAGAATGTAATTGTTTGCTAAATGCTTTGTATTTAGATTTTTTGTTAAATGTATGTTTTATTAGTGACTAGCTTTTGCCCGCGGCTTCGCTCGCGTTAAATTCGGGGTAACGCAGTTCCCCTTGCGCCTTATCGATTTGTAATAGCAACGCTAAGTTTTCCCTTTTTTTCCCTCTTTCTCCCTCACATCTCACTTTTTTTGAAAAAAAGTGGGATGTGATGTGCCTATGTCCGTCTCCTGGTTCCCAACTACCTCTGTACCAAAATTCATCAAAATCGGTTTAGCCATTAAAGCGTGAAGAGGTAACAAACAAACTCACTTTCGCTTTTATAGTATTAGTAAGGATTCAAATTTTTGGTAAAATTTTGTGAGTAGGCTGTAATAACAGCGGTTTTTTCACTAGTATAAAATACAAACTGAACTACTTTATTTGTAAAAATATTCATACGCCTTGCAGGACACCACATAGTTATTAATTTATAATTTACTAGCTTCCGCCCGCGACTTCGTACTTTCGTTTTTATAATACCTAATAGCTTTTGCCCGCGGCTTCGCTCGCGTTAAATTCGGTAGCGCCTTATTGATTTGTAATAGCAACGCTAAGTTTTCCCGTTCCTTCCCTCTCTCTCCCATATATCTCACTCTTTCATTAAAAAATAGCTTATATTATTTGCTATTTTAAGCTATTTTGGTACAGACCAAAATTCATCAAAATCGGTTGAGCCATTACAGCGTGAAGAGGTAACAAACAAACAAACTCACTTTCGCTTTTATAATATTAGTAAGGATTAGTGAGGATGACGCCATGTATAGGTACTAACTTACTTTTACTTATGTGAAACGAAACAACCTATTTGAATGTGAAGATTTGTCTGTACGTAACAATGTATTACTACCTACCTATCTACAGTTATAGCGCGATCATGGCAACAGCGTCAAAATATCAGGAGCTCTTTACAAAAGGAAGTTGTACTAGTTTTTTTTTTTATTTTTATAAATACATAAATATTATTGTTATTACTCATTATGTAAAAATGTTGGTTAACATGTAATTGGCAACTGTATAAGTCCAATACTATGTAATTTTTATTTTTAAGATATTTTTATACAGAAGCTGTTGGTTACCTTTTTAATAAATAAATAAAAAAAAGGAAATCACGGACGATATACCGTAAGTGACTGCTTAAATAGTGTAAAATTTGTACAACATAACATAATTTTAGGTACACATGTAAGTCACCATTTTTTTGTGGATGGAAAATCATCAAATAACTTCCCCCTCTCTGGGCGGAGCAGAGAGAGCGTTAGACTTTTACTAACTAAAACCCATCTATGTTCCTTCTTTTGCCTTTTATGTTCCATGAAAGGCGTAATGGTTGTGTCTGTGAATAAAGTTAAGCGAATAATTTTTCTAAAAAATAATTCCGTATTTACATTACGATGAAAAACGTTTTTAAATAAAATACCAAGAAAAAATAACAAACCATATCGGTCTACAATCTACTTAGTTACCACATGACAATAAAATACAAAATTCCAATTTATATTAATGACATTTTCGCTATAAAACATAATACGTCATGCGCCATCTTTTAAATAATAAATAAGTACATTCGAGTCATATTAATGGAGTGGGAAGTACTAATAATAGTGCTTATTTCATGTCGGTTTTAATAATTGCTCTTGTGTAACGTGAGTGTAAATTAATTAGCGTTTATTAATTAATAATTAAAAAGCTTGTTGTGAACTCGATGTCAATAATATGAGCGTTGTTGATGTAAAGTACTTAGTGCGAATCAAGGATTTTGTTTATTCCATTTTGTTTTTTTTTGGTACGAATCGGTATATTGATACTTATCGATACAAATATTGTAAAGAGGAACGGTTTTCCGTTCGTTTGTATCGAATACGCTTCAAAACTACTGGACCGATTTTAACCATTTTTTCACTAGCTAGCTACATTATCAGGAAGTAACATAGGCTATACAATATCACGCTACTACCTACGGGAGTGGGGCAGCAACTAAAGACGCGGGTAAACCGCGCAGGACAGCTAGTTATATTATAAAGAGTAAAGTTTTGTGTTTGTTTATACCGAAAAGGCTCTAAAATCAGCACTTTTCGAACGTGAAACGCCCAGTCTTCGCCACTTTCTAATGTTTTAGCAGGGAAAAAGTAGTGGCTAAGCCCAGCTCCAAACTCCCCAGCTGTCTGGTAAGTTTGATGAACCAGGAATAATCAGGAAGCCATTTATATATTTCAGGGTTGTTGCAGTTACGGATGCGGATATTTAAAGGTACACAGGAGTAACTAAGTAGTAGGTAATTAGCATATTTTTGCTACTAGTAATGGTGACGCACAAGACATTACCTTAAGACACAAGATCGTAAAGGTACTGCTTATTTCGTTAGATATTTCTTCCTGCAGTACTGTTAGAAGAAACTTGGATGAGATATACAAAGTCTAGTCTAGTCAGAGAGACGCTATGAGTAGAAAACACACAATAAAAATAAAATTAAAACAAAAACACAAGTTCTTATTATGCAATTCCAGAGCGTTAGAATTATGATTTTTGGTAGTTTGTAAATAATGAAGAAATATGTGAGTTAAAATGCAAATGAAAAAAAACTATTACGTATCTATTATCTATTTAATTTTATTTGACTTCTCACATTTTCAAAAGACGTTCCAAACTAAGAACGCTTTTGAATTTCGAAAAAACAGAATACTTTTTTTTCGAAATTCAAAAGTTTGTCTTACCAAACTCTTTCGTTAAATGACATAATATTTCGTATTTGGTTGTGTTTTTTTTTTTAACCGACTTCAAAAAAAGGAGGAGGTTCTCAATTCGACTGTATGTTTTTTTTTTTTTTTTTTTGTGTTTGTTACCTCATAACTCAGGTCTGAGTGAACCGATTTTGATGATTCTTTTTTTATTCGAAAGCTGGTGGTTGTCGTTTGGTCCCATAAAAAAAATATCAAGATCCGACAAGTAGTTTTTGAGTTATCTTTAATAATACGTATTAGATTGACTTCGTGTACGTTGATGATATACTCATTCGTCGATTATATTTTAGAAGTTGTGGAAGACAAATGATCAAAAAATGGTATGTACTACTATGGTTTGGAAGGTCATCGCAGGAATTTGGTGATAGATCTTCAGTGAAATACAACGGCACTCTTTAATAAATGACAGCAAATCTGCCGTGATTGCTGTAATCACATGTATAGGTATGGGTTTCGCCAGGGTAGGCAGGCGAGTGGGAGCAGGGTGACCGTATCCCCTCCCCACCCCTCACCTAGTCATTAAGAAACATAAACATCAGATCAAGTATCAGCTGTATCCCCTAGAGGATGATGCATATGATTTCTGAATTGGTTTAATACTAAAGCATAATATAGATACTTAGTATTTAATCTATAGCTTGATGTGGAACTAAAAATTGTATCTAAGACGGGACGAAAGCTAAAAATAAAAACTTTTTAACCGTGTTTGCGTATTATATCATAATACTATAACTAAAAATGTTGAAATAAAAACTTTTTAGTAAAAAAATAAAACCGACTTCTAAAAAAAACTAAAAACTGGAAAATAACTTTATTTCCGGAAGTCGGTGGCCAATAAAGTCAACGAAACCAACAAAAACCACCGACTTCCGGAAATAAAGTTATTTTCCAGTTTTTAGTTTTTTTTAGAAGTCGGTTTTATTTTTTTACTAAAAAGTTTTTATCTAATCGCTTTTTTTTTCTTAATCGCAATCATTTTTGTCACAGTTTACACCTAATTGGTTAAAGCCAACAATTACATGGCTGATCAGAGGCCATTTAAATTAGTTTTGACTTCGCTTTTCTCTGTTACGCGGTCGGGTTTACCAATAATGCTTCATTAAACACGATAATTTAAAAATGTTCACATTTTATTTTTCATTTTATTTTTTTACTTTTGCAAATCCTACTTAAGTATATTATAAATGCGAATGTTTGTGAGGATGTATGGATGTTTGTTACTCTTTCACGTCAAATCGGCTAAACGCATCTTGATAAAGAGGTACAATTAATAAACACATAAGATACTTTTTTTCTCGATATCACGCGGGTGAAGCCGCGGGCGCAAGCTAGTACTTACCTAATAAAGTATTTCTATTTTTCACACCTATATTTTTTTTTGCTGTATGCTTCTTGGTGAAACTAGAACCACATTGTGGCAACAAAAAGAGATCTTATACCTAATAGAATATTTTTCTAGAATAAAAAAAACAGCCAAGTGCGAGTCGGACTCACGCACCAAGGCATCCGTACAAGCTTGTGACAAACGGCCATATCTCATGACAGCGTAGAATTGAGGGTTGAATTTTTCACAGCTTCAAAGGAGCACAGATTTGAGTATATGATATTAATTTCAACTAGATACCTCCACGCGTTCCTGAGATAAAGAGTCTTGACAGACATACAGACTGACAACAACGTGAATGATTAAGTTTCGTTTAAAAACAAAAATTAAGGTACCCTAATAAAAGGAATGTGTCTAAGCTTACTAGCCAATCTCCAACCGCTTCATACAATAGTGATATTAAAAAAGAAACTGTGCTTTGTTTAAGTTACGACCTCTTTTACCGCAACGTTTTTTCTAAGCGCTCATTGGTCCAAGGACACTTACACCATGTATGTCGATTTTGCCGCCCCGAAATAGCTGATTTGTTTTTTAATAAATAAAAATGAGTATCTACTCAAAAAATTTCTTCAAGAATATTTTTTCTCAAAACAAGCTATTATTTTATGTAACTTTCAAGTATTTTTTCAAGATATTATTTCTTGGAAAAAAAAAACGTTTGAATGTTAGTATTGTGATTTTTTTATCGAACTATTTTCACACAGCCTTTGGTCACCAACACATTTAACTTTAAGAAAACATTTTTGCATAGTGTTTTTTTATTATATTTGCGGATTTATTTTTCCATAGGTTCAAAACGTTCCAAATTGGTAAAACTTCGCCTTAAATAACAGTATCTTTAACATTTTGTTGAAAACAAACAAAATCTAAATTTCACTGAATAAGTACCCATTGACCCGTTGTATTTTTATATTCGAACAGTCCATCCAAAGATTGTCTGGAAGATATCGCTATTAGCGATAAGACCGCCATTGTAACCATAGATTTAGCATTTTTTGTAAAACACTTTTATTTCAATTTTAGTGTGCATTAAAGTATTGCATTCTACCCTGAGGTAACTATTGATCAAAACTTTTCTAAACGCATAGACAACATCGAGAAAGAATAGTTTTACTTACACCCAAAACAAAAAAAAGCATTAAAAT
Organism: Ochropleura leucogaster; assembly: GCA_958449745.1. Lineage (NCBI taxonomy): Eukaryota > Metazoa > Arthropoda > Insecta > Lepidoptera > Noctuidae > Ochropleura > Ochropleura leucogaster. The sequence goes on from OY288226.1 coordinate 6,133,703, forward strand.
ATTATACTCGTTGTAATATGCACCAGCACACTCGTCATTAAAAATGCATATTATTTATATTTTGCAAACACATCAGTAGTGAAGCATTCCGAGCTAATGACAGGCTAGTGATACGCAAACATACATAACGTTATGGGATGAAAAAGTTGATGGTAACTTAGGCCGACTACAAGCGATTGAAACCATACAGATTTGACGGCAAAACTAGATAACTTTGATTTATTTTGACTATTTTGGGTGAGATATTTTAATTTACATGCAAGTTTTTGCATGTTAATTAAAATATCTGACCCTATTTACAATTTCCATGAAATTAACCTTCAATACTAAAATCTTTGATAATTTTCCATTCTCATTGCCAATGTAATGGTGTTTTTCAAACTATGCTGGCCAGTAAAATCCTACTAATATTATATTATATGCGAATGTTTGTGAGGATGGATGGATGTATGGATGTTTTTTACTCTTTCACGTCAAAACGGCTGAACGGATCTTAATGAAATTTGGCACAGAGGTAGATTATAGTCTGGAATACAAATAGAATTTATTATATTAATATTTTTTATTTCCATATCACGCGGCATACTTATGATCATAGGGCTGGCCTATATTCGACCAAAGAATTGCCATAAAACGCGGTAATGCTGCCAGCCTTCCTGGCACTTTTCCTGTTGACAGCACGTGTGGACGAACTTTTTTGGTGCCTTGTACATTTTATTGTTTTCTCCACATATAATTAAATTTTTAAATATTTCTTAAAAACATAAAAAAAAAACATTTTAAAATATAAAAATAGTAGCCCACCAGTATCAGGAACAGGGTCCAAGATACCGGCGGTCAGGGCTCCAGAGAAAGGAACCTCCTACCAATACGAGCCGTGTCCAGGAGTACCGCTTTCTGTATCTAGCCCTTGATCCAGCTGCCTAACGAGAGCCTCCTCAGGTATTGGTCGAGGCTCTTGGCAATTAAGCCATTGGCAGATACGACTATCGGCACAATGATCGCTGAGTCCACATCCCACATGTCGACAACCTCGCGAGCCAAGTCAGCATATATTTTTATATATTAGTTTATGTCTATTTGTAGTTTGTAAACAATAGCTAAAGTTTATATAAACATAATAAACTTATCTATTACTTAAACTATTCACTAATTTCTTTAAGTGTGTTAGTTCATTGCAATATGTAAATGTCACCAATACATTTAAATGTCGCTTTATTAGTAAACGTTCTAATAATTACATCTATATTTTTCACTAGCTGTTCCACGCGGTTTCACCCACGCTGCTCAGCATCTGTTGGCCGTAGCATGATGTTATATAGCCTTCCTCAAGAAATGGACTATCCAACACTAAAAAAATTTTCCAATTCCAACCAGTAGTCCCTGAGATTAGCGCGTTCAAACAAACAAACAAACAAACTCTTCAGCTTTATAATATTATAGTGTATAGTATAGATTTAGCAACAAATACATTCCGTGATTCCAGCACTATGCTGCTGAGTCATAGGTGCTCTTCTTGGACACAAACGTTTAACTGATTTTTGATCCGCGAAGGGCACCTTCCAAAAATATTGATAGGCTGGACCTGATTATGTGGCATTCGCGCAGGCACCAATCAAACGGGTGCTCTAGGTAGACTAGGTATCTCAGAATTCCAACTAAAGAAGGTTTGGTATTTATTTTATCAAAAACTTTTAAAACTAATGATAGAATTCATGCGCAATCGCATGTTGAACATCTTAACTTAGTTCCCAGATGTACCCATTTCTAAAGATCAAACCAAACTACTGCAACAGAACTTCCCAAATCGCATTTCTCAGCCATTTTCAAGCTATCCAACAATAATCATCCTTCCGAACATTCAATTACATTGTAACTTTGGCTCCACACATGTAGGTCTAATGCCTACGAGTTCTGCCCATTGCCCCGTTACTAATTGATTTGATGGGGCCTTTGAATGCCAGGGGATGTAATTATTTAGATTTTAGTCCGCGGTAGCTGGAACGTGTGTGGTCTAATATATGTTTTTAGGTTGAAAAGAAACTGTCAAAAGACTTGATCCTACTAATATTATAATAATAAATAATAATAAATAAATAACTTGGGACAGCTCACACACGGCTATCTGATCCCAAGCTAAGCAGAGCTTGTGTTATGGTAACCAACTGATATACTATATCACTATATTACTATAACTGATATACTTATATAAATTATAAATACATACATATTATAGATAAATCACACCCAGATACAGACCAAACAATCATGCTCATCACACAAAGTTTGTCCTGGGGGGGAATCGAACCCACGACCTCCGGCTCAGCAGTCAGGGCCACTAACCACTAGACCAACAGGCCCGTCAAATAATAAAAAATATAATATAAATAATATTATAATCCTACTAACATTATAAATGCAAATGTTTGTGAGGATTTATGGATATGTTTGTTACTCTTTCACGTCTAAACAGCTGAACAGATCTTGATGAAATTTGGCGCAGAGGCAGATTATAGTCTGGAATAACACAAGGAATACTTTTTTTTCGATATCACGCGGGCGCCGGCTAGTAAAACTATGAAACTATATTTATGGGTTTTTTTCTGGGGAAGATGCAAGAAGAATACCCCAAAGAGAATGGGACAAGAAGATAGTGATGATTTGTCATCTGGTTGGTGCTATTGAATTTTATGGGACCAACACTTTCCTAGTTTCGTGGCAATATCATTGGTGCTGGTCACTTTAACTGTAATTTTTGTTTGAAAGAGACTGCGATGTCAGTTCCAGTCCAGACACTAGCTGTCTGGCAGTTTGCTGAAATGCTACCCTACTATGACGTCTTAATGCAGAACTAATTCCGCTGAGGGAAAGAGACATAACTATACAGGGTGTCTAGCGCCATCTCTTTCCCTCTGTGGAATAAGTTCTGCTTAAACACGTCATGGTAGGCCTACCGGGCCTATTTAGTGCAGCCGTGATAGACAGAATAATATTCTCCTTTTTAAATTTAGATTTATGTTAAATATTTTGTTTCTTTTTTGTTTTCTTTCTTTGTCCAATGTTGTGTACACTTGTGGCATGTACCAAATGAACTTATCTTCTTTCAATTCAGTCTCCCAAATTGTGCTCGAGTCAAGACGCTATTCTGAAGCCTGTTGTTTCAAATTTGACCCTCAATAATGAACATGAATTATGTATTTTACAACCCAATATTTACTGAAACGCTCTTAAGTGCAACAAACACACATACATCCATCCTCAAAAACATTGTGATAAATGATAAATGATACAGTTTATTTTGCAAGTAGGTTTTCACAAACACTTTTACACGTCTTTTTTTTAAACTAGATGAGGCCGGTGTTTCGTACCCGACTACTCTGAGATGAAACAGCCAAAAGAAACTCAGAGGTTATAGTCTCTTTTAAAGTCCAGATAAAAAAAATTTTGGTCAACTTACATGAGGACTATGCAGATTAGTGTCTGAAATGGTCTTTTTAAGAAAGCACCACACAGATTGAGTGGACCTGTCCAGTCAGTGCAAGCATTTGTCAGTTATCATTCGCATTTATAATATTAGTAGGATGGTAAAGTAATTCATATTAATAACCTGTACTATTACATCTTAAAGCAGAACTTATTCCACTGAGTGAAAGAGATGGTGCTAGACACCCTGTATAGCTCTGTCCTTTTCTCTCAGCGGAAAAAGTTCTGCTTTAACACGTCATGGTGGGTAGCTGTTATGATCCTGCTAATGCATTCATTACAGACCCCAAAGCAAAATGCCGTCTTGAACTTCTACCCTTTATGGCCTGACAATTGACAATTCTAGCTGCACGTGTGTAACTAGCCTAATCGAGCATTTTCAATTTAAAATTATCTGCAATCCGAGTGTAGTTTTTGTTTTATGCGTATGGACCTAGATTATAAATAACTTTCATGCCAATCTGGGAACTTTGAAGTGATACTGTTTTTTTATTGTTATTTTAATGGAGTTTGTGTGTAAATTTTATGTAATAATAACATTGAATCAAGGAGCTAAGATGATTGACACCGATTTGTAGATTTCGGATTTACAAAGACTAGTCACTTTAGTTTCTTTTTGTTTTCCGTACTGTCTTGTTATCCGTTTGTCTATTTAGTCCCTTTATCTCGAGAACGCGGCAAAGTATCAAGGTGAAAACTAATATACTCAAGTCTGGGGTCCCATGGATGATGGTAGATGGATATCTACCTTTTAAGTCTACGCAGTCTATAGATATTGCCGTTAATGTCGCAAGTTTGTACCAAACTCTAGGTGCGCGAATTTGACTAACACTTGATCGCCTTTTTTTATTTATGGCAATTGATTTAATGATGGTAAGACACATTTTATAAGTAACATAATACTTAACTTACTTAACCCTTACTAATATAATACCTAGAAGAAAAAGTGAGTTTCTTAGTTTTTATGAATTTTGGTACAGAGATAGTTGGGACCCTAGAGACATAGGCTAATTTTAAAAAAAGTGGGAAAAAGCGTGAAGAAAACGGGAGGGAAAGATATTTTTTTTCTATTATCGCGCAGTTTAAGTTTAGCGTTAGCCCAAAGTATCTATGCAACGCGGACAAAGACGCGGGTGGAAGCGAAACTATTCACACATAAGCCCGTCCATCGACAAAAGAAGCGGACGCACTCAATTTTCAGATCAACCACAAAATATGTTTCCGATAAATATCCATCGACAAGCCCCAATTATTCCCACATTTATAACAAAAAATAACACCCAATTTCAAGCCCCGGATTGCTGCAGGCAAAAAATCTTTAAAACAATACAAATACTGCAATCATCTGTTATTAAATCTCTGAGAGGACTTACGGACAGAATAAGATTAATATTGCAAAGTACTATCAACAAAAGAGATTGCTGTGTAGGCAACTTCACTACTTTTGACAGATGAAGTAGTATTGAGTATGCTGGACAGTCAAGTTGTTTGAATTATCTGAGGTAACGTCAAATCAGAAATTGTTCAAAAACAAGCCTTATCATTTTGTAAAGGATCAAAAGTTTTCCAAATTTTGCAGAAGGTTTAAAGGACTGTGCTCTATGAAAAAGAGTACCTTGTGTGGGTTAGTGGATTTTTAGGACTTGCTGGAGTTCTAACGATGTTTTCTTTGTTCGTTTTGAAAGAAAAACACACAAAGAAACGCGCCTGTTCCGACCTGTGACATACAATTTGATGATCAATAAGTACTAAAAGTAAATGCGTTCCTAGTGTTGCTTGCCTATTAACCAATGTCATTTACCGACTGTACTTTGGTTGAAAGAATTCAATTATTATCTTGTCACACTGTATGAAAGAGATGACGATTTATTACCCGATTCTGAATGAGGACATTTTGTGTTACCTGGAAAGAAGGTAAGATTGTTTTTTTGTATTATAACTACGCCTTTAGTTGTGGCAAAAAGTGCGGTCCTATAATCTAAACATATTTTGCTGTAGTATCTTTATCCTTACTAATATTATAAAAGCGAAAGTGAGTTTGTTTGTTTGTTACCTCTTCACGCTTTAATGGCTAAACCGATTTTGATGAATTTTGGTACAGAGATAGTTGGGAACCAGGAAACGGACATAGGCTATTTTTTTTTTAAAGAGTGGGATATGAGGGAGAAAGAGGGAAGAGAAGGGAAAACTTAGCGTTGCTATTACAAATCAATAAGGCGCAAGGGGAACTGTGTTACCCCAAATTTAACGCGGGCGAAGCCGCGGGCGAAAGCTAGTCTCCTATAAAAAGCCCGAATTTAAGATGTTACAATAGAATAGAATGTAATTTATTATTTTACAAAATTAAAACCCAATTGTTTTAAAAGATTACTAGATCTATGGTAGTTCAATAGTATTTTTTCTAAGTTAGTATTATGGAGAGGGAGTGGAAGGTCAAAGAAAAGATAGAGAATGGATTGGGTAAGAAAGGATGTGAAGGAAAAAGGAATAAATGAAGCCGTGTCGTCTGACAGGAGAGAATGAAAGAAGAAAACGTGTTGCGCCGACCCCCAACAGAAGAGGACAAGGGAAGGAAAATGATGATGACGACTGTCTTGTTTTCTCGTTGGCTGCTTGTTTTGCGGATGGGAAATTATCAAATAACTTCCCCCGGTCTAAGCGGAGGGGGGGGGGGGTGTCAAATTTGTACTGACTAAAACTAACCCGTGTTCCTTTTTTTGCAGGTATATCTTTGAACAACTCACCATGCCTAAAAAGAGGAATCTAAACGTCCTGCAATTTATGAACAATTGGTAAGGTAAGGTCTAGCAGACTGTTTTAAAACCAAACAGAACTATAGAAAAAATAAGGCTATGTTGGCGCAGTGGCTGAGCGATCGACTGCTGCGCTGCGGGTCGCGGTTTCAATTCTCGCACGGAACACATGTTTGTATGGCCTACAGTTAGTTGTGTCGGGTCTGGCTGTTTGTGTATGTGAGTTTAAATGTTTGTAAACGCACCCACGATACCGGAGAAATTTCTAGTGTAGGAACATAGCAAAATAGTAGGGCAACGTTTTATTTTAACAAAACCTTTATAATCAGAACTATTTGCCAAATTAAGCGAAGATTTTAGTTCAATTAGCTTTAACGGTAAAACAAAACTCACAATACGGAACATTTAAAAGGTTGCAAAAAAATCATACTAATTAGACAATTTATAATTACTTGATCAACGACTTAGTTTTGATGTTCCCTGCGGAGATAACCGTTTAGACACAAAAAAAAAGATATAGCATCCATAGTCAGCTACCGGTCTAGGGTTCCGCACCTCATACAAAAAAAAACTAAACCCTTTAGGATTACTTTGTTGTCCGCCTGTCTGTCTTTCTGTCTGTCAAGACCCTTTATCTCGAGAACTTTGATCCCTCGTAGCTGTAAAAACAACCTTCTTGAAATCAAGTTTACACATTCACAATCTATACTATAATATTATAAAGCTGAAGAGTTTGTTTGTTTGTTTGTTTGAACGCGCTAATCTTAGAGACTACTGGTTGGAATTAGAAAATTCTTTTAGTGTTAGATAGTCCATTTCTTGAGGAAGGCTATAGGCTATATAACGTCACGCTACGACCAACAGGTGCTGAGCAGCGCGGGTGAAACCGTGGGGAACAGCTAGTGTCGTATATTTGTACGGAACTCTCGGTGCCCGCGAGACCGACTCGGAATTGACAGGGTTTTTTATGTTGCAAAACGATGCCATATGTTAAGTGCATAGATCATCCAAATGATTTATTAATCGGCGTGCCATTAATTAAAACATCTATTGTTTTTCAAAAAAATACCTTGAACGAAATAAACATTTTTTGTAACCAATTCTGCACCTTACCTTAAAGTTTATAACGTTGCTTTTCCAAGAACATAAATATGACGTTAAGTTTTTTTTTTGTCGGATTTTAATCGACTTCCTTTTAAGTGATCGTCAGATCAAGCATCATTTATGATCAGATTAATGATATAAAATATCTATTGTTACAAGTTGTTTCTATAAGCGGTACTCCCGACGCCGCTTGCGTTAAATACTCCTTTGTCGACCAAAGATAAAGGAATGAACTTTTCTTTCTTCTAAATTGTCTATGGTATTTAATGTTATTGAATGGTTTTCTAAAGACTTTTGATTAATAGTGACCATATGGTACTAAATAGTAGCCATTTTAAGTGCCGACAGTGGTCGAAACTATTTAATATGCTACTAAATACCACCTGGTGCGATCTTTATAGGTTATGTATTATTCGAGTTCTCTCGTCGAGAATTGTGAAAGCATTCGGAGGCATAAACTTTATTTTATTTAACGATTTATGTAAACACTGAATACAGAAAAATAAAAGTCAGGAACAGAAAATAGGTACAAAGGTAATGATTATTTCTTAAGAAATCTCTTCCAGTGTACCTGCAAAAGGAGAGTAAATAAAGAGCATCTCTCTTTATTTCTTCTCCTAGACACAGTGCGTAAAAAAATAGAAAATAAAGAAAACATAAGCAAGTAATGACTAAACACAATATAGGAATATACTAACATACATACAAGTACAAAGACAAATATATAACATAAATCCTTACTAATCTTATAAAAGCGAAAGTGAGTTTGTTAGTTTGTTACCTCTACACGCTTTTATGGCTAAACCGATTTTGATGAATTTTGGTACAGAGATAGATGGGAATCAGGTGACAAACATAGGCTATTTAAAAAAAAATGGGATATGAGGGAAGTAAAGGGAAAACTTAGCGTTGCTATTATAATTCAATAAAGCGCAAGGGCAAAAACTGCAGGTAGCAGGTACTGTGTTAAACCGAATTTAACGCGAGCAAAGCCGCGGGCAAAAGCTAATAATACAGTATTGGGCCTGTTGGTCTAGTGGTTAGTGGCCCTGACTGCTGAGCCGGAGGTCGTGGGTTCGATTCCCATCCAGGACAAACTTTGTGTGATGAGCAAATCAAATCAAATCAATCAAATCAAATCATTTATTTCAATTAGACCATTACAGGCACTTTTGAATGTCAAGAAACAAAATGAATCTACAGTCCCGGTCACAAGGCCTAATAACTTGTGAAAGTACTGCAGTTGTCCATTCCAAAGCGTTGATCTCTATGGAGAAGAATGGGCAAGAAACTCCATGGACACTCTTTTAAATTCAAATATGTTTACAAAATAGTATTTACATCATTCGTGTTGAGATTATACAAATATGTGAGAACGATGTAGAAAGACGTGCACAGTAAGAGCGTCCAGAGTAAATAAAAAACAAAATTCAATTTAAAACTAAATAAATTAAAAATGACCGTGGTAGTTAAAAAATGACCAGTCCCAACTGACAGCGCCCGTTCACGAACATGACGTATGGATCAGCCCCATTCAGCTCGACCATTTTGAAGGGAGCTAAATGACCCGACACACCCGCCACCATCAGCGAGACATTTAAGTGAGCATGACACTATTAACCACCAGGGCTTCGTCAAGTCAATGATAATACATAGCACTCACATATGGGCTTAATAATTATACAATACTAGAGAATTGATTCTATACAGTGCAAAGATAGTCCTACAATCTTCTGCAGCTTCCACTATAGCTTCGGATACTTAATAATGAGTTTACCCCTATGCTTGAGGAGCAGGACCAGCATTGAGCCAAGCATTTTTATCATCAATATAATCCCCCAACTTATAATATGCTTGCCTACATAGTGTGCGCTTAATACAAGATTTAAATTTCGTTTCATTCAGTTGAAGAATGTGGGGAGGTATTTTATTGTAGCATTTCAAACAGTACCCCATGAAAGATGAGTCTACTTTAGCTAACCTGAAACCTGGTTGAACTAATTGGTCCCTATTTCTAGTATTATAATTGTGTCTGTCACCTCTTTTACTAAAAAGATGCGAGTTTTTCCTGACATACATGATGTTTTCATAAATATATTGACAAGGTACTGTCATGATGTTAATATCCTTAAACTGTTCCCTTAAAGAATCTCGCCTACGTAGGTTATATATGGCTCTAATGGCTCTTTTCTGCAGAATAAATATAGACTCGATGTCTGCAGCCCGTCCCCAAAGTAAAATACCGTATGACATTATACTATGAAAATAACTAAAATAGACTAGTCTCGCGGTATCAACATCAGTAAACTGACGGATTTTTCTAACAGCATATGCTGCTGAACTAAGGCGTCCTGCAAGAGATGTTATATGCGGACCCCATTGTAGCTTTGAATCGAGTGTTATTCCCAAGAAAACAGTCTTTTCGACGAATTCTATTTTCTCTTGATTCAATACTATGTCACACTCACTGTTTTTGACATTTGGTAGAGCAAATCTTATACACTTCGTTTTTTTCCCATTTAATACTAAATTATTAGCGGTAAACCAATTATGTACCTGCATTAGGGCATTATTTACGTCGTCAAGATTTGTGGCACGTCTGTTTATCTTAAATATTAAAGAGGTATCGTCAGCAAATAACACCATTTGTGGTTGGTTTTTAAACAAATGGGGTAGATCATTTATATATACTAAAAAGAGGAAGGGACCTAATATCGATCCTTGTGGTACACCCATCTTTACATTTAAACCCATTGAATTGACACCATTTATTTGTACTTGCTGCTGTCTATCATTTAAATACGATTTAACTAAACTAAGGGCAAGTTTCCCTAGGCCGTAATGTTCAAGTTTTAAGAGAAGGGTTCCGTGGTTCACGCAATCAAATGCTTTTGAGAGGTCACAAAAGATCCCTATGGCATCCTGTGCCTCTTCCCACGCAGTAAATATGTGTTTCAATAGGGTGACACCGGCGTCAGTGGTACAACGTCCTTTGGTGAAACCATACTGCTTTTCATGTAATATTTTATTGGTGTTAAAGTGGTTGAGCATTTGGTTAAGCATTACCTTTTCAAACACCTTGCTGAAAACCGGCAAAACGTATACGGGTCTATAATTATTGGTGTCTTTACTGTCCCCAGATTTGAAAAGTGGTATTACCTTGCTGTATTTCATGAGGTCCGGGAAGACTCCTTGGTCCACACACAAATTACATGTAAAGGCTAAGTACGGTGCTATAGTCTCAATGAAAGCTTGACAAACTTTAACAGACAATCCCCAAAGGTCTTCGGTTAATTTGATTTTTATTTGTTTAAAAGCTTTAATAACTACAGTGGGGTTAATATGTTTAAACTGAAACTCAACCGGGCATGGTAAAACGTTTGCTCTTAATAAGTCAACAGAAAGCAAGGGTGAGGAATTTAACGTTTCTGTAGTTTTAATTGGGATACTAGTAAAGAAATCCACAAATTCTTGAGCAACTTCGTTTTTAGTGGTTAGAAGACCACGTGAAGACTATAGTGTTATATCATTATTATATTTTTTATTTCTATTACTTTCACTATTGATTATTTTCCAAACCGTCTTAATTTTATTATCAGCGGATTTAATCTTGTTGCTTATGAATAAGGCTTTAGCTACCTTGCAGTTGTTTTTAAACATTTTTGAGTAAGTAGCAACATAGCGATTGAATGTTTCCGAGTTTATGTAAGGCTTAAGGCCGTAAAGCTCAAACAGTCGTTCCCTACTTTTTCTTATACCCTTAGTTGCCCAATCACTAAATATAAACTTTGGGCTAATAGATTTAGTTTTTATCTTTAGCGTCTCATTAAACTCTGTGTAGACAACCGAAAAGAATTCCTCATAAAAATGATTTACATTATTAATATCATATCCCGGAATGCCTAGACTACTTATTAAGTTATTATTAAATTTATTTAAATTGCTGGGTGTTATTTGTCTAGACTGTATCTGAATTTTTTGTGATGATGTTTAGGACTCGAAAACAACGGTTTGACCGCTGTGATCAGAGGGAAGGTAATTAACAATGGATTTATCTAAGAAGTCGCAGCAACAGAAAACATTATCAATACATGTAGCGGTATTTGTAGTGATTCGGGTTGGCTCCGAAAACACATTCAACAAATTAAATGATTTAAAAAGATTTAAGAATCTACTGCTGTTTGGATTTTCATCTAAAATATTGATGTTAAAGTCACCACAGATGACTAGCGATTTATTACCTGTTGCAAGTTTTGCCAAAGCATCTTCCATTACTGACTCAAATATCGACTAGTTTTGATAATTTGGGGGCCTGTAAACGCACACTATGACATGCTTATCTAGCTCAACACAAGACAATTCAATATTATGTTCAACCGATAGATCAACTATATCAATACGACTTCTAAATTTAATACTATTTTTGACTAAGATTAGTGAACCCCCACGCATCTTAGATTTACGGTTAAAGCAACTGCCTACATTGTAATTTTCATAATTAATTAATATTTCATGATCTTTTAACCAATGTTCGGTGAAACAAACAATATCAAACTTAGTTTTTTCTAAAAACAATTCAATCTCTAGTTGTTTTGAAGAGAAACCTTGAATATTTTGATGGAATAATTTCAAGGAATTCTGCTTAGCCCCTTTTTACGGTTCCGTAGTCAACTAGGAACCCTTATAGTTTCGCCATGTCTGTCTGTCCGTCCGTCCGTCCATCCGTCCTCGCTTAATCTCTGTGACCGTTAGCACTAGAAAGCTGAAATTTGGTACCAATATGTATAATTATTAATCACGCAAACAAAGTGGTAAAATAAAAATTGGAAAAAAATGTTTTATTAGGGTAGCCACCCTATATGTAAAGTGGGGAGTGATTTTTTTTTTAATTTCAACCTTAACGTGTGATATATTGTTGGAAAGGTATTTAAAAATGAATAGGGGTTTACTAAAATCATTTTTTGATATTGTCAATAATTTCGGAAATAATCGCTCTAAAAGTAAAAAACAATGTGTCCCCCCCCCTCTAACTTTTGAATAAGTTTAGAAAATATGAAATAAATCTGAAAAGTAGAACTTTATAAGGACTTTCTATGAAAATTATTTTGAACTTGATTGACACAACAGTTTTTGTACAAAAGAGACAAAAAGTTTTGCAAAATAATTTCTGGACTAAGTTTGTAGTATAATCGTATATGCAAGCATTTTTTTTAACTTCGTTTACATATTTTATTATCCTGAACGTATCTTTTTTCAAACAAAAAAAAGAATTATTGAAATCGGTTCTCGCAGTCCAAAATTATTAAAAAAAAGTTTTAATTAGGAAATACAATTCTCTAGTGTTCAACGTCAAACAAATAATAAACTCATAAGTGGGGACACTTATTGTGACGGACGGGAAACTACGGAACCCTACACTGAGCGTGGCCTGACACGCTCTTGGCCGGTTTTTTAAATTTAGCTATTTGAGAGCCAGAAGGTACCTTGGTGTCTGTTGTCTTACTAGCTAGTTTAAATGAGCCGGAGTGAGTGACAATACTCCCCCGCCTTCCTTGTAAAAAGGTATATTAGTAGAAGTACTAATATTTGCAGTGTTAATAATTGTACAAAACATAGACATAATTTTATTTAATTTTTAGTCCGAGTGAATATTATAAGCTAATAGCCTAGCTATTTTGTGTCTACAACTAGTAGGTAGAAACACACTACCCCGTGTCAACCTAAGCTTATCAAAAACAGTGTTGACATCAAGAAATACAAGTTTGTCACAATAGTGACCTACCAAGAAATGCATATGTTTATTCAGCATGTGAATGTAATTGTTTTGTTTGTTTGATTTTTTATATAAGTATGGAAAAGCACACAATATTATTTTACGACAGTTCAACTTTAACAACTTAGTTACACTATCTGTGATGTCTTCTCTTGTAATTTTTGAACTATTTCCTATAAATATAGTTAAATCAGTATTTTCACTATAAACATTTCCAGTTACTAATGCCATTATCTGTTTATAAGTTAACCCTGGCATACAATTATTTTGACTGGGAAAACTCAGGTTATTACTTAATAATTTACCTACACCCCTTCCTATACTATCTGAGAACATTACTGAGTGAGAACATTCACAACTATCATATATCTCAGTTTGTACCACTTGTAAATTATTTAGTGGAATATTAACTGCATCTTGGTTCAGTATACAGAGCATGACTGTTTGTTCTGTTTCTGGGTGTAATTTATCTATAATATGTATGTATTTCTAAATTATATAAGTATGTATATCAGTTGTCTGGTTACCATAACACAAGCTCTGCTTAGCTTGGGATCAGATAGCCGTGTGTGAGTTGTCCCAAGATATTTATATATTTAATATAAAATATAATTATAAATTCCTATGTTACTAATGTGAAATGGAAAGATATTTTTCTTTCACACTTCTCTTAAAAACTGAAACAGTTCAAATCGTAATTAATATAACTCTTTTCTTGCCTTACTCTGATCCCTATTATTGCTGAGAGAGTGTGTCAAACTGAACAGACAGACGGCTTAACCAAATCACTTTCAATATAATAATTTTAATCACATATTTTTTATGTCACGACTCAAATATCGTTATCTAAAATATATCACTTATAATCAAATCAATCTTTTTCTTACTGTGAATGTATTCGCAAACATTACGATTAAAGATATAGAGATAATAATTGTATGACATATGATAATTGCTTGATTTGCATACTAGTTCTGTCTTGTGGTTTCGATTCCTGTGAGAGAGCACTTGTGTGGCCTAGAGATAATTGTTTCGGATTTGCGTGTTTATAAATGATACAGAAGGATGCCTAGGGGCAAGTTTATGGTTAAATTGGTTTCGTTCTATCAAGCAGTAATAAACTGTCATTTTGAACTTCACCTGTTATATTGTGGAATTATGTTATATGTATTTATTGAAACGTCTGTGTCACTTGTTTCATATAGATACTAGTTTTTGCCCGCGGCTTCGCTCGCGTTAAATTCGGTAGCGCCTCATTGATTTGTAATAGCAACGCTAAGTTTTCCCGTTTTTTCCCTCTTTCTCCCTCATATCCCACTCTTTTAAAAAAATAAAAAGCCTATGTCCGTCTTCTGGTTCCCAACTATCTCTGTACCAAAATTCATCAAAATCGGTTCAGCCATTAAAGCGTGAAGAGTTAACAAACAAACAAACAAACTCACTTTCGCTTTTATAATATTAGTAAGGATAAGAATTTCTATAGTTCCTTACCTCAAAACGAAAAAAAATATTTTTAGATCCATCACTCTTTTAGTCACATGTGCTTCGTCCCTCCTCATTATAAATCCATACCAAGACAAACGACTCCATTTAAATTTTTCTGTAACCTGTGCAACTTTTAAACTTCCTCTTAAATACTCATTCCTTATGTACTTTATCGATTTTTTGCATAGATTATTTTTTATCTATTCTTAAAAAATAAGTGGACATTGTGGGCCTTGTAGATTCTAAGACGCTTGTTAACTTTTGTTAACTCTTAATCCTATGTAACGTTGTTAAAGCAAAAACTTACTCATTATCGGGCCTATGCTGTCCTCTCACACTTAAATACTAACGCTTTTATAACAACATTGTAAAACAGAATGATTTTAAAAGAGTAACCATGGACTTTCCTGCCGGTTCTTCTCAATAGGAAACGACCAACCTGAACCGTGTACCTTTTTTTGCGGATGGGAAATCCTCAAATAACATCCAACGCATTGGGCGGAGCGGGGGGGGGGCATGACAAACTTGTTCTGACTAAAACCCACCCATGTTCCTGCTATTGCCCTTTACGTTCCGGGGCGGCGGTATCTCTAACTACCGCGATACCGAGGCGCGATAAAACAAAAGGGCTGAAATTGCGACAGACACCCGCCGCTTGTCTGCAAGCGTGGGCTCTGTGTGTATGTGAAGGACCCTGTCACAGATACCTAAAGAGTTCATTGCTTGACCTCATATGACAGAGGGACACTGTAGTTTAACAATTACTCTTTCTCTGTCGAAATACATTTTCACAAGCTTTTCATCAAGCGTTATTAACTGAACAAGTATTACCGCTGGTGGGCCCCGCGCGTGTCCCCACGGCGGTTCACTTTTTTATGAAACCGCGTGGGTGTCCGTTTAAAGCAGTTTCAGCCCTCAAAGAGATGTCAGCAAAGCAGAGGGGCCTGCCGGCGTTACGGGCCCCGGAACATATAGGGCAATAGAAGAAACATAGGTGGAAAATCCACCGACAGTACAATCTTCTGGCAGTTTTTTGATGAAAAAAAGCCTTATCAGTAGTGAGATAATACAGGCATTATCATGAGATATAATTATAAGGTGTGATATTGAAGTTTGCCATTTAATATACTAAGACATTTACATTAGTAAAGGTCATATTATTATATTATTATATGGCATATTTATTTATTATTAAATAATGCCGTAGACTATTATTATTTGAGCTAAAGCGTAACTTTGGCCTTTAAGACTGGGTAGCACTGATAAAATTATTACTTTGCACGGTGACAGGTTGAAAACCTTGTCCTAATTGTTTCTAGATAGATAATTGACGGGCCTGTTGGTCCAATGGTTAGTGGCCCTGACTGCTGAGCCGGAAGTCGTGGGTTCGATTCCCACCCAGGACAAACTTTGTGTGATGAGCATGATTGTTTGTTTTGTGTCTGGGTGTGATTTATCTATAATATGTATGTATTTATAAATTATATAATGTAGGTATATATATCAGTTGTCTGGTTACCATAACATAAGCTCTGCTTAGCTTGGGATCAGATAGCCGTGTGTGAGTTGTCCCTAGATATTTATATTTATCAAATATTTATCAAATTGATAAACATACGACTAGAACTTGTATAATATCATCAGAGTTGTTTATAATATTTATTTGTTAAAGACAGATTGAAGAATTATCAGAAGGACAGGTTTTTTTTAAAAAAAAAACACGTTGTGCCACACTATGAATTTCTCCTGTATTGTAGGTGAGTTTAAAAA
The DNA here is from genome assembly GCA_958449745.1 of Ochropleura leucogaster. NCBI lineage: Eukaryota > Metazoa > Arthropoda > Insecta > Lepidoptera > Noctuidae > Ochropleura > Ochropleura leucogaster. Next base: position 6,150,071 of record OY288226.1, read on the forward strand.
CATACACAAACAGCCAGACCCGAAACAACTATCTGTAGGTCATATAAATATTTGTTCCGTGCGGAGATCGAAACTGCGACACGCATCGCAGCAGTCAATCGCTTAGCCTCTGCGCCAACCGTGTTAACAGAACAAAAGAACACTAAGATGGCGCACAACATTATTTTATTTTAGCTGGTACCCGCGGCTTCGTCCACGTGGATTTCGAAATTTATCCCAAACATACTACTGGCATTAATAGTAACTCCTGTGTTAAATCCAGAATATAAGAGTTCCTGGTACCATAATTATATCAAAATCCTCCAAGCCGTTTATGCTTTTAAAAGTAACAAATATAAACTTTCGCCTTTATAATAACAAGTGTGATTCGTCGAAGTAAATACTTTGAGTGAAAAATTTGTGATGTAAAATAAACTTGTTAAAAAAATACGGGCCTTAAAAATACAGTGCAGTTTAACTTGATTTTACGAATTTCCTTTTTTTTGTTTCACCACACTTAAGTCCATTTTAAGGAAAAATAGCACAAAAAAAACATTGCGACAAACCTCAGGAAAAGGAATAAAAAAACCGGGAAATTGCGAGTGGGAATCAAGCATCGAGGGTTCCGTACAAAGTTGTAGGTAACTTATAAAAGTATCGAATATCGCTCTTATTAGACAGACGGCCATCAACGTAATCCTAGAAGGTTCCATTTTTTATTTTGTAATACGAAACCATAATAATGAAAAAAAAAACTCTTAATAACCAATTCTAACTACGTATTTTAAAAATCGAGCCATACCAGACGTTTCTCTAAGTATAACTATTTCAAAAGTCACATAATTGATGTTTTATCGATCTTCTATTGTTTAGATCATTATTTACGACCCATACACGGATAAAATGATTTATATTTCACATCTTAAACATCACTAGATTCATTTAATCATTACATTACTCATATGATTGAGATTTCTTTGTTCCATGTTTTATAATCTATTAAGTTGTAATTAGTTTCCTCTATAAGGATTTAATGCCCGATTAAAGATGTTCAAGTTATGTGGAATAGTTTTAAAGACGTTCGTAAAACCAAGTATATGAGCTTCAATCGAAACGAGCATTAAAATATAGTATGTGTTTGACTCGAAAATATAGTAAACTTAGTTAACTCTATCTTTTAAAAAAAAACTTTGCCCCACACTAGGAATTCCTCCTGTATTTTGGGTGCGTTTACAAACATTTTAACTAACATACACAAACAGCTAGACCCGAAACAACTACCTGTAGATTATATAAATATTTGTTCCGTGATCAATCAAACCCGCGACACGCAGCGCAGCAGTCGATCGCTTAGCCACTGCGCCAATCGTGTTGCCATAAAACGTGGCAACGCGGCTAGTCTCTTGCCTTAGACGTAACCAACTGACAGCGTTTTTTTTTTTTTTTCGTGTGGGAAATCATCCAATGACTTCCCCCGCTGTGGGCGGAGCGGGGGAGCATGTCAGACTTGTACTGACTAAAACCCATCCATGTTTCTTCTTTTGCCCTTTACGTTCCGAGGCCGCGGTATCTCTTTCGAACAACCCGCAACCCAACTGACAGCGTTGAGGTTGAATTTTGAACGTACATAAATAAGTATATATATATATAGTATTGCATGGTAAAATAATAACTTAAAAATCCATTTGCTTGGATGCTGACTCGATTTTCATAATATTCACTTTATTGACCATACCTCATGAAGGACATTGCATCTGCAGAGCTATGTCCGCAGAAGTTTTAAAAGCGGATATTAGATTAGAGCTTCTTGAAATTTTGGGAGATTATTTAAAGGTAATAACTATGTTTTATGAATACATGTTACGTACATAGATATTTATTAATAGTGCGTCTTTTTGCGGATGAGAAATCATCAAATAACTAAACCCGTGGACCCTGTGGGCGGAGCGTCAGACTTGTACTGACTAAAACCTACTCATGTTTCTTCTCTTGCCCTTTATGTTCCGAGGACGCAACCCCGCCAGGCGGAGGCCCTGGCAGGCCTCTCTGCTTTGCTGACATCTCTTTGATGCGCGCGTGGAACACTACCGTGCCATCGACACGGCCTGTCATTAGAACAGCGGATGGTGAGCTACCCATTGCTCACCGTCCACAGACTCGCATCTACGGTGGCCGGCCCTATCATCGTCTGTTTCCCCTTTTATCAATACCATTCTATCTTTGTGTTGACTTTCAGTCTTTGCAGCCTGTAACCATTTTAAATGAAGGAAATATATTCTGCTCTTGACTTCCAGTCTAACCGGATGCCTTATACCCTATGTAAATAAAGTAGCTGCCTATTCTGCCCTTCCTACATAACGTAGTAACGAGGTTAACGATACCTCTTTGACTGAAAACTGAATACCAAAGTTAATTACTTTGCAAACTGTCTCTTTGGTCGAGTGGTTGCAAGCGTGACTGCTGCGCATGGGGTCCTTAGTTTGATATCCGGGTCGAACAAAGTTTTATTGGGTTTTGCCATTAGTATTTTTCCCGTAGCAACCCGGAAATCTGGATTTCTTTTCGGTTGAAAGCAATCCTTACTAATATTATAAAAGCGAAAGTGAGTTTGTTTGTTACCTCTTCACGCCTAAATGGCTAAACCGATTTTGATGTATTTTAGTACAGAGATAGTTTTGACCCTGGAAACAAATATAGGCTATTATAAAGAGCTATGAGAAAGAGGGAAAACTTAGCATTGCTATTACAATAAATAAGGCGCCCGCCGGGGCAAAAACTACAGGTAACAGGTACCTGCAAATCAGGAAAGGGGAACTGTCTTATCCCGAATTTAACGCGGGCGAAGGCACGGGCGAAAACTAGTGGTCAATAAAATGACTAAGGTTAAATCCCAAATTGACAGTTGGTTAACTGTCGAAATTTATGTACTTACCTCTATTAACCCCTTTTGATGATAACAAGGCCTGAAGTTGTATTATTACTTTGCTTACTAAATAATTAGAGATTTTGTTTTGACAAATTTACACAATAATAACTCTTTCTAAGAAAAAATATCTTTAATTAACTTTTATTAAATCAAATAACAATAACAAATACAACACACAAATAACAATTATAATTGCTGTAAACCTAAGAAACATCAATTCAAATATAACATAATTATTATCTTTTACCAAGTCACAGTCTTCAAGGTTGAAAGTTCAACGCCGAAGGTCAGACAACAGAAGCCAAACGTAACATATTACTTACAGTTGGTGTCACATGTTCAACATATAAATGAGGCATCTCTAACTTCTTCAACATAACTGCGAAGCACGCACATAAGTTTCTTGTTAGGGCTGTAGAATAAGGAAAGCGTTACGATTATTGCAAATAAATGGCTCGATTATTACGATGCAGTAACTTTGACTTGCAAGAATTCAATTAGAGCAAACTAGGACAAGTTCCTGGAACATAAAGGGCAAAAGAAGGGTTTTAGTCCGTAAAAATCTGACACTCCCCAGGCGAAGTTATTTGATGACATTCGCAAAAAAAAGGAGGCCTATATAACGCTGGCGTGACGAATTTGTCGAAAGTTTGCCTGGAAAAACTGAGAGAAGATTGGAAAGGTATGCGAAAGTGATCGACTGCTGCGCTACGTGTTGCGCGTTCGATTGATAAATGATAAATGATGTTTATTTTTCAAGTAGGTTTTCACAAACACTTTTACACGTCATCTTTTTTTAAAACTAGATGAGGCCGGTGTTTTGTACCCGACTACTCTGAGAAGAAACAGCCGAAACAAACTCAGAGGTCATAGTCTCTTTTAAAGTCCAGACAAAATAATCTTGGTCAACTTACATGAGGACTATGCAGATAGTGTCTGAAATGGTCTTTTTAAGAAAGCACCATACAGATTGAGTGGACCTGTCCAGTCAGTGCAAGCATTTGTCAGTTATCGTGTAGCTCAACTCATAACCCAAGGAGCTCAACGACACGACGAACAATACCAAAAAAAGGACATTTGTGTAGGTCGCTTATAGCACTCAAACTGCCAGACCTTCGTCAAAAAACAAAGTAAATAAAAGAAATGATCCACATGGTCCTCACATTTACAATAAACAAATAAAATAAAAAAATAAATAATTAATGAGATCATAATGAAATCATAAAATGTCATAAAATAATAAGAAAATAAAATGTCACTAATCATAATAATAATAATAAAAAGAATGTAAAAATAAAGTAAACATTAATGTCAAAGTGTATAGAATAAAGGAATAGACAATAAATAAATGAAACAAAGGCAAATTTTGACACTCACTGAGTAAACTAAATTGGAGCAGCTTAATCCCAAGCCTTTTTATCTTCAAGGTAATGGTTAATATTATAGTAAGCTTTGAGACGTAGTTTACGTTTTATAAAAGATTTAAATTTATTGAGGCTTAGTGTTTGAATATCGCTTGGCAGTTTATAATAATAACGTATACATTGGCATGTGAACGTACCCCCTATTTTTTTGAGCCTCGTTGCAGGAACAACAAATTTGTGTTTGTTCCTTGTATTAATGTCGTGGATATCACTGTATTTTTTAAACAATTTTATATTTTTATGCGCGTACAAAAGGTTTTCGATTCCCGCTAAGAACAAACATTTGTCTGAGCTACTGATGGCTGTTCGTGTATGTGTGTTAAAATGTTTGTAAACGCACCCACGATGCAGGAAAAATTCCTAGTGTGGGGCAACGGTTTTTTTTCCGAAATGTTTTTTTTTTAATTATCACCACAACCACCATCTTTGTTACTTGCAAATATTGTTACAGAAAAAAAAATATGTCGCCATTAAATCCACTAGGAGAGAATAATGTATTCTAACAAACGCTATGATATCAAAAGCACTTAAAACTTAACGCACCAAATTCTAAAACTAAGCAAAGTGATAGCAGCTAATATGATGCTAAACCCAACTAGCTAACAGGCAGCTTGGGTTTGAGCTACAGCTTTTAGCTTAGATATTAGACGGCTTTGAAACTATTAAGAACAGCTAGTTATGTTTTGGTTAGTGCGTGATTATATCGCTTAAGATATTGAACAGTTGGTCTTTTCATGTTTTGAATGCTTTTAACGGCTCATACCCGCTGTTTTTTTTTGTTGTGGGAAAACATTAAATAAAGTCCCCCGCTCTGGGCGGAGCATGTCAGACTTTTACTGACTTAAACCTACCCATGTTCCTTCTATTGCCTTTACATTCCGGGGCCGCGGTATCTCTTTCGAACAACCCGCAACCCCGGCCGACATACCCGCAGCTTAGATCGAGATATCCTAGATGACATTATCTGCCTAGCCTTTTCATGTTGGGGTCTTCCAGTCTAACTGGGTGAAGCTGAGTACCAGCAGTTCGCATAAAGTAACTGCCTTGGTAAGTCTGTCAAAGAACTACAAATTGCTGTAGGGCACTACTTTTAAATACTAGCTTTTGCCCGCGACTGCACTCGCTTTAAATTTGGGGTAACACAGTTCCCCTACCTGTAGTTTGTGCCCTTGCGCCTTATTTATAGTAAAAGCAAACCTAACTTTTCCCTCATTTCTCACACTTAAAAAAAATAGCCTATGTCCATCTCCAGGGTCTCAACTATCTCTGTACCAAAATTCATCAAAATTGGTTAAGCCATTTAAGCGTAAAGACGTAAAAAACAAACTCACTTTCGCATTTATAATATTAGTAAGGAAGTAAGCATGTCATCAACGGACGAAGGAAACTCAATTGGACCCAATATTGTATTGGGTGGTCACTCATCCTCACTCCTTGGTTTTATTTGGTCAAAAGCTCAAGCTTTGGTCAAGTCAAAAGAAAAGGGAAAACTTAGCGTTGCTATTACAAATCAATAAGGCAACGAATGCAGGAAGCAGGCACTGTGTTATTCCGAATTTAACGCGAGCGAAGCCGCGGGCAAAAGCTAGTGTATTTAAATATTTCAATAAATACTTTGTTTTTGTAGTATTGGCGGTGGGCACACCATTGGCTACTCCCGTTGTATTTTTATATTCGAACAGTCCATCCAAAGGTTGTCTGGAAGATATCGCTATTAACGATAAGACCGCCATTGTAACCATAGAATAAACAATTTTTGTAAAACAGTTGTGCTCAATTTATGGTTTTCAAAAAAAGTATTTAATTATATTTCTACACGTGTCTAAAGAAAATACAACCAGCAAGTTCATTAACCCTAAGTACTTTGATACACAAAAGCCAAAATGTAGCAACTTGAGAAGTTGTGTGGGCACAAAGATCAAAAGGGCATATAAACAGACGATTGTTATGCCATCGCTAGTTAACTTAGTACAATAACATAGGTAACACCTTTACTTGGACTTGCTTGAGTGGGTTAACTAGATACTGGCTCTAAGCTCTAGCTAAGTTTATAGACGGCATAATTTTAAGGTCATTCCTATAATATGTAATTTCATTTTGTTTCTTGACACTCAAAAGTACCTGTAGGCCTACTATGACATCTTAAAGCAGAACTTATTCCACTGAGTGAAAGAGATGGTGCTAGACACCCTGTCCCTTTCACTTAGCGGAATACGTTCTGCTTTAACACGTCATGGTAGGGTAGCTGTAAGTGTCTAATTGAAATAGATGATTTGATTTGGTTGTAATTCAACTGTGTTCTTCCGACATATTTGATTTCATTATTTTAGTTTTAAATAATTGTAATATTTTGTGACTGTTTTAATTTATTTTATGCCTAATCTCAGCATCTAACATTCTCTTACAAAACTCCGCACGACTCCTTAATTTAGCGAAAATTACACCGTATGTTTAATACTTAAAAAAACAGCAGTTATAGAATCCTGGTGAATTTTATTAAGAGCTAAAATTATCTAAATATCGTACAAATTGTATGATATTTCATTATTCTTGTATTTCTAATCAAAGCTTCCCAAAATCACAACACATCACATAGAACAACCGGGGTTCTGGGTTGTTCGAAAGAGATACCGTGAACATAGAGGAACATAGAGGCCAAAAGAAGGACCATAGGTGTTAGTCAGTAACAGTCTGGCACTTCGCCCCCCGCTTTGCCGAGAGTAGGGGAAGTTATTTGATGGTATCCCAACCGCAAAAAACACAAATAAATATTTATATCCAATTAGATTTAATGACTAAGAAGTAATTATAGACTGCAATTATAATATTGTTTTCTATTATTTTTTTAATTCCATAGTTGCCATTCTGAGAAAGGTGTATACTAAAGTCCCAAAAACTAACTTTATAAATTTACCATCATAACCTTAGTTGGTGATATATAAGGGATGTCTTCACCTTCATCAGAAGACCATTCTTCAACGTCACAGTCTGCGTACCATGTAGATTTTACTGCTTCAAAGGTGATGGTCAATTTCAACGCTTTCCGTTCCTTCTGTGGTTGTCTTTTTAACCGACTGCGCGCCGCAAAGGACCTATCAAAATTTAGAATGGCTCACACTCCAATAATGGGTCCCGACTGTTCTTCATATTTTTAGATTACAGTACTTGTTTTTTTCTTTTTTCAGTTTTATTTTTATTAGGTGTGTAGTTTGGTTCACTTTTTGCGCAGTCGAGTTTTTTATTTTTTTAAATGATTATTTTTCGTCACTGCTGAGTTGTGTTGTGTACATTTTTTATTCCACAAAATCATGGTAGAACTGGTAATTTTTTTTTTGCGATAAAATTCATTTTCAAAACATTCATACTGCATAGTCCTGACTATGCAGCATGAATGTTTTTAAAATAAATTGTACGACGTCTTGACTTCAAAGAAACTTGTGGACATGATGGAACTTTGATCTTCAATATCTTCGTAAATTACGGGTTCCCAGGAATGATCTGGAACAAAAACAATCGCCATGACGGAGAAAACTAGTGTTTTGTTAAAGGAAACTTAATGAAATTGGAAAGTTATCTCTTTTTTATAACTGGCGAAGTCTTTTAAAAAATACAACCGAATTAAGAACCTTAAAACGTGACACAACATTTTTAAATTGGGTAAATAGGTCCAACTGTTTGAAAATTAGCTGGCACAAACAGACACACAGATAATTTAAAAAAATGTAGTAGTTGCACACACTAACAGTAAAAACCTCTCATTTTGAAATTACAAACAGACTTATATTTTACTAGCTTTTGCCCGCAGCTTCACTGGCGTTATTTTCGGGGTAACACAGTTTCCCTTTCCTGATTTTCTTTCCCTTTTCCCTTTACTTTTCCTTTTCTTCCCTCTTTCTCCTTCAAATTTCACTTTTTTTTATAAAAAAGGCTATGTCTACATCCAGGGTCTCACTCTATCTCTATACCAAAATTCATCATAATCGGTTAACCCGTTTAGGCGTGAAGATGTAACAAACAAACAAAGTCACTTTCGCTTTTATAAAATTCGTAAGGTTTTTGCATAGATTAGAGAAACACAATGATGGCAAAAAAAGTTTAATGGTTTTTAAACGCCCACCATTTAAAAAAAAATCATAGTTACTTGAGCTGAAAGATTTTCAGAATCAACCTGAAAACACCAACTAATCGTTAATAAACATTTAATTTTATACTCCGTGCAGTGGAATCAACGATACTTCGTACTTACAGTTTTTCATCAGTTTGATATTAATTTAATGAACAAAAAAACATACATTTTTTTAAAATAATAATTGCGTAAAAATAATATATTATTCTTTACGCAATTATTACAAAAAAAAAACTATGTTTGTAAAAAATAAAACAAGATTTGAATTAACTTGATCCTGGTAAATAGTAACGACATACAAAGTTGATATCTACGAAAAATTCGTGTTTATAGTGAGTTCAGCTAGTTAACTGCGCCCCGGTCCATTGCACCTTAATGGAAAGTCAAATTGAAAAGTCTTATATAAAATTAAGCCCTGATAGTTAAAGAACTGCCTTATTGTTCGTTTGATCGCCATTTCTACTGCTGAACTTGGTTTTGGGTTCGATTCCCGAATGGGGTAGTATTGGTAACAGTACTCAAATCACTTAATTAAAGAACATGGCAGGTTAAATAAACAGTTATTAATCATTTCCGTAATGACGTTTCATGAAATTAGCTTCATGAGCCGTCGAGAAATATCTCTCAGATATGCTGGTTTAGATTACACATAATAGTCTTTTGAAGCTGTGAAAATATCAACCTTCTTAGTTAAAGTTGGTTGGCCTTGTAGGTTTTTAGACGCTTGTTAACTTTTGTTAACGTATGACTTTATTTTACATTTTGTAAAGTCAGCAATGACTTATTGTCGTTCCTACTCGGTCCTCTCATACTTACCAAATGATTTTAAAAGAGTAACCATGAGGAAACGACCAACCTGAACCGTGCGCGTGCACCTTTTCTTGGCGTTTTATAAGTGCCCATGTAGGCCTATGTGAAATAAAAATATTTTGATTTCGATTTTGAAATAGCTGTTTCTGTTTCAAGTTTGTACGGAACCCTTGATGGACGAGTGCGACTCGTTTTGTGATGACTCACCGTGCCGAGACATGGGCACTCATGAAACCGACGTCACCTAATATGAGTATTAAAAATGCCTACGATGCCGAGCATGGCCTTTGGCCTGCGATGCGGTGTTAAGCACACGGTCTAGACTGTGTGCTTTACACCGAAATACTTCACTGGACAAAAGTCCACGATGTAGGAGACAGGGCGATATGCCTTTTTTTGGCGGATAGGAAATCATCAAATAGCTTACCCCACTCTGGGCAAGGGGGGGAGTGTCAGACTTGTACTGACTAAAACTCACCAATGTTCCTTCTATTGTCCTCTATGTTCCGCGGCCGAGGTAAGGTTTGGTTGAAGAAACCAGACTCATCTAAGAGACGTTGACTTGGGAAACAGATGAATGAGGGCAGTAGAGAAGAATGATAGAAGAAAGGTGAGGCTTATAACCCAAAAGTGTGTGGTTTTTTAGAAGTATATTTAGATATTGCCGTTGGCATATCCCTATTTATTTTTAATGAAATAAAGCATTTAGTCTCATTCAATTAAACAATGTAAATGGGTGTTTCATAGCAAACCGTATTACATGCGTTTGCGCACATGATTGTTAAAATAATATTAATACCACGGTTAGTTACCTATCTTAATTGCTTGAGTTATTAAACAAGACATCATATTGATTGATTTATGATTTTGCAGAAATTAATTAAATTAAGGACAATGCACAGTTTTAAGCTCTTATTCTGACTTCCAAACACTTTAAACGACAGCTTTTTATGGTTCCGTAAAAAAGAGTAAAATGGCACCCTATTACTAAGAGTCTGCAATCCGTCCGTCTGTCCGTCTATCACCAGGCTGTGTCTAATGAACCGTGATAGACAGTTGAAATACAGGTCGTCAAAAAATTTGTCCGCAACACAGTCACCAGAGAAAGTGCCCAGAAGGCCGGCAGCATTACCTCATTGGATGGCAATGCTAATTTTTTGCGCAAAAAACAGGCCAGCCCACTGGCTAAGAGAAGAGTCGGCCAACCTCTAGGAGATTTCTCGAAATACTATTTGGGCACTCAGACCCCATTTACTTATTGATTTTAATAGTACAGAACACTTCGTGTGCAAGCCCGACTCGCACTTGACCTGTTTTTTTTATTTCTTTTATGTAAAAGTTAATCACATTTTTGATTTTTCCTCCCTTATAGCATTGCCAACGTTTAATTAATCACTTAAAAACTGTCAATAGTCAATCATTTTCGATCTATTAATAAAAAATTAACTAACAAACGTTTTTTTAAATTACTTTTGTACTAGTTACAATAATATAAATTGGCGTACTTATTTAGCTGTGATTTGAGATTTATTTCAATTCTGTTGGATTTATAGCATTTAATTTTTGATAATAGCTCTTTCAATCCAATTCAATACTAACGAGAGTCGAAAACATCCATACAAAGTAACGACCAATTTTAGCATCTAGATATTCTTTAATAAGTCTACAATTATTATCATCGTATTCAAATGTACTAACGACGAACATTCAACGCACATTCGCGATTAGTCGCTCCACTGTAATTGAGTCTAGTGATGCGCATAATCTATCGACATTATCGATAATTCTATGTGGAATTGATATCACGTTTGTGTTTATATCAGTTTAATGGTTGTAGCGTAATGAATTCAACTGTTTAGAATAATTTAACAATCAAAATATTGAGTTGTGTGGACGTTTAGGGAGACAATGAAGTAAATGAATTGTCTATTATCGTATTAAACGGCATTGGTTGAATGTTGTTGAAATTTAGAAGTTTTACTGAGTATTCAACTCTGATATTTTAGTTTACTGAAATAATCAAGCCTATTTTTACTGACACTTATGGCACCTCAACGTAATTATGTCCAGCGTTTTACTAGTTACAAAAATATAATTGCATAGAGTGACTGCCTGTATGAATTCTACAACCTAGTTATCACTAAGTCTAAAACCCTGTAGTAAGACTGGTTGTCAGACTGTTTGGCCTGTGACTACCTGTTACAATACTGTCAAAGATGTACAAATAACAACCTGGACCTGTTGGTCCGGGTTATTGACGTGCTTTTCGATATACCATCTAGTGCTAGATGGTATATCAATGAATTTTCATATTAAAGCTCATCGTTAGACTAGTATAATTCAAAATTCGCATCAGTGTAAGTTCATAAAAATTCAACTTATAAAAACACTAAAAATTCTAAGAACACAAGAATATTTTCTCGTATATGACATTGTGCTTATAAAATCAGGCATTTTTCGTTGAACCAACAACATGACTTTAAGAAACGTAACCACAACAAAGCTACCGATAATATTCCATGTTATAATAAAACAATTTCAATTCCAACCATTTTATCGTTAACACCTTCCCACCCCTATACTAACCGCAGGTGTGGCGCTTACATTACAATGCTATACGAATGGAATGTCGATATTCTTTCCATCTCGATACATATCGTCTAGTCGCAACACTATCGGTTCAATGTATCGAACAAATTTTTGTGGTGATCCCTATTCTGTGTAAATATTTCTATAGAGTAATTATTTCGAGCTTAAACGTTACATAAATTCTAGTTTCTATCTCTATTTAAAATTAATTCAGTGTTTTGATTTTGGAATTGAGCAACAGAATTGATTAACGTTATTTGTTGCTCATTTTGCTCGATTTGTATGCGTGTTGAATTGTTTACTTTGGGGGTACGAATGACTGCTTGTTGTTTTATCAAGCTATGCTATTTTAATTATTTTAGATCTAATCAAAGAGAAATAAGTGCACTAGCAGTGGTTGTCATCGTGATCATATTATTATATCACACTAGTTGGCGCCCGCGGCTTAGCCCGCGTGATATCGAAAAAAAAAGTATCCTATGTTTTATTCCAGACCATAATCTTACTGTTTGGTACATAGGTGTAAAAAATTTCAGTAAGATCCGTACAGCCGTTTTGACGTGAAATAGTAACAAACATACATTCATAAATTAATAATTAATAGTAGGATAGTACTGTTTTTTTTTTTAGTTTCGTATCCAAACGGTAAAACGGGACCCTATTAATAAGACTCTGCTGTATCTTATAAGCCGTGGTAGTTAGACAGTTGAAATTTTCAAAGACTAGCTTTTGCCCGCGGCTTTGCTCGCCTTAAATTCTGGGTAACACAGTTCCCCTCTTCTAAAAAAAGAGAGATATGAGGGAGAAAGAGGGGAGAAAAGGGAAACTCAGCTTTGCCACTACAATAAATAAAGCGCAAGGGCACAAACTACAGGTAGCAGGTACCTGTAAATCAGGAAAGGGGAACTGTGTTACCCCGACTTTAACGCGAGCGAAGCCGCGGGTAAATGCTAGTAAATAATAACTTCGTTCCATCCGGGTGTCCCTTGACACCGAGTTTTTTTTTCCTTTTGAGGTACGGAACCCTACATTAATAATATTACTATTCTCTCTCCCTCTCTACTTCTCTAGCTCAAAAGGCCACTAATACTAGCTCTAAGAGAAGTTATAATTTATTATGTAAAACAAACAAAAAGACACCACATTATTCAATGCGAAATGAAAAGACGAAACGAAAATAACTAGCTTGTTTTCTTTTAAGAAAGAGAGAGAGAGAGAGAGAGAAACAGAGAACCACGCGCACGCCGCACGGCTTACAACTATAGCGAAAGGTGTCGTTACAACTTTTGATCTTAATTTTCTACCATCTAGCTCCCTGTCGCAACGCGCGACAAAGAACTTCGTTGCAAAAAAGAAAGCATACTATGATAAATAAAAAAAATACTCGCAGAAAGTCAGTACAATATGTACGCAGACGGTAAAGATCGAGCAGCTTGCTACCAATTACGGTGATTACATCCCAGGTAACCCAAGACCGATTGTCTTAAATTCCACCTAATGAAGCCCATTTATTGGGTAAACGGTGCGTGTATTGGGACACACCGATGCGGAGGAATGGCAACATGTATTTTTTTTTATCGTTGCCCCACACTAGGAATTTCTGCTGTGTCGTGGGTGCGTTTACAAACATTTAAACTCACATACACAAACAGCCGGACTTGAAACAACTACCTGTAGGTCATACAAATATTTGTTCCGTGCAGGAATCGAACCCGTGACACGCAGCGCAGCAGTCGATCGCTCAGCCACTGCGCCAACAGTGTCGTCAAATTTGTGTTTTATTTTAGATTATCAAAATTCAATTTAAGACTCTATTGCCAAAAACGAAATCCAAAGAATTTGTCCTGTCTTTAGGAACGCTTTACTTAGGAATGCCTAACTTAGGAGTGCCCAACAATAGAATGCCTAACTTAGGACTGCTTTACTTAAAAATGTCTAATGTAAGAGTAATTAACTTAGGAATACCTAACTTAGGAATGCCTAAAATAAATACACGATTTTCCTTCAGTTTTCTAACTATTTTCACCGTATGTCACCCAATTTAGAGTCACCGGTGAAAATCACAGTAACAATTGACGCGAAGCTTTATTTTCATTTCGGCACTCATTCTTCAAGGCCTGACTCAGTCCTTCAGTTTTATTAGAGCAAAAATGTTCTTTTGGAAAAATCACTGAGCGCTGATTGGTTGGCAGAAACAGGGTGAGTTTGATCGCTCTACCAAGTTTTTGGTAGCATTGTGTTCTAAATTGTTTTGTGGAACTTTTAGGAACCATATTTTATTTATTTATTGTTAATTTAGAATGTTTTATAGAATATATATTTTTTAAATTTATGCACACACAAAATATTTGATACGAAATTACATTTAGAAAGAAGAGCACAAACGTACTGCTGATTTAGAGTAACTTACTTACTAAAATGGGTACCAAAAAGGACCAAAAAGAAAAAAAAAGAAGGCCGAAAAAAAATTAAATGACATAAACAAAATAAAATGACAGCAACCATGTTGGGACAAGATAATTTATTTATTATTTTGTACATAAAATCGGATATGCTACAAAATATTTTCCAACATTATTTTTTTTAAACTTTGCCTCACACTGGAATTTCTCCTGTGTCGTGGTTGCGTTTACAAAAATTTAAACTCGTATACACAAACAGCTAGTCTATTTGCAGGTCATACAAATATTTGTTCCGTGCGGGAATCGAACCCGTGACACGCAGTGCAGCAGTTGATTTCTCAGTCACTGCGCCAACCGTGCCGTCATTTTAGATTTTGATTGGCATGGGAACTTATAAAACGCCGAGAAAAGGTGCACGGTTCGGGTTGGTCGTTTCCTATGGAGAAGATCCGGCAAGAAACTCCATGGTTACTCTTTTAAAATCATTTGGTTTTACAATGTTGTTGTTACAGCGTTAGTGCTTAAGTATGAGAGTACAGTCTAGGCCCGATAACAAGTCATTACTTACTTTCCAAAACATAAAATAAATAATAATTGGGTTCCCTCTATCTGGCAGAATCTTGATGCTCCAAAATTTATTTGGCATAACACACTTAGCATAATTTTCTTTAACCGAACATTTTAAAGGCATAAAAATTATTTGGTATAATTATCATTTGGCATAATGTTTAAAACTTCGAATTAACAATGGCATACTTTTAAGATGGCAGAATTACGTTTAGTATAATTACGATTCGCAGAGTTCAAATTTCGCATAATATATTATTTGGTATAATTTCACTTGGCATACTATGCAGGCGGCAGTAATGGCTAGGTTAGGTTAGGTTAAAACTGTGACCTCTTACGCACGAGCCGAGCGAGCGTAGCGAGCGGTGCCGCGGCAGTGGCCGGCGAGTGCCAGAAACGACTTGCGTTAATAGAAAAAAGAGATTGTTTTAAGTAGGTTACCCGGAACTGAACTATTTAGATTAGGATACTTAATTAGTTATTGAATTCAATGACATAATCTCAAATTCAATTAAACAATAACTAAAATAAATGACATTATTTTAAAGAAATAATTAATCAAAATAAATGAAACTTATAATGACAAAGATGACCCTAACTATAAACTTTCTACGATATGACAATTCTGCCGTTTAATGATCATCGATATAAAATATATTATGCCAAAAGACGATTCTGACTGTGAAATTTCTGCGATATGATGTTTCTACTTTTTAAATATTATGCATATGAAGTTTATGTCTAGAGATGATTCTGACTTACAAAATTATGAGTTTAGAATGTATGATAAATGAGTGTCTGCTAAACTATTTTCTGCAGAGTGAAGTTTATGCCATCCGTTGTTATGCAAAATAAAATTATGACATAAAAAGTTCTGCTGTAAAGGGTGGACCCATAATAATTATGTTAACTAAAGTTAACAAGCGTCTAAGAATCTACAAGGATCGTCAACCACAGCCTCACTTACCTTCTGTTGTATTTGCATTTTCCATAGTAATTGCCTATCAATACAAATGAAAAGAATAAAGTATATTTAAAGAATCTCCATAACAATACTGTATATTTTTCTTTATATAGGTTTTCCAATCAATCCATATACAAATATAACCTATTTTCGACCATTTCAACATTTTTATTTGTAAAAATATTCATAGTCAACTCCCGGGATTCAGGTACGTAAATAAACTCTAAACTGGGCGACTGATCTAATTCTAGATCTAAAACTGTGTTACGCGTAAACGAATTTTCAACCTAGCCTGAAAAAGTGTTTTTTTACCAACGTAAAAAAAAACGCTTTTTCGGCCTAACTTGTTTTTTGAACCTCGAGCCGATAAATTTATTTGCCAGATGAAAATTAAGATAAATATTTTCTTTTTTTGTTGTTTACTTTTTTTTTTAAATCACCCGTATTATTTACATGCTATTCTTATGACTTGGATCACAAAACATCATACCTGTTATGTATTTTTTTAATTTGTTTACTTATACTTATCTCCAACAGTTTGGTAGAAATGAACCTAAATATGATTCACTGACATATTTCCAGTTACAAATCCCATCTCTGTAATACCTATACCTTCTAATACTATTGCCATCTACCGACCATAGACCAGTTTGTTGAGAACTTACTAAAACAAATTTCGGCATTAAATTCAATTGAAATTTATTTAAACCTGTAAAATGAAACTTTAAAACCCACTACACCGGGGTTGAGATGTGTTCGAAAGAGATACCACGGCCCCAGAAAATAAAGGGCAAAAAATGGAACATGCGTAGGTTTAGTCAGTAAAAGTCTGACACTCCCTCCTGCTACGCCCAGAGCGGAGAAAGTTATTTGATGATCTGTCATCTGCAAAAATTTCTCCACGGTCTACACTTGTACCAGTCTTAGGGTACGACATCAGCTATGTATCATCATTAAATAGATACGTAGAATATTCTTTATTATGTACACCATACAAAAAACAAGAATAATATTAAAAAAACTTAAAATAGGGTGACACAATGGGCGGTCTAATCACTAAAAGCTATCTTTGGAATGGATTTAAAGGAGGAGAAACAGTTCTGTAGGTAGTCTGAGGTGTAACATTTTTCAAAATTAATAGATTCATCAGTCATCATTCTCCTGTCTTTATCCCAAGTTATTTGGGGTAGGCATAGCATGTCTTCTTCTGCCATACTACTCTTTTATTTGTCACACCTCCAGGTGTTTCGATAAAGTGATTTGAATTTGATTCTTGCCAAATCACTCTTCACACGACATCAAATATTATAAATCATCATTTTCCTGCCCTTGTCCCATTCTATTTGGGGTCGGCGCATCATTTACTTTTTTCTCCTTCATATAATTTTTAACACAATCCATCTATCTTCTCTTGACATCAATTAGGAATATTAAATTTTTATTTTTGTCGACTGTTTACTGTGCTGCATGTCGCGATTTTGATTCCTGAACGGAACAAATAATTTTATATCGGCTGCAGGTAGTGAGTTTAAATGTCTGTAAATGCGCCCACAATACAGGAAAATAATTATCCACAAAGGGCGAAACGTAAAAAACTATTTTAAGGGTTATTGTTAAAAAATATAAATATCTTGGGACAACTCACACATGGCTATCTGATCCCAAGCTAAGCAGAGCTTGTGTTATGGTAACCAGAAAACTGATATACATACTTATACAATTTTTAAATACATACATATTATAGATAAATCACACCCAGACACAGAACAAACAATCATGCTCATCACACAAAGTTTGTCCTGGGTGGGAATCGAACCCACGACCTCCGGCTCAGCAGTCAGGGCCACTAACCACTAGACCAACAGGCCCGTCAATGTTGCTCTTAAGTTGAACTTATAAAGGAAACAGTTTTTCATAATCGAGTATTGAAACTACTTTTAACCACAGCAATCTTCCAAAACTCGACGTCATGTTATTATTAAATATTATTAATTTTGAAACACTCGTTCGGAATGAAAGCAATTATTTATAATAAGAGTGTTATCTAGTGTCGGTATGCAGAGTGCTTGCTTTATTATTTCCGTTCGCCCCGCACCGGATGATCTAGCGTTATAATATTTAGGGATCCCTGGGTGATTGGTGCAATTGGATTTCAAAGTTAATTTCATGATGGTTTGTTTGTATGTTCGTGCCTTTGCATGTAGTTTTTTTTTTGCTAAATAAACATGTTTTCTTTCTTACTTGGACGAGTATTTGACGACACGGTTGGCGCAGTGGTTGAGTGATCGACTGCTGCGCTGTGTGTCGCGGGTTCGATCCCCGCACGGAACAAATATTGATATGACCTGCAGATAGTTGTTTCGGGTCTGGGTGTTTGTGTATGTGTGTATTAATGTTTGTGAACGCACCCACGATACAGGAGAAATTCCTAGTGCGGGGCAACGTTTTTTCAAAAAAAAAAAAAAAGTATGGAAGCATAGTGACAGGTCCGGCCGTGGTTCAGTCCATGGTTTGTGGCGAGAGGGAATGGGAACCGGTCACCTCCTTATGCAAGAAAAAGTAGTCATACTAGTGAAGGAGGTGGCCGGACATTTGACGGAGGGAACGCCGATCCAACTCAGTCAAGAACGCCGTGGGTGACGCTCTGAGCGTCGCGCTGCCAGACAATTCCCGGCCACCGTACGTCTACGGTGGCCAGGGTCTACGGACGGTGAGCAATGGGTAACTCGATGTCCGTCCGTCTATTGACGACAGTCCGTGTCGATGGCGCATTGGTGTTCCACGCGCGCTTGAAAGAGATGTCAGCAAAACAGAGACGCCTGCCAGATTTCGGATGGCAAGACATCAAATAACTTTTTCCGGTTTTGGTCTGAGTGGATGAGAGAGTCAGATTTTCACTGGGTAAAACCCATCCATGTTTCTTCTTCTGCCTTTTGTGTTCTAAAGCCGCGATTTTTTTTTCAAACATTCCACAACCCGGTTTGGTGTTCCCTGCCTTTAACTCTTCATATTCTGTAGCCATAACGTCTTCCTCACAATCTCTATCAGTCAAAATAGGCAATAACTTAGCTCTAAAAAATAATAATTTAACTTTTATTTGCTATAACCAAAACAAACTAAGTTAATATTTTCGGTGACAAAAAGTTTTGAATCTGAGGTAATTTATATTGATATGGACACTATAGGCACTTTAAATACGTTGTACGGAACCTAGCAATATTCTCCTAGTTCACGCTTGCCCTATTTTTTTATAGAAATGATTAATATCGATGTGTACCATCGTATGTTTTATATTTTTCTGCATTTATAATCTAATTAAGCATACATCGTATACCATTTGTAGTAACCAAGTTAAATCAAATAGCTACTATGTATTGCCTTTCATTAAAATAAACTTTAAAAGCATACACTCAAAGTTTATTCTTGTCCAACAAAATTGAGTTGTCGCAATTTTGACTGCAAACAAAACTAGATCATTATAAATGCAGAATAAGGTAACTTTTACCCCATCAAGTTATAAGGCTGCTAAAATAGAAGATGTCATATTAATGAATGTGGACCAGTCTATATAAGGTTCCATACTAAAACTTTTGCACAACTAGGCAATGTCCAGCATTACCTGCCCACAATTTGTACGGAATGTTTTAACTTTGACAGATCAGCTTATACTGGATAGACATGCTTAATATGGATCCTATCATAAGTCGCTATCTATCTTTGTTGAATCGTCATTAATTTTCTATTTGAGGTATTGATTTATGCTTTTAGAATAGATGGAGAAGACAATTCACACAATTACTTAGATCTGGTGATGTAGAGAAGTATTTTTTTTGTAGATGGGATATTATCAAATAACTTCTCGCTCTGCTACCCTACTATGACTTCTTAAAGCAATTCTTATTCCGCTGAGGGAAATGGACAGAGCTATACAGGGTGTCTAGCACCATCTCTTTCACTCAGTGGAATAAGAATTGCTATAAGATGTCATAGTAGCCCTTCTGGGCGGAACTAGGGGTAGTGCCAGACTTGTACTGACTAAAACCCACCTATGTTCTTTCCATCGTCATTTCGTCTAGTGACGATAGGCCGTGTCGACGTGTGGCCGTGTAAAAAAGTTAAAGAGATGTCAGCAAATCAGAAGCACCTGTTAGAGCGGTGGCGGCAGGCGCTAGCCTGCCGGAGTTGTGGGTTGTTCGAAAGAGACACTGCGACCTCGGAACATAAAGGAACATGGTTTGAGTTAGTAAAAAGACTTACTAACTCAAATCCACCCAAGTTTCACCTGAATTATTTAAAGACTAGCTGTTCCACGCGGTTTCACCCACGCTGCTCAGCACCTGTTGGTCGTAGCGTAATGTTATATATAATATAGCCTTCCTCAAGAAATGGACTATCCAACACTAAAAGAATTTTCCAATTCCAACCAGTAGTCCCTGAGATTAGCGCGTTCAAACAAACAAACAAACTCTTCAGCTTTATAACATTAGTATAGATAATATTAGTATAGATTTCACATCCTCTAAAAAAAAAATCTAATCATCACAGAAACCCTTGAGCTTACCAAATAAATAAAATTCTCTTGCGTGGAGATTGTTGCTGAACAACAACTAATTAAAAAGCAGAACGAATCCACAGTCACTGCCTGATAAAGTTATGAACGAAGCTTATTTTCACACATCCAATTATACAGCACCCACATTACCAACTTAAAGAACCAAAAATGACAAAACTTTGCAATTTTTACACTGCATTTCAGCAAATCTGGGACCAAAGTAAACCCATTGTAATTACATTGCACCAGGAAATAGAACGAAAAAATATTTATACTACCCGAAAACCTCTAATTACTGGCCCAAACACGTAGGAGGACAAATGTACACCATAATTTTTAGAAGTAACGATTGCAATTTGACATTTATTGTGGACATTAAGGCGAACGATACTGGCCACAAATACGAGCCGCCATTTTGTGCACGAGGTGAATTCATGAAATGGCCGTTTGGTTGATGCGTTGACGGAATGCTGATGTTTTTAATAGGATTAGAAATTTTATTCCAGTCCATACTATAACAGCCGCCTAGATTTTTCTCATAAATGTTGGAGTCGGTTCCCAATCTAATATCGAGAGTTGAATACCAGTATTTTACATGGAGCGACTGCCTATATTACCCCCACATTTAAGTTGGTACTGGGTTCTACAAAACCCATTAGTTGTCAGACTTTCGGGTCACTACACGTTATGACTCTCAAAGATCTAAAATTGACAACCGTTTTTAACAGCATAACTGGTAATGTAATAAATGAATAGCCAATGATCACCACGGACAAACCTAGGCAATGGTAATAATTTATGATGTAATAGTGATAATGAGTATAACCCTCAGCTTGAACCTGAGTGTCTGTTGTTATTTAGCCACCAGCTCCCCACCGGGTTCTGTTATATGGTATAGACAAAATACCCTTTGAGGATTAGTGCCGTGATATTATTATGTAATGAAAACTTTAATTTGCTGTTAATGAAGGCCCAGTTGAAATCTTATTAACCCTGAGTCCCAGCGGCACAAAAACGTGCCAGTGTTTTTGTACACACACAACACACAAAACAGTGAGTTTTGTGTGTCGAGAGCAAAGTCGAGTTGTGAGTGACGGTGTTAGTGGTAACGAACGCAAAAAACGAATAAGAAAGAGGGTAGATCGTTTTGTCTGCTCGTAAACATCCACTCGCAATAACTTCAGTTCTTCCGTGATCATGGCGTTTGCAACATCGCCGAAATATCGGCATCTCGATATAAATAATAAACATGGTAAATATCCCGATTCAAGTGTTCATTATATTATGAAAGAAAAAGTGAACACATTTTTTTCACTTATCAGACTTTCGGAACACTTCTTCCCCTTGGTGAGACTGGTTGTCAGACTTTCGGGACACTGACTACCTCTAATAACTGTCAAAGATTGACAAATGACAGCCGAGACCAACAGTTTAACGTGTTTTCCGAGACACGAAGGAAACTCGGTATACAACTGCATCAACCATCCACAGACTAACCTAGGTAGGCGCGTAACCTACAGCTCGGACCCGAGCAGTTGCTATTATTTAGCCCCAAGCTCCTCACAAGGACTAAACACGATACATAAAATCGTTTTGCAATAGTTACTCGTATATTAAAACCCTTTCTAAGTGAAGGGATACATTCTTAAAGGCCTCGCCTACTGGTCGGGTTATGCGGCACGTCTGCTTTGACATTGCGAATTCGTTGCTAAACCCGTTTGTAGTGCGGGACAAAATTATTGGGCAAGTAATAAACTACTTGATAGAATAAAAGTTGTTGAGTATCGTGATCTGAAATATCATACAAGAGGTGCATTCTGTATAAGCACTGGAGAGATGAATTTGTTTCAAAGAAAAAGTAAATACTGTTTTGCTGTTGCTGAGCGTGAGGTCCTGGGTTCAATTTCCGAGTCTGCCAAATTGTTATTGTGTTTTTTTTTTCTGTAAAACAACTAGACATTTCGATTGATAGCAGAAGGCTCGCCCTCTGTTGCATGGAACTTAAAAAAATATTACCTGCCATAAATTAAGGTGTACAATTAGGTTTAATGTACGGATATGTCAGTTACGTAACCAATTACACCATTTCGTGCTCAAATTCCGTCATTTTTCCTTATCGATTAATGATTTGTTGTAAAAAATTTAGATATTCTAAGGAGTTTTATCAACATAAACACAATATTTCTAAACGTTTTCAACGATTCAAGCCTTTTTTTTGTCCCGAACAAGTACTCGCCTAATCGATAAATTGAACTCTATACTGTACGTTTTAGATTTTTTTTACTAGATTTAACAAATAATACAATAAATCACCCTTTTTTGTTCATAAAATCCTAATGTAGTGTTGCCACATTTTAGTATGTGCAAAGTGTATTTGGTTTGTTTGTTTTGATTGATTGATGACGCTAATAAATACATAAGTACGGAATTGTATCTTCAGGTACGGATTCGAAAATACTGTAAAATTAGTTCGTAATTAGGTAATGGTAGCCCTAATTGTATTATGTAACGGTAGTCTTAAAGCTCGCCACACTGTGGCGGTCTGCCCAACTTAGGCGGCGCACCGCACCGTTCGTAGAACTCTCGCGTCCGGCCCTGGTGCAGTCTATGGTCCGGAGCGAGAGGGAATGGGAAGCAGTGACCTCCCATTTAAATCAAAACCCTTTATCTCAGAAACTCATGAAAGTACCGAGTTGAAAATAAAACATATATAATATACTCAAATCTGTGGTACCTTTGAATCGTGAAAAAATCAACCCTCTAAATCCACGTTAAAAGATATTTATGTCGCAAGTTTGTACGAAACACTCGGTGCGTTAGTCTGACTCGCTCTTGGCTGGTTTTTCTATTTGAGGTACATAACTCTAAAATACGTTACTGCTATTATTGCAAAAGAAAAATCGTGACATTAGGAGATCAGCCAATCCTTTAGCGTGGTTTTAGAGCACACTGTCTAGACAACTTAAAACCCTTGCAGTGGCAGGCGGACATAACTTGTTGAGTTTATGTTGATAGTGACGTTAGCTTATCTTACTATTGCTTCGATGAAATGAAAAGTTCAACGAGAAACATGGCTTTCGTAGAGTACCTACTGTGATTGCTTACAATTCGTTACCTTTTTTTTGTGATGGGAAATCATCAAATAACTTCTCCCGCCCCTAGGTGGAGCGGGTGGGAGTGTCATGCTTGTACTGACTATAACCCACCCATGTTCCTTCTATTGCCCTTTACGTTCTTTTACAGTTTGTTACCTTATAACAGAGTTTGAAGTGATAATTATATTAGTAATAACAAATGATGCTGACAGAAAGTTCTATTTCTCGAGAACCTCGTGAAAGAAGAGAATTATAAGCAAATCAAGCCAATCTTGACTTTTGTTGATTCAGCGGTAATTGTGTCGCTAGTCGTATCAGGCAGTAATGAGCAACATTTTTGTTTTGTATTTTTTTAAAGAAATCTTCTATAATATAAAATGAATCGCAAAATGTGTTGGTAAGCGCATAACTCAACAACGCCTGGACCAATTTTACCAATTCTTTTTATTAAATATTCGTTGAAATCCAAGGATGGTTTTTACGTTTTTACGAAGAAAATCGAATAATTGCCGGGAAAACTCTAAAAACAGCCTTTTTCTTTTTCCCATACAATACATAATAATATCTTCAAGGTGACGGTTCTGCTCAGGAGTTTTTTTTGCGCCAACTATAATATTTAAGTAGTAACAAAAAACTGTCACTTTCCAAATATTTTTGACAAAACGAAGTCTGTTGGGTCCGCTAATATATCATAAAAAATAATGGATGAATAAACGAAATGATACAAATCAATATTAATGTCACTTCACGTGTATCCCATCGGCGTTTTTAACGTATTAAGTGTCTACTGGTCGAAAAAAAAATATTTTAATCAACAAACAGTATATTTGTGTGTATCTTTTCTATTCGTATAGAGACCCAATTCGGATTGAGCCAAATAATTAAGAAATCATGTTATAAATAAGCATGATAATTGTATCAAAGAAAACAAGTTGTCTTAATAATTTTGAACCCTGTCAGAAACAGTTAAGTTTACTGATGAGACAGATCATTATTTTTCCCAAACAAAAGAAAAAATAAAAAGCCCTATGTTTCCATGCAAATGATGGTAAATTAATGAATAACCATTAACAAGTTACCCAGTAATAACAGTCAGTATACTTATTTTTTTAAGTCAGTGGGCTAGTATCTGCTTATCTAGAGTACTCGCGATCGTGGGATTGACGATCACAATGGCAATCGAAATGAGGGCACTATTTATGTTCATGCCCTCTTTATGGTTACGATGTGAGCAGAATTCCTAGCGGTTTTGTCATCACAGTTAGATGAGTGACTCCGTTTTGAGGAGATTTACAAGTTGTAGTGTTGATTGTGGCTGGGCCGTGAAAAAGGTGGATGAAAAACGATTGCATGTCGCGGAGATGGGAATGTTGAGATGGATGTGTGGAGTGACTAGAATGGATAAAATAAGGAATGAGTATATTAGAGGAAGTTTTAAAATTGCGCCTGTTATAGAAATGAAAGGGAGTTGTTTGCCTTGGTATGGAAATGTAATGGAAAGGAGAGACGAACCACATGTGACTAAAAGAGTGAACGATCTGAATGTTGATGGACGGAGAGCGAGAGGAAGGCTAAAGAAAAGGTGGATGGATTGTGTAAGGAATGTTAAGAAGGAGAAAGGAGTAAATGACGCCGTGGCGTCTGATAGAAGACGAAGAATGGAATGGAAGAAGAAAATTATGAGTGTTAAACTGTTCATTGTGAACTTTTTCTATTGGTTAACAGGTGTTCTTTGCAAAGAATACTATCCATCAGTATGCGACAAACATTACTTTGAATATAGTAGGCAAATTAATGTTTTATAATTAAAGTTTTAAAAACCAAAAAAAAAACAATTTAGATCATTCTTTCAGAACAAAGAATAAATTTAATGTGTTTGATAAATTTTAGTTTGCAACGAACCTGGTTTTATTATACAACCAAGACAAACATGACAATCATATTCATTATAAATAACATTATTAAAATTACAAAATCGTGATCGCAACATTATATCAAATAAAATAACGGTTCCCATTACTTTTGTCCTGCAGTGTACAATAGTAGACGTCGATATAATCGGTGAGTACCGAGATATTGCACTGTAGAGCATTTACACAGATTCTGCTTTTAGATACTGTAAGTAATGTAACGTAGATAGACGTATTTATTTATTGAACCAATTTAACTGGGTACCTATTAGTAAAGGTTTTAAAATAGACTACTAGAATACTTTCAAAACACAATATTACTGCTGTATACATCTTAGTGTTAGCCAGAAGTCTACCTACAGTACAACCACAATCTCAAACTCAAAGCATTTATTTTAATTAGACCATTACAGGCACTTTTAAATGTCAAAAGACAAAAAAAAAGCTTACAGACCCAGACACAATGCAAAATATCTTGTGAAAATACTGTAGTTGCCTATTCCAAAGCATTCCCTATGGAGAATAATGGGCAAGAAACTTAATGGACACTCTTTTAAATCATAATAATTTTACAAGATCAAGTTACATCATTCATGTTGAGGTTATACAAACATGTAAGAACGATGTAGATAGACGTGTACATTATGAGCGTCCAGAGTAAAACCAAAAATAACAATAACGAAGAGATGACACAGAAGAAATAGGCAAACTAACCAAGAGCTCTGACATTCTGGCTTCGCCCGCGTTAAATTTGGGGTAATAAAGTTCCCCTTGCGCCTTATTGATTTGTAATAGCAACGCTAAGTTTTCCCTTTTCTTCCCTCTTTCTCCCTCACATCCCACCTTTTTTAATAAAAAATAGCCTATGACCGTCTCCTGGTTCCCAACTATCTATGTACCAAAATTAATCACAATATTAGTAAAGATTATCAATCCTTACTAATATTCTAAAAGCGAAAGTGAGTTTGTTTGTTTGTTTGTTTGTTACCTCTTCACGCTTTAATGGCTTAACAGATTTTGATGAATTTTGGTACAGATGTATCGTAGGGGGTATCGTATCTGGGTATCGTATTACCCAGTACTAATTGGGTTGTGGAGGTCAGTAGGAGGAGTAGGAGATAAAAAAAACTGATATTCATCTGCATCCAGTTAGACTGGAAGCCAACCTCAATATAGTTGGGAAAAGGCTAGGCAGATGATGAGGGTCGAACCAACTGTCGAGCTTAAATCTAGATCCAGGCTAATATTGAAAAAATACCGATGTAAAACAAATTGAACCCAAAACATCTTGCTGAGTAGCTGTGCTTGTGACTACTAAACCACTAAGGCAGTTCCATCTTCATGTAACTTTTACGTAAATAAATAAAGCTATAATTAATAAAATTAATATTTTAAGAAACGTTTACTAGAAAACATTCCGTATATTTTGCTTTCTAAGAGAAAAAGTTTTAGTTTAGCTCATTAAATGTAAGTAAGAACATAGAAATTAAATTACTAATTCATTGTTCGTCATTAGAAAACTTAATTGTTCCATGTTAACAACTACTTGTACAAAAAACTTTATTATAAATTGTTGCTCAAAATCTCAGCATTAAAAAACGAAAGTTTAAATGAAAGAGAAACCTTTATTGCACCAACTATCTCTAAGTAAGATGTTACCCTTATCTCGGCCTCAAGTGTAGTAGCGATACTATCAGTAACAAGATGTAATACACTGTAGGACATTCAAACAGACTTAGATCCAATAACAGCAGTACATCTTTATCAACATCCTCATATTTTTCGTAAACTAGCTTTTGCCCGCGGCTTCGCTTGCGTTACCTGCTTTGCAGGTACCTGCTACCTGTAGTTTTTGCCCTTGCGTCTTATTTATTGTAAAGCTAAGTTTTCCCTTTTCTGCCCCCTTACTCCCTCATTTCTCATTTAAAAGAATAGCATATGACCGTCTCCAGAGTCTCAACTATCTCTGTACCAAAATTCATCAGAATCGTTTTAGCCATTTAGGCGTGATAAGGTAACAAACAAACTCACTTTCGCTTTTATAATATTAGTAAGGATTATGACAGTAATCTACAAAGGGTTTAATCAGAGGTGTACTTGCAACATAACAAATATTTTTCGCCAGTTATGTTGCCATTGCATCGGTAAATGAAAAAATCGTGAGGAAACCTGGACTTAATTAAAATAAGTCTGAAATCTAAGTCCTGAGCAAGCGTGGTGATCAATGCAGTGGAACAGTTATATACTGGTACTATTATTATTATGTTGCTTTGGTTACCACCAAGCCTGGACAAATCCAAACTCCGTGGCTGCCACCGGCAATTCTCAGATGAGAAAAACCCATTAACACTTTTCTTGACCTTGGAATCAAACCCAGGACATCATGCTCATCAGTAGCGCTTTTGATCAAGAAGCCAACGAACCCTAAATATTTATTGTTTCTATAGAGAAGAGGTGAAATGACTGAAACTTGCTTCTCTTTTTTTGCGATCTCATGTTAAAGGGTCTTGGCCCGTGTCAAAGTAGAGCGGCCTGCCAGGGCCTCCGCCTGCCGGGGTTGCGGGTTGTTCGAAAGAGATACCGCGGCCCCGGAACGTAAAGGGCAAATAGAAGGAACATAGGTGGGTATTAGGCAGTACAAGTCGGACACTCCCCCCGCTCCACTCAGACCGAGGGAAGTTATTTGATGATTTCCCACCCCACAAAAAAAGGTCTTGACTGAAAGACAGACAAACAACAATGTGATCCAATAAGAAAATGTTTATCAAATACATAACCTCCTAGTTTTTTTTTGCATTACACATACGTGCAAAATAACGACACAATCACGAAATTACCGAAAGAAGTCTAACAATGAATTCTTTACCAACTAAAATTAATCAATCAATTGATTTGCAAAAACCCTCGTGACATGGCGTGACTAAGAGATAAACTACAGTATATTTATATCTTCAACAAAAACTGGAATTTTATACAAGTCATACCACATAAGCGCAATGAAAGAAAGAGATGTATAGAGAAATATACACAAGAGTGAGAGAGATAGATGAAGTCGCGTGGCTCAAACAGGATAACTCTAGGCTTGTCATGTTTTTGTGACAGAACTTGCTTTGAACACCTGATGAATAGATGCGGCTTTGCAACGGGAGAGGTTCCTTCACGGTTGTTTTCGATTATGGGGTAGGTAGAAATCTTGGTGAAGCAACAGGTGCGAAAGAATTGTGATTTTGATAAGACTTTTTGCATTCAAGTTTGGCCTGCGCTGGATTTTGTGAATGATCTTTTTTGAGTTGTAAGCAAGTTGGTAGTAAAAAAAACCTTACTAATATTATAAAAGCTAAAGTGAGTTTGTTTGTTTGTAACCTCTTCACGCTATAATGGCTAAACCGATTTTGATGAATTTTGGTACAGAGATAGTCGGGAACCAGGAGACGGACATAGGCTAATTTTTAAATTAGCCTTTGTCCGTCTCCTGGTTAAATAAATAAAAAAAAGGGATATGAGGGAGAACGAGGGAAGAAAAGGGTTAACTTAGCGTTGCTATTACAAATCAATCAGGCGCAAGAGCAAAAACTGCAGGTCTGCTTGGTGTGTTAAACCGAATTTAACGCGAGCATAGCCGCGGGCGAAAGCTAGTATATTATAAAGCCAACTGAAAACTTACTACACTACATCGGTTTAGGTACCTAATTAATGGAAGGTAAACAAATCATAAAAGGATGGTATATAGATGACACTTCCATAATTCAAAATACGCAATGACCAACTGATACACGTTTTTAAGACAAAGTTATTTATTCCTGAACTACGAATTACTATTCATAGATGAATACTACTACTACTTAAGCAC
The DNA here is from genome assembly GCA_958449745.1 of Ochropleura leucogaster. Classification (NCBI taxonomy): domain Eukaryota; kingdom Metazoa; phylum Arthropoda; class Insecta; order Lepidoptera; family Noctuidae; genus Ochropleura; species Ochropleura leucogaster. The sequence goes on from OY288226.1 coordinate 6,179,265, forward strand.
ATTTTTGTAAATTACATTTATAAAATGACTAGCATTTGCCAGCGGCTTCGCTCGCGTTAAATTCAGGGTAACACAGTTACCCTTTCCTGATTTGCAGGTACCCTGCTACCTGTAGTTTTTGCCTATGCGCCTTATTTATTGTAATAGCAAAGCTAAGATTTCCCTTTTCTTTCCGCTTTCTCCCTCAAATCTCAATCTTTAAAAAAAAAGTAGCCTCTGACCGTCTCCAGAGCCCCAATTATCTCTGTACTTTTTTTTCTAGCCTTGAAAAGCCTTTTTTTGCCTTCCTGGGCAAAAGCTTCCCTTCACTCCTCCCACATCTCACACACCGACGAGTCCTTCTTCCAGCCCTGATGGAACCTATCAAGTTCATTCCACCATCTCTTTCGTGGCCTCTTGCGTCCTCGCCTCACCAATAACCTTATTTTAACAAAAACCAATGTCGGTAATTAAAATGGTAACTATTTAAATGACAAGTTCTTCGTAATTTACAGAAAAAAATACAAAAGCAAATAACTTTCCTATGCAGAGATTATAAGAAACTAGCTTTCGCCCTCGGCTTCGCCCGCGTTTAATTTGGGGTAGCACAGTTCTCCTTGCGCTTTATTGACTTGTAATAGCAACGCTAAGTTTTCCCTTTTCTTCCCTCTTTCTCCCTCACATCCCTTTTTTTTTAAATAAAAGTTAGCCTGTGTCCGGCTCCTGGTTCTCAACTATCTATGTGCCAAAATTTATCAAAATCGGTTTAACCATTAAAGCGTGAAGAGGTAACAAACAAACAAACTCACTTACGCTTTTATAATATTAGTAAGGATAGTAAGGATTAAAAAATGAGCATAAAGAAAATATGGTCCACCCAAATTACTTTCCTTGAGGAACGGAAAGAACCAATAAGCAAAAAGATGAATGAATTCGACAAAAAAACTCGAATTATAGGGCGTAGGAGGAAAAAAACACAAAATCCAGTTTCCGTATTTTGTCAACCCTAGCAGGAATGGGGTTTGAACGGAAACGTACTGTACATACGTAATGTACGGTCAACAAAAAGATATTATTATAATAAACCAGGCTCATCAGACATTTTTTCTTAAGAATCAATGGATGTCTTGATTCAAATTTAATTTATTCAATTATTATTAATTTATTGGCTTTGCGCCTTACTTAGAAATCTTAGCTTTGCTATTAAAATAAGCTAAGTTTTTCCTGTTCTTTCCACTTTCTCCCTTATTTCTCACTTAAAAATCTGTCCGTCTCCAGGGTCCCAACTATCTCTGTACCAAAATTCATCAAAATCGGTTTACCCATTTAGGCGTGAAGACGTAACAAACAAACTCACTCAAACTCAAACTCACACAGCTGGCGCCCGCGACTTCGCCCGCGTGATATCGACAAAATCTATGTTTTTTGTTATTCTACCTCTGTGTCAAACTTTGACGTAAAAGAGTAAAAAACATTCGTACACCAATCCATACATCCTCACAAACATTCGCATTTATACCATTAGAAGGAAGTAAGATGGGAAAATATCAAATAACTTACCCCGCTGTGGGCGAATCGGGAGAGCATGTCAAAGTATTACTGACTAAAACCCATCCGAGTTTCTTCTTTTGCCCTTTGTGTTCCGCGGCCGCGGTATCAATTTCGTACAACCCGGTACCCCTGGAGTTGAGGTCCTGTGACATACTCCTACTTTCAGGCAAACCCCCGTTAACATCTTATAGTTTGGTTAAATTTGACCAAAAAATTAGAGTGAAGCTACATAAGTTTACAATAAGCTGAAAATTGGTGAAATTTGGTTAAGACCCAACTACATTGTGTAAGTAGTAGATTGTTTACAGGACCCTTGTATATTTTTTGTTAATTCTAAAGCTTTACAAAAAGAATGTCGTACACATCAAGCTTAAACATTTCCAGTATAACGTGGCCTTGCTTTGTATAGATTTCCCGTGCAATGAAAGACCCGCAAAAACTGTATTTTGTATAACTTGATTGGTAGCTGTGTGTTCAGAGAATCTGGACAAAGTAGATCCCTATTCAGTGACAATAATGACTAAACACCCTTCTTTCAAAGTCTAAATTCCCGTGGCTATAATCAATTTGTTTCTCCAAATCTTAGTTTACTTTCCAATCTAATCATTAACTAACTCATAACCCAAATTTTTGACCGCCAATATTATAAATAAACTAGCTGTGCCCAGCGGTTTCACCCGCTGCTCACTTAGGGGTATGGAAAATAGATGTTGGCCGATTCTCAGACCTACCCGATATGTACACAAAATTTCGTTTAAATCGGTCCAGCCATTTCGAAGGAGTATGGGATCGAAAACTGTGACACGAGAATTTTATATATTAGAAATAAAAATGTCAAAAGTTTCTACACATTTTTTATTTCTCTTACCATCACTTTATTTGGATGTATAATAATCCATCAATGTATAATATCAATCCATAAGCAACAGCTACAATGCAATTCAACAAAAACGAGAAAATACTATCTACATTTCCCGTACCTATCCCACTTCACAAACTAGTCCGCGAAACGTATCGTTACAATAATGGTTCCAGTACACAAAACAATTCGATTGAAAATATCGTGTCTGACCAACTGCTCCTATATTTTATTCAGCATCCGATACCAATCTCTCTGCCTGAATATCCAAGCCGATTGTTGCCTAAAAAAAAATACTTCCGACTTATATCTGCATCCATTTATTTTTTCTCCAAAAGAAATTTATAAGTCATCCAGTCGTTCATACTTAACTTGTCGTTTCTACAAGAAATGGCGCAGACAAAAAAAGTTCATAGACACTTGAAGAAAAATTACCAGTAACATCAAATGAACAAACTGAACTAAACTATACTGTGGTCAGTGTAAAGGAAAAATTTCTTATTCGGAACGCGCACGTTGATAGTACGGTGGTTCTACCTCGTTTTTGAGGCTCTGCAGTGATGCGGAACAGAGACAGAGATATACGACTACGCTTTGACAGAGCGAGACAGAGGTATTATTGCACCGGTAGTGAGGAGTGAAAGAGATCAATAATGAGACGCACGAGGAGTTGAAAAGGGATTTCAGATTAAGGTCGTTGTCGAGTCAAAGAACAGGTTAGTTGGAAAATTTGTAGATACGTGATTTGGTAGAATAATTGGAAGCTTTTAGGAATTACTCAGTGAGGACATAGATGAATATTCCCAACTTTTTCAGAGAAATATGTTTGAATTTTCTAGATTTATTTTGATATTTGACGTTTTCATCCCATTAGCTCATTGTACCTTGTTTGCAGTGATAATTGCAATAAAAATCAAAACACGTCTAACGCTCTACTGATTTTGTTACACAAAACTTTTGATGCCAGAAACAAAATATACATATTTAATTTGTGGTATTTAACAGCACTGCAATTCAAACAATATTTACACATCAATGTCTGTATTTTCACTACAGTGATTTTTATTACTATTATGTATTTATTACTTGTCAATATTGTTTTTACACTAAAATACCTAAGCGATAATTGGTTATTTTTGAATTAAATCGATAAAGAATTTCCTTTTTCTAAAATTTGACCCTCAAATTAAAAATGAAATTTAAGACTAGTTTGATAGAAGATAAAGTAATCCAACGCGCTCATTAAACCATTTTTAATTTTTCACGCAATTGTCATATGATTTAGGCAGAAAGCTGTCTTCGTATCTCCAGAAAGCCTACTCTTTGGTGCTCAGCCTGGCCGGGCGAGCGCAGCTTTACATACACCCTCAGTCACTAGCTGAACGTTGCGAGTGTCAGTGCGTTCCGTCGCTCCAGCGCCCGTCATTACGCGGCATTTTGAAAAACGAACAATAAAAAAATAACCTTAAAATAAAAACAATTCAGTGTTTTTTTCTGTGAGTGCCAGTGCTAAAAACAACTGATTTTTTAAGCTGTGGTGGATAATTATTTTCGTGGATTTCTTTTAGTGTAGTGCCGTTTTCAGATGTTGGATTTTTAATGTGAAAGATTACAGGATTACCTAGTAATGAACGTTTTCTTTCGTGATAACGAAGCTGAAGGTTAGTAGACTATTATTTTATGTTATTTTTTTTGTTTTTGCTCGTGATTCTTGCGTGTTTGCCGTGAATAACTGGTTTAGTTTTGTTATGAAAAAAAAAACGTGTTGACGATGCAGTGTTTTTGGACAATATGTCAGTAAAAAATGCGTGTTTTCATGAAAACGCCGGGAACATTTTTCAGGTAGTAAATTTCGCCCAACGAGCGTTTTATATATTTTTTATTTCCGTACTAAAATACAAATGTTGACGGTACGAGCTAGAGTTTCGCACAAAAAGCCACTTACTGGTTCTAGGTATTTCAAAATATACGAGGAATATTTGCTAAGCTTTCCCGCACGCGTTTTCCGAGCGAAAATTCCCAAAGGTTTTACGTTTTTCCTGTAACAATATTATGAAAGAAGACAAGAGAATTTATATTTTCGTACGATATTAGTTAACTCTAAGAGAAATGAATCGATCTTTTGTTGATTCAGATACACGGACGTAGCAAAGCAATCATGATTGATTCTGTTTCAATTGGTAACATTTTGACTGAAAAACCGCGACAATAATCAAGTTTAACAAAAAACTAAGCTCTCGCACATTAATGATCAACATTAGTAACACTGTACCAACATATTCCCGCGACGTTCAACATAAAATTATAACGTTCAGAATTCATTAACGTAAGGAAAACATTGAAGTTATTGTGTCAAAACATTGTGTTGGCGTAAGAAAATTATCTTTTGTATACACACGCCGTTAATTTTGGGGTACAAGCAATGGTTTTAGTGTAATTCTTGGTGCTTAAAATGTTGAAGATATGTTATTAGTAATATAATCGATAGTAATTTCGTTACGCGTATTAATATTTGGACTTCTGGTTGTTTTAGGGTTCAGTACCTCAAATAAAAAAAAACGGAAACCCTTTTTAGTTCACTTTATTGCCCGTCCGTCTATCTGTCTGTTTGTCTGTCTGTCAAGACCTATTTCGGAAACGCGTTTAGGTATCGAGTTGAAATTAAAACCATACACTTAACCCTGTACTACTGTTGTGCTTTGAAATAATCAACCCTCCAAGTCTACGCACTTAAAAGATATGGCTGTTTATGTCGCAAGTTTGTACGGAACCCTCGGTGCGTGAGTTTGACTCGCTCTTGACTGGTTTTTTAGAATTGATACTAGTGTATTTTAGTCGTGTTATTATTGGTGGTAATAATACATGCTTTTTTAATAACAACAGAGTTTTGTTTTTAATAAAAACTGGTTATTGTAGGGGTGTTTTCTTAGTGATGGCAAATATTTTGGTATATGTATTTTTCATGGAGTTCATTGACATTGGGCGACCTGAAATTCTTGCTGGGATCACCAAGTCATTTATAGAAGGCATGGAAAACAAAAATAACTTCACGCTTTTTAATACCTGGAGAAACCGGTAGAGGTGCGCATGGATTATATTTTGTTTTTATTATAAGTAATATTTATGTAAGTAATAAGTTTATTTATCAAAAGAAGCAAGACTTAACATCATCGGTGAGCCACAAACTAAGCAATACTTGTATTTTGTGGCTCGGGAGTGCAAAAATTACAAAACTAGCTTTTGCCCGCGGCTTCGTACGCGTTAAATTCGGGGTAACACAGTTCCCCTTGCGCCTTATTGATTTGTTATAGCAACGCTAAGATTTCCCTTTTCTTCCTTTTTTTTAAATTAGCCTATCGAAAGTGAAGCGAAGGAGACCTGGTTTCCAACTATCTTAATACCAAAATTAATCAAAATCGGTTTAGCCATTAAAGCGTAAAGAGGTAACAAACAAACTCACTTTCGCTTTTATAATATTAGTAAGGATTAGAATAATAAAACTTACAAGTGAGGACATACAAATATAATAATAGCAACAGGATATTTTGAAGTAGGCATAAAACAGTTTCTGCATTTAGTGTTCTGTAGTTTAAGTGTACTTCTATAAGTAAGAGACATCCTTACTGATATAATAAAAGCGAAAGTGAGTTTGTTTGTTTGGTACGTCTACACGCCTCAATGGCTTAACCGATTTTGATGAATTTTGGTACAGACATAGTTGAGACCCTGGAGACGGGCATGGTGCAAGGGCAAAAACTACAGGTAGCAGGTACCTGCAAATCAGGAAAGGGGAACGGTTTTACACCGAATTTAACGCGAGCGAAGCCGCGGGCAAAAGTTAGTCATGATATAAACTTACCTAGTTACTTTGTTACCTTTTTTATTAAACCAGAATTGCCTCCTTTGTTGTGAATGGTATGAACAGAAAAAAAAAAAACACACGGTGATAGATATATGTTTTTTTATGACTTATATAAAATATCTACTATTTAAAAATAAGTCGGGTTTTCTTTCCTGACGCTATAACTCCAGAACGCACGAACCGATTTCCATGGTTTCGCATTCGTTGGAAAAGGTAGGGTAGGTAGGGTAGGTAGAAAGGTACAAAATTGCATAGCAACGCATGCCAGGGCACAGCTAGTATTATAATAGTTATGTTTCTTTAAGTTAGTGCTTAATGTAGATATTATGTTTACATACTGTGTCTACTTGTCTTATCAATTAGTTAAATCGCAGATCTACTGGAAGAGATTTCGAAATGAAATAAGCAATACTTTTGTGTTCTTTTGTCTGTATGTATTTTTTCCATTGTGTATTTTGTGTTTACATAATTAAATACGTAAAAAGTTATTTTTGAATGTTCCATTTGTATTTGAACGAATAAACAAAACAAATTCATAGCAACTTGACATCTATACTATACTATATACTATAATATTATAAAGCTGAAGAGTTTGTTTGTTTGAACGCGCTAATCTCAGGAACTACTGTGTGGAATTGGAAAATTATTTTAGTGTTGGATAGTCCATTTCTTGAGGAAGGCTATAGGCTATATAACATCACGCTACGACCAACAGGTGCTGAGCAGCGCGGGTGAAACCGTGGGGAACAGCTAGTATTGTATATAATTAATTTCGCTGTTCAATTAACGGGGCTTGCTATACAAAACATATGGATTATTTGACGTTACAGTTAATACATTACCATAGTACAACACTGAAGATGAATACAACATCATACTAGTTTAATATTTCATTGTTTCCCATAAAAGCAACAAACACGCAAAAAGGCCATGGGTTGGTACCGTTGGTACTTTGATGTCACATTCTATACAAACATTACAATAGCAGTTACTTCACATAACTGTTATAGAAGACACACCTATGCTATCATAACACTACTTTGGGTTCCTATTTTGTTTACAGACATTTTCCGTTTTGGCTACCAATCCTTTTTTTTATTCGGTTGAAAAATCTATACTAATATTATAAAGCTAAAGAGTTTGTTTGTTTGTTTGAATGCGCTAATCTCAGGCGCTACTGGTTGGAATTGGAAAATTCTTTTAGTGTTGGATAGTCCATTTCTTGAGGAAGGCTATAGGCTATATAACATCACGCTACGACTAACAGGTGCTGAGCAGCGCGGGTGAAACCGCGTGGAACAGCTAGTCGTCAAATAATTTCGGAGCAGAGCGGAAATGAGTATCCTTACTAGTATTATAAAAGCGAAAGTGTGTTTGTTTGTTACGTCTTCACACCTACATGGCTAAACCGATTTTGATGATGATTGATGATAATTGAGACACTGGAGACGGACATAGGCTTACTTTTTTTTAAAGTGAGAATTAGGAATTAGAAAAGGGAAAACTTAGCTTTGCTATAACAATAAGAAAGGCGCAAGGGCAAAAACTAGAAGTAGCAGGTACCTGCAAATCAGGAAAGGGAAACTGTGTTACCCAAATTAAACGCGAGCGTAACCGCGTGCAAAAGCTAGTGTTTTATATGTTCCTATTTTTTGTCAAAAATCTACAAATGACAGCCGATACGTTGATATCGGTTATCATTTGCTTGTCAGTCGTTACAGGTAGACAGTGTCCCGAAAGCCTGATAAACAATCTTATCAAGGGTATTGTATTACCCAGTACTAACTGAGTTGTGGAGGTTAGATAGGTAGTTTTTTTTTAATGAATGAGATCATAAGCTAATAACAGTTAGTTAGTTTACAGTACAGTGTATCAAAGGGTATTACCCAGTACTATCAAGGTTGTGGAGCTCAGATCAGTCGCATTTTCAAATACTTATGTTCAGCTGCATCCGATTAGACTGGAAGCCGACCCCAACATAGTTGGGAAAAGACTAATGCCCCGTTCCAATAAACAAAAACGACTCGTTTTACTTACGGATAGTTGTATTTTGACATAATTAAGTTCTATGAGAAGTCTTATGTCAAAATACAACTATCCGTAAGTAAAACGAGTCGTTTGACGCAATCCTAGTCTTGGTTAGCGGTATCCAAGCTTTAGATATTTACTAGCTTTCGCCCGCGGCTTCGCCCGCGGCTTCGCCCGCGTTAAATTTGGGCTAACACAGTTCCCCTTGCGCCTTATTGATTTGTAATAGCAACGCTAAGTTTTCCCTTTTCTTCCCTCTTTCTCCCTCACATCCCACTTTTTTCAAAAAAATATTAGCCTATGTCCGTCTCCTGGTTCCCTACTATCTCTGTACCAAAATTCATCAAAATCGGTTTAGCCATTAAAGCGTGAAGAGGTAACAAACAAACAAACAAACAAACTCACTTTCGCTTTTATAATATTAGTAAGGATGTTCAAGGACTGGTTTTTTCACTTTTTTTAGTATCCTAAGAGCAGATTAGCTTAGGAGATAAAATAAATACCTAACACAAAGTAGAGTACCTGTCTGAGTTAGAACCACGACATTTTTATTTATAGATATAAATATAGATTTAACCTGCCGTACATAATCTCTACTACAGCACCTACTAACTACCAAGACTTCCAAGACAAATAAACTCCCTTTTCACTAAAATATATGAACAATAAGCTGACTATTTCAACATTACTCAACAATTCACCTGACGTCGTCTGACGTCACCATTCGTGACACTTTCCTGAATTAGGTGCTGGGGGTGGAAAAAGGGGCTGAATAGGGGATGAGGAGTTTAATCCACCCCTTAAAGTACAAAGTACTGTGTTTATAGTTCCCTTTCGTATTTAGTGGTGGTAATTATAATTTAGATTTTCGTTTCATATTTTTTGTTGTTGTTTTGGTTTTAAATGAATTATGAATTAGGTTTTTTTTAGTGTTATTGGTGGTATTTTAAAGACGTAATGATGGTTATTTAAAATGAGGGTAAAAAGTTCCGTTATGTTATGAAATATTGTTGTAGCCTAGGGTTTTTTTTAATGGGGGAATAAATATTGATTAGTCAAATCAAGTCTACATTAATATTATAGAGACGAAAGATATATATATATAAAGAGAAAGATATAAATATAGATATTTATTATAGATGTGGTAACCAATAAACTTAAAAACTAAAAGACCCATTTCAATTGCTATAAGACAGGGACGTTTTTACTAAGTACCGTAGGCTATATAAAATCACACTACTGCCCACAGGAACGGGGCAGTATTCAAAGACGTGGATAAAAACGTGCTACAGCTAACTGGCTTTATATTCTAATACCTTTTGCCCGCGGCTTTGCTCGCGTTAAATTCGGGGTAAAACAGTTCCCCTTTTCTGATTTGCAGGTACCTGCTACCTGTAGTTTTTGCCCTTTGCGCCTTATTTATTATAATAGCACTGCAAAATTTTCCCTTTTATTCCCACTTTCTCACTCAATTTCTCACTCTTTTTTTAAAAAATAATGATAATGACCGTCTCCAGGGTTCAAATATCTCTGTACCAAAATTCATCAAAATCGGTTAAGCCATTTGGGCGTGAAAATGTAACAAACACGCAAACTCACTTTCGCTTTTATAATATTAGTAAGGAAGTAAGGATTATGTTAGGGTTTGCATTTAGTGAACTAAATGCATGGATACCAGTATTTTACATGTGGCTATCTGACTTCTAGAAGCTTATAGCTAAGCCGGAAGTCGTGGGTTCGATTCCCACCCAGGACAAACTTTGTGTGATGAACATGATTGTTTGTTCTGTGTCTGGGTGTGATTTATCTATAATATGTATGTATTTATAAATCATATAAGTATGTATATCAGTTGTCTGGTTACCATAACACAAGCTCTGCTTAGCTTGGGTGCAGATAGCCGTGTGTGAGTTGTCCCAAGATATTTATTTATTATTTATAGTAAATGGTAGTACATAAGAGACATAAGAATTAAACATGCAACCACACACTACCGAAACGTAGTAGGTAACTAAAAAACATTTAATCATCATACTTTACTTCAATTTTCACATCAACATAAAATGGCAATACAGAATAAATGCCACTTTTCCAAGAATCTAGCTTACATAACAAGCTTTTTAGCCTTAAAAATTACAGTCTTTTAGCCCGCTAATTTATGGGGGCATTGTAGGTGAATACTTGAAGGTAACAATCAAACTGGGCTATATTGTTCTGAATTCAATAGATTTTGGAAGTCCGCCATCAAGTATTTCGTAGGTCGATGTACTAATTGTCGTGATTTGAAATTAATTTATTAATAGAACGGGTTGGTTTAATTGTTAATTTGTTAAGCAACTTCTTTAGTCGTGTCCTTGGTGAAACCGTAATGAAACCAAGCATTGTTAACTTAATGGAAAACTTAGTAACCCTCTTGAATATTGCCTACCTACCAATTTGTACTTTAAAAACTACATTTATAAGATTTAATTTAGATTGTCCTCTTTTCGAATCAATTACTCAGATTTCTTCAAAAAAGAAAATAGCACAAGTGCGAGTTATCTTTGAGCCAAATTCCATATATCCTTATTAATTCCATATATAATATATACCTTTATATACCTTTTTTTGCAGATGGGAAATTATCAAATAACTTCCCTCGCTCTGAGCGGAGCGAGGGGGGTGGGAGTGTCAGACTTGAGCTGACTACAATCCACCCGTGTTCCTTCTTTTGCCCTTTATGTTCCCTAAGCCGCGGTATTCTTTTTCGCTTAGCCCGTATCAAAATCCTTTGAGTTATTTTTGCATGAAAGTGTAACAAACATTCTCACAAACACTTGCAGTTATAAGATAAGATAATGATGATGATGATATTAGTAGTAAAATTATATTAAAATTCTAGTAACTTATGAGTACTATCATCAATAAAAAGAAAAGCAAACACAGACGAACCCAGAAGGCAAATGATCTCAAAAGGGCACTTGACCGAAACCCTCAAATGCTACGTTACATATCATCGAGTCTGTTCTCGAAACCAGTCGACTTAGAATAAAAATAAACAAAGTTCGGACACACCTGTTGGTCAATTATCCCAGGGCACAAAAACTCGCTCCCTGTTTTTAATAGAGGTTACTAAGGTTTCCAGTAGGGCTACTACGTTGTTGTCGATTGGTTATCACTTTACGCCTCAAAAAGATTTTTAAGTTTTCATAGTATTGGCGTAGCGGAATTAAATTATTCTAGGGAAAGATTTTGATCGAGTCTAGATCGCATTTAATTTGTCAATTAATGGCGTATATTTTTTGACACTTATTCTGTGATTGTATTATGTAGGTATGACCATTTTGGATCTTGTTTAATGTTTAATAATAACTGATTTATTTTTATTTCTAATAAAAAAATTGATAATATCTGACACCTGTCAAAGATACACAAAAACCATTTTAGTCGATCTCAAAAATAGCGAATTCCGTACACAGAGAGAAATTTATAAAATTTTCGTTAATCATTTCATTCGAAATCTGACATCAGATCGAGAAACGAGTGATAACGGTTGAAATAAAGCGATAACCAAATGAGTTTTAAATGGTATACCACCATGGTTTTGTCAGGTTCCTTCACGGGTTGCTTTTAGACGATCAAGATCAGTTTCAAATACTTTTGTAAAAATTAGTTTTTATAGTTCATTATCGTTTATGTGAGTGTTAAGTTAGTAGTTTTTTGCACTACTTTTGCTTGATGGGGAAGTTGTAAATGAATTGTACCGACAAAATTGTTTTAATAGTTGAATTAAGGGATGTCTAACAGATAAAGTGTTTTGCTTAAAAGTGTTTTAATTTGTTTAATTACGACATCGCCATCACCGGCCTAGCCTTTACCCAACTATGTTTTGGTTAATATTAATACTAGTATCTATTTTGATCTCTATGAAAGTCTTGAATTTTTTTTTGTATATTGTTTTTTTTAGTAATTCTTAACATTTTAAAACTTGATACGATTTGCTGTGCCCCACGATGTCTGTAATTGTACCTTAGTTTTAGGAATATTGTAATAAAATGTGTGCCTTTACACATTGTAAAATGCAAATCTTACTTCCTGCTATAAATAATAATTATTATGTATAATAAATGAGAATGTTTGTGAGGATGGATGTATGGAAGTTTGTTACCCTTTCACGTCAAAACGGCTTAACAGATCTTAATGAAATTTAGCACAGAGTTAGATTATAATCTGGAATAACACACAGGATACTTTTTTTTCAATCATCACGCGGGCGAAGCCGCGGGCGATAGCTAGTAAAGATATAAATATGAACTGGCGAGCTTTTACATTCCACATTTATTTAAATAAAAATTATGACTGCTTAATAAAGTTGTGCTTCCAATCAATTATCACATCATTGTCTTTAACTACAAGATTCAAACTTAACTAATTTATCAAAGAAAGTAATTCAATAAAACTGTTGACCTCAGGAACAATTTTGTAATGGCGATAATAAACGGTTTTTATCATAAATCATTTCAACACGTAATCGACGCAATGTAATATTAATACATTTTATCATCCATTGTGTTAGGTAGACCATACCAATTTAACTCCCTTATAGCCTTTAACCTTATCAGAAATGAGATTTTATATCGTCTATGGAACCCGATACATTTCTTATCAGTCTCATAAGTACCACTTAACTAGCGATTAAACGAATTTAGTATTTATTTAGAAGAAGTTAAAGTTCCCAATCATTATGCAGAGATTTTAAATTTAATTAGCGAACGATTTGCAACTTTCTTGTGGCGAGTTTAAGTTGTAAATCAATTTGAACGAGTTCGTCGTTCCTTTGTTTCGAAGTCTCACGGAAAATGTATATTTCGTGCTAGATAAAAATAGTGTGTATTTTTATAAGCTTTTAGGCAGAAATACGAACTTGAGAAGTTCAACGTTTTGTTGGCAAAAAAAGGATGTATGTACAGACGCCTGCACATCAAGCTACTACAATCTGTCAGATTTTCGACTTTATTTCTAAAGTATTAGGTTCAAGGTTCATTGGGAAAAATTTACAGTTTTAGGTAGCTTGACCTGCAGGCGTACAGACGCCTGCAGGTCAAGCTACCTAAAACTGTAAAAGGGGCTGTTAAAAGGGGCTTGTTTGTACAGACAAACAAGCCCCTTTTTGGGTTCCGTATCTCAAAAGAAAAAAACGGAACCCTTGAAATATCACATTTTTTTCTTCTGTCTGTCTGTCTGTCAAGTCACCCTTTATCTCGGAAACGCGTGGAGGTATCGATGAAAAACTAAAACCACATAATTTCAAAAATATTCCCTCTAAGTCTACGCAGTCCAAAGATATAGCCATTTATGTCTCAAGCTGGTACGGAATCCTCGATGCGCGATTCCGACTCACAATTGACAGGTTTTTTATTTATCCTATTTAATGATAAGTTATGTTCATGTTGCTGCTTGATGACTAGTATAAGACCTATTAAGTCGACGTTAAAACTAGTAAATAATGCTTGATACAAGCGTGTTTATTTGTCATTGTTCCTTTTGTGGATGTTGAGGTCTTCTTCTTAAGTTGTGAAGGTAAGATAGACATTCGTTTCATGTAAAATACTGGTTTTCAACTGAATTTGGTGAGACTAGAAGCCGACTTTAACAAAGTTGGCGAAAGGGCAGGTGATGATGAGGATCTCGACTTCTCCATCAAGTCCTTCTACAGTAGTTCACTGCCCCTCTGATATCACTGACGACTATCCTCGACTAAAGTCCAGTGAATCCTTATTAATATTTTATGTAAAAAGCGAAAGTGAGTTTAAATTGTTTGTTACCTCTTCACAACTAAATGGCTAAACCGATTTTGTTGAACTTTTGTACAGAGATAGTTGGGACCCTAAAGACGGACATAGGTTTTTTTTAAAAGAGTGAACAATGTGGGAGAAAGAGGGAAAAAAGGGAAAACTTAGCATTGCTATTAGAATGAATAAAGCACTGAGCAAAAAGTACAGTTGGCAGGTACCTGCAAATCAGGAAAGGGGAACTGTCTTATCCCGTATTTAACGCGGGCGAAGCCGCATGCGAAAGCTAGTAAAGTCATAAATATCACAGTATTTCTAGTAAAATTAAAGGTGTGGACTATACATAGGAAATTGCTCATGCATTCTACCACTTACTCGACATGCACCCACGCGAATTCTTTGAATCACTTGTGGGTGATGTTCGAGCTACCCACATGTTTTAGCGGTGTGTATTCTAACTGTTTTTCTTTATGTTGGATTTCTTTGAGATTTGCTGAAATGATAATGTCATTTTAAGTATTGGATCTGAAGAATATTAACGTAATTTTAAATACTCAAGATTTGGCTTAAGTTTAAGTTATGGTTTGGATTTTTTAGAACTCTACTCTACACCCAATATTATTAAATTTATACTCCGCGAGATTTTTTCACGAACACTAACGCGCTGTTGACAGGGCTTGTCGTTACTAGATGGACGGACGGTGAGCTACCCATTGCTTACCATTAACAGGCCCTTTTTTTTCGGGTGGGAATTCATCCAATGACTTCCCGCGCTCTGGGCGGAGCGGGGGGGCATGTCAGACTTGTAATGACTAAAACCCACCCATTTTCCTTCTATTGCCCTTTACGTTCCGGGACCGCGGTATCTCTTTCGAACAACCCGCAACCCCGGCAGGCGGAGGCTCTGGCAAGCCCCTCTGCATTAACAGGCCATCATGTATAAATATCATTATTTTCTAATATCCTTTATCTCTGCATCATCCTAAGGTAGACTGGTAGAAAATGTCTAAGGCATTTAGTCCGCCTTTATACAGTTTTTACTTGTGCATAAATAAATAAATACCATATGGATGCTGTCTAATAATACCGATAATATTATCGTCTTCCACTCATCCGAAAATATATCATTATCTGAATTGGCTTTTACGGGCGTAAACACTTTTGGCTTAGCACTTATGTGAAGCTGAATTGTCTGATGGATGATCGATGGCTCTGGATGTTTTAGCTAAGTATGTAGCGATGATAGGTTGAAGGAATTTGAAAGGTTATTCAGATGTTTTACTTTAAATAAATGGTAACCTGCTTTGTGTTGGTTGGTCTTCTTTTTATTAGCATGTCATTGCGATGGGAATTTGAAATAGTTTGGTAAAGAAACCGCGCGATAGCATAATTTTCAGAAACGTGGAGACAACAGGATCGGAATGAAATATCCTTCCGATCTCGTTCTCTGCAATTAATAAATTGTCTCATGAATGTTATATCAATACTAGCTGTGCCCAGCGGTTTTACCCGCTGCTCCCTTTCATACTTAAGGGTATGAAAAAATTGTTTTTGGTCGATTTTCAAACCTATCCGATATCATCACAAAATTTTATACAAACTAGTCCAGTCGTTTCGAAGGACTTTGGTCACAAACACTGCGACACCAGAATTTTATATATTTCGTTGACTGATTAAAATTTATATTTTTGTCTTCATGGTTACATTTGGCACTGAGACACTAATTAATATCAAAGTGATAAGAATTGTTTGGTTTAATAATGGTTTTGTTGGTGAGGTGGAATGGTGACGGTTCATATAAGAACGGGTTCATTTATGGTTTTGTTAAATGGTTTCATGGTGAGATTTCAAATGAGAACATGTCTTGCTCAGAAGAATCTGCAAAAGCTGTTAATTTCTTCTTTTATTACTCAAACTGTTAATAATACAAAAGTAACAATCAACCTTCAATGCCCCTAAAGAAGTTATCTATACTAATATTATAAAGCTGAAGAGTTTGTTTGTTTGTTTGAACGCGCTAATCTCAGGGACTACTGGTTGGAATTGGAAAATTCTTTTAGTGTTGGATAGTCCATTTCTTGAGGAAGGCTAGAGGCTATATAACATCACGCTACGACCAACAGGTGCTGAGCAGCGTGGGTGAAACCGCGTGGAACAGCTAGTTTTTAGAAAAATGTTCAATAATCAGCGAGTTTTAACAACCTACCAAACACAATACTAACATTTGGTATTTGTATGTCGTTTGCTTACGGATCTCGAAGACCGTTAGAGATCGCGCGATGGTCTGGTCCGCCCACGAGTACCATGGCCTCGTCCAGAGTGAGTGCGCGGTGACGGAGTTGACGTACGCGGTAGCGGGAGCGATTAAATGACTTTGTAAAGTACGGCGAACGAGAAGCTATACGAAAGGTCATTAACCTAAAGAACAACTGCGGCTATCTAATATCTCTCTCTCTTTCCATATTGTGCCTTTGTCGTAATGTCTCGTTCTCCCGGCAAAAACATGACAACGTTAAGACGGGTTCGCCAACATTCGGGCGGCTATTTTAGATGGGGTTTTAGCATGGGTTTTGTTTACATTTGGTATCGCTTCTCGTTGGCCGTACTGTAAGTGGTAGTACAGGGTAGACAGGTTTCCACAAGAGGCAAACACTCGCTAGCTGAAACCTAAGTTAAAAAACACTGAAAAGAAAAAAAACAATTGTTCCTTAGATTTTAAAAACATTCGGGTTACAACTGGCTTATAGTTTTATTAAAAAAAAATTGTTAGAAATCTATATCTAGAAAACTGAAAGCTGTCTTAGCATAGGTTACACTCAAGGGGACTAAAACTCTGCTGGGGTTGCGGGTTGTTCTAAAGAGATACCGCGGCCCCGGAACTTTAAGGGCAATAGAAGGAACGTGGGTGGGTTTTAGTCAGTACAAGTATGTCTACGTGTGTGTCTATGTGTATGTATTTGATGATTTCTCACCCTAAAATAAATGGCTGCTTAAGCAGAATTATTCTAGGATAGTCAAATGAATAACATTAATATTCTTAAAATTATCACAGACGCAGTTAATACTGTGAATTATTACTGTGACCATTTTACGAATGGTAACGTCAAAGATTCTGATAGACCGGTAATTTTAGACCCCCAGGTCAGTAGCGCAACTTATTTTCCACATCTGCTTTTTTTTGGGGTGGTAAATCATCAAATAACTTCCCCCGCTCTAGGCGGAGCGGGGGGCATGTCAGACTTGTACTGACTAAACCCCACCCATGTTCCTTCTACTGCCGTTTTTGTTCCGAGGCCGCGGTACCTCTTTCGACCAACCCGCAACCCCAGGTTCGCACCCGCTTCAGCCCCCGCTTACGCTCCCCACGATGGACAAGCCCTATAACTTTCGGGTCAGACGGTGAAAAAGATTGTGGTCTTGCAAATGTTGAGCGTTTTCTTTTTTTATTATTGTGTTATATAATTTGGGTTCGAAGAGGTGGGTTTGGGTCTGTGGCGTTGGGTTTTGGATAAAAAAAATGCAGGTACATAAGATACAAAAGTTTTAATAGGTACAGATGGTGTGAATTAGTCGACGTGTTGTTTTTTTTATGGCGTAACTATCTATTATTAACTAAAAATCTGTAGTTATCTGTTGGGTGATAACTCAAAGTAAAGTAACAAATACACAACAACGCAACACCACAAACAGAGCGACACCGCCGCCTTGCTCGGAATCAGCGCGGCAGGCAGCACTGCTAAGCAGCACTGCTGCTTGTTGCTGAGTTCGGAATCATACCTTTAGCGTCAAATACAGATAATTTTCATATAAATAAGAACTACAGATTATTTTTTTAATGACTGCGGCGAAAGTCAAAAAAGCATCACTTATCTTCTATAATATAAAAAAAATGAATCGCAAATTTGTTCGTAAGCGCATAACTCAACAACGCCTGAACCAATTTTACCAATTATTTTTTTTAATTTTCGTGACGTCCAAGGATGGTTTTTACGGCGAGAAAAAAAAGTTAAGTTTAGTTAAGACAGTATGGGTTTTTGTGTCGTTTAGGTAGGTAAGGGTAGTAGGGTAGAAAAAATGCATTGCAGCGCATAGCCGGGGCACACCTAGTTGTAAATATATTTCAACTAGCTTTTGCTCGCGACTTCGTTCGCGCGGTATAGTGACTTCCGGCAGCACGGAGCATATTAACAGCTCAACATTCATTTTATAGTACTGAATTGATGCCGACTTCTGACCAATAGATGGCGCTGTATGTCCGGAATAAATTTTATTTTTATTTTTTGTAATAAAAAGTAGCCTATGTCCTTTCTCAAGTTCCAAACTATGTCTGTACCAAATTTCACACAAATCGGTTCAGTAGTTTAGGCGTGAAAAAAGACAGACAGACAAAAAGACAGACAGACAGAGTTACTTTCGCATTTATAATATTAGTTTGGATGTCTCAATCTACCAATTTGTTCGTCCGAATAACGGAAAACATTCCCTAGATTACCTCTATAGATTTCAAGTGTAGATTTTATTTATAAGGAAGTCTCTATTTGCCTGTAAATTAATACCTTAGCATATCAGACACCAAGGTAATAAGCACCTAAATTGGCTGCCAATAGAACTTGTATTAAGTAGGCTAATTTTGAATGCATTTACGAACACAACATAGCTGTCCTATAAACTAGAGTAGTTATAGGTACTTTCTAAATCCTACTTTTGAACTTTCTATTAAACCTCATTACAAGTTATTTCATGCAAGTACTTCGCACCTTCTATGGTAAAAATAATTAGGGTGGACACCGCAAATGTTGGTCACAAATTGGCTTGTTCCAATACTTGGCCAATGATGGTTGATGAGAATCAAGTAAAGTTATTTGGTCGTTTGATTTTATTGAGCACTTTTTTCTTGTGATTGAAAGCATGGGAAATATTCAATAGGCATTATGGGCAAGAAATAAATGGAAATTGCTTGTCAGGAGTGTAAATTGGCGGAAGGAAAATAGCGTGTTTTCTAGAAATTACCAATAGTGACAAGTATTAACAAAAAACCGGACAAGTGTGAGTTAGAGTCACACACCGTACCATCCTTAGTAATATTATAAAAGCGAAAGTGAGTTTGTTTGTTTGTTTGTTACGTCTACACGCCTAAATGGCATAACCAATTTTGATACAGACATAGTTGGGATCCTGGAGACGGACATAGGCTAAACATAGTGAGAAAAGGGGGGAGAAAGAGGAAAGAAAAGGGCAGAGAAAGATATTTCTTTTCGATCATTACGCGGGTTTAAATTAGCATTTGCCCAAAGTTACTATACCACGCGGACGAAGTCGCGAAAATCAACAAACATATTTGTTGCATGAGAGCTCCCTTAAATACATATTTTATTCTGTTTTTTCGTATTTGTTGTTCCCACTTAAATAGCCTATAAGAAATTTAAAATAACTTTTTAAACTTATTTTTTTTACTGTAAATTATATTCTATGAAACACAAGAACTTTATTCACTCATAACCAATACCAAAACAAACTTCGCATGTATTTTATGCATACGACTTATCTAATGTTTCATGCAAATCCTAAACCTGCGCTAAACAAGTACAAAATAAAACTCAATATTATAATTTTAGGACATTAATTCAATGATATATTGTTTTTTAAAGTTAAAATGATCATCAAACAGACAGGCACTCATAATTTATTGCTAATAAATCAATTTCGCCCACTACTTAATTTTATGGGGTCGCGTATTGTAAAATGCAGATTATGAATGTTGTTACAACCGATTTCTTCTATAATACCTTTTTAAAATAGTATCGAATGGCCATAAACAAGATATTAAGAATTTAGATGAGACAGGCTGGCAAGACAACGTAAAAAAAATAAGGCTTTGGCAGGAAAAAAAAACAGTATTTAAATTGTTGAGAACAAAGCAGCTAAACACCAATGGCTAAAATATTGTAACTTTGATAATAATAACAAATAAATAATAAATATGTTGGGACAACTCACACACGGATATCTGATCCCAAGCTAAGCAGAGCTTGTGTTATGGTAACCAGACGACTGATGTACATACTTATATTATTTATAAATACATACATCTAATATATAAAATTCTCGTGTCACTCCTCCGAAACGGCTGGACTGATTTAAACGAAATTTTGTGTACATATTGGGTAGGTCTGAGAATCGGCCAACATCTATTTTTTATACCCCTAAGTGAGCAGCGGGTGAAACCGCTGGGCACAGCTAGTAAAATATAAATAAGTTAAAAATTAAATTGATAAGTTAGGGTGTTGAATTACTAGCAATCGACTTAGTTAAAACGAATGGGAACGCTGTAGGTAATGAAAGGCCTTTTTTATTTTTTTATTTATTAAGTTATCGTGGACCTACCTCTATGTGAGCAAACTGTATAGTCAAAGCGATTTGTTAAACATAGTCCGAGTCATTTCATACTTAGCTTCGGTTAACTTTTTATCGTCATCATAATTAACTCCCGCACCATAATTGACAATGTCCGTTCGCCTATCAGAGTTTTTGTCAACAAACATTTAAAAAGTAACGGTTTAACAAAAAAATAAATAAAGAGAAATCCACGTAACGAGGTCTGTGTTATTATAATACAGTACTACCTACATAATTACTTTTTGCACATAAGTACTTTGTAAAACACAATGGACTTTTCCACTTTCTGCAAATGATTGTCGAAATAAGACTGCCAAGTAAATGAGGTTTTTACTTGAACTAAAGTAAACCGAGAGACGTGCAATCTGACAGTTTTCTTTGGGCCATAGTTTTTCCTGGCTTGTTGCAAAGGCGTTTATTTATTATGCTTTGAACAAGATCGTGTTCTTATTAGTGTCCAGTAACATTAAAAGACAAGACAGAAAAAGAAAAATGGAACTCTTTTTTAAAGATGCCACTACTGAAACTGTCACAAAAAAAAAGAAAAACATGCTAGGTTGACAATCACTTTCAAAACTTGTCGTACCTATGCCTAAAGTCATGTTGATGGCGCGTTAGTGTTCCATGCGTGCCTAAAGAGATGCCAACAGAGCAGAGGGGCCTGCCAGGGCCTCCTCTTGTTGCGGGTTGTTCGACAGAGATACCGCGGCCCCGGAATGTAAAGGGCAATAGAAGGAACATGGGTGGGTTTTAGTCAGCACAAGTCTGACATACCCCCCCGCTCCACCCAGAGCGGGGGAAGTCATTGGATGAGTTCCCACCCGAAAAAAAAAATACAAAAAAAGGGCCTCCTCTTGCTAGGGTTGCGGGTTGTTTGAAAGAGATATCGCGGCCCCTGAACATAACAGAACATGGTGGGTTTTAGTCATTAAAAGTCTGATACTGCGGGGGAAGTAATTTGATGATTTCCCATCTTCTAATGCCTTAAGTAGGTATTTTTCATCGGTATAGATATTCACATTGGTTCCTGCTACCCTACCATGACGTCATAAAGCAGAACTTATTCCACTGAGGGAAAGAGATGGTGCTAGAATATCTGTATAGCTATGTATCTGTATCCTGTATAGCTCTGTCTCTTTCCCTCAGTGGAATAAGTAAGTAAGGCCTACTGACTTTATATTGTATCGTTTTGATTTACCTTCTATCTTGATTGATTTATTGAAGTCCACCAATGCAACATCTATATTCATGCAGACGTCTGTATCAGTTGATCTCAGTATTCACGCTCATTCTTTCCATGTCAAAATGCACATTTTTTTGCCTGGTTACACTAGAAGATGACAAAAGAAAGAAAAGAGTTTTCTAAAAGGCACAAGTGATGTAATATGTTCCTAAAACCTTAGCCTGAGCGAAAAATATTCTCAAACGTTTTTGTTTTATGTTCCAAAATAATGACGTCATTTCTTTAACGAATTGATTTATGACATTTTATTTGATTGACCCATCCCAACCCATCCACGTTGTAACATACTCAATTTTGTTCTTTTATAATACTCAATTTATACGCTATTCACATACATTTTTTCTACAGGTTTTTATAAATATTTTATGAATGAAATAACAACAAATCTCTATGTTGACGTCTCAAATCTGTCCATGAATGATTCAGTCACATTTTATTGTTGAAAAATGTAAATTTTATTACATACGGACAGATGCAAAAGTAAAGACTAAAAGACTGTGAATTCAAGATTTATTAGGATCCATTTCACTTTGTGATTTTAAAATCTTTTCTTGAAATGCGTACGAATAAAAGGGTTTTGTCACAGCAATAGAGACACAGGAAAATAATATTTATTTATTTATGTACCTACATACAAAATATTTGACATTACATTACATTAAGACGAAATATTACAAAGGTACTGTTTATTTCTTTCACCAAACCTGCGAGAGGTATGAGTTTGTGTAAAAGAGAAAAATATCTTTTTTTTTTAATTATCACTTCAAACAAAAATATAATTATCAATATAAAATAAACATCTATACAAACACACCAATAAATACTGATATAGTAAATATATAAATATATGCCTCAAATATATAATTATGCAGACTTTATACTATACGAGTAGACGAAAGCTTCTCTGACGACGCGTTTTTGATTTATTCACGACGTGCTACATACAAAACATAGATAGAGAGATTTGCAATGATCATTCGTGTCCTCAGGTGAATAATACTACAATATTAACCTCTCAAGGACCGCCATTATTTACGTTAACTATTCGTCAAGCACCGCCGGGCGGGCTCTTATCGTAAGCGTAATCTGATTTTAAGACTTATCTTTACAACGAATACAGTTTAATATCGGTCGGAGTTTGGTGGCACAAATTTGTGCCAGCGGGCCTCAACGGTAATACTTGTTTACTGGCACGTTTTTGTGCTGCTGGGGCTCTAGAGGTTAAACGGTAAAATAACATGACGCTTTTAATTCCAAGGTGTTAGGCTGAGGTAGAAGTAATAGTACACCCACACTTTGAAAATTAAGCGACCACTCAACCAACAATGTACTGAATAAAAGTCACAAGCAGTAAATTAAGATGACAACACGGTTGGCGCAGTGGCTGAGCGATCGACTGCTGCGCTGCGTGTCGCGGGTTCGATCCCCGCACGGAAAAATTATTTGTATGGCCTACAGTACTAGTTGTTCTCGGTCTTGCTGTTTATGTATGTTAGATTGTTTATGTAGATTGTTTGTTATGGTAGATTGAATGTTTGCATACGCACCCACGATACAAAAGAAATTCCTAGTGAGGACCTTTTATTAAAAAAAGATGTTCATATTTTTTTATACTTTTTCTAATTATTTGAAAAAAAAAAAGATTACTATTGTGATTAGAGGCCTTTGCCCAGCAGTGGGACAGTATAGGATTAAATTAAAACAAAGATTTTTGCTAAAACATGCAGATAATGATAGGTGTTAGTACTTTTAGTATACAAACTATGAAGTCATAATTATATCAAGTTCTAAATGCAATGCAATAAATTGATCCAAATTAATGATTTAAGTTTATATGAACCTTCAATACTCGAAAAATAAACGATATAAGGTCAATATCAAAAACACACTGCACCAGATATATCAAGGTTAATACAAAAACTTAATTTCCACTTTTCAAAAGGTACCGAAAACCCTAAATATCTTTACGATACCGTCGAAGATAGTTTTAAGGAAACCTTAGACATTTACTGGCCGTATAAATGATTTACCGCAAACCGTTTCGGGAAATATACAACCCATATAAAAAATATACCAACATAAAAAAATATAAAACATTATTTACGAGAGCTTTTTGCGGTTGAAAAAAAGAAGGTATCAACGTATTGTTGGAAAGCAATAAAGTTGAAAACTGTGTAAAATTACTTTTTATCGGTTTACATTTTTTTTTTAAAGATGTTTTTACGAGTTTTAAGCCGGAAACGTAAGATTTGGGGAAATATATCGAGAATCGGTAAACAGAAATCGATATTTAAATTATTTTATTTTGAATTATATAAATTATTTTATTTTTTAGGTAGGTGTAGCACAGGGTATTATTATGCACCAATTACCGCCAAATGGAAATTACAGGCTTTTAAAACAACTAGGATATTAACTCGTTCTTATGACACGCATTTATTTATGTTGAAGTGCAAATAAACTGATGTTTTATGGCATTTCAAGGATGATTTACAAGTGTATGAAATATTTGTTGAACGTGATTTATGCTCTAAAATAAATTTAATGTTAGTTCATGAGGTAGTAAATCATTCCGTAAAGAAAATTACAATGATTGCCTACTCAAGTTGTTTGTATTGTTTTTATTTTTCTTCAACACTCGTTTTAGATGGTTAAACTAAGATTTATTTCTTTAAATTTTTACAGCCTTTATCTTGTACTTATTAATTTTTTTGGTTAACCTTAGGTTTAGCACTATGTAAATTTGTGGTTTAACATAACAACAGTCTTCTTAACTAGATGAAACAAAAAAAAAAGATATTTACATTCTCAAGTGTGTATTTTTTGTGTTTTTGTATTTACACTTACGGAAAATAATTAAAATACAAAATACAAATCTATACTTATATTATAAAGCTGAAGAGTTTGTTTGTTTGTTTGAACGCGCTAATCTCAGGGACTACTGGTTGGAATTGGAAAATTCTTTTAGTGTTGGATAGTCCATTTCTTGAGGAAGGCTATAGGCTATATAACATCACGCTACGACCAGGTGCTGAGTAGCGTGGGTAAAACCGCGTGGAACAGCTAGTAATACAAATATTGCCTTACCAAAAGACCATAACAATTTATAATCAAATTAGAAAACCGATACGTGGACGTTGAGATACTAGTCAAGTGGCTGAGCGAGATGGCGACCGAGCGACCACAAACTGGCTGCTGAGGCTGCGACCGGTCACACATCCGCTCCATACACCTGTCGCGAACGGCGCCTGGACAATATACAGAGCGAGCAGCCGAAGGTTAATTTTGTACAAGACTTTTAAATACGACGACACAGTTGGCGGACTAAGCGTATGATTGCTAGATACGCTTAGATACGCTTAGTCCGTAAGCGTATGATTGCTGAATAAATATTTGTATGACTTACAAAGTCAAAGTCAAAGGTTTTTATTTGTTAAACATAGGTGTAAAAGGTGTAAATGCAAAGTAGGTATCTCCATGTTTTGCCGTAAGCGGCGTACAAATATTCAACAAAATTAAAATTAAATTACAAAGGCGTTAGCAGCAATCTGCCTTAAAAATAAAAAACAAATTAAATTATATTTTTTGTTAAAAATAACATTTTTTTTCCTAAAAATAATAGCTTATATAATAGATAGTTGTTCCGGGTCCAGCTCTTTGTTGGTGTGAGTTACATGTTTGTAAAAGCACCTACGATAGAGGAGGAGTAACTAGTATGGGTCAAAGATTAAAAAACAAAACCAAACTACACTACAATTAATTGTTTGCGTAAACCGGTTTCTTTTAGACCTTGGACCATATCATTAATTCACATCAGGCGAGTTGCGGTCAAAAACTAGACTATTTAGTATTAAAATATGTTTAAGTTACTATAAGTTAGGGAAGAAAATGCCTTATAGTTACTTATTAGATGCGCCCCGCAGTTTCACTCGCAAGATAATAGGTACATAAAGATAACACATAAGCTACAATTCATAATCTTTATGAATTGTAGCCCATGTGTTATTCTGATGTATAAACTATATTATTGTAAAGTTTTATTCAAATCCATTAAGCACTTTTTGCGTGAAAGAATAACAAACATCCATCCATACATCCATCCATATATACAAACTTTTAGTAGGATTTCTTTGTTATCAATATATTTTTTATGTACAGTGTAGAATATTGAGTTGTTTTGTATCAAAAGACAACTCCAATCTATGTTGTATGACAATAAGGTTTTCAAATAAAAGGATAACAACAGTACACAGATAGATTTGGGTTAAAAGAGAATATATTTCTTTTGTGTCACCCAATTTGAAATGTTTTCTGTAAGAATGTTATTTATATAGTGTACATAATAAAGAATATTCTATTCTATCCTTACTAATATTATAAAAGCGAAAGTGAGTTTGTTTGTTACGTCTTCACACCTAAATGGCTAAACCAATTTTGATGAATTTTTGTACAAAGATAGTTGAGACCCTGGTGACGAACATAGGCTATTTTTTTTAAAAGATAAAGGTATAAGGAGAAAAGGGAAAACTTAGCATTGCTATTACAATAAATAAGGCGCAAGGACAAGAACTACAGGTAGCAGGTACCTGTAAATCAGGAAAAAAGAAATGTGTTACTCTGAAATTAACGCGAGCGAAGCCGTGGGCAAAAGCTAGTTTTGCTAAATAGCGTTCTGAAACTTGATTTTGGTAACTATGGCGTTTGGAGTTAACTTTAATTATCATACTCCTGTTGGCTAGGTATTGTAGTGGTCTATGAAACTGCATAATGTGGAGGTAGGTTTATTCGTAAAACAAGAAACATAGAAGATTTAAAACTATGTTTTATATTAACTTTATTCATTATATTTAAATGAACATTTTATTTGAATTGCTTATGTTTTATTAACAATGGAGAAAGAATACTCAATAAAAAATGTGTGAGAAATCATTATATCATAACTAAAAGTCAGTTGCAGAAAAGTCCGACTTCCGAAAGTAAAGTTATTTTCCACATTTTAGTTTTCTTTGGAAGTCGGTTCTATGTTTAAAAAAAAATCAAAATTCAATTACATGTCACACAATGAACAAAACTACACTTATATTTTCGTTTTTTTTTTCTAATATTACATTCTACCGTCATAACAAAATAACCAGCAGTTTCAAGGTTCGTTAAAATATATTAACACTCTACAGTGCATTGTTACAGTACAGCTACCCTACCATGACGTGTTAAAGCAGAACTTATTCCGCTGAAGGAAAGAGACAGAGCTATACAGGGTGTCTAGCGCCATCTCTTTCACTCAGTGGAATAAGTTCTGCTTTAAGATGTCATAGTAGGCCTACAGATGTTTATTTGTTGAATCACATTAATTTCACCTGCTCAGCTACCCTACTATGACGTCTTAAAGCAGAACCTATTCTACTGAGGGAAAGAGACAGAGCTATACAGGATGTCTAGCACCATTTCCTTTCCTCAGTGGAATAAGTTCTGCTTTAAGACGTCATGGTGGGCCTACTGTTCTCTCTCTCCATTTTAAATGAAAATAATATTAAATTGATAGACCGCAATTACATCATATACCCAAATGAACATTACCCCCAATAAAGTCACCCCAAATATGATGATTGTAGTAAATTGAAAATAAAATAATGGTAACAACATCAACTCGAAACAATATTCCGTAACGTTTTATCGAGTTTCATGGCTTACTAACATCGGAGAATATTATCAAATAATCGAATCGGGCGACGAACGCCGCGCATTTTTTCTCACACGCGATCATAACTAATTTAATATTTTTTTCGTACACATACTCGTTGAACTTTACTTATAAACTGGGATATTGGCTTTTAACATGTTTTACCCATAATATTCTAAAAAGGGCCCCATAATAATATTGATATCACTAAAAAAATATATAAACGGGGCACAGAAAAAAAGGTGGTGCAAACTGTCACTCCATTAAATCTAATTTTGAATATAAACAAATAAAATAATTTTTTAGATGTTGAAGGTGATGTATCCATACTAATACATAACTGTGAAAGTAACTGTTTGCTACTTTTTTACATCTAAACGGTTGTTTGGATCGAAATGAAATTTTAAATTTGGAATAACTTACCTAAGAGATTAGGAATTTTGCGCTTTGTCCAAATTCCTAAACTGTTTGACAACTGACAACTGTCATAGCAGATGATAGAGTAAAATAATACTGCAGACGTCAGGTAACGAAAGTCAAACAGAATACGGAATAAAGACCCTCCTTACTAAAAACCATATTTTGAGTCAATCGCGAACCTTAAACATATTATGAAGTTGCGGGTAACAGGTAACAAAGAAAGAAAAACTGTATATTACTCTTAATTAAAATACTAATCATCATCATCATTTTCCTGCCCTTGTCTCAATCTATTTGGGGTCGTCGCTACACGTTTTCTTCTTCCACTCCCCCTATCAGACGTCACAGCATCATCCTTTCTCCTTCATATCATTCCTAATTAATAATTAAAATACTAAATAGACAATTAATTAAATGAGTCCCGAACGAGGCCAAGGTAAGTTATAAAAGTGAAACTTCTGAACATTTGCCTGTATAGTGGCCGGATGCAGTTGTCTTTATTTTGTTAAGTTACATACTTGTGACGCCTTGTTGCTTTGCTACCATGGCTTCAAATGGACTTGCATCTCGCATAGACTTCACCTCAGGTTAATAAGATCGTTGTATTTTATAGACGCTTGAGAATTTACTGGGCATTTGAAGACAAGTATTGCTCATTTGAAGCACTTTTATTATGTGCGGGTTAAGTTAAATTACCTATAGTTCACGGTCTTTTATTTGGTTAATTTTGTGATTGTTGCAGTAAATTAAGATTGTCTATATAACATATGATGTGTTGAAGATATTATAGTAAAGGTAAATATGAATAAATGTTCGATTCACTTTGGTTTTTACGTGTAGTAGCAACGAGTTCTTACAACGTTTTGGCGGCAAGGGGTTGGTCGAGCAAGGTTGCGGGTTGGTCGATAAAAACCAACATATCGCGGCCACGAACACATAGGGCAAATAGAAATAATATGGACCCATCCATGTTTTCCCTTTTTTTAGTCTGAAAAGGTTAAACTCTCCCTGCCGCTTCACCCAGAGCCGGAGAAGTTATTAGATGATCCATCTACAAAACGGGTTGATCGGCTTTTTACGTGGACCGAAGGCGTGCTATTTTTGGCCAAAAAGTCACTATTACCACATTCACAATGCTGGATGGCAGCCAGCTTTTATTCATTTTAAGAAATGCTGACGGTTTAATGCATTTTATATTTGACGGCACCGTTGGCACAGTGGCTGAGCGATCGACTGCTGCGCTGCGAGTCGCGGTTTCGATCCTTGTACGAAACAAATATTTGTATGACCTACAGATAGTTATTTCAGGTCTGGCTGTTTGTGTATGTGAGTTTAAATGTTTGTAAACGCACCCACGATACATGAGACATTTTTGGAGTGGGAGCAACGTTAAAAAAAATCCGTATTTTTGCTTCTGCGTGTACTTTCATATTGTAAATATTATTTTAAAATTTACTGCTCCGTTAGTATAACGGTCGCAAGCGCGACTGCAGAGCGCGGACCCCTGGGTTTTATTCGAGCAGAAGTGTCATTCCGCAGTTTGGAAGTAGGCAGTAAGTTACCCCCGTGCCTCGGAAAGCACGTTAAGCCGTTGGTTCTGCGCCTGATCTCTCTCCGGTCGTGTCGGATTGCCGTCACATCGGACTATGAGAGTAAGGAAATAAAGAGTGCACCTGTGCCTGCGCACACTCTTATGCACTATAATATCTCCAGCGCCGATGGCTAATCTCCGCTGTGATTGGCCATCGTGACCGAAAACGGTCTGGAGACCGTACGAAAACTTTATATATGATTTTTATACTAATTAATACCTAAGTGAATTAGCTAAACCTCAGTGCTCAAAGCCAATTTTACCAGTAAATCAACGAATACCCTTTAAACTGTTTATTTGGCTATTAAAATTCAATCATACAAATTGATAAAAAAAAAACAAAGCTATTACTTTTTATGAAGCTATCAACAGAATGTCTCATGCGATTACTGCATAAAAAAATGTGTAAACGTCAAAATTCTTTATTTATTTTGACACAAAGTAAAATATATTACCAAAGACCATGAAAGTCTCATATTTTAAACACAAACACACAAATATAAAATATTGCCATTTTTCAACAATAGCATTAAAATAAAACATTCCCAACGTCTGAGGCAACGCATCGAAAAAATGCGAAAAATAAAGAAAAATACATAAAAAGAAAAACCAGTTGAGTCCCCGCAAGTACTTTACGCGTGGCAACATTATCTTGACATAGAACGTCGTATACACAGTTTTCCTTTCACCCCAAATTGGCACTTACTTCCAAGGAATAAAATCCAAAACGGCTTTTAGGATACCAAAGCGTTCGCGTGGCCGTCGACCGTGCATACGATTTCCGAAACGACACAAGCGTCAGGACGCCTTTGATCAAAATAGCACTTTGGCGCACAAGGATTAGGTTGAATGTTTATTGAAATGTTCTTTGGTGGTTTATAGCCTGCAATGTTTTGCGACGCTACCAGTTTTGTTCGTAGTGCGTTAAAACTTACGACTAGAAGGAACACAGAAGTACCATAAAGCGGGATTGAAGTTATGCGCGCTGTTAAAGCTCAGTTTTCACAAAGATGAGCGGAGCGGGGATGCAATGTTCGAGAACAGACCTCACATACAGCTTATAACGTTTCCACTGTTTGGGCTCCTTCTTTTTTTATTTATTTATTTATTGCTCAAAATAATGCTTTGGTTTCGAAATTCGAATCTGCAATTCGGAAGTTTGGGCTAGCTCTTTGCCACGACTGTTTCTAAGCGTCCAATCACGTGACAACTTATTCACGTCTCTTCTGTGCTTGGTCAAACTTTGCACATCTCCGCTCCACTTCGCTCCTCTCTGCTATGTTGAAAATCGAGCTCAAAAGTGGGGGGGGAGTGTTAATTTTTTTCTGACTAAAACCTACTCATGTTCCTTCATAAGCCCTTTATGTTCCGAGGCTGCGGTATTTCTTTTGAAGAACACAACCCTGGCAGGCTGTGGCCCTGACAGGCCCCTGCTGTCTGCTTGGAGCGGTAAACAGAAATACTAATCGAATGAACACCAATAAATAAAAAATAGCGGAAGCGGGGTTTGCCTTAAATTTTTATGCAATTATTTTGGTCAAAATAAACACTGCTCCGCTCCGGTCTTTTTGCTGCACTCCACTGTACAGACGGCATTACACAACGCGGTATTTCTGCTGCACTCCAGTGTACAGCCAGCTTTACATAACGCGTTGCGCGCCAAAGGAATATGTTTACAAAAAACATTATCTTGATTACGTCCAGTGTAATCTGCTGTTAGAAAATGAAGAATTATTATAGTTGTTAATGTTTATCGAAGGCACCTGTTTAAAGTGTTTATGTAAAGAAAATGGTTACATCTTGGTATATTTTTTGCAGTTTAGTCATTAAATTAAGTAGATGCTGCAAGATTGTTATCCATAAGTGAACAATCTTTGGTTAGTTGACTAGCTGCGTTCCGCTGTTTCACCCGTACTGAGCATAGACCGGGATAAGCCTATGTATTGATCCAGGGTATAAACTAACTATCCCCAAAATTTTATCTTAATCCGTTAAGCCGTATGAGCGTGAAGGAAGCAACAAACAAACATACAGATAAACATACTTTAGTCTTAATTATAATACTAGCTTCACCCCGCGGGTTCACCTACGTAGACAGGGTAATTATTATATTATCTTCACTCTATCTATTGCTGAAAACTGTTTAAAAGATCTAAGCAAACGCACAGCGGAAGTGACGTCTTTTTACACTATCGAATGGTTATTGTAATCTATACTAATATTATAAAGCTGAAGAGTTTGTTTGTTTGTTTAAACGCGCTAATCTCAGGGACTACTGGTTGGAATTGAAAAATTCTTCTTCTTTTAGTGTTGGATAGTCCATTTTTTTAAGGAAGGCTATAGGCTATATAATATCACGCTACGACCAACAGGTGCTGAGTAGCGCGGGTGAAACCGTGGGGAACAGCTAGTGCTTTTATAAAATCAACTCAACCACGAACAAATAATAAATAATGATTAAAAGCGTTGTCGAAGATTTTATCACATCATAACGTAAACGTCACCATCATCAGGCCGTACATATTTCTTAAAGGGTTATGCATAGTAAGTAGACACCCATAAAATCACCCATTTTTGGCGTAAGTTATTACTATCATCATCTACAGAACGGCTTCACCTACGGCCTGGTATAAACCTTATAGGTTACTAGCTATTGCCCGCGGCTTCGCTCGCGTTAAATTCGAGGTAACACAGTTCCCCTGACTGATTTGCAGGTGCCTGCTACCTGTAGGGTTTGGCCTTGCCCCTTATGGATTTGTAATAGCAAATCTAAGTTTTCCCATTTTTTCCCTCATTGCCCACTTTAAAAAAAAAAGCCTATGTCCGTTTCCAGGGTCCGAACTATCTCTGTACCAAAATTCATCAAAATCGGTTAAGCCATTCATGCGTTACAAACAAACAAACAAACTCACTTTCGCTTTTCTAGTAATGGTAAGCATTTTTTGTGCCAGCTTCATCCAGTATATTCCCACGGTGGCAATAATGTTGGCTGTCCATCAAGTTACCGGACTTCCAACACTTCTTCTGCCAGTCCTACGACACCAATCGCTCACTAATTTACTCCCTCTGCCATCTGCATTGAGCCTTGCGAAGAGTCCTACCGAACTCCATGTTTTTTTTTTTATATAAGAAACGTTGCCCCACAGTAGGAATTTATCCTGTACGTGGGTGCGTTTACAAACATTTAAACTCACATACACAAACAGCCAGACCCGGAACAACTATCTGTAGGCCATACAAATATTTGTTCCGTGCGGGGATCGAACCCGCGATACGCAGCGCGGCAGTCGATCGCTTAGCCACTGCGCCAACCGTGTCGTCGTTGAATTTATTACCAATATCGAGAGTCTCGGTATCTCTCCGTATTTTGAAGTTTGGGACTTGGTCTACTATTTTAATAATCATCAACCAGATACAAATCTAGAGCTACCACAGAAAAAAAAAAACACTATCAAACCCAAATATTTTTTGCGTAATAACTCCTTGATGTGCCAACGGATATGAAAGGCCAAGATATGAATGCGTAAAAAATATATCCTTACTAATATTATAAAAGCGAAAGTGAGTTTGTTTGTTTGTTTGTTTATTTGTTTGTTTGTTTGTTACCTCTTCACGCTTTAATGGCTAAACCGATTTTGATGAATTTTGGTACAGACATAGTTTGGAACTAGGAGACGGACATAGGCTAATATTTTTTTTTTAAAAGTGGGATGTGAGGGAGAAAGAGGGAAGAAAAGGGAAAACTTAGCGTTGCTATTACAAATCAATAAGGCGCAAGGGGAACTGTGTTACCCCAAATTTAACGCGGGCGGCGCCGCGGGCGAAAGCTAGTTATCAATAAAATCAACAGTTATTTGGTTTTCGCGGACTGAAGGACCAAATTCTTATTACCGTTAAATGGCGCAACCGGTTTCTGGTCCTTTCTCTTGGCAGATATTTTTACATCCTGTGCACCTTAAAAATATTGTACAATATGAAAAATGAAAATAGCAGTCATTGGATTTTCAACCTTAGTTACAGGTCTTAGAGTTGACATTCTAATCGTTTCGTCGTGTGGTGTTAGTAGAAACAGGAATATTTGAGCATACAGGCTGTTTTACTTTTTATTTTTTTTATGTAGGATCTTGTTAATTTTGAAGATGTTGTCCAAAGTATACATGGTGTAGTTTTTAAACCTTTATTGAGCAAAAGCATAATTAAACACACCGTGAAAAAAAAACATACTTTGTAAGACCGATGGCTATTGAAAACTATTAGTAAAGTAAAGTAAAGTAAAATTTATTTGCATATATTTGTAGGCACATAAAATAAGGTGTAACAATGATTGGGTGAGCCTTCTACAATCTACCTTGTATTAGGCATACAAACATTTTATTTTTTATTATTGAGATTAAAATTTAAATAATGATATAAATTTCAAACTCACAATGAAAAATAAAAATAAAACAATATATAATTTAAAATAAAAAAAATTAATGCTTCGATAATTATGTATGTCAATTAATTAAATGTACACAGTTTAATATGTCAGAGTCATGTAAGAAGTCAGCTACAGAATAATAAAAAAATTCAATCAATAACGCCTAATATTAGCGCCACCAAGTGTGTTAAGGAAGCTAGAACAGATAATATTGAATGCTTTTTAACTGTTCCTAATTCAAATTCAATTGCACAGATAAAAACCGGCCAAGAGCGAGTCACGCGCATCTAGGGTTCCGTACAAACTTGCGACATAAACAGCCATATCTTTTGACTGCTTAGACTTAGAGGGTTAATTTCACAACACAAAATAACAGAGTTAAGTACATCCAAGGTAGCGGCTTGTTCCGGGGTTGCGGGTTGTTCGAAAGAGATACCGCGGACCCGGAACATAAAGGGCAATAGAAAGAACATGGGTGGGTTTTAGTCAGTACAAGTCTGACAAAACCCCTGCCCCCCGCCCGGCTCAGAGCGGAAGAAGTTATTTGATGATTTCCCACACCAAAAAAAAGAGTTGAGTACATGGTTTTAATTTCAACTCGATACCTTCAAGCGTTCCCGAGATGAAGGCTCTTGACAGAGAGACGGACAACATAGTGTAAGGGTTTCGTTTTTTTCCTTTCCTAACCCTGACCACCATTTTCTTTTACTCTCCGTGTGTGGCCTGTTCTGATAATTATTCAGATAAACTTTAAATTAAGATACCTTTTATGGCACTGTACTTTATTAAAATTAATGTCTCTCCTGTTAACGATCCATTTTGTTACTCGCGTAACATAAAAAGGATTACAAGTTAATCTTTTATTTTTAGTTTTATAAGGGAGCATAATGAAAATTGCTGTAAAGTATGCAATCTCTTAGGTCATCGTTCTGTTAGCTGTTTTATAGTAGAGAATGAATGAAATGGAGGAGCTCGTGGCTAAATAATAGCAGCCGCTCGGGTCGATCATTAGGTTAAGCCGCGCTAGCCTAGGTTGGTCTGTGGATGGGTGACCACCCGTTACATACCGAGTTTCCTCCGTGCCTCGGAAAGCACGTTAAGCCGTTGGTCCTGGCTGTCAGTTGTAGATCTTTGACAGTCGTTACAGGTAGTCAGTGTTCCGAAAGTCTGACAACCAGTCTTACCAAGGGGTATAACTGGGTTGTGAAGGTTAGATAGGCAGTCGCTCCATGTAAAATACTGATATTAAGCTTCATCCGGTTAGACTGGAAGCCCACTCCAACATAGTTGGGAAAAGGCTAGACAGATGATGATAGTAGAGAATAATTAATGTCAGAGAAAAAATCGGCCAAGAGCGATTTAGACTCGTGCACCGAGGGGTTCCGTATAAACTTGCGACATAAACGGCCATATCTTGTGACTGAGTAGACTAAGAGAGTTGATTTTTACACACCTCTAAGAAACTATAGACTTGAGTATATGGTTTTAATTTGAACTCGATACCTAAACGCGTTCCCGAGATAAAAGGTCTTGACAGACATACGGACAACGAAGTGATTCTATAATAAGAGTTCCGTTTTTTCTTTTAATAATAATATTGTTTAGGGTTTCGTAGCTTCCATTTACAATATTATAAACAATATCAAATGAAATTGGCCAGTGAAATTTAGAAAAACAAACAGACACGCAAAAAGTGATTCTATAAGGATTTCGTTAAGATACAAAACCCTAAAAACATTTTTTACTGAGAACCTCTGAGTCGTCAGACGTTCTCAGTAAAAAAATGTTTTAGCAGAACACTGCTAGCCATTTAAATTTTACTGGGTAAAAGAGAACAAAATCAAGTCAATAACAAAAACGGTATTAAAATTGGCCATCATTTCTTTTTCTCATATTTATATAAAAAAATCCTACTAACATTATAAATGCGAATGTTTATGAGGATGGATGGATGTATGAATGTAACTATGTTTGTTACTCTTTCACATCAAAACGGCTGAACGATCTTGATGATATTTCTCACAGAGGTAAATTATAGTGTGGAACGACACATAGTTATGATACTTCTTTTCTAAACCACGCGGGCGAAGCCGCAGGCTAGCAAATAACTAAATGCTGTAACGATCAAATATCAGACCAAAATGCTTGTCAGAATTAAATAATTTCCAAATAAAAAAGATAAGCTAATTTGAATGACTATGCGTAGGAGTTACAACTTATTAATCTTGTTTTTAATAAATTGATCTACTTATTACATCATAGCCACACCCTTTTCTGTGGATAGTAAGTCATCAAATAACTCTGACACTGCCCCCCGCTCCGTCCAGAGCAGGGGAGTGTCAGACTTGTACTGATTAAAACCACCCATATTCCTTCTATTGGGCTTTATGTTTCGGGTATCTCTTTCGAACAACCCGCAACCCCGGCAGGCGCTGGCCCTGGCAGGCTTCTCTGCTTTGCCGACATCTCTTGGAGGAGCGCGTGGATCACTAACGCATCGTTGACACGGGCTGTCGTCAATAGACGAACGGATGGTGAGCTACCCATTGCTTACCCTCCACAGGCCCGCATCTACGGTGGCCGGGAGTCGTCTCGCGGCGCCCGTCGCCCGTGGCGTCTCCCGCGGCGGCTGGGTTGATTTGAGGTTCTCTCCCTCAAACGCCCGGCCACCACCTTCGCCAGCATGACTGCTTCGCAGAAGGAGGTGACCACTTCCTGTACCTCTCGCGCCTAGCCACACCTTTTCTTTAGTATTTTAAAGGATAATAATTGTACCAAAACATCACACCGCAAATACAAAAATATTTCCTCACCATCCCATCCTTATTGCGGACGGCTTATAGTCTAACCAACTTCATTGATAGCTGTAGCCCTTGTATTGCCATGAGATATTTTTTGACCTCCACGCTTCAGCCCACAAATGCCAAAAAACGTACAGACGCCTGCAGATCAAGCTACCCGAAATTGTAAATTTTTCCCAATGAACCTTGTACCTAATACTTTAGAAATAAAGTCGAAAATCTATCAAAGAAATCTGACAGATTGTAGTAGCTTGATGTGCAGGCGTCTGTACAAAAATTGCGTTTCTGGTCCTTTTATTCGAAGTTCAAAAATAAAGCTTACCACAAAAACGGACTGCTGTCGATTTTAGTATTCTCAGTACATTTTAGTATTATTTTTAATTATACTTTACAAACTTGAAAGTGCAAAAATCGTAAATTTAAGTCACGCGATACAATGGTTTATTCGTTAAACAGGTTTCTGATTCGTCACTTTAGCTGTGAAGGTAGATTTGAGATTATGTATCGGGTTCCGTAGAATTTACATTAGCTAAGACGGTGATAATGGAATCTGAGCTATTGTTTGAGCTGAAATATTCAGTGAAGATGAAGCGGGTTTTGATTTCAGACCCCTTTGAAAGCTTAACGCGGCTTTCAATATATTGTTCTATTACTGAAACAGCAGTCGTTTAAGAAAACAGCTTTTGTAAAACCTGCGTTCAAAAAAGAAAACAGAATGTGATGTTTTGTTTAGATCTGTATTTGAACGTATAAAATACTTTATTTTTCGGATGGGAAATGATCAAATAACTTTCCTGCTCTTGGTGGAGCGGGGAGGAGTGTAAGAGTTTTACTGACTAAAACGCGCCCATGTTCTTTCTTTTGCTCTTTTTATTCGCGGTCCGCCGTATCTGTTTCGAACAACTCGCAACCCCAGAAGCAATATATATAACACTTAAATTAATCATTTAATTCTTCATCAACGCAGTCAAACGTTCACGTTTTGGAAGATTTTTTTGACGTCTTTTTTAATTTGTGGTCTTTTCTTGTCTTATATAATTAAAAAAAAAAATATATAAAAAACTACATTTACAAAATTTTAAAACGGCACGGGTGATAGCGGCAGTCTACAAGAGAAGCCGTTGAAATTAAATCACACACAGAACTGCAGAACCCTAAGATAAATAAAAAAAAGCAAAACCACAGCCAGTCAAACAGGTGTCAAGTGTACACAGAATTTAAAAAAAAAAACATCTTCGTACATAACTCAACGATTACACCGATTTGCGATTCTTAGAATTTGCCGTTTTTTTTTGCTTAAAATAACGATTTATTGGTTGTAAGAAATTAATAGAAGATATATTGGGTAGGTTTTTAGTTTTTACGTGATAGATATTCGGTCTTGTAAGTAAAGTCAACGTACTGTGACAATAGCGAGGTTTTCCTAAAATAAAGTCTTTATGAAGGATTTTCATGAATTTGGACTTATTTTTAGGATTCCATAACTCAAAAAGAAAAACGGAACATTCTTTTTCGTCTGTCTGTCTGTCAAGACCCGATCGTGGGGATGCATGGAGGAATCAAATTGAAATTAAATCTATACTAATATTATAAAGCTGAAGAGTTTGTTTGTTTGAAGGCGCTAATCTCAGGGACTACTGGTTGGAATTGGAAAATTCTTTTAGTGTTGGATAGTCCATTTCTTGGGGAAGGCTATAGGCTACATAACATCACGCTACGACCAACAGGTGCTGAGCAGCGTGGGTGAAACCGCGGGGAACAGCTAGTACACAATACACTGCATCTCTACAACACGTGTTCAAAGACCAAAAATGTATCCAAATTATTTACTTTTCCTTGTACCTCTCTACCTACCCAACGACAAAGTTAATTAACTATAGTAAACATCAACTTTATACGGCAAAACCGTTTGTACTGAAAACAGTTTTCAACAGAAAATAAATTCTAATTAATGACAGGGGAAAATATTCGTAACACGACTTTCACAAATACGCGTGTATGTAAATTTTGTTACATTACCATAATAATTGGTAATTTGTTTTTGAAGTTAATTTAATGGCGATTAGGGAGCCGGTATTCCGGACAGATATTAAGTATGTTTGTTTGTCTATGAGAATACGCTTAACACCTCTGGGTGTCGTAATGGGGAAATAACTGATTGAGGCTCGTCAGGCTATACCAAATGTAACATCACGCGTGTATTCCCCAAAGGGGTCGGCAGACCAGGGGTTGCGAGTTGTTTGAAAGAGATACTACGGCCGTGGAACATAAAGGGCAATAGAAGGAACATGGGTGGGTTTTAGTCAGTACAAGTCTGACACTCCCTCTCGCTCCGACCAGTGCCGGGAAGATTTTTGATGATCTATATATATATATATATATGAAAAAAAGGAGTCGACAGTAATGTGGGGTACACTTCACAATTAACCCATATAAGTTTTTAACTGACATAGTCACTAACATTATTTATAATAATATTTTCCTTTACATTATATTTAATGAATAAATTATTAAATTTATATTCTTATAATTCTGCAAGTGCTGTGCTATTCTATAAGTGACGAGCTCACTATAACTCACCATTTGTGATTTTTGTGTAGGTAGTAAGTCGTTGAAGTGTTATTTGTAGTTATAATTCAACTCCAAGCGTTTCCCAGATAAGGGGTCTTGACAGATAAACAGACAGACGGACAACAAAGTGATCCAATAAGGGTTCCGTTTTTTTCCATTTGAGGTACAGAACCCTAAAAATTTGCTGCACGCTCAGTTGCCCAACTTGTCGGCCAGTATTGTATCTTCCTGAATATGCCATTGTACACAGGACGGCACATCAACTTACACAAAACAATTTTAACCTGTAGACCTACTATGACATCTTAAAGCAGAACTTATTCCACTGAGTGAAAGAGATGGTGCTAGACACCCTGTATAGCTCTGTCCCTTTCCCTCAGCGGAATAAGTTCTGCTTTAACACGTCATGGTAGGGTAGCTGATCATTCTAATACGGTGTGCGAGCCGTAATAGAGATCATTATCTGCGTAGCCTTTTCCCAACTATGTTGGGGTCGGCTTCCAGTCTAACCGGATGCAGCTGAATATCAGTATTTTACATGGAATGACTGCCAATCTAACCTCCACAACCCAGTTAGTACTGGGTAATACAATACCCCTTGGTAATACTGGTTGTCAGACTTTCGGGACACTGACTACCTGTAACGTTTGTCAAAGATCTACAAATGACAGCCGGGACCTACGGTTTAACGTACTTTCCGAGGCACGGAGGAAACTCGGTATGTAACGGGTGGGCACCCATCCACAGTCCAACCTAGGCGCGCGGCTTAACCTAAAGATCGACCCGAGCGGCTCTTGATATCCTGATAAATCCGTAGTAGAGAGATCAGTAGGCCTACTATGACGTTTTAAGCAGAACTTATTCCACTGAGGGAAAGAGATGGTGCTAGACACCATGTATAGCTCTGTCTCTTTCCCTCAGCGGAATAAGTTCTGCTTTAACACGTCATGGTAGGGCAGCAGGTTATAATAGTTTAGAATTGGTTGAACAGCCGTCATGTGTACATCGTCGATGTCATATTGCGGTCAGCAATATGCTAGCGTAACGTTATTGCAGTCTAACTTCTCTAGTCACTGCTTTGATAAATAGGTAGTATATTCTGCTAGGGTCAGTGTTTTATGTATACTCATGGTCCATTTTGGCAGTTGATAATTATATTCTGACCTGCAATAACCTCGAAAAACTTCGAATGAACAAACTAGCAACAATACTAGCTGCACTTAGCGGTTTCACTCACACGATGATTACATTATATTTCTTTATGTGTTATTCTGATAATATAAGTTATATTATTGTATAGTTAAATTTAAATGCATTCAGTAGTTTTTGTGTGACAGAGCAACAAATATACTTACATCCTAACAAACTTTTTCTTTTATAATATTAATAATAGGATATACATAGGCTATACACGATTGAGGATTGCAGTGACATTTTGATTTTTCATTTGCCATTTGAATTTGTAACACGTTACTATTATTTTCGGTTAATAATAAATTATTAACCGAAAATAAACATTTAAAAGACGGTGATTAGAAAAGGTAACATTCCGCCGAGGTAGAAATATATTTTTTTAAGTAAAAATACTCGTATTTAGACGCCTTCTCCTTAATACATTGCAAGCCAATAATGGACTCACGCACTGAGAGATCTGTACAAACTTGCGACATAAATGGCCATATCTTTTGACAGTGTCAACTGAGAGGGTTTATTTTTTTACAGCTCTAAGAAACCGCAAACTTGAGTATATCGTTTTAATATCAACTCGGTACTGTAAGAGGTTTTATACCCTTACCAACGCTGACTGGTTTATCATAATAATCAAATACTCAGGTCGTTTTAAAGAGAGAACTTAAGAAAAAAGAGGAGAAGAGAAATAATATAAAAAGTGTGACATGTAACTTAAAATATAATTTATTTAAATTATAATCTTAAAAGGATATGGGCTTTTATTGAAATACACAATCAAATCCTTATAGTACCTTCACGTGGTCCTGAGATAGAGGGTCTTGACAAACAGACACACGGACAACAAAATGATCCTATAAGGGTTCCGTTTTCCTTTACAGAACTATAAAATAATCTGCCTCCATATTTTCTCATCAAGTCTGACCACTAAAGACCATAGGCTAGTAAGTGTAAGCGAGAGGCTAGATAATTTATTAGCCACGTTAGTATACACGAGTGGGTGTTTTGTCGTGTTTTCTCAGTTTTTATTACATTTTAATTGCATTCATTAAAGAGTATAATATATATATTTTTTTGTATTTTAGGTCTATTTTATAAATGTCAAAGTTTAAGATTGTTCGTTATTCTTAGACAAATTATGTCTTACATAGTTCTTCTGGCCGTTTTCGGCCACGACGGTCAATCTCAGCAAAAGATTAGCTATCTGTACGGTAGATATCAATCAATCAAGATATCAGATCAACCTATACAAAACCAGTTTATGCGGATCT
Source organism: Ochropleura leucogaster (assembly GCA_958449745.1). NCBI lineage: Eukaryota > Metazoa > Arthropoda > Insecta > Lepidoptera > Noctuidae > Ochropleura > Ochropleura leucogaster. Next base: position 6,220,896 of record OY288226.1, read on the forward strand.
CTCATTGTACTTGAAATTTATGGTGTACGATCCGCTGTTGAGAGAGCAGCATAAACTGGTTTTGTATTGGTTGATCTGTCGCCGTGTGTACAAGCGTGTGCGCAGGTACAGGTGCACTCTCTGTTCCCTCGCTCTCATAGTCCGATGGGACAGCAATCCGACAGGACCGAAGATATATCTGGACCAGGAGAATATTTCTTATAATATATGCATATGATATGGCAAGAAATTAGGTGTGATAAGATCATACTTGGAAATATGACCACACGATTTTCTGGTACAACCTGTAATAATAAAAAAACGATTTTTAATTCAGCCTTTTTAGTCGTGGCTCATGAAGAAAAAATAATCTCTATTAAATATTTTCTCATGGATGCCATTAAAAGAACTTACCCAAATTAAAACCAAACGGGAAGTACCAGCTTTCAAATAAAAAATAATAAATAGATAAAACATAAAAAAAACAATAGTCGAATTGAGAAAGTCCTCCTTTTTTTTAAATCGGTTATAATACCATTCCCTTTTCATTGGTGCTCGAAAGAGAATTCTCTCAAAACTCCGAATTACTGTTGAACTTTACAGGTGAAGTTTCTCTGAAAAAGCAAACACAATAAACTGAAATCGACATTGTAATATTGAAAAAACAAGTCCAGTATTATTTTAAAAGCCAATTTTGTTTTAAAACAGAATGTTGATACTAATTGATTTACCATTTTGTATCGAAAGTCCATTAAAAACTTTTTTGAATTCTGAATTCTACGGAACTTTTAGGTGTTAAAAAGTTTTTTTTATCTCGATAGAGACTTATGGTTATAGGATTTATTACATAACAATGGTGTGGTCATATTTCCAGGTATTATCTTATTATACACCTAATTTCTTGCCATATCATATGCGTATATATATAAGGTATATCCTCCTGATGCAGATATCTGGCCTTGTAGATTCTTGGACGCTTGTTAACTTTTGTTAACGTATTATTTTATTTTACTTTTTGTAAAGTAAGCAATGACTTATTGCCGGGCCTACGCTGTCCTCTCATACTTAAGTGCTAACACTGTAACAACAACATTGTAAAACCAAATGATTTTAAAAGAGTAACCATGGAGTTTCTTGCCGGTTTTTCTCCATAGGAAACGACCAACCCGAACCGTGCATCTTTTCTCGACGTTTTATAAGTGCCCATGTAGGCCTATGTGAAATAAAAATATTTAGATTTTGATCTCTTTGGTCCAGTCGGATTGCCGTCCCGCCGGACTATGATTGAGAGGGAACAGAGAGTGCACACGTCAAAGCTCTTAATCATGACAATGACTACAGTTGTCATCATCTGACATAGGTACAAGGTAGGCCAAACATGGATAAACAAAGCGTTTTTCTCATGGGGTAGGCAAAAATCACCAACTGGTACCTGCTACGATCCTTTTTTTGCCTCATAAGAAATTAATAACTTCCCCCGTTCTGGGCGGAGCGGAGATGGGGGGAGTATTAGATTATTACTGAATAAAACCCACCCAAGTACCTTTTATTGCCTTATATGATCCGGGGCCGCGGTATCTGTTTCGACCCGCAACCTCAGCAGGTGGTGGCTATGGCAGGCCCCTCTGCTTTGCTAACATTTCTTTTCCGTTATATTCTATTCTACTTTCAAATTATTAATCTGAAACAACTTTTTGTAGCAGTCCATGGCAAATAGTACTATTGTGATCACATTGATATATGAAGGGTATTTTGGGGGCATTGTAAGTCTTGTATTGGTTTATGAGCTGCTAACAACCTTGTCCTTTTAGTATTAGAATACATTTTTATAAGTATAGGTCCTTTAGCTAGAAAATGGCGATGATTGATTGTTTATATTTATTTTTAAAGCACTTTTGACGCACTTTTTTGTTGGATAGTTGTTCTGGGTCTGGCTGTTTGTGTATGTAAGTTTAAATGTTTATATCACACCCACGATACAGGAAAAATTCCTAGTGTGGGGCAACGTTTAAAAAACAATATCAGACCGACAATTTTGAAATTATAAGTCTTCGTCAGAATATTTATATTTTAATAACGACTTTACGTATTGTAGGTACGTACAAAAGTTCATCAACTCCCCGCCAACTATCCGACCTAAACTTTACATCAATACGACTGTTTAATTTGGTGGCTAACGCGATTTTAATGTCAAAACTTTTGTGGCGCCTCGTGTATAAATTATACAAAAACACATTAGCTTCATACGAATATATAGAATACTAAAATTCTTGTTTGTTTGTTTGAACCGAATTGGCTCCGAAACTGTTGGACCGATTTTAAGCATTATTTTGTCAATTTGGGAAAATAAACAGTTTACATTGAAATTTTATAATAAGTTATAATAATAATAGAGTTATTACCCTATCATAATTTTGTATTTAACCCAAAGAGAATGCCTTAATTAATGCATTAGTTTCACCTATGTACCACTATTGTACATGAAGTTTAAAAAAAACCTTTTCAGATACCATAGATTATTTGAACACGACATTATCCTATTCATATTCTATATTATTATTTTAACTTTTTTTTTAAATTTGTATAATATATTTCGTTTATGGAACATCTTTATGTTTTATATAATTAAAGCATTTAAATAAACATGAAAACATAAAAAATAAACAGATTTTTCTTTCAATTTGTCAGTCGTCTCGTTGTTGTAGTATTTTTATTAATTTCGGGAGTCAAAGGTCAGCCAACTTTTATATCTTCAAGTTATAGTGTTGTTTGTAATAAATTAATGTAATTATTCATTAATAAAATGCTTATCTTTTTATCGGCGCCATTCATTGAAGTTATTTATTATGAGGCGCGTATTTATTAGACATTTACTGGAAAATATTTCAATTTATTAAACGTTTTCATGAATATGTTAGTCAGGTAAAGGTAACTTCACTAATCTAGAAAAGCAGATTTTGCTGGTACAGATGAGTGCTAAAGATTTAAATATTTGTTGTTAATTTTATTTAGAACAGTGAGTCTACTTAAATGGTAAATAATATTTCTAAGGAGCCGTCGACACGGCCTGTCGTCACGACAGACGGACGGACTGTGAGCTACCCATTGCTCACCGTCCATGGGACTGTATCTACAGTGGCCGGGAGTCATCTCGCAGCGGCTAGTATGAAGGACTTTTTTTTTTTCGGGAGGGTAATTATCCAATGACTTCCCCCGCTCTGGGCGGAGCGGGGGAAAATGTCAGACTTGTACTGACTAAAACCCACCCATGTTCCTTCTATTGCCCTTTACGTGCCGAGGCCGTGGTATCTCTTTCGAACAACCCGCAACCCCGGCAAGTATGAAGGACTTTACACAAGCTTTATACTCCTGATTATTTATAATTAGCTGTACCCAGCGGTATCACCCATTGCAGATGTAGTAGCGGGATTTTATATAACCTTAGATAAATGGGCTATCCAACATTGAAAGAAGTTAACAATTGGAACCAGAAGTTCCGGACATTAGCTTGTTAAGCCAAACTAACTCTTAGGCTATGTCATATAGAGTACTAGCTGTTCCTCGCGGTTTCACCCACGCTGCTCAGCACCTGTTGGTCGTAGCGTGATGTTATATAGCCTATAGCCTTCCTCAAGAAATGGACTATCCAACTCTAAAAGAATTTTCCAATTCCAACTAGTAGTCTCTGAGATTAGCGCGTTCAAACAAACAAACTCTTCAGCTTTATAATATTAGTATAGATAGAATCGGAACGTAACGTTCTCTTATTGCAATTGCAAATCAACATCTGATTTCTCATCTTCCGCAATCAGTCTTTCACTAACATTAAATTCAATCAGGATGTTAAATTAAAAACTAAACACAGACAGAAAAACCAATTACATAGATAAAAACGAAGGAAATAAAAAAAAAATGCATTCACTATCACTTCCCGTGTGTCACAAACATTCAAATTAAGGTCTTAAAAAACTGTAGTTAAGCCTCAAAATAACTGGTTTGTGACTAGAATTTGTTACTTGGTCATCATTTTATTATCCTGGTTCTATGAACTGTTTATGGTAATCAGTGGCGACATCTATCCGGTCTGGAATTAATTGAACTGGTTAGGTATTGGCGTGGGTATGTGCCAGTATCTAAGAAGAAAATCTTGCTGAATTGATTTAATTTCATCAGGATTTGCTATTAACTTTATTATCAACTAGCTTTTGCCCGCGGCTTCGCTCGCGTTAAATTCGGGGTAACACAGTTCCCTTTGCGCCTTAATGATTTGTAATAGCAATGCTAAGTTTTCCCTTTTCTGCCCTCTTTCTCCCTCACATCCCACTTTTTTAAAAAAAATATTAGCCTATGTCCGTCTCCTGGTTCCCAACTATTTCTGTACCAAAATTCATCGAAATCGGTTTAGCCATTAAAGCGTGAAGAGGTAACAAACAAACAAACAAACTCACTTTCGCTTTTATAATATTATAGTAAGGATTTAAATTATATTTTTGTTTTTTACGCTCATAAAAGCGACAAAAAATTAAATATTCAGAGCAAATAACAGCTCATTATAATTAGCAAAGGTGCTGTAGATACACTAATGTCACTGAACCAGATCATAACAATTTGTACCCAAAATTGTGAACGATGCCAATAACTAAGAAATTATTACTCCTAAATAATCTATTTCTAGGATGCTCTGACGAAATAATTAATAATTAACAGCAGAGGAAGTTAGTGCTAAAACAGCTCATTAAAAAGCCTCGTAAACGTTTTGGTATTTCCTGTAAATAGGTTATTAAAACCTGCCAAGTGCGAGTTGATTCAATCGCGTACGGTTCTGTAGATTAAAACTGGTGACCGTAGGAATATTGATTATTCTAATACTTAATTCTAATTTCATGAACTTGTCTTGCGTGCATAAGTTACACCGTGAATCTTTGACAAATCCAATATGTTTTTAGTTTATTTACATATATCATATATAAAGCCTTGTAAAACCAAGACAAGTGTCTACGGAATCCTAAAAATCTTAAAAATAACCTGTTCACATAGGTCCATACCTCTTCATCAACGTCACTTGAAAGTGTTAAACAATTTAATACTACAGTTCAAAACACGTTTAAGATTTTAAGTAATTAATTGAGTAACTTTAATTGGAACTTTTTCAATGGTATGAGAATATAAAATGGAGTATTCCAGGTGCTCATCTTGCTTTTTAATTGCATAGTGAATTACGGAAATGAGTTTTTCTTTTGACATTACAAGCAATCTGTTGGCTATTACTTTTAAAAATACATATCATCTACCAACTGTATTTATAGATATATGTAACTTGTACAGTCTCTTCTCCTTTAAATTCATCCAAAGTTTTGTTCTGAAAACGTCGCTTTTAGCTATAAGATTGCCTATTGTGTCACCCTATTTATAACTTATATACTGTAATTCTTGTAATTTGTCCGAGTGCCCATGTAGTATTTCGAGAAATCGCCAAGCGGTTGGTCGACTCTTCTCGTGACCAGAAGGCTGGCCTGGTTTTTTTTTTTAAATAAGCTTTGCCATCCAACGCGGTAATGCTGCCAGCCTTCTGGGCACTTTACCTGTTGACTGCGATACGGACGATTTTTTGACGCCCTGTAATATTACGATTTGTATGGTGTACATAATACAGAATATTCTATTTATCTACAATCACGTTAAACAACTTTATATATATATATACTTATCAAAGCTCAAAAAAACTATCTAACCTTTTCCCAATAATGTTGTGGTCAATTTCCAGTTTTACCGGATGCAGCTGAATACTAAAATTTTACATGGAGTCTATCTAACCTTCACAAGTTCTTGGTAAGACAGTAAGGTTATTTTGTAAGCCTAATTTAATCTGTAAAAAAATAGCCTTTAACTTCTGCGTACCCCAGATAATCGACCAAGATAGCAGGCAATTTACAAAACAAATATATCATACAGCGTATTTAATTCATTCGTATCATTTTTTTACGCCCAAAAAACACGAGAAGAACTTCCACCTGTCAATTGATACGCCTGACATTTCCTGACACCAGAATTACCAAGCTTATTAACAACCCAGACAACCCATCAACACCTTTAACACAGCTGCATAAAGCACACAATTGGATAGCGACACATTTTTGAACTGTAAAAGAACTTTTGTAATAAATCGAAATTGAATATTTCGCTGTCAAAAAGTTTCGGCGTTATTTTTTAATAATGACTGTGAGGGAAAGCTTAAGCTATGCGAATCGAAGCCGAATTTCATTAAACCCTCTTTGTGTATTTTGTAGTACGTGACTTGTTATGTTTCTTTGGTTTAAAATACGGTTTATCTCGGTAAGGACAATTGAAATAGTACATTTTGATTCAAGTGAAGAAACGTTGTCATTGCAGCCGAGGAGGATTTAACACGCGAGCCGTCAGACGAGAGTGTTATAGAGCCGAGAACAGCAATGACAAATTCGCACGTGAATTGAACGACGTTTTTCAAAACACTTCGGAAAAATAAAAAAATCAACAAAAAGTACTTTTGTCATTAATCAATAAGCACGATACTTCTTGGTCAGATAGTAAGGTTAATTTGTAAGACTAATTTTATCTGCATATGTGTAAATAATTGGCATACCTCCTTCTGCGAAGCAGTAATGCTAGTGAAAGAGGAGGCCGGGCGTTTGTGGGAGAGAATCAAACCAACCCAGCCGCCGCGGGGGACGCCCCGGGCGCCGGGCGCCGCGAGACGACTCCCAGCCACCGTAGATGCGGGCCTGTGGACGGTGAGCAATGGGTAGCTCACCGTCCGTCCGTCGATTGACGACAGGCCGTGTCGACGGCGCGATCGCTGAGATGTCAGCAAAGCAGAGGGGCTTTCCAGAGCCTCCGCCTGCCGGGGTTGCGGGTTGTTCGAAAGAGATACCGCGGCCTCGGAACGTAAAGAGCAATAGAAGGAACATGGGTGGGTTTTAGTCAGTAAAAGTCTGACGTGCCCCCCCGCTCCGACCAGAGCGGGTGAAGTCATTAGATGATTTCCCACCCAAAAAAAAGGCCTCCTTCATCTCCTGGGTGGCCCCTCTGCTAGGGTGGTGTGACGGTGTACTATTGGGTGCACCTATGCCTAACTCTTTAGGTTAAAATCAGGCATCTTTATTACAGTTGACGTTCATCCTACAAAGTAATAAATAGCTCCACTTGTTATCTTATTAATTTTATACTTTGTTTTTATTTTTACAACCGTGTGAAAGGGGATACCAGAGCTAGTATATCAGATTGTATGCCCAGTGGCTACGGAATAAAAATATTTTTGCAAATAAAATAATGACAATGCGTGAGACTATCAAATTACTTTGGTTTTTAATTATCACAATCTATACATCGTTTCTGGGGCCTAAGTCTGCTATTACAATAGTGTCAGAATGGTCGATCACTGATCGCACAATGGTTGATTTTGACAAGTTTGGTAATCTACTAATACACTGTCGTCATTATGACATTCCACTGGTCAGTCACTGACAGTTCATTGAAAGAAATTGCTTAGAATGGTAATCTCGTACATAATGACATACGAATGACTGACGCATGCGGTAATCTGCTAAAATTTTGACAGTTCCTTTGATCATTGATCTACCATTACAAAGTCATTGTGCAGTCATTGCTTTTAGTAGCTCGGTTTGACAAAAAGTGTTTGCTATCCATCGTGTTTGTGGAGAAATATGTTATATGATTGGAGAAATATGTTCACGACGAGCTAAAGAATATTTATTAAAGATATTCATGCCCTATAAAGTGGATTTACATGTCCGAAAACCACATTTTCATGATTTTTAGCGTCGACCTACACTGCCATCAAAATTGCGATGATCGTAATTTACGGATGTCTTGGACTTTACAAGCGTCTTGCTCAATAACTCAAGAACTTCTAATGACGTTTACATAAGAGTTTTTAATTCTATTATCTTAATTGATGCACACCCATATTATTTTTTAACCAGAAAATAAAATATTTATAAAAATAATGAGGTGGTGGTGTGACTTAAATATTCGACCCCTTTCAGGGCCAGTACAGTACCGAGCCAGCGGAGGTTTGAATGTCAAGTACCTGAAGGGGTCCGTATATAAAATGTACTCTGTGGTTTCTACAGAACTATATGGTTAACGTTAGTTGCTTACTGACGTTAATATCACATTTGACTGTGACAGCTAAAACATTATTGAGTTCTTTTACAAAAATTGTGTTACTTATAAAGAGGGATGCCAAGCCTCCATACTTAGTGACTTAAGGCCCTGAGTGCCCACAAGCAACAATGAATGTTGATATTAGTATGCCCCCAAATAATATAGTAATAAAAGAAAATTAATTGAAAATTATTGAATAACATTGGAGTTTCCAAACTATAAGGTTATTTTTATGTGCCCTACACAAGTATTGAAAACTCTTCCTACATAAAATATAAAAGCTAAATATACTATTTCAATATTACAGATAGTTGAAAATAAAACAATACTAATGTATTAATAGAAAACATTTAATTCATCTTAAACTAAAACATTGTCAAAAATTGAGTATCACACAGACAGGCTGCAAAAAAAATTTATATAATGTTAGCCTTTTAACATTTTAGAGCAATCTTACTGCATTCAATAGGATTCTAAAAATAGTATTGTTTGTTATCTTAACCTGGTTGTGGTGCAATTTGATATGCAATCACATTCCTTATTTGGTTTACCGTTGTGGTATACCAATGTTCAGCAAATATGCCCTTTGCCTTAGAAGAGAGGTGCCACAGCTAATAGAGATATGAATGTGGACAACAATAACAAAATGTGGACTGTTGAGTGTTGACTTGTTCCCTGACTGATTTTATTCCTGCTTTGGTCCAACATGCATGGCACACCAAACTATCACTGTCTTGTAACTGACTGGAAAAGAAAAAAACAATATTATGTATTTATTTGCAAGGTATCGTAGTTTAAATCATATTTGCATATTATCATTACAGTTGTAGACTTGTTATAGTTAAGTACCTGTTGATGTCCACAGTCCAACCCATGTTTTTACGAGAGATCAAACTTCGACAATTTCCAAAAGGTGTCTTCGCAATCTTGATATGTTAAAAATTACAATTTATTTACACAGCGTACATATCCACTTGCAACAGTTCGCAGTGAAGAATTCGAATCAGATTGTATGCCGGGTCTTCGATAGGTGCTGACATCAAATCCATGTTATCGTGGGAGTTGTCATTATCAGCAAGAGCGGAATCCATATTCAAGCCGTGGTCGTCAGGTATAGGAGAATCACCAGAGTCAGTATTCATGGTCAAAAACGGCGATTTTAATAGAAAACGAAGCTCATTGTGATGCACATGTAAACAAAGTTATGAAATGACATTTCTAATATTGTCAACTGACAAATTTCAGTGTTGGATTTGTTAGGATGCATTATGTAGATCATTTTAAAATCATCATTTTATATTTTTTAAGTTGACTAAACGTGTTAACATAAAATGCATCGAGACAGGAAAAATATATTAAATAAATCTGGCTTGAATAAACGTTTAAAATGTGGTAGTAGTTTTTCGAAAATCATTTCTACCAACGGGTTTTATAATAATGGCAATACTACAATGTCATTCTGCTACGATTCCATTACGAGACCACTGGCCGACCAATGATCGACCATTGTAATTTAGCAGATTACGAACTTTTAGCACAATGACAGTGGGATCGTGTTGGAATGACAAAGTTATATAAAATAGCAGACTTGAGGCCCTGATAGTATGTGAAAAAAACTGACAAGCATTTCTAGATTTCTCTTGTTTTTTAACTTAAAAAGAATATTTTACGGCCTACCTGCTACCCTACCATGACGTGTTAAAGCAGAACTTATTCCGCTGAGGGAAAGGGACAGAGCTATACAGGGTGTTTAGCACCATTTCTTTCACTCAGTGGAATAAGTTCTGCTTTAAGATGTTATAGTAGGCCTACAGACCACCCCTTTTAAAATTTGGACCACAAAAGCCTTAAATCAAGAGGGTTTTTCATAAAGATTTTTTACACACATCAAACAGGTTAGGATAATACTTTTACTATTTTTTTTATTTTAAACGTTGCTCCTTACTGGGTGCGTTTACAAACATTTAAATACATATACAAGAACAGCCAGACCCGGAACAAATACCTGTAGGTCATACAAATATTTGTTCTTCGGTTCGTCAAATTACATTTACAGTCTGCCAGGCCTTTTTCAAACTATGTAAGTTGCGTTGGCTTCGAGTCTTACCAAATGCGAATGTTTGTGAGGATGGACGTATAGATATTTGTTACTCTTTCACGTCAAAACGGTTAAACGGATTTAGATGAAATTTGGCACAGAGGTAGATTATAGTCTAGAATAACACATAGGATACTTTTTTTCAATCATTATGCGGACGGGCACCAGCTAGTAAATAAATAAACATAACCTGAACATTTTAAGTATTGAGTTAATATGTTTCTTTTGGGTTAGTGTTTTCACGAGATTGCGATTATAACTAGCCTTATATACATATACTAGCTGTGCCCAGCGGTTTCACCCACTGCTCACTTAGGGGTATAAAAAATAGATATTGGCCGATTCTCAGACCTACCCGATTATGTACACAAAATTTCGCTTAAAACGGTCCAGCCGTTTCGGATGAGTATGGGATCGAAAACTGTGACACGAGAATTTTATATATTAGATATTTTTTTTAAATAGCAGTAGCGCCTTACCCCATATTCTCCTGCAATGAACACATTGATCTGTTACCAAGTAATAAAGTTAATGAAAAGACATCAGTCCACATCACAGTTCGATTGACGTGTAACAATATTTTGACGGGCACTCGCCACTGTGAATGTTCCAATCAATATGTTAATGGAATGAATGACTTAGTGATAGATGTACCTACGTAGTTTTTTATACGGATTCTTTGGATGTAATTGAAAATGTGTGGTAGGTATTTTTTGTGGTGATTGGTTTAAATTGAAATGTTTGGGAGGTTTTCTTTCTGACTTTCGAGTTTGCTATCAAGCGATTGCTTACAAGAGGCAAATTCCGACTATACGGCCAACGAGAAGCGATACCAAATGTAAACAAAACCCAAGCTAAAACCCCATCTAAAATGGCCGCCCGAATGTTGGCGAACCCGTCTTAATGATGTCATGTTTTTGCCGGGAGAACGAGACATTACGACAAAGGCACAAGATGGAAAGAGCTAAATATTAGATTGTCAACGCCACAGTTGTTCTTTAGGTTAATGACCTTGTGTATCGCTTCTCGTTGGCTGTACTGTAGTCAAATGTCACACAGTCTGAATAAGAATAAAAAATACAATAAAACAACCAAATGACGTGACACAAAACAAATATATTATGTACTAGCTTTTGCCCGCGGCTTCGCTCGCGTTAAATTCGGGGTAACACAGTTCCCTTGCGCCTTCTTGATTTGTAATAGCAACGCTAAGTTTTCCCTTTTCTTCCCCCTTTCTCCCTCACATCCCACTTTTTTTTTTTTAAATTAGCCTTTGTCCGTCTCCTGGTTCCCAACTATCTCTGTACCAAAATTTATCAAAATCGGTTTAGCCATTAAAGCGTGAAGAGGTAACAAACAAACTCACTTTCGCTTTTATAATATTAGTAAGGATGCAATTTTTCAACCTGTTTACCTGACTACCCTACCTACTTAAACTACACAAAAACTAATACGGCCTTAAGCTTTTTTCATTTATTTTCTGGCCGTAAAAACCATCCTTGGACTTCAACGAATATTTAAAAAAAGATTTGGTAAAATTGGTCCAGGCGATGTTGAGTTATGCGCTTACCAACACATTTTGCGATTCATTTTTATGTAATAGAATCTTGCCAATCTTAACTGAGTCAACTGGCCTTTTATCGAAGGTAAAATCATCAAATGACTTCTTCCGTTCTGGGCGTAGAGAAAGGGAGTGTCAGATTTGTACTTACTAACACTGCACATCATTGTTCCTTCTTTTGAACTTCATGTTCCTTTTACGAACCAACCCACAGCCACAGATGGCACAGTCCCAGAGGGGTTATCTAGCTCAGGGAACATTACAGGTCAAGCAGTGGATATATTTAAAATACTGGTATTCAGGTGCATCCGATTAGACAAAACCTCAATTTAGTTGAAAAACGGTGTTTTATCCTGATGCAATGTTCTGCCTCCGGCCTTTTGACAAAAATCATAATTAGCCTACAGCAGAACATTGCTGGAATAGGTTTTTTCAATCGAACACCATTTAATTTGATTTTCTCTTCAACATACGCTGACTTAAGTAAACTGTATAGCGATTAGTTAAGTGTTTTGTCACTGGACGATCTGTCTCACCAATCCAATTCATGACTTTGAAGACGCAACTAAAATCAAGTGAACCGAGAAACGAATCTTAACAAAGAAAACGCTGACAATATCCCGTTATTCTAAGGCTTCACTTATGTTTACTTAAGTTAAAGTAGCACGCCAGTAAAATGCACTTACACCACTGCAACATAGTTACTTTTAACGTCACGAGTTTAATGGAAACAATTTCTATGACTTACTTGCAACTCACTGAATTTCTACTTGGTATTCCTTAACCTCAACTGGCCCGTTTAGGAAAGATTTGACTACTAAATGAACGTTCACTGTACCTTAGACCAACAGGCCATGTACCATCTTGCTAATTAGCTTCAAGGAAACTTCACGACGAGACCACCATGCCTGAGAAATATTGAAATCGTACATACATGATTAGTTAATACAATGTTGGCTATGAGCAATGTGTCTGATTCTAAATTCAATATGGCGGACTCCCAAAGACAGTACACTAGTTATTTTTATGCATTCCAATTAAGTATGGGTATCAAATTCTAACATTTTTTTTTTATAACGCGCTTCGCTTATTATCGTAGTGGTGGACCAGACTTAACTGCTTCAGTCATGTTTTCAAATCTTAAAACACAGTTAAAACTATACCAGTTGTATCATTTTGTTAAACACATCGTTCGGCAACCAGTTTGTTTAAAAACCAAAAATTTTGAAGTAATTTAACATTCACTAGACTCGGGATTTAGAACCGTCCGGTAGATGATGGCATTCCTTTGCACAAAGTAAAGGACATTGCCCAAACAGTAGGATCGTAATTGAACAAGTAAAAAACTGACCCATTTCTGTCAGTAAACATCACCCATAACTTATGATACAGAATAATAAACAGCTACTTTGTTAATTAAAATTCTATATTGATTTGTTGCAGTCAACAACTTCCAACTACGCGTAGATTTGTTGTATTATTTATGTTCAAATCGTTCTGTCAAACCTGTTCCTTCATGGTTTTTATGATTTATTCAAATGGGCTTTGAAATAAGGTAATTAGTGTTGAGAATGTCGAGATTTATGCCTGATGTTCATTTGTACAATTGATGTCTTATATTCTAGTGAGTTTTACAAGTATATGTTTGGCTTCACAGCTTAGTTACTACTATTGTCCACTCCACGTCTAAGGCGTGTATTTTGCATACGGGTGGGAGTAGGTATCATTCGATCCACCCCAGCTCCACGAAAAATACCAGCAGCGCCTTGGTGTTGCTGACGATCTCGCGATTAGTACCTGGGTTACCGAAGTACTTTGCCCTGTATGTGGCAACCTCTGGGCAGTGCAGAAGCTACTACCTCGTTAACCTCCATGCAGGCTCGGCACAGTAAGCTGTTTGTGACTTCTATGACAAAGAGGTGTTTATTAAAAAGCCTTGTAGTTACTACTAACGTGATGGTCCTACTTAGAACTGGTTGTTTTTTGCAAGTACTGCAAATAAATATATACAGACACTTTTTTGGATGGGAAATCGTCAAATTACACTTCTCCCCGTGGGTGACGCGTAAGATATTGTCAGACTTTTACTGACTAAAACTCATTGGTGTTTCTTTTTTGCCCTGGGTTTCAGGGCCGCGGTATCTCTTACGAACTAGCTCTCAACCCCTGCAGGCCTTGACGGGCATTCTCACTTACAAATAATCTCTCGCAATTTCTTATTATTGTTAGCTCCTAATATTACGATAACATTGCAAGCGCCTTGATTGCGGATACTTTATCCAAGTCAGTATTACAGTTTTAAAACCTAGAAGATAATACCTTCTTTTTGTTTTTAATTTTGCGCTACACTAGGAATTTCTCCTGTATCGTTGGTGCATTTACAAACATTTAAACTCACATACACAAACAGCCAGACCCGGAACAACTATCTGTAGGCCATATAAATATTTGATTCATGCGGGGACCGAACCCGCAACACGCAGCGCAGCAATCGATAGCTCAGCCACTGCGCTAACCGTGTCGTCAAAACTGTCGTCTTTCAAATCTCTACAAATAAGAGCCAGGACCATCGCTTAAACAAGTTTGATGTACAGCCGAATGGTCTAGAAAGAGTAATTAACAATCACGCATCCTCTGTCATCTATACTTACTAATATTATAAAGCTGAAGAGTTTGTTTGTTTGTTTGTTTGAACGCGCTCATCTCAGGGACTACTGGTTAGAATTGGAAAATTCTTTTAGTGTTGGATAGTCCATTTCTTGAGGAAGGCTATCTATACTAATATTATAAAGCTGAAAAGTTTGTTTGTTTGTTTGTTTGTTTGAACGCGCTAATCTCAGGGACTACTGGTTGGAATTGGATAATTCTTTTAGTGTTGGATAGTCCATTTCTTGAGGAAGGCTATAGGCTATATAACATCACGCTACGACCAACATGTGCTGAGCAGCGCGGGTGAAACCGCGGGGAACAGCTAGTTAATAATAAGCATAGCTTACACCAAGATGCGGCTGTTTTATGTAGCCATTTATAAACATGAGGTAGTTAAACCTTTAAAACAACTTAAAATACAACTCCATCGTTTTCGTCTCTCACAAACTTTTACAATTTTTATAGCCTCATTCTTCTTCTTCAAGTAAAAATTAACAAACCTGAATTTTAAAGTTTCGTAAAGTAAAAATATTCATAACAGGGCAGGCTGTGAATAAAACACAACGGGGAAACGACCCTAAAAGTTAGTTGAAGAGCAACCCTTAATATTTTGGCTCCAGTTTGTGATATGCTTATTTTTATTTTTTGTATTTTTGTACGTTTTTTTACAGAATCTTAAGCATTTTCATTCTGTGGTTCCATTTTTTTTTTATAAAATATGTATTGTTTCTATCAATCCGGTAACAAGATTATCTAGTAAGTAAAGTTGCCAAATAGAGGTATGAAAATATAGTTTTTTGCACCCTAGTATTTTTTGCGAATGGGCGCCGTAATTGATATTGGTTTGCCTTTTATGATACTCATAAAAACCGATCTGTATTAACAAAAACTAGTTTATAAAATACAGTGTGTTTTTAATACTAAGAGTTTAAAATGGTCACTCAAGCAGAATCATAATCCTTACTTAATCTCATAAACGCGAAAGTGAGTTTGTTTATTTGTAACGTCTTAACGCCTATATGCCTAAACCGATTTTGATGAATTTTGGTACAGAGTTAGTTGAGACCCTGAAGACAAACATAAGCTATTCTTTTAAGTGAGTAATGAGGGAAAAAGAGTGAAGAAAAGGGTAAACTTAGCTTTGCTATTACAATAAAGAAGGTGCAAAGGCAAAAACTGCAGGTAGCACGTACCTGCAAATCAGGAAAGGGGAACTGTGATACCCCGAATTTAACGCGAGCGAAGCCGCAAGCAAAAGCTAGTAGGTTATAGTTAGAGCCCCAGAACTAATTAAAGGCCTTACATTTAATTATAAACTTGATGTTCATGCGGGTGGATTGTCCACTTCTAGCCTAAAAGTTAGTTATTGCGAACAATAATATAATATATGATATTAATAGAAAGATATTTCAGAAAGCTAGTCTGTACTACTATATTTATCTATCATTTTTAGGGTTCCGTAGTCAACTAGGAACCCTTATAGTTTCGCCATGTCTGTCTGTCCGTCCGTCCGTCCGTCCGTCCGTCCGTCCTCGCTTAATCTCTGTGACCGTTAGCACTAGAAAGCTGAAATTTGGTACCAATATGTATATCAATCACGCCGACAAATTGGTAAAATAAAAATTTGAAAAAAATGTTTTATTAGGGTAGCCACCGTATATGTAAAGTGGGAAGTGACTTTTTTTTAATTTCAACCCTTACGTGTGATATATTGGTGGAAAGGTATTTAAAAATGAATAGGGGTTTACTAAGATAATTTTTTGATAATGTCAATAATTTCGGAAATAATCGCTCCAAAAGTAAAAAACAATGTGTCCCCCCCCTCTAACTTTTGAACCATAAGTCTAAAAAATATGAAAAAAATCTGAAAAGTAGAACTTTATAAGAACTTTCTATGAAAATTATTTTGAACTTGATTGACACAACAGTTTTTGTACAAAAAAGACAAAAAGCTGTACAAAATAATTTCTGTACTAAGTTTGTAGTATAATCGTATATGCAAGCATTTTTTTTAACTTTGTTTACATATTTTATTATCCTGAACGTATCTTTTTTCAAACAAAAAAAGAATTATTGAAATCGGTTCTCGCAATCCAAAATATTACCACCGAAATTGCACAAACAAAGATGTTTTAATTAGTAACCCAATTCCCCGAGAGATGGCGCTGTAGGTACTTATTACATTGGATCGGGTATTACCGAATTGTTCGGTTGGCTTCATAACTGGGAACACTTATTGTGACGGGCGGGAAACTACGGAACCCTACACTGAGCGTGGCCCGACACGCTCTTGGCCGTTTTTATCTATAATATGAAAATGAATCCCAAAATATGTTGGTAAGCACATAACTCAACAACGCCTGGACCAATTTTACCAATTTTTAAAATATTTGTTGAAGTCCAAGGATGGTTTTTACGGAGAGAAAAAAAACGCTAATATGTACCACTATTGTAAAGACGCCAGCAGGTCAAGCTACTCGAAACTTTCAATTTTTCCCAATGAACCTTGAACCTAATACTTTAGAAATAAAGTCGAAAATCTATCAAAGAAATCTGACAGATTGTAGTAGCTTGATGTGCAGGCGTCTGTACAAAAAGTTTAAATAAATAAATATATAAGTTTTGTGTACGTAGTAGGTAGGATAGGTAGGTAAAAAAATTGCATTGCAACCCATGCCGGGGCACAGCTAGTAATATTATAAAGAGAAAAGGTTTGTTTGTTTGTTTGTATCGAATAGGCTCCATAAGTACTGGATCGATTTAACCACTTTTTTACATTATCAGGAAGTAACATAGGCTATACAACATCCACGCTTCTACCCACGGCAGCAACTAAAGACGCGGGTGAAACCACGTAAGCCAGCTAGTATTTTATTAAAGTAAATATCGACCCATATCCAATCTTTCACTACAACTCAGCCTTAAAACCGGGGCATGAGCAACAAAGTTGACCCTATTTAATGAGATTTTCCCCAGCGTCCTCTTGACTAACACATTCGATCGTTCAGCAGGGTTACCATGACATCTTATAGCAGTTCATATTCCTGTGTGAGAAAGAGATGGTGCTAGACACCCTGTATATCTCTGTCTCTTTCCCTCAAAGGAATAAGTTCTGCTTTAAGACGTCATGGTAGGGTAGCAGTACTAAAGTAAACATTGTATAGTCGAATCGAGTGGAACTAATCGACTAAATCGATTGTTTACTCGATTAGAAAAGGGCCGTGAAGGGTTATTTTTTCGAGTTTTCTGTTTAATTGATTTTACTTTACGTTGATCGTTTTTGTTAAATGTTTCATTGTCTGGGTCAAGTTGGATGGGAGTTAAGCTTTTAATTAGTCTGGGAATCGAATGAGTCCACGTTGCCCTTTGATTGCAAAGGACAAGTGAATTAAATCGGTACCGTAAAGTGAAAAAAGGGTGTAAGAGTACCATTAACGAAGTCTAAACTTGTTTTTCTTGCTATTGTGTTTTTTTTGTTCTGAGTATAATTGGGAACCTTTTTAGCCGACTTCAAATAAAAGGAGGTTCTGTATTGGACTGTATGTTCTTTGTCGATTTCTTCGGTGATTGTGGGCCGTTTTTTTTGTAATCGAAGAGGCTCCCGAAGAATATTTTTTGGGAAATTTATGAGTTAGCGTCTAGAATACATTGATTATGGACGATATTCTAGATCCTATTAGCAATAAATAATGAATACCTACTTGATAAAAGTTTGTATGAAATACCATCATACCACAACTAAAAAAATCTCTGTTTGTTTTTTTATGTTTTTAACTTTTTTTTTGTAAACTTTTCCCCCCGCTCCACACAGAGCGGGGGAAGTTATTTAGTGATTTCCCATCCGCAAAAAAAAAGCATATGGTTTATAATAATTGCGTAATATTGAGTTCTACCTCAAAACGTGATTTTTCACCCAAGAAAAAGTCGTTCCTCAAGATTTTTTTTTTTTGCGTAGAGTGACTTAGTTTGATGTAAGTACAGACTTCGTGAAGGGTTCATTTACACCCTGTAGAAAGCAATTGGTCTTCTTGTGCCATGGAGGTCATATAGGTAGTCACTTCATGTAAAATGCCGCTATGACGCGCTGCACGGCTGTAGACAATAAATAACATAATCAATTACCCTCTTATTTCATACTAACTGTTAACATTACAAGCTTCTGCTACTCCTGGACAGCAAACATGTTTATTTTTGTAATGCTTTAGTATTTATTTCTGTACAAGTGATTTGTAATCTTTAGAAATAAATGAATTCAAACCGTAAATAAATAAGGTCATAATACATATTCGTCTCGTGTTCGTCTTAAGATTTCTAGTAAATGATAAAGTCTTACCAGACAAAACTAGACTTTCTTAAGTGTCTCGAACATAAACAAACCTGGGCAACACTCATAAAATTCACATTCGCACCCATCTCGAAGCTCACTTATTTGCCTTCTCACCAAGATTTATTTTGTTGGTAGAGCCACAATATAGTTTGATTCAGAAGTTCAGCTCCTTAGACGAAGCGACAACGCACTCACACGTAGACACGTGTGGAAAGTGCAAGTGTACTCGTGACTGTCTTTTGTTTGAGCTCTCCACGCACACATTGACAGCTTCTATATACGGTGAGTGCAAGCGCACTCGCGAACGTTATTTGTTAGGTATCTACGTCTTCGTTTAAGACCACCGTACGTCCGTCCGCGTTTATCAATCAACCAATTATTTTTATTACCTGGCAATGAAGAACCATAGATGAACTACACAAATATTACAAGTTTTGATTTGTACATTTTAACCTTGTCGACAACGTGTTTCACTGCGTGGTGTCGCGAAACCATCTTTAGGTACGCTAATATAAAACACTTTTCGGCCAAAACTCCTATCACATAAAGATCTGAGATGGTAGGTTGGAACTTAAACCACAAACGACTTAAAATTGATGCCGTGGCATTATTCTAACCTTTCAATCTTCAGAATCCAGTTAGTCTTCACTTTCAAATGCTCCACAACTCCCAACCTTAGTAGAGTGATGTAGACGCAAATTGTAAAGGCACCGCTGTAGTGCTATTAATACAGGCTTGAGCGCAGTAACGACTCCAGACGATTCTCTATAAAATTTCACACTGTGGCAGCGCTAAGTTCAACGCTGTATTCTTTCTACTAATAATATTATAAATGCGAATATTTGGGGGGATGAACGGTTGGATGTATGGATGTTTCTTACTCTTTCACGTCAAAACGGCTCAACGGATCTTGATGAAACTTGTGTAATGATTTTGTAAAATAAGTTCATAATTACACTGCTCTTACAAGCGACAGATGGCGCTATTGGTTGCATAAACAATTTACATCCGTTTTAGTTATAAACTAGTTAAATATAGGTATTTTAAGTGTATTGATATTTTAAAATAAGTAAAATATTATTGTTGAAATTGAAACATTTATTTATTGTTAATAATCTGTCTTAATGTTAATTAGTACGTCAATTGAGCACACGTACTGTGTACGTTGCTCTGATTGGTTGAATAGCCTGCTGAGTATTGCCGTACTGATAGTGTGGGGGAAACATGCAGTTGGTGGCTGAGACTCTAGACAAGAGTCAGTCTGACTTGAGGCATTAGAGAGCGAACATATCTTGTGTATTGCTGTTACTGTAGTAATATTGTATATTAGTTATATTTAGTGATTATTATAAATATGATTGTGCCGGAAACAAAGTGATTAAATATATTATTCTTGATACCTAAGTTATGTGGTTTCATTACACTTGCCACCGATTATAGTCTGGAATAACCCATAAGATATTTTTTTAGATCATCACGCGGGCGAAGCCGCAGAGGCCAGCTAGTATAGAATAACACGACAGGACATAAGGGCAAACGCCTGCTTTCACTCTTTGTATGAAGTTGACCTTCTTTCTTAGATTTATAGCGCCGACTTATGACAGTGGCGGCAACAGGTGCCACCTCATTAGCGATGCTGTGCTAATTACACGTGAGATATGAGTCATGCCAGTGTTTTTCTTTAGTCTGTCACGGTTATGTAGTCTGCGAGAAAATCTAGATCTACTTATGAATAGAGGCAGTGTTTTTCATGTCGAGGCGTTTCTTTTTGTGATTCAGAATTTGGACGTTTGGACGTTTAGACGTGGCCAGAGATGTAATACTTTAAAAAACCTACATGTTCATTCAGGATTTGTCTCAAATATTATTTACAATGTTTGAAACAGGATATTTACTATTTTTTAAATTAATTTTGAGTTTTTTGCCGAAATTTCGGATCACGGTATACTGACAAAACGGTTTACCCTCTCCCTAATTCGTTTTTTGCGCTCGGTACCGCTAATACTGACGCTTCAGTTTGTTCGTGATCATGGCGTTTGCAACTCTTCAATTAGAAATATTCAATTATTATAGTACTAGCTTCCGCCCACGACTTTGTCCGCGTGGCAGTTACTTTGGGCTAACGCTAACTTTAACCCGCGTGATGATCGAAAAAAAAATCTTTCTCTCCCCTTTTCTTACCTCTTTTTTATATAATGGAGACGGACATAGGTTATTTAAATAAAACTAGCCCATATCCGTCTCCAGGGTCCCAACTAATACCAAAATTCATCAAAATTGGTTTAGCGTGAACACGAAACAAACAAACTCACTTTCGGTTTTTTAATATTAGTAAGGATAAGGACCCTTCCACTGGTTTATCGCTTCTATAAAAAAACTTCTTCTCCTTAATTGAAATCACATTCACAGTGATTTAACTTGAGGACCTCTAAATTATACAAGAGAATTTGATTGCATATCTCAGTGTCAAAAAGTAATGTATCATTTTATCTTGAAACGGACTATAATATTCTCATCCATGGGTCTACCTATCGGATGAACAAAAAAAAAACAATATTTTACACGCACACAGAATCGGCACCCTTTTTTTACAAAAAAAAAGTAAGAGTAAGCAATAAAATACGTATCTCTTTTTTTTTCTCTCCAGCCAGCCACATCGTTAAGATGCCCACTTTATGCACAGTTCACCTCTGAGGTACTGATATCATCACGGAAATTGTACACTGCATACTCACCTTTATGGTTTTCAAAATAAAATCTATATTGGTTTGATGTTTATCTTCGATGGTAGTCAGTTGTTTTCGGATTGTACGATTAAACGGATGCTCTGGACATCCGTTCTCAGAAGGATTGAAACGGTAAAAAAAGTATTGAGATATATGGTTAAGTAGTTTGGAAAGCTTGTTGGCGAATTTATTATATTTCTTTTTGTACGTTTCACGTAATTTAAAAAGGCACAATTATTAATTTATGAAACGAAGTAATTGGTTTTCAGTATTTTACGATTTTTATAATCACATCGCTTTTAGTGTTAAAAAAATTGAAACAATAGTTTTTATAGTGTCGTTTGCTAGTTATTAATTGACACGAGTCAAATGTTAATGCATTTTCAGACAGTGTTAATTCCAAGTCTTCTTTTTTGTTGAGCGTGTTTCATATTTTTAATACTTTCTTTTTGTGGCACACTTGGCTGATTTTTATTGTTCGATTAAAATCTAGTTAGCAGTTGCCCGCGACTTTGTTCGCTTAGCAATGTTAATGTGTTGTACGGGGCAAAATATAGCCTATTCCATATTCATTATTGCATATTTTAGACTAAAATCTATCTCTGTGCCAAATTATATTCAGATCAATGAAATCGTTCTAGCGTGAAAAAGTAACAAACATCCAGATTGTAGCATTTATAACACTATTATGATACTTATAATGATAATATTTAGTTGACAGTTTCCATTACCCAAGGGCTGGGTTTTACGTTGGCCAGAGGCTGAACGTTGCCATATAACGTGGCAACGCGGCCAGTCTCTTGGCGACATTACCAAATGACTGTTATTAATATTTATAAGTAAGTTTTTTGTTTAATATTATCGAATACAATTATAATACTAAGATGTAAAAATAAAATATTAGTTCATCAAACTGTCTAACCGTGTGTCACTCAGCATCACATTTAACCCTTCAAAAACAAGGTAACAGTAATACGATGATTGTTTTAACAATAGGTTTTTGTTTTAATAGCCCCAAACCCGCTTCCATACGGCTCAGAAAACAAATAATTGGAATCAAATCGTCGAAAATAATTGATATAATAAGCCATACTTATTTTAGGGTTAAAAAAATCTCGGTCATTGAAATTATCGTTCGTTCATGTGAATGAATCACGTAAACCTGTTTTCTCGTTTTTGTGAATGAGAATATAAGGATATGCAATCTTATGAATAATATGCCGAAATTATATTTCATAGTATTGCCGGTTTTAAATTACCCGCAATCCTTACTTCCTTACTAATATTATAAAAGCGAAAGTGAGTTTAGTTGTTTGTTACGTCTAAACGCTTCAATGGCTAAACCGATCTGATGAATTTTAGTACAGACATAGTTGGGACCCTGGAGACGGACATAGTCTATTTTTTAATATGAGAAATAAGAAAGACAGAGGGAAGAATAGGGAAAACTTAGCTTTGCTATTACAATAAATAAGCATACTGACGACACGGTTGGTGCAGTGGCTGAGCGATCGACTGCTGCGTTGCGTGACGCGGGTTCGATCCCAATGTTTGTAAACGCACCCATGATACAGGAGAAATTCCTAGTGAGACAGACAGACAGCGGAAAGTGACTTAGTTTTATACTATGGAGTAAAATATAACTTGACATGAGTTTCGCGTATGCTGCATTCAGAGTCGTCATGACTCATACACATATGAAGATGACATGATTCTGAGAAAATAATATAATAAGCGAATTATTTATACTTTTAATTGTAACGCCAGAAACATATGTCATGTTAATTCTTTGAAAAAATGTGACGATTATTGCTCATGATTTGAAATTGTGTGGCTTAATTACACTGAAGGAATATGCAGATCTTATGTAGTATCGTTCCATATTTAGATTCCAGACTGTCAGACTTGTACTGACTAAAAGCCACTCATTCTCCTTATATTGCCCGTTACGTTCCGGTGCCGCGGTTTCTCTTCCGAACAACCCGCAACCCCGGCACCGTCGATTATGGTCTGTCGTCAATAGACTCTTGCTCACCGTCGACAGGCCCGCATCTACGGTGACCGGGAGTCGTCTCGCGGCGCCCGACGCCCGCGCCCGGGTCGTCTCCCGAGAAAAACCAACCTTTGCATGCAGTTTCAGTGGTGTGGAAGTTTAAATTAAAACAATTATATTTCTTCGCTTCATTCTTCAGATATAGGTATACCAGGTAGTCCTTTTAATCTACAAGATAACATGCACACTTTAAGAGATTTATAAAAATCGATGTAAGAATCGACTTAGTCGATTCGATTTAGTCGATTCTATACTGACCATAGCCGCACCACTAGTCAAGCTGCCATTCTTTTTTCGTGCACGATAGCAAGCACACACGCGCCTACTAGTTTTTAAAAATGCCGAAAAAACGGGAATATTCTCAAGAAATTGAAGACTATCAACGTAAAATCAAGAAGCTGGAAGATGAACGAAGACGAAAACGTCGTAGAATCATAATTGAATCTTCATCGGATTCCGGTATGTATTGCACATACAACTACCCTCAATTATAAATTATTTTATGGTGCCACCTAATCTTACGAGTTTTAAAGACGCATCGTTTTCGGTGCATAAGTGCTATTTATTTAGTACGATTTTACCCTGGCGGTTAACCGTGAGTTAACACGAAGGATTTGATTTTTAAAACACATGCGATTATTGTCCCGCCAAGCGGTTAACCGAGCGTTAACACGATGGCTGTACTATGGGATTATTATGTATAGCTATGCATACATTTAGTACAATCTATATGATGACCCACACAGAGGCTTTATGGCTTTATAACCATTTTTCTAGCGGTTAACCGAGAGTTAACACAAAGAACAAAAATTCCGAATTAAAAGTTACGTCTTATACGTTTCAGACGGTAACGAATCCTTACGTTCCGCCCCCGAGGCTAACGTGGAAGAAAATCCGACGTCGTTTGAAGATGCGACTAATAACGCCGCCATGCCGATCGCAGAAGCAGCAACTCTTAGTCAGGAGGATGGTACCGGTCCAGAGCTCGATCCAGAACTATTGATAGCACTCGGAGAGGATTCAGACAACTCTCCAAGGTTCGGTGATAAAATTCATCACAGCTTAGCTCAGCGTTGGGAACCTATCCTTAAGAAGGGATTATCAAAGGAAACAAAAGATAAACTGTTTAAAGATTATCTTGTGCCCGACAACTGCACTCTGCTTCAAGCACCTAAACTGAATAACGAAGTTTCAGCGGCTATTTCCGAAGCATCTCGCCATAGAGATAGAAGGAAGGAAGCTGAGCAGCAGCAACTAGGTGTTGGCGTTTCAGCGATCAATAAAGCGTTGACAATAATGCTTACTAGCGAAAACAAAATTGAAGCAATACGGATTATAAGCGACGGATGTCGTATCCTGAGTGATCTTCATTATCAAGAAACACAATCGCGAATTAGCGTCATCAATTACGCATTAGCCAAACCTTTTCTTAGCGTCGTTCAAGACTGCGAAAGGGACGAAACGTTATATGGCAACAAATTAGGAGAAAAAATAAAAGCTTCCAAAACAATCGAGAAGCAAGGCATGGCGATCAAAAAAGCGCCAAAAGGCCAAAAAAGTTCCACCGGGATGGAATCAACAATATCTCACTCACGTCCCCACTATCAATATCGACAACCGGGTGCGTACCAGGGAAACTGGTCAGGCCCCTCGCGATTCTCACAGAACAGGGGGGGGCGGAGAGGTCCGAACAGGGCGAACAACACCATGAGCCGTCGACCTCCACTTCAGCAGTCGTCGAGCTCGGTCGCTGCGAACAAGGCGAGGGTACCTGCAACGCGCCAATAGCTCAGGTACAACACGCTGGTAGAATTTCTCACTTTTATGATTGTTGGGTCAACATAACATCTAACTCCGTAGTTTTAGACTGGATACGTAACGGTTTTCCTATACCGTTTGATTGTAACGTGACACAAACTAATGTACCTCACATGTCAATGACAGCGGCTGAAAAAGTCGACATGTCGTTAGCTATACAAAAATTGATTAAATTAGGTGCAGTAAGCCCTTGTAAACCTAACAAGGACCAGTTTGTTTCAAAAATATTCTTAGCCTTAAAATCTAACGGTGATAAAAGATTTATATTAAATTTAAAAAAGTTAAATCACTATGTTACAAAATTACACTTCAAAATGGAAGATTACCGAACGGCTTCTAAATTACTACCTATTAATGGCTTTATGGCCACTATTGATTTAAAAGAAGCATATTTCCTTATACCAATTCGTAAATCTGATCGCAAATATTTAAGATTCGAATTTGAACACGAGAACTCAAACATTACCTACGAGTTCAATTGTATGCCATATGGCCTTTCGGTTGCTCCGAGAACCTTTACTAAAATCATGAAGGAAGTGATTTCTCACTTACGCTACCAAGGTTTCAAAAATGTGGTTTTTCTCGATGATATACTTTGTATGGGTGACGATTATCAAGAATGTCTAAATAATGTTAAAGCTTCATTGAACCTTTTAGGATGTCTCGGTTTCGTAGTTAACTACGAAAAGAGCTCTCTAGTGCCTAAACAGACCTGTAAATTTCTGGGTTTTATGTTTGATTCAGTTAATCAATCAATTTCTTTACCATTCGACAAAAAACAAAAAATTATTAACCTAGTTGACAAATTCTCAGAATTGTCTCGGTGCTCAGTTAGAGAATTTGCGCAGTTAATAGGAGTTTTGACAGCCGCGTGTCCCGCGGTCAAATATGGTTGGCTATATACAAAAATTTTGGAAAGACAAAAATTTCTATCCCTACAAAAATATCCTAGCTTTGATAGACAGTTCAAACCTCACCCTGTAATTCTAGAGGATTTAATTTGGTGGAAAAGGAATGTGCTTATTTCTAAAAACACTATGAAAACACCCAACTTCGAATTAGAGGTTTATACAGACGCCTCGCGTACCGGTTGGGGAGCTGTGTGTAACAACGAACGAGCTCATGGAGCTTGGAAAAGTAGTGAGCTCGTACAACACATCAACTACTTGGAGTTGTTAGCTGTTTTCTTAGCATTAAAGTGTTTCGCAAGCAAAAAATCTGATTGTTCTGTTTTACTACGCGTTGATAATACAACAGCCATCAGCTACTTAAATCGCATGGGTGGAATACAATTCCCCCATTTGAATTCTCTTGCTAGAATGATTTGGAAGTGGTCTGAAAGAAGAAACATCTGGTTGTTTGCTTCATACATTAATACCAAGGCAAATTACGAAGCAGACGAAGAATCCCGTAGACGAAATCCTGACACGGAATGCGAACTATCCGATTTAGCTTTCGAACGTATAACAAAAAGTTTCGGTAAACCCGAAATCGACCTATTTGCCACTCGGGCCAATGCCAAATGTCCGGTTTATATATCATGGAGGAAGGATCCAGACGCTAGATCCATAGATGCCTTTACAATAAACTGGAACAATAAGTTCTTTTATGCTTTTCCCCCTTTTCCACTTATTCTTAAGTGTCTGCACAAAATCATACAGGAAAATGCCACCGGTATTCTAGTGTTTCCCTTTTGGCCATCTCAAGCTTGGTACCCACAAGTAATGAAAACAATAGTTTCCGAGATAATTTGGTTACAGCCTCACGAACATCGTATCGTATCATGTTACAGATACCCCCTTATCCTGGGTGCAGCAGTACTCTCAGGCAGGCGTTCTCAACGCGGGGCGTCCCTGAATCAGCCTTGGATTTGATGGTGGCGTCGTTGTCAAAGAACACGATGCAACAATATAACGTGTCCTTCAAGTTGTGGTGGCAATACTGCGTAAATAATAATTATGACTTTTTTGATTGCTCTGTCCCGATAATTTTACGTTTTTTAAGTGAACAGTTTGATACGGGAAGCTCGTACGGAACTCTAAATAGTCACAGATCTGCGTTATCCCTTTTATTAGGAGGTAATATCGGTTCTGATGACCGAATTAAACGGCTACTCAAAGGAGCCTTTAAATTAAAACCTTGTTTTCCCAAGTACTGCAATACATGGGATCCTCAGATCGTTCTTAATTATGTTTCTAATTGGTACCCCAATAGAACCCTCGCAAGGGAAAAACTAACCAAAAAGTTAGTAATTTTATTGGCTTTAAGTACTGCCCAACGCGTTCAAACATTATCACTAATAAAGCTCGAAAATATATCAATAGGATCTAATGGTATAAACATAGCCATCAAAGATATTATAAAAACATCCGCTGCAGGTCGTGATCAACCGACATTATTCCTACCATATTTTAGAGAAAACCTTCGCATCTGCCCCGCGACTGCTCTCGAAGATTATCTTCACATCACAGACAAAGACCGGCCCGCTAATGTATCCAATCTCTTAATTACTGTGAAGCGCCCCTACAAGGGCGCGACAGCACAGTCTATAAGCAGATGGATAAAGCAGATATTAGGGGAGAGTGGCGTGGATGTGGCGGCGTTCAGCGCGCACAGCACGCGGCACGCCGCCACGTCCGCGGCCGCTGCCTCCGGGGTCTCGATCGACATTATTAGGAAAGCCGCGGGATGGACTGACGCGTCTAAGGTTTTTGCTCAATATTATCATCGCCCGATAATAGACGATGAAATCTTTGCTCAAGCGATCTTTCATGTTAACGACTAACTAAAATATTATGTACTTACTTTATAAATTATTATTACGTATTAGAAATAAATACAATTTAGTTTGATATCTATTCTTAATTATTAAGTTTATATTGATTAAAACTATTAAATTCTTACAAAATAATTGTTTTTACTATAAAACACAAAACTTTTCTCTAAACATCTACCTGGTATACCTATATCTGAAGAATGAAGCGAAGAAATATAATATATGATCAAACGAACTTCTCAAGCGAAGTTCGATCATTATTATATGAGTCGCTTCATTCGAAGATATAGGTTCCCCCCCAACCCAACCCCGGTAATAAAGTTTTGCATTTGTCATATACATATGGATCTCTAAAAGAATGACAGCTTGACTAGTGGTGCGGCTATGGTCAGTATAGAATCGACTAAATCGAATCGACTAAGTCGATTCTTACATCGATTTTTATAAATCTCTTAAAGTGTGCATGTTATCTTGTAGATTAAAAGGACTACCTGGTATACCTATATCTTCGAATGAAGCGACTCATATAATAATGATCGAACTTCGCTTGAGAAGTTCGTTTGATCATATATAATATAAAGCATGTATGCATTTCTGTATTTTTTCCTTTTTGCTGAGCCATATGCTTTTTGTTTACACCACAAACATATATTCAGAGCGTTAAAAAAAAACATTAATTCTTGCTCCATTGCGTGGATAATCAGTACCTACCATGGCCACACCAAACCATATAATTTACAATTTATTGACTCAGAACCTTACTTACCTAACAAGTCGTAATTATATGATAATCATAACGAGAACACCAAAGGTCACGCTAAAAGTGATCTATATGATGCTAGGGATGTCGGTAGGTGAAAAAATATATCGATATACTGCATAGTCGATGTTACGAAAAACATCGAATAAAATATTGACTATTTTTAAATATATTAGTGTCTGTACTCGGGTCGATCTTTTTCATACCAAATCTCCGTGCCTCGGGAAGCAGTTAAGGTGTTGGTCCCCGCTATTATTTTTAGATATTTGACAGTCGTTACAGATAGTCAGTGTCTCGAAAGACTGGCGATCAGTCTTACCACGGGGTACTTTCACTGTATCTGGTTGGACTGGAAGCCCCAACACATTCGACAAAAGACTAAGCAGATGTTGAGAATAATTTATTTGCAAATATAAGTTACTAAAAAAAATCGTAACACTTAAATAAAAATATCGATACATCGAATAAAAACTACACAAATCCAGGCCTACATCGATCGTCAGTTCCTATAGTATTCAGATCAACAACGTGTAATTAGTGTTTTAGTTTTGTTTTCTAATGATAGGCTTTTTGATGTATGCTGTTACTGAGTGACAGTAATGACTTTTGTTTATGATGTATGAAAGATGTTTGTACGGTTTTTGTGTGCTTTATTCTGGGAGAAATAAATGGATGTCTTGTTAGTACAAGTTCGATATTTTCTTCTGTTCCAAAGGGATTCGCAAATTACCTTTTGACGGGCCTGTTGGTATAGTGGTTAGTGGCCCTGACTGCTGAGCCGGAGGTCGTGGGTTCGATTCCCACCCAGAACAAACTTTGTGTGATGAGCATGATTGTTTGTTCTGTGTCTGGGTGTGATTTATCTATAATATGTATGTATTTATAAATTATATAAGTATGTAGGTATATCAGTTGTCTGGTTACCATAACACAAGCTCTGCTTAACTTGGGATCAGATAGCCGTGTGTGAGCTGTCCCAAGCTATTGTTTATTATTATTATTTTTACCTAAGGTACCAAGCGGGGCTGCAGGTTGAATACCACAGCCCTGGAACATAAAGGGCAAAGTTGCCTAAGGTACAAACCGGGGCCGCGGGTTGTCCGGGGCTGTGGTTTGGATACCGCGGCCCCGGAACCTAAAGGGCAAAAGAAGAAACATGGGTGGGTCTTAGTCAATACAAGTTTGATATTCCCTACTGCCTAGAGCCTTTCTTCGCAAAAAGAGGTGTACCTTACATTGCAACTACAGTTCGACCGTTCTAATTAAGTCCCATGAACAAATGCTGTCATCCGTGTAGGTACAAATCTAGACTATGTAGCTGCTACTAAGAAGTTCGTAGTGGACAACCTTAACATCATTTTGTTAGACCTGGGAATCCAAGCCAGTACTTCATGGTCAGCTGCAATTGTATAAATAACCACGAGACTAACAATTTTATGTTTTTTATCTCTCTCTGTTTGTTTTTGATGCTTTGTCTGATTTCTGATGAAAACTTTAACAGTTTGGAAAACATTGTTTATCTTGTATTTACTTATGTAAAACACGATTTTTTAAGATTTAAAGCTTTTTCTTAAAAATATTTTCCGTTTGAAGAAGCGATTTGCAACCAATCTCAAGATTTGCTACGGATCAAACACTATCTGATTTCTAGAGTTTCGTACCTCGATAAGAGAAAATGGAACCCTTATCCCCTTACTATGTTGCCCGCCTGTCTATCTGTCTGTCTACGTCTGTCTACCCTATATCTTGTAGAGTAATCGAGTTGACATTAAAACCATATACTCAAGTTTATGGTCCCGTGGAGGTGTTAAAAATTCAACCCTCAAAATCTACGCAGTCAAAAACATGGCCGTTTATGTCTCAAGTTTGTACAGAACCCTTGCGCAAGTTCGACTCGCACTTGGTCGATTACTTATAGTATAATCATTGCTTTTCATTGCAACCATCGTTTCTTTATTTGTAAAATAAATAAATGAAACTATAAAGAGTAAAAAAATGTTAAATAGCATCGGCAGATATTCATTTATTTCATTGCCTTTTTCTTTTGATGCCTGTCATTCAACACAAATCGTAAAAACCAATTGTATGCTTTTCTGATTCCAATACCTATTTCATTATTGATAAATGGCGTTTATCTTCTTTAAAAGCTAGTTTTTGTGTAAAGAAAAGGAAATTAGTTACACATGATGAGGGTATTCGGTTTTTCTATACTGTTGCTTTAACTTTCAATATTTTTTGTCTATTTGAAAGCGGAACACACGTACAAAATAAATCTCTAAAACTAACAAACAAATAAAAGCCAAACAAGCGTCCTATTTTTTCTCAAGCACTCCCTAAAAAACATGATCATGTCGAAACTTGTATCTATCGGTACTCAGAATGCAGTCCATTTCCGGACAGCCAATAGCGACTCAGAGTTTAAATTTAGAACCATTTCTAAATTCGATCCTGGAATGGCGTCTTCCCCAGCGCTATTTGTTTAACCGATAAGGTTCCATTTTGAAAAAATAGTTTTTGTGAACATCCCGATTTAGGCATTCATGAATTAACTGAATGTAGCCATTAAATAATTTGAATTCAGAATTATCTAAAGCTTTCAGTTTGGTCACATCATTTGCAGTTAATGTCTTAATATATTTTTCTTCTCACTTTTCCCTAAATGCGTTTTAAAGTCAAAAGAGCAATTTAAATTTGGAAAATGCGCTTAATGTGCAGTCGAAAGTTCAATTTGGGTGAAACTATTTTAATTGAAATTGATTTTACGCCCGTTGAAATAGAGATAGTAGTCTGTTTTAGGAAACTTGAACTATTGAGTTTTATTTATGTTTGAAGTTTAGTCAGATTTGGGTGAATTATTTGTGTTTAAATTCTCAGCAGCGATATACAATATGATAAATATGTATTTTTATACACATTTAAACTCTTCAACGTTATTTTTGTCTTTTTATTTTATTATGATGAATTTTTTGATTCAGCTGCAACTAATCCACTCATTTTTTTTACTTTTCAAAATAAGTCCATAATTATTTTCTTAGCGTTATTATTATTGAAAATTGAATCCATTAAACAATGAAACATGACCCATTCATTCCTATCTCTACTCCCAACCAACTGAGGAAACATCCAAACTTAGTTCATTTATATCCCGGCAGCATTAACTACTATTTTTAGTCCAAGAACAACAGAAACGATTAATTAATTACTCGACCGGAGATCACTGGATTGTGGCACCCTCTATGACTCAGTTCCGCGCCAGACTGAGCTTCCGAGGGGGTAGGTTAAAAATACCCGGCGGTAGGCTGAATATTCGAATTCCGAGACAGTCGCGTGTCACGGGTTGACTGGTCACACCGTGGTTTCTCGTCTGCAGTTGCGGGGTTAGGTATTCTGTTTTTGAAAAAATATTGTGGAATAGTGGTTGTGATTATTCGTTGGATTGGTAAGTTTGTGTATGTATTGTTGTTCTTTTAGAAACTTCTACGAAATAAGTTTTTTTTTACTGTATTTGTGGATATAATAATAAAAAAGAAAACTACTATTTAAAATACTGGCCATAAGCGTAGAAAAACTATTTTATATTTTAACCGGAATAATTACTTACTACCTAATTACACAAATAAGAATATCAAAAAAAGTGTTGGATTTCAAGACAGTAATAATTTGATGTAACTTAAAAACCTAATAAAAAACTGTTAACTAAACTAAAATCTCTTTATCAACATACTTAAAACTCACAAAAAAACTTATTACGATAAATTTGGTACCGTGAGACTTAAACCAATCGAAGACTTTGATGGAAATTAGTTTAAGTCGTTATCTCCACCATCCATTTCAATTTCCTTATCAGCTATAAATTTAAATGGTCACGTTATTGGTTAAAATAACCTTCTTTAGTTTAGAGATACTGATGATTCAGTTACTAATTAGGTAGTGGTATCTGAAACATTAGTTTTTATTAGAACGGTAGATAGTTAGTTTGATCACGGAATAAATTTCGTCCAGAAAGCCAATAATAGTATTTGAGACCGAGTTCCACAAAATAGAGAAGGTTTTCAATTCCACTGTATGTATGTATGTTTTTTTTAAATGGTAAGGTTCAGAGTGGCCTGCCGGGGTTGCGGATTGTTCGAAAGAGAAACCGTGACCCCGGAACACAAAGGGCAAAAGAGGTACATCGATGGGTTTTAGTCGATAAGTATAAGTCTAATACTGGGGAGTATTAAACTTTTACTTACTCAATGATTTATTGATGATTGATTAAATGAACTTATTCAATGATTTTTCTGTTCTTAAAAAAGGTAACGTTGTAAAGAAATCAACGAAACAAACAAAATTCACCTTCCTGTTACTTACGACTGTCATTTATTTGAGTTTTTCACGCACACATAGACACGCTTCATGTACAGCGAGTTCAAGCTGACTCGCGACTGTCATTTGTTTGAGACAGCTGTAGGTACAGACGCCTGCAGGTCAAGCTACCCGAAACTGTCAATTTTTCCCAATGAACCTTGAACCTTAGTGCTTTAGAAACAAAGTCGAAAATCTATCAAAGAAATCTGACAGATTGTAGTAGCTTGATGTGCAGGCGTCTGTACGTAAGCGTTTATGTGTGCGTGCGCTTATTTCCCTCCTTTTTATGTAGCTGGCCTTCTGTATCTATTTATTCTGTGGCTTGATATCTAATAGGGCTGTAATCTAATGATAGGAAATGATATGCAAATGTATAGAGATATGACTTGAGTTGAGTTATCAGTGTTGCATCGGGTCGAATCGGAAGTGTGGTTAACTTTGATTATGTTATAGTTATGTGAACTACAATTTAAGATGATCTGCAAGACGGTAGTCGCATTAGAATTTATTTATTTATTGATGAGATTTCATATATCAATGAATAGAAATTGTTTAGTTTATTATAGACGGAGCATTTAGTTAATGTGACAAAATCGTGATTTCAGTACATTTTGTCAACTTTAACTATAATTATATCTGCTTTATTTGAATGTGTTTTTGTATTTCTAGTGTCTTAGTAGATAATCTTGACTCAGTGTATACATGGCTTAATATCCACATCCTAATATATTATATTTAGTTTATTATAACATCACGCCTTGTCATTTCTGAAGTATTATGCAGAGGTGTAATTAATTAGCTTGCTGGCAATGTAATTCTTGAAACTATTTATTAAAAAAAAAACGATGCCTAACACTAAGAACTTCTCCTGTATCATGGGTGCATCAACAAACATTTAAACTCACATACACAACCACCCAGACCCGGAACAACCATCTGTAGGTCATACAAATATTTGTTCCGTGCGGGGATCGAACCCGCGACACGCAGCGCAGCAGTCGATTGCTCAGCCACTGCGCCAACCGTGTCGTCAAATTTAACAGAGTACGTTTTGAGTAGGAAACATTAAATTACTTTAAATTTGCCGGGTACATTGAAATGCATCGAAAATCTTGTCAGTTTTCCCACAAAAATCTCTTTCAATATCTATAATTAAAAAAACGAATGACAGAAGTTCATAAAACAAGACTTCTACAAAGCAATCTTATTGATAAAATCATCAATTTTAATTTCAATAAACAATATATTCATTTTCAATTAACATAAAAACGCGGTAACAAAGTAATGGAACCAGTGTTAACAAAACAAAAATTATTAGTTTGGTGTTCACGATTATTGAAAGCACATAGCTTTAATTGAACTAATTCAATCCCATTTATTAGATGAGTTTATTATTATTTTGTCCATGGGAATGAGAAAAGTAACAAAATACAACATTCTCACAAAACTTGACTTTGAATTAACACAATGTCACGCCTTTTTTTGTGGAATGGAAATCATCAAATAACTTACCCCGCTTTGGGCGGAGCGGGGGGGACTGTCAGACTTGTAATGACTAAAACCCACCCATGTTCTTTCTATTGTCCGTTACGTTCCGGGGCCGCGGTATCTTTTTCGAACAACCCGTAACCCCGGCAGATGTATATATATTTAATATGTAGTATATACTGAACATGATATCAGTAATTTTAAAATATGTGAATGTATCCTATATGTAGGTTGATCTTACAAGTTGTAATACCAGAAAATATGCCCTAGGGAAAATCATCAACGACTAGATTTTCCCATCTCCCTGTCATATCTATAATAACACCATTACCGATACCAGGACCCATGGGAATCGGGGTAAAACGACATAATTATGCATAAATCTAGACATTATTCTAGCCTCGTCTAGTTATTAAGTCTAACACTGATTAGTTTAGACTAGAAACTAATGTTTTTAAACCGGTTTTAATATAACTTGTAGTAATGACAATTTGCGTGGTCTAGTTTTTATTTCGTAACCTGTTTTTAGTGAGAATTTGTTTTACACTTGCTAGACGTTGCACGCCAAGTCGTAAATTGTTCTAAACGTGTATTTTTTCCTAAGAAATTTCACTGCAAAAAGAGAATGTAACGTAACTATATATCTTTTTGCTGAGGTGAGGTGTCATGAAGACAATAAGAAAGTGTAGTTTAATTAGTGTGGTATTTTGGAACATCTATATTTACATTCATAAATTTCAAATTCCTGTAGCAACATCATATCGCAAAAATATGAATGCTAAGCTGTTATAAATAATTAGGTAAACGTTAAATTGTTTCAAAATCAACTACATATTTCTATCAAATTATTGGTGTTTTTATTATTTTCATGTACCTACACAAACAGTCGACTAGAGATTTTCGTTTTTTAAGTCGGTTAAAAATGAATGGAGGGGTTCGAACTTGCGGCACACTGCAAAACATACAATCGTACAGCCACTGAGCCAACCATGCAGATTTTATGAGCGATAGCTCACCTAGCCCTACCATTATTTTTTCTGCACTTGTCCTATTCTATTTGGGGTCGGCGCAACACCCTTGTTTTTTTCCATTCTCTCCTATCAGACGTCACGTCATCATTTACTCCTTTCTCCTTTCTCATTTCAGTGCTAACACAGTCCATCCATCTTTACCTTGGATGGATATCTATCTATCTATCCCTACCAAAATGCGTAAATAGACTTATAAATAGTGATAAAGCTTACAGTATTTTTACCTCACACAGTCATATTTAATTTATATCCGACTAGCTGGCGTCCACAGTTTCGCTCGCGTGATATCGAAAAAAGTACCTATCCTATGTGTTATTCCAAACTATAATCTACCTCTGCGCCAAATTTCATCAAAATCCATTCAGCCGTTCTGACGTGAAAGAGTATCCATCCATCCTCACAAACATTCGCATTTATAATATTAGGAAGGATTCCTTCCACGGTATTTTTAATCTAAATGTATTCATTTAGCTTAAAAATACCGGGGGAGGAATCATGCATGGCTGTCAGCTTCTGAATTCGGGACTTCAGTTACGATGAGAGGACGGTTAATTTTAAGTAGCTGCTGCCAGGCTCCAGCTTGCCGTCGCATTTTAAACGGCATTTGCTTGTTGAATATTTTATGGGAGTTTTCAATATTTCACATTTTCTAGTTGTCCTGTTCGTGCAAAAAATGAATATTTTGAAACTATTGTGATTTGTTTGCCATAGATAGGTAACATAACGTCTATTGAAGGATTTAATACAAATTAGGTTCTGATTATTTCTTTAAGGCGTAAACAGAAGTGTAGTAGGTAGTTATAAGATAAGTTTTTTAATCATTTACTATTTTATTAATTATTGAAGTGGTAAGTGATACGCCACTCACATTTAAATTTAACTTAAAATATATTATACCATACCATATATTTCTGCCTAGATAGTTTAGTGCTTAAAATATAAAAATACTTCCAGAATATTCGGCTGTGGCCGGCAGTAAACAGTTATTTATACAGTATTTAAATTTTATGAATATTGCACATCCTTACTTTAGCACGTTTTGAGCGGTATTAAGACTTACCAACTAAAACTTAAAGTCCTTTTCACTTTGTACTCAAAATCACTATGTATTTTATAACTTCTTGTTTTTAATATGCAAATTGATATTAAACTGTACAACATGGAAATTAAAGAAAATACCTTACAACATCGTAGCGCGTGTTAACAAAGAAATTGTTAACACAACAATTTCCTTGTTCAATCTTTCTGCAGTTGGCAAACTGATGAGAAATGAGTTTTTATCACAAGAATTTTCTATTAAAAATAAAAATATTAGTTTTGAAAGTACGACTGAAGCCTAGAACTGTTCTTGTTCCAGTCTTGGACGTTACTCAGAACTTTATATTTTCTTAGTAATTTATTATTTTAAGACTTCGTGCAAACTAAGGCTATGAACAGACAGCGGTGGGCGCACGTTTTGCTGGAGTTGTATCGCCGTTGATAGAATTTTGCAAAGTGTACCTTATTTACTTGTAAGTTAGGTGCTTTGCAAATTGTAAATAAAAGTGCTGATAGAAAATTAAACAGCTGTGATTTGTGAAGACGATGTTTGCTGACCGTAGGAAGCCCGAGTGGTCGTCTCGTTCGTATTCCACCGCCGCAAAGAGATATCAGCAAACCAGAGGGGCCTGCCAGGGCCACCGCCTGAAATGGTTACAGGTTTTTCAAAAGATAAACCGCGGTCTCGGAACATAAAGGGCATAAGAAAGAAAATGGGTGGGTTTTAGTCAGTAAAAGTCTGACACCTCCTCATGAACCTTTTTGATGATTTCCCATCCGTAAAAAAAGGATCGTAGAAGGTTCGCGGTAGGCGTTCTCTAGTTTGTGCCTACCTCTACGAAAAAAAGGAGTGAGTTTATAACTGAACGTAAAAGCTTCAATGCTGCTAAAAAATACGAAACACTTTATTTAGATCTCAAATAAAACAAAGAAAATACACATTAATTCAAAATTGGTATAACTGTAACGATACTGAAAAATATTAAACACATCACTTGGAGCCTCACGTAATAGTTAACAAAGAAAATACGCATTATTATAAAATACTAGCTGTGTCCAGCGGTTTCACCCGCTGCTCACTTAGGGGTATGAAAAATAGATGTTAGCCAATTCTCAGACCTACCCGATATGTACACAAAGTTTCGATTAAATCGGTCCAGCCGTTTCGGAGGTATATGGGAACGAAAATTGTGACACGAGAATTTAAATATTAGAAGATTAAATCATAGGTAGGATAGGTTTTGGCAAAACTAGGTCAAGGAATTGAAAACACGCAATTTATATACATAATATTTTTGAAAACAAAATGGCGGAGCTTATGTTTTTTTATAATCTCGATGAACATTATGCTAGCCTTTTCTATCAAAGGATAAAGCTTTTTTATTAAGCCCTGGCTTTACGTCACGTCAAAACGTCAACCTTTGTCATGCAGTTAAAATATTTCAAAAACTATCCAGAAATAAAAATAAGTGACAACAAACACGACAGCTCTCATTTTACCAAAAAAATTCGTCCATCACCAAAACACTTTCATCAACTACCATTAAAATAATTAACTCTGTCATTTCTATTTGTTTCAGATACGACACATCAGCGGCCGCTTTTAAACCCGAAAAACAATAAATCATACCACTAAAAAGCTTCTAAAAATAAAAGACATGGCATTCACACCAAAACCGTGTGTTTCAAAAATAGACCGTTTGTGTAGGGGAAACTGAAGCTTCCGTTAAAATGTGAATGCCTAAAAATAAAACCCGGATATCCTTGTTATGGTGGCAGACGGATAATAATACTGTGTGAAGTGTGGTTAAAATGATGTTGAACGTTAGTTTTAGATTAAGACTTACTAGTAGGGGAGTATCACCATTGTTCTTGTTGTTGCGGACTCAAAATGTGAAAGTGATTGGGTTTTGTACAGTGTTAATTGGTGTTTTTGGTGTTTGCGGTGGATATCAGGAGCAGAAGTTTGCTATGGAGCCTCAGGATCAGGTAATCATTTTGTATTGTTGGTAAACCACCTTCTTTCCACCTTCCTGCATGTTAACTAGGTGCCGAAGGCAAAAAACTTCATATTGCGACGACTACTCAGAAGATACTTCTGTCTGTTCAATAAGTTGTCATTTTGTAACACATTCAAAATCACCGAAGCAGAATAGAAACGAGCTAACATTCTTTTTTAAATCCTTGGCCTTAAATCTACAAACGGCCAAGATTAAGACCACACCGGTAGCGACACGGATGTTGTGGAAACAGGAAACGCGACGAAAATTACCGTCGCCACTTTGAAATGGACACATGTCATTAGTTGCTAACCAAATGTAGAAAGGAAGAGGAGAAAAGACAATTTCAAGCGTTTGTGGACATTTTTTTGGTTAATTAGTTAAAGACGGAACAAATATTTGTATGATCTACAGGTAGTTTTTTCCGTTCTGGCTGTATGTGTATGTGAGTTTAAATGTTGTATGACCTATGTTACTTCCTGATAATGTAGCTTCCTATTAGTGAAAAAATACTTAAAATCGATCCAGTAGTTTTGGGGCATATTTGATTGAAACAAACAAAAAAAAAACGTTCCTCTTTTTGATATTAGTATAAACAAACACTTTTTCTTTCAAATTTAAACGAAAGATTATTGAAAGAAATTGTACCTATCGAAAGTTATAAATGTCAGTTTTGGTTAACACTGAAATATAGCTCTCCTAATCCAATTTCAATGTATAACTATTTTCTTGTTTAATTTTATTTTATGTGATTACTTTGAAAAGTTTTCCCATCTATTACATTCTGTCATAATAATTAAATGTTTCATCTTGATAAATCCAATTTAGTCTAGTTTAGTAACTCACTATTGACTTACTTTGATTAGATACTAAAACAACATGAAACACTATCACCGAAGCAAAATTAGATTACTTGAAAATAAGTTAAGAAACTACTGAAGTCCTTAGTTTAATTTCGAGCAAAAATCCCTTAAGACCAATCCTAGGCTCCAAATTCTAAGAACCTTAGGTCTAAGCCAATAAATAACTTAAACTAGCAATCTATTTAATTGTTGAACCGAATAAAACATTTATTAGTTTAGTTTGTAAGTTAGGGTCAAAGGCAAGCCATTTACCTAGCTTGAATTAATTTGTCCAAAAAAATAAATTAAAGAGTATTTTAACCTAAGCATTTATGTTCTTAGTAACTTAGATCAAATATTGGCTAGATTATCCAATATAAGTTTTGTTTATTTTACAGTGCATTTTAGGAAGTCATATCAATAGGTTTTTAGCAGATTGCAGTTGTGACCCGTCTTAAAGGTATTTTATTTTATCACAACTGGCAGGTGTTTTGAAAAGCTTCTGAGAGCTAGTAATTCAGACTGAAAGCACTGTCATTAAAATTCACTTGACCTTTCATGCAAACTGCCGTTATAAAGGCTCAATAGAATTGGTGTATGTAGACGACATTATTATTTTATTCTTTTATTGAAATAGAACATACTTACTAAATATTTTCAGATTATTCAAGCCAGTTTATGCATAACTAGCTGTCTTGCGCGGTATTATCCGCGTCTTTAGTTGCTGTTCCGCTCCCGTAGGCAGTAGCGTGATGTTATATAGCCTATGTTACTTGCTAATAATGTAGTTACCGTCAATGAAGAAATGGTTAAAATCGGTCCAGTAGTACTGGAGCCTATTTGATAGGAACTAACAAACTAATCTTTCCTCTTTATTATATTATATATAGTATATAGATAAGCCAATTTATGCATACTACTATAACAATACCTTTGTTCGTTAATCAACAGACAGCAGTAGTTGGATCTCGAGTGACGTTACCATGCCGGGTAGAGAACAAAGCGGGGCAGCTGCAATGGACGAAGGACGACTTCGGTCTCGGCCTTCATCGAGAACTGAGCGGCTACGACCGGTACAAGATGATTGGGAGCGATGAAGAAGGTAATTGTATGATTCCTTTATTTATTTTAATTGTTATTTTAAAACTGTTTGTTGTTGGGCTAATGCAAACTGAACTGGTTCAATTTACTTTATGATATCCATCGAGACTTGTTAATCTTTCAATGGAAATACTTTTATAGTAGAAATATATTATAATCATCATTATTTTCCTGTCAAATTTTCCTGTTAAACCTTTAAGCTTCTGGAGATATAAATAGTTATCTTTGTTCAGACTCTTAAATAAAATTTTAGAATAAATGGCCATCAGCATAAATCGTAAACAAAAGATTCTATAAAATGGAAACCCTTTAATGGGTATAGTGTCGCCAAGATCAGTTTGTTGTGAACAAAAGCTGTTAAGGCCACCACAAACTGCTAGTGACCGCAACTGTTTGTGGTTTTCCAGTTGCAACTCGTTTACCCACAACTGATGTTCTATGGGAAAACATTTTGTGTCCAGAGCTGAAAAATAAATCTTTTGAGCACATAAAACAAGCTGACTGAGTGATAGACTATGTAAAGCCTAAACCACTGAAGAATAAAACACGACTGGATTTATAGGGGATCAATTCCTGAGAGCTGTTAAAGTTTATATGCAGGAAAATTCAGGACCTAAAGCTGGTTCAAAATACAAAATGTATTCCAAAAAATCGATTAAATTTAATAATACTGCAATAAAGCCGAATTCTATAGAAGAATCCATCGATTCTATAGCAAAAGCTAAACATTTCGTCAGGTTGAATCCTAAGTGAATTATCTTCAGCTTTCAAACCAATAGAAGAGCCATTTGAATTCAACCATTTTGCTCGCTTAGATTCTAAAG
Organism: Ochropleura leucogaster; assembly: GCA_958449745.1. Lineage (NCBI taxonomy): Eukaryota > Metazoa > Arthropoda > Insecta > Lepidoptera > Noctuidae > Ochropleura > Ochropleura leucogaster. The sequence continues at coordinate 6,262,483 of OY288226.1, forward strand.
GAGCTGACAGACCTAAGATATTATTCACTGACGCTGCATTCAATTCGAGTTAACTATCTATTGATCTATTCTATTCGTTTGTTGAATGATAATGCAGAGTGAATAGAAATTTTAATAGATCCTCAATTCTATGATTGTATGTAAATCGTTTTCATTAACATTTTTATTATAAAAACTCTTAATCATGCTATCTGATATATAAAAAAAAAAACGATTTTGAATTGTTACAGCACCTTAGACATCATTTTTATTATAAAAACTCTTAATCATGCTATCTGATATATCATTTTGTAGCTTTCATGTTTCAATCATAATTTTAACGCAAACTGTTTCAAAAGCCTAGCTTAAGTAAAACCTATAAAATCTACCTGCCCTAAAGATTTTATTATTCTTTCGCTGTAATAGATTTTGCTCGTAACATTTTTAGGAACAAATCTCTCAGCAGCTATAAAATAAGAAAAATATTAAAGTACCTATAAAACATCAAACGCCCTTAATTCAAATTTTTAATTAAAGCGTAATATAATTACTATCTTAGCACTACCCATTTTATGGAGGTCTGTTTTTCATAAACCTACTTTACGTACACAATCTTCTTTATTTGCGCTCTTAACGTAATTAATGTGAATATTATCTTCAAGGGAACCTTTTTTGCTTTCGTAAACATGTCTTGTAAGGAGCAGTAATAACTCATACTTATTAGGGTTTTGTGAATTAACATTAAACTTGCCGTCTACACGATTATCTTCTATCTCATTATGCGACATTTTATTAGCTGTCTAGAAAATTTTGGGCTTTATAAATCTTGATAGACTTATTGTTTGATGTAAGAAGACTAAAAGAGATATTCGTTTACTTTCTTTATGTTCTTGAATTTATATTGTCGTTTCATATAGAAAAAAATTAAAACAATTATAGTGTTTTCTCTGTTTTGGGCTCAACGGGAGAAACACGCACATTTAACCGTTAGTATGGACAAATTATAATTATTATAATAATAAACCAGAGCAATATCTTACAGCAAATTTCATATAAGATTATTAATTATTAAGCTCATGCTTACTGAACCCAAGGTCTCTCATCTGACCTTTATTATTTAGGTACTCTCATAATCATATATTATTAATATCTCTATAATAATTCATAGTTGTCCTGAACATTTCTACACGTTATTGTACTTAATGTTACTAATCTACGAAACGGCCTTAGGTTCACCTTTCCATGAAATATAATGTCTGAAAGAATATATAATACGACCTTTTATCCTCTACTTCTTTGCTATGATATTAATATTTGAAAGCACGTGATGTTATTCGAGTTTAATATTAGTAATTTTTGTAGTTGGTTTTGAAATAAATTTTATCGTAACGAACATTTATGGACGACTATAAGTTTTACTTGTTGCCAGTTTTTTGTCATTTTATTTCGTAATCTTGCTTTAATTTATTCATTTTGCTTTTTTGAGAATAAATCGGGAAATTTTTCACTTTTCAATTGATAAATGAAATCTTGCATACCCAGGAAGTACCTATCACTATTTCATTTTAAGTAGAAGTCATTAATTTGCACATCATTGACACAGAAGTTCAGAAGAGGAACTCATAACTACTGCAAGTTTTTTCTGCCAAATGAAAAAAAAACACTGTATTTAGATTGGTAATTACGAAGATGAAAGTGTAAAGAAAGAAAATACTGGTCACCTATATTCTGATTTTTCAAAAGTCAGTGAAAAAGATAGGATAATTTTAATCCTTGTTCACGAAGTAGGTTGTACTATTATACTACATTGATAATGTCAGGGTGTTATAACAGTACAGTCCAACATCTTTATAGAAATAAACCGCCTTACTGCCCACATAATACACGCATGAATAAGCTTTCTGAATTCAATGCACATGGTAAAGGAAGATATTGTTGGTATCTCATAACACTGTCTTATGCGTATTGTGGGTGACCACTGTTTGTCTTAGGTACTATTATTGTTTATGTTCACTAACAGTTTGTCTTATATAGTTGGTCCAGGGTTTGAGGGAGACGAGGAAGAAAGAAATCCAGGTTTTGTTTTTTGGCAAACTGGTAAAGGAAATAGCCAGTCCAGCCACTGCTTGTCGGAGTTAGTTTAGAATTTTATTATTATTATATATTTATTTATCTTAAGAATTTTATTTTCTGTGCTACTGGCTAACATTTTGAGTTATTTTTTTTTTCAAATATAGAAATAAAACTGTAAGTGCGTTAGGGCTTTTACGAAAAAAAAAACGATTTTGAATTGTTACAGCACCTTAGACATCATTTGTCAGTAGGCCGGAGAACGTCAGTAGTCCTCCGTTTTCATCAACCGAAAGGCATCCTTATTTCCATGAGAAAATGCAAACACCTCTTCAATTATTTTTAAACGTTACCCCACACTTTCTTTTCTCCTGTGTCGTGGGTGCGTTTACAAACATATTTTAAACTTAGATAGACATACAGCCAGACCCGAAACAATTACCCGCAGTAGTCGATCGCTCGGCCACTGCGCCAACCTTGTCGTCGAAAATGTGTGTCCAAACATTCTTCAACAAAATTTCTTTGATCTAAAAACATTTGAATCATGCTAATTGGTCCTTTTATCCACAGGCGACTATTCATTGGACATCAGAGATGTGACGTTGGATGACGACGCAAAATATCAGTGCCAAGTCAGCTCAGGAATTAAAGGTATTTATTCAAATGTAACTAAAAACTATTTTGTTCTATTTTCGTGTATATAAAATTAAAAAGATATTTGATGATGAAATTGTATTGGATTAAAATGAACACCAGCTTTAAAATGTGGCATGGAAATTACTTTAATACGAACTGTATTTTTGTCTCAACTTAATAACAGCACTTAAACAACACCGATCTCCGTGATTGATTTCTCAGTATCAAAATTAAAACAAACCAACATACGCGCTCAAAACCATAATTATTAAAACAAGCACTACTTAAACCAATACCGAATTTAACAAGCAAAACCAACATAATACCGAAAATAAATTGAACTTTCGAATATTATCCCTAATTTTGGATAAAGTGATCTTCCAAGAAACTTGGTGTAATTGGAAATAATAAATCAATGCTCCACACACAGAATTACGATACGGTAGCGTACAAACAGATGCTTGTTTTTATGAGCATGCAAGGAAAAAATGAATTTTAGGGTCCAAGTTATGAGAGAAGAGCGGAAAAATGTATGGGAATAAAATTGCATAGGATGATGGTGGATAGTTACCTCGGCTGGTTTGTGGATGCGTGAGTGATCATCATTGTATACCGAGTTTTCATCGTACCTTGGAAAGCGCGTTCAGCTCATGGTCGCGGATTTCAATTGCAGATCTGTAATAGTCGTTGCAGGTTAGTCAGTGCCCCGAACGTCTTTTTTGCGGATGGTAAATCATCAAATAACTTCCCCCGCTCTGGGCGGAGCAGGGAGGAGTGTGTGACTTGTTCTGACTAAAACTCACCCATGTTCCTTCTATTGCCCTTTATGTTCCGGGGCCGCGGTATTTCTTTCGAACAACCCGCAACCCCGGGTCCCGAACGTGTTACAACAAGTTTTATTAAAGTGAATATATACAGTACTGAGCTGTGATGGTCAGATTGGCATAACTCCGTGTAAAATATTCTAATTCAGCAGTATCCGGTTAGGCTGGAAGCCGACCCCCACTCAGTTGAGAGAGACAAGGCAGATTATGATGATATCATGATACCCGGTTACTTTGTTGTAGTTTATGGAGGTCAGATAAGCCGTTGCGTTTGTAGTATTTAGTTGCATCTAGTAAACCTGGATTCTGACCCCACTATAATTAAAAAAGACACATCAGATAATGATAATCCTTACTAATATTATAAAAGCAAAAGTGAGTTTGTTTCTTTGTTTGTTTGTTACCTCTTCACGCTGTAATGGCTTAACCGATTTTGATGAATTTTGGTACAGAGATAGTTGGGAACCAGGAGACGGACATAGGGTAATTTTTTATTTAAAAAAAGTGGGATGTGAGGGAGAAAGCGGGAAGAAAAGGGAAAACTTAGCGTTGCTTTTACAAATCAATAAGGCGCAAGGAAAACTGTGTTACCCCAAATTTAACGAATCCATCACCACAAATGAAAAAGATTTTATTATCATGGTTGACATTAAAAGCTTGCGAGTTACACACTTCTAACATAAACACACATACTGTTTAGAGAACAATAACTTTTGTGTCATATCAAACTGATTAGGTTAAGGATTAAAATAATTACTATGTAATATTCTGCATTGTTTTGGTTAAAGCCTCGTGTACCTCATGCCCCCGAAGCCGTTATGTTTGATCTTACCACCATTCAACACAAATAGGAAATAAGGGATGAATAAAATATTTACTACCATCCTAATCTGCTACACCAAGGAAATGAGGATGTTAAGAGAACGACTCCGTTACATAGAAGATGTAGTCCTATTCATTACGAATTCAATTGCCCGTTTGCGTGAAATTACGATAGCTTCAGTAGCAGGAAGTTAACAACGATTTGTTAAATTGATTTGCTTTATCAGCACGAAAGTCAGGTTGATTATACCCATTTTTGAAGGTGGGATATCATCAAATAACTTTCCCCGCTCTGGGCGGAGCAGGGAAGAGTGTCAGTATTTTACTGACTAAAACTCAACCATGTTCCTTCTTTTGCCCTTTATGTTCCGGGGCCGTGGTATGTCTTTCGAACAAACTGCAACTCCGGCAGGCGGTGGCCCTGGCAGGCCCCTCTTGCTGGTATCTCTTTAAGGCGCGCGTGGAACATTAAGGCGAAGTCGATGCAGGTTGATTATACCTTGGTACTAGATTTTGTGCCATCTTTTATTTTATGCATGAACCAAGGTTATACAATACTTTTTGATTTTGTGCTCAGACAGAAGTCCTCGAGTGACGCCCATTTTCATTAATTGTGTGATATTTGACCTGATCCATCTGCGGGTGTTACATAGTCCCATTTCAGCCTCGCAGTCTTATCGCTAACATATACAACAAAGTTGCTACTCTTATAAATTCGATTACCCATTACACCTTTAGGAAACAATATCTAGACAAAAGCAATTTCACTTATTAAAATAGAAAAAGCTAAGACATCAATTCTTCGGAATTGTACTGGTGCTTTCCCGTTGGAAGACTGCCAGCCCCGTAATTGAAAAAGAGCGCGAAGATAAGTGAGGCTAGTACTTGACATAAAGTAACAGATAAATACGACAATTTGGCAGCGTAAGAGCCTCTAGAACAATTTGGTTTTATAATCAAAATTGTGGGAGTACTCGAAAGGCAAAGTGGTGAAATGTTCTACTTGTGTTTTAAAGGTTTCAGTTTTGTCAGAATTTAGACAAATGTTTTCGCAGCCTTAAAATACAATTTCTTTTCTTTTACAATCCATTATAATGTCCGATACTTTTTTACGCCTGCTTCCATATAAGTTTTTTGTCCATCTGAAATATTCTACTTCATCCATTTCAACAAAGGCTTTTCGTTCGTTTTCGTTTATTTTACATCTGTTTGACAGTTATGTTGTTCAAACGACACTGTTATTTTTGATGCGTTTTACACACCTTTTAGATAATTTACTCTCTTAAAAAATATTATAATGGCAATTATTTTTACTAAAATAATAAAAACATAGGTACTCATGACATCTCAATATAAACCGTGCGAAAGTAGGGGCTGGTCCCTAGTCCAATTAAAATACAATAGTTAATAGTAAAGCTTTTATGCCTCCGTCCGTTTCTGAGAATAATTTGAATATATTATTACGTTAACATTGTAACAGAGGATTCTAACGCTATATTGCGCAAACTTCCAAAGGCCAGGCAAACAAAGTTGTGGACAAAAGCTTGTATAGTGTAACTGCTATACATTTGTCTTCTATGTACCTATTTCATAGACTTACAGTGTATCTTATAGCCACATGTTAGAATTTATTACCACTAAATGAGATGGTACACTTATCTCGATATAGATTGAAGTTATCGATTTTGATTACAAGCGCGGCTTTGCCATCATAGGATAAGTTAAGTTGGTATCACTTATGACCAGACATGGCAACTAAAGATTACAGACCTATAATTGATAATCCCCTGATTATGAGGGAAACAGAAATTGCCTCATTATCTGACTTGAATAAAATTATTGTATGTTGATTCCCACAATTTGTTAAGACATTCTGTTGATAATACTTAATAAACTATCCATTTAAAGAAAGATAAATCAATTTTTTCAATTATGTTTAATCAATTCAACAATTATTTCATCTAATCTACTTGTATGCGTATCCATGAATAAACGACCAACAGAACCTCTTCGTACCTCCTTTTTTAAACAAAATCTATCAAAAGAAATAAATTGAGTAGCTGTTACATAATAAATCGCTTTTCGCTTATCCTTGGTACCAAAGATAATTCTTTTGAGCCAAGTAACTATTGTTTTCGTACTTGAGCTGGAGCCCGCGAAATTGTGTTTGCTTTTAATAAATTGAAAATCTTGACTCGTATTTTATTCTTGGCCTGTTTTCAGGCCTTCGTCTCTCGATTTTTCTCCCCATTTTATATAATACCTATATTTTTAGGAGCTTGTAATCCGCCCTGATGGATTTTGAAAGTTTGCTTCGTGAGGGAAAAGTCTGATTGTTTCTTTCTCAGCTGGGTAACATCAATTTTGGGAGTAAGTTTTATGTCGTTGTATAAATCATTTACCACCTAACTGATTGTGTTAATACTTTTGACGCCTTTTTGTTATATCAATACATACCACACAACACCATATGTGCACATCTGGTGTACATCCAGAAATGGTAGAATAGTATTTGACTAACTATTAGAACTATAACATCTTTTGTAAGTACTATATTCTGAAAAATAAACATTTCTTTCTTTATATTAATTTATTTTCAAGTTATCTGACATCATTTGCTACACCAATTGCTTATTTTATACTTAATTAACAACATCAACGTCACCATTCTACACATACTCAAGTTACTATTTATCAAAATATCCTAAATCCTTATTTCCATCTAGTCTATCAACAACATCACCCCTAACCAATCACGGCTCAATATTTCGGGGAAACTTGTCAATACGTCCGTCTCTTAAACACGAACCTGCTCAATTGTATTTGTGAATGCTGACAGTACCTGTTCGATGTGACGTATTAGTCCCATGCCCGCTTGCCGGTGTCAGTCAAATCTAGGTGTAGCGAATTTGGCTTTGTTCGATTTTGACGTATGTGGGTGTGTGCCAGTGTTTCAAGAAATGGGGAAAGAGCTTTCCAACGTTGTTTCTGTTCTATTTTGATTTCTGATTTGCATCTTTTTCTACTGTTGCAGTTCTTTTATGAAGATTAAATCCATTATTAGTTAACTGGTATAATACATTTATGTGTTACCTACTTTACTCTGGTTGATAACCTTTAAGCAATATGTTCCTTAGCATTTTAAAACCTAAAAGAGTTTTGGCAAAATTTGACAATTCAGATTAATACCATTCCCGCAAACCAATCTGGTTCATTCCATTGGTAATTCTTCAACAATTTCTATTATTTAATGCAAATTCCGGTTTGTGGTGAACCTAAATTGGTAATTAATTCATTCACAACCCGTTTCGTTTCGCTTCCATTTTTGTTTTGTAATTTTTCATAACGCCTAATTTGCATATCTCGCCGCAAAGATGTTTTATTCTGTAGATTTGATATAAAATTTACTTTTGAAAGTGTATTATTGTAACAGCCAAAGTTCGCTAAAGTTCTATTTAAAAAATTGTAAGACACCAAATCAATGTTGTTGTGGCAATTTTTATTTATGACTAGACTATTTTCGGGTAACAAAAGAAATTCGTTTTACTTTTTAATTTTATGGTCAATTTTTCGACATCTGCTACAAAAAAAACTGCAATACCCGTCATTGCAGTTTATTTGTTGCAGAGGTAGTTGAGTAGAATAAAATCAAGAAAATATAGTCTGCTATTACTGTTTTATTGTACACCAACATTTCTACAAAGCTCATGGAGTCCGATCGAAGTCCAGTGAAAAAACTAGTGTTATAGACAATGACAACACTCCCTAATCTCCCAAATAAAATCATCCTGTTTCCGAATATAATGGTATTGCTCGAAGTATTGGCAAAAAGCAATTCTTACTTAACTTCCCCTCCCTGACCAATTTTCTCGCCCCACAAGGATAACTTACAAATTATCCGCTTCCACTTAAACAAAACGTTCAACTTCGTATTGCTTATTTCCTGAACGATAACATCTTCGCGCTTATTATCTTCAATACGCTTAACCCTACCGTTAAAGTCATTTAAATTAATTACTCTAGCATCATCTTAAGATATAAATACGAATTTATAATAAGCTATCTTAGAAATTTCAAGAGCTTCGATCCCTTTAGCTTCTTGGGTGAGACTCTATTCAAACGAAAAGGTCTATAATATTAATTTACATTGCTCTTTGTATAGAACGCAACCTTTGATAAATTTTGCTTTTCCTTTGAAATGTCTCTGTTAGTATTCTTATCTCGACTAAAGCCGGCTCTTATGGGCCATTCAGCTTTTGTTTCAAGATTTAGATTCTGTATTTCTTTAGTAATCTTATACATTTGTTATCCATGATCCTTGTGGGTTCATCTGGTGTGGATTTAATTACTTTCAAAGGTTGTTTATGTTAGTTTTCAGTATTTAATTCCTTTGAAAACGTTTATGTTAGAGAAACTCAGTCTAAGTTTATACATATATAAGGTTTATTTTCGTCGAATACATTTTGAGGAAAATATAACATGAGTATTATTTTACTGAAATGCGAGTATGGAAGTTAAAAGAAAAATATACTGAAACAAAATAAATGCTAGCGAAAATCTCTCTATCCTATTTAATGAGAAACATTATGAGATCCCATTTTCTATTTACCTTTCATTTTAATCTGCACTAGAGTTTGAAGCGATAATAACGCAGAGTTCCAAGGAATTATCGTGTTTATTAGAATTGTTCTCGTCGGGGACAAATCCTGTATCTCCATAATAAGCTCGGTGTTTAGAGAAGTTGGATTTAGATTAAAATAAATTAAACCGCGAACAATTCTTGGTACATTTTGTTCTGCTTTTATCTTTTAAGCCTTAAGGCGTTTGTCACTGTTTGTACTTGTTTTAATTATGTTTACGTGTGTGATATTTGTGGTCTTGCGTGTTTTGGGTTTAGTAAACTGTTACTTTGAGATAAGGACAATCTTAATTTTAAAGTTCTTTTAAATAACATTTTATATAGCTTTACATTTTTTTTGTAACATTTTATTTAAGCCATAACTCAAGTATATTACACGAAAAAAAAAAGTAATTTAAAATGCATTTAAAAGAAAAAAATACTTAATATTAAATATTAATGGAATAGAATTAGTAATATCGAGTAAATGACTTTTTAAACGATATATCTGAATAGTTTCTCAGTGAATAAGAAGTGGCTTGTGTATTTTTTTGCCACTTCTTAACTACTAAGAACAGATATTGCTATAAATTTATACAACAATCTACGCATACAACACCAGAACCAATATAATAATTCCGCCCAACAAACAAGAACAAGGAAAAGACAAAACAAATAGACACAATAAAGAAACGATACGCCATATTTTCCCGCAAGGACCTACAACCGGCCCCTCAGAGCTTCAAATTAATTCCATCACCAGAAAACTTCGGAAAAAAGGACCAAGATTTACATGAAACTAACTACAGTAACTTTGTTTTTTATCAGGCAAAGTAACAATGGACAACAGTCTTGCGGCTAAATTGTACAACTTTGCACTATTTAACTTTACAAACTTTGCCCGGGTTTGTAAGAAACTATTCTTGGGGACAAGGCATTGTCTCAGAGACCTCCTGTTGTATTAAATTGTGATCCGTGGTTTCATGGGTCTGACCACGAATTGCAAACTTCCTCGTCCTTGCTTTATTGCTGGATTTAATATCATTTCTGTGGGACTTATGAGGAGTTGACTATCGTCGTTTTAATACAGTTTAAGTCTGTATATACTGTTAAAAGTGGAAGTGATATTTAGTTACAAAGTCTGTTTTCAATTGTGAATATTCAAGATGGTCGCCCGGAGGATAGTGAGGAGCTGACATTGAGGCGGTTTGCCCCGCCCAACACGTTCCCTGCGCCATCATTTTTAAAGAACTTTCAACTGGTGTTTTAGAGGCCTAAAGGATCTCGCACCAAAAAGTAGGTTAGTTCTACTTTTTGGTGCGTTTGAGGCCTAATGAGTGTCCTAAAGATACAGTTTTCTCATACTTAACGTTAGATCCTCCCGCAACGAGTGAAACAACACGATTTTATTCAACGCACAATACAAAAGTCCTGCAAGAGGGGCTCCGGGCACTGGGTGCCGATAGACAAGTCTCGGCCAACGTATACGCAGGTCTGTCGACGAAGACCAATCGTTAGTTTACCGTCTAGTGACGTGAGGTCGTGTCAACGGAGTGTTCGTGTTCCACGCGTGCATCAAAGAGATGTCAGCAAAGCAGAGGAGCCTGCCAGGGCTACTGCCTGCCGGGGTTGCTAGTTGTACAAAAGAGATACTGAAGCCCCGGAACACAAAGGGCAAAATTCATATTGTATGCTATTTTTATATACACATAAATTGTGGTGTTTAAAAAATGCAACGCGAAATATACTAATTTCGAGTTTAACTTAACGAAACACAGCGGTAGGTCCAAACACTTACGTTTTAATCCAATACAATTTCAAAAGATCTACCTATAAACAATGTCAATGAACGTACAGGCATCAATCCATAAAATTGTGTCCACCCCAATCTAAAATGCCATACGACAACCTATAACCCCTCACAACTTTACAGCGCTCATGAAACAGAATTGCCCTCCATTTTAATCTCCTCACAATTTTATAACTCTCAATATTTTCCCCGATACCCGTTTTCGATACTGAGTAATATATTAAAATTGTTTGACAGGAGAGCCGGCGATTCGATCGCGGTATGCACGACTTACTGTGTTGGTGCCACCCGAGCCGCCGCGCATCGTCGAAGGCAATTTCTTTTCGACAATAGAGGACAGGAATATCAAATTGGAGTGTGTGTCCGTTGGTGGAAAACCTCCCGCTGAGGTAAGAATTGATTTCTGTGTTTTTGTGTGCTTCAGTGTGTTTGGTGGAGATGTGTTTTGGTGTTGAATAGATGAAAATGGAAGTATAAGTCTTTGTTATGTTAAATAGGTTATTTTTCTATAATATAGGTAATTATTCAAATATCGTGAAACAATAACTTCATGATAAAATAAGACATTTGTTTTTTTTAATAATTTTCAAATGACATATTGATAAACGTCAATATAATCAATTAACACCCACATAAATATTTCCTTAAAATTTATTAAGTAGTTTATTTAAAATGTAAAATAAATGACTTACAAGACATTTCTGGAACAATAACTTTTAAAAGAATTTCGATTTAAAACCATCATAACTAATAAAAACTAATGAATGTCATTATGAATGTTTTTACAGCAATATTTCCTCAGTTGTCATCCAAGTTTCTGAGCCCTTGATAATATTAATTAATCAATGTCACTACTTAAATGGAATTTTACAGGCTTGCCATTACTACGCCGTCCTTTTCATATTTTTTTTCTCATTTTTATTCACATTTCACGTTGGTAGGTACTTTCCAAAGATCTATTTCTTTCTATTAAAAAGCTTTTAAAATATATTGTAATGGAATCTTTTGGTTACTTTAATGTACCTAATTTATGGTTTATGCCGCCTTTCAGTCAGGTTCTGTCATTAATCTACTTAATGTTATTTTCTAAGCTATTGAAGAAGTTTAACTTAGGTCTGAAAGCTTCGTATTGATCTTTTTTCGCGTCAATAAGTTACTGGCATGATAGACTGAAATAGGTTCAAAAAATATTATTTTCAGCCAAGCTCAGTTAATCTTTTATTTTCTTTCATCGTTTTTTTCAAGTAAAAAATACTACGTTGGTTGTAGTTTACACTTGAGTGTTTTCTTTTAACTCTTTATGTCATTTGACGGCCCGTACCACAAAAGGAAAAATAACCCTTGTCCGTCTGTCTGTCAAGACCCTTTATCTCGAGAACGCTTAAAGGTATTGAGTTGAAATTAAAACCATAAACTCAACTCTGTAGTCTGTTTGTGCTGTGAAAACAAACTCAACTCTCTTAGTCTAAGCAGTCAAAAATGTGGCTGTTTAGTTTATGTCACAAATTCGAGACACCACCTGCCGGGGTTGCGGGTTGTTCGAAAGAAATACCGCGGCCTCGGTACGTAAAGGGCACTAGAAGAAACATGGGTGGGTTTTAGTCAGTACAAGTCTGACACTCCCCTCCTCTCAGCCCAGAGTAGTTATTTGATGATTTCCTATCCGTAAAAAAAACTTATCAGTCAGACTATCTCTCTCAGCCGGTTTTTTTTTAATTCAATGGATCCCTTTAGACTCTTAATTGTTTTTTTTCCTACATTTGTGTAATTTATACTTCTTTCTAAGTAGTATAACACCAACCACCAATATTTAGTAAAACCCAAACCAGACCAAAATAAAATCGAACTATCCACTTCATATTCCGAATATGCAGCCATAGCATAAACTACTGACCTATTTACCCGACAAGTGAGAAATATGAGAGGTACGTGTGTTGAGAGAACTCTCGAAGTATGAAGCATGATCTCCATCATGTTCCTACATGAGGAATAGAACAAATTTTGAGAGTAAACGGAAACTGTAATAAAATTCATGTTGCATACTTTTGCATGCATAAGAAGTTGTGGTAAAATTTTGTGTGCTTGCAACTTTAATTTAAAGTAAAACTTAACATCATCCCTCTTAATAATAGTAGAGAAGTAGGTATATGAATATCTTTAATACGCCGAAAGCCCACCTGTAATACTTAAGCAGGTGGGACTTAGGGGTAACGGGCGTTCAGAGTGGGGACTCTGAGCGTTCAGTGAGAGATCTCAGAGATGACCGGTAGCACCATGGTCACATGCTATCGTGCGTACATGCACAGCGAGGCTCAGGGATGACCTATGTGTAGTCGCCACAAGAATGTGCCTTAATAGGCGTTGCACGGAGGGGGCTCCGGAAAGGTCTATTAAGAAAAAACAGGGCCTCCTCTCATGTGCAGATAGTGATCACCGGGGTGATTTTAGTGGGGTAAAAGTTCCACACTGGCCGGTCTTATCCCAAAAGTCCGGTCGCCTTTTGAAGTTTTCCCGCCGACAACAAAAACAAAAAGGTAGATATAAGAATGTCTTGACAACAGTTGAGTTAATACGCGACACTTTCGAGATATTAAATTTAAAATCAAATTGTTTAACTTGCCTAACCGATTGGCTGCTTATAATCAAATCAACCAATCATGGTAGTAAACACGAACTCACAAATTAAAACTCAAAGCATTTCTTTCAGTTATACTGTTACAGACATATTGGATGTCATAAAAGCAAAAAAAAATATATACTGCTACAGTCCCAGTCACAAGAAATAAAAACTTGAAAGTACTGTAGTTATACATTCCGTAGCTTAGATCTCTTTGAAAAAGAATATGCAAGAAAATTCATGGACACTCTTTTAAATTAAAATATTTATAAAAGATCATGGTTACATCATTCATGTTGAGATTATACAAACATGTGAGAACGAGGTGGAAAAACGAGCACATTAAGAGCGTATAGAATAAAAACAAAAATGAGAATTAATAGATGAATTAAAACAAGTCAGACTGTCAGCGCCCATTCACGAACATGACGCATGGATCCATGCGTCATTCAGTTCAACCATTTTGAAGAGAACTATATGACCCGACCACCACTTTAAGTTTCAAAGACTCTAAAACATACAAATGGCAATCGAGACCAACTGCTTCCAGTGGTTTTTGAGGCACGTAGAAAACTTGGTATGTAATGGTTGGTCAACCATACACGGACCAAGCTTGGCAGGCGCGGCTTAACCTTAAAGATTTACCAGTACCGCGGTTGATGCCGCGAGGTCCCTTTTTAAAATTACAAAGGATAATAGGCATATAATATAATGATCTCTACGGCTAAAACATAGGCATATACTGACCCGTAATTCTACACGCGGACTAGAGGCGTGTTCGTAGTCGCACGTGACATCCAATTTTTAGTTCCCACTCGATGTTTCGCTTCTCCATTTCGAGAGTAGGGGTACTAAAAACCCGGATAGGGGTAGGTTCCATACAAATTTGCGACATTAACTGAAATATCTTTTGACTGCGTAGACTTCGAAGGTTGATTTTATACAGCACTAAGAAACTACGGATATAGTTTGAGATAAAGGTTTTTGACAGACAGACAGACAAACATACGAACAGACGGCCAACACAGTGGTCCTATAATGTTTTTTTTTTACCTTTTGGAAGTTTTTGGAGTTACAGAATTTATAAAAAATGCAATATCAATTATCTGCTTGGTTTAGATTCTATTCAAATCATTCGTCTTAAAATCGTGATCTTCCTGAAGATTCGTGCAATGCCTTGTCTTCTTTCATTCTCCGCTGTCAGACATCACGGTATTTATTATTCATACGGTTCCAAAATGCATGTTTAATATCCTTACTTATATTATAAAAGCGAAAGTGAGTTTGTTTGTTTGTTTGTTACGTCTTCACGCCTAAACTGCTAAACCGATTTTGTGAATTTTGGTACAGAGATAGTTCTCTAGAGACGGAAATAGAATAATCATTGTATTTAAAGTGAGAAATGAGGGAGAAAGAGGGAAGAAAAGGGAAAACTCGGCTTTGCTATTACAATAAATAAGGTGCAAGAAGCAAAAACAGGTAGCAGGTACCTTCAAAACAAGAAAGGGGAACTGTGATACCCTTAATTTAAGCCGCGGGTAAAAGCTAGTGCTTTATATTAATCTGGTGAACTACAAGTAAGAAGATATTATGTTCATATTAGGTACCAACATATGCAAATAATTATGTATGTATTACACAAACATCGCAATACAGACTTAATCTTGTATTACAGAACGTGTAGTTTCGATGAAAATGAACATAGAACTTGGTTTCATTAATAAATGGAACAGAGATTCGCACGAAATTGTTAGCGAATTATACTTTTCAACGTGATTAGTGAATTAACTATGGACCATTGGCCGTATTGGCAATTAGTGCTTGAAAATAATTAGTTCTAGGGTCAATCTAGATTGATGGAGTAGTTGAAAGCTCTTTTTAATCTTTTATTCTTTTGAATCTCAAAAGGCAAAAATGAGACCCTTACTGTCTTTGTTGTCATTCTGTCTGTCTGTCTGTCAAGACCCTGTATCTCGGGAACGCGTGGAGGTATCCACTTGATACTAAAACCATATACTCAAATCTTTGGTCTATTTTAGATGTGCAAAAGTAAATCATCTAATATATAAAATTCTCGTGTCACAATGTTGGTTCCCATAATCCTCCGGCTGGACCGATTTGAACGAAATTTTGTGTGCATATCGGGTAAGTCTGAAAATCGGCTAACATATATTTTTCATCCCCTAACCAAGCAGCGGGTGCCCTCTAAGTCTATGCAGTCAAAAGATATGGCCGTTTATGTCGCAAGTTTGTACGGAACCTTCGACGCGCGAGTTCGACTCTCACTTTGACGTTTTTTTATTATTCTTGAATTCGTATTCATTAGTTACAGTAACTAACTGAATAATGAAACAAAATTGCTCCTTCTTCCTTTGATCCTTTGTCCTCATATCTTCCAAACATAAAAAGTAAACGCTTTAATAAACCATGAAATAATCCTCAAAACTAATTTCACTCTCATACCAAACCTTACCCAGAAATGAAGGCATGCGAAACGAAAAATTCAAAATTGTCACATCCTTCATAAACAAATCCTGCGAGACCCCGTCTGTCCAATTTATTTAGCTCTGTGTCAATTTGTTTGTCCCGGTATTAAGAAAGAGAATATTCCAATTAAGCTTTGAAGTAAAGTGAATAGATATACCTCCCTAGGGAAGCTTTCACAATTAGGAGTTAAATTGAAAATGATGTTGCTTCCATATTGTGGTCCCGTAGAGACTGCAGCGGTGATTGCACAAATATTTCATATTGAAGGACAAGGATTAGGTCAAGTAATACCTCTGATGAGCCTGGGATTTGAGGAATGGCGGATATTATTTGCTAAGGGTTTGAATCATCTTGCATTATAAATTTGTGTTTGCTTATTTTTGGATGGAGTGGACCGTACCGAAGTTTCTTCATGGTTAAAATTTGGATGAGATTTTGTTTTTAAACTTTGCTCTACATTAGAAATTTCTTACATTTTTTTAAGTAAAAATAATAATCGTTTTCTTTAATGCACACAATAAAAATAAAAAATATGCACATAAATTGTAATACCAAAGCTTATGTACATACAATGGCGAGCTTAACATAGAATTGAGTTTTATTAAATTCTGAAATTTGCAAATAAGGATACAATTACATTAAAATGCATAAATATTTAAAACTTAAATGTTTAATAAAAAACTATGTGAACTAATTCATGCAATATACTTATACAATAAATATATACATACATATAAAATCCCAAAAAAAAAATATGTTGACAGAAAATGTTCCTTTATTGCCATCTTGAACACTTTTAACGAAGGGCTGTCCCACAACTAGTGTGGCAGTGTAAAAGTTGTTTTTGACCCACCATTAAACACACGAAGTCTAAGTTCAGAAAAAGTACCTACCAAGTACAAAAAATAACTAAAAGGATATAACAGAAAAATAATCAAACAATTTATTACACTCTTGACAATTTTTAATAACAAAAGACTCGTAAAAGAGGAACTAGCTCTTACAAAATTGTCTCTAGCTCTCGTTATAAAGTTAGACAAGGGCCCATAAACCCATATTTTTCTTTTGTAATACCAATGTGCGCTACATTCTCAAAGAACTATTTTGCATTTATATAGTTCTCATCTTCACACGGCTGGTGCCTTGAATACTTAGTAACTATATTCTTCCTTCGTTTAAGACAAGCTTTTGACTACGGCTTTGCTCTCGTTGTTTGGATGATCAAAAATCGAAAACGTATTTTATTTGTGTTACATAAGTAGTAAATACACGTTTTATATTAAAGTTTATGTCATGCCAGAAGCGTACAAATAATTGCAAGCGAATATAAAAACAATATAAGTCATACGAGAGGTAACCACACATTATTTGGTAGAAATGTCAAAATTAATAAATCCTTACTAATACATATTATAAAAGCGAAAGTGAGTTTGTTTGTTTGTTACCTCTTCACACGCTTTAATGGTTAAACCGATTGTGATGAATTTTTGTACATAGATAGTTGGGAACCAGGAGACGGACATGCTAATTTTTATTTTAAAAAAGTGGGATGTGAGGGAGAAAGAGGGAAGAAAAGGGAAAACTTAGGGTTGCTATTACAAATCAATAAGGCGCAAGGGGAACTGTGTAACCCCAAATTTAACGCGGGCGAAGCCGCGGGTGATAGCTAGTAGGTGATAAATTAATAACACAGAAATTAAAAATCTCACAATATGGAGCCACGGCTATGGAGCACAGCGAAATTATCCTACGGAGACGTCTTGACTGTATAGTCATCTCATTCAAATATAATGTTATTAATTTTGTGATGAGTACCGAAGACCTTACACTTCCAAACTTATAAAATTTAATTATAAAGATAAATAAAAATTAATTATAATGTGGCGAGGGGAATTTCGACTATGATGATAAGAGAATAGAAAGAGCAGAAAAACTATAGATGGGTTAAGTGGAAGATAATATGACTAGAAAGGAGATAACTTCTGAGATGATGGGTACATGAGAAGTATGGAAGGAGAAAACATGCTGCACTGATCACAAATTAAATGGCCGCTTCAACAAAAGCATGATAAGTTAATAGTATGAATAACGTTACTATTCGTAAAATAATTGACCATTTTAAGAATTTATATTAATATATATTGATGATTCTGCTAAAACGACCATTTTAGACCCCAAGGAGAATAATGATGAAATGGTTAACGAAAACATTTAAAATTTATAATACCCTTTGTTTTAGATCACGTGGGTCGACAGTAATGCTGGTGTTTTAACGCAAGGAGTCACGTACACTGTTGAACCGATGCCTGATGGTCAGAGGTTTACAGCTAGGTAAGTCCTTATCTCAGCTTTTTCTTCTCGAACCAATTACTTAGGTTTTTTATCACTTTAGTTCAGTCTTTGCCTGTGTCATTTGCTTTAGATCTTAAACGTGCAGGGAGCAGGAGAAATGGTGTGAGGATTAGTTTTTCAGATGATTGACAATTATTGTTGGAAAGTTGCTTTCCTCGAGCATTGACTAGGTCCATCATACTTCTTGTATGAGTCTCATACGGACTAAAGGAAAGCATGGAGTCAGAATGCTTCCTTTCGTTGGTGCCCATAGTAACATAACTGCCAATAAAAATAATAATGATTCTTCATTTCATCCACTTTTTGGCTATCTACCTATTGTATTTAGTATTGCAATATAATTTTTTATTAAACAATAATTCTTCTACATAATATAATCTCGTATTTATTTCAACCAGGTCAATCATAAAGATGACTCCAAAACAGGAACACCACAACCAGACCTTCACGTGTCAAGCACAGAATACAGCTGATAGAGCATACAGAGCAGCAAGCATACAAATAGAGGTAAGATTTATACTTGTCAAAAATGAAGGTCGAAATGTCGTAAAGGCTTTTGAGTGTGTTATTAGATTTTCAACTTTTTGGTGGTAAGTTGAACGTTACAAATCTGTCTGTTATAATATTTCAAACGACAGGACGGCAGGGTTAGCATTGATAAGATCACTGACTAGTTCTGCAAATTTTATTTTCGAAACACAATTAACTTAATTCAGCAAGTCAGTGATATAACAATAATGTGAGTGTGTTTTACTGACGTACTGGTATTCAATTCAACGTAGTTGGAAAAAAACTAGGCTTTTGACACTGATCCTCTGGCATCCTTTGCCAGAATGTCTAGCAATAATGGTGATGCAGAATGTTGCTTTATAACTGCAAAAATCTTATGAAAACTTCCAAAATGAAGTCAAACACGTTAATAAATCCTTTCTTTGGCCCACAACTACCCAAATGAACCCAGAAGACAATAACAAAACAAAAAAACTAGAATAGACCCGAAAAATATTGACAAAAGTGACTGGACACCGAGTCGGATGGGCGATACGTGTCGCCATTTGGAATACCGGGAGAGATTTAGCACTGACAGAGGCAAGCGCAGTAAATATGGCTACACTCCCAGAATACAAAATGAAGTTAGAAATATGAAAATTGTTTCTGAAACGCTGTCGTATTTTTACGGCTTATATATTTATGACACTAGAATTAGGGGACGATGTTCGTTGAATGTCATTTGCATTGTAAATTTTGTGACCTGCGAATGAAAGTGATGTAGCTAATTAATTAAAGGGAGTGCTGCAAGAATTTTGTTAAGAGGTCCTTGGTGCGTGGATGATGAGTTAACAAGCTGACTTCATTAATATAATAAAACCTTTTTGGATATCCAAGACAGTTTTAATGTAAAATCTTGTAAGGGTATTGTTTTTTCGTAGAAATCTTAGTATAATTTGTAGTAGCAGTAAATGTTGATATAATCTTCTCATCGATAGTAACAACGATACATAATTACGGTAAAATTAATTGGAAGAAAACTTTCATCGATAAGTAAAAGAATAATTGATACTATACCAATAATGATCAGTTTAGTATACGCCTTGATTTCAGGCAAAACTACTAAACGTATTTCGATGAAGTATGGAACACACACGGTTTATAACCTAGATTGCTACATAGAATACATTTAACTCGTAGGATAAAAACTGAAACTTCACACAGACGAAGACATAAGCTATCTAGTAATAACTATGCTGGTTCCTATAATACTAATGATCAGTGATGCAGAACACCTAAAACCTGCTAAAGTTCAAGCAACTAATAGAGTACCAACACATTCTATAGAAAATCCTCTTTCTC
Source organism: Ochropleura leucogaster (assembly GCA_958449745.1). Lineage (NCBI taxonomy): Eukaryota > Metazoa > Arthropoda > Insecta > Lepidoptera > Noctuidae > Ochropleura > Ochropleura leucogaster. Next base: position 6,282,549 of record OY288226.1, read on the forward strand.
CTAATTAGGTAAATACGTAGAGAACCAACATCGGATCCCTGCTTACTGTAGTTCCCGTGATCTTTTTACTTATTCCAGTCATGTTCGACATTTCGAGAAAAACCCGAGTTTTTCTACCAGAGATCTAAGAAATGTTACGAATAAACAAAAAGGGCTTATTCTGATAAATATTTGTTGTGTGGTTTGAAATTTTTGCAATGTTGTCTTGTTTGAGTAGAAATCTGTATGTAAAATCATTCTCATGTGCTTCTGTTGGACAATGGTCATCATTAATAACGTTTGTTTTGCCATGTTATTTATAGTACACTCGTTGTTCTGATGATTTTGCAATTGGCTAGTTTAATGATTGTTTCTCCTTTTGGCGTAGTTGCATCACAAAAAACTAATCGTATTTGGTTTTTGGTAAATTGTCTTCCGTTGTGCATTTGGTGAATTTATGGTATTGTATGTAGACATTAATTTTTTAAAAAAGTTTCTTATAAGAATTCTTTTATTTTCAAGTTGATGAAGTTTATGTTTAGTCAAATGTTTCTTAAATTCGTATTTCCTTTACCAACGTTATTATCTATCAAACTGAAAACCTACATTTTTCATTGAAGCCCAGTAAATACTTCGTACACACGACGGCAACTCAACCTATTCTAAACCATTATAACCCGATCTCTCTAGCTCTACTATGGATCGCACACCGTAGTAAAGAGATCAAGTTAAAATGGTTACGTATACCACGATACCCCTTAGAAATATTGGTTGACAGACTTTCGGGCCAACGATTACTTGTAACGACTGTCAAAAAACTACAATTGACAGTCCGAAGCAACGTCTAAACATGCTTTTCTAGGCATGGAAATAACTTGGTAGGTAAGTAATGCGTGATCCATCAACCACAGACCAACAGAGGCAAACGCAGCTTAACCTAAGCCCTAGCGGCTTTTAATATTTAGCTCCTTCTTCGCCTTCATCGCACACCTCTACTCAAAAAATAATCTAAGATATAAATATCTAAACAGTTATTTCCGATCTATAAATATTTCCCTCCAAACTTCCCCTAGCTCTGCAAAGCAATCGACAGCCCCTCAGTATGGAATCTCATAAAATATTGAGATAAAATTCCAGTCATAGGTATTTGCTATCTTCAACCCGTAGTAAACTTTTAGGCCCATGTATTTGTTTTCTCTTATAAAAATATCTGCAAAGAAATTGTTTGCGGATATTGTTGGATCGATTTTTGAGAAGCAATCGCGAGAATGATTGTGAGGATCTTTCGATGAGATGGTGTTCTGTTCTTTTTTGTGTGTTTGTGTAGTCTTATACCGGTGAGTGCCTCTGTTTCTTACTTTCTTGGATTTTGGGTTGGTGTTAGATTGATTTGTATCATAAGTCTGTAAAAGGGAAAATCTTTGAAGTTCGATTGTTGGTGTTCAGCTTCAAATGGGTAGAATCGGGTTTGCTAGCTGACATGTGACAACAGATTAATGGATTCTTAAATTTATCTTGTGAAAAATAAAATTGTATAAAATTTCTTTCTTCTAACCTGACAGACAGATGTGTTGCTGGGGAGTTTGTTCCGCCACTTTTACTTCCCAGCTCAAACACTAGGCATGACTAGGTTTTGGGGGACTATCTCTTGTAATGACGTTTTTTATTTTGATTAGAATCTGACCGCATATTAATTGAAGAAAAATCGTTCGGCAGATCGTTTGAGGCTTCTCTATTACAAAAATAATCAAAAAAATATAATTTTTCTTCCGTCTGATTTTGATCTAAAAAACATCTACAAAATAATATCCTATACGTGCGTGTCGGGTAAAAATAGTGATTCTGAACCGTCTTTATCTTTTCCTCATTTCTCAATATTATAATACAATCTATATAAAAACGTTCTCTACTATATCTTTTACCAACAACGAACCGATCTAAAGAACTACTACCCAATATTTTTATATCCCAAATACTCCAACTCACAATAAGGAAGCATTAAGATATTTCATCACTACTTACTGTATATTCAGTGGTCCATAAAAATACTTACATTGATGCCCATAAACTTACAAATACATTAAAGATGTACTACAGTCGGGGAAGCCGAGTATCCGGCAATAATTTTGCTGTCGGCAAAAAGCGCCGATTAGTCGTCTCTATAAATAAAAGCCATTAAAATGAAAATGTAAATCTTAATCAACTTAATTTTAAAATAAGCTTTCTTACTCAGGAATCAGAACACGTTTTTTGATACTAAATAAATTTAAAGAAAACAAAAAAAAAAAAAATTGACTTTTAACAGAAAATAACATTTCTATTTTTTTTTTTGGCCGCCGTCTGTATGTTAACGAGCGCGTTGTATAGTTTATTATGCGACTCCGCTGTAGACGAAGTGCCACAGAATTCGCTTGATGCTACCAGAATTACACCCAAACCAATGATCGCTTCATCGGACGACTAGTCGGTTAGTCGGCTAAAGTTATAGTCGGCCCAAGCTGTAGGCGGCCCATCTCTAATACACATTGATCAAATGTAACGTTCTTATGTACCGAAGTAAAAATTATTGTCGTCCCCAAATAGTCAGTAGGAAATTACTATTCCGGTCGCGTATAGAGAAACTGGATGTGGTATTAATATTAATATGTTTCTCCCTTTTATATAGAGGTTTCGTTTATTGTTTTACTAGGATATTAAAGTCTAGATAGGGTTGCGTTTATTTAAGTTTGGTTTAATTTATTTTAGTGGGAAAGTAAACTTGAGGTTAAAGAAAATATTGATTGAGGTGTTCAGTCAGTGAAAATTTAAGGCAAAACCTCTACAACGAGCCCTGTTTTACATAATAATATTTCCGAGTAGGTATAAGAATAAAAACACACTTGTGATTCCCGGAGGGTTAAGCAGGGGTGTACCACAGTTTCGCCAGTTTATGTATTTTAAGGTTTAGTCCTGTTTAAGATCATGGGAAAGTTATTTTACTGATTAATACCCACCCATGTTCCTTCTTTTGCCCTTTATGTTCCGGGGCCGTGGTATCTCTTACTAACAATCCACAACCCGGCAGGCGGTGGCCCTGGCTGGCCACTCCGCCTTTGCTAAGCCTATCATTACGTGTAGCGGTGCCTACTGAAGAACACGTCTACCCCAAAGATCATCGGTTTCAAGGTTACTATGATTCAACTAATACCACTTTGGCTTACTTATTTTAAAACTCACCGTCAATTGGGTAGCCCTACTAGAATTCTGTCCGTGTTGCGGGTTGTTAAAAAGAGATACCGCGGTCCTGGAGTATTAAGGGCAAAAAAAGGAACATCTTGGCTTTTAGTCAATAAAAGACTAACACTCGCCTTCGCACCGACCAGAGCTGGGGAATTTTTTGATGATTTTAAATTCGCAAAAAAAACCCTAATAGAATTTAACGTAATAAATTACAAAGTATCCTGATTAAATAAAATCAAAAGTGCTAAAATAAATAAATAAATATCTTGGGACAATCACACACGGCTATCTGATCCCAAGCTAAGCAGAGCTTGTGTTATGGTAACCAGACAACTGATATACATACTTATATAATTTATAAATACATACATATTATAGATAAATCACACCCAGACACAGAACAAACAATCGTGCTCATCACACAAAGTTTGTCCTGGGTGGGAATCGAACCCACGACTTCCGGCTCAGCAGTCAGGGCCACTAACCACTAGACCAACAGGCCCGTCAAAAACACTAACTACCCGCACAAATAAGCAATTCCCACACCCGAAACCACATCTATTCGTTCTAACCCCACACCGTTGTTATGAGGAGAAAAAAACGATATGTTTATCATATATATTTTCGGTGGTCATAAAATAAAACCCCTTTTTACGGACAACCCAATTACTTTTTACGATCTGATGTGCCATGATATCGTTCTGATACTGAGATACTTGCCATTTGTACATGTTATATGGTTGTGAACGTTTTTCTTTTTTAATGGTGGCGAATATAAATTTTCATGGCGTCTCCTATTTTTTTGGGATTGAAACTTGTAGGTCAAATTTATGGGATCTTTATGAGAATCGATCTTTATGGGCTTAGGAGGATATTGTGGTTTGTCGATAATTTAGGAAGTCGATTGTGTATATTATTTGTATTGTAGATTAAAGATGATAGCAGTTGTTCGGTGGTATAAAAGGATCGTGAAATTTATTTTAAAACTTGAATAAAGTTCGTCCGTAACATACAGCTATTTGTGTGATGTTGTAAATATTTTATAAATCAAAAATAATTATGAAAAGTGACATAAAGAATTATATAGAATGTTAGACGACAATAACCCAGTTTAATTTGTTTTCAAAGATAGCCTACAACTTGAAGTTTTAATACCCACCAAAAAGAAACGATGAATATAAAATTTTACTACATTTGTATAATACATATATTGAAAGTATCTATGAAATTATTGTCAGTAGATATTTAAAAAAAATACTGACCAACACCATAACATTGTAGAATTCTGGAGTTAATAAACTATTGGAGATACGCATCTCCCAAGCGTGACAACACCAAAGAGGTCTGCCAAGGCCACCGCTTGTGGCTGTGGGTTATTTGAAAGATATATCACGGCCCCGGAACATATAAAGCAAAACCCATGTTCTTTATTTTGCCTTATAAGAGCCTGATACTCCCTCCCTCTCCGCCCAGAAGTTAATTGAAGATTAGATTTTCAATCCGCAAAAAATAAAGTTTGACAATACCCTGTTCTTCACCTCCCGCATCAGCTCCAACTTAGTCAAACCAAATAAAGCATTACTGGATAAAATACATCATTACCAAGAACTACAAAAAAGTATAGAAATGTAAATTCAGTTCTCATTTATACATAAACGGCAAAACAACCACTGTTAATACTACAGCTATTAAAAATGCACAAAAACTCCTTGTGCATACTTCAGAATATTTTTGTGCGTTTACTCCATATTTTTTACGCTGTATTCATTAATTACACCTGCAGGTACAGTTTGTAGTACTTTCTAGGTGCAATAAATCATTTTTATTGTCTCTAGTTTGTTTTTAACCGGCAATAAGGTCTTCCTGGTTGTTTTAAAATATATTGCATTCCGTTTTTTGCGCTTTCTTTGAAAGGATATTACGAAAAAGTTTCGCTTTTTGTTAGAAATTGCAAAGGTGTACGTTTAGACTGTTTTATTTTAAAGAATATGAATTAGTCTTTGTGTTTGTCATTGTCACATTCCGTTTTCACCGACGAGGCCCGTCGCGACAATGTTTCAGTACTTACCCCACTCGTATCTTGCTAGAGCCAGCCCGAGATGCAGAACTAGTAAGTTCAAACCAGTCCCTAAATAATATCACTCAGATCCAGCCTGTACCTTTGCTGTCCTTCCCCAGCAACGCGCCCTCCCCTCTCCCCTAAACCGAAGCTTGTACTCCAAAGGGGGTGCACTTAGTTTGTAGTTGCTTAGTTTATTTTTTTGCCCTGTCTGGAGGCCTTAATTTCAAACCATCCACAGAAATTGAAAGGTTAGGAAGACTCACAGACAGCCTCCTAAGCTGAAATACGAGATGCAATTTCATAAAAAGTGTCATTCATCAACTGAATCTGGATTTGTGTCTGGTTGATGGCAATGGGCTAGGCGCTAGACGTAACTGGTAAAATGTGGGTTTTTTATTAGGTGAGCCTCGGCCCAAACCCTTTGAAGATTACTGGCGTGAAGTTATGTTTATAGAATAGAATAGAATAGAATATACTTTATTGCACACCAAAAATTGAAAAAACAAACTGTTTTATAAAAAAAGTGCTAAATCTATGGTTACAATGGCGGTCTTATCGCTAATAGCGATATCTTCCAGACAACCTTTGGATGGACTTTACGAATATAAAAATACAACGGGGGTAGTCAATGGTGTACCTACTGCTAATACTACACAAATAATTAAAATAAAGTTACTTATTCAAAATATATAAATACATAAATAAATACATATAGAAAAAAAAAATATTAAAGGGAAAGATAATGATTTGCAACTAGGGTTTTAAAAGTAACGAGTGACTGAGCTTGTCTTACTGACAGCGGCAATTCGTTCCACAAACGGACAGCCTGAACCGTGAATGACTGGTCATAAAATTTTGTGGAATGTTCAGGCATCAAAAGTCTCAAATTCTCCGATGATCTCAAGTGTCTACTATGTGTGTCATGAATGAACTTGAAACGTTCTTTGAGATATAAAGGTGTTGATGGATTAAAAAGAATACTGTAAAGTAATGATAAAATGTGAGCTTTCCGGCGAAGACGGATAGGCAACCACTTGAGCTTAACGCGAAACTCTGAAACATGATCATATTTACGCAAACCAAATATGAATCTAATACAAAAATGTGTGTGTGTCTAATACAAATATGAATCTAATACAAAAAGTTTATGTGTTCTTTTAGATTGCTAAAAGAACAAACTTTCTGAACCATTTAGTAGACGGATGAGCCCTTGGTGAAACATTGGAAAATAAATCTTAGGATCAATCTTAAGATTTGTTGCCAGTGAATTAAGTAAAAATATATCGGGATAATGTTTGTCTTTATCAGCAAAATTAAATAAGAATTTTATGCTTCAATCATCAGAATTTAGAAGACACGTTTGGCGCAGTGGCTGAGCAATCGACTGCTGCGCTGCGTGTCACGAGTACCCACGATCCCCGTACAGAACAAATATTTGTATGGCCTATAGATAGAAGTACCGGGTCTTACTGTTTAAGAAAAAATGCAATTCGAAAGACCATGAATGAAACTATCTATATATTATGAATGAAAAAACCTGTCCTATTTTAGAAAAATAGTGTAACAAATGTTTCTCTTCCTTTGAACATAAAGAACACAATTCCCAGAGAGAATTTGCGAGACTTTACAAGAGCTTCAATTTTCTCATTCCTTGCAGTTGATTCATACAACTTGCAAGTAACTGCAAGCATTTTGTTTGATTGCCTCATTGGGTTTCTTGTAAAGAAACGAGTTCAGAAGTTTGGCTCCATGCAACTAGCAAAACTGCATTATATTTACATGGACATTTCGCAGAGGAGATCCCGTTAAATAGAATTAAGTTAATCATAGCTTGAAGAGATATCAAAGCAGAGAGGCCTGCCTGAGCCACCGCCTGCCGGGGTTGCGGGTTGTTTGAAAGAGATACCACAGCGCCGGAACATAAAGGGCAATGAAAGGAACATGTGTGCCGCTCCTCACAGAGCGGGGGAAGTTATTTGATGATTAACCATCTGCAAAAAAAGAGATCACTCATTTGATTGTTTGTAAAAATAATAATATACCTATCACTCCGCGACCTGAGAATGCTGTCGGTGATCTCAGATATGTGGACGCTCTATCCTACAATGGATGGATGAATGTATTGATGTTTGTTCCTCTTTCACGTGAAAATAACTGAACGGATCTTGATGAAATTTGGCACAGACTTAGATTAGATTAGTTTGGAATAATACATAGGATACTTTTTACCACGTGGGTGAAGCAACGGGCGTCAGCTAGTTTAAAATATTTTTTACCTGATCCGTTGGTCTCCCGGTTACATTCCCGGGTTGGGCAAAAAGCGTTATTGGGATTTTCTAATTAGAACTCCTCAGTTACCCCAATACCTTGAAAAGCACGTAAAGCCGTTGGTCCTGGGTCTGATGTCTCCAGTTTTTGCGGATTGCCGTCCCATCGGACTGGCTGGGATTCTCCATTGAGATTGGCTGCCGCCACCTTGACGTGCCCGAAAACGGTCAGGAAATTTTGTTTTTGTACTTATCTATGAACCGACATAAACATAGATGGGAAAAGACTTGACAGATAATGTCATTGACACGTACACACGTCGGCACATCAACCTACACCAAACCAATTTAACCTGATCTCTCTACTACGGTGTGCGATCCGCAGTAGAGAGATCAGGTTATAATAGTTTAGAATAGGTTGACCAGCCGCTGGTGTACCTTAAGTGCAAACGCACTCACGACTGTCATTTGTTTAAGATTTTCACGCACACATAGACACGCTTTGAGTAGAGGAGCTCGTGGCCAAATAAAAGCAGCCGCTTAGGTCTTTAATTAGGTTAAGCCGGGCTTGCCTAGGTTGGTCTGTAGATGGGTGACCACCGTTTATATACCGAGTTTCCTCCGTGCCTCGGAAAGCACGTTAAGCCGTTGGTGCCGGTTGTCATTTGTGGATCTTTGACAATCGTTACAGGTAGCCAGTGTTCCGAAAGTCTGACACCAAGGGATTACGAGGATTACGTATTATCCAGTACTAACTGGGTTGTGGAGGTCAGATAGGAAGTCGCTCCATGTAAAATACTGGTATTCAGCTGCATCCGGTTAGAATGGAAGCCGACCCCAACATAGTTGGGAAAAGGCTAGGCAGATGATGACATAGACACGCTTTGAGTACAGTGAGTGCAAGCGCATTGACTGTCATATGTTTGAGATTATTGCATGTTTTTAGCTCGTTGCATGAAACTAACCTTCTGTTGCTTTAAATTTAAAGGTAGGAGTTTACAAAGACAACTCCATGAGGTCCTTTGTTCTATTCCTTATTTGGGTTCAGTGATCTTTGGCTTTTCTGTAAGGTCATTCCTAGTACTAGAGTAGCGTTAGGTATCGAGGGCAATATGGTAATTTGCCTGGACTTGCGTAATACTGTCGTTGGGTGAATGTCAGAAGGATACAGGGATAGTGAACCTTATTGCAATTATTATAAAGCTGCTATAAACACAGAATATCACATTTATTGCTGTCTACTTAAGAGTTATGTTCAATTAGTTGATTTTTTGAGCCAACCCGCCTTCTGTGTATAAGAAGAGGCTTTTGCGCTTATAGGCTGGTATAATTATTAGGTATCCTTAATAATTATAAAAGCGAAAGTGATTTTGTTACATCTTCACGCCTAACTGGCTAAAACGATTTTGATGAATTTGCAAAGGTAAAAACTACAGGTAGCAGGTACCTGCAAATCTGGAACGGGGAACTGTGTTACCCCGAATTTAAACCAAGCGAAGCCACTGGCAAAAGCTAGTTATAAAATAAATCTGGGTGCTTACACTGATATTATTATCATTGAATATACTCGACGTTATAATTAAATTCACTAGCTATCTTTCTAATTTTATCTATTGTTTAGTTTTAAAAGTATATTATTATAATTGTTTGAATATTTAAAGTCCTATAAACAATCTCTTTGAAAGTTTTGTCATCTAGAGTATATATTTTGCAAATCTTCGTTTAGTGTCTAAGTAATAGCTATCATTATTCAGTAAAATTGTTCACTGTTAGTTTTAAATTGTTTCTATAATAGAATTTAAGCAATTGGGTTTGTAAACTTTTGTTCCAAGTTTTTCTATAAAAGTATTAAAATATCCAAATCTTAATACTTTTCTTTTGTTAAACGAAATAATGTTGAATAGAAAATTGATGATTTTGTTTTAAATTTTATTTTATCAAGCGTAAAAAGAACCTCACCATTGATAAGTATTGTATATTTTCATACCATTTGGGTTTAAACTCTAGGACCGTGAACTATGTCCAAGTGCTGTTTTAAAATAAATTATATTGTTTAATACTTCCCTAATCGGAGGCCCTTATTTGAGAACTTCTGGATAAGACCAGAACGCTGAATTTTTAGTCATCCAGTAAGCTATAATCACATACTTAAAATCAAAAATTTCAAGTCCATAGGTCATTTAGTTCCGCAGTTAAGCGAAAGCAAAGTTTCGCATTTTCGACACTCACTCACTCATGATCATCAAAATAGAACTAGTACTTCCCATAAACTCAGAGAGCTGAAATTTGCATTATGTCCAAATTACACAACCTCCCTAAGTCATTAGCGTGATAATATATAACCTATGTCTTTTTCCAAATTGAAATCTATCTCGTTGCGAAATTTCATTACGATCCGATCAGCCGTTTTGCCATTAAAAGGTAACAAACAAAGCCACTTACACATTTATCTATTAGTGTGGATTACAAATAGGTTTTTGCTGCAATCGAGTCCAAACAACCGGCATCTAGGGCTTCATTATTATCTATTAATATTTTCAACAAAACAGAACAATTAACTTAATCGGTTGGACAAAGAGGATTAAAGTCCTTTACAACATTTTAACGATTCCCCAAACTGATGTTTGATTGAAAATCGATAAAATACTTGACCTACTTTCTATTATCATTTGATAGCCTTTCCCATTATAAAAATATTATTAAGTGCCCGACTGCTTCGTTGGTCGAATGTTCACAAGAGTGGCTGCTAAGCTCGAGGTCCTGGCTTCGATTTCCAGGTCGTGCAAAGTGGTATTGCATGTATCCATCAACAATTTTTCAATAACAGCCACAGTCTGGATTTATGACCTGTTAATATCCACACGTGTTGCAGCGATCATAACCATCCACTCACAGACTACCTGCATTTGTATACACCGCACCTTACCTCTTAGATACCTCGGTATTACAATAAACCTCACATTCATGTACTTTTGTTGCGAGTCAGGTATCGTATTTATATCATGAAGAAGTTACGTGACTGCACACTATATAAGGTTCCCCGAACAATTTACCTTGTTCAATGCCAATCTGTACTCCAGTATGGAATTTCCATCTGGGGCAGTGCAGTTAAAATCACAGCCATAGAAATAGCAAGAGCGCAAAGAGCAGTAATAAAATAAATAATGCTAAAAAGTCTTTAACAAGAATTTCCTGTTCTCCGAGTGTGACAATTATTCATTCTAAATGCCACATTGCTTTCATTCATCCATTTAAAATATACCTAATTGCCAAGACATACTTTCCAAACGTATTTACACATCCTTTTTCCCATCGCAACAAGTCTTTTGGCTAGAGGATGTGCCCTCTCATACTTATATAACCTACTCTCATATTTATTTATTTAACAAAATAATCAAATGCTGTTTATATCAAAAACCTGAAAGATGTCTCATGCAAGCAATTGATTTCTCCACGTTTTTTTAATACTTTGCACACCTTATAAAAGTTCTTTGAACAATACACCTTGTTCTATGCCAATCTGTACTCCAGTATGGAATTTCCATCTGGGGCAGTGCAGTTAAAATCACAGCCATAGAAATAGCAAGAGCGCAAAGAGCAGTAATAAAATAAATAATGCTAAAAAGTCTTTAACAAGAATTTCCTGTTCTCCGAGTGTGACAATTATTCATTCTAAATGCCACATTGCATTCATTCAACCATTTAAAATATACCTAATTGCCCAGACATACTTTCCAAACGTATTTACATATCCTTCTTCCCACCGCAACAAGTCTTTTGGCTAGAGGATGTGCCCTCTCATACTTATATAGCCTACTCTCATATTTATGTATTTAACAAAACAATCAAATGCTGTTTATATCAAAAACCTGAAAGATGTCTCATGCAAACAATTGATTTCTTCACGTTTTTTTAATACTTATTCTGCTATTCGAGGCTAACACGAATCCAACAATTCAAAAACCATGAAAATCAGTCTAGCCGTTTTCATGTTATAACTGAGCAATCCCGAATTTGTTTTATATAATTATTGACAATAATAATTATTATCTTTTGTCAACAGGTAAAATATGCTCCCAAAGTGAAAATGTTCATCAAATCTGGTGCCAACGGGAAGATTCCAGAAGGAGATGACGTCATTATAGGTAAAGTTTGTTTAAGTGAGAATCAATCATCTACTCATGGAATTAAAGTGCCTTTTTCAACGACCCTAGAGTACATATACTTAAATTTTAATCGTTTGATTGTTGTGTTGGAAAGCCATTAAATGAAAGCGTTTCATCCATTAATGTCAAAGACTACATTATCAAATATTAAATTATGATTAAATTATTAATGTCTCCATTATTATTTTGTAGGTACTTTTTATTTTTTTTATTTTTCACTCACTGTTTTAATTATAAAAGTTGAGAGATTTTAATTGAATTGGTTCTATTTCATTATATTTTAAAATTAGGTCACCTAAATTAAAGCATATTCATTTATTTATTCAGACGGTAATAACTGCATGTTTTAATAAAAAAAAATATTTACAGCTTGCAAAGCCGACGCTAACCCATCCAACCTAACGTACAAGTGGTTCTTGAATGAAAAACTTATTGAGGGAAATACCACTGAATTGGTGAGTAATAACAACCTTAAAAACTTATAATTCGTAGGTAAATAAAAAAAAATTGTATGAAAACAGTAATCGCAATACAGCTATATGATAAAGATTTATGTGTGTATGACGTACCCTTGGTCGCCTTCTGTGAATTTTGCCGACCCACATGACACAAAAGAGTGAGCTCATATACGTCAAAAAACATGAAGAGCAAAACAAACACACTGAAATAGAAAATACAAACTAGAGAATTCTACTCCCATGAAAAAAGGCATGACTTCATGTAGTATGTATGTATTATATAAACTGTTCCATTTGTCTCGCTGTTACAAGCGCGACTGCTACGCACGGGGTCGTGGGTTCGATACCCATGTCGGGCATAAGTGTTTTTGAGTTTTTTTCACTCACAGTAGCCAGCCCGGAGCGGAAGTTGGCGGTAGGGTATCTTACCGCCAACTTCCAAACTTCGGGCTCCGAGCCTGAAAAACCCGTTAAGCCATTGGTCCTGCGCCTGATATTTCTTCGGTCGTGTTGGATTGCCATCCCATCGGTCTATGAGAGTGAGGGAACAAAGAGTGAGATTGGCCGTCATGGTCGAAAACGGTCAGGCGGACAATGTGTATGAACGCGCAGTGACATAGTGCAGTAAAGTGCTACTAAAATAGTTGTTATGGATTTATTATATTTGTGTTAGATATTTATGATTGTCTGTAAGGTATTTTTCTATGGGGCTTAGATACCTAAAAAAATGTTTTTTTGTTTTTATTTTATGCATCACATTTTATTTTACCAACAGAAAATATACAATATTACAAGAAAATACCACGACGCAACAATCAAATGCATTGTCTTCAATGACGTTGGAAACAGCGAAGAAATAGAAACGCTTGAAATAACATGTAAGTAGTAGCTTTTGAACTTCACTTTACAATAAATTGTTTAAACTAATTATAAATTAAACTAAAATTATTAAACTAAACTAAACTTATAAAGAAATTAAAAAATAGCGTCAAAAAATTCGTCCTCAACGCTGTCAGTTGGTAATGTCCCCAAGAGACTGGCCGCGTTGCCACGTTGTATGGCAACGCTAAGCCTCTGGCCAAAGTAAAAGCCAGCCCTTGGGTCATGGGAAGTGTCAACAATTAGATAATAATATATTATTATTTTAAATGACTTAACTCATAGAAGGTTCAAATCTAATCAGAACTATTTACTTCAAGTAGGCCAGTTACAGACACTTATTAACTGCTGGTCCAATGACAACAATGAAATAAAACTACAGCCCTAGTCACACGACAACTGTGAAAGTACTGTAGTTGCCCATTCCAAAGCGTAGATCTCTATAGAGAAAAATGGACAGGAAACTCCATGGACTTTCTCTTAAATCACAATATCAAAACCCTAGTTACATCATTCATGTTGAAACTGTTAAAACATTAACGATAGGAAGAGCTCGTGGTTAAAAAAAACTGCGAGTCGATCTTGAGGTTAAGCTACGGTTGTCTAGGTTTGTCCGTAGATGGATGATCACCCATTGCATACCGAGTTTCCTCCGTGCCTGGTAAGCACGTTAAGCCATTGGTCCCGGCTGTTATTAATACATCTTTGACAGTCGTTACAGATAGTCAGTGGGTCGAAAGTTTGACATTGGTTGTCAAACCTTGGTAGAACCCAAGGACTATCGTATTACCCAGTTTTTAAATGGTTATGGAGGTCAGATTAGCAGTCGCTTCATGCAAAATACTGGTAGTAAGCTGAATCTGGTCAGCGCAAAAAGCTTTTTTTTACTGCATAAAGATACTTGCCGACGGCTGACGAAAGACAAAACCAAATTGTAGGAACAAAACCATAACCAACGTATGCAAAATTGCTGTTTTTACAGATATCAAACTTTATGCCATTACGTTCTTAAAACCTGCCTTTACTATCTCAAACTGCTTAATACATTCTCATTTTAAACAAAGTTTCTTTTTTAGATGCACCAACATTCAGAAACCTACCAAAAGACGTGGAAGCAGAAGTAGGTACTACCGTCACCCTTAGTTGTGATGTCGATGGTTACCCTCCACCGGAGATCAGGTGGCTGCATCATGAGGAGGACCAGATGATTGTAAGTTTATGATCATTTAAAAAATTATAGATTATGCTTTATATATTTGCTCTTTTTGTCTGCTTGTCTGTCCGTATGTCACAGCCATTAACACTCCGAGATTATTAGCACAAAAAAAATTGTAGAGAAGATACAAATGAACCGCTGCAGAAATATGATTACAATAATTTAAAAAATAGTGTCTATTCATAGCTCTTATAAAATGATATCAACGTTCCTTAAATACCTTTCTTCATTCGTTTAATTCTTGCGGTAATATAAAAAAACACGCACAATCAGGGGGTAGTTACAACAAATTGGCAACGGCTCAATATGTCTACAAGTTTATTTCATACCTTTTCTGGTTAAATAAACGGTTACTGTTGTAGTGTAGTACTATTGTCAATTTTGAACTATTTAACCTAAGATCTAAAAAAGCATTTGCCTAAAGTAATTGTCATTGTCCTGACCTTGTCCTGCTCTATTTGGGGTCGGCACACACATCTTCTTCTATTCTCCCCTGTGATATCACGTCATCATTTACTTCTTTCTCCTTTATATCGTTCCTTATACAATCCATACATTTTTTATTTGGCTTTTCCCTCCCTTTCCGGCCATCAACATTTATATTTTAAATATTTATCTCCATTAACATTCATGCCCAAAACAATCTACTGATCTAGATGAGTCTATTAGATACCTTTTACTTGATATAAAGTTATTTATAATCTTAACAGAATCATTGTGATGCTAAATAAATATTCAAAGTCACCAGTGGGCGATCTCCGTTACATTTTTCCAGAGAGATTCTATTTTCACCATTTTTCTTCGAAGTTCGTACTTCGACAGTTCTCAGTTTTCTTACTTATTGATACGTTCTAAATCTCGCAATCGATTTGTTTTGTTGTCATGGAATTTCGTCCTGGAATCATTAATGTTTTTCAATAAATAAATGGCACCTTGTCTATCATAGAGTTATTTCAAGCGACTCCTGAAATTGTGTTTTGTTATAGATTCCCCAAAAGAGTCATAATGATTATCACTGGTAGGTCTTAGTAGTCGTAAAATATGCGGAGCGGGTTTGATTCCTAGGCTGGGAAATATTTTACCACCAGGAGCTTCTCAGTAGCAGTCTGGAGACAGGATCCGTGATAATCCTGTCAATTTTATAGATATAGGCTCACCCCCTTTCACAACGATGTCGATCATGACTGGTAAAATGTGGGTGTACTTTGATTACACCTAAATCTAACTTTTTATCGGAAATACACGGTTGGCGCAGTAGCTGAGCTATCAACTGTTGCGCTGCGTGTCGCGGTTTCGATTCCCGTACGGAACAATATTTTTATGACCTCCAGATACTTGTTTTGGGTCTGGCTGTAATGTTTGTAAAAGCACCTACGATACAGGAGCAATACCTAGTATTAGGCAAGGTTTTTTTATTAAAAAAAAAGTTGTAATACTATGTCATGATACAATTGGATTGCTACATAAAACCTTACCAATAAAATGCATTTGTACTGGTACAGGCAACCATCTTGCTATTTTGAGAAATAATGTTATGGTGTATTATCCAAGAATCCAAACACAATAAAAAAAACTACCGGCCAAAATGCACGAACCAACAAAAGAATTCTCAATTAGACGCGATACAAATGGTCAAAAATAACCAACGCAATGAAACCCGTATAAAGTCAGTTGGTTATGAGTAATTATGTAACGTACTGTATCAAAAGTTTTGTGTGAAATCGATGACCAAAGCGATGTTGTGGACAATTTTATACCGATAGTTTCACCGTTAGCTTGTGGATTATCGGTTATGTGGTATTTCGGTTTTGGTTGAGGTTTTAAATTGTGATTGTTCAACGAGGTGTTATTGTTTTCAATCTTGCATTTTTTTGTCATCATAATATATTATGTCCTAATTTTATTTGGGGTCGATGCAACTTGTTTCTTCCTTCCATTCTCCCTTGTCTGCCATCATGCTATCATTAACTCTTATATCATTCCTCACAGAATCCATCCGTCTTTCCTTTGGTCCTTCTTTTTCTTTCTATCCTTCAACATTTGAATGCATCACTCTTTTAGCAATATGTGCTTATTGGTGTCTGAATCTATTTCTTTAAAATCTTTGTTTTTAGGTCGATGACGTATTTCTTCAGATTTGTTTATTATAATGATCACTATAGAAGTAAGCAAAGTGTGCTTTGAAGTAGATAAATACTATTATATTTTTATTTGTGGTGTCCTCTTTGTTCATATACAATCATCACCGGTTTTTACCTTCTTAGTTTTCTTGCATTCAATAGCTTGTCAGTGCTTACTAAGAACTGCGTAACTAATTACATATTTTAACGGCTCGTAACTGGTTTAACTGGAAACAATACCACACAAAGTATTCTTAGTATTTCGTCAATGTCAGTCCTAACCACTCCTTTGAGGCAAATTCTATTTTCACTTTATATTTAATCGGCATTATTCTTTATTATAGTAGTGAAAGTCACCTTTATTGAATTAAAATTGCCAAATATCTTGATTCTGGATCATACACTAGGTAGGGCTTAAGGGAATCCCGGGGTTGCGGTTTGTTTGAAAGAGATACTAGTCTACTAAACTACTCACGTCACATCATTTTCTCAGCATAATGATCTTCATATAGTCCATTCGTAGTTCTTTTTTCTTCTTTTTCTACTTCTTTTGGCTCTAATTTGCCAAATGATTGTACACAAAAGTCTGCTTCAGTAACTGATTTTGTTTTATCAATATCTGAACCATATTCAATTATATCTCCAATATTCGGTAGAACTGTAGCAGTATCAATATTGTGTCCTAATTGTTTGGCTCTACCAAAAGTTATTTCATTTGTGGTATTTACTTTATGTGTACACGTGTATCGGATTTGTTTTGTCAGTTAGAATTTTAGTCGTAAAAAATTGGAATGGTTTTTTTGTGATGAGCTTTTAGTAAAACATGTTACTGTTTTCTTGTTATTACTGAAACTTAAAGTTTAAAAGTACTTTTCTCACGCATTAGTGAATTCCCTGTAATAGCTTTTATTAGGTTTTTTTTACGGATCAAATAACTTCCCCAGGAGTTTCCCCAGACTTTTACTAAGCAAAATGTATTCCCATGTTCCTTATTTTGCCCTTTATGTTCCGGGGCCTCTTTCGAACAACCCAAATCCCCGAAGGTTTTTATAGAGATGGGTAGATACTTTTTCAAATGTGGGTAAACGGAAAACTAAACGTTCCATTCCAAAAATATATATTTTGTCTACAAAATCTGAAACTATCCCGAGGCAATCTCATTACTAACTTTGTTTGTGGGTGTCACGACCGCAGCTTTATTAAGAACTTGTCATATCTAGCACTGTTTGTCTGAATATAGGTCCCGTTGCGAGTCTTGAATTTTAATAAAATTTTGTTTTATGTTGTACCAAAAGATATTTTGTAATGTTAACCTGTAAAGCCTCCAAAAGTCTTAAAGAATAATGGCATTATTTGATGATACAAAGCTATAAATACAAATTAAAAAAAAAAATAGAGGAGTCAAGGGACACCCGGATGGAACGAAGTTCCTATAGAAATGAAAATATCTGGCTTGCTTTCTATAAGAGAGAGAGAGAGACAGACGGACAGACAGAGAAACATGCGACGCCGCACATCTTATAATAGCTTACTATAGCAAAAAGTGTCGTGACAACTTTTCGTAAGAATTTTTTCCGTCTAGCCCCCTTCTACAACGCGCGATAAGGAACTTCGTTCCAGAAACCTTTTTTTAAGTATTTTGTTAGCACGGTTGGTGCAGTGGTTGAGCGATCGAATACTACGCTGCATGTCGCGGGTTTGATCCCCGCTCAAAGCATTTTTTTGTCTGACCTACGGGGAGTTGTTTCGTGTCTCTATTGGTGTATAAGAGTTTAAATATTTGTAAACGCACCGATACAGGAGATCTTCCAACAGTGAGGCAACGTTTTTTTTAAATAAATAAAGAAAGAAAATAATTATTCTTGATCTATTTTTGTTTTTCTGGCTCACATCGCCTACTATAAAAGTCACTAAAAACCGGTGCGGACAAAGCATACGCCTCTGAAGATTGACACTGACAGATACTTCCTTTCCTACTTAATACTATAAATGCGAATGTTTGTGAGGATGTATGGATGTATAGATATATGGATTTTTGTTACCCTTTCAAGTCGAAACGCCTGAACGGATCTTGACGAAGTTTGGGACAGAGGTAGATTATAGTCTGGAATAACACATAGAATACCTTGTTCCGATATTACGTGGGCGAAGCTAGTCCATAAATATTTGTATGCAGGTGTCCATGTCCTGTATTGCGTCTATCATTGTCCTTACCGGATTTCAGATCTTTTAGTGTGTTAATGATTATAACATAAAAAGTAATTTTTCGTTCTTAATTTCAATACCAAGTATTAACCAAGTTATTTTTTCCACAGCGAGTTGGAAGAACAGCGAACCTGACTCTTACATTAGACACACATACTTCTGGCCGGTACCTTTGCAAAGCTAGCGTCGATGGTTACACTGAAATAGAGGCTGAAGCTTCAGTTTTTATCAAAGGTAAGCTTTAAACTAAGTAATATAAGGTCAAGATTCATATTTAATTATAGCCAGGAGAACATGTAGGAAAAAAAATAAATAAAAAGAAACCTATATTTGACCTTACTTACATAAAAGTTTTTATTCTTAGATTACTATAAATTATATCGAGATAATAAATTTTCATACTTATAACTACTATTTAAATTTTCTTAGATTCTTTAGATTTCTTTCTTATAACTAGATAATAATAAATGAATATTACTTATATTATTTAATTGTGTTTATAACTGCTATTCAGCTAGTTACTGAGGACCCCAGATTGGGTAATTGCTTCCTCCAAATATCTCCACCTATCTCTATCCTGTGCTGTTTGCCATAATTTTAGGACAGCGATTTTTTTAAAGTGAAGTATGTTTCTAGAAATATCTATAATTTTAGTATTCATACTTGATTTATCATAACAATATATACTTGATGTCGTAATTATTTTTTTAGGTACACTTTCTCGAAAACTGGCTCTTATTACATTACTATTAGGTTCAATGTGCAATGGATTTCACAAGCGTGTATTTTTTTTCATTTATTGCATCAAGGGCTTTATTTTTTTTCTGTTTCACACTAAAGAACTGCTCATTTCTACCCTGTTTCCGATACCGGTGGGCTACTTTTTTTTACTTTTATATCTCTTTTTTTTTTTTAAGAAATATTTGAAAATGTAACTTATATGTAAAGAAATCAACAAATGAATAAAATAAGAACTGCTGAAATCCCTATAGCCGGCAATTTTTTTAGACCAAAAAGACGCTAACTACAGAATATCACAAATAAACATCATTTATAAAATAATCTATAGTACGGTCAACAAGAAGCGATACGAAAGGTACCTAAAGAACAACTGTGGCGTTGACAATCTAATATTTAGCTCTTTCCATCTTGTGCCTTTGTCGTAATGTCTCGTTCTCCCGGCAAAAACATGACAACGTTGAGACGGGTTCGCCAACATTCGGGCGGCCATTTTAGATGGGGTTTTAGCATGGATTTTGTTTACATTTGGTATCGCTTCTCGTTGGCCGTACAATACTCGTGCGTTAAATCCGCCTTGACTGCAATGACAAAGTTTCCTCACTTAAATCAAAATGTACTGTTGCCAACCTCGTATTTAATATAACGCTAAGGTCGAAAGAGAGACTATTTTTGTTTAAAGAATTATCTGCCATATCATTTTATCTTTAGTAAAGTTTCAGTGTACTGAGTGTTTTTTAAGAAAGAAATAAAAAAAAGACAGACATACTTGACATTTGTATAAGAATTTTATACCACTTGCTAAAAGGCCAATAAATAACGACGTCATTCTAATCTAGATTAGAACAATAATTTCGATAGAAATTCTCCAAATTCGAACAATAATTTGAACTGGAACATAAATGGTACTTTTTTTTTCGGGTGGGAAATCATCCAATGACTTGGGGGGCATGTCAGACTTGTACTGATTAAAACCCACCCATGTTCCTTCTGTTGCCCTTTACGTTCCGAGGCCGCGGTATCTCTTTCGAACAACCCGCAACCCCGGCAGGCGGGGGCTCTAGCAAGCCCCTCTGCTTTGCTGACTCTCTTTGAGGCGCGCGTGAAACACGAACGCGCCGTCGACACGGCCTGTCGTCAATCGACGGACGGACGGTGAACTACGCATTGCTCACCGCCCGCAGGCCCGCATCTACGGTGGCCGGGAGTCGTCTCGCGGCGCCCGGCGCCATGGGCGTCTCCCGCGGCGGCTGGTTTGGGCACATAAATGGTACTTTAAGTGAAATCTATCTGTTCCTAGTTTTCCACTTCGATAAAATAACACATTCCGAGAAACAAGAATTTCTCGAAACAAGAATTTCTCGAAACAAAAAACAAAACACTTTATTTTGCGAATCGCAAATTTTCAAAGAAAAATTAATGTTTTACCCAGAAATAATAAAACTAAAGGTATTGGAATCAAATTATACGTATCAGAAAATGCTTATTAACTGGAATGTGAGCCATTTACATTTTATGCACAGTCAGAGGAAATAATTGTGAACCTACTTCAAATTGCCTTGTCAAGCCATTTTAATGATATTCCCGATTGTCTGCGAAATACCCGGAGTTGATTCCTGCCGGGGTTGCTTGTTGTTCGAAAGAGATACCGCGGCCCCGGAACACAAAGGGCAATAGAAGACACATGGGTGGGTTTTAGTCACTACATGTGTGATACTCCCCCCCGCTTCACCCAGGGCGGGAAAAGTAATTAGATGATGTCACATTCCCAAAAAAAAGTAGGATTATATATTTATATTATACTCATAATAAGCATACTGACCTAAGCTTATAGTCAATTCGTTTAACAGTTAATTTCTCAAATTTCCATAAACTTGACATATTCTAAAAACTGTATCAATTCTACCTGAGCTACTTAATTTTCCTACAAATGTATAATTGGATGTTTCTATAGAACTCTCGTTTCGTACGAAACGTTTTCTTTCATAAAAAATAAATGAATTCTACCTTGGGCTCGTACGCTGAATAGCTCACACATTTCTAATGAAGAACCTTACTATTTTCCTTCGCTGCAATTAATTATTTTATTAGCGATTCGTTTATCATGCTAAGATCAAAGACCTCTTAATGTTACTAGGTTATGTGCTTTTATAATTAAGGTATGTCTTAAATAAGGTTAGTGTTTTTTAGGGATCCGGACCTCAAAAAAAATAAGGGATATATCATAATAACCGAAAGTGTAAAATAACATTATTACCGAAGGTCAGTGACTTTTGTTGGTTTACTCATAAACTACCAAAGCAATATAAATAAAATTGAGATGGGACCACACGGAAAGTGACAGCTTTCTAATAAAATAAAAAAAGAATCATCAAAATCAGTTCACCCAGTCAAAAGTTATGACGTAACAAACATAAAAAAACATACAATCGAATTGAGATCCTCCTCCTTTTTTTGAAATCGGTAAAAAAATGGGAACCAGTTTTTTTGCGGATTGGAAATCATCAAATAACTTCCCCCGCTCTGGGCGGAGCGAGGGGGGGGGGGTGTCAGACTTGTACTGACTAAAACCCACCCACGTTCTTTATATATTGCCCTTTATGTTTCCGGGGCCGCGGTATCTCTTTTCAAAAACCCGCAACCCCGGAAAACGGGACCCGTATAACATCACTTTGTTGTTCGTCGGTCTGTTTGTTAAGACCATTTATCTGCGGAACGCGTGAAGGTATAATTTTGAAATTAAAACCATATACATATTGAAATTTATGGTCCCTCATTTATGGTGGTAAAATAAACCCTTTAAGTCTACGCAGTCAAAAGATACGGCCGTTTATGTCACGGAACCTACAGTGTACGAGGTTTTAAAACTGAGAAAAAAGTTGGAGTTATAAAATTATTCTATTTTCATTATAATGTCTTGAAAATCAATGCTAGAGGCGTCTGCGATCTGCAATGGAACAGTCATGGCTGATATTCAGAATAATCCTACTTTCTTCTAATATTAAAAAGGTGAATGTTTGTGAGGTTGGATGGATGTATGTTACTCTTTCACGTCAATACGGCTGAACGGATCTTTATGAAATTTGGCATAGAGGTAGATTGTTGCCTGGTCTGGCCCACTCCTTTTTTTTCTCTTAAAACCATGTAATTTTTTCATGAATAAATATCAGTTACAAAGAACGAAAATTATAAAATGAAAGTCAGCCATATGGGTAAAGTTTGACATGAAAATTATCATGACTTAGATAATTCTAAGAGATTAGGTTATACATTTTCTCTAATTGGATAACAATTATGAGAACTTAGCAATTACAATATTAATGATTCATCCGATAATTATCGTAGGCATACGAGCCAAATTCTCATTTCATATTCAAGTCTAATTTTCGGTTAACATATATAATTTCATTAAGTATAACAAAATTTTAGAATATCAAAATTTTCTTTGCTAATAATTTAATGGAATTAGGTCCAATTATTTTATTACATGTACTAATTTAACACCGAGGCCTTCGTAGGCTGAAATTCTAAATAGAATATGAAATGATTATCTAAATCTTAGTTTTTCAAAATCTAATGAATCATTTATAAATCTTAAATGTTAATGAATTCTACCTGAAATTGTAATACGATATTAACAGAATAATTTTCTTGAGTAAATTCATGCGTTACTTTGTTTTAAAATAGATACCTATTAGGTATTTGTATATTCATTTTCACTTACAATTTGTTGGGGATTTTATGGCTTTACAAAGATATCGATGTTTACGCATTGCCGAAATAAATTCCATTTACATTTTTGTATTTTCTCGATGTACATATTTTCGTATTTACACTAGGTATTAATAAAGAACGATGTCTTAAATTCTCGTTAGAAAAAATATTTTTAGAAAAAGCTGCGGCAGATTTCGATGTATAGATTTTAATAGATAATAATATAAAATAGAATAGATTTCAGACAACCTTTTGCCCTCAGCTTCGCTTAGATAAGAGCAAATAAATTATTCCATGGGTACAGTCAAGATAATAAAAGAGTTCCCTATTCCGCGGCTGCATTTAAACGCGAAAGTGGGTCAAATCAAGTCAGTTTCAGTGCGTTTCAAGTAAGTTTGTAAAATATCTTAAAAGTTATTTTACACACACACACATTATTACACTTTGCACTCACACTTTTACACACACACACACACACACACACACACACACTAATATTCACACACACAAATGTTAACACATTCATCATATTTTTTTTTGTTTTATTTTTTGTTATTTGCAAGTGATATTAAATTCACTTGTTAGTCTGTTATAGTGATAGTTTCTTAACTTTTTTTCCACATAAAACCGTATTTCGAAAACCAGAACCCATAGTAAGGGATCCACGACGTAAATGGGGTGGTATGCGAATGTTAGCTACTTGTACCTCAGAAAAGATGAATAAGAACTTTCATACAACGA
This sequence comes from Ochropleura leucogaster, assembly GCA_958449745.1. Taxonomy (NCBI): domain Eukaryota; kingdom Metazoa; phylum Arthropoda; class Insecta; order Lepidoptera; family Noctuidae; genus Ochropleura; species Ochropleura leucogaster. The sequence goes on from OY288226.1 coordinate 6,306,313, forward strand.
ACTCGTCGTTTCCACCACGTCGTGTTTTACTCTTTGTCTATCATTACAGTTACTGTCGTGTAGATGAATATATTGTCTGACTAAAACGTTACGGAATAGTTCAGGTTGAAGTTACTTGTAATGTTGGTGGAATGTGTTAGTGTATATTTATAGATTCATTTCACGGAGGTCTAGATTTGTGAATTTGTGTTTATTTGTTTTTCCAAGTCAAATTTTAATTACTTGTCTCTGAATCTACAGGGCTTAGGCTAAATTACACACGACGGCTCATTAACCTAAGCAAAACCATTTTAACCTGATCTCTCTACTACGGTGTGCGATTCGTAGTAGAGAGGTCAGGTTATAATCGTTTAGTGTAGGTTGACCTGCCGTCGTCTGTCCCTGCTGTTATTACGTAACTTATGAATTTACGCAATATTTTAAGACCAGCATCTATAACACAAAATATAAACTACGACCAAGACGACAACGAGCAAGATTCTACCCGAAATTTAGATAAGTACAATCCAAATTAATAACCAAACAATAGGCCTCCATATATACTACTTCTCTAGTAAAAAGAGATGCCATTCAGATACCTCATACTTCTCTACAGTACCTCGGTTTAAATAAAAGAAGAAACGGTAAAAAAAAAATGAGTTGTTAACACGACGAATTCTTCTAAAACGCGAACATTTATAAAGTCCTAGTTATAAATACTTAAAAAGAAGTCCATCAACCTAATGACGCATTTCAAGCAACTAGAGTACTTCTTAATAACAAGGCTTGAACCAAATAACCGACTATTCAGAGTACAACAATACTGGACGAACAAAGGCAGACATTTTGAAATCAACTTGGCCTTAGGTTTGCCGCACACTGGGTGAAAACCGTCGCAGAAGGAAGCTTTTTTTTTAAAAAAAAATCGTTGCCCCACACTAGGAATTTCTCCTGTATCGTACCTAAGTGGGATAAACCGTTTTGCCGTCGGGTTTTTGGTAATAAAGCGTTTTCGTACATGGGGCCGCACTTATATGGCAAAGCAAATAAATGCTTAAATTTAATTACCATGACCAAGTACACATGCAAAGAACTTGTAACGGAATGGCTTCAACATTTAAATTATAATGAAACTGAACATGTAATAGCAATATATTAGTTAACTTCAAAACACTCATCTACACATATACTCTCACAATCCACTCATACACACATTTCCACCTATACACACTCAACACTTACTACCCACAACTCACACTTCACCTCCTCACTCACTCCCATAGAAGTAGACCCCTCAGAATTGAGGCATTCTTTGCCGCTAGACACACATCATCATTCACAGTACCCTCATACAATCTCTCTATTTTAATCTTTTTGTTATTTTTTTTTTATATTCTTTCTTAAGTTAATAAATCTCAAGCTTTTTTTTGGGAAATAACGCTAGTATATTGTTCCACTTTAGACGAAAGAGACTGAACCCCACGACACAGGGTATCCTAGTGTGGGGTTCAGTGTCATTTAAATTATGTATGTACTTTTTTTGTAGAACAATAAATAAATAAATAAATAAATAAAATCGTGGGTGCGTTTACAAACATATAAACTCACATACACAAACAGCCAGACCCGAAACAATAATAGAAGGAACATGGGTGGGTTCTTGTCAGTAAAAGCCTGACGCTCCCCCCCACTCTGGGCGGAGCGGATATTTGCAAAATACTAAGTTACGTCTCTTTCAAATAAGAAAAATGGTATTTGATGATTTAAAGGGGTATATGTCTTTGGTGTCATTATATAAAATACTGGTTTGATTTTTACAGTTTGCAGTTTATAAAATACTAGCTTCCGCCCACGTCTTTGTCCGCGTGGCAGTTACTTTGGGCCAATGCTAACTTTAACTCGCGTGATGACCGAAAAAAAATATATTTCTCTCCCCTTTTCTTCGCTCTTTCTCCCCGTAATCTAATTTTTTTTAAATTACCTATAACCGTTTCCATGATCCCAACTATATCTCTAACAAAATACATCAAAATCGGTTTGTAAATTTCGACGTGAACACGTAACAAACTAACAAATAAACTCACTTTCGCTTTTATAATATTATAGAGTAAGGATTATTTAGATCATCAAATAACCTTTTAAAAACTACATGATATTGGTGAAGGTAATGTTTCAGCCAAAATCGTGGTCGTAGTCGGCAATGTGTGAGGCCTCCTACATAGAACAATTTGTAATTTTAATCACAGGTGTAAGTAGGGCAGGTCTAAACTAGGTTAGTAACAAAGGGGTTGATTCCTAAAACTGAAACGCTTGCTAGCTATTTAAACTTGATAATACAAATTGAAGCCAAGGTAGGTTAATATGTAACGCTATTTAATGGTAGGTAAATAGAAATTCTAGGACAATTTAGACAGGTAACATATTAGTTGGATGACTTAATTTGATGACATAGTTCGACTCAACAGGCCTGTTGGTCTAGTGGTTAGTGGCCCTGACTGCTGAGCCGGAGGTCGTGGGTTCGATTCCCACCCAGGACAAACTTTGTGTGATGAGCATGATTGTTTGTTCTGTGTCTGGGTGTGATTTATCTATAATATGTATGTATTTGTAAATTATATAAGTATGTATATCAGTTGTCTGGTTACCATAACACAAGCTCTGCTTAGCTTGGGATCAGATAGCCGTGTGTGGTTTGTCCCAAGATATTTATTTTATAGTTGAAAATAATTCGCCTCATTTACTTAGCTTTTCCTAACTATAATGTGCTTAATTTCCAAACAAACTGGATTCAGCTGAATACCTACCAGTATTTTACATGAAGTAAATGCATTTCTGACGCTAGAAGATTTTGTAAGTAAGGAATGCAAAAAATTGACAAAGAATATTCGGTACTGTGTATTTCTTATTGTAACGAAGTTCCTTATTACGCGCTGCGAAAGGGGATAGACGGAAAAAAATTAAGAGCAAAACTTGTAACGACAGTTCACTTTTTGCTATAGTTGTAAGCCGTGCGGCGTGCGCGTGTTTCTCTGTCTGTCTCTCTCTCTCATAGAAAGCAAGCCAGTTATTTTCGTTTTGTCCTTCTATCTCGCATTGATTGATTTGTTTAGGCAGAGGTGTAGGTACCTAAAACAGTAGGTACACCAACATTTTAATAGTTATATTTTAGACTCATGTAATAATTGGCGAAACTATCTGGACTATGATATGGATAACTGATCACTTAGAAATTCCCGACGAAGAACAACAATAGCAATTCTTACTAAGCCTTACTAATATTATAAAACCGAAAGTGATTTTGTTTGTTTGTAACGTCTTCAAGTCTAAATGGCCAAACCGATTTTAATGAATTTTGGTACAGAGATAGTCAGGACACAGACACAGACATAAACATTTGTTTTAAATGAAGAAAGGGGAAGAAAGACGGACGAGAAGGGGGGAGAACGATATTTTTTTTCGATCACTAAGTACGTGTTTTAACATAAAACTTCATGCTCAGCAGTTTAACTTGCGAGCACTTGACCAACGAGGTAGAACAAACAAACACACGCAATACAGTGAATAACAAACATACAAACACAAACGCTAGAACAAATTAGACAGGTGATATATTCATTGTATTAATAACGCCTGTCGATTAGTTAGATGACCTAATTTGAAGGCACGGTTGGACAGTTCAATAATACTTACATTGTTATGACTTCATATTATTATGGTATGGAAATTATTTTAATAACGATAAAAAAATTAGGTTTAAGATAGCAACGAGGTAATTGTTATTCTAAACCAATTTTTTTTTGGAATACTTGTACAAATTCTCTTTTTTTGCGGATGGGAAATCATCAAATAACTTCCTCCTGGGGGAGTGTCAGGCTTGTACTGACTACTAAAACCCACCTATGTTCCTTCTTTTGACCCTTACGTTCCGGGGCCGCGGTATCTCTTTCGAACAACCCGCAACCCAGGGCACGTTTGCAAATACCCTTACAAATACTTTAACAAACACTCTTAAGAATATTCTTACAAATTAATACTTTTACGAATATTCTTACAAATACTTTTACGAATACTCTTACAAAAACCTAAAATTCAAACCCAAACAATTATCATCTTACTCCCTAACTTGCGCTCTCTCTTTCTGTAAGTTTACGTCCTCACAAAGGATGCTTAAGGACTCATCACTGTCGACCATGGCATTGGACACTGCCGACAAGGAGAGATACGCCGTAGGCAACTCAACGCCAACCATTTAGATAAATAGAAGATAGAATATTCTTTATTATGTACACCATACAAATGACAAGAATAACAATTCAAATTAATTTATTTGTGGAACCAGGTGATACATTAGTGTTACATAATTTAAAAGGTAGCATCTCTATGCTCTGCCATAACCGGCGTACAAATTTTCAATTAGATTAAATACATAAAATCGTTATACTATATTTCATTATATTGTATTGATTAAGAATCCAATAAAGAAATCGGATAATTCTCATAAGTTTATAATCATTACAACAATAAATTTAACATGTCATTACTATTACAAATATTAGTATTACAATTCCAAAGTCAAAATGTCAGTTGTCAAAATTTCAAAAATCAAAAATACCATGAATCAAAATTTCAAAAAACAAAATGTCACTAATTAATACCTAAATATTTTTCTCAGATTGGAACTCAGTTACACTGCAGTACAATATACAACTTATAAATAGGGTTACACAATGGGGCGGTCTTATCGCTAAAAGCGATCTTTTCAAGACAACCTTTGGATGGATTTAAAGGAGGTGATCCAGTACTGTAGGTAGTCTGTGGTGTTTTATTTTACGAACGAATAGCTACATTTATATATAAAGATACTTATATATAAATACATAACAAAATAATAATCATGAAGAGCAAAGAAATATTTCATGTTGCTGTTTAAGGATTTCTCCTTCAAAAAGCACTACCTTTCGGTAGTGCTTTTTGACATAGTTTTAAAAATAGACAAGGTTTAAGCGCTCCTTACAAACAAGGAATACACCATATTTAGTAACTGTAGATACCATAGATGGTATATTAACAACGTACAGTCATTAAAGTGAACATTATGACCACACGCGTCGTTTATGACATGTATATGACCATATATATATCGACACGTCTGGGCTCAAAGGTCGTAAAGGACGTTTTAGCGAAAATGACTTTTTGATGCAGTTTTACTCAGTTTTTAATTCTCTATCGATGTGTATATTCCGTTTAACGAAATTCGCAAAAAAATGCCTTTACGACCCACATAATTTGAGACGTTAAACAAAATGTTTCGTTAAAATATGGAAGTAAATAACACTCAGTTACAAGAGCGAACTCATTTTGGTAGTAAAGCAAAATAAAAAACAATTTTTGAGGTTAAAATACATTAAAAATCTCAATTGTCCTTTAACCCCTTAGGTGGTTAATATAAGTCATTTTAAAAATTTGGATGTAAAGGACATCGTCTTTGCAAATTGTCCTTTACACCCTTATAAGTTAAAATAAAGGAACATAATGTGTCCTTTACTACCTAGTTTCTTTTCAATTATGTGCTTCCACTAAGGGCGTATTACAGATTTAAGTGAGAAATTGTCCCATACATCCTAGAATATTCAGATAACAAAGAATTTAATCTCAACCTACTAACTTAAAATTAAACAAAACTATTAACTCACGATCTCGTAAAATGTAGGTAGGTATTAATAAACCGATTATCATCAAAATTACAAGGATTTTTAAAGTTTTGGTATCTTCTTCAACCCCTACCTTATTAAAATTATTCTAATACATGTGTATTCAACATACAATAAATAATAACACATACATGGCTCATGAGGGTGCTAGAGTTGTATAAAGTTAACGCAACTCTACGCACCCTGATCTCGTGTATGAGGCAATGGAGTACAGTTCTTGGCTATCCAGGATGTCGGCAGATTCAGAGAAATAGTGAACCGATAAGGATAGAGCGAGCGAGCGAATCCAGGGTGATAGTTTGAGTGCACTTTGGTTCTGCTTAGCCTTGAATCCTCTAAACACATTGTGGTCATTTTATATCTTACCTTCTTTACATGGATGACCAGAAACTCTTTGCCCCCATCGATTTGCAGCTGATGAAGCTACTGAAGGTAGGTAACTGAAACTTTCAGTAGCGCCATCAGGATGGAATTTGGTGTAGACAAATATGCGGTCATGCATGTAAAGCGACGGGAACTTGTGGAATCTGTGGGAACCCAGCTCTCAGATTCCATAAACCTTAGATCCCTTTCAGCAACCAAAACCTACAAGTATTTGGGGATGTCTGAAGCGCTGGGCATCAATGTTGCTAACGCAGCGTTGCTGAAGCAATCTTTGAAGGAGCGCTTCTTTGGCCGCCTGAGAAAAGTATTTAATAGTTTTTTATCAGGCGGTACAAGGTGCGTGCTTTCAACGGTTGGGACATGCCGGTTTTGAAGTACTCCTTCGGCATACTCAAATGGACTCAAACAGAACTGGACGCCCTGGATAGGAAGGTCCGTACATTGTTAACGGCATTTCGTATGCATCACCCACGTTCTTCGGTTATGAGACTGTCCCGCGGAGTTGTGGAGGTCGAGGCTTTTTAAATACCAAGACTCCACAATCGCGAGATATGCAGTCTCAGGGAATATTTTATAGAAACCGACGTGGGAATGCATCGGGATGTGGTTGCAGTGGACAAAGGCCTCACCCCGCTCTCCTTGGCTAAAGACAACAGGCGCAAATCTGTAGTGCTTGACACTAATGACCGCAAGGAGGTATGGCACAGTAAGGAGCTTCACGGACGCTTTTTCCGGGCCTTACATGGACCTGATGTAGATCAATTAGCCTCCGTAGCCTGGCTACGTTCCGGGGATCTCTTTAGAGAAACCGAAGGTTTTGTCTGTGCAATTATGGATGAAGTTATGATGACAAATAACTACCGGAGATTTATTGTGAAGGACGACACGGTTGACAAATGTCTGGCATGCCACCGTCCGGATGAATCAATTCGACACATTATCTCCGGTTGTTCTCGTCTAGCTAACAGAGAGCACTTACACACTTACACAACCTTGTAGCCAGAATTATCCATCAACAACTTGTTTTAAAATATAACCTTGTGGAATCGGAAGTGCCGTACTACAGGTATGAGCCCGACCCACTTCTCGAATATGGCAATATCACATCATACTGGGATCGATCCATTATCACTGACAGGACTATTTGTTGCCAACAAGCCTGATATAGTGGTGGTGGATCGATCAGAGCAGCGCGCAATGATTGTTGACATAACAGTCCCGCATGATGAGAACCTCGTGAAAGCCGAGATAGATAAGCAAATCAAGTATATTGACTTGGCTCGCGAGGTTGTCGACATGTGGGATGTGGACTCAGCGATCATTTTGCCGATAGTCGTATCTGCCAATGGCTTAATTGCTAAGAGCCTCGACTAATACCTGAGGAAGCTCTCATTAGGCAGTTGGATCAAGGGTTTGATACAGAACGCGGTACTCCTGGATACGGCTCGTATTGTTAGGAGGTTGCTTTCTCTCGAACCCTGATCGCCGGTAGCTTGGATCCTGTCCCCGATACCGGTGGTCTACTAATTCTATTATTTTTTTTTATTAAGAAATATTTAATGATGTAATTGTATGTAAAAAAATGAACATAAAATTATAATATATACATACAATTACGTGATCCATTTAATTATTAAGTTTAAACATCAATTAATCCTTTTAGAATACCTTAGCGGGTGATCGTTTAGAACCTAAAAAATATTGCACTTGTCCATTATTTCCTTACTTTGGTTAATTTTGCACAGTAAAGTAGATTTACGCCCTAAACTAAAATCATAAGATGAAAATTTTAGGGGGGTAAAGGACATTTATTTCTAAATTTGTGGTCGTAAAGGAAATCTATCTCGATAAATAAAGCATTAGGGTAAAATTGTAATACTGCCCAAGAAAGTACTATGAATTCTAAGCACTTTCCCAAAGTTTCATTTAAATAGCTCAAGAAACAAAAAAGTTAGAGTAAAAATACAATTTTTTTTTTCGTTTTTTGCTTCTCCTGAAAAGTTGCATTTTGTCCTTTACGACCTTTGAGCCCAGAGGTGTCGATATGTTATGGGCTCAATTTGTAATTAATGCCCCAACTACTAACTAATGTAGCTCTTGAAATCTTGATTATGTCGGCCAGAAATAATTAGGAATGAATAATAAATTTAAACTTTATTATGATCCGAAAATATGTATATATATTATGTTAATCCAAGCTTTGTTTGGGGTTTTATCTGTAAATAAAAACGTCGTGGTTCTAACACAGGTACTCTACTTTGTGTTAGGTATTTATTTTATCTCCTAAGCTAATCTGCTCTAAGGATACTAAAAAAAAAGTGAAAAAACCAGTCCTTGCACATAAATATCTGGAGCTTGGATACCGCTAACCAACACTAGGATTGCGTCATGCGTCTCATAAGTTATATGAGACTTATGTCAAAATATAACTATCCGTAAGCAAAACGAGTCGTTTTTGTTTATTGGAACGGGGCATTAATCAGATATTGCAATTGCTACTATATTTGTCTAAACTGCAAGGAAGTTACTAACATGAAGAAAATTATCTCTCTTTAATGATACAGCTCTATTTTGTAACTAGCTGTGCTCAGCATTTCCACTCGCTGTTCAGCTCGTTATTGTCAAAGCTTGATATTATTATAAATGGGCTATCTAGCAGAAACACATTTTTTCAATTCAAACCAGTAGTTCCTGAGACCCTGAGAGCTTTAATCCTTACTTACTATCTATATATATAAAAGAAAGTCGTGTTAGTTACTCCACTTATAACTCAAGAACGGCTGAACCGATTTAGCTGAAAATTGGTGAGGAGGTAGCTTAGAACCAGGAGACGGACATAGGATACTTATCTATATACTTTTCATCCCGGTAAGAGAAGTAGGGTAGGTAGGGTGGGTAGGTTAGAAGGTAGGTAGGGTAGGTTAATCCTTACTAATAAAAGCGAAAGTACTAGGCTTGCATGAATTCACGGTGAAATTAATTCCAGCAGTTTGATCTGTGGATTCAAGTTCTTGATAGAACCAACTGCGTTGAGATAAAACTACTAGGATCGCATAAAATAATAGCAACCCTTGCCGAGGTTTGGAAATGGATGGGTTACCACACGGACCCAAGTTAAGCAACCCTTGCCGAAATTTGGAAATGGATGAGTTACCACACGGACTCAGGTTAAGCAACCTTTGACGAGGTTTGGAAATGGATGGGTGACACGGGGACAGGTAAAGCAACCCTTGCTAAGGTTTGGACATGGATGGGCTACCACAGGGGGCCAGGTTAAGCAACACTTGCCAAGGTTTGGAAATGGATGGGTTACCACAGGGGGCCAGGTTAAGCAACTCTTGCCGAGGTTTGGAAATGGATGGGTTAGCACAGGGGCCAGGTAAAGCAACCCTTGCCAAGGTTTGAAAATGGATGGGTTACCACACGGAGCCTGGTTAAGCAACTCTCACCAAGGTTTGATGGGCTACCACAGGGGGCCAGATTAAGCGACCCTTGCCCAGGTTTGGAAATGGATGGGCTACCACACGGGCCAGGTTAAGCAACCCTCACCAAGGTTTGGAAATGGATGGGCTACCACAGGGGGCCAAGTTAAGCAACCCTTGCCTAGGTTTGGAAAGGGATGGGTTACCACAAGGGGCCAGGTTAAGCAACCTTTACCAAGGTTTTGAAATGGATGGGTTACCACAGAAGGCCAGGTTAAGCAACCTTTGCTAAGGTTCGGAAATGGATTGGCTTGGAAATGGTTACCACAGGGTCGAAGGCACTTTGAATAAAACTGTATTACTGCTCAGTAAGAGAGTTTTATTTTAAGTGCCTTCGATCCACGAATTCATAAACGATGATGAACACGAAAACGATGTCCTTTTGGTAAATCCACAATGAAACAGAATAATGATGTTTTCAATGACATATTTAGTTCCTATCACAATCTGTTCTTTTCTGCATATTACTCTTACAAAATAATGTCGATGTTTCACATCTGCGAGGCGACCCGTGACGGCTCACATTTATATGATTAATTTTTATATTTATCGTTAATCACTACAGCACTTGACTTATTTTTTTTGTCTATACGCCAAAGAAGTATAACTTCTAACGCATGTACATAAGTACACACACCCCTTTTTTAAACTTCTTGGATGTGCCTGGCTTACCACCGTACAATTTACGCCTATTGAAAGGAAAATAAGAAGGTGAGGAAGTCCTCATTCCGAGGATCCCGATGATCCCAACCGATTTGCCGTTTGAATTTAAAAGACTTCAATATCCGATCTGTCTTGCATTTGCCATGACCATCAACAAATCACAAAGCCAACCCTTAAAAGTTTGTGGTTTGAATCTAGAACATCAATGTTATTCCCATGGTCAATAGGGTATTTTACTCCATTTGAAAGAAATTCTAAAAATATACAATTCAGATAGCTTAGGCAACAAGGAATCAGAAAATGTTAAATTTAATTAATAAAATAACAGAATAAATTTTAAAATTGGTTTCAAAGTTTTCACTTTTTTTAGTCTGTTGTTTTAAAGCGAAACAGTGTCCGCCATGATTATTACGTCTTAAGGTCATGTAAACAAAAAACTGACAACTGTCAACTGAGCAACTTACTATTTCTGTATTATAAAACTTTACATTTTATTTTTTATTAAAATAGTAGTAATAATACCATGGAAGAAATAAATACTACCATATAATAATACCATAAACTATAGTGAAAAATACAACTAAACAGAAAGACTAATAACAGCGCATTTGTTTACTTGACCAACAGACGTCATGACCACAGAGTAACATGGCGTCAAGCGTTTTTGTGATTTTACGCGCGAAAATAGAAATTGTAAAATTGAAATGCAGTTTTATTGCACTTATCGATTGAATATTTTTTTTTTGTTTTTTTTGGTGGTTTACTAGGACCCTAGGGATCAAAATGAGATACTTTTTAAAAATGGGTGTAATACCGTATTATATTGTGGCATTTGTGGCATGTTCACGGGTCGGAAGACTATCTGCGTTGTTTGTTTTTGCGCCAGATAAGAAAGCAACCTATGTACCTACTGAAATGCAGAAACAATAATAAATGATTAATGTACTTCATTTTTTTTCTAAGAAAAAATTAACTTACTAAATTTGAAAATCGGCTTATTATTTATTGCCTTTAAGGCGGAACAGAGTTCGCTGGGTCAGCTAGTATATTATAAAAGCAAAAGTGAGTTTGTTTGTTACGTCTTCACACCTAGATGGCTACACTGATTTCCATGAATTATGGTACAGAAATAGTTGAGACCCTGGAGACGGACATAGGCTAAACTTTTTTTTAAGTGTGAAATGAGGGAGAAAGAGGGAAGCAAAAGGGAATACTTAGCATTGCTATTACAATAAATAAGGCGCAAGGGCAAAAACTATAGGTAGCAGGTACCTGCAAATCATGAAAGGGGAACTGCGAAGCGAAGCCGCGGGTATAAATTGTATTCAAATATTTGAAAATAATATTGGTAAAGGTTTTAAAATATCATCCCGAGTATTCCTCGGAGGTATTTTCGTCAAATATGTACTGTAGTTTTGACAAAAAAACTACTCATTCCGATTTCCCTTTCGCTTATTTAGAAAGAGGGTCTGAGTCCCCAAGAATACGTATGTCAACGTCATCTGTCATTATTTGAACCTTTGTACTAATATTTGTCTTCTTTTCAGGACCACCGAAGATTGTTTCAAATCAGACTCAATTTGGGAACCAAGGAGACACTGTGAACATTGAATGTGCGGCTTTTGCAGTACCCAGGATTGACAATATCATTTGGACTTTTGATGGAATAGAAATTGATGCTATTCATGATCAGGTATGGAATAACCATTAAGATATTTTAAACGAGATACCTCTTGCTGGAGTCCTTGCCCGCGCTGAGGTTAGAAACAATCCCACAGTAACCTACTATGAGAAAATATCCTATGTCAAAACTCATCCAGATTCATCACCCAAACAGACAGACATAGTTACTTTCAACTTTAACATATTAAAGATTGTGAAATTAAGCAGAAATAATATTACATAATAACAATCAATGAAGCAACATTTGATGCCAACGAAATTTTTAATAATAATAATATGGCAATCAAAATAATTGGAGATATCGAAAATCTTTGTCATTGTATAAAATTGATCCTCGCTGTAATAATAAAAGATGTCGCTCATTATAAACGAACAAAACTCGTTATAAAGCACACGCCAATTTTAATTTACAAAGGAAAATATAATGCCACTGTGTTATTATAATATTGATGCTGAAATTAAAATCGATTGTATGAATATTATATAGACATCACAAAATTATTTAGTTGGTTTGCCAATAGGTTGGACAAAGATGTGATTAGGGAGTACTCTGGCCTTTTGATGATTTAGTTTACCTAGTACTAGTATTAATCACGTTTATTATAAACATTAATTACGTATAAAACTTATTTTGAAACGTCTGTTTTTTTTTAAACAAGTTCTGTCTATCCGTGACCATCGCGTTTACAACTGCGCCGAAATATCGGGAACTAATCCTAGATAATAATTTATGGCAAACAACGACATACCCCGATTCAAATGTTAGCAGTAATGGCAGTTTAAAAAAGGTTTATTATTTCATTAAATGGGCTTAATGTTGACTTTTATCCTGTCTTTGTTTCAAAAAACAATCATTGACAAAATCTCCTTCATCTATCGTTCACTAACTTTACAAAATATTATTATATTATTAATTTATATATATTTATTATAAGCAAATGGTGGTCTCTGCATTTTCCCCACACTTTTGCCCCCTTTTGATCACTAATATTGGCAAGAATTAACTAACATCAATTATTACTAATAAAAATATTCTTAACAGGACTACGCATTCCTCGAGGAGCTCCAAACTGGCGGTGTAGTAAACTCCACGCTTATCATCCGAGAGAGTCAGTCCAAACATTTTGGAGTCTACAAATGCAACGTCTCCAACGACTATGGAAGCGATACCATGGAAATTGTATTACGGCCTAACAGTAAGTTTAACATGATATTATATACCTACTGTAAGTTTAAACTCAAGAATATTTAACTAATCTAAAGTTGTCACGCAAGGCAAATACCTGTCTCCCGCTTTCTCACCATTCTGTCTTATGCTATATAGTTGCAGTTTGTCTTTTTGAATTTTTCAATGTTATTATTAGGCCAATTTCCAAGAAAAAGAAATAGTCCATCTTTTAGATTATTTAAAAACAAGGGACACGTTGAAATCTCGTTGCGAAAAAATGCAGCAACGCATGACGTTACATGTAACTTGAATGGGCTACACTTTTGTAATTTTTGGTGTAATTTACAAATAGAAAAATATCAATCACTTATTTTTGAATAATCTAAAAGACGGACTAAATAGAATGTAATTAATTTGACCCTGGAAACTACCCTATTGTATACAGGTTGAATCTTTTAGATCATTTACGGCCCAACCCCAAAATGTTCCTGAAATAATTAATGATGACGTGCACGGTTTAAATGCAACAACTATAGTAACTTCGATGCTATTGTTTTATGTCTGAATCGCCAACAACGGAAAGGATAGTAGTAGCAATGACCCACTAACCTTTTAAATATGTGAATCAAGGACTAACTTGTAGTACGTCAGTCGATTTGTCTTATTGTATTTGAATAGAGTTCGTTTCAAATATGTTTAAGCGTTTAAAAGACATAGTTATCAAGATTGTCTTTGGCTTATTCATTTTTACACTTTTTTACACATTAGATAATAAAAAATAATACAAAAAACAATTGAAAATACAAAAACTAGTATTTCGCCTGTAACGGAAATAGGGACCAAGCTACCGGCGATCAGGGCTCCAGAGAAATGAACCTCCTAACAATACGAGCCATGTCCAAGAGTACCTTTTACTGTATCAAGCCCTAGATCCAGCTGCCTAACGAGAGCCTCCTCAGGTATTGGTCGAGGCTCTTGGCAATTAAGCCATAGCAGATTCGACAATCGGCACAATCATCGCTGAATCCATACCCCACATGTCGACAACCTCGCGAGCCAAATCATAAATATTTTTTTAATTTTCGTTTGCATCATTTACAGGAATATCCTACTCATCAAAACCGTCTTGATTTTCAGTTTCTTTCTCCGCTTTCTTAATGATATTGCTTTTTATGTCATACTTATCTAACACTATAAAGAAAGTAATATTAGGAAGTGGAAAAAAAATCTTGTTTCTATTTGGCCTTAAAAGATGATGGGGGCCGTCATTACAACCATTGTTTTTTATTAAGTATTTTATGTCAGCTACTTTACGAGTTTCAAGTTTACGACTGTTTGCCGGGGAAATTGAAAGAAAAGTATAATATTTCGTTTGATAGCCTTTAAAGAACTGTAATTTGCTTCAAAAATTAACTTGATAGATTTTTGATGGAGCAATATGTGTGATAGAGTTGACGTTGTTTGACGACACGGTTGGCGCAGTGGCTGAATAATCGACTGCTGTGCTGCGTGTCACGGGTTTGATCCCCGCAAGGAACAAATATTTGTATGGCCTACAGACAGTTGCTCCTCGTCTGTTTGTGTAGATGAGTTTAAATGTTTGTAAACGCACCTACAATATAGGAGAAATCCTAGTGTGGGGAAACATTTTTTCTTTAATTGTTAGACGTTTTCATTTTTTATTTGACTTGTTATCTCACAATTACTAAGTATATCTTTCAATTGAAACATTATCAAGCATTAGTAACCCTCTACGCAATCTTACCATAGAGTATCGTATTACCCAGTACTAAATAGGTTGTTGAGGTCAGATAGGCAGTCGCTCCAAGTAAGATACTGGTATTTAGCTGTATCTGGTATGACTGGAGGCCGACCCCAACATAGTTTGGAAAAGGCTAGGCAGATTTTACCTATTATTTGTACCAGGATCACGACAAGGACGTGTTTAATCCTAGATTATTATTTCCCTAGATTTATTCTAAATACTAAGCTTCCTCAATATAGATGGAAAACGATATCTGTTTTGAAAATCAATGGTACTGACGAAATATTTCCTACATCTCTGCCAAACTACTCGTACATATTGGTTGATATAAGCAAAAAAAAACACATAGTTCACTATGGACCATCGAAATAGTAAATAACTCTATATCTTCCTGTCATTCATTCGAAAATTCGTTAAAAGCCTCCGTCCCATCGGTCGATAGGACATCACTATTATTCTCTCGGCTGACAGAACCGCTATTACAGTTTCAACGGCCGTGCATTATCGTAAATGTATCGCCATTTTGACTTTATAACCCTCGCATAACTATAGATCATCCATCTCCGGTTTCTTAACAAAATTCTCTTATATTTTTTTCCGAAAATGTTCACATAAGATTGGTTTTGGTCTTTTGTGTTTCTACCGAGAGCGTTAGACTAAAATTTTGTCTGAGACTAGATAAAATAAAATGTATTTGATGGATGCTGGATTTTTTGGGATACTTTTCATATTTTTTGGGTGATCCAATCTGGGTGAAATGAGGGGTGTATCTCAATGTTCTGGCTGGAACGAGTTCTTGACCTCTTGTCAGATTAATGGGAGTCTCACCCCGAGTCCGTTGGCCTGACAACACGTTTAACTACGCTACGCTATTACAGTTTTCAACAAATTAACGAGCTGTTGCTTGTATCAGGACAAGACCTTAGTTTTAAACCTCTTTTGATTTGTTTTCGACAGAAGAGACACTGTCTCATTGTTGTAGAAGTTACAAAAGCAATAGCTTCCACCCCGCGACTTCGTGCGCGTGGCATAGTTACTTTGGGCTAACGCTAACTTAAAACCACGTAGTGATCGAAAAAAAATATATCTTTATCTCCCCTTTTCTCTCCCACTTATCTCAGTTTTTTTAATAGCCTATGTCCGTTTCCAGGGTTTCAACTAAACTCTGTACCAAAATTCATCAAAATCGTTTTGGCCATTTAGGCGTGAAGTCGTAACAAACAAAAAAACTCATTTTCGCTTTTATAATAAATAAGGATTACTAACAACAACTTTTTTCCATCTTTTGTTCTAGAAACCTTTCCTCTACTCCTAATCTTATTCGGAGTAACGTCCGGCACAATAATGGTAGGAGCAGTGATCATGTTAGTGATACTATGTCAAAGAAAACAAAGGAAGAACAAACAAACACAGGTGGCTGAGAAACCCGACGTCACTGTTACTGCAGAAGAATTGTATAAGGAAAATGACAGAAACTCTAATATCAGTGATCTGAAGCTTGAATTGAGGCAGGCAAATGGGAGCTGTGAAATTGTAAGTACACATTTTGATATTGTAGAAATTGTTCAAAATTAAGGTACAGTTTTAATGGTGACGACAGACCATAAGCGTCCCAAGGCCAAAATTGGCGGCAAATCCTTTAGTTTTAAGAAGGACGTGTATGAAAGGTCCACTCAATCTGTGTGGTGCTTTCTTAAAAAGACCACTTCAGACACTAATCTGCATAGTCCTCATGTAAGTTGACCAAGATTTTTTTTGTCTGGACTTTAAAAGAGACTGTGACCTCTGAGTTTGTTTCGGCTGTTTCTTCTCAGAGTAGTCGGGTACGAAACACCGGCCTCATCTAGTTTTAAAGAAAGACGTGTAAAAGTGTTTGTGAAAACCTACTTGCAAAATAAACATCATTTATCATTTAAAGAAATACTTGGCATTAGTGGGCACTACAGTGTTACGTTTGGCCGCAGCGTCAGGCAGCAATATCATTTCGTTGCGACCGCGTATGGAACTATACCTTAACTGAAAGCAATATTGTAATTACTTTAAAAAAAAACATACCGCCGAATTGATAACCGCCTCCTTTTTGGGAAGTCGGTTAAAAACTAACCGGTGCATCGAGGGTTCCGTACAAACTTGTGACATAAACGGCCATATGTTTATTTTCTTAACTTAGAGAGTTAATTTTTTCATAGCACAAAGAGACTACAGACTTGAGTATTTAATTTGAATTCGATACTTTTACTTGTTCTCGAGATAAAAGGTCTTGACATATAGACAGACGGACAACAAATAAATCCAATAATGGTTCCGTTTTTCCTTGTGACGTACAGTACCCTGAAAAACGATAAAATTATTTTAATCGTTTGAAATTGAAATAGAAATATTCTTAATTCTATATATTATTCATAGTTAGGTCGTTTTTATAAAAAAATATATAAAGGTTAAATTCAAAACCACTCATCTTTAATTACATTACTTAATTAATGAAAATTAGACGCCTGTGTAAGTAGAAACGTTTGGAGGTGGTAAAGAAGGTGATATGAGTCAAAAAGGACATTTCAAAGCTTTGCGGTTTTCGTGTCAAATTAGAACGATATAAGCCTATCAACATTAGGGTTGTACTCATGATCTCTTTTATAAAGTGAAGGTTTCAAATATCTAACCTTAAAACATAAGTAATGATAACACAAAATATTGACGGGCCTGTTGGTCTAGCGGTTAGTGGCCCTGACTGCTAAGCCGGAGCTCGTGGGTTCGATTCCCACCCAGGACAAACTTTGTGTGATGAGCATAATTGTTTGTTCTGTGTCTGGGTGTGATTTATCTATAATATGTATATATTTATAAATTATATAAGTATGTATCTCAGTTGTCTGGTTACCATAACACAAGCTCTGCTTAGCTTGGGATCAGATAGCCGTGCGTGAGTTGTCCCAAGATATTTATATTTATTTTATAATGTCTAGACAACTCTTTAGTTATTATGTTTT
Organism: Ochropleura leucogaster; assembly: GCA_958449745.1. Classification (NCBI taxonomy): domain Eukaryota; kingdom Metazoa; phylum Arthropoda; class Insecta; order Lepidoptera; family Noctuidae; genus Ochropleura; species Ochropleura leucogaster. The sequence continues at coordinate 6,324,135 of OY288226.1, forward strand.
GTCGTTTGATTTCAATGCTGGTATATTTGAACGTTGCGTTGTATCTGTTCCACGAGTTGTCTTCATTCTAAGAGATGATGATACCCTTAATAATCCATAATGATTAAAAAAGCATTATGGTACTGTAAGAGGTTTTATAACCTAACCAATGCTGGCTGTTATAGCATAACGTTCAAATACTCAGGTCGTTTTAAATTGAGAATAGAATAGAAAAAAATGGTAGCTTGGATGTTAAAGTGTGACATGTAAATTAAAAATAATGATTTAAATTTTATAATTCTAAAAATATTATATGCGCTTTTTTCAAGTAACAAAATGACGACACGGTTGGTGCAGTGGCTAACCATTTGACTGCTGTGTTACGTGTCGTGAGTTCGATCCTCGTACGGAACAAATATTTGTATGAACTCCAGGTAGTTGTTGTGGGCCCAGCTGTTTGTCTATGTGAGTGAATGTCTATGTGTGAGAATGTTTGTCAATGCACCCATTATACAGGAGAAATTTCTAGTGTGGGACAACGTTTTATAAACAAAAAACAAATCATGAATTCACTATCATATTTTAGTAAAATCCGTTCTATTCCTGTTTGGATTAAGCCATATTTTTTAATCACTCGTATCATTTCAATAACAGGAAGCGATTAACTCCATAACTAAAATCAATACATTTTTTTTCTAGGACTACTCAAATACTGGATCGGACAGCACATTATGTTCGAACGCCAAACTTGGTAGCGGCATACCGCTTGCCGGTACAGTGCCTCTATCATCTATTAACCAGAACAACACATATCAACCGTATAGATATAGCAATGACTACACGGATCCCGCGTACGCTGATTGTTATAAGGTAATGGAATTTGTAATGTGTCTATCAATATTCTATTCCATATATTGTATGGTCTTGGGAGGATGTGGTTGGATGTTACTGTGTATTTTATATGAAAGATAACTTTCTTATGTTGTGTATGGGCATAGTGTTTTAGTTACCTTTTGGTTTTTTTAAGTTCATCAAATCGGTTTGGACCTAAACAAAAAGGGTACCGCTTTTAAAACATGTTTTATTTCTACGATGTCTTTCAACAAGATTTTTATAAGATTTATGTTCGTTTTTGTGTTAATTCAATACATTTTTGACTTCATTGTTATCGTCACTCAAAAAGCGCCCCACTGTCTTAGGTAGTCTAGTCAACATGTTCAAAAACGTGTTAAATAGATTTTTTAATGTGCTAATATACTCTTAAAAAACATTTTTCTAGACGTCATTCCGAATCGAAAGAGGTATCGCACATATTTTTAGGAGCTTTATTTCTATTTAACACGTTTTTGAACATGTTGACTAGACTAAGGCCCTAAATACCATTTTTAACCGACGAAAACAAAAGGAGGTTCTCAACTTTGACACCTACTTTTTTAGATCTATCATTCCAAACAGTAAATGTCATAATTTTTTGACAGTCATCCGGCTTTCAGACAGAAATATTCTATCAGTGTTGCAAGTAATTCTTTTCTTCTCTTTAGTCATTAGTTTTGGTGTTTTTTTTTTTAATTTTGACCTTTATTTTTAGGTAAACGGCTTCAGCAATGGTTACCAAACATACGTTCATTACGGGCACGACTATACTCCAGGATCTTTGAGGGTACAATCTCCTACAATGAGCAGCGATAAACTTACACCTAATAGGTAAGATATTCATTATTTTGTTCAAACTAATCTATGCCACCCTTTTTTTTCTTGAATGGAATATCATCAAATGATTTCCCTGGGCGGAGCGCGGGGTAGTGTCAGACTTTTACTCACTAAAACTCCTCCGCCCCTACTTCACCACAGTTCCTTCGTCTAATGGATGCAAGTGCGATTGCTGAGCATAAGGTCCTGGTTTTGACTCCCGGGTTGGGCAGTGTTATTGGGTTTTTTTCATGCGGATTTCTTGTGTTCGGTTGATATAATATAGATGTAATTGCGACACCTCTGCCTAACCTTTAGGGAATTATAAGGCATGATGTTTCGTATTCTTTTTCAAGCTTAAACGCGAGAATGTAGACAAGCGTTTTGGGGGACTGTATTCTGTTATTTTCACGTACAAAATGCATTTTTTTTTCTATTTTGTCCCGTTCATGTGTGTCTATAAATAACCCTGCTAATCTTGCCAAGTACTTGACGGGCCTGTTGGTCTAGTGGTTAGTGGCCCTGACTGCTGAGCCGGAGGTCGTGGGTTCGATTCCCACCCAGGACAAACTTTGTGTAATGAGCATGATTGTTTGTTCTGTGTCTGGGTGTGATTTATCTATAATTATGTATGTATTTATAAATTATATAAGTATGTATATCAGTTGTCTGGTTACCATAACACAAGCTCTGCTTAGCTTGGGATCAGGTAGCCGTGTGTGAGTTGTCCCAAGATATTTATTTATTATTACTTAACCCATTATTTGTTATACCAGGTCAGTAAACGGTAGTCTACCTCGTAGTGTGGACACGCCATCAACAGTCCAGTTCAACACTGGCAATGGGTCACAGAACAACTCACTACAACGCAAACAGAAGCGGCAGGATAGCAGCAATGCGCTCAACAATCTTGGACTTCCTACTACTGAGGGTAAGTGCAGATGCATAAATAAAAATAAATCTAATTTATAAAATACTAGCTTTTGCCCGCGACTTCATCCGCGTGGATTAATAATTCCCGTACCCGGGGTATTTTCGAGATGAAAACTATCCTATGTCCTTTCTCGGGTCCCAGACTATATCTGTACCAAATTTCATTAAAATCGGTTCAATGGTTTGGGCGTGAAGAAGAGACAGACAAACAGACAGTTACTACATTTATAATATTAGTACGGAAGTACGGATTATGCATGAATTTAGTTATTCGCGACTTTTTCCGCGAGGCATAGTTGCTTTGAGCTAGCACTAGTTTTAAACCGCATGATGATCGAAAAAAAAATCTTTTTGTCCATTTTTTTTTCCCTCTTTCTCCCCTTTTAGTTGTTTCCCTTGAGAAAAACAAAGGCTATTTTTTTAAAGTGAGATAAGGGGGAGAAAGAGGCTCCCCCTTATCTCACTTTAAAAAAATAGCCTTTTTTTGTCTCCAGGGACCCAACTATCTCTAAACCAAAATTGTTCGAAATCGGTTGGGCCATTTAGGCGTGAAAACAAAACAAACAAACTTACTTTCGATTTTACAATATTAGTCAGGGTATCTCAGTCTACACTGGTGAAACCGCGGGGAGCAGCTAGTATCCTATACAATTGATAATAACGCATTAATTAAACATTGCTAATGTTATTTAGATTGTTTGTCAATACATGTAATGGATATAGGCTTACCTACACACAAATTAAATTTAAACATTACTAGCAAATTTTAGGGGTATTTAACTATACAAGCGTAATGTTTTGTTATGGAATTGTGTAAACAATACAAATTCAAGTGATTGCAACAATCACGAGAGATTTGCTGTCCATCATTGAAGAGTTTCATTGTTTTTCTCCGTAAATCAGCATCAGATCTTCGCCAAATTGAAATGGGATTACAGCGAAATAATATTCTTTCAAACAAAAAAAAAGAATCAATGAAATCAGTTCAAAATTGACGTAAAAAATCGCTGAATTAGCTTTAAAAAAAAAAACAGGTAAATAAAAGCCAACTCGCGCTTCCAGGGTTTCGCAAGAGTGACATAAACGGCTATATCTTTTGACTGCCTAGACTTAGAGGGTTGATTTTTTACAACACAAAGGCACCACAGAGTTGAGTATATGGTTTTGATTTCAATTCGATACCTTCACGCGTTCCTGAGACAAAAAGTCTTGACAGACGGACAGAAAACAGAGATCCTTTAAGGGTTCCGTTTTTGTTCTTCTTTTTGAGCTACGGAATCCTAAAAACAACACGCAACTGAACATAGAACCAGGTATACATACTCTGTCTAACATTTCTCTATTTCAAAAGAAATCAAAAACTATAAACCTTGTTACCTCACAGAAACTCTTTGACATAGGTACTCTTTGTGAGGTACGTTCTTACGTTATAAATTTAAAGAGGAAAAATCGTTCGCGAAAATATTTCCTACAAACTGCAATGTATGAAATTTTGCTTCAATGTTTCAATGCAAAGGAATGAGGAGATGAAGAATTTTAGCAATACCTGTAATAAACATGAGTGAATAAGTTAAAAGTTAAGTTTAAATGCTTGTGTGACACAAAAGTAGTTTGTGTAAGTAAATTCAAATGTTAGTAAACGCACCAACGACACAGGAGAAATCCTAGTGTAGAGCAACATATTTGAAAAACAAGAAGCAAGGTTTTGTAATAATATCCAGATTTAAAAGAGTGTCCAAGGAGTTTCTTGCCCATTCTTCTCTATAGACATCTACGCTTTTGAAACACCAACTACAGTACTTTCACAGTTATTATGCCTTGTGACTGGGACTGTAGTTTAAATTCTTTTGTTAGCACGGCCAACAAGAAGCAAAAGGAAAGGTCATTAACCTAGAGAACAACTGTGGCGATGACAATCTAATATTTAGCTCTTTCCATCTTGTGCCTTTGTTGTAATGTCTCGTTCTCCCGGCAAAAACATGACAACGTTAAGACAGGTTCGCCAACATTCGGGCGGCCATTTTAGATGGGGTTTTGTTTACATTTGGTATCGCTTCTCGTTGGCCGTGCTATACTTTTAATAAATGCTTTTCATTTGATTTGAGCGTATAGCAAAATCATAACCTCAAAATTCTCCCACAGTAAACCGCGTACCAAACGGTGGCCTCATCCATGGTGTAGACGTCCGGTATGCGGCCACGTACGGCAACCCGCATCTCCGGACGGGCGCCGGACTGGGCTTCGCGAACACCGTGAACACGGCTAAACCAGCGTCGACGCCGGCACCTCCGCCGTATTCTTCTGTTAGAAGTTCTGTTATTTTACCTTCAGGTGAGTGTAATACTTCCATTTTTTTAGCATTATATTGATTTAATTTTGAGCAACTTTCATAAAAGATTCTGAACATGATCAGCATAACCTAAAACAGGAGTTGTCAATGTCATTTTTTTATTATAGTTCTTTAGTTTTTGAACGCAGTTTAAGTGAGATGTAAGGTTACCATGACATCTTAAAGCAGTTCTTATTCCTGTTTGAGAAGGAGATGGTGCTAGATACCCTGTTTAGCTCTGTCTCTTTCCCTCAGTGGAATAAGTTCTGCTTTAAGACGTCATGGTAGGGAAGCTGGTCGCGTTTGGTTTGATATAATTAATATTATAATTCCCTTATAACATTTTTTTTGCATTTTAAATGAAAAATGAAAGTGATTGAAAACCCAAAACCCGCGTTAAAATTATTACTGAAAAGGTTTAATAATTGATATATTGAAAATTTCTCATTCATTTTAATTTTAGCATTAAATAAAAAGAAAATAAAGGCATTCAGCGTGATCATCATTCTTCTGTCCTTATCCCAAGTTATTTAGGGTCAATGCAAAATGTCTTTTTCTTCCATACTCCTGAAATATTCATCATTTCATCGGACTCCTCTTTTTTCCTATATCATCCTTCACACGGTCTATCATAGTCATATCATTGTTTCTTTGTTGTTCCTCTTCTACAATACCCATCCACATTCATACTCAAAAGTTTCCTCACGACATTTTCCTCATTCCTCTGTATCAACAAACCAACCGATTACCAAACAACTAATCAGTCACCGGCGCTACTTTCAGACTTCCTCTTATGTACACACGACGGCAGGTCAACCTATTCTGAACTATAATAACCTGATCTCTCTACTAGGGATCGCACACCGTAGTAGAGAGATCAAGTTAAAATAGTTTTGTGTAGGTTGACGTGCCGTCGTGTGAACCTAATCGTTTCTTACGTTATCCATTCGCATAGTACCACGTAATTCCAACACGCTACAGATAACAACAATTATGATAGAAAAAACATTTATTAATTTCATAAATGCATCAGTCAACTAAAACTAATACATCATCATCATTTTCCTGACCTTTTATTTTTTTTCGGGTGGGTATCATCCAAAGACTTATTTAAAATGACTCTTATTTAACAAGTTCATCATCATTTTTCTGCCCTCATTCCATTATTTGGGGTCGGCGCAACACGTTTTCTTCTTCCAATCAGACGTCACGGTATCATTTACTCCTTTCTTCTTCATATCATTCCTTACACAATCCATCCATCTTTCCTTTGGCCTTCCTCTCGCTCTCCGACCATCAACATTCAGATCCATAACTCTTTTAGTCACATGTGCATTTTAGTAGGTACATGGAGGGACAGATCCCTCCTCATTACATGTCGATACCAAGACAAACCACTTCTAACTAAAATTATAAATTAACTAAAAATTTATAAAATAAATGGGATACTGATTAAACTGACCCATCACTGTTGCACCAGCCTGCTCATATATCCGCAATTTTGAAACCACTTAACCCTCAACTCAAAAACGGTGTTTTTGTAACAGGTAACTCCTCCCACTCAATAACATCACCCACCAGTCTGGCGTCACCACAGTGTGCCACCAGTCCCATCACCACGTCAACCATGTCAACTGACAGTGCGCAACCACCGGTATGTATATATCGACTGAATTTTTCTGTATTTCTTTTACGAAATCTAGATATCAGTCATTTATTTATTAAAGTGAAATTGTTGTGTAAATAAATATATACATAAGAACACGCTTAGATGAGTAACGGCACAGATTTGTATTATGTTTTTTTTTTCGGATCTTCGAATAACTTCTCCCGCTTTGGTCGGAGCGGAATGCAGTGTCAGACTTTTACTGACTAAAACCCATCTATGTTCTTCTATTGCCGTTTATGTTCCGGGTCCGCATTATGTTAGTAACTTGTACTATGCTAGTAACCTTATTTTATAGTCAGTATTAATTCGATGGGTACACATTTCTATACTTACTGTTTTAATTAAATCTACTTTGTTCTGTGGCACACATTAAAAAAAACATTTTGTGTATGTACGCAAAGAGATCTTAGACCTCATGTTTTAGTAATAGGAAGGTAAATGAATAGGATATTCATATTTCGATATACTATGTCCGGTCATAGACAAGCGATATTCTAGAATCTAGATACTTATGTAACGAGTGTTTTAATATACTATTACCAAACACTTGGATCTATTTCACTTCTCCGCTTTTTGGCTGCCATTTTGAGATATTCTCTATCCGTGTACAAAATATAATCATATCTGTCAAAGTTTTGGTCTTACTGAGACGAAGATAGGTTTATTCAGAGAGCAACAATATTTTCTATCGTTTAAATTAATAAATGATGAGCTACATATGCGTAACATTATAAAACAAAATTAAAGTCCAAAAAAATATGCAAATGAACGAAAGTTAGGTCAAAAAAAAAATGGTATTTTTTTTGAAAACCAATAAATTTGTGGACTAGAATGTTTGTTATAATTATAAGTACATAGAATATCGCTTGTCTGTGACCGGACACATTGTATAACTATATTAATCGAATACCCCATGGCCATCTCTAAAGGTATATTTACATTATTCACTTCAATCCGAAATACACAGATTTATAAGCTGTGTTCAATTTAATACAAAAATGTTGGACTGTAACAAATATTTTGTTACATTTTTACTTAAGTAAAATGTTTCATTGTCATCAGATTAATTGAAAATATTTTGCTTTTTTATTTTTATTCCAAATATGAATCAACATAATTCATACTCTTTTGATCATTGATTTGATTATAGAACGTTGTGGAAATTGTACCTAAGGGAAATAATTGGGCCTGCGCCTGGATAAGTTTTAGTTAGTACAAGTCTGACACTCCGCCCCGCTCTGCCCACAGCGGAAGAGGTTATTAGATTATTTTCTAACCGAAAAAAAATGTACTTTTCGGAAAAAAGAAATCGAAGTGATTGCGACCTTGTGCAACTTTGTCGCTTCCGGATTTGTATCTTAAGTAATAAATTATAGGGTTCTTTTCATCTTAACTTATAGCTGATTTACCAATAAAATATTTGCTCTAGATTGGCGTAGCGACCTCGTCAGCGACACCACAATCGCCGAGTGCACATTACATCTTGGCGCCCTCGAATAGAACTATTAGTAATGCGACTGTTACGAAAAAAGGTAAGGCATTATTATGTCTAGCGGTTTTACCCGCTGTTTAACTCTTTAGCGTCATCATTGTTTAAATGTTTTATCATGACAATTTTAAATGTTACTTACTTCAACAATAGCCAGCTTTGGTGAAATATAAATAAATGGACAGTATTATTTACAGAACTTTTTATTTTTTTATAAAATTGAAAAGAATTCGAATGGATGTAAATTCAAATTTTATTTCACGACGAAAAAAAAATTGTGTTCATCCTCTTTTGTTCATATGTCTATATATAAAATAAAACCTCTAGGTGTCAACTCATAGTCAGCGAGACTTTAATATATTTCATTTTATATGTGCATCCATTTCAACTATTGAAAGGACTATTACGACTCCAGTGTCCGGAAATCGAATACGAGAATATATCATGCAACGTCAAAGGGGTAAATAATTCACACTACGTGGAAAACGTTGTACTAAATCATGGATAGTATTTTGAAAACCTTACTATTGATATTGTGTATTCTCGATCTATATTAAATGGTTTAGATAAGTGTTGAAATTTCTACAAAATTAAAAAGAGATACGAATTAATCACTTTTAACTTAGCATAAAGAGGTTATTTTAACTATAGTACACCTCAAAAAATAAACGTATACGTGCATTAAGTTTATAGCTTTTATTTATTTTTAAACACTCATTTTTACATTTTAATAATCTATACTTAATTTTATGAAGAGGAAAGATTCGTTTGTTTCTTCAAATAGGCTCCAAAACTACTTGACCGATTTTAACCATTTTTTAACTAATAAGAAGCTACATTATTAGGAAGTAACATAGGCTATATAACATAACGCTACTGCCTACTGGAGCCGGGCAGCAACTAAAGACGCGGGTGAAATTGCGCAAGGCAGCTAGTATTATCTATACATACTAGCTGTGCGAAGCGGTTTTACCCGCTGCACTTAGGGGTCTGAAAGGTCTATAGTAGCCGATTGTCAGACTTACTGAATAAGCATAAAAAAATCATAAGAATCGGTCGAAACGTTTCGGAGGAGTATGAGAACGAAAACTGTGACACGAGAATTTTATATATTAGATAATTATTATTTTTATTAACAGTGTTTTTTATCAACAGGTAACGGCCATCAAACCCCGTTAGCGACACACGTATAAGTTAAGTTTAAAGATTTTTTCTATAAAAAAGACTTTTGATGAATTTATCACGCAATCTCTTGCGTATCAATGTACCATAGTTAATTATTATTTAAATTTTTATTTATAAGTATTTTTCTCAGGTCATTTCTACGGTCAAATTAAAGGAATGTTATCAATTAAAAAAAAAAAAACTTTTGTAAATTATAACAGTTTTTCTTTAAGCACTTTCTGTAAATATTTAATTAAAAATGTATACTAAAACTTCGATTTGACAGCAAAGTGTTTGAATAAAAACTGTGAACTTCTACTGTCCTTGAAGTTAGCTAGCATATTAGTGTTCAAAAGAATCTAGGTTAGAGATCGTAAAATAGATTATCACAAAAATGTTCTTATTAAGTACAACCGAATTAGGCACAGATTGATCGGTTTAACCCTTTCATGGTGTAAAGTAAGCCGATTGCGTGTTTTACCTTGATAAGTGTTTCGTTTCACTGTTTGTATGGAAATACTGACTTGGCACCATTTTATCCATTGTTTAAAAACACTTAACATTGGTATAGGTCTATGCCACATGTGTAAAACATTTTGTTTAAACAAAACACTGAAAAAAAAATCCTATGAATATTTGTCCGAAAATATCCGATATTAATTTATCCGAAATTAAATTTTCAAATAAAAATCAATTCTCACAATTAAATTGTTTTATTTTTAATTCAAAATGGTGCCAGAGCAGTTTTCAAAAAAAAAACTTTAGTCAATTCTTCGAAAGTTGTTGAAAAAAAATGTGTACATTTTCGTCAATTTCATATAACCCGACTGAGACTGGTCTTGTTACTATTGTATTAAAGTGTGTATAAAATATTAAATATACAATTATTTGAGTGTAATGGCGATATTTCTTTATAGAGCTGCTTATCGGTATCAAATACTGTGTCCTTTTATGTACTGAAATGGGTAATACTTGCTTATAAACGAGTTTTAATTATTGAATAACAAAAAACAAATAAAAAGTAAATAAACTTAACCCACGTTTATTTAAAAAAATAACGTGGCCTAATAAAAACCATGAAATATTTTCTTTACATTCAAATTGCAATTCTACCTTACACAATTTAAACGAATCGAACTGTATATTTATTTAAATAAAGAATCACAGGTTTATCAGCCAGTAGGTTTGAATCTATTGTATTTTTTTTTCTGTCCCGATGTCTCGTATATTATAATTAAAACGCAGGTTTTACGATGACATTAACAAGAAAGGCGTTTTTAAACATCACCTATTTAATCACAATTAGTTTTACAGCTCATAAAAGGACATCGTATTAAAATTAAAATAAAAGGCATGCCCCACTCTCTTTAAAAGCATGTTACTTTTTCACAAAACGTCAAATTTAAGATACATAAATAATATTATTTTCTTGTAGACAAAATTAAAGTCAATTTATTAAAAACTTTTCGTAATAAATACGTAGTTAACTTTTGTTCAAAATAATATTTTATTTATCGTTTTTTCTTTTCTTTTCACATTTTAATAAAATAAAATAAAAATAGTTTGTAAATGTCAAATAAAACTTATAGTTGTTAGATTACTCCGTAGGTTTTTTGTTATACCGTTCATTTTTTGAAGAGTACATATCGATGCCCCCAAGGAATAAACCTGTATTATACTATTACTGACTTTTTAATGTTATACCATTTTCGGTATCTATGGGTCGGGATACACTTATGCAATTTTTTCCAACTTTTTTCTGCAGTAATTTCCACCTGTTTTCCTTATAACACTTTTGTTCTTTGGAAATTTTCCATTTCTTATTTACTAGAACAATCACGAAAAACATTATTACAGATTAAATTCCGTGGTTTTATTTCGGTAAAGTAATATTACAGTAAAGTATTTCGAAAAAAAATCCGGCTAACGCGATTACCGGTTTATTATAGTAAATTTTGTGGTAGACATTTTCGGTGATGCACTGTTACATGTAGAATGAACTGTGGCAGCAAATTTGCTTCTTCAGAGAGGCAAGACTTATCTTATAAATTTTATAAGCTTTTTGATTGAAAACGCTAATGGATGCATATTATTAAACAAACAAAAACCGAAAATATCAAACGAATGACTCTAGAATGGACAAATAATCGCACAGACTATAAAATATTTTTTTTTCTTTAAATAATGTAGAAATTCTTGTTTGTAAGAAATTTTCCTAAACACTGTAAAAGTTAATGAACAAATGGTATATCAGCAATAGAAAAATTTTAATTAGACGATGGGATTACAGACTTAAGAGGTAAGCATACCAATAGAACTCGAAAAATAAGCTCCAGCACGGAATCGAGTATTGAGAAGCATACCTATTTCCTAAAGAAGAGTCTCATTATACAAGAAAAAGCTCAACTCGACAATATTTGTCACAAGACCTCAACATATCCAAAATGTATCGTTTGCACACTGAGTGGTTTCCACAGCAAAATTATGTTGAAGTTACGATGGTGACAAAACGTCAATATGAAACCATTTTTAACACAACATTTAACTACTCATTTTTAAGCCTAAAAAAGATCAATGCTCTACATGTTTTGTATATGAGCAAGCCAGTCCATCAGAGAAAGAGTCTTTAGAAGAAAGCTATAGACGTCATTTAAGTAGGAAAGAGAGAATTAGGCAAATTAAACATGAAGAAGGAGTGACAATTGACAAAAACGATAGCACCTATCTTCGACCTGCAAAAAGTGTTAAGTATTCCACAATCCACTGTTGGCATTTTTCATTACAAACGCAAGTACCCTGTGTACAATTTTACTATTTTTGACGCTCTACGTAAAAACGTGGCATTACCAAATCGCATAACGAGGCTGCATAGAAATTGGGAATTGTTTATTGCAATTCTTAAAAAGTGAACAGGAGCGAAGTATTAACAAGATCTGTTTTTATTCGGATGGTTGTTATGGCTAAAATAAGAACAGGTACATTTTTGCCTTATATGCGTATGCAGCAAAATCTTTAAATTTGTCTATAACGAGACTGAGAGACTGGACGTAGCAGAGACTCGATGCATGGCTGTATTGAGTTTGAGAGGAATATGAGAAATAAGTTTATGTACACACCTGATCAAATATAAAACAAAGTCTCGGCAGAAAAATATACTATGAAATAATTGGAGCAAACAGATATGTTAGACATAAAAAAATTAGTGAACCCTTTGAATTGTCGTCACGATATAGATTGGAATACGATACGCTGGTCTGATTTAATAGAAATTCATGTGTCATCATCCCAACAGCACATGGTTTTCTTTAATATGATTTTGATGAGACATATTCTAAATTAAATATTTCAAATTCATTTCAAACTAAACGACGTTGGCGAAAACCTAAGACATACGCTCTAATAGGCAATACTGTATTGCCCCGTGCTTATCATCAACCTCTTCCTATAAGGCGTTGCATAGGTACAGATTTATTGTCTTTGTGCAATAGTGGTATTACCACGCATTTTATGAACCCTTAATTTCGGTAGAAAATAGTGATGATCGCGATGATACTGCCACTAATAATACCGATTAGTTATTAGTGTTTTTACTTGGCTACTTTTGTTAAACTTTTACTGATTGTTATTTGTGATCTATATGAGAACTTTGTTCCCAATAAACGTCATAATTTTAATAAGTTTTGTGAGTATTATTTAATTATTCCTTCAAAGATACCAACAGCAAATTTATTTTATATAATCGTTTTCAATCATTACGATAATATGACTACCAAAAATCTTCTACAAAAAACGGGTTACACTACTTTACCCTTTTACGGTTATTTAAAATTTTACCACAATAAGTCGGTAACTGAACATTACAATCTAACTCTGTGATGAAAAAATACGTTTAATAATCCAGTAAAGCAATATTATGCCCATAATTTTTAAGAAAATTACAAGAATAATTCGGTAAGTAAACATTACTGGAATAATATTGTTAAGTCAGAATCGTAAGATATCGATACCTTAAAAGTTATATGAAACCATATTCGGCAATATGTATTTTGGTCAATAACTAATTCTGTGTATATTGAATAGTTACACTTAATATTATAAACTATTTGAGTAAAAATTAGCTTTTCCGTCATATAACAATGTTGTCAGGATTATTTTTTGTTGAAGAGATATATCCAAAAAACACTAAATCATTTTTCCTGTAAAATTTGATTTTTGCGATTACCGGTTTATTCCTCGGGGACGTCGATATCATAAGTGAACATAATAGTTTTTGTGACTTTGATCCTTTCATTAAGACATATCTAATAATTATTATGAAATAAGCTTTAATTTCTCTAAAATGTGCCATGTTCATGATATCTCAAACATATCTTACATACATATTTTTTTTCGTATAATGCACAGTTCTTCCAATTTTTTTAGTGCAATGTCAATTTAAATTTTTATTTTAAAACTACTGGGCATATTTTGAGATACAAATTTTTACTTTTGGGTAAATATTAAATATGTCCAGTAGAGAATTTATTAGAATACATAAATCATTATGGAAATTAAAATAGTTATTAAATATTTACGGCTTATCACAATACGCTCAATAATCTATAGAAGTAAATATTTCTTTTAAAATTTTCAATTCAAGACTGATTAGACTAACCTACACCACACGCCTAATTTTTCCTATAGTTAATTTGAACTATTTTAATTAAAATTGTTATATTAATCTTGCTTCTAAGGTTAATTATAAAAAATATATTTGAGAAAATGGTTTTTTTTTTATTTGGGAAACAAATATCAAAATCATTTATTTGCATACCACAAAAAAAGTTGTTTATAAAGATAAATATAACAATTTGAATTAATATATTTTACTATTGCATTAACAAGAAATTATTTAATTATTGAGTCAATAAAATTGCTTCAAGAACAAAATGGCCTCGAAATTACAATTTCACAATATTTATCAAAATACATATAATAATCGCCTTAGGAATCATCTCATCCGTCTTGTAATGTTAAATTTTTATCTCGATATTTTTTGTGTTTTTCATTACAATTAACACTAAAATAAAGCTAAACTGTAAATTCTAATACCAACACTAATACATTTTGTTTCTGAATAAAATGTGTATTAAAAATATATTTTGTTGGAAAATACAAAAAATATCGAATATGTCAGTAGCTAAATATAAAACTGCTTACACACTCGCGATTTTATCTTTCGGAACACTCAAAAACGTTTGTGTGTAGGGTGGTTTATGTCGATTATTCCTCTTGTAATAAAAACTATAATTATGCTAGATAAATAATTATTTTTTCTGTGATACATAGATTAAAGTGTTTTTTGTAAATATTAATCGCTATACTACTATGTGAGTGAAATTGTTAAGAAAAATGTACTACTTAAAAATAAAAAATGTAAGGCTTTTGACTTTGTGAACTAATTTAGCCTATAGCGAAGAGGGGAGTTATGTATTATGAATGAGGAAAAAAAAGTAGATAGAGAAGCGTAACGATCGAGTTATAAAAAGTTGCAACTTGTAAATTAGTAAAATTGTACAAACTACTTTTCTAAATAAAATGAAACTTTGGCCTATGTAACATGTGTTTTCTTTTACCCTCGAGGCAATCTAATTTTATTTTCCTCTGACAAAGTGGAGAACTCTTTGTGAATAGCGGGGAAACGTATTGAGTGATCTCTTTTGGCATTTCGTATGACTACACGTTTCATTTTGTTACCAAAAAAACCAGAAGTTTCGACCGAGTGCTTTTCACTTTTCATTAGACCGAATTGTCGTTTTATTTTTGGGGAATGTTTTGCAAAATTGTTAGTTAAGATGATTTTTAGCCGAATTTTTAGTATAAATCTTTATCGTGTTTTTGATGATATGACATAGGAATCCTACTAATCATACTGAAATTATTTTTATACTTTTTTTTATTACTAAATTTATAACACTCCCATGAAAGATATGTGTGTGTGTATGTTGCTCTTTCATTTGAAAACGAAATTTGGTATGGAGCCTAGTAGTATTAATAGCCTATTTATTTATCAAGATTATACCCTAGATAAATAAATTGGCCACGTTTTATCCTGGTTTACGTACCGTAACCACAAAGCACAGCTAGTATTATACATGCAAATTTTGTAAAGATGTTCGTTACTCCTTTACTCAAAAACTGCACAGAATAATCTCATTTTTTTTCAATTATGTTGAAGTTAGTTTCCAATCTTACCAAACGCAGCTTCAGTATTTCAGATGCAGCGGCTGCCTATCTAAGCTCGGATCCCAACAGGTCCTGAGTTATACGATTTTACTTATTAAGACTAGTAGTCAGACTTGACTACCTGTAACAACGATCAAAGATCTACAATTCTAGAAATAGGTACCAGACGGTAGAAACTTTTGAACGTCGGAGCATAAATGAACGCGCGTGCCTTTTTTGACGAGAAACTCATTTTAACTTCATTTGACTTGTTGGTGTCCAGCAGGTCTACCATGATGTCTTAAAGCAGAACTTACTTTTTCCGTTGAGGGAAAGAGACAGAGCTATACAGGGTGTTTTACACCATCTCTTTCCCTCCGTGGAATAAGTTCTGCTTTAAAACGTCATGGTAGGGTAGTAGGGCAATCCAAAAAGCTTTTCCCATATATGTGACAATAGCAGAGAAAAAACTATATGTAATAGTCACCCATCTACAGACCTACCTAGTTAAGCAATGCTTAACCTTGGAGTTACAAATTAACCACGATCTTAGATTAAAAGAAGATTAAATCGATACCAATGTAAGTTTGGTGAAACCCTATTCTACGCAGGTAGGTATATCAGAAGTGGATGCAAGTAGAATTCATCTACACATTGTAAGTATAAAACAGACAGAATAACGTACTTTGTAGATGTTATGAGGAAATTCATATTGTAGATGGACGTGGGCGTAAAATGTTTATCACCCCTGTTAGTGTGGGGCCACGAGGACAGCGTTCATGACAGAAGCGATCTTGTAAATTTATGTGAATCATTCATCATCATCATTTTCCTGCTCTTGTCCCATTCTATTTGGCGTCGGCGCAACACGTTTTCTTCTTCCATCCTCCGCTATCAGACGTCATGGCATTATTTACTCCTTTCTCCTTCATATCATTCCTCACACAATCCATCCATCTTTTCTTTGGCCTTCCTCTCGCCCTCCGTCCATCAACATTCAGATCCATCACTCTTTTAGTCACATGTCCTTCATTCCTCCTCATTGCATGTCTATACCAAGACAAACGACTCCCTTTATTTTTTTATGTAACAGGCGCAACCTATAAACTTCCTCGAATATATTCATTCCCGAAAGATTAATGACATAAAATATTGATACGTTATTTTTCTGTGTTTTTCTACTTGGTATGAAATGAAGTCACTTCTTTTCACTTAGTTGTTTTAAACTACTCAACGGATTTTAATTCAGTTCTCAGCAACGGATAAAATGATTCAAGAAGAAGACTTGCATGTTCAATATTAGTATCTACAGTGCTCCCGTTCGAACCCAAGCGGGGCGCATTGGGACGGGACGGAACGGGTCGCAACTGACTTTTCATACTAAGCAATTATTTAACCTATAGTTACCAGGGTAAAAAAATACCGCTTTTCATGATTACAGTTAACATTGTGAATTGTCACTTTGTGTGTGTAATTTATAATATCAACTTTTAATGATTCTGCTAAAGGCACCTTT
Organism: Ochropleura leucogaster; assembly: GCA_958449745.1. Taxonomy (NCBI): domain Eukaryota; kingdom Metazoa; phylum Arthropoda; class Insecta; order Lepidoptera; family Noctuidae; genus Ochropleura; species Ochropleura leucogaster. Next base: position 6,341,107 of record OY288226.1, read on the forward strand.
GCTGGTCACGGGATACCTCTGTGCAAGTATTAACCGCGCACTTAGACGCCTCAAGGTAAAGGGGATTAAGACAGACGTGAGATATAAAGGTGTGCACGCACGGCATACTTTTATAGTCTGAGTGGATGTATGTGTGACATATGTAGCTATTACGACTGAAATAAAACTATAGTACTTATAATTTGTTATGGTGTATATTTTTGGTTTGATTCATACAAAAAATTAGAATGGAAAGCGGTCACCTCCTTTTGCGAAGCAGTCATGCTAGCGATGGAGGTGGCCGGATGTTTGAGGAATCGAACCTGTCACCGGGCGTCGGGCGCCGCAAGACGACTCCCGGCCACCGTAGATGCGGGCCTGTGAACGTTGAGCAATGGGTAGCTCACCGTGCGTCCGTCTTGACGACAAGCCGTGTCGACGGCGCGTTAGTGTTCCACGCGCGCCTCAAAGAGATGTTATCAAGGTACAGGGGTAGGGTACTATCACAATGTTTTCGTATTTAAGCCAAAAGTTGACTAGTACAGAATACCTCATGACATTAAGTCCACCTTTGTACCAATATCATACATGAATTTTAAATAAATACAATACGGGCAACGAGAAGCGATACGAAAGGTCATTAACCTAAAGAACAACTGTGGCGTTGACAATCTAATATTTAGCTCTTTCCATCTTGTGCCTTTGCCGTAATGTCTCGTTCTCCCGGCAAAGACATGGCAACTTTAAGACGGGTTCGCCAACATTCGGGCGGCCATTTTAGATGGGGTTTTAGCATGGGTTTTGTTTACATTTGGTATCGCTTCTCTTTGGCCGTACTAGATACATTCGAATCTATTTATTTAAACTTCATGACGGCACGGTTGGCGCAGTGGTTGAGCGATCGACTGTTGCGCTACGTGTCGCGGGTTCGATTCCTACACGGAACAAATACTTGTATGACCTACAGGTAGTTGTTTCGGTTCTGGCTGTTTGTGTATGTGAGTTTCAATGTTTGTAAACGCACCCACGTTACAGGAGAAATTTCTAGTGTGGGGAACGTTTCTTTAAAAAAAAAAAACTAAAATAACAACAAGACCAAAAGAAACTTAAAAAAAAATATGCCAATCCATCCTACTCAACTAATTTTAAAACACATGTTTTCTTACGAACTTCAAACAGAGTTACAGTTAAAAAGCTTTAACGCTTAACATTTTTAAACCGTGTGTTGAACGTAAAAAGTATATTTACCGAGCGGTCAAAGGTGAAGTTATTTTTTAACCTAGTTTCGGAAAATGTTAAATGCATTTCCTGTAGAATGTTCTGGAGTTGTATTTAAATATGGCGGGCACGATGAAAGTTGTCGTTTAAAACGTTGGTCAATATACAGTTTATGTTGCTGCAGATTTCACATTGAAATCACGTTTCAATACTTGTTTCAATTTGGACGATATAGTTTGGTGTTTTTAACAAGATTAAAATACAAAGGACCTAGAGTCAGTGACCAAGTAGTTAGAAGCGTTTTGATTGGAAGTTAATCCTTATCCTTACTAATATTATAAAAGCGAAAGTGAGTTTGTTTGTATGTTACCTCTTTACGCTTTAATGGCTAAACCGACTTTGATGAATTTTGGTACAGAGATAGTTGGGAACCAGGAGACAAACGTAGGCTAATTTTTATTTGAATTTTTTAAAACTTAGCGTTGCTATTACAAATCAAAAAGGTGCAAGGGCGACTGTGTTACACCGAATTTAACGCGAGCGAAGCCGCAGGCAAAAGCTAGTCATCAAATAACTACAGGATCTTTGAGGTTGCAGTCTTCTACAAAGAGCAGCGGTAAACTTACACCTTACCGTAGGATCTACGTACGTGGCATCTACACCGTATGGGAAATCATCAAATAACTTCCCCTATAATGGGCGAGGCGGGGAGGACAGTCAGACTTTTACAGATTAAAACCCACCCATGTTCATTCTTTTGCCCTTTATGTTTCGGGGCCGCAGTATCTCTTTTGAACATCCCCCAACACCGGCAGGCGGAGCCCTTGGCAGACCTCTGTACCTTGATAACAGCTCTTTGAGGAGCGCGTGGAACACTAACGCGCCGTCGCCGTCGACACGGCCTGCCGTCAAGACGGACGACGGTGAGCTAACCACCCCGGCAGGTGGTGGCCCCAGCAGGCCCCTCTGTTTTGCTGACATCTGTTTTAGGTTAACACATCGACACGGCCTGTAGTTACTAGACGGATGGACGACGGTGAAATACCCATTGCTTACCGCCCACAGACCCTCCTCTACGGTGGCCGGGATTCGTCTTGCATTCTAGCTTTGCTCACGACAAAATATACAGGACGTTAATCATTTTCCAAAACTCTTAACTTTTTTTATTATAACTTTTTGTAATACATTTATTTTTGTTCACTTTGGGGTACATTTTGTCCATTTCCTTTTTAAGAAATCTATTTTATTAGAGAACAGAGAAACCAACAGTGAATTACACCAACTGGATTTGCATACAAAAACCATATTGAAATGTAACTTATCATACACAGAAACTCTTGACATTGAATCACATGAAAACTTTTTAAGTTTATGTTAAAGTAAGAGACAATAATAAGAACTTTCCAAACCTCATCAGGGATGAATTCACTTGATGCTCGATATCGAGTCAAGCATCAAGTAAATTCATCCCTTGATCCCTAAAAGAAAGGTCTAATTTTCTTTGACACGAAAGTAATTCAATCGATTATTTTTCCAATAAAACTAATTGCTTCCGTATCTTAATCGATTAAGTAAGTTTGTTTTAGTAACTCGATAGGTACTGATTATTGAACGATCGTTATATTGTGTGCCCGGCTCAATGAGGTGTCTGTCATCCAGACATTGACATATTCATTTGCAAAGTGAAGCTCGTTTGTCATTTCATGAAGTATGTACTTTGGCTTTACGTGTTTTGGATTTAGTTCATCGTTTTTAGGGTTCCGTAGTTACCTCAAAAGGAATAACTCAAAACCCTCATTGGACCACTTTGTTGTCCGTCTGTCTGTCAAGACCCTATAGTGTAGGTATCGAGTTGTAATTAAAACCATATAATTAAGTAAGTCCCTTATAGCTATAAAAAAATCAACCCTCTAAGTCTACGCAGTCAAAAGATATGGTCGTTTATTCGAAAAGTCTGTATCAAAACCATCACTGCGCGAATCCGACTCGCACTTGGCTGGTTTATTAGTGTTCCTTACTTCAAAAGGAAAAAGGGGAACCCTTATTGGATCACTTTACTGTCCGGCTGTCTTTCTATCAATACCCTTTATCTCGGGAACGCTTAGAGGTATCAAGTTGAAATGAAAAAACGGAGGTGTCCAAAAATCATTTCTCGAAGTCAACGCAATCAAAAGATATGGAAGTTTAAACCTCGGTGCGCGAGTTCAACTGGTGCCTGGCCGGTATTTTTAAAACAACATAAAATTAAAACTTTTACCCTACCTTTACCCCTAAATACTAATCCAACTTAATATTATAAATGCGAATGTTTGTGGGGATATATATATGGATCTTTGTTACTCTTTCACGTCTTTGACGTGAACGGCTGAACGGATCTCGATGAAATGTGACACAGAGTTAGATTATAGTCTGGAATAACACATAGGATACTTTTTACTAATCATCTCGCGGGTGAAGCTGCGGGCGCCAGCTATTTATAACATAACATTAAGACTTTTAACCTCTAACGACTTATTTAAAGGTTAACTTCAAATTACACCCAGATCAATTCATATTTTGCAATGATATACAAAAATGCGAGCCTATAAACATCACTTAGACACAAATCCAGCCACAGTAAGCTACTAAAAATTTTCCGATAAAAAACTCTAAAATGATTCGGCCGATCTGTGAAACAAAGCAAGGAGGTTATTTTTGAAACCACGAGAAAACTGCTGACAGTCACAAACTCCCAATCTTGTGTTGATTAAGATCAAGTCACAAATTTTATTTGAAAAAAAAAACAATGTAACTTATAAAGAAATTAAAAAATAGTATTACAAAATTCGTCCTCAACGCTGTTAGTTGGCAATGTTCTAAGATCAAGTTATGAAAAACAATATACAGATGTTTATTCAAGACAGTAATCGTTTCAAAACGTAATAAAATCAATGTTAAAACAAATGAAACCAATTAATTCACAAGCTTAATATTAATTACCAACAATACTATAGTTGAAAAATAAAATGAATTAGCATAAATTATTAATTGAAATATAAAATGAATGTCAATGGTGTTTCCTATATTATCGGCTTTGAAGTAATTTTAACTTAACTATTATCTCCCGAGTTTGCTTGCCACAATCATGTTACAAATGGAATATTTAAACGTGAGATTTTCCTCAAAAAAACAAAATTATTTCCACTGAATTACGGTTTCCTTAGCAGCTACACTTATTATGCGTTATATTAAATCGTTTTCTGAACGAACCTATTAAAAACCTGCGCAGAATTGGGTCAAATTCTGCTATTATCAGAAAAAAAGCGTTTCAACGTTTCTCCCTTTCTTGAAATGTTAGGAAAGTCAAAAGAAGCCTACACACGACCTCTTTAAGCTACCTATCGAGCCATTTCAAAGGCTCCTCTCACATCTATTGTTTCCCAAAGTGCCTCAGACAGTTCCCTCGATATCCTCACGGCGACATTTTGCATAATATTAGGGTCGCCAGATTGTTTAGGCTATGCCGTTTTCGTTTTCCTAAAACAGGTACCTTTTGGGACATGAATTTATATGGGTTGTGGCTAGACCTTTTTTTCCTGGCTATTCGTGTTTAGTGTTTTCTTCTGGTATTGTTGTTTTTGCTTGAAAGGGTTCAGAGAATTATGCAGCGTGCCGTTTTATTCAGAATTTAGACGTTGGACTGTGTTTGAAGCTTTGCGTAACCTGGGATTTTAAATCTGGGATCGCTGATGGCTTTGGTAAAGCTGAAATTGTTTTTGAGGTTAAAAAAAAACTGATTGAGAATGCCTGTAGGTTTTCGATCCTTAAGAAAAAGATTTTTTTACACGAAAATCTTTACTTGATTCCTATTTTTTTTAAGGATGGTAATCGTGAAATAGCTTCCTCCGGTATGGGCAGTGTCAGACTATTACTGACGAAAACCCACACATTTTTTTCTCTTGCGCTTTATGTTCCGGGGCCGCGGTATCTATTTCAAACAACCCACGACCCTAAAACACCCCACAACACTGGAACAAAAATGTCCAATATGGATTTCTTAAGAAAAACAAGCAAATTAGAGACTAATAAAATATGTACCCATTTTTTTTTACTTTGCCTGTGAAGTTTCTATAACAATTTATTCTTACCTTACATAAACTGATTCAAGAACAGCACTACAAAAATAGCATAGCAACACCTATCCCCCTCTCCCCTTGGGAAAACAACCCTCCTAAGTAATAACCCAAGGGTAAGTTACTGAGGGAATACCCCCCAGCTCTACCCCAAGAAATTTGTGGCGAACCAGTAAAGATTATTGCCAGTGCGTCAGCTAAAATATTAGATAACAAAAAAAGACATCAGGCATACAATATTGTTGTTTGTTTCGAATTTTATCTCTGGATGTACCTTTTGGTATCGTAAAGTTTTTTTTATGTGCAAATGTGTCTGGCCATAAAGATTCTACGTGATATTTTTGACAACAGGTCCAGGGAGATGGTTTCGTTTGAATTAAATGTTCAATATTAGTAAAGGGGTCGTGGTATGTGGTGGCTTACAGATGTTTTAGAGGTAATTTGTTAGTTAGTCCATTGAAATGATACATTTTTTAGGCCTAACCTTGCATTTTTTTAAGGACGCAATTTTATTTTTTTTGCTGTGTGTGACATCAAAAAACACATTAACCCCGGAAGATATTGTAATTTTAATCTTAGGTTCTAATGATAAAAACCCTTATTTATTTATATCTGAATTATGTAATGTATTATGTAAACTGCGCAACCAAACTGTATTTATAACCAATGTGCAATATAACCAGTACTTGAACGAAGATACACTCAATTATTATCTAGAAATGATGATACAAAATTACAATAACTGTAAATACCTAAAAATACAAAAGTCGACAAACATACTTATGAATACTGTTAGGCATACGAAAAGCTACCAACGGGAATATCTAGGACTTCTGTGTTTGGGTTTGAATGCGAGAATTGATTTTAAGAAATATCAAACAGAGTTCCTAGATAAGTATAAGAATAAACAAGTCAAAGTAAAGCCTACACATCAAAAAAATAAAATTGCGTCAGTATAAAGCTAAAACCACGTTTGTGGGGTCGCCACCTTTGTCCCACGGCCGCCATCTTGAAAATAGGTATTGAAATGGTTTTTACGATATATCTCTTAAACTATTTATTTGATAAAAAAAAATTGTTGCCATTTTTTGTTGCAAATTAAATTCTCTACAACTTTGGTCAAGTAACTTTTCTTTTATCAAAAAAATAAAATTGCGTCCTCTAAAAATGCAACCCCAAATGTAACTTTTCAATGGACTAAGTATGTCTTCCTGTTTATTAATACTGATGATAATGTAATTACACATAGAAGCCTAAAACTGTCCCACTGCTGAGCAAATGCCGCTTCTCATATAAAAAACGGACGTATATTATTTTTTTCTTTTTATTCTCCTGTATCGTGGGTGCGTTTACAAAGACTTACATTCACATCCACAAACAGCCCAACCCAAAACAACAAGCTGTAGGTCATATAAATATTTGTTCTGTGAGGGTATCAAACCCGCAACACGCAGCGCAGCAGTCGATCGCTCAGCCATTGGGCCAACCTTGCCGTCAACATTGATCAGCACCACGTTTATTGAAAACGGGTTGGCAATTACAGACTCATAACCTCACAATGTTTTCCTTCACCGATGTCTTCAATATCTCAGATATTTTTTATTAAGCACAAATGAATTGAAAAAATACACATCGTTACTTGCCCGGATTTGAATCCACAACTTCATGCTTGAAAGGCGAAGTTTTTAACCTCTGGGTCATCACAACTATTTACGACTATTATTTATTCTGTTTATTGATGGAGATAATTTTTGTTTCCGTTTTCCTTATATGATTTTGAGCATCGTTAGTTATTACTTATATTATTGTAACCATTATTATTTGTACATACGCTGTCTACCAATGAGAAACGGTAGAAAAATAAAAGCACTCGTGCGACAAATGTGTGAGTATTTTCTGATTGAGACGCACGCTGGTTTCTATTACTACACTGTTTTGCGTCAAGAATTGGCTTTCAAGGGTTAAATAGCACACGTTTAAACCTTGCCCCAGTTTTACTGCCGATTCAGCTTATACGTTGGATGATGAGCTTTCCTGAATATTTAGTTAGTTCAGAAATTAGTTGTCGATTTGTTTTTGGAGAAAAAAATGGTGATCTGCTTTTGTTCAGGTGAAGTAAAAGACATTATAGGCATACATTCAAGATACCTACGCTTAATGGTAAAAGCGATTTTGATAAATTTTGGTACAGTGATAGTTGGGTCCCTGGAGACGCAAATAGACTATTTAAAAAAATTGAGAATAGGGGAAGAAAGATATTTTTTTTCGATCATCACGCGGGTTATGTTAGCGTTAGCCCAAAGTAACTATGCCACGAGGACGAATTCGCGGGTGGAAGCTAGTAAAATATTATAAAAAAGACTCCGGTTACATGCAAAAAAGATAGCACAATACTAGCCAAACATACAGAAACGAGAATCAATTCAATGTAACTATCTACCCATATATACAATGGCCCATTGAAAGTGTTTGTGTGTATTCGAGCGTGGCTAATAGTTCGACTTACTGAGGTGTTAATACACGATTTAACAATATTGCTAGTATTGCTCTTCTGTATTTTAATCCAGATAAAAATATATTGCATGTATTTTTCGGTTACAGATTTAATTTCTTTTGTATTTTACACTACCTGGCGGCCTCGGTTTCGCCCGTGTGATACAAAAAACGTATCCTGTGTGTTATTCCAGACCATAATCTACCTCTGTGCCAAATTTCATCAAGATCCGTTTAGCCGTTTTGGCTTGAAAGAGTCACATAATATAAATAAGATAGCTGGCGCCCGCGGCTTCACCCTCGTGATATCTAAAAAAAGTATCCTATGTGTTATTCCAGACCATAATCTACCTCTGTGCCAAATTTCAAATTTCATCAGATCCGTTCAGCCATTTTGACGAGGACGAGTATCCATCCTCACAAACATTCGCATTTATAATATTAGTAGGAGTAGGATCATATGATTATGCTTCTGACCTCGAAATGGTAGGCAGAGGTGTACCGAACAAGCATACCACTTATGTTCAAGTCCTAGGAAACGAACTTCTCTTTGAAAAGTGGCTGGAGAGACGCAACCTGGCACGTGTCCTCACCGGACACAAAAGTTTCGGAAGGTTCCTGCACATAATCGCGCGGGAGGAAACCCCGGGCGTCACCACTGTGACGATCGCCCGGAGGACTCTGTGGAACACACCGTGGTGGTCTGCCCCGCGAGGGTAGGGTACGGCTGCGTCCTCGTAAAGGCAATCGGCGGTGGCTCATGGCAGACCATGAACCAGGGCCGGTCGAGCGTGACCACTTTTCGTTCCCGGTCACCTCCTTCTGCGAAATAGTCATGCGAGCAAACGAGGTGGTGGTCAGTGAAAATCTGACAATTCCCCTCATTTCGCCTTCAATTGGAAACCATCAGATAACTTTCCTAGGTTATTTGATGGTTTTCCATTTAAAAAAGGAGATTCGAGTGCCATCGCCACTACTAAAAAATTACTAATTGAAAAATCCGATAACGGTTTGCTTAACCCGAGAATCGATCCGCAAGCAGTCGCGCTTTACCTTACTAAAAGGTTAAACCAGCTCATAAGTAAGCAAGTCTTACTTAACTAACAGCATTCATCGTTCGCCAAACCTATTTTAGGGTTCCGCATATCACAAAGGGAAGAACAATATCCTTACTTTATAATATTATAAAAGCGAAAGTGAGTTTGTTTGTTTTTTTGTATGTTTGTTACCTCTTCACGCTTTAATGGCTAAACCGATTTTGATGAATTTTGGTACAGAAATAGTTGGGAACCAGGAGACGGACATAGGCTAATATTTTTTTTAAACAAGTGGGATGTGAGGGAGAAAGCGGGAAGGAAAGGGAAAACTTAGCGTTGCTATTACAAATCAATAAAGCGCAAGGGGAACTGTGTTACCCCAAATTTAACGCGAGCGAAGCCGCGGGCGAAAGCTATTACCCTTATAAGATCACTTTGTTGTCAACTGTCTTGTCTGTTAAGAATCTTTAACTTGATAATGAATGGAGGTACCGAGCTTAAATTAAAACCATATAAATCTTAAGACTGTATCTCCTTGGGGCTGTGAAAAAATTAACCCTTTAAATCTACGCAGTCAAAAAATATGTCCGTTTATGACGCAAGTTTGTACAGAGGCCGCGGTGCGAGCATCCGACTCGCCCTTGGCCTGTTTTTTTTTAAATTACAATCATACGAATAAGAGAAGTTGTAACTATAGTAACGACACCCATATTTCAGTGGATATAAAAACCACGGTAATGGACTGGTAGCGACATATCTAATTCAGATTTTAAAACTTAGCACGTCGTCATAAGAATTTGCGATCGCGATTGGTTAAATATTCTCCTTGATTTTTTGTGTCATGTCAAATACACTTGGAATTCTGCTCGTAAACTGAACGTTTGAATTGTATTTATCAAAAACCCATTGAATCTCATCATCACAACTCATCCATCACCTTGCACACATCGTGTCCTCACCGCTGCTGCTACAAGCTGTGAAAAATCAACCCTCCAAATTAACGCTGTCAAAAGATATGTCCGTTTATGTCACAAGTTTGTACAGAATCCTCGGGCGAGTAAGCGATTCCAACTCACACTTGGCTATTTTTCAAAACCAACACGAAATCGAAAAAACGGTCCAGCAAAGCTGTTACTGCAGTTTCCGAAACTCTATTTAAATTTTACGAGCTTCTCCGCTTTTTATTGATATTATCTGGCCCTGAATAGAAAATCGTTCCTGAAAATACTTTTGTTTGAAATGTGTATAAAGTTAGCCTTGTGAACTGTGGAATTTTAAGTGGTGTTGACTCATCGTGGTAGCCCCGAAGTTAGAAAAGGGGTCGGTATTTTCAAGCTCTTTAACGTTTTGCGTGAGACAGGGACAGAGGATTGGGGTAGTTGGATTGGGGGTAGTTGGAAGTTTGTGTGTTTTGGTTTAATATTTATTTCGATTTGATTTTGAGAATATTTAGACGGGCCTGTTGGTCTAGTGGTTAGTGGCCCTGACTGCTGAACCGGAGGTCGTGGGTTCGATTCCCACCCAGGACAAACTTTGTGTGATGTGCATGATTGTTTGTTCTGTGTCTGGGTGTGATTTATCTATAATATGTATGTGTTTATAAATTATATAAGTATGTATATCAGTTGTCTGGTTACCATAACACAAGCTCTGCTTAGCTTGGGATCAGATAGCCGTGTGTGAGTTGGCCCAAGATATTTATATTAAATATATATTTTTTTAACTCGTACTCGTTTTTTTTTAAACTGGGTAGGTTTCCAGTCTAACCAGATTCAGGTGGATACCAGCATTTTCCATAGAACGACTCCCTATACAACGTCCACAACCGAGCTAGTACTGGATAATACATTATCCCTTAACAAGATTGGTTGAATGATTTTAAAAGAGTAAGCATGGAGTTTCCTGGCAGTTCTTCTCCATAGGAAACGACCAACCTGAACCGTGCAACTTGTCTCGATGTTTTATAAGTGCTTATGTAGGCCTATGTGAAATAAAAATGTTTAAATTTTGTTGTTGTCAGGTTTTCAGACATCTATACCTAGTTTAAAATCTAGAACTATTAGCTGACAATAATAGTTTAACAAATCACGGAGAAAGCTCAGTATCTGATGGATGGCTACTCATCTACAGACTGGTTTTGACAAGTGCGGATTAACTACCCTTAAAGTGGACCGGTGTAGCTGTTATAATTTAGCCAAAAGCTTCTCTTATTTTTTCCTTGTCCTTATTTTCACACAAAACAAAAGACTACTCTAAAGATTACCCTAAAAGTCGAGCGGTGCGGCTGTTATAATTTAGCCTTAAGCTTCTATAATTTTTTCCTTGTCCTTATTTTCACACAAAAAAACAAAAGACAGGTAACAATAATCAGACTATTATGATTAGCAAAGCATCATCCCTTCTAACAACCCCTATTATTCTGTTCTAAGTTACTAAATAACCCTCCAAAGAGTAATTTCAAGCAATTATACCTGCTTGTGAAGAAGCCTTTTGTACAGTCAGCAAAAAAGATATGTATCTAAGCTCGTTAGATTCTGTATAGTTGGATTTTTTTTTCGAAACCGATGGCCACTTTCAACTCTAATTTATTGTTTGTGTTCTAGTACCACTACAACTAGTAATACTGTAAAAGTACTGCAGTGCCATCTATAAAACTAATGAAGAACTAACATCGAATTCCTACATCACGCATGCAAATCCCATGTATTGAAGAAGCCATCAGCAACTGTTAGGTAGTTGCGTATCAGACACCACAACGTCTGCTCGTAGAACCTACCCATTTCTGTAGGGCATGAAGAACTTCTTCATACCCTACAGAAACAAACGAGCCCGGTTAGCTTGGTATTTTACTGATTGTACTTACAGAAATTCCTAGAAAGCCATAGTTCTCGAGTTCGTACTGAAATTTCGGCGGGTAATGATAACATTAGAATCAGCTGTTACCGTAATACGGAGGTCTTGATTTCAAGGAAATGGTTTATTATATGCTATAATACAGCCATAAGTTTTCATATGCGGTTTTTCTTTGAGGGAGAAGTACTTGACCTACCCGCGTCTACGGTGGCCACGTGATGACTCAAGGCCACCGTAGACACACCCGTGTGTGAACGGTAAGCAGTAGGTAAACCACTGTCCGTCCTTAGAGTTACGAAGCAGAGGTGTCTGATTGGTCCTATCAGGCACCTCTGCTTGGAAGTGCGCGGTGACATACAAACAAATATACAAACAGTTAAGTTCGGGGTAATACAGTTCCCTTTTCCTGATTTGCAGGTGCCTGCTACCTGTAGTTTTTGCCGTTTCGCCTTATTTATTGTAATAGCAATGCTAAGTTTTCCCTTTTCTTCCATCATTCTCCCTCATTTCATCATTAAAAAAAATTAAGTTAGCCTATGTCCGTCTCGAGGGTCCCAACTATTTCTGTACCAAAATTCATCAAAATCGGTTTAGCCATTTAGGCGTGAAGACGTAACAGACAAACTAACTTTCGCTTTTATAATATTAGTAAGGATTTAAACTACATCCTGGCTTCGTTTCAATAAAATTCACAAACACAATCCAGTAGCCATCACTATATATTTATTTTCAGGAAACATTTCCTCAACTATAAAAAGTCAAAGTTAATTTAAAAAGGTTAACAATAAATAACGTAAATCGTGCTGGATAAACTTTAAGTCGGCGAAGCAACAAAATATCTGTTCTTTAATTACCACTATGAAAAGCGTTGGCAATAAAAATAAAAAAGGTCGAAGGATAATGAAACGTCTTTATCTCAAAGATAAGGGAAAAGAAACAGTTGAAATAAGAGCTCAAGAGACAAAAACTCTTAATGAAGAAGGGGGACAAAGTAATTTAAATTCGTTACTTCTACGCCATCTGCTAAATGCACTTCATTAAAACGTGCTAACTGTAGCAGAGCCAAACGTCGACTGACACGGAACGAATTCGAATTTCAAATTACCGCCGCTCTTTTTCAGATTTCGAATGCAATTCTTGAGTGACAAAAATGGCGGTTCTTTAAAATGAAAACAGTTATTATGAAACGTTTTGTATTCACATTTTGGTCGTTGTTTTTGTGACTGTGAAGAATAAATTTTGTTTTTGTTCCGAAAAAAAGCAGATGTATTTTTGGTATAAAAACGTAGAAGACGTTTATTTTCTGCAAACAAAAATAATGTATGTATGTTCACACTTACGTACGCAAAATACGCAACTTGGACATGGATTAGCGCCACCAGCCCGTTATACAATAATATGAACTATATAAAAAACATAAGAATAAATAAATTGATAATATTAAGGTACATCAATCAAAATACAAGATTTAGTGTTGTATACAAACATCTGCCTAGCCTTTTTCAGACTGTATGTAGGCCGGCTTCCAGAATTTAGCTTCGACCTCCTCATTATTAAGCCGCGAGCTCTTCATTATTTAGCCACGAGCTTTTCGTTATTTAGCTACGAGCTCCTCTTTATTTAGCCAGATGCTCCTCATTATTTAGCCACGAGCTCCTCACTATATAGCCACAGGTTCTTCATTATATAGCCACGGGCTCCTCATTATTTTGCCACGACCTCCCAGCCTCCTAGTTTTGTACAAAAACAAGTAATTGAATATGCATTTGAAATTGGAACCGTTGATCATTACCAATGAAACTAAAGCACGACTTAAACGCACCAACACCTGTCAGTATCAATAACTGCTATAGAATTTATTGATATTCCAGTGCATAGTGCCATGTAGATGTTCTGATTCCATGGAATTTGATGGTGAATTTCACCGTGAGAGTAGCATTGAAGTCCAATCAACAAAAGATATTGCCCCATTCATGCTGCAAGAATCAAATAACACAGTAATTATGCCGTTGCTACTAAGAATTCCTGAAGATAGCAAGGTTTCGGAAACGTGCCAAGTCTGGCAGCATTTCAGCTTTGAATGGCAACGTTATTCGTTCAAAATATTTACTTTGAATGTCTCTATCTGAGGTATTCCTCAAAGCGCTCCCGTTTTGAAGCGCTCCCATCTAAGCGCTCCCGTTTTATTCCTCTAAGCGCTCCCAAAAGGAGCGCTTCAAGGAGTTCTTTCTTCGAGCGTTCCTTTTGGGAGCGCTTAGAGGAATAAAACGGGAGCGCTTAGATGGGAGCGCTTCAAAACGGGAGCGCTTTGAGGAATACCTCCTCTATCTTCCTACTTTTGTTTAACTATGTAATTAAGACTTTGAATAGACAAGTGAAACAATGTTATCCACGTTAAGCAAATAACTGAATTGTTTTCATCATTTAAGTTTTCGCTTTCTTGAATTTGATTAGAGACGTTCCTCCGATGTCGTTAGATAAATCGTGCGCATCGATATCGTTTTGGGTCGATACAGTAGTGAAGAATATACTCAGTTGCATCGCTTTTGTTAGAAATTGATGCCACGGTTGGCACAGTGGTTGAACGATCGACTGCTGCGCTGTATGTCGCGAGTTCGTTTCACGCACGGAACACATATTTGTATGATCTACAGATAGTTGTTTCGGGTCTGGCAGTTTGTGTATGTGGTTTTATATTATGTTTTTAAACACACCCACGGTACAGGAGAAATTACTAGTGTGGGGTAACGTTTGCAAAATGCAAATAACGTACGTAACGTTCCTGAAGTACTCACTGTCTTCAGACATACTGCTTGATTTAATCATTGTTCTTGAATCCCTGACCCCAATTCATCAGCCTGACATCCTGTTTTGCTAATTTAACTTGCTAACAAAATGAAACTTGAAATCTTTGATAATTTAATCAGATTCCGTCAAAAATAATGAAGCAGATTTTGATGATTTAAAGATTTCTCCGAATATTATTTAAATTGCTAACTGATACGGGAATATAATTTAAATGAAGACAATAATAAATAATTGGTAACGTTACCCTTTGCATTGTACTTTACAGACGAATGGAATAGTCAAGGAATTATTGATAAAAAGAAAATTTTCTGCCATTGGCTTAGTTGCCTAGAGCCTCGACCAATACCTAAGGCTTTCGTTAGGCAGCTGGAAGCAGTACTCTTGGACACGGCTCGTATTGTTAGGAGATTCCTTTCTCTAGAGTCCTAACCACAGCTAAATATTAATGTACGAATAAGCTAATTTTATTTTACTAAAAATAAATGTATAATAAATAATAATTTTATTTCAAAATTTAAAACTATAGTCAGCTTTCATCAATAAAACTCTGTGATTAGTAAATTTTTTTGGGGTGTGAAATCACCCATTGGGTAACAACCTCCCCCGCTCTGGGCGGAGCGGGGGGTAGTGTCAGACTTGTACGGACTTAAACCTAACCATGTTCCTTCTATTGCCCTTTACGTTCCGGGGCCACGGTATCTCTTTCGAACAACCCGCAACCCCGGCGAGTAATACATTTTCACGATATTCAAGATTTCTATAGTTTTTATACTTCAATAAATTTTATGAAATTGTTTCATTAATAAAAATTTTCTCCTATATTTTTCTCATTTTTTTGCAAATAACTTCCCCCGCTCTCGACGGAGCGGGGATGAGTGTCAGATTTTTATCAATCAAAAACCCACCCATGTTCCAGATTCCAACTTAACCTCTCAAGGACCGCAATGCAATTATTTACGTCAACTATCTGTCAAGCACCGCCAGGCGGGCTGTTATCGTTAGTGTGATCTGATTTTAAGACTTATCTTTACTACAAATAAAGTTTTAAATTGATCGGGGTTTGGTAGCACAAATTTGTGCCAGCGGGGCTCAACGGTAATACTCTAGAGGTTACTAGTTTCCGAAAATTTTCTTAGTCCTTTAAAGACAATTGCCAGCAGCGTGTACCCCTAAATGCCACCAAACATCACAAGTAGAACTAATTGACTTTTAGATTAAAATTCTCGTACAAAGTTCTACTTCTCAAGATTCTCCCTATTTGCCTTCCGCAAGACAATATTTGATTTCTTCCTACACTTTATGTTAAATGCTGAATTTGGTTTGACTTGCCGGTTTGGGATCTATTCTCTTCTTTATTGTTTTAACCTACTTTTAATGCCTTTGTCTTGGAGTGGAGGTAAAATTATATTGTATTGTGTAACGTTTTTGGGTCGTGTAAGTACAATTTTGTCTTTGAAATAAATGTAACCTTTGAGTTAATACCCCTTTTTTTCGTATGGGAAATCATCCAATGACTTCCCCCGCTCTGGGCGGAGCGGGGGGGCATGTCAGACTTGTACTGACTAAAACCCACCTATGTTTCTTCTATTGCCCTTTACGTTCCGAGGCCGCGGTATCTCTTTCGAACAACCCGCAACCCCGGCAGGCGGAGGCTCTGGCAAGCCCCTCTGCTTTGCTGACTCTCTTTGAGGCGCGCGTGAAACACGAACGCGCCGTCGACACGGCCTGTCGTCAATCGACGGACGGACGGTGAACTACCCATTGCTCACCGCCCACAGGCCCGCATCTACGGTGGCCGGGAGTCGTCTCGCGGCGCCCGGCGCCATGGGCGTCTCCCGCGGCGGCTGGGTTGGGCAGATGTTCTCTCCCTCAAACGCCCGGCCACCTTCTTTGCTAGCATTACTGCTTTGCAGAAGGTGGTGACCGCTTCCCATTCCCTCTCGCTCCGGACCATGGCCTGAACCAGGGCCTGACGCGAGTGATCGCCGCCGCCGATCGCCTCTACGAGGGCACGGCGGTGCTCCGCCCAAGCTGGGCAGATCGCCACTGTGTGCTCCACCGTGTCCTCGGGCGATCGTCACAATGGTCACCCGGGCGCTTCCTCCCGCCCGATGATGTGCAGGAACCTCCCAAAACTTCCGTGTCCGGTGAGGACCTGCGTCAGGCGGTAAGTAAGGACGCCATGACGCCTCTCCAATCAGTCCTCGAATCAAAAAACTCAACGCTGTCAGCTGGTAATTTCCAAAATTGAATATTAAACTCTTTTTCTGCACCCGAATTCTAATCCTCAAACTTTACCGAAAAATGTCTACTTCCACTATACAAAAACTCGTGTTTAAATAAACACCATATGTTGCCGGTCGGACTAACCGGAAGGGACGGCAGTGACGTCATAAAAATGGTAGGGAATACTATCACACCGTTTTATGGATACGAGACATAAAACGAGTCGGATAACTCATGTACTTGTGTTAAATTCTGGTTATCTTCCCCTTTGGATGGCTCGTTAGTTAGGAAATTCGTGGTTACGTCGGGTATAAGAATTTTGATATATATTTTAGTACCACTATTGTGATTTAGCCCTTTTGCTCTTATAGGATAACTAAATTCAAGTGTACCTTTCATTGCTTCATCAGACATGTAAATTCCTATGCCCTAAGCCTATTTAAGCTTATCTTTACCCAAAACTTCGTTAGCCACAGTATAATCTAAAGGGTGTTTGCTTCGATAGGTCACTTGTAGTTGACCTTATCAATTCTCAATCCTTTTACGCAAATCCGAAATCTTGAATATCACAGATCAGCTAATTAGATCCACGAAACGCAAGAAATTCAGAGCGGATTTAATAAACAAACATCTTAGTCCCCTACATTATGCCAAAACAATTCTTATTTTAATATGTAAATTCGTTGAAAGCATCGTGGCTTCGTATAAATTGAATTTTCTTGCTTTCAATTCAATGACCTTAAAGATGGGTCCCCAAATTCTTAGTTCGCTAAATCGAATGGAAAAATCCAAGTTGGATAAGAAAGGGACTTGGATAAGGGCTGTTTTACAGCGGTCAGTTTGTAAAAGGTCACTTTTAACAGGTTTTTAAAAAAGGTTACGTACTTCCTTTGTAAAGGAATGTGGGTTTTGACGTGTGGTATCTGTCCTCTCATTACTGTGGAGCCGAGTTGGAACTGGCTCGAAATTGTGTGCATTTGAAGCAGGTATAACTGGCAAATGAGAGGGTACTTCTTACTAATGATGTGTTGGGTTTTAGAATTGCTTATGGGGATTTTTATAGAGATATAAATTCGTTTAGGGGTTTTGGAGTACGGTAAATGTTTTTAGGAATGTTATGATCTGGATATTTTGCGTGCATAATTAAACCTAAGCCAAGTTGTTAGTTTAAAGACAATGGCTGTAAAATCCTGCTGTAGCAAACAGGGTAGTTTGCGATTCCCGATCTAGTCATCATTATCATCTACCTAGCCTTTTCCCGGTTGGGGTTCGGCTTCCAGTCTTACCAGATGCGGCTGAATACCATAACTTGATATGGTTTTCAGAAAACAAGATGTTCTTGTATGAGTTTGTCTGTCAGTGGGAGAGATGAAACATGACATAGCTAGAAGTAAAATTACACACGAGAACGATACCAACTTATTAACATAACAACAACATAATTTCATCCTAAATTATAACACCTAAAGTCAACACTCTCGCTCGAACTTCCAAAGGCAAGTAACACAAAATCAAACATAATATACCGAAAATCTTGCAAACTCATAACAAGCAGAACTTTGATCAATCATATCGAATTGAAATCCGAATTGTAGGGATCGAACATTTCCTATTATACAACTACTGCGGAACTCTTAAGTGGCCTCTAAGCGATCTGTAAGTTCGATTCGAGTTAGCTCGTTACCGATGCCCAGGGCTTGTACCAGCACCTCTTATAAAAAAATCGGTTGAACTGAAAACCAAAGCTTTGCTTTTCTTTTTTGCCTATTTGTATGCGTCATTTCCTTGCGACAAATATAAAACTTTGTTATTGCGAGCGAAGCGGAATTAACACCCGGGCCACTTGGCGAGGGTCTTATAGAGACGAGAACTTCAGTGAACAGTTCTCACAGATAAATTAAATAACAGAACACAAAGTACATTTACCAATTTAATCAATATGAAACTATGATTTAATTTGTTATTTCCCTGCGCTTTGTCTTTCATACTGAAGAAGAAACACAGGTATGACATCTCTAAACAACCTAATATTAAAAATAAGAAGTTCAATATTTTTTAATTTAGAACTCAAATGTATGTTTAGTTTTTAATTATTATAAGCAAATTTGTTTCTACATGATCATGATCATGATCATTTCGATTTTCTTTTACAAAACAATTTTAAATAAAAAATAAATATGAAGGCGGTAAAGCATGTGCCTCCTAGCTCTAAAAATAAAAACACCGCCGGCTAAAGGGATTTCAGCAGTTGTTTATTTACTTTTGTTGCTATAAATGAGAAAAAATCACGCGTGTGAAATACATTGCACGTTGAACCTAAACTTAGTGTAAATAAGAGCTTGTTTTCAAAGAAGTGCATTAAAACAATGTATTTTTTCTGCTTCTTTCTATACAGCTTTTATTTTAGCTTTTTTTTTACTTTTAGCTCCATTTTTCTCAAATTGAAAAGAGATTTAAATAATACTTTAATAAGAGGTGATGGCGGGCTCTCAGTTATTTCTGCGTGAATTTCGAGTGACAAAGACGATGCTTAATTGTTACTATGGGTTTTAACTGGTTGGAGTATTATGTAAATAGAATCATCTGCAATATCACGTCTGTCTCAGTAGGGTTGGCAGAAGTATTAAGAACTTCATTTTTTTTATGAATGGTATCTCGCAGTTCAACCAAGGAGGTTGTCGTCTGCTTAATCGGGCGAATCCTGTGGGTGCATTAAAAATTAAGACTTCCAGCCAGGGTAAAAACTTACAAACTAAGCGACTACACGCTAAGGGCACCCCCTGTGGGGTACGAGCCTCGGCTTAGGGCGTCGCTGAGGGACAGCAAGGGACAGGCCGGATCTAAGTGTAAGAACTTCTATGGCTTAGGTCTTAATATACTAGCTGTTACTCGCGACTTCCTAAGCATTTTGTTTAGGGTGGGATGTCACCAAATAACTTCCCGCAATTGGGGGGGATTGTCAGACTTTTACTGAACAAGCTTACTCATGTTCATTTTTGAGCCCTCTATGTTGCCGCGGTATCTTTTCCAAGTAACCGGCAACCCCGGCCGGCAGTGGCCCTAGCAGGACCCTCTGCTTTTCTTCTACTATTCTCCTGCTTCTGTCAGAGGTTACGGCATCATTTACTCCTTTTTCAATCTAATCATTTCATCCATCCATCGATCTTTTCTTTGACCTTTCTCTCCTTCTCTATCCATCAACATTCAGATCCATTACTCTTTTACACTTGTAACATATGCTTAAGTTTATCATCTATTAAATACTTCCGACTTACTCCTACCATAATCCCATAGGTACTTGTCAAGCTTAATCTTAGGAGTCCCCATAAATCAACAATTCGACGTCTCGATCCCTCTCCATAGTCCCTTGTAAACGGAACTGTTAGTGGCTATAAACATGGGGTCACCAGGACCCACTCGAGGTCAAGTACGACTACGTCATCATTCAAATTGGTCTGTCAGTTACAAGTACCCTTAGCGAGTACGAAGTTGGGTAGTTAGGGTACTCCCCTACTAGCGGATTGATATTGTGATGATTGGGAATTGTCCAATTTAATTGTAATGGGGTTGGTTCTTGAAGCGCATGTATGATGCGATTTTCGCATTTGTATTCGCGTATAAGTTTGGCGCAGTTACAGAAGGTAACTACAGTTTGTGGTGGTTGAATTAGAGAGGTGTACAATAATGCCATTGCTTATATAGCAGCCTTTACATAGAAAAAAGGCATCACAGCCAAATATGTTAATACAAGCTGTGTAATATCAACGTCCAGTGGTTTGCAGTGCAGTGACGACAGCGCGTTCGTGTTCCACGCGCGCCTTTAAAAGATATCAGCAAAGAAGAAGGGCCTGCCAGGGATACCGCCTGCTGGGGTTGCGGGTTGTTCGAAACAGATACCACAGCCCCGGAACATAAAGAGCAAAGAAGGAACATGGATGATTTATATCAGTAAACATCTGACACTCCCCCACGCACCGCATAGCGCAGGGGAAGGTATTTAATGATTACCATCCGTAATAAAACTAGTTTTTTGACTGATTTTCTTAGGAGAGACGGTAATTATTATTTTATTATTACCGTACCGTTACCTTACTGTTAAAAATAAACTGTCTTGCCTACGGCACGAACTTAACAAAACACACTTTCTTCCGAAAAACTCTTTAGACGTTTTTTTTTACAAATAAATTATTTTATTTTCCCAGAATTTTGTCTGTAATTTTGTCTTCTTGCTCTAAGAAAAACTCTTCTGTCAGACATCAATGCAATATTCCTTTCTCTCTTATCCATATTCCTCCCACAATCCATCCCTCATCAAATCATCGCTCGTTGAGCCTCATGTGTTCCATCCATTTTTTTTGTTGCGGATAGTGTTTCATGCCTTTCCATGACATATTCTAACCATCACAGACAAATCTCATAAATCTATTTTTTTTTTTATGTACACACAAAACATTATATAAAAAAGTATATAAGGAAAGAAGAGCACGACTGTATTTTGTTACAACACCATTTTTCAAACTTTCTCCAATACTCATAATACTCATTTCGTATTTCATTTATTTTTGTTTGCTATTACGTGCCTAATAACTTGTGTATCGACACATGTGAGGGTAATTACTTGCTAAACCTTTTTGATATTTGATCTCGTGTTATGATGAGTTCATGATAAGAGCTTAGTTTGGGTCGAAAACTAATCAGAAAATCGCAAAACATATCTAAAGGTAACTTAGGAAGGGCAAGGTCATAATGTTTGAAACATTGGATTAGATTTTCATACAATATTTTCCTTATTTTATCCAGAGCCAGAATGGTAAATTTTGATTCGATTGAGGAAATTTTGTCATTGCAAGCGAGGCGGATTTAACGCCTAAGCCGCAAGAGGAGGGTACCATAGAGCCGAGAGTAGCAGTTACAAATTCTCACGCGAATCAAACGACGTTTGTAAATACACAAGACTTACGGAAAAATTGCAGAATAAAAAATACTCTTGTCAGTAATCAATATGGAACTGTAATTTAATTCGTTTTTTTTTTCCAGCTCTTCGTCTTTTCAGACTGAAGGAGATACAAAGGTATGAAACCGCTGAGTGACCTTGAACTTGTGAAGCTACAGGACGAGCATCACCTCTTCTGATGATACGGAGCAACAGAAGAGACGATGCATTCGAGTTTAATGTCTGGTTTTCGGAGACCAGAGACTATCGCCATTTGTTGAAAATACAGGGCCCACGTCCTGAGTTATTAAAGAAAACTACTCACACATAAATAATTTTCATCAGAACAGCTAAGTGACTTTCTCCAAACTTGTTACATTCGTTAATAAAATAACTTTATAAGTCTACAATATTCCTGTAACATGTTTGTGAAGGAAAAATATTGTTTGTCAAGAAAACTTGTTAACTGATTTTAACGTAAGGGTACAGAGTAAACCATTCCTTCATGAAAAGTTCAACTAAGTGGCTCTACGAAAAACTGATTGGTAGTAGTTATAAGTAGTTTGTGGGTGTCATATTTGCAGAAATCCTATAGCGCTTTCCACGTTCAATATAATAATGCTTTGAGGGCACTGCTGCAGTTGCCTCGCTTCAGCAGCGCTTCGAGAACGTTCGAGAGCGTCCGCGTTGACTGTTTTTATGCCAGCATGCACAAGACAGCAAAATCAAAAGTCATTTATTCAAATTAGGCTGATAATCAGCACTTATTGAACGTCACATTATAAGAGACAGTCCCACAAACGCCCTGCCCTTCGCCACTTCCTAGTATTTTAGCTGGGAAGAAGAAGTGGCGGAACAAACTCCCCAGCAACACATCTGTCTGTCAGATTAGAAGAACCAGATGTTATACAATTCCGTTTACCACAAGATTAGAAATTATTAAAAATTAAGACATTATTCATTCATTGTCACATTTCAGCTAGCAAACACCAATAGTTATGTATATATATATAAATAAAAATTTTCCTAAGCCTAAATAATTAATTCTCCAGTCTAACGGGAGCGACCGCGTTTGCTAGTAGAGTGCGAGACAGCGGTCTTCTCACCGTTGTCGCTAATAAGACGGAATATAAAGGGCAATAGAAGGAACATGGGTGGGTTTTAGTCAGTACAAGTCTGACATTCCCCCACGCTCCGCCCAGAGCGGGAGAAAATTGATGAATTCCCATCCGCAAAAAAAATATGTCTGATCAGCTGACTTTAGTTCCAATTTTGGCCACACACCAAGAGAACCTTGCACACAAACGCATGTCGACGCGGCATGTCCTCATTAGACGGACGAACGGTGAGCTATCTTTTGCTCACCATCTACATTCTGCGTCGGTGGTCCTGGCAGGACCCTCTGAGAGTGTCAGGTTATCCTTTACTATTGTCACTTATCTTTATAACTTGTTACATTAAACACGTACTTATATGGATCATGTCTTGTATTTTCTTTTCTTTGGGAAATAAACTATTATTATTTATTTATTACGAATCATCAATCATGGAGGCATTTTAATACTAACATTCCACTGACTAGTTACGAAGTCAATGAAGATTAATTCTAGAGTTTTTTTTTAAAACAAAAACGCAGTTTGGTTGATTCACGATACATTCAAATGTATGTATGTGAACATAATGAATTTATCGCGAATTGTGAACGGTTGGAAACTCAATAAAACCAGCACTTTATTTTGAATTGGTAACAAACTATAGTACATTTATTGTAAAAAAAACGTAAAAAAAGACAAATGAATGCCATTCATAAATGTCAATGGTAAATTACGACGCTTTATTATTAATAAAGTTTTTGGTTAATAAAACTATCAATTTTTTTACTAGAATGCTTTATTAGAATATAATTATTTTACAATATTTTTCCTTTTTAAATTTGGCTAAATAAAAGCAGCCGCTAGCTAGGGTCACCGAAGCACCGACGTTATTACACAAAATAAAAATAAAAAAAAATATCTCTATAATTCGTAAAGTCCGTCTTATTTCATCGAAATTCGATCAATAACAACAATTCCTGACACGGAAATATGTGAAAATGGGAAGGGCCCTCAATAGTCGAGTTGGTATTACAGGAATCAATAGACAAACGAAAGCCCTCATACAGCCCTAGACGTTATTATACCTTACAACAAACGTTAGGGTTGGCTAGGGTTTTCACTCTATCGAATAGTCTCAGAAAATGTAATATAGTAAATAAATTATTTTATTTTCATATAATATTATATTTTATTCGTTTATTTGATTTGAATGTGAAATTGTGAATGTGCATTGGTATTTATGTAAGTATGTAAGTTCTAAAAAAAGTTCTCGTTATTTTTTAGATATAATTTTTTTAACAAAGTTGTCGTATTTAACCCAAAGGTGGATTTTTATTTTTATATGTATATTTGACCGTTTTTTTTATTTGAATATGTGCATTGGTATAAATGTAAGTTCTAGAAAAAATTACTTTATTCTTTGTAAAAATTTTGTACTTATTTTTTGTAAAAAAGTTGTAGTATTTTAACGCTGGTAAAGAATGCCTTGCGGCATTAACTCAAATAATATGATTTAAAAAAACACGACGGACGCAGGTACTCGTAACGAATGCCTATGCTTCATAACACTAATAATGTGAAAACCGACAATTATAAATTAAAATCCCAAGAAAATGCGTTGGGGTTGCAATTTCCAGTCGTTTATTTTAAAGACCAATTGCTAATATAACATTTTGGTTAGTTGTCGTTTTGCTAAAAGGACGATTCCATACGGAAAACTTTTAAAATCGACTTTGTTATTAAGATGGCCATAAAAATAAAGAGTTATTTTTAAAAATCTCAAAGCACCCAAACAACAGCTGATATTGAAAAGAAAGACCTTTACCTAAAATTCTAGGCAACAAAAATCTCACAAAAAAAGTATTTTCTTTTTTTTGTAAATTGGCAACCCTGCGGAACTCGAAAAATCCCCGGATTGTTTCTAAAAGGATATAGGCGATATTAACACATCAAAGGGCTATCATGCGATCTGTCATGGCGTAACGTAACACATGGTAGAATACACTGGTGCTTGTTTTTTTTTCTATATCTGTTGGATTTAATACAATATGAGGTTTAGGATGGAGGATCAAGTTTGTATTGTCTTTGAAAAGTTTTTGTAGTTGTTGCAATATACCGCGGCCTAGGAACACAAAGGGCAAAAGAAGGAACATGGTAGGGTTTTAGTTGAGTCTGAAACTCCCTTTTGCTCTGCCAATAGTGAAAGGAGTCATTATCGTCCATTTATTGTTTTCTATACATAAAATTACATTTTTAAATATTTCTTAAAATTATAAAAAAAAAACATTTTAAAATATAAAAATAGTAGCCCACCGGTATCGGGAACAGGGTCCAAGCTACCGGCGGTCAGTCGGTCGAGCCGTGTCCAGGAGTACCGCTTTCTGTATCAAGCCCTTGATCCAGCTGCCCAACGAGAGCCTCCTCAGATATTGGTCGAGGCTCTTGGCAATTAAGCCATTGGCAGATATTTACCATGTTTATTATTTGTTTCGAGTTTCCGATATTTCGGGGATGTTGCTAACTCTATGATCACGAATGATGATGTGTTCATCCGTGATCATGGAGTTAAGTAACATAGTATATACCATATCAGATTAAAGAGAGAACATCCTATAAAAAGGGTATTGAAATATCATGTTGGTCACCATGACATTTTAGTATGACTGAGAAGCTCTTTAGTAAATAATAACAGTCTCTTGGATCGATGGACGTTAAGCTATGTTTACCTAGGTTGGTCTGAGGATAGGTGAAAGCACGTTTAATCGTTGGCCCCAACTGACATTTGTAGATTTTTGACAGTTGTTAAAGGTAGCGCAACACGTTTTCTTCTTCCATTCTTCCCTATCAGACGTCACGGCATCATTTACTCCTTTCTCCTTCATATCATTCCTTACACAATCCATACATCCTTTCTTTGGCTTCACTCTCGCTCTCCGTTCATCAACAGTCAGTTCATATAGGTAGTCAGTAACCGAAATAAAACTAGTCTTACCAATTGGTATTGGTCACCAAGACTAGCTGGGTTGTGGAGGTCAGGCAGACAGTCGCTCAATGTAAAATACTGGTATTGAACTACATCTGGTAAAACTGAAAACCGATCCCAAGATAGTTAGAGAAAGGACGATACCATGTACACGCGAGGTGATAACGCTGTAAAGTAAAAGAAAGAAAATAATCGAGATTACAGCCACCATTTAGTAAAAAACAGATTCGATTATGAATAGTCGAACTGGCAGTCAATGAGGATTCCAATCGTGTTCAGATGCAATTGTTAGACTGTAAGCTAACCCCCACTTATCTGGGAAGATGTTGGCTTCGCAGATGACAATATTCTAGTGCAATATGTAGATAGACCGAAGAATCGTGCCCAGAATCGTGACCAACGAGGCACTAAATAATCTTTGGTCCATAACGGCCCTACCGTTATGGACCAAAGATTATTTAGTGCCAGTACCATTAAGGATCAGGACCATTTGAAGTAATATCAAAGACGTCATGTAGACCTTCTTTTGTTTCATTCCCACATTGTAACATATTGTCGCCTTTGTACTGGTTATTAGATGTTTAGCTGCTGATTAAATAATATAGAATATCGTTCCATATTTTTGTTTGTACCCCAGATTTATTGATAAGGTCTCTTTAGCAACTTTTGTGTTACCCTTTGTTAATATTTTCTTTGTTATAACAAACCTTTTGTTGTATACGTTTCAATAAGAATTCTTTTTTCCTTGACAATTTGTCGGAATAATAAATTGGTGATGGTTTTAACGGTGAAATCTTATAAGGTTTGGAAAGGGGAAGAGGTGTTTTCTTAAGACCTACATTGTTGCCATTTTTTTCTGGGCAGGGGCCTTAGTCTACTATTACAATAGTGTCAGAATGGTCGATCACTGATCGCATAATGGTTAATTTTGACAAGTTTGGTAATCTGCTACATACTAAACTTGTCAAAATTAACCATTATGCGATCAGTGATCGACCATTCTGATACTATTGTAATAGCAGATTAAGGCCCCTGGACTCATTGGCGATGACTATATCCTCAGGAAGACTGTGCACTTAGATGGCTGGTTTGAAATGGTGCACGAGATGAGGTGGAGGCCTTTTGCGAAGCAGTGGGACATCGCTGGTAGAAAAAAAAATACATTGGTTTTTTTTTGTCTTAGCAACATTAACGGGTATTTTTTTTTCCTTAGTTACAAAGCTTCAATTTAAAACAAAACTTTGAAGATCAAAATACACGAACACGTGATTGGATTTTTTAAGGATTCCGGAACCAAATGGCAAGGACACGGCACCCTTATAAAGCCTACTGAGAAATTTCTTAAGGAAAAACTTATAATATTTTGTTTTTTTTTTTATACGTTTGCCATTACAATCCTTACTATACTATAAATAAATATAAATATCCTTACTAATGTTATAAAAGCGAAAGTGAGTTTGTTTGTTTGTTACCTCTTCACGCTTTAATGGCAAACCGATTTTAATGAATTTTGGTACAGAGATAGTTGGGAACCAGGAGACGGGCATAGGGTAATTATTTTTTTTAAAGTGGTATATGAGGGACAACGAGGGAAGAAAAGGGAAAACTTAGCGTTGCTATTACTAATCAATAAGGCGCAAGGGCAAAAACTGCAGGTAGCCGGTACTGTGTTATACTAAATTTAACGCGAACGAAGCCGTGGGCAAAAGCTAGTACATTATATTTTAAACGCATAACAAAGAAAGAGTTTTTGTTCGATGGGAAATCGATAAATCACTCTTCCCTATCAGGTTGGAGCAGAAAGTAGTGTCAGACTTGTACTGACTAAAACCCATCTATGTTCCTTCTTTTGCCCTTTGTGTTCCAGTGTCGCGGTATCTCTTTGGTACAAACCCACAACCCCGACAGGTGACCGATAGCCTGAAGTACCGGTCACCCATCTAAAGGTCTACCTTGGAAAGTGTTGCTTAACCAAGAAATCTACCTGTCCAACAGTAATACCTTAACCATAAGCTCTTGATGCGACCACTCCATGTAACAAACTAATTTATGAGCAAATATGAGCCAATCAAAAATATACTTGGAAATTCCATAATTTCCCTGCCAAAAAAAAGCTAAGTATATCAACTTCCAATAACAGAATTATGAAGTACGAAAACCACTCGGTTCCCATGAATTACAGGGGATGATTAATTAATGAAACCACGAATGGAGGCTATACTGTACCCGCGGCTCTGCCCGCCGCCTCAACCGTTTTTCATACGAAGCCCAACGTTAATATTTTAGGTAGAAAAGGTCGTGGGCGGAGAAGTGAGAATTTCTGTAGGCGGTATAATATTCTTTTGTACATTGCTCTTGCTGAATATTATGTAGGAAAAAAATACGGCTATTAATTTGTTCATTGAAACCTATTTTCTAGCATGTAAGTTTTAGGAACGTTCTATAGTTGATTGAAAAACAATTTTGACTGATGCCATGAAAACAAAATATTGAAATAATACAACAAAAAAAATTAAAAATAAATATTTATTTAAACTTCATATACAGACGCCTGCACATCAAGCTACTACGATCTGTCAGATTTCTTTGATAGATTTTCGTATTTATTCCTAAAGCGTTAAGGTTCAAGGTTCATTGGCAAAAATTGACAGTTTCGGGTAGCTCGACCTGCAGGCGTCTGTACAATACTGGCGTATAGGGGGAATTAAAACAGTAAATGCAAATGACGAGGTACAAAAATTATTCAAAAGAAAAAAAGCTATTAAATTTGTTTTCGAAAACTTATATAGATACTAATACAAAACAATACTAATGTATAAGAAATAAACTAATCTATACATTTAAAAATAAATTCTTATGACTTAAATATTACATGTTTCTGGGACTATTTTATGATGACATGTAATTATTGCGATCATTAAAAATGTACTTGTACCGTTGTATATCTATATTTCGTGTGGTGCCAGCAACTTGGAGTAAAATGGCATTTTTGTCGGATGGGGACTCATCAATGAATTTCTCCCGCTCTGAGCGATGTGGAAAGGAATGTCAGACTTGTACTGACTAAAAACTACCCATGTGCCTTTGCCCTTCGTGTTCAGGGAATACGGTATCTCTTTCGAACTTGCCTTACACTCAGAATTTTTCCTGTATCATGCGTTTACAAACATTTAAACTCACTTACGCTAACAGCCAAACCCAAAACTACTATGTGTGGGCCATATAAATAGTTGTTACCTGCAAGAATCGAACCCGCGAGACGCAGCGCAGCAGTCTATCGCTAAGCCACTTCGCTAACCATGCCATCTAAAATCACGGAAGATGGCGTAAGTGTCATTGGGGGTTTAGTTACAAACCACAATAGCAAGAATTTACGATTTATTCTTCGTTCGTTCTGAAGTTTTGCATTGCGCTTTTTTCTATTTACCTTTTGTCTACTTACCTACTACCACAACTACTTACTACCTTACCTACTTATATATTTTCTAACCATTTAAACCGTTCCTAGACTTCCACAAATATTTCAAGATCAAAATTAGCCAAATCGGTCCAGCCATTCTTGAGTTTTAGTGAGACAAACAAACAGCAATTAATTTATATAATTATACAACATGTCCGGTCATGGACTAGCGATATTCTAGATATATGGAACGATGCGTGTACAAAAAATAATCAATAATCATCTTTCAAAGTTTTGGTCTTACTGAGACGACAATAGGTTTATTCAGAGGGCAATAATATCGTTTAAATTAAGAAACGATGAGCTTACATTTTCGTTACATTAGAAAACAAAATTAAAGTCCAAAAAAATATACAAATAAAAAAAAATGTAGTTTCATTAATCAATAAATTTGAGTACTAGAATCTTTGTTATATAAGCACACTAGCTGTGCCCAGCGGTTTCACTCCCGTGTCAAGCCAACCTTATCATTTAGAGTTATGAAAAAAAGATGTTGGCCGATTCTCAGACCTACCCGATATGTACACAAAATTTCGTTTAAATCGGTCCAGCCGTTTCGGAGGAGTATGGGAACAAAAACTGTGATACGCGAATTTTATATATTAGAGATAGAGTATCGCTAGTCCGTGACCGGACACATGGTATTCATAGACTGAATTATATAGGTTCCCTCTCTATAAAGTTATTAACATCCATAGTACTAAACAATAAAAAAAATGAACAAACGATACCAACTAAGATGTGAAAATCACTATCGTTGCTCAAATATGTACAAAGTAGCTCCATTTTAGTTCTAACATCATAGCGCAAAGGGAGGGTTGAATAAACATAATGTTTGTAGCCCGAGTGTACAAATATGAAATGTAACCCTTTCACTGCTTCAGCTTGAAATAGTGGGACTAGTTGTTATATTACTGACGGGTAAGGGATCTAATTTAGTGGGTGGAGCATTTATTTTTTATTTAGTTTTCTTGTTAAAGGCAATGTTGTTGTGGGTTTATATAGGTAATTATTTTAAATGGTGCTTGCCTTTGTTTGATTAGAGATCCTACTAATATTATACATGCAATTTTTTGTTAGGATGGATGGATGTATGGATGTTTGTTACTCTTTCAAGTCAAAACGGCTGAACGGATCTTGATGTTTGCCAAAAAGGTAGATTATAGTTTGGAATAAAACATAGAATACTTTTTTTCCTATATCACCCAGGCGAAGCCTTGGGCAACAGCTAGTACGAAATAAATCAAATTGCGGCCAAACGCGCCATAGCGAATCTTCACTTAAAAAAAAAGTAAATGCGAACAACACTTATTCAATATGTACTAAAAACTCCAGCAATCTGATATTCAATTCAGTATTCAAGCTAAAAAAGAATCTATTACACTCGCTGCCACGCAAAACTGAGCACAATATAAAAACAGCTGGCCGAAATTCAGGTGGTAAATGAAGTGTTTTTGCTCTATCAGCCCACCAATGTAAATTAAACTTCCACGCTCCGCAATTGTTTTCTTAAACGGAGCTTTGAAAAGAGTTCTGATTAGATTAAGGGGTCAGGTTATTTTGGCCGATAGTGTCTTGCATCGTTTCAAGGGCTATCGAGTATCGTAGGTATTCGATTTTCGAACAGAGCTCGATAGTGCTGCGGTAAAACTAGTTGTAGGTTTCTTTTTTATAAAGTGTTTTTTTTTTTAATACTGGCAAGCAGAAAAAGGTGTCAAATGAAAAGATTTTTCTCTTTGATTTTGTAAAGTGAATTTTTAGAGACGTGATAGCTATTAATATTTGTTTTCATGCAAGGTTCGTGAGCTGAGATGCTAGTCGTAGCTTCGATCCCCGAGTAAGGCGTTGTAATAGCCATCCTATGCGCCTATTAATGACAGGCAGTATAGAATTCGCGTTCGAATTTCACGTGCGCTTCAAAACAGAGCCACTGCCTGCCGGTGTTGCGAGTTGTTCGAAAGAAATATCAACATGAAAGGCAAAAGAAGTAACACGGGTGGATTCAAAGTAAAAATCTGATATTCCTCTTCGCTCCGCCCAGAGTGGAGGTGAGCTCACCAAAAAACGCAAAAAAAACATGGCGGTGTAAACAAACCTTTGGAATCATATACTTAGCCTTTCCCGAACTATATATATTGGGGTCGGTTTCCAGTCTAACCGGATGCAGCTGAATACCAGTATTTTAAATTTAGCGACTGCTAATCCTACCTTCACAATGCATTTAGTACTGGGTAATGCGATAAAGTAAGACTGACTGTCCGACTTTCAGGACACAGACTATAATTATGTAAAGCCTCTCAGAGATCAAAAAATGACAGTCAAGACCTGCGGTTTAAAGTGTTTTCTGAGGCACGGAGGAAACTCGATATGTAATGGGTGATCACCCATTCACAGTGGTCTATGGATGGTTGATCCAACTAGTAATAGCGGTTGGTACAAACCTAGGCAAGCGCGGCTTGGCACGGCTTAACCTAAATATTAAGTTGAGCGGATGTTATTTTTTAGCCACAAACTATTTTTTTTAACATATGAGACTACAGGTATACTGGTAGAAAAATTCTTAAAGCATTAAGTCCGCCTTTGTAGTTTTTACTAGTGCATAAAGTTTTAATAAAAAAAGTATTGTGTGGTTTTATGAAACCACGATAAAAGAGAAACTTTTTTCACATTATAGACATTTAGAAGTCGCTACTCTGCGGCCGACTGTCACGCGACATATAACACACAGACAAAAAAGTTTGAGACGATGTTATAGAAGATTCACTTTAATAAATATCTTTCACTAACTTCCTAGTGTTTAAGGGGAAAAAAGAGGCTTAGCGAAATTCTTAAAATCTGCCCATCCCTCCTTCATTATTATATCTAAGTCTGTAGAATAAGTCAATATGTTATATTATGAATCTTGATGGTAAGTTACGCTATTAATGTAATTTCAGAACACACTACAAGTTCATTGATGTATTATTTAATTGCCCCATTCCCGGGAAGTGTGTGGGTTGAATGCTTGTGCCAGGAAACCACTGGACTAGGTTTGATGGAGAGCATATATAATTGTCTTGAATACAATTATGTAGTTGCGTTTGGTATCTATATTTTTTGGATGTTGATATGAGAAGAGGAGCTCGTGGCTAAATAATAGCAGCCGCTCGGGTCGATCTTTAGGTTAAATCGCGCTTGCCTAGGTTGGTCTGTGGATAAAGACAACCTGTTACACACCGAGTTTCCTCCGTGCCTCGGAAACCATGTTAAGCTGTTGGTCCCGCCTGTCATTTGTAGATCTTTGACAGTCGTTACATTTAGTCAGTGTTCCGAAAGTCTGACAATCAGTCTTACCAAGAGGTATCGCATTACCCAGTACTAACTGGGTTGTGGAAGTCAGATAGGCAGTCGCTCCATGTAAAATACTGATATTCAGTTGCATCCGGTTAGCATAGAAGCCGACCCCAACATCGTTGGGAAAAGGCTAGGCAGATGATGGATGTTGTTATGAAAATCATTAGTTACTAAATGCACTAAGCAATTGAATTCTCCACTCTAGAGAGATACGGCACTGTTTCTCTTTACTATAGGCTATTGTGTAGCCTCTAAGAGGACAGTAACCCAACCTTTTATCGTAGCAAACCAGTGTTGATTTGTAAAGTGCAACAGCTGTTATATTGTATTTATTGCAACACCATTTATACAATAAAACTTTTTATTATTATTATATTTGAGTAGTACTGTGATTTGATTGGCAGTAATACTGTGGTCTTATTTTGAACTTTATTAGTCAACTATAAAGTCAAAAATTAAATTAAATTTTTGCCTTATAGGAAATTATAATAATTAGAATTTATCCTTCTCACATGGGTGACATGCAGACAAAATATGAGGAAAGTTTTGAGAATGAATGTGGATGGATAAGGACTAATTATTTTTTTGAATACGAATAAGACAATTATGTAGATTTAGCTACATATGAATAAGGGCTAGACAATGAAGACGATGACTAACAGCTGCTTGGATTGATCGTCGGCTCTTGGTTTAACGCGCTTGCCCAAGTTGGTCCCTGAATGAGTGACCAATCATTACTTACCGAGTTATAAGTCTTTAAACTGGCATAAGTTCATCTGTGATCACGGCGTTTGCAACATCGCCGAAATATCGGAAACTCAAAACAAATAACAAACATGGTAATGGTTTTTCGTGCTTCAGAAAGCACGTTAAGACGTTGTTCTGGGCTGTCAGTTGCAAATCTTTGATCAAAAGTGGGTCAAACGTCTGACAACCAGACTTACCAAGAGGAACAACTTTAAAGATAGACCAATGCGACTAGTTTATAATGATGTTCAATGAACTAAGAAAAGACCGACCAAGAGCGAGTCAGCCTCACGCACCGAGGGTTCTGTGCAGACGCCTGCAGGTCAAGCTACCCGAAACTGAAATTTTTTCCCAATGAACCTTGAACCTAATACTTTAGAAATAAAGTCGAAAATCTATCAAAGAAATCTGACAGATTGTAGTAGCTTGATGTGCAGGCGTCTGTACAAACTTACGACATAAACAGCCAAATTTTTTGACAGCGTAGCCTTTCTTGATTGATTTTTTCACTTGATTTTTTTTTTAATTTCAATTCGATAACTTCACGCGTTCTTGAGATAAAAGGTCGTGACAGACAGACAGATAGGCAACAAAGTAATTCAATAAGGGTTCCGTTTTTTTCCTTTTAATCTTAAAACCATAAATCTTATCTGCTTCCGTTTCCATAACTAAGAACGCAATTACAAAACACCATTTCGAATACTACCAAAACCAAACCCACTGAACTAACTCTTTAAAATTCACTCGATTCGATAGTCATTCGATACGGATTCGATAGCGAACGTATCCCTTTAGCCCCCTTACGTCAGTGTATAATTGATTTTGTTCAAAGTCCCAAACTCGAAAGGATAATCGACTATTTTCCGCTTACTAACTCGATTCCGGATAGTTTGTCGGCTCTTATCAAAATTGTTTTTCGAAACCTGAATATTTTAGTTGTTTTTGATCCTGATATAAAGGGATAATTGGAAAATGGGGTAAAACGCTTAAAATTGTTGTAGTGTTTAAGGGTGCTTGAGAATTTCAAGTGGGTTTTGATTCTTGTTGGCCTTGATAATGTCTACTTGTGTCGTTCTTAAGTTTTACTCCAAAATGGCTCGATAGCAACTTATCTTTCTAACAACCAAATGTTACAACTATTATAGATTGACAGCTCGGTTGACTCAGTGACTGAGCGATCGACTGCTGCGCTGCGTGTCGCGATTTCGATCCCCGCACGGAACAAATATTTTTATGACATACAGGTAGTTTGGGTCTAGCTGTTTGTGTATGTGAGATTCAATGTTTGTAAACACATCCACGACGTGATACAGGAGAAATTCCTTTCCACCTTATAAAAAAAAAAAAAACATGCGTATATTTGGACGGGTTGATATTCGTAACTTAATCACGCCAAAACATCGGAAGGGATATAGATCGGGCCTGTGGATGGTGAGCAATGGGTAGCTCACCGTCCGTCCGGCTATTGACGACAGGCCGTGTCGACGGTGCGTTTGTGTCTCACGCGTGCACCTCAAAGAGACGTCAGCAAAGCAGAGAGGCTTGCCAGGGCCTCCGCCTGCCAGGGTTGCAGGTTGTTCGAAAGAGATACCGCGGCCCCGGAACTTAAAGGGCAATAAAAGGAACATGGGTGCGTTTTAGTCAGTAAAACTCTGACACTCCGCCCCACTCCACTCAGAGCGGGCGTTATTTGTTGATTTCCAAACCAAAAAATAGGGTAATAGATGAAATTTGGCACAGATATAGGTTGTAGTCTAGAAATAACACAAAGGCTATTTTTTCACTTATACTTATCTAGCAGCAGTGCCGTATTATCCATAAGGCACTTTAGGTCAGTGCCTAGGGGCCCACTATGACCAGAGGCCCAGCATTCCCGATTAAAAAATGAAAGAGGGGATTGTGTGGTTTTATGAAACCACGGAAAAGTGAAACTTTTTTCACATTAAAAGGTAAAAGTGAGTGACGGTGAATGTCTGAATTTTTTAATTGTATTGAAATTATCTAACTATTTTCTTTTGTATCATGTTAACCAGTTACACGTCACTGTAGAATAGGAAAATATGCAAGATCTTCCTATTCTAACTTATTACAATATACCTTTGCAATGTGATGACTGAAGTTCCAAATGGCGTTTGCATTTGGGCGAAACGAGCTGTGCCTAGGGGCCCCGAGATGGTAATCCGGCCCTGTCTAGCAGCGATGGTTTCATGGTATGATCGTTGGACTGCCCAACCACAGGTCTCACATGACACAGGTCGACAGCATGTTTAATATGAAAAGAAGCTGTTAAGCTTATTATGCCCTATTTTCGCTTTTCTACTATCGTTAATATAACTGTTAGAATGTCACTTTGTTAAAGGCTTCCTCAAATTTATTTGGTATCCGTCTTATAAACAAAAGTGAGTCAGACCCACACACTGATTGTTCTGTACAAACTTACTACTTAAACAGCCATTTGTTTTGACTGCGTAGATTTAGAAAATTGTTTTTTTCACAGCACAAAGGGACCATAGAACTGGCAATGGTTTTAATTATTATTTTTGATACTTCAAACGCGTTCCTGATATATAGGGTCTTTACAGAGAGGTAGACAGACGGACAATAAAGTTATCCAATACGGGTTCTGTTTTTTCTTTTTATGGTACGGAACCCTAAAAAGCATAAAAACTACAATGTAACAATTTAACCAACAATTCATTTATAAACTTCACTTACAGTTACATTACTTAAACCCAAAAACTCACAATAATTACAACCAGCTCAATAACATCCAAAGAATTCGTACAAATACACACTTCTTACCAAATATTTGTACCGTTAGATTCACCTTACCGCACCTAAAATAAATCACGTTTGCCTTCCACTTTTTTTTTTTGGGTGGGAAATCATCCAAAGACTTCCCCCGCTCTGGGCGGAGCGAGGAGGGCATGGCAATACACGGACGGACGGTGAGCTACCCATTGCTCAGCCGTCTTTCACTTGCAATTACATTAGTGTAGTCTCGCTTACTCGTATTGCAAATCATAAAAACGTTCCTAAAAATATTCTTATTGTGCCTTCACTTAACACGGGTTATTTTTTGCGTAGGTATCTCTATCTCTTTTTGTCACTTATAGGCGTCTTTTGGTGAAGCCCGGTTGCAAGCAACCGCATTTATTATCATCGTAAGCACTTTAACTTGCAATACCTAGAACTCTAACTTCAGTGAGTTGTAATTATAAGTGACAGAAATATTTGAAATGCTGATAAGAGGTGTTTGTATAACAAATAGAATATTTAGATTACGGATAGAAAATATTTTAATGGCAATAACTATTACAAATTTATCAAGAGAAAATATTTCTACAGAATTCATATCTAAGGATTTAAATCTGTACTTCTCAGTTCTCACCAGTTTTTGTGGTGGCTATATTTTCTTTCGGCTTCACCAACTTAATGACACTATCTTAATTCAATTGTGGATATCTTGAAGGTAATAACTCTGTTGTGGTGGCCGATATACGGACGGACGAAAGTTCTAGCGCTGTTTTTGTTTGGTATGAGACAATGTTTGAAAGCGGTGGTATAAAGTTGTTTGTTCGAATGTCGACAAAGGTTTGCGAAAGTTTGGCGTGAAATCTAAAATAACTTTTTGACAAGTTTCTATAATTAAGTGCCTATTGTCATTTTTTTTAAACATTACCCCACACTAGAAATTTCTTCTGTATAGTGGGTGCGTTAACAAACATTTAAAATTACATACAAAAACAGCCAGACCCGGAGCAAATATCCAAACAAATATTTGTTGCGTAGTTTTCACGCAGCGCAGTAGTCGATCGCTCAGCCACTGCGCCAAATAAGTTGTCATGTTAACTGTGTAATTTTTCTTGTTTTTTTTTTCATGTATGCCTTAGCAGGCTTGAGATGTGGATTACCTCTTCATCTCATGGAAAAGAGGAAGGTATCATAGCAGTCAATAAATAAATCAATCGCGACTTGCTTACAGGTTGCTCGATTTTGAACCTTATTTTTTATAAATGGTGGTTGTATTTTCAACTCATAAATAGTGCAACAATTTAGCGTGGCTAATGGCCAAGTCGGTCATTATTTTTGTGATATCTACTGTATTTTTTTGTGTTTTGATTTTTATTATGAAACAAGTATGGCTCATTTATTGCAAAAAAACAAAAAACATTTTAGCCGCTTTAAAAGGCTGCAGGTTGGTTCCAGAGATACTGCACACACACATGCACATATACACAAACAGACATACACGCATCTACGTGCACTACCTACACTAACCTAACAAATCTAGAGGTGCTTATATTTTTAATTCTTTCTTTTTTAGAATTGACTTCTTTTTTTATTATTGTTAAGTAAGATACCACTTAAGGGAGAGGGAGACAGCTCTGACACAAGTACTATTGTAACTTACTGGGGCTGGCTCAATTTATGTATGAAACAATACAATTTTTTTATTTTATCATAAGCATTAAGATAAAATAAATATTTTTGTAAGAAAGGTTGTTAAAAAATATGGATGGATTTTACTCCGTAATAGACTGACTCTCAGAGCGAGACAAGTCATTTGATGATTTATCATAAAGATAGTTGTTTCGTACGGGGATCGAACTCACGACACGCAGCGCAGTAATCAATGGCTCAGCTACTACGAAAATGTGCCGTCCAATTGAAAAGACACTCCGAACTTACTACAGCCATACAATAAACTAAAAAAACCTTACTGCGACCGCATCAAATACGTAATGACGTAACGTAATTACGATCAGTAGCGCTAGCGGTACGTACCGCATACACGCTTTTTATCCACAAATACATATTAGTAGTACTGCCATAGAGTAAGTGTGTATAGAAGGGAGATAGAAATGAGAAATAAATCTTCTGGGTGATAAAAATAAAAATAGGATAATAGAAGCTCTAAGTCAGGGGACTAAATCTGGGGTTGCGGGTTGTTCGGTGGAGATACCGTGGTTCCGAAACATAAAGGGCAAAAGAAGGAACATGAATAAGTTTTAATCTCTCGGAACTCGGGGAGAGTGTCCGCGTTTACTGACTAAAGCTCTCTGTCCAGAGTGGTCCAGAGAGATATTTTTTGAAAAAAAAAATGGGGTACTAAATTGACAGTAGCAAAAATACAGATGGAGCCAAATAAGTGTTTCGTGTACCTAAAGTTGCCTGGCCAGGGTTCACAAAATAACTTAGGTGAATAAATGCCGAATCCATTGAAGTCATTTTGTGGTAGAAAAATAGGCATACTCGCACTTAAATAAAAGAGTCGAGAAAAAATAGTAGTTCGACAGAAAAAACCAGGTCAAGTTGGAATACAAGCTGCTACCACCACACCACCACCCCACTAACACTATGCCGAACCTGGGCATTAAGGTCAGGACCTTATGCTTAGCAGTAGCTATCACAGCTAAGGGCAGTCACTCACTAATAAAACACTTATCTCATTTATCAACAAAACTATCTACCAAACTTTGATTGAGCAAGTGAATCGTAACATTCTGATCATTGCGTCGGCAGCAACAGCGGCACACGAACAGAAATGACGTCGTAGTGGCGGAGCGATCGACTGCTGCGCTGTGTGTCGCGGGGTCCATTTCCGCACGGAACAAAAATTTGTATGACCTGCAGATACTTGTTCCATGTCTGGCTCTTTGTGTATGTGAGTTTAAATGTTTGTAAACGCGCCTACGATACAGGAGAAATTTCTAGTGTGGGTCAACGTCTATTATTAAAAAATAAATCTATACTAATACTATACTATATACTATAATATCTATACTATATTATAAAGCTGAAGAGTTTGTTTGTTTGTTTGAACGCGCTAATCTCAGGGACTACTGGTTAGAATTGAAAAATTCTTTTAGTGTTGGATAGTCCATTTCTTGAGGAAGGCTATAGGCTACATAACATCACGCTACGACCAACAGGTGCTGAGCAGCGTGGATGAAACCGCGGGGAACAGCTAGTAAAAAAATATGAGTACTCCGTCTATACAATTTTGTTACTCTATGACACCACACTTCCGCGGTAGACCTTTATTCTTGACGATAATACTGATGATTGTACAATAGATTTGTATCTTTCGTGTACAATATGGTACAGGAAATAAAGTTCAATGATTTGAGTTTATCTAGGAGTAAGTGACGGAGCCGACAATAGAACTCTAGTTTAAGTTCTATAATTTTTTTCTGCCGCCAATCATTTTGTTACGTACCGGTTTAAAAGATGTGGGTTGTTTGCCAAATGATAGTCGGGCAGGTACTCGTATGTCTCTTTTTTATTATTTTCTTTGTCGTCAAAGGTTTCGTCCGGGGGTTATTGTACATTCGTCACAAAGTAAATTCGTCATATTTTGAAAAATCCATACATTGAAAGTAAATTCGTCACATGTATAAAAAATATGTGTAAACTCGTCACAGGTTCATATTTTCTTCTTTAAGTAGCGATAGCAAGCAAGTTTTTAGCGCATGTAATATATTGATTAGTAATTATATGTTACATGTTTTTAAAATGCTTCAATTTCTTGATATACTAAAAAAGAAGGCTGAATAATATATAGATTGGAAATTCAAGAATTATACATGTCTTTGGCATTTTAAAAACATGGACTTAACATTTAATTGCCAATCAATATATTACATTAAAATATAGTTTTTTACATAGTTTCTATACTTATAAATCCTATTATTTTTATATAGTTATAAACAAGTCAGCCACTCAGAAACTGTGATTTTTACTTAGGTTAAGAAAAAAAGTGATTATAACTGTGATGTTTATTTTTCCTATAATTGTAATGTTGTTCGTAAATCAGCGGCTGTCTGTGTCTGTGATTTTTATGTAGGTTTTAGGTTTCTTAAAGACTTTACCTTTTCTCGACGTTTTATAAGTGCCCATGTAGGCTATGTGAAATAAAAATATTTTGATTTTAATTATTTTTCTTATTATTTGTAATGTTACGGGCATACCAGCCATTTGAGATTTTTACGTAGATGTAAGGTTATTATATTTATTTATATTGTTCTAAGCAAGTCAGCAAATAGAGATCTGTGATTCTTTATAGTAAATGTTATGTTAAATTAAAAAAAAAAATATGATTATTGTTATGGTTTTTTTTTCTATTGTTTATCTTATTATTGTTAAGTTTTAGGCAAATCGTTCACTCGAGAACTGTGATTGTTGTTAAGTAGAAAAATATACAACATTTTATTCTACTTCTTGTTTATTTTTTTGCTATCGGTGCGAATAAAACCTATGTGACGAATTTACAATAAACAAAATTAATATATTGAAAATAAATTAGAATTGTGGCAAATTTACACATACTTTTTTTCGTGACGAATTTACTTTGTGACGAATGTACAACAACCCTCGTCCGGTTGGGTTGTTTTGATTTTCAAGAACAGATTTTATCTCACAAGTAAATGTCGAATCAAAAGAAGTCATGTCAATTATGATTAAAGTTTTATAATTAGTTGCAATTTCAAAAGAATAGATATAATTACACTTAAATTATAATAAACTACTATTTAGCAGTCCGCCATTAACTTAGATTGCCTCGTCGTTGCAATTGCAACTACTGAGCATAAAATCCTGGGGTTGATTCCCGAGGCGGGAAAATAGTTATTGAGTTTGTCCATCAAAAAGGAAAAATCAAAAGAAGACGTGATTTTTTAAGTGGAGATAGTTAAAGGGATGGAAAGGGACATATCCTACTTTTTGTCTCTTTTTGACCCCTCACTTCCCTAAAATGAGGGTGGACGCGAGTGAAGCCGTGGGCAAATGCTAGTCCTTACTTTAATATTATAAAAGCGAAAGTGAGTTTGTTTGTTTGTTACCTCTTCACGCTTTAATGGCTACACCGATGAATTTTGGTATAGAGATAGTGTGGAACCAGGAGACGGCTATAGGCTATTTAAAAAAAAAAGTGGGATGTGAGAGAGAAAGAGGGAAGAAAAGGGAAAACTTAGCGTTGCTATAATTACAAATCAATCAGGCGCAAGAGCAAAAATTGCAGGTCTGCTTGGTGTGTTATACCGAATTTAACGCGAGCGAATCCGCGGGCGAAAGCTAGTATGTATATAAAAGGGAAAATAAACCGTTGAATCTGACTCGCTCTTGCCCAGTTTTTATTCACATCTTTAGAAATAAGCATAGCAAAGAACGTGAACTCAATAGATTCTAGAGTTTGCTCCAGCCGGTGTCAAGATAAACACGTCTTGCTTATTTTGTATTTCTGTTGTTATTTGTAAACTAGATTTTCTCATGTTTGTTTTGAAATCTCCATATCAGTGTTGGTACGTGTTTTTTTCTGAGGTGTTGAGAAGATATTGTATTTCTCAGTTATTTATTGTTAGAACTTTTGACGGCACGGTTGGCGCTGTGGCTGAGCGATCGACTGCTGCGCTGCGTATCGCGGTGTCGAATCCCGCACGGAATAAATATTTGTATGACCTACAGGTAGTTGTTTTGGGTCTGGCTGTTTGTGTATGTGAGTTTAAATGTTTGTAAAACCCACCCCTGATAATGGAGAAAATCCTAGTAGTAGTAATCCTAGAGCTTTTTTTTTAAAAAAATGGAGGAATGTGTCAAAATACAAAGTTTAGACGAAACCTTTTTTTTGCGGATGGTAAATCATCAAATAACTTACCCCGCTCTGGGTGGAGCAGGGGGAGTGTCAGACATTTACTGACTAAAAACCACCCGTGTTCCTTCTTTTGCTCTTTACCTAAGTTCCGCGATGACGGTATTTCTTTTGAACAAATTCGCAGCCCCGGCAGATGACCTACAGCCTGATAGCCTAATGGTCACCCATCTAAGAACCTACCTCAGCAAGTGTTGCTTAACCAAGAAATCAACCTGTACTGCAGTCATACCTTAACAACGAGCTCCTGTTGCGACCAGTACAAGGTGCAAACTTATTGATAAGAAAATCTGAGACAGTCAAAAATATTTGAAAATTCCATAATTTTCACATCCTGCAACCCTGGCAGGTTAACGAACCCTCCATGAAGCTTTGAACGTAGGAAGCATGTCATATCCATCTCTTTTTTACCAATTTTTCTATCCAAAAAAATAACCATGGTTACATTTACTTCATCATCATTTTCCTGCCCTTGTCCCATCTATGCGCGCATATATACGGCGCAACACATTTTCTTCTTACATTCTCCCCTATCAGACGTCACGGCATTATTTACTCCTTTCTCCTTCATATCATTCCTTACACAATCCATACATCTTTTCTTTGGCTTTCGTATCGCTCTCCATCCCTTTACATTCAGATCCATCACTCTTTTAATCACATGTGATTACATTTAGTAGTAATTTCTAGGTGAAATACAGAATTTAACAGTTGGAAATATTATTATATTTTATTTGCGTTTTTATTTACAAACAGCGCGTCCGTCGCTTTGAGTTACTGCATAAATATTAATACAAAATAGTTAATATTTATTTAAGGAGCCACTTTCTGTTCGTTTATAGAGCCAAATGAAAATACGCAGTGCCAACTAGTCTCTCCTTCTCCTTAAATATAAAATGAATAACTGTGGTCTTTGGTTACTGGCACAATACAGTTAATCCAAGAACAGCTCTTCAAACCAAGTGGGTGTTGCTTGAGAGGAATTTTAACCTTCAAGTCAAATCAAATCAAAACAAAAAAAATCACATAGGCTTACATGAGCACTTACAAAACGTCGAGAAATGTGCATAGTATGGGTTATTCGTTTTGTATGGAGAAGAACCGGCAAGTAACTCCATGATTACTCTTTTAAAATCATTAGGTTATACAATGTTGTTGTTACAGCGTTAGTACTTAAGTATGAGAGGACAGCATAGGTCCGATAATAAGTCACTGCTTACTTTATAAAATGTAAAATAAGATATAAGTAGTTAAGAAGCGTCCAAGAAGTCTTTCACAAAGAATTGGTAAAAAATAATCTATGCAAGAACTATTAAAAATATTGCAAAAAAATCAGGAGATTTGTTACGTCTTAAGAACGGACTAATTGATTATTTTATTATAGTTTTCATGAACTACCTTTTCCGGACTTGTGAAGAAAAGAACAAAGCGTCATATCAATGTTAAGATAGTTTTCATAAGCTACCTTTTAAGGGTTCCTTCAAAAAAAAAACAAAGCGTCGTCAATGTTACGACAGTTTTCAAAAGTTACCGTTAAGGCACTCTGTGAAGAAAGAATAAAAAAAACATAACGGTAAGAAACGAAAATTACTAATTAATGACAAAAAAACTATATCTATTCATGAAAACTACAATCTTCTAAAGATACCAATCATGTTAAAAGAAAACCAAAAAAAAAATCTGAAAGAACTTTCAGCTGCCCTTCAGTATCACTATTCGTATAAAGAACATCACTTCGACAACCTTATAAATCAGTCAGGCTAACAACTGGCATCCAGCCAGGGGTTGCAAACTTTTAACATCAGTTAATCTAACACTGTAGAATGTTGGCGGGAATTCAAGATACGTGTTTTTTTTTTCAAAATTTGGCACTGGCACGATATAAAAACCAAATACGTTAATTGCTGTGACCTGAATTGGGGCCTCTTTGTATTGTGGCGTTAATTAAAAAAGTAAAAGGAATGAAGGATTAGTCGGGGTGCAATTTTAAATTGCACTGTCATTACACTTAATTGGGGCAGCTGATTTTGGTGCAAGGATTTGAAGAAAGTTTAAATGAGTTTGAATGTTTCGGGTTAAACGGCAAAGGTACAAGTTGTTTCAGAAATGTGTACAAAAACAGTCTTGTGGAACAAACAATTTATTAAATGTAAAGATTTTAGAAGATTATAGTAATCACATCCAATATATCTATGGTCCCTACGTACATAAAGATATGTCGTAAGTGGCATTTTTTTATTGTATCATTGGCTTTAGATTATCTATGCGATTTGCGCATAGATAGCTAACATACGATTTTTATTTAATTTATTTATCTTGTTTTAGAAATTACAAAGAGAACAAGTATTATAAATACAACGAATAAGTGTCGTTGAAACGGTCATCTATCAGTTTTTCCAAGAAAACGTGAAAAATAAAATACGTAAGTGTAAATAACATTATAAAGCTCTCAAAACTGTTAAAATATTGTAGAAAGAAAATATTTATGATTGCTCATAGAATTATTTCTAGGGCGTGTTGAACACAAATTACGGTCTCCTGTAAACCTCGGTTTTTGACTTAACCTTATGTACGTAGAACCGTCGATATGATCTGAAACAAAAACAAAGT
The DNA here is from genome assembly GCA_958449745.1 of Ochropleura leucogaster. Taxonomy (NCBI): domain Eukaryota; kingdom Metazoa; phylum Arthropoda; class Insecta; order Lepidoptera; family Noctuidae; genus Ochropleura; species Ochropleura leucogaster. The sequence continues at coordinate 6,385,643 of OY288226.1, forward strand.
TTAAGGCTTTATTTCATTTTTCCTGTATGATGCTGGACATGGCCCAAGAAATCCCAAGGATAAACAAGTGACAAATATCAGTACTTCAACCATTTCACCGTTAAACCTTCCCCTAACCAAATTAATTATACAAAATTCCATCTTCTTTTTAAGCCCGGTAACAAAAGCAGGGAGGGATTAATAAAAGAGAAGCAACAACTTAATTATTGAATAAATCAAATAATTTACCCTCGAGGCAAGCGCAGCTAGTTAAAAATAGAAAAGAAAAGGAAAAAGGCAAGTTTTTACCGTTTATTAAGAATTTAGAATAAATCGAGGTCAAATAGCTACATCTTGGGTCCCTAGAGAAATCATTGGACACCGCAGTTGTATAAAAGATGTACAGATTGTGAATCTTTCGCACCTAGTTATTCGTTGTTTTTTTTTTTAATAATTTATGTTGGTGACAACCTGAATGGAAAGAATTTAAGCTTTATGCCTGTTTGTGTTTTTGAAGTTTCAAGGAAGATTAAAAGTTGTGTGAAAATCGCAGTGTTCAAGATTTTTCATTACGGATTAACTACGCTTTTATGAGACATATTCTTGGTCAACAATTTTGTTCATAAAACGAATGAAAATCTACAAAAAACATTAATTTTGTAGAAATTCAAACTTACAGTAATTTTCTAAGACTTAATAAAATTGATCATAGTTATTTTTTTGAGTTTACAACCCCTGCTCTTGAGGGACAGAAAGTATTTGCAAAAAGAGTTTAAAACAGTAGAGTGAATACCTCATCTCTAATTATTAATATAAAAAAGGTGCAGATAATTTATTAATATTGCATAGGTAAAGATTATGTTTGTATCATTAAACGCTCTGATCTCAGGAACTACTTGTTTGCATTCAGAAAGTCTTTCTGTGTTTAAAAGCCCATATTTTCGACACACAGGAATACTGAACAGCAGGTAAAACCGCTAGGCACAGTTAGTAATTAATAATATACGTAGCTAAAAAGTTATCTACAATATGAAAATCTCTCGTTAACTTCACACATTCCATTTCATTCCTCATCAGAAAAATCGCTTATTTAAAACCTGTAGTCTAAAATAAAACTAAGCTAAGATCAGAGAGGTGTCTGTGACACTTTGCATTACATTTACTTTTAATTCAAAAAATGTAAGACGTAGACTGCGGCAAGTCCCCGGAGATGTAGATGCAAATACGTTTTTGAACATAGAGGTTTTATTTAATGGAGGCTTCATACACACATGAATCAGAAACTTATGGCTTATTTCCACGATAGAAAGTTGAAATTATGTCCACCGAGTTAGAAAGCTTGGTTGGGAGATAATTTGATGAATACGTTGGTTGAGCTAAAATTAGTTCTGACAGTTGTTACTTATTAGTGCCTCTACCGTTGAACTAATATAATTTTGCTTTCGCTTAATTAGGATCCATGTTAGGTATCAAAATCAAATCAAAAATAAAATCTTATTAAATTGTAAAAAAAATTATTAAATTTTAAATCAGATTTCTTCTCAAGAAACAAATTGTGGAACAAACAAAAATTGAGTAGTACCTTTTACCCACACTTTTAACAAAAAATAAAAACATTTTAATTCTCCATTAACTAGTTACTCCATGTCCTAGACAGGTGGCACCGTTTTCGTATTATCATGTTAATTTTGCTTCATAATATTTTTAGTACTGGTTAAAAATGAATACGTAGTTTTCAAGTTTAAAGGTAAAAAAGAAAAGGCAGTTACTCGAGTTTTCTTGTGAAATTTTAATTTATTTATAAGCTTTTTTTAGTCTGGCTATAAAATACCAACCATTTTCCCTTGTGAATAAAATACTTGATTAAAAGGAATACTTCAGAGGCATGGTCTGCTGGTGCGTTTAAAGGTTTAATGGAAGATCTGTGGTGATTGTGGTTTGAGAACAATTTCTCTTTAAATGAGGTTATTATTTACTTGTGCTTTATTTCCGTCAATATTAATCGTAATCGTATTAAGAAATATTTGACTATTCAAACACACAGAATGTTATAATTAATGTGTTGTCAGTTTTTTATCATATTTTGTATTTTTACCTCTCCTTACTTTTGTATATCATCTATGTATGTATCCTTACTAATATTATAAAAGCGAAAGTTAGTTTGTTTGTTTGTTACTTCTCACGCCTAAATGGCTAAACTGATTTTGATGAATTTTGGTACAGTTGGGACCCTGGAGACGGACATAAGCTATTAAAAAAAAGATTAAGATATGAGGGAGAAAGAGGAAAGAAAAGGGAAAACTTAACTTTGCTATTAAAATAAATAAGGCACTAGGGCAAAAAATAACGGGTAGCAGGTATCTGCAAATCAGGAAAGGGGAACTGTGTTACCCTGAATGTAATGCGAGCGAATCCGCGGTCAAAAGCTAGTTATTAATAAAACTGTTTTTTTTTATGTCAAATTGCACCTACTATGTTTTTGTCTCTGCATCACCCTAAAGTTGACTGGTAGAAAATGCCCAAGGCATTAAGTCCGCCTTTGTACAACGTGTTTTACTTGTGCATAAAGATTTAATGAATAAATAATGGCATTCAGATTTTAAAAAGGCGTTACTCTCTAACATACAAAACAAATACTGAATAAACTGAAACAGCTCCAAAATAATAAGCTCAACAGCGAACTATAACCCTGTTTGGTACACTTTGCATATGTCTGTGGGATAAAATTCAAATTCCATACGCTGAGAAACCCATGTGGGCAGTTACCGGCTTGACTTGCAATAGTTCTGTTACTACAGCAGTGGTGGTCCAAGGTAGAAGAGGAAGCGGTTGATTTGAATTGCCATTCTGTCTTTATTGCATTTATTTCGACGGGCCTATTGGTCTAGTGGTTAGTGGCCCTGACTGCTGAGCCGGAGGTCGTGGGTTCGATTCCCACCCAGGACAAACTTTGTGTGATGAGCATGATTGTTTGTTCTGTGTCTGGGTGTGATTTATCTATAATATGTATGTATTTATAAATTATATAAGTATGTATATCAGTTGTCTGGTTACCATAACACAAGCTCTGCTTAGCTTGGGATCAGATAGCCGTGTGTGAGTTGTCCCAAGATATTTATTTATTTATTTGACGTGGTCCTAGCTTTTTAGAGAGTAGGTACTACTGCAATAAAACATAGAATAAAGCAACCTGGGAACAAAATATTGTTCTGAATCGTGGGTGCGTTTACAAACATTTAAACTCAAATACATAAACAGCCAAATCCGGAACATCCATCTACAGGCCATATTTTTTTCCGTGCGGCGATCGAACCCGCGACACACAGCGCAGCCGATATCGATATCGATTTCGCTCAGCCAATGCGACATACGTGTCGTCAAAAAAAAAGACTAAATTACCAAAGCGGAATCGACTGCAGCGGAGAAGAGGTAAGCGCGGAAACCGGCCAATCTCATTGGTTGAAATTAACATCATGTCTCTCAATTTTTATATGATTGGTTGAATCTTGCACATCTCTTCTTTAGTAGAGTCCAGACCTTAATAACAAGTGGATTGTTAGCGAGGCTGACTATAAGACGCTCTAAACAAAAACATAGCCAAAATCGCTACTCTTGTAAACTTGCACCACCTATCTACCGAAGACCTTGCTGTAACTACATGCATGGAGAATTGTTAACATAAATTATATAGGGCACAAGTTAATAACTGAGCTGAAGATTATCTTGTTTCATAGTACACCTCGGGTTAGGCAGAGGTGTTTAATATAAGCATATTTTATAGTTGTTGTTTACTACTATACGTTCTATGGTCTGCTTTACTGTTAAACCATGTTTAATTGAAATATTTTTAACATTGTAGATTTTTAGTAAAATATGAACAAAATCCCGAAACAAAAAAACATTTGTTAACAAGATATTTAATATTAAAAAAATATATATTCATTTATAAAAAAAGAAACCACATTAAAGTTTCATTAAACTATACAAAGAGGAGTATTAATGGAATTAAACCAGTAAGCAACGAAATCACAAAACATTTTTTCCTTACATTAGGAATTTTTTCTGTATCCTGGGTGCGTTTACTAAACTATCATAAACGTGCGGGGTTCAAGCCAAAAAAATAAGTGGTGACGTTGACCTATAAACTTGACCTATTTATTTATGATTTACATAGAATTAGCCTTATTATTTTGAACTTTTGTAGGTTGCAATACATTATGAATACCGCATACCACTGCTAACTATCAATCTATCTAATTCAGCTTGATTAATTGGCCTACAAATACTGCAATAGGACCTGAAATCTAAAATTGCTTTAAAACGACCTTTTCTTGTTACGATTACTTTGTTTGTCTGATGTACCTTGCTACCTACCCTAATCAATGGCTTAACAAACTAGTCTAAATTCTACTTATGTTATAATACGAATGTTTGTTAGGATGGATGGATGTTTGGATGTTTGTTACTCTTTCACGTCAAAACGGCTGAACGGATGTTGATGAAATTTAGCACAGAGGTAGGTTAAAGTTCGAAATTACACAAAATATACTTTTTCTCGAAATCACGCGTGCAAAGTGCCAGCTAGTAAATTATAATCTTTTTTTTTAATATTTGGTATTACAGGTAATATTAATATGAACAGTTAATAGGCCTGGCAAATAGTGTAAGAAAAACTCCATAAATGATTCAATAAAAACACTTATATTGCAAATCACACATTATAAGCTTTTATAACATTTTGATATGCATAATACATCATAGCACAATATCATATTACCTCAGGTTTAATTGACACACTTCACAACTTGTTTGACGGGCCTGTTGGTCTAGTGGTAATTGGCCCTGACTACTAAGCCGGAGGTCGTGGGTTCGATTCCCACCCAGGACAAACTTTGTGTGATGAGCATGATTGTTTGTTCTGTGTCTGGGTGTGATTTATCTATAATTATAATTATAAGTATGTATATCAGTTGTCTGGTTACCATAACACAAGCTCTGCTAAGCTTGGGATCAGATAGCCGTGTGTGAGTTGTCCCAAGATATTTATTTATTGTTTTAAAAGATGTTCACTAGGAGAATCTTTGAACGACTAACTATCTAGCCGGGCTGTTAAAGTTCGTTATTTCCGATTTCCGCCATTTCAATAGTGAAATGCGCGCGTTCCTGTGATTGGTTGGTTTTGAACCAGTCAGAAGACACTTTTTGAGTGTTGCCAATTAATAAAATAGTGGTATAGTTGCATGTTAATAAACCGAAAACATATAAAATTTATTATAGACGCTGACAATAGGAACTTCTTAAAAAATACAAAAATAATATTATAATTTTTAAAACTGCAAAGCTAGTATTTGTTACAGTCGCGGTTTATATTTTAATCAACAAACAACTTGACAATTGACCTGCAATAGCAAAAAAAAATCCTTACGTAATCCATTTTCTTGGTCTTCTCACAGAACTACAAGCATTTTAACATAATCGTCTGCCATTTATCAGCAAACAATGGGATAAATAGGTAACGGATAGAAAAGTATTTTATCTATTATTTGTAAAGTAAATTGAACTTTGTTACCCGTTATTTTTTTATCTTTTTCTCCAAAAGATAACAAAGTTACATGAAAAACTAGTTTTTCTAGAATAAAGTATGAAAAGACGATTCCGATCTTTTAGCTAAAGAAGCATTAGTGTTTACGTAGTAAGTTCACAAAGAAATATGAAATTCGTTCAACTAGCATTTTGTTTCAGGAGCGCAGCTTACTTTTAAGAGATGTCGTGCCTATTTCTAAGAAAGAGCAAGAATAATAAAACCTAGAGACTTTTTTAAAGATCTACAAGATAGGACTTTTACAGGTTTAAAGTGAAGTTTGTCTTCTTTCAGAAGTTTTTATTTTAATCATTGTTTTATCTTTTCTTATTGTGCATTTTATTACTTTTTCGTTTTTATTTTATTATTTAGATGTGTGACATTTTATGATTTAGTTTTGTATTAATTAATTGTTTTTGTTCATTCAAAATGTGAAGACCACCTGGGACATTTTTTTTTTGTTTTTAATCATTATCTGGCAGTTTGAGTTCTATTATTAGTGACCTATACAAATGTCCTTTTTTCGTATTATTCGTCGTGTTGTTGAGCTCTTTGAGCTATGAGACAACCTACAATAATTACGCTTCCTCTTCCTCTCCATCTATGAATAATCGTATCTACCACTCTTTCTTTTAGTTACATCATTTGTTTTCTCCCTTTTTTTTTGTTAGGGGAAATCACCAAATAACTTCCCTCGCTCTGGGCGGAGCAGACTTTTACTGACTAAAACCCACCCATGTTCCTTCTATTAACTCTGTATCTCTTTCGAACAACCCGCAATCCCGGCAGTCCGCAACCCCGGTAGACCCGCAACCCCGGCAGTTGTTCCCTCACTTCTCATTTCATTTTGGGTAATGTACAGACGCCTGCACATCAAGCTACTACAATCTGTCAGATTTCTTTGATAGATTTTCGACTTTATTTCTAAAGCATTAAGGTTCAAGGTTCATTGGGAAAAATTTACACTTTCGGGTAGCTTGACCTGCAGGCGTCTGTACCTAAAAAAAGTAATAAAAAACTATCAAAAGAATTGTTCATTCAATTTGGTCACAAATTCACATTTGTATAGCGTATCATTATTGCTGAATGTCGTTTTGTCCTCAGGATATTTTCGTGTAAAGTTTAAAAGGTCAAACACGTTCCAATCCCGATTAACAAAAGGTCAATAGGAACGTTTCCATTAATTGGTTTCAGTTTCTATGATATTTATGGGTGTGTAACGATTGACATAATAACAAAATATCTAACGTTTACACTTTATACTCTATACACCTGTCACCCTCAACTATTGTTACCAGGAGAAACTGGATGCAATCTGGACTTTAGGGCACCCCGACTCGGATAGGTTAGGTTAGAAGGGGATGGCGGGGTCGTGTGAGCGAGCGAAGCGAGCGAATAGATCCAGCAATCCCCTTCGTGGTTATTTTTTTATAAACCACCCAGAAGTAGGAGCCCCGCGAAGCGGAGCTCCGTTGACCAAGCCCGCCCTCGACCATGCATAGAATATTTTAAGGTTTGGTTAAGTGCCATTTGAGTTAGGCTAGAACTGTGTCCATTAAACATGAATTTTAGGTCAAATGAACGTTATATTAAATGTTATTATGTTAAAGGAATATTATATGATATGAAACATTAGGTCATATGAATTTATGTCATTTGATATTATGTCATATGAAAATTATGTGATATGAACGTTAGTGCAAGTGAAATTAGAGCATTTGTTATTATGCCAATCATTACACACCCGATACTTATTTATATGCGAGACTCTGTTCTATAGTCTAGTCCCATACCTTCAATTATAATAGAAAAATAACATGACAAAGTTCTAGCAAACCGGTTTCGGGAATAGGGTCCAAGTTAAGGGTCAGGACTCCAGAGAAAAGAACTTCTTGAAAACACGTGCCCCGTTTAGGAGTACCCCATAAGCTACTGAACGCGTGTGCGTGTGTTCAATGGAATCCTTACTAATATTATAAAAGCGAAAGTATGTATGTATGAGTATGTTTGTTTGTTACGTTTTTACGCCTAAATGGCTAAACCGATTTTTATGAATTTTGGTACAGAGACAGTTAAGACCGTGGAAACGGACATAGGCTCCTTTTTGTTAAAGTGATAAATTAGGGAGAATAGAAACTTAGCATTGCTATTACAATAAATAAGGCGCAAGGGCAAAAACTACAGGTAGCAGGTGCCTGTAAATCAGGAAAGGGGAACTGTGTTACACCAAATTTAACGTGAGCAAAGCCGCGGGCAAAAGCTAGTATTCACATAAACCAAAAATGTGTTCCATGTTCATCGTTAAATCTAGCACTGGATGGGCCACCTATGGCAGTAGTGTCGGAATGTACGAACTGGAATGAAAAAGTTAATCGTTTAGTACTGCTTGGATCAATTTAAGTGTTTGACCACATTGTTCCAGAAACATCCAGCACAATATTCGACTATTGGACAGGAATGCTACTGCAATAATAAATAAATATATTGGGACAACTCACACACTGCTATCTGATCCCAAACTAAGCAGAGCTTGTGTTATGGTAACCAGACAACTGATATACATACTTATATAATTTATAAATACATACATATTATAGATAAATCACACCCAGACACAGACCAAACAATCATGCTCATCACACAAAGTTTGTCCTGGGTGGGAATCGAACCCACGACCTCCGGCTCAGCAGTCAGAGCCACTAACCACTAGACCAACAGGCCCGTCAATAATAATGTAGGTAACTCAGACACGAGGATGTAGGTACATTGTACAATTTATTCTAGTTGGGCAGTCACTCAAGCAGTTTTAGAATATTATAGTATTCACGTTCTAGTTTATATCCCAGTTCGTTTGACACAGGACGTCTAAGGTGATCCTGACTCAAAGGACTCGTTCACTTTACAGGGACGGGCGCGTTTTGCAAATGTCTGTTACATTCTTCGAGTCAAGAGTATAAATAGATACGCCATGGCATTGATGTAGCAAATAAATGATTAAAGTGACTTGCTTTAAAGACTGCGTATGGGCCGTCGTAGATTGTAATCATTACTAATATTATAAAAGCGAAATTGAGTCTGTTTGTTTGTTACCTCTTCACGCTTTAATGGCTAAACCGATTTTGATGAATTTTGGTGCAGAGATAGTTGGGAACCAAGAGACGGACATAGGCTTTTTTTTTATAAAAAAGTAGGATTTGAGGAAGAAAAAGGGAAAACTTAGCGTTGCTATTACAAATCAATAACTACTGGGGTACTGTGTTACCCCAAATTTAACTCCAGCGAAGCCGCGGGCAAAAGCTAGTTCTACATAATCAGATATAGATCGACAACCTTACAGAAATTTCGGAGAAGAAATGAATGCGGAAAACGTACGATCAAGTGTTTTAATTGAAATTGAAAATATTTATTTTAGACCAGGCACATAAAGTTACAAGTCCAAATAATACTAATTATGTTAGTAGAAGAAACTTAAAAACTATATATGTAATCAGAATTTGGCTGTCCATTTTAATACAGCAGTTGAGAGGGTTTTGTTTAGCATTAGACTGAGGCTGAGTAGACTCATGCCTAGCCTTTTTTGGAGTATGTTGAGGTCAGCTTGTAGTCAAACTATGCATACCTGAATACAAGCGAAATGACCACCTGTATTTCCTAGGCTTTTTTTGCGGTTGGTAAATCATCAAATAACTTTTCCCGCTTTAGGCGGAGTAGGGGGTAGTGTCAAACTTTTACTGACCAAAACCCACCCATGTTCCTTCTTTTGCCCTTTATGTTCCGGGCCGCGGTTTCTTTTTCAAACAACCTTCAACCTCGGAGAGAGTATGTCCTCACGTTGTCACGGGCATTCAACCTTATGACGAAAAAACTATTTTTAAAACAATACCGCCCCAACTGCTCTCTTTGCTCGAGCCACCACGCGCAGCTGAGCCAGTAAACCAAAATCCCCCAAATAATGGAACTCGGATCCAGCCTGTCCCTTTGCTGTCCTCCCCCAGCGACGACCTAACCCGAGGCTCGTACCCCGCAGGGGGTGCCCTTAGCGTGCAGTCGCTTAGTAGCTTACCCCTGGCCTTAAATGCAAGGCATCCACAGGATAGTCCGGTTGAGCAGCTAACGATCTCATAGGTTGAACTGCGAGATACCATTTAAAAGAAAAAACAATACCGCATCCAAAAACCTCACTTAACCCCAACCTTACTCCCGCACTCTCTTTAGCTTTGTGCATTATTGTTTCAGTGGAAAATCTTCCGTTTTCTTTGTACACCCGTCTTATTAAACCATGCCTGCCAACCTGCGCAGTCGCTTTTATTTTCAAATGAATTTCTGATGAGTTAAAGCATGTCGGATGATTTCAAGTCAATGTTTTGTGGCAATCCGATTACTGGCGTATGTTGAAACTGCTTTTGTGAAAATCGAAAATCCGTTTTAGATATTGCCCTTTGTTCTTTTTTGGCTGATGAAATGGTTTTTGTCTACGATACGTTTTAGTTTATTAAAAGACTTCAAAAAAAGGAGGTTATAAATTTCGTCGGAATCTTTTTTTAAATTTATTTTCACCGATTACTCAAAAACGCCCGGACCACTTTGCAAGATTCTTGTTTTGTTTGATATTAATTTTATTTATATTGTTTATTAGGTAGTTTATGAGTTATCGTCTATAAAACATATTTTTTCTTTATGGCTATATGAATGATCTGCTAATGTTTTAGTAACAATGTAAAATGAATAGGTACTTGATAAAAATTATATGATACTAGCTGTTCCTCGCGGTTTCACCCGCGCTGCTCAGCACCTGTTGGTCGTAGCGTGATGTATAGCCTATAGCCTTCCTCAAGAAATGGACTATCCAACACTGAAAGAATTTTCCAATTCCAACCAGTAGTCCCTGAGATTAGCGCGTTCAAACAAACAAACTCTTCAGCTTATAATATTAGTATACTTAGATAGATTTATCATTATACCATAACTAAAAATGCTGAACGACTTCCAAAAAAAAAAAAACTAAAAAGTGCAAAATAACTTTACTTCCAGAAGTCGGTATCTTTTGGTGGTTTCGATGATTTTTATCCTGTATTATTTATTTCAAACACCTATTGCTTTTGAATCTGTTCTAATTTATGTATCCTGGGTCTGCTTTTAAAAATGCGAGAGTAAATTGATGTTAGTTAACCTTTCACTCAGAAAGTACTGAATGAATTTTAATAAAAATTTGCCTATATTATTACAAAAAATATTTATCGTCCCGGTAGTACGGTCTGATGGGACAATGAAATGACCGAACTTATAAACTAGTAAATATTGTATCTAATTTATGGGTTGTAGAATGCGCAGTGGTCTCCAAGCATATTCAAATGCTTAAAGACAGACCTGGGTTAAAGGTTGTTCGAAAAAGATACCGCGGCCCCGGAACATAAAAAGCAATAGAAGGAACATGGGTGGGTTTTAGTCAGTACTAGTCTGACACTCCCCGCTGCCCCGCCAGAACTATTTGAGTCATAGTTTTAAGTATGTTGGGGTCGGCTTCCAGTCTAATCAGTAGCAGTTGAATACCATTTACATGGAGCGATTGCATGTGTGACCTCCAACCCAGTTGAAATACGATACCCCATAGCAACAATATTAATAGTTCAATATTTTAATTCAAACATTACATCAAAATAAAGACAAACAACGCCTCTATTCATTAATTAAACTAACAATCAATTTATTTCCCACTCTAGAACGATCAAACAAACAGGGTACACCGATTATTTTCGTATAAAACCGGTTTTTAACCGAAAATAATTTGACAAAATCCCTTATAACGTCATAGGATGTATCAGATAAGGTTGTGGTAATATTTATGTGGTGTCTATGAAGTGGGGGCCCATTGGTTGAGGGCGACAGGTGTGTCCAGACGGTTAATGAATCGGTCTCGGTGTATACAGTGTGGTTATTTTTTACAACCTTTTTTTTGTTGAAATTTGTATTTGATGTATTGTTTTTTTATTCGTGTTTTTAACATCTTTAACTGACTGACTTGTACAAAAAGGATAAGATTTTCAACTAGACGGTTTTTTTTTCTTTTTAACCGACTTCAAAAAAAGGAGGAGGTTCTCAATTCGTCTGTATTTTTTTTTTTTTTTTTTTTTTTTTTTTTTGTGTTTGTTACCTCATAACTCAGGTCTGAGTGAACCGATTTTGATGATTTTTTTTTTATTCGAAAGCTGGTGGTTGTCGTTTGGTCCCATAAAAAAAATATCAAGATCCGACAAGTAGTTTTTGAGTTATCTTTAATAATACGTATTAGATTGACTTCGTGTACGTTGATGATATACTCATTCGTCTATTATATTTTAGAAGTTGTCGAAGACAAATGATCAAAAACTGGTATGTAGGTACTACTATGGTTTGGAAGGTCATCGCAGTAATTTGGTGATAGATCTTCAGTGATATACAACGGCACTCTTTAATAAATGACAGCAAATCTGCCGTGATTGCTGCAATCACATGTATAAGTATGGGTTTCGCCAGGGTAGGCAGGCGAGTGGGAGCAGGGTGACCGTATCCCCTCCCCACCCCTCACCTAGTCATTAAGAAACATAAACATCAGATCAAGTATCAGCTGTATCCCCTAGGGGATGATGCATATGATTTCTGAATTGGTTTAATACTAAAGCATAATATAGATACTTAGTATTTAATCTATAGCTTGATGTGGAACTAAAAATTGTATCTAAGACGGGACTAAAGCTAAAACTTCTTTTACTTCTTCTTTTTATCATAATATTTTATCATAATACTATAACTAAAAATGTTGAAATAAAAACTTTTTAGTAAAAAAATAAAACCGACTTCTAAAAAAAACTAAAAACTGGAAAATAACTTTATTTCCGGAAGTCGGTGGCCAATAAAGTCAACGAAACCAACAAAAGCCACCGACTTCCGGAAATAAAGTTATTTTCCAGTTTTTAGTTTTTTTTAGAAGTCGGTTTTATTTTTTTACTAAAAAGTTTTTTGTATATTTGTTACACGATTTCTCTGTGAATTGTAGACCTATTATCATTCAATTCTATTTCATCAATCATCTTAATTCTCTTTAGCAGTTTTTTTTATTTTTCTAATGCATATTATGGACGAGATTCTTATTAAATATCTTTTAGTGGCATTGAAACATAAATATTCGATAAGAATTTATGTTAGATACCATTATACCACAACTAAAAAGTCAGAATTAAAAAAAAAAACAAACAAGAAATAACCGTAAGAACATCCAAAATAGATTAACATGTGTTTTTGGGACGTTTGTTTGTTTCATATATGGAATGTTTTATGACTGACTATACTATGATGACTGTTACTGATTTCTTAGTCAAATTTAGGCCAGTTTTCTAAATTATTTATTGTGTGAGCTTAATGATCTAAATCCTTTCATTAAGGTTTAGTTACGTTTGCGAAATAATCCGAAAATCTCGAGAAAAAGAACAAAATCCTTCATACTTTTACGATTTAGGTATTTATGCTTCCAGTTTACCACATTATTTTTCTTTGGTTAAATAGAAACGGTGATCTTAATCCCTGGAATGTATTATTAAAACGTTGATATTTTCTTTAATCTTGTGATTTATACCCGAACGAAAGGAATTATCCATGTTAATACATGGATCTGGATCATGGATCTTTCGTTAAAATAATATAGCTATGTTTTGAAAAATATGTACTATATTATTCCTCCAGATTATATGTATTTTCGTTAGTTACAGAAAAAATCAAAGCATTCATTTTACTAATATTATATTTAATTCAATATTATAAATGCGAATGTTTGTGATGATGGATGGATGTATGGATGTTTGTTACTCTTTCAAGTCAAAACGGCGCAACGGATCTTGATGAAATTTGGCACTTTTTTTTCGATATCACGCGAGAGTCTGCTAGTTTCAAATAAACCAGTAATACGTACTTATAAACTATCAAAAATAAAAACAAATTAGCAACAGTTCAACCGCAAGTCATAATAACTAAAAAAAAAAAATTAAAAAAATATATATCTTTGGCATCCTTCGGTGCATGCCAAAGCATAGTTTCCGACAGTGTGCGCTTGCATGTAGGATGCCGAAGAAACCTGTTCCTTACCGATGCCGATAATGGGTGACGGGCCTTAACGTGCTTTCCGAGGCACGGAGTAACCTCGGTATGTAACGGGTGGTCACCCATCCTCGGACCAACCTAGGCAAGCGCGGCTTAACCTAAAGATCCGAGCGGCTGCTATTATTTAGCTACGAGCTCCTCTAAATATTAGTAAGTAGTTCCTATCCGGAATAAAAGCAAAATATCCATGGACCGTAGGTATATATCGACGGACGGGCCTCTTGGTCTAGTGGTTAGTGGCCCTGACTACTGGGCCGGAGGTCGTGGGTTCGATTCCCACCCAGGACAAACTTTGTGTGATGAGCACGATTGTTTGTTCTGTGTCTGGGTGTGATTTATCTATAATATGTATGTATTTACAAATGATATAAGTATGTATATCAGTTGTCTGGTTACCATAACACAAGCTCTGCTTAGCTTGGGATCAGATAGCCGTGTGTGAGTTGTCCCAAGATATATTTATTTATATTTATATTTATATCAGAAAGTTATAACACCATGTATAACATAAAAGTCACAGTAGGTACCTAATCAAGTTTTATTATAATACTTGTATATTAGTGGAACTGGTTGCCATGGGAACTGGCAATATTGATCAGTTACTATCTAATGCTGTCCATGCTTGAGATAAAAACTATTTATGTCCAGACATAATTAATAATGAGTTATAAGAAAAAATATGTTACTATTATTAGGTAAGAACTATTATGGCTATTCGACGTGGTAATGCGGCCAGTTTTCTGGGCACGTTTGACTAAAACCTATCCAAGTTTTGCCATATATGTTCCGGGGCCGCGGTATCTCTTTTTAACCCCTCGAGCGTCAACCCGCAACCACTACCTCAGAATTGATTTCTATTTTTTATTATTACTTTAATTTTAGCGGTAACTTAAGTAACGAAATGGTAGCAAATTGTATTTCTACTGTTCGTATTTTTCTACATAATATTTGCTACCTCAAATAAAAAACAAAATCAAAATATTTAATTTCATATAGGCCTACATGGGCACTTAAAAAACATCGAGAAAAGGCGCACGGTTCGGGTTGATCGTTTCCCACGGAGAAGAACCGGCAAGAAACTCCATGGTTTGGTGGTCTTTTAAAATTATTTACTGGTTCAACAATTTTGTTGTAACAGCGTTAGGTATTTAAGTCTGAGATCTTAATTACGTACCTTCATAAATAGTGTGTAGAGCATATAAGACAAATGACTATATTTCTTACTTTGCCAAGGGGAAAAAGATATTTAGAGGTGAAATGGGTATTAATCCATTATTCGCCCGGAGGACACGGACTGTGGACGGTGAGCAATGAGTAGCTCACCGTCCGGCCGTCTATTGACGCAGCCGTGTCGACGGCGCGTTAGTGTTTCACGCGCGCCTCAAAGAGATGTCAGCAAAGCCTGCACAGGGGCCTACCAGGACCTGCACCTGCCGGGGTTGCGGGTTGTTCGAAAGAGATACCGCGGCCCCGGAACGTAAAGGCCAATGGAAGGTACATGGGTGGGTTTTAGTCAGTACAAGACTGACACTTTCCCCCGCTCTGAGCGGAGCGGGGGAAAGTGTCAGTCTTAAGTTATTTGATGATTTCCCAACCCAAACAAAAAAAAACTACTAAATAACATTTCTTAGTTTTTAGGATAAGTCTGAAATTACCAACAGGTGTATAAAAATCAATGATTAAAATTTTATAGTTAATTTCCGAGCAAGTAATATTTCATTACGGACATAAAAGTCGGATTATATCCAAGCTTACAATGGAGTTATCATAAAAATATTATCGTAATAAATTGGTAACTGCATAATAAAATACATTTTACTCATAAACCTTGGTTCCGTACGAGCCTTTTAAACTTTTAAGGGGTATTTGGTGTTTTATAAGCTAAGATTAAGACTGGGGAAAGTAGTTTTTTTATTATTATCAAAACTAGCTGCGCCCCGCGGATTATTGCGAAGCCACCCGCTTTGTTCCGGGATCAAAAATATCAGAAGTGTTAAACCAAAATATAAGCTATCTCCATACCTTATTTCACCCAAATCCTTTTAGCTAAAGAAAGTTTGAGAATAAAAGAGTAACAAACTTACATTTATACAATCTTTCGCCGTAAAAATGGCTTTAGATTATCTATGCGCACATGTTGACATACGATTTTTAATTTAATTTAATTTATTTTCCTTGTTTTAGAAATCGTGTAAGGGAACAAGTATTATAAATACAACGAATAAGTGTCGAAGAAACGGTCATCTATCAGTTTTTTCCAAGAAAACGTGAAAAAATAAAATACTTATGTGGAAATAGCATTATAAAGTTCTTAAAACTGTTAATACTGAAGAAAGAAAATATTTATTATTGCTCATAGAATTATTTCTAGGGCGTGTTGAACACAAATTACGGTTTCCTGTAAACCTCGGTTTTTGACTTAACCTTATGTACGTAGGAACCGGCGATTTAAGTTCCCCAACTGCAACATTAGGAATTTTTCCTGTATCGTGGGTGCATTTACAAACATTTAAACTCACATACACAAACAACCAATTCAATTCCAAAAGACCGAATTATTCTAATCATTCCAGTACTCATATAAACATTCGAATAATCGTTTTACAATCGATAAGTACGTCCCTAATTGAATTACGGCCACTTCAAAAGATTAATTTAATTAAACATAATCAGATGCACTATACTATACAACATAAAGAAGTAGTCATCATTATGGAATAAACACACTAGATTCTTTGTCACGCTATTGTTAAGAACCATTTACACTTGAGCAGTCGTAGCGACTCAGTGAAAACGGCTAATAGTCTGAACACTTATACGCACCGTTTTTTTTTAATTATTCTTTTGTCCTATATTAGGAATTACAAAGGAAGTTTTACCGACGACACATGTTGTATTATTTTTGCTGTCATGCTTCACCGAAAACAGTGCCACAAGTGCGATAAATCCCACATGTTTTTGTTATAGATAGCTTCGATGCGTAGTTCTTTACAGTTATGGTATTCAGGGTAAAGCCTACGAACAGTCATGATAGTAAATCGCGGTAACGTTCTATGTTGAAAATGAACAGATAATTTAACTGATGTTTTCCGCAACAAGCTATAGCGAAAACAATGTAGTGTATATTTTTGTTTGATCGGTAAGCTTTTTCACCCTACAGCTGAGCAGTTTAAGAATTAGTACTCTGTGCGTATTGTTCTAATTAATTAAATTTAAAGATACCCACTGACATTTGAAATATAAAAGATGTGAGAATAATGTTGCAAGTCATTAAAAAAAAATTGTACGTGATATGTCTAGTTGTCTATGTGTCAGTAAAAGAAAAAAAATCATAGAAAAAAACTAAGGCCGCTAAGTCACAAATATAAATGTAATTATTAATAGTTTTGTACAAATATTCAAAAAACGCCGGGCGGTCACTTATCCCTGGGACACATTGTATATATTTGTATGAAAATCGTCTTTAAATAAATGGACAGCCCTGATTTAAAACTTTTTAAAAGTCTGAATTATCAGGGACAATACAGTTGAATTAGTGAGCGTATCTGATTTAAAAAGTCATAAAACTTTCATCTATCTTTAAAATGGAGATAACACAACTTTTGGTCTTTTTCTCTTTTTGAGCAGCTTAAAATGTTGGTATCTAATTTGTTTTTTTTAAGTGAAACTGAGTCTTGTTAAATTTTGGCCTTTTGTTCATTTTAACCCAAGAATATGAATGCCTAAACGTGTAATTTATGATTGAGTGTTCAAAAAAATACTCACACAATTATCTGATATTTTTTGTAAAGATTTATTGTTAAAACCAGGTTCCATTTAAAACAGATGATAATATAAAAATCATGCTAGAACTGTCCTAACCATTAAAAAGAAAGAAACGTTTATTTAAGACACAAAGTCAATGTATACTCTCTCTTACATTATCACACTAGTGTTTTAATCCAATGCATTTAAACCCGATAGTAAAACCAAACTGATGGTGATGAATTAACATTTAATACACGCCGTAAACATTGAGCAGTGATACAAAGACATTATGGTGATACCGCGGTGATAATACGGTGATAGCTCGGTGATTAACGGAATCGCGGTACGTCTATATTTATCTTGTTTTGTGGTGATTTTAGAAACGGTTGGTGAGTGGTTTATTTATTGAGAAAAAAAATGTTACATAAAGGATCTGCCGCTTTTGAAGAAAATAATATGTTTTATTGTTTTATTGCGAGTTTTATTTTTCATGATTTACGAATTAGAACTTTCTCGAAGTTGTCATTTTAGAAACGATAAATTTGACTTTGTTTCTTTTATTTCTCTTTACTTCTAATTGCCTTGAAATTTTTCATACATGTTAAGTTTGGATGACAACACATGAACGTCATTCTAATGTCAATATGGCGGACTCTCATAGTCTTTTTTTTAATTTAATTAAATGAAGGGTTAGCTGAGAAAAATAAAAGAAAGTATGTTTTAAAGTTAATATAATATTCATAATGATAGCAGAAAACTAAAT
Organism: Ochropleura leucogaster; assembly: GCA_958449745.1. Classification (NCBI taxonomy): domain Eukaryota; kingdom Metazoa; phylum Arthropoda; class Insecta; order Lepidoptera; family Noctuidae; genus Ochropleura; species Ochropleura leucogaster. Next base: position 6,403,843 of record OY288226.1, read on the forward strand.
AAAACTGAATTGTGTGACAAAGATCTCCATATACAAAACGAATGTAAGCACTTATATAGCGTGTACCAAAAATGCGTTGTCATAGTACAGGGTGTGATACAGATCATCAAACCTAACAACTTTATCCGTGGGACTATTATCAAAATCGCGAAACAAAAAACTAACGAAATAATAACAGGCAATATGGAAGAAAACTCTTAAATATTATTTACTGGCGTACTTTTGTGACTAAACTTTGCACTTACTCGTTTTTTGGGTCAGTTGTGCTTTGGTCGCACTAGTGCATAATATTGGTTATTTCGTACTATGGAAAACTTTAACTAAATAGGATCATGTAGTACTCTAGTCTGTTTTCCGTTTATGTAATCAGTGGCCCAAAAATCTGACAACAAGTCTTAAAAAAAATCAAATGATTTTAAAAGAGTAACCTTAACTTGTAAAACCAAATAATTTTAAAAGAGTAACCATGGAGTTTCTTGCCGGTTCTTCTCCATAGGAATCGGCCAACCCGAACCGTGCACCTTTTCTCGACGTTTTATAAGTGCCCATGTAGGCCTATGTGAAATAAAAATATTTTGATTTGATTACGTACTGGTACTGTTTAACCAAGTACTAATTAGGTTTCGGAGGTCAGATACGCAGTATAGCCATTTAAGAAACTGGTATTAGGCTGCATCCGGTAAGACTGGAAGCCAAATTCAATGAGTTGGGAAAATCTCGTCAGATGATGGGTGAAATAAGACTGTCATTGACGATGAATGAGGATTGAATGTCACAAATAAAAGCTGTTTTGCATACTTTTTTGTGGTGTTGCTAAGGCGTTTAAATATCTATAAAATAATTATAACAAATCAAACCGTTTATTTATCAAAAGGGGTCAATCATACAATAAAATAAAACATCAAACAATAGAGCACAGTTGCTTATTTGCCTGATCTAGGTTGGACCTGCATTAAAACTTGACATTAAAAACTTACACAAAAGTAAAGTAAGCTGTTTATTTGCAGGCATGTGGACGGTGAGCAATGGTTAGCTCACCGTCCGTCCGTCTATTGACGAGAGGATGTGTTGACGGCGCGTTAGTGTTTACGCGCGCCTCAAAGAGATGTCAGCACAGCAGAGGGGCTTGCCAGAGCCTCCGCCTGCCGGGTTTGCGGGTTTTTCGAAAGAGATACCGCGGCCCCGGAACATAAAAGGCAATAGAAGGAACATGAGTAAGTTTTAGTCAGTAAAACTCTGACACGCCCACTCGCAAGTTTTTTAATGATTTTCAACCCAAAAAAGCGGTTTATTTCAGCACAACAAGTAGATCTTCTGTCCGTACATAAGTTAAGGTTAATCTTTAAAGCAATATCGATTGCGTACAATTCTTAAAACTAAACATCGACCTTTGCTGTCATTACCTACCTTTTTCAGTCAGATTTCCAAGAATAACACAAAAATAACATTTCCAAAGACTTTTATTTTTCCCTTTGTATGAACTACCCTTTACGACAAGTGTTTTCGTAAAGTTGTGTGTTAGTTGTCAATTTGTTATGGGTTATAGTGCTTTCAATGGAGGCAGTCTTTCTATTCGAACCATTCTGTTTTTGTTGGCAAGTCCTTCAAAGTTTTCAATAGTTGTGGAGCCGTTTTGTTGGGAGCTTTATTTATTTGAAGACATCATTAAATTATACCTTTTTAGATTCTTATTTTTTCGTGTCAAAGTCTTACTCTACAAACTTTTTGTGATAGAATGTAAATCCTTATCCTTACTTACAAGTTTTTTTTTGTTTGTTACGTCTTCACGCCTAAATGGCAAAATCGATTTTGATGAATTTTGTTACAAACATAGTTGGGACCCTGGAGACGGACATAGGCTACTTTTTGTCTGTTACTAATCCCCCACTTTCCAAAAATGGGAAATAGCGATACGCTCCATACAAACTTCAACCAAGTTTGTATGGAGCATTTCGCAATTTTCAAGATAGAAAACAAAAAAAGTATGCGGACTATTTTAGTCACTAACAAAACCATCGTGCACAATTTTTTTCTCAGAAATCTGCCCGCAACCCCTTTAAAGAGGGGATGAAATTTTATATGGGACTTTTCGCAGTTTTCAAGGCAAGCTAAAAATCGGTACACACACTTTTTGTTACACATGAAAAATACCTGCAAATCAGAAAATAGGAAAGTTGCTACTTCAAATTTAACGCGAGCGAAGACACGGGTAAAACGGCTAATTAAACATTTTGTTTATTTAAAATTAAAATGTAAATTGAGGCTATCCTCAATTTACATCTTTCATTTTTTTTCAAAAAAAAAAAAACACAAGCAATATTAAAACACTACTATCAAATCTGACAAGCATTCAAGATACTATAGAGTGGAACTTTGTAACAATAGGCCTATACACTGACGGCTTTCTGAATCAAGTCTTTTGACCTGACTCCTGACAAAAGGCCTCTTTGACCAATAGTTGTTATTCTCTAAACTTTACTTCGAAACTAGAACAGTGTGGAGTGGGCTTAGATAAAGTAACGATAACGATGTTGGAAAAATGTAAAATGTGTATATGGAGACAAGCAAATTTAAACCTTATGTCAATCCAGTTGACAGTCAAGACTTTGAGGCTCAAAATGAAATACGAAAGCATTTCTTGTCCGTCTGTCGGCCAAGACCCTTTATCTCGAAATGAAATTAAAACCATATACTCAAGTCTGTGGTCATTTGAAGCTGTGAAAAAAATCAACCCTCTTAGTCAAAAGATATGGCCGTTTATGTCGCAAGTTTTTACGGAACCCACGGTACGCGAGTCCGATTCGCACAAGGTTGGTTTTTTTTTAATTTTCGACCTGATTTAAACTTTACTGACTAAAAGAGAGATGGATCTTGAATGTTGATGAGTGCGATAGGAAGGCCAAAGAAAAGATGAATTGTGTAAGGAATTGTGAATTGTGTGATTGTGTAAGGAATGATATGAAGGAGAAAGGAGTAAATGATGCCGTAACGTCTGATAGGGAAGAATGGAAAAAGACAACGTGTTACGTCGACCCCAAATAGAATAGGGGCAAGGGCAGGCAAATGATGACCTGCCTTAAACACGAGGGAGCGGTATCAGCAGCTCAAATTTTGTAGTAAAATTTCCAGTATAACCGGATGCAGCTGAATACCACCATTTTACGTGGACCGACTGCTTATCTGACTTCCACAACCCAACTAGTATTGGGTAATACAATTCGCTTTGTTAAGGCTGGTCAGGCTTTCGGGGAACTGACCACAGATTAAGTAATCACTGACTATCTGTAAGGACTCTAAAGTTCTACCAATGACAACTGAGTATGGGTGGTCACCAATCCACAGACCAACCTAGGTCAGCGTGGCTTGACTTCAGAATCGAAGCAAGTGGCTGTTATTATGCGGCCACAAGCTCAGGTAGTTACATACTACCGATGGTATGAACTTAAACACGACCAAGAGCAAGTCAGACTCATACACCGAGGGTTCTGTCCAATCTTATTACTTACTAAACAGCCATATCTTTTGATTGCGTAGACTTAAAGGGTTGTTTTCACAGCACAAAGAAACCATAGACTTGAGCACATGGTTTAAATTTTAACTCAATACCTTCCCGCGTTCCCGAGACCTTGACAGACAAACGGATAATAAAGTGATCCACTAAGGGTTCCGTTTCTTCCTTTCGCGGTACGGAACCCTAAAACTATTCCTTACACCTACGTCATTACCTTTTATTATTTCAGAATGTGTGAGTAACCAACAAAAGAATGCGTTTAATCTTAAAACTTAACATTACTTTGGGCATAATTTGATGTCACCTTGTTTAGAATTATTTGTAGAATGTTTCAACTTACAATAATGGTTTTAAAAATGAATATTTAAAATAGTTTTCGATGACTAATATTTATTGTTGGTGGAATGCAGTGTTTTTAAAAGGTGTTACTACACAGGTGATGCAAAGCGATGGATTTTACCTCTAGAGCCCCAGCGGCGCAAAAACGTGCCAGTAAACAAGTATTACCGTTCAGCCCTGCTGGCACAAATTTGTGCCACCAAACCCCGACCGATTTAAAACTGTATTTATAGTAAAGATAAGTCTTAAAATCAGATTAAGCTTACCATAATAGCCCGCCCGGCGGTGCTTGACGGATAGGTGACGTAAATAATGACAGTCCTTGAGAGGTTAAGATAGCTCGTGAATGAGTAGTCTACTATAAAATTCTGGTCAAAAAGCACTCACTCAGCCTCTCACTTTAAACAACAATATTAAATATTTCTTCAAAAAAATTGTACCCTATGTCTTTTTTTAAGAAAAATATAGTATCCTATGTGTTATTCCAGCCCATAATTTACCTCTATGCCAAATTTCATTAAGATCCATTCAGCCGCTTTGACGTGAAAGAGTAACAAACATCCATACATCCAATCATCCATCCATACATCCTCACAATAATATTAGCAGGAAGTAGGATTAGTCTGCGCGACCGTTGTCTCAATATGCTTATAAATAGTTCTTGTTCAAGAGGTTCCAACAGTTTTTTTTTTAATAATTTCTCTATGAAAGCTGGGATTAAAAATACATTTTGAACCTTATATCTAGCAGATTAAGTAATTAATTGTATGCTAGACCGAGCGGGTGAGGCTTGGCACAGAGTCTGTTGGCACACCTACAGGGAAGACAGGAAAACGTTTGTTTTAATTAACTTTAACGGATTTTTATTGCCCGGATTGCGGGGAGACGACTTAACTTCATAGTTGCTTTGTTATCGTTGTAAGTCGTTTTAAATTTTACTTTATCTTGTACATAATAAGACTTATATTAGATGTTGCTGAGCGTAATGAATGAACTGCAGTTTTGCGTCCATGACTGCGATGTTGTTCTAGTGGGTACTAGTGTAACTGCTGAGTATGAGGCCCTGGGTTCAGTTCCTAACGGGCAAACAGTATTGGGGTTTTTATATCAAGGATTTCTCAGTAGTCAACGGAGTCTGGATTTGTGTACGGTTGACGTGGTACTTACTTAAACATAAGCCTGTCACTCCCCCCCGTTCCGCTCAGAGCGGGGGAAGTTATCTGATGTGTTCCCGCCACAAAAAAAAGACCTTTAATAAACCTTTCCTAGATAACAGCCGTGATGATTCAAGTTTATGAAACAGAACTTAAATAAAATTCTTGAAAAAAAGTTGCGCACTTAGAAATAAATAATAGTGTTTTTTTATATTTTAGCATCGCATCGCTTCACCACTGGAGATTTTCTTTACAAAATGATTCATATATTTTAAAAGCTTCTACATTTTTCAAAGTAAGTAGGTATTACTGATAAGCCCGAAAGTGGATAAATGTAAACTATATTATATCTGTCCAATCCTTAATGCTATAATACCAAGTCACGTTACGTAAATTACTCTCGGAAATTATTGAAAAGTGATAATTTTACATTCATTCGTTAAAAATCAGTCATTCGTTCTGAGTCATAAATTAATGAATCGTGTGTGACTGCAACCCAATTCCAAATGAATGAGTTTTTAAAGTTATACTTTAGTGTTCAATGAAGTGGTACAGAATTTGTATTTTATTGTCGTACTAGCTGCGCCTCGCGGTTTCGCACGAGTAGACCCGAATAAAAAGGTGGCCTATATGTGTTAATCTAGGGTATAAACTGCACACTAAATATCAAATTAGCTTCGGAACACCTTTGTCTAAACCTTTGGGGGTTCTGGGCGTGATGTTATGTTATGTTATATTAACGTTTTAAGCTCACATGACAGTGACGTCAATGAATCTTTACTAATATTATAAAAGCTAACGTAAGTTTGTTTGTTTGTTACCTCTTCACGCCTAAATAGCTAAACCAATTTTAATGAATTTTGGTGCAGATATAGTTGGAACCCTGGAGACGGACATAGACTATTTTTTTTAATAATAACGAGAATTGAGGGAGAAAGAGGGAAGAAAAGAGAAAACTTAGCTTTGCTATTACAATAAATCATGTAGCGGGTACCTGCAAATCAGGATAGGGCAACCGTGTTACCCCGAATTTAACGCGAGCGAAGCCGCGGGCAAAAGCTAGTTGTATAATAACTTCAATCACAATATTGATATGAGTACCAAATGGTTTGTTCAAGTGTATTTTTTACACCATGATAAATTAGTGTAATTAACATGCAGTTACTGTTACACTTAAATGTCACAAATAAACAGTAAAAACAGTTTTTTTTTTAAATATAAAGGTCAATGCACACTTAATCGCCGTAAAAAATAAACAGCCGCGAATTAGTTACACTTTACGCTTTGTGCTTTGATTGTGAGCTTCCAATACAGTATTGTTTTCTCTTTCTAACAAAAGAAGTCGGTGTAAGGTTGTTTCTTTCTCTCGGCACGCTTAGTCATGTAGTATATGATATTGGTTCAGATAACGATTTATTGATGATTGTTTTAGTGTTTTAGATGATTTGATACCGATTTTAATGATCGATGTTGTGTAGCATTGAATGTGAAATTAGAAAACCATACCATTTTCTTGTCTAAAGCGCCAATAGGCTAGTTTCCAAAAAAAAATTGTCCGTCTTTTTGATTATTCAAAAATAAGGGACACGTTTTTTTTACGAAATAGAATGTAATTACTTTGACCATGGAAACTACCCTATTGAGCAGACCATACCTTACTCTTCTTCCTTTAAAATTTTAACCTTTTTATTATATTTTTTAACCGACTTTAACTGACTGATCCAACCGCCTAAAAAGAGCTTTGACAGATGGTTATCAAGGCTATCAGGCCATTAGCCGACATTTGGAGAAATGATAGCATAATTCACATTTTATATCTCGACAACCTCTTGTGCCATGATATTTTACTTGTTTCATTTTCTCGGTTTCCACAAGGTTCTCGTCATGCGGGTTGGTATTTTCTCGTATTGTTCAAGATCATCATCATAATTTTTCTGATCTTGTCCCATTCTATTTGGGGTCGGCGCTACACATCATCTTCGTCCATAGTTCACTTTCATTTTGTCCCCACCACGATCTATGGTTGCGATCAGTATTGAATCTTAACTTTTTGCGTATACTGTAATTTTTAATTACCAACGTGTGAACTAAGAAAGCTGGAAATAACTGGGAATTATCGCTGCATCCATCAAGCCTTATTTTTTATCCTTTTTTTTGTCTACATTTTTGTGTACTACACGCTTCGCTTAGCAATTGGTTGACAATTGACTATTGTAAGTCTTAAGATGCCTAAGGAAGACACTTTGATTAAAACTGTTGGGTTCTGTAGATATAAATAATTTTATTTGGCCTAAATCAGAACTTCATTTTTGTTCTTTGTTAAAACTCTCAGTACTTATCTATAAAATTTACCTTTTAAATATTTCTTAAAAAAATATTTATAAGATAAAACATTTAACGTTAGTGCTCCGCCGATACCGGGAGCAGAGATCGAGCTACAGGTAGTTAGGGCTCCAGAGACAGTTATTATTTGGCATTTTACTTTATTGGTAAAAAAAAACTGTAATTTTTGTTAGATTTTGTTTTTTTACACATTCTAATTATTTTTGTTTAACAATGGATGTTTCTCAGTACCAACATAATTTTTTAGCTTTAATTTCCTAGTTATTTACTTACTGTTGAAAGTACATTCCGGAGGTCAAAATGAACTTGAGTGACTATATATTTATTAATTTTAGTAGGTAGATTTAAAGTAAAGCTGCCATATGTTTCTTTTTGTCTATTTAATTTTATCACGGCTGTAGAATTTATATTTAAATATAATATTTGTGTACATAATTTATATCATTCGGAAACTTTATGAATGTATATTAATAATAATAATATAATAATATCTTGGGACAACTCACACACGGCTATCTGATCCCAAGCTAAGCAGAGCTTGTGTTATGGTAACCAGACAACTGATAAACATACTTATATAATTTATAAATACATACATATTATAGATAAATCACACCCAGACACAGAACAAACAATCATGCTCATCACACGAAGTTTGTCCTGGGTGGGAATCGAACCCACGACCTCCGGCTCAGCAGTCAGGGCCACTAACCACTAGACCAAGAGGCCCGTCAAACATATATATATTATATTCGGTAGGTCAAATCAATCAATAATCTAAATCGATTAGCGTGGCAGTTAATCGCTCAGAAACTGCACCATTCGTGCCGTCGAATTGCAAGAAACTATAGTTTAATCAGCAACGATATTCATAAAGTTGGAACTTTATACGGTGCAATTAACACTTTTGATGAGCTTTTCTATGCAAGAAATTTATTATGAACTACATAATGACTTTTCTTTCTCTCCTCTTATTTTTTTTAATGCAGGGCATTTTTCTAGTCGCGCTACTATCTTAAATTGTGTACTTAAAGATATATGCCTTTTACTGACTAAAACCCACCCATGTTCCTTCTTTTGCCCTTTATGTTCTGGGGCCGTGGTATCTCTCTTGATCAACCTTCAACTCCAGCAGGCGGTGGCCTGGCAGGTCCCTCTGCTTTGCTGGTATCTCTTTGAGGTGCGCGTGGAACACTAACGCACCGTCGACACGGCCTGTCGTCAATAGACGGACGGACGGTGAGCTACTCATTGCTCACCGTTCACGGGCCTGCATCTGCGGTGGCCGGGAGTCGCCTCACGGCGCCCGACGCCCGAGGCGTCTCCCGCGACAGCTGGGTTGGTTTCAAGTTCTCTCCCTTAAACGCCCGGTCACCTACATCGCTAGCATAACTGCTTCGCCGAAGGAGGTGACCGCTTCCCACTCCCTCTCGTTCCGGACTAAGGGCACATAATGTATGTCTAAGGATAAATTTTTGTACACAAAGAAGTTTTTTGAGCCAGTCAAAATCTACTCTAAAAAATTAACCATTGTTGGATAATATTTGCAGTTGGAGTCAATCCTATTTCTTTCAACTTAATATCTAGTTTTATGTTCCATTGGCGTCCAGCTTGTTTGAGCCCATACAGTGACTTCTTCAAAAGACAGATATAATGCCCACCTTCATGGTCTTCATAGTGAAGTTTTGATATGATTTTATACATCCAATATAGTGTAAAACATATTTAAGTTAGTCGTTCTATGTCATGTGTCACTATGTACTCGTGTATTTTCTGATATGTTTAATTTATCACTTTATTAGCTCCCACAGTGTTTTATGTGCTCTGCAAATATTCCCCAACAATGGTTATGGGCCCACAGTAATTTTTTAGAGTAGATTTTGACTGGCTCAAAAAAGCCTCTATAGCCCTTATTGTATTACCAAAAATCACCCAAATAAATACTTTGACAATCTAAAAGGAACCCTGTTATGGTTTAAAAAAGAAGAACAAAACACAGTGGCCGGATGTAACGGTCTCTAAACATCAATGTTAAGACACCATTACATGCAATTACCCACTTAGATATCCTGGACACAACCTTTGTTCATCATCATATACCTAGCCTTTTCCCAACTAGGTTGGGGTCGGCTTCCAGTCTTACCGGATGCAGCTGAATACTAGTATTTTACATGGAGCGACTGCATATCTGACCTACATTATCCAGTTAGTACTGGGTAATGCGATACCCTTTGGTAATACTGGTAGTCAGACTTTTGGGACACTGACTATCTGTAACGACTATCAAAGATCTACAAATGACAACCTTAACTATGTCAATTTTATTTAGAGCCGGGAAATTAGAAGTATAAAGTAAGGGAAGTAAGAAGTTAATCTTTAGGTATTCGCGAAGGTGAGCCCAGCTAGTAAACGACTGTAGTGCATCGAAAGAATAGAAATAAGGTCGAAAATATTTCGACGTTTGTTTTTATTTGATTATCATGTCCGCCAAAATGTAAGTCATTATGCAGTTTTAATTGAATATTTAAAAATAATACTTCCGTATTTTAAAAGTTTCAGATATCATTTTAGGCACAGTGACCGCGCAATAAGCGGGTGCAATGTGAGTCGCGGGTTCGATTGCTCAGGACAAAAATATTTGTGGGGCGTGTTGCTAGTTGTTCTGAATCTTTGTTAGTATGTTTAAATGTTTATAAACGCACCCAGAATATAGAAGTATTTTCTAATATCAGGCAAAGTTCAGTGTTCTAAGCATTGGTGTTCCAAAATCAATGCTCAAATGGAAATACTTTCTCAAATCCAGAGAGATTCTTAATGAGGAAAAATACGACCAAGAGCGAGTCAGGCTCGTGCGATGAGGGTTCCGTACAAACTAACTATTTATACTAAACAGCCATATCTTTTGACTGCGTAGTCTTATAGGGTTGACTATCACGGCACAAGGATACCATAGACTTCAATTATATGGATTAAATTTCAACTCGATACCTTCACGTGTTCTCAAGATCTTGACAAGGTCTTGACAGACAGACAGACGGTACATAGTGATCTAATATGGTATCCAGTGTTTTTTTTCAAGGTACGAAACCCTAAGAATCAAGCATAAAATAAAATCTAGATTAATTTAAGAAAACTTACTCAACTGTCATCAAAATTAAGTCTAAATTATCTTTCAATGTCACAAACAGTTCCTTATCAAAAAGTCAGAACAAAAAACTGTCACTCCAGTCTTAACTAGGGTAGTCCCATTTCATAATTCTCTGCATCAGCTAAAATCCGCCTCAATTATTTTTCGCGTCCCCTTATCAGGGAAATAATTGTCTCTTTGTCTTAAGACATTTCTTGAAGAAGGGTTGTGTTGAAGAATAAACAGATTTAGCGAAGGATTTTGAGTAAGGGAGATTTTTAATGTCGGTTAAGCTTTTTGGAGTGTTGCTAAGGATTGTTGACTGTTTTAAGAAATATACAGGTTTTGTTTTTAATGTATCAAAGGATATTGCTTTGCTCCAATAACGACGGGCCTGTTGGTCTAGTGGTTAGTGGCCCTGACTGCTGAGCCGGAGGTCGTGGGTTCGATTCCCACGCAGGACAAACTTTGTGTGATGAGCATGATTGTTTGTTCTGTTTCTGGGTGTGATTTATCTATAATATGTATGTATTTATAAATTATATAAGTATGTATATTAGTTGTCTGGTTACCATAACACAAGCGTTGGCCCTGCCAAAAACGTTAAAATTCAAGTTTCAAATCAAATGCTCTTATTTTTATACCAGACTAGCTTTTGCCCTCGGCTTTGCTCGCGTTAAATTCGGGGTAACACAGTTCCCCTTTCCTGCTTTGCACGTACCTGTTACCTGTAGTTTTTGCCCTTGCGCCTTATTAATAGCAAAACTAAGTTTTCACTTTTCTCCCTTCTCTCTACATGATTTCTTAATTTAAAAAAAAAAACAACTATCTCTGAACCAAAATTCATCAAAATCGGGTTAGACATTTAGGGGTGAAGACGTAACAAACAAACTCACTTTCGCTTTTATAATATTAGTAAGTGTTACCTGCAGAATACCAGATTAGCTGCAGAATAGATTTGCCCATTGTATATCTGAAGTACACCACCAAATAATTTTAAATTGATATTTCAAACCAACAGTTCAACATAGCTTTAAACGAAATCTGTAGGCCTACTATGACATCTTAAAGCAGAACTTATTCCACTGAGTGAAAGAGATGGTGCTAGACACCCTGTATAGCTCTGTCCCTTTCCCTCAGTGTAATAAGTTCTGCTTTAACACGTCATGGTAGGGTAGCTGATTTCATTACAAACGCCTAAAATAGACAAAACTGCTTCTACCCTAAAGTTAAACATATTAAATCCAACCGCCATTGCTGTCACATTTGACACTATTTCAACTTCAAATTAAACATTTTGTATATTTTTAAATGACGCCGAGCGAAAAAGTTAAAAGGTTCACGATGCGACCATCTAATTAAGAGGAATTTGTTACGCTGACAGAGTTTTAACCCTTCAGTGGTCCTGGGAGGAGAATTAATTCATTCGGTCTGTATGACCGGTAAGGGGTTGACATGACCGTGAGAGGTACAAAAGGCGAACTTGACGGGTGATAAGGATTACGTTCGGAAAGTTTTGGGCTGTTGATCTGCTATTTAGGGATGTTATTATGTTTGTTGTTGTGTAATGTGGAAGTTTCTAGTCTTTAAGATGTAGGCTTTGTGTTCTTCGGTGAAATGAGGATGTAATAGTTTTATTTTTTAGAAAAGTTATTTCTCAGAGTTAAAGAGTTCTTTTGATTTAAATTTGGTTCCTAAGTCTAAAGGTCTGAAGGAACCGTCGTTTCGTGGTCAATGTTCACCTGTTATCATGTTTTTTTTCCTCAACTCCTGCTAAAAGAAGCGGTAAGCCGTTTAGAAGGGGTTCCCTCTATCTGGCAGAATCTTGATGCTCCGAAATTTATTTGGCATAACACACTTAGCATAATTTTCTTTAAACGAACATTTTAAAGGCATAAAAATTATTTGGTTTATTATCATTTGGCATAATGTTTAAAACTTCGAATTAACAATGGCATACTTTTAAGATGGCAGAATTACACTTAGTATAATTACGATTCGCAGAGTTCAAATTTCGCATAATATATTATTTCGTATAATTTCACTTGGCATACTATGCAGACGGCAGTAATGGTTAGGTTAGGTTAAAACTGTGAAGAGACCAGAAACGACTTTCGTTAATAGAAAAAGACATAGTTTTATGTAGGTTACCCGGAACTGAACTATTTAGATTAGGATACCTTATTAAATTCAATGACATTATCTCAAAATCAATTAAACAATAACTAAATAAATAAACAATAGAAAAAAAGTGGCAACACTGCCTGAGTGACATGTAAAATTTTTGCTCCGTGTTTTAAAATTAAATTTAATTAGTAAATAAGTTATAATATAGTGTAATTATTTGTGCAATTGGATTGTAAATGTGTAAATACTCAGGATTATTGTTTTCCCGATAATGCATAACGTTTTTCGGTAATACATCGTTACCGGTAACCTACAAACATCAGCTGACGTTTTACCTGCACTTAATATACGGACAATTCAGGGAAGTATTGTTACTTTTATTAAATAACAGCACACACTCGTCACTTTAACTATATAGCACATTATTTTGTGCTTATTTATTATCCTACTTATAATGGTTCTACCTCGCTTTGTTGACAACCTAAGATTGTAATTTATAAACACAATAACATTATGATAGTCTTTCCATAACTCTGTTATTCTTACATTCAAACTTAATAATACAATTATGATAATTTTGTTTAAAAATAATATTTAAATGAACTACATTCTTTATTTTTTGTTTTTTATCAAAGCAGTGGGTAGGCCCACTTAAGAAAAAGTATAATTAGGTTGATAAAAACCTCTATCTAATCTATTAGATTAATTTAATATAAAGATAATCTTTTAAACTTAATATAACATCCTACCTCATTTAATTTCATATCTGAACTTTTTGCCCTTTGTTTTGTTTTTCCCCCTTTCACCGCTAACTTTTCTGTATTTGTCTATTCTGTTAGTTCTCACCATTTCTTTATTTCTATCTTTCAGTAACTAATCCTGAAACCATGCCTGTGATGACCCGTAAGGCTACTGCTCAGGAGATGGAGCTCAAGTTGAGAACGGCCCTCCAAGAGCTTAAAGAATCAAAACTCCAAGTCCAACAACTGTTACAGGAGAGAGAAGAAAGTGAGGTGGAAGTCGTTAAAATCAATAGCAAAAACTCTTCCTTGAAAAGGCAGTTAGTAGACCTTCATCAGCAATACTTGGACGTTGTTGATGAACGGGATCAACTAAAGGTGGTCACAGATGGTTTCAGCAATTGCAGTAATTTATATGAGGAGGCTTTATGTAGGATTAGGGACCTAGAAGATCAATTAATTCATGCCGATAGTCGTATTTTAAAGTTACAGAGAGAAAGAGAAAGCACTCAGGTTATTGAAACTAACCGCTTATATAAAGAATTGTTAAATAGTAATTGTAACTCCCCTTCCTTAATAACTATTGATTTGACTGAAGATTCCTTACTGAAACAAAATTATTCAGTAAGCAATAAGAAAATTAAGAAATATGCTAAGTTAAATAGACTAATTAAAAAGTGTTATCAATTTAAAAAACAACATAAACACTTTTCCAAAAACATTCCACTGAGAAAAGAACGTGTTGATTTAGTGAACAAGTTAAAAAATTATCAAATAAAGTTAGAAGATAGTATTAAAATATATAATATAGATACTCAGCAATTGCAGTCTGAAATAGAGGTACTTCAGGACTCACTTAATTCCATTTCCAGTAGATATTTGAGTTCTCAGAACCAAATTAGAGAACATATTCTTGCGGCAAACGAATTAGTAATGTCTCAATGTAGTTGTCAGACAGTTTCCAACCATGAAACTGTCCAGCCTGAGGTAATGGAGGACCCATCCCAGGCTGAGAATTTGCCTCCAGACTGTATCCTCAACCAAGATGCAGCTAATATGTCACAAATTAATTTACAAGTGGTACAGACTGAGATACATGACAGTCATGATTGTTCTAACTCTGTAATGTTCTCAGATAGTATAGGAAGGGGTGTAGGTAAATTATTAAGTAATAACCTGAGTTTTCCCAGTCAAAATACTTGTATGCCAGGGTCAACTTATAAACAAATAATGGCATTAGTAACTGGAAATGTTTATAGTAAAAGTACTGATTTAACTATATTTATAGGGAATTGTTCTAAAATTACAAAAGAAGACATCACAGAGAGTGTAACTGAGCTGTTAAAGTTAAATTGTCGAAAAATTATATTGTGTGCTTTTCCATACTTATATAAAACGCCAAAGAAACAAAACAATTACATTCACATGCTGAATAAGCATGTACATTTCTTGGTAGGTCACTATTGTGACAAACTTGTGTATTTTGATATCAACACTGTTGTTGATAAACTTAGGTCGACACGGGGTAGTGTGTTTCTACCTACTAGTTGTAGACACAAAATAGCTAGGCTATTAGCTTATAATATTCACTCGGACATAAATATTATGTCTATGTTTTGTACAATTATTAACACTGCAAATATTAGAACTTCTACTAATATACCTTTTTACAAGGAAGGCGGGGGAGTATTGTCGCTCACTCCGGCTCATTTAAACTAGCTAGTAAGACAACAGACACCAAGGTACCTTCTGGCTCTCAAATAGCTAATTTTAAAAAAGGGGCTAAGCAGAATTCCTTGAAATTATTCCATCAAAATATTCAAGGTTTCTCTTCAAAACAACTAGAGATTGAATTGTTTTTAGAAAAAACTAAGTTTGATATTGTTTGTTTCACCGAACATTGGTTAAAAGATCATGAAATGTTAATTAATTATGAAAATTACAGTGTAGGCAGTTGCTTTAACCGTAAATCTAAGATGCGTGGGGGTTCACTAATCTTAGTCAAAAATAGTATTAAATTTAGAAGTCGTATTGATATAGTTGATCTATCGGTTGAACATAATATTGAATTGTCTTGTGTTGAGCTAGATAAGCATGTCATAGTGTGCGTTTACAGGCCCCCAAATTATCAAAACTACTCGATATTTGAGTCAGTAATGGAAGATGCTTTGGCAAAACTTGCAACAGGTAATAAATCGCTAGTCATCTGTGGTGACTTTAACATCAATATTTTAGATGAAAATTCAAACAGCAGTAGATTCTTAAATCTTTTTAAATCATTTAATTTGTTGAATGTGTTTTCGGAGCCAACCCGAATCACTACAAATACCTCTACATGTATTGATAATGTTTTCTGTTCCTGCGACTTCTTAGATAAATCCATTGTTAATTACCTTCCCTCTGATCACAGCGGTCAAACCGTTGTTTTCGAGTCCTACACATCATCACAAAAAATTCAGATACAGTCTAGACAAATAACACCCAGCAATTTAAATAAATTTAATAATAATTTAATAAGTAGTCTAGGCATTCCGGGATATGATATTAATAATGTAAATCATTTTTATGAGGAATTCTTTTCGGTTGTCTACACAGAGTTTAATGAGACGCTAAAAATAAAAACTAAATCTATTAGCCCAAAGTTTATATTTAGTGATTGGGCAACTAAGGGTATAAGAAAAAGTAGGGAACGACTGTTTGAGCTTTACGGCCTTAAGCCTTACATCAACTCGGAAACATTCAATCGCTATGTTGCTACTTACTCAAAAATATTTAAAAACACCTGCAAGGTAGCTAAAGCCTTATTCATAAGCAACAAGATTAAATCCGCTGATAATAAAATTAAGACGGTTTGGAAAATAATCAATAGTGAAACTAATAGAAATAGAAAATATAATAATGATATTTCACTAGAGTCTTCACGTGGTCTTCTAACCACTAAAAACGAAGTTGCTCAAGAGTTTGTGGATTTCTTTACTAGTATCCCAATAAAAACTACAGAAACGTTAAATTCCTCACCCTTGCTTTCTGTTGACTTATTAAGAGCAAACGTTTTACCATGCTCGGTTGAGTTTCAGTTTAAGCATATTAATCCCACTGTAGTCATTAAAGCTTTTAAACAAATAAAAATCAAATTAACCGAAGACCTTTGGGGATTGTCTATTAAAGTTTGTCAAGCTATCATTGAGACTATAGCTCCGTACTTAGCCTTTATATTTAATTTGTGTGTGGACCAAGGAGACTTCCCGGACCTTATGAAATACAGCAAGGTAATACCACTTTTCAAATCTGGGGACAGTAAGGACACCAATAATTATAGACCCGTATCCGTTTTGCCGGTTTTCAGCAAGGTGTTTGAAAAGGTAATGCTTAACCAAATGCTCAACCACTTTAACACCAATAAAATCTTACATGAAAAGCAGTATGGTTTCACCAAAGGACGTTGTACGACTGACGCCGGTGTCACCCTATTAAAACACATATTTACTGCGTGGGAAGAGTCACAGGATGCCATAGGGATTTTTTGTGACCTCTCAAAAGCATTTGATTGCGTGAACCACGAAACCCTTCTCTTAAAACTTGAACATTACGGCCTAGGGAAACTTGCCCTTAGTTTAGTTAAATCGTATTTAAATGATAGACAGCAGCAAGTACAAATAAATGGTGTCAATTCAATGGGTTTAAATGTAAAGATGGGTGTACCACAAGGATCGATATTAGGTCCCTTCCTCTTTTTAGTATATATAAATGATCTACCCCATTTGTTTAAAAACCAACCACAAATGGTGTTATTTGCTGACGATACCTCTTTAATATTTAAGATAAACAGACGTGCCACAAATCTTGACGACGTAAATAATGCCCTAATGCAGGTACATAATTGGTTTATCGCTAATAATTTAGTATTAAATGGGAAAAAAACGAAGTGCATAAGATTTGCTCTACCAAATGTGAAAAACAGTGTGTGTGACATAGTATTGAATCAAGAGAAACTAGAATTCGTCGAAAAAACTGTTTTCTTGGGAATAACACTCGATTCAAAGCTACAATGGGGTCCGCATATAACATCTCTTGCAGGACGCCTTAGTTCAGCAGCATATGCTGTTAGAAAAATCCGTCAGTTTACTGATGTAGATACCGCGAGACTAGTCTATTTTAGTTATTTTCATAGTATAATGTCATACGGTATTTTACTTTGGGGACGGGCTGCAGACATCGAGTCTATATTTATTCTGCAGAAAAGAGCCATCAGGGCCATATATAACCTACGTAGGCGAGATTCTTTAAGGGAACAGTTTAAGGATATTAACATCATGACAGTACCTTGTCAATATATTTATGAAAACATCATGTATGTCAGGAAAAACTTGCATCTTTTTAGTAAAAGAGGTGACAGACACAATTATAATACTAGAAATAGGGACCAATTAGTTCAACCAGGTTTCAGGTTAGCTAAAGTAGACTCGTCTTTCATGGGGTACTGTTTAAAATGCTACAATAAAATACCACCCCACATTCTTCAACTGAATGAAACGAAATTTAAATCTTGTATTAAACGCACACTATGTAGGCAAGCATATTATAAGTTGGGGGATTATATTGATGATAAAAATGCTTGGCTCAATGCTGGTCCTGCTCCTCAAGCATAGGGGTAAACTCATTGATAAGTATCGGAAACTATAGTGGAAGCTGCAGAAGATTTTAAGACTATCTTTGCAATGTATAGAATCAATTCTCTAGTATTGTATAATTATTAAGCCCATATGTGAGTGCTATGTATTATAATTGACTTGACGAAGCCCTGGTGGTTAATAGTGTCATGCTCACTTAAATGTCTCGCTGATGGTGGCGGGTGTGTCGGGTCATTTAGCTCCCTTCAAAATGGTCGAGCTGAATGGGGCTGATCCATACGTCTTGTTCGTGAACGGGCGCTGTCAGTTGGGACTGGTCATTTTTTAACTACCACGGTCATTTTTAATTTATTTAGATTTTAGATTGAATTTTGCTCTTTATTTACTCTGGACGCTCTTAATGTGCACACCTTTCTACATCGTTCTCACATATTTGTATAATCTCAACACGAATGATGTAAATACTATTTTGTAAAAATATTAGAATTTAAAAGAGTGTCCATGGAGTTTCTTGCCCATTCTTCTCCATAGAGATCAACGCTTTGGAATGGGCAACTACAGTACTTTCACAAGTTATTATGCCTTGTGACCGGGACTGTAGATTCATTTTGTTTCTTGACATTCAAAAGTGCCTGTAATGGTCTAATTGAAATAAATGATTTGATTTGATTTGATTTGATTTGATTTAAAAAAATTACATTATTTTAAAGAAATAATTAATCAAAATAAATGACAACTTATAATGACAAAGATGACCCTAACTATAAACTTTCTACGATATGACAATTCTGACGTTTAATGATCATCGATATAAAATATATTATGCCAAAAGACGATTCTGACTGTGAACTTTCTGCGATATGATGTTTCTACTTTTTAAATATTATGGATATGAAGTTTATGCCTAGAGATGATTCTGACTTACAAAAATATGAGTTTAGAATGTATGATATATAAGTGTCTGCTAAACTATTTTCTGCGAAGTGAAGTTTATGCCATCCGTTGTTATGCAAAATAAAATTATGACATAAAAAGTTCTGCTATAAAGGGTGGACCCGTTTAGAAGCTATTGAGGAACAACCTAAGTAGGTAAGTGAGTTTTAAATCCCTTTTTGTTGCATTCACGACTTGCAACCTGACGTTTCGTCCGTTTTGTTTACTAGTGATTGTAAAGTATGCTTTAATTGTTTTTATTTTATTTATTTAAAGACAACCAACAAAGCTACACCAACATACATGTTAAAACGCTCACATCTTCACAAAATGTAGTGTAGCCTTAATTAAAGGCTGCCACGGCATGCATTGAACATAGAGTAGGAACTACAGTTCCTCACAAAACGGATTTTACATAATTATTATTTTGAGATACTAATTAAATTAAATTTTTGTACAGACATAATGTTGTTGTGTGTTTTTTTTTTCTTTTTGCTGCTTTTTTTGCGGATGCTAAATTACCAAATATCTTCACCCGCTTTAGGCGGAGCGAGTTAGAGTGCTTTTACTGACTAAAACCACCCATGTTCCTTCTTTTGCCCTTTATGTTCTGGAGTCGCGGTATCCTTATTTTGTCCTTTATGTTCTGGGGCCGAGGGATCTCTTTCGAACAACCCGCAACACCGACAGGCGGTGGCTTTGCCAGGCTCCTCTGCTATACTGACTTCTCCTTGAGGCACGCGTTGAACACTATACTACATCGTTGAAACTGCTTCTTTATGCCGCTTGTAGCCATTTTCATTGTGTTACAGAGAAACCAATCGTTGCTGTCCATAATTGCGTCCGTGGCTTTCCCGGATCTGTTTTGCGATTGTGGTCATCTTCGGTACTGTTTTCAAAGTAATTTAATGTTAATAATCATGTGCTTTTTAAAAGGTTTATTGTAAGGAACTTCTGCGCCATTTTGTCTTCATTGTGGCACGCCTCTGAAATATGAGAGTATGATATAAAACGGGAGTGTTTTATGTACACACGTCATCAGGTCAATTTTTTTTAACTATTATAACCTGATCTCTCTACTACGAATCGCACACTGTACTAAAGAGATCAGGATGAAATGGTTTTGTGTAGGTTGATGTGCCGTCGTGTGTACAAAAATGGTAGAGGCCTTTTAATGTGTTTTTAATGCAATTCTCTCATTCGTTTATTTCATTGGAATGGACGTGAATATAATTATACAGTAAATGATGAACGGTCAACTTTTGTATCAGATTTTCTTAAAATGAAGGAGTTAGTACCTGACATTCAGGTAGTTCAATTTTGAAGGTTAAGTAGCGTCTGTCGAGTTAGGTTAGTGGATCGAGGACCTGTATATTATGTACCAAAACCCTACCGTTTCATGTACCTTTGGCAGTCGTTACCAGAACTTAGACGCCCCAAAGTTTATCTAAAAGTCTTACTGGGTATTTCTTGTATAACTTATGTTTAAGGAGGTCAGATTGGAATTCGGTTAAAGTAAGGTACTGGTACTCAGTTACAAGCTGCTAGTCTGCTAAAACCAACCTTAACACAACGTCATATTGTTGACTTTTGTACCTCAAAAGGAAAAAACAGAACCCTTATAGTATCAGTTTGTTGTCCGTATGTCTGTCTGTATTTTTGTCAAGATCCTTTATCTCGAAAACGCGTAAAAGTATCGACTTGAAATTCAAACCATTTACTTAAAGTTTTTGTGTCCTTTAGAGCTGTAAAAGAATGAACCCACTATATCTACGTTACGTGTTATGTCGCAAGTTTGTACGAAACTCTCGATGCAAGAGTCCGACTAGGACTTGGCTGATTTTTCAACTTCATGATTATCAAAAAGCTAGGCAGATGATAAATAAATATCTTGGGACAACTCACACACGGCTATCTGATCCCAAACTAAGCAGAGCTTGTGTTATGGTAACCAGACAACTGATATACATACTAATATCCTTACTAATATTATAAAAGCGAAAGTGAGTTTGTTTGTTTGTTTGTTTGTTACCTCTTCACGCTTCAATGGCTAAACCGATTTTTATGAATTTTGGTACAGAGACAGTTGGGAACCAGGAGACGGACATAGGCTAATATTTTTTGAAAAAAGTGGGATGTGAGGGAGAAAGAGGGAAGAAAAGGGAAAACTTAGCGTTGCTAATACAAATCAATAGGGCGCAAGGGGAACTGTGTTACCCCAAATTTAACGCGAGCGAAGCCGCGGGCAAAAGCTAGTAATTTATAAATACATACATATTATAGATAAATCACACCCAGACACAAAACAAACAATCATGCTCATCACACAAAGTTTGTCTTGGGTAGGAATTGAACCCACGACCTCCGGCTCAGCAGTCAGGGCCACTAACCACTAGACAAACAGGCCCGTCATGATGACTCTAAATATCGTAGAAAAAAAACATTGTAACAGAATACAAACTGATTCTACGCTGCCAGAATTCAGACTAAAAACTAATCTAAATAACTAACATTGCGATGCAGACCAGTGCTGTGTACAAATGGCAAAAAAGATTAGTGTGTAACCCAACCCCAATAGACTTGTGTAAGGTTGATGTGTAATTCGTTTCTTTTTTCGTGATATTTATTTAGGGGAACATACTACTAGCAAGCTTGATAAACAAATAGCAAAGAAAAATGACTATTTCAATTCATAAATTCATAACGTGTTTTATCGACCGCATCGATTGGTGTTTCAGGCATCTTCGGTGTGTCGAGCGACTTATTTATATTGACTCGCCTGGAAGAAAACTAAATGGCTGAGGATCACTTTCGTTTACTTTGCATTTCTTGGTATTTGTCATTAACTTGCTTTTCGTCATGTTTATTTTGAGTCTGACCTGGAGGCTGGCGTGGCTCACTTATTCGACCAAAACGTTCAACTCAGCTGCTGAACTGCTGCCACTAGAAAAATGTGTGTGTCAGCTCCGACGCACGACTGGAGTTTACTCTTTAAGTACGAGTATCTAACCATACGCAAAAAGAGTTTATTCAACTAAAAAAGGTTAATTTCATATGAAAGGGTAAATTCACAAATTAATGAAAAACATATAGTATTTAGGTATAGTCGCCTATACAGCATGCCATATGTACGTCTTAATACACTCACAGCCAAATTAGAAATTTGCGCACTTGCACTAAAGGTGCGCACCAAAAACGTGATACGATTTTCGTTATTTTAGTAGGTTTTACCCCTCGGATTTTTCTCATACCGGGCGTCTTATATATGAAAATCGATTCTTAAGGAGTAAACTCTAATAAACTCCAAAAATAAAGTTATAACGTCATAATTTTCAGTAACTCAACCTGCATACCAACTTTTTTTACCGCTTGTACTCCCATCTAACGTTCCTATTCAATGTGGTCGGAATGAACGCGAAATAAAATTAGGTGAATTGATTGAACCGTACCACTTTACGATACGGGAAAAAGGATAACGTTAGCCTTCTTTTTGCTTTTGATAAAAGATACATTTATTTTCATTTACTGTTGACGTTTGTGTTCAAAGAAAATGTTCATTTATTGTTCGAGTAAAGGTCTTGATTTTCTGTTCAGGTTGTATCAAAAGGGCTTTTGGCTTGAAAAGAAAGTGCTTTATTTATAGGTAAAGTAAGAATTCTGACCTGGTTTTTATTGCATTGTAATTGTTTTTAAAGACATCGTAAAGGGGTCGTATATGAAAAGGTAAAACTATGTCAGAAATTGTGTAATGACACGCATTGCTTGTATTTACAACGCAGAATTTTCTAATGTTGACATTTTTAATTTTAATAAAGCAGTTTTCAAAAAACAAATAACAAAAACTTTGAATAAAGGCAAATAAATGACAACCAATCATTCAATCTCTTTTTCTTAAAGTGTTACTTTTTCGAAATTTTATTTTTAATTTATATGTGTAGTATCGCATTGTTAATTTCATTATAATATTTTATAAGTCCGTTTGTACACACATTAAATCCCAGTTACACAGGGAAACCTATTATTAGCCATATTAGACTGTAACTAAATTAATTTGTAAGTATCGCTTTTGGTTACATTAATAAAGAAAATAAAAAATATAGGTCCATTGAGACGACACCGATTACCAACTCCATGTGATTCATTGTATTCCTAGGTACTTGTTAACTTTTATCTTATTTAAAGTTTTGTAAAGTAAGTTATAACTTATTGTTGGGCTTACGCTGTATTGTAAAACCAAATGATTTCAAAAGAGGAACCATAAAGTTTCTTGCCGATTTTTCTCCATAGGAAACGTATATCCCAGAATTTGGAAAGAGTTTCTTAATTCTTACTAATATTATAAAAGCGAAAGTGAGTTTGTTTGTTTGTTACCTCTTCACGCTTTAATGGCTAAACTGATTTCGATGAATTTTGGTAAAGAGATAGTTGGGAACCAGGAGACGGACATATGCTAATATTTTTTTGAAAAAAGTGGGATGTGAGTGAGAAAGAGGGAAGAACAGGGAAAACTTAGCGTTGCTATTACAAATCAATAAGGCGCAAGAGGAACTGTGTTACCCCAAATTTAACGCGGGCGAAGCCGCGGGCGACAGCTAGTTTGATATAAAGAATGCTTGGTTGAAATACCCGTTACAATGTTTCTATCCTTTCTCAAAAAGACAAAAAGGCTCCCCATTTTCTAACATTCTCCTTGAAATCACAACTAAAACCCCATAAACAGGATAGTTTGTGTAAGCTAAAGATTAGCTTACTAAGCGGCTATGACGAGCTGCTAACTTACCTCCACACGTTAACCTAAAGTTTGTCTCACAACAAGTTAGCTGTAGTAATTTTGTGGCAGTAGCTTTAACGAGACCATATTCTGGCCGCAGTTTCATGATTGACTTGGATATTTACTTAAACTAAACTTGAGAATTGGAAGTAGAGCATACAAATCCAGGAAAAGGGGGAACTGAAACCCGGTTCTGTCTAAATAGAAATAAATTAGAAAAATTGAAATGTCTCAGGCGGGACTTGAACCCGCGATCTTTCTCTTACAGGGAGAATGCTTTGACCACTAAGCTACCAAGACACCGTCTAAGACATTCCAAATTTTCTGTCTGTTTAAATCGGTACTTTGGGGTCGCAAAAATAGATTCCGTGTCTATTAAGGCTCTTTTCCACTAGTTCGATTTCCAATTTCGAGTTCCAGTATCATAAAGCAAATCAAATCAGCATCTGCCTAGCTTTTTCCCAAATATGCTGGGGTCGGCTTCCAGTCTTACCGGATGTGAGCTACCCCTTGCTTACCGTCCACATACCCGCATCTGCAGTGGCCGGGAAGGCCGTCTCGTATGTAGGGAAGCCTTGGATGGTTGTCTCGTCAATTGACGAGAACATCGCGAAAAGTGGAAAGGGTTGCTGGTGCCCATGGGGGGCCCTTTCCTAGCATTAGAATAGACAAGGCTAATTGAAAAAAAATAAGGCATTAATGGACATAAACTGGTTCATTTTCCAAATACAAGGGTGTTGCTGAAATTTATATCTTACTCTTTTCCTTACTAAAATTATGGAAGCGAACGTGAGTTTGTTTGTTTGTTTGTTCCCTCTTCACGCTTTAATGGCTAAACCGATTTTGATGAATTTTTGTACAGAGATAGTTGGGAACCAGGAGACGGACCTATGCTATTTAAAAAAAGTGGAATATAAGGGAGAAAGTGGGAAGAATAGGCAAAACTTAGCGTTGCTATTACAAATCAATAAGGTGCAAGTTAAAAAACTGCAGTTAGCAGGTACCTGCAAATCAGGAAAGGGGAACTGTGTTCCCGCGAATTTAACGCGAGTGAAACCGCGGGCAAAAGCTAGTTATATTATAAATGCGAATGTTTGTGAGGATGTATGGATGGATGTATGGATGTTTGTTACTTTTTCACATCAAAACGAATGAACGGATCTTGATGAAATTTGGCACAAAGGTCTGGAATAACACATAGGATACTTTTTTTCGATATCACGCGGGCGAAGCCACGGGCGCCAGCTAGTACATATTAAAATTGATTTTCATCTCTCTTACGGTGCTGTCGTCCAATATTTCAATAGGATTTATTAGATGGTTTTGACTAGCACGAAAACAAACGACTACATTCTTCTGTATTTAGTTTAGGCGTTTTAGTTAGTCCTATCATAGAATATTAATGTTGTTCCAAATAATATAAATCAGCCTTTTAACCGTTCATCTCATTGTACTAAAAACCCCACTCCTCTCTTGTAATTAAGTAACAAAAGCTAAGTAATTATGCAAGGAACGAAACAATCTACTAGGCAAATGTATGGAGCTAGTGCTAATGGAAGTGACTACGATAGGGGTTTGAAAATCGACCACTTTTTTACGAAGCCTTTTTTTTGAGGTGGGTAATTATCAAATAACTTCCCCCGCTATGGGCGGAGCGGGGAAGACTAAAACCCACCCATGTTCTTTCTATTGCTTTTTACGTTCCGGGGCCGCGGTATCTCTTTCGAACAACCCGCAACCCCGGCAGGTTTACGAAGTTTTGTGTTCGATTCCCGGGTGGGACAAAAAGTGACATTGGGTTTTTCTATTAGTAATTTTACAGTAGCAGCCCGGAGCCTCGGGCCTTCGAGCCTCGGGAAGCACGTTAAGCCGTTGGTCTTACGCCTGATCTCTCTGGTCGTGTCGGATTGCCGTCCCATCGGACTATGAGAGTGAGGGAACAGAGATTGCACTTGTGCCTGCGCATACACGCCTGTACTATATTATCTCCCACGCTAATGTCTTATCTCCGCTGACCCACGCTAATGTCTTATCTCCGCTGAGATTGGCCGCCGTGGAAGAAACCGGTCAGGGGGATTATAAAAATCGGCCGTAGAAGAAGTTATCCTGCCTTATTATGTTAACTAGAAATTTTGGCAACACTCAAACCCAGTAATAGTTTCATGAACATACTACTATTATACTTTTTTTTCGATATCATGCGAGCGAAGCCGTGGGCGCCAGCTAGTATAGAATAAAATATAATCAGACAAAGGTTATAGCAGTAGTCATGGCCTCCAACTATGGGCTTGAAAAGAAAGTAAAACCGAACGCTATTAGTGGAAGTTAGGCGACGCCCAGGACCAGCACGACCATAGGCTGAAATGATGAACCAGTTCTAAATAACCATAGAAGCACTTAAAACCCAAGTTTAAGACCTAACACATCCAGCCCTCTAGTTCTCTCTACCGCTATTTTGCTAGTGACATCGGCGGGCGTGGGTTAATTCCATTAAAAGATTAACAAACCACAGGAGCGCTGAAATCGCCCGCTCAGGCCATGCAAATGAGGGGTGGGGGGCGAGGGGGATGGGAGACGCATTACAGTGTGTTACCACCACACGATCAGCCGTCGTGTAGTGTTTGGTGTAACACAGCCTTAAGAGCCTCCTTATGTGGGTGGTACTGCTCTTTTACTATTGTATTAGGCTTAAAATGGTCTAGTCTTGTTGGGGAAGACCTGGGAGAGAGGTAAGTTTTGTAAAAGTTTAGTGGCCATTACATTATAAGATAAAGGGTAGTAATTTACTAGTGTATCTTAGTTTCTTTATGATTTCTACTAAAAAGGTTTGAACATTCTCGCCTGCCATACGAAACAAGAGCAGCTCACTATAAGAGTTCTGAAAATACACTAGAAAGAAATCTAGAATAATCACAAAAAAGTTCGAATTTAATCAGAGAATTCTCCGACGTTGCACGGACTCTTATGATCAGCGCGTATTTATATTATATGTGTAGGGTTATCATGACATATTATAGCAGCTCTTATTCTTGAAAAAGAGATGGTGCTAGACACCCTGTATAGCTCTGTCTCTTTCCCTCAGTGGAATAAGTTCTGCTTTAAGATGTTATGGTAGGGTAGCTGTTCCCCACAATTTATATTTACACAAGAGAAGAATAAAGAAGAAGAACAAAATACTACAAGTGTTAGGAATAACAAATTTTGCAAAATTCAAACCATAAGAGGTTGAAAGAGAGTTTCAAA
The DNA here is from genome assembly GCA_958449745.1 of Ochropleura leucogaster. Taxonomy (NCBI): domain Eukaryota; kingdom Metazoa; phylum Arthropoda; class Insecta; order Lepidoptera; family Noctuidae; genus Ochropleura; species Ochropleura leucogaster. The sequence continues at coordinate 6,430,762 of OY288226.1, forward strand.
GTTTGTTTGGTAGAACACAATTCCAATTTTTGCATGGCAGCAGGTGAAATCGCGGAGCATAGCAAATGAGTTATAAAAATCTTTGCCTTTGCATTATTGACTAAGATCTTTTCATCAGAAAGGTAGAGCCCATATTAAGCAGTCATGTAGTTCGAAAGAGATACCGCGGCCCTGGAACTTAAAGAGCAAGGCATCAGGTAGTCTACCTGGCATTATGCTGAGCAGAAGGGCTACTATGACATCTTATAGCAATTCTTATTCCACTGAGTGAAAGAGATGGTGCTAGACACCCTGTATAGCTCTGTCTCTTTCCCTCAGCGGAATAAGAATTGCTTTAAGAGGTCATAGTAGGGTAGCTGGACTCCTATCTAGTGCAATCTTGAGACACACACCGCTCAGTAGTGAGTGACCGCTATAAATGTATGTGATGTGTCTAAATGCCTATGGATCAATCTATCTTCTACCTTACTTTTTTTTTAATCTTTTTCTCAGCGTGATATTGTTTTGTGTTAATTCCTGAACTGTTTTTTGTTGCATCAAATAAATTATTTATTTATCTTTCTAATGACAAGGTAATCCACTGTTTTTATTACAAACCAAAGTACCAATATAAAAAATAGTAAAAAAATATCCTGTAAATGATCACAGACAAACAACACATTTTATTTTATAAACCACCTAATAATAAAACATAATTTTTTCTCGTGTTAACACGAAACCCAAAAATATTTCAGTTGCTTTTCTTAGGAATATTCGTACAATATTTTCTGTATTTCATAAAATATTATATTAACACAAGGAATTTTCATAAAAATGATATCTTTCGCCCACAATATGTTATCGTAATATTCAGTTCGTGGGGATAATAAAAAATGGTCACGTAATTATGTACAACGGACGCACGTTCCTTGGGTTCAGTATCAAATATAAAAAAAATCTCGTGAATGTTCGTTCCCATACTCCTCCGAACTCTGCTGGGGTTGCTTTTTGTTCGAAAGAGATACCGCGGCCCCGGAACATAAAGGGCAACGCAAGGAACATGGATCCATGCATGGGTTTTAGTCAGTAAAAATCTGACATTCCCATCCGCTCCACCCAGAGCGAGAGAATTTCCCATTTAAAAAAAAACTGCAGAAAAAAAAGCCTGCGTTTTAGATCAGGTTATGCAGAAATGTACCATCTATACTAATACTAGCTGACCCGGCCACGCGTTGCTGTGGCTAAAGTTTTTGTTATATTACATTATAGTAAACAATCTAGAGGAATGATAAGAGAACAGCAGTCACGGAGTCCACTATGCTTTTTCACACAGATGGTATTTGTAAAAAAATATGGTGATCTCCTTATTTGACTTTCTACTACTACTTATAACCCTTTAGTACAATGAAATTATTTACGAACAAAGACGAAAATGTTGATGTTGGTATACAAATTCACTGGATTGAGATTTGAAGGGGAAGTACGTTGAACACAATTAATTAAAATGTTCTTACACTTGATATTAAGCAGAAATCAATACAAAATAAAAAAATATCAGGTTTATTATTTCCATTTAATTTTATAACAAATAAGTATATTACAGTATAATACAGTAAATAACATGTGACGCTTAAACTCATAAACTTTTAAACATTAATATCTATTTCTTTGAATTATAAATACTTTAAATTTCAATTTAATTTAACACCAATTGGTGCACAATGTTTTTGGTTAACCTGTCTTTAGCTAACACAAATAGATTCGACGGTTTCCCAACACGTGAATACGCAACATGGATTTTCCAAATCTAAACGACAAATGGACATTGTTTGACCTTGAGATTTTTTTATAGACATGGCGAAAGCTAAACGAATTGGAAACTGTAGCCTTTTGAAGGGTATGGTAGAATCTGATGGTATCATCGGAATACGTGGCAGCAGAACCACTTTTCCTTTAACGTTCCCAGCCAAAATGGTTGCTTCAAGAATGTTTCCGGTGATCTTTTTGATGACCAAAGGCGTACCGTTCCATAATTGAGGTGGATTCAAATTACGGAGGAGAATAAAATAGTCAAACCAATCTTTTATCGAAGATTATGTGGTGGCATTCCAGGGATATCTAATGAATTTAAAAATTCAATCGGAAAATTTACACTTTCATTTTCATCAACAACAGTATCGATTAGCTCAGATCGCCTGGTAACAACTGTTGTATCTGGAAGTTAATTTCGTCAACATCAACGTTTTTGGCTGCCAAAATCGCCCGTTGACTGAGCCATTCATGATTCAAATAATTATTCTGTATATCCGGGAAAATACTCAGAATCAATTCATTTTTATCCTATACAACAGTGCAAAATTGTCTGGTAGTTTAATGCATTGCGTATTTGGTTGCAGTTCTATTTCACCGTTCCCAATATCTAGTAGTTGTTCGGAAAATATTTGTGCTGATGGATCATTTTCCAATTGTATTCGCATATTTATGGTCAATCGAAGTGCTACAACACTTCGCCATAAGAATGATTGTTTCAAACATGCATTAATCTCATCCGCGAAAGTAGAGCGAGATATAACCGGTAAGGTCTGCCGGAAGTCACCAGACAAAGGTAAGATAGCACCACCGAAAAGTTTATTATTGCTGTTTAAATCTTGCATAGTTTTGTTTAATGCTTCAATTGAATATTTGTGTGCCATTGTGCACATATCCCAAATTATTATAGAACTCTTCCGTAACACTGCAGCTATTCCACTATTCTTTTTGATGTTACACATTGCATCTGGTTTATTATGAACGTCCAATGGCAGCTTGAATGTTGAATGTGCTGTTCGCCCACCATCTAGTAAAGTAGTCTTACCGGTTCCACCGGGTACATCCAAGAAAAAAAACCGCCTTGTTCAGCAGCAACAGCCAGCATAATCCGATCATAAATATTTTTTTGTTCTGCTGTCAGTAAGGGTTCACTGTTCATGATAATTGTTGCTAAACTTCCATGGTCATATTGCTTTTCTCGTTGTAAATCGGTATTGACTAAGTCGGTGGCTGAACGATCAGGTGATGGCATACCATAATGATTAAGTGGTAAATTTGAAATAAGAACACATAAATCCTTGATCAAGACCAATGCTTCATTGTACATCTCTGGTGTATAATTTATGTTTTGGCATTGATTTGTTTGTCTAACTCGGTGCAAGATGTATTCTGTCATACAATTTTTATATTTTTCCCACAAAGTTTGTGCTTGCGAGGGATAACATGTCGTCAAAATAATTGGAAACAACTGACGAATGTTATTCGGTGTTGATGTCAACGCAGCATCAGCAAGCGTTAAGTCCCAATGGTTATCGTCTTCTAGCAATTGCAGTTCACGATATGCATCCTGGTATGTATTGAATACTCGACCATTAACTGTTCGTAAAAATTCAAAAGACGTTGGTCCGGGATCATTCACCAATAACAAACGTAAATAGAAGCACTCACGTTACGAATATGCCTGTAATGGAAGGATGTGGTTTTCCTTGTTTCCGTGGCTCCCATTTTTTACTGGATTTGTTCCATGTGAAATAACGTGGAACATCACCATACACCAATGTCTTCGCGGATTGGCCAAAAACATCAGGTTTTTGACACAATGTAAAAAATTCAGTTAGAGTCGTTTTCGGAGCTTCGAACGCTCTTTGGAGAACATTTTCTTCAGTGAAGTATACACGTTGACCGTTTTCAAGATGTATTGCCAGATGTTGGACAGCAGGATCTCTTTCGTGGATGGGAAAGCTGAGAATATGCCAAATAGCTTCATTGCTGCTAATGTATCTGCCCATTTGGTATCGTGCTATTTCGTCATTTTTATTTATGTTGAAATAATTGATTTATACGGTATTTCGTTCACTACAAAATAAATTTAATTAATTCAACAACACGTGGTAATTATGCTGTTAAAATGTAGCTTTGTAGACACGTTCGTAGATTTACCATAGCAGCGCCATCTATTAATTACTTACTCAACCCAGTCGAAAGGTATCGACATCTGTTAGAATCATTTGGAGTTAACAGATAATTGTGACTGTCAAATAATAACAGACAAATAAAATTAGCAATAAATTAAAATTGCGACTATAATTTGAGATGAAAAGTATCCTATGTCCGTCTCCTGGTTCTAAGCTACCTCCTCACCAATTTTCAGCTAAATCGGTTCAGCCGTTCTTGAGTTATAAGTGGAGTAACTAACACGACTTTCTTTTATATATATAGATTATAAAGCTGAAGAGTTTGTTTGTTTGTTTGAACGCGCTAATCTCAGGGATTACTGGTTGGAATTGGAAAATTTTTTTAGTGTTGGATAGTCCATTTCTTGAGGAAGGCTACAGGCTATATAACATCACGCTACGACCAACGGGTGCTGAGCAGCGTGGGTGAAACCGCGTGGAACAGCTATTATACCGTATAGGCAACTACATTTATACACAACCAATGATGACTTCAAACTGTTTTTTGTATTAGTTTCACCTAAAAATCAATTATTTTCACAACAATAAACTCAAAAAAATGTTCGCCTTACTATCTCCACACGCCAAACCACACGGGACCCTAAAAACCAACACAATATTAACACATCCTACCCAATGGATGTTCGAATCAATAGATAAGCGATCGCCAACCATTTGTCGTTGCTAATAATACCCCGCTCTTCAGTCAGACGTTGATAAATGATGTGCCGAAGGTTGGCGGCTGTCAACAAGTTCGTCTTGCAATATTTTTTAACTGAGATCGCGAACGATGGTTCATCGTTCATTGGTATTTTTTTGGGAATAAGGATCGATGGTTTGTGGGTAACTTTTTGATCGATTCTTGATGGATATTTTCTTTTTAAAGTAATTGGTCTTGGCTACTTAATGTTATTGTGGTTGGATAGAAGGCTTTTTAGATATTGCTAATAATAATATTACGCTCTTGTTAAGCAGCTGGATTAAAAGCTTACAGAAGCGGTACTCTTGGACACGGCTCGTAGTGTTAGGAGGTTCCATGCTCTGGAGCTCTGACCGCCGCCGCCGGTAGCTTTGACCCTGTTCGCAATATCGGTGGGCTTAATTTTTTTTTATTGTTAAATGTTTTTTTGTTTTATGTATATTTTAAGATAACAAAAATGTAAAAATAAGTGTAAAAATGAATAAATGAAAATAAATATTACGTTTTGTTATTTTTAAATATTTTGGCAGAACTACTTAAAGATTACTTTATTTTAAAAGGGGGTGATCCTATTGCCATCAACTGGGCACTAAATCATACTCATTGGTGCAGTATGCCCGACAGGTGTCTTATTTGTTATTGGAGTTTTACATCAGGACTTCTTCAGTAAACCGGAGTTCGGTTTTATGCCGATACAACCGCCTATCGAGAGCCTCAAAAGACGTATGTTATGACTCTCGGCTATCAAGGCATTTGCCGTAACGACTATCGACAAAGTGAAAGCTGAGCTATTTTTCCACATGAGGATATATCTTTTTCTTTTTCCGTTTTAAGCAGGTTCTCATTAAGTGGGCTGGAAACATCGACCATAATTACGCGGCACGCTGATCGGTCTATCACCCTTATATCTGCCCGGCTTAATGTAGTTTATTTATTGATTTTTCGTACTTTTCAAACAAACCATTAAAAAAAAATTGAAACTAAGTAGTCCAGTGGTATCCTGCCGGCTTTGGACCCTGCCGGGGTTGTATGTTGTTCGTTTGAAAGAGATAGCTCGGTTCCTAATATAAAGGGCAAAAGAAAAAACATTGTTGGGTTTTAGTTAGTGAAAATCTGACACTCTCCATCGCCCCGCCCAGAGCGGGAGAAGTTATTAAATAGTTACCCGTCTGCACAAAAAAAACTACCGGCGGTCAAGAATCTAGAGAAAGGAACTGCCTAACAATACGAGCCGTGTCCAAGAGTACCGCTTTCTGTATCAAGCCCTTGATCCAGCTGCCTAACGAGAGCCTCCTCAAGTATTGGTAGTCTTTTGGTAATTAACCCATTAGCTAAAATGACTACCAACACAATGATCGCTGAGTTCAGATCCCACTCGACAACCTTGCAAGTCAAGTCAGTACATAATCTAATATTTATCATTCACATGTCGCGGGGTTTATTATCTGACTCCTGAGACGGCTGGGATGATTTGTGTGTAATTTTGTGTTCATATCGGGTAGGTCTGAGAATTGGTGAACATATTTTTTTTATGTTCACCAAAAAAAACCAAAGTGAAACCGCTGGGCATAGCTAGTACTAAATAAAAAAATAATTGTTTATCTTTCTAGGTTTTCACGAGGTTTTCGTCATATTTTAGAACTCGTTACAGTTCGATACTTCAGAACAACTTTCGCAAAATCTTTTTAAGTTAGTACCTCATTCAATTTATTTTTATATTTAGTACAAAATAACAAATAGACGTAACTCAGCCAAGTTTCCTTAAGGAAACCTACTAAATCCCTACACAGTATTAATTTCTTTGAATCGATGCTCAAAAGTTAATCAAACGTTCGCTTCTATTTCCGAGAAATTTGAAACTTTCAGTCTAGGACTACCAACATTTATTTTGATAAGGGCTTTTTAAGGTTTCGCTTCAAGACTGTGGTAATATTTTGGCCGTGATGTTAAAATTATGATCATCAATTTGGATATTTCATTGACAATGTGGATTAATTGAATTAATTTGGATTCCGTTTGTTTACGTGAAAATATTCAACTTTTATTATCCTGTTCAGTTACCGAGATAGGCGTTTCCTAAAAGATAGGTAATAGTATGTGGAATTTTAACTGCGATCAATAAAATTCATCATCACTAACAGGAGTATTTTTGCTAATAAGCCTGATATAGTTGTGCTGGCTTGATTAGAGTAGCGACAAAGGTTGTTGACATAACGGTCGCATTAAGAAAACCTCCTGAAAGCCGGGAAAGATAAGCAAATCAGGTATATTGACTTGGTTTACGAGGTTGTCGAAATAGCCAATAGTTTTTACAGCCAATGATGGCTTAATTGCCAAGAGCGATCAACACCTGAGTTGGAACAGGCGAATGTTCAGGAATATGTTCAAAAATCAATAAACGGAATCCTTTCCTTACTATAATATTATAAAAGCGAAAGTGAGTTTGTTTGTTTGTTACCTCTTCACGCTTTAATGGCTAAACCGATTTTGACCGATTTTTTTCTAAAAGAGAGTGGGATATGAGGAAGAAAGAGGAAAAAAACGGGAAAACTTAGCGTTGCTATTAGAAATCAATAAGCAGCTACCGAATTTAACGCGAGCGAAGCCGCGGGCAAAAGCTAGTAATTATTATACAAGAAAAAAGTATGCGTTTTTTTCTTGGGTTGGGAAATCATCAAATAACTTCCTATGCTTTGGGCGGAGCGGGGGGGGGGAGTGTCAGACTTTTACTGACTAAAACCCACCCATGTTCCTTCTATTGCCTTTTGCGTTCCGGGGCCGCGGTATCTCTTTCAAACAACCCGCAGCCCTGGCAGGACCCGAACCTCGGTAAGAAATGTATGCGTTTAACTATTCGTTTGAAGAAGATAATGCCAAGTGTGTTACGCCAAATAAATTGTAGTGAACTTTTTATTGTATGTAAACGCACCCACGATACAGGAGAAATTCCTAGTGTGGGGCAACGTTTTAAAAAAAAAACTCTGCTAGATAGAGGCAACATTTGATTCGCAATGAATGGTCACCCATCTACGAATTCACCTTGGCAATCGAAGCTTAACCTTCCAGCTGTTGTAATGTAGTCACAAGTCTGTCCATCCAACCAATGGCCATGAACCTCAAAACACACAAACTAACATAATTCACAAACACTATATACGGACCAAAACTAATTATTTAACACACTCTCCCTTTCCGACCCTCCCTACCAATATGTTTATTTGTTGAAATATGGCGGGAGGGTGCAGCGTCGATTGATAGTAGTTATAGATAGATGATGATATTTATGGCTAGACACGACCGCGCTTGGCCACAAGTTACACGCGTTTTGCGACTTTTGCTAAAACAAAAATAAGTGATTGCATAGAGTATGCTACAAGATGCGGGGCAGACTGTGGCGGTCTACCCCGCTTTGACGAATCAACGCTGTGTCCTCGTAGGGGCGATCGGCGAAGGCGATCTTTCGCGTTCGGCCCTGGTTCAGGCCATGGTCCGGGGTGAGAAGGAATGGGAAGTGGTCATCTCCTGCGAAGCAGTCATGCTAGCAAAGGATGTGGCAGGACGTTTGAGGGAGATAATCTCTCGTTGCTGCGAGACGACTCCCGGCCACCGTAGATGCGGGTCTAAGGACGGTGGGCAATGGATAGAACACCGCCCGTCATGTTGACAGCGTGTTCGTCAGAAATGTCAGCAAAGCAGAGGGGCCTGCCAAAGCCACTGCCTGCTGGGGTTGCGGGTTGTTCGAAAGATACCGCGGCCCAAAAAACAAAGGTCAAAAGAAGGAACATGGTTTGGTATTAGTAAGTAAAAAACTGACACTTCCTAGAGTGGAGTAAGATATTGATGAAATCTAATCCGAAAGAAAATGCTACAAGATGGCCACCAGTGAGGTGAGGCCTATTTGGCCTCTCCTTTTGCCTTTTCCTTTCCAAGTGCCGATATTCATATGCAAAGTGGAGATAATGTCCAGGCAGAATTTATTTTACCTGAAGGTTTATTTGCATTTACAAGGGCAGCGTCACCCTTGCAACTATTTTTAATATCGCCATTTATATTCAATAGCCCCCACACAGATATCTATAGTCATTAACCACCATAGGGTGCGTGCAGCCACATAAACAGGAACTCTCTCATTTATGTATATTCGCAGAATTAAATGCTTTTTCCTCAAACCTTATTTTGGCAACATTCTTCGAGATAAATCGAAATTGCTGTACTGACCAAATACATTGTTTTGTAAACTCATATCTGTCGTGTAATTTAAAAATGGAACGATGTTATACTCTGAAATATGGCAACCGAAGAGGTAACTTACCAAAAGTTTTATTTAAATTTAGAATTGGCTTGCAAAAATATAAAGCAATACAAAATTTCCATTATCACGCAGTGAAGCCGCAGGTGATAGGTAGTCCTTCATGGTTTCAGTTTGAAACTCGGTAAGAGATATTAAAAGCACACCTTTTTTTACGGAAAATCGTCAAAAAACCGTTCCTCGCTCTGGGCGGAGTGGGGGGATTGTCAGACTTTTATTTACTAAAACCCAACACTTATGTTCCCGGGCCACGGTATCGATGTTGAATTTCCCAATCAACGTTTAACACCTACCTTATAATTATGTATACCACATTTTATAACACATATTAAATAAATATATGAAACGTGTTTATATTATTTGAATTAGGTACTAACTTTATTTTATTTTTTGTGCCGTTTTAGCAGTAGGTAAACCTACATTTATATAATTACATCCTATTATCTATACTAATATTATAAAGCTGAAGAGTTTGTTTGTTTGTTTGTTTGAACGCGCTAATCTCAGGGACTACTGGTTGGAATTGGAAAATTCTTTTAGTGTTGGATAGTCCATTTCTTGAGGAAGGCTATAGGCTATAGGCTATATAACATCACGCTACGACCAACAGGTGCTGAGCAGCGCGGGTGAAACCGTGGGGAACAGCTAGTAATATATAAATTCGTACAGTCCATCCAAGGGTTCGCGGGAAGATATCGCTATAATCGATAAGACGCCATTATAATAATAGAATTAGCAATTTCTGTAAAACAGTTATTTCAACTTTTCGTATGCAATAAAGTATATTTTATTCTACAAAAACAAAACTGCCTAACAATTTCAGATCGTAATTGTATCTACATACCGTATACATAGTCGCCACATACCACCCCGTACCACAGTGGTGTGCAGTGCAATCTTGTTGATTATCCAGACCGTCCAGCGAACAGTTTGATAAACTTCCCCAAAGGGACCATTTCGCCTTCCCAAAATTTTGGATTATACTGAGTATAAATTTGTGAAGCATGTGTGAAAATACTGCTGGTATTATTGTTTGTGTGGTGTGTATTTAGACAGCTTTTTAGGGTTCTGTACCCTCAAAAGAATAAAGCGGAACCCTTATCTGTCTATCTGTGCCTTTCTCTAGGGAACACATAAAAGTATCGAGTTGAAATTAAAACTCAAGTCTGGGAGTACCCTGGAGTTGTGGAAAAATTATATCCAAAAGTCTTTGCAGTAAAAGATATGGTTCTTTGTAGCAAGTTGGTACGGAACCGCTCTTCGCTGGTTTTTTCTGTTTTAGTCGTTATTTCTATCATTATTCCCATTCCTCTTTAGTTAGGTAAATAAATACAGTTATGGTTAAGTCTAACTAGTAAAACCAGATCGAGAGTGTCAGACTTTTAGTAACTTAAACCCAAACGTGTTCCTTCTTTTGCCCTTGGTTTTCCGGGGCCGCGGTATCTCTATCGAACAACCCTCAACCCCAAATTATTATCATAATCTTCTTTGTGAGATAGAATTATAAGTATCCTTTTCATTTTTACATTAGTGCGTGAATTATCCCTACTAATATTATAAAAGCGAAAGTGAGTTTGTTTGTTACGTCTTCACACCTAAATGGGCCCAACCAATTGTGACGAATTTTGTGCAGAGATAGTTAAGACCCTGGTGACGGACATGGGGAAGAGAAAGATAATTCTTTTTTTTATCATCACGCGGGTTAAAGTTAGCGTCAGCCCAAAGTAACTATACCACGCGGACGACGTCGCGGGGGGAAGCTTGTTATTTATAATGATAACATAATCGATTTTCCACATTTACACTGTTTCAAAAACAAGTAGGATCTATTTTTACATTGGCTCGGCTAAAAGTAAACAAATATCAACAACTCAAGCTGAGAAATTTTCAAAGTAAGTACCGTTTAGTTTAATATGATACTTTGAACGTTGTTATGAAATTGGGGCATTGGGGCTCATTATTTTGTTTGTCGATATGAAACCTTTCAAAATTCATTATCGTTGTTACCTTTGGCAATGTTTTATGTCTAAAATCATAATACGAAAGTCGAATCTGCAAACAAACGCTATTTCAGTAGTACATACTTATTTAATAATTACTTAGTACATTTTGGAGGAGCAGTTAATTAATGATTTCACATAGCGTGCATAAAATTGTTTAATTATTATTACTAATAGTTTTAAGTGCATTGTTACTAACAATTTATGGTCCTGGACTGAAATAAATGTTTACTAATAATAATAAAAAACAAATTACACACTTTTTCAAGTTTGTATGAAAACCATTTTTTATGAAAATAAGTTTGGGTTGGGTAATCATCAAATGGGGAGTGTCAGACTTGTACTGACCACATTCCACCCATGTTCCTTCAATTGCCCTTTACGTTGGGGCCGCGGTATCTCTTTCGAACAACCCGTAACCCCGGCAGGCGGAGGCCCTGGCAGGCCCCTCTGCTTTGCTGACATCTCTTTGAGGCGCGCGTAAACACTAACGCGCCGTCAACACGGCCTCTCGTCAATAGACGGACGGACGGTGAGATACCAATTGCTCACCGTCCACAGGCCCGCATCTACGGTGACCGGGAGTCGTCTCGCGGCGCCCGACGTCCGGGGCGTCTCCCGCGGTGGCTGGGTCCGTTTAAGGAGATTATTTTACTTCAACAAACAATTCTCTAAAGCATACATTTATAAAGAAAAGATAGTTGTAAGTAATATTTATTTGTATACTATCGCTACTTCATATCAGGGGGTGACCCCTCTTTGCAAAACGATATATCTTATAGATATTGCATTACTTAAGTATCCTGTCTTAACATAATTATAATATACAAACATAGTACTATAAGTGACTGGGTAAATTCGTAATTAAAAGAAGCATAAAATACTTTAATATTAAATATATGTTTAGTTTAAATTTCACCAATACATGTCACATCAACCTCAAGCTATTTACATAATTATCCTTCTATACTAGCTATTCCTTCTATACGGCGCATGCGGTTTCGCCTGCGTTATAGTCGAAAAAAAATCATAAAAATATCATAGCATCCAAAATTAAATATGCCATAGTGTGCCAAATTTCATCAAGATCTGTTCAGCTGGTTGCGGGTTGTTCGACAGAGATACCGCGACCCCGGAACGTAAAGGGCAATAGAAGGAACATGGGTGGGTTTTAGTTAGTAAAAGTTTGACACTCCCCCCGCTCCGCCTAGAGAGGGGGAAGTTATTTGATGACTTCCCACCCCAAAAAAAGTTAGCGTTAGCCCAAGGTAAATATGTCACGTGGACGAAGTCGCGGGCGGAAGCTAGTTAATTTATAGTGATGCGTTTGGATTAAAACGGAGGGGAGAGTGAGGGATAGAAGAACGAGTAACATAAATTTTTGTTCTCAAGAGAATTCTCTTAAAATATACGTGCACTCTCAATTCTATTGCACCATTATGTTTCAGGTTTAATCTACTTATTGAAAGTTTATAAAATGTTGTATTTTCTAGCTAACTATAAAGTCAGTTTAAAATAGTTATTTTTAATATGCTCTTTTTTGGTTTTGCTATATTCATTAAAAATGTTACACAAATAAAATTGATTTTCATCCTTTCATGAAAGTTCATGAAATGGTCAAAATCAATTTTATTTCTTTTACTTTACTTTTTAAACCAACTTTAAAAAAGGAAGGGGGTTCTTAAATCGATAAATGTTTTTTTTTAATGTTTGTTAGGTGATTTCTCCGTCAATTATTGGCTGATTTTTAAATATTTTTTTTATGATCAAAGGGGAAAGAGGGCTTTTGGTGAGTAATAAGACACCATGTAGGCTAGTAAAAAAAAATCAATTTTCGTCTTCAATACCTTTTTTATGTCTATAATATGGATGAACTGCTAATATATTTTAGTAATAATAGAAAATGAGTGAGCATACTATATCCAAAACGCAACAAAAGTCACCCACAAAATTAATACAGCTTTTTTTTTGGAAAAATAAATGTACTACTACGAATTTGCATACAAAAATATCAACACACAAATGTCAAACATACAATTATATTCGGTCTATTATATATTAATATGTGTGCGTATAATACACACTGTGCAAAAGCGATATTTTCGTGAAATAACGACTCGGCTACTTACAGATAGACTTACTTTTAGACTTTCCAAATACTATGTTCGTGAAAACTATTACTTACGTTAGTCAATACAATATGGAAAATCATTTTCGAAAGTTGTTGCTATTTGCAAGTTTGCCGTTAAATGAATCAGCCAGCCAAGACGTTAATGAGCCTTAGTTGCCAGAAAATAGAGTGTTAATTAATATGGCATATCATATTTTTAGGAAACAACTTGGCTCTGAAGAGACTCTTCGCAGACAGCCATAATACGACAATTTTGACGACACGGTTGTCGCAGTGACAGCGATCGACTGCTGCGCTGCGTGTCGCAGGTTCGATGCCCACACGGAACAAATTTTTGTTTCGGGTCTGGCTGTTTGTGCATGTGAATTTAAAAATTTGTAAACGCAGCCATGATACAGAAAAAAATCTTAGCGTTGGGCAACTTTTATTTAACAAAAAAACTCTATATTAAACACAAGATGAAGTACGATGTGCTTGATTATATTTGCGTATCAAACATAATTTGTTTTATAACAAAGTAATCATAAGGTTTAACAACAGAGGGTCACAAGAATGATAATAATAAATTTAAGTGCCGTTCCAATATCATTGCTTCCCCCATCCAACCTCTGAATAGTATTTCTAAGTGAATGGCTCTACCATTCATTTTGTATGACAATGGGTCCTGATTCATTTATGCGTTCATAAAACCTTGCTTATGATCTATTGGTTGTAACAATTAGTTGGTAAGTGTAAGGGGATGTTGTTGGCCATAAAATATTGGATGTAATTATTTGTGGAATTGTTTTGTTTGTTATACTATATCAGCCTGAAACAAAAATGACACGAGCTTTAGGGAAATATTGGAACGAAGTTCCTAATTGCGCGTTGTGAAAGGGCGCTAGATGGAAAAAATTAAGACCAAAATTTGTAACGACACTTTTTGGTTTAGTTGTAAGTCGTGCGGCGTGCGCGTGTTTCTCTGTCTGTCTCTCTCTCTTTCTCTCTTATAGAAAGTAAACCAGTTATTTTCGTTTCGTCTTTCTATTTCGCATTGAACAGTGTGGTGTTTTATGTGAATTTATTAGTCCACATCTTTTTTTTTTATAATTATTATCACGATGTTTTCTTAATTGACGATCATTTGTGTTGTGTTCTATTTTTTAACGAGAAAAATTTGATTTACGTTTTTTTTATGAAACTTGACATAAAATTTCAATCATTATTAATTTAAAAAATAAAACTAAAGTAGACTACAGAAATTTTCGGCATCCAGAAAAGAATAGTCTTTCGAAAATTAAACTTAAATCCATTGAAAACGATGCCACTAACATCAGACGGGATAACAAAATGCTATCCAGGGTAAAAAAGGAGGAACGGTCTGGCAAATAAAATGTAAACTTGCGACTACATTATAGAGTAGAGGCCAGTGTAGCACGTCTATTACCTCCTGGCCACGCACTACTCTCTTAAGTGACCCGTATTTTATGACAGCGATTGCAGGAAAAACAAATTTCAGAAGTTATTTTTACCTATCGTTAACGTCATGAGGCGTCGCGAGTCGAAACCCGGCCACCATAGAAGAGCTTTTTGTGGAAGATGGATACACACCGTCCGTCTGTCTAGTGACGGCAGACCAAGTCGACGGCGCGTTGTTGTTTTAGACGCGCCTTAAACCGATGTCAGCAAAGCAGACGGGCTTTGCTGACATCGCTTTAAGGCGCGTCTCGTTTTCGAACAAGTCGCAACTCTAGCAGGCAAGCCCGAGAGATACCGCGCCCTGGAACATAAGGGCAAAAGAAGGAACATGGGTGAGGCTCCTCCCTCTAAGTTATTAGATATTTTCTAAAAAAAAAAACCGGACCCTACCTCTACGCCAGTCTAGTCGTAAGTCGTACCTCCCGAAGCTGTGCATGGGGCTTTCAGCTGACTCACATACACTATGTAGACCGAAAACGGACCAAAAACATGCTACACTAAGTTTCTCTGTCCGCCACTGTTTAGTTTCGATTCCATTCTGTTACGTTTTCGCCGATGTGGGCAAAGGTTTTGAGGCAATTGAATGTGCAGCGACATTTACAGAATACAGTGGAGATATTCTCTCCTCTATCAAAATAACAGTAGAGTTTTTAATTGCGTTTATTTTGTATGATTGTAATGTTCATTTTTTGGGGTTCTTTACCTCAAAAGGAAAAAACGGAACCCTTATTGCATCACTTTGTTGACCGTTTGTCTGTCAAGAGCTTTTATCTTGGGAACGATAGTCGGAGGTATCGAGTTTAAATTAAAACCATATACCGAAATCTGTAGTTCCTTGGAGCTGTAAAATCGACCCTCTAAGTCTACGCAGCCAAAAAAATAGCCGTTTATGTCGCAAGTTGGAACGGAACTCTCAATGCGCGGATTTTAGTCAGCAAAAGTCTAACACTCGTTTTACCCAGAGCAGGGTAAATAATTTTATGACTCACAAACCCCTAAAAAAGGGTGGAATATGTCTCCTAGGGTGTCCCTTCGCATCGTTGTCACGTTTGCCTAGAAAATACCATTTGTCTCTAGTTATCCTATGCATCTTACTTTGATCGCCTTGAGCAAAATATATTACTGAAGTGGATTTATTTTTCGGATCGAAATTCATCAAATATGACTTCTCCCGCTTTGGGCCTAGCGGAAGGGAATGTCAGACTTGTACTGACAAAAATTTATACAAGATCTGCCTTTGGTATCTGTTTCGAACAACCCCGCAATCCTATCTATGTGTAATACAAGTTGTTTCATTGTTTCTACCCACGCCACGCTTCAATAGAAAATGAAGCTTGAGTATCGAGTAAATTGTCCACATTTTCCTTCTAATATTTTCGCAAAGATTTCTCCCAGACATTATGGGCATACTGTCAAGAAGGTTTTTATCTGAACACCAATTATTTAAGGATCGACGTTCCGTGTAGAAATAGTTACAATATGGCTACCGGATTATTGTCACGTTCTTATTTTTCTATGTTATTTCGCTGTAGATGGTAGACTTTTTTTTTCATATTTAGTTTTGTTGAATCTAGACAAGCTTACAATCCAAGCAGGATGGATGAAATGGCGATGCATTCACAGAATCACAGACTTGTCAAACTGGGTCACAATGCTGGGCCGTAAAAAATATGGATGAAAAACGATTGCATGTTGCGGAGATGAGAATGTTGAGATAGATGTGTGGAGTGACAAGAATGGAGAAAGTCAGGAATGAGTATTATTTGTAGAAGTTTGAAGTTGCGGTTGTTATAGAAAAAATTAAAAGGAGTCGTCTGACTTAGTATGGGCGTGTACTGAGGAGGGTCAAAGAGCATGTGATTAAAAGGGTGATACTATGAATGAAGATGAATGGAAAGAAAAAAGAAGGCCAAAGAAAAATGGATTGATTGTGTAAGGGATGTTATAAAGGAGAGAGAAGTAAATGACGCTGTGACTTCTGACAGGAGAGACTAGAAGAAGAAAACGTGTTGCACCGACCCTAAAAAAAGAGACAAAGGCAGGAAAATGATGAATCTAGACCAGCTTACCTGCACTGTAATACCTTTTTCACACTTTATTAAAAGAGACACAAAGAAGACCTTCTTTATCTTTTTACAACAAAACCTTTATTTTTACATAAAAAAACGTTACATCACACTCGTTAATGTTCGGATTTGCAGTTACTAGATCACCAATAGAGCATTTTACCATCAACCACAAATAGAGAAACCGTGGCTACTACTGAAAGAATCTCTATGAAAAACCCAATAAAATTTGCCCGATCCAGTAATCGAATTCAGAACCTCATGGTGAACAGTCGGGATTGCGACCACTAGACCAAAGAAACAGTTAAACTAAGGGCCCTGAAAGCGATTGTGAATTACTCAAATCTTTACTATCCTTACTAATATTATAAAAGCGAAAGTGAGTTTGTTTGTTACGTCTTCACGCCTAAATGGTTAAACCGATTTTAATAAATTTTAGTACAGAAATAGTTGCGATACTGGAGATGGACACAAGCCAATTTTTTTATTTAAATTGAGAAATGAGGGAGAAAGAGAGAAGAAAAGGGAAAATTTAGCTTTGCTATTACAATAAATAAGGCGCACGAGCAAAAACTACAGGTAGCAGGTACCTGCAAATCAGGAAAGGAGATCTGTGTTACCCCGAATTTTATGCGATCGAAGCCGCGGGCAAAAATCAGTTCATAATAAAACAATCGACATTGAAAAGTTAGTCCAAGACATAAATGACACGAAATTGCTCCAACAATCCAAGATGGCGGTTGAATTACGATCACGTCCTTACTGACACAATATTAGTTGTAGACTTTGCTCGTACCGTGCGTCAGTTAGTATTTGCGACATAAGTTTCGGCCGTAATGTAACAAGTTACTATACTTGGCCCGATTATTTAGAACATGGCTTGTACTTACCGATCAAGGGTTTGGAAGTAAGAAACATTACCGTTTTGTAAGACCATTTGGCAGCATGATTTTTAAGAAGTATTAAAAGAATCACCGTCGATTTTTTATACAGTAATTGTTATTAATATCGTTTGTCTTGGTATGGACATGCAATGAGGAGGGATGAAGGACGTGTTACTAAAAGAGTGATGGATCTGAATGTTGATGGACGGAGAGCGAGAGGAAGGCCAAAGAAAATATGGTTGGATTGTGTAAGGAATGACATGAAGGAGAAAGGAGT
This sequence comes from Ochropleura leucogaster, assembly GCA_958449745.1. Lineage (NCBI taxonomy): Eukaryota > Metazoa > Arthropoda > Insecta > Lepidoptera > Noctuidae > Ochropleura > Ochropleura leucogaster. Next base: position 6,448,549 of record OY288226.1, read on the forward strand.
AAATGATGCCGAGACGTCTGATAGGGGAAAATGGAAGAAGAAAACGTGTTGCGCCGACCCCAAATAGAATGGGACAAAGGCAGGAAAATGATGATGAATTGTAATTAATTATTATTTATTACTATTTGGCAGTATTATTAATTATTGTATTAATTAATGAGGCATAGTTAGAGCCAGGTCAGTCTCCCTGTAAGTTTGTAAAGCCAGAAGCCTTCTGGCTTTACAAACTTACAGGGAGACTGAACGCGGTCACGGTCACGGCAAAAGAAGGAACATGAGTGAGTTTTGGTAAATTCTGACCCATATTTGTATAATCTCAACATAAATGATGTAATAATATTTTAATTTAAAAGAGTATCCATGGAGTTTCTTGCCTATTCTCTTCCATAGAGATCGACGCTTTGAAATTGGTAACTACAGATTTTTACAAGTGAAGCCTTGTGACCGGGACTGTAGCTTAGCCGGGACTAGATTGTATCATTTCGTCTCTTGCCATTCAAAAGTGCCTGTAATGGTATAACTGAAATAAATGCTTTGTGTTTGAGTTAAAATAGAGCCGCCCTAAATAATTGTGAATTAAAAAAATTACAAGCTTCATTGGAATGCAAAGAACGGGAGTACAACATTTGGGGAGCATCGCAGGGGCATATACCTAAATAAGGGGTGATCGTACGCTGATATGAAAAGAGGAAAAGGACATTATAATGGCGGAAACCACATGCGCGGGGTAATACTCATGTAAATTGGGTGCGTGAAATTGTATTAAAATAAATGTGATTCTGCATTTTTAAGGATTTTTCGTTAGTTTCAAGAATACATTCGCGATTTTTGGAACGAAGTTCCTTATCGCGCGTTGTGAAAGGGGGCTAGACGGAAAAAATTCTTACGAAAAGTTGTCACGACACTTTTTGCTATAGTAAGCTATTGTAAGCTGTGCGGCGTCGCATGTTTCTCTGTCTGTCTGTCTGTCTCTCTCTCTCTTATAGAAAGCAAGCCAGATATTTTCATTTCTATAGGAACTTCGTTCCATCCGGGTGTCCCTTGACACCTATAAATTTTTTTTTGTTCTCTGGTGTTTAGTTAAACTTTTTTTTTTTTCAAGTTTAACAAGCGTCTAGAAATTTACAAGGCACACAATGTAAACACAGTCGAAGGGATAAAAGAAATAGGAAAAATATTCCAAAAAAAAAACAACATGAAACAAGTGACACAGATGCTGCAATCAGTACTGAAACCATTCAAAACAAAGGTTGTACAAATATATGATAACTATTGAATGCTAACTATTAACAGTGTAAATATACAAACAGTCATATTGTTTTGCTGCACCCACACAAAAGCGAAAGATTGTGTTGTTTGTTACTCTTTCATGCAAAAACTATTGAACAACGTTTACATAAAATTTGGCAAACATATAGTTTATAGTTTGGATTAACCCATATTATATGTATGATACACGGTAGTACAATCTTGGGAAAATTACCGATGTCTACGTGGGCGGAGCCACGAGAATTGGCTACTTCCTACTATCCTATTAACCCTACTAAAATATTATAAACGCGAAAGTTTGTATGGATTGATGTATGGATGTTTGTAACTCTTTAACACAAAACTACTCAATGGATTTTAATGAAACTTTACAGCAATATAGCTTATATTCATCAGAATATAACATAGGCTATGCATAAAGATGTATTATATTTTCTATAACCACGCGAGAGAAACGACAGGGCGCAGTTAGTGTTTAATAATAACTAACTAATATTTTAAAAGCGAAAGTGAGTTTGTTTGTTTGTTACCTCTTCATGCTTTAATGGCTAAACCGATTGTGATGAATTTTGGTACATTTTTATTTTTATTTAAAAAAAGTGGGATGTGAGGGAGAAAGAGGGAAGAAAAAGGAAAACTTAGCGTTGCTATTACAAATCAATAAGGCGCAAGGGGAACTGCGTTACCCCAAATTTAACGCGGGCGAAGCCGCGGGCGAAAGCTAGTACATAATAAAGGCGCTGAAAAAATTGATACAAATTCTGAGTTAAAAAGTTTCCTTCACTTCATCACCTACTTCAAATATGACCCTGGCTGATGCACAGACTAACACCACACAGATTCTACAAGGTCCGTTTTTCTCTTGAATCTACGGAACCATATAAACTATTTTACCTTTTGACCACTGTGTTAAAAACAGACAATTAATTAAGTATTCAAACAATTTAATGATCACAATAATTAAATTAAAGTAAACACTGACGAATTAATACAAAATAATCATTATTGGTTGGCATCCTATTAGCAAATAATTAATAAATTGGAAACTCTATATTATTGCATACGTACTAGGGGTAGAGACTCGACTTTATATCGCATACATGCAAGGAAGGGCTATCAAAAGATAGCGTTGTGGGGTTGAAAGGATTACTTGAAGGGATACTTCTTCCAGCCCTGGCCCTTTAGCCAAACAGCAGTCGGCAGCAGACGACAATCATTATCGCTCAACAGTCACTAATACATTTTCAACTTTATACCCTAGCGCATATAGTTAAAATCTACTGACGTTTACATATCGTTTTTGTTTGTTTCGTTCGTTATCGCTCAGCAGTCTTTAATAGATTTTCAACTATATGCGCTAGGGTATAAAGTTCAAAATGTATTAGTGACTGCTGAACGATAACGATTGTCGTCTGCTGTTTGGCTATAGGGCCTGGTTCAGTCAGTTGGGACTGGTCATTTTAGCTACCACGGTTCTTTTTTGACTTACTTAGATTTAAAATTAAATTTTGATTTACTCTGGACGCTCTTACTGTGCACGTCTTTCTACATCATTCTCACATATTTGTATTATCTCAACATGAATGATGTAGTAAATACGATTTTGTAAAAATATTTTAATTTAAAAGAGTGCCCATGGAGTTTCTTGCCCATTCTTCTCCATAGAGATCAACGCTTTGGAATGGGCTACTACAGTACTTTCACAAGTTATTATGCCTTGTGACCGGAACTGTAGATTCATTTTGTTTCTTGACATTCAAAAGTGCCTGTAATGGTCTAATTGAAATAAATGATTTGATTTGATTTTATATTGCGGACCCGGAACGCAAAGATCAAAAGAAGACACATAATGGGTTAGTCAGTAAAAGTCTGACACTTTCCCCCGCTCCGTCCAAAACGAGGGAAGTTATAAAATGATTTTCTATCTGAAAAAAAACCTCTTTAGAATTACAAGCATCATGTTATGTCATTTCCAGTCAATCTCTCCTAATTCCGTGGTGATCTTTAATAATTTCCTTTGTTTCGAAACGGCGATTGCTCGTGTGTAACACTCCTAATTGGAACCATGTAGTACGTATGTACTGAGTTGCCCCGTTATCGTGCGGGCATCTCTTCCTAATGTCCTTATTTCTAATTGGGGCATGGTCACATGTTATGAAAACGACTAATCCTTACTAGTAGTATTAGAAAAGCGAAAGTGAGTTTGTTAATTTGTTACGTCTTCACGCCTAAATGGCCAAACCGATTTTGATGAATTTTGGCACAGAGATAGTTGGGGAACTGGAGACGGACATAAGCTATTTTTTATTTAAGTGACATAATGTGGAGAAAGAGGGAAGAAAAGGGGAGTTTTTTTTTTATCATCACGCAGGTTAAAGTTATTGTTAGCCCAAAATAACTACTATGTTTAAAGTTCTCTCCCTCAAACGCCCGGCCCATTCCCATTCTCTCTTGCTAGATGATTCCGCCTTACGAGTGCCAAATAATTTATTTACCTGGCTGCGTTCAATCCGGCCACTTACTAATAAGTGAACAACATTAACTTATATCAATCAATATCAGAGCTATAACAATTGAGGATGAACTGCAAGTCAGGATAAAAGCCCAAACTCAGTTAATCTTGCTAAAACACTATTAATAAACCACCCAAACTATTTAAGTCTCCGAAACTAGATTAACTGTCATAACTACACACAGTTGCAGTTTCAGAAGCTCGGCTTTGCAACATGTCACCTAATAACTCGTTCACGACCTAGGGTGATGCGACCTGCGTCAAGCGACATGCGCTAACCATGGCGTCACCGTGACTTGTAGCATGTTCCAAGCGACTTACGTAATGATTGGAATATGAGAAAGAGGCGCCTAGCAAGATATGTTTGGGTATGATGTAATGGTGTCTGCCCAAAAAGATGTCAACAAAACCGAGAGGCTTGCCAGGGCCACTGCATTGGGTTGTGGGCTGTTTGAAAAACTTAGTTTTTCAGACAGCCCACTTTTCTTTTGCTCATTATGTTCCCATAATGAGCAAAAGAAAAAAATGGATAGGTTTTAGTCATTCCTGCTCTGCCCAGTGGAAAAAATATTTGATGACTTTCTATACAAAAAAAAAAAAAAATTTAGTAAAAAAATAAAACCGACTTCTAATTCTCTTCTAGTCGGTGGCTTTTGTTGGTTTCGTTGACTTTATTTGCCGCCGACTTCCGGAAATAAAGTTATTTTCCAGTTTTTAGTTTTTTTTAGAAGTCGGTTTTATTTTTTTACTATTTTTTTTTATTTCAGCATTTTTTATAGTATTATGATATAATACGCAAACACGGTTAAAAAGTTTTTATTTTTAGCTTTAGTCCCGTCTTAGATACAAGTTTTAGTTCCACATCAAGCTATAGATTAAATACTAAGTATCTATATTATGCTTTAGTATTAAACCAATTCAGAAATCATATGCATCATCCCCTAGGGGATACAGCTGATACTTGATCTGATGTTTAAGTTTCTTAATGACTTGGTGAGGGGTGGGGAGGGGATACGGTCACCCTGCTCCCACTCGCCTGCCTACCCTGGCGAAACCCATACTTATACATGGGATTGCAGCAATCACGGCAGATTTGCTGTCATTTATCTAATACGCATTATTAAAGATAACTCAAAAACTATTTGTCGGATCTTGATGTTTTTTTTATGGGACCAAACGACAACCACCAGCTTTCGAATAAAAAAAGAATCATCCAAATCGGTTCACTCAGACCTGAGTTGTGAGGTAACAAACACAAAAAAAAACATACAGTCAAATTGAGCACCTCCTCCTTTTTTTGAAGTCGGTTAAAAATAAGATAATGGTAAACACACACTATTAGTTACGCTAGACCAATTGGTGACGTTTTTCAGAAAGGTCAGAATATTGTTTAGCATTCACCTCCGTTATGTGACGTGACAGACGCAGTTTTTAGTTTTCATATGACTATTTTACGAATTGTAATGTAATTTATGGTATTAAACTATAACAATTCTTCTAAAGTAGGATTTTTTTACTTCCAACGGGAAAACGCAAGATTTGTTTTATGTTTTGCAGAGTTGCTTAATTGTCTAAGTTGTGGCCAAGCTGTAAAATCATGAACTCCCTTAAAATTAATTATTCGAAATGAGTTTTAGCTGTCGCGTCAGTACGGATGTAATTAGCTTGGCTGGACAGACGAACTTTTTCCTGTTTTTTAGAAGTTTTTTCGGAGACTCGAAATGGTTCCGTGATTCTTTTGAAAATGGGGTTACGTGCATCCTTTTAAAAAAAAAAAAAAACAATATGTGGGTCTTCTTTTATAATTTTATGCACATGTTTAAATTTACGTCAATCTCGGGTTAGCGGTTATACGAAAAACTGTTGAGGTTAGGGTCCCCGTTTCGATCACAAATTCAGGCAACATACATGACCTACACATAATCGGTCGGTTATCACCATTGTGATGACCACCCGGAGTACACTGCGACGCGATCTGCCCAGCTTTGGCGGAGCACCGTTGTGTCCTTGTAGAGGCGATCGGTGGTGGCGATATCTCGCGTCCGGCCCTGGTTCAGTCCATGGTCTGGAGCGAGAGGGAATGGGAAGTGGTCATTTCCTTCTGCGAAGCAGATAAGCTAAAAAATGTTTAAATTGGTCAAGTAATTTTGAAACCTATTCGATACAAACAAATCTTTCCTCGTTATAATATTAGTGTAGATCCTTACCATTATAATATTATAAAAGCGAAAGTGAGTTTGTTTGTTACCTCTTCACGCTTTTATGGCTAAACCGATTTTGATTTTGGTACAGAGATAAATGGGAACCAGGAAACGGACATTTTTTTCTAAAAAGAGTGGGATATGAGGGAGAAAGAGGGAAGAAACGGGAAAACTTAGCGTTGCTATTACAAATCAATAAAGCGCTACCGAATTTAAGGCGAGCGAAGCCGCGGGCAAAAGCTAGTAATATTATAAAAGCGAAAGTGAGTTTGTTTGTGGTACAGAAATAGTTGGGACTCTGGAGACTTTTTAAAAAAAAACCGAGATATAAGGGTAAAAGAGGGAAGAAAAGGAAAAACTTAGCATTGCAATTACAATAAATAAGGCACAAGGGCAAAAACTACAGGTATTAGCTACCTACAAATCAGAAAAGGGGAACTGTGTTACCCCGAATTTAACGCGACCGAAGCCGCGGGCAAAAACTAGTTAAATAATATAAGTAGAGACACACTACATAACAACAAAAAGATGAGGCACGTGTTGCAATCCTCTCAACGCTTCTTTTTGTTCTGTTCCGTAACTGAAGTACGACCATTTTTCAACTTTATTACTTAAAACATAAAGTTGAATAGTGATCGACCGTCACTAAGACATATAATGCTAACAGCTTGTCAAAGAAGTGCGATTGTTTTGAGGTTTTAGTTCACCTGGCTTTTTGTTTATTAACCTTTTTGTTTGATATTTTAACCAAAATCAAATAAGGCTTTAAGTTGCCTGCTCTTGCCGGGGTTGCGGGTCGTTCGAAAGGGTTACCGCCCGCCCCCTCGGAACACAAAAGTCAAGAGAAGGAACATGGATGAGTTTTAGTCAGTAAAAGCCTGACTCCACTTCATTTTCGCTACGTTTTATGCAATTGAATAAGTCAAAACTAACACATTTCCGCTAATCTCCTCTTTTCTCTTCGCTAGTACCAGAAGGGCTACTATGACATCTTATAGCAATTCTTATTCCACTGAGTGAAAGAGATGGTGCTAGACACCCTGTATAGCTCTGTCTCTTTCCCTCAGCGGAATAAGAATTACTTTAAGAGGTCATAGTAGGGTAGCAGCAGTTCTATTACAATCGAATAGGGATGCTTTGTAAACTTTTTCTGAGAATTTCCATAATGGCCAAAGATATTGTTTTAATTAAATGGACATCACAAAAACAATTTTTGTTTCTCCATACTTTCTCATCATCATCTGCCTAGCCTTTTCCCAACTATGCTGGAGTCGGCTTCCAGTCTTACCGGATGCAGCTGAATATCAGTATTTTACATGGAGCGACTGCCTATCTGACCTCCACAACCCAGTTAATACTGGGTAATACGATACCCCTTGATAAGACTGGTTGTCAGATTTTAGAGACACTGACTACCCTGTAACGACTGTCAAAGATCTATAATTGACATCCAAGACCAACAGCTTAACGTTCTTTCCGACGCACGGAGGAAACTCGGTTTGTAACGGGTGGTCACCCATCCACAGACCAACCTAGACAAGAGCGGCTTAACCAAAAGATTGACTCGAGCGGCTGCTCCTAGTTAGCCACGAGCTCCTAAATTTAGTATTTTTTTCCCTCCAAATAAGTAGTATTTATGACGCTGTCAGCTATTAAAGCTGTTTTAATATCATAACTTTATTAACATACTGTACATGATCTTAAATAATAGTGAGTAAATAAAATCCAATTTTTCAAGTAACATTCCTTTCGACAACTTTGGTTTTCGGGAGAAGTTACGAAGACATCTTGTTTGTAATGAACCTAAGTACATTTGTAATTAAATTAAACCAAATTATATGCTACATTAATTAGAATCGATAATAGGAAGAAACGTCGATAACTACTATCGTTTTTTTTTATATCTTGACAACCCTAAGAACGAAGTTAGACATATTATGTCGCAGACATCAAGCTATCTTTTCAACGTCGATAACTACTATCGTTTTTTTTTATATCTTGACAACCCTAAGAACGAAGTTAGACATATTATGTCGCAGACATCAAGCTATCTTTTCAACGTCGATAACTACTATCGTTTTTTTTTATATCTTGACAACCCTAAGAACGAAGTTAGACATATTATGTCGCAGACATCAAGCTATCTTTTCATTAGTATAACTAGCTGTGCCCAGCGGTTTCAACCGCTGCTCACTTAGGGGTATGAAAAATAGATGTTGGCCGATTCTCAGACCTACCCGATATGTACACAAAATTTCGTTTAAATCGGTCCAGCCGTTTCGGAGGAGTATGGGAACGAAAACTGTGACACGAGAATTTTATATATTAGATATCACCGATCAATAATTATGTCTCTCAATCAATCAACTGTCACCCCTATTTCACCCTCGATCATCAAAACTTTTTACATAATTTAAGGGTAGGTAACTAGCATCATTATTCTTAATTGTCAAAATCAAATCCGGGTAAAAAATTAAACGTCAGTCATGCTGTGGGCTTTAATTAAAAAAACCGGTCACCTTTTTTGATGCTCGAAGAAAAAGCCTTGGAACTTTCCGAGTCAATTTAAGGGGAAATGTTTTAGTAATCTGTATCAAGGTTAATTGGTAAATGACCTTATTTTTTAGCTATGTAGGTGTATATTGGTATGGGATGGGACACGATGCTACGTGTATAATTATTTTCTTTCAGTATCCCCATCATCTGGCTTGCTTTTTCTTAACTGTGTTGGACTAGGCTTCCAGTCTTACTGAATGCAGCGGAATACCAGTATTGAAAATTAGCGACTAAATAAATTAGAACTCAATCTATTCATTTAATAACTTTACTTTTACATAGAATGGCAATTGGCCTATTACATTAGTTAACACGTTCGTGGACAGTACTATCTCACAGGTTACCGAGACACTTTTTTTTTTTTTTATTGAGAATGAACTCACTCTTGACCTAGATCTCGCCTGTTGGTAAGCAACAGATGAGGTCTACGATGGAGCGAGCGAGCTTAGAAGATGCCTATTGACTCTTGTTTTGAAGGCAGACGGGTGGTATGTGGTAGGGAACACAGAAGCCGGTAGAGAGTTCCACACCTTGGCCGTGCGCACAATAAATGTTAAGGAAAAGCGCTTAGTACGACAAGACGGTATATCGACCAAGTGCGGGTGGTACCCTGCCGTGCGTCTGGTAGCCCGCGTTAAATTTGGGGAAACACAGTTCCCCTTGCGCCTTATTGATTTGTAATAGCAACGCTAAGTTTTCCTTCATCACAATCGGTTTAGCCATTAAAGCGTGAAGAGGTAACAAACAAACAAACTCACTTTCGCTTTTATAATATTATAAGTAAGGATGATAAATCGGTCGTCGTGTGGCGTACTGATTTAATGCAAGTAAAAACTGATACGTACACATTTAGCTATCTACACGCCTATTATGGTCGTTATTGTCCACGAACGTGACCCAGACCCGGAATTACACGGCATTCGCACCATCATCCTCGGGAAGGTATCGACTTGAAATTAAAACTGTATACACATATGTGTAAACTATAGTCCCTTGGAATTATGAAAAAAAAACCAAGTCTACGCAGTCCAAAGATATGGCCATTCATATCGCAAATTTGTACGGAACCCTCGGTGTGCGAGTCCAAATCGCTCTTGGCCGATTGTTTATTGTAGGGTTGGAAAATCATCAAATTAATTCCCTTTTCTAAGTGAAACGAGAAGGAGTGTCGCCCTTTTACTGACTAAAACCCACCCATGTTCCTTCTTTTGCTCTTAATGTTCCGGGGCCGCGGTATCTCTTTCGAATAACCCGCAACCCATGCATGACACTGCTCTGGAGTGTAAATATCTTGGTAATCACTAACATGGGACACTTAGTTACCTGTCTTGCTCTTAGACTTCGCAGGAAATCGAGGGAAAATTCAAAAGAGTGTCCATGGAGTTTCTTGCCCATAGAGATCAACGCTTTGGAATGGGCAACTACAGTACTTTCACAAGTTATTATGCCTTGTGACCGGGACTGTAGATTTATTTTGTTTCTTGACATTCAAAAGTGCCTGTAATGGTCTAATTGAAATAAATGATTTGATTTGATTTCAAAAATAGAACTTATGTCAAAATACTAATATCCGTAAGCAAAACGAATCGTTTTTTGTTTATTGGAACCGGGCTTAACTAAATCTAAATTGTCATAAACATGCTCAAAAGGCAACATTTTCATGACATTAATTCCAATACTCCGAACCAGGATAAAAAAGGACAGATTGAAGCATTGTTTCAATCAGGGATTCGAAAAGTTTCAATAGAATATAGATTCCTTAAAAATGTAATCTGATGAAATGCAGGAATACCTACAGTAGGAATCACCATACATTCGCTCTTTGACTTAAAAATCCAAAAACAGACCAGTAGCGAGTCGGCCTTGCGCATTGAGGGATGCTTTTTTTTTGGGTTGGGAATCATCAAATAACTTCTCTGGGCGGAGCAGGGGGGAGTGTCAGACTTTTACTAAAACCCACCCATGTTCCTTCTATTGCCCTTTATGTTCGGGGGCCACGGTATCTCTTTCGAAAAACCTCAGCCTGACGCCCGGAGCGTCTCCCGCGGTGGCTGGGTTGGTTGGGGGATGCTTAGGTACAAACTTGCAACATAAATGACCATATATTTTGACATACATCCATCCTCACAAACATTTGCATTTATAATATTAGTAAGATTTTAACTTGATACCTCCACGGGTTACTAAGATGAGACTGGTTTTGACAGACAGATGGACAAGAAAGTATTCCTTGAGGTACTGAACCCTAAAAACTGTCAAAGTTCGGATTGTAAAAAAAACAAAACTGTGAACTAAGCATTCTGTACAAAGTAATACTGGGCCAAAATTATTGAGAGACAATCTTTCGCCCGCGGCTTTCTTGCGTTAAATTCGGTATAACACACCAAGCAGACCTGCAGTTTTTGCTCTTGCGCCTGATTGATTTGTAATAGCAACGTTAAGTTTTCCCTTTTCTTTCCTCGTTCTCCCTCATATCCCACTTTTTTTTAATAATTTGCCTATGTCCATCTCTTGTTTCCGAACTATCTCTGTACCAAAATTCATCAAAATCGGTTTAGCCATTAAAGCGTGAAGAGGTAACAAACAATCAAACTCACTTTCGCTTTTATAATATTAGTAAGGATGTCTTTCTTTAAAGTGAAAATTTAAGTCGGCCATTTTTTTTTATTGCAATGAAAAACAAAACGAAACTTATCTGTAATCACCATGAATCACTCCACCATTTATAACTAAACTTATTTTCCCTTTTATTTCAACGAGCACAAAATCAAGACCATAAACTGTTCCTCAATATTTTTACAGGTGAAAATTAAGCCATGGATTGTTCTCAACCTAAAACAACCTCTGTTTCACATAAAAATAAGAATCATTTTAGCTTAAACAAAGTAAGGGTAGCGCAATACTACGCTTCCATATCGTGTTTGCGGATAAGCTTTGTTTGACAAACAAAATGAAACTTTGTACTTCGGAAGGTAAGGTTGATTTTTTTGTGATTGAGGTTGAATCATTGTTGGGAACAGATAACAAAAGATGTATTTGCATAGAAATAAACAAGGGTTGATTTCTAACGATTTATTGCTACAGCAGTCTGAAATAGGCTTTGTTTTCATCTAACTAATGTCTATCTTGCCTCAAGCTTGTATCAATTAGGTTTTAAAGGAAAATTTAATATCAACGGTCACTACGTACATAAAGACATGTCTAGAAAGGCATTTTTTAGGCTTTAGATTATCTATGCGAACATGCTGACATACGATTTTTATTATATATCTATAGGTAAATAAATTTTATATATATATATCTTATTAATATATTTACTTTGTTTTAGAAATCGTATATAAAAGAATAATTATTATACAACGAAGGAATAAGTGTCGTAGAAACGGTCATCGATCAGTTTATCCAAAAAAATTGTAAAAATAAAACACTTATGTGTAAATAGCATTATAAAGCTCTTAAAACTGTTAAAATACTGTAGAAAGAAAATATTTATTATTGCTCCTAGAATTATTTCTAGGGCGTGTTGAACACAAATTACGCTCTCCTGTAAACCTCGGTTTTTGACTTAACCTTATGCATGTAGGAACCGTCGATATATAGTTGACATTTTATTTCTGTATTAAAGACTGATAAATCCCGATATTAATATATTTATACATGTATATATTTTGTGTTAAATTAAAGAGCAGAAATCCAATTTTGCAATTTTTTTTGTTTCTTTTTTATGCCTCTTAAGGTACTAGGTACCATTCGAAAAACATGTATCTTCAAACTTTTTTGTAGGGAGTGGTATTTACCACTCCCTACAAAAAAGTAAGCTAGTAGTATGCTGCTACGGGTATTTACCCGTAGCAGCATACTGATAATCCCAACTTTTATTTATTTATTCATTTATTGCACAATGTACATATAGTTATACGCTAGGCTTAAAACTAGTGATGACCCCCCTAGGGCGCAGCGTTAGGGCGAAGCTTAAAAGAAGTCTTAAAACTAATAAAATTTGAAACGAATTATATTTCAGTAGGTATCTCATATCACGTATGGTAAGAACTTTCACAATAATATTAAATTAAAACTTATATCTTTACAGTCAAAAATAACAATGTTTTTATTTTAAAAAAAGTCAGATTCGTAGTTTTCACAACAGTTTTTGCGTGAATTTGTGTTTTAGCAATAAAATCACAAAAACAATGGATTCTAATTGAAAAAAATATTTTGGTGTTCGATAGCCCAGTTATCAAGAAAGGCCACATGTTGTATATCATCACGCTACGTTCCTAAGGCGCTGAGCAGCGGGTAAAACCGCTAGACACAACTACTTATAAATACACTATCTCCAGAAAATAAATAAACACGTCTAGTCAAGAAGTTTCAATGTAATTTCAATCAATAATTTTATTTCCTCAGTAAACGTTAAGGAACCAATTAAGTGATTATCTTGAAATGTCATCTTAACCACAGTTATTTTATTTAGTCATCCGTGATTGTAATGATCATATCGGTTTGATAGCGAGTCTGTAAAGACACTTTCGTAGTTGTCAAGGCGGAATGTATAGTATAGTGAGCGCAGTTATAAGAAAAAGAGAAAATATTTAGTAGCGTTTGGGAGCGCGGTGTTTGGAAACTTTTGCCCAGTATTGGGACAGTCTGTCACAGGAAAGTATCCTTACTATAATATTATAAAACCGAAAGTGAGTTTGTTTGTTACGTCTTCTCGCCTAAATGACCATGACGCCAAACCGATTTTGATAAATTTGGTACAGAGATATTTGGGACCTTGGAGACGGATAGGTATATGAAAAACTGAAAAAAAAGGAAAGAAAGAGGGATGAAAAGGAGAGAGAAACTTTCGCTGCCCAGAACTTAGAGTATGAGACCAAAGTAATAATACGCTGAGTTCTGGGAGCGAAACTGTTAAAAGTTAGCGTTAACCCAAAGTAACTATGCCACGCGTATGAAGTCGCAGGTGGAAGCTAGTCATAAATATTCCAAAAAAAGGAAAAGATAAGACATAACTTTATGATGAATATATTGGAATGTTTGGTGCAGCTCACACGGATGGCTTCCATGCCATCATGCGCAAAAAAGCTGCTCCCTTACTGCAAAGCTTGCGTAACACTTGTAACAGCATCCTGAAAATGATTGCTGGTAGCCCTGACTGCCCTATTCATAGGCACTGGATGAAATCTATTCTAATATTATAAAGCTGAAGAGTTTGTTTGTTTGTTTTTTTGAACGCGCTAATCTCAGAAAGTACTGGTTCGTATTGAAAAATTCTTTTAGTGTTGGATAGTCCATTTCTTGAGGAAGGCTATAGGCTATATAACATCACGCTACGACCAACAGGTGCTGAGCAGCGCGGGTGAAACCGTGGGGAACAGCTAGTAATATTATAAAAGCGAAAGTGAGTTTGTTCGTTACGTCTTCTCGCCTAAATGACCAAACCGATTTTGATAAATTTTGGTACAGAGATATTTGGAAACTTAGAGATGGATATATAAAAAAGTGAGAAAAGGGGGAGAAACAGGGAGGACAAGGGGAGATCACGCGGGTTAACACTTTCGCAGCCCAGAACTTACGAGTATGAGACCAAAATAATAATACGCTGAGTTCTGGACAGCAAAAGTATTAAAGTTAGTGTTCGCCCAAAGTTACTATGCACGCGTATAAAGTCGCAGGCGGAAGCTAGTCATAAATATTGCAAAAAACAACAGAGATAACATAACATGATGAATATATTGGAATGTTTGCTGCAGCTCACACGGATGGCTTCCATGCCATCATGTGCAAAAAAGCGGCTTCCTTACTGCAACGCTTGCGTAACACTTGTAACAGCATCCTGTAAATGATTGCTGGAGGGCCAACTGCCCCATTCATAGGCACTGGATGAAATTAGTTATAGATTCATGTAATTAAGTAGTACTAAAAACACTAATATAGGGTAAAAGCATAATTTGTTACTAATTCACTAACAAATTATGTATTCTACTGGGTCTGAAATATTTTTTTTTCTTTTTTAAACCCTATTGAATGATATTATATCTCATACAAGCTGGCAAGCTGGCACCCGTGGCTTCGCCCGTATGATATCGAAAAAAAAACTTATGTGTTACTCCAAACCCTAATCTACCTTTGTGGCAAATTTCGTCAACATCCGTTCAGTCGTTTTGACGTGAAATAGTAACAAACATACATACATCCTGAGAAACATTGGCATTTATAATATTAGTAGGAAGTAGGATTTGTTTACGGCCTCTGCCGTTGGAGGCAGCGAACAGGAGAGACGAGTAAAGACAAAAAACTGGCTCAATGAGAGTTGTACTCTTGCACCAAGGGTTCCGTACAAACTTGCGACATAACCATATCTTTTGTCTGCGTAGACTTAGAGGGTTCGTTTTTACTGCTATCCATGGGACCCCACACTTTAGTATGTAGTTTTTAATTTTACCAATAAGGTTACTATATTTCACCGCCTGAGGTTCTTTACAGCCGTAGCAGCAGCACCAGCGCATCACGAAGAGCTAGTCATCATCATTTTTCTGCCATTCTACTTGGGATCGGCGCAACACGTTTTTTCTCCCATTCTACTTGGGCTCGGCGCAACACGTTTTCTCAAACACCACGGCATCATTGATTCCTTTCTGCTTCATATTATTCCTTAGACAATCCATCCATCTTTTCTTTGGTCTTACTCTCGCTCTCCGTCCATCAACATTTAGATCCATCACTCTTTTAGTCCCAAGCGCTTCATCCCTCCTCGGAGTCTAGTCTGGGGAGTCTTGGTATGGACATGTAATGAGGAGGGATAAATTGGTATGGACGTGTAATTACGACGTGACTTGGTATGGAGGCACAACTTTTAAACTTCCTCTAATATAGTCATTCTTTTATCCATTCTTGTCACTTTACACATCCATCATAACATTCTCATCTCCGCTACATACAACCCTTTTTTGTCCATTTTTTTTACAGCCCAGCATTCTGGCCCATACAGAACAATAGGTCTAATCACGGACTATTATAATCTTAACCCGAAGAGCTAGTATGACTAAATAATTAATCACCTACTATAAAACTTTTTATGAGAATTCAAAGCCAATCACAAAACATTAATTTCTTTCATACCCTTCCCGATAATTGTCAAAATTGTTCACACGCATCGCTTCTCCATTTTGATGGTTATCAATCGATGATTCTGATAAGTAATTATAATTAGTGTGTTTCATATTAATTGACGCTTAACCAACAGGATGCGCTACTGGTTTTTATAGCATATTATTTGATTGGTTGATGATATCTTGATGGTTATAGAAAGTTGGGAGGTATAGTGTTTAGTGAATGTGAGAAATATTATATTATTGAAGATGGTAGGAGGCTATTAGTTTTTAATATGCCTTGCCAAGCGGGACTCATTATCTGCCTAGCCTTTTCCCAACTATGTTGGGGTCGGCTTCCAGTCTAACCGCATACAGCTGAATATCAGTATTTTACATGGAGTGACTGCCTGTCTGACCTCCACAACCCGTTTAATACTGGGTAATACGATACCCCTTGGTAAGACTGGTTGTCAGACTTTCGGCACACTGACTACTTGTAACGACTGTCAAAGATCTACAAATGACAGCTGGGACCAACGGCTTAACGTGCTTTCCGAGGCACGGAGGAAACTCGGTATGTTACGGGTGGTCACCCATCCACAGACCAACCTAGGCAAGCGCGGCTTAACCTAAAGATCGACCCGAGCGGCTGCTATTATTTAGCCACGAGCTCCTCCAAGCTTGCCAAGCGGGACTAAAGCTTTTAAAATGATGCGTCCACTGTTTTCGTTTATAGATAACTATTAAACAAGACTAACTATTGTAGACAAGCTTGTTCCACCCTAAACCACATCATGGCGAGCATCAAGCGAGTTGTGGTGAAACGTAGTCCTATTTAGTATCTACTAAAAAAAGTTGTAAACACATCACCAACAATTTTCTTTTATAATCTGCCTGGAGATTACCTTCCACTTTCTCAGACATATTATGCAAGAAAGATTATCTGAAAAGGCAAATAATACTAGTGATGCTAAAACAAATCTATACTAATATTATAAAGCTGAAGAGTTTGTTTGTTTGTTTGTTTGAACGCGCTAATCTCAGGGACTACTGGTTGGAATTGAAAAAATTCTTTTAGTGTTGGATAGGCCAATTCATGAGGAAGGCTATAGGCTATATAACATCACGCTACGACCAACAGGTGCTGAGCAGCGCGGGTGAAACCGCGTGGAACAGCTAGTAATATATAAATGTACATAAACAGAGGCCATGGCGTGATTTTTGGCACGCTCGCCCTCCTCACCTGCGCAATCATACGATTTTGAAGCGACGACATCCGCAGGTTGGCTGGTAATGCTTGGATTTCATTAGCCTAGAATCAATCTTTACAGATTGAATGCAAGAAGGAAAAGGCACTGGCCTATTGTATCTGATAAAGACGTTGACAAATTGTTACACACTGTGTTTATGACTGTATAAGCATCCTTTTTTTCGGGTGGGAAATCATCAAATGACTTCCCTCGCTCTGGGCGGGGGTATGTCAAACTTTTACTGACTAAGACCCACCCATGTTCCTTCTATTGCCCTTTACGTGCCGGGGCCGCGGTATCTCTTTCGAACAACCCGCAACCCCGGCAGGCGGAGGCTCTGGCAAGCCCCTCTGTTTTGCTGACATCTCTTTGAGGCGCGCGTGAAACACGAACACGCCGTCGACACGGCCTGTCGTCAATAGACGGAGGGACGGTGAGCTAAACATTGCTCACCGTCCACAGGCCCGCATCTACGGTGGCCGGGAGTCGTCTCGCGCCGCCCTGCGCCCGGGTGTATAAGCAGCTTTGAAACATTTTCATGACCATAAAATGAAATCATTAAATTCTTTTTTTAAAAACATATTTTAGGTTCAACAAAAATACGCCCCAATTTCATTAATTTAACAAAATAAAAGCCTAAATAGGCCTGACATATTCATTTTATAATAATGTATAAAAAAAACACTGAAAGGTTTTCATGAAAAGACAAATTTTTCACGGCTCTTTTCAATAGTAAATGATTCATTTTGTAAAAAGCGCTTTGAAAAAATAAAAGCAATTGTGTAAAATATATGTAGAAGGATCACTTTGCACAATGCAATAAAAAATACAAAATCATGATTTATTCTATGAAACTGCTGATTGAGAAAGAGAAGCTTTATTTTCCTTACTGCCGATAAAAAGTTATCAACACGGATCTAATACCTCGTCGGACGCTGCGAGGCAAATCCCGGCCACCGTAGATGGGGGCCTGTGGACGATGAGCAATGAGTAGCACACCGTCCGCCCGTCTAGTGACGACAGGCCGTGCCGACGACGCGTTTGTGTTCCACGTGCGCTTCAAAGAGATGTCAGCAAAGCAGAGGGGCCTGCTAGGGACACGACCTGCCGTGGTTGCGGGTTGTTCCAAAGAGAAACCGCGGCCCTGAAGGAACATGAGTGGGTTTTAGTCATTAAAACTGTGACACTCCCCCCGCTTCACCCATATTGGGGGAAGTTTTTTGATGATTTCCCATCCGCAAAAAAAGAATATCCGATTGAGTTGTCTTTTTGCATACAAGTTTAAAATGCATTGTGAGATACGCACCATAATTATAATCTTTCAATTATTAAAAGAAACCAGATCAACAGTCAACAATCGGATTCGCGCAACGAGATTTCCGTACAATCTTGCGACATAAACCATTATATCTTTTGACTACAGTAAGGTCAACTAGCAGCGATACGAAAGGTCATTAACCTAAAGAACAACTGTGGCGTTGACAATCTAATATTTAGCTCTTTCCATCTTGTGCCTTTGTCGTAATGTCTCGTTTTCCCGGCAAAAACATGACAACGTTAAGACGGGTTCGCCAACATTCGGGCGGCCATTTTAGATGGGGTTTTAGCATGGGTTTTGTTTACATTTGGTATCGCTTCTCGTTGGCCGTACTTTACGTAGATCTAGATTTTGATGAAAACTCCAAGATACCACGGACTTGAGTATATGGTTTTAATTTTATTTCGATACCTCCACGCGTTTTTACTTTTGAGGAGAACGCTAAAAAAAGCAAAAATACTTTTTTAAACATACTTTGCGCCCAGATTAACTTCATCCTAGGATACAATTTGTACACACAACGGCACATCAACCTATACAAAAACCATTTTAAGCTGATCTCTCTACTACGGTTGCCATCGGTAGTAGAGAGATCAGGTTATAATAGTTTAGGACAGGTTGACCTGCCGTCGTGTGTACACAATTTCACGTTATGCGTTATTTTTCTGTTCTTTACTTACGTTGTGGCACACCTATTGTCATTTTTCAGTCAATTTACTCTAAGTAACCGTTTTTTGTCCAAAACCATCGCCGCCTGATTTGTTTTGTACGCTTTTAAATATGTTTTATAATGGTACGCTAATTTTCGTTTAAATTACCGAGTCTGTTATGAATGGAGTATCTTTTTGCAGATTATTAGTTAATTAGATATTAACTTATTTGGCGACACGGTTGGTACAGTGGCTGAGTGATCGACTGCTGCGTGTCGTTGGTTCGATTCCCGCACGGAACAAGTATTTCTATGTCCTATAGGTAGTTGTTTCAGGTCTGGCTATTTGTGTATATGAGTTTAATTAATGTTTGTAAAAGCACCCAAGATTCAGTGGTATTTTTCATTAAGAAAAAAATAGACACATTTTTTAGGGATTTTAGACACTAAACACACGAATCTAAAAATGATGATTAATAGTGTTAAATTTATTTCACTTGTTTTTCTCCTTTTAAATTTTATTTCTGAATAAGTTTTAATTGTAATTCGCTAAGTTAAATGTTATCCACGTTATATTGTGCTGCGTCACATTTAAGATTTATGACAGTTATTTAAGTTGTCTAACTGTTAATATTGGTACACTAACATACATGCTGTGACTAGTTTGCGACCCACGGCTACTTTGTATTTGTTTTCTAATAATTTTGCTCATTGTATTTCAAACCTAACTTGTGTGTGTCAATAAATAAATTACATTTTAAAAACAAAAACACTATGATATACTGTTAGAATATTTAATTAAAAGAAAACTCTACATTTGAATAATGCAATATTTACAAAACAATGTTTTGATAGTAAAAAAAATCTCTTCTCTTCCTAACGATTCATATAATTATAACCTTAGAAATATACATTTTAATCAATCAAAATAAGCTGTTAGTTGAGAATTAACAATATTTACGTTTTCTTACTTTATATTTAATTATGGTAAACTAGTGTTATTTTGATATTATAGAACATAATTCTCACAATTTCCACACATGTTTTCCCCATCAATTTCATATTTACCCATCGCTGGCAAGTCACAAGTTCTCGACCTCGCCACCAGAGGACGCTAGAAGCTCAACTGTCATTCAGGCCACGTGACCTGCAATTTGGCGAACGGAAATGTTATCAAACTACGGTTCCTGTTCGTGTTGTTCATAATGAAACACCCTATGTAGTATGGTTAAAGGGGGAATAATTGAGATATGTTGGTATGTGTATGTTTATTCTGATTACTTGGTAAGTAAAGAATTATCATAACTTATCATCACGCTTGTAAACCGAAAATGGTTAGGTAGCGGAAATATAGATTTGGCAGTGTTAAGGATTTGAGGAAAAAATACGATGCTATTTAATATAATTATGGTATTTGGAAAAGTTGTTTATTCACAAAAATAAAGAAATTATTAAAGCAAAAAATTTGAAAAAAGACTATAATCTTTACCTACCATGATTAAGTTATTTATTAATTATTGTATAATTAATAAAAGACAATCTTTCTTTAAGTGTTACTCACTTTTGAAATATTATTTCAGCTATTTTAAACTTATTACATCTTCATTTATCTAACTTTTTCCCAACTATGTTGGAGTCATCTTCCAGTCTTACCAAATGCAGCTGAATATCAGCATTTCACATAGAACGACTGCCTATCTGACCTCTACAACTCAGTACTGGGTTGACTCAGTAATGATACGCCTAAGACTGGTTGTCAGACTTTCAGGACACTGTAACGATTATCAAAGATCTTCAAATGACAGCCGTGTCCAACACCCATCCACAGACTAACCAAGGCAAGCGCGGCTTAACCTTAAGTTTGACCCGAGCGGCCGATATCATTTAGCCACGAGCTCCTCTTGCTTTATTAGCGATATATATATGTTTGTCTATAAGGTATTTATCTATGGGCCTAAAATGCCTGAAAATTAATGTTTTATTATTATTATATAAAGCTTCTAACATAAAAATACAAAAACATAACCTTACCTTTCATTGCACGCAGTCGGGTAAAAAATCCTTCCATATCGAAGTGCCCTAATCCGAACACAGACCCCGCTCTGCATTCATATCACGTGGAGTACAGTCAGCAAAAATTCCCTATCCAGCGGTTTTCCGCTGAAAATAATGTATGTATGAATTTCACGGCTAAACCTAGTGAACAGCCGAAAAGAATTGGCGGTAATGATATTCTGAGTACAGGTGCTTTTACCTTTTAAGAAATGGAGAATGGCGATAGAATTTTGGAATTGGTACACTGAACTATATTTAAAATTGTATTAGGTACTGGTATTTAACTAACTCAGGTAAGACTAGAGTAGCGGGTTGTTTGAAAGAGATACAGTTGACGAAACATAAAGGGCAAAAGAAGGAACATGGGTGGGTTTTATTAGTCAGTAAAAGCCTGACACTCCCCCCCGCTTCGCCCAGAGTAGGGGAAGTTATTTGGTGATTTTTCACATCAGCAAAAAAAAGGGCCATCGCCTGCCATGTGGTTGCAGGTTGTTCGAAGGAGATACCGCGGCCCCTTTGCTTTGCGCGCACTATTCGAATACCACCACTGAACTATTATACAACTGTTTTATTTAAGTAAAATAACAAAAAATGTGCCGTATCTCAAACTGTCAACTACTGAGAGCATACGCGCGAACTGTTTTACTTGCAAATTTGGTCGGTAAAACAGCACCAAATAAAGCTTCGAATACCACCAAGAGCTACCGCCATTCGTCAATAGATGTCGTGAAACATCATATGTTACAATTGCCTCCCTGTCACTATTGACACACCCTACTGATGTGGGTTAATTTTGAGGTCCAGTAGTGTGCGTAGCAATATTTCAAGTTAGATATTTAGTCATCCATACCTGTTTTGAATATTGCACGAAAAACGTCAATCTCTGACAACACGATTGGGGCAGTGACTGCGTGTCGTGGGTTCAATCCTCGCATGGATCAAAAATATGTACCTACTAGCTTTTGCCCGCGGCTTCGCTCGCGTTAAATTCGGTAGCGCCTTATTGATTTGTAATAGCAACGCTAAGTTTTCCTGTTTCTTCCCTCTTTCTCCCTCATATACCACGCCTTTAAAAAAAAAAATAGCCTATGTCCGTCTCCAGGTTCCCAACTATCTCTGTACCATCAAAATCGGTTTAGCCATTAAAGCGTGAAGAGGTAACAAACAAACAAACTCACTTTCGCTTTTATAATATTAGTAAGGATAAGGGTGGCTTACAGATTTTTGTTTCGGGTCTGGCTGTTTGTGTATGTGAGTTTAAATGTTTGTAAACGCACCCAAGATACAGGACACATTTCTAGTGTAGGGCAACGTTGATTTAAAAAAAAAAAACAACTCTTCTAATAGCAGTCTTTTCTACCTCTCAATTACAAAAGAAATAACTCCGCTTGCCCTGTTCAGATTGACGCAGAGCCAAACAATCGAACTGGGTTCCTAATCTCGCCAATAAATTACTTTTATCTCCAAGATTTTCCAAGTAGCCGCCGATCTGGCTGAACTAAAGGCTTTTATAAGTAATGTGACAATCGGTTTCGAAAATAATGTTGTTTCTAGATAGTTGGGTGCTGGGAATGAAGATAGGAAAAAGGTATTGTTTATTAAGACCAATCTTTAACGATAAATATATTGGTAGGGAATAGTTTTTGAAGCGAAAGATATGAAACAAAATTGCCGTCGTTGTTACCTTTTGAATGTTAACTGCATGACAACGAGTTGGTCCAGTGTTGACTGCATGGGGGTGGCGGGTTGTTCGAAAGAGGTACCGCGGCCCCGGAACATAAAAGGCAAAAGAAGGAACATGGGTGGGTAAAAGTCTGGGACTCCCCAGTGCGGGGGAAGTTATTTGATGATTTCCCATCGGTAAATAAAAAACATGTCAGTCAATGTGTGTGTAAATGATTGTTGACTAACCGAATTAAAAATGAATCCTTACTTAAAATCCTTACTAATATTATTAAAGCGAAAGTGAGTTTGTTTCTACGTTACGTCTTCAACATTTTCTTTTTTTTTTTAAAGTGAGAATTTGACTATCACCACGCGAGTGAAACCATGTTTTAATTAATAAAT
Source organism: Ochropleura leucogaster (assembly GCA_958449745.1). Taxonomy (NCBI): domain Eukaryota; kingdom Metazoa; phylum Arthropoda; class Insecta; order Lepidoptera; family Noctuidae; genus Ochropleura; species Ochropleura leucogaster. Next base: position 6,471,523 of record OY288226.1, read on the forward strand.
CTCTAAAATTTTTGATTGTAAGTTACGCCTTTCATTTACTGTTTTATGAGCATCCCTTATTAATACCCCATTTCAAACCGAATTACACTCAATAGCTTTTGTACAACTTTAAAACAAAAATCTCGCTTCCATTCAGTATCACAATGAAAAATAATTGATCCTCCGTGTTCAATCGTTGTCGATTTTTATGCATACAAAAACATTTACATTTAAATTGGGCAACGAATGTTTGATAAAAAATTGTTGGTATTTGTTTTGCAAATATTTAGCTCTGACTAAAGCCTTATAAAGCGTGATATCGAAAAAGAAAGTATCCTATTCATTATTCCAGACTATAATCTAAATCTGTGCCAAATTTCATTAGGATCCGTTCAGCCGTTTTGACGTGAAAGAGTAACATATTACTAGATGCGCCCCGCGGTTTCACTCGCATGGTAATAGAATAATATAGAATAATAATATATCTCTATGAATTATAGTTTATGTGTTATTCTGATGTATCCTTACTAATATTATAAAAGCGAAAGTGAGTTTGTATATTTGTTACCTCTTCACGCTTTAATGGCTAAGCCGATTTGGATGAATTTTGGTGCAAAGGTAGTTGGGAAGCAACTACACTTTTTTTTAAAAGTGGGATGTGAGGGAGAAAGAGGGAAGATAAGGGAAAACTTAGCGTTGCTATTACAAATCAATAATACCCCGAATTCAACGCGAGCGAAGCCGCGGGCAAAAGCTAGTAAGCTTTATTACTGGAAAGTTTCATTAACATTCATTCAGTAGTTATGACGTGAAAGAGTAATAAACATCCATACTTATATTATAAATGTGAATTTTTGCAAGGCTGGATCCTTACAAACATTCGCATTTTTAATATTAGTTTTTTTTAATAAGGTTTTTTTTTGTAGTTCCGTACCTCAAAAAGGAAGAAACGGAACCCTTGTAGGATGATCGCGATCGATCTATCGCGGGCCTTGAGCGCGGGGACCGAATCCAGAAATTTCGTAACGAAAAAAAACCTGACGCTCCTGACCTGACGTGTTTGGTAGAAAATCGGATAGTCAATCGACATTACGCTGGATCAAACCCAAGGTCTTGTTTTTATTTTTGCGACCTCTTTTCATTTGAAGTACTTTTAAAAAAATTATATGTTTTTTTTTTATTTATTGTCTACGTTGATAAACAAATGTTTCTTTTTGCGACTTCTTTTCATTAGAAGTACTTTTTAAATATTTTATTTAGATTGTTTTTATTTATTGCATAAGTTGATAAAAAATGCTATGCAATAGCTTTACCACGGCAGTCCCCGAGTGCCACACGTATTTTTTTTAAAACTTTGCCCCACACTAGTACGTCTTCTGTATCGTAGGTGCGTTTACAAACAATTAAAGTCACATACACAAACAGCCAGACCTGAAACAACTACCTGTATCTCATACAAATATTTGTTTCGGGCGGGGATCGAACGCACGACACGCAACGCAGCAGTCGATCTCTCAGCCACTGCGCCAACCGTGTCGTCAGACTGTCAGTTGTTTAGGTGCTGGCTGTTTGTGTATATGAGTTTAAATGTTTGTAAACACACGATACTAGAGAGACCCTTAAAGTTAACAAAAACCACAACAAAAAAACGTGTGTCAGCTCCGACGCACGACTGGAGTTTACTCCTTAAGTACGAGTTTCTAACCATACGCAAAAAGAGTTTATTCAACTGAAAAAAGATTAATATCATATGAAAGGGTAGATTTACAAATTAATTAATTAACATATAGTATATAGGTTTAGTCGCCTATACAGCATACCATATGTACGTCTTAATACACTCACAGCCAAATTAGAAAGTTGCGCACTAAAGGTGCGCACCAAAAACATGACACATTTTTGTTACTTGTTAGTAGGTTTTACCCCTCGGATTTTTCTCATACCGGGCGCCTTATATATGAAAATCGATTCTTAAGAAGTAAACTCCAAAAAAGCATTTCTCAATAATAAATCAAAAATACCCGATAAATACAATCCAAACTCGATCTCCCAGAGGGATTTTTGAAAGCAAAAGCAAAAAAAAAGAACCTCGTAAAGTTATTTTTCGTTATCACCGAAAAGTTTGGGGGTGACGCATCACTCCCAAATGTATAATTGATCTTAAGGAGGCGTCTTTTATCACTTTCCATGGGGAGGGTCCTCGATAAGGCAGTGAGTTCCAAACCAGCAGGAAATTCATTTGTTTTGGAAAGAATTAAAATTTTATGTGAGTTTTGTACTGTCATGGTTTTGTGGTTTAGAGGTTTGATTCCCAAGTTGGGCTAAGTTTTATTGGTTTATTTTCTTGTATTTTTTTTTTCATAGCTGTATAAATAAAGCGATTCTCAGTTGCTTCGTACGGGTTCCGTACCTTAAAAAGAAAAGAAAACGGAATTCTTATTGGATTACTTTGTTGTCTGTCTGTCAAGACTCTTTATTTCGGGAACGCGTGGCCTTATCGAGTTGAAATTTAAATTATATGCTCAAATTTTATTGTGAAAAATCATATCTTTAAGTCTACGCAGTCAAAAGATATGGCTAATTATGTCGAAAATTTGGTAGGAACCCTCGGTGCGCAAGTCTCTTGGCCGGTTTTTTTAAATACCTAATCAGCGAAAAATATCCATGTAAAGAGATTTGTCATGATATACTCAGTACGTAACAACCGTTTGTTTCAGCATAAATATAAACAGAAACATTAAATATGTTCAGAAACTAACAATACAATTTTTTTTTAAATAGTAAAATAAATACAAGACGTCAACAAATTCGTCCGCATTGCTGTCAACATAAAAAGTGCCCAAGAGGCTGGCAGTATTACCGCGTTGGATATTAATGCTAATTCTTTGGCCAAAAAAGGCCAGCTCGTTGGTCAAGTGACGAGTCGACCAAACGCTTGGTGATATCTTGAAACACGTAATGAACTCCATATTCTCGACTTTCTGATTGACTTTTTTAATCCCAGCAAATGTTGGTTTCCTTTGAGTCACTTATTATTCTTTTTCTCTTACATTTCTAATTCTCAGTCGATTTCATTAAGGGTGGCCCCTTTTTGGGTCTTCAGGTCAATCTTTTCTGGGTCATCGACGACTTAATTGCATGCAACCGTCTTTTCCTTAGAAGAATTCCTTTGATCTAGATGCAACCTTTGTGGAGAATGGTGCTTTAACAAACATTTCAACTCACATACACAAACAGCCAGACCCAAAACGACTACCTGTAGGCCTACTATGACATCTTAAAGCAGAACTTATTCCACTGAGTGAAAGAGATGGTGCTAGACACCCTGTATAACTCTGTCCCTTTCCCTCAGCGGAATAAGTTCTGCTTTAACACGTCATGGTAGGGTAGCTGTAAGTCATAGAAATATTTGTTCCGTGCAACCACGACACGCAGCGCTGCAATCAATCACTCAGCCACTGCGCCAACCGTGTTGTCAATTGTTTTTAATTGTTTTTAGAGCAGCCAAACACGTGGACCCCCCATTTGACTACTATTGAAATTATGACAGACTAGCGTTTGCCCGCGGCTTCGCTCGCGTTAAATTTGAAGTAACACAGTTCCCCTTGCGCCTTATTGATTTGTAATAGCAACGCTAATTTTCCATTTTCTTCCCTCTTTCTCCCTCACATCCCACTTTTTTCAAAAAAATTTTAGCCTAAGTCCGTCTCCTGGTTCCCAACTATCTCTGTACCAAAATTCATCGAAATCGGTTTAGCCATTAAAGCGTGAAGAGGTAAAAAACAAACAAACTCACTTTCGCTTTTATAATATTAGTAAGGAAGTAAGGATTAGCTATCATTGCCGCTGCAATTGTTAACTTTGACAGTTTTGCTACTATTAAATATTTGACGGGCCTGTTGGTCTAGTGGTGAGTGGCCCTGACTGCTGAGCCGGAGGTCGTGGGTTCGATTCCCACCCAGGACAAACTTTGTGTGATGAGCATGATTGTTTGTTCTGTGTCTGGGTGTGATTTTATCTACAATATGTATGTATTTCTAAATTATATAAGTATGTATATCAGTTGTCTGGGTATCATAACACAAGCTCTGCTTAGCTTGGGATCAGATAGCCGTGTGTGAACTCACACACGGCTATCTGATCCCAAGATATTTATTTATTTTTATTTTGACACTGCTGTCGATAGCTTATATAGGTAATAGTAAGGCTTTATAAATGAAGGCTTTTTCTCTAAATTGATGATGATCGAGATTTTATAATGCACATACTTGGTGTGCGCAGGCACAGGTGCACTCTCTGTTCTCTCACTCTCATAGTCCGATGGGACGGCAATCCGAGATGACCGGAGAGATCAGGTATAGGACCAACGTCTTAACGTGCATTTCGAGGCACGGGGCTAACTCACCACCGACTTCCAAACTCCGAACTGTTACTAAGAAATTCCTAATGGAAAAAAAATCCAATAACACGTCTTTTTGCCAGCCACGGGAGTCGAAACCAATACCGCGATACCAACGGAACAGTAAACCTCGGTATTAAAAAAAACTTCAAACCAGAACTCAATATACAGTAGTAAAAACTACAAGGTAAATAACTGTCTCATTTAGTATTGACATAAATGTGACAAAGTCACCAACGTACTCAATTTTCTGAAAAAGTGATTGGAACCATAAAAAACTTGGTTACACATCCGTATCAAATGTAACATAATATAATTGTGCGCTAAAACTATGAAACATAGCGATACCTATAAATCAATTTCCCCAACTTTCCCCAGAAAAGACGGCCAGAACATTTCTATGACATATGCTGCAACAATAACAAAGGAAAACTAACCTTAGCTTTAAGAACTTAAAGTACAAATCGGTATGTAATAGGTCTGACTTTTTTTTTAAAAAAAAAGGTCTCAGTAATGGCGTAGCTCTTCTGATAAGGTATAAAATAGTGTCTGAGGTTGTAATTTAAGTGATTTTGACAGAATATATTGCCCTAAGGGACGATTTTCTAATACCACTTTATCTATAATGCTTTATGCGGTAGTGCGATGTTCGTTTTTATGCCTCTCTGCTGAGATTCTGATGTGAGCGCAGATAAATGTAAGCCGGATGGAAAATACGACGCATCCCAAGAGTTATATGTTTTCATAGAAGTTTCCAAGTGTATTTCGTATGAGGAAAATGTTATATTGTTGTTAGTCGTGTTTTAAATAGAAATGTTGTGAATGGAAGCAAAAATATCTGAAAAAGAAGAAAACATACGGGTCGTATATAATTTTCCTGCCCTTGTCCCCATTCTATTTAAGGTCGGCGCAACACGTTTTCTTCTTCCATTCTCCCCCATCAGACGTCATGGCTTCATTTACTCCTTTCTCCTTCATATCATTCCTTACACAATCCATCCATTTTTTCTTTGGTCTTACTCTTGTTCTCCGTCCATGAAACTTCAGATCCATCACTCTTTTAGTCACATGTCCTTTTAGTCAACCGGACGTAAACTATATAAATAAAATAAATATAAATATCTTGGGACAACTCACACACGGCTATCTGATCCCAAGCTAAGCAGAGCTTGTGTTATGGTAACCAGACAACTGATATACATACTTATTTAATTTATAAATACATCCATATTATAGATAAATCACACCCAGACACAGAACAAACAATCATGCTCATCACACAAAGTTTGTCCTGGGTGGGAATCGAACCCACGACCTCCGGCTCAGCAGTCAGGGCCACTAACCACTAGACCAACAGGCCCCTCAACTGTCCATTTTTAACGTACAGACTCCTGCAGGTCAACCTACCCGAAACTCTAAATTTTTCCCAATGAACCTTGAACCTAATACTTTAGAAATAAAGTCGAAAATCTATCAAAGAAATCTGACAGATTGTAGTAGCTTGATGTGCAGACTTCTATACAACGGAACCCTAAAAATAGCCAATTTGAACTCAATTTGAATTTAAGCTGGCCGATTTGACACGTTGACGTGTCAAATCAGCCAGTCTCTTGGAGACTCAACCAATTTTTTTTTTCTTAACGATTGTTATATAATCATAAGATGGCTATTCAACAATAGCCTTCATTGTAATTAGGTAATAAGATTACATTACGAGTAGCTTCCTGGTACTTCGATAACAGGAAGCTATTAGGCTAGCTATTATATATAATATTCCTTTGTTATATGTACTTAGCTCATAAGCTTCATGATTAAATAAACTCAATCTTAATCTGCTCTTTAAGCGGAACACACCTTTAGTTCCTTTTTAAAAATCCTGTCGCCTCAGGCCACAGCCTAACTCGATTTAAATATATTTTTTTTCTTTATGTTGTGTGCATTACATAGTTAGGCAAAGGCTAAACAGATAGTATCCTTACTAATATTATAAAAGCGAAAGTGAGTTTGTTTGTTATCTCTTCATGCTTTAATGGCTGAAATGATCTTGATGAATTTTGGTACAGAGATAGTTGAGACCCAGGAAACGGACATAGGCTATATTTTTTTTAAAGTGAGATATGAGGGAGAAAGAGAGAAGTAAAGAGAAAAACAGCTTTGCTATTACAAATCAACAAGGCGCAATGGCAAAAACTGCAGGTACCTGCAAATCAAGAAAGGAGAACTGTGTCATACCGAATTTAACGCGGGCGAAACCGCGGGCAAAAGCTAGTTATGACATAAATCCAGACATTTTTTTAAATTTTGTTGACATTTAAACACGTAATCTTTAACAAAATAATTATTCACATATATTAACATAATAATTCCTGCATTTCACTGAGCAATGACTACGATTCTACAGCGCCTGTGTCTATCTACCTAAAGATTGCTACCAAGAGATAACATACAAATATTTGGCCGGCCATGATACCTCGTATGTGCCGAATACTACCCTCAATACTGCAACAGTTGATGCACACACAGTTTTCACATCAATGACTACCATTCAGATAGCAGCCAAAGGACTTGTTGAGGTATATATGTCGGTGGGATGTTCTTTGTGAACATGAAACGGCCTCTGCAATTTGGTTTTAACTATTATTTTGTTCCATCGTTTGTGACCAAATAATTAGAGCTGGTCATTTTATGGGTTGAGCCACGCTTGCCCAAGTTGGTCCGTGAATGGTAGCCCATCCATAATATACTGAGTTTCCTCCATGCTTCGGAAAGTAAGTTAAGCTGTTGGTCATGGCTGTCATTTGTAGATCTTTGACAGTCGTTATATTCTTAAAACTTATAGTTTCTGAGATTTCGTGATAGATCTTCCCTTTTCTTCCCTCTCTCTGCCTTATATCCCACTTTAAAAAAAATAGCCTTTGTTCGTCTCCTGGTACAACTATCTCTGTACTAAAATTTATTAAATCGGTTTAGCCATTAAAGCATGAAGAGGTAACAAACAAAGAAACTCACTTTCGCTTTTATAATATTAGTAAGGATTAGCTGAAGAGTTTTTTGGGCTAACTTATCTTAGAAACTACTAGTTTGAATTAAAAATATAATATTTTAATCTTTAAAAGCCCATTTATCGAGGAAGGCAAAGGATAACATCTGCACCTTTTTACTCCTCTGTTTTTATGTCCTGTCAAGTATTTTGTGTGTAAAAATAATATTAAATTTTGCTATTACCTTTAGGAGCAGAGCGAGGACGGCCCCACGGGGCTCAGCTAGTTTGCAAAAATGCTTTGAGATAGAGTTTTGATTTTATTAGTTTTTGTTTACGTTGTCTTTGACAACAGCTCAAGGTTACTCATTTCTAATTAACACTTCTAAATCCTATCCTGTCATCATAATGGACAATTAAGCCAGCCATCTCCACTTAACCTTTTGTCAAACCCCCTCAAAATTACCATTTTGACAAAGACTGACAACTTAATCCTTACAAAACAACACTTCAGACCAAATTAAATCTATCAGAACATTCAGGTCTCTTCAAAAATTAAACAAAGTTTCTTAACGATGTAAATCTAACCGAAAGTCGGTCTTAACCGGATGAACGGCTCCAAGTCCCGTAACCGGGCGTTGTCCGACGTAATCCGGGTAAATCGTGGTCGTATTTTGGTGTTGGCTGGTTAAGCACGAGCTACAGGTGGCCTGGTACCTTAAGTTTTGGTGTGCGTGATTTTTTGGCGAATGATTTTCTTGTATGCGTCAGATTCGTGTTAATGTTTTTGGCTGTACGTGAGCTTTATAATAAACTAGCTTTATATAGGGTGTGGGTTATTTTTAAGAGATACCACAGCCCCAGAACATAAAAGGCAAAACAAGGGACTTGGGTAGGTAAAAGTCTTGCACTCCCCCCGCTCCGCTCAGAGCGAGGAAAGTTATTTGATGATGTCCCATTGGCAAAAAAGGTAATATTAAAGTTATTTTATTTTCTACCTACATTGCTTTCCTACTTTCGCAGACAAGTTTGTTGAAGTGATCATGTTCGTGCACGAAAAACCGATCCACATTGGACTGAGGTGTTTAAAGTTATTTATGTGAATGACGTGTCTCGTTGCTGATCAATTTCCGATTTAAATGAAGCTCTGGCTGTACTATAACTCGGGAGTTATCAAATAGGTCAAATAAATTTTAATATAAAACATAACAGTACAGACGCCAGGTCAAGCTACCCGAAACTGTCAATTTTTCCCAATGAACCTTGAACCTAATGCTTTAGAAATAAAGTCGAAAATCTGTCAAAAAAATCTGACAGATTGTAGTAGCTTGATGCGCAGGTGTCTGTACTTTCTATTACTATCAAAAACCTTAGACTAAATCCCCAACTTATATGTAGCAACACCTAAAATAAAAATATACACTTTATTTTCTTTAATTCCACGACCATATATTTTTCTACAGCAAACCAGAAAATACTCGCTCATTTTCTCTCGTAAACAAGATCCAAGAAAATAACTCGACATCTAACAAAGGAACGTTTCTAAAAAAACAATTCGATCTAAAAACGAATAGGAGAGCTCCGTATAATGTGAGGAAAAAACCGAATAATCGATTACCATAATCAATTAGGGATCCTTGTGGATTCGTATCAATAACATTCGCTGAAAAGGTTCCAGTACTTAATCTTGTAAATCAACAGTCCCCGATTGGTATCTGATAAACTGGGGAATGCGAAAAATAATGAGCTACAAACATGTAAACAATTTTGTTCAAGAATTTATTATTTGTAACAGCTTCATAGTGCAATTTATTTTTACTTTTTTGTTCACAGAGTTTTTTATTCAATTGTTTTAACATTACAAATGACAACCAGTCTTTTGTACCGTATGAAAAATCATCAAATACCTTGGCCCGCTCTGGGCGGAGCGGGGGGAGTGTCCGACTATTTTCGCTGTAGAATGGTGCGGGTGATATTAGATGAAAAAATATGAAAAGATATGTGTATAAGCGCTTCATATCAATAAATCCCATCACTAAACATGTATGTGGGTAGTCCTATACGGCTATGATATACAGGGTAAAGCATCAAAGGCTTTCAATCAAATCGAAGTAACGTTCCAGATTGAAGAGGAATAGTACATTTTACTAATGTTACCCGCGCCATGCTACAGTGAAACTAGTATAAGAGTGGTGAAACCACCTCAAAGTAATATTGAAATGCATACAAATGACAAATGCTGACAAATGCTTGCACTGACTGAACAGGTCCACTCAATCAGTGTGGTGCTTTCTTAAAAAGACCATTTCAGACACTAATCTGCACAGTCCTTATGTAAGTTGACCAAGATTTTTGTCCGGACCTTAAAAGATACCTCTGCGTTTGTTTCGGCTGTATCTTCTCAGAGTAGTCGGGTACGAAACACCGGCCTCATATAGTTTTTTTTTAATGTGTTTCTGAAAACCTACCTGCGAAATAAACATCATTTATCCCAGCTCAATTTCGTATACCACAGCTCAACTTATCAGAACATCTCCAAAAGCAACCGTAACTCACCCCTCTTTACAAATTACAAACGTAAATTTGTTCTTAGTCAACAAATCGTAAATCCATCTCCTAAACAGACTGGATAGTGAAACGGTAATGAGCCCTATTGGTGCAAAATCACGGGCGAATGGCGCTCGTGACAAACTCACTGCTAGAGACCACGCCGACTCAACTGATTTACGTAGGTTAGCATATTTAGCTTATGCGAAGGGAGAATTAGTAAGGTAGATATGGGTAATGAAGTGAGGATTATTGATTGTTAAGAATGTGGCTTAACGTCTGATAGGGGTGAATGGAAGAAAAAAACGTGTTGCGTGGAACCCAAGTGGAACGAGAAGGAAGGTGATGATGATGTCGAGAATGTGGCAAGGAAAATGTCAAAGATGGAAGTAGTGAAAAGAATGTTATCATAAATAAATAGTCCTAAGTAAATAGTCCTTCTTTTTACTATTTTTATATTGTACTACCCGCACAAATTTAATGTTATAGGAGTCAATTGTACACCTAGAAATAAAATTATAAATTCCTTTCATTATTTTAAATTAATCATTTCCATCTTTAAATGCAAGCGTAATTGGCAGATCAATCAACAGATCTACATTTACTGACATGAATATTGAATTCAGTAAAACTATATAATTTATCAGAAAAACATGCGCCACCATATTTTACCTCTGCCGTCACAGATTCAATCGTTGATATTTATTGTGTAAATGCTGCAATATTTTCACAAAAGTTTTTCTGATTACGATCAATCTTAAAACGAATCTGACTGTCATGTAAAGTGTTACAAATAAACATTTTATTCATGTAGCATTTAAATTGATGTGAATGTCAAAAATGTGATTGGTTATTGTGTGGAATATAAAAAACATTATGTACATTATGTTTTGTCTATTACCTAAAATAATCGACATGACATACTTATAATAGTATTTCTCTCTCAGTGGTTTTCGTTGATCTTGGGTTCCATTCCCAGATTAGGACAATTTATTTTTGTAGATTTTTTTTACTAATTATTACAGTAACTCTTTTTTGCCCACGGCTTCGCCCGCGTTTAATTCGGGGTAACACAGTTCCCCTTTCCTGATTTGCAGGTACCTGCTACCTGCAGTTTTGCCTTATTTAATGTAATAGCAAAGATAAGTTTTCCCTTTTCGGGAAGAAAAGGGAAAACTTATCTTTGCTATTACACTTACCTCCTTACTCCTCCTCCTCCTCTTACCTCCATTTTTATTAAAAGTTAGCCTATGTCCGTCTCCGTCTATACCAAATTCATCAAAATCGGTTTAGCCATTAAAGCGTGAAGAACAAACAAACTCACTTTCGCTTTTATAATATAAGTAAAGATAGGAAGGAATATCCGGTTGAGGCCAATAAGCTTGCCCCGATTACATAAGACATTAAACATAACTGTAAACTGTAGGTGTGGTAAATGTATCCAAGTGCCTAACTATTGGATTATAGTCGTGTTATGTGTAGTACAGACTGATTATCAAGTTAATTCTTTTTCGAATTTTGGCCAAAAGTGGGTCAATTTTTATCCAAGTTTAACAATATTATTGTAAGAATCGCAAGTTGTGTCGCCTATGCTGAGCAACAACTTGCTGACGAATGAACAAAGGTGAATTGCATGGCGTGGCATATACTAGGTATGTCTTGCTCTTTATCGTTTTGCGTGGCATTCGACAAAACGCTAAGATAGACAAAGCTCCGAATATTTTGTGATTTTATTCTCCAACTTCAAGCAAATTTTCGTTCGGAAATGGAAAAATTGAAACATGTTGTGTTTTGTTTTTTTTTTAATTAAATTCCAAAGACGTATGAAGCTTTATTGAGAATTTCCTTTATTCTTTGTTTTTAAATGTTATTCTTGATTTTATAGTTCTTCTTATTGTTCTGGTTATAGATATTTTTTTACTTTTATGTCAAGGTATATAAAAAAATATATTTCAGGTAGAACACCCATAATTACAATGTTACATTACACATAAATTAAAGGCAGGTTTTATTTAATGGTAATTGGCTTCATTTTTTATTTTCATTGGCCTACTAAATTTCCCAAGGTTTGATAGTTATAGATGGACTACTATCCTGTGTTTTGGATACGATCTTAAGATACGTGAGACTCGGACTTAGCCAGTTTATTTATTACTAGCTGTTCCACGCGGTTTCACCCACGCTGCTCAGCACCTGTTGGTCGTAGCGTGATGTTATATAGCCTATAGCCTTCCTCAAAAAATGGACTATCCAACACTAAAAGAATTTTCCAATTCCAACCAGTAGTCTCTGAGATTAGCGCGTTCAAACAAACAAACAAACTCTTTAGCTTTATAATATTAGTATAGATTACCTACAAGAGAAAAAACATTTCGTCTTAAATCCCCCCATTCATAGTAAAAGATTCTAAGATATCAATATTAAACCGCATTAGTTTTATCTTATTTTACGTTTTGCAAAGTAAACAATCACTTATGGTCGGGCCTACACTGTCCTCTCATACTTAACTACTAACCCTGTAACAGCAACATTGTAAAACCAAAAATAATTTTAAAAGAATAACCATGGAGTGTTCTTCTCCATTAGAAACGACCAACCCGAACCGTGCACCTTTTTCGATAGTATAAGGTTTATAAGTGCCCAGATTTTGACTAGCCACCAACCATGGTAACTTCAACTTTTTTGTGCCGGATTGAAAATTCCTCATGGAAATTCTCCACTCTGGGGCGGGTGGAGAATTCTGTCAGACTCGACTGACTAATAACCCACCCCAGGGTACCCTTCCTGCGGGCCTGTGGACGGTGAACAATGGGTAGTTCACCGTCCGTCCGTCTATATGTATTGACGACAGGCCATGTCGACGGCGCTTTAGTGTTCCACGCGCGCCTCAAAGAGATGTTAGCAAAGCAGAGGGGCTTGCCAGGTTGTCCGTAAGAGAAACCGCGGCCCCGGACCGTAAAGGGCAGTTGAAGGAACATGAGTGGGTTTTAGTCAATACAAGTCTGACATTCGCCCCTGCTCCGCCCAGAGCGAGGGAAGTTGTTTGACGATTTCCCATCCTTAAAAAAGGGTACCTTTCCCACAGTTTTGCATCAGGGATCATGAAAATGGTGCTCGTTCCACGACTCAACCTCGTTCCATGCAGTTTATCTGGCCAACAAAAACCGATTGAATGATAATATTTTTAAAACTGAATGCGTCGTTAAAAATGCAATTTTCGCGTGCTGTATTCATAGCGGAGTAATAAATTATTACCGAGAGGTAAAATATATTACTTTTTATTATACTTTGTGAAGGTTTAAATAAGAGCTTATTTGGAGGCAGATATTGGAGGGTAAGAGGGATGTTTTCAAGAGTTGTTATGTTTACTTGGATTGTATTGCGTAGTCTTACTTACAGGCATCATGTATCATATATATTTAAGAATTTGTTTTTTTTAGCGGAGCTTCATTTAAAAAATGAAACACCACAGACTACTACAGTACAGTCTCTCGTCCTTTAAATCTATTTGAAGTTTATCTTTAAAAGATCGCTTTTAGCGATAACACCGCCCATTGTTTCACCTTCTTGTAATTTGTATGGTGAACATAATAAAAAATATTCTATCTAAGTATAATGTTATCTACATTAGGTTTGGTTAGCGTTTACCAATTCCTAAAGAACGGACAACTGAGCGCAAACATTTCTCCGTTTAAAAATACAGAGTATCTAATCTATCTAAACAGACAGCACAAAAGGACCACAAACTGGAGTATATGGTTTTAATTTCGAGACAATACCTCCAGGAGTTCTTGAGTTAAAAAGTCTTGACAGACAGACGGACAACAAAGTGATTCAGTCGGGGTCCCGTTTTTTTCCTTTTGAGACACGGTTACCCTCCCCCCTGCTCCACACGGAGCGGGGGAAAGTTATTTGATGATTTCCTACCCGAAAAAAAAAAAAGACACGGTTACCCTAAAAAAGTCTAGCAAAGTAAAAAGATACCCTCGCTTCTGTCTACCCCAAAATGACTTCATAGCATCAAGCTCTGAAAATTATGAGGGTTTATTTCCGTCACTAAAAAGGCTATTCTAGAATCCATGGTCTTCATTTAGAGGCCTATCCCAGTTTTCTCGTTCCTTTATTTTACGGCACGAGGATAGTAAAATCTTTTTATTATTTGTTGATTACTCTACGTCTCTTAGGCAAGGAAATAGTGCATGTAATAAAGGTTAATAATTTTAAAGTATGCTCTCTTAAGGCGATTATGGAAATACTTACCGCTTCAATCTCTTCACTATGTGCATCTTGAGTCTAAAACTCAGAATAAGTTTTAAAAAACTGACTTTTCATCTATATAACTGATTTATTTTAAATTTAGTATGTCGACCCTTTACCAACTTCATAATATCGATATCTATTTAAAATCATGTATCCCAGAAATATCTCATCTAATTAACAGGTTATCTAAGCGGAATTAGGTTAGCGAAAAATATGAATTGACTTTAAAATCTGAAGGGTTACCATGACATCTTATAGCAGCTCTATTTCCTGTGTGAGAAAGAGATGGTGCTTGACACCCTGTATAGCTCTGTCTCTTTCCCTCAGTGGAATAACTTCTGTTTTAAGACGTCATGGTAAAATAGTCTTAAAACAGAATACAGAAACAGTTATTTGATAATTTCCCATCCGCAAAATGCAAAAAAAAACCAGCTGACTACCAGAAGCACTGATGCAGGTGGGTAAGAAGTATCCACTTTAGTACCTTATTCGTAGTCATGTGGGCTCTTCAATACATAAAATATACCTACACCACAAGAGAAAACATACTCCGATAACTATCAATTCGGCCCAAAAGCATCCTGAACTATAATAATATATAGCTTTTACGAAAGTCCATTTTGTACCCAGGAGACAAATATCTCTAAAAACATAAAGGGTTTGAACCTTCAGTGGGTTCCACTGGGGACAACCCTAACATGTCAAACAAGTCATATTTCCAGTAGAAATTGTAGGGTTATGTATTAGTTTTTGGGTTACGGCGTTTTTGGGTTAAATATTTTGGTGGCTGGCTGTCAAAATTTAATTTTTGGGGCTGTTATTAAACGTTTAGTAAGGTTAGGTGTAAATTGATAATAGCTTTTTGTAAAACAGGCTTAAAGTTCATTTTTGTTTTACGTAGAACTTTTAAAATAGTTACGATGGGTGTACAATTAGGATTCTGCTTAATCCTTCAAAGGTTACAGGCACGATGATAGTTTTTTTTATTTATTTATTGAGCCTTAATGTTTTCAGTGAGTCTGTTTGAATGATGATATGAAAAAAAAATATTATGACTTTTTGGAGACGAGATTTTTTTTTTTATCGAAAAACAAAACTGAAATGCTGTAAGATAACAAATGTACAATAATATATTTATAACAAGCACAAACAACATAACTTATGAAAAATATGTTTATTATTACTTAAAAAAATAATATTACACATAAATATATATAATTAATTTAAAAAAAAACATATGGGGTGTAAAAGTACCCGTAAGATAACTGAAATATTCGTCCTGTCATTGCAATATTTTTTTTGTTCTAGAACAAACCTGGTTTTTTTCTAGTTACGGAGATAATGTGGTCAAAGCTTAATTTTTTCACAAGTTTTTAATGTTATAACGTTACTTAAAATACATCCCCGACCATCGTATTATTCAATGTAACTATCAGCACATTTTTTTGATTGCGGTACATTGTTTTTTTTTGCGTAAAACGATCCCAAAGAAAGCATTTTAATCAGCAAGAGTCTGACACTCCCCTTCGCTCCAACCAGAGCGTGAGAAGTTTTTTTTTTGAGTCAAACTCGCGCACCGAGGGTTTCATACAAACTTGCGACGTAAACGGCCACTAAGCGAGAGAGAACACAGACTTGAGTATATGGTTTTAATCTCAACTTGATACCTCCACGCGTTTCCAAGATAAAGAGTCTTGACAGCCAGACAAACGGAAAACAAAGAGATCTCATTAGGGTTCGGCGTTTGCCTTTTCAGGATTTTTCCTAAAAAATAAATATGGAGACTTATTTAGGTCATACCCACTCCAATTTAAACCCGTATCTATTTCGAAACAGATCAATAACTGGCACTACAGTCCTAGGTATATTGTATGTTTAACACTATAAGTCAATTAAGGGAAGCAGTTTCGTAGTTAGGGAAACAGATTAGATGGCCGGTGGCTATAGGTCTCCAATCTGTCACCAATAATTATGCAGATAGATCTAAGCTTGTGCTAAGATTATAAATATGATAATTTAATTGTTTACTGAAGTTATGGTTTGTTAAATAAGATTTGGTTTAGAGGCAAGTGTTTTGATATAATTATAATACAGTATTTTATGTACAGATGCCAGCAGGTCAAGCTAACCGAAACTGACAATTTTTCCCAATGAACCTTGAACCTAATACATTAAAAATAAAGTCGAAATTCTATCAAATAAATCTGACAGATTGTAGTTGCTTGATGTGCAGGCACAGATGACGGCACATCAACCTACACTAAACCATTTTAACCTGATCTCTCTACTACGGTGTGCGATCCGTAGTAGAGAGATCAGGTTATAATAGCTAAGAATAGGTTGACCTGCTGTCGTGTGTACTTAAAAATCCTTGTAGTATTTTATCCGATTTATTTTTAAGGGTACCGTCTTTTATAAGATCACTTTGTTGTCCGTCTGTCTGTCTATCTATCTGTCTCTCTGAGCTATGAAACATATAACCTTCTAAGTCTACACAGTCACAAGAGTTAAAGACTCTCGGTAGTCTGACTTGAGACCGTCCGTTTTGAGGTACGAGAAACAAACAAACGATAATTCGAGTAAAACAACTTATCAGTTTGGCAAACATTATAAATTGTTTTACTACATCCATTGATTTAGGACGCGACTAAATCGTATGAAATTATATAATTATGTAATCCATACTAATATTATAAAAGCGAAAGTGAGTTTGTTTGTTTGTTTGTTACCTCTTCACGCTCTAAAGGCTAAACCGATTTTGATAAATTTTAATACAGAGATAGTTAAGAACCAGGAGACGGATAGGCATAATTTTTATTTAAAAAATGTGGGATGTGAGGGGGAAAGAAGGAAGAAAAGGGAACACTTAGCGTTGCTATTACAAATCAATAAGGTGCAAGAGGAACTGCGTTACCCCAAATTTAACGCGGGCGAAGCCGCGGGCGAAAGCTAGTACATATATAAATATATATTCAACCTATGTTGAATCTGCACATTGCATGCCCTCTGCCCAAAGACAGGGCATGCAATGCGCAAATTCTTTTCCCTCTAGTATCTCGTTTCTTAGATATCTTACAACCTCAATGAGTAAACGTTTTCGGAATGTAATTAATTTAAATGTGAAGCTCCAATACATAGTCTGTGGATACCTACGATCGAGAAACTATTTAGTATCGATTTATCGTAGTTAACTATCTAAAATACAAGTCTCGCCCTATCCAAACTATGTCGGAGTTAACCACTAGTCTTACTGCATGCAGCTGAAAACCAGCACTTTGAAGCAATTGCCTATCTTAACAGCACAACTGGGTAAGACGATATGTTTCGTGGGACTGCCTGTCAGACTTTCAGTCGTTGATTATCCGCATTGACAATTAGCTGAGTCCGACAGTTTAACGTGTTCGAGGCACTTAATAGTATGTTTGACTAGCAGGCGCACGGTGATGTAGAAAAAAAATCTTATGTGGTATTCCAGACTATAATCTACCTCTGTGGCAAATTTCATCAAGATCCGTTCGGCCGTGTTGACCTGAAAGAGTAACAAACATCCATACATCCATCCTCACAAACATTCGCATTTATAATATTAGTAGGAAGTAGGATTGGCTCGCGAGAAGCTATTTTGGGAAAAGACGGTTTTGGGGCTGTTGATACTAACTTACCTTTAACCACTTACACAAAAACGCTACCTCTTGTAGGAATAAACCCGCTTCTTCTCCTACCTTGTGGCATACGTCTCCAGAGGCGCCACGTTTGTCAATGTCTCCATATCTCTGTGTTATGATTTGAACCATCCTCAAATGGTGACTTATCTTACATCTCTTGTTTTGTACCTAATGCGCTTTTGCTTATGTACCGAATATGGAATAAGGTGTACGTTGGTTGAATTTTAAAGGGTAAGCAAAAATGGAATACCTTTTGCTGGGTGAATCCTTACTATATATTTTATTTATATTTATTTATTTATTTACTTACTGTAATATTATAAAAGCGAAAGTGAGTTTGTTTGTTTGTTACCTCTTCACTCTTTAATGACTAAACCGATTTTGATGAATTTTGGTACAGAGATAGTTGGGAACCAGGAGACGGACATAGGCTAATTTTTAATTTTGGGATTTTAAATTGGGATGTAAGGGAGAAAAAGGGAAGAAAAGGCAAAACTTAGCGTTGCTATTGCGTTGTATAGCGTGTTACCCCAAATTTAATGCGGGCGAAGCCGCGGGCGAAAGCTAGTAAAGAATAAAATGGCTTGAAAGATGATGAGGAATAGAGAGGTGTGGAAGAAAAAGACATTCTCTGACCCAAAATAAATTGGGTTATGGAGAATGATGGTGGTGGCCCCGGTAACAGCCCCGGTTATTAAGTATTAGGCTGTGGAGTTCAAACCCAAGTAGGCGCATTACTTTGTGTATTTTTTTATCGTTGTCAGAAAACCATTCAATCGTTTCAGGCTGGAATCACCCACTGTTGGGGCGGCCTCCCCACTCATCTACCACTCTTCTCTGTTCTGTGGATACCCTATTTGTTTGTCGTGATTTTGACAACATCGTCCTCCTAACGCGCTTTTGGACAGCCCTGGCTGCGTAGGTCCAATCTTGGCCACTATTTAATTAATATTTTAATCTATCGTCCATCTTCGTGTCCAGCCCAAAAAGTTGCAAACTTTTGTCCAATGACGGATTTCAGTGTAACGCACTCCGTCGAGGTCTATGCCAAGCATACAACTATGCTTCGTTATCCTTTGTGAAACTTGTATATATTTGGTAAACAGATGCTTTTGCGAACGTCCGTGTCTCAGCACTGTCGAGTTCCGTTGACAGGACACACGACATCTACCAACCTCAAGTTGACGCTACCATTCACAAAGAGTTGCCATGTCCCAACAAAATAAGTCGATTATATGCTTACACAGATAAAAACTCCCTCCACCCATAAATTTTAAATCCTCAGCCACAAAAGAATTATGAATAAATTCCCGCGGCCATAATACGCAATCGTGCTTGAACCCCATATCGTTTCGATACGAGTAAATGAGCGATAACTCTTACGCTTTCCCCCACATTATTCAATAAATCGCTGGACGTTTGTTTGTTGAAATCGTTCGGAAAATCTATCGGACGATAAAACGGAGTGCGGTCGAATACCGTACTATTGTATGAAGAGGTGAGGAGGAGTGGTGATTTATGTAGAAAATGTACGACTTTTGTGAGTTTTTGTAGTGAGACGCAGAGAGAAATACCTAGGTAAAGTAAATAGTAGTTCCGTGGTTGTGGTAAATATTTTTGTTGTACTTGTATTTTACTTTCCGTTGCACAAGGATTTTTTCCTGTATCGTAGGTGCGTTTACAAACGTTTAAACTCACATACACAAACAGCCAGACCCGGAACAACTATATGTAGGCCATATAAATACTTTTTCCGTATGGGGATCGAACCCGCGTCATGCAGCGCAGCAGTCGATCCGTTCAGGCACTGCACCAATCGTGTATAGCAAAAAACAAATAAATGTCATAATTTAATTAATCTCCAAAAAAAACAATGGGTAAATCGACTGTGCTTACAATTGTACCAATAGTTGTGAAATAATACAACCATTATTAAACTATTTCGTTGCAATTAAATAATATTTTCAGTTACGCATACTTCAAATTAGCAATTCGAATTATTTCTGTAATTAAACTAAAATGCTCGATTTTACACACTATTCACAAATAATTAATTCAAACCGTAAAATTAAATACCTTACTTTAAACAATAACATTTAAATACTTTACAAACTAGGACAAAATTACCAATAAACATTTATGGCTCAGGTGAGCTTAAATACAATAAAATAAAAGATCATTATCTTGTAGCGTAACTACGCTTTACACAAATAAGAATGTACACACGACGGCACATCAACCTACACCAAACCATTTTAACCTGATCTCTCTACTACGGATCACACACCGTAGTAGAGAGATCAGGTTATAATAGTTTACGGACATAGGCTATTTTTTTAAAAAAAAAGTGGGATGTAAGGGAGAAAGAGGGAAGAAAAGGGAAAACTTAGCGATGCTATTACAAATCAATAAGGCGCAAGGGGAACTGTGTTACCCCAAATTTAACGCGGGCGAAAGCTAGTAGTTTATAATAGGCTGACCTGACGCCGTGTGTAAAATCGGTCTATACTGTTAATAATGTTCCTATTAATATAATAACCGGTCAAGTGCGAGTCGGGCTCACGCACTAAGTGTTCCGTAAAAACTTGCAACATAAACGGCGATAACTTTTTGACTGCGTATACTTAGAGGGTTGATTTTCGCTTCACAAAGGGACCACAGACACGAGTTCCCGAGACCAAAGGGTCTTGACAGACAAACAGACCGACGACGGAGAGCAAAGTGATCCATATTTTTCTTTTTGATGTACAAAACCGTAATGCGAGAGATACGGCTTATCTGACCTACAGAACCCAGTTAGTACTGGCGCAAACGAAATCTCTTGGATTAACTGGTTGTCAGGCTTTCCGGCAACTAACAACTTTTAACGACAGGTAAAGATCCACTCACACTATCACTTGCAGTCAGAACCAACAGCTTAACGGGCTTTACGACGCATGGAGGAAATTCGGTATGTGATAGTCTAAAGTGTTCTCACCAACACCATTAGGTTAATTTTGTTGAGGATTAGTTATCTTCAAATTATTTCCCCCGCTATGGTCGAAGCGGCGGGGCGGGGGGAGTATCAGACTTTTACATTCTAAAACCCACCCATGTTCTTTTGCACCTCATGTCCCGAAGTCGCGGTATTTCTTTCGAATAACCCGCAACCCCGCCGGGAGGAGGCTCTGGCAGGCCCCTCTGCACCATTTTGGTCTACGATTGATATTTTCGTAGAAAATGCCTAAGGCATTAAGTCAGCCTTTGTACAGTTTTTACTAGTGCATAAAGTTTTAATAAATAAATAATAAATAAAATAAATATTTGTTTTTTAAAAACTTGCCCCTCACTAGGACTTTCTCCTGTCCACACAAACAGTCAGACCCAAATTTTGTGTGAATTGAAGATTTTCACTCGGTCGCGAGTTGACCACAACAAAAATTGGTAAAATCAGACGGTGCTAACTCGAGCGCAGTCGCGAGTTTATGAGGCGCGAGTTGACGAATAAGCCGAATCAAACCCGCGACACGCAGTGCAGGAGCCGAACGTTCAGCCAATGTGCCAACCGTCCCGTCAATTTTGTTTCTAGTTCCAACAATAAATTCTAAGCCTGAGCTTTGTAATTATTACCAGTTCTTAGAATCAATACCATTAAATTAACCCAACCCTAACAGATTATTTAGCGAAGGCAATGTCAACGTGTAATAAAATATCAGTTTAATTGATCTCATTCAGTGATATTTCGTGCTAAAGAACGTGAATATTTTAATCCTTTTAATAGGAATTCAATGTTGGCCTCTGAGGTATTTTGTGAGGGCGTTTATTTATTGAACGTTGGTTTTATTTGTGATTTCTGTTCGGTTTTAAATATCAATGTATTTTCTTAATAATATGAAATCCTGTATTCGATTAAAATAAGTTTTTTTTAAACGTTGCTTCACTAGGAATTTCTCCTTTATTGTGGGTGCATTTAAAAACTTAAACTCACAAAAAGCAAGCCAGACCCGGAACAACTACTTGTTATGTAGGTCATACAAATATTTGTTCCGTGCGGGAATCGAAACCGCGACAGGCAGCGCAGCAGTCGATCGCTCAGGCACTGCGCCAAGCATGTCATCCATGCAACTTAAGTGACTGGTAATTAAACCAGTGTTAACTGGCATTGTATTTTAATGAAACTCTGTGCTATACTAGGCCAGCTAAAAAATTCAAAGAGTACTTGCGGTCGAGTGTGTGAATCTCTTTTTTCACTATTATTATTAATAAATTATAAATAAACAATATTCTAAAAAGGAAGGAGGTTGAGTGGAATACCCACTCTGTTACAGGGGGGGGGGATACTGCTCTGTATAGCTGGGCTGTGTAGAAACACGTGAGCTGCTGTCTCGTTTCCATCTATGCAAGGTCAGCACAGTCGGCTATCTGTGACTCCTTTGACCAAGAATTATGGTCAATGAATGGGATGGGAGTAAAGTTTATCGATGACACCATAAGTCATTCTAACTAGATTTTCAAGCCGTTTGGGGCTGAAACTCTGGGACCGTGGGGTCCTTGTGCTCACAGCCTTTTTAAGGAAATTTCAAAACGTTTGGTTAACACTTCTCGTGACCCAAGGGCTGGCTTTTACTTTCTACACGGCCAGTCTCTTGGGACAGTGCCGACTAACAGCGTTGAGGAAGAATTTTAATTTATTTATGTCTCAATGGATTATTAATACTTATGGAATAAAACTATGGGAAAAAACTTGTTATTTTTAGAATTATCTAGAACAGCCTCAAACCTGCTTATCTACTTACCATCTCCTGCTCCTTTTCCTCAATAGCTTCTCACGACCCATTCAATACCATAAGTATCTCATATATTCAGTTCCTTTGTCGAACTACCATTTAAATGTAGCAGCAACTTAAAGTTTTAAGTTACAATTTAAATGAGTAGCCAACTGGCCAGTTTTAAACTGAAGAAGTGTAATTGTTTTATTTTAAAGAAAAATAAATGGTTGCCGCACACGATCCCATAGTGTAAAGCTCATCTCTTTTTAGGGTTCCGTAACTGAAAAGGAAAAAAAACGGAACCTTTTTTGGATCACAATGTTGTCTGACTGTGTGTCTATCTGTCAAAACATTTATCTCGGGAACGCGTAAAGGTATCAAGTTGAAATTAAAACCATATACTAATGCTGTCCCTTTGTGCTGCTAAACAAACAACAAGTGTTTACGCAGTCAAAAGATACGGCTGTTTATGACGCAAGTTTGTACGGAACCCTCGGTGTGTGAGTCTGATTCGCTTTTTTTTCTGTTAGTTTTATTTTTGAGGTTTTATGGAACTATTACAATGTCTTCCTGACCGTTAGTCTGTCTATTCATCTATCACCTATTCAATTAATTATTGAAACTATTTGCAGCATCAATAGCAATAAAAAAATAAATAAATTAGAAATAAGGTTTCCTGTACAAATAAAGCTAATTTTAGGTTAAGGTCGCCGTTGTAGCTAACCGTCCGTCCGTCGATTGACGACAGGCCGTGTCGACGGCACGTTTGTGTTTCACGCGCGCCTCAAAGAGATGTCAGCAAAGCAGAGGGGCTTGCCAGAGCTTCCGCCTGCCGGGGTTGCGGGTTGTTCGAAAGAGATACCGCGGCCCCGGAACGTAAAGGGCAATAGAAGGAACATGGGTGGGTTTTAGTCAGTACAAGTCTGACATGCCCACCCGCTCCGCCCAGAGCGGGGGAAGTCATTGGATGATTTCCCACCCAAAAAAAATAATTAAAAAAAACAGGTTGCCGTTGTGCATATTTTTGTGTAAAAATTCTACAAATAATTAATTTTGCCCTACACAAAAATGATCAATAGTTGCACGATTACGAAACTCTACTAACTTGGTTGTGGAGGTCAGATATGCAGTCTTTCATGTAAAATACTAGTATTCGGCTGCTTGCGGTCAGACTGGAAACCAACCCAAACATTATTGGGATAAGACTAGCCTTATCGCAAAACTTTTGGGAGCTATTTTTGCGGATAGCAAATCATCAAATAACTCCCCCCGGGTGTTGGTGGAGTGTCAGACTTGTTCTGACTAAATCCTACTCATGTTCCTTCTATTGCCCTTTACGTTCCGGGGCAGCCATGTTGGGAGCTTAGCTTAGTTTTTGCCCAGCCAGATGATGGCTGCGGAACCCTTTTTTAAAGTGGTAACACAGACTAAACCGATTTTTAAAACAATATATTCAATCAGGCAAAGGTGTAAGTTATTAAGTAAAACACAAGATCCTTTCTTATCACCCAATCTTTAAGGTGCCAACAGTTTATTAAGTGTCAAACTCGTAACGGTGTAATCGATTTAAATCGGCACAATTTATCATCGATTAATATCGCGTTTCGTTAGTTTCGAATAACGAATATCGATTTAAAATAATTGGTTAAGAAATATTGATTGATTGTGTTTGATATTTATCTGTAGGAAATTAAATTGTGTTAATATTTTATTAAATGTTTTGATTAAATGTCATTGGATTTTGGTTGAGTAATTTGGAGATAAGATATAAATTTTAATCTATCTTTTTGTTCTGAGATACGCTTAATCCTGGACGCCTTAGAATCGGTTCCCGTTTACGATAAATGTTTGTAAAGCCCATACTAACGTAATTATTCTTCTATCATTTATATCTGATATCATTTTGCTCTTTTTAACCGACTTCAAAAAAGAAGAAGGTTTCATGTTCGACCGTATTTTATTTTTTATATAATGTTAACCAATTACTCCGCCAACTGTGGACCCATTTTCGTATTTTTTTTTGTTCGAAAGGGTATACCTACCAGTTTTATTTATATTGCTGAGGTAGTTTATGACTTAACCTACTATATAATATTATATGGACGTTTCTTACTCTTTCACGCAAAAACTACGGAATGGATTTTAATGAAACTTTACAATACTTACTTATGCATCGGAATAACACATATAAAATTACATACAAAATTATATCCTACTAGCTTTCGCCCGCGGCTTCGCCCGCGTTGAATTTGGGGTAAAACAGTTCCTCTTCCGCCTTATTGATTTGTAATAGCAACGCTAAGTTTTCCCTTTTCTTCCCTCTTTCTCCCTCACATCCCACTTTTTTTTAAATAAAAATTAGCCTATGTCCGTCTCCTGGTTCCCAACTATCTCATTTCATCAAAATCGGTGTAGCTATTAAAGCGTGAAGAGGTAACAAACAAATAAACAAACAAACAAACTCACTTTCGCTTTTATAATATTAGTAAGGAAAACCACGTGAGTAAAACCGCGGGGCGCAGCTAGTCGTCTATAATACATAGTTTTTTTTCCTGTATGGATGATGTGCCAATATCTTTTAAAGGAAAATAAATACTCGACAAAAACAACACCATGTTTTTTATAGCACAGCATTGACCCATACACTACGACAGGTCTAATCACGGACTTGTATATTTTCCCCTTTGCCACAAATTGTTCCAGTGTGCCAATTGTCGCCTTACACAATTACTGTTTTTTTTTTCTTGAGATCTGCTATACAGGTCTCGAACCCATTGTAGACTCCTGTAGGCCTACTATGACATCTTAAAGCAGAACTTAGTCCATTGAGTGAAAGAGATGGTGCTAGACACCCTGTATAGCTCTGTCCCTTTCCCTCAGCGGAATAAGTTTTGCTTTAATACGTCATGGTTGGGTAGCAGCTCTCACAAAGGTTATAAATCTGATTTGACATAATATGACATGAACCAAAGAATGTACCTTTTTGAGAGAAATAAAAAACCTATTCTGTTCTATTTTTCTTTTCTTTGGCCTAAGATTGACTACCCACTAAAAATAATTAAAACCTTTCCCGTTAGTACTTAAGACAAGTACTTACAAACTCCCAAATAGCTTATATTACAGAAACAGCCAATCAGGGCAAGTCCATTCAAAATCAGCTTTTGTATTTAACAATAAAGGTTTCCCTTATAAACTGACTCGTTATTAGCTTAAGGAATATTTGTTTTCGTTAAGATTAAACGAAGTTTCTCGCGAACTTAGGCCGTTTTAGCCTTTTTAATGAAAATATATCTATTCGTTTACGAGATGAACTCGATTTAAGGTGATTACAGTTTATAAGTTTGTTGTTGCTAAGGATAACTTTACATAGTATCACGCTTGTAATTTCCGAGGGATTAGGCAAGAGTGTTATGTACCCGATAGTACTGTAAGGGGTTTTATACCTTAACCAATGCTGGCCGGTTGGCCATGAAGTTCACATACTCAAGTCGTTTTAAGGAAGAAACTTAGTAGAAAACATAAGATAGAATAAGAAGTGTGACATGTAACTTAAATACAATTAAAAATATAATTATCTTAAAAGGATATATGCGCTTTTATTAAAGTACTGGCTTTTGCCCGCGGCTTCGCTCACGTTAAATTCGGTAGCGCCTTATTGATTTGTAATAGCAATGCTAAGTTTTCCTTTTTCTTCCCTCTTTCTCCCTCACATCCCACTTTTTTTAAATAAAAATTAGCCTTTGTTCGTCTTCTGGTTCCCAACTATCTCTGTACCAAAATTCATCAAAATCGGTTTAGCCATTAAAGCGTAAAGAGGTAACAAACAAATAAACAAACAAACAAACTCACTTTCGCTTTTATAATATTAGTAAGGATTCTAGCCCAGTCCATACAGTAAACCTAATTTATGTGAAATACGAGCCTTTTATCACCAACCGGGGGGGGACCAATCTAGTCTCCGTTGCTGAAACAAAAAATCGAAGGCGCCGTCAAAACGGCCTGTCATCACTAGACGGACAGACGGTGAGCTACCTATTGCTCACTGCCCAGAAACTCGCATCTACGGTGGCCGGTAATCGTCTCCCTTTCGACGCTCGAAGTGTCTCCCGCTGCAGCTGGGTTGGTTTGAGTTACTCTTCTTCAAACAGCCGGCC
Source organism: Ochropleura leucogaster (assembly GCA_958449745.1). Classification (NCBI taxonomy): domain Eukaryota; kingdom Metazoa; phylum Arthropoda; class Insecta; order Lepidoptera; family Noctuidae; genus Ochropleura; species Ochropleura leucogaster. Next base: position 6,498,255 of record OY288226.1, read on the forward strand.
ACATCTTTCGCTAGCATAACTACTTCGCAGAAGGAGGTGACCGCTTCCCATTCCTTCTCACTCCGGACCATGGAGTGAACCAGATCCGGACGCGAGAGATCGACGCCACCCATCGCAAAAAAATACTTTGTCTGGCCTAAAAATCGAACCTAAAACTTTATGCTCAGCAGTACCACTTGCATCCAATAGAACTACGAAGCAGTTCCGTATATTTCTCATTAGATACACCTATGTATGATTTGACGGCACGGTTAGCGCAGTGGCTGAGCGATAGGCTGCTGCGCTGCGTGTCGTGGATTCGATTCCCACACGAAACAAACATTTGTATGGCCTACAAATAGTTGTTTCGAGTCTGGCTGATTGTGTATGTGAGTTTAAATGTTTGTAAACGCATCCACGATACAGGAGAAATTCCTAGTATGAGGCAAATTTAAAACTTGCCTCAAAAACTCAGTGCTTCCTGCACTGAGTTTGAGTTGAGGAACTCGCGACAAGAAACTACATCTGTACATAAAATGTTTCGATCAACAGCTCCAAGTTGCCATGACACTTTGCAACCAAATTCGACCTTTCCGTACTGCAAGCTGAAATATTCTTTCAGTGAACACTCTACTTCCATTTCCTAGACTTGGCGATGGCTAAATCTACGCTTAAACCTTTTCAACCAACTTGACCTACTTTGTCGGGGTTGGTATAAGTTAGACGCATAAGATGGTTACTTATAAGTTATTACGATAAGCTTAAAATGTTCGCATATTGGGAACTCAAGCTTTGTTTATGTAATGCGCAATACACATTGAACCCGCCGGGCTGCCGACATATGTCGGCAACTTTTTGTCGGCGATCTAGTTGGCGGCTTCACTTAATACAAGTCGGTAAATTTGGTCGGCGGCATGTCGGAGGCTTGAGATGAGAAATTTATTTGGCAGTCTACAGGTCAAGCGTCGCCGGCAACTGAGCGCAGACGTACCCAAGCCGCCAACATGTTGCGGGCAACACGTGCTGGGCATGTTGCCGACATGATACTTTTCATACAGGCCGCCGGGTTTTGTCGCCGGGCTTTGTCGGCGGCCCGGCGGGCTCAGTGTGTATTGCGCTTAAGAGCGAATGGGACGACAGGCTGTGTCGACGGCGCGTTAGTATTTCACGCACGCCTTAAAGCGATGTTAGCAAAGCAGAAGGGTCTGCCAGGGCCACAGCCTGCCAGGGTTGCTGGTTGTTTAAAGGAGATACCGTGTCACATAAAGGGCAAAAATGAAACATGGTTGGGTTTTCGTCAAGTCTGACACTCCCTCTCGCTGCTCTCAGAGTGGGGAAAGTTCTTTGATGACTTCCGATCGGCAAAGAAAACTTAGAATTTCTTCTGTATCCTAGGAGCATTCAAAAAACATTTGATCAAGAACAACTACACCTGACTGAACCCATGACATTCAGCGCAGCAGCAAATCCTGTAGCCAAACAAACCTGTCGTTTAGGTAACATACATAAAACCAGGGGTTTTAAACACTCAGCTAACTTGCGAAGATTTTATCATTAAGTGGAATATTTGCAAAGATTTCTCATAACTTATCCCACAAAATGGGCACTTGCAAAGTTTCCAATGTTGATTCTAACTTTCCTTTTAGTATCGATTTATTGTTTATTTTATTTTATTTTTCTCCTAAAGACATTAATTAGGTTTCAAAACTTCGAAGCGAAAATGCGCTTAGTTCTAAAAAAGAAGTTTTGAAAATTACTTGACTTCTTAAGACGTGTGCCCCATTAAAGTTAACTTTGAAATATTGGAGTCGGGGAAAATTGAAGCGGAGTAGCGTTTCTATACGACAAATGGAAAAGCTGTATTCCTTTGGTAGTAATTTATTATTCAATGCAAGTGCATGGGGAATTGTTACAAGATAAGGTACAGACGGGTTGAATAGCGTTCGGGAAGCCTGCCTTTAGACTATAACTAGCTTTTGCCCGCGGCTTCGCTCGCGTTAAATTCCGGGTAACACAGTTCCCTTTGCGCCTTATTGATTTGTAATAGCAACGCTAAGTTTTCCCTTTTCTTCCCTCTTTCTCATTGACGTCCCACTTAAAAAAAAAATATAGCCTATATCCGTCTCCTGGTTCCCAACTATCTCTGTACCAAAATTCATCAAATCGGTTTAGCCATTAAAGCGTGAAGAGGTAACAAACAAACAATCAAACTCGCTTTTATAATATTAGTAAGGATATGCCTTAGTAAGAGCTTGTTAGACTGTGTTAAGTTTTATTTTTTCATGATTTTCAGTTTACCGTTGTTATTGAGCTTTGGCCGAGGTAAACAAAAAAACACAAAAGTATTTAACTGCATAAGTTTACACAGTGAAAAGACATAGGTAGACGTTTAGCCGGCTCGCATTTGGCCGTTTTATATATATATATCTTAATATATATAAATCTCGTGTCACAATGTTTGTCCTCAATGGACTCCTAAACCACTTAACCGATTATAATAAAATTCGCACACCATGTGCAGTTCAATCCAACTTGAGAGATAGGGTAGGTAGGGTATGTAGGGTAGGTAGGGTATGTAGGGTAGGTAGGGTATGTAGGGTAGATAGGGTATGTAGGGTAGGTAGGGTATGTAGGGTAGGTAGGGTATGTAGGGTAGGTAGGGTATGTAGGGTAGGTAGGGTATGTAGGGTAGGTAGGGTATGTAGGGTAGGTAGGGTATGTATCGTAGGTAGCGTAGGTAGGGTAGGTAGGGTAGGTAGGGTAGGTAGGGTATGTAGGGTATGTAGGGTAGGTAGGGTATGTAGGGTAGGTAGGGTAGGAGGGTACAGCTAGTATATATATATGTATATTTTTATATTTAGCTAGCTTATACTGTTCTAAAGAATTTCGCTGGCGTTCGCAATTATAATTAACGCCTGCATAGAATAATCCAGAAACGTTTGATGTAAATATAATAAACAACTGGAATTTTAATGAAAGCGCAGTGAAATATTATTTGCTAGAACAGGGAATTGAAAACGGAGGTACCAAGTTTATACGTTGCACTAGTGAGTGACCCACTTGGTAGTAGGTCACGCGGTCCAGTTACAAGTGTAAAATCAATTGTTCAAGATAATGTAGCCATTCTTGTTAATTTCAAACAACACCAGCATTACCTGCCCTCTTAATCGTAATTTATGTACCTATATTTATTTAAGAATTATGTATTTTTAATATTTACTCAAATGTGTAAGAGGTAAGTAAGGCACACACACATCTAGGGTTGCGGGTTGTTCGAAAGAGATACTGCGGCCCCGGAACGTAAAGGGCAATAGAAAGAACATGGGTGGGTTTTAGTCAGTACAAGTCTGACGCTCCCCCCCGCTCCGCTCAGACGAGGTGGAGAGTTATTTGATGATTTCCCATCTGCAAAAAAACCTGCCAAAAACAAAATATCTATAACCTGATCAATAAGAAGAACGCATATTTTTCTCTACACTATCATCTACATTTCTTTCTCATATCTGTTTTTGCAGGTCTGCTGTCAGAAATTTCTTATGAAAGAAGCAGTGCTTTGTACTCAAATTTTATGTATTTTTTCCCGTCTTGTGTACTGTGTGTACATAGATTGTAAAATAAACAAGGAAGACTTACTAATATACTACAACCCACCCATGTTCCCTCTATTGCCCTTTAGGTTTCCTGGCCACGGTATCTCTTTTTAGAGCAACCTGCAACCCCGGAGATTTAAAAGACTTATAGATTGGAGATTACATAAATTTTGATTTAGAACTTTTTCGTTTTTGATACACGGATAAGTGGGCGTATGACACTTTTTTTTTTTCGTGTGGGAAATCATCCAATGACGTCCCCCGCTCTGGGCGGAGCGGGGGGGCATGTCAGACTTGTACTGACTAAAACCCACCCATGTTCCTTCTGTTGCCCTTTACGTTTCGAGGCCGCGGTATCTCTTTCGAACAACCCGCAACCCCGGCAGGCGGAGGCTCTGGCAAGCCCCTCTGCTTTGCTGACTCTCTTTGAGGCGCGCGTGAAACACGAACGCGCCGTCGACACGGCCTGTCGTCAATCGACGGACGGACGGTGAACTACCCATTGCTCACCGCCCACAGAGCGTATGACAATTGACAGAATGATTTTGATGATTATGATGTTCTTCGTTTTGTTCCATCTTTCACTTGTAAACATGTAAATGTCTTGGTTACATTATTGTGTGCAATCTAATATATAAAATTCTCGTGTCACAGTTTTCGTTCCCATACTCCTCCGAAACGGCTGGACCGATTTAAACGAAATTTTGTGTACATATCGGGTAGGTCTGAGAATTGGCCAACATCTATTTTTCATAGCCCTAAGTGGGCAGCGAGTGAAACCGCTGGGCACAGCTAGTACCTTTATAAAAAGTAGCTTTCGCCCGCGACTTTGTCCGCGTAGCATAATTACTTTGGTGTAACGATAACTTAAACCTGCGCGGTGATCGAAAAAAAATCTTTCTCTCCCCTTTTATCACTTTTTTGTCCGTCTCTAGGGTCCCAACTATCTCTGTACCAAAATTTATCAAAATCAGTTTTGCCATTAAGGCGTGAAGACGTAACAAACAAACAAACTCACTTTCGCTTTTTTTAATATTAAGTAAGAACTTTGCGTTTTTTGCGACGTTTGAAGCTCGCTTTGCCTATTAATAAAACTTCATATTTTTATTAGAATCCTTCTCAAAAATCTTCAACATAATCTACTTACAAAATAACTAGAAAATGATTTTCCCAACAATAATAATAAAATAGTAAAAGCCATTTATCTAGAAGAGCTACAAAGGCTGTCATACGAAGAACCTAAGATTTTCCTGTTCTTGCGGACTTTCTGAGAAAAAGATAACCAGTAACACTGTGTCCAGAGTTTTAGTTTACTTTTCACAGAACTTAGGACAGGGGTAGACAAACGGGATTCTCTTATTTTTTGTTGATATTATGTTGACTTTTCTTTTTATTTTTATTTAATTCTCTTTGTACTTTTATATTTTTAAATAATCCTTACTAATATTATAAAAGCGAAAGTGAGTTTGTTTGTTTGTTACCTCTTCACGTTTTAATGGCTGAACCAATTTTGCTTAATTTTGGTACAGAGATAGTTGGGAACCAGGAGACGGACAAAGGCTATTTTTTATTTAAAAAAAATGGGATGTGAGGGAGAAAGAGGGAAGAAAAGGGAAAACTTGGATAGGGTGCAAGGGGAACTGTATTAGCCCAAATTTAACGCGGGCGAAGCCGCGGGCGAAAGCTAGTTATTAATAACATCTAAAAAAAATCATTTAAAAATAGAGGTTTACCGGACCAGGGTCCAAGCTACCAGTACCAGTGGTTAGGGATCAGTAACAGAAGACGCGAGACAGTAACCTCCTCGCAATGCGGGCCGTAACTATTATTGTTTTTATTTTTTAATATTATACTTAATTTTCATTTATTCCAACTAGCCTGGTAAAACCAGCTTAACAAGGACCTTATACTCAACAAATACTAGAAGAATCCCGTTTTTTGTTAGAAGACAAAAGCGATTCTTCTAGTATTTGTAAGTAGTTAATTTATAAACACAATAAATCAATGGACTGGCCATTGAAGTTTTGTATTTTTAAATCAACGCTGCTCTAATAGAGTGTCAAAAAGGTGCGACGAGACAACTTCGATACTTTGGCAGTCGTTACAAGTAGTTAGAGGCCTGAAAGTCTGACAACCAGTCTCACCAGGAGGTGTCGTATTACTTAATCGGTTGTGGAGGTCAGACAGGCTGTAGTTACATGTAAAATGATCGTATTTTGCTGTATCCGGCTATCTATAGCACGGCCAACGAGAAGCGATACCAAATGTAAACAAAACCCATGCTAAAACCCCATCTAAAATGGCCACCCGAATGTTGGCGAACCCGTCTTAACTTTGTCATGTTTTTGCCGGGAGAACGAGACATTATGACAAAGGCACAAGATGGAAAGAGCTAAATATTAGATTGTCAACGCCACAGTTGTTCTTTAGGTTAATGACCTTTCGTATCGCTTCTCGTGGAAGGTGGCCGTGCTTTAACCGAATACCATAATTATATATCACCAAAATGACGACACGGTTGGTGCAGTGGTTGAGCAATCGACTACTGCGCTGCGTGTCGCGGGTTCGATTCTTGCACGGAACAAATGTTTGTACGACCTACAGATAGTTGTTCCGGGTCTGGCTGTTTGTGTATGTGAGTTTAAATGCTTTAAACGCACCCACGATACAGGAGAAATTCCTAGTGAGGGTCAACGTATTTCTTATTTTTTAAATTCATCATCGGCTTAGCTCAGACGTTGATGAATTTTAAACCAAATGTCAATTTAGCGACTTGTAAGGTACTTTAAATTTACACAATAAAATGACATTGTCTCGTCGAAATATGACGCACAGCTACCCTACCATGACGTGTTAAAGCAGAACTTATTCCGCTGAGGGAAAGGGACAGAGCTATACAGGGTGTCTAGCACCATCTCTTTCACTCAGTGGAATAAGTTCTGCTTTAAGATGTCATAGTAGGCCTACAGGGGTAAAGCATGAAAAAGACCATTGGGATTGGATACTTCACTGTTCTGTATTTAGTACTTCGAAAAACATTGTGATTATTCACACCCAAAACTTATTTGATACATTTAAGGTAATGTACTCAAAAAGGAATTAAAAAACGGTACCCTAATTGGAATACTCTGTTGTCCATCTATCTGTCAAGACCCTTTATCTCAGAAACTCATAGTTAAAGTACCTTACAAGTCGCTAAATTGACATTTGGTTTAAAATTCATCAACATCTGAGCTTTTTTCTTCTGGTGGGAAATCATCCAGTGACTTCCCCGCTCTGGGCGGAGCGGGAGGGCTGTTAGACTTGTACTGACTAAAACCCACCCACTCATATCCAGTTGAAGTTAAAACCAAACACTGTGGTCCCTTTGTGATGTAAAAAAATCAACCCTCTAAGTTTAGGAAATCAAAAGATATGGCTGTTTATGTCACAAGTTTGTACAGAACCCTCGGTACACGAGTCTGACTCGTTATTGGCCGATTTTTTTTTTAATAACTTGCTCTGTCCTTGTCCTGGACAAAAGTTTCCCTCCACTCCTTCCACCTCCCACAAACTGGCGCGTCCTCCTTCCATCCCTAATAGTACTTATCTAGTAGATAATTAAGACAACAATTTTAATTTCGCAAAATCCTATCCTACCAATATTATAAATGCAAACGTTTGTGAGGATGAATGGATGGATATATGGATGTTTGTTACTCTCTGACGTCAAAAAGGGCTGAACGGATCTTGATGAAATTTGGCACAGAGGTATATAGTCCGGAATAACACATAGGATATTTTTTTCGATATCACGCGGGTGAAGCCGCGGGTGCCAGCTAGTCCATAGATAAATTCTGCCGTGCTTGTGATATATACAGTAAGTAACATGGAGCCACTTTCGAGAAAAAGGCGGTAGAAGTATTATAATAGCAAGTGGTACTTACTGTAGCAATACCTAGGTAATGGTTATAGTTTTATGAAAAAATCAACCGTATGTGCCCATACTGCAGTTTCTTACTGTAATTATGCTTAAGCTTATTTGAGTTTCTATACCAAATTTTCAAATTTTAAATATACAGAAATGTAGGTAGGTCTCAATCTCTACATTCCAAATGTACACCTAACTCAATATCAACTAAAATGTGACTTTCTGTAATTATCATTAGCGCGGCAGAATTATTATCGTGATGTCTTATAATCAAAACCAACTTCTCTTTATTTTTCTACTTAACTACATCCTCTTCAAATAAATCTGTACCCCATCGATGAACACCTTCCCTAACAAAATGAAAGTTTCCCTCAATTAATCGAAGACTATCTCATTCCGTCTGCAATTTGAAGCCATTCATCCTTCCCCGCGCCACTCATTAGTTGCACCTTGATTTAACACCGGAAAAGGGGCGAACAGAGTTCTTAGTTTCTACCCTTAGTTATCTATCAGAAGTTATTGAGGATTCGCTTAAAGTTTCATAGTAGACTAGCTTTTGCCCGCGGCTTGCTCGCGTTAAAATTGGGGTAATACAGTTCCCCTTTCCTGATTTGCAGGTACCTGCTACCTGCAGTTTTTCCTTTGCGCCTTATTGATTTGTAAAAGCAAAGCTAAGCTTTCCCTTTTCTTCCCTCCTTCTCCCTAATATTTCACATTAAAACAAAATGAATTAGCCAATGTCCGTGCGTCCGTCCAAAGGGTGGTCATCCATCCACAGACCAACCAAGACAAGCACGGGTTAACCTAAAGATCGACCTGAGCGGCTGCTATTATTTAGCCAGGAGCTGCTCAACTCACTAAACTAGTATAAGATGCATAAAACATCCAGTAGGCCTACCATGAAGTCTTTAAGCAGAACTTATTCCACTGAGGGAAAGAGATGGTGCTAGACAACCTGTATAGCTCTGTCTCTTTCCCTCAGTGAAATAAGTTCTGCTTTAAGACGTCATGGTAGCAGTTAACGAAAAGGACGAAAGCATAAAGAAAACATGTAAAAACATAAATCTTCACGAAAATATCGTGAAGTCGAGAAGCTATAGTGAATACTTTCGGGGTTACTCGCGAAAATGTCGCCGTAGTCTCCTCGGTGACGCGTAGGGAACAATGGTAATACTAAGCGGGCTCAAGGGAGTTGTGCCTACGCGGACATAGGGTTCGCGTTAATGTTGTTGGTTTTAATCCCAAGAGGTAGTTACATTCTCAGATGTGGTTTCGCTCTACTAGATAATAGAATAATAATTGAACATTGTCATTGAAAATAACATAGAACAGTCATTTACATTCTTTTTTTAGTTTGTTTTAATAAATAAATTAATAATATGCTGCTTAAAATAATGTCACATAAATGAGTAAAAAAATTGTTTTTACACTTTACAATACACTAGGAATTTCTCCTATATCGTGGGTGCATTTACAAACATTTAAACTCTGTTGGGAGAAACGCAGACATGCGCAACGCCTAGTCATATAAAATATGACTGTGGTGTTTTCTTCTACTGTTGACATTTGTCATAGTTGCATGTCATGGTTAATTCAGGTCTAAATAAATAGTTTTCTCCGGTTTCAAGAGTCTTAATCATTTGTTATTTCATCAGGTTATGGGCCCAGCACGCTTCCACTGCGGGCCTCTCCCTGTCTTTATTGTATTACAATGAAAGTTTAAAGTAAATTAGTTGATTTTGATCGGAAATACGTATAACCTAAATATTGTTCACGCGGTCGCCGAAGTTTTTTTATATTTCAGCGATAAATCCTTGACAAAATGTCATCAAACGGATCTTTGATGCAAATTGAAAAACTTACTGGCCGAGATAATTGGACAAGCTGGAGTTTCGCAGTGCAAGCATACCTGGAACTCGATGATTTATGGGAATGTGTCCAAGGAACAAATACTGATTCAAAGAAAGAAAAAAAGGCAAAATCAAAACTAATATTGTTAGTCGATCCAATAAATTTCATACATATACAGGATGCGACGACGTCAAAACAGATTTGGGAGAATTTATCAAAAGCATTTCAAGACTCTGGTCTACTGAGAAAAGTTGGTTTATTGCGAGACTTGATTAACACTAATTTAGAAACATGCACCAGTGTAGAAGATTATGTCAACAAAATCATGAGCTCAGCTCATAAGCTCAGAAATATCAGATTCAGTGTTGACGATGAATGGCTCGAGACCTTGATGCTGGCAGGTTTACCAGATGAATACAAACCTATGATTATGGGTATTGAGAGCTCAGGAGTAAAAATAAGTGCAGATCTGATTAAAACGAAACTTTTGCAAGAAATAAAAGCTACACCAAGTAATTCAGCTCTGTACACAAGTAATAAAAATACTCAAGCTAAATCCAAAAACACTCAGCATCAGTCAAAGTCAAAAGGTCCAAGATGTTTTAATTGTAACAAATATGGACACCTTGGTAAAAACTGTTGGTTTTTGAAAAATAAATCACAGAGTACAGAAAATAATAAAGGTTTTGTGGCAGCTTTCTCGGCCATGCAACTGAATGATTGTATGAACTGGTATGTAGATTCAGGTGCTTCGATGCATATGACAATGCATAAAGATCTATTAGAGAATGAAACAATACCACCGATATCAACAATCAAAATTGCAGACAATAAAACTTTACATGTTGAAAGCTGTGGTGATGTGATACTGCACATACCTAATAAAGATGGCAGCAGCAGTGAAATATTAGTAAAGAATGTTTTAATTTCCAATAAAAACTTTGCTAGTTACTTAAAGAAAAATGGAATATTACATCAGACTTCCAATCCATACACGCCTCAACAGAATGGTCTGAGCGAAAGAATGAACCGGACATTGGTTGAACGAGCAAAATGCATGATGGTTAATGCTGATTTATCGAAGAATTATTGGGCTGAAGCTATAACAACGGCTGCATATATAATCAACCGCTCGCCCACACATGCTTTATCAGATATTACACCCCATGAAGTATGGTTCGGACAAAAGCCAGACTTAAGCAATATGAGAATATTTGGTTGTCCTGCTATGGTGCACATACCCAAAGAAAAGCGCCAAAAACTAGATGTGAAATCTCGTCAGCTTATCTTTGTTGGGTACAGTGAATGCACAAAAGGCTACCGTTTTATAGACCCGAAAACTAATAAAGCAGTGATCAGTCGGGATGTACATTTTCTGGAAGAAAATATTAAAAGTAAAATGGTAGAATCAACTTCTTTTTCAGCACCTGAAACAAAAATAAATAATGTTAATCAAGAAGTACACGAAAAACAACAATTAAAAGATAAAAATAATAATGAAAAGCATAATAAAGAACAAAGATTAACACAGATATACTTACCATTGAATGAACAAACATCTGAATTAATTACTCAAGATGATGAAAATACAGATGAGGAACAGCAGTCTTCTTCAAATTATCTGAGTAATAGTATCACAGATACTTCAAGTAATACAGATTATGAAGATCCCCTAGATGAGACGTACTTACCAAGTCAGAGTGTTGACATATCGCCTGCAGATGAAACAGGTATGAAAACCCGTCGGCAAAGAAAGTTGCAAACAAACAATGAAAATTCATCTGTATACATGTGCATGAATAGTGAGTCGGCATCAAGCCTTCTTAATAGTGATCCCCAGAGCGTGGAAGAAGCTCTTCAGAGTGGAGAATCTGAGGAGTGGAAGCAGGCCATGAGGGAGGAATATGAGTCCCTCATTTACAATAATACTTGGTCTTTAGAAGATTTACCTGATGGGAAGAAAGCTATTCCATGCAAATGGGTTTTCAAACGAAAATTAGATCATACTGGAGAAATCAGCCGTTATAAGGCTAGACTTGTAATTAAGGGCTACAAGCAGAAAAAAGGAATAGATTACAATGAGATATACGCACCTGTTGTACGTTACACGTCTATTCGATATCTCATAGGTATAGCTTCAAAATACAATCTAGAAATTCATCAAATGGATGCCATTACAGCATTCCTGCAAGGAAATGTTGATGAAGATATCTACATGTGTCAACCACCCATTTTTGATCGAGGAGAGAAAGTATGCCATTTAAATAAAGCTATATATGGTCTCAAGCAAGCCAGTAGACAGTGGAACAAAAAGCTAAACTCCGTTTTGTTAGAAATTGGCATGAAACGATCAAAACTTGATCCTTGCGTTTATTTTCGTATATTGAGCAAAAATGATATTTTATTTATCTCTGTTTATGTCGACGATCTACTTATATTTTATAATCGTTCTGAAACTGGCGAAGAAATAAAAAGAAAACTCAAAGAAAACTTTAACATGAAAGACATTGGAAAAGCAAAACAATGTATTGGATTCAGAATAACACATGAAGATCAAAATAAAATATCACTGGATCAATCAATGTATATTAAAAAGATACTTACTCGTTTTGGTATGGACGATTGCAAGCCAGTCTGGACTCCATGTGATCCAACAATTCAATTAAAGAGAGCCGGAAGTGAGGAAGAAATATTGAGAAATATACCTTATCAAGAAGCTATTGGGTGCTTATTATATTTGTCACAAGGGACAAGACCCGACATAACATATATTGTAAATTCATTAAGTCGGTACAATGGTCAACCCACTGCAGAGCATTGGACTACACTGAAGAGAGTCTTAAGATATTTAAAAGCAACCGTTGATTATAAATTGACATATGATGGAAACTCAGAAGGCAACGTTACAGGCTATTGTGATGCTGATTGGGCCAGTCATTCTGAAGACCGTAGATCCTGCACTGGATACATTTTTATTCTTCAGGGTGCTGCAATAAGTTGGTGTTCTAAAAAACAACTAACTATAGCCCTGTCAAGTACAGAGGCTGAATACATGTCTCTGGCCACTGCTGTGCAAGAAGCGATTTGGCTGAAGCAATTAGATGAAGAGTTTTGGCCTGAATCATCAGCTATTCCTATTGTTGTTTACTGTGATAATCAAAGTGCCATTCGCATTTCAGGAAATGAAAGTTATCATAAACGCAGCAAACACATCGATGTTCGCTATCACTTTATCAGAGAGAGGATTGCTGCTAAACAAGTCCTAGTAAAATACCAAAGTAGCCAAGATATGACTGCGGACATTTTGACCAAAGGACTGCATAGACCAAAACATGAAGCTTTCAGCAAAGCGATGGGTCTGCGTTCAGGAGAGAATGTTGGGAGAAACGCAGACATGCGCAACGCCTAGTCATATAAAATATGACTGTGGTATTTTCTTCTACTGTTGACATTTGTCATAGTTGCATGTCATGGTTAATTCAGGTCTAAATAAATAGTTTTCGCCGGTTTCAAGAGTCTTAATCATTTGTTATTTCATCAAACTCACATTCACAAACAGCCAGACTCGGAACAACTATCTGTAGGCCATATAAATATTTGTTCCGTGCAGGGATTGAAACCGCGATACGCAGCGCAGCAGTCGATCGCTCAGCCACTGCGCCAACCGTCTCGTCAAGTTGAATTTGCAGTTGTGGTTTCGCTTTGCTAGTTATTAAAAAGCCGTTTTTATTCAAATCAAATGAATTTATTTGCATAACACAGGCTGAGTGGTTGTTACAATAGTACACTGTATTATAACCTGCTGAGGTGTGCAAATTTAATATTGTTTATTTGTAGATATTACATATTTTCTTCTGAGTTGAACATTTTCATTGAAAAAAACATATAATATTAGTAATATTAAATTAAATCTTAGATTCCTATGTCCGAATACCACAACCTTACCTCGAGTCTAGTTATAAAGGGTCTACTTATTGACGTGTGACGACAAACGTATCGACGTTTGTCAACGTCGCTGCTCTATCTACGAATGTACTCCTAGCTTAGCTATTCATATTGTCCTCAAAAGAATACGACGTGATCTGACTTTTTGTCAGCTAGTTCAGTATATTCATCTTTTTTAGGGTTTTGTACGTCAAAAGGGAAAAATCTAAACCCTTATTGGATCACTTTGTTGTTCTTCTGTCTGTTTGGCTGTCAAGATTCTTTATCTCAGTGATTTAAAATAAAATCATTTTTTTTAAGACTGTGATCCCTAGACCGCGACTCGGCAAGCGTAGTGTAGGAGGCCCTCCGACTAGGTGGGATGACGATCTAAGAAAGACTGCAGGCAGATACTGGATGCGGCAAGCTGAAGACAGGGCGCTATGGCGCTCATTAGGGGAGGGCTATGCCCAGCAGTGGACTAATATAGCCTGATGATGATGATGATGATCCCTAGGAGCCGTGAAAAAGTTAACCCTCTAAGTCTACGCAGTCAAAAGACATAGCCGTTTATGTCGCTAGAATGTAAGAAACTCATTTGGATTGTATCTTAGTAAGTTCGGATGCCCGAGGAAAGCATGCGCATGGTATAAACGATTACATTTGCAAATGCATTGATTTTTTAATATAAAAAATACTCTTTCCTCATATAGGTAATATTTTAATGATTGTCAGAATTAATTAATATCTAGTATGATATTAATTAGTGATTGTGCTTGTTGCAAACAATTTAATTAAAATGCTTTCGGATAATTTTATGTTTGATTTTAAAATCCACGTATTTATGTCACGCAACAGATCCTCCGGTATCTGTCTTTGTTGCTAAATGCTGCCTTGTGTATTACAGTTGAATTAGAAGATCTTTAGGAAAGAAGGAATTAAGCCGTTCGCGTATGACATGCGGTCTACCTACAGTACGGCCAACGAGAAGCGATACCAAATGTAAACAAAACCCATGCTAAAACCCCATCTAAAATGGCCGCCCGAATGTTGGCGAACCCGTCTTAACGTTGTCATGTTTTTGCAGGGAGAACGAGACATTACGACAAAGGCACAAGATGGAAAGAGCTAAATATTAGATTGTCAAAACCACAGTTGTTATTTAGGTTAATGACCTTTCGTATCGCTTCTCGTTGGCCGTACTTTACATCATCATCAGCTTGTAGCAGTCCACTGAACTGAAGGCTGCCAGACTGCAAAGTATTAGTCTTACTAATACTATAAATGCGAATGTTTGTGAGGATGGATGGATGTATGAATCTATGGATGTTAGTAACTCTTTCACGTCTAAACGGCTGTTCTTGATGAAATTTTGCACAAAGGTAGATAATAGTCTGAAATAAGAATAGGACTTTTTACCGATATCACGCGGGCGATGCCACGGGCGCCAGCTAGTCCTTTATATGAGAGGCCAAAAATGATCATTTCTGTGATTAGCAGACAGATTGGCGAGTATAGATTATTGACATTGACATATATGGAAAGATAAATAAGTTATTAATTATTAAGAATTAAGAGTACTGTATTGCATTATTTGTCACCTTTTATTAAACCCTCAAGTTGTGTAGTAGCCTGTGAAATTCCCACTCTGACTACACACATAAAAGATAAAATCCAAAAGATAACAAGCAACCTCTTTTTTCTTTTACCCCTCTAACACTAACAACCCAAATGGTTCACTAACAAGAAAGGACCAATTTTTTTCCCCAAATCCGACACGTATCCGGACATTTTGCGATAGTCTTGAAGATTTTGTCCATTTGTCAAAACCGACAGCTTGCTACGTTACGTCTTGGAACGTTTGTGGACATTTTTGCTGTTTTCCGCAGTTTTTTACACGGCAGCCATATTGTTGGGGATTCGTTCGAGTGGGCGAAATGGTTATTAGAGTAGTAGGTGTATATATAGAGTGTTTTTGAGATGGGACTGTGAAGGCTTTTTTTCTTTGCAGTTTTTTTTTTCTTTTCTTTTAACTGTGTAACTGTTTTGAAAATTTTGGTTCGAAATGAGTGACGACACATTTTATGGTCTCTAGTTTGTATTTATAAACGTGTGTAAAGCATTGTTTTATTGTTCTATCTACCTATACTAATATTAAGAATATCAAGGAAAAATATTTTTGCTATTACTCTGTTTTTGTGTTCGTTTAATCTAAACTACCTTTATACAAATTGTTTTCCAAAAAGTTTATAACTCATATCGTTTTAACGGTTTTCTGCCTTCTAAAAAAAATGCGTTGACTATGATGAAAAAATAAACATTATACCATAATACAAAATAACCAACCCAAGTTTTGTTAAAATTTAACTGTATAAACGACAGTTTACTCCATTATAACAGTTTGAAAACAAAAGTACTACATAGAAATGTAGTATTATAGGATCGTTTTTGCACACGTGCAAATAAACTGCGTTTTGTTTAATAACTTTCTAGTATTATTTTTCGTCTTTAAAACTCCTTTTAATATATTATTTCTTCTTAAACTGCTAATTTTTACTTCCTCACATTCCTTTGTCTTTCGACCACCATCTCATACCTACTTACTCGCTCGCACCATCACGTTTCATTCCACACCTTTTTACACGTTCCGTTTACCCATCCTACAGTAATATTGACGAAGCAGTATTTTGTAAAAACTATTACAACTTAAAAACAGTAACCTCCTTCTCTCTTCATAAAAACAATTGAATCAAATCCTCGTCGATCAAAATATCTTTAAAAATACAATATTTAATGAAAGAGTAAAAAAAGGGGAAATAATAAACAATGACCCATTGACTCAGTTTTACGTGACAAAATAATTAAGTGGACGTCAAGCGTGACAGATCGATATTTAACGTGATGGACTTAAAAGGGTTGGTGTGGGGATAGACATACGGGGTCATTTTAGGGGCGTAACCGTTGGGGGTTGTTGTTTAATTGGCAAACGGTATTACCTTCATACGTTTTATTGTAGCAAATTTAATTTTCATCCAATTTTATGACTGAAGATATTGCAAGGTTAATCACAATTGGGTCGAACATCAATAATGTTTTTCGAAGTTGAGAAACTCGTTACTAATAAATAACAATCGCTCGGATAGGTCTTTAGGTTAAGCCGTGGTGGCCTAAGTCAGTCCCTGGATAGATTACCACCCATTTTTTTTGAATGGGAAATCATCATATTATTTCCCCCGCTCTGGGCGGACGAGGGGGAGTGTCAGACTTTTACTGACCAAAATCAAAATCCATGTTTCTGTTTTTGCCTTTTTTATTTCGGGGCCACGGCCCCAAGTTGTCAATGAAGTTCAAGAAATGAGCCCAAGTGGCTTTATACTGTTCGGGACCTCATGTAACTGACTTCTGTTTCCACCGCCAGAGCTTCGATGAAAATCATAATCCAGCAAAATCAACAGTTCTCATCGAGGGACATGAAATAAGCCTAAAAACAATACAGCTGCTGTAAGCTATTGAGAACCTACTTACATTGACTAAAAGGTTTTTATTTTTAATTTTTCCTCGGTTCTATTTATTGTTAAAAATTATTTATAACAATAATCCTTACTAATATTATAAAAGTGAGTTTGTTTGTTTGTTTGTTACCTTTTCACGCTTTAATGGCTAAACCGATTTTGATAAATTTTGGTACAGAGATAGTTGGGAACCAGGAGACGGACATAGGCTAATATTTTTTTGAAAAAAGTGTGATGTGAGGGAGGAAGAGGGAAGAAAAGGGAAAACTTAGCGTTGCCATTACAAATCAGTAAGGCGCAAGTGGAACTGTGTTACTCCAAATTTAACGCGGTCGAAGCCGCGGGAGAAAGCTAGTAATTTAATAATCTAAAGTTGTATATAATTTCACTGTATTTTTCTGACATTATTTTATTTAATTGAAATTGTAATGCTTGTGTTTGGTGTTTGATGTTACCTAAAATAATAAAAAATATTATCAATAAATTATTGTTGTTAGTAAATATTGTTACTTGAATTAAATGAATAAATGAAAAAAAAATTACTCGGTCTACCCAAACGCAGCATCACCTTACAAACTTCACCCCCCTGTTCAATCACCCCATGCAAATGAGGGGTCAAACATAAACTTGTAATATTGACTAATTGTTTCCTTAGACATGGAACTGTCTCGTACTATTGCAAACTTACCCGACAGTGGGTAATTTATTAAATAGTTGAGCTAACTTTGCACAGTAATGATTTATTGTGTCAACTTGTGAATGCTTGCGTTTAGTTACGTGTTTTGGGAGCGCGCAGGTTGTATGAAAAAGGAGATAGGACCCACGCTAAAGATAAAGAAAAATTTTTACAAAAAGAAAAGAAAATAAAAAAATTCTTTTTGTAACGTACTATATTTATGGTATATATTTGGACGACATGGTTGGCGCAGTGGTTCGATTCCCGCACGTAACAAATATTTATTTGTATGGCCTACATAAATATAGTTGTTCCGGGTCTGGCTGTTTGTGTATGTGAGTTTTAATGTTTGCAAACGCACCCACGATACAGGAGAAATCCTAGTGTGGGGCAGCGTTTAAAAAAACTGCTGATTATTCCTATCCCCGTTTAGTTTAAACTAGCTGCTCCACGCGGTTTCACCCACGCTGCTTAGCACCTGTTGGTCGTAGCGTGATGTTATATAGCCTATAGCCTTCCTCAAGAAATGGACTATCCAACACTAAAAGAATTTTCCAATTCCAACCAGTAGTCCCTGAGATTAGCGCATTCAAACAAACAAACAAACTCTTCAGCTTTATAATATTAGTATAGATAGATTAGTAATTAGTATATTAGTATTAGTATATTAGTATAGATGATAATGAAAAACTAAGTAACGTCCAAAGTACTAACTAACGTATGCAATGAACGTCGTAGTTTTTAAAAGCAGGTATAAAAGAAAAAATAACTGCAGAAAAAATATAAAAGAAGACTTTTAGTTAAATAATTAATGCATGGTTATAGTCAAAGGAAAGCTTCCCGGGGTAATGTTTAAGTTTTTTATAATACTTTTTAGAATTTTCTGACTTGACGTCATTTTCTTTAATTATTATTGTTTTTTGTTCGTAATTATGTGGAAAACTTTACTTGTAATTAAGAACATACCGAACTTAATTAAAAACGTAATTTATTGTTTGTAGCATTATTCATTTTCTTGTTTTTTTGGTATCATTGGTATCATTTTTCAAACTTTGTCCCACACTAGGTTTTTTTTCCTTTACCGTGTGTGCTTTTACAAACATTTAAGCTCACATACAAAAACAACCAAACCCGGAACAACTACCTGTCAGTCACGCAAATATTTGTTCCGTGCGGGGATTGAACCCACGATATGCAGCGCAGTCGATCGAACAGTAAATCAAAGCTAACATTGCTATGTTTTACTGTATTTATAGGTTTACAATGGTTACGGGTTGTTCGAAAGAGATGCCGCGGCCCCGGAGCATATAGGGCAATGAAAGGAACATGGGTGGGTTTTAGACAATACAAGTCTGACACTCCCCCCTGCTCCGACCAGAACGGGAGAAATTATTTGACGATTTCCCATTCGCAAAACAAAAACTTATTTCATGTAGGTATGCAT
Organism: Ochropleura leucogaster; assembly: GCA_958449745.1. Taxonomy (NCBI): domain Eukaryota; kingdom Metazoa; phylum Arthropoda; class Insecta; order Lepidoptera; family Noctuidae; genus Ochropleura; species Ochropleura leucogaster. Next base: position 6,517,141 of record OY288226.1, read on the forward strand.
TTACCAAGCAACCTACTGAATAATTTGTCACGACCCGACAAAGCACGATATCCACTAAGAAATCTTTGACTAAAACCAAGCCTATAAACGGGTAATAAACATAAAATAATTTCGCTATGGTGTGCAAAACCTGGGGATTTTATTTACTATCCGGAGTCAGCAAACATGGAAACATAAGGACGTTAATAGTGACGAACAATTTTCTCACAACATAACTAAGGCGTGTACCTGGAAGTGATGACAGGCCGTGTCGACGGCTGCTACTCCTAATCAATCAATCAAAATCATTTATTTCAAGTAGGCCAGTTGGCATTTTTGAACTGTCGAAACATTGACATCAACAAAATGAAGCTACAGTCCCAGTCACAAGGCAGAATAACTGTGAAAGTATTGTAGTTGCCCATTCCAAAGCGTAGGTCGGAGAAGAATGGGCAAGAAACTTCATGGACATTCTTTAAATCAGATTGTTAGCAAACCTTGGTTACATGAAGAAGTGGCTGCCACTGCGCTAACCGCACCGTCAATTGTACTTTAGCTTGCTGACAGTTCGTCCGTGCAGTGACGACGGGCCGTATCGTCGGCGTTTTAGTGTTCCACGCACTTTTTGTCAAAGAGCTGAGAGGCATGCCAGGGCCACCGCCTGCCGGAGTTGCAAGATGTTATTTGATGATGTCCCATCCAATAAAAAGCGTTTACGAGAATGTTCTGGTCATTTTTCAAGGTATCATTCAGAGTATATCAGACTAAAGAACTTTTACAATTGACGACACGGTTGGCGCAGTGGCTGAACGATGAACTGCCGCGTTACGTGTCGCGGGTTCGATCCCCGCACGGAACAATTATTTGTATTGCCTACAGATAATTTTCGTGGTCTGGTTGTTTGTGTGAGTTTAAATGTTTGCAAACGCACCCACGATACAGGAGAAATTCCTAGTGTGGGGCAAAGTTTTACAAAAAAAAAAATTTACCAGCAAACATCGCGAAAAAAAATCACAAGGACAAGGACGTTCATAGTTTGATTGACTAAATAATAAAACAGCTTACAATTCGGTGGCTGTAACCCTGCATGTCGCGGGATCGGTTCTCGCACGGAACAAATATTTGTATGGCCTGATAATTATTATTACAACATCTTAAATTCATGTTTTTTATTTAAGTTTTTCAAATTTCTAATTATGATGAATAAGGAAAGAAATACTATTAAATTTTTCATCAAAGAAAAGAAAAGGATCCATCAAATTAATAACGATCCCGTTCAAAAAGTTGTCAGCAATGAATGTAGGAATAGAGAACATTTTTTTTTTCAAACAGAAATGGAATCACCTTCTTGTCTTTGGTACTTAATACTTGACAAAATAAAAATAAATGATACAATATTTATTCAGACTAATGAGCTCTTCAAACTTTCCAATCCGCCTTATTTATGTTGTTAGACAAACAATCAAAAACTTTGAAATTCGAACGTCAAATTCGAAGTCTTTGAACGAGAGTGAGTATTTTTGAATAATACCACTTTTGCCTTTCAATTGTCTCGATTTGATTTAAGAACTTTAAATGCCATTTTAGACTTTTAAGTGACATTTATTTTGGTATTCTAGTTGATTTATTAATTTACATTGTGACCATTATAATAATATTAAAATAGAGTTAATAGAGATCGATAATTCCACAGCATATAAATGAGCGAATCAAATGTTACTAGCTTGTTATATTCATACACTCAGTTTTTTTTTTATTTCGTACACAAATGGTAAAACAGAACCTTATTACTAAGACTCCGCTATCGGTCCGTCTGTCCGTCTCAAAAACAGAATATAATTAATATATTATTAAACAGAATATAATAAATATTATTTTTGGCTGTTTTAATAAATAGTGAAGAACCCTTCATGTTCCAAGTGCGAGTCTAACTTGCACTTGGCCGGATATATATATGTATATAATCGAAAGAAAAAAGTGAAAGTGAGTTTGTTTGTTTGTTACCTCTTCACGCCTAAATGGCTAAACCGATAGTTGGGACCCCAGAGACGGACATAGACAATTTTTTTAAAAAAAAAGGGTGAAAAATGAGGGAGAAAGAAAGAAAAAACGGGAAAACGAAGCATTGCTATTACAATAAATAAGGCGCTGGGGCTAAAACTACAGGTGGCAGGTACCTGCAAATCAGGAAAGGTAAACTGTCTTATCCCGAATTTAATGCGGGGGAAGCCGCGGGCGAAAGTTAGTATTATAGTTAATTAAAATACATGTATTAATTTCGGACAACGAATAACCATTATTTTGTTAGTAGTATCACAGACGGCTTATCCTCCAATGTTAGTAACAGTGATAATAAAAATAAAACAAATAACCTCCGCACAAAATGCTCAATATGTAGAGTGCTCCCCGCAACAGGTTTTTTTTATACATTGCTCCACACTAGGAATTTCTCCTGTATCGTGGTTGCATTTACAAACATTTGAACACATACACAAACAGCCAGACCCGAAACAACTACCTGTAGGTCAAACAAATATTTGTTCCGTGCGGGGATCGAACCCGCGACACGCAGCGCAGCAGTCGATCATTTAACCACTGCGCCAACCGTGCCGTCAACTCTCAGAATTTAGGTACAACTCCGCCGTCTGCGTAAGAGTGACACACAGTATAACGAGAAAACTATGTAAAATATTTTATGTAGGCTTGGGCAAACATTTCCGAAGCGCTGCAGGGCTACAAAGGGTAATATTAAAATTTGACACCACATTTTACCTCAAAATCTAAAACGCCCATAAAACACTAACAACCTTTTTTAAGCAAACATCACTTTATCCACAAAACTTGGCAGAAAATCCAAAGCAAAGATCGTCAAACTTTCAGCCTCTATGTTTTTCAAGCCGTTTGTTCGTAGCGGTATAAAACTTAAACTTACTGCCTTAATATGGCTTAAGTTTGACAGCAACTGCGCAAGAGTTGAGGCTTGGCTGAAATTTATGTTTTTAAGTACGTTTTCCTGCTATAAATGATTAATGTTTAAAGATATTGTGTGAAAGATGTAATCGGGGTATTATATTGTTAAACATGAATGTGCTAAATTGCAGCTTAAGCTACCAGTGGCGTAGCTATAGTTTCTATGTAAAGCCTAACCTGTATACAAAATACATAAAAGACATTGTATACAAAATATCTAAACTTAATGTTTGAGCTTAGTTTAGCACACCCTCTTTTGAGTAGAAGAAGAAAGAGCTCGTAGCTATATAATAACAGCCGCTCGCGTTGATCTTAAGATTAAGACGCGCTTGCATAGGTTAATCGGTGGATGAGTGATCACCCGTTACATAAATGTATATATATAGGGTGGCCAGTTGATAGATGTCCAAAGAAAAAAATTTGATGCCTGATGCTAAGGGGGACCTGAATAAAGGCCTATTCAGACCTAAGCGGTATTCGCTGCCGCTGTGGGTAGGGGTACATATAGCGCGGGTTTCGCTCAGGTATTTAGTTTCAAGTACCGCGGCTAGAGCGACCTGAGCGATATTCGCTGCCGCTTTGGGTAGAGGTACATACCACGCGGGTTTCGCTTAGGTATTTAGTATCAAATACTGCGGTTTTCTCTGCCGCAGACGACAGCGAATACCGCATAGGTCTGAATAGCTATCGCGCGTTATTCTACCCACAAGTATAGCGAAATCCGCTTTGGTGTGAACAGTAATATTACCGCATACCGACTGGGTTTTCTCTGACGCAGACGGTAGCGAATACCGCTTAGGTCTGAATAGGCCTTTACCCCTCAAGTATGTTCCGCGATTTTTTGTAGTTTAGGAGCTAGAATTTTTTAAAGTACTATTTAAAAATTTTCACCTAACATTGTTTTTTATCTACCATGTTAAAAAAAACCGTTTGCATTAGAGCATCTACGGCTAAAGCCAGACAGGGCAATAAGGGCACCTTAGTCAGACAGGGCAATAAGGGCATCTACGGGAGACAGTGTAATAAGGACACCTAAAGCAGGCAGAGCAAATAGGGCACCTCCAGCAGACGAGGCAATTAGGGCACCTAAGGCAGACAAGACAGTTACGGTACCTATGGCAGACAGGGCAATTAGGGCATCTAAGGCAGACAAGGCAATTAGGGCATCTAAGGCTGACAAGGCAATATGAGTCCATATGGTAGACATGGCAAATAGAGCACCTATGGCAGACAGGGCAAACAGGGCACCATGATCACGTGTTTATCGACGGTCTAAAAAATTTCTTAAATCCATTTTGAGCGCGAAAATGAATACACACATTGTCAAAAATTCAATAATGTCTTCCTCTCGGAATGGATGTAGGAATCTTCACATCGACATGGCCCTTAGCCAAGAGGTTCGTCGATCCGTCCTGGTGAGTCCATCAGACATATTATTTCTAGTTGTTCTATTTCTAGTTGTACTTGCATAGGCACATCCAAGTAGCCAGGGTTATTCATCAGCAACTTGCCATGAAATATAATCTTGTTTAATCTGAGGTACCGTACTACAAGTATGTGCCCGACCCAGTTCTCGAGAAAGACCATGTCACGCTGTACTGGGATCGGTCTATCATTACTGAAAGGACTATTGTCGCCAGTAAGCCTGACATAGTTGTGATAGACCGATCAGCGCGCTGCGTAATGATAATCGATGTTATCATCTTACATGACGAGAACCTCTTGAGAGCTGAGAAAGAAAAACAACTAAAATATCTTGACTTGGCACACGAGGTTGTTGACATGTGGAATGTGAACTCGGCTATCATTGTGCCGATTGTCGTAACGGCTGTAAAGGCAGATGTTCGTCGATGAACATCTGTCGAAGTTCTCCTTAAGTGGTTGAATCAAGGGCCTCATTCAGAAGGCAGTACTCCTCAATACGGCCCCCATTGTGAGGAAGTTCTTGTTTCTGGAGCCCTAACCACCGGTAGCTTGGACTCTACTCCCGTTACCGGCGGAAACCTATTTTTATATTTTGAAATGTTTTTGTTATAAAAATGTAATTTTAAGATGCGAAGTAAATAAAGGACATAATAATACACATAGACAATACATTTAAAAAATACAAAGAAAAATACATATATACTATATAAAGCCAACATGTCGACAGATGCCTTCGGGAACGGCGAACCTGTTGACTGATGGCCATAATAATATCAATGAGGAGCAGCTCCTTAGTACCGCGGGACCCGTTCTTATATCCATTCTGAGAAGCAAACAATCATGATAGAATATTAGTCCAGGGTCGATAATTTTTAAAACCAAAAAAAAACATAATAGACATTACTTATTACACATTACCTAAACATTATTACGATATATATTTTTTGTAGATTTTGATTTTTTTTTTCATGGGATTAACTAAATTTGTTTGTGCAAAATTAAGGAGATAATTATTTTTTTATCTTGTACTAAAATATCATTTAATTTCAATCTTTAGGTTATGTTAAGTTAAGCATACTATTTTTCAAAGAAAATATTACGATTTTTATGGTTGAGTTGATTGATACAGATAAAAATAGAGATAGTATTTACCTTCCTATGCAGATTCGAAAAGTTTTATTGTTTTTTTAAGTAAACTTGTCACAATTATCTTCAAGAAACTCAGCGTGCACGTGTATTTTTATAAACGATGTTGTATACTTTACTGTATTTCGAATACTGGTTAGGCTAGCGGTTGTAACAGCTGCTACGAAATATATAGTATATAATAGTAGGTATGTATGTAGTAAGACCCAGACCCGCCTAGCTCCTTCCCCACTTCTCCACGAAATACCTTTTGATGGGCTACAATTTTTCGTAGGTCACTCAGGTATATCTACTCAGGTATATATATAATTTATCTCAAAATAGTTATAAATAAGCATCTACGCATATAATTTAAAGAAAATTAGACAACTCTCTCCAAATATTGTAGATGTCTTATTAAATAATAATTTCATTAACTTATTTGTTTCTTAATTATAGTAGTATATTTTTATTTGCAATTTTTTTGTTATCAACGTCACATGTAATCTAACGTTTTTCGAGTAATTAAAGTCTAAATTTGAATAAATAGCTCAAAATTATTTATAATAATTAAAAAAAAAATCGAATTCAAGTTTTTTTTTTGCGTTTTCTGAGAAGATTTACCATAGTAACATTTTTTTTTTTCACTATCGGAAAGTAGAGATTTCAACGAACAGAAACCATACCAACTTTTTGAAAAAAGCTGATATTTTGACTGGTGAATTTTCGATTGAAAATTAGGGTGTTTTTTCGATATTAATTCAAAATAAGGTGAAAAAATAAATATATTTAATCAAATAAATTACAGCGTATTTGGAACATAAAAAGGTAAGTTTTCACAAAATTTTGTTAAAAAAAAAAAATTTTGTAAAAGATAAAAAATAAAAACCAAAAACTTGGTTTTTTGAATTTTTCACATAAATTTTGAGGTTATGTGAAAAAAGTGTAAATACAAAAGTTTTAGATCTTTTTATTATCTACAACTTTTCCGTTTGACTTTTTTCGATAGGACTTTTAGTTTTGCCGGAAATCGAGAAAAACCGTTTTTTACCCTTAAAAACTCACCCCCATCCCCTTCCCAACCTCAGATCGCCCGTAAATTATTTTTCCTTTCATTTTTATCATATTTCCCTCCTTTTCTAATGGGTTTCATTCTATTATAATTTTTTTTCACTTTTCATTATTTTTAAAGGCTTCTACCCTGGTCTATATTGTCATCTATGTGTTTAGTGATTTTTGCCCTTAAAATGGATGTAAGGACTATAAAGTGTCTATGTATGTTTATGTGTAATAATCTTTATTTCGTAGAAAATATACAAAAGTAAGGATAGGTTAAACTACAAAGTATGATGAAAAGCTGACAACACATTAATTTTTAGACGAGTCTGCCAACTTATTCAGTAAGTGTTCGCGAGCTTTTACCTTAAATGTAAACCGACTATGACTAATATGACTGCATTAGCAAATGAACTTCGCACAGCTTGATATAGGACTTAGAATCTTGATTCGACACACTAAGAAGAAACTATTAAAATCCAATACTCTTCTGAAATATGTAATGAATCCATTCTTCATTAGGTATCTAAAAGGTTAAGGCATAAATACCTCACAGAATAAACTCGTATTTTACTTATTAATCCCTAAGCCAACCTTTATCGTGAATTATGACTACCTCCTATGAAAACTTAACTAACATATTTGGTACTTAGGGACAATTTAGTTTATTGGGACGCAGATTAGCAGTTTGTCCCTTGCCTCCCATAATTATTACTGTTCAAATAAGCTGTTCCACTTTCAAATAAAGCTTTTCATCATCAGGTGTCGTTATTTGAGCTAACAATATAAAAAAACGAGTGGCACTCGGGGACTGCCGCGGTAAAACTATTGCATAGCATTTTTATCAACTTATGCAAAAAATAACAAAAAATCGTATGCAATAAATAAATAAAAAATCTAAATATAATATTTGAAAAGTACTTCCAATGGAAAAAAAAGTCACAAAAAAAAAAAACAAGACCTTGGGTTTGATCTAGAGTAATATCGTTTGAGTATCCGATTCTCTACCAAACACGCTAATAGAACATTGGAATCGTGATTGAAATAACTGACCGTATTCGTAATTAAATTTCTTGTTAGGTTTTTTCGTTACGAAATTTCTGGATTCGATCTCCACGCTCAAGGCCCGCGGTAGAAGCTATGCAGTAGCTTAAAAACAGCCGCTAAGACCAATCTTGTGGTTAAGACGTGCTTGCCTAGGTAGGTTGTTCCATATGGGTAACCAGTTGACCACCTTTTTTTTGCTGATGTCTTCAGAGAACTGTCCCCGCTTTTGGCGGAGGGGGGGCATGTCAGACTTGTACCGACTACAAACCCACCCATGTTTCCCTTATTACCCTTTATGTTCCGGGGCCGCGGTATCTCTTTCAAACAACCCGCAACCCCGGAACAAATAAAGCTTCACAATTTGAAAAACTAACTTTTCACTAAATAAAAAATACTTACAAAAACGTCTGTCTTCTTTTTTCAACAAAGTTCAGCGTTGAAATAAAAAAAAAAACCTTCGTTCACTGTAAATTTTTGTTTCTACTTCATTTTCAGAGATGTTTTAAAGAATTTCTTCGTTGCTACTACAAGGTAAACCCTTAGTTGTCGACTTAATGAACCAACCCTATTTTGTTTAAGCAAAATACGGCGAAATGTTATTTTTTATTTAGCAGCGAGTTTTTTATTGGAATTTCGAGTATATTACAAGTTTAATGGCTTATTAATTTTATTACTAACTGGCGCACGTGACTTTTCCCGCGGGATATCGAAAAAAACAAAAAATCTTATATGTTATTTCATCTATCTGTGCCAAATTTCATCGAGATCCATTCAGCCGTTTTGACGTAAAAGAGTAACAAACATCTAATACATCCTCACAGACATTCGCATTTATAATATTAATAGGATTTGCTATTAATTGAACAATATTCTTCGTATATTTTGTAGGCATGTTTTTAAAAGAGGCTTCAACGATTTCGTTTCAAGTTGCAATATATGTTTATGGGACGAAAAATCGAAGCAAAAGAAATTCCTAGTGACTTCCTCTCACGAGGAATTTCTCTTGTATCGAATGATGGTATTAAAAAAAAAACATGACGTGTAGAAGTAACAGTGTCAATCTTATTTTTGTTGCTGACCGTACATTCCCGGAAGTAGACATAATTTTCTGCCTTTGCGTATCCTAACCGGTTCGGATAAAAAAAAACTGCTCAATTCACATAAATTCCATCAACAGCTGTACCCATTAATCATTTCCGAAATTCTGCACCCACACGGAATTCGACCTCAATTCTCAGCAAATCCGTAGTAAGCCTTTACAATAAGTGCACTAGGAGAATCTTGGTTAGATATAAATCAATTTCTCTTAAGGGAGATACACATATGTGCGAGTTAACTTTTTCGATACTTTAGTTTTTGTCAAACAACACAGCGGATTTAAAATCCTTTCCTTACTAATATTATAAAAGCGAAAGTGAGTTTGTTTGTAACGTCTTCACGCCTAAATGGCCGATTTTAATGAATTTTGGTACACCGATTTGAGACCCTAGAGATGGAAATCGGCTATTTTTGTCTTTTTCTAACCCCCCACTTCTCTAGAATAGGGGGTGGAAGTTTGTATGGAGCATTCTGCAATTTAAAAGGTAGGAAACTAAAAATTTGTATGCGGACTATTGTCACTAACAAAAACATTGCGTATCATTTTTTTGGAATTCTGCCCCCGACCCCTTAAAAGAGGGAATAAAAATTTTTTATGGGACTTTTAGCAGTTTTCAAGGTAGGAAGCTAGAAATCGGTACACACACTCTTTGTTGCCAACGAAAGATGCAATTCAGTTAAGGGGAACTGTGTGTTACCTCTAATTAACGGCGAGAGAAGTCGCGGGCAAAAGCTAGTAATTAATATTGGATGGTATTTAAAAGTACTTCAATTTATTCCCATTTCGTTTACCTAATTTTGCCTGTGTTGCACCAAATATACTGAATGTGCACCAAAATATGTTAATTAAAATAAGTCATAACGAGCATCAGGAAAAAGACAGCACTACAATAAAAAAGTGTTATATCTTTATCCATTTTCTATTAATGCAAGTCGTTACTGGCGTAGGGGGTCGCAGTTTTAACCTAACCAAACCTACGCATTTTTTTAGCATTCAGGAAAGAATATTTGGTGCACGATCAGTATTTTTGGTGAACACAAAATTTTTTCCCATTAATATTTACATATATTCGACTTGTACCGATTGGTAAACATCGTGCGGCATCATAACATAACGCTTGTAACCCGCAGAGGGCTAGCAGAGGTGTATTTATAATAGGTATACTTTAGTACTCCTACATTTTGACAATTACGATTAAAAGTTCGCGCGCTCGTGTTTGTTTGGAGAGGGGCTTGCCAGGGCCGCCGCCTGCTGGGGTTGCGAAAGAAGAGAAACCGGCAAAGGAATATAAAGGATAAAAGAAAGAACATAAATGGGCTTTAGGCAGTAATAGTCTGATACTCCTCCCGGCTTTACCAAAAGAGGGGGAAGTCAAAAAAAAAGGGCGGGCGGGCGAGGTATTATAAGCAGAACCGGAACCAAAGAACCAAACTTCGTGGTTCATGTTAAAATGTTACCAATTAAGATGCTTTGATATTTGTAATGCCATTCATATAACGGTGAAACATGTAAGATTGTAAGTTCATTATATATAATTTTATAAGATACTAGCTTTCGCCCGCGGCTTCGCCCGCGTTAAATTTGGGGTAACACAGTTCCCCTTACGCCTTATTGATTTGTAATAGCAACGCTAAATTTTCCCTTTTCTTCCGTCTTTCTCCCTCACATCCCACTTTTTTCAAAAAAATATCCAACTATCTCTGTACCAAAATTCATCAAAATCGGTTTAGCCATTAAAGCGTGAAGAGGTAACAAACAAACAAACTCACTTTCGCTTTTATAATATTAGTAAGGAAGGTCTTATATAGTTCCGTGTTTGTACACCAATAAATAGTATTGTAATAACTATCTATTCTTTTCATACTCAGAATTTAGTTTAGTGTGGGGACACTGGGAATTTCTCCTGTATCGTGGGTGCGTTTACAAATATTAAACTCACATACACAAACAGTCAGACCCGAAACAACTATTAATGTGTATTCTCAAGCAACTTCTTTTTTTTCTTACAGTCATTGTGGCAAGACGCATAATAATATCGCTCGGGTGTACCTCACGGCCAAGTTCTCGGGTCGACCCAAACCTATGTGAAGCTACCCTTAAACCCCGTCGTGGTGTCAGAACCCATGTCAAAGACACCAGCTTCGTATTATAGGTATCTCATTGTTACAGATTATGGAACAAATTGCCTTGGCTTGAACTCTTGTAAATTGTGTCTGAGGGTTTTTAGTATTGTGTTTTTTCATGATATATTTATTGACGGGCCTGTTGGTCTAGTGGTTAGTGGCACTGACTGCTGAGCCGGAGGTCGTGGGTTCGATTCCCAGCCAGGACAAACTGTGTGATGAGCATGATTGTTTGTTCTGTGTCTGGGTGTGATTTATCTATAATATGTATGTAAATCAGTTGTCTGGTTACCATAACACAAGCTCTGATTAGCTTGGGATCAGATAGCCGTGTGTGATATGTCCCAAGATAATAAAAAAAAAAAATGGTTTTCGATTATGAAAATCGAAGATTATAACAATATTTAATTGGAAGATACTTGTTTACTTAAGAACTGCCGGATTATTTCAGTGACTATAATAGCAGTTTTTCCGTTTCACCACCTCTAAGTATTCTCTGTGTCTAATTATAATTTAACTAGTTTTCGCCCGCGGCTTCGCCCGCGTTAAATTTGGGGTAACACAGTTCCTCTTGCGCCTTATTAATTTGTAATAGCAACGCTAAGTTTTCCCTTTTCTTCCCTCTTTCTCCCTCACATCCCACTTTTTTAAAATAAAAGATAGCCTATGTCCGTCTCCTGGTTCCCAACTATATCTGTACCAAAATTCATCAAAATCGGTTAAGCCATTAAAGCGTGAAGAGGTAACAAACAAACTCACTTTCGCTTTTATAATATTAGTAAGGATTTTCTACCTTTAATATTTGTTTTTTCATTCATGTTTACTGTCATAAAACTTGTTTGTGTTGTTTATTACTGGTAAGACAAGTGACTTTTTGATTGAATCCAGGACCTCATTCTTGACAGTAACCCCTGCGTCCACTTAACCATCGAAGCTAAATAAAACAAAACAAGTTATAAAAGTAACTTATAATATTATTTTACATGATAATATTGTAGTAACGTTACATCATATTCTATGGCGAAACGGACTCTTGATTCACAACGGTCGTCGGGGGAGCCGACGGTGGGGGCGGCGGCACGGGTACTATGGGTCTGTAAAAAGTTATTAATTAGGACTCAGCTCCCTTGATTGGGATTTCCACAGCCATTATTTATTCATGTACATACAGGGTGGGTAAAACTAAGCAAATATCATAACAAAATATTATAGAGTACCTAAAAAAGCACATCTTATCCTACTAATATTAAAAATGCGAATGTTGGTGAGGATGGATGTATGGATGTTCGTTATGCTATAAATGTAACGGCTAAACGGATCTTAATGAAATTTAACACAAAGGTAAATTATGGTCTGGAATAACACATAAGTTATTTTTTTTCGAAATGACGCGGGCGGTGCCGCGGGTGCCAGCTAGTATCTTATATATAAAATTCTCGTGGCGCCATATTTGTTACCAGTCTCCTCCGAACGCCGAACTGATTTGTATGAAATTTTGTGAGTCTTACTGGTAAGAGTGGTATGAACAGCGGGCGAAACCGCTGGGCACAACTAGTTAGATTATATTGGACTATTCACTCACGTTGTGTTACAATATACAATAAATCTTGATGAATGTAAGTAGCCTATGTGTTATTTTGATGCATAAGCTATATTATTGTACAGTTTCATTAAAATCCATTCAGTAATTTTTGCATGATAGAGTAACTAACATCATGCTAACTACATACATGCTCACAAACATTCTCATTAAAAATATTAAGTAGGAAGTAGTATATAAGTAAGTAAGGGAAGGAAGTAGGATTGGGCTCGGTAGACAGAATCAATAAAATATATATATTTTGAAGAGAGTGTAAAACTTTTACTGGTTAAAACCCATCAGCACCACCCATCATCACATGTTCCTTTTTTTGTCGTTTGGCTAATTCGTGTTTTGAGTCTCACATACCCTTCTAGTTGGATCCCAAGGCATGGCGACACTAACTCACGAACTTTCCGTTTAGGTTTTTTTACGATGGCACAGCGACTGCTTCCATAATTCCTGGAAGAAGCCAACATATATCATTAATCATGTAACGTTCCAGTCAAACGTCATTATCATTAACAGTCGTTACAGGTGGTCAGGTTAGGTCTGAAAGTCTAATAAACATTCTAACCAAAGGACTAAGGACGCGTATTATCTGTTAGGTACTAATTGGGTCTAGATCTTTATCTATAAATGATGGACCGAATCCATCGACTTAAGGTGCTTGTCGAGGCGTGAACGAAACTTGTTATACAATGTTCACCTATATACGGACCAACCTAGGCCAATGTGGCTTAACCTTAGTGGCTGGTGTCATTTAACCATAAGTTTCTCTCATTTCTAACCAAAAGAAGGTAAGCTAGAGAAGACTGTCCATTTTATGGCAACATTTGAGCATCAGCATCCAAAACGCCTTTTATTGCAGGTAAGAAATCGTCAATAACTAACTTCCTCAACTCTGGACGTAGCGGGGAGGAGAGTCAGACTTTTACCAACCAAAACCCACCCATTTGCCTTATTTTGCCCTTTATGTTCAACAACGCGCAACCCTGGCGGACCCCTTTATTTCTTGACATTTCTTCGAGGAGCGAGTGGAATACGAACGCGTTGTCGACACGGCCTATCGTCACTACCCTAAATAGTTTACACACATATGTATCGCAATCAGAAGAATTTGAAAGAAAATTGGAATAGTCATATTATTTTGAAATATTGGATTGTTCGACCACGTAGATATGAAAATGAATTTAAAAAATGATAGGCTTTGGGTTTTTTAGAAATTGGTATGAATCTCGTTCGTCTAACGGAGATGAGCGCGAACCGTAAGAAAAACCTGGAAAAAATAATCTGACGAAAACCGCAGTACTTTCATCTTAAGTTAAAGTATTACCTGCAAAATGGGGAATCACATGAAATCTGATCCAATCTCCACGTAGGAAATTTCCTTTGTTTAACCAATTTAACTTTATTTACGACTGTTGGGGACTTATCATCGCTGTAACAAAAGTTCGTTTTGAACACAATAAAATATTACTATTTATTATGATATGCATATTCTAATTTAAAGAGCCCTTACACCTTTTAACGGGTTAACTCTTAATTTTGCCCACTGAACCCTCGCTATATTATTAACACATTAAGTACAAAATTGGAAGTTGTGTATTAGTTATACAACATGTATAAGAAAAGTGTAATTAGCTGTATCTAACATAATATGTATCGATTATGTATTGAAATTTTGTATTTTGTAACAGAGTAATTTTTTTGCGAATTGTTTAGTTTGACGGTCGGAAAAAGATCCCTGAAATTTAAACACATCTTTCTGATACATGTTGATTGGCGAAACTAAAATAGATAGCTATTAGCTATAGAGTCACAACATCTTAGCAGCTTTTGGGCGTTTTTCCATTGGCCGGCACGACAGCGATATAGCACTTACACGGTAACGACCCGGTAAAGATAGATGCAAAATGTATGAGTCGTCGCCATGGCCGGCAAGTGGAAAAACGCGTATTTAGAAATCATACAATTTTGCTTCCATCTTAGTCGTTCTGTCGCCGGAATCAAAGGAAAAACGCCCATTCTTGCTGCATCGATTCCACCACCGTCCTGGTCTTCAATGCCCCTCAAACCAGTCGCAAGCGCAACTGACACGACCGACTGAAATTTCGTAAAACTTGTTGTCGTAACAGAAATTCTAAAATTGATTACCTTTGTAGGACAGGAATTCAGACAAACTTGACAATTTAATTACCTATCAAGTTCAATTTTCTTTTCTGTAAGACAAAGTAGGATGTGTTGAAGAAAAACATTCACAAACTACATTATAAACGAAACTAGGATAAATACAATTTGGAAAAGGTTATTTATGTCTTTTAAAAAATATAGTATATTGGTTCATCCAGAATTTCAACGTTTCTGTGCCAATATCATTTATGTAAACAGTTAACCCTTTCAGCTTAAAGACATTATCCTTATAAGGATAACCCCTTCACTAAGTGATAAAAGGTTAACTCATACCAGCTACCCTACTATGACCTCTTAAAGCAATTCTTATTCCACTGAGTGAAAGAAACAGAGCTATACAGGGTGTCTAGCACCATCTCTTTCCCTCAGTGGAATAAGAATTGCTATAACATGTCATAGTAGCCCTTCAGATGTCTTTTTTTAATTTAACGTGAACAGTGTACTCAGAAAATTTATTCGAAAATGGTATTTATCACATTTTGATTGAATGTAGAAATATAATAAATGAGCCTACATAAACATAACAACGGTCTCAAGGTAATGTGGGGCTGAGGATGAACGGCGCCGCCGTGGCCAGCCATGGAAGAGATGATGAGTTGGCGACCAAGGTTGCGCGAGCAAGTACCTTTGTACCATTAAGGGCAAGGCTTGATAAAAACTATGTTTTGATTTCTACGGCACTTACCTTAAGACATACCAAACGGCATAAACATGAAATCCGCGCTGTTAACCTTTTTAACCGGCTTCTTCTTCGTAGGCTTCAGCGACTTAAAACTCTTTAATTTGCTACGTACTGAAGGTAGATTCACTTTCATCGACTTTACAGCTTTGTATGCATTGGTGACTTTGTATACAGGCCACAATGGCAGGCTTAAATTTATGTTCGCGTTGATTCTTGTTTGGAATGGTAAAGAACTGGCAAGAGCCTTCCACGCTAATCTGGGAGTAAAAAAAAAACATAGGTTCATTAACTGCTTATCATTCCAAACAAGATGCGATGGAGGCACATAGAAGGCGTTATTATCAAGACATTTCACCGTTCCGACAGCGACTTTCGAACTCATGAAATATTAAAATAAAAAAAAGAAATGAGAAAGTACTGTCGTACTAGCTATTTGGCATACAGGCAGCTTGCGTCCAACTGTAACTGGAAAAATGAGACTTTGCCTGTATACCAAATATGTTGTTCGAATGTACATGTATTTTTGATCAACGCCTCATATATGCCAGTTGTATGACACTATTTACACTAAAAGTAAAATTCCGGAGTCACTGTAACAGTCATCAGCGACACTATGAGTTTCTTACTCTAAGATTGGTTTCAGACTAGCGTTTTTTTGCTTCGCATGGTGTGAATGGATACGTGAGATGGCACCTTATATGCAAGCGACTACATGCGCTTCGAAATACGCGCGAAAAGTACGCTAGTCTGAAACCACCTTCAAAGTCTTTGAGCTGCTTTATCGTTTCTGCTATTGCAGCGGTAGGCTTCGGAATAAAACTTTAGTCTGTTGTGAAATTAAGCAAAGTGAATGATCCTACAGTGTATTCATTAACTATTTGTACACTACACTGAACTATTTCAAACCTTAATGTATACATTTTAAAGCTATTTTTACAGTCGCAAATAAGGCTATAAAGTCGCAGAAAGCAATACACACCTGCTGAAATAACTCTTCTGAACTTTAGGTAGCTTGTATGAGAAAGATCCAAAGCCGAGCTTTTTCTTTCTGAAAAACGATGTAATCCGATTAATAAAGCAATAACACCAAGATCCTATGTTTAGAACCATCTTATACAATACAAAGGAAATGGCGATGTGAAAAACGGACAAAGACCACTAGGTACTATTATAACTAAGGCGATTATTGCTCGTACTCTCGAATGACGTGTTGAGTTTTTTCGACGAACCCGTAAACGTCGCCTGCGTCAACATAGAGTTTTACCATCCACTTAGTGATGCTCAATTTGTAACGCAGAAAGAGATATACCCCTTAAGAATTGATAGTGATTTAAACTTGACAACTTTTCCTTGGGAATATGACTCGAATACAATGATTGGATTTATAATAAAAACAAAATTGTAAAATCATTAATTTTACTGAGATCAGATAAAACAAAGTTCTTAATTATTTTATTTTTTTTATATAATTTTTTTAATTATTAACTAACTAAATTAAAACATCGGCCGACGCTATCAATATTTGTCTGCCATGGTTCATTTTTAATTTATTTAGATTTTATGTTGAGTTTTTTTTTTACTCTGGACGCTCTTACTGTGCACGTCTTTCTACATCATTCTCACATATTTGTACATAATTGTAGTATAATTGATGATCGTGATGTAAATACGATTTTGTAATAATATTCTTATTTAAAAGAGTGTCCATGGAGTTTCTTGCCCATTCTTATCCATAGAGATCAACGCTTTGGAATGGGCAACTACAGTGCTTTCACAAGTTATTATGTCTTGCTACCGGGACTGGCTTTAATATTTTGTCATTTTTCACATTCAAAAGTGCCTGTAATGGTCTAATTGAAATAAATGATTTGTGTTGAGTTTGCATTCAGTTTCATAAGGCCATAATAAAATATTTTTTTAAAAGGCTAGTCAGATAATAATCAAAACATATATAGAACAAAGTTTAGTTAATTGCAACTGCCTTTATTAAAAATATTTCCAAACGTTTAGTTGACATTACCCGTGACCCAAGGGCTGGCTTTTACTTTGGCCAGAGGTTAAGCTTTGCCATACGACGTAGCAACGCGGCCAGTTTCTTGGGGATATTACTGATTGACAGCGTTGAGGACGAATTTATGAAATTATTTTTTAGTTTATTTATGAGTTGGTTTTTAAGTTCTATAAATTTATTTTGCTTCAAACTTTGAAATAATCAAAGGGTAGGTTTCATTAAGCATTAAATGACATAATACATAGTGTAACATTTACCAAAATTATAGCTCGAATAAAAAGTCATACCTATCGACAAAGTTGGTATATTTTAATCTATCTAATTAAAATCTAAAACCTCTTTCATGTGTAATCCGCTCGTAATTGGTTTTCACGTGCCCAATTAAACGTTTCGGTCATTTAACTACAACGATTTGTTTTAAACTTACAAAACAAACGATGGAAGTATTGAAATTATGAATGTTATATCTGTATTCAGCTATTTTGTTTAAACGTGGCCTTGTAAAAATATATACTGCAGAGACTACCTATATTATCTAATTAGGAAAAATAAAAACTTATGAGAATACTTAATAACACATTGTCCAGCCTGCAAATAGAAGAAGACCTTTCAAGACCTCGTACTTATTTTCAGCTTTAGCAACCGCTAGATCAACAAGAGACAATACAAGTCTTTCACGTGATTTTTCCCTAAAGAAGTTGAAAGTGTATTGTGTGAAAAATTATATAGATAGAGGTAAATTTAAAACATAGCAGGTTTACGCACGTGCCTGTACCGTGAACGCTACGAACTTTGTATGACTATTATGGGCGCGTCACAAAAGACACATGTCTGAAAGAATCCATTCTGTATTTATAAGATGCACGTGAGTTGCACCATTTGCGTTCGCGAGAGATAAATATATTATCTCTCGCGAACGCGCTTATTGACTGCCAGCAAAAATATCCAAAGGCGTGCATACTATACAGCACAATAGTACAGTTTACGTGATGCATGCAAAACGCACTGTTTTCGGGCGTAGGGGTGAACGCGCCTTGAGATGAGCAGAGAGTAGAGGGAGCACAAAAAAGATGACATACCTGTTCATTTCCCTTCTAAAATAAAAATCAATTGACAAATATCTTACTTTTGAGGGTAGTGTATAGTGACTCCCTTTGGTGTTACTTTTTGCTTACAAGGCCCATCATTGCCACAAGGGCATCCTTTTGCTGGACGGTATGGTTGTAAAGGCACCACTCTGAAATGAAGACATAACTTTAAAATATTACAAGCAACAGTTTGCAATGTCAAATATACTAACAATAAAATGATAAGCAAGCAACTCTCAGGCTGTGTTCTATCTAAAACAATCGTAGCAGAAACGAGCGGCCATCTTGTTCATCATGTTTTGTGAACTGAAATGCATGTCACAACGACAGTGATTTCTGGCAATCTGAACAATTTGCGCGATATACGCCCAACCGATTGCTTTAGTTAGGACAGAGTAAAAAGATCATGTTTGTAGGAGGATGGTTTTTTTATAGCATTTACAGAAATATGTATAACGACTCACTCTTTCTTTTTAAAAACTTTCCATTTAGGTTTCTCTGTTATTACGTAACGTAAGTTGGATAAACTGCAACAAAAAATAAGTAGGCTGTACTTTGAATGAAGAGACGCCACCAAAGAAAGTTCAGTAGTAACGTTGTTGAAGAGATGAAAACGCAAAGCCGCAAATTGAAATATTCTTATTTTTTTTTAAATACCTAAGCAAAAAAAGAAATGAAAAATTTAGTTGATAAATGGCAATAACAACCTCATCTTGCATTTGCTCCGGAGAGGTCCACAAGTGCACGTCTTTTGTGTGGATGATGGTGATGATGCAGAGCACCCTCTATACAATCAACCATGGAAGACAACCATGAAAAAAAATCCCATTTCTTTTAGCATAAACATGACAGGTACAGTCATGCAACATTGACTAACATTACAATCATATTGTTACCTGGAATTACTTGTGGCCTCATCTATTCTTCTTAAATCTTTGGTATTTATAATGCCCATGTTGCCAATCTGTGACTGGCTCTTCAAATTTTGTGTTTCCCTAGAACTAGGCGTCTCATCAAACTCCAAAAACCAACCAAAATTTCAAATATTATTATTAATTAATCAATTTTGAGAATGCTGCCAACGACTTGAGTGCATTTTGCTGCGATTTTTATGTAATTTATTTCATCGTTTGTGTTTATAAGTTACCTCTATGATTTGACATTTTTGTTATTGACAGAACAATCTTTTCTAAAAAATTTAAGTTGTTAAAAGTTTTTGACATTTGTTTTGTAAGGAGGAATAATTCTCTTTTTGATACAAACAGGCTTTATTATCAGTTTCAAGAAAAACCGGGATGATAATCGTAAAAGTAATAGCCTATGCGAACTCCATTTTTTTGTCAAACCACTTAGTTACAGTTGATTATAGGTGTTAACTGACCTACCCTAAAAACGATCGACCTGAATCCTATACTTTAAACAGTAAGAGTTATTTAATTTATTTGAGTTTATTAGAAAAACGCGGCTACTCGATGAACAAAAACAATATAATACAGACACTCAAAATTGATCTTTAATACGTTAGCACTAAGAATGTGTATTGTATATACTCGTTATGCTAATTTGGATTTTAATGCTGAATGACTTAAAGATTATTGGAGTATTGAAATATAATTAGTGCCATGCTAATAGTAGTTTCATCCATTCTATTGCCTTTGCCCTTTGTGTTTCAAGACCGTGGTATTTGTTTCAAACAGCCGTAACCCCAGCAGGCAGTGGCCCTACCAAGTCGATATCTTTGAGGCGCGCGTGGAACACGAACGCGCCGTCGACTGACGACCAATAATTGAGGGTATTTTTGGCTATGGCGACTAACTCCTGAACAAACCCTTATAATAGTTTAGGAAAGATTTCCTTTAGCATTACTTTGATGCCCACGGATCCAGGTTGTCCATTAATAGTTGCTTTTAAAGTTTGCTGTGTTGCCCACAGTTGCAAATAATTATCTTTTCCTGTAATGTTGTTAAATTTTCCAAACAAAATTATATGACACGTATTACATAAAACATATTTATATGTATTTACTTTTGTGTCCCTTGTATTTGAATAAATAAGTATGTTTTAATTGATTGTATATACTAGTAGGATACCATTGACTACCCCCACTGTATTTTTTTTATATTCGTACAGTCCAGCCAAAGGTTACCTAAAAGATATCGCTATCAGCGATAAGACTGCCATTATAAACATTTGTTGTGCAATTTAGTATATTCTATTCTACTTTTTGTAACCAGTTTTTCCATCATTTTTTAAACTAAATAACCTTGACATTTGACCCCATTTGGGGTGAAAACTTCTATGTTTATACACCCCAACGTTCCCATTGATCAGTAAAGAACAACCGGGCCTAAGCAAACAAACATAACTCTACGGAAACTTCTAACAAAGAGGGTGGTGTTGTGTTTGGATTTTATTCTTCTTACGTTATATATATTCAGCTTAAGGACGGGGTGAATTAATGTTAATAAGCTATTGAACAAATGGCCATATTTTGCTAAATAAAAACAACCATTTAAGTCAATCTTCACGTCAAACCGCGCAAGCCTAGGTTAGGTCGGTGAATGAGTGACCACCCATTTTATTTTACTTATAGGAAACTAGCTTTTGCAAGTGGTTTCGCCCGCGTTAAATTCAGTAGCGCCTTATTGATTAGTCATAGCAACGCTAAATTTTCTCGTATCTTCCCTCATGTCCCACTCTTCTTTACAAAAAATAGCTTATGTCCGTCTCCTGGTTCCCAACTATCTCTCTACCAAAATTCATCAAAATCGGTTTAGTCATTAAAGCGTGAAGAGGTAACAAACAATCAAACAAACTCACTTTCGCTTTTATAATATTATAGTAAGGATCATCGAAAACTTCCCCCGTTCTGAGTGGGGTGGACAGGAGTGTCAAAGTTTTGCTGACTAAAACCAACTGTTCCTTGGCTTCTATTGCTCTTAATGTTTCTGGGCTGCGTTTATGTACCAAGTTTCCTCCGTACCTCAGAAAGCACTTGAAGCCGGTAGTCCTGGCTTGTATTTGTAGACCTTTGAGAAAGGTCTGACCACCAGTCTTATTTATTTATTTATATAAACATCATGTACAATAGAGGTATATATATTAATCGACTTTATGCAATCAGATATAATAATAACATTCTCCATGCCGTGTCGACGGCACGTTCGCGTTCCACGCGCGCCTAAAAGAGATGTCAGCAAAGCGCCCCGACCTACGAGGGCCACCGCCTGCTGGGGTTGCGGGTTGTTTGAAAGAGATACCGGGTCCCAAGGACAAAATGCAAAAGAAGGTACATGGGTGAGTTTTAGTCAGTAAAAGTCTGAAACTCTCCCACACTCCACCCAGAGAGGGTGAAGTTATTTGATGATTTCCCATCCGCAAATAAGGTGTATCGTATTTACCAGTACTAACTGAGTTGTGAAGGTTAGGTCAAGCTTTTCTTTACGATCACATTTTCGATATACCTACGGATATAACGTGTATTAGTCGCGCATCCACCTTTAAAAGGATATCCTTATTCCTTTGCATACAAAACGTTTCTTACCCTTTCGAGATCGCTCGTAATTTTATAGATTGTATGAAGTTTCAGAAAGTATTACCCTTTTGTCGATATTTTATTGTATTTTGTAGGATGAAAGGGTGTTGTTTCCGATATATCCGTTTTGATGACGGGTACGTATGTTTTACACAAACCAAGGCCACATCTAGTAGTGATGAGAGGCTATGGCGGCGGTGCGTTCGTTTCCACGCACGCGTCAAAGTGATGTCAGCAAAGCAAGGAGCCTGCCAAGGTCATCGCCTGCCGGGGTTGCGGGTTGTTAGAAAGAGACACCGACATTTTTTATTTATTTTAGAATTCTTTTATTTAAAAGGATTGATTACCGGGTGTTGTGTGTAAGTGTTTTTGGGTTTTTCCATCAGAAATTTTCTCAAAATCTCCCACGGAGTTTGACGGTTAATAGTAACAGTTTACGGTGACATAAGGGCATACTTTGGTTGCATATACCCCTTACAACCCCCATACAATCACATACATCATTCATGAAGTCGGTTAATATAATCCTAACTTATATGAGTGAGTTTGTTTGTTTGTTACCTCTTCACGCTTTAATGGCTAAACCGATTTTAATGAATTTTGGTACAGAGATAGTTAGGAACCAGGAGACGGACAGAGGCTAATATTTTTTATAAAAAAAAGTGGGATGTGAGAAAGGGGGAAGAAAATTGAAAACTAAGCGTTGCTATTACAAATCAATAAGGCGCAAGGGGAACTGCTGTCAGTTGGGACTGGTCATTTTATTAGCTACCACGGTCATTTTTAATTTATTTAGATTTTAAATTGAATTTTGCTTTTTATTTACTCTGGACGCTCTTAATGTGCACGTCTTTCTACATCGTTCTCACATATTTGCATAATCTCAAAATGAATGATGTAAAAACGATTTTGTAAAAATATTATAATTTAAAAGAGTGTCCATGGAGTTTCTTGCCCATTCTTCTCCATAGAGATCAACGCTTTGGAATGGACAACTACAGTACTTTCACAAGTTATTATGCCTTGTGACCGGGACTGTAGATTCATTTTGTTTCTTGACATTCAAAAGTGCCTGTAATAGTCTAATTGAAATAAATGATTTGATTTGACTGTGTTACCCCGAACTTAACGCGAGCGAAGCCGCGGGCAAGAGCTAGTACCTTATATGTCTAAAACGCCAATACACTTAGGACTAGTCATTGTGTCGTCAGTATGAACGCTTATTGGTTCGTCGATGTTGACACTTGTCACCTTATGAGTATGATCGATTGCCTTTCTATAAAAACACCTGAGGCGTGTGTCGCAATTGAAAAGAAAAAGAGAACTTTAAAGTATAAAAAGTGGAATATAACTTTACAGTCAGACTTTTGTTGATTTCGTTAACTTTTTTGCCGCCGACTTCTGGAAGTAAAGTTATGTTCTTCTTGTTAAACCGACTTTTAAAAAAAAGAGGAGGTTCTTAATTTGTCGGATTCTTTTAGTAAAAAAAAGGAAAAAAAAACGTTATAAAGGAAATATAATAAAATGGAATATTTGACAAGGCTAACTTAAATGAAATCAAGTCTTTTAGCGTTTGCTGATGATTTGGACTGACACGGTATCCGAATTGATTGTTTTTTTTTTTCAAAAAAAACAATAACTATAATAAATCAATGTATAATATTCTGAAAATAAATAACATTTAAAAATACGAAAAATATTTTATCTCCCGTACATAAACAGTTGGACCCGGAACTACTACTGCCTGTAGACTATACAAATATTTATTACGTGCGGGGATCGAACCCGCAACATACACTGCAGCAGTTGACCGTGTGGTCACTTCGGACACATTTATATCATACTAGCTTTTGCCCACGGCTTCGCTCGCGTTAAATTCGGGGTAACACAGTTCCCCTTGCGCCTTACTAATTTGCAATAGCAACGCTAAGATTTCCCTTTTCATCCCTCGGTCTCCACATCCCACTTTTTTCAAATAAATATTAGCCTATGTCCGTCTCCTGATTCCCAACTATCTCTGTAGGAAAATTCATTAAAATCGGTTTAGCCATTAAAGCGTGAAGAGGTAACAAACAAACAGACAAACTTACTTTCGCTTTTATAATATTAAGTAAGGGTTATTGAATCTGTTTAGTACAGTCAGATAAAAAGTCTTACCATTTTACCAAAACCATTTATTTAAAACGGCTGCTTTTAACAAACACTTTAATAATCCTTCTCTCCACTCTTTCTTTTTTAATCCTCCTTTTAATTATCATTTGTGTTCCGGGGCCGAGGTATCTCTTTCGAACAACCCGCAACCCTGGCAGGCAGTGGCACTCTTTGAGGCGCGCGTGGAACACGAATACGCCGTCGACACACCCTGTCAACAGACGGACGGACGGTGAGCTACCCATTGCTCACCGTCCACAAACCCGCATCTACGGTGGCTGGATATCGTCTCACGGCCCGGCGCCCCGAGTGTCTCCTGCGATGGCTGGGTTGGTTTGAAGTTCTCTCTCTCAAACGTCCGACCACTTCTTTTGTTCGCATGGCTGCTTCGTAGAAAGTGGCGACCGCTTCCGATTCCTTCTTACCCCGGACCATGGACTGAACCAGGAACCTAAAAGTGTTTCTTTGATACGTGGACTTTGACGTCACACACATTGAGACGATGCTATTTATGTTTGCGTACCGTTTCACCAAACACAACACAAAATATTACATTTTAAAATAGAATAAGAAAAAATACAATAATTTTACCGTATTGTTTAATTTAATGGTACAGGACAAAGCATGTAAAAATAAAAAAAAAAGATTTGCATGGCTTGCATATTCCCTATTGTTAGCCCATAATATTCCCCAGCCAAAAATCATTTTTACTTTGAATAGTGATGAATATTGTTCTCTGTTACTATTTGAATTCGAACAAAATGAAATATGTTTTGTTATTTCGCTCTTTTGTACAGGATGCTAAAACAAGTTTGAAATGTAATATCGTAATATCTCTATGTTGCAATCATAATTAATAAATATTGCTATCCAGGAATATCCACCATTGCAAAAATAACACAATATCAATTTAACACAGTCAAGTTACGAAACTGCAAAGTATTTGGTTTTATAACTAATTTTTTTTAAACAATGAACACGACTATCGCTCAATCACTCAAGTTCAGACTGACTGGGGACCGGTTTGTGGGAGCCACATTGTTTCATTTTTTTTTTGCAAATTAGCTTGTTGTAAAGACAACAAGCTAATTTGCAAAAAAAAAAATGCCTGGCATGTAAAGACATGCCAGGCTTTTAAACCGACATAAAAAAACGAGGAAGTTCTCAATTCGTTGGAATCTTATTCTTTATATGTTAACCGATTACTCAAAGACGCCTGGACATTACGGATAGTAGTATATTGACATAAGTTCTACGAGGCGTGTGTCAAAATACAACTATGCCTAAGCAAAACGAATCGTTTTTGTTTATTAGTAACCGGCGTTAGTCAGTAAAGTATTATATTCCCCATCTCACCGCCCGGAGCGGGGTTATTTGAAGATTTCCCATCGGCAAAAAAATTTACGGTTTTTAGGAAACAACTAACAATCAAGTCTGTCATACTAAAACTTAGCATTGATTGTTGTTATCAGAAACTTTCTTAGTGGGTCGTTGGCAATATAAATTGAGCCAGTCCAAAATTTTGCGATGAGTTTTACACTTACATTTTTTTAACAGCTCTTGTTTTTGGTAACAACGCCAAATTTACACTCCATGTCAGTGTCATCTGACACTGTATCAAAATGTCAGTGTCATCTGACACTGACATTTTGACAGCACGGTGGGCGCAGCGGTGTGAGCGATTGGCTGTTGCATTGAGCGTCGCGGGTTGGATTCCCGCACGGAACAAATATTTGTATGGCCTACAAATAGTTGTTTTCAGTCTGATTGTTTGTGTATGTGAGTTTAAATATGAATAAATAATAATAACCTGAGGTTTCCTTACTTTTAAATTTTATAGACATGCCTACCGTCAAAATACTGCCTTATCTACGTAAATTATCGGCTCGATACCAATCACATTATCTACCACGGTAATATTAACATTATCGAGTATGTACGATCCATCATAAATACGATGAAAAGTTAAACATTTTCGACTTGTTAGAATAATGTATTGAATTTTAGGATATTACAAATACTTATTAGTAAATTAAGATGATTGTGTTTTTGTAACACAAAATAATGACATATCATTATTATCATATTAGCTACGCCTGCGGCTTCGTCCGCGTGATATTGAAAAAAGATTTCCTATGTGTTATTCCAGACAATACCTCTATGCCAAATTTCATCAAGATCTGTTCAGCCATTATTCGAAACCTAAAGAAAAAGAGTAACAAACATCAATCGATCCTCACAAACATTCGTATTTATAATATTTATATACATCCATCCATCCTTCGCATTATTTCGCATTTACAATATTTATACATTTACATATTATATAAAACCCCAGCCTTAAAATTTATCACATACTCTGAAACTTAGCTAGACTAAAAGTTGTTTTTATTTTTCACTTTACGTCGATTAATTTTTTTGTTACATAGTTTTTAGTTTTTCTCTTTTACGACAAATTTATTGTTGCTTAACTTAACTCATTGATTATTGATTTTTTATCAACCCAGTTTCCTTAAGTTCCCACGTAGGTACTTAAAACATTCAAAGAGATAAAGGCTGAGATGTAGGTACCTAACAACAGCACCCACATTTCGTCAGTAAATTTCAAACATAAAAAATAATACCTTTCGCTATTTTCAACACTAGAACGACAATATTGCCATTAACCAGGCACAAATCCAGGATCAATTTTCCCACTACCTAAGATAAAGTTAAACCTCGTTTCTCAAAACATGATACTGCCCTATAATTCCACATAACTAGCCAATAAATAACAGTGACAGCCTAGAAACTATCAAAGCCTTTTTCCACAAAGTGCCCCAATGGCATTGCTTTGTGCTTTCCATTGTCTAAAGCCCTCTGAGACTACAAAGAATTTTTTTATTGTTAAAACGCTTATAGTCTAGAATTTATAGAACCACTGGTATCGGTTGGATGGTTTAAGGATGAATTTCGTACATTTATTGCTTAACTGACATATTTTTACATTTTTAAATATTTCTTAATAAAATAAACATTAAAAATCATTTAAAAATATAAAAATAGTAGCCCACCGGTATCGGGAACAGGATCCAAGCTACCGGCGGTCAGGGCTCCAGAGAAAGGAACCGGTTTTACTCCACTTGCCATCTCTGGTCCTTGCTAGGTCCTGCCCTACTCAACTATCAACCATTTGAGTCCCACTGCTATAAACTTGGCATAAATCCAGACTACAACTGAGAAATTCCCAATAACCCAACTGGGAATCGAATATCAGACCGCACACTCAACGAAAACGCTCGTGACCCCAACCAAGGCAGTCGATATATTTATGACGAAATAAATTACAAAGATCTATCGCCTCTTACTAAAACCCAAAGCCTTAATCCTATGTCACACCGAAATATCTCGTAAATAAATAGCGTTCCCAATTTATGACCGGTTTGGGAATATATATATCATCCTAAAATCATGTCACTCAATATAGGTTTAATTTCTGCCTGTCACAGTCTTGTGGAACTATATGGTATTTGGTATCGAGGGAATCATCCATCACTTATTGTTAGATTCAGATCGATTGCCTTAACCTATAATTTTCGGTTATTTGTTATGTTAGCAGAGAATTATTGTAATTGTGAATGAAAATTATGTTGTAATGTGTGGCCCAGAAGTTGAGCCATGCATGAGGTTGTGGGTTCAAAACTGGGCAAGTAACAATGTGATTTTTTAAAATTCAAATATACTTTCTAAAGTTTGACGGCACGGTTGGTTCAGTGGCTGAGCGATCGACTGCTGCGCTGCGTGTCACGGCTTCGATTCTCGCACGGAACAAATATTTGTCTGGCCTACAGATAGTTGTTCCAGGTCTGGCTGTTTGTTTATGTGAGTGTGTATGTTTGTAAACGCACCCACGACACAGGAGAAATTCCTAGTGTGAGGCAAAGTATTGTAAAAACAACAACAAAGTTTGTCTAAGACATCACAGGCATCGGTGAAGAAAAACAACAGGAAAAAAAACATCGTGAGGAAACCTGGACGCCGTTCATCGTGATATATTTGTCTTAAATTGCCGACATGTCTTGAGCAAGCGTCGTGTTCAAGCTTGTGCCTTCTCTAATAGTTATACAGTCAGATCC
The DNA here is from genome assembly GCA_958449745.1 of Ochropleura leucogaster. Lineage (NCBI taxonomy): Eukaryota > Metazoa > Arthropoda > Insecta > Lepidoptera > Noctuidae > Ochropleura > Ochropleura leucogaster. Next base: position 6,545,319 of record OY288226.1, read on the forward strand.
TGTCATTAGTACGGATATAAAATTAATCGCAAGTACGCCACGCGACTACCCTTTCATACAACAGCGTGATTCACTAGAATATTCTATAGAAGATTTAAAAAAAAAACTTTTTTATTTCCAACAACACGGTGAAAAACAGTCAAATACAAAAAACAAGTCTAATATTTCTAATATACTAGACACACTTGACGTCTAAACCTTTTGCACAGTGTTAAGTGGTCATATTGAATTGTCAAATTCTTATATAATAAATGTCTGTTAGCATTATTGGTAAGATGTCTGTGACTATATATATATAAACGAAAAAAATAATTCAACTGTCACTTTTTTAAGACACTTTTTTTTTGTTTTTTTTCTTTGACTCTTGCAGCTGTTTGTTTTTTGCCTTTTTGCAGCAACATGGTGAAATTTTTGTTTTTTTCCAGAACATTTATAGTTTTGGATTGAAGTTCTTTATCGCGAAAAAATTAAGACTAAAAGTTGTAACGACACTTTTTGCTATCTCTCTCTTATAGAAAGCAATCTAGTTATTTTCGTTTCGTCTTTCTATTTCGCATTGAACAGTGTGGTGTCGCGACGATTATTTTTGTTGAGTGTATACATGCTTTGTGTACATAATAAATAATAACTTCGTTCCATCCGGGTGTCCCTTGACAATTCTCAAGTTTTTTTGTATAATTTTGTTTTATTTTCCTTTTCAGTGCGAGTCTACTAAACAGTTTTTCTTCCTATTACAAAAATGATTTTTCGTATTCAAAAATCCATCACATAACTTCAACATATCCAAAAACTCACCCTATGACAAATACCTAGTGATTTACAACCCATATTGCACCCCTACACTGTAACAAAGTTATAAGAAGAGGGGATGAAGGGGGTTGAAACAAATGTACGCAATTGACAACTCAGAAAGTTTTGATGGATGCACATTTGTCATACTCATGTTTTTAAATGTATTGGGATTGGTAAGATGGTAAGATTGAATGGGGACGCATTCATTTCACTTTTTCGATGACAGACGGGTAATTTCGTTTCGATATTGTAAAACTAAATCTTTCATCTATCTTTTATTGTAATTTATTACGTACTTTAAAAAATATTTTAAGAAATCGAAACCTTTTAAACAATATATCCTTACTTCCTTACTAATATTATAAATGCGAAAGTGTGTTTGTTTGCGTGTTTGTTTGTTTGTTACGTCTTTACGCCTAAATAACTAAACCGATTTTGATGAATTTTATTACAGAGATAGTTGGGACCTTGGAGACGGACATAGGCTATTTAAAAAAAAAAGATTGAAATAGGAGGGAGAAAGAGGAAAGACAAGGGAAAACTTAGCATTGCTATTACAATAAATAAGGCGCTAGTGCAAAAACTACAGGCTGTTACCACGAATTTAACGCGAGCAAAGCCGCGAGCAAAAACTAGTTCATAAATAAAAGTCAAATCAGCCCACCCCACCCGTAGCTGACAAGCTACGAATAGCTGCTACGAGAGCGTAGCATCACGTCTGCTACGGCGTAGTAGGGCTGTTTCTGAAACGATACTACAATGGGCCTCATAAAGTTTACTGTTAGGTTTAATGTATATCATACAAATCTCATTGCTAAATGCTATTATTAAAAAATATATGCAACAACGCCAGTTAACCGTTAAAGTTTGCTGTAAGAAAACCCAATTCTGGGTTAAGCTCGCCGTTGTACATAAGCTGTATATTGTAATTTGTGTGTTTATTATTGTTTTGTGTGCAATAAAGAATAAGAATAAGAATAACCGTCGAAATTGACATTTAAATTGCATTTTTTTTTACAATGTATGTACACACAGTAGACAAGACAGGACAAAAACATATAAAATTTGAGTTTCTGCAATTTAGCTATTTCTGCCAGCAGACCAATATGTGTGCCTTAACAAATTAGAAACTCACACATATGAGTAAATATTAATACATAAACTACGATTGAGAAGACAGGTCTCTTTCACTTTATTTTCGAATTTTGAATCACGAATACTAGGCGGCAGTTAGGTCCACAACCTTACAGCATGTACCGAAAAGGAATGCGAAGCATTCATGCTAACGAAAGAGGTGGCCGGGCCTTTAAGAGAGAGAACCTCAAACCAGCCGAGTCCATCCGTCTATGGACAACAGGCCATGACAACGGCGCGTTAGTGTTCCACGCACGCCTCAAAGAGATGTCAGCAAAGCAAGGCTTTTCCGAAAGAGATACCGCGGCCCCGGAACATAAATGGCAATAGAAGGAATATGGGTGGCAATTTTGTGAGTACAAGTCTGACACTCCTACCCGCTCTGCCCAGAGCGGGAAAAGTTATTTAATGATTTCCCGTCAGCAAAAACTGTGCAATTTACACGGTGCGTTTCTAAGGCATATGGCAGATAGAATAGGTTGTGTAGAATGTTAAAAAGGAGACGAAGGAGCCGAATGTTCCGAGTAAATAATCTTGAGTAATATTAAGTATATTATTTTACTTCACTAACCATTAACTGAAATATTAGATTATTAACTAACATATTACCCATAACTAAACTTATCTAGATTATTAACATAATTGCAGATTACCTTATTACTTGATACCTACCTAAATAACCAATTTACTGCTGAAATGACGAATTAGATGCTCTGATTGCAAGGCATAACTTTGTAATGTGGTGTAATGTTCAATCTTGAATTACAATTAAATAGAACATCAAGCCAATATTTTCTGAGAGAGTAGACAGATGAGTGACATATATGTCTTACTCGTTGACTGCTTTCGGATTCGATGTGAGGATCAGGGAATAGCTTACCGTCCATCCGGCTATCCGTGTCGACGGCGCGTTAGTATTCCACGCGCGCCTTAAAGAGATGTCAGCAAAGCAGAGGAACCAGTCAGGGCCAACGCCTGTCGGTTCATCATTGATCATTTATGCCCAGTTGAAAGAAATAGGCGTGCATACAAGCTAGTCGCGGCCCAATAAGTATAAAAATAAAATTATCTCGTCCCCTATTACATGGTACACTTCGGCCTTGATAGAAAAGTAATATTTATGTTAGTATCATGGAATCAGGCTAAAATCCAGACAGCAGGGTGTCACAACAACTTTCTGGAATACCGTATTGATACATTTTTCGATCCAAAATAGGAACTTAGGTTATCAAGCTTATCAGTCTCGCTTGAAACCAATAAATCATAGATGGTTTTAACCATAGATACATGACCGAACATCCAGCCTCCAATGCGCTATGGGGCCGTGTGGAGGGTTATTTCACTCTTGGCCTTGCAGAGATGTGTCCCTCTTTTGGGACTATTACTATGTGTGAACTGCAAACCGCCAAGAAATGAGTTTGTATTTTTTCCTAAAATAACTGTAAATAAAATGTATTTATCCCTTCGTTGGAGACACTTTGGGGACTTTAAATTTAATTCGAAACTGTCCAACTTTATTTTAGAAAGAACTTTAAAATAACTACATCAAGAACTTTGAATGTCTGAAAGGAATCGAAAATTCTCAATGTCCAAAAACAAGAGCTGAGAGAAATTCTCAGTTAGTCAAATGAAGTTAAGGAGTTTCTTTTAGAAATTGTTTTTAAGGAATTTAAAACAAATAATGGAATGGTTAAAGGAGTATTATTTTGCTTTCTAACAATAATTTAATTTTCTAATATAACTAACTTTAATCAATTACCCTCTTATTTCATACTAATTGTTAAGACTACTAGCTTCTGCTACTCCTGGACCACTAACATGTATAAATGTAATACTTTAATATTTCTTTCTGTACAAGTAATTTGTAATTTTTTAAAATAATAAATGAATTTAAACTGTAATACAGATCAAATATTATCGATGATATTGCCTTTACATGATACTCTTTATCACCAATAATATGGCACTTTATAATCCATAATGTAGGACCTCCCAAAGATGTGAAAATTATTTTAATTATATATTTTTTAATTTCCATGAAAATAGTAAGTCGATTATGTTAAATAGTGTTTAATTAGATATTTCAACTATAATATTATTCATCACACTGTTTGCCGACCCATATTTCTTCCTATGCTTGTTTTTCATAACACAGGATTTGTATGGTTACTTATACAACATTAAGAATCAATTGAGTTCATATACCCGTATAATATTAAACCAAATTAACTTTATATTTCAAAAATTACACCATGATATTAAACATTCGTTCAATCATTACGTCGTAAAGCAATAAAATATAACGAACGACGAGTTTGTGGAATTCGGCAATTTGACCGATGAAAAGCCAAAGCGTCCACTGAAATTAATTTAAAATATATTTCAATTTGTGTTACGTGATTTTGATTTTCGTTTATTTTATTAAAGCGAAAATTAATATGCTTATCTTGTTTAGTTTTATTTCAACATGTTAATAACATACGCTGTTTTGTTTTAACATTTTTGTAATTTCTTTAACTGACGGGCCTGTTGGTCTAGTGGTTAGTGGCCCTGACTGCTGAGCCGGAGGTCGTGGCCTCGTTGGTTCGATTCCCACCTAGGACAAACTTTGTGTGATGAGCATGATTGTTTGTTCTGTGTCTGGGTGTGATTTATCTATAATATGTATGTATTTATAAATTATATATGTATGTATATCAGTTGTCTGGATACCATAACACAAGTTCTGCTTAGCTTGGGATCAGATAGCCGAGTGTGAGTTGTCCCAAGATATTTATTTATTTATTTAACTAGATTCTTCTATTTTTTTTCTAAATTTTCAACGCTAGTCAAACCAACATGTCATGGTTTTATCTATGGAAAACGTTGCTGATATCACATTTGTAAATATCTTGTTATTCTTTATTATGTATTATATTTAATTTGCTATTGTTTGTTTTAGATGGATGGATTGTTTAAAGAATGATATGTAGGAGAAAGGAGTAAATGGTGCCGTAAAGTATGACTGGGGAGAATGAAGGAAGAAAACGTGTTGCGCCGACCCCAAATAGAATGGGACAAGGTCAGGAAAATGACGATGATGTTTGTCTTCCTCAATATATAAATTAAAACATACCGCAGTTATTTATTTTAAGCTACGATGTCTGCTATTTAATTATTTGCATCTGTCTATCTCAAAAAACATTACAAATTCACTTACAGAGAAATATTTACCCGACTTTGCCTTTTTGATCTATAACTTGTAATTACGACTGCTGCATTCGATTTCCGGATCAGGAATATTGGTATCTGGGTTTTTCTGTCAGGATTTTCACAGTAACATCAATGGAGTCTATAGTACGGCCAACGAGAAGCGATACGAAAGGTCATTAACCTAAAGAACAACTGTGGCGTTGACAATCTAATATTTAGCTCTTTCCATCTTGTGCCTTTGTCGTAATGTCTCGTTCTCCCGGCAAAAACATGACAACGTTAAGACGGGTTCGCCAATATTCGGGCGGCCATTTTAGATGGGGTTTTAGCATGGGTTTACATTTGGTATCGCTTCTCGTTGGCCGTACTATAGGTATGTGCCCGGTAAATGAAAATAGGCACACTCTCTATTCCATGGGATTTAAACATAACTGGCGAGATGTATAAGAGAAAATTGTTTTTTTTTTTAATTACTTATACATTGTATTGATCAGTACAGACAAAGGAGTTCGATACCTAAATATATCATGTATGTCAGGAAAAACTCGCATCTTTTTAGTAAAAGAGGTGACAGACACAATTATAATACTAGAAATAGGGACCAATTAGTTCAACCAGGTTTCAGGTTAGCTAAAGTAGACTCATCTTTCATGGGGTACTGTTTGAAATGCTACAATAAAATACCTCCCCACATTCTTCAACTGAATGAAACGAAATTTAAATCTTGTATTAAACGCACACTATGTAGGCAAGCATATTATAAGTTGGGGGATTATATTGATGATAAAAATGCTTGGCTCAATGCTGGTCCTGCTCCTCAAGCGTAGGGGTAAACTCATTAATAAGTATCCGAAGCTATAGTGGAAGCTGCAGAAGATTGTAAGACTATCTTTGCAATGTATAGAATCAATTCTCTAGTATTGTATAATTATTAAGCCCATATGTGAGTGCTATGTATTATCATTGACTTGACGAAGCCCTGGTGGTTAATAGTGTCATGCTCACTTAAATGTCTCGCTGATGGTGGCGGGTGTGTCGGGTCATTTAGCTCCCTTCAAAATGGTCGAGCTGAATGGGGCTGATCCATGCGTCATGTTCGTGAACGGGCGCTGTCAGTTGGGACTGGTCATTTTTTAACTACCACGGTCATTTTTAATTTATTTAGATTTAAATTGAATTTTGTTTTTTATTTACTCTGGATGCTCTTACTGTGCACGTCTTTCTACATCGTTCTCACATATTTGTATAATCTCAACACGAATGATGTAAATACTATTTTGTAAAAATATTAGAATTTAAAAGAGTGTCCATGGAGTTTCTTGCCCATTCTTCTCCATAGAGATCAACGCTTTGGAATGGGCAACTGCAGTACTTTCACAAGTTATTATGCCTTGTGACCGGGACTGTAGATTCATTTTGTTTCTTGACATTCAAAAGTGCCTGTAATGGTCTAATTGAAATAAATGATTTGATTTGATTTAATTTGATCATTTTATTAAAATTAAAAAAAAACGCTAGGATTTTTTTTTCTTGCATCGTGGGTTAGTTAAAAACCATTTAAACTCACATACACAAATAGCTAGACCCGGAAGAATTATCAGTAGGCCATGCAAATATTTGTTCCGTGTGGGCATCGAACCCGCGACACGCAGCGCAGCAGTTGATCGCTCAGCCACTGCGCCAACCGTGTCATCTGATTCTAATTTGCCTGTCATATATTGATAGGTTTATTACACACACGTTTTATTAATTATACCTTTGACTATCACTATAGATTTTACAAGCGTGAAATTTTTATGTTATTAATATAACAACTTAAAATAATTAAACAACCTGATTTCAAGATCAGATGGGGCTAAAAAGGGGTTGACTTCAAAAGCCTTAATTTAAACTCATTCAAGCAAAATTTATTCGAGTTATTATTAAATAAATGCTATTAATCTACAATGGAGTACCTCAATGAAAAATAAATTTAATTTATGAAATAAAATAATCTTTAAGAGTACATTTTTTTTTGTTTTAGTTCTCTCTGATGTTTAAATTATAATTGAATTTAGATATATGCAAATATTCGTACAGCAGAAATGGTAGAATATATGAGTTTGTAATAACAGTAACATCTTTTGTAAGTACTATAATATCCTGACATATAAACTCTACTTTCTTTAAGAGATGAGAGCATAAAACAAAAAAGGATTGTGTGGTTTTATATAACCACGGTAAAAGTAAAACTTTTTTTCACATTATAGACATTAAGACGTCCATAATCCGCGGCCGACCGTCACCCAACATGCAACACACAGACGACAAAGTTTGAGACGATGTAATTAAAGTTTCAATTTAAAAACAGACGGTGATAAGTCCTAAAAATTAGAGATAGAAAATATTTTTATGAAGAAGAACAACCCCCCCGCCCCACTCTAGTTTCACATTTGAATCAGAGGATATACCCCCAAACCTTTCTGAAACCCAATATTAAAACACTCTTTAAAAATGTAACATTACTTTCCGCTGAGTGCAGTGAAGTCGGTGAACTCATTCATCCCCGGCTAACGCGTCGATTCACTATTTTTTGTGTTGGCAACTCCAATTCGAATCCGTGACGTGTCTACTAAAGAGTTCCGTTCATTCATGTAGAAAGTTAATGGATGTGGTGTTAACTAGGTCCACAGCAAATCGGTAGTTCACACAGAATTTTTTGCCATAAAAATCTACTATTTCTCTCTACGACGCCGACCGGCTGTCAGTGTGTAGACAAGGTGTCTACAAGCTTTTTATTTCGGAGACGACAGAAAAATAACGTGATCTGCAGTTTTGATTTAATTCCATTCTAGTGAGGAAAAATATGGCGATAAACATCTTGTATAACTAAGTCTGTATGGGAAAACAAAGCGGGAGAAAAACAAGTTAAATCATAGTTTTAATTCCTCTGTATCTGTATTGAAAAATGATGTTTGAGACACGCGAGAATTTGTCACTACTTTTCTCGGCTCTATAACACCCTCGGGCGTTAAATCCGCCTCGGCCGCAATGACAATGTTTCCTCACTTAAATGAAAATGTTCTAGGTATTAATCGTAAAAGAAGACTTATCATTTGGTAGATCTTTAGGGGCTATCTACAACAGTAGCGGGAACTATATACAACAGTTTTTTTTTAATAGGCATTGTTTACAATAATAACTTAACTTACTGAACACTGCTTGAGCAAAACAAGGCCTAAAAAATGTTGTGTCTTGTGCCCAAACGGATCAGTAGAGACCCAGAGCGGGGGAAGTCATTGGATGATTTCCCATCCGAAAAAAAATAAAATAAAAAAAAGGCAGGCAGGTACTGTACGTTATGTTATTTTCACAATCGCTTTCAAAATGGTGGCGGAATGTAACATCTTGACAAATCTTGAACCCTCTTTTTAATACTAATTATAAAATTTTAACAATAAATAATCTCAAATTAAAACTTCTCGCTTAATTTTTGTATTCGTGTGGTGGGAACACCAACAATCGGTCGTCAGGTTTGACTGACGCGGCGGCAACTCGTTGCACTATGCCCTTTGTAACTTTTTCATTTCACCGTCAGCCCACGTTGACGTAAGTTTTTGAACACGCTTGAAATTCAACGTCAATTTGTGTGTGATGCTGCTTTGAAATATTGTTGCTGACGTTTTAAGATGAAAATATTATTTTGTACGAGTTTATTTTGCTTGAAAACATGGGTTTTGGTTCATATTTAAAATGTTTTGCTGGATTTCGGATAAAGATTGCTTTGATGCAGTGCTTGACATTTTGGTTTTTATATTTCCAATATCGTTTTTAATTGTGAGGTTCTAGTTTTTAAATTTATATTCTGTTTTATTCATTGACCCAAGTTAAGGTAAATATTTTACAAAGGCTTTTTAAATTTTTGAATAAAATTAATTTCGCAGAATTCAATTTAATTTCAAGAAAACATTAAATAATTGCATAAATTATTGAAACCATCCATCAAACCCGAAAAAATTGAAATACTAAATCAGTTTTTTAGAAACAAATATTACGAAAGCAATCGCTCATAATACATACGAGTGAAGTACAAACAAATCAGTTAAAGTAAATAATATCATGCTTAGCAATATTTGTTTAACTCCACGCTCAGATGAAATGTAAATAAACAGCCGAGGGTGACTGGCTGTAATTTGGATTCAAGAAAATTTGTTTTCTGCAAAACCGTTTCCGCTTTCCTTCAATTGGAGTATGTGAGGAGAATTGGTGTTTCTACCTCAATTATTGGGAGTGTTATTTTGTAAAATCGAATCAGAAAGAGGGTAGACCGTTTCGTCGGTTAATGAACACCCACTCGCAATAATTTCAAATTATCCGTGATTAAGGCGTTTGGAACTGCGCCGAAATATTGGAAATCAACAAAAAGTTATGTCAAGGTAAATATCTCGTTTTAAATGTTATTAATTAATAATTAAAGTGACCATGTCCGATTTAGTTGTACTTATTTTTTTGGGTTTTTTTGAAAACGATCAAGTATTGCAAATCTTAATATTTTATTCTTAACGTCAATGGCAAAAGAGTTCAAATGCGTTTGGCAATTCATTTTAAATAGATAGATAGAATATTTTCTATTATGTACACCATACAAATAACAAGAATAGCATTTAGAACACCTACAGGAACATAAAAGACCAAACTCATCCAAAGATACTTAACCCCTAGTCGCGTTGCCTGCCAGGGTTTCGGGTTGTTCCAAAGAGAAACCGCGGCCCCCGCAACATAGAGAGCAAGAAGGAGCATACATGGGTTTTAGTCAGCTAAGGTCTGATACTCCCCCTCGCTCTGCCCAGAGCGGGGAAGTCATTTGATGAACTCCCCTAGCCCCTAGTCACGTCTTTGACTTAACCATTACATTCAGCAACAACAATTGACCCCAACAACAAAACAACAGAAATGTTTCTACAATATTCTACATAATAGTGTGCCGACGAATGCAGATTGTAAACTCGACACTAGAGTTTGACTGGGCACTGTTCAGTGTCCTCTGGGACACCGACAGGTTGTCCGACAAAGTTGCATGAACTGAATTGACAATGAGGACTATCGAAACGATATGTTTGAAGTAGAATGTAGTTAGGTACTATATTTATGGTATATATTTTGACGACACGGTTGGCGCAGTGGTTCGATTCTCGCACGGAACAAATATTTGTATGGCCTACAGATAGTTGTTCCGGGTCTGGCTGTTTGTGGATGTGTGTTTAAATTTTTGTAAAGGAACCCACGATTCAGGAGAAATTTGTAGTGTGGGGCGAATTCTTTTTAAGTTATTGCCGATTTATTGAGTTTTAAGATTTGCCACCCTGGTATAAACCCAGACTCCTTGTCAGCTACTTTTATATTCTTAATAGAAAAACTGAATGATTTTTCCGACCTGGAAATCAAACTCAAAGCATTTATTTCAATTAGACCATTACAGGTACTTTCGAATGTTATAGAAACAAAAAAGATGCTGCTACAGTCCCAGTCACAAGACATAATTACTCGTGAATGTACTACAGTTGCCCATTCCAAAACGTAGATTTCTATGGAGAAGAATGGGCAAGGAACTCCATAGACACTTCATGAAATCATGAATCCATCATTCATGTTGAGATTATACATACCTACATGTGAGAACGATGTAGAAAAACGAGCACATTAAGAGCATCCAGAGAAAAAGAAAACCAAGAGTTTAATATATGAATTAATTTGTTAAAACAAACCGTGGCGGCTAAGAGATGATTGATCAGTCACCATTCAGCTCAACCATTTTGAAGGGAACTAAATGACCCGATACACACGCCACCGTCAGCGAGACATTTAAGTGAGCCTGACAAAAGAAAGTAGAAGCTCATCATGGGCTCATCTGGGCGGAGTGGGAGGGAGTTTCAGACTTGTACTGACTAAAAACCACCCATGTTCCTTCTATTGCCCTTTACGTTCCGGGGGCGCGGTATCTCTTCCGAACAACCCACAACCCCGGCAAGCACAAACCCTGGCAGGCCCCCTGCGTTGCTGACATCTCTTTAAGGCGCGCGTGAAACACTAACACGCCGTCGGCACGGCTTGTCGTCAATAGCTACCCATTGCTCACCGTCCACAGGCCCGCATCTACGGTGGCCGGGAGTCGTCTCGCGGCGCCCGACGTCCGGGGCATCTCCCGAGCTCATGATGCCTAAAATTGTATTCTACCACAACATGAAACTCCAAACCAAGCTATATCAATTACCATTAAGGACGTAACGCTTCTAAATCCAAGCTCTAAACTACGTGAATTCTCACAATATACAAAGTTAATGTCTAATGGAAACTATTCCGCTGTACCCATTCATCTTATGATTAAATTCCTCTCTAGATTCAGGCGTGGCTTAATTTTCGGGTGCCTCTTGCATGTGTTTATAAAGTTAGTTTTGATAATTGTATACTAAAGTTGACTATGCGTTTGTTTCATGTGTGTTTTGGTGTAATTTTAGTATGTAGAGTTATTTTAAGGCTTCCGTATTAAAAAAAAACACCGGAATCCTTATTGGATCATTTTCTTGTCTGTCTGTCTGTCTGTCTATCTGTCTGATCGGAATGATCCAATAATATCCCTTTGAGGTAATTTTTTTTATATAAATTTCCAGTTTAACAAAAATGAATAAACAGATGTTGTTTTTTACTTAAACTTGATAAATGAGAAATAAATATCTATGTAACTTAAATAAAATGTAATAAATAAATAAATTCTTTATTTCAGTACAGCGAACATTGTTATAGACATCCAATCTTTAGTCGTATTAAAAATATATATATTTACAGTAGGTAGGCAGTAGCATTTTACTATACTGGAACCCTCCTCAGGTTTTTTGAGGTATTGAACCCTAAAATACATTACGACGTATTAATAACCCGACTTCTTTTAACAACACACACACACACACACACACAAATTCACACTCCACATACACATACATATTAACACTTCAAAGTAATAACAGGCTATTTTTAACCGCTTTTAATTTATCTCTTATTTTATTGTCTTTTTCTTTAATTTTGAATATTATTGTTTTGTTAATCTTGTTGCACATACCCTGTAAAATCTCCTTTGGGAGAGGGCACTGGCTCCTGTAACACAGGTCTTTCACCTAGCACAGGAGTCAGGGACTTCACAAAAAATGTAACCACTTTTGTGTAATAAAGATTTTATTTATTATTACTTATTTTCGGTATGGTGGCGGTTAAAACTTAGGGAAACATCAAAATTACCCAGTTGCTAATTACCCAGTGCAATGCATACGCTAAAATCTGAGCCAAAACACGTCTAATTTTAATCGCAATAATAATAATATTCCATACCTTCTAACAACCAGAACTCCTCGCGATAATCTCCTCAAATCCCGATAATAAGATTATTACGGAACCCTCGCTTTGTTCCTTTGATTTCTCAGTGCCAATATTCGTCCTTACGAATATCTGCGAATTAACAAATTAGATTTCATATAATTTAATATTTTTCGGGGCCAAAAGTATTTGGATTAATATAATTCTCATTTTATTTGAATACATGCCAACGACTTTTAATAAGCCTTCGTAAGTAATATGGATGTTTAATTAATTATTAAATGGTTTTCTTGTAGGCAAATGTAACCTATTTAGAAATTTGATTTCAGCATTGTACCTTCAGAAGGAAACCTTATTTATTTAAGCTTTATGTACAATAGTGGTACATAGGCGGACTTAATGCCCTAAGGCATTCTCTACCAGTCAAAATTTGCGTTAAATACGACATCATTGTGATAGGGTATTAAAATTATATCTAAAAATAATATATGCATTTACAATTAACCTAATAAATACATAAATAATGTAACGGCCAATGGCTTGATTGCCAAGAGCCTCGAAGAACATCTGTCGAAGCTCTCCTTAGGCGGTTGGATCAAGGGCCTGATTCAGAAGGCAGTTCTCCACGATACGGCGGCCCGTATTGTGAGAAGGTTCCTGTCTCTGGAACCCTAACCACCGGTAGCTTGGACCCTGTTCCGATACCGGTGGGCTTTTGACTTTTTTTAATTTTCTATGCATTTATTAAGAAATATTTAAAAATTAAATTGATATGTATTTAGCTGAATAAACGAACGATAAATAAAATAACAAAATTCTGAAAAAAAAAACAGTAACTACTATGATTTCGCCATAGCATATTCCTCTAGTTATTTTAACATAATAAGGTTGTAAGTTCATAACCACTGCGAGACGACTACCAACCGGCCACCGTAGATGCGGGCCTGTGGACGGTGAGCAATGGGTAGCTCACCGTCCGTCCGTCCAGTGACGATAGGCCATGTCGACGGAGCGTTCGTGTTCCACTCGCGCCTGAAGGAGATGTCAGCAAAGCAGAGGGGCCTGCCAGGACCTCCACCTGCAGGGTTGCGGGTTGTTCGAAAGAGATACTGCGGCCCTGGTACACGAATGGCAATAGACATAAATGAATTTTAGTCATAAGAAGTCTGACACTTCCCCTCGCTACCAATTCGGGGGAAGTTATTTGATGAGGCTCAAAAACTTTATTTAGCTTTTAAAAGTCAAACCTTTCCTTTATACTGTAATATTCTGCATAATCATATATTTTAGGTCTATATTAACTATATAAATATTTATTTTTATATGTATGCTTTTATATTTTATATTTATTATAATTTTATATTTTCCTGTTTTGTCCTTTCTTCACACTGTGCTCACATATTTCATCCAACTTTTTGCCGGAAGAAATTAATGTCCTAAGAAATAAGCAGTACCTTTGTGCTCTTCTATATTAATGCAATGTCCTATCAAGTATTGTGTACGTGCTATCAAGTATTGTATAAGTCCTACTATCCTATTTCTTACTTTGTATTATAAATGCGAATTTTTGTGAGTATGGAGAGATGTTTGGGTGTATGAATTGTTTTGTTGTTTTTTACTCTTTCACGTCAAAACGGTTGTACGGATCTTGATGAAATTTGGCACAGAGGTAGGTTATAGTCTGAAATAACATATAGGACACTTTCTTTTCGATATCACGCGGCTGAAGCCGCGACCGCAAACGAGTAAATAAATAAATGATTTCTAAACCCTTAAAAAAATTTTTTTTTTTACTTTTGTGTCTTTTTGACTTCTAAAGTACCTCACTCAATCAGGCTAAAAAAAATATTATGGCATCTAATTCACAATATCTTGGCTAGAAACCTTATCAAATCAAGGTTATATGTACCTGTACCTGTGTATAGTACCTGTAAAGTTACGAAGGTTTTAACAAAGTAGATTGCGTAGGCTTCTTCCATTATTTCACCCCAAAATAGCCCGATCCAACCTTTTTATTTCACCTCTTTATATGTCAATTGAAAATGCGAATATGGGGTAAACAAAATATAATAGAACCCATATTTTTACGAAGCCACAGTGCCACTTAAACACGTTGGAGGCTTGGGGGTCTTTTGTACCCCAAGGACGGTGTTTAGAAACAAACTCACCCTTTGATTTTTTTGCATATTTTATATTTTTTCCTCTACAGAGGATTCCGGGCGGAATCTTTTGGAAATATGTTTATTTTGTTTCTCCTTTGTGTGCGAAATAAATTATTCTGTGTCTGTTTAGGGCCTTATTTCTTGGGAAGTGTGTAAGTGTGATATTTGGAATATTTTTGAGCAAAAAGAAAGAAGTTATGACAATAGTACCTACCTACCGCATTATTTATAACATTTGAAACGGGATATTTACTACGTTTACTATAAGAACAGAATAGAGAATTGAACTCTCTCTATCTCTCTCTCTCTCTTGGTGCTATCTGTCTTGTATCGAGAGCAAAATCAGTGGTAGCGGTACCGAACGCAAAAACGAATCAGAAAAAGGGTAAACCATTTTGTCTGCTTATAAACACTCACCAGCAATAATTTCAGTTTATTTGTTATCATGGCGTGTAGGTACGTCGAATTATTGGAAATTTAAAATAAATACTAAATAGAGGCTAGTTTCCCCAAAAAAATATAATCCGTCTTTTAGATTATTTAAAAATAAGCGGCACGTATTTTTAATTTTTTCTATTTGCAAATTAGATTTTTATTAAAGTTACGTGTAACGTCACGCGTTGCCGCATTATTGGCAACAAGTGACGTCTTCTATCTTTTTGTCATATTTGGTCTAATTAACCAATAAAAATACGTGTCCCTTATTACACAACTGCCCCAAAAAAGGAATGTGAGTGAGTGAGTGTGTTTTCAGGTTTCATGATTGTTTGTATGTATGTGAGTTTATTTATTCCATCATAACTTCTAAACGCCTGAACGGATTTACATGTATGGAGTATCATTTTTATTTAATTCTATAATATATGAACTGTTATTTTGTTAGCTTATAGTTAATTGTATTGTGCATGCTGTGGTCTCCTGTAAGTGAAGGAGTGCACCTACGTGATACTATTGTCGTCCATAATTTAAGTAAAATGATCTGTGTACATCTTTTGTTGGAGATCCTTAATAAATAAATAAATAAATAAATCATTAGAATCCTTGCATTGTCACAAGTAACATAGGTTATTGAAAAAGTATAGAAATGCATTGTGGCGGGTATGATAAATAAATGAACAGCCACATTTTTTTTTATATATATTTTCTGCTAAAGCATGTCATTATCGTCTAGAATTTGAGGAGTGGATTCCAAAAGTATAAATATGCTACAATGTTATTCAAAACTGACGATTGAAAATCGTAAGTATCCGATAGTAGTTGATCCGTTGAAAACAAACACGGTGCGCCATCTATTGACAATTAGAAGAACTAGTGACATGAAGATTTATAAATTAACTATTTCTATCTAAGACAATCATAATAATGTGTGTCACACTTAAACTTAATTGGCTCAGAAGGTAGGTTCGAACTTCGAAGCAGATAGAGGCAGTAAAATACAGATTACAGTTGAAACACGAAATCCTTTAAAAGTTCCATTTTTCTTAAGGACGTACGGAACACGACCGGTCAGAAAACCCGACTGTCATGTTTTGTATGAAAATTATCACTAAAAGGTTTAAAATAAAAATAAATAATTAAAAAACACGACTGCCATGTCATAAAAATGAAATAAAAAAAAATTATAAAAATTTTTGTTTCATTTTTTGTTCCCTTTCGTCTTTCTTCCTAGCACACATCTTGTTGTTTAGTTCATTTTATGGCAGTCGTATTTTTCAAATATATATATTTAATAACCTAAAAGAAGGACTAAATAGAATGTAATTACTTTGACCCTGGAAACTAACCTTTTATGATGTGTCAAATGTCAATCAATTATATTTTATTATGTAAGTGACCTAGCAAAAAACTAAAAGTATCGCAGGCAATCGTTGCAATGAAACATGGCTACATTCCAATTTGTAGAACTTGAGAGAAACTACAAGGAATACACCCTTTTTGCTACATTAGAAATAATAATGCTTTGAAAATCTTTATCACCTCTCTGCCCTGTTTTCGCGGGAAATCATTCAATAACTTTCCCTGCTCTAGACTGACCCGGGGGGGGGGGGGTGTTAAACTTTTACTGACTAAAACCCAGCCATGTTCCTTCTACTTCCCTATATGCTCCGGGGCCACTGTATCTCTTTCAGACAACCCGCAACCCCGCAGGTGGAGGTCCTGGCAGGCACCTCTGCTTTGCTGACATCTCTTGAGGCACGCATGGCACACTAACGCTCCGTCGACATAGCCTATCGTGACTGGACGGATGATGAGCTACACATTGCTCACCGTCCAAAGACCCGCGTTGACCAACATAATACAAATCCCTAAAAACCATATTCTACCACAAGACATAGTACTTTATTTTATCTTCTCTTTAAAGCTCACAAGTAGAACGTTAATGTGTGTAATAATAATTTAATTTTCACCTAATGGACATACCTGGAATTACGTGTGGATGTGTAATTACACTGTATATCCACTTAATGAGCAAGAAGCCCATATAATTTGATACATACCATTTTCCGTGGCGAAATCATTTAACAGTTCGTTATAGGATACCAAGGGATATTAAGCTGGGACGGGTTTTAGGTAACAAAGGAATTCACTCACACTCACACACACTCAATTTTTTTTGCGGGAGGGGAAATTATCACTTAACTTCTCCCGCTCATCATCAGGAAATCAACAAATAGTTTTCTAAATCTGGGCGGGGCGGGGGAAGAGTCAGACTTTTACTAAATAAAACCCACCCAAGTTCCTTTTTTGCATTTTTTGTTCCGGGGCTGGGGTACCTCTTAGACTTGGATCGAGAGAACTGGAACCCATATGGAGAAACCTTCAAGGAGCAGTGAGCTAACAGTGCCTAGCCCATTTTCACATGGGCTTATTGCTAATTAAGTGGATATACAGTGTAATTACACATTGACACGTAATTTCAGGTATGTTCATTAGTGAGAAATTAAAACCTTTAAAGGTTTTCTGATGATAAGAAAATTAATAAAAGCGTGGTGATCACGACGAGTTTATTTTGTTATGGAGGTATGACTAGTTAACTGGGAGCCCAAAATAGTAATTCATTATTTTATAAATAGAATTCTCGTGTCACAGTTTTAGTTACCATAGAAATTAAATCAAGCCAGGATGTTATTTTCACATTGACCATTGAATTGAATCAAACTAAAAAGATTTTTTAAAACATTGTCCACACTAAGAATTTCTCTTGTATTTGGGGTTGTGCCTACTTACAAACATTGAAACTCACATACACAAATAACCAAACCCGAAACAACTATTCGTAGGCCATACAAACTTCAAAGTTCCATACGGTGATCGAACCCGCGACACGCAGCGCAGCAGTCAATCGCTCAGCCACTGCACCAATCGTGTCATCGTAGTTGAACATAAGATTTAAAACCTGGAAACCCTAATATTAAAAAAAAACTTGAGAGGGTGTCAAGGGACACCCGGATGGATCAAATTTTTTATTAATTATGTCCAAAAAACCTGTAAACACTCAACAAAAATAATCGTCGCGACACCACAGTTTTCAATGCGAAATTGAAAGACGAAATGAAAATAACTGGCTTGCTTTCTATGAGAGAGAGAGACAGACAGAGAAACAAGCGCACGCCGCACAGCTTACCTTTAGCAAAAAGTGTCGTTACAACTTTTGGTCTTATTTTTTTCCGTCTAGCCCCTAGATAAGAAACTTCGTTCCAAAAGCTTTATACAATACGTGATTTCTCATATTTTATGGAACCGCTATTTCCCCTATAAAGTTCCAACAAATAAACAATAAGGAAAAAAAACACAGACACACAATTTCAATTCCAACACGACCATACAATCCCACCCTACATTAACTTCGTATAAAACTAATTTTCTCTTAAATTCCGACTCAATAAAGATGTACAGAACATTGCCTTAAGGCCATTACGCCGCTTTTTACATTAGGGACTTGGCAGTTGTCCAAGTAGCTGGAATTATAAGTCTTGGTCCAGAAAGTTCCCGCCACTATATCTCTTTGGGAGGCTGCAACTGAGTTTGGCCTCTCAAGCAGTCTGGATAGTTGGTTTAGTGTTTAATTTTCGGAATCCGTTCGGGAAATTAACTATTTGAGGCTGTAACCACAGCCTAGCTAACGAAGTCCTAATTAGAAGTACTAATTATCTTTCCCTAAATCAAAATCAGAAGGGCTACTATGACATCTTATAGCAATTCTTATTCCACTGAGTGAAAGAGATGGTGCTAGACATCCTGTATAGCTCTGTCCCTTTCCCTCAGCGGAATAAGAATTGCTTGAGGTAGGAGGCTACAGAAGTGATTTTTCGATTACAAAAGAAAAATACGGAACCCATTTTAGATCACTTTGTTGTCCGTCTGTCAAGATCATTTATTTTAAGAACGCGTACAGATATCGATTTGAAATTAAAACCATATATTAACATATGTGTTTCCTTTGTGCTGTGAAAAAATCAACTCTCTAAATCGACGCATTCAAAAGATATGACTGTTTATGTCGCAAGCTTATACGGAGCCCTCGGTGAGCGAGTTTAACTTGCTCTTAAGTCGATTTATTTTGTATTTAATCCGACACTAAAATGTTCTTCAACACTCTTTTTAGATATGCTTTCTAATTATATGTATCTTCTAGCTGACACCTGCGGCTTCGCCTGCGTCATATCGAAAAAAAAAACATCCTATGTGTTATTCAAGACCATACCTCTATGCCATCAAGATCCGGTCAGTTGTGTTGATGTGAAAGAGTAACAAACATCCATATATCCATCCATCCTTCCTCACAAACATTCTCGTTTATAATATTAGTAGGATTATAAGTAAGGTTCTCAGAGTCAATCGATTGTTCTAGAAGTCAAGACTAATGGCCTAACTAATAACGTATTAATTAGAACTTCGATTGTCACTTCATTGAATCGACAGTTATATTGATGATCTAGTTCACAGTCATTAGGTAGCAAAGATGTCTGTATTTCTTAACATATCGTATGTGGAAAGCTAGTTCAGGAACACAAAATATATTAAGGTGTCATTAGCTTTTCCCATCTATGTTGGGGTCAGCATCCAGCCTTCATTCAATATTATTTACCTGAACGATTCTTATGTTTTTTTTTCTATGCATATTCAGTAAGTCTGAGAATCGGCTACTATCTATTTTTTATACCCCTAAGTGAAGAACCTGAGCAGAAGAAGACTTGCGGAACCTGAGCAGCGGTTGAAACCTCTGGGCACAGCTAGTAAATAGTTAAGTTAACAATTGGGAATTAAAAGTTGACAACAAATCAATTGCCAATAGTTTGTGTATAAAATTATTCCTTTGTTTGGCAACATAGGATAGCTTTAATACCTAACTACTACCTCTATTATAGTATTTGACAACATACCCACGTTTCCGAAACCATCGACAAAGCCTATTTAATCCATGGGGGCTATGGTGGAACACTCCATAAATTGCGTCGACTGCAGATTCCACGCATTTATCATTGTTTTATTGTTTTCAAATAAATTCCAGTTTGGTTTATTTTTTCATTCATTTGCGACCGCCGCCCTGTGCGGTGGTACCCTCTGTTTTGTTTCAGCTGTCATTAATTTTAATAATTGTTTATTTTTGTTTGATTTTATTTGGTTCTTTTTTGGCGCTGCGTGTCTGTTTTTGGCGAGATATGTCTGTCGTCATATTCAGGTATGGTCATAGATTTGCATTTTGAAATTGTGCTAAGGTTACGTCCTAACTATAGCAATTTAAATTATTATTAAAATACGCCATTATTAGGAACATGTGTATCCACCAAACCAAACATTTTGTTTTTTTTTTTGCGGATGTAAAATCATCAAATAAATTGAGGGGAGTGTCAGATTTGTAATGACTAAAACCCCCATGTTCTTTTTATTGCCTTTTATGTTCCGGAACCGCGTTATCTCTTTTGAACCACCCGCAAACCCGGAAAACTAAACGTAGTGCAGAACCCGCCATCTTGTTATTTGAATTGTGTGACAAATCACACATAAAATGTACGATCATTTCGGTTTGATTTGCTTGCAGGCGAGATTGGTAAAAAGTATGTTGCCTATGCATGATTATTATCTCTACTAATCTGCTTGTAGCAATGTATTTATTTTTCAAAACAATAAACCTTAACAGTACATTTTAATCTTACTTCGCTAAACACGGAATATTCCAAAATCTGGATCTCTTCGCAAAACAAAACCCGTGTAATATCGTTTAGTTATTGTTCAAGACATTAATTTGAACGGATTACGAGAGAATCTAAACGGTTTCATCCTACGAAAATGGTAGTAAGCAGACTTTCTTTGTGTATTTAGGTTATGAACCTTACAGTTCAGAGATCAGAGGAGTAACAAACATTATTATAATTATTTGTTACCAGCTTTTGCCCGCGGCTTCGCTCGTGTTGAATTCGGGGTAACACATTTCCTCTTTCGTGATTTGCAGGTACCTGCTACCTGTAGTTTTTCCTTTGCGCCTTTTTATTGTAATAGCAGTGCTAAGTTTTCCCTTTTCTTCCCTCTTTTTCCCTCATTTCTCATTTTTTTTAAATAGCCCATGTCCGTCTACAGGTTCCCAACTAACTCTCTACCAAAATTCATCAACATCGGTTTAGCCATTTGGGCGTGAAGACGTAACAAACAAACAAACTCACTTTCGCTTTTATAATATTAGTAAGGATTATTTTGCTGCAAGGCAAGCGAATATTTTATGACAAAGGAACAAGACACAACTGCCAAACTGTCTATGGATTGGACAATTTTAAGTCTCATTACCTTTTCTTTTGAATGCGAAATCATCAAATAACATCTCCCGCTCCGGGCGGAGCTGAAAGGAATATCAAACTTATACTGACTAAAACCCATCCAATTTCCTTCGTGTGCCCATTGTATTACAGAGCAGCGGTATTTCTTTTAAACAACTCCCAAACCCGGGCAGGCAGTGTCCCGCTACCCTGGTGGGCCCCTCAGATTTGATGATATCTCTTTAAAGGGCGCTCTTTGGGAGTCATTATGTGGCTCCCGACCCTCGGAGCGTCTCCCGCACCAGCTCACTTGTGGATCACATAGACTTTTTAGGCGCGCGTTGAACATGAACGTGCTGTCAACACAGGCTGCCTTCACTAGAAGGACGGACGGTGACGGTAACCCATTGCTCACCGTGCACCGTCTATGGTAGTCGGGAGTGGTCTTGCGAGGTCTGTGTACCTTGACAAATGCGAGTGACACTTAGAGTTGCCAATTTTTTTTACAATAAATAAAGTATATTCAGGTCTGTGAAGAATATTAAACAGTATCCTAGAAATATGAACAGTATTTTACTTATTTATTGTTTTAAATACATACTTTTTGTACTTCTCACACAACTTACCAATTTACAATCTTTTTTTTAAATTTCATACGCCTCATATTTGTAAGTGTAGTTAAAATAAATGAAGAGCTCATTTTAATCAAATTAATAGATGCTCTATTTCTATCTTCTTGCCACTTAGCATTCATTACTGAAAAAAACTCTTTCTGTAACTGTTTGTTTGCCTGCTGAAAACAGTATTTTGTATAGGTACTTTATTTTTGTTCAACAGTAAAAAGTATAATTTATTGAAAAACAGTTTAGTTGGCAACCCTAGTGACAGTATTAACCTAAGTTTTTCAGTAGATGTTATCAATCTAATATCTTTTATGATATTTATATTATCTTTATCGCTTATACAGTGTGACTTTTATTTAAATTTAGGGTTCCGTGCCTCAAAAGGAAAACGGAATCCTTATTAGATCAATTTGTTGTCCGTCTGTCTGTCTGTCTGTCTATCTGTCAAGACCTTTTATCTCGGAAACGCGTCGAGGTATACAGTTCAAATTTTAACTTTATACTTAAGTCCGTTGGTCCGTTCGTGCTGTAAAATAATCAACCCTCTTACTTTCTTACTTAAAACATAATGGCCGTTTATGTCGCAAAATTTTTACGAAAAGCTCCTTGCGCCAGTCTGCATTGGTTTTGATCAGTTTTTTTTGCTATAACATATATTTTTGTTTTTTGTCAGGACTACATTTATAGCATGTCTTTCGTCATATAAATTATTAGCATTCGCGATTTAAAGCCCTCTATTTTCCTATTTAAAACAGAGTGAAAGAGCATTACCTGTCCTCTCAATCGTAATATGTGTATTTATTTATGGATATAATTTAAGCATTATGTATTTATACAATTATTTATTAATATTTACTTATATATGTAGGTTATTACAGGTTAAGGCACACACACATATTTTTCTGATACTCTCTCACACACTATCGTCTATATTTTGTTCTCATAAATATCTTTCGCAGGTCTGCTGGCAGAAATTTCTTAAGAAATAAGCAGTACCTTTGTACTCAAATTTTATCTGTTTTTTATCCTGTCTGGTTTACTGTGTGTACATAAATAGTAAAATAAATGTTGATTATATAAATTCTCATTTAGTTCTACTACTCCTGTAGTTTTATTGTCTGACCTGACTTTTGGTAGTTTTATAATCTAAGGAAGTGACATTATCACCAGTATCGGATCCTCTTTTTAAATAAAAGATAGGACAATCGTCTATAACAGGTAATTTTAAAGAGTGTTATCAACTTATCACAAAACCCCATTATATTCGCGATAATACAAACCTTTGTATTACCCCCTGACTCGCCCCCAATTCGCCCTTTTAACCCATAACTCTTCATCTACCATTAATCCTCAATAATTTGTCTGCGTGCATATTTTGAGATTAAAAACACAAAAGGCTGGGTACACAAAGCGCGATGCGCGATTATTTTTACCCCTAGGCGAGTTTACCTACAAAACCTGTAGTATCGTGAAATTAATATTCACGCTTGTGTGATATGGGACATATGCAGAAGTGTATAGTATCGAATAGTATTTATGCTCTTAAAATTACCTAGTTCGCGGCCGCGGCTTCGCCTACGTGATTGAAAAATCCCATGTGTTATTTGAGACTATGATCCAACTCTCTGCAAACTTTCCTCAAGATCCGTTCAGCCGTTTTGAATCGCGAATCTTTTAACCGCAATAAAACCTGCGACATACCCATGACTCGCGACTGGCGACGATGCGACCACAGCGCAGTTTTGTTTTAACCGACGTGTTCGCGATCGGAAGCGTATCGACATGGGTTTGGCGGCAGCTTTAATATGCTGCTGGGAAAAATTGGAAGGCAAGTAGTGAAAAATGTGTGTGAAACACACCTTTAGATTTCTTTGAATATTATGATTTCAGAGCCGTCGTTTTGTTTGGATGCATTTTTATGTAGTGGTCGATTGTGGCTGGGTCCTTTATTCTTTTAACAGCATTCCACCATGATGGATTCCACATGGTTAGACAGAATTGTACCTAAAAAGAACATCCACATTTCGCCAGTTATGTTGAAGTCTCATGTAATATTCGTCAACTCGCGGCTCATAAACTCGCGACCTCAGATTTTCACTCGGTCGCGAGTTGACTACAACAAAAATAGGTAAAATCGGAAGGTGCTAACTCGCGCGTAGTCGCGAGTTTATGAGACGCGAGTTGACGAATAAGCCTGTGATAGTTTATGCCTATGTATAGATATAGATTTATAAAATATAATAGTAATAATGTGTTAAATAATAATTACAATAGATAACGTTTTAAAATAAAACCAACGTTCAAGCTGTAACAAACAAGTATGACTCATAGTTGTTTGTTACCGCCTATAAAAAGCCACTGCACTGGCCGATCTGGGCATTCTTGGTTCAGACGTCGGACAGTGCGGAGCTCTCTCTCTCTCTCTATTTTTATATATATAAAAACTGTGTACAAGTGTGGATATTGTGAGCTAGAAGATAAGTATTTACTTTATTAAAATTAATTGTTATTGTTATGTTATTATGATTGTAAAATGTTAATAAAGAATTTATTATGTAAAACGTTTTTATTTATTGATATATTTATTATTTGTCACAAATGTTACCATGAAATAATATACGATAATTATTTCATAAACAATATTACTCGATAAATGTTCCCGAATAAGGTAACTGTTTTAAAACTCGGCTCTAATAATATAATATTGACAAATTGCTAAATTATTAACTTTCTAATGTCTTATCTTGTGAATATACATATATATATTTTACACACACAGATATATATATCTATTTATATGTATATATATATACATATATAAATAGATAATCTATTAAAGCCTCATATACAATGTATATGAATTGAAATATATTATATATATATATATATATATATATATAAATATGTATACACGTTTAGAAATATAACAATTAGACAATCAAATCTATTACCTGCAATAACACCTCAAATTCAAAATTTAAATTAATTTTATGGTCTGAATATGGTCTTAAATATAAACAAAGGTTTCATCATCTTCTGCCACTGAGACAATATTTGGTGAATAAACATAATTTTTAAAGCAAATATTCAAATAGGAATTAAAATTACAGTAGCATGTCAATTAAGTAAATATTATCGGTATTCAATTCAATGGCAAATTATTATTCAATGTCAAACTTTTATAGAAATATCCAATATTGATTACAATTTCATTAGGGTGTCAAAGTATTTATGTTCAACGGTTGAGCTTAAGACCAATAGCCAGTCAAAGTTTTATCATCATTTAAAATTATAATTATTTGGATATACAACAAGCAACCTTAAATCAACCACAAAAACGTAAATAAAACAAACAATGTTAGTTAATGAAACAACACACACTTTTAACCTAATAACCCCACAAATATTCAAAGCGCCATTTTACCGCCCCTCAAGCCTATCAGTACATAATAATGTATGCGCATATCATTTGTTTCGAATGTCGTGTCGGTGCCCTATCGGTCGTGTGTAGAGGCCCTAACGCCTATGAAAATGTTTTGGAAAACTATAACATAAAGCCGTCCACAGACTGACGACAATATTCATGTCGCGGAATGATTGACTGGCTGAAATATTTTGGGTTTTAAGCTAGATTTTTATACAATATTGTTTGGAGTAAGGCTTGATATCTTTTTTTTTTAGAAAAATCCTTGTTTGAATACAATGAAGTGTTAGAGTTTATTCAACAATATCGGAATTTTTGTACAAAATATTTTCATATACTAACACGCGTTCGTGTTTCACGCGCGCCTCAAAAAGAGTCAGCAAAGCAGAGGGGCTTGCCAGAGCCTCCGCCTGCCGGGGTTGCGGGTTGTTCGAAAGAGATACCGCGGCCCCGGAACGTAAAGGGCAATAGAAGGAACATGGGTGGGTTTTAGTCAGTACAAAAAAAAAGTATTTATTTGAGCATTTTTACTTATGGTAAAATGATTGAGGCAAGTTTCCGACCGATTGAGAGCCTCCTCCTTTTTTTTAAGTCGGTTAAAAAGTACTTACTACTACTATTATTTAAAAAAAAAAACACATTTGTACATGCATGACTCGCATTTGAACTAATAATCTTCGCCGCAGTCGTTGTCGACGTTGTCCAAAAAAAAAGAAATTTTCTAGTTTTAGAATAAAGAAATCTGAAAAAGAGCGTTAAGGTAACTCATAAATGACCCAAGCAATGTGGATAAAATGAAATGTGGATCATATGGAGAGTACCTATCATCCATCCTTACTTTGTTTGTTTGTTACCTCTGCACGCTTTAATACCTATATCGATTTTGATGAATTTTGGTACAGAGATAGTTGGGAACCAGGAGACGGATATAGACTAATTTAAAAAAAATGGGATGTGTGGGAGAAAGAGGGAAGAAAATGGAAAACTTAGCGTTGCTATTATAAATCAATAAGGCGCAAGGGGAACTGTGTTACCCCAAATTTGACGCGAGTGAAGCCGCGAGCAAAAGCTAGTAGTATATAAAACGCGTAACATACAAACAAGCGAATTGAAAATCTATTCCTGTTTTTTAATGTTCAAAATATTTTTGTAGCCTTAAAACAAGATGTCCCATTTTCACAGTAAACTTTAACCAAAGCAAATATTCATTAGATCCAGTATTTAAATAGTCTAGAATTCTACTAATGACTTTTCCTGACACAGTTAAAACTTAACCAGAAAACCGAATTAAACTACAAAGAAAGCCAAGTTATATCTAAGTAAGAACATAGCAATTAAGTAATAATACAGTGAACTATGCCACGACATAGTAACTATCGTTAACGTTAGGAGTCAACCTAACTGTAATGGTTACATTAAAAGTTTAAATGCTGACTTCTGTTACTTTGTATGTAAATAGAGCAATATCTGGGACGGTTGTTGTTTTTGAAATAACATCACGCTTGTATTCTACTAGAGGATAGGCAGAGACTTTCTTCAACATGGTTTTCTTTTTTTATTCATGCGGTATTTGGTGCCCCTTTATTGTTTTTTTTTCTGGGTGGGAAATCATCAAATAACTTCCCCCGCTCTGGGCGGAGCGGAGGGGCATGTCAGACTTTTATTGACTAAAACCCACCCATGTTCCTTCTATTGCCCTTTACGTTCCGGGGCCGCGGTATCTCTTTCGAATAACCCGCAACCCCGGCAGACGGAGTGTCTGGCAATCCCCTCTGCTTTGCTGACATCTCTGTGAGGCGCGCGTGAAACACGAACGCGCCGTCGACACGGCCTGCCGTCAATAGACGGACGGACGGTGAGCTATAGTTGGTGAGTTAACATCAGGAAATTCTAGCTAAAAGTAATGAAACTGGCTCTTATTGCACTACGCTTAGGTTACTATACTATCTACTATATAATAGGTTACTATATCAATGCCTGACGAAAATAAAGGCAGGGTTGACTAGTAGAAAATGCCTATGACAGGGATAAACAGGGATTGCAATCGACCGGTCGATTGCGGCTAATAGTCCAGTCGATCGCGGCAAGGCAATTAAAATAAATACGTCCAGCAGATTCGCAACGTAATCGCGTATCATATTGTATAATTTTTAATAAAAAACATACTACATTATGGTATAAATACTGAACTATACTGTTTTAAAAAAAAATAAGACGTACATCATCCATACCAATATTACAAAAGCGAAAGTGAGTTTGTTTGTTACGTCTTCACGCCTAAATGGCTAAACCGATTTTGATGAATTTTGGTACAGATATAGTTGCGCCTTTTTTTTTTTTTTTTCGGGTGGGAAATCATCCAATGACTTCCCCCGCTCTGGGCGGAGCGGGAGGGCATGTCAGACTTGTACTGACTAAAACTCACCCATGTTTCTTCTTTTGCCCTTTACGTTCCGAGGCCGCGGTATCTCTTTCGAACAACCCGCAACCCCGGCAGGCAGAGGCTCTGGCAAGCCCCTCTGATATAGTTGCGCCTTGGAGACGGACTCAGGTTATTTTTTTTTAAACTTTGGGATATGAGAGGGAATAAGGAAAAATAAGGGAAATCTTAGCATTGCTATTACAATAAATGAGGCGCAAGGGCAAAACTACCGAAAGAGGAACTGTGTTACCCCGAATTTAACGCGGGCAAAGCCGCGGGCAAAAGCTAGTTGGTAGAAAACACAGGGTTTCGTTTGTTTCACGTAGCTCTTGGATCTATTCAAGTTGGCAACCCCTGGCCTATGGCATTAAGTCCGCCTCTGAACTTTCTGCAATAAATAAAAATAATAATGCATCTTGTTAAGTTCAAACCCAACTGTATTTAATACTAAAAATAACTAAAACAACAAACAAATAAAACAATAAACTATTTAAATGCCCCAAAAAACCAAACGATTATTCCAGAATGGTTCATAAGAATTCCAAACGCGCCCCACCGACCGAAGCCCCGCGGTTTAGCAATAGAACCAGGGACTACATTCTGGAAACATCTGGCTGCTAATAAAGCGATCCTGTGACCACAATCTGGGTAGTCAAGGATCTCTGGAATCTTAAGCCGTGATCCCAATAATATATAGAATAACAGGCATTATTTCGGAGAAAGATGGATGATTAGTTTTTATTTATTTATTTATTTAATGATTTATGTACACACAAGAGAAAACACAGGAAAACATCATAAAAAACAAAGAGTACAAAGGCACAGCTTATTTCTAAAGAAATTTCTACCAGCAGGCCTGCGAGAGGAAATATGAAAAAAGAAACGTAGACAATAGTGTGTGAGAACAGGAAGAGAATAGTAACTAAAATAAGAATGTCTTAACCTAAATATAAGTACACATATAAGCATTATAATATTTAACTGTAGACATACATATCACAAAAATATATAAACAGATATGTAAATACAATATTATAAATAATCACAATTGAGAGGAAAGGTAATGCTCTTTCAATCTAATTTTAAAAATTGAAATGGTTTTCAAGTCTCTAATGCTAGGCGGGAGTGAGTTCCACAATCTTACGGCATGGATGGAGAAGGAATAGGAGTAGTAACTAGTTTTATGAGGAAAGGATTTAAGGAGGGATCTGAGGTGCGATCTACAAGGGGTGTCCCGAGGGCGAGCGTAAGTAAAACGCTCACGCAGGTAAGAAGGATAGGACGGGTTATGTAAAATATTAAAAAGGAGACATAGAATCCGGGTGTTCCTGCGAAGGCGGATAGGGAGCCACTTGAGTTCTTTGCGAAGGTGAGAAACATGGTCATACTTCCGAAGACCAAAAACAAAGCGAATACCTAAGTTTTGCAAGCGCTCAAGCTTGTTTAATAGCTCCTCAGTAGCATCCAGGTAACAGGCATCGGCATAATCAATAATCGGCTGAATAAGAGTTTGCGCTAACGTAATTTTAGTCTTCAAAGGCAGGAGACTCTGAAGGCATTTCAGCGAATGGAAAGAGAAATGTACCTTACGGCTGACCTCATTGACTTGAGCCCGCCATGAGAGATTTGAATCAATGAGTATACCCAGATCTTTGGCTGTATCAGTATAGTCAATGCGAACACCATCAAGGTATAACGGCAACAGTGATGAAACGACTGCCGCATTGCGAATGAATCTGCTGCCTATGATCATGGCCTGAGATTTAGAGGGATTTATTTGCAAGCCGAATGACTTAGCCCAAGCGCTGATTTCAGCCAGGTCTTGATTCATAGCAGCAATAGCAGAGCCCGCATCAGCTACAGTAAAATGACGGTAAAGTTGCAAGTCGTCTGCGTAAAGATGGAAACTAGAAGAGATAACACTAGTAACAAAGTTAATAAAAATAGAAAAAAGGAGAGGAGAGAGAACGCTACCCTGAGGAACACCCTCAGTGAGGCTACACCAATCAGAAAAGGACTCTTCAAGGCGAACACACTGAGAGCGTCCCCGAAGATAAGAGTTGAACCAGGCCAAGGCGGAAGAAGAGAAATTTATGGCTTTGAGGATACCTAGTAAAATATCGAAATCCACCGAGTTGAATGCGCTACTAAAGTCAAGTAAAACAAGAACAGTAAGGGACTTATTTTCCATAGCCCAGCGGATGTCGTCAGTTACTTTTAGAAGTGCAGTTACAGTGCTATGGCCAGAACGGAAACCAGACTGAAAAGGTGATATTAAAGAATTGGATTCCAAGAAAAATTTTAACTGTCTATGAACTATGTGCTCAAAGACTTTAGAGAGAAATGGAAGAATAGAAATTGGTCTATAGTGTGACAGTAAAGATGGATTGTTAGTTTTAGGTAAAGGTATAATGTGAGCCTGTTTCCAAACAGACGGAAAAGAGCAAGACGTAAGAGAGTGATTGAAGATGAAAGTGAGAACTGGAAGAAGAGAGGGAAGAGAGAGAGTTATCATTCTTGAACACAACTTATCAGTGCCGACTGCCGATGAAGTTATCGCGAGAACAGACTTCTTAACGTCATCCTCAGTAACATAATCCAGATTGAATGGAGAACAGTTAGGCAACGGCAATCTGGAGAGGCTCTCCAGCGTTGCAGCTTTGACACGTGGATCAAGAGAAAAAGGAAGGTGAGAAAAATGTTTATTAAGGTCATTGAGATCAACAACTTTACACTGATTGGCAGGTAATTTGCCTACGCCAACGGACTTGAGGAATTTCCATACATCAGCAGAACTGCGATTGACGAGTTGGTCATGGAAAAAGCGTCTCTTAGCTTTAGTTTTTGTGTGAGAGGAGAATGGCTCTAATAATTTTTCCTATCATCTTGTTTATTTTTGTGTTTAAACTTTGTTTTTTATGGTGTTGTATTTTTTTATGCATAACTAGATTTTACCCGCGGCTTCGCTCGCGTTAAATTCGTAAAGTTTTTGCCCTTGCGCCTTATTTATTGTAATAGCAATGCTACATTTTCCCTTTTCTTCCTATGTCCGCCTCCAGGGTCCCAAATATCTCTGTACCAAAATTAATCCAAATCGGTTTAGCCAACAAACTCACTTTCGCTTTTATAATATTTGTAAGGATTTACAAATAGTTACATGATTACAACTAATGAGTACATGACCCTGTTGGGGCGCAGCAAAATGTCTTAAAACTAATAAAATTATATTGCAGTGAGTATCTACTAAAATCTATATACATATGTTAAAAACTTTCACAATGATATTTTATTAATTAAACTTTACATTTGTAATGTCGCAACGATATCTTAATAATTATCTAGTATTTAAAGTATACGAACTATGCCCAGCGGTTTCACCTGCTGCTCGGCACTTTTTTAGGAGAATGGTATGCAATATAGAATGTTGACCGATTCTCAGACTTACACAGGCCTAAGGGACTACAGGTTTTAAGCAAGTGGTTTAAATTTCAACTCCATAACTCGTTACACACATATGATAGGTACTCGTTTTCGAGATAAAGGGTCTTGACAAACAGGCAGACAGACGGATAAAAAACTGATCAAATAAGGGTTCCATTTTTTCCTTTTTGATGTACGGAACCCTAAAAATTGGTTAGATGCCATGATGATGATTTACCGGCTCTTTGACCTTGCTTTTTGCAGACACAACAAACTCATGAGAAGAAGTATAAGTACATGCCCCGACCTTTGCTACGGTTAAACGAAATCTTATTCACAGTTTCTCCCGTCCTAGTCTCCCACTTCAAATTCCCGTGACGTAATAAAAGTCAAGAACATAACATCGGTTTAATTTCCTCTGTCGCATTACGCAACGTACGTTATCAGAGCCTACTTGTGTGGACATGAAAACAGCGGTAATCCATGTTTTTAACTTATGCATAAAAAAAATATGGGATGTGATCGATATACATTAGATGAGGAGTTTCAGATAGAGAAACGAATTTTAAAGATGGTGGGGCCATGTAGTGTTTTGGCAAATGCTTTGTCCACGATTCATTTTTAATTTGTTTAGATTTTTATTATTTACTAGCTTTTGCCCGCGGCTTCGCTCGCGTTAAATTCGGGGTAACACAGTTCCCCTTGCGCCTTATTGATTTGTAATAGCAACTCTAAGTTTTCCCTTTTCTTACCTCTTTCTCCCTCACATCCCACTTTTTTCAAAAAAATATTTCAAAATTCATCAAAATCGGTTCAGCCATTAAAGCGTGAAGAGGTAACAAACAAACAAACTCACTTTCGCTTTTATAATATTAGTAAGGATTTACTCTGGACGCTTTTACTGTGCACGTCTTTTTACATCGTTCTCACATATTTGTATATTATCAACATGAGTGATGTAAATACGATTTTGTAATAATATTATAATTTAAAAGAGTGTCCATGGAGTTTCTTTCACATTCTTCTCCATTCAGATCAACGCCTTGGAATAGGCAACTACAGTACATACTTTCACAAGTTCTTATGCCTTGTGACTGGGACCGTAGCTTCATTATTTTGTTTTTTGACATTCAAAAGTGCCTACAATGGTTTAGTTGAAGTATAATAATATATAATAAAAATTTCTTGGGACAAGTCACACACGGCTATCTGATCCCAAGCTAAGCAGAGCTTGTATTATGGTAACCAGAAAACTGATAAACATACTTATATAATTTATAAATACATACATAATATTATAGATAAATCACAACCAGACACAGAACAAACAATCATGCTCATCACACAAAGTTTGTCCTGGGTGGAAATCGAACCCACGACCTCCGGCTCAGCAGTCAGGGCCACTAACCACTAGACCAACAGGCCCGTCAAATGTCGTCAAAGTAAATGCTTTGAGTTTGAGTTTGTGCGAAAACGCTAAACTACTTTTTACAATTGTTACAAGTTGGTTTGCGACTACGTTCACAAACACAATGATACAAATAATATGTTCTCTGTAAACATGATGTTGTTCTAATAGAGCGACATAGTCTTGTCTCACAAAGTTATTTAAATAAAGCAAAAAATACTTACAACGATATGGAAAAAGATCAATATTAATCAAAATTTGCTAATATGGACGGATTCGAAGCAATTGATAACAACATAACATAGTTTTATATACTAACACCAATGAGTGATTTATATTTAGTATTTGTTACCTAAATAAATAAGGGTTTCATTATTATTAATTAGTTATTTTAATTTCACACTTATTTTTATATTAAAAAAAAATAAAATTTACTTAAGACAAAAAATACGGAAAATATTTTTGGCAATTTTTGCTTAATTTGTACTATAACAGAAAAACCTACAAACTGTCACACGAATCCTTGTCAATTGTCGACCTTATTTATGTCCAAATAAATCATAGTTCACAAACAATCGCACTAAACAACGGTAGTCCAACAAAAACATCGTAATAAATATGAGAAACTAGCTTACCCGCCCCCTCATTAAGTAAAAAAGGGGTTCGTAGTTAAACTTTGATTTACATTCGGGCCTTTCATCCATCAGGACCGAGTTGGGAGTGAAACTACAAACAAACAAATAAACAACACTACCGCTTTCCATGGTGGTAATTTCACATACCTACAGGGTGCAAACAAACCCTTCACAATACTGTAAGCAATTGCAAGATAAATAAAGATATTTGAAAGTCATTTT
This sequence comes from Ochropleura leucogaster, assembly GCA_958449745.1. Taxonomy (NCBI): domain Eukaryota; kingdom Metazoa; phylum Arthropoda; class Insecta; order Lepidoptera; family Noctuidae; genus Ochropleura; species Ochropleura leucogaster. The sequence continues at coordinate 6,578,849 of OY288226.1, forward strand.
GATTAAGTACCGAAATTTTGAAAATGTTATTAATACGCAATTTGACTAGTAATCACTACATAAATAAATATCTTGGGACAACTCACACACGGCTATCTGATCCCAAGCTAAGCAGAGCTTGTGTTATGGTAACCAGACAGCTGATACACATACTTATATGATTTATAAAAACATACATATTATAGATAAATCACACCCAGACACAGAACAAACAATCATGCTAATCACACAAAGTTAGGACAAACTTTGTGTGATTAGCATGATTGTTTGGTGGGAATCGAACCCACGACCTCCGGCTCAGCAGTCAGGGTCACTAACCACTAGACCAACAGGCCCGTCATAGTATAAAACAAAGTCGCTGTCTGTCTGTTGCTATGTTGCATGTATGTTTAAATCTTTAAAACTACGCAACGGATGTTGATGCGGCTTTTTTATAGCTAGTGATTCAAGAGGAAGGTTTATACGTATAATACTTCACGGTATGACTTTTAGGAGGTGAGCAGCGGGTGAAACCGTTAGGCGGGTCGCTAGTAGTTCAATAAAACGTAATAAATTGCTTAATCATTCATATTATGATGATATATTTCCAAATAAACTTAAACTAAATTTTAAAAATTTATAATAATGTCTTACAAACAGATACGAGTAAGAATTACCTTCGTCCACCCGTTGGCTTAAAATGGCGCGCTTTCCCCACTGGTATTGTAAGCTTAGAGCCAAGAAGTTAACCCTAATTCTATTTCCTAGGTCAGTCTACTTGTAATCGTCGATCTGTACAGTTTAAAACAAAGTGTAATCGAGTGATATTGTGAAATAATAAAAATGTTTATGGAAGTGAGTTTTCTTTCAAAACTGCCAGCCTTTTGCACATTAAACTTATAAAACTAAATAATTCCTGTTAAAAAAGCTGTAAAATCACCTCCTTATCCTCCTTATCTATAATATGTATGTATTTATAAATTATATAAGTATGTATATCAGTTGTCTGGTTACCATAACACAAGCTCTGCTTAGCTTGGGATCAGATAGCCGTGTGTGAGTTGTCCCAAGATATTTATTTTATTTTTTATTTTTTTTTACTTTTCCTCAAGTCAATTAAACAGCACTTTTTATGGGTGAAAAATCGTTTAAGATGAACAACTTCATGTAAAGCACTTCGGGAGATGTAGGTAGGAGATCAGTTACGCACTCGTTTCATGTAAAATACTAGAAATACAACTGCATTCCAATACACTGGAAGACTGCCTTTTTTACGGATGGCAAATCATCAAATAACTTCCCCCGCTCTGGGCGGGGTAGAGGGAATGTCCGACTTGTACTGACTAAAACCCACCCATGTTCCTTCTATTGCCCTTTACGTTCCGAAGCCGCGGTATCTCTTTCGAACAACCTCGGCAGGCGCAAGATCGCCTCTACGAGGGCACGGCTGTGCTCCACCGAAGCTGGGCAGACCGTCACAATGGTGACAACCGGGAGTTTCCTCCCGCCCGATTATGTGCAGGAACCTCCTGAAACTTGCGTGTACGGTGAGGAACTGCGTCAGGCGGTAGGTGAGGACGCCATGATGCCTCTTCAGCCACTAATCAAAGAGGAGACATACAGCCACTATTGTGGCGTGCCCTGCACGGGGTTGCGCCGGCGCTCTCTCCATACCACCATGAGATCACACCAGAGGTCTGTCCGCTGAGCGGCAATTTGCCGCTGTAGCGGAGTTTCCCCCCGGTGTAGTGCCTCTACGCGCCACTCAAACAGGCGGAGCGGGGGGGTGTGTCAGACTTTTACTGACTAAAGTCCACCCATGTTCCTTCTTTTGTCCTTTTCGTTCCGGGGCTGCGGTATCTTTTTCGAACCTGCAACTTGTCGACACGGCCGAGACCAACGACTTAAAGTGCTTTTTGAGACACGGAGAAAACTCGGTATGTAACGGGTAGTCTCTACAGACTGAGTACTACTTAAAACGCTCTTTTTATAGCCCTAAACCACGCGTGTAGAACAATCATTCGGGAAATAAAATTATCGCCCCACACACTTGAAGTCTTCTTCTGAGAATCTGCTATCGTTACTGTTAACATTTTCTACAAATCTCTGTACTTTGTACACACGACGGCACATACACCTATACAAAACCATTTTAACCTGATCTCTCTAGTACGGTGTGCGATCCGTAGTAGAGAGATCAGGTTATAATAGTTTAGAAAAGGTTGACCTGCCGTCGTGTGTACACCATCTTAATAAACGTAAAATCAAGCCTATAATTAGGAGCTAGGCAGAGAGACTAGCAGAGATTCTCGAGGACCTTTTAGTACCTATACCTAATTTAGACAGTTATGGTTTTTAAGTAGCATTTAAAAGGGCGCGACCCTATTAACTTAAACGGGTTGCTATTGAGAATTTTCTGATCGAACATCCTATAATACTTTGCTCGGGAATTGAACGCAGGACCTCTTTGCTTAGCTGTCGTCTTTGTGAATACTCAAGCAATGTGGCAGTCACCATCTTAATATCAGTGTTAAAAAACCTAAAGGAATATTCAGTAACGGGGTTGCGGGTTGTTCGAAAGAGAAACCGCAGGCATTTACAAAGGGCAAGAAAAGGAACATGAATAGGTTTTAGCCAGTAAAACTCTGACACTCCTCCTGTTCCACTCAGAGCTAGGGAAGTTATTGATGATTTTTTCTCAGAAAAAAGAACTTCAGTAATGAACGATTTTTCACCCTATCCTGAAAAAAACTGGACTGATGACGGAGAGAATTCTCTGAATACGAGAAAAACAGTAAGGGTTGGCGTCAATTGAGGGAGACCTACATCTGTCAGTAGATTTTATGTCACTTTATCAGCTTATAAGATAATCCTGAAAAAGCAAAAAATACATCCATAAAATCATGCGGTTAAAAAGATTTACTTTATCAAAAAAAAAATGGGTGCAAATAAATTATGAAGCAAGTAAGCGTAGCTTTAAATACTGTGGCATGTTGCTCAGAAACATGTCTGACTAAAACATTCAAATTATGTGTATAATGTTTTGGCTTATCATAGACATTGTATATCGATGTTTTATGGGTTTTTGCCGTATTTATACGTATTATAATAACCATTGTTTTTTCTGGAGAATACTTCTATTCTTCTTGTAACAATGAACATTTTCAAAATAATACACATATTACACACGTTATATCTATAGGGTTTTGTAAACATACTACTGATTACGTTTAGTTTCAGTGTGTATAAAACAATTTGATGCTCATTTACCTACCTACTGCAATAAATTTCATTAAAAAAAGAACAGAACTAACAAGATTACTTCTATTCTAAGCTCATACCTACCCACATCATAACCCGACCTACTTTAAAAGTAACAATCTTACAACAATTCCCCAGTAATCCATCTGCTGCGGTACATTCACGCTCACAAGTGCTTCTACTTGAAAATTCCATTTCGCAGCGTCTTTGTCCGTGCCACTCTACCCGACTGTCCGATTGTGCGATACCCTGACGGATTACATGAATAATGCTGTACGCGTATATTCTGTATTCAGAAATATTAAAGGTAAAGGAACAAAATGAGTTATGATTATTTGAATGTAGACCGTTTAATGGTGGATGAAGAAAAAATGAAGACCGGTGGAGTTGATTATCATTCAGTTGGAAATGAAAGCGGCAGGGATCACCGTATCGTTTATGCGAATTGAATACTGAATAAACGATTTCATCTTTTTCATGTTGGTATCCGTAACAGGCGATTAGAGAACATCAGAGGAATGAGTAAAAGGAATTGGAATCTGTGCTGTTTTAAACAGAAAATCGATTTCGTTATGCACTGATAAGTATGGTGGTTCGTTAGGTATTTTAACTTGCCCGTTATTCATGTGTCGAAGAGTTTGTTTCTAAATAATATTGGGACGGGACACTTATCGTCGTGTCCTGCCTGGTATATTGCTCATCAGTATATACAGGAACTGATGAAGCTACTGAAAGTGTCCAACTCGATGCCTTATTTTGAACTTATTCGGGTTATAAGTCTCATTATATAGAAACTAGCTTACACCCGCGACTTCGTCCGCGTGGCATAGTTGCTTTGGGATAACGCTAACTTTAACCCGCGTGATGATCGTTTTTTTTTTCTTTTCTTCCCCTTATCCCACTTTTTTAATATGTCCGTCTCCAGGGTCCCTGCTATTTCTGTACTAAAATTCATCAAAATCGGTTGGGCTATTCAAGTGTGAAGACGAAACAAACAAACTCAATTTCGCTTTTATAATATTAAGTAAGGATTTGTTCGAATAAAATAAATATTACATATTATATTATTGACACCAATAAATGAATCGCAAAATGTGTTGGTAAGCGCATAACTTAACAACGCCTGGACAAATTTTACAATTTTTTTTTAAATATTCGTTAAATTCCAAGGATATTTTTTAAGGAGAGAAAAATTTTCCGAGAAAAGGAAAGGGCTGTTAAAAACGGTCCTTTCCTTTTTTCAATACAAACGTTTAGACTATAAAATAGGTAAGAACAAAAAACTGCTACATTCCAGATATTTTTGACAGAACGAAGTCTGTCGAGTCTGCTACTTAAAAATAAAATCCGTTCAACGATAAGATAATTATGTAAAATGGAAACCAAAAGTGATTAAAAAAACTATCCAATGTTCTCACGCTAAAAACAAAACCGAAAACTTAAAATTCTACTAAGAGAATTCTACCATCAAATTCGTACCACGTCTGGTAATTACATCTCATTCTGCCATTTTCTCACAAAAACCATTTTCTACAGAACGATTATTCACTTAAGACCCTACTCAGTATTGTCGTCGGCATAAAGGTGTAGTCACACTAGTCGAAAGCGACGGCCGCATTATAAAATATTCCACTTTGCCCTTCCGATTTGTCACATAACGTTTATAGTTTGATGGGTGCATGAATCGTTTTTTTTTTAATAAGTTTGGAATTGTTCGGATAATTTATAATTAATACAATTAATAATAGTTTTTTTGTTTGTTTTTAGAATGGGTTACTACAGTTCTTGTGGCTATATGATTGATAAGATTGTAGTGCAGTTAATTTTTTTCTAGACACTTTAATTTGCTGTAACGACTCATAAAATTTAAAGTCAATGCATTTGCTTTGAGTTCAAAATCTTCCCTTTGTCCACAAGTGGGACAAAGTGGAATAGACCCGCATTATATATTCCGGCGCTCTCTTGTTGCATGTAGCCGACGAAAAATACAAGTTTCATTTTTGCAGTTTGTATTTAAGAGAAATATACAGGGTGTTTGGAAGATCGATGCAAAGCCGTGAAGTAGACCTAGTATAGACTATTTAGAACCATTTGAACCTAACTTGTCTTCGGCGAAGTGTGACTATTTTTTTTAAATCAAATTTTAATGATTTTTGATGATAATCCTAAAATTTTGCAGTTATTTGCAAATAATTAGTCAGTTTGAAAGATAAATCATTTATTTTTTTAATTGATTTTATTAAAGTAATGTCTGAACAATCAAACGAAACATGATTAAGGCATCTGTGTCATGAGAATTTTTTTTTTTAGACAGTTGAAGTTAATACTTCTGTTTTTAGATTAAGAAAACAGATTTTTGACAGTTTAAAAAAAAATCACGGATCGTGCTTTTTCTGTTCAAACATTTTTAAAGACATGCCTAGTTATTAGACTTTCTTTTGAGGTATCAATTACGCAGATAGCTTACAAATTATTGAAATTAGGATCTACAAACTAAAGTGAGGGAGAAAATTAAACATTTTAAATAGGGTGATAAAACGAGACTAGTGCTTTAAAATAATAACATTTATTATTATACTTATTAAAAAATAGATTTTATGTTAAAAAAAAATAAGAAGATAACTTTAATTTTGGACATTCGAAATAAAATTTAGGGGAGACTCTCTAACACTGCCGACGCGTGACGCGAGCGATAAGATGGCGATAACTTTGACAATTTCAGGTAGCGCCCGCGCACCTCTAGTTACGTGAACACATTTCACAGCAAAAACGACTTTATTGGTAAGACAATAGGGTCGTGTTTCTTTAGATAGGGTCAGTAACTACCTGTTTTTTTGAAGGGACGCCAGTTTACTCAGTCGAGTAACAACTGCGCTTGTGACTAGACGTTATCTCCTTTTTTGTGACAATTCATCGTGTTCAGTTGTAGCCCTTTGCGCTCCTGCACGTGACTCTTGAACTTTTATTTTAAGTTGAACTTTTAGTGCGTTACCAGCCGTTTTTGTGAGAACTGACTATGGCTACTTTCTCGAACGAGGAATATGCTGACATCGTTTTTATGTATGGCAGAGCAGACGGCAATGGATCTTTAGCACGACGGATGTACCAAGAACGCTATCCTAATCGGAGAGTACCGAACGTAAGAGTGTTTTACAACACATTTCGTCGCCTTGCTGCAGATGGAATACACCGTGTGGAACCTGGAGTCAATCCAGGTAGACATGGTACTGACATCGAACAAGATATCTTAGCGGCATTTCAAGCTGATCCACATACCAGCACTAGAAAAGTAGCTCGAAATTTAAGCATCTCCCATTGGAAAGTGTGGAATACAATGCACCAAAATAACAGGTATGCGTATCATGGCACGGGCGTTCAAGGTCTTGAAGAGCGAGATCCTCAGAGAAGGATACAGTTTTGTCGTTTTCTTCTTAACTCTGACATTGAAAATGCATGGTTTCTGAAGTCAATCTTGTGGACAGACGAAAGTAAATTTTCTAGGGAAGGCATAACTAATTTCTACAATCTTCATCAATGGGCTGAAAAACACAACAATCCACATTGGAAAAAGCAGAAGTCATTTCAAAGGAAATTCTCGGTCAACGTGTGGGCCGGAGTGATCGGCAGAACACTGGTTGGGCCCCATTTCTTACCGGATAATTTGAATGGCAATAGTTATTTGGAATTCTTACAAAATGATTTTCCAGAGCTTGTAGAGGAATCCGGGGCCCTAATATTCACAGGAGACCGAGAAATTATTTTCCAACAAGATGGTTGTCCAGCGCATTGGACATTGAATGTACGCCAGCACTTAAACAATTGCTTCCCTGACAGCTGGATCGGCAGAGACGGACCAATCCCTTGGCCCGCCCGGTCACCCGATCTAACGCCGCTTGACTTTTTCGTGTGGGGTCGGGCCAAGGAACTAGTTAATACAAACGTAGAGATAAATACTAAAGAAGAACTGATTGCGAGAATAAATTCAGCATTTGAAACAATGAAACTAGAGATGAAGTTGAAAATTACAACAACGGAAGTGAGAAGACGGGCCCGTGCTTGTGTTAGGAACCGCGGCGGACATTTTGAACATGAAAAATAAATGATTTGTATTAAAATTTTGTTTTAATTATTTCACCGATACATTTTAATTTTCTCCCTCACTTTAGTTTGTAGATCCTAATTTCAATAATTTGTAAGCTATCTGCGTAATTGATACCTCAAAAGAAAGTCTAATAACTAGGCATGTCTTTAAAAATGTTTGAACAGAAAAAGCACGATCCGTGATTTTTTTTTAAACTGTCAAAAATCTGTTTTCTTAATCTAAAAACAGAAGTATTAACTTCAACTGTCTAAAAAAAAAAATTCTCATGACACAGATGCCTTAATCATGTTTCGTTTGATTGTTCAGACATTACTTTAATAAAATAAATTAAAAAAATAAATGATTTATCTTTCAAACTGACTAATTATTTGCAAATAACTGCAAAATTTTAGGATTATCATCAAAAATCATTAAAATTTGATTTAAAAAAAATAGTCACACTTCGCCGAAGACAAGTTAGGTTCAAATGGTTCTAAATAGTCTATACTAGGTCTGCTTCACGGCTTTGCATCGATCTTCCAAACACCCTGTATAATGTTTTCTTTTTTAGGGTTCCGTAGTCAACTAGGAACCCTTATAGTTTCGCCATGTCTGTCTGTCCGTCCGTCCGTCCGTCCGTCCGTCCGTCCTCGCTTAATCTCTGTGACCGTTAGCACTAGAAAGCTGAAATTTGGTACCAATATGTATATCAATCACGCCGACAAAGTGGTAAAATAAAAATTTGAAAAAAATGTTTTATTAGGGTAGCCACCCTATATGTAAAGTGGGAAGTGATTTTTTTTTTAATTTCAACTCTAACGTGTGATATATTGTTGGAAAGGTATTTAAAAATGAATAGGGGTTTACTAAGATCATTTTTTGATAATGTCAATAATTTCGGAAATAATCGCTCCAAAAGTAAAAAACAATGTGTCCCCCCCCCTCTAACTTTTGAACCATAAGTCTAAAAAATATGAAAAAAATCCAAAAAGTAGAACTTTATAAGAACTTTCTATGAAAATTATTTTCAACTTGATTGACACAACAGTTTTTGTACAAAAAAGACAAAAAGTTGTACAAAATAATTTCTGGACTAAGTTTGTAGTATAATCGTATATGCAAGCTTTTTTTGTAACTTTGTTTACATATTTTATTATCCTGAACGTATCTTTTTTCAAACAAAAAATTGTTGTTGAATTACCACCAAAATTGCACGTCTTTGTATTAATTAGTAACCCTATTCCTCGAGAGATGGCGCTGTAGGTACTTATTACATTGGATCGGGTATTACCGAATTGTTCGGTTGGCCTCATAACTGGGAACACTTATTGTGACGGACGGGAAACTACGGAACCCTACACTGAGCGTGTCCCGACACGCTCTTGGCCGGTTTTTATTTTTATATTATTGTTTATTTAGAGAATACGGCTTACTAGAATTTTGTTGGTGGTCTTTTTTTGTATTATTTAGGATCGTAAGTTAAAGTCTCACTGAAAAGTTTGTATTATAATTTGTACCTTGAATATTATTGTATAAAATCTGGTTCTTCAAACCTACCAGTTGCTGGGAAGTTTCTTGCAGCACTTCCCAGCTATAATAATACTTTGTTATGGCGTTCAAAAAGAGCTGAACATCGTCCTAGTTTAAATAAATTGATTTTCGTTTAGACACCTAGTCTGAAGGTTCAGATCAAAGAGTTTCTTATAAAAACCCAATACGAAATGGATTGTGAAGGTCAGATAGGCAATCTTTCTATGTAAAGCACGAGTACAATACAACTGCATCTGTTTAGGTTAAAAGCCGAGCTCAACATGATTGGGAAAATTAGCCTTACTATCCTTACCAATATTATAAAAGCGAAAGTGAGTTTGTATGTTACGTCTTCACGCCTAAATGGCCTAACCGTTTTGGTTCAGAGATAGAGGGACCCTGGAGACGGACATAGGCCTTAAAAAAAGTGATAAAGGGGGAGTAAGAGGAAAGAAAAGGGGAGAGAAAAATATATTTTTTTCGATCATCACGCGGGTCAAAGTTAGTCAAAGTTACTATAATATATGGTGATATCTCTTAGAGGCTCGCGTGAAACACGATTCAGTGGGGGTGGATGGGTGTTCATAAGCAGACAATGTGACTTACCTTGTTTTTGAAACGTCTATCTTAGCCACTAAAATATTCCTCTAAAACAATTTACCCGATTTCTAGGCCGAGGAAATTGTTATAAGATTTTCTCGATTAAATTGAAGTAGGTACTGTGAAGGTTGTATACCATTAATTAAACCTTAAAGAGTACAGGCTAGTTTGCAATGACGTACGAATACTCAGCTTGATTAAATAGAGAATAAAAATTAAAAAAAACTTGAGAGGTGTCAAGGGACATCCAGATGAACGAAATTATTATTACTTATGTACAAAAAACATGTATAGGTACACTCAACAAAAATAATCGTCGCGACACCACATTGTTCAATGCGAAATAGAAAGACGAAACGAAAATAACTGGCATGCTTACTATGATAGAGAGAGAGAGATAAACAGAGAGAAACACGCGCACGCCGCGCGGCTTGTAGTGTCGTTACAACTATTAGTCTTATTTTTTTCCGTCTAACCCCCTTTCGCAACGCGCAATAAGGAACTTCGTTCCAATAATGAGAATAGCTTTTTAATGATGTGACATATTGTATTTTAAAAATTAAAGTCTAACGTATTTTAAGCTTCTTTTATAATGAATAAACGCCCCGCAAAACCCAAAGTCATCACAGTACCAAGTTTAATTCGTTTCTTTTGTACCAACAACACCAAGACTCTTGCAATACAAGGAGATTACGATTTTGTTCGCTTTGTTCCATTCATACATTCAAATGTCTTTGTTTAAAACAATCCTCTTGCATTGCCAGAGCAATTGTTACAAGTATGTTTGCACCCGATAGACACAAGATTTGTACAAACGGAGAGTCGGTGCACCTACGTCTATTTGTAGGTACAGGTGCCTGCACATCAAGCTACTACAATCTGTCAGATTTCTTAGATAAATTTTCGACTTTATTTCTAAAGTATTAAGGTTCAAGGTTCAATTAGAAAAATTGTCAGTTTCGGGTAGCTTGACCTGCAGGCGTCTGTACATGGGTACCTAGTCTGTTTGAGTATTAAGAGGGTTGCAGACAGGGCATACAATGAATAGAATTGGCGGTCGTACTATGAGGTGGCGAGGTGTTTTACTGAATGACAGAAAAGCTTGTAAATGTAAATGATTTTAAAAGAGTTACCATAGAGTCTTGCCGGTTCTTCTCCATAAAACACACAACCAACCCGTCCATTTTTGTTGACGTTTTATAAGTGGGGCGTGTAGGACTATGTGAAATAAATTATTTTGCCAGTATATTTTCTGAATACATAATACATTTTTTAAATAATATTTTTAATGCGAATGTTTGTGAGGGTGAATGTATGGATGTATTGATGTATGAATGTTTTTTACTCTATCACGTCAAAACGGCTGAACGGATCTGGATAAAATTTGGCACAGAGGAAAATTATAGTCTGGAATAACACATATGATACTTTTTTTCGATATCACGCTGGCGAAGCCGTGGGCGCCAGCTGGCTATAAACTAACCTCCTTTTATAGATAACTAGCTTTTTCCCGCGGCTTCGCTCGCTTTAAATTCGGTATAACTCAGTACCTGCTACCTGCAGTTTTTGCCCTTGCGCCTTATTGATTTGTAATAGCAACGCTAAGTTTTCCTTTTTCTTCCATCGTTCTCCCTCATATCTCCCTTTTATTTAAAAAGTCTATGTTTGTGCCCAGAGTTTTAACTATATTTGTACCAAAAGGACATTGCCACGGGGCAGGTCCCTTTTGTGCAATCGTGTGCCTGATTGGAATAATAACCAAAAAATGTTATTTATTTTTTTGTGTACAAATTATTTTTTATACAATTTATTTCACCCTGGGAATAAAGTTAATTATTATTAATAGTTAAACATTACATCGACATCCGTTTGATAGGTGTACAAAAAAAAGTTGCCAGAAATCAAATTACTATCGAAAATGACGTATAAATGGAGTAATCGATATCAAAACAAAACGATGATTAATAAATATTTTAACAATAATTATTAAAGCTAGTTTACGTCTCAATATTTTACAACTTCAAAGCGGAGTTAGATTGGTGTAAAACCTGTTTTTTTCATAGGTACTTATTATTGTAGCGTATTATATCTGGAATGAACGAAGACAGGTGTAGGTTAAGTATGAGTTTAATTATGTAAAATATTTAATGTATGTCGTTTTAATAGATAAAAAAACTGAAATCGATTTACTAATGGATTAACAATAATTGATCTGGCAACATTTACTTGCGCATGTCACAGTACTTTGTTCCGAGATCCGTCATTCAAAACGTTGAGTTTTGAATTCCGTATTTACGTAGTTATTATTTACGATGCGTAATTATTATGTCTACGTATACCTAATTATGTCTTCATTACTTTTTGCATAAACATGCTTATAGTATGGAAATCTGCATATAGTAATAGTGATGTATACCTAGTCTATGTCAATTTGTAATTATTACCTAGATTTTTTAAACAGAAAATTAATGATATCTCCTGAACCAGGGTGAATAAATGTAAAAATGTTTCTGATTATGAAAATGCTATGTTTTTACTATTAGGTAAAATAAATAACTCAAGGGCACAAGCATTTTCCACTGGGACCGAACTTCCTTTACAAAACGGGCAATCTCCTTTATCAAAATCAGTTTAACCATTAAAGCGTGAAGAGGTAACAAGCAAACAAACTCAGTTTCGCTTTTACAAAATTAGTAAGGATTTTAATTTCTTGATCCTTAAAATGTCATTGTTCATTTCAAAATGCTTCAAAAGGCTTCCAGTCTCACAGAATTCAGCTGAGAACTAGTAATTTACATGAATCGACATCCTATCTGACCTCCGCAACTCTGTCAATAACTAGGTCATACAAGACAAGACAGCCGGGACAAACAGACTAACGTGTTTTCCGAGGCACGGAGGAAACTCGGTATGTATAGGGTGGTCACCCGAGCAACAGTTATTAGTTAGCCAAGTTTTCATATTTGTTCAGATACGATTTTATCATTTCTAATAACTTTAATTAAATTATACTATTATATCCTAAATATATTGTAAATGCGAATGTTTGTGAGGATGGATGTATGGATGTTTGTTACGCGTTCACGTCAAAATCACCGCGGGCGCCAACTATCCTACTAATATATTTTATCAATAAATACGAATGTTTGTGAGGGTAAATAGATGGATGTATGGATGTTTCGATGTATCGATATATGTTACTCTTTCACGTCAAAATGACTGAACAAATCTTGATGAAATTTGGCACAGAGGTAGATAACAAGCACATAGGATAGTTTTTTTCGAACATCACGCGGACGAAGCTAGTACAGAATAAATTATTAAAATTATAAGGTATATTCTAACACAACGATAAAGACTAGGTGGGTACAGATGTTGACAAAAGCTTGCATTGACTAGCGCATAGGGATAGTACAGTCGAAAACTAAAGTGTTTGTTATTTTTTTAAAAGCGTACCATACTAGTTGTTAGCTTGTATTTTTTTTAGAACTTTGATGTTTTCCCGGTTGTTATAAATACAAAAAGTATTTACTTTATTCTTTGACTAAAACGTTTCATGTTATTTATTGAAATGGAACATGCTTTTAAATAAAATAAAATGTAAAAGTTATTTGTATTTCGAAATATTGCGATGTTAACAACCAATTTTATGTGTTCTGTGTATTCGATATTTCTAATCTAATATATATGTCACAGTTTTCGTTCCCATACTCCTCCGAAACGGCTGGACCGATTTAAACGAAATTTTGTGTACATAACGAGTAGGTCTGAGAATCGGCCAACATCTATTTTTCATACCCCTAAGTGAACAGCGGGTGAAACTGCTGGGCACAGCTAGTTATTTATAATACTGTACATTTATGACGGGCCTGTTGGTCCAGTGGTTAGTGGCCCTGACTGCTGAGCCGGAGGTTGTGGGTTCGATTCCCACCCAGGACAAACTTTGTGTGATCATCACACAAAGTTGAAGAGACACAGGTCTGGGTGTGATTTATCTATAATATGTATGTATTTATAAATCATATAAGTATGTATATCAGTTGTCTGGTTACCATAACACAAGCTCTGCTTAGCTTGGGATCAGATAGCCGTGTGTGAGTTGTCCCAAGATATTTTATTTATTTATTTATTTATTTATTTATTTATTTATTTATTTATTTATTTATTTATTTATTTATTTATTTATTTATTTATTTATTTATTTATTTATTTATTTATTTATTTATTTATTTATTTATTTATTTATTTATTTATTTATTTATTTATTTATTTATTTATTTATTTATTTATTTATTCTAAAACGACATACATTTATGGCGTTCCGAATCATCACGCCTGTAATTTTCTAAGCAAAGGTCCCTCGTAATAATACACCCTATATGTCGCCAGATATATTTAAGTCCCATATTATAGGGTGCGATCCTATTGCCATCAATCGGAAAGAACATTTAACTCTTGACTTAAAACCCCAGGACACACGTTCCCCACAATAGGAATTCCTCCTGTATCGTGGTTGCGTTTACAAACATTTCAACTCACATACATAAATAGCCAGACCTGGAACAACTATTTGTAGGCCATACAATTATTTGTTCCGTGCGGGAATCGAACCGCGACACGCAGCGCAACAGCCTTTGCTCCAACCGAATTCTCATTCTGATCTAGTTACTATTGTCTGTAGTAATCCATAAACAACGCTAAGTCAAAAAAGTACTAACAATTCTTTGACTTTCTGCTTCATACTAATAGACAACTCAAACATTTTAAATCTCGAACAAAATCTCTTCAAAACTGTCGCAGATCGTATTATTTCCGTCAACTCTCGGCCAATTTCGTAGAATCCAGCCAAAATAATATTAGGTTCCAATTGGCCGTCGCAGGATTGGCGGAAAACGAATTTCATTGAATTTCCATACCAATGTGATTGATGGAGAATTTCGCAGAAGTTTGTTAAAACCGAAACTGGGGAAACTAGACTGTGATTTATTTGTTTTTTTTACTTCAAATGGCTTTGGATTAGATAAGATGGTATCGTTTCAATTAATAAACGAAGTGATAATGACATTAATATTAAGTAAAATTGAGACTAAACAAAATAATATTAAAAAAAAAAAACAAACAGCATGCTTTGGAGTAACCTTTTTATTTTTGTCGTATTTTTCTATGCAAATCCTATCATTGATACCCAATTACACCATGGGAATGCATCTTTCTTCCTACTTTATATAATACTAGCTGTTCCACGCGCTTTCACCCACACTGCTCAGCACCTGTTGGTCGTAGCGTGATGTTATATAGCCTATAGCCTTCCTCAAGAAATGGACTATCCAACACTAAAAGAATTTTCCAATTCCAACCGGTAGTCCCTGAGATTAGCGCGTTCAAACAAACAAACTCTTCAGCTTTATAATATTAAAGTATAGATATAGATTATAAATGCGAATGTTTGTGAGGATGGATTGATGAATGTTTGGATATTTATTACACTTTCAAGTCAAAACGGCTAAAAATCTTTATGAAATTTGGCACAGAGATAAATTATAGTCTGGAAAGATAGGATTCTTTTTTCGAACATCACGCGGGTGAAACCGCGGGCGCCAGCTATTATAAAGAAATAGTCTTTCTTTGGGAGTCCGACATATTGAATTAAAATTAGAGTTTAGAATGACGCCACTTATCTTGGTCTTTTTTTTGCGAATGGGAAATCATCAAATAACTTCCTCCGCTCTAGGCGGATCGGGGGGGAGTGTCAGACTAAAACCCCCCTTATGTTCCTTCTATTGCACTTTATGTTCCGTGTATATTGTCTTGGTCTGGCTGTTTGTGTTAACGCACCCACGATACAGGAAAAATTCTTAGCAATTCTTTTTTCAAAGTCCATGCACTTCCCCAAACGGAAGATTTTCATGATATCATCATCTCCAAAGCCTATCTATGTGAGGGTTTCCTTTTTGGGGTTCCAGGATGTTCGAATGAGATGGAAACTTTTTTTTTTTTTATTATTGATAGGCTCGCGTTTGACCACTATCTCACCTGATGGTAAGTGATGATGTGGTCGACGATGAAGCACACTTACCTAGAAATAACCTATTCAAATAAACTGTCTGCAGAGTGGGGTAAGCTAGATGATGATAGCCCATGATGCAAAAAAGTGGTTTCCCTTTACTGAACGGCCTATCAGACAGTCACATACACAATCTATACAATCATTATCAAGAAAGTGCTTTAAAAAAACTCGTTGAATATTCTAGAAACCCTTACAACTGCAATCAGTACAACCTTCCTTCCGTTACAAAACAAACTATTAAAGCCCATATAAACATGCAGTTTAAAACAATCCTCCCTGTAATTTCCTCACGCCAGTACGCTGTGATGTTTGCTGTTCAAACATCGTGAGGATTGAGTCCCACAATACTCCTTCAATGTACTAGGTATGTAATAGCTCTTCGGTTTTCTGAGCGCCTGGTACTACGTTAGGAGATGGTTTGTTTTAGTTTCTAGATAATTGTTGTTCTATTATAGTAAGTACGTTCAACGTATTAAGTGTAAGCTATTGCAATTTAAAAAAAGATATTTGAATGTCAATTTGAGTAAGTACTGACATTTTGAAAAAGGAACATGGGTGAGTTTCAGTCAGTAAAAGTCTCACACTCCCTCACTGAAATTATTTGCCCTCACAATTTTCCTCCATTCTATGTAATTCACAATAAATTTAGTTTTCCCGACTGTTTCATCTCTGAAAAAATAAAGCAACAATCATTCTAGGATTCCGCAAGCATTTCCGAACTAAAAAGATGATGATACTATAACGATATTCAAATCCGGAACCCAATACCTGTGCGGTACCGTGGCTCATCCGTCAAGTGACGTCATATATTTGATTTATCCTTGTTTGCTCGCGCCTTCTTCATATATTGAGTTTTCTTCTCTAAAAATATAAAGTAATTTTGCTTTAGATTGTCTTGTGTCAGTTTGTTACGAATTGTAAGTGAGAAAATGCTTGGTGCAGCATTTTGGTTTGTTTTTAGATTCCTTTACAGAATACAATTGACTTAATACTTCGTTTTTCTTTTTTCTTGCGGATGGAATAACGTCAAATAACTTAACTCTGGGCAAAGCGGGGGAAGTTATTTGATGGTTTCCCACCTCAAAAAAAAAGCCCAAAGTAACTACGCCACGCGGACGAAATCGCGGGCGCGCGGGCAGTAGTATAATGAGCAGGGTACAGACGCGTGCACATCAGGCTACTACAATCTGTCAGATTTCTTTGATGTATTTTTGACTTTATTTCTAAAGTATTAGGTTCAAGGTTCATTGGGAAAAATTGACAGTTTCGGGTAGCTTGACCTGCTGGCGTCTGTACAAAGAAATCGGGAGTGAATTCCACAATAAATTAAGAAGAATAGCGTTTTGTCAATTATCATAGTTGCATATTTGGATTGTATGAGGAATAATATGACGTAACTATTGCTCACTGTAAATGGTAGCGTGACGATTGACTGGGGAGAATGGAAGAAAACCTTTCTCATATAAAATGGGATAAGAAGAAGAAGTTGATGATAATTCTGACCCAAAATTATTATCACATAGCACAACTAAAAATACTCGACCCAAAAAATACTCAAACGTGACTGGTACCCCAAAAAAAAAATTACTAAGTTAAAAAAACATACTTTTGTAAAACAAGCAGCGCTCTACACAATAAATACACGGTATATATTATTCCCCTTATTTGTATGCTAATTCAGTTTTATCGCGTCGCGAAATTCGCGTCACCCCACTAAGATCGTTTTGTTTAATTTAAAATGTTATTATTGTTTCTGTGAAGATATAATGGGTATAATTTCGTGTTTGCCGTGTGTTGTTCTCATTAAAATTGTGTAGAACACATTCTTAGCAAGTGTAATGTGATGTGTGTGACGGGGAGTAAGATAACATTAAATAAATTTACGTCTGTAATACCGAGGCTAGGTAAATGCGAGACGACTCCCGGCCACCGTAGATGCGGGCCTGTAGGCGGTGTGCAAGGAGAAGTTCACCGTCCTTCCATCTAGTGAAGACAGACCGTGTCGACAGTGCGTTCGTGTTTCACGCGCGCCACCAACTGCAGGGTTGTGGGTTGTTCGAAATAGATACCACGGCCCGGACATAAGGGGCAAAAAGTGTCCTTAAAAAGGCAAGCTCACGATCACGATTGGTGCCAGTAGATCAACGAAGTAAGGACTATATTAATAACGTAATTTGCAGTGAAGTGAATGAATCTATTTAGTGATGGGCAATCATAAAAAAAAAAACATTGGCCCACCAACAATTAGTAACACTCTAAATATTTTAAATAATGATCAACCAGAAACTTAGGCTAATGTAACAATTTCTAGCTTGTAAGTTATTGTTGCACTTATATTTATGTGCTACATCGTGTTCGAAATGTAACAGTTGTGTTAAATACACAGTTAATACAGTTGGCTTATTACAACAAATTGTCATTTTATTCTAAATTCAAAAATATTCGTAGTTTTTATTTTCAATATCAGGCTGATTAGCGGCGTCATGTTTTTGTTTCTTCTATAGGCTGAAAAGCCAAAGCGCGGGAAAAAGAAAAAGAAGATGATTTGTTTGTATCATAACACCATCTCGCTAGTTTAATAAAATTGTTAAAAAAATATATTTATAATCAGGACATTCATCGAATTATGACAGAGACTAAAGAGTACAATAGGGGCTTAAAAGTGTATCATTTATATATGAAGAAGAGATATCTTGTTGATCTTTATATAAACACACCAAAACAATAGAAACTTCTTCGAAATATACTCGTTCTTAATCTACGCAATTAAAACCTTATCCTCCAAATTGTATTCCCTATAGACCCTTTTATTTTGCTATAAACGTGGTTTTTAATATTTTCCCCTCTGTTTAATATTTACCCCTTCTTTGTGGGAATTAAGTGGTTAATATCTACGCGTTTTTGAGGGTTTTCTTGTAAACGATTTGAGGTTAGTGTTTTTCTTTTAAGAATTAATGGTTATGTTTAACGTTTGTTAAGTGATTAAGAAAATATGTGGTTTTCTAATGAATATTTAAAGCTCGGTTGATGAAGGTGAAGCAATGCTAGCGGCGGGTCGTTTGGGGATGGGTGATCATCTTTCTGGTGACCTGGATAGTTCTTCATATGCATCGGTTCACACTGACTATTCTTCGATTTGACAACGATTATAAAAAATAACAGTTCAGAAAAGTTAATAAATAGATAGATAGATAGAATATTCTTTAATATGTACACCATACAAGTAACAATAATAACACTAGACAAACTTATAAATAGGGTGACACAATGGGCGGTCTTATCGCTAAAAGTGGTCTTTTCAAGACAACCTTTGGATGGATTTATAAAGAGGAGAATTAATGGAAAGTTAATGCTCTATGCGACTCAGGAGAGATACAATATATTGCGGAAATTTTAAAACTCTCATTTTGTTACTGTGTGTTTTTTAAGTCATAATAATATATAGACGAAGGGCAGGGCGTTTTTGTGGGACTGTCTCTTGTAATGTGACGTTCAAAAAGCGCTGATTGTCAGCCTAATTTGAATAAAAACTTTTAATTTTGATACAAACTATACAAATTTAGTGATA